>JAJNNQ010000002.1:6630000-11430000 GCA_027886175.1 Phylloscopus collybita
TACCGAGTGTAAAAATCCCCCCGCTCCTCCTTTCAGACTAAGCCCGTAGCCTGAACTTCCAGAAATCAATTTACATTTTTAGATTCCTTTATGAGTCCTTGGTATTCAACAGCATTCTCTTTGCTCACAGGGATCTGACGGGCTTTGTTCCAAGATATTTTCAATATTTAGAACATCGAAGAGATATTTAAAATATCAATTATCTTGTTTGGGTAAGTAGCCATTAAACATGCAGAGTAACTTGCTTGAACTGCAAGTCTGCAGGCTAAAAGTGCCTCGCATTTTATATGACATTCTTCATCCGTGCTTTTCAAATCATTTTACAAGTACTAATGAATAAAGTTTATTAACAATCCAGCGAAGGAGACAAGAACTGTTATCCTCTTTCCATGGCATGGAAATTGGGAGATATTTGTGTGTAATCTCGTTTGCGCTTGCTAGATGCCAAATGAACTCAAGTTCCTTTGCACCTCTCCAGCACTATAAAAATTCATTAAAATCATTCAGTACATGCTTTAAACTCTGCCATGATGAGACCCTCGTTAAATGAGACTCAGATCCAACATCAGGTTCTGGCATCACTGTGACAGCCAGTCTGTGCTCCCGTTAACGACACGAGCGTTGACCTCAGGCCCAGATTCCATCATGTTTGGGAATAACAGAGAAATCCACAGTTTTGACTTAAAAACCTTTGATGGATTTTTTTCTTTCTTTATATAGTGATTTTTCAGACTTTTATTCTATGGATTTTGGGTGCACTTAAACTGTGTTTTTTTACTCTCCTGCTCTGATCTAAGGAATCAAGGGGTTGCAATATTGCAAAATTTTTAAGACTGAAAATCCCCCAGCCCTCTAAGGGCCATTCTTAGCATCATTAACTGAAATGCTGCAGTCCAGCATCTGCAAACATCTGCACGTGATCAAGGTGATACACTTACTGAATCTGTAAGAAAGACAGTGTGAGGGGAGGGGACCCGCCCTTCTTCTCTGCGGGGTATGAATTTACCCTGCCCCAGGTAATTTCTTACCCAAACCCCAAACTGGCAGATTGAGTCAGAGTTTGAAGTGATTATCCAACTTCAGAGTGTTCATCATAGTGATGTCTTTTCCTGCTCAGAAGCACACGTATTTCAGTTGCTAATTGTAGCCCCAATTATTCTCTCTCATCCCATAGGGGAATAAACCAGCAAAGCAGTTGACCTACTAGTACATACACCCGGGAGGACCTTTCCCACGCAGGGTCTCCTCTAGCTGGGGATTTGGAGGGGACACTCAGGTCCCCACAGATGTTAACTGCTCCCCAGGGGTCTCTCCTTGCAGTGCTCCAGCCAAGGGAGTTACACTCCTCACGTCAGTAGGTGCAGGATTCGTCCCATGTGAAGGACGACTGTCACTTCATTAAATAGTGACATCAGTGATCGTCTGCCTGGCAATAGCTGTGCCTCACAGCTCTGCACTCCGAAACCAGAGCATCTCCTGATCGGGGAGACCACTTCCCATAACCTCATCCCACACAGTTCTTGCAGCAGTAGTACATCCCAGTGAGACTATTAGACAAATAAGGTCTTAAAATCTTATCTCAGCTCTCGCTCAAACAGGAGATTTTTGCAATCATAAATGCTAAAAATACCGCTCACATATAAGAGCGACAACTGCAAGCAGGATTCAGGCTTGCCTGAGATTGCTGCAGTCCAGGCAATTCATAGTTAATACATAACTCTCCTGACAAACAGCTCAGATGACAACATACCTATAATTATGGTTATATCTGATCATGTTGCCTGGGGAAAAAGGAAGGTGATACTGCAAACACAGAGGGGCTGCATCCTACTCCCTGTCTCCCAGCCAGTGCTCCAGACTCCCTTGGACCTCTCCAGGAATTACTGCTGGCTAGTCAGTCCTGGGAAGGGATCTGTTAGGGATGCTGTGCACTCACCTGTGCCTCCCTCATTTTGGGAGCTGTGTGGTACCCACTTAGCGTGATGCTGGCAAATTAGAGCGGCCTAAAAAGGCAGGCAGGGAACAGGAGCAGGGTAGGCTTGAGCTTGCGTCTTCTATCCCTGGGAGGTTTGCAGGGCTGGCAGATGGGAAGCCAAGCGCTGACACCATCGTCACTGCTGGCATGGTGTCACTTGTGTGCCAGCTCCCCAGGGTGGGGGCCAGCTACCGTGGCTGTGCAAGGGACAGAAAGGCCAGCACGTGACAAGGGGGATGGAGAGAGGCCACAGGGCTGGGGAGGCAGAGGGGTTTGTGTCCTCCGTCCTCAGGGCTCATCCTGCCAACAGCCACCTTCCTGTGGAGTTGCCACATCAGCACCAGCCTGGGCCACCTCTTGGCTTGCCAACAGAGGTAATGCCCTTTGTACCCAGTCTTCAGTCTGGCAATCCCTTTGCACCCTATGTGCATCCAAAATGTGAGAAAACCTCGACACGACTGACTCAGCTGGGCAGGTTTCTGCCTGTCCCTTTTTTTTTCTCCAGGATGGGCACTTATCCCCATCAAACAAAACCCCATTACATGCCCACTTTTTCAGGATGACTGTCTCTAGCATGGAGTGAGCACTGGTACCCTCTATTTACACTCCCAGCAGAGAGATAAGGCTGTCCTTCTCCTTGAATTTGCTCTAAATACTCGCTAGATTCTCAGGACTAATGTTTCCAGGATGAATATTCTTATATGATTTTGCAGCCTTCTTTTTTTTGGCTGAGACAGCAATGTTCCCTAATGTGTAAATTTTCCTGTTTTTTCCCTATGCATGAACCTTAAACTCTATCAATAACTAATTGTTTCATGTGTCTCAGACAAAGTGTAATCAACAGAGAGAATGGTGGGGAAGTGTGAAATGACAGAGTGACATTCTATGCTTAAATAAGCAAACTACACCCAAATCAAACAATGGCTCGAAAATGTTTCCATAATAAGGGTGCATAAATTACCTCTTTTACTTGGAAAGCTCTTACTTGCATCTTACCAGCCACATTTGTAGTATTCACAAGAGCTGATACACTCCAATCATGATAGACATGCCTCTGTTACAGTAATTATAAAATGCTTTGTGAAAATATCATTGTGCCTACAGAGCTACTGAAGTTCTACTGTCTCCTTGGTGTTTGTTTATTGCCTCTGTGAATTTCAAAAATATCATTAAAAACAGCAAGAAGAAATACACTTGAAAGGAGATAGGCCACTTTTTGGTATTTATTCTCTGTGAGGGGAAAAAAGAAAATGTATCTCAGATTGTGCCAATTTGTGATATTCACCATCTGGATAATGTAAAGGGGGTGTGATTCCCTGAGAAAAAGATGGGCAATAATTCCAGATTGGATGGAAGTGTTTTCAGAAGATACACTGATGGTTTCTTGTGTAAGGGCTCAATCACAGGTGCATAAGCCCCTATATATACAATATATGCAATATATATCCTACAATAAGGATCTGGGAGAAAGGAGGCTTTGTGTGAGAGGGCCAAAGCCACCCAGGGCTGGGTGCTGCAGGTGGAGCTGCCCCTGCCTCCACACAACCCCTCTGGACCCCGTGGAGGCCAGAAAATTGCTCCTCTCTCTTGCTCTCATCTCACAGTTTGAAAAGGGATTGCTAGTCAGTGCTTTTATTTTTGGCATCCTACAACTTGAAAAATAGCAACTTTTTTTTTTTTTTTTTTAATTTATTAAAGGAAAATCCTGTACAGCTTAACCAAAAGCAGAGCCCTTACAATTATTTATTCAGTCTATATAACTCATAATTTTATAAATTTTTCCCCTTCAAATATTTTGTTTCAGTTGAATACATCTAACGAGGTAAAACTATAAGTAGTCAAAATTCTTTTAGGGTTGATGAAACCCTGGGAAACAATTATGCTAAGAGAAAACACAGTAATAAAAGAGATATGATTTGCTTTTAATTTTCTGGCTGCATTTATCATTACACCAAGGCAATATAAAACATCTGACCTGAACATGATTTTGGTCCTTATTACAATTGCCAGATTAATTAAAGAGACCTTGTTAACTTTATTTTAGTAGTGTAGAATCTTGGAGTATAAGTATTTTCAATGTTAAAATCAGTCAACATAAGTAAAAACCTTGAACAAATCTGAAATGCCTTAAAGGATTGCTCTGAATTTATTTTAACACACAGTGTAAGAGGAAAATGTACTTGTATGCTGCTACTTTTATTATAAAAATGAATGTGGAGGAAGTTTGGAGAGAAATTGCTCACAAGCAGTGAAGTGCAAAGTGTGAAACACTAAATATACTCTTAAAAAAAAGAAAAAAATGCCCAGTTTTAACAAGCCAAGAGGGTATGAATGCATGAACAGCATCAGCTGCATTTCAAATTAACCATAGCAAGCCCTTCCACGTACCTGGAAAACCTGATCCGAACGCTAAGATTTTGTATGTTAATTTATACTGCAGAGTTCTCAACATCTGACATTGGCTGTAACATTACAAGTTGTGCTATGACTTTATTAAGGGATGATTTCCAAAGCCCTAAAGAATACTTATTATGTTGTAATATATATTTCTGAAGAGGATTAGGTCTTTGATGCTAAAACCTAGACGTTTTAAAAGCGAGTTTACTGAAATGAAAAAGATTACATATGTTCCTTTGTGTTGCACCAGGTAGAGCTTTTCCACTTTCATTTCAACTTCGTTTCTCAAACCTCAGTGGTGTCACAACCGAGAAATGCATTTAAAATCCCTCAGAGTTTCATTACTGAAATGGGATATTCTAGAAAAGGACCTGGGGCTTGTGCTGAACCACAAACCGAATAGGTAACAGTGGGAAAAAAGAAACCTGGAAAAAAAATACAAAAAGCCCAGGATACATCCCTTCCTGCAATGTGTTAATGTTAATATCAGGCTGAGCAGCAGCTGGGTTTCAGGGGCTGTGTCTGATTTTGGATGCCAGTCTTTTAAAAGGATTGAAAAAGTTGAACAAGGAGCAAGAACAATGAAAAAGTTTAGAAAACTTGACCTGTGAGATAAGACTGATGAAACTGGGTTTGTTTAATTTAGGAAAGAGAGGACGGGTAATGGTTTTCCAGGATGTAAAAGGTTGTTGCAGAGAAAAACACTGTCAGTTGTTCTCCAGATCCACTGGGGGTAGAATGAGAAATAATCAGCTTAATTTGCAGAAAAAAAAAATGTAGGTTAGATATTAGCTAAAATGTCAAACTATAAAGAGAGTTAAGCACTGGGAGAAGTTACCTGGGAGTACTGTAAAAAATCTGGCACTGGAGGTTTTTGAGGCTGGGTCAGAGGAGCAGTGGGGGTTGCTCCAGGTGCAGGACCTGCCTCGGGCAGAGGACACAGCAGGTCCATATCCTTCAGGGTGCACCCAACACTGCAGCACTGCATGTTTGCCAGCACTGGAACAGAACCTTTTGACTTCATTGCAGAAATGTCTGGTCAGGTAGGGGTTTTCAGACCAAGGGCATGTTGTCATTTTGTTTGAAATCGCCCATTTTTCTGCTTTAAACATCAGGGAAAACACTTTTCTTTTGGCATTCTCCCCTCAATTCATTGACATTTCAGCTCTCAGATTAGTCCCTATTTTAATATATATGTTTATATATATATATATATATATATATACACATAAATCCAGCTTTTAAATAGGAAAATGGAATGATTACCTTCTGCAAAAGCAGAAAGCTTCTTTTTTTTTCCCCTCCTTGCAAGCCTTGCCACTCTCATCTCTAATACATGTTCCCCAGAGCCCAGCAGCCAAATCAAACTTACCTTTCCCTGTGGGATGGCTCATAAATCTCCTGGTCCTCAGCACTGAAGTCCACTGTATCCCCAAGGTCACTTCACGAGGAGATACTGGATATTGGTTGATACTGCCTTTCTCCTGCAGGGAGAATTCAACATTTTGTTACTATGGTAAAATTTATTTGCTCAGATGGGAACTTTCTCAGACACCCATGTGAAATGGTGCCATGAGTATGACCCTTTACAAGATCCAGAACACTGAAAACCCCACCTTTTTGCCGTAGAAAGGAATGAAATCTTATTTTTTCTATGGAAAGGAAAGGAAAGGAAAGGAAAGGAAAGGAAAGGAAAGGAAAGGAAAGGAAAGGAAAGGAAAGGAAAGGAAAGGAAAGGAAAGGAAAGGAAAGGAAAGGAAAGGAAAGGAAAGGAAAGGAAAGGAAAGGAAAGGAAAGGAAAGGAAAGGAAAGGAAAGGCTTTTCTTTTTGAGAACTTGTAAACAAATGTAAATCACACATGGATAACCAAACATTTATTAATGTACACCACCAAGGCATTAAGCACAGATATCAATAGGAGACTGTAAGAAATCTAGAATGAGACTTACACATTTAGCCTGACCCTACAGACAGTGGCTCCCATGCTCCTTCTTCCCTCTTTCTTGTGATCCTGCTCACTCCCACGCCTGGCTTTGCACGGAGTTCTGTGTCCTGTCACACACACTCCCATCCTCCCTGCTTGTGGGCAATGCAGCTGGTGAAGGGTCTGAATCACAAGTCTGATGAGAAGTGGCTGAGGGAGCTGGGATTGTTTAGCCTGGAGAAAAGGAGGCTTAGGGGTGACCTTATCACTCTCTACAAGCACCTGAAAGCAGGGTGTAGTTGGGTGGGAGCCAGCTTCTACTCCCAAATAACAAGTGACAGGACAAGGAGAAACAGTCTCAAGTTAGGGCAGGGAAGGTTTAGACTGGATATTAGGAAAAATTTCTTCACTGAAAGTGTTGTCAAGCATTGGCACAGGCTGTCCAGTGCAGTAGTGAAGTCCCCATCTGCGGAGGTATTTACAAGACACTTAGATGTGGCACCTGGAGACATGGTTTAGTGGTGGACTTGGTGGGACTGGGGTGATGGCTGCACTCCATGATCTCAGAAGTTTCTTCCAAGCTAAATCAACCTATGATTCTATTTTTCTATTGGTAGTTGCAATGAGCATCAGACACTGTGGATGTCTCCTTCAGGAGTGCAAGGCCTCAGTGGGAGGAGGGGTCCTCGTGAGATCATGGCCAATGGTTTAGGACTGGAGATCCTTGGGAGAAAGAATCCTGGTCCTTCCACTGAATCTGTGTTTTCTATTAAACTGGCTAAGTTATAGAATGTCAAGAGGGAGCTCTCCTTAGCCAGGGACCAGGTTTGGTTGAGCTCCTTTTGGAGGATGCAGCTGCTGATTGCAGGTTCATCAGTGCAGGCTCAGCCTCTCGCCCTGTATTGTCTCCAGTTTTCCTGTTACAGGGACAAATGTCTTTGTCTTTATCAGGGCTGCTAGAAACCTGTACAACTCCTAAATGCGTTTTAAATTTATGAGATGAAAAAAAAAAGGAGGGGGATGTGAATGGAGCACATTTGCACAGTAGCTGAACTTGAGAAGAAGTGTGTAAATCTGTACTCTTTTCATCCAGCTCTGTTCTCTTCTCAAAGAAAATCCCCAGTGAAATACTATTCAGAAAAAGAGTCACTTTCAAACATGGGAAATGACAGTGCTTTTAAAGCAGCATCTACATGCCCCAAATCCAGGGAAACCTTAAAGACACAGCATGAATCTCTGCTCAAGCACTGATGTCATGATACCCTCAGACACGGAATAAAACTGTATGTGATGGAAAAGTTGCTTGTGTGCCAAACAGACCCTGACTGTATCCTGGCTATTAAACCAAACACTTCTCTTGTACAGTAGAAAAGAGCATAGACCTGCAGGAACTGGAACAAACACCCAGAGGTGCTATTGGAAGTGAGGGTGCTGTGTTTAAGTGAGGCATTACCACCTCACAGCCAGGTCACCCCAAGGCACTCAACACTCTCAGGTGCCCCACCAGCACAGAGGAGCTTGTGTCTGCTCACAGGATATTTGCCCACTGCTCCTACCTTTAAACTGTGTGTTTCACCACTTCTATTGACAAGGTTCATCAAAGGATGATTTGGGATATTAGAAAGGTTTTAGAAAGGAACATCCCCATTTGCCCCAGTAGCAGGAAACCCCTGTTCAGAACTGCACTGAACAAGAATAACACTTTGTCTTATTGGTCCCCAACATTGCCAATATTTATAAAATTTCTGTAACAGATGTTCTCTCACTGTAACAAAGAGCTCTTATCCTGACCCTTTCTTAGTATTTCTTCCCAACAAATTATTTTTTCTATAGAAAGGTAGTTAAAATAGGCTACTCTTACTCTCTGCAAACCTTTTTATCAACTCCCAAAGGTTCTTCCATTTACCTGGGCTCCCTGGCCTGGCTCCTCTTCCTGTTCTCCTCCTTCTGTAAAGCATCCTTTCTCCACTTTCTCCCACCTTGACAAATACACTCACACATAACACTGGGGGAAAAAAATAAGAAAAAATAAGAAAAAATAAGAAAAAGGAAGAAAAAGAATCAGAAAAATTCAAACAGACACAAGAACACCAATTTCCAGACTTTCAGTTGTGTTGGTACTAGAACTGCAAATATTCTTGTTTTCCATCCCTCTATCCTCAGCCTTTCCTCTCCTGAGCATCCCTCTATCCTGTAATTTGCATAGTGTCTCTCCCATTCCCATTCTCATTTCCATCTTTTTCTTTGACTTGCTGTTACCCAGGAGCTTCCACCCATCTCTCCATGGTAGCTCACAGGCTGATCAGACAGACAGGGAAAGGTTTGGCTGTGCCCAGCCTGTGTCTCTTCTGCCTCCCTCCTTCCCTGGGCTGGAGCTGGAGCAGGTGCTGCACTCAAGGGGTGTCCACCAAGCCATGATCTGGGTTTCAACCTCCCTTCCCTGGGGTATTTATTGACACCTGATTTAGCACCCCAAAACTGGGGCTTCAGAGGAGAAAGGGACATAACCTCTGCTTGAATATTTGATTTTTTTCTTCTTTCTTCTCCTTTCTGCTCCCGTTTCTCCATGCACACCTCAAGTGGGTCTGGCAGCAACAAATTGCTGCAGCCACCTTGCTGCAGTCACCTTGCTGCATGCCCACTCCTTCACCAGATGCTGATGATGTGGGCCACGAACATGCCCAATTTGGTGTTGAAACAAGGAAGAAATGGTGAAAGACAGACCCAGCTTTGCCAGCACACGCTCCAGCTTGTGGGGATAAGCACCTTCTGGCGTCAGCTCTGCGTCTGTATTATTCTGCCGTTTCATAACTCAATCCTGCCAGCCTCTGAACTATTTTTATTGCTCTCCTCTGAATAATTTTCAATCTGTCACTATCTTTCAGGTAATATGGTGCCCATAATTAAATACTGCAGGCGCTACCGCACCAGAGCCATATGCAGACGGGCTATTACCTCCTTGTGCTGTGATGTCTTCAGCCCCAAATCAAATTGGCCTTTTTTTGCTGCCATATCTCAAGGCAAACTCATGTCTAATTTACTCCATACTATCATCTCTAGATCTCTCACAGCATTACGGCTGCTCGGGTTTTTATCGCTGATTGAATATCTGGGGTTTAGATTATTTTTCCACAAATGTCGTAACTTCTATTTTCTATGCTGAATCTCATTTTATTCTCCACTCATTTTTCCCTGCCTTTTCAGAATCCTTTACATTATTTTTTTCTTTCATATTTGGGATTTTCCAATCCACCCAGCTGAGTTCAGTTTGCGTATTACATCCACAAAACATTCACTCCTTCCTTTAGATCAGTGGAACAGCTGGTAAACAAGCTCCTCATTTCAGAGCATCACTTCGGCATGTGCTTATAACCTTTAGAGCCAACAGTGCTTAGGTATGGGATGAAGCACCTGTTGGAACACTCAGTAGCTTGCCATTAGGGACAGCACCCTTCATATTTGATGTGCAGCAGGTTTCTGCAGTAGGGTGAGGTGAGGGCAAAGGTGACTTGGGGCAAAGGATGCAGCCACAATGTCGCCGGTGAAGCAAACCCGTCACAGGCTGCCAAGTGCATCCACACATCCTCACCTGCGTGGTCAGGGCCTGTATTAGGGTTCTGCCCTGGTGAGATGCCACCAGAGGCTGCTCCAGATCAGCTCCTGGCCATTCCCCTGTTCTTTCTGCTGAGAGACCTTCTAAGCCACATCAATCTGAATTAATGTTGGGAGTGAGACGCTGGGTGACAGCAGTGACTGTTTTATTAAAATCCAAGGACCCAACTGAGCACTCCTGAACTGTGCTCACATGAATAATCCCATGTATTTTGAGCATCAGACCTGAATTCACAAATTTTCTGTTTCTAAAAAAAAAAAGAAGTCAGTGTTTGGTGTTCAAAATTTGCTTTATATAAGTTTATCTCTGTTTCTTTCTCTGTTAACCTCTAAGTTCCCAATCCCACCAAAGTCAATGGAAAGATGCACTTTGGCTCCCAGCATCTTCAGATCCAGCTTTATCCACATGTAGAAAAACATCTAGAATATCTACAGTGAAATAAAATCATTCCCAACATCTAAAATGCATTATTTGGATAATCTGATCTAAAGTAAAGAAACATTTGTTTCTGGAAAACTCCATTTAGAAAAGATGTTGGTTATTTGGAAACAAAGCCTCATTATCTGGGGATATAGCATGGGGAGGTGCTTCAGACTAGCTATTTCTTAGTCTGACTCTTTTTTTTTTTTTTTTTTTTTTTAGGGATGCAGGGTGGTGGGTGGTGACAGAGTGGCTGTTTTGGGCCAAAATCCCTACATAAACAAGCTCAAACTGATGTTTGTTTTATAATGTTCGTTCCTTTACTTGAATTAGTACAGTAGGTCTGTTATCTTTTCTGGAAAAACAGGACCATAATTGGCATCATAACATTTTCCTCCTAATTTTTTATGGCTCTTCAGCTTTTCATTAAGAAAAGAAAATAAAGTGGCAGTGCTTTAGGAAATTTGTTAATTCCCTTAGTGGTGAAGAAATCCAGGTTAAGTAGTTTATATATATGGCCACATTTTGTAGAATCAGATTGAATTGCCTTTTTCCTTCCGCTTGTCCTTAGGAAATTCCATTTCAGGTCCTGTAGATATTCAGGTAAACAGGTTTGTTGTAGGATTACTTCAGAAAAGCCAGTTTTAAGTAATATTTAAGAATATATGGGGGGGGGGGGGCGGGGAAAGAAGTGATGATGTGATGCTGTCTTGGTTTGGAAAGACAGGTATCTGCCAGGGAAAGCTGGAGTTTCCCTTAGAATGGAGAATGTAAACCCCTCACTCCCACCCAATTATAATTTTGCAATTAAAGGGCTTTCAGGCAAAGATTTGGGAATAGGAATAACAGTTGTTTACTAGGAATATTAACAATACAAAGGTAGTAGAAAAAAACCCCAAAAAACAACCATCCAACCAAACAAGCAAACAAACAACAATTTTGGAGAACCCTGATGGAGTCAGAGCTACAACCTGACACCCTGTTGGTCAGGGTGTTGGAAGCAGTCCAAAAGTGAGTCCTCCTGGAGTGGCAGATGTGGTTCTGGTGGAGCAGAGATGATCCTGTAGAACAAGGGTCCAGTGAGGGTGAGAAGGGTCCAGTCTTCCTCCGGGAATCAGGTGAAGCCAGATGCCTTGTGTTCTTACGTCTCAGTTTTATCCAGGTAGGAATGGTTGGCTCCCCACACTGGGTGGAGCATCTCACAATGGGATGATGGAATGTGGATGTGCTACTTTGGGGAGGGTATAGTTTGGGGAGGGTATTGTGGATGTACTGCTTTGGGGAGGAGAACAGCTTGGGGAGTCTTAATGGCCCATTGTGAAAAGAGATAAGAAACACTGCCCCACCTGGTTTGAACAGCTGGCCCATTATCAGAAGGCACCCGCCCCCCTTCTCCCAGAGTTACAAGAGATAAAGAAGAACATCTCCCCTACTGCTTTCAGCAAATGAAATAGAATACACATCTTTGGTTCTATAACCCAAAAGGATGCTGGAGAAGGCTGGCTGATGGAAAGCTGGTTCCTGATGGGGAGGCTTCCAGCTCCTGGCTCAGGGAAGATGAACACAGACTCTGACCTCTCTGTCCACTCAGATGAACCCACTTGGCCCCAGGTTGGAGGAGCAAATGCTCATAGTGAACAACTTGGCATCAACATGCACTTTACAAATAATTTTCATAAAACACCATGCAAGGATATTTAATAACTGACATCTCAGAAAGCTGTAATAGCCTTCCAGACAGCCCATGACCAAAAAGCAGGAAAAAATTCAGCAGGTCATTTGCTATATGTTTTCCCACTGTTTTTACCTTTGCTTGCTTATTTATTTTACTAAGTTTTCTGACCTTCCTACAAAAATTGCATCAATTAATTTTACTCTTATTAAGAATAATTTACTTTTTTAAAAGTTCATCAGTCCAGACATTTTTTGATTCACCCTTAATTTAATCCCCTTCTAGTTAATTAATGGGCCTGCTGTCTCTCTAGAATGCCTTTTCCCTTTGATATACGTTTTAAAACCCTTTTAAAGTTCTTTGGTTAACTTTAAATTCTTCCCCCCCCACCCCCATCCTTATTATTTCCCCTATAATCCCTAACTGAATTTGAGTATGCTTGTTTGATTCCTTCCCCTGCCCCCTCTTGCTTTCTAATTTTGACTACAGCTTTTTTTTTCCTTTTTTTTTTTTTTTTAATTAAAAAAAATTAAAGCCTCAGATCTTTGCACAGTCCCTTATGAAGCCACGTTGGCCGCTTCTTGTTCTCTCTGTTCTTCATTTTGAGAGGAACAGGAGTCTCTTGCAGCTTAATTATGGTTTCTTGCAGGAGTCCCCCTGCTTCCCCTTACGCTGGTGACTGTACAGTATTCCTCCTCCTCCTCTTTTCCCTCCTCCTCCTCCTTCTTCTCTGCAGACTTTTGTTAAATACAGTGTGCACAGCACATACCAACCTTTTAGATCCACCAGATTTCTCCCTCATAGATACATGCCTAAAGATTTACATCCAGGCAGATTTGTGGGGGGTTTTTTGTTTGTTTGTTTGTTTTTTTTTTTTTTTTTTTTTTTTCCTGCGCTTTGCCTTCTTTCTGGAATTAA
Source organism: Phylloscopus collybita (assembly GCA_027886175.1). NCBI lineage: Eukaryota > Metazoa > Chordata > Aves > Passeriformes > Phylloscopidae > Phylloscopus > Phylloscopus collybita. The sequence continues at coordinate 6,642,920 of JAJNNQ010000002.1, forward strand.
ATCCACTTCCAGAAGAACCAGAGGATGCTGCTCCTTTTGTTAGCTTCAGCATCCATTTTTTTTAAAATTGTTTTCCAGCAACTGCAGCTTCAAGGTCACAAGTGATCCATGGGCAATGTTTTGGTGCATTTTATATATTTCACCTGAATACAGCTGAAACGAGGGCCAGATTCTGTGCAGGGGTAAATCTCTGCAGCCTTTTACTCCCTCAAACCTGCTTTCTGCAGGCAACAGTTGCGGCTCAAAGTTCCTCAAGACACTTGGGAGCGATTTCAAAGCCCTTCTAATTTTCCTGATAATATTGGCACTCCTGGGTGCTGGTTTCCTGGTAGCTTTTTTTTTTTTTTTTTCTATATATATAAACCTGCCAATGTTGATAGCTTGAGTTTCTGGAATCAACTCTCAGTCCTCATGAAGCTATTTTAATTAGAATGGGAGGGCTCTGTTAACTAAAAGTGGAAGAAATATTGATATGAGGATGCTCTGAAATGTGCTCAGCCTAGCGAGCACCTTGTAGCTCCTTGTGAATGCTGAACTATAAGAAATTTTAGACAGAGTTGGGGGTGGGTGACTTTTTTTTCTCTCCTTTTTTTCCCCACTCTTTTTTCCTCTCATTTTTCCTTCCTTTCTATTTTTTCCCTCCTCTTTTTTGTTGTTTTTTTTTTTTCCCCTTCCTCCTCCCCATTTTCCCCCCATCATCTACTATTACCACCTAAAATCTTTTGTTCTCACATCTGTAAAACACCACACTCCCAAGCCACCCTTTCCACAGCACGCACGGAAACCCCGAAGGTTTGCAGCATCTTCCCCCGCCCCTGGGCTCACATTCGGTGCCTTACAGTCCCATCCTGCCTGTTTACATCCACTTGGGTTTAGTTCCTGGCTCTTTCTCCGTGCCGAGCCTTCGGCCCCGGTTCCCTCGGAGCTGCCTTTGATGCCAGCGGACCCTGGCTGGTTGGGTCCCGCCGGGACAGGAGCGGCTGAGCCGGGCTGAGCGCCTTTCCTCTTGTCCTGGCAATTGTTCCGGCTGCTCGCCGCTCCACGCTCGGATGGGTTTTCCCCTCTCCGCTGCCCGCACGGCCTCGCTTGGCTCTCACAGTCACATCCTCACACGGCGCTGCTCCGGCTTCCCCTTCAGGGACACTTCGCCTCTGCCTCTGCAGCAGATTTTTGTCCATTTGGGGTTGGGTTTTTTGCCATCTTCTGTCGGGGCTGGGCTTTTTCTTTCTTTTTTTTTTTTTTCTTTCTCAGAGTGAGCATTGTTGTGCAGGCTGCCCCAATATTGATTCCCAGTCCTTCCGGACTCTTATTTTATTTCATTCAATGTTGGCACCATATGGCAGCTATGGCAACTGAATATATAACCCTATTCAGTTTCTGACTCCAGTCTGGTCTGTTAAAGGGCTTCATGTTCTGGTCTGGAGAAAAAAAAAAGTGATTCTTATAGCACATAGTGGTAGAGAAGTTCAGATAACACTTTGCTGCCTTTAGAGTTCCCCTTTTCTGATATGACAAACAAAAAAAAAGAACATAGATATATTTTACAGGGTTTTAAATAGGACAAAGATACATGCTACTGAAAGAGTAACAGGTTAGTTTGAATTAATAACGCAGTTGTAGCATATATAAAATCACAACGTGTGTAGGGCCCACCAGCAATATATTTGTGGTTATTTTTGTTTGACTGTACTTGCAGAGAAAGCTGTAACCCACTGCTTCTCGGGAAGCCAGCTGCTAATAAAGAACCTGACTAATAAAGGGCAGAAATAAATGTCTGAGGGAAATATTTAAAAGCATGCCAGTGACTTAGGGACATGTGTCAGTTGGGACACATCATTTATTTAGGCATTCTCAGAAATGGCAAGTGGAGCGCGCGCTCGCTCACATGAGCAGTTCTACTCGTGCACTGCCTTTGAATTCAAGTTAAGGTTACTCATGTGCATAACTCTCCTCAGGACTGGGCCCTACGGCTGTTTCTTCCTCCTGAAAAGATACTGAGGGAACTAATTTTTCTGATGATTAATCTCAAACGCTGCACCTGCAGTGCCTGCTTTCACTTGAATGAGAAGAGATTGATTTATCTAGCTATCTTTCTGTCTGTCTCATTATCCATCTCCCGTAGCACCGCAGTACCCCAGAAAATGATGACGAACTTATCTTCCCAACAGCTGTATGGGGCAGGGCGGAATTATCTCCACTTGCCAGATGGGGAGATCGAGGTAGGAATCAGCAAAGTGACATGCCTGAGGTCATGTAAGAAGTTAGTGTCAAAGCCAGGCAGTGCAAAGAGCTTCCTGGAATCCCAGACCCATGCCATAATTCCTGTGCCATCCAACAGATTTTAGATGCCTGGCAAAGAATTAACAAACCCTGCTGCTTGAACACTTCATGGTGGAGCAAACCTCGCTGTGGTCCAGCATTGCAGATATCCCACACCGCTGCTTGAGCAGAGAGCTGCAAAACACACCTGCCCTGGCAAGGGAGCTGCAGGGGAATAGAAGAAAGGAGCAGCTTTTCCTGTGCTTTAAGAATATGAAAATACCACTATCAAAGTTATGATAAAAAGTAGACATCTCCTGAGGTTCCTCCCGTGATCCCTGTGGTGCGGGACTCCAGTTGGCAGGAGCAGCAGTGGGGAGAGTGAGCATGGGGGGCTGGTTAGGGGGAGCCCAGGGATGAGTGTGGCACAGACAGAGCAGGGTCGGGGTCTCTTGTGGGTGGGTGAATATGTGAGGGGACAGTTGGGTGTTCCCACTGTTGCCTTTTTCCCAACCTGGAAATGAAACTCGGGATAATTTTAGCAAGGAGGTAATAGAAAAGGGGATTCTTATTTGAAGGCCTTCAGAGGCAGTTATGGAAAGATGTCAACAAAAGCCCACCCCTCCAAGGGTGAATACAGTTTTATAGGTTTTAGAAAATTAGCATAGTTGATAAAAAGCACCAATTAGGAGGACAAGTGGTGATGTAATTCTCCCCCAGGTCAAGCCCCTTCTCTGGGGTCCCTCCCTCAGCACTGGCTGTACTTTGTCCATGGAAATGTATCTCAAAGGGTTGTTCTAGGCCTTGGTAGCCAGGAAGAACCAAGACTGGTTAGGGACCTTGTACCTCCCAGAGCCTGGAGCTCTGGAATTTGCTTTGTCATTCTGCCTAAGGAAAGGCCATTGCAAGTACTGGGAAAACTAGCCACTAATACAATAGACTACAGAGCTACAAATATTTGTGCTAAGAATACAGGAAACATATAAATGAAAAAAAAGGCAAAAACCAACAGGCATCATCGCCACCTGGATAAATGGCAATCCAGTCAGATTCCAGTCCTGGCCATGCTGTGTGGAGAGTGAGCCCTTGTGCCAACCCCCCTTATGCAGTGTTTTTGCAGGAATATTTCAACATTCCTGGGTGTGATTCCCTGCCAGTACTGAGGGCTTTTCAAACAGACATGCAAGTCCATCCATCTTCCAAGGTGAACCAACAGACCAGGTGGTACACCTGGGGGAACCTGTGCTTTTTGTCTGACTCCAAATCACACCTCAAATACAGGCTCCTCTTAGGTGTAGCTCAGTTTCTGACCGTCCCTGGTGCTTCCCATCCTGCTCTATGAGTCCCAAACAGCTGAAGTGCAGATCTGACCTGCTCCTGACAGGATCTGACTTCCTGGTAATGCCAGGAGCATGCCATGAGAGAGGTCATCTGACAAACTCTCAGGCAGAGGAGGGGACATTTTTGCAGATATTGGTAAAGGCAGACACCAGCCAGAGCGCTGAGCCCGGAGCAGTGACACTGAAATTTCAGGCTTGACAAGATGAACTCCTATAGCCAAAAGCAAAACAGCATTAAATGACATTCCAAAAGCATGACTTTTAACTAACTTTTATCCTGTCCCAGTGCCCAGTAGCATCTCCTGCCTCCAGGACCAGGACACTGTGGTGCCCACCAGCTGAAGGTGGTGGCCCTGTGATGCTTGGACACGCTCTGGCCAGGTGTCAATGAGGCTGCTGGGGACAGCAGAGCCCACAACACAGCCAGCCTCATTCTCCTGCCCCAGCCCCAGCCAGGTCCCAGGGGATATCTCTACTGAAGGCACTAACTTTTCCAGGCATGTCAGCCCCATTACTTTCAACAGTGCTACAAGCAGGGAGGACCTCACCTTTCTTTTTTCTTAATGTGTGCCTTAATGTGCAGTCGATGGGGATAGTTATCCTGTCAGAGGCCTGGTGTGAGCGGGGCCTGATCGGCCCTGGCAGCCAGCAATAGCTCTTCGCAGGCCGCTTTGTAGTGTGCACCCAAGTATTACAAACCTGGGCCCAATACAAATAAATAATTAAGCGCATTTCCCGGGGCAAGAAAACGAAGACTTGGAGTTGTGGCAAGAATGAATAAGTACGAGACCTCTAGGCCTGCAGTGCGTGCACGCAGCCTGTGACTGACAGTGGGTTTCTTGCAGCCATCACATCAAAGACTCCAGGAAACTGCTGTGCTGGATGTCACTGGGAGGAGAGGAGAGGCTCCTCCAGAGAGGGGGACCCGGCAGGCCAGGTGGGGGCTGTAAAGCAATTCGTGGTGCTTGGAAAATAAGGGAAAATTTTACAGGAAAATTTGCTGTTCTTCAGGCAGCACCATCAGTTCTAGCACGGTGGTCTTCAAGCGAAGGGGAAGGTAAAGGCCTTCCTCTCCTCAGCCTCAGAGGTGGAGGGTGGGCATGTGACAAACCAGATGGACCCCAAGGGAGAAGTGAATTGTCACCTGTGTCCCCACAAAGCTCCTGGCTCCCTCCAGGGTTGGGTCTCCTCCCATCTCCCACTTTTCACCTGTTCTTCCTGTCCCACTCCTGTCAGGACTCAGGGCTTCCTCATATCCTCAGAAACATTGCTACAAGCCTTAAGAAAGGAAGGAGCTCCAATCCCCAATGCTAAAGATCCTCCCATCATGTAGGATGCTGTGCTGGGGGTGCCTGGAACTGCCCCTTGATACTTGGGGCTCTTGGGAGTTGTGCTGGGAAAATGGGTCAGCATAAAAGCCATCCTTTTCTGGACCATACCTGGGATGCCTCCTAAATGTACTTCCAATATATAAAACAGTGTGGGGATGGTTGGGCATGGGCAGCAAGAAGGCTTCACACACACATCTGTGCTCAGCCTTCTCCCACAGAGGGAAGGAGCCAAAATTAGGCTCCCCAAAAATTCATCCATTTCTTCAGCCAGGCTATTTTGAGGCCAGTTAGGGTCTCTGGAGAGGTTTCTCCATTTTGGAACACATCACCTTTGGGGCAAGGTCTGAATCTTGCAGCAGATTGACACAGCACAAAACATTGCCAAAGCATCACGCAGGTCTGCACATTCACCACCAGCTCCACCACAGGCTGTTGTAAAACAGACACCTGGTATCCCTGTTTGAGTTTGCATTTTGGCCTTACCTTTTTCAACAAACTGAGTTTTTCCCCTTCTCTCCCTGTAAGTTGGTTTAAACTTAGCTTTTATTTCATTTCCTCCAGGGATATTGGCTTCTGTTTGATTTTGTAAATAACTTCTCTCCCCTTTGAGGAGAAAAGAAGTGCAGCCCAATGTTTCCTGCATCCCACAGCAGTGATTACAGTACCACTTGCACTGCTGTTATGGTTGTTTGGGGGAAGGACTCTCAACACTTTTCTTTGTTTTGAACAACTTTGCTAGTTTGTTCAGTTGTTTTTATTAAAAATTCCTCTAAAAGATAATTCTTAAAAACAAACAAACACCAAAACAAACAAACAAACAAAACCACCACCACCAAAAAAACCCACAAACAAACAAAAAAACCCCAACAACAACAACAACAACAACAACAAAAAAAAACCAAACCAAAAAAACACACACACAAAAAAAAAAAAAACCACAAAAAAACAAAACCAAACAAAACAAAAGCACCAAACCCCAAAACATTAGCAACAGTACTTAATTTTGCCTGGTACATGTAAGTCTCTCTCCTCCTGTGCTTAGCTGGTTTAGGTTCTCCTCCTTCCAGTTCCTGGTACCCCTTGTGCCTTGTGCAGTCCTACTCTAACTCCTGATCCACGTTAGATCTTTTCTCTCTCTTGTTTTTATTCTCCTGTTTCCTCACTCCTTAGGTTTTATTCAGCTTTTCTGCCTCTGCCTCAGCCTTTCTCTTCTTTTGCACAGCCTGGCTCCTCCCCAGGGCTTCCCCTTTTCCTTCTCCCTGGGATTTTGGATCCTGTCCTGGAGAAGACACAAGCACTCAGAAGGACACAACTGATTTGGAAGGGACAGTGGCACAGAGTCCTCATTTTCAGAGAAGGCAGGGACAAAACCTGAGCGTTTTGGACATGTACGAACCTCAGAGTAACAAACGTGCTGTGTAACATCAAAAGGTTGGTGCTTCCATTGTCAGACACATCCATCTGACACCATTCAATTCACAGCTTTTCTCTATGAGCCAAGGATCCATGTCTTCTGAAGCTACAAATGACTCTGTGGACAAGCTTTTTCTGGTCTGAGTGGTCCTGGGCTTGCCCAAGAAGAAGAAGAAGAGCTGGATGTTGAGAGGGATGTTGTGATTCCAGGTCTCAGAGACACAAAAAGCAGAACTAAATTTGAAAAATCCCACTCTTATTGATTTCTGATGGATTGTGTCTGTCAGGAAGCTTGGAGCTATGCTATCCTGGAGCAGAGCTTTGTGTTTTCCTTCCTAAAATTAATTTCTTTCAGATCTTTCCCCTTTGTAGGAGGAAGATGGAAAATACACTGAAAAGAGAAAACCTAAGCTGTGTATTTTAGGTATAATGCATTCATCATCCAAAATGGGATCCTGAACAAGAGCTGCTAGAGATGGTACCTGGTGATGAAAAGACTGTTTCTAGGCCAGGAAACTTGCAGACAAAATAGAAAGATGTTCCTGTTGATACAGACAATGTCCATGCAGTGAAAATAATCTGATGATTTGTTCTCAACTTGTGCAAGAAAACCTCAGGATACTAGATGAGTTGCCTTGATTTGTTAACGAATTTTTATATGGAGATCTCAGCTCTTTATATGTTTCTATACAACCCAGCTTTTCCAAGAATCACCCGTTCTTAAAAAGTCTAAGTCAACTTCTTTATTCTCTCTGAAGCATCTCTTAGAATTGCCTTCAGGTAGTAGAGAACAATGAAAAAGTCTTTTGAAATAGAAAAGCTTAGACTTTTTGAGGTGTATTTTAAATGAACCCTCTGTGTCCCACTGAGGTTCATTCATTTCTGCTATCCAGATTTATGGAAGCAGAGTCTAAAAACCTGAAAGCATTGCTGTAAATGGCCACTCATGGTGGGGTTTTGAAGACAATCTCAGAAAACCCCTGGTGGCTCCAACCCACATTTTGGATACAAAGCTGTGGCTATATATCCAAGGTACCACAAAACTTCAGCTACATGCTTATCTTCCTTGAGTCACCCTGTAAATAAATGACCAGAAGGACAGGCCATACAATCACTCCTGCCTTACTGCTTGTGGCAACTGGAACTGTCTGGACAACAATCCAGCTTGGATGTGGCTCTGAACAACCTGGTCTGGTAGAAGGTGTCCCTGCCCATGGATCATCTAGGAGCTGGATGATCTTTAAGGCCCCTTCCAACTCAATCCATTCTATAATTCTGTGATAACTGTGTGTGTGTTTCCTGTGCTTAGAAGTCACTCTTCCTAATTTCTTGCACAGCCAAGACAAGGTCCTGATCTCCATGGGGCAGGTGCAGCGTTGTCCACGCAGACACCAACTTACTGCTGAGACCCCTGATAAGGAAGTGGAACCTACCTGCCTTCCTGAATGCAGCCGTGACAAATCAGCTTCCAGTCAAGGTAAACTAATGTTTTATTAAAAACTATTGTCACATAGAACTAAAATCCAAAGCTGTGAAGTATAAAAGAGGCTTTCAAGCAATCTTCCCTTGAACTGTGGCAGCTTAAGTCTTGTTGCCATTGCTCAAGCGCATCAGGAAATCGTTTGAAGGGCTCAAAGGTTAAGAATCTGTGTTTTCATCTGCACAGAAAAGCGAAAGATCAGATGGTTGACCTCAGCTATTTGTGTTTTGTCTTTTTATCATCATCTTCAAATGAATCAAGGAGCTGTTCATTCAGTTTCATGAGGGCAAGGCTTTCCTAGATGTAGCCAGGGTTGTTTACAGGTTTTTCAGGAGAGATGGAAGACCTATCCCAAAGAGAAACATCCAGAGGTTGTGATAGTCTTTGTTATTTCCGTCACTGTATTGTTTCAGGAGCCCCCTGAAATTACATAGCCCATGACATTAAGTTTTGTACCAATATGTAATAAAAAATATTACCTCCATCCTTACTTTTTGGAGAAGGAAAATAGGTACCAAATAAACAGATTGGGCAGCAGGATGGAGGAACATCTCCCACAATGGAGACCTTGCAAAGTCAGTCAGAGGTGAGTGACTGCTTGTGCCTACACTGCATCCCATCTGGTGTCCACTAAGGAGACAGCAGCTCTCTCTTATTCCGTATGTGGGTACTCCAAGGCTTTCTTCCAGTACTTTTTAAATATCCACAGTGCAGCAGTTCTGGTCAGAATAAACAAGGGTGACAAAATCCCCACTGAGAAGAAGTAGTCTTAACCTAAAATGACTCTTCTTATCTTGGAGAGAAGATATCTACTCCTTTCTAGGTATCTCACTTTCCTATTCCTTAGAAGTTCTGTGTGGGAAAGGGCTGCAGGCAGACAGATAGACATTCATCCTTTTTTGAATCTGAGACACAGCAGACAGGGGGCTTTCCTGAGAACTTAGGGCGTGACTGTACAGGAGAAGAATAAACATATGAATGAATATGTGAATATGTGAGGGTCACTCATTTTAGGAAGATGAGGCAATCTGAAAACAGGGATTTCCCTATGCACTATGCTATGCTATCACACCAGAAAGCCTCACAACCACAACCTGCCCTAGTTCACATATTTCCAAATGTTCTCACTGCCCTCAAGTGTCCCCAACACAAGTGTGGCTCAGCCCAGAATGACCTTGGCTGTCATCCTTCCATGTGCTGCCTTGAAGTGTCCTGGCTGTACTCAGCACCAGCAGCTGATTTCTCACCCTAGTTTCAAGCTTGGAAGATAGCTGTTCCCTCTGGGAAAGTGCTCTGGTGTGTTCAGGCTGCCTGAGGAGGAGCACAGTCAAAGGTCAAATGAAACATGACTCAGCCTCAGAAAACACCAAGCATCTTGAAATCCCTTTTATGATCTTACCTGGTCATGTAAAGTCAAGTCTTGAAAGTCAAAGCAAAATTACTCTGAGGAAACCAACCTCACATATTCCCACAATCCCTGGGATTCAGGCATCATTACCATTCTCTCAGGCTGTGCCATCAGCAGGTGACCAAAAATCCCTCTGCTTCCAAGTGGGTAAAACATGGCCAGGAAGGCTCTGGTTAACACAGAGACAAAGTCCATTCCAGGTAGGTGAGTGCTAAAGTACCAGGTGAGTGTTGGAGTTTAATTAAATATGGGAAGCTTCCTTAGGAAAGGTAGCACCACAGGCTGGGGGCTGAGGGCTGGCACCACTGCCTACACTGGGATTAGGCACACAGGAAGGAAGGAAGGAAGGAAGGAAGGAAGGAAGGAAGGAAGGAAGGAAGGAAGGAAGGAAGGAAGGAAGGAAGGAATCTGAAACCATAAAGCCTTCCAAACCTAGATAATTCAGTTTTGTATTCTGAAATTCACTGGCAATGGGGGAATTCGGAGGGAAGGACATACATGAAATATACTGATAAGAAAAGCCACACAGCGAGCACTTCTCCATCTCCTCCCTACCTTTAGCCCTATCTAGGCCCAAGGCACCCAGAGGCTCATGCAAGGTGCTGGAGTGCTCTCTTTGCATCCACTAGTCATAAATTCCACAGATTAGGAATGATACTGATTCTTCTTTTTCTGGAAGAGTCAGGAGTATCTAGCTGGATGAAATGGACTGTATTTTGCAGTTCACTCTGTGTGCTGCAATGGTCAGAGCCGTGGGCTGGGTGCACAACCACACTGCCCTGCTTCTGGCCAACATAGCTGAGCACAGCTCAGAAAACCCCTAACTCAGATAAATGCAGTGAAAATGTGAATATTTAGTCATAATGATATAGGTTACATAGGGAAAGAAGTTGAGACAAGGCTCCATCTCCTTTGGTATAAGTGAACAGGCTTTTAATCAATCTTTTTTGTCCCCAAATAATACTTTCTAGTAATTTACCATCCCTGTGGAGGCCAGAAGAGATGGTGACGTGGTTAAGACTTGGCCATGGCAGGGCAAAGGTGTTTAATGTCTGCCCATTCTCAACCTGTGTTAATGAGGGAGCAGTGATCCTGCATCGGCTGGAGTGTGATGAGCACTGGTGAATTAACTCTGCTGCTTGTGCAAGACCAGGCAGAGGATCCCAATCCTGACCAGGGCTGAGAGCCACCCCTCCAACACAGCTCTTGATGAACAACAGTCACAATGAAACTCAAACACAAAACAGATCAGCTCAAGGTAACCTGGGCAAGGTGAGCTGTGTGACACACTCGGCACAGCGCTCAACCTTCACTTCCCAGGGTCATGCTGAAAATGACATCGCAGCCCTCAGTCCCCATCAACAGCAAATGGCTGGTGCTGACCTTGTGTTGGGTGTGTTCGGCCCTGATAGCTGTGGCAGCCAGACACTGCTCCTGTCCTTCTGCAAGGCTGGTGCTGGCTGGAGCTGGGCCCTGGCCTCAGGAATTTGCAGAATTGATCAACATGTGCAGCCAGGTAAATACAGCCCTGCCAAGCACTAAGCCTTTTTGAACTCTCACCTTTTGCTCATATCACATTTAATATGACAAGGAAGATCTTTTTCCTTTTTTTCCCCTACCATTTAAGAAACACTGCCATATTGAAATCTTTTTCTTTCTTCCTTCATTAATGTCTGTGTCACCTCAAGGGTTGTTGTAATTCCTTATTGGCTGCCCTTCTAGAATTTGCTTTAAGAAAACTTCAGCTAGTTTTCAATGTGGCTGCGAGGTTAACTAGAAATAGAAAATGTCATGAACATGCTGGATATATATCCCTTCTGCTTCCCTGCCACTAAGCCAGCTTTTCATAAAGTTTGAAACCGATATTAATATTTAACTTTTAACTCACAAGATCTTTCATGGTCTCAGCTCTGCTTAATTAGCTGACATTTAGCTCCCTCTATTCCACGGCATACACCTAGGAGTCCTTGGGTACTGGTTTATTAACATTCCCCAAAGTAGATTGGAGCAGGCGGTTACCAGAACCTTTATCAATTGCTCCCGAAGGCGATGGAATTTATTGCTGAATGCCATTAAACCAGCCAGGTCTGTAAATATGGTTAAAGGCACGAAGACATTCTTGTTTTCCAAAGCCTCTCGCTCAGTTTAAATGAGCTTTGTGAATTGGTCTCTCCTTTTCTCCCACTCTTTCGCAGGCAGCCTTGTTGAGGCGCTCCTGAAGAAAGCCTGTGCATTAACCTGTGCTGCATTAAGCACAGTTCTGCTGTTAATCAAGGCTCGTGCAGCCACCGCCGCCGCCGCAGCACCGCTCCGGCACCGCCACGGCTGTGGGGAACCTGCCGAGCTGAGCAACTCCACTTGGCAGTTATTTCCTAACCTTCCACTCTTCTCCCTCGCTAAAGGCTTTCCTTGTTCTCATCCAGCCTCAGGAATCCCCATGCTCAGACAGTAGAAGGTGTGAGTGCAGGGTTTACATCCACTCTGTGCCCCCAGGAGCACCCCAAGAGCTTTTCTCTCCTCGCCCCCTTCCCCACCCCTGGCTGGTCTCCCATTGCCACCTCCACGCTGCCAGTGGCAGAGGTGCTCCGGCCCAGTGGGGAATTCCAAGAGACTTGTTCCAGAAGTAACTGTATCCAGCTCAGCACTAAAAGTAAGGACAATTTGCAGAGACCAGCACAATTTAGGATCACTCACAACTCCATAACCAAAATGCTAATTACCTACTTAAGCCCCAGAACAAAGTATGCTGCACTCGGATGTGTACACCATAATTACAAGGTATTCCTCACTGCTCCTGCTGTAAGACCCACTAATAGTATTTCATTTCATATGAATCTGGCTCTCCTCATTTCTGGTAAACTTCATGTGTATTAGGGACACCATACGAGCTAATATTTTGCTCATAAAATTCTAACACACTTGTTCTTTATGTCAGTGAAACAGTGACAAGCAAGATTCATTTTCTAAAAACTGTATTTTGATGAAGCTATCACAAATGTTAGACCACAAAGACAAATATGAATAAAAACATGACTAGTTAGTGGATAACCTTGTTTTAGGGCTTATCTTAATAAATAAAGCATCGATCTTGACAATTTAGGATCTTGCTTCATCCATTTTTGTTCCTCAGTAAAATGAACATAGTGACCTCCACTCATTCAGCATAAACCACATTTGAAATAAAATCTGTCAGCAGGAAAGTGCTCTTTTCCTGGTATATTTGGCATGAAAATAAAATTAACTGTTTTTGAAAAAAAATATTAACAGTCCTCATGAACTGGGGAACCCAAGTTTCCTCAGGTCAAATGTGACAGCTCTATCCCAAGTCAACAGACTAAAGCTACTTGCTCTGGGCAAAGATCTGGTCCTGCTTCCTTAGAAATGACCTTTACACTTCTGATGCATTGATAAAAGGCAAGATCATGCCCTTGGGTACATCTCCATCAGAGGATGGACTTCATCAGAGTAGGGTGAGATAAATAAGGGAGAAAAGACAGGGTCTGAAGTCAGGACATATTTCCTTGCTTTTCCATATAGGTTTTGAGATGCTCATTTCTTGGAGGGAACCAAGGGGACCAGCTAGGATAGCTACTTAAATATCTGGATAGATGGGACTCCAAGCAGTTCATGTCACGTCACATCATATATATAATATAATTTTACCTAATCTGCTAATTCACAGATGATAAAAAACTATGAATCTTTTTTTTTTTTCTTTTTAAATTGAGCACTTCTTACTGAACCCAAGATGAATTTGGCTACACAAAAATCCTCATAAATTTTAAGTTTGCATCTCAGTCAGTATCTGCTTCAATAAAGTGATAGTGGAACAATCTGAGTATTTACCCCAAAAATAAATATCCCAGGGCTGGGGAGAGTCTGTATCAGGTGTGCTCCAGTACAGCATTGCCCCAGCTGCACCAGGTTGCATCAGGATGAGACCAGAGTGATACTGGGCTGAGTTTGCCCTGTATCTTAACACAGATGCAAAAAGCAAAAGACACCAAAACTCTCTGGCAGCTCTGCAGTGCGAAATTCAAACACAGGCTGCAAAAGTGTAAATGTGCAAATCATAGTTTAAAGAAAGGCTTTCCTCCTGAGGGAGGGGTATCTCACTGCTACCATCTCGTAGCGTTTTCTCAGCACAAACCACACCAACCACGTTGGTTGAATGCCTGCACTGAGTGCTGCACTGGAGGACTTGATGCTCAGCAAAAATCCCAGCCAGGTTACTCAAGAACTCTTTCATAGCACGACTGTGATCAATTTTGAGGGCATATCAAAGCACAAGACAGCACTTAAATTTTAAAGAGACATTCTAACCTATCTGCCTGAAATAATTTAGCAGTTGCTGTTACAGAAAGCACAAAAGTTTCCCCTATTATAAAATACAAAGGAAAAAAAAAACCCAAAATTGCTTCCTGCTGCCACCTTACTTTATTTATTTTGATCTTTTTATAATGGTCAGCCACTTGCACTATGCTGTTCTCCAAGATAATCAATTTTCTTAGTTATTTTTATGGATTTTTCATATTGAATGATAAAAAGAGGATGCTGGAGAAAGGTAAAATATTTTTAAATTTGGGGGGAAAATATACGATTAAAATAAGGTGAGAATTAGCTACAATTTGAAACAGCTGCACAGAATCCCAGTAGTTGTCTTCCTTTCATATGACATGGTAACATATATTTTTTTTAACATACTGTGAGCCAAATCTGTCTTTTCTACCCACTCAAAAATCAACAGATTTAACAGAATGGAAACAGGAGGGAAATCTGAACATTTCCCATTAGTTTGATATGTTTGTCTTAGTTTTATGCACAATAAGAAGAATTTTCTTGCACTCAGACTTTGAACAGAGAGCTGCTTGCGAGTTTTGTATGTGAGGTGAGCTCAGTATCCAGACTAAAGAACCTACCTCAGCCTCAGCCTCAAAAGCAGAATGAAAGAGAAAGGGAGTTCAAACTTTTGAAAGTTTCTTTAAAAATTGCTGTTTACATACACATCAAAGAAGGTGTTGGATTGCATTAAGTGTGAAGAAAGTCTTCGTTAAGCACTGAAGGCATTATTTCCATTTTATAGAGCATAGCTGCTCCACGATACTCAAATTCTAACTTTGATAAAGCATTCTGCAAAACTGGTCTGTCGGTAGGATATGGCAGAGAATGTTCCACCTGAAGCAGAAACTTCAGTCTTTTTAAAAACATTGAAGTGGACAACAAATCTTTGTGTTACAGATTTAGGGGACAAGACATTAAACTGCTGTAAATCAGCATTGCTCTAATTGCTTCTGTAAAGCTCCAGCAATTTACATGCACTGAGGGATGGATTGTGTTATTGTTGAAATATTGAACTTTAGAAATACTGTAAAAATCTATAAATAACCTGTAAATTTATGTGACACTTATTAACAGATTTTTAATCAGAGAGGGATTTTGTTTTACATGATACAATTCATCATTTTGTATTCTTCGTTGTTTACTCAATCTGTAATAAAGGTGACCTATGTATTTTCAGAACTTTTTCTTTGTTATAAAGCTTACTTTTACCACAAATATTCTACTGCTTTGAATGAACTAGCCTTGTTACCTTTAAACCCTGGGTAAGTAGTTAACATCCTTTTAAACAGTGTTTTTATAGAGTATTGGAGCCTGAAGCAGATATTCTCCCATTTTATCTTCTGGAGACACAGCAACAACCTGAACCGAGTCCCATCTCTGGGTGAGATTTATGACCAAATGTTTTATACTGATTAATAAATATTTTGGACATAAAAAACCACCCCAACGATGAAAGGCATAACTTCTGTCAGGAATATTTTGATGTTTTTTTGCCATTTCTTCAGCAAGAAAGCTTTAATTAAAAAAAGTTATTACTTTTTTACACTATGGTGCTCATGTTGAGTGAACGTTTATATCAGGATCAGTAGGACTTTGATATGGAAATTTTAAAGGAAGAGCTTGTTTTAAGGACTGCACACTCTCTACTAAGTTATTTCACCTTTAAAAGGACAAATTATTTTAAAAGTTTGCCATCATCATCTCAATAACAGGGATAACAACTTTGCAGCTCTTAGCCATAAACTCTAAACTCTTTCTGGTCTGGAAATACAGATGAAAAAGTCATCTGTTAAATGCATGAAAAAAAATTAATAGGTATTTTTTTTTGAGTTCTCTGAGTTGCCTTTTTCTGTTGGAGCAAGAGGCTCAGTTTTTATAGACCCCAACTCTGCGACAATCAGATGTTGATTTTATGAAAATCAGCATAAGTGAAATTAACATCTTAGGGTAAATAAAAACCTGAACATAGAAATAAGGTTGAAAACTAGTTGCCCATTAAACTCCACATTCTCATCAAAAGGGCACATTCTCATCTGCACATTCCATATCAAAATATCAGAAACAGAAAAACAGTTAAAATACTGCTACTACTACTAATAATAATAATTAAAAAAACCCTGTGGAATTTTGGGCACATTCAGAGATTAAAAGTAGAAAGCAGCGGAGATATTATAATAGCAAAAATTGATGATGCAAGGAAAAAAAATAATGTTTTCATCTTACTTCAGTCTGCAATGAGGAGCTGATCCCTTCTGCAACCTTTGTGAGCAGCAGCCTCTGCTCAGGCACCTAAGGTAGGAAAAGTTCCATGTGATTTACTGGTGTCCTGAAGAGTAACGCTTTCCTGTTTCTTTAATCAAAAATACATATTTTTCAAACTAGGAAAACACAGCTATTTGACTCAAAGCACTTCCACCAGTGAATGTGTGAAGGTGAAAATTAAAACATGTTAAACAACTTTGGGCAATAAATCAGGAATGAGGGACAGCATGAGGCATAGCCATGACACACTGACAGTGAGCCAGACTCTTTGAGATATTTTATACTGAAGCAGATAAGGAAGGATTTTTAAAAAAAAAGAGTAAATCAATCTACTTATTCTCAATTCCTGCCCTCAAATGTACTAAATAATTCAGTGTCTGACTCTTCCCTTACAGGGCAGGGACACAACTTGTGCATCCCCATGCGAGAGGGCATTTTTGCAAAGCCCTGAAAACTCTGGCTGATTTGAACTGAAACATTGTCCCACCACGTCGGGCTCTCTAATGACTGTCACATCACATAAACACCGTTTATGGAGTGTTTTTTAAACAGCTGCTGGAAAACCGCCTAGGAAGCACCCGAGCTCCCACGGTGAACCTGTCGCTGCCCAGGTGGGTTTCACAACTGGCTTTGGGTTGCACTCTTGCTGGTGCTCCTGTGGGTGGATTTGGCCATGGATCAGCCTTGGAGAACAGACCCAGCATACTGCACAATATGACACTAATAAATACAGAAAACATCCTGGTTTTCTCTCCGGAGGGGCCCGCGTTAGCCTTCAAATTCATCTCCCTGGTCTTCCCAGTATAACCTCATCGCTGCAGCTAAAACCTGATGGTATTTTTAGACCAAATTTTGTACTTTAAAACAAGGAGTGTTACAGCCCAGTTCTTTAATAAACCCCACCGATATGGATCCTGCAGTCCCTTGTAGCATTTGGAGAAATGAGTGCTCACAGATCCTATTTCAAGGCAGGGACGCAAAGGCTAATCTCTCTCTCTCCTGTTCTTTTTCCTAGCTGCACAGGGAGAAAAACGTGAGAAAATATGTAATTCCAGAGTGCTGTGGCAGCATTAAACTACAGCTTCTCACCCCATATATTGCCTTTTTAAACTGCAGTCTTGCAGAGAATGTTAAGGTGAGCGGTAAATGACTTAATGGCAGCTTAATATTCTGCACATACCCATAACAGACATTTTAGTTGCTTTTAATTGATGTAGCTGCTAGCTTTGTTAAACTCTCCAGGAGAGTAGTTCTCACTGGGAATGAGCCTCCTAGAAAGTATCAGTTTGCAAAAACACAATAGTTTGAGCGATAATTGTGCAGAAAGAGACTTCTGGATTTCTTTGCAGTTGAATAAGAGCGTTTTGTTTCACTTTTGTATAACCCAACATCGGGTGCCTAAATTGTAGTCAAACTTTCCGAACAGCTAAATAAAGAAACATGGGGTAAGTCACTTTTAAGATAAAATGGGGACTCTAAGATTTTAACCAAACAGAACATTTTTATGGCTGTGAGCACATAAAAAGAAAATTATGTAGGAGAAGTCCTGCTGTTACTTAAACAGTAGCTTTCAGCACTCATAAAATACATGGTGTTAAATTATTTTCCACTTATAAATCAGCTGGCTCTGGTCTGTACATTAGCACAAGCTTTAACTGGTTTCCGGCTCCTTAACTGGCCTTCACATAACTCCATTTAACCCTGAATGAAATGCTGCTGGCATGGCACTGAGCCCCAACCATCACAACTAAAAATATATATAACCCCAGAAAGAGCACACAGAAAATGATTGCAATCAGCAAAGAAAATTAGAGGGCAATTAAAAAAAAACAAACTGTGTTATTCCATTGGGCCGACTGGCAACCTCACCTTCTGTTTGGGGGTCGGGGGGAATGAAAAAAAAAAAAAAGGTAATCTTGAAAATTAACTTTTAGGGGGTTTTGAGCTTGTAAAAATAGTAGAGGATCTGAAGGTGCGTCTCAGCAGGTTTTGCCTGCCTGTCTAGTACCGAGACTTTTTGCGTGATCAAAGAATACATGACAGTGAATGGATCTATGCTTGTAAATATCAAACGGTTTGATCACGCTAAAAGACTTTATTGAAGTTCCCCACTTTTTAATCAAACAAGAAACATCCACCTCCAGTAGCCATAAAAAAAAAAAAAAAAAAGCCTGCTATGATATTAGAATTAAAGAAAAGTACTAAATGGAACTTGTGGAAAAGGGGTTTGCTTACCATAATATGGGATTTCCATTTATGTCATCTTTGTGCAGAAAATTGCAACCCTTATTATTTTACCATGTAACGGTAGAAAAAATATTTGATTACACCAATATTAAGTCTGCAATGGCCCACAAGAAATAAGCCATGCTCATGTACACAGCCTTTTAAAAGAAAATTAAAAGCATAATAATGAAATGAATACATCACTGACTTGGTTTGTTGTGTTTTTCTCTTCTGCTTTATGGTTAAATCCACAGCATCAAAATCTACAACTGGCCTGTGGAGAGGTTTTCAATACTATTTCTGTCACTTAGTATGATAATTTGCACCCCACCCCACCGGCCCCCCCCGAAAAAAAAAGAAGTTAAAAATGCCATTCTGAATGAACACACGGAGTTCTGAATAAAAGGAGCCAATAATTTACAGTAGGATGATAAGAGTGTAATATTGCTTTAATATAATGTATTAATGAAAATTGCCATTGTAAGATAGATAAGACCTAATAATATAAGTCTCATTGTGTCCTGTGAGTTGGAGGCTTTAGTAAGTTATATGTTGGTGCTGTGTGGCTGGCATGAAACCTGACACAATTTCGAAGACTCGCCATTTCCAGTGCCACCAGTGCCTGAATTTATTTTCCCTGGAAAAACCTAAGCAGGCACTTCCCTGCTCTGTCAGGTACTACTGTGCTCCTCTGCCATCTCCTGCCTGCTGCAGAGTTCATGAAAACATGTTTTCATTATTTTTAATGCAACTTAATACATTTATTTTCATCCCATTTTAAACGTTGGGTGAACTAGATTTAAAAAAATTCCCTGTGGCTTTTTTTAGTCTTCACTCCTTAATGTACTGACATTTTTAAAATGGGCAATGGGACGATAGGGGGAATGGCAGATTAATTTCTTGTCCTTATTTTATATCAGTGTAGCTCAGCATCGCTCTGTAGTGTTCCCGCTGCTTTTGCAAGCATCCTGTATTCGCAACGATGAGGACTTGCACTTCTGTTTATTAAATGGCAGCTTGTTTATCTCTGCTAATTGCCAGGAAGAAAACTAAGCCACTTTTCCCTCTGTGGACCACTATTTATAGTCAGGAAGAGCAGCCCTGCACATATGCAGGGGGGTATTTGTGTGAAGGAGGTTAACGTGCAGTTACAGCAATCTCGTCTGCCAGGAGGGAGGCAATTGTCTTCCTGATGTAAGAAGGCTGGATGAGAACACAGTGTGGGTTTTAAACCCAAAATGTATTTCAAGGAGGGGAGAGAAAGCTTTTGAGCATATCCATGCAAAAAAAAAAAAAAAAAAAAAAAAAAAGTATTTTTAACAGCATGGGTTTTCATACTTTCATATCAATATTTTGCCTGTGCCTTTGGAAAGTATTTTACAGTGTTAATGAAGGTGCACAAAACTGCAATTTGCTCTCCAAAATGTTTAGAGGCTGCTATAAGAGGAGCCAAGAAGGAAAGGGGATTTATCCCAGTCTCCTCTTCTCTGAGAAAATCACTCTGGGAGGTGATGATTTTTCTGCACTACCCCACAGACTCTTCTGGGTTTTGTTTCTGAAACCCTCAGAAAGTTTTTCTGTGCAAAACCCACTACCAGAAATCCTGCCGTCCATTTTGGAGGAAGTATGTTGTTTTCAAAATAATTTGCTACTCCCTGTGTCTGTTCTGGCACAGCCAAGAGCAGCTCCATGATGGCAGAGATGAAAAATAGGTAATATTTATAATAAATCAAATTTGTTCTGGGAAGTTGATTTTTTGGAGTTTATTTGTCCAACAAGATTATAGAGAGAACTTTGTGTCTTTACAGATGGAGTTCTCCTGCTCCAAACTGCATGTTTTCAATAAGTATTATAAATACTTATACGTTAAAGTACACAAACTTATTTCTATGAACTTCTTTTCCACCCTCTAGTACATTTCATGGGCCCTGTTTCTTTCATCCCAAATAATGCTTACAGCCTTTAAATCTCAAACCCACAAACCAAGGTTTACAAGCGTTGATTTGGAGATCGATATTTTCATGCATATTCTAGCACTGAAGGCAGCACGCTGAGGAGGGATAACCCAACTTCATTTACAATCTTATAATACTTAGTGCCTCAAGTTATGTGCTTTTTACATTCAGAAATGAAAATAAGCCCTGAAAAAATATTCCAAAACACTGAAAATGAGGGAAAGAAACAGACGAATGGAGGAAGATTTTAAATAGGCATTTTCTTACTTTGTCAAGATTGAAAAGAGGCATTACTTAAATGGAATTATATATTTTACAGAGAAAGAAAACATTAAGTGATCATAAAATACATTTTCCCCAGGAGGTGATGGTGGTGGTGGGCTGGCCAGCCCTTCTAAGGACAGCTCCTGTCTGATGGCAACGAAGAGTTCACCTAAAAATGAACAGCACATTTCTAAACCTGGCCTCTCATGGTTCCCATTTCAGCTTAGTGGCTGCAATTAGCAATTAAACAGGAGAAACAAATGCCAGTATTTTGATGCACGAGGGTTAGTTTCATTTCTGACCTGGAAATGACAATGCAGACACACAGGGAGCAAAAAGTCATGTAACACCAAGAGGAAAACATACCATGTTAGCTGGGATGCTCAAATCATGCTGCATTAATATGCACAAAAGAATTAAAATAATTAAAAGCCTTTAAGAAAGGGGATGTTTGGTTTTGGTTTGTTTTTTTTTTTAAGCCATGTAGTGTCATTGCTTATTCAACAACAGCCCACTTCTCCTGTAAAGCAGTACGCTGGGTTTGAAAAAAACACCCAACCCCACACGGCTGTAGAGAGAGCACATGTTACATCAGACACAGTACCTGATTTTTCACTGCACAGCTTGTCAGCTAGATAGTCTGCCTCTTGGGCGATAAGTGAGAATATTTCATCTTCATACTCCTCTACGATATTTTCCCACTGTAAGGAGAAAAAAAAAAAAAAAAAGAAAAGAAAAAAGAAAAAAAAAAAAAAAGAAAAAGGAGGATACTCGTACTGTGCCTTTTTTTTTTTTTTTTTTTTTTTTTTTTTAGCTAGAAACAAGCAGGGCGGCTACGAGCAGCCCTCGGCTGGCTCAGCTCTCCCTGCCCTGCTCAGCGTGGGGATGAATGGGGGCTGCCTGAGAATTCATGCCACCAAATATTACTTAAACTTCATGCCCAGCCTCACTCGTTTCAAAACCACATTCATGAACTGAGGGGGGGAATACCCCTCCAAAAAGCATTTCACTTGGTTAGGGACACCACTTCCCTCCCCCACCCCACACCCCCACCCCCCCGCCGCCCCTTTCAACACGGACTCATGGAGGAGGCACTCGGCATTTAAATAAAACGAGCCCATTTTGTAGTCTGATATTAGTGGTGACGATGTGCCATAAATGCAGCCCGCCGGCCTTGCAGAGGCAGCTCTGATTTCAGCGCAGATAGAGCAGCCGACAGCAGAGAGCTGCCGAGCTCCCCCTCACCCCAGCATTTCGGGAGCTGCTGGCAATTCACCTCCGCGCCCCAAAAATGCCTCTCTGCCCCCCTGGGATGGGTGGGTGAGTGCAGGTCCGAGGGGCTGCGCCACCCAGCCTGGCCTTGGGCACCTTGCGGGAAGTCGGGGTGCGTGTTAAGAGGGAATTCCTGTCTCCAAAACACAGCCTTCAACCCAGGAACAAGGGGAAGCCCTTTGACGTGGGCAGAGAAAAAACACAGTGGAAGAAAATCTGCCTGCTGGAAGTCGTACACACACACACAAACACACAGACTCAAATAAAGGCCCTTGGCTGGGCTTGGCTGAAAAAATCCAAGCAATACCTGCCAGGACACGCAATCACCGTGAGCTGGCAGTGACAGAGGCAGAGCTGTGCCTGTGCTCCTCACTCTCTCACTCGCCTGCTTCTTTCCACTGCTCAGAAGGCCACGGCCAGCACATCCCCCTGGCTTTTCAGGGTTTTTTTCTTTGGTTGTTTTTGTTCACTTTCCACAACAGTTAAAAAAAAAAAAAAAAAAAAAAAAAAGGTCCCAAAAGCATTAAAGAAAAATATATAATATATAATTTTGAAGAAGGCACTGGCATGAAGCCAGGCAGAGCACCTCAGTGTTTTTAGCAGAATTAGCTGAGAAAAACCCATCTCTACACCACAAGGCCTCAGGAAAAAAAAAAAAATTACATCCCTCCCCTCCTCCCCTAATTTGTCTATAAATATTTGAAACTCCAGTTAGCAATCTGGATTTTAGCCACTTGTACAATTCCCTTATTTCCTGCACATAAATCTGCAGAGAATATATTTTTTTTTTGGGAAATGCTAATTTCTATTTAATCACTTAGGAAAAAAAAAAACCGAAAAACAAACCACAAGTAAAATGTAGTTTAAAACTGGTGAAGTTTAGGAAATTTGTAACGTATAAAGCATCTGGTCTAATCCGTTGGTTACTTCTGCCTTTTGTAAATGCTTTATTCATATTTATGAAGCCCTAAATAGATCCAAATATGTTTCTAAATAACGTTACAAGGCATCTGACAAAATGCAGTGTTATCACAAAACACTCAGCCAGTTTCTGTGAGGAACCAGTACGGACCATGTTAAAATACGGCAAGAATATGAAAACAAGGCACGATCTGCATGAATTTCCTAGTGATGAGAAAGAGTGGGCACACTGACATGGCCGTGGCTGGAAAATAAAAGGTTACTTGTTTGTTCTGTTGGCCTATCCCAAATTTCAAAGGTTGGTAAGCATCAGATTAAATACTGATTTTTACTATAGGCTGCATAGATTTTTCTCCCCTTGCCTAGGAGTAAATCCATCCCATCTCCTTTTCTGTTCCAGCAGCTCTGTTAAGTTGCTCTCTGACTTTGCTAAAGAAACCTCACGGAGGGCAAAAACTGATTTTTTTTTTGCTTATTACATCACCAAGCCCCCACACTTCACACAGATAATGCCTGGTTAGATGGCAAAAAGAGCAAAGAAAGCATCCCTCTCGCTTTGTAGAACCGTCGACACATTACATTACACACATAATTAAAAACGTCAGCTCCAGATAAGGTGGCCCTGGAGAACCTGCGTGGGCCCTTCAGCTCACACCCCCGCGCCCCCCGCGCCCCTCGCCCTCCTCCAAAGCCAGCCTCCCACTTGGAAACCTCCCGGCAGCCCGAAGACCCCGCGGCGAAGGGAGACGGCCGGCGGCGGACCTTCGGGCCATGAAAGCCCTTGGCGCTCCAGCCACTTGTTTCTCTGGTTGAAGCGGAGTTTGCCAAAGTCCTGGGCTCTCTCTCAGTTGTTGCTCTGTCTTTTAGCCGCTGCTCGCCAGCTCAGATGCAGCTGTTTAATACCTCCCAGGGGTTTTGTGCAGAAAATAATAGCTTACAAAACCTAGCTTCTCCCAGGTTCTACTATTTCAGCTTTATTTCCGAACAGCTGGTCCGTGTCTTTGTCCATCCCCTTCCCTCCCGGCCACGGCGAGAATTCGGCAGGAAACCTCTGGCCGCTACCTACGCCCTGAGAGCCACCACCGCTGGTGGTGGGGGTCAAAGAGCAACCCTCGCCCTTGGAAACGGGGACAAAAAAAAAAACAACAAAACCCCAAACTTCGCGCCCCGTCTAGACAGGTCAAGGTGCAAGATGCTCCTCTCCCTGTTGCATCTTCCGGAAAGGGGCGTGAACCGGAGCCAAGTGCACAGCAAACACCCGCGCCGCATCCCTGCCCCTTTAGAAGACTTCTTTTTTTTTTTTTTTTTTTTTTTTTTCTTCCTTCTTCTTCTTTTTCTCTCCACCCTCTGCTGATCAAAGTAGGAAGTTTTCATGACAACCATAGTCAAAGGGCCTGCATCGCAAATGAACTCGATTTCGGCGATGTTGATATATCCCGGCTCCATTGTCTCTTTTCAGACACAGTATGAACCCTTCCGGTCTCAATGATTACATTACAGAAGGACTTTCACATGTGGGCTTCATTTGCACAAAGGGGTTGCCTTGCTTCACCACCATCTGGCCACAAATCAGATAAATAAAGGCAGGAGAATTAAAATTAAAGCTTAGAGGGTTGTTTTTTTTTTTTTCCTCTCTCTCTCCCGCTTCGTCTTCTTCTTGCACCAGGCCCATTATGAAATCTCTCCCTCCCCCAGTCACAAACGGGTGGGGAGTCTACTTTTTATGAAAACTGGGAAGAGCAAAAAAAGTGTCTAAAAAAAAAAGACACAAAAAAAAGTCTGGGAAAAGCAAAAAAGTGCCTAGTAGGAAAAAAGGACAAAAAAAAGAAAAAAAAAAGACAGCAGCTTTTAATCCCAACGCTGTTTGTAGGGCAGCATAACTTATTTTACAGTAAAGACAGTCTCTCACAAAACCACACTTTGCTGTGAAAATTCCATCACATCCACTGGGATGCAAATATTGTTTTTCAGGAAAACAGAATGTTTCGCAAACTGGAAAAAAAAAGCTGGTGGAGGCAGAAGGTGGTGGCAGAAGTGGAGTTTGAAACTTGTGCTCCAAACTCTGCTGCTTCTTCCCCTTGCCAGGACAGGGACTGCAGGGGCTCCAGCAGCTCAGGCACAGAGCAAGCAATTTTCCCCCCAAAATTCCAAGAAATATGTGGCAGTTTCTGAAGGTAAAAATTAAAAACACCTGTGAACGTGGAAGGAAGGAAGGAAGGAAGGAAGGAAGGAAGGAAGGAAGGAAGGAAGGAAGGAAGGAAGGAAGGAAGGTTGGTTTTATAGCCCTTACGACAGAAGGTGAGACCTGACCTCACAGTCTGATTTCAGCCCTGGCATCGCTTTTACTGAGGTCAGTGCTGCTCTGGGAGAGATTGGGGTGGTTTTTTTGGTGGTTTTTTTTTTTTTTTTTTTTTTTTTTTTTTTTTTTTTTTTTTTTGCAATCTGCTCTAGCAATAAATTGCACTAAATTTCATCCCCTTTCTAAGTTTACATCCAGGACAGTAGCTTAAATTAGTTGACAGGGAAAGGCAATTTTCGTGGCTGTGTTTCTTTTCACACAGAGAGATTCAGTATCTGCAGCAAAAGGGTTTTATTCTGCAAATTTTGGGAAAAGGGGTTTTCCTATGGCTATACTGCAACCAATATTCAGGTGTGCAGTCATATCTCCTGCAGCCCTTTCCTGTGGCTTCCTGGCTGGTCAGGAATGTGAGTGTGGCTGAGCCAAAGCCCATGGATGCCACAGGATACCCTGCCCAAACACAGAACTCTCCCTTCTGAACCTTATCATGTGAACCACAGCCAAGGACTGAGCTGGAAGAAAATGTATCCAACATCAGAAAGAAATGATGAAGCCTCAAAATTCGTGTGATGATCCCCACAAATTTACAGAGAGGGTTTTGCCGTGTGAACTTTCTTTTGGATGCACCAAAAGTAAGTTTTTGTACATGTACTAGCACTTCTGTGATGTGGCTCAGGCTTTTATTTAGTATCATATTTAGATTTGGGCTGTATTCCCTTGCTACAGTAATGAAAAGTATTTGAGAGATAGCATAGACATACAGAAGATTAAAAAAAAAAAGCACAAGAGATTAACTTGCCAAGAGCTGGATTTACATTTTTTTTGTTTCTGTCTAATAAATTATATATTGGATGTGTAATCTCTGCATAACTTTGCCTTCCCTCATATGTTTGGAGTCAGACTCACAGTTTGAGTAGGAACTATAGTTTATATGAGCCTGTTTGTTATAAACCTATGGATGCAGAAGCTGCTAAGACTACCTATTAGTTTCTGCTGTCTATTTGTTGGGTCTTACCGAGGGAAATTTTTGCAGACATAAATGCAACTTGAATTTAAGAGAAGTATTTTTTTGCTGAGCTGTGCTCTGCCCGGTGTACAGGGCTCTGGGCAGTTGAGAGTGCTCTTTCTGCAAGTGTTTTAATAGTAAGAGAGGAATAAGTATTTGGACAAGTGGTGGAAAACTAAAGCCTTTCTTTCTATACTGTGAAGATTTTGAATAGTACTTGTCAATAAAGCAACTCCTATTGTAATTGTACCGGAGACATGGGCCTCCACCCCGAAAAAGCTGTCTCAGAGATACTAACCTCATTAAAATATGAATGAAAAGGCAGCCATCATTGTAATGGGAGAAAACCATGTACTCAGCAACAAACTTTATCTTCTATCTAGTGCAAAAGTATAAATATGATTTTTCATTGCATTTTACGAGGCGATTGATGAACACACAATTTATTTTTTTTTTTTGAGTTTTCACAGAATTCACAAAATTTGCTCTTTCCATCTCTGATTTTTCTACTGAGCATTTCAAAATTGGAAGCACCTTCAAATCATTTGAAATCTTTAAAAAGAAGAAAAAAAAAGGGCCTTGTTTCTTTGGGGCATTTTCTTTGAAGGTTGAAGGAAACTTTTGCATTTGTTTTTCTGGGGTTTTTTTCTTCTTCTTTTTTTCCAGAATATCTCATCCAATTTCAAAAGAAAACAGGAGAATTCATTACAGACTACTGTGACAACACCTTAATAACAGTCAATTATAGGGTGTTCAAATGCCTGTTCATTACTATGTCTCTGTTAATCTAGTCCTAAATTTCTTGCTTGATAGATACCACAACTGGCCAAGAATACAATTGCATTACAAAGTGCAATGAAAAATATACAAAATGTAACTGCAGGAAGGAGGCAGTTTCAAAATAATCGAACTGTCAATCCAACATTTGTCAAAATAATTAGACATATCTGGTCTTTTTTTTTTTTATAAAATATGGACAGACTTGGAATGGATAATATGGGAAGGTTTAGGTTTAAATAGGAATTGTTTCAATGACTTGGAAATAAGTCTTTTAAAATGTTTCATGTAGTTTAATCATTATCTTTTCATCCACAAAAGTGTTCAAATCATTTTTGATATTAGTTAAAAGTCAATATTTAGAAGTGAAAATTCAAACCTCCTTTGCTCTAGGCTAAAACAGGAGCAACATGAATGCTGAGCTACTCTAAAGGCTGATGGGATATATAATTAGCTATTATGTTAATTGAATCCACTGTGAGTTTGTTGTATGAGATTTCTTCATATAATATGCAAATAGCTTCGAAGGTTTAGTTTTATTAGACAATATAATTAGAAATCTTCTAAAGGACTGAATTCTAATGAGGCATAATAAGGCTTTGTAAAATATCTGTTTGCTGGGTGAACAGACCACCTGGGCTTAATCAATACCAGGAAGTTTATTGTGTAATGGCACATTTTAAAGAAAGTTTAAGAATTTACCTTTCTAGTCCTATTCATCATAGTTTTATTTTAGGGGAAAGAGAGTTCATTTTGGCAAGGAAAGAGACTACATTCTTGTAATAAGTAAGGAGGTGAAATTCTTGTAATCTGAGGGAGGGGAAGTAACTTAAAAAATAAACTACTTGAATTCTGCTTATTTAAAAGAAAATAAAAATAAATAATAATAATAAAAACCCCTCTCCCAGCTGTAGCGTCAGTTATGTGTCCAGTTATCTTAAAGATCCTTAAAGTGAAATGTTACATGAGCGAAGTTAGCCATTATTCCTGCCATTAAATGCCTGCTTCAAGCAGATGTACATACTTTAGCTTCTGTAGTGTAACTAATCAGCGTAACTTCACTTTTAGTAAAATAGCCCAACATGTTAATATGTGGAATTAAACACTCTCTTCTAAAGAAAGAAATTCACACCAGGGTATTCCGGAGCCGGTCCTGAATTCCACTTTCACATTCCACTTGCTTTAAGACCACCACCAAAGACAAAGCTTAAATTATTTTAGTTAATGCCAGAATGCCAAAAATGTGTAATCTCTCATCTAATTCGCCTTGTTCACAATTTAGACTGTGCCAAGGCTGCACTATTCAGTCTTAATATTAATTGAAAATAATAAAGACAGGATATTTTGCGCTGGTGTGGCATTCAGAGAGGGGCATTTTTTCTCTCCCTGTCAACAATGACCAGTAGCAACACATTACGAAAAAATCAGAAGTGCTGATTTAAGCAGTAGATTTAACCAAACCTAGAGGAAGCAGGATCCCAGTAAGTGTCCTGCCAGCCTGCTGGGGAGGAGAGGCAGAAGGCAGCACAAACTGCAGCCAGGCGAGGTGTCCATGCAGCCAGGCTGAGCCTACCTAGCAAATGTTTCATTTCTTTGTGCCTCACCCAAACACTCCTGGCCTCTGTGCTTCACAGAGATGCTCTCTGAAATGCCAAAAATCTGACAAACCCACACACAATAAAGGTGATTAATATATTGCTGTGAATATATTATAAACTTACCATGCTTTGCATAGCATATTATAAAAGTGTCATACCTAGGTCTGGGTGGAGGCCTGGATGATACCAGTAGATGTCCATTAACACTTTTCTGATCCATGCACATGAAATCTGCAGCAGCAAGTGCGTGTTCCTCTGAATAATGAGAATCTCAGCATGATAGAAAAGGATAATACTGCATACATCATTTTCAGCTGAAAGAAAGAAAAAAAACATCATTGAGTTTGTTTTTCCAGGTTCTGCCTTAAGCTGTCCCAAAGTTGTTCGTGATCTCTCAGAAACTCTCACCCCTCCCCACCACCATTTGAGGAAACAAATAGTCAGTCAAAACCAACCTTCCTCCCCAAATGTGAACTTTATTCACACTCTGTTTTTATTTCTTCCTTAGATTCAAAGCGTCTGGAGAAGATAGCCTGGAGCAGCCTTCAGAAATCAGGACTGTGCCCTGGAGAATTAGTGTCAGAAGAGGATGTTACCTGTTTGCCTTGCCTGCTATCCTCCCCTTATCCCCTAAGGGAACAAAACCAGGCTGATTCTGCCTAATGTTAATTAAATCACTCTGTTAATTAGAAGTAAGGTGCTTTAGCAACAAGCAAACAAAGAAGGGCCCTTTTCCTCCCTTGCTCTGCAGGATGGACTCAAATGCATTTAAATGTTGACTGGATAAATTCAGGAAGCAAAAAGGACTGAGGAGGAACCCACGTGCTTTGATCATCCTTTCCCACCTCTTCCTCAGGCTCTCCTAATGAAGGTCTGCCTGCAAGGGATGCTGGATACTGCTAGGAGAGACTAGCTGGTCAGAGAACCCAGGAAGAACTCATATGTGTGACAGAGTCCTCAGCAAAGGAAAGAAAATATGAAATAAAATTGAGTTTGATATTCTCTTGTGCTGGAGAAAACAAAAGTGCTCAGAGCCAGTGGCCACACCAGGGCTAAGACTCAACAGGAGCCACTGCAGGCAGTGAAAAGCAGCTGCCTGGGCTGTTGGGCTTTGCAGGGGAAGCTGGGCAGGGCTGAGGGGCTGAGGGGGCCAGGCTGGAGATGAACACCCTCACTTGGATGGGGTGCACCCTGCCTTGGGCCTCACGCCCGTCAGGAGGCCTCAGTGCTGGACAGTACAGTGTGGAGTTTCCCTGAGGGAAGGAGGGCTAAGATGAAGTGCTGCCCTGCTGGGATTCCCATGGGATACAGATCTGGGCAGAGTAACTGCATCCCTGGAGCCATTGGTTCCCAGATAAGGGATCACGCTCCTCACTGACCCCAGCTAGGCCTCCTCCCTGGGGGTGACACCCCGGAATTCCTGAACATCTTTCTCCATCCCTGGCATCAGGTGAGTCAAAAGGGTTGCAACTCCCTGGTGCTCCAAATAAAACATCAAGTTCTTCTCACTGCTCTATTAAAGTTGTAATTTTAAAGCAGCAACATGCCTGTCAAGGGGACAGGCTGCGACTGGAGCACAGGAAATAGCGCTGATAAAGGGAAACCCCGCTGGAAATTTTTAACCAGTCTTATACATGACAGCAGATAAAATTTTCTAATCCGTGGACAATTTCTATGCTTCACAGATTGCCGTGCTAAAACCTCAGAGTTTCTCAAACTCCCCTGTCCTCCTCTGCCAGCAGTCTCTGCTCAGGAAGGCAGGTCTTCAGCCTCCCCCCGTGCTCCCTGGGGAAATCCTCCACATCTTCCACAACACTGAACCTGCACCAGGAGCCTCCATCCACCACTGCTGCTTGCACGCTCCCAGGCCTAGGAAGGGGTGGTAGGTTTCAGCTACTTGGCTGCAGCCCTCTAAGACCACCTATAGACTTAAGCCTGTTAAATTAACCTTAATACCTTCATTATTCCTCTGCTGGATGGTAACCATCTGGCCAGGACTTCACGTTACAGCTAACCTAGGCTCCTGCTTGGGTTTCAGCTGGAATCCCTGGGTTTTGCCCTCACTGTCACAGCAGTGGTCGAGGCTGGGACAGGTTTAAGCTGGTATGTGTCTCCCCAGCATCAGTAGGGAGGTGGATTGATGAATCCTATTCCAGCTTACCCCAGAGCTGAGCCAACTGCACAGTGACTGCACACTGCTGTCCTTTGGTATCCACATTCATCCTTCCATGAGTGCAGGGGTCTGGAACAACAGGTCTCCATGTAAATGATCCTTTTATCTTGGCTTTTCTCTTTGCCTGGGAATTCAGTTAAAGCAGCTCCATTTCCACTTAAAACCACCTCTAACATGACATTAGCAGCATGGATGCTACTCAAGCTAGAGCTCTCCATGTTACCTTAGGGGATAGATTTTGTGTTTCCCCTGCCTACTCCATCCTCACTTGCTCCATTGTGTCTGAAGCTACTCACACACCCTTGATCCCTGGACAAGGGACACTTCTCACAGCCCCATTTACCAAGCCCTCCTCTACAAGAGGCCCTTCTCTGCCCCCAGGATCCCATTTTCACCAGAAAATCACAGAATCACAGGATCAGTTAGGCTGGAAAAGACCTCTGCAATCATTGAGCCAAACCTATGCCTGAACAGCACCATGTCAACTGACCATGGCACAGAATGCCATGTCCAGTCTTTATCCATAAACATCTCCAGGGCTGGTGACTTTACCACCTCCCTGGACAGTCCCTTCCAATGTCTAAATGATGAAATACATTCTTGTGGACAGCAGCTTTGGGTGACATTGCCCATCCTCAGTCAACAGCAACAGATTTTTTTTCCTTTCCTATCTCAGGACAGAAAGCAATGCACCCTTTTTCTGCCTGAGAAAGAAAGCTCTTCCCAGCTCTGTTAAGCCACACCAGCCCAGTGACACAAGACTTTTGAGGACAGTCCCATAAAGTAGCAGACAGAAAAAAGACTTTGCTAAAGAAAAGAGCCCTGGCTGGGCTGCCATGCCTTCTTATCACATCTCACCACTTATGATTTCTCTTTTATTTCTTTATAGGGCTTTCTGTTGCATGCTGCACTGGCTTTTGCATGTTCAGGAAACAGGAAGTGAGCAGGAGGTTTGCTTGAAGGCTGTTGCTGGGTCACAAAGTACTACAGAGCCATGGCAAATTGTCCATTTGAGGTGTGTTTGAAAACACTGCACAGAAGCATGTTATTCCCCAGCTACAGTCAGTGTTCAAAGCATTGATCCTTTGACTCCAGCAGGACATAAGTGTTTACCTATAACCTTAATTATGTGTGCTATATATTAAATATTTCTATCAAGATTATGGAGGGTATCCAAGCATACTGGATCCAAAATATCCAGAAGAGCCTCACTCCAACTCTGCAGCACAAAATAATATGTATTTTTGTTATTATTATCTCTGAGTGTGCCTGTCCTGAGAAAGGGCATCCAAGTACAATTTAAGTCTGCCTGAATGATGGACCAAGAGCAGAGGTGATCCAGGTGAGCTCTGCACACAGAAGAACAACTGGCTGCCCAGGAGATTTATGTATTTTATGCCAGGTTTCCTATGGCAATGCAGACTCCCAGCCTATGTCTTGTTGGTACAAATCCTGCTCAAAACTGGGGAGAGCAGAGTGTGTCCTAGCTGCAGAGCCCTGCTCCTTCCTTCTGCTAGAGACAGCTGTAACTCACAAAGCTGGGATGCCATGCCTGGGACATGGACAAGGAGCACAAAAGTCATGTGCTTCCTCCACACTGCTCCAAAGAGCATTGCCAGCATCTCAGCAGCCATGAGAGAACCAGACGCCTCCTCTTCCTTCAGTCTGAACAAAAACAAGGGCATTTAGCATCTGTGAAAGGTATTCTAGGAATGCTGAAGATTTGGTGGATTCTTACCTTGTCTTTCTCCAAAAAAATATCTACTGCAAACATTCTGAGCTTTCCTCCAACACATCTGCCAGCATACCTGCCCAGAGGAAGCCAGCAGAAATTCATAACCTCACCTATGAGCAACCTAAACTGAGCTTCCCTACCCCCCAAAAAATTGACTCTGAGTAACTTAGTGGTGAAAAGAGCCCCAGTTGATAAATAAACATCACTGAGTAATTCTGGGCAGACTTATCAGCTATCACTTAGCAGAGGCACAGGGGATTATCACCCCAGCTGGCAGGAGTGGCTGTCTCCCTGCTGCACTCACAGGTACCAAAGGTCAGCTCCTTGCAGCCACTTGCTGGGACTCCCTGCCTTTCTCCAGGGAGTTAACCCCCATTCTGCAGAAAACTAAGAGCTGACTTTACTTAAACACTGGGAAATGTTTATACTCGTAGGGAAATGAACAGAAAGGACTAGTTTGTGGTTTTATCTTACAGGGAAGGCTGTCCCTAAAGCATCCCTTGTGTACAGCTGGTGGGGCAAAACCCAAGTCTGTCTGTTTTTCTGTTCAATGCACAAAGGTGCACTGATAAAATTGGATGTTATTTTAGCTAAAAGAAAATATGGAGAACAGTCGGTTTCTTGAAATAATCCTAATTTTCTGAGTTAAGCCTTTCTAATTTCTAGCTTGGTTTCTAGAATGTTTCTAGGGATGATGTATCCAAATATTCCAAGCACATGCATATTTTTATGGGCCATCTGCTCTAAGGATATACTTGATAGTGCCTTAGATACAGCTGTGCAACTTTTCCACATCACCCTAAACATTTACGAGTGCTTTTTTTTTACAGGAGAAGTGAACAGAAATCTCTAAATACCAAAGTCATCGGTTTTCAAAGCAAATGACAATTTAGGGGGATGATTGCACATGGAAAAACGTTGTGCAGAGGCAGGCATACCTGCATGCCATGAGCTAAATACCATGAGCAGAAATCCGTGTTGGAGCCCAGGCACCCCCAAACACCCTCCCGTCCCCGATTCCCCGTCCCGCAGCGACAGACTCCACGTGATGTTCAGGAGATGATTATGAGCACATTACCCCACCTAGCACTGCTGAGGAAAGGCTCCCACGCTGAAGGGAGTCACAAATAATTAAATGTTTCAAAACACAATGGATATGACATGCTTTCAAAATAGCATCTATAGAATCACTTCCACTAGGGCGAGGAGCTCTCGGGAGGAAAAGCCCTTTCACTCACTTCAGTTGATTACCTGTATAAAAGGGCTTAATTTCTCTGGAGCCTTTCCTTTCCAAATCACCTCTTTTCACCAAAGCCATTGCAGCAGGAGTGGCAGGTACTCCTACAGCCCATGAGGTGATGCTTCCCCAGACAGATCTATCAGGACGTGGGTCCTGGCTAGACTTAATTTTTAAAATGCAATTAAAATTAAAAAAAAAAAAAGGAAAGAGTAAGGGGAAAATGCCATTCTTGGTTTTGTAGCTCACTGGCAAAATGCCCCATGCTATTTACCAGAAGGTCTGACTGTGATTTAAGTCTTCAGGATGTTTTAGCAATGTCTGGGAGCTTTTTCTTGGAAATCAACTTTTCCATCCCAATTCTGCTAACCTAGACCTTTTGAGAAATGCCCCTTTTTTTGCTCAGTTTGACAAGCAAAAGGTTCCTGAAGGATTTTGATATCCCCTGGCTGACAGCCAGGTCAGCTCCTGGCCTCCTTCCACACCTATTTGGGAAGAAGGGGTTGCCTTGGCCATGGTGCCCCGTGAGTCACTTCCAGACCAAAAGATTGCATTTCTTTGGTGAGTTCCTGGGTTTATGTCCTAAGCTGGTGATGCCATTTTCAAATGCATTTTGATGGGAGATACTGGATGGTCTGTGGTTTTCAAAGATTGCCTGACTTCTTTCAGTGGAGAAACAATTGTTGGGGAATGCAACTGCAATTGCTCTATAAGAAAACCTCAGTCAGGTGAAAATAATTTCCTTAAGAACTCTCTCAACATGTTAAAAATCAACAAATACATTAAATACTTCAAGAAAAAAAAAAAAGTTATGCCATTATAAAGCTATGAAAAACAACCAGATACCCAAAATGGTAGGGAAAGACAGTGCAGGACATAAGGAAACGATATCAACTTTTATTAAACCTCAGTCAGGTGAAAATAATTTCCTTAAGAACTCTCTCAACATGTTAAAAATCAACAAATACATTAAATACTTCAAGAAAAAAAAAAAAGTTATGCCATTATAAAGCTATGAAAAACAACCAGATACCCAAAATGGTAGGGAAAGACAGTGCAGGACATAAGGAAACGATATCAACTTTTATCACCTGAGGTGAACTGTGATCAATTTCCCATGATCAGTGATTTGAAAAACTGTCCCTCCACCCCTCCCAGCCTATGGCTCAATCAGGATCTGCATTCCATTCAGAGCAATAGTATTCTTCATTTATTCTGATAGAAGCCAGATCAGGTCACTGGATACTTCTGTGTTTATTACCTTAATGTGCTTTTAATTCTTTGGTAGTGCATATTTATATCTGGGCTTCCTGGGGGGTTTATGATCTTTTTAAGGATAATTACAACCTGCTAGGAAAATGCCCTTAAGTTCTATAAATACATTCTCAACTCTGATCTTCATTTTACACAGATGTTGTCTCTGGGATTTTCTCTCATTTAAAAACATAAAATTTAAAAGGGAGAAAGGGAGTGAGAAAAGGGAGTGAATAAGGGAATGAGATTAAGAAATAAAAGATTTTTGGTAGGCATGCATTGCTGGATTGTTCATGGATTTGTGGGCTTTCCCAAGGACTTTATGAGACCTAGAATTTTTACCAGCTTGAGGCAAATGAGGATAAATCACGTGTATTTTCTAGAGAAACTTGATGGAGGTAAATACAGCCAGTCTGGGCTTTCTTATTGTTGACACTGCATTTCAGAGGGAGGGTTATGTGTTGGCTGACTAATAAAAAAAGGATGTTAGTGTCCCAGTGTGAGCACAGGCATGAGGCTGCTGCCAATAGAAATGCAACTAGAAGAGAAAAGACATGGGTTTTAATACCTGTGAGTTTGAATTTGGCATTTACTGGGCACTGATTTTTTTTCCCTGGAAGGCTGTGCCTGCCCAGCTGGCCCTGATGCAAATCCCCATTTATGCTGGTGGAACCTTTTGCCTCAACACCTTTGAGCTCTCTATTGGGGAAATCTCTCTTCTGAAAAACTCAAATCACTGAGCAACTAAACAACTTAAAACTCCAATAGTGAAAGAGAGAAGAACAAAAGAAGAATAATTAAGCATTAAAAATCCTATGTGAAAATGACTTCATTCTCAAGTGGGTATAAAACTAATATACGTGTGGGACATTTGAAGAACACCAAAGGCTCATGAGATACCGCGATGAAATTTAGACCACAGCTAATTTTATCTTCTCTGATGGAATGGGCTTTCCTTTTATCCTCTGGTGTCCAAATTTTCTGTGCAAACTCCAATTTCCTCTATTTAAAATATACCTATTTATATTATTAAAATTGTTTTGATTAGAAACACCTTTGGGGTAAAGCTGATTTCTGTAATGGCTTTCTGCTGGGTCATGTAGAGTTAGTTGCTCCATGACCCAGACTGTTGGCAGTACTGAGCTGCCAGCACTGAGCAGCAGCAGCTTTTTAATGCCCCCTTCTTTTTCCATCTCATCCCATCAGGAGAGGTGGTGTAAACACCACAAAATGGAATTATTGAAGAAAAATCTATTTGCTTTGTAGCAAAATAAAAAAATCATTTCCTGTGAAAGTTTCTGTTTAGCTTCCATGCAACAAAACCTTGGAAAGGTCTGGGAGTGACAAAGGATCTGTTTCCTTCTCAAAAATCCTGCACAGCAGCTCTCCATAGAGGAGGTGACATGGTCCAGTGAATGGTGGCACCAGGCTCCAGGTCCTTGCCCTGCTGCCAAGCAGGTGACTCACAGAGTCACTTATGGCTCTGTTCCCTCATCAAACTCTTCAGAAACAGCCACTCTGCTTCTATGTACATGTCAGGGGCTGAGCTTGGCTTGGATGGAATTTTTTATTTGTATTTGGGTTGTTTGGAGCCATATGGGGAAGCAGACTGCAAGGATGATCTGTGTCTGTATTTCAGCAGCATCTTTGAGGTGTTGGACTTTGTCTTCAGCTTCAACTCCTCACAAGGAGTGCACACCAGTAAAATGGGTGGCTCCCAGGGTGGGAGATTAAAGCTGTTCACACCCCAGGGGATATTGGAAGTGACAAGAATATCTAAGAAGAGCTTTAGAAGTACAGCTTATCCTCCTTACATTGCCAATCTGCCTTTTGCTGAGAGCTGCTTGGGAGTGGATTTCCCACTGGATTAATTAATTCTAATTATGACCTTCCATCATCTACCCATAAATTGGCTTGGTGAGGACGTAGGTGAGATTTCAAATACGGGCTACATATTAAATATACATACATATATGTGTACATCTGTATGTGTGTGTACATGCACCAGCAATTCTCCATCTGGGGCTGCATGGTAATTGAGCTGGATGTTGTGTGCACACACCAGCAAAGGATATTCCTGTCTCCATTGAAAGGAACCAGGCCAACAGGAAGGTAAAGAGCAGCATTTTGTAAGTGACCTGCACTCCCTGTTGGGGTTTGACCAGATTCCTTTTTCCTTGGTGGTTTTTTCAGCAGACACACCCAGTCACTGCTTTCCCCCAATGTTCAATATCAATTTATATTCTGGGTTAATTTTTGCCTCTCAGTGTTTCTGTGGTTCCAGTGTGCTCCAGAATCTCAGCATCATCTCTTGGGATGCAGCAATGCCTACGAGGCTGTCCTCAGGGCTGCTGCAAACTGCTAAAAGCACCCACAGCCTCCACTTCCATCACACTGCAGAGCACAAAAGGTATGGGTGTATACAGGACACTGACAAATAAATTAATATTAACGATGCTGTTGAAAATAACACACTGGTGAGGGCCTGAGGGGTGCCAAGGCAAGAAAATTACTGTAAATCTTCCATCTGCAACTCACCCCACTGAGTGTGGAATGTGAAATGCATCTTTGCTTGGTGAACCCAACTACCCAGACTGGACTAAGGGGCAGGGCTGTGCCAGTCTTGTAATTTCCTGCCCTGGGGAGCATTGAGCAGGCAATATTCTCAACCTTCTCAACATGAAGGTCTTGTAGTGTCAGCAGGGAGGTCAGGCACTGCCACATCCCTTGGTGATGTGTATGGCAATACCAGAATCCAGGCTTGGCCAAGTGTTTTCTTCTTCCCAGGAAAAGTTCTAAAGAAAAGTGCTTTTAGTGCAATATTTTGCTAAAAAAGATTAAAATAAAAAAAAAAAAAAAAAAGGAAAAATTAACCAGATTATCTAAAGGGTGAGGATTAAAGAAA
This sequence comes from Phylloscopus collybita, assembly GCA_027886175.1. Classification (NCBI taxonomy): domain Eukaryota; kingdom Metazoa; phylum Chordata; class Aves; order Passeriformes; family Phylloscopidae; genus Phylloscopus; species Phylloscopus collybita. The sequence goes on from JAJNNQ010000002.1 coordinate 6,680,376, forward strand.
TAATTCTCCTTTTCCTGATACTTTGCTGTAAATCTTCTAGCACAACAGTTGCAGTAAGTATCAGCTACTGTTTGTAATCCATATGTGTGGAGCCATGTGTGTTACAGTCTGGATTAAAAGCAACCAGAGCCCGTCTGATCTTGGTTGTCAATAAATCCTACAGACCCAGAAAGATTCGGAGGAATCTCAGGAACTGAAAAGCTACAGTTACATCTTTGGCCTACAATGTTACCAGGGATTCATAGAAAGTTTAATACTGGTGACTTAAAGAAAACTCTTAACTGCTTTGAAAACTCTAGTCAAACATAACTATCCAGAAAATGCTCAGAAGGGGTCTGTTTTGAGAGCATTAAATCTGAATTGCAGGAAATTTCTGAAGAAAATAAAGCCAGTCTTTTATAAGCTTATTTTTGAGTGAAAACTTAATATTTACAGGATTATATAATTTTGGTGATGTTTATGAGAGTATTTCTCCTTTAACAATTTTTTGCAAGATCTGGACAAATGAAGCTCAAAAAGCCTCATTAGTTTGTGTAAGTTAAGGATATAAGTGGCAAACCAGCTCTTCCTTAAACCTCAAATCCACAACTCCTCCCACAACTCACCTAAACCAAGTGCAAGTATTTCCTTTATATATATATAATTTTTTTTTTTGTGGGAAAAAAAAAGGAAAATTATCTGAGTTTAGGAAAAAGGTACTGCCAGCTTAGGGAAAAAAACAACAACAACAAAAAAAACAAACTTCTGCTTTTCCTCTGTCTCTGAGTGCTGGTCAGGTCATCTTTGGGTGCATCCTTTTGGGAAAGCACTGCCCTGAAAGAGTGCCTGCCCTGCATCCCAGAGGTGTAAAGGCAGAAGTGCAGTCCAGACCTCGGGGTGCCTCAGGGAGCCTTTTATGACTTGGCTGATTCTCTGCATTTCTCTGTACAAAGGCACAACACCATCACACACACAGAGCAGGGTTTGTTGTCCTCAGTTACCTTTTTATAAACCAGAAGAGAATGGGACTATGCACTCAAAACTTTAAGTTCCAGGGTGTGAAATAAATAAATACAGGGGGGTTTTTTCTGCCCCCACCCTTCTTTGTTGTTTGGGGTTTTTTTTAAGGAACACTTGCTGTATATTTTAGTGCTCCATGCTGCACCTGCAAGCAAAACTTCCCTTTTTGATTTTCACAGTCCAGGTATAAGAGATGTACTGAACAGTACGGTACTGAACCCTGAGATGCTCTGCTTCAGCACCTCCAGAGCACATCCTCACTTGTTTCACCATCCAGAGCTGGAAACCCAAGGAGCTCCTCATTGGGTCTGGGAGCCCATGGCCAGGGCAGCTCCCAGGGCTGACACTGCACAGGGACAGGGAAAAGCCTTCATGGATCTCAGCACAGTGTGCTGCTATTTCACCCCTTGTGTCACAATACAACACAAAGGAAGCGACACTCACTCACTGAGATGTCCAAGGCAAAAAAAAAGAGGCTGTTTATTTACAGACCTTGACATTTATAGAATTCCAACAGTGACCATGGATTGGAGGAAGAAAATTCTCCTCTCCATCCACACTGGTCAAACCAACAGTCCATCAATTCTCTCCTCCTCCAGAAAAGAATGCAAAACAACCATTATTTACATGAAAAGTGTGTGAGAAACTCCATCTCAAAAAGTAAACATTAGAAGGCTTTAGCAGAACTTTAGAAAAACAGAGCAATACCCTTATTGTCTCTTGTGCTCACCCAAGTGCCACCTGGGTGTTTCCTGCTGCTCTTATGAGATGCTTCGATGGCTGCACAAGTAATTTTCCCAGTCTTTTATAAAAGAGAAATGCCTTTATTTGATTGCAGGAGTGAGATCTGCCCTGCCGGATATTTTTGTGGCTGAGAGACCAACACAATCAAATCAGGCAGATGCAGCATAGAGGAAATAAGGACTTGATGCCAGGGAGATGAAACTTCAAATCATATGCCACTTTAGACACAGGAAATGAAAATCCCAAGGAGACTCAGAAGAAATGGAAAGCCATTTAACATTTTGATATTTCTGCATCAAAATCTCCAGGTTACAGCCGATAACAGTATTCAGCAATTTAGGAAGATCAGCAGCACCACGAGGAAACAGAGATGAAGACTGCCAGGATCCAAATCCTGGCAGCACCAGGAGGGACAGTGGGTGGTTTACTTGCCAGCAGATGGGTGGTGGACAATGTTGTACAACCCTCAAAGGCAGGCAGGTTACAAGTCAAGCATTTATATAAAATATCTTCTTTTCATCTAGTCTTTTAGCTTAAAAACATTAACTCTTGCCCTATCCCAGAGCCCTCTCTTATTCAGGTTAAAAAACCCAAACTCCCTCTGATCATCTTCATGACCCTCCTTTGAACATGCTCCAGCAGGTCCATGTCATTCCTTTGCTGATTAAAGTCATTTGGGAAGCTGCCACAGGGTAGAACATGCAGCTGATGGGACCTCTGTGCATAGGAGTTAATTGTCCCAAAGGTGGGACAGAACAGGTATGAGACCCTGGATCTAGAGGGTCAGCTGGATGATGTAGAAGAAATTCTAATCCAATTCTAATGTAGAAGAAATCTGTCCAGTGAGCTTCCCAGTTATGCCTCATCAGTCAGACAGATTACTACTTCTAACACTAAAAAGAACAGTAGTTGCCATGGGTGGCTCCCTTCTGAGGGGAACAGAGGGTCCTACATGTCAACCAGACCCAAGCCACAGGGAGGTCTGCTGTCTCCCTGGGGCTCAGATATGGGATATTACTGAGAGATTTCCTGGGCTGGTTCAGCCCTCTCATTACTACCCACTGCTGATACTCCAGGCTGGCAGATGAGATTGAAAAGAGAAGTGCTAGGGCAATAAAAAGGGACTTCAGGACATTGGGTCGAGTGGTTGATAGCACAGGAGCACAGGTAGTGTTCTGTTAAATTCCTTTAGTGGCAGAGAAGTATGATGGAAGGAACTGGAGAACTCACACTATCAACAAGTGCCTCAAGGGTTGGTGTCATCAGCAGAATTTTGGGTTCTTTGATTATGGGGCAACTTTTCCAGCACCTGGCCTGTTGGAACTGGATGGGCTTCATTTCTCTGAAAAGGGTACCAAGTTTTTAGCTTATGAACTGGCAGAAGTTACTGAGAGGGCTTTAAACTAGGTTTGAAGGGGGAAGGGGATGCAGCTGGACTATCTGGGGGCAGGCCCAAGGGTGATAAACCTAAGTTAGGAGTGAAGTCACTAACCCACCTGAGGTGCACATACACTAATGCACGCAGTATGGGTAATAAGCAGGAAGAGCTTGGAGCCATGGAACAACAGCAGAGCTATGATGTAGTTGCCATCACAGAAACGTGGTGGGATGACTCACACAGCTGGAGCTGCACTGGATGGCTACAAGCTCTTTAGAAGGGACAGGAATGTGAGAAGGGGAGGAGGGCTGGCCCTTTATATCAAGAAGGCTTTTGATGCCATAGATATTATGACTAGTGATGATGAAGTTGAATGCTTATGAGTAAGATTTAAGGGGAAGTCCAATAAGGCTGACATCCTACTGGGAGTCTGTTATCGTCCACCCAACCAGGAAGAAGAGGTGGACAACTTATTCCATAAGCAGCTGGAGAATGTTTCAGGAACACCAGCTCTTGTTTCTTGTAGGTGACTTTAATCTACCAGACATCTGCTGGCAACTTAATACAGCAGAAAGGAGGCAGTCCAGGAAGTTCTTAGAATGTATTGAGGACAACTTCTTGTTGCAGCTGGTGAAGGAGCCCACCAGGGGTAGGACTGTGTTAGACCTGTTGTTTACAAATAGAGATGGGCTGATAGGAGATGTGATAGTTGGAGGCCACTTGGAGCATCATGATCATGAAATTGTACAGTTCTCAATATTTGGTGAAGTTAGGGGGAACATCAACAAGGCTTTTATATTGGACTTTTGGAGGGCAGACTTTTCAGGAGGCTTGTCCAGAGAGTTCCTTGGGAAGTAGTTTTTAAAAACAAAGGAGTCAAGGAAAGGTAGGCATGCTTCAAAACAGAGATCTTGAGGGCAAAGGAACAGACTGTCCCTGTGTGCTGAAAGACGAGTCGACAAGGCAAACATCCAGCCTGGATGGGTAACGAGATTTTGAAAGAACTTAAAAATGAAAAAAGGATGTATCATCTCTGGAAGGAGGGTCAGGTCTCTCAGGAAGCATTTTAAAGGATAATAAAAAAGGTTTTTACAAGTATGTTAATGGTAAAAGGAAGGATGACACCAGCCTTTGTTACCTATTGGATGCAGGAGTGAACTTAGTGACTGCAGATGAGGAGAAGGCAGAAGTGCTTAATGCCTTTTTTGCTTCAGTCTTTAGTGGGAAGGTGGCTTGTCCTCAGGATGTCATACTGGGTTGGTGGATGGTCTCAGGGAACAGAATGGTCCTCCTGTTATCCAGGAGGAGGCAGTCAGAGAAATGTTGAGCTGCTTGAATGTCTGTGAATCTATGGGCCCAGATGGGATCCATCCCAGGGTGATGAGGGAGCTGGCAGATGAGCTTGCAAAGCCACTCTCCATCATTTACCAACAAACTTGGCTCACTGGTGAGGTTCCAGATGACTGGAAGCTGGCCAATGTGATTCCCATTCATAAAAAGGGTAGGAAGGAGGATCCTGGTAATTATAGGCCAGTTAGCCTGACATCAGTACCTGGTAAGGTAATGGAGCAGTTCATATTGAGTTCATATTGAGAGCTATTATGCAGCACCTACAGGATGGCCAGGGTATCAGACCCAGCCAGCACGGGTTTAGGGGAGATAGGTCATGTTTGACCAAGCCTGGATCAGAAATAGTGTGGCCAGGAGGAGCAGGGAGGTCATTCTTCCCTTGTACTTGGCATTGGTGAGACCACACCTTGAGTGCTGTGTCCCGTTCTGGGCCTCTCAATTCAGGAAGGACATTGAGTGCTGTGTCCAGCTCCAGCCCCTCAGTTTAGGATGGACATTGAGTGCTGTGTCCAGCTCCAGCCCCTCAGTTTAGGATGGACATTGAGTGCTGTGTCCAGTTCTGGGTGTCTCAGGTCAGGAAGGACATTGAGTGCAGTGTCCAGCTCTGGCCCCTCAGCTCAGGATGGACATTGAGTGCAGTGTCCAGCTCTGGCCCCTCAGTTCAGGATGGACATTGAGTGCAGTGTCCAGCTCTGGCCCCTCAGTTTAGTATGGACATTGAGTGCAGTGTCCAGCTCTGGCCCCTCAGTTCAGGATGGACATTGAGTGCAGTGTCCAGCTCTGGCCCCTCAGCTCAGGAAGGACGTTGAGACACTTGAGCGCGTCCAGAGGAGGCAATGAGGCTGGTGAGGGGCTTGGAGCACAAGCCCTGTGAGGAACGACTGAGGGAGCTGGGGTTGTTTAGCCTGGAGAAGAGAAGACTCAGAGGTGACCTTATCACTCTCTACAGCTTCCTGAAAGGTGGCTGTGGTCAGGTGGGGTTGGTCTCTTTCTTCAGCCAGCAACTGACAGAAGGAGAAGACACGGTCTCAAGCTGTGCCAAGGGAAATATAGGCTGGATATTAGGAAAAAGTTTTTTACAGAAATTTTACTGATGTTGTTGCACACCACAACGACACAGACTCCGACTCAGAAGGCTGAAAATGACTGTGTTTATTTCTGGGAATTTCTTCCCTTTTATATTATTCTACAGAGAACAACTCAGCTGGTGAAACAAAGACAAACTTCTTCAACCACATTGGTCAAACCAGAGGGACATCAAGAAGAAGTCCCTCCTAGGGAAAGAATGTAAACAAAAGTTACAGTTAGAAAAACATGTCTCTTGTTTACAGAAAACTCTCTGGGAAAAGAGTTTCAGAGAAACCAAAACATCTCAGGCATGAACCAGGGCTACAATTTTACTTTTTAAAAAAGTATTGGAATGGTCTACCAGAGGAGATAGTGAATTCACCATCTTTGGATGTGTTTAAGAAAAGACTAGATGTGGCAATTGGTGCCATGGTTTAGCTGAGGTTAGGGTTGGGTTGGACTTGATGATCCTGGAGGTCTCTTCCAACCTAATGATTCTGTGTGATTCTGTGTGGCACCAATATGTCTTGTTTTGGGAACAAGAAGATGACAGAGAAGAGGGAGGAATTAATCTTTCTTTCCCCACACCTCTTGGAGAAGGGGATATTCTGCACAGAAGCTGAAGTTAGTTTTGGATGTCATGACATTAATATTTCCTGAAATGCCTCCAAAAGCTTGTGGGGACACCAGCATAACTTAGGCAGAGTTATCACTTCTAGCAATTTGTCATTTGAGGCACTGAAGTCCAGGCCAGTCTCCTCTCAGGATATGGGGACAGAGGAGATATGGCTGCACTTGGGCATCCTGACCAGGGTTAGGATGATGGTGGTGTTAAGAAAAGATCAAACGAAGGCCAGATGTGCCACAGTTTTGTGGATTTCAGAGCTGACTGCAGCCAAGAGCTACCTTAGCACAGGTGAGTGTGTCCTGCACTGCTGCTGCTTGGGCATTCCTGGGGCTGCCCTAACCCTGTTTTTGTGATGCTTTTCTGGAAGTAGCTGGAGTCAGCTGGACCAAGCACGATGCAGGGGCACACAGAGAGAGATACCTGAACGTCTGCTGGTTTCCCTGGTGGTCTTTTCCATCCTGAGTCATGCAGATTTATCCTGAGTCACACAGGCCCCATGACAATGGAGTCAATCCTGTGGCTAGCTCAGGCTGAGTAAAACATGACATGGGTGCTCTGCTGAATCCTTCAAACTAAACTCAAATTAGACCAGCATATTTGTCAGAGCAGTTATTTGATGACTATTTCACTGTGAAGACCTCACGGAATATCAAAGGGTCTAAGTTTCAATGCCCTGAGGTTAGACAAAAAAGCTCAAAGAAACACAAAGCAGAAAAGCATCCCTGACAGGGGACTTCAGGGACAGGTAACAAAGAAAAGCAATCTGTATATGGACTGTGTGATAAAGCATCCCAATATTCCTGGACAACATGCCTGTTCAGGAAGTTAAATAGCATTTGTCTCTGAAAAAATAACATTTGTCTCTAAGGGTGCAGCATTAGAGGGAAAATAAGTGGAAGTGAGACTCATTAAAAAAAACCACACGAGTGGGATGTGCTCACTGCCTGGCTATAGCACTGCTGAAGGGTGTTCAGGGAAATGTCAAGAGCAAATTTCCCTTTTTGCTACCACAACCCAGTTAAGATCTGTTTGTGGAAGACCGTAAGCAACAAAACTGATCAGCAAGTAAATGAGAGGTCCTTAATTCCTGCCAAGCCTCCTGGATCATTTCCCTTTAAAGGCTCTAAAATGCGTGGGACTTCTGACAGATGAAAGCAGAATTGGTTCATTTGTTGAATGCAAACTGAAACCCATCAAAAGTGTTAAGTCCCATTAGTTGTGTCCCATTTAAAAAAAAAAAAAAAAAAAAAAAAAAAAAAAAAAAAAAAAAAAAAAAAAAAAAGTCCAGCTCAGAAGTGAGCCTGGAGATTTGTGCCATGGAAAACACAAAGGACGAGCCTCATTGAGCTTGACTCTGCAGAGCCCAGGCTCTCCATGTCAAGGCTGTGAGAGCATTTTACAGCCCCAGTGAGCAAACAGCTCTGTACCTGGTGACACAGAAGGTGATGTCTGTCTAGTTTCTTCAACACTTTGATTCAGCCCTTCAGGGGAGCTCAGGCTGGGAAAATGGAAAGCTAGGGAGTGAAAGGTAGCCAGGGAGAAACAGAGCAGGCAGAACAGAGAGCTTACAGCAGGAAACAGCAAATGTCTTCAGTGAGCACTGAGACCCAGGCAGTCCATACTTTCTTCAGTTCCAAATCTGTAGATAAATCTTGGATATCTTGATAGCAAATGACAGAAATAAGGAAGCCATATGTATAAAGGAACTAAAAGAGAGATCCAAACAAGTTACAGGTCTCTTCACACTGACAGGAATGTTCTGTATGAATGTTTTTGTTATGGCAGAATGTTCTCTGTATTCCTTGATCCTGCCTGTAGTACCCCAGTATCCAGTGCATGGCAGAAATGGGGCCATGAAGCAGTCACTGAGAGGTGGGGTACAGTCACTGAGTTGATGATCTAAAGGTAGCAGCCCTTACAAAGAGCTGTGCATTGCACAGGAGTTACTAGCTATGGTCTGGAACAACAAATGGAGAAGTGTAAGGAGGATTTACTCTATGTCTATGGAATAAGGAATTAATTTTATGCTACCTACCCATTTTACCTCGGCTTTGGAACAAATAGATTAGTATTGTGCAAAGGAAATCCTGAAATCTGGAAGCCCTAGGAATATAGTCTTACTCATAACATCATAAAGTAGATATCCTTGCCATGAAGAGATGGGTCTGTCTAGATTGAAAGCAAAATCTTTCCATTGTTGAACTCACACACAACTCTGGTTCATGGATGTTAGATATCTGTGCTTGTTTCAAATTTTCACTAAATAATCTAGTAAATGGGGACACTACATAAAATGCAAACATAACTTTTTGTGGAAGGGGAAGGAGATGCTTGCCAGTACAGCTTTTCTGGAAAGTCTTCCAGCAAAGGATTAGGAACTATGGATGGTATTTCCATAAGCCCTTGTTTTTGGCCTGACTATGACTCCCAGAGAAGCTGATGGTAAATCTGCCATTGTATCCAAGAGGAACAGACTTGAGACAGCACTGAGCAAACTGAAGATCCCAGCCTTTGACTCAGGAGTGTAAATATTTTGCTTTTATGCACAGAGATTAGTAAATTCAGGGATGTTATTCAAAAGACACTTTGGTAGCTGCTTCACTGAGCAGCGTCCATACACACAGAGCATACTTATCTCCCCCAGTTTTAAAAACTCCTTCTTGTCTTTAAGGGACAAGGACATAAACCACAAAGGCAGCTGCAGTCAGTGTCCTAATCTCAGCACAAAGGAGACAAACGGTTTGCAGACACATTATTCCCTTTGCACCCCTTGGGATGCTCCCCCCTCAGGGAGATTCGTGGCTGCAGGGATGGGTGCTAGGAAATACCAAAGCTGCTGCTGGCACAGCTGCCTGGTTCTCTGCAAAAGCTGGTGGAGTTGGTCTCTCCTGTTGTTGATCTGCTGTTTTTAATGGGAAAGGAAAAGAACTGTAAAGGAGAAGAGGTAAATCCCTTTTAATGTTCAGAGTGAGAAATATTGTTGTGCATTGAGAGAATTTAATCCACTCAGTAGAAAAGTGCCTGTCTGAAAAGGTATCCAATAAAGATGTTCAGATGTGCTTAAATGAGTTGCAGAGTGGATTTTTCTGAGTTGTCTGTCCAACATATGTAGCAAAGATAGGAGATGAGAGCAACACTTCTTACCTTGTAGCTATTGCAGGAGTCAGAGTGGTCACAAAAAGCTTAGATATCCACAGACACTGTTACCCATAAAATGCCTCATGCACTCAGTATTAGAGGAAGAAATGGGATTTCAGGCTGACATTTCAGGCAGTCAGAAGAATAAGTTTGTGCTTTCCTGAAGCACTTCATTTGAGCAAAACAGCCTACAGATCCGTACCAGACTTCACCTGTATAGTCTGCCTTGGCTAGGAAGCTCTCTGCCTTATTGCTAAAAGTTGGAATTTGATAATTAGTTGAAGAAAAAAAAATCTTGTGGATTGTTTGTTTGTGTTTGTTTGTTTTTGTTTGGTTGGGTTTGTGTGTTGCTTTTGTTTGGGGGTTGGGTGTTTTTGTGTGGTTCTGTGTGGTTTTTTGTGTTGTTTTTGTTTTGGGTTGGGTTTGTTTGTTTGTGGGGTTTTGTTTGTTTGGGCTTTTTTGGTTTATTTGAGAGTTATCAGGATTCTCTATCTGGTGTAAAAAAAATGCAATAATGGAACTTGTCAAAGAATTAAATTCAGAAAAATACCCTGACTTGAAATTTGTGTGTCTGGAGACTCTACCTGATGAACAGAAGTAGCCATCAGCTGGCACAGTAATATAAGGGGGAGAACACTGTAGCAAAGTCATAGTGTGAAATTTGAAGGGGGGAATTACAAGAAGCATTTATATAGCAGCAGTTTTATTACTTGGAGCTTTTCCCAAACAAGCTTGGTAACATCATGGCTAGCAGAATTGACATTCTGAAGAATTGACATTTTTCTTAAATATTTTGCTCCTGCTTCAAGATCTGACCCTACAGTTACATTTAACCTGCCCAGAGTATTAGCTGAAGAGCCACCTTTCATGTCACACACTAGATTAAATCCTGTTCAGTGACTTCTCTGAGTGTCCAAGGCAGCATTAAGAAGTCCATCCATCTCTCTGCTTTGGTCTGACAGACACTTTCCTCAATGAGTTTTTGCAACAGAAAACTTTTGCTGGGAAAAAAACCACAAACCCAACAAGTCAAAGATTCAGAGTAAAGACTTGAGAGAAATCATCAGCAAACCCATGTGACAAAAAGGGGTGGAGAGCAGCAGAAGTTTTCAGTCTTTCTATCTCCTGTACAGTTTGGGTGAGCACCAGAAAAGTGGCAAGGTACTACTTTGAGAAATGGTCTGAGCTTATTTATTCTCATTCATGTTACACCTTGATAGATCCAGAGGAAGTCTAATACCAGTCTACCAAAGTGACTTACATGAAATAGGATAGTTCCCTAATTTAATTTGTTTTAATGGAAGATTCAGTGATATCCACCCTTGGCAGAAGTGCACACTAATAAAACACCTGAAATGGGAAATATATCTCTTGAAAGCTGATCTATCTGAGCTGGACTGGGCTGGTCTTTTTCCTTTCAGTTTGCTTCTGCCTGTCCCATCAGACCTGCTGAAACAAACAGCCCAGGAGAGCCTGTTGCCCTCAGACTTGAGTCGGGATCTTCACAAACTCTGGCTACTGAAGCCATTATTCATGGATTCATTTAAGTCTTATCATTCTGGAGAGAAATTCTGGATTTTGAACTGGCCCTTGAAACAAAATAACCACAGCTGGCATGAATACCACAGGCACATGTGTGTCATCACCAAGTGTGATATCCACTCACAGCAGAGACAAGGAAACCTCTCCCAGTCAGAGAGCATGAGAGCTGGCAGAGAGCATGAAGAGGAAGAGGTGATAGGAATTACTGTTCTGCCCTCACAGGAACAGGAGATCAGAATCTGCCCGAAGTTTCTGTGAAAACTGGATTCTTTTCCAGTATGGAAACTTTTTTCCTGTATGGTCATCACACTCTTCTGTCAACTCCCTGCTGAGGTGACACAGTCCTGTTTGTCTCCACTTCTTTGGCTACATCTGCCTACAGTGAGTTCAGGATCCTCTAGTTTCTTGGTGTTTGCTCCAGCACTCCCTCCAGTCAAAAACCTTGACTAAAATCCACAATAACTGTCTGATGAATTCCTCTTCCTTAAAACCAGAGTTAACGCTACCATGACCCAGAAAGAGAAGAATTTGTCAGATCAAACAGCAGTGATCAGACATGGGGTAAGGGGGAAAATCACCCTCCAGATGCAGCATGGAAGAACCATGTCAGGGGAATGTGCAAACCAGCCTCCTTTGGGAACTGAGTCAGACACAGGGGCTTGCTCTGCTGGTTCCTATCGACACAGCTGGAAAGTGGACAGATGAAGGATTGTACTGCCATGGCCCAAAGCAGATGAAAATGGATTTCATTCACACCCTGGTATTTCCATGCCCTGGCTTAAAAATGCAACGTTTGAGCACAGGAATGGCAAAGTGGTGTTATGTAATTCCAGAGTAAACTTTCTGGACAACATCCAATGACATTCTTCTGAAAAAAAAAAATTACAAGTAGCCATTTCTCTCCAAACTGGGGAAAAAAACCCTCTTGCCCCAGTGTTTGTGTGTGATTCAGGGCAGAGCCGAGGTGCTGGTACCAAGTGCTGCATCTCACACCACACCCTGCCCTTGGCCTGCTCACCAACAGTCAGGTGGTGCTTTATCCTCTTGCTGTTCAAGGACTCCAGACATTTCCATATGGTTTGAACTCCTGCCAATGCTAAATTGTTGTTTTTTTTTTTTTTTTCTGGTGTCTGAATAATCTGAGTGTTTGGTCTATGACTTTCTGCCTCTGAAAGAATTCCATCCATGTATTGACACGAGTGCCTGGCCTGAGGTGCCCATGATGGCCAGCAGTCTCCTTTCTTTTTCATTTTGCTGTCACCTTTGTGTACCAATAGTATATTTTTTTCCTTCTGGATGGATGTCACCCTTGAGATTTGTCCCTATTAGTCCTCATCAGGAGGAAGAAATTCTTCCCCAAATAGTTCCAGTGACTACTTGTGTCCTTCATCTCCAAGACACTGAGCTTGTTCTTCCCCTCCAACTCACATGGGCCCTCCTCAAGAAAGGATCTGGAGCATCCCTGAGAGTTAGGACATGCAGGGAATTGAGAGGAGGGGACAAGGAAGCTGGGATGAGATGGTGGGGTTTGACTTACAGGCAATTTTTTTGCTTTCTTTTTTTTTCCAACCAGAAAAAGCAAACCCAAGCACCCCAGCCTAGCTGTGCTATGGGATCCAGCCCAGTGAGCCAGCCTGGCTAACCTCTCATAAGGGGAGCATCAAGATATATGGAATCATTGAACCACAAAATCATAGAATGGTGTAGCTTATGAGGGACCTTAAAGATAATCCTATTCCACCCTCCTGCCATGGGCAGGGACACCTATCTATAAAGATGCTTCTTTTCATCTCTGCCTGACAGCCCCATTTCCCCACGAAGCCTGCAGAGGAGCCAGCCCCAGTGTACACTTTGGTAAGAAAACCTCAGAGAACCACCTCAAAATGAAAATTCTGCTCAGAATGAAAAGGCACATGCCTTGTATTTGGTAAAACCTTGAGTACAGACATTTGTGCCACATCGAAATTTTGTGGATGGACATCCTGGCTGAGCCACCTCCCACCCGCCTCTGCAGGGTTTGTGTGATGGTTACAGGCTTTGCCTCTAGGCTTTGGCAGTGGTTTGCTTGGGGGATGATGTAAACAGAGTGAAAGTATTTTTCTTTGACTGTGGGGATGCTGCAGAGGACAGGGGCACCTGCTCCCGCCTCCAGACTCTCTGGAGGCTGCTGCAGCCACTGGCTCTTGGCACAGCAAAGGCACTGCAGTGTTACTGTTGTTTCAGAGAAATAATGGCTACAGACGGCCTTGCTCAATTTGCAACAACGTGAAAGAAAATCTTGGGTTTAAATAAAACCAGAGTTTGGTAACTCTGAGATGGAACTGCAGATGTGCCTTAATTCCCTATAACTCCCTGACTATGAAAGGTTTCAAAGTCGTGCTGCCTTCAGCCTGCTGAAAGAGCTAGGGGGAAAGGCATCCCTGAGCAAAGTTCTTTCCCTGAAATATGCTTATCCTTGCTTGCACCTGATCAGAGCATCTCTCTTCCTGATGCTGCTATCACCACCACCTATGCATGCACAGATGATGTTACTGGAATGTGTATGGGGCTGACTTCACATCACTGGGCACATCACCAAGGGTGGGGAGTGAGAGTGAGTCAGCCTGAACGGGGCTTCCCTCACCAGCCTGGCCTGGGTGCCCAACAAGCTTTTTATTCTCAGTGCTTCCTGATCTGATAGACTTCCTCTGGCTCACTCTTTTTTTTAACCTCCTCTGACATTTAGGGCTGGTCTATACTGGGGATTTAATTCAAATTGTTTGAGGATGTGAATTTAGAGAGGAATAATTATTCTTGATTAACTCCCCATGTGGACAGTCTTGTTCCAAAATAAAAGTGCTTTATTTCAAATGGGTTTAACTGACTCCAAGAAAATCACTAGGTTGTTTTCTCTAGGATGAAGAATAGATACAAAATGAGGAATACTTCCCCCCTCCACCCCCCCAATTCCTTGAAAAATGCAAAGACTTCTGAATGTTATGCAAGTTTTAACTGAAAATTGCTGTATGTTATTATGTGTAATTTGCACCTTTGATAAACTGCACGCTGTTAAAATTATTGTTCCATGAAAATAATTACACAGCAGCCAACATAATTAGACAAGCAGCACAAAATCAGAGGCAGAAATGTAGGGCGATCCTGTGACTGGGAGAGCTGTTTATAGGGAGGTTGCTCTGAGGTGTATTTTATTCTGTCCACACATTCACACAGAGCCTGATTTACTGACATCAAAACTGATTACTGAATGTAACAAGCCTCACAAAAACTTAAACAAGGAAGGGTTCATGGCTTTAGGATGAATTTTCTGTTAAAAAAAAAAAAAAAAGACAGAAGATGGATCCCAGAATAATCAATACCTTTCTGGGGAAAACCAGAAATTGGAGTGCCAAAAAATGTCCAGCAATACCAATAATGGAGGCATTGATGCTGTTGCTGCTGCCTGTGATATCCAGAAGGGAGGGCTGGTGTCAGGCAGGGTTCTGGCTGCCAAGTGTCACACATGGCCTCAGGCACTGATCTTGTACCACCCATACCACTGAACTCATGTCAAACATCACTATTTAAGAATATTTTATGGGGACAGTGCAGGATGCAGTGAGCAGTTTAGGGTGAGGAATGTTTAGCATGAGCTCAGACCCAGCCCATGTCATATCTTTGTTTACAGGGCAGGGAACTGGTCCTTGCCTTGTTGGGTACCAGAACAGACCTGCCCATATAACCTCCTCTTCCCAAATATCTGCTCTGTCTAGGTGCAATCCAACCTTGCACAGAAATGCTCTCCTGGAACTAAAAAGTTTGCCCTTATGAAATTGTCGTCAGAGCTGCTTCACGTGATTCTTCCAAAAACCTGTTGTCATCAGCAAATCAGCATTTTCTTCATTAAAACCAGAGAGAAACAAAAACAAAAACCCCCAAAACAAACAAACATACAAACAAACATGAAAAAACAACCCCAACCTATCTAAAGCAAGCAAAACTCTTGTGTGAATCAGGAGATGGGAAATCTTATTCTGGAGCTTCCCAGACAGTAGGAGCTACCACTACTGGCCAGTGGAAAACACAAAACACAGGCTTTTCTCAGCTTCCTCTTTTCCACTCAGCAGCGGTTTGCAGTGAAGCAGTGAGAGCCAGCAGCCCCTGGATCCCAGCCCTGATTTTCAGAACACAGAGGAACATGCTGGGATCTGGGTAGTACAGAGCTTTACAGGATGGCTCATGTGCATAAAAATAGGCAGAGTTCTGCAGAAACAGAGCCTGGAATTGAGACTTCTGCAATCACACCATGAGAAGGGGGAATCTTAATGCTCCCAGAGAATGTTTTTTTCTTTGCTTTTCTGACATTACTCTCAGTATTGGGTTTCTGCCCCTTCTCCTTTGCAAAGATGGAAGAGCAATGAATAGACAGGAGGTGATTATGCCACTCTTTAAAACATACTGCACATTACACATTTAACAGCTCAACTGAGAAAATAAAACCTATTTCCATCTTTATCCATTCTTTATGTTCCCTTCAATGTACATTATGAACCTCTACTCACACATACCAAGCCAAATCTTTCCCTTCTCCTTGAAGAACAATATCCTAATAAAATGCATTCTTTTAATTGTCCAGCCCACCAACCAAAACAGATCATGGCCAGGTGTGTTTAACTGCCCATCTCACCATCCTGGTCACCTTTGCCAGGTCCAGAATGAGCAGGAGCAACTGTTCTACTTCTATGGCCCACACACCCCAGCTTATGGTGGGAGGGAAGGCAGTGGGCACAGAGACCTTGCTGTGGGGTGGAAATTGGATGTGCCAGATGCAAACATCTGAACTCAGGCGCTCAGGAAAGATCTTCAGTGCCATGCTCTAGGTAAAGCCCTAGAAACTTCAGGGACTTTCAGTAGAACTTGGGCTTTCTGGGGCCTGAGCTATTCTGAAAACAGGACTTTGGGATGTTTTTGTAAATTTTAGTCAAGGTGAATTTATACTGAAGTCTAAATCCACAGTTAATTACAATGAAGAATAAATGGTTCTGAAGAGATTAGGGATGAGCTTTTGAAGGAGGCCTCTGAATTTTAAGTAACCAATTCTCTTTGAAAATCTCTGGATTTGGGCTTCTAACTCCCTTGCTCACTTTTGAAGATACAAACCAAGGTTTAAAATTCATTCTGTTAACAAGCTAGCCAATATTTCTTTCCTGGGAAAGCAGTCTTCTGTTATCCTGAAATTAAGACAACAGAGGCCTACATTTTTTGGTTTATTCTCCAAGGCTAATAATGAAACAATATAGAAATTGTGAAAAATAAACTACAGTAATTTAGATATTTAGTTTTCAAATCAGTTGACAGGCACAGCAAGGAAATGGTTTTGCCTCTGAAGAAATAAATGTAATAAAATACTGTTTAAATAATGTTTAAGTGATGTGATGAAAGACGGGTTCACGAACCCTCTGTTATGTTAACAATTAGCAGTGCAGGACATGGATTTTGTTTAAGAAATGTGTACTGCTAATACTGGGGTCAACATATGAATAAACAAGAATGGCACTATGCACCAGAGTCAGGCTCTATTAATATCTGCATGGTTATCTGTATTGCTTTATTTATTGTACCAAGATCTGCTGCAGTCAGGTCCTGTGTGTCCGTGTGTCCACAGGCAGGTATGGGCAGCCATCCATGCTCTTGCCCACATCGAGGCATTGTGGAGTGGCAACTGGCTGATCTTTAGAGTCCCTTCAAACCCAAACCATTCTGTGATTTGTGCTCTGGAGTGGCTTTTTGGTCAGAGTGAGGAAGAGCCACATGTCAGCCCAGTACTGAAGTCTGACCTGTCCTGTTTGAGCCAAGTCCATGGGTTGGGGCATCGGCCTGGGACCACCCCAGGAGCTTGTTCTGCTACAGACTAACCATGCAATGCCAGCCAAACCATTGTGCTCCCCTCTCACATTCTCTTGTAAGTTAATCTTACTCACCATGAGCTGGTCTCTTGCTGTTGGCCACAAGGGTACCTTGTGCATGGAGTTCTCACTGACAGGAAGGATAAACTCCTTGAGGTCGGACTTCAGAAGACTCAGATGCCTTGGACATCTCCCGATCCTCTCACTTCCAGATGCCTTGGAAAGCTGCTGTCTCTTTCCAGACATATCCTTGGACAGCTTGATCCTCAGTCCTCCTCAGTAATAGCTTGAGAATTGACATAATGGCTAAAGACAGGCCTGAGAATCATGAGAAGGCAGTGCCATTTATAAAGAACCAGCTTCCATCTTCTTATGCCTTATATACTCTTAAGCTGTTGACCTTACACTTGGGAATGATGGAAAGGTTTATTACCTGAGTCAACAACAATCCTCTGGAATATTTGCTGAATGACCTAGCTCACCAAACATTTCCAGGGGTTTTCCTATTTACAGGTATAGAGGACAATCTGTAATTTCCAGGCTGCAAAACACATAGAGTAAGCCAAGCCTTGCTCCTGGGGGTTGGCAATGTGACAGCTTGGCCCAGGAAAAGGCTGGTGACCCTCAGTAGCCACCATAGGCAGTGAAAGTTGAAGATATCCAGCAACCACAGGAAGCCCACAGATGGCAATGGGCACTATTTGGACCTCAGTGAAATGTCTGATTAGATAACAGCCCATCTCTAGGTAGAGCATATATTCTCTCTCTCATTCTTTCTTTTTCTTTCTCTGTCTTAATAATGCATGTAGCTCTGATTTATTTTTTATCAAGATTAACAATGGAACAATACCACTTCAAATATTAAAAAGGCAAAGAAATGTAGGTACTGAAAAGGAAGGAAAATACCTCAATTTCAAGCCTAAAGATTACTTTGGGTCCCAGAGGAAGCAGAAGCAATTTAGTGGCTGATACCCTTAGCAAGAAAAAAGGTTGTAAGATTAAGACCAACTGCTGTTTGGATAAGTGGTTGGTAATTGCACATATCAGCAATTATGTGCTGTCATATCATTTTTCTGCTACCTTACTCCTCTCTTGTGTCCCGTCAGGGTTTACTTGGAATGACCCTACATCTATGGTCCTCTTTGGATTCACCTTCTTAATGTCATACCACAGTGCCTCACAAGTTCAAAGAAAAAAGAAGTCATTATTACAGGAGGTGCCTGGTGGAGGTGCTCCTCTTCACAGATGTAGCTAGAGGCTACTGCTGTAATAACCAGGCTTCCAGGGAGAGAAGGAAAGAAAGGCCTCCTGAACCTGCAAAAACCCTCTTTGTCCTCCATCCTCACAGTGGGAGAAGGGAGTGTGTGAGGAGAGAGTTTGAGTGGGGGGAGGTTTGGGTGGGGTGGGAGAGGGCTGTCTGTGTGCATGGCTCAGATGCCATCCCACCCTGGAGGGTGCAGCACTCAGCTCCAGGTGACATTGGGGAGCTCAGGGGAGCTGGGTGCTCTGAGTATTGCCTTGTCAGGGCAGTACAGGTTATACTGAATCCTCTTTGAATGAAAAGGGGGAGCTTCTGTTTGGTACAAGTAGGCTGCTTATAACTCCTGCCCCATCTGGGGATGTTTTGAGGGGAGCTGAGCTCTGGGGCTCACTTCTGTAGCTTGCCAGAGGCTTTGCACCACTCAGTAAAGCAAACACCATCAGAAACACCTTTTTCCTCACAGAAGTAACTGATTCCCCAGTAAAGTGTCAAAAGATAACAAAGTCTGTTCCAGCTAAACTCATCTGTTCATTGCCTGAGGGAAGCCTCCAGCTTATATGGCACCGGGTGCTCCCACGGAGCAGAAAATATTTAGCTCACTAATCAGACTCAGGCAGGAGGTGTAAGTGTGGCTGCCTGCAGTGTGCCTACAGTAGGTCTGGAGAGGACAGGCACTAGCTGGCTTTCCAGTGTCCCATACTGACCCACAGGGATGCCTCTGAGGCCAGTGGCCTTACAGGGGTGTAAAGGAGAGCAGGGTTTTACATGGGGATCCCACCACACAAGCAGAGCGAGCCCTGTCTCTGCAAGGGCCAGCAGGGTGGGGAGGCCTGGGAAGGACCAGCAAGCCCTGGTGTCAGGCTGTGGGAGATGCCAAACTGCAGCCAAATGCAGGAGTCTCAGCAGGGATAGTGAGGTGCTACCTCACAGCTCACGCAAGAGCTAATACCTTTTGAAAAGCAGATAAAAGATTCATCAGCACAGATGAAGATATGAGGACTTGTAGCTCCTGTAGCTCCTGCCAAAAAAATTGTGTGGAAGGTAGAAACGAATTTAAAAGGTTGAGTGGGGGCCAGCAAGTCAATAACTGAATAATCCCACCCAGATAGGAAACCAAAGCATAAACAAGAGTCTCCACGTACTGACAAGTTAGCACTGGTTGCACTCTGGAAAGGATCCTAAAATAACAGAGATTCCTGTAGACAGAATAAACACATCTCTCAGTTGTCATCCTGAGCAGAGGGTAATTGCCTAGATGTCTGATTGACTCGCTGCTAGAACTAAATATGTACTTCTCTGACATGCTGTCACCTCCTTCACTGTACGCCTGAGATTTTTCAGTAAAGCACATCAGGAATCAAAGCAAATGTCCACAAGGAAAGATGCATCCCGACCTTGAACTTTAATCACTGGCAAAGGGCTGAAAATGTATTTAAAGAGAAGTGAAGTTACTGCATTCCTGAGAGTGACATTTAATCTCAAAATTCCCTGGGGGCTTGTGCACATATGACCCAGCCCCCCAGCAGAGGAACACGGAGCTGCAGCCCCTGTCTGAGGGCTGGGAGCTGGCACGTGGCATCCTGAGCTCCCCAGGCACACCACAGCAGGGTCCTCTGCTCTCCCTCTGATCCCCATTCCTTTCCAGGGGTTTCCTTCACCATGCCTCTTTCCAGTTTGCACTCCTGGAAGAGATGGAGGAGCAAAGTTCCTAAATTAATCCTCCTTCTAGCTTTAGCAGCTCTTTTACCCTGAGCAAGAGTGTTTGGTGCCTTTTCAAAACCACTACAAGGCTCTTGGTTAGTGATTCCTATCAAGTGCTGAGCAGTCCTGTCCACCCTGCCCATGCTTTGCTGCCTTCCCACCTCAGAGCCAGTCTCTGTTTCAGCTCTGTTAAACTTTTATTTACAGAAATGTAAGAGAACCTACTTAAAAGCCTTAACATTGGAATATTAATATGAACATTCAGCGAGCCCTGGAAGTTTCAGAGGGCTGGGCAACTGTGAGCACAATATTGATTTTTAGGAGTAAAGCGACCTGGCTAAATCCTAGGCTGGCCCAGCTCATTGGAGGGATGGTGTGCTAGTTTAGAATTCAATTCATAATATTGAATTGAATATATATTCATAACATACTTAATGCAATGCAGTGTGAATTCATGAAGGTTGTTGACTCAGTGTGACACTCTAACATGTAAGAGACTTGCACTTTACTCCATAGTATGTGACAGGTTTGGTACTGAATTCAACAAAAATTAACCTGGCACATCATATGTGAAAGGAAAATATTTTAAAAACATGCCTTTAATGGTAAATACTAAAGAAAACCATCAGTAATTAATTGAAGGTGATTTTGAAAGAATCCTGGTTCTAAATCCTTGGTCTTTTATATTTTGCATATGGAGAAAAAAATCAGATCATCAGAAGGCACAGACAATTGATGGGAGCCCTGAGCAACCCCACCTAGTGGGTGACATCCCTGCCCATGGCAGGAGAATTGGAACCAGATTATCTTTAAGGTCTCTTCCAATCCAAAGCATTCTGTGATTCCATGATTAACAGCAAAAAGATAACCATTGATGGGGGGGGTAACCTGCATCACTCATCAACTGCACTTGGGCAGCTGGTGTGGCTGGACACAAAATAACTCCTCACCAAATGAGGAGTGCTGGGAGAACTTCCATGCAGGCTGCACTGGAACCAGGCAAAACAGCTAGTGTGAAACCTGGGGAAAATCTGCCAGTGGCAGATGGGAAGGAGGAGGTCACAGCACCTCCCACTGCAGGTCTGCCACAGTCCCTGCTGTGACACTGCCTCCAGGAGAGCAGCCCAGCACTACCACCAGGTGATGGAGCAGGAGAGGCTCTGGGAAGCTCTGCAAAGGAATCATGGCATGGTGTGTGTGGAAGGGCAGGTTCTGTTTTCTCCCCCCATGAAAGGGACACAGGAAGCACAGGAGGGCTCAGGCACATGGTGAGGCAGTGGAAACCATGCACCTCAAACCTGAGTTGGTGGCCCAGGAACAAGACTATTTTCTCTATCTCTCTGCATTTTAGAATTCACCCTGGAGGGAACTGAATCCCAGGTCAGAGTGAGGTTGTGAGGGTGCCTTACAAACCTGTCCCCTCCTGCCTGCAGCCTGTGCAGGAAAAGAGCATTTTCTAACAGAAACTTTGACAGAGCCATCACTTTGTGAACACTGGGAATATATGTATAAAGCAACTTGTCTAATACATGTTCAAGATAAAAGTTTGAGATGTCAGAAAATTTTATCTGAGAAAAAACAGGCATTCATGCACAAGAGGATAACTTGAAACTATCTACCCATCTATTAAACTCCAAGCTTTAGGTAGATAGAGAAATCAAGCAGAAGCTAAAGCAGGCAGACACACGTAAAATGATTTCTGAAGGCAGAACAGAACATCTCTAGAAGTATTGCTAAACTGAGTTTTTGGGGGAAAGTGGCAATTACCCAGCACATGCCTGCTGCCCTCACATGCATGGCCCCAGGAGTGAAGTGATTCACTCAGCTGAGAGAGGCAAATGTGCCCCAAGGGACTGGGATGGCAGGATGGCACACATCTCCACTGCAGCCAGCTCCTCTTCTACCCTTAATGACCTACTCATCTTTCTCTTTTCTTTTTGATTTAGGAATAATACAACAACCAGGGGGAGCTGGGTTAGGAAGGTGTGCAGAACAGGCAGGAGGAGTCCAGCCCAAGCAGAAGACAAGGTGCTCAGCTGGTGCTCCCATGGTCTGATTTCACATTACTATGACAGGAAATCAGCCCAGTGATTTAAAACCAATATAAATGACTCCTAGCTTGGGCCTACCTTACAGCAAATTCCCTTTTCCTCCAAAATGGTATTTGTCATGAGGAACCTTCTCTCACAGAGACTGCCAGGCCAGAAGGATTCCTCCATTCATTTACATATTAAAACTCAACAGATGATGAAAGAAAAGCAATTATTGGAGAAAGCAATAGTAGTTCTCCTAGTTAAGTTCATTAATTTTGTTTTTTCTCAGTAAAGTCTATGCTCAACAGTAACCTGATTATTCATATCCGGCACATTAACTTAAAGTGATTTAACACAGACAAAAAAGATGAAAAAATGCAATGTGGAAGAAATGTGTGGCACTTCATAAGCAGGGAGCCCCATCATGTCAGCTGGGCTGTGTCTGCCACTCTGTTAGAGGAGAGGTTTGTGCACAGAGCCAAGCACTGAGCAACACCTTGAGGCAGGGCTCACGTGCAGGGTGCTGCTCCCCTGCCCTGGGCTGAGTTGTCCCAGCTCTGTCCAAGCTCTTTCCCAGCAGCAAAGTTGGCTGTTCCAACTTCATCTTCATGATTGCCAAGGGGATGATGGGTGCTCTTTTTCACCCAGACCCATCTGCACAGAAGATGGATCCTGAAGATGATATTTTAAACTTCCATTTTCCTTCAAGTGCCACTTAGATTGTTTTTTCCCGCTCCCACGTTGTTTCACATTAGCTATATTCAACTACAGGGAGTATCAGAAAATATTACCTCAGCTTGAGAGTAGGTTTGCTCTCAAGTGACACCTTCCAATACTTCTGATTTATACCCTTTTCCTGCATTGATCTGTTGGGAGATTTCGTCAGCTATATCTGACATAAACACTGTATTATTCTGTATTGCATTATACCCTAGAAATCCACTCAAATCCCTTTGCTCCTCAAATTAAAGCAATATGCATTACAGTGTCCTGATTTCCTTCTATTCTTGCATTTGCATTTTTGTATCATGCTCTAGATTACTCATGTATATTTTGGCATAAGCATCTCCCTGCTCATTTAAGAATATTGCCTCCAATCTTCATTATACCTTGAAGCACACAAAACCCTGGCCCCAAAGGACACATGGAGACTTTTAGTTCCCACAGTGGCTGAGTTTCTGTGGAAGTTATTTAAAGCAAACGTCGTGTTGTTCAGAAGCCCAAGCCTTGTTCCAGGGCAATCCCATGGACACCCACAGTGTCCCTCTGGTCTCACTGCTCCCCACAACACTTGAGTGTTGCTTTGTGTATCTTTCTCTGGCCCAGCCTGGTGTTCAGCTTGGGCCCCCAGCAGCTCTGATACGCTTCAACAGTACCTGTTGGTGGGATCTTGGCTCTGCAGGCAGATTGACTCACACTGTCATGGCTGTGATTAGAAAGAGGGGACTCTCTAAGGCTTCCAGAAAACAGAGGTTTTATTCAGGGGGTCAGGGGATCCCCCAGCCTCAGTCTGGTGCCTCTAGAGAGACCCCGGACCTCGGCTGCAGGGCGTTTTTGTTCAGGACAGTTCAAGGGGTGGGTACAAAGTGTACAAACCAATAAAACAATCCAAACAATACATGCCAGCTAGATTACTTAAACACTAACAAATCCAAAATAGATTTGGGAGTGGTCTCAAGGGGTTCTGCCAACCGATGGCCGAAACTCTTGGACCTTGAAGATAAGAATTCTGTGATGGACAGAGGGAAAAATCATACATAAAACAGGGATGGGACAGGGAAAAGAACCAATAGAAAGGAATCTCTAAGCAGAGACTCAGGTTGTCTTAGAAACCCTTATTAAACCATGATAAGAATACATTCTAGGGCAAGAGGCCCTTTCAAGGTACCTACTACACTAAAATTACAATCAAAAAACTATACTATGTTCTTAACTAAAACTTATAAAACATTTCTTGCAAACCCACACATGAGGTTTGTCTGCCACACTGCAGATCACCATGGCTTTGGGAAGGGACTTCTCCTCCTTCCACAGTGGTGCAGGCTGCACCTCTGCAGCCAGAAGGTTTTAGTTGTGTGGCTGTGCTGGGGTGCATGAACTCCTCAGTGGTTTGACCATGCAGTTCACTTGCCTGCAAGCAGCTTTTTGGTGGCAGAAATGGAGTTAGTTATACTTTTGCTGCAAGAGATTGGGTGTGTTCGCTGCATCATTCATACTCACTTTAGGTACTTTCTGACTATCAGAATAATCTATTACTGTATTTCTTATAAATTATAATTCTATCAGAGAACAGCTAATAATATATCACATATTCTGGTAGGATTTTTTGGTGGGTCTGCCTTACTTCCCAGATTTGTTCTGTGTTAGGACTCCATGTAGGTCCAATGTTTGCCCCATTCAGATAGTAATGGTTATACTGGAAATGTATTCAGTCAGAGCCCTGAGTTCAGTACAAGCTACACAACTTATATGAAAGGTCAAGAAATTCCTTGAAAGAGGAGCTTCTGATTTTTCTGAGATAGGTTATAGGCATGTTGGTTTAGAAATTCCCTGTTTGATAACCAGACACACTCTTCATTCTAGACATTCCTGAGCTGTAAAATCCCCCAGAATGTGGACCGAAGCAAAGTTGGTAGGAAAAGATGCCTATAATTTAGGGACAAGTAATTCTTTCCATAGGTAGGAGGGAAGATCTAGGTTTTATTCCAGGTAATACTGAGTCCACCATATTCAAAGCAACCCTACTCTTGTCCTCTCTTATTTTCAAGCATCCAAGATATGGTTTAAAGATCTGAGCACAACAGACTGCAATCAGAGCCAAGGTGCACAGAGACAATATGGGTGGGCTCTCAAGAAGTATTTGAAAGCTGCAGTCCTTTACCAAGAACAGTCCTTTATCAAGAAACCCACAGTGCTAAGGAAGATCCATGTGCAAGTCATGACCCATCTCAGTACGCATTGACATATGGCTCCAGTGTCAGCCAAAAAAAAAAAAAAAATGGAATATTGGTCTTTGTATTTGGGAAGGAGGAGCCTTTGTATAAGGAAAAGAAGAAGATGAAGGTAGTTTGACAAGAAAAGGACTGTCACCAGAAGTCATAAGGGAAATGTGTCTGCACCTTCCACATCAGCACAGGAAACTTCCTTCTCCGCTTGTATTTAGGCAATGCCCTTATGCAGAGCCACTGATCAACCCAGCATTTCTCCAGTAATGCAAAACTTTCCTTAGAGGACAGTCTAACATCATGTCTGTGAGGACAGCATGTCCTGAAATCTCCCACAAAATGCCCTTCCCTAGCCTGTTCACATTCAAGAGCAAAAGATGCTATTACTGCTGAAAATTAATAAAATGGCATGTCCAAGCAGAAGAGACCAACCTCTGCTAATGTCCACGGGGCAAGGAACAAAAAGGACAGACAAATAGAAGAGGACAACTAAAACAGTTACATTGTGCCTACAAGAGCAAGTAAAATACTATTGCATATTCATTAAGATTTGTTCAACAGTTTGGAAAATTCCCTCCAGTAATATAATGGGTGATAATTCAATTTATTTATGTTTTTAAGACATGAAGACCAGCTTTAATTTCCCTCAACTGTGCCTCTATTATTATTAATCTACTTATCTTCTAAAAAGATCGTCTAAACTACACTTCAATAGGGAATGTGATCTTTGGCCATGTAGGGCTTTGCAATTATCCAGTTCTGAATGAACTTGTTGTTGAAACATTTTTTAAGTCTAATGAAAACATTAGATCAATTCCTCCCAGTGATAGCTGTCATTAAATCAATAGTGTGTGTAAGTCCATTATACTGATATTTGACACAGACTGACGAAGGTTTGCTAACAATGAAACCATACTGAAGTGTGTCCTCTGCTAGGCATATTTTATATGAGATAAAAATCTGTTAAGTCTACAGTAACTGAAACTTTTCTTCTTTAACTAAAATAAACAGAGATGTGAAATGTTGCTGTAACTCACACTAGGACCACCATGATCACGCAGGTTTTGTAGCTGGTCCTTTTATCACACCTCTATCACAGCTGTGCTCTCAAATCAGTCAGAAAAGCTTTTTATGATTGTTTATCTGTGTGGCTTACAGAGAATAGGCAGAGGTTTCATAATAAAGCTCTGATGGAGGACTTGATTGTGCCCCCTCCAAAAGCAAGGGCACTGTCACCCACTCCAATGAAAGCTGGACTGCTCCTCAAGCCCCTGGGAAATGGACTTGAGGAAGAGTCTTCTGGCTGAGGATCTTCCCAAGGAGGAACAGCATCATTGCATCACAGTGCAGCAGCTTGCAGGGGCCAGAAGCACAACCACACCCATTTCCCCACGGAAAGGAGCAGTTTCCTGGAGCAGTTTCCATTGATTATGCCATTCTATTGCAAATGGGAAAGATAACTTAAGGACCTCTGGCTCTGTGGTTTAAAAATATTTTCTAGTGCCCTGCAAATTCAATTTCCCCACTCCTACCACGTGTGCTTCAGCAACAACCTCAACGCAATCCTGTGAGACTGTGATGTCTGATGTAATATATTATGGGACTTTAACCCTGAGAGAAATATAAAACCTGAGAAAATGTCTAGCTGATGGAAATGAAGACTGCTCAGCCTGCCATTTCTTGTGATTTATAAACCTAACAATTTTTCACTAGTAGGTGGTAACATTTGCTCACAGGCAAGGGAGCTGTGAGTAAAGTGTAATGGGAAATAACAGTCAGTGGCAGACACTGACAACTTTCTGGCTCAAAAGACCACTTTAAACTGAAAATCCAAATGAATTGATTTTTGAATGTGTTAAAGATTTACGGTGACGTGAGCAGAGAGCCACTTAATTTTTCGAAATTTGGTCAGTAGAAAATGAACTTTTTCACAAACAAATGCAATAATTGATAGGGAAAAAACCCCAAAACAATCCCACATTTTATTTGCCGCAGACATTCCCAACCAGTATCGAAGTGGAGCGAGCCCCAAGCAGAGACGGGTCCTGCCCTGCCCTGTGCGATGGCTCCCACTAATGGCAGCAAGGGAAAGCTCGGGCATCCCCAACAGAGCAGAGACAGAAAACCCTCTGCAAATCCTGCTTCGACCCATTTTTGGTGCTTGGTTTTAAATGTCTAAAAGTACAGTTACCAACTAGATTGTCATGATTTATTTCTATTGTGAGAATATAAGCATGGCAAAAGATAATCTGAATATTGGTCTCCTTGGATGGGTTTTATCTCACCATCAGGCACCTGCAATGGAGACTTTTAGAGACACAAGGAAGCAAGATCCAGGGTGTGATTCCAATTGATGGTCTGACTTATTTCAGGCATGAGTCATGAATTCGATTTTTCTCCTAACTTCTACCTTGACTACACATGGAGTTGGGGCAACTGATCCAGACACGTGATGGAGATGGCTCCAGCATGACTGCAAGGTGGTGCCACACAGAAAACAGAACCTTTCCTGTGCTCAGCCAGTGAGGAAGACCACAGCTGAAATGAGAACCCTATGTAGGACTCCCTTCTAGGGAGCCCAGACTGTGGGATCAGGGCCATGGGATGAAGATTCTTGTTTATGGCTAGGGAGAGTTTCAACCCCCTTATCATGGGGTCTTGGGACTTTGGTCAAATCTATGCTCCAATTCTGTTACAAGGAGAGAAAGTCCAAAAAACTTGGGTGAGGACTGGTAACCATGGAAGGAGATGGACAAATATATTTGTTTTACATTTCAGTTTTGAGCACAACAGAGATTATCAAAACAGCTGAGTAATTTTCTGTTGGTAACATTGCAGAGATATTTTCTTGCAATCAGATGCAGAGACCAGGTGCAGACTCTCCTTAGGTCCCAATTCTAGATCTCAGATACATTTTTTATAGGGTCTCTGACTCAAGGAATAAACATGAGAGGACTACAGCTAATCAGATAAGTATGTCTTTATTTAACTGTAACATCAAAAATTAAGCTTGCAGTATGTTCTTAAGAGATAGAGTCTTCAATCCAATTCAAAGATTTTTTGAAGGATTTTTTCCCTTTTAATTAAATTGTGCTGATTTTATTTGACATTTGATTTCAAGCAAGCCTCCAAAATTTCGCCTTCACTGTCTACCTCAAATCTGTGTAACATGTCACAACCAAAAGGCCACCCCACTTCTCCTGAACATTGCTGCATTTCAGGTTCTCTGTGGGTGACACAGATCAGCCCAGGTCCAGAGCAGCCCCTGGAACATTTCCCATGAGGAGCAGGATTTTTGTCCTGTGCAGGTAGCACGGTCTGTATCTGGTGTATGTATGTGCAGCAAAAGTGAACCTGCTGGCACAGGATGGGCTGTCCTCGTGCCAAAGAACAAGTTATGCTGGGATCAGCAGCAAAGCAAATACGCTGCAAATACGCAGGAAGATGTTCTGAATAGCTTGTCCCCCTGTACTGGTCCACAGTGGGGCCAGACCAGCACCCAACAGGTATGATCCACAGCAGGAGGCTGAAGAGATTATTATAATATTATTATATTGTTCCTTTTCTGCAGCCTGTCCAAATCCAATGTGTTTTCTATTTCAGCTCCATGGATGAAGCCTTGGGGCTTATCTGGGGTAACTCCTCTGGTCTGGACCCAGTCACATATCTGCCATGGTGGCACAGTGGTGGAGGGGGGAAGGGCAAAGCTGTCACTTGCGATGGCAGTGCTCCTTGTAGGACCACAGTGGTGGCCTGTGAGAACCTCCTCGTGTTCAAATCCACACATGTAACTGCAGGACCCAAGAAGGAAGCTACAGAGATACTCCACCAGCAACAAAAGGAAGATTAGAGAAAATGTGGGGCTGCTGATGAATCAGTTGGATATCCTGGTAGTGGAAGACATGGAGAAGGTGGAATTACTGAATGCCTTGTTTGCCTCAGCCTTTACTGCTGATGTCAGCTCTCAGGAGTCCCAGACCTCAAGGTAAGAGAAGAAGTCAGGAGAAAAGAAGACAAGAAGACTTCCCTTGGCCATAGAGGATTGGATTAGGGCTCAGCTATACACACCTCACACCCATATATCCATGGTCCTGGTGCACCCAGAGGTGCTGAGGGAGCCACTCTCCACCATTTTTGAAAAGTCATGGAGAATGGCAGAGATGCCCAATGACTGGAGGAAGGCAATATTACTGCCAACTTTAAAAAAAGGAGTACTTAGTACCTTAAAGCAGGAACAGCCAGGAAATTACTGGCCAGTCAGCCAAACCTCCATCCCAGTAAAGGTGTGGGAACAGGTCATTTTGGTCACCTTTGATGACATTTTCATCAAAGAAGAAAAGGTCATCAGGAGTAGGCAGCATGGATTCACTAAGGGGAAAGAAATTACATGGGAGATGGGCAAGTTTAGTCTGCAGAAGACAAGACTGAAAGGGGATCTCATTAGTGCATATAAATATCTCCAAGGCAGGTGTCAAGACGATGGTGCTGGACTCTTTTCAGTGGTGCCCAGCAACAGGATGAGGAGAAATGGCCGTAAACTAAAACATAGGATGTTCCATTTTAGCATGAAGAGCTTCTTAACATTGAGGGTGGCAGAGCACTGTAACAGCTGCCCAGGGAGGTCGTGGAGTCTCCCTCTTTGGACACATTCCAAACCCACCTGGACACATTCCTGTGTAACCTGCTCCAGGTGACCCTGCCTTGGCAGGGAGGTTGGACTGGATGACCTCCAGAGGTCCCTTCCAATCCAAACAATTCTGTGATATTGCCATATGTTAAAACAGAGTGTAAGTTCTTCAGAATAGGATAAAATAAATAATAAAAGAGCAAAAAAGAGGATGCTATACCCTACAGAAGTAATCATACAAATATATTAAGGTTTCAAATCAGGATGTCAGAAGTTTGTAAACACCCACCTCAGCATCTGCTGGGAAAGAGCCCTGTATCCACTCAATTCCCCTCTCATTTGTTGCTGAAACTGGAAACTGCCCAGTGAACGAGGCAGGAAATTTGAGGAGGAAGGAGACATGGTGAAGGCAGCTGAATGGTGTCCTGGGGCACTGGCTGCTATCTCTGTCCCTGCTGAAGACTTTTTCTGAGATACTGCCAAGTCATCCAAACCATACATTGAAAGCTGTGTCTTGGTAATTGTGTGGGGTTTTGTTTTTTGAATGCATAAATTAATACCCCAAGTTCTGATTCACAAAACTGCTGAGCACTCGTTGCTGTGAAAGAAAACAAGGGCATTGTCCTTCCGGCACATAAAATGCTAAAGAACGTGAAGTGTTCAGAAAAATCAGGTCATTAGGCATGCAAATTGGGTCATCAAAATTAGTGGATCTTTTTGACATTAATCTCTCTAGACTTCTTCCTGGGAAAACAGGGAGATCCCATACCCTACAGGAGAGTTGTGAACTAAATTAATTTAATGTTTGTTTCTCTACCAGCTCCCACTCCCACTGATGCTGATGCTATTTGCATGTTGGGTGGGTTGTTTCTTCCTCTTTCTTACTCACCACTACCACTGAGGACACGGCTGTACTGGCATGAAGCATCCCAAGCCCTGGACAGACATGGCATGGGAGTCCTTCCCCGTCCCCTACAGACACACCTGGCACCGCTGGTGCTGATGGTTCAATCTGGGCTGCTAGGATTTTGAGCTCCCAAATTTTCAAACTTGCTCATATTTGGCCATTGCTTCACATTTCCAGAGTATTTTTAGGGCCAGGATGACATGACCACTGCCCAGCTTTAGGGCAAGCATTCCACTACACAGAGCTTCCCAACAGCAAAAGCAACTTCTGAACGCTCCTCAAAGTGCTTCTGCTTCTGCTCTCCTTCCATTAAGACAAGCCCAAGTCTATTATCCCTAAAGTAAAACACTAAAACTCCTACCACAGATGTTTAAAGTTAGAATTTCTCAGAACAAAGAGCTTATTCAGCTTGAAAAGACTTAACTACCTACGGAGAAGTGCTAACGCTTTAGCTCCCCGCTGCTCCAGTCCCCGGCATCTGGGGGCCGTCTCAGTCACTGCTCAGCCTGCCGCCCCAAATCCTGCTGCTGGCAGAGGCAGCAGGGTGGGACCCCTCAAAACTGCTGTGCCTCCATCACCCACGGCTTTGTCAAGGGATTCGAGGAGAGGGGTATGGCTGCGTCTGAAGTCACGGCGATCATCAGGGAGGACTTATTTCAATATGTTCTTGAAACTATCTGATGTCAAGTTATGTGTCCCAGGGGGACGCGAGCTCCGTGTAGTTTGTTGTGCCATCTGTTAAGAAAGGCAGCCACTCGTCTCTCCGCTCCGTGACCACAGATGGGGAGTTTTTCCCCCTGTGTGCATTACTGTCAATACATGCCAAAGCCTTCCTAGCTGGAGCCAGGTGGAATCACCACCACAACGAGCACGCCTGGGAAGAAGGGTGCTGCTGCACAGGCCTTCCCAAGAACCTCGGCTCACAGCGTGCAGACGAGCTGAACAAACAACGCCCCACAGAGCATTAGCTACCATCTACGAATCAGTGTAGAGGTAGAGCTTTGGCCACTTCTCTCTTTCAGCAATGTCCAGGGCCAATTGAACAGCTTTGAGTTTGGCAAGCTGGCTTGACCTTCTCTTTCAGTGGCTTGTGCAACCTGTCTTGTGGGGCTCCATACGGCTCCATACGGCTGCTTTCCACTTCTGGTTCATCCCTACGATGTGACAGGAACCGTCAGTGAAAAGAGCGTAGCGTGTTTCTTCTGCTGGAAGTTGGTTATACGGTGGAGCTTCTTCAGCCTAGGTTACTTGCTCTTGTTCCTCTTTGTCAGTGAGACTGCAGTTTTCAGCTTCGGGCCAGTTGGTGATTACTTCCAAAATCCCACGGTGATTTGAGTTTCCAATACGGGTGCGCTGAGTGATGAGGGCGATCCATTTGCTCCATGTGGCGTCGGTGGCGTGGTGGGTGGAGGGAACCTTTCCTTTAAACATCCACTCCCCCTTGGCTCACAGCGTGCAGACGAGCTGAACAAACAGAGCTAGCCTGCACCAGCAAGGGCAGGCCCCCAAAACCCCTCTGACTTGCAGGACACTGAGCAAAAACCCCAGCAGCAGAGCCTGAGGAGGAGGTTGTGTGGCTCCATGGAACATGTGCAGCCCCACTGCAGATTTGACCCTCCTGTTGGCTGGCTGTGGATGGTGCTTGCCCCAAATCGCTGTCTGGCAACAGCACCGTGAACCCCAGAGACAGAAAAAAATCCAAAGCCTCAACTGCTGCCTCCGTGGAGATGCCTCAGCTCTCAGAGGGGGCTTGGTGTGAGCTGAACTGAATACAGCATCCCCAGTGCCCCAGAGTGCAAAGGAAATCTGCTCTGCTGACTGACCCACTGAGTCCTGCGGGGAAAAAGCAAACACAGACTGAGCAGCAGGGCCCCAGTGGCCATAAGCAGCTATGGGCTTCAGCAGCTGTAACACTCCTTTTCTCCAGGGGTGACTACCACTCCTTTTAATATTGAGCTGACACTTTTCTGGTGTGACTGGGTCCATTTCTGAGCCTGTGGGATGGAAGTTTTAAAGGGAGACTTTATAGACAGGAGACTGTAACAGGAAATTTAATTGAAAATTAAAAGACTTATGGAAAGGAGATGTTGGTTGGGAAGGAAAGTTTTACAGAAAGGGCCAACCCACTCAGATCACTCTCCACTTGTGATCTTTTTGGAAGAGGTATTTCATCCAAGCAGAATAGGAACTGACATTGTATTTATTTTCACTGGAAAGCAGATGTTTGTCCTGCTTCCACAGCACTTCTCCCATCACAAGGGTGGCAGCAGCCAGTGGCATTTCCCAGTGCAAGCAGCTCTGCTGTCCTCTACAAAGACACAAGTCAGCAGCAAAATAGCAAAGCATTTCCTTGCATATGAGGAAACATTTTTGAGGTGGGCATGCCAGAAAGGCATTCTGAAAATGAATCAAAAAATATAATTTTTTACAAAAATTATAGAAACATCTTCCCCCCTTCATCCTTGGCCCTGCTTTCAGAAGCTAGAGGTGGTCAGCTCTTCTGCAAACCTGCTTTCACAGCTCAGACCTGGATACTCCCTTGGGAGGCAGCATTTTTGGGTGCCAGGAAGTGTTAGCATCTGTCACTTCTTATAAAAGCCAAGCAGTGCTCAGTGAATGCAGAACTCAACCAAACCTTCCACCTTGGCAAAGCCTCAGTTGCTCATACCTACTCTGACCAGGCTCTGTGCACCTGCAAAGGCAGCTGAGGTGGGCCCTGCTTCAGATGAGCCACACCAGGGATCAGGTGTGAACCCCAGGAATCATGAGGGACATGGGGACAGCCTGAGGTGCCACGGAGGCACCAAAGGACCAACACTTTTCACAGTAGATTTTTCCAGATAAATGCAACTTTTGACTGATGCCCAGTTCATCCAAGCCGAGATTTCAGCTTTCAGGCATGTCTGTAGTTAAGGCTCCTTCCTCCCATCTAACACAGCAGAATCAGGAGTTAATTTACCAAATGATGTAACTAACTAAAAAAAAAAAAAAAAAAAAGAACCACTTATATAGAATACTCTGTCTAGAGGAAAGGATAGCTTAATTTGCAGATCTCTTCTCTACTTCCTCCATTAATTTACTATAATTTAACTTCACACATGCCTATGGAACAACCCTAAGAACTCCTAAAACTCTTTTCAAACAAACAGACAAGTTATGCACATACATATTTGAGGCATGTGAATCTCTGTATTTAAAGCAACTTCCAGAAGAGCTCTGCCTGCCATGAGCTCTCAGCAGGGTCTGCCCACACACATTCATCCTGAGTGCCCACATATTGCACCTGCATGTCTGATGGCATGGCAAGGGGACAGCTGGCAGGGTCCCCTGGCCTGGGGATGCTTCAGCCATGGACCAAGCTCACCAGCATTTATGTGGAGACCCACACAGTCAAAAATTTCCTCCAGGTCTCTTACAACTGGGAAGCTGCCAGTGCTACATCTGCTTCTAGAAGCTGAGTCCTGTAACAAGAATTTGGACTCCAAAAAAGAGGGGCCAGGGAGGGGAAGAATTAGGCATAACCCTTAAAACAAATGAAGTCTTTGTGTTTTAATATCTGCATTCACATCTCAGCCTCTGTCCAGCTTTTCCCACAGTGCTTTGGGGGGTAGGCAGGCCAGAGTCATGGCACCTTGGAGGGATCTGCTGGTTGAGGGAGCATGTCCTTAGACCCCAGGAAGGGCAGAAATAACACAGACCTTCGAGAAGAGAGACACTTACTCCTTTCTGCACCTTTATAATTCCCCAGATGGACACCCACTAGCGCTGCCAGATCTAAAATCTGAAAACACGAGGTGCAGCAGCCACAGCAGCTGGAGGAAGCTGTGAGGAACTCTTTTTCCATCATGTCATTAAAAAAAAAAAAATTGGAAATGGAAAAGAACATGAAATTAAAGTAGAGAAAAAAAAACCAGAACAGGAAGAATAAAAGCTGCAGACAGCCCATGGTGGAAAAGAGAGGAATAGAAGCAACAGAAAACAGGAAAAAAACCCCATCACCTTCAGTCCTAAAAATGAGTACATTTGGAGAAAAATAACAGTTCTGCTTTTATAAAAATCTGAAAGCAAAACCCAAACAAAAAAAACCTCTAAATGGCTAAAAATGCTGTCCCTAATAAAAAACTCACGATCCCCTCAATTTTTTAGGCAAATGACCAGCAAGCAACATGACAACTTTTATGCATCGATCCTTAGGAAACAGCTCTCCCCCCCGACCCCTGTCAAGGAGGACAAGGGATTAGCTCAGGCACTGAGGAGCTGACATAGTTAAACACTGCTGCTGGCAGATACAATCCAGTTTATAACTGAGGATGTAAAAATACGCGTGAAAGCAAATTCGTAAGAAAGAGGCTCTAATGAAGATGTATAGAAGGGCTGTAATGCCATGTAGCCTCTTGATAGCTAAGGCCCTGATCCTGCAAATTAAGCTAAGCGGCAAAGTTAATCAGATGCATAAGCATTTGCAACATCAGTGGTTTTTTTTCTTCCCCAAATGAGCTAAATTCAAAAAGCCTTGGTTTAAATTACATGAAGATATTAGCAACATCAGTTCTTTATTAGGAACAGTTTATTCATTCAGGGTGTACAGTACGGAGCAACACGCCTGGCATGGTTAGCGATGCGTGAACCTGAAGGGGAAGAAATCCCTTTGCATTCCCTCCACAGCCAAGTTGCACAACAATTCAGGCTGCTGTCTCAGCAGCCAAATGGGCATTTTTCCAAGCCTAAAAGTCAGCAATGAACCCAAGTGTTAAGGCAGCTTTGTTCTCCTTAAAGCTGACCAGATATCCTTGGAAAACTCCCTTGGATCACCCTTCTTCCCCCGCATCCTCTCCCTGACAGCCTCTTTCTCTAAAGTATCACAACCATGATGTTCCACTCCAAATCAAGGGGTGAAAGAATCACATGGCATCAGAGTCGACAGCAAAACCTCTGGTTCACGGCAAAGCTATGGAAGTCCTGGTGAGGATGGCAAAACTAAAGCAATACACCTGAGGTATGAGGAGAAGTGACACTCCAGGCTCTCCAGCTCTTCTATCTCAAAAGTAAATTTAAAGCTGTGGCAAACGTGTTTGGTAGCGTGACACTCAGGAGTCTTCCTGTACCTGTCTTCATGGCAGGGAATGAAGCAAGACAGCAAATCCTGCTGATAATTTGCACACCTCAAACACGTCACTAAAAACACCTCTTTTGTGTGATGCAGGGCATCTTGTTCAACAAAGGAGAAAAACTGTCAGAAGCTGAACAGGCAAAGGAGCAGGCATCTTCATGATCACAACATGCTCAAGGCTGGGAGCCCAGGGAGCCTTGTTGTCCTCTCAGCACACCCATCAGCACCCTGGTAAGGCTTTCTGAGTTGATCAGTGGAATGGCAATGGTTTCTTATTTCAGTAAATTTTTGGAGAGGATAACAAAGCTCATGAGATGCTGCTGTGAGGTGAGCAGGGGTGACCTTCTCCACAGTGAAAGGCAGGGAATGTTGGGAAGGGATGTTTAAGCTAAACCTTGATATACAGCAATCCTGTATAAAGGGTAAAACTCTGTTTCCAAACTTTCTTTTGGAAAGAAATGATTCAGAATTATTCAGAAAGAATTTATTCAGGAAGAAATACAGCACCATGGGAAAAGAAAAAAACGAGCAAACAAATGGCTTTTGATCTTCTCCAACACTTCTTAAGACCCTTAACTGAAAATTTCTCAACATATTTTTCTCAGCATATATCCTCTCCCTTCTCTATTGTCTGTGATAAGATTAATTTCTCACCCAAGCATTCCAGCAACCTCCATTCCAGTATTGCCTATTTAACAAATATTTTCATCCCACACCATGGTTGTACTTAACACTTCCATGCAAGTCTGTGCTGAATAGCCACAATGCATTTAGAAACCAGGAGTCCCTATAAAAATTTCACTGTGCAAGACCTGAAATTTCAGGGAAATCCCCCAAATTCAGCAGTCACTTGTAGTCATTCATAACTTAAGTTTTGCAACAGGAGCAAAGGATCTAACCTTGTCTTTGAACCTCGATCTTGTACTGAGAAGCAAGATAGCAATGACAAGAGCAAAACAGTTTTACTCACAAAGGTATATTTTTAGTTATTTAATCAAAAATGTATGGAAAAAACTTTGAGTAATATAATTGTTCTCTTTCCTTTTTTGGTCTTGGCTCTACATGTCTCTCACTGGTCTTCCCTGGAGCTACACACTGTGTCAGATGGATTTTTGTTCTGACCTAGTACACACAACTTACATGGTTGTAGGACCAAGACCTAGCTTCCCAAAATCTTCCAGGTTTGGAAGCATTGAAAAATAGAAAAGGAAAAGAAAAAGGAATGCCATCAATCTAGTAACAGTTTTAAGTTTTGGTGGGTGTTTATTATTATTATTAATAATAATAATAATAATAATAATAATAATCCCCTGCACAATTAGTAATAATGGGAAAAGTACTAAGTAGTTACAGGGTGACAAGAAGAAAAACAAAGGAAAAGAAAGAAATCCCCAACCACTCATTTTATTTCCCACAAGTCAAAAAAGAGGTGAAATGAGTATTAAATTTATCTTAAGAAGTAAAAATAAATGCTAAAAATGATTAGCTAAAACAAAATGCTGCTTCATTTCAAACTTGCAAGAGAAAATTGGCTATTTTTAAAATTTATTAAAAATGAATTAAATTACTTCCATTCATTCATGAAGTAACCTCTTCATTTCAGTTTAACCTCTCTGCATCAGAGTGCCGGATGAAGGGGACATGGAGGGAAAAGAAGAGGGAGCTTCCTGGAGTGCTTTGTGCTGACCCTATTTTGGGTTGCATAGCAGCTGGTGGGCAACTGTGGGCAGCATCCATGAGCTATAGCAACGCTTGGGGGACGGCTGGCAGCTGTGCCAGCCCTTGGATCAGTCCCGAAGCCCAGAAATGCAAAGACATCATGAAGCTGTTTTCCTCCCCTGTCTTGTGCTGAGCCTCCTGGGAGGCACAAGACAAAACCTGGCACGCTTCTTGATCCCTGTCAGCCAGAGCTTCCACGCCCAGACACATCCAGCCCATATGCACTCACAGACTTGGACCAATGTGTGCCACAGAGCTCTTCTTACAGTCAGGACCACAACAAACTCCACATGTACGTCAGCTCTTGGAATAACCGCTGGAACAAGACCAAACTGCTAGGCAGGATGTTTAGGCCAACAAAGCCTGGCTTTCAAACTTGGAAAAGTTTGATAGGAGTGCCTCCTTAGCTTGCTGCAGAAGATCCCTTCTGGTAAATTTAGGCACTAAATAGCATTGCTGACCTATTCTCTTTGCAGGATGCCTGGCATGGCACAAAAGCACTTTCTGGAATAATCTGTTCAACACAACTCCACAGCTGCTGTGCACACTTAAGGATATACCATGAGCTGGTACTTGTGCAATCACTGACATTTGCTCTTGAGCTGATTTGTATCGTCAGTGTAAATATAAAGGTGAGCAGGTTCTGGGAGGTACAATGCAAAGTCAGCACTGTTGGTACCACAGCAGGCAGGTAGCAAATGTGCATTTCAGCACAGCTCCTGATGGAAAGAGAGGAATGCAACCATCAATCCCTGGCTTCCAGCTAACTAAACACAAAATACTTGTTAACAAAAAAACCCCAACAAAATCAATCCTGTTTTTAAGCAGCTCCCAAACCTGATGTAGTCAAAATACCAAGCTGGTGAAAGATGTTGCATTTTCCCCTGCAAATTTCTGCCCACAGAGAGCACTTGGCCACAGATCTCCCCAGATTAACAAGGTCAGCAGGTCCCATCAAAGAGCAGCTTTTGTTTTGCATCTGCAGCCTGACACCTGTCAGCCTAATCAGCTGGATTTGAAATGTTCCCCAAACCCACTGTCTCCATCTGAGAGCAGGAGCCCAACTTGAGTTCAGGCTGGACTCATTCAGAGCCCAAGGCCGATGGATGAATGTCCTCCCTTCCACTGGCATCTTCCATCTGGCACCTACGCTGAAGAGACACAGCACTTTGCTGCTGTGTCACAGGTCTGCTCCAAGGGCTCTCTGCTACTGCCACCATCCTGGCAGGTGACAACAGCGGCCAGGAGAACCAGGGAGCCTCAGCAGCAGAGCCCCCTGCCATACCTGCCATGGAGCTCTGGCCAGGTGGTATCATGGTGA
This sequence comes from Phylloscopus collybita, assembly GCA_027886175.1. NCBI lineage: Eukaryota > Metazoa > Chordata > Aves > Passeriformes > Phylloscopidae > Phylloscopus > Phylloscopus collybita. The sequence continues at coordinate 6,718,729 of JAJNNQ010000002.1, forward strand.
GGCTGGAATTGGAGTTCTCATGGCAAAGCACCTGGGGTGAAATGACCTCACTGGAGACTTGGTACACGATTTCTGGATGATGCAGTAAAGCTGATTGTAGTGCTATTTGTCTTACAGGACCTGAGCATCAATGGTTGCAGCATCTGTCCCCTCCCCTTTGGGGAATTTGAATCCTGCTTTAAGTCATCAGCAAAAGTAGGATTTCACTAATTTGCAGTTGATTGTGTCACAGGAGTCTTGCACACACACACACACACACACACACACACACACACACACACACACACACACAGCAGTATCTTCTCCAGAGAGATCTAGAGCCAGGATTTTGGGGCTATGAGGAGGTTTGGGTGGCAGCTTGTGATGGCTTCAGCACTGGTTGCTGCAGTCACAGAATCACAGAACAGTTTGAGTTGGAAAGGACCCAGAAGGATCATTGAGTCCCACTCTTAAATGAATGGCCCATACAGGGATCAGCCTGTGACCTTGTTAGCACCATGCTCCAACCAAGGGAGCTAATCTCAGTTTTGCTCAGCTCTCTTATAAATTCTTACAATCCTTATAAATGCTCTCATAATAAGCATAGTCCCCTCATCCCATGGCAAAGGTAAATAATGCTTTCAAAAATAACCTTAAATGCAGCAGGTTGAATGTGCCTGGGCTGGCTGGAGCTTTTGCAGTACCTTATGCAACAGGACAATGCTCTTGCTTTCCAGTCTTTTCACTGGAACATTGAAAACACAAAAAGGAAATGGAAATTTCATTTTTTTCACCCTTGCTTTGGAAAGACTGGAGATGAAGACTTCATCTCACCCACCTTCGCTTCTCATGAAACCCAAATCAAAGGATGCTCCCACAGCTGTCATTCTGAAATCAGACCACATGAACAGTCAACAAGCAAACACAGAGAGCCACACAGCCAGTTCTGCTCTTGTCCCTGGGATTGCCCATGGGTGTGGAACAGGGACACTTGCCTCCCAAGACCCAGCTGCCACTGTTCTCCCTGGACAGCAGGACATGATTCATCAGTCTGTACAGCAGGTACTTCACAGTATAGTATCCATACAACCTTCCTATGGACATCTCTAGTCCTCCAGTGCCTCTCAATTCGTTCACTTTTCTTGTTTTAAGCAATGAGAAAATGGTGGGGTTTGTTGGGTTTTTCCTAAGAGGTAAAACTAAAGTTTGTTCCATATTGTTAAGCTGATTTTTAATTGTCTGGGAACAATTGAGAAGAATTTTCATGGTATTTTGTGGTTTGAGGTTGAAATGTGTTCCTGTCTTGAAATATTTTGTCTAAGCTTAGTTTTTTTGTCTAACTAGATCAGTAAACTAATGTGTGACCCAAACATAATGACTTCATTTTTAGATCAATAAAAACTTCAAAGGAACATGTTCGTGGCAGACTACAAAACTGTCCTAGAATATTCAGAGATACTCTGCATCAGGAAACATATACATATTCATTAGCAGTTTTTCTTTATCTTCAAAACACTACAGTTCTGAAAAAACAAATCAAACAGAAGTCTAAAAAGCCTTTGTATTCAGCCAAGTCTACTTGGGAAATGATTAGTATTACTGCAGTTGTACTGAGTAGACAGAGTTATTAATTAAGACATACTGGTTTGCTCTGGTGCACTCTATCCTCAGCACAAGATCTGTCAAGTTATTGTGGTTTGTACAAAAGTTTTCTCCACGTACCATTTCTCAAGTTTTCTAAAATAAAAACAACTCGAGGTCCTCATGCTTTCAAACTTCTCACGGCTCTATTCACTGAAAGCAATGTCAAAAATCCTACCCACCACAATCTTAATAGACTCAATTTAGAAATATATTTGCTACAATTTAAAAGTATCTTTCTGCTCTCTCAGTAAATAACCCCATAATTTGTTTTATGGGCCTTCGAGTCTGGGAACAACTGCCAGCAGTCTGTGCTGTGTGGAACAACAATCTTCTGGAGATTTGTGTTTGATTCGCCACAGAAATGAAATCTAACCTCCTAAGAGGGGAACAATGACCCAATAGTCATGTATGAGGCTGAGAATTAGGGCAGAGGAATTCAGTTTTGCCATAACATCAAACTCCTTGTGTGATCTTGGACAACATCCTTGTGAAGTTCTCCGCTGCTCTGCCTGGGAAGCAGCATGACTGTGATGAATTGGTGTATCTGGAGCTTCATGTCGCTGCTCTATTCCTGGGTCCTGAGCCAGGTCCAGACAAACCATGCTGGTATCTCCACACCAGTCTGCATTGTAACTCTGGGAGTATCTGTGGTCGTAGACCCAAGAAGTCTAGAAAATGAACTTTGAATCCTGTGACATTAGGTTCAGCAATTGCTGAGGTAGCTAATATGTCTCTGCAGACCCTTAATTCTCCTGTAGCATTTTATTCTTAATTTTAAAATGGTAATGATATAGTGGTGAGTGGTGAGGAGAGCCTGGCCATCTTCTGGGGATAACAAGAGGTCCAGTAAACTGGACCATTCATCCTGAGGACCAGAGGGTATCCTCTGATGTCTTCTCTTTATTCACACAGGTGTAGCTATTCTCTGAATAGGAGGATTAATTTGCTTTTTAGATAATGGTCCTGTGGTGAGTAGTGTGACCTGAGATTGTACTGACTGAATAAATGGCCTGTGAATATGTCACAATAACACAGTACTGATGTCTAACAGAAGGAAATCTGTATTTTCCCTAACCAAACTGCAAAGAAATATAAGCAAATTTGATCCAGATTTCACTAAAAGGCACTGCACAAGATATTTCTTCTGTTTCTTGAGTTAATTTTGCCAGTAGCTGCTCAAAGTCGAACTGCACTCTGATTCCTCATCATTCTCAAGTTCTGACCAAAGTGATGCCCTATGAGATCTTTGTGTTTCTTTCTCCTATTGAGATTAGGATCTGCCTTCTCCCAGCTTTTGTCAATGTCCCTACCTCAAAGAACTCACAGACTAAACATACAAAGCAAGAAAACAAAAAAATGAAAACACAGTAATGAGGATCAAAAATGAAGAGGGGCAACTCTGAGAAGTGAAATGGCCACTGTCACAGCACACCAGCTCCACAGAAAGCAAGTTGCATGCTTTATGTCCTACAGTAGGCACAGCCACATGAACATTGCATGAAGGTGCTCTGAGACAAGCACAGCAACTCTTTTACCCCTCACACACTAAATGCACATTTCAAGGCTGCAGGCTGCACTGGCACGAGCTTCTTTTTGCAACTTCTATTAAAACTGGCCTTTCTTAAAAAGTATTCCACCTGGAAATTTCAGAAATAATACTTTGTCTGAAAAAAAACATCAAATGCCTTTTGGAGGTCGGTTTTTTCATTCTTTCCTGAAAGTTAAGAAGAACATTTCAGTCTCAATGGCAAATTTCAAAAGGTTTAATTGATATTATCTTTTCTCTGACAAGTAGACATTACTGGATTCAGCCCAAATCCCTGTGTCCAGCAAAGTCTGAATTATCCTCAGCAACCTGACATGACTATCTATTGTTTAAGTTCTGATGTGCTTAGCTGGAGATACATTTTCCTCTTTTTACAGCTTTTATAGTTCCTTACCTTTTTTATTTTTCAACTCTGCTTACTCCACAACTCCTTCAACTCTTTTTCCTTCATTCAGGTTCTCTGTAAGACACTTCTCATGCCCTGCACTAGGAGGACATACACAAAAGTGTAACACTTTCAGCTTCTCTGAGTCTGCTTCTTAGCCTGGAAGTTCCCTCTGCAATACAGGTTGTCTCTGAATGTGAAAGCTTTAGAGCAGATTGATGCTGTCAAATACTCCATGGAAAATCCTATGACTATTCCATTTAAGATGGTAGTCTTCATACACCATCTAGCAGATGGAGCAAGACTTGATCTTTGACTTTACCAAAAGGCTCTTGGCAAACATTAGGGGATTATCTGCGCTGAGGTAACCTGAAACTCTTCTCCTTCAGTTGAATTGGGGTAAAGCTGTCAAAGCAAAGCAACAATGTGGAGCCTACTACAGAGCTTCCTACAGTGAGCAGCTAGTTGGTTTCTTCAGGAGCCTTCCAGCTGAGATGTTGGTGCTAAAGATTTGTACACGCACACACAAACCAGTGCTTTGAAATAATGAAAGATTTAAAATTCCTTTGGATGGTAATACTATGAAGAGTACACAACATGCACATGGAGGATGGGAAGGAAAAAAAAGCAGAGAAAGGTATCATGTCTTGAGGAAGGTCATGGAAAAGGCTGGTACTAAGACTCAGAACACAAAGCAGATGTTCTCTCTGTGGTTTATATGACAAGAAAAGACTGCCTCTCTTCTCATAGGGACCCCTAGCATAATGCTGCAGTAACTGCTGCAGGGATCCCACAAACACGAGTGGCAGCCAGCCACCTTCTCCAGAACGTAAACTTTTGAGAAATTTGGGCAGGTATCAAATGATCTATTCTCCAGAACTCAGCATCAGCATACAGCTGTGACACGTGTGGCATTGTATCAGCAATACCTGGCAATGTCCTTGCAAAAAAAATCTCTTGCATTAGATGGCACATTCAGATGCACAGAATTCAAAAAACAGTAGTAGCAAAGGTAATAGCTATAGAGTCACCCCTGATGGACTGGCCATTTCTATCAGAACTGTTTTACCTGAAGGCAATGTTTTTCCTTCAATTCCTGTTTAAAGATTAAAGAACTTCTTCTTTGTTATTTTCTCACATTATACAAGGTATTCTAATCACTACGAATGTAATGTTAATAATATATAATTTACAAAATTTATGCCTATACTGACTCCAAAATAAAACCTGAGATTGCAACACAGTACTGTGGTTTTATTATACTGTAAGTACAGTTTCAAACATAATAGGATTTATTCATAGCATATTTACTCCGCTGAAGTGAGCATAAATATGTAAATATCTAAGGCTTAAACTGGGAATTGCCTACTGCTGCTTTCAAGTCATGCAGCACTCTCTGCACTCTAAATACAGGCTGACAGCAGGAACGGCAGAACTGTATTTCCAAGGAAAGTATTACAGAAGGATCAACCTTGCACATCATTACCTTACCCCTGACTTCTAATACAGAATGACAGTGGACACACAGTTGTAGCTTTCACACTACTTTAATGGAACAACTACAGAGAGAGAACGAGAGAGCACACGTTGCTGATTGGGGCAGCTCCCGCTGGAGTGTGATTTCAAGGAAGAAAAAATCCCTTTTTATATAATACCATTCAAATGTACTAGGCAAAATAATTTCATGTTGACATACATGTAAGTGAAGGGGTGTTGAATTTGTTCCCAGGTTGTCAGGGAAGAAGAGGACAGCAGAAGTGCCTGCGAGCAACACTTAGACAAAATCTTTTTCTGAGTGAAATAAACATGAAATAAAAATGAAGTGTGTGGGGGAAAGTTATTCTGCTGAAGCCAGTGGATGCATCTTCATTGGCTTCTCTGGAGTACAAGGCTGCAGAGACCTGTTTCAAAGACTTGCAGGCATGAGAGGTTATGCCAGTGGGAAGGAATGCTATGTGGGGTATATTAAAGTGAAGGGACCCTGTTTATAGCTTTCTCAGAGGCAGAAAGCTCAATCAGTTTTCAAAGTTGCAAAAAAATAAGTAAAAGGACATAACAGAATTGCTCATGGGGCAATTACTGGAGGGTAGTTGGAGCAACAGAGAACAATACCGGCTTTGCAGCTGGAATTTCAGATCTAAGTAAATACCTGAGTGATCGCCTTTAGCCATGTACATATTTTAATTCACACCTTTCCACTCACTGATTGCCTCCGTGCCAGATAGTTTTTAAGAATGGGAATCAATAGCCCATAAAAGGTGCCATATTGTCAACAATGGAAATGAAATCCCCTGGTTCCTGAACAAACAGGCTCAAAGCAGCGCTACAAACTTCTGCTCACCGCTGAGGCAATTTGCCTCTCGTGTAACCTGGAGGGTATCTCTCATTATAATTGCTACTCGGTCCTGGCTTGAATTGCTCCAAGCTCTTCTAATACAATCTGATCCCTTCAGACTCTGCTTTACTGCCCTTGTTCAAGCATGAAGAATTCAAGCTGGAACAGGTGCAGAGCAGGATGATTAACAATCTGGGGAACAGGGGGTCTTTCACAAGCAGAGCTGCCAACGCTATCAATTTATGTGGTAGACAACTGCTTTGGGCAGTAGCCTACTGGATTTCCAGTATGTGGCAGCTTAGGTTCTTGGATGCCTGGAAATTCAGGAGAATTTCACAGAGCACACACAAAGCAACTTGAGTGAGTCTGATATGTCCCTGGTCCCAGAAGGGGCACAGAGTCAATTGGTGGTTGTCACTACTGGACCAGTAAGGACAGAGTGGTCCAAGGAGGGCTCTGATCATGTACTGTGGGAAAGGCTGACTGGTGTCTGGGCTTACATGGGGATGGGAATGAAATGCACTGGGAAGGAAGAAATGTCACTATGCTAAAAGACTGTATCAGCATGGAAGAAAAAACAAGCATGGACTGGCCAGGGATAGAGTCATAGTGTATTACCTGGAAGATGCCAGGTAAGGATGAGTGTACAGATGTTGCACAACAGCCTTCTTCCAAGGCAAGGGGAGGCAACAGCCCAGCTACTCCTAAAAAGAGCTTGAGCCTTTATGAAACGATTCTATTAAAAAAGTGTCTGTAACATTAGGGATTAAATGAGCTAAATCCAAAGATCCTGTCCTGTTTTCAACCATGCAGTGGCCCTTATGTGTGCCCTTCTCATAAAAAACATATGCTCCTCTCTCCTTTCTCTGGAATTTCCTCTATGTTTTTCTCTACTGAGCATTAGCAGTAGTATTATTTTGTGTTTTCCAGTGTGTTCATCTTATTCTAAGTGCCAGTTCTTTGCATTAGCCTCTATTTCTTTATATGTTTTCTGCTTACATGCCTTTACATCACTTATGTAAAGGATTAAAGAATTAGGCACAATTTAGCTTAGCTGACAACACAGTCATTAAAAGAACTGTCTTTAAATTATTTTTCTCTCATTTATGTCTATCACAATTTTTTCTAAACTTCATAATGTAATCACAATTACAACTCTCTGAAATTGTCAATGAATGAAATTTTTTTATGGCCATGGGATCATAAAGTGACTGGAAAATCTCCTGGAAATCAGAGGCTGAATTTCTACTTCATCTGAGAGCTTTGTGAATAAAACATGGTACATTGTGAATAAAAATGACATAAATCTTATTAATTTCACACAGTGAAGGCCACTGGTAACATTCCTCCCTACTACAACCTCCCTTACAAAAATCCATCTGAATCTTTAATACTAGGTCATGAAGAAAAAACAACCTAGAACTTAAAAAATAAGGTCTTTTCAATTAAAGATTTAAAAGCAGAAGGCACCTTATGTACCTTTCTCTTATCTTTCAGATAAAGACCTCTTGAGTAAGCTTGGTAAATCCTTATCTGCTAGATAAAGGGCCACTATGATGGGCCTTATCGCTTAATTAAATCCTAGTACTATGTACAATGAAGTCAATAATTTGTTATACAAGATAGCACTTCAACCTGTGCATTGGATAATGCATCTCTATTGGTTCCCTGTACCTCAGCCCACTGTAGTGGGTCATTTTCCATAACCTGCTCCTGGGCTGCCAGGAATTTATTACAAAAAGGGTACCCAGCTTTATGTGGACAGGCTGTGATAAATAAATCTGTTGGATCAACTAGATAAATTAAAGTCCCCAAATCAAACTGATTTGATACATAAGCCTGAATTCCTTGTAAGGAATTTAGCTGAATGTAAAAAATTTGTGGATTTTGGACCAAATAAAATACTGGTTTTGCCAATGATTGTACTGGGAAAATAGTACAACCAAAGTTAATGTTAGAAGGTGTTGCAAAACCTGTGGACCAAATGCAGCTTCTGAAAAAAACACATGATAAAGTCTAAATCCTGACCATCCTTGTGTTCCTTAACAGTCACATCATTCATTGCATTTGAATCCACACATAGCAGGATGAAAAGAGAAACTGATCAATAAAAGCTATAGCAACTATCACCACATATACTGGCAAGGTCTTCTGGAATGTAAACCCAGTTCAAATGATTGTTTTCTACGCAAACATATTTGCATAAAGCAGTCTAATACTTGCAATGCTTCATTTCACTAATTGGCTTATTAGTAATGTGCTAGGAGTGATCTGTTCCTGAGTCTCTTTGGCAACAACCCTTTTGTACATATGGAAAATCAGGTGCATTGTATCTCTGAGTCTTTGAAGGACCCATTTTAGCCTAAACCCATTACCCATTAGGCCCAGCAAAGACAGAAATGGCTTGGTTCTGTAATAAAGCACTGAAGCTCTCCAAGCCAGGAGTCTTTTCCTGGTAAATGTGGAAAATGTTGGACTCGAGGTCTGCTACCAGCACTAATCTTGCTCAGTACTATAAAAATAGAGACTCTGTGGTTGGGATTTATTTCCCTTCATTTTGACCAAGAGAGGTCTCCTACAGCTAAGAGCCACCGTTCAGCACATCTAATGTGAGTGAAGGAGGTTACACAACGAGCTTAGCTCTGACCTTTACACAACCAGAGGCAGAGAACTTTTATCCTCCCCTTAGAAAGAAGCCCTGAGGATCACCTGACTATGGAGCTGTACCAGTGCTACAAGGCAAGATGTCTGTCCGTGAAGGATGGGACATTAAAATTCTCAGCTGCTCAGTAAGACAAAAGGTCCAGATGAGGACATGGTTCATGCTGAAGATGCTGAGAGCTTTGGAGTGGGTTATCTTTACTAATTTCTGCCAATGATGTGCTCAGACCTGTATTCTCAATGTTAAGCAGAGACAACTCCTAGCCACTGGGAGAAAGCATAAACTGACTCTAGATTATGCCACTCCAAATCACCCCCATTAGGATTACTCTGTAAATTTAGCATCTCCACACATTTACAGGATTTATTGCTATCACATTCTACTTTCATAAAGCTGAGGGTGCAAAAACTGCTTCCAGGAACCGCTGGTATTGATGCCAGGCTAAATATGCTCTAAGTTGCTCGAGCTGTGTGCAGGAGTTCCTGGATTTCACAGCTGGCTACTTCTAGCAAATTGTACTCCTTTCTGTGCATAGTCCCAGAGGATTTACCCATAAATGCATAGACCTAGTTCTTGCATGTCTGGCAAACTCTTCTTGTATGCTTGCCAAGTTTTAAAGGGCAAGGAATCAACAGCTGATAATTTATGCCAGGAACCTACAATGATCCAAACTCACCCCTTGTGTAACTCTGGTAAAGACAGCAGAGTTCCAGGGGAGAAGTTGTTGGCTTAGCAAAGCAAATTTTCACTGACATTTGAGAAATACACAGTATCAATTAAAGCAGAGCTAATTATTGCTACTATTATTTGCATTGCAGTAGTTCCCAGAGGCTTTTAACGGGATTATAGCCTTCTGGCACCAGGAGTTCTTAGGAACATGAGCTCGTATCTGGAAGTTCGTACATGACTGCTGACATTTGGTACCTGTGCACAATGTTCAGTGGGGCTCCACAGAGCCCTGTGCTTTGCTCACAGGTATGGGTCACAGGAATCTGAGCCACAGGAGCTCCTTGTGATGCCCTGAGGTTTGCCCAGAGCCATCACATGTCCTTCTGCTACTTTACAGCCTGGCTTGTGTCCAGAGAAAGCAACTCTTCCCAAAGCTCAGCATTTGGGCAAGGCCAACAATGCTGTACATTGGCTCCTTGTCAGGAAGTCTTGGGAAACACTCCTAACCTTTATTTATTCTGATGTGTTTATCACGGGGTACCACTCCCTTTACCTAAGAATGGGGGATCTTAGACATTATCCACTACATTGAGTCATTCTTGAAAGGAAAGACTGCCTTACATTTGTCAACTCCACCCTGATTCACGTGCTGTCCCTGACACCAGCTGGGATCCTGGTGAAACAAAGCAAAGCTTAGTAAGATTTCCAGCATCCAGACTGAAAAAAAACCTAGAAATAAATCACTGTAAAACATTGAACACTTGGATTTCCTTCTTGTTTCTTGATTTCTTTTCACTAGATTCCTAAAATATATTGCAAACACTGGGGTCCAGAGCACTACCCAGGCTTCTGAATGCCGTTCTCTATTCAGAACCCAAAGTACAGTCCAAACCTCCCTGCAGCCAGTTGGAGCTGGTAAAAATTTATGTATTTTACATTACAAACAAGTTATGTGTTCTGTTGAGACTTTGATCTTTGGTGGTTGACCAGCTTTCTAGGACTCCACATGTGACACATCAATAACACACTTGGCACGTTGCTTGTTCAGGCCATTTCTCAGCTCACAAGTTCTCCTGTTCTGCACCTTTGCAGCTGCTTAAGGGGGCCCAGGGTCACATTGCTCTGAAGAAATTACAGTTGAAATAAGATGCATCAAATGGATTGCAGACTACAAGGCAGATAAGCTGCAACAAGGGCATAAATACATAACAAGAATGCAGGAGGAAACAGAAAGAAAAATTACAGCGAAACCAAAATTGGATACACATGAACATTGCCCACAGCTCTGAAACTACAGTTAGTCATGGGGCTGTAACACACTCAGAGATGTCTCTGTTCAAAGTTTATCACCAGTGGTTTTCATTTACTTTGTTTTAATCCTCATACTGTTCTCTTTCCTTAAGTAAGACATTTATTAGTTTTTAAATCTGCAATTTCCCAATCTGCCTCTGACCTGCCAGGGGATTGGCTCCAAGGGAAAGCACCTTTCACCTGTGTCTCTCTTGAAAGAGGTGCTGCTGCTTCCTATGATTGCTGTCACTACCAACAGGGCATAGATCAGGCCCAGTGATACCTACAAGAGAGCAAATTTGCTTTTGCATCCCTCATTTGTACACTTTAAATCCAGAATCTCCTGTCAGGTGTGACAGAACATTTGCTGCATCACAGGATGTTGTGAAATAACCCAAGAAGTGTTTCGTGTCTGGTTTGGAGGACTTCAGCCAAAGCCAGGCTTAATGTTGGGTGGAAGATGGTGCCTCGGAGGGAGGTGTCACTGAGAGGTTCAGCACAAGGAGCTTATGAGCCAAACCCATAACTGGACCACTCATTTGGGCCGGCCTGCCATGCTGTGAAAACTCAGTCTGGTTTTGCCAGACTAGAAAGCAAGCTCACAACGAGGTAACTGTGGTTAAAAAGTAACTCAAAAGCATATTTTATCTATGGAATTAGGAACCATTTGCTGTTGATAACACTGTTCTAAACACCCTCATATTAGTTCCAAATGTTTCATGGAATTAAACTTGGAAGGTTACTACACTGGATTTTTCATGGAATTAAACTTGGAAGGTTATTACACTGGATTTCTGACTGATTTTTAACCATTCTAGAGTGCAAAAATAAATAATGATTTAAATATTAAAAAAGTTTAAAAAAAATTACTATGTCTGCTCAAGAAATAAGTTACAAATTATTTTGAAAAGAAAATGTTAACATCCAAACCCACTGTAAACAAGACTGATGACTGTTACTGCAGAAATAGGCTTATGCAGAGAAGTTAGGACACAATTTTTTACTCAAAGGTTTAAAAGAAGAAATCTGAGGCAGGAAATGCAAAGCAACCTGCTCCAGTAATGCAGTGAGTGCAGAACCAGGATTACTGGATCTTGAGTTCTCTCTCTGTCATTTACTTAATCCTCTTGCAAGACAATCTGTTGCATTCCTGACTGCAACAGGATTTGCTTGATAAAGACGCACAGGCAAATATATTATGTATGCAGAACTTCCAAAAGTATTTTTGGAATGGACGATGATTACTTCACATAAAATAATTTTAATTCATTGGTTCCAGAAGCTAAATGTTAACTTACTGAAAAGACATGAGCACATTTGCATTTTATAGTACAGAGTAGGTACTACAGAGAAAAAGGTGCTTTTTTTATACAGAATCCAGAGCAAGGACAGTTCCTGAAATTTGAAAATTCATAGAAAGTTCTGAGTGAAGTTGAGTAGAGTCACCATACCCATCTCTGTCATTATCATTTAGCTCTCTGTTCCACACCTGCTGAAATTCAGACCCCTGGGAATGGTCACATTTTTGCACCAGAGCTGTGCAAAGTGGCTAGAGTGTTTGTATATTAGTAAAATGGTAGTTAAGTGTCCTGTTACTCCTCTTTAACATTGGACTGGTCTGTTAAGAAAATGGTAAATTGGTTTCTGTTTGGACTGTCACTCAAAAAAAATTCTATTAAAATGAGCAAAAATATAGAGCATAAAATATCCATAAATGCACTCTTCTACATATCTGAATTCCACAAAGCTGCCCATTGTGAACACTGTTTTATGTTCAACAATTTCCCAGCACCAAACAAAAGGGATACAGAGAATTTTAACAAGAGAGCTATGAATTGTAACAGGCTGCAGCTGAGCCTGGTTGAGTTTTGCCCCACACAGCCTTTGAAGAGTCAAGGAAACTCCTTCTCTTACCAGGAAAACCTTTTGTATTGCAAACCAGCTTCAGGAAAGAAAGATCATTACCAAGAAGCAATTGTGAACTCCTGGCCCCTCACTGAAATCATCGTGGGGTTTTACCACTGGTAGTTGTAGTATTCACTTATCACCCCTATGTCAGGCATCAGAGCTGGACTGATGGACCAGACATTGAATTATCAGCAAGCATCACCTACTGACAGCCTGCTTCCCAAATTACAGACAGAATTCGGCTGAGTTTGTAGGAACACATAAAGAATAAACCTCTAGGTGTACGGTTGTGAAGAAAACCTGAAAAATGAGATCAAATGCAATGTAGAGACAAGTCTGCAGGGAGCACAGAACAAAGTGACATGAGAACTTCCCTATTCTCACAGCGAGGGTTTAATCAGATAACGCTGATAATTTAAATACTAACATTGTTAATTATTTCCATGAGGACTTGTCCACCTGGGAAAGTTTTGCCGTTTACTTGAACTAGTCTTGTTATAGTAGGCTCCATTAAACTGTTTTAGATCAGATTTGGCTTCCCTACAAGTAGTACAACCTAGAAGTTTGTTTGATATCACGGCATAATTTTATGTTGCATTTAACCTGGCCTGTGCAGAAATCTGGATTCACCTGTTAAAACTTGGAGAAGTCAGGAAGGAAACTCAAAAGAAAAGCTTTTTGGTAATTACTTTACCAAAAGTAAAGTGGGATCAGTGATCCAAACTGATACACTCAGAAGCCCACACTGTGTGCTTTGAAAAGGAGAGGGGAGCAAGTAGCCAAGCAGCCAGGAGGGAAATGCTTGAAGCGCCAGCAGGAAAGGATTCACAGCTTGCAGTGAACTAAACTGAGCATGCTGTAACACTGACCCTGTAAAGGGAGAACTTTAGGGATGAAAAGGGATGAGGTTTGAGTGTGGAACCAAGAAGCACACGGTCTGAACTTCTTTAGGTCAATTTATACACGGGTTAACTCCCCTACATGCTAAGCCTTGAAAGATGGAGGACCACAGATTTAACACACCCTGACCCATCCCCTTCATGGTGCATTTGATTCACGAGGTTTTTTTGTCACCCAACAGGCAGCTGAACTCGACGGTTCAAGCTGGACCTGTGACTCCTGAAGCCTTAACACAGCCCCATATGTCCAGTTCTGGGACCCTCCATTCAGGAAGGACACTGAGGTGCTGGAGAGGGTCCACAGAAAGGAGCTGGTGAAGGAAGGTCTGGAGTACAAGTCTGATGAGGAGCAGCTGAGGGAGCTGCGGGGGTTCAGTCTGGAGAAAAGGAGACTCGGGGGAGACCTTATCACTCTTTACAACCCTCTGAAAGGAAGCCGTGGCCAGCGGTGAATCGGGCTCATCTCTAAAGCAATCTGTGACAGGACAAGAGTAAATACTCTTAAATTGCACCAGGGGAAGTTTAGGTCGAACAAAAAGCGCGATTAGAGATTGAAATGGGCTTCCCAGGGTGGTGCAGGAGTCACCGTTCCTGGAAGCGTTTAAGGGAAGACTGGACGTGGCACTCAGTGCCGTGGTATAATTGATATGCTTGGTGTTCCGTCGTGGGTTGGACTCGATGATCTCAGAGGTCTTTCCCAACCTAACCGATTCCGTGATACAGAGTGATTTCAGAAGCGGTACGAGAAGTCACTCACGTCCGCAAGAGTCATCCACAGACCCCGTCAGGAGTCCCTCCCTCCCATTCCCGCTGTTTCTCCAGGCCAGGGAAACCTGCACCGGCACCAGCTCGGCCGCCCCTCTCGCAGCCGAGACGGCAAATACTGCCCGGGCCCCGCCCCGGCCGCCATTCCGCCCTCACGGCGCCCCCGCGCACGCGCCCCGCCCGCCCCGCAGCCGCGCACGCGTGCCGCCCTCGCGCCCAGCGCACGCGCGGGGGACGCCGGCGTGGCCAACCAGCGGCGCGCGCCGCCCGCCCGCCCCCGCCGCGGAGGAGGGACCGAGGTCCGCCGCCGTCCCAGGATGCAGCGCGGCGGCGACAGCGGTGGCGGCCGCCATGTTGTGCTAGTTTGTTGTTCTCCGGCGGCGGGAGCGGGGCCCGCCGGGCGCTGAATCCGAGCCCTTCCCGGCCCCTTGCCCGTGTCCTTCGCCGCGGCACCGATACCCGCCGCACCGGCGGGCGGCACCGCGGCGCTGCCGCGACCCGCCGCCGCCGCCTGGGCCGGGCGAAGAGCCATGGCTGCCGCGCTGGGAGGAGGCGCAGGTTGGTGCTCGGGGGCCGCGCCCGGGGGAGCGGGGCCGGCTCGGGGCGGCGGCGTGCGGGGAGCCGCGGGCTCCTGCGGGGCCTCCCGGGGCGGGGGCGCCACCGCCGCTCCGGGCCTGGCTGGGAGCGGCGCGTCCCGCGTGGTCGGGGGCTGGGGGAGCGCGGATCGCGGGAGCGGGAGCTGCCCTGGCACCGCAGGTTCCCGGGAGGGCCGCTCCTTGTCCGGGGAGTCGGCGTCGGGCGGCGATGGGAGCTGCTGTGGCCGCCCGGCCGGGGCAAGGCCCGGAGGGACAGCGGCCTCGTCGCGAGTGCGGGGCCTTCGGGGGACGTGGGTGTGTTTTATTGAAAGGCATTCACAGAATTACAGCGTCATTTAGATTGGAAAACATCTCTGAGACCATCCAGTCCAACCTATGACCGAACACCACCGTATCAACTAAACCATGGTACTAAGTGCCACGTCCAGTCTTAAACACGCCTAGGGATGGTGGGTATTTTTTTCACGTAGTTTTTACAGGTGCAGGTGTGTGGCTTGAGTAAGAAGCCACTAAGTCTTTAGTCTGTGGTGTAGTTATATTTTATTTCATAGACTGTCCAGAAGTAGAAGATCTCGTTTGAAAAGTGTGAAATGAAGTCAGTGCTTGACTCCAAGACTCTCAGGTGTTCGTTCCACTGTGCTTCTGCATGACTACAGACACCTCTACACGTGGCATTTTAATAGCTCAAAACCCTCTGTGGTTCTGAGTAAGCAAACCTTAAAATAAGAATATTTGTTTGGGTGATTAAAAGAAAGTCGTTCAGGGGTCTGTCTGGAGTGTTCAGGAGAGATACAGTTATAAGGATATGTGTGTTTCTGTGCTAGCTTTCCTTAGGAGCAGCAGTTTTTGATAAAGACTGATCAGAGTGGTCAGTTGATCCACTTGCCCTGGTCTGTACAAAAGGCTTTGGTGATTTAGTCTCTGTAAGTTGTTGTTTAGGAGGAGAGGGGTGGCTGGTTCAGTGCTCACTCAGCTGAAGGGTCTGACTGTGCTCTGTGGTTGGTTTGATGGGTTACAAGACACATAAACATAATTTCATTTTTATGGTAAGTCTTGCCCTACATAAAGGTAAATGTTACAAGGAAATTCCTAAATTTAGGAGTTGTGTTTGGGAAGAAGGCTAGGAAGGACAGCACTGCTGGTAAAACAGCAAATCATTTAATACCTTGAGCAGTGTTATAATTGCATTAAATATACTGCAATGTTGGAGTTACTTTTAAAAAATTTCATGCTAATTTTTGTGGTTCAGATCTGTGGTTTCACTTGTGAATGTGGAAGTAAGGTTGCCATTCATGTACTAGGTGGAAGTTTTTGTGGTATTATGAGGACAGAGTAATTTAAAGAAAGTGTCGCTTTTGGAGTTTTTTGGTTCTTGCGTTGAAAACTGCTTCAAGTTGAGTGAATGTGCTTTCATGTACAAGGTCATGTGCTGCAGCAGACAACCTTCAACGAAGTGGTGAAACAGCAATTTCAAGGCTGATTTTTGTTGTTGTTGTGGAGTTCCATTTCTGTCCAAGGGTGAATTGGGATCCCTTTGTGCCAAGTGGGCAGAAGCAGTTGTTTGTTCACACTGTGCTCATCAATAAGTGGTGGCCACGTAAATGGGATCCCTGCCCCCCACAGACAGTGTTTGTTTAGTCTTGGTGGTCACTGTGCAACACTTGCTGAATGGTGGAACCCACAGGTCACACACTGATGTCCATGTGACTGCTCAGGGAAAATTCCTGGTTGAGGCTGTTAAATCCACTTTAAAAGCCCAGTCAAGAAAGCCTAGAACTTACAGAAATGGAATATGCAACTGTTTTTGGAAAAGGACTGCTGTCTAAAGTCAGGAGTGGTAGCATGTGAAAGAAGCTCTGAGCTAAGTGATTTTGGTAATTTAAAGTTTTAACTGTAGAAGCTAATGTTAGGGATTTAGTCTTTGAGTTTTTAAAGTGAAGGAAAGACTTCAAAATATGGATATAACAGCACCCTACTGATTTCTTAAAAAAAAAAGGCTAATGATTGGTGAAATAGTACAAAATAGGCATTGGAAATAAAAATTAGTGTTAATTTGATGACAATGTAGCATAACAGCTGACAAAACTAGGTAGTTTTAGCTTTGAGGATGCAGATTAAAGTTTAAGTTCTCTGTAAGGGTATGTTACAGGACTGAGAATGAAACAGCATGTATGGACTTATTGGTCTTATAATCTTTAAAGCTTTGGGGAAATAGTGGTGTGGTTCTTAAGAATAAAGCATTCCCAAGTACTTTTGTGACCAGAATGTGTTGGTGCAGCAAAGCTTTCTAAGGATGAAAATTAAGGCTCTTTTGGTGTTAGGTTTCACAAACTAGAAAGTTTTGAAGTGATGGTCTGTGAGGTACCTGGGAGTAAGGCACAGTTGCATAATAGTTGGCAAATTCTTTAGCTAATCAGCCTGATTTAACCTGTTTCTAATTCTAGAATGGGTGCATGTTGAAACATGGAGAGTCGAGGTGGGTGTGTGAAGTGATGAGGGATCTTGAGGGCTCATAGTTGCTCATTGATAAGGCAGTGGTTCCCAAAATTTGTTCCAGTTTTACATACAAAAACAGAACCAGAGGAAACACTGAATATTGGGTGGCATAATCTTAAAGGGTGAGGACAGAGAGGCTTTCTCTTCACAGGGAGCCACGTGGAGAAGACAAGGGACAATGGCTACAGATTGCACCAGGAGAGGCTTCACTTGCTACAGGAAAGACTCTTCTAACAGGGAGAATAATCAGTCACTGGAAAATTTTCCTCAGGGACATGATGGAACCTCTGTTACTGGAGGCTTTCAGGGTGTGTTTGGACAGGGTGCTAGATCAATTATTTGATCTAGGCTCCCTTTTTCACGGGAGACCAGGTGGTGTGGGAGGGTCCCTTCAAACCTGGACTATTATGTGATTCAATGATCATATAAGGTAACAACCGTTTTGTAAAGATGCTGCAATTTTTTCTTGACATTTACTGCAGTCAGTGTGCAGCTAGATTTTACCTTCATTTAGGGAGAGATGGTTACAGGTTAAACAACAAACCATGTCCTAAACAATCAAGGAGCACCTTTTCATTGTCTGCCATACTGCAGTAAGGGAAAATTATTGTAAATTTTCTTCCTTTCAGATAGGTTTACTTCTGATGAATGTCAGTGACCTAGAAGACTTTGGGTGGAGATATCCTTGGGTTGTCAGTCATGACATGGGATGGGGTGGAGGAGGAGTTGGAGAGGGTCCCTGTGACACGTGTGTCCCTTCCTGCTGGAAGTCCTGTACCAAGAGTAGCAGAATGGGTGTTTCTTTACCTCTGAGGCTCCATTTCATATGAGCATGTGTGAGGTTTGCTGTGGCACTCTCAGCAGTGTAAGGACTTCAAAAGTCCCTTGAGAAGCAGTTGATAAAAAGTGGAGAAAAGCTGATACTGCTAGCACAGCATGTGTAGTACATCCTGTGTGTTGTGGGTCCCTCTCCAAGGATGTAGTAGATGTTGTCCAGTGGGACAAATTCAGTTGAACTTGTTGTGCTTTGAGTTATTCAGCAGTGGCATCTGGGGACTGGAAATAGATTCTGCATTTGTGCTTAGGTGGTGCACACACTAAAGATCCAAGTCTTAAAGGCCTATAGAGTTTATAATTCACGAAATAATAGGTTCAGGGGTGCACCAAGATCTAGTGTCCTTGTGTTGTATTTGGCACTAAGAACTAGTGCCAAAAACCAATACTACCTCACTGTGCTTGAGGCAGGGAGATGTCCTTTAAACACAGCAATTTTTAGTCTCTCTGCTTTTTTGCCAAGGTTTCAGTCTTCTGAGTGTTTTCTCTTTTCAGGTCATCTGAAATAAACATAGTCTTAGCATCAATTGTTTTTACAAAAGCCCAGCCAAACTTTATTGTACCAAATACTAAATCTCAGATTTTAGGTCACATGGTATTTGTTGTCCAGAATAATTTAGGATTATGGCTGTTGCTGGCTTGACCAAAAATCTCCAAGTTAGTGATGTGATTCGTCCTCTGTTATGTTGTAATTCAGCCTCAGTTTAACTATAACTTTTAGTTGCTGAGAAAGTGCAATTCTCCAGAAACTCTCCAGCATCTTTCTCATTAGTGTCCAAATCCATTTGGCAACCAAGCTCATGTGGATTTCATTTAAACTCTCAGCCTTCCTTTTCTGTTCAGCATTTGTAAAACAAGGACTATGGCACTTCTGGTTTTCCAAAGCAAATATATTTTCTAGTTCCATCAGACTTTGAAAGTATTTTTTTTTATTTAAAAATAATTCTTTTTGTTTTTTAATTTTTAGATTTTTATTATGACTTGGTGGTTTGGAGTTTAGATGTAGTTTATTAATCAAATCAAATAGAAAAAGAAGAAAAAGCCCTATTTCTTTCAAGCGTTGGTTAGAGAACTTCAGTTACAGGCAGCATTTAGTTAGTTCTGACCCTGCATATTGTTAGTGACTTGCTTTGCATGCAACCTCTAAAAAAGAAAAGTTCGTTTTCAGGAGATAAAAAGAGTTTTTCTCCTGTAAAACTTACTTTTCTTCATTTTTTTAAAATTATGAAGCTAATCTCTGTCTATAGTAATAGTTTGGAAACAAAACATGGAATACACTAATTGAGGAATGTGTTAGGCAATTGTTAGGTTGTTATAAATACTTAGTCACCAAGTACTTACAGCTTCTGTGAGTAATTGTTTATCAGTATCAAGGCTGCCTGGTGTCTGTTCCTGAACAGATAAACTAAACTGTTTGAGTGTGGTGTATTTGTGCATAATGTGGTAGTAAGACTAAATGTGATTTTTGAGATGGTGTAGAGAGGTTGATTTTTTTTGTACTAAGTGGAACTGGATTCGTAGTGGGCTTCATGAAGTGCTGGGTTTACGGCCCAGACTTAAATTCAGAAATTCCTGTTGATCTCATGGGTTTTATTCCTGCCAGATGCTGTCAGGGTTTGTTACCAGAAGTTTTTGTTCAACTAGGGTAAATAGTACGGTTTCATTGCCAGCCTGCGCTACAGACACAGACACTCCTGATGAAACCTGTTATTTTGTGTTGCATAGCAAGAGATAGCAAATTCAATTTGCTGTTTTGGCTGTTTTTACATGGTGTACTCAGGTGCTGAAAATCAAGTTTTTACAATTCCTATGTGTTGTGTAACCTTTAGCAATGAAATATGAAGAAAATATTGTGTAGAAATATGCTGTTACGTAAAAGCAATCTGGTAAAATGTTTTTAATCTGGAGTCTTGCTCTTGAATTGCTGTCAAGTTGTTATGTTTAGTGTTTCGAATGGGATAGAGCAAGATGAGCTCGTTATATTCAGTATTATTTGAGGAGTAAAGAAATGGTGTTTTTCTCATGTGGTAAATAACTTCTTCCCCTCTAATTTTCTGTTCTTTGTTTGTTTGTTTATTTTCTTTTACTAGCTCCCTTGCCTATCATAGAATCATGGGTTTATTTTTATTTTGTCCCAAAGCAGCAAGGTTTAGTTACCTCATTGAAAGACCTGTTGGATAAAGAGTATGTAGGACTTTTTTATCCATTGAACTGTAGGCTCTTTGTGGCATCTCCATCTTGTTTTGGATAAGGAGAAGTCTTCAGTGCATTTCAGTGCCTGAAGCTACAATAATAAGCCTTGTGTTTGTGAAAGTGTAATGCTGAAACAAACCAGAACACAGAATTTTGAAGTGTTCGAGTTCGTGAGACAGCACCTGGTTAGTGTTCCAGAAAGCTTTCAGGTGTAGGTCTGGGAGGACTCGAAATGCAGTTGTCAAATGTTTTCGTTACTCCATGAGACTTGGCCATGTCGCTGCGGTAAAATACTCCATCGTAGCAACAGTTGCTATGTGTGACTACCTTTTTAGGCTGTTAGTACCATTTTAAGATGTTAAGAGCTCTGCAGTGTTCTGCTGATTCACCTCCTACGCTTGTGAGACTTGACTGTGCAGCTTAAGACTACCATTTTACACAGAAAAATTAGTGAGGATTTTATTGAAGGGGTGTCCACCAAGTTAGAAACTGCCATCAGCACTGCCAGAGAAGAAATGAGGCTTGTATTTTGTGAATTTCTGGTGTGGATGATCTGTTTTCACTGAACAGGAAAAAAGATACCAGTTTTGGCCATGTATAATAAAACCAGAACATAAGCTGTATGGAGCAACATGCATCACTGCTGGTGCAGCACCAGGGTAAATATAAATAAAATAGAAACTTTTTTGCGTGGGGCCCAAGTATGTTTGTGTTTATTCGACTTCATAGCTGCCCAGAGCCTTGCAGGGCAGGCTGGTCTAACAAATCAGCCAGCATTCATCCCTCTCTGCAGCATCCTGAAACTTCCCTGCCTCTTGGATCACGGTGGTTTTCTTAGAACTGCAGCAGGAAGAGCCAGGTGGTAGATTGGATTTGTTTGGTTTTTCCCTCTATAACTGGGCCTGTTCTGCCTCCTTATTCAGCTAATGTCTTTTTTTTTTTTTTTTTTTTTTTTTTTTTTTTTTTTTTTTTTTTTTTTTTTTGGTGTTCCACAGGTCTCTTTTGGTTTGCTGTGGGTTTATTTTTTTTTTTTTTTTTGTTTTACTTACTAGTTTTGCCTGGCAATTAGAGGGGGCTTAGTGTGTTTAGAGATCACCTGTCAGCATCTTCTAGTTGGTACCCAGCTGATGCACAAACATCATCTTGGTGAGCTTTGCCATGGGTGCCTGGAATTGAGAGGAGGACTGTACCGAGACTGCTGGAAGAAATACAGAACTTCTTCCCTGCCATAGACAATTTAATGCTTTAAAAGCTTTTGTTCATGGATTCCCACCATCCATTTTTTTTCCTACTATCTTCCACACAGTAATACTGTGAATTATTTAAAAAAAAATGAAGCTTTGGCTGTTGCTCTCAGTGGTTGTGTACTCTCCTGATTCTGAGTGCTTTTATTTCTGTACAAGTTAATGTTTTACTGGCATTTAACCACCCGTGACACAAACACTGACTAGAAGTTTCTCAAGGAGAAGCAGCTGTAAATGTTACATTGATTGTTGTTTACTGGTATTTTGCAATGTTATTGCCTAGACAGGTCGAAGAAAAATACATCTGTGTGGTTTCAGAAATGGAGAGAAAGTGATGCTTCATGAGGTCTGTTAGGTGTCACATCACATTGCAGGTGCAAGGCCTGAGCCCATTTCAGAGCTGCTGTCTCGCAAATAAAGCAGGCACAGAACGTTATTTGTAGATGTGTGAGTGTTGTGACCTCCTTTCCTAAAGGAAAGCTACAACCTGCTCTGGGCTCTGACGGTCCTTAATGTCAAAACGGCATAATTTGTAATGCTCATGGTCAGTGTCAGGTGTCACAGAACAAATAAGCATAAAAAAGAAAAGCTGTCTCCTTCTGTCTTGATGATCTTTTATATTGTGTGTGTTGAGACGGAGAGAGAAGAGATGAGAACAGGTTGGTGAATGAGGAACAGTTCTTGCAAGCTGTGGTCACTACAGGAAAATGGACCAGGATATTGTGTGCATCCTGCTAGAGGCCAATGGAGAAAAAGAGCTTTGCTGGATGTAGTTCAGCTTTGAATTTTGGTAGAAATTGCTCATAAATAAGGAATAGGATGTGAGAAATTTGGAGGTTGGAAGAATTGGAGGGTGGAGGTTCACGATGTTGGCTGAGTGGTGAGAATTCAGGTCCACACTAAAAACTTGCCAGGAACTTGGACCATCCTTTTCTGTAGTTCCTTCATTAGCAGCAATGATAGGTTGAAACATTTTTATGGCTGTGAAACTTCGATATCTGGGTTGGAAAAGTCAACTGTGAGTTGTATGGAAAAGTGTTTCATTGTGCTGTGGAGAGAAGAAGGGTTTGGTGTGTAATTTTGTGTTGTCCAGATTTAAACCTGGCTGATGTGAAGGTCCATCTCTGGAGGGATTGTGTGCTAAGAGCTCAGATCTTCAAGTGCTCCTAGTTTATAATATAAACTAGTATTATCTAGTACTATAAATATCTAGTGCTAAAGGCATGCCTGGCATGAAAAAATACATCTTGCAAGCAGGCATAGCTTAAAAGAAATTTGCTGTCTTCCTGATGATGTTTGTTGTCTCGAGCTGTGTTAGTCAAGTGGACACTTGTTATTTGGGCTGCTACCAAACCAGTTGCTTTACCTTAAAAAAGAATCTTTGGTGGTGGTGGTTACATCAAGTCAGTGGATTACTGTAATCCTGCAGTAAGAACAGTGTCAGTGTGCATTTATTTGTGCCCTTAAAATGTCAGTGCACTAAGACAGTCACTGCAGCATGGTTTTAAATGACCATAAAGACAACGCCGTGGCCTTTTTTTTTTTTTTCCCAGAGACCACAGAATTACTTAATTTAGTGTTCAAAGGGAAGATGGGAAATACTTGTGTATTTGGCTTTCCTTTGTGAGTTAAGTAAGAATTGGTATAGGAGGTTGCAATATGTATATGTTTAAGCAGAGAAGTGTAAAGCAATTGTTTTGAATGGTTTTAGCTCATGTAAATCAGTTAAAATATAAAAGATGAATTAAAATATAGACATACCTGTTGATAGTAAAGGGGAGAATGTGATCAAGGAGAATTATTTCTACCTACTGTTTCAAAATAAAGGAGTTGCCACACTTGTTTCGTGTTGCATCATAATTCATACTGAGCACCTCTTTCTTTCATAGCTATTTATGATTGAAATTTCTGGTTTGAATGTTCTTAATATAGTGATACTGCAGGATCTGGATTTTCTCTTTTTAATGTTTTTACCTTCTTTTAAATTTTCATCAGTCACTAACACTGATACTTTGAGAAGATGAAGTGAGAAATGAATAGGTTTGTCATTGCATATGGGAAATATTCACTTAAGGATACTGGGCTGAGTTTAAAGAGCTGAAGACAGATTTGGGTTTGGAAGTCTTAATGAAATCAAACAAACAAAGAACCCAGTTGAATAAAACAGTTGTTCCTTGGCAGTGTACTTGGTCAAAGAGTTGAATGCAAATAGGAGAGTGAGTGGATTTATGGCATCTTAGTGATCCCAGTTCAGAGCCAGGATTGCCTCACCTCCTGTATTTTGCAGACCATTAAACTGCGGCAGGTTTCCCTCTGTGTTGAGCATAACTTTTAATAGCCCATTTGTTTGATTCTTAGCGAAGTTGTTAAAATGTGTGAAAAGAAAGTGAATCCAGATGTGCTTTTTCTGTTGGGCTGTAGTCAGAGAAGGGGAGAGTGGAGGTTGAGTGTGTGTGAGGATAGTGCTTCCAGTTTCCAGGTGACAAGACATGATGTCTGAACAGAGCAAATGACCTTTGCATATTCTTGCAGAGAAATGAAAGCTTTTATATTTTTAAGTAGCGAAATTGTTGTTTGCAAATGAAGCTATGCAAGAGGAAGTGGTGGGCTAAAGTAGGGTATTTGTTGAGAGAAAAATGGAGCAGCAGTTGTTTCTTGGAAGGCAAGTGCATGTTTAGGTACAGAGTGTAATCTGCTTCAGTGCCTTTTGGTGGTTTTACTGCCCCAGTTGAGATGATTGATGGTCCTTCCACCTGACTTCTCTCTTCTGTGTCGTGTTGCTGGTGCTGACCTGCACTGTGCTGACCTGCCCTGCACAGACCTGACGTGTACTCCTGTTTCTGAAGTGCCTTTGTAGCCTCAGTGTTAGTGGAGCTTGTGGCCTCCAAGGCAAGCAAAGATTTGGCAGATGATGTTACTTCACCTCCACTGCACCTCAGTTTCCTGCATTTCTGGGCAGCTGCTGTTTCTGGGGTGACCTTCATTGGCAGAATTTGCCAGTGATTTAGCTCATGTTCTCCTTGGGTGATCCTTGTCACAACAGTGAGAAGAGGCAAAGCTGTGTGATACATTCTAGGTTTTTTTTTAATTGTTGAAACGTGGAGATGTCAGTAGATGGTGGCTGTGTGTGAGCCAGAAGTGCACCCAGGTGGCCAAGAAGGCCGTCGTGGTTTGTGTGTGTGGCCAGCAGGGCAAAGGCTGTGATCACCCCTTTTTACTAGATATTGGTGAGGCCCCACCTCAAATCCTGTGTTCAGTTCTGGACCTCTCACTACAAGAAGAACAGTGAGGTGCTGGAGTGTGTCCAGAGAAGGACAGGGAAGTTGGTGCAGCATCTGGAGCACAAGTCTGACAGGGAGCAGCCGAGGGAGCTGAGGGGGTCATCCTGGAGAAAAGGAGGCTCAGGGGAGACCTTACCACTCTCTACAACCACCTGGGAGGAGGCTGTAGCCAGGTGGGTCTGTCTCTTCCCCCAGGTAACACGGGACAGGATGAGAAGAAGTGGCCTCAAGTTGTGCCAAGGGAGGTTTAGATTGGATATTTGAAAGGATTGCAAACAGGCTTCCAGGGAAGTGAAGTCATTATCCCTGGAAGAGTTCAAAAAACACGTGGATATGGCACTTGAGGACATGGCTTAGTGGTGAACGTGGTGGTGGAGCCAGGTTCGTGGTTGAACTTGGCAATCTTACAGGTATTTTCCACCTGTAAAGATTCTATAATTTTTGCTGTTTTTATTGCAGGTATAATTCATCTGTTTTCTTCATGTTAATTGAAAAGTAGAAAAAGATATTTTTGCATTTTCCGAACAACATGCGCACCCCCACACCCACCCAGAAAATCCCATCGGTGTGGTTGCTTTGGCAGCCTTTCATTTCAATAAGAATTATTTAATGGAGTCACCTTTTTTTTTTTTACAGATGATGACTTTGATCAGTTTGATAAGCCTGGTGCAGAAAGGTCTTGGAGAAGAAGAGCTGGAGATGAGGACTGGGACAGGTAGGTAGAATTTTTCATGTTCAGTTTCTGTATGCTGAATTGCATTGTTCTGTTTTCCCATTCTGGCATTTTGTACTCTAACATTTAGAGCAGTGCACATTTAGATTCTAATGAAGATGTTGGTTGTTTTGCATATGTCAGCCAGTGCTAGATCGTGCCAAACATGTACTTGCCTTGAGGAATATGGAGCATTGTAAAGAGAAGCTATTTAAAATTGGATAAATACAAAGTACTTGTGGTGTGTAATTTTGCAATTAATGTTTTGGTTTTGCTTTTAAATATTTAGTAGACCTAGGTGGTTTAAATAGAATTTGCTAGTACTTGAATCTGCCCAACTTAATTTTAAAATCTTTTTTACTTTACCTTGGTGTTTAAATTCTTACCCTGAAGGTTCTACTTCAGTTTTAAATTGGGGAAGAGGAGGAGAGCTTAGGCATGAGCTTCTTAAACAATATGAATGTTCTAAAGATTTAGAAGTGTGTGTGCTTGGGATTATTTTGTGGGAGAATGTGTGTTCTTTGATGAGACAGGAATCAAGCTGATAGTTACACTGGTCTGCTCTTTCTGGGAGAAAACTTTTCACTTATTCCAGTTATTTTTCTATGATTTCTTTTTAGTAATAGATTTGTTCAGACTTTACCAGTGGTTTTCACTCTGAAAGGGAGAAAAAATATTCCAAGTAGATTTCTGTCGTCTCTAATAATCACTCAAGTGATTGTAGTAAACAAATTTTACTGTAAGTAGTTTTCCACTGAGCTGAGCCTTGGAGTAAATCAATTGCTCTACATTTATTCTCATTCCAGAGGCATTAGTTTCCTCTTCCTTGTTGTTCTGCTAGGTTAAGTGGGTAGTTTTCATTGCTGCATGAGGTGAGTACATGGCTGAGGAATTTGAACAGCAGCTCTAGTGTATACAGAGTGTTCTGCTGTTTGCTGGTGAGCACTGTCTGCTCTCTGTCAGGCTTGTACAGTTGTTAGAGAGTTGGATGCTGAGGTGTACCAAGGAACTGCTCTGCTTTGAGAGTCTGATTGGAATAACTTGCCAGGCTGGGTTACTCCTGTGCTGCCTCCCATCCCCAGGACTGGCTGTTCAGAAACCTTAAAATCAGTATTACAGGCAGAGTGTTTTGTATTCTGTACAGGCAGAATATTTTCTGAACTTTTGGCCTTTGTTGCTTGAATGGATGGGCTCTTAGCTGCTGACTGATCTCATTTGGGTTTAGCTGCCCTACTCATCACTTGAGAAAATTTGGAACAGTCAAGCAGCTGTTGCATCAGCAGTTGGAAGCTTTTACCCAATGGTAATTCCTTGGGCAAAGCTGGTTCTAATAGGGCTTGACAGTAGTTTTGAGTATTTCACCGAGTGGAGACTTTGAAGTATACAAGGACTTAGTTTTAGAAAAATGTTTTCATTTGTGTTTATTATTAGCTTTATTTAATTAAAGAGACATGATCAAAAATTCAGTAGTGAAATTGTGAGGGAAGTGGTTTCAGGTGCAGAGCAGAAGATCTTAGAGTTTCATCTTGCTGATCATTTCAGAAATTTTATTTTGCAGCTGTCTCTAATAAAATACTATTTGCATGTGCTGGATTTTTTTTTTTTTTTTTTTTTGTAATATTATTCTCTTCAAATTGCAAAGCTGTCTTTGTAAGCATTGAGTTCTGTGGGGGTCTTGGGAATTACAAATGCTGTACATGGGTATGTTGTCTTCTCTGATTGCTTGGGGGTTTTACCTGCTGGCCTAATTTGGTATAGGACATAGGTTCTTGAAGATGGAAAAAAAGCTGGATGAACACAGAAGTCTCTTGTGTTTTAATCCTTCATGAGTTGTTTTCATCTGAGGGATCATTGGGTTGGGGGAGAGATGAAGAAGTTTTGTTAGTCACACATCTCCATCAACCTTCAGCTCTTACTGTGTTGTTACTTGACTGAGTCCCATCCCCCAGTAACTTAAATAATTTTGAATTTTCAGCTCTTTGTCCTTTCTCAAACCCTGAAGGCCCCAGGTATTTGGGAGTACAGATGTAACATTGTTCTTGGAGAATTTTTCCCATTTTTTACAAGCTCTTTTGCTGAAACATTTGTGTCCTTGCTACTTCTCAGGTTTAATGAGGCATGCTTATAAAGTTGGATACTTAAAAAGGCCAGTTTGACATCTTTATCACGTTAATTTGTACTTTTATCTCATTAAGTAGCCCAAAGCTTGGGTTTGGAAAAAACCTGCATTTCTGGTGCTCTGCTTCAAGACGACAGGATGGATTTAGTAGTTGATTTTTGCTGAAATTCACTTGTTCAGACCCTTCTTTGAGATCACTGATTTCTCTATGCTGGCTGAAAACTTTCCACTTCGTATTGTCTGCTTTTTTCTGTTATTTTTTTCCTTATTTGAGAAAGCTAAATTTATTCATGAGGAAAATGTTGGGTATTGGGAGTTGAGGAAGGGGAGGAAAATCTCTTTCTTGTGAGAGCAGCAAACCCAAAATTGTGTTAACCCAAAATTTCCTAAAGTTTTGGAAAGACTTTTGTGTCTTTATGATAGCAGGGGTGAGATGCTTTTGGAACTGGCATAGATGTGTATTTTTATTCCAGTTTATTTTATGTGGATTTATGTGGTATCAAATTGCAACCATTCATTTTTGTTTATTTCCCTCAGCTAGCCTAAGATCTGTTAGTGTCTGGGAATTTTCTGTTTGTTTTCTTGGTAATTTTTTTGTTTGTTTGCTGTGTTCTTTGAAGGTCAGATTTAGTCCTTCTGGTCCCTCTTTTCTATATACAACTTCAGATTTGGCTACTTTAAAGGAGTTTGAAATAGTTCCACTTTACAGAGCAGGCTTTTCACTGTTATTTTGTTTATTCAAAAAGTTATTCATGGTCATTTTTCTTCTTCTAATTTACCAATGACAATACTGAATAACATAGAATATTTAATAGGTTTTGAACTGCTTTTTCTTCTGATATAGACTTCATTTATATCCTAGTGTTAATTTTTTTTGACTGTCAAACAATAGGACAGAGTTTCTTCTGAAAATCTGGAATATGTTTGCAGTTAATTCTAGAGATCAAATGTTAGGTTTTTTCCTAAATAATTGCATCAAGGATGGTTTTTAGTAATGGGGTAACTAGGCCTAGGTATGTTTAGATAATTAATCTTTCACTTTCTTTTGCATTCCTTTCCTTAATCTGAATTTCTTGCTACCTGAACTTGGTTTTTGTCTTTGAATGCTGCTGTAACATATGTTCTTGCCATCTCTTGGAATTTCTCTAGTGCAGTCTTATTAAAAGCTGTCAGTGGTGGACCATAGTGCTGGGAAATATTTTCTAACATATCGGTGAATTTGTCAGATTACTGGCAGTTGAAAAGATTAGTGATTTTTTTAGAGACAAAATTGAAGTAGGAAATTCTTCTGCAACTATTTCTGTTACATAGAGTTTACTGTCTCTGAAAGAGAAGGCTGAAATTCTAGTCAGTTTGCTCTTTGAAATGTGTGATATGCCTTATCTCCCAGTTTTTGTTTAATATTACATTGAACATAAAACAGTTGCTATTTTTTAATGTTCAGTCATTCCTGGAACTATTTGTGATCAATAACAGTAGATAAATTCTGTATACTGATGATAATGTCCTATTTAGGGCTTATTTGGTGTATCATTTGTTCTTTCCAAGATTTTTCCAAGCCTTACTTCCCCTTCCCTCCTATGTTACCTGTACAGTAACTGGCTCTAAATAGATTGAGCCATCTGCAAAACCAACTGATTTATGTTTTGGGATTGCCTCCCCATTTTCAAGAATTTGCCATGTAGTGCTAAGGAACTCTTACACAAATTCCTTTTCAGTTCATATAGGCTTTTCTCACTTGGGGTGATTTGATTTTTATGTATACCTAAGGCATGGAGGGTTTTGTTTTTCTTTGTTTTTTTTTTTTTAAGGTGTGTGGGTGGAAATAGTCTCAGAGTACAGCTCATATTTCAAATCATTGGCATCTCATTGTAGTATTGATATGCATATAAATATATGCTTTTGTCAGTAACAAGTCTTTATTACAGAAGGGGAATCTGGTCATCCCTGTCACTAGATAATTCTTTCACTGAAGGGAGAATGAAATTAAGCAGTTTTTCTAATGTTTAGCTCACCTGGAATGTAGTTTCTGGTATTGAATTATATTTAAGGTGCTTCCTGAACTCTTGTGCACAAATATAAAACTGGTGAAACATCCATTTGATTTTGTCACCCTACAAATGTGTGTTTGACCTTAACCTCAACTTGAGGATAAAGTATTTGTGAAAGGCCTAAGCCTGGCCTTTAGGAAAGATCCAGGCTCCCAAACCAGCTGACTTCCCAGCCTCCCAGCTGCTTGCTGAGGTGCAGCTCGGGCCACATGGGGACCTGGAGACTGAGTCTTGCCCACAGGACATTCCTGTCTCATGTCATCCCCAGGGAGCTGGAAATCAGCAAATTGGACAAAATGAGCTTGGACAATGTGTCCAAATGGCCTTGGAGTGAAGGATCTAGAATGGCTGTGTTTTGGCTGGCTGTGCCTGTACTTGTGCCTGCTGTGTTTAGTTGAGGGGTATGGAAAGGAGAGCATATAGAAATGAAATGACTGTGCAGCAGCAGATTTGTTTTATATGTATGGTCTGTTGTTTCACTGAAAACATGTATTTTATTCCCTGAATGCTTCGCTAAAATAGGCTTTGTGCTAGCTTGGCAGTAGTTCTCCTCAAGGCATTTTTTTTAAGGCATATGCCCTGTAAGGTTTTTGTTTTTGTTTTGTATAGTTCAGGTTCTTAAATTTGTTAATGTTTTACAGTGAACTTGATGATGACTTGCTTGGAGAGGATTTGCTAACTGGAAAAAAGGTAAGAGGTGTGCATTGAAGTGAATTGTTGCAGATATTAAAATGTGAATATTGTTCAGCTTAGCCAGTTCAAGTGTTTGGTTTGATCTCATGTATTTTAGTCACTTCCCCAAAGCCTGACAGCCACAGGTACCTGAGGTCTGCCTTGCTGCCAGAGCATTCTGCACCCAGGGCCTTGTTTCATTTTGTGAAATACACAACTGTGGCTTTTTAAAATAAATCTTAGAGAAATTTTTTTCTCAACCCAGCTAGGTCTTCTGAATTCTAATTAGCATGATGGAGAATTTAATTGAAATGCCAGTTTCCTGGCTATTAAAAAATCACTTGTCAAAATACCAGCAGTATTTACCAGAGAGGAAATAAAGAAGCAGTCAGTGTTGTCTGTGAAAGTTCACACTGTGTGTACGATCTCCTGCCTTGCTGGCTGATGAGTAGGCAGAGGATTTCCCCTTTTAAAGTGAAGGGGAAAATATGGGAGCATTCCCCATAAAACTGGGGAACATAAACAAGTTTTCCCCATGTCTGCTATAGACTCTTCCTGCTGGTACTTATTTCCAGGATTGAACTCTGTGAAAAGAAGTAAATGTATCTTTGGATTTGCCAGATATCAGTAGGAGAAGACAGGACTTCCGTTTAAGAAATCAAATTGACTGGTGACCTCTTTCTATATTTTATCTTCTAAATGAACTAATTTTGAAAGTAGTTTTTGAAGTTTTAGTTGGAGATGAATAGGTTGTTAAGAATCCCAGCTCTATTAAGAGCTGAGTTTTATTTGTTGTAGTTTTTTTATAACCATCCTCTAAATGTTGGAAGTTAGCTTCTTGAAATGATTGTAGCTTCTGTAAGCATTTCCTATTAAAGATAGGAAATTCCTTATGTTCATGTGCTGGTTTAAAGAGACCAAAATTCCAGGAGGATATTGATTGCAGATGTTACACAGTTACCAAAACCAGAAGCAGTTAGCATCGAATGGAGATGATAAAGCTGCTTACTTATCTTTAAAAATTATGTGTGTGAATGCTAACCAGTACCTGATTCTCCAGTATATTATGGGGTTCTGTGCTTTTTTCTATTCTTCTTTTTAGTTTGCCCTGTTACAGGGCAGTATCTGTGGTTATGGACTCATGTGGTGGGGTAATCATGGATTTCTCAAAAAGTTTTCCCTGAGTTATTTAGGCTAAACTTCCTTCGACTTAATTTCATCCCAGTACTTTTAGATAAATCTATCTTTGTGTAACCTTTCTGGCCCTGTTACTTTAGGGGTTGGAGATGTTGCTCAGCATAACTCTCTCCCGAGGGGGTAATTATTAAAAAAAAGAGAAATAACTGAAAGTTGTTTAATTTGACAGACAAATTAGGAGGAGACACAGTATTTTCTTCTGGTTTTTTTTCTTCACTTCCAAACTAATCATGATTTTTCAGTTTTCTTTATCATATCCTTTCCTCCAGTCTCCTATCTCTTCTCTCTAGAAGTTGCAGTTCATGCATTTTCTTGACTTGCCTAATGCATCAAGGTCACAAGGCTGTTACAAGAGCTAACCTTCCTTCCTTCCTGATCTGTCTTAAGTGAGTTGTCATCTTTGGCTGTATTTGAGAATGGATCAATGAAAAAGAAGTGTTGATAGGCAAATTTGAGTTCTGTAAATTTCCGTAAGATTGTCAAATATGTACTTTAAGATTTGTGTTCTTGTGTGTTTTTTCTCATTGAATTAGGTAATTTCTCTGAAGATATGGTCTTAGTTTGGGATGTATTCTTCCTGAAAAATATTTAGCACTCTGTACTTAGTTAAAAGTTTGTATCTTTTATGTTCATGATTGACTTTTTTTGAAACCTAGAATCAGTCAGACTTGTCAGATGAAGAGCTGAATGATGATCTTCTGCAAAGTGACAATGAAGAGGAGCAAGAATTTCGGTATTTCTTTTTTGAATCTTTTTTTGGATAACTCAAAGCTATGAATGGCTCCTATTACTGATAATTAATAACTACTAAACTGAAGTTATTGGTGTATACTTAAAATAGTTTTGTGTTTTACCTAGCCGGCTACTTAGTGATGCATATGTAATGTACTCAGTAGCACTGTTAACATTTCAGTAGAATTATTTTTAATTTTGATCTAATAAATTTATTCAAATCTCTAAAAAGCTTATAAAAAGAAATTGTGTCATCTGTTGTGCTAGTAGAATTAATTATAAGCGCTTACAGAGCTTTCTTTACTGCCTCAGTATTGCTGCTGTGGTAAGCTGCCTTCTGATGCCAAGATGATTTTTTGCCTTTTCTTTTATATACCATTTATATCCCTTTTATGTATCCTCAGTACTCTTAGCATGCATACTTGTAATTCCTTAAGTCTGATAATTTAGCATAGTCCTAGCATTCTGTTAGGCCAGGAGACCAAACATCCTGAAGGCCTTGTACAAGGAGGCTGGAAAACCCTACACTATCCTGAGAAACCAAGGTTCTCTCCATAATACATCCTGTAAACTAGAGATTTAGACCATCCAGGGGGGAATTCCTCAGGCTGGGATTGGAGCATCCTTGTTAGACATATTAATCTGTAAGGTCTGTATTGTATATGCAATTTATTGCATGTGTGCATTTTGGCACATTCCACCTTGGCAAAGTGGTGCACCTATGGATCCTTATTCAATACCAAGGTAAAAACCCCTTTATCCCTTAACTCTGTCTGGCTCTTAATTTTTAGGACCAAGGGAAATGCATCACTCCTATATAGTCCTTTTCTGCCATCTTTCTTTTAAAAATCTGTCTTATCTCCTAAGACTCCAAGGAGGGGAATTTGTGACTTAAATATTTGTGTACAGTTGGATACCAGAAAATTTTGAACTGACATAATAGGCTAGAGCAGATATTTCCATGGGAATTTACTGAGGATCCTGCCCTGTGAATAACCTGTGGTAATACAGCTCCTCAGCTGAATTATGGGCATTACAAGTCAAAATGAGTGTCTTGTTGTTTTTACTTTTCAAGCTGGACTGAAGTAGGAGAGAAGATGCTTGTGATGCCAAAGTGATGCAGTGCCATTTTTGCTTTTATTGGCCTGTTTTTCCAGCTTTCCCTCATTGCATGCTGTGCAGGGCTTGTCATCTGAAGGGCTCTACATATATGTATAACATACACAGTTGTATCTCCATCTCTGAGCCCTCCTGTCTTTAGCTGTAATTTGGATAAGGACTCCTGTCCTTGTATTGGACTGAGGAGGGTGTGATAAAATGCTCTACTATCAATCTCTTCATTGGCTGCCATTTTCCTCCCTGCAGGAGTGAGGCTTGGACTGTTCCCTTCAAGAAGGGGAATCCCAGTTACAGTTCTTGGCTGTTTTTTTGCTCTGTGTGCTCCTCGAGACCCCTGGGTAGCAGGGATGGCTGTGTGACCAAACACAGTGATGATAAAGTATTTCAAATGAGATAATATTGCTCAGTGGAAGCAGGTTTCTGTAGACAAGTTTTGCATTTTTAGCAGTCCTATTGCCAGAGAGAAGCCTTTGCCTTCTTATGTTTCCAGTCAACCTCATGCTTCTGTAGTTGGGAGGATAATGATAATCCTGCATAATATCTTCACTTTTGTGTTAAATCTTCTCCCTCTTAGAGCTGCAAATAGCTCAAAGCTGCCTGGATCTTGTTCCCCCAAACTTAGGAAAATGGAGAATAATAGAAATGTTATTTAAAAATAAATATATAAATTCTTTGTGTTCCTTATACCCGGAGCTCTCAAATCAAGAACTAGTCTGCTATTGGTTAGTTGCTTTTTTGTGTTGATGGCACTGGCTTTTGTAAACAGTAAACTCTGAGCTTTGCTTTGCCTGCCTGCAGATTATAAACTTGCCAGTTTTTGTATTGATTTTTTTTGAGTGTATGTGCTAGTTAAGAATGTCTTAATCATTTAAATTACAGTTCTTGACTATTTATTTCGTATTGAGTCGAACATTAAATCTATCATAAAAATGCAAGTTTGAATTCAAGATAATCAAGAATGAACCATGTTAATGTATTTAGTAAAAGGTACTTTACCAGTGTATTGTGAAAGACTGGGAAAACAGATGCAGTTATAGTAATTTTGTGTATTTTTTTTGTTGGTCTTGGAATTAAAATTGAATCTGGTCTGCTTTGGTTACCAAGCAGGACTCTTGCCAGTTTGACCTGCTAAACCATCTGGTTGGTTTGATTCCCCTGGTCAAATAGCCTGCAGCTGGTGATAAGCTGCATTTTAGTATGCATTATGAGAACATGGCATGGAGTCAACGAGTGTATGGGGTATCATTCTGTCCACCAACTTGGAGATTTTATGTTTGTTGGCTTTGTTTTGCTAAATCTTAGTGAGTAGTTGCCAGTTAGAGTTCAGCCTCTGAATTTTCCCCCTGTCCCACAGCTCTCCAGGTGTCACAGTGAGCCTCAATGCCACATCTGGCATCCTGACATCGTACGAGCTCTCCGAGTCCATCAACGATCCCTCCCTGGAACATGAGTCCGAGTATGACCAAGGGGAGGATGAAATTGGTTACGACAAATCTGGAGCACCTGAAGAATATGCCTCAGAGTATGCAGAGGAAGGACATTATGAAGGCAATGATCCTGAACTGACAGAAGACCAAATAGAATATGGGGAAGAACCTGGAGAAGAAGATGAAGTGCTAGACCTTGAAATCAATGAACCCCTAGATGAATTTCCAGTGAGTTTCCTTCTATTGTATCTTCAAAGATAACATTGCTTCACGTGCATAGGGTTTTAGACTGATTTAAAATCTGTTTACCTCCCTAGGGAGGAGGGGAAATTAGACCTATTATCACTGTCTGCCAGTTTCTTTATCTAGGCTGTGACAAAGTTTGTGTTGACAGCTTGTTTGGCGGTAGGTATTGCTCCTTTGTCATGCTGGAAAGCAGTTGAGAATCATGACCTTGAGGATTGTATCCTTAAGGAAGAAAACAGCTTTGTGTGGTTGAGATACACTGCCAATTGTTAGAAGTACTTAATGCAAAAGCTTTTATCCAGGCTTTAGACAAGATCTGATAAAGTCCTTCGAAGGTGAAAAGATTATTGACCTGCTAAAGACATCTTTAAGGTGCTAATATCCCAAAGTGATTGATGTCCTGCTTGTTCATCTTTTTTGTAACTGAGAGCTGTCTAAACCTGAATAAAGAGATTGGAGGTTAGTTTAGAAAATGTCACCTGCATAATTCAATATAATTTAAGCAGCATATTAGAGAACATGCACTGGCTTTAATTGCTAATGAAATGATTTAATCTTAATTGAAACTGTATGTCGTCAGTGAGATGTTTGAAAATACAAGCAAACTTCAGGAAGGTTTTGCTTTTGTTTTATGTTCATAATTTTTCAGAGTTGAACCCACTCATATGTAAGCACTTGCAGAATGCTTTAAGAATGTTTATACTTGATGAAATAAAATCTGATGTTAATGTGTATGTGCTATAGATGGGTGTTTTCTGTGAGAAAGTCCTGCAGCGTTTGCTTCATGAATCCGTAATCAGTGGATGCAGATGTATAGTAGTTGGGGCTAACAGTATTAAATGGGGTCTTTATGTTGACATTGCTGGGATATGAATGGAAACTGTTTTGGTTTTGATAATACTGAAACTATTGCCTAGTTAAAAGCCCTGCTAATTATACTAAATGTGTGTTGTATCACTTATGGTTGACTATTCTGAGAGATGCAATACTTTCAGTCTGGAAGCTGTAGCAATGCAGTCAGACCCCACCTATTCAGTTGGCCTTGTGTCCTTTTTACTGCTTTAGGATGAAGATTACATGCAATCATATAATGAGCAAGCAATGGAAGAACAAGGAGAGTATGCAGCTGATGAGGAGTTGGAAGAATCCCAGACAATGGCTAATGAATCAGAAGAGGTATGTCATGAATTTAAAACAACTAGTTCTGTTACAATTTGGTTTTGTACAATTGTACATAGTGCTGGGTAGGAATTGATGCAACATTGCTAATACTGAATTATTGGTGGTAGTACTCTATGTATATAATTATGATAACATCTATACTGTGAGATACATCAGATCTTTCCCCCTTGAGATTAAAATCATAAGGCAGAGCCCAAAATGTGCACATTTAGTCTTGGCTTCAATGTGAGAAACTTTAGGGGCCTGGTTGGGTAAGAAATGGCAATAACACTGCACAGCCTGTTAAATCTCCGAGAGCTGTGGTGCCTCCCTTTACCAGTTGGATCACTGGTGCTGTTGGGATGTAAATACAGTTCTTGGATGTCCCCCTTTGAGGAGGAGTGTAAGCCTGGAAGGTTTGGTATTTTAGTCAGGCAAAAGTGAGGCTGTTGTTTTGAAGGTTGTGTTGAGACTGTAATTCCCGTGAGGTTTATCTTCTTTGATGAGAAAAATGGATGAGTTTCTTCATTTGCAATAAGAAAGCTTATGCCAAAGTCTGCCAATATGCATTCAACTATAACAGCCTGGTAGTCATGCCTAAAGGTTTCTTAGCTTTTTATGTATCTTTCATATATTTATAGCCTTGTAGATTTTCATATGTATTTGTGTAGCTTCTAGTATGTTTCCTCTGTCCCAGTTTAACAAACCCTTATTATACATTCTTGAAATTCTATTTAGCCTTATTCTTAAGGAGAATAAGACAAGGACATCTTATGTTCTACCAGAACCTAAGAGACATAACAAGAAAACGGGGCAAAGGAGCCCCTGGACCAGCTGACCCAGGGCTGGGTTACTGAGATTACCAATTTCCTACTAGATGTACAGGCTAGATATACTAATTAATTAACCTAAAAAAACTTCCAGAAATCATGTGCCATGCATGTGCAATGCCATATTTTGTGCACCTGCGAGCTTTCATTAAAGAATTGCTTTTTCATCTTACCACTTCAACTCTGTTGCAAGTTTTTCCTTTGGTTTTTTGGCAAGAGTATCACAACTGTTTTTAATTCACAGTGAGTTTTTGATGTAAGATTTTTTTTTTCCTTTCCCCACCAGGAATCTGCTTTAATATTACTTTTATTCCAGTTCTTAATTAAATAGGATTGAATGGATTACCTGCTGAGAAGTGTAGTCAGAGTGTATTTCCTCTTTGGAGCTTTAACTCATCAGGAAATTAATTCCTCAAAGACACAGCAGCATTACTGTATGAAGTTCTGACAACTGGGTGTGCTGTGATGCTCCAGTTGTATCAAACTATCTTGGTAAAACGTTTTTTTGGTAGTGGAGATCTGCACTGAAAGGGGCCACCTGCATTGTTCAGCCTTCATAGTTGCAAGTGTAACATCTTGCACCAAATACTTGTTAATGTGGTTAACTTCCTACTTCCCAGGTGTTAAATCTGTCCTTCAAAAGAGCTGTGAAATCTTTGAACACTTAATTCCTTCACTGGATCCATTTTTGTTTTGGAGGTGAACTGATACATTTGTAGTGTCTGCAGCCACAGTCTGAGATGATGGACCCAGAGCACATCGTGTAAAATTAAATACACGGCTGGGACTCACTGCTCAACTTACTGCTGTAAAAAAGCACAGCTTCAGTTTGGGAGTATTAAGTCTAGAGTGAGAATTCTGCAATAATCACATTGTCTAAATTTGTCTAATTGGGAATTAAATTTGTTTCATTCAAAAGGTATATTGATGCAAATTTTTAATTGATTTTGTAAATGGAGCTTTTGTGGAATTTTTTCATCATACAAGGTGAATGGTTTGGGGCATATCTTCAGTTACTCTACATTTTGGCTTTATTCTAATGGTTTGTAGATTGTCACAAGATTCTTTTTTCCAAGACAGTACTATTTTTTTTGTTCCTTTACTATTTTGTATGGATCTTACTTCCATTTGGCAGTAGGCTCACAGTTGCACTCTCCAAAGGAGAAAACTACCATGAGAGAGAACCATTGCAGAGTATTCACTTCTGTTCATGGCATGGTTAGA
The DNA here is from genome assembly GCA_027886175.1 of Phylloscopus collybita. Taxonomy (NCBI): domain Eukaryota; kingdom Metazoa; phylum Chordata; class Aves; order Passeriformes; family Phylloscopidae; genus Phylloscopus; species Phylloscopus collybita. Next base: position 6,756,945 of record JAJNNQ010000002.1, read on the forward strand.
TGCCTGCCTCCAGCTCTGAAGAGTTTTGTTCTTTATTCAAGCGTTATATAACAGCACTTTTCTTTAAATCTCATAATATTCAGTGCTTGCAAACAGGGGTAAGGGTTGGCATTCTCCTGCAACACAAGAGTGGAGCTGTAATGGATGCAGTACAGAAAAAGAGCATTATTATCTCTTGGTTGAAATTTGGCGTCTGAGTAATAGAGAAGGATGTTGAATGGTGTTTTATTTTAAGCAGTTACTACATTAAAACCAACCAAAGCCTCTTATTATATTGCACGAAGAAATCTTTTTGTAAACCAAGAGAAAATCTGACTGACTGAGGAATTGGAATGTGATGGTAAGGAACAAGTGAATAAGGGAGGTGAGACAATTGTTAAAAGTGGCACTCAGGTGGAAGAAGTGAGGAATAAGAGGTAAAGTTTGTTTTTGAAACAATCCTTAAAGCTGCAGAACTTGGATTTGAAATAAATAACACTCTGTGTGACTTCCTTGAAAAATGTAGCAGTGCTTCAGAAAATATGTTTGCCTTCCTAATGCATAAAGCAAAACCCAACGCCCAGAAGTTTCAGCAGCAAATAGGTGTGATAGAACAGCCACATGAGGTATCATGTCCTAAATATTTTACAGGAAAAACATCACTAATTACTTCTGTGAAATGTTCATAAAAATTAAACCTCATAAAATTAGAATTTCTAATGTCTTTGTTTTATTTTGGAAGTAATCTGTGAAGTCAGTGATAGGGGATTTATGATTGCATGTTTTAAACCTTGTCTTGGGTTATGCTGGTAAGAAATGAAGAATACTTTAATCAAGAAAGCATTTCATGAAGAAGTGCTGCTTACTGCTTTTCTTTTGATAGAATACAGGCTTGGAAAAAAAGGCCAGTGTGTCTGTCTGAATTGTCCCATTTGTTTTTAGCCAAAAGTTTTGCACTTTAGTTCTGTTGTTCAAGTTTGAAAACTACCTGCCAGCCTCAAGGAAAGTGGTGAAAAAAATGCAAATCAAACCAGCCAATTTTTAAACATATTCTAAGGAATTCAGGTTTATTTTTTGGTTCTGTTTTTGACCTGTGGAACTGAGGTGCCCTTGGAGTAGGTATAATATCCTCTTACCTACCCTGTTATGTCTTGATCCCATGGGTTTAAACAATTGCTGCTTCTTCAGTGTTAGTCTGTAGTAGATGCCTCCACTTCGTTTTTTATGGCTTGTTAGTAAAGGTTCTTTGTTTCACCTTTAATTTAGTTGGTTTTGCACATCTTGTGAATCTCTGGCAGAAAGCTCTCCTGAACACAGTTTGGGAGGATCTCATGAGTGAGAGGATCATGCTGTCAGTGTTTCTGCAGCTTCCCTTGGGCTGTGTGTGTTACCATCCTGCAGCAGCCTGTAAGCTGCTCAGGGCAGGAGCACTCACTCCTCTCTATAGCAGATCATAACCCAGCGTGAGGAGTTCTGCTCAGTGGCTGGCATTTATGGCACAGTTATTTAATGAGGATGGCAGGAACCCCTGACCTCCTGGCAGAAGAAAGACTGTTTCAATGTATATTCTGTTTCAATGTAAGGGTCAGCAAAGCTCTTTGATAGCTTTGGGCAAGGTGTCATGGTGGGAAATGTAAAGTTCCCTTTGAGCCTGGGCTGGTGAGTCCAGTCCAGTGACCTCAAGTGGCCATTCAAGGACTGTTTATATATATGCAGAGGTACTCACAATTAGCAAGTATTAAAGCCCATCCTGTAAGTAAGTAATATGTCTTAATTCTGTGTCTGCAGTTGTGTCTTATTGAAAGGTGGAATCCATTCATGCTGTAATCTTGGCAAAACAACTCCTTCTGTTTGGCTGGAAGCTGGAAAAGGTTGTGTAGGAGTCTTGCATTTTACAGCTGCAGAGCAAACTGCAAGGGAAGGGTGTGTGCTCCTACCCTTTCCTTGGCTTTTTCAGCCAACCTTTCCTGGAGCTGTATGGAGAGAGCATATGGGTGGCTGTCAGACATGTTTGTGTCTCCATTGCATAAATCCCTCAATAAAAGAAGTAATCAGACTTGGACATGGGTCAGTTACTATTCTCCAGCATTGCCTTGGTGCCTGCTTTTTCATTGGCTCCTTTGATTTTTTTAGTTTTTGTCTTTGATACGTAATGCTTGTATGGCTGTTGCTGGTTAATGGGTGGCATGAGCATTATGCTAATGAATAAAGTGGGTCAGACCAAGGCTTCAGAATTGATACAAGTGGATAAGAGTAGAATAGTGCCAGTCTAGAAAAGTTTGAGATTTTTCTTATTGCTCTGTAGGTAAGTAGTTATCTGAGAGTCTGTCAGAACTTGGGATGTTTTCTCTTTAGAATAGATTTTTTTTCCAGAATGAGTAATTGTCAAAGTGCAACAGAATTTCTAGAGGATTTTTTTTCTTTTTATAGCATTTAATTAAAACATAGCAGAAGTTTTCAGGACGATGTAGACTTCATTACCCTTTCTAGTGCTGATTCTGGAGTTTGAGCTATACATAGAGCTTTGCACGATTAAGTTTAGCACTCACAGATGAGATTACATGACTGAGACCAATCTTTGATTAATAAAAAAACCCAGATTTCCAATGTAGCTTTTAAGGACCTTAGACATAGAGAGTGGAAGTGTCTGAGGTTTATGCTTTAGAGTGAAGCAGGAGGCTCAGTGTAGTGTGAGTGTGTCTTGCAAAACAGCTGCTCCAGTTCTGACTTCCAAATCCTCGTCCTGAAGGGAAAGTTTCTAAAAAGCAGCAGTGAGACAGTAAAATTATGGGGTTTGTGGTATTTACAAAAACAGAGATCTAATAGAGATATTGCTACTCCTTGCTCTTTTGGGAGTCCCTCTTTTCAAAGGAAAATGCCAACCCTGTCTTCCTCTTTGTGTTGTTTTCATTAAAACATGCTAGCATCTCTTTCCTTGCTAACATCCCTTCTCTGTTTCATTAGTATCAACTGTTTGCCCTCAAAGGTATTTTGATAATATGTGGATATGTTAATTAGACCAGTTGTGCTCAGTTTGGGTTTGCTTTTGAGGTTTGGATTTCTTTCAGTCTTGAAGGGGTGTTTTGTTTCTCCTGCTTTGCCTGTTTTTACCTGCTTTTTTTTTTTTTTTTTTTTTTTAAATATGTTTAAGTTGTTACACCAAAATATATATATTTGTAATGTGAAAGCCTTAAAGCCTTTTGTAAAATTTGACTGTTCTCTTAGCTGTATCTTAAAGCAGTTTTTTGAGGTCAGGAAGTGTAGCACTTAAAAGTTTGTCTGGAATGGATAAAACACAACCTGGGATCAGTGGCCCATTAAAACCCCAGAACTAAGTATACAGATCATTTATTCACCAGACCAAAGCTGAAGTAGCTTTGAGCTTGAGTTCATAAGGTTTTCTGCCTTTTAAAGCAGAAATTCTTTTGCCAGGTCACCCTGTCTCTGACCTTGCTTCATGCATTTCTTTTTGGTTATGGCTGAAGTTAGGCTGCTGGATAGGGAGATTTTCAGTCTCTTGCACAGTTATGCCATTATGTGATTTAATATCTGTCCACCTGACTGTCACACTTGCTGTGCCTTTCTTGTATAAATTTCTGCACTGATCTGGTTAATTAGAAGATTAAACCATTTTTGCATGTTAGATTTGGCTCATTTTTAATAACTGTCCTCAAGCAGCATAAAATTTGTGATGTATTTAGTGGCTTTGCATAGAATTAAAATGCATGTGCATTTTAATTTAACAGGTTGTAAGAAATGAAAAGGCTTGTATAAGAAATAGTCAAATACACAGTAACCAAAAATTTTTATGGAGAATCACACAATATTAGAACACTTCTAATTTTCAACTGTAGAAATCCAATATAACTTGTGTAACATTCTGGATATTTTCATCAGGCCTGTATTGGAAAATGAATTTTTTTTTTAGTTTCTATTAATTTGAAGGAAGAGGGATCAATTTTCATTTGGAACATTGTTTTATTTAAATAAATGTTCTCTGTTTTAGAGAAAACTGGAAAGTAAATTCCAGAAGCACTTGAGTAGCATCCAGAATACAAATTTAGTATTTTCAAATTTATTCAATCCTATTCTCATTCTCCCCATCAGTTACTGAATTGAAACTGGGAAATATTTGAGGAACAAAGTAAAGAGATAAATACCTAGAGGAATGGGATTGAGATGCAAGGTTATCTTTGTTGTTGTTTGGTTGGGGTTTTTCAACAGCATGGTACTGACAGTTGTAAAAGATGAAAGAAAATTAGGATTTTTCTGTTCCTATTACTATCTGATAATAACCAAGGTTTGCATCATATTCAATTCAGTGATAAAATGTCAATCTATGTGAAGTACCTACTAATCAGATGGAGGTTCTAACTGGAGTTTCAATATTCCCTTAAATATTACAGCAAATTCATTTTCTAAATAGATTTTACTTTATTTTTTATTATATAGTACATATGTTTTTATCTCAGAAAAAAATCACCAAGATCTTAACTGTTCACTGAATTATATATGAGCACAATATATAATGCCAGCAAAATTTGTAGAAGGGGGCTTTTAAAGCTTTGCTTTTGATATTGTTTACAAGAGGCTTGTTTTTTTGAGGCTGCCTGTCCTCTGTTTTTTGTGATTTAGGCAGCTATTGGGTCTCTGGAACTTCAAGAAGAAACAAAAGAAGAATCTGATGAAGAGGAGGATGATGATGAAGAGTCTGGACGATTACGTTTCAAGACTGAACGGAAAGAAGGAACGATCATCAGGCTCTCAGATGTGACAAGAGAAAGGAGAAACATTCCAGAAACTTTGGGTGAGGTTTTGTGGCAATGGATTGTTTTGCAGAGCTGTAATGAATGATAGTAAAGGGCAAAGGGTATTTTAGCTGACATGCATTCCAAATGTGTTTGCAACCATAAGCCATATTTCTGCAACCACATAGAGACTGTGTCTTGTTTGGACAAAAAGTTCTGGTGGCTTTACAATACAGAATATTTTAAAACCATGAGTGCACTGGAATAACTAAATTCCTGCACATGATTACAAGGTAAATGATAATTGTGTTTGTTTTCCTGTATCTGTGGATTTATTCTTTAGTTTGGTATAAAAACAAGACCAACCAATAAGGAGTGAAGCTGTAGTGGAGCTTGACTGTTAAAGGAACAGTGGTCTGAATTAGACTTCTAAATGTAATTTTAAGTGATCTGGGATGTAACTCTGAGATACAAGGAAAAGATGAGTGCAAATGTGGGTGATTCTATGAAGTTTTTTGGAAACTAGTGTTTGGCAAAAACACAATATTGCTGTTGTAAAATGGTTTCTATTCTAACTATATACTAGTTTTTCTTAATAATTTGTTGATAGAGACCAGATAACTTACCACATGGTAGAAGGTTAAACACAAAAATTTCTGTTTGCATATAAATATCTGCTTCCTTTTAAGATTATAGAGCAAATTTTTACAGCTGCTATGGCTTAAAAATGAAATTTCATTGCAGAACTACATCTCCTTAGTCTAAAATATGAACATAGTTCAGAAAACACTTAAAGAGGAATTAACATTTCAGTTGAAGTTACAAACGTAATTTCCATCCTGTCACATTTTGGTGACCTTTTGTGACAGCTTGTCTCTATTGGAGGAGTGCATTCTTACTTACTGATTAAAGATGTCATTTGAAACCATTTTATTACCAGCAATAGTGAAATTAATCTTGACACTTAGAGACACTAGAAAAATAATTGCTGATTCACTGCATTAACTGTGTGTGAGAACTGTACAGTCAAGATGAGAGCCAAGTGTGTGCTGGTAAAAAAGATGTAAAAATACAGTGTTCTCAATAATGTAGCTAAGATCTTTAGGTCCTAAACATTTCTTCATCCAAGATAATGTAAAGAATTGTTTTTCAAAGTTCAGAAGAGGGGTATTGTAGGATAGCTATGCAATTGATTTCTAGCAATACTAAGTTTGTCACCTTTGATAAGAAATACATATCTTCTTCCAGTGCCTGTAGGTGAAGTCTTCTCAGAGCGGGAATTGTCATCATTCTCTAGATGTAATTACCTGTTAAGGAATGTGAAGAGGAAAAATGTCTTTGGTATTACCAAACTAAAGTATTCCCTCTCTATCTAATCAAAAATACACAGCCCAAACCACTAGACTTAGGCAGAACCAATTGCAAAGTGCTAACAGAAGTCAGTTGGATGTGGCAGTACTTCTCATTACGCCCTGCTTAGCTGGGTTATGTTCACTGTGATGCCTCGTGGCTGAGATTTCAGGCAGGGCTAGGAAGTTAAAGTGAGTGTTTTGAATTTGTCCAGTTGCACTGTGTCCAGAAGCACAGAGTATAATCAGTGTGCAGATCTGGATGGTGAGGGAAGAAATGGCAACATATTGCATATATATGTAAATGAATAAATATTTGTGCATGAGTTCTTAGCCAGGGGGAAGGTGTATTCATGCTTTGGAAGAGCCCAGGGAGGGAAAGAGAAGCTCTTTCTCTGCTCATCACCTCTTTTCTTGAGGAGTCTGAGGTTGCTTTCAGGGAAGCAGGGACTGTTTTTGTTGCTTCTGTCCTTGCAAAACCACCTCCCGTGCCATCTCCTCTGCTTGATATCTGTGTGTGGGACACAGTGCTCTCAAATTCAATATGCAGCTCCCCTCATAGTACAGCTGACTATATTTTGCAGTGTAATGTGTAGCTACAGCCAGCACTTGAGGTGCTCATGGCATCAGTGTTAACTTTTGCAAGAGGGTTCTGAACATGCACTTACGTGTCTAAGCAAAATTCTTCACAGGTAGGACAGTTCCTTCAGTGGCATGTTCTGGGGCAAGTATATTTGATGTTGATGTAATCTTTTTATTTTTAAAATCCAGTGGTTATATTGTACTTCCGTGGTCATAGATGTAGTATGAGTGTGAATCTGTGTATGGTTTTGTTTGGGAGATTTTTCTCCAAAGTTGGTGTTACAGGCCTTCCCTACTCTGGCTGAAAAACTGAGTGTGTGGACTGTGCCTTTACAGACATGGCCTTAGAAGTTTGAGAAATTTTGTTGTAAAGTGAGGAGGAAAACAATTTATGTATTTTGAAAAGAGTGATTCTGCACATCCAAGATTGACAGGTTTGACTTTGCATGGATGCTGTCATCCCTTCCCCAAGCTTAATCAGCACAGTGCTCTGAAGTAATTGTGTTTGAATTAAAGGAGTTTTACCCATTCTTTCTTCCAAAGTTGTTTCTATTCGGTGTCCTTCAATGTGTGCTCAAGAGACTGAGAGACTTGGCCATAGTCTTGCTTTTTAGGGAGCCTAGCTCTGTTCCCAGGTTCATTAAAAATTGCTTTCCTCACATGTGATTTCTAAGCTATTTAATAGGAATACGTGTCTGTGTCTTGCTTCTTCCCTCACTTGACCATCAGTAGTAGGTACTTGTTGGAAAGACTAAGCTTTATTTTCTGGACTGCAGCCTTGCTGAATTCAGGGTTGTAGTCTGGAAGAAAGCAGAGAAATTGCCCTGTCTTGTTCCTGGGAGTAGAGAACAATGTCCAAGCAGCAGCATGCCCAGGATGCCCTGCAGGACTTGGATCCTTTCTGGATTAGGGAGAGTTACTCTTTTGCAACACAGTGGCACTGTATTCCCCCGTGGATATATAGGAAGTAGAGGTGTGTCTTTCAGGCAGGTCAGGTCAAAGCCCACATTGGCCCTTTCGTGTTTGTGGATTTCTGAAGAAATGCAGCTTGCTGCAGGTGTGGAGAGAAAGGAGACTTGAAATCAGAGCTCTGTTTTTCCCATCTAAGCAGCATTTTTGATCCCTGGCAGCCAAAGATGGCTATGGTAGTTGTTTTACTTGCATCTAATTGTTTTTGATTGCTTTGGACAGGAGTACATTTCTCTTCATTTTTTTGTCAGAAATGCACATTGGATACCTAAGACTTGTGGTTCCTTCCCTCATTCCAAGCATTCTCTAAGATTTTCCTGATAAAGCCTGATTATCTTGGGCACTGCTGTGCAAGTGCCTTGAGGACAAAGGTAGCATTTCATAAGGGTATTTGCTAAGGCTTTATGCCATTCAATTGTGATGTCAGAGTGGTGAGAAAAGGAGATAGAGAAACTTGTCTCATCACCATTGTGCAAAAATGAAATAGGAAGCTTGGGCAGATCCTGGGCTTTTAGAAGTCTGTTGCATTTGCTATGTTCTTACAGGCCATCAGTGAATTCAGAACTTTTAAAAATTGAAAAACTGCAGCTTTGTGGAGGTGCTGAATACTTCTGAAAACTGGGACATGCAAATTTACAGTCTTTGCAGCTCAGTCATGCAGGTAGTTTTGTAGCCAAGTAAGAACAACTGCCGCAGAGGGAATGCTCAGTGCTCACCCTTTTCTGCCCTTCTGTCAATCCTTGACTTCAAAGACTGATAGAGATTACTTATGAAGATGTTTAAGATAGTGATTTAAGTAGCTTTGGCCTTTAGACTCACAAGAAATTATAGGAGTTTTCTAATTGATTTAGTTATGTATTCTTGGGAGAGGATATCTAGTGGTGTGGAGACATAGTAGAATGTCTCCTGCCAGATACTAATTACTTTAATTCTTATATTCAGATATTATGGCCACTGTGTGTAGTATTGACAAATAAATACCATATTAATTCAAAATACCATTTATTTGCCGAGAATGTGTTTGCTTTTAGTAGTTTAATTTTGCCTTGTTAGAGGCAGAAATCAATATTAGGGGTAACAAAGGATCTGACTAGCACATGGCAAAAGATTCAGCTGCATGTTTGAGTTAAAGTTTATTATCCCTTTTGAGTGATTGAAACTTGGTGAATGGTTCTGCTTATACTTTCATGATGTCTTTCCTTAAGTCTGTCATAACCCTTTTCTGTATTTTCAAGTGATTTCATTACCTGGGTCTACTACTGCATCATTTCTTGCTTAATGTTGTCAGCATTGTCCAAGGTTTCAAGCAAATTTGTCATATTTACAGAGTACCACATGTTCTCTGTTGTTTGCCTGTGATATGTTGGGTGGGTGTTATCAGCAGCCATGTGTTTGACTTGAGCTGAGAGCAGATTTCAATGTGTGCTCTCTCTTCAGTGGAATTACCACTTGTGAAGTAATGTGGTTCTTAAACCACACACAATAAAACAAAAATTAAGTAGTAACATACTAGAAACACTTCAGCAAGAGAATGTCCTTCTTTGGAACAGGCCGATGTGCAGAAGAGTATGGTGCATCAAATCTGTTTATATGGAAGACTCAACAGATCCATTACTGTAAAGTTTACTGCAGATTCATTGTCTTGCCTGACATCTGCAGATCAGTGAGTTATTAAAAATAACAAAACTTTGAGAAGGAGCCACAGCCTCCTCATGGAGCAGGAGGCAGACTTCAATACCTTCTTCAAAAACAACCAAACCTTTTTGTTCATGTTTGTTTCATTTATCTGCTGCTTTTTGCCTCTGCAAAAGACACAAGTATCTGTGCTTCTTCCTTTTAAAGATATCTTTAATGGAATGTTAACATGCCACCTAAAGGAGATCAAAGTGCCTGCAAATTTTATGTTAGTCACAAGGATTCTTCTGTAGTTCTGGCAGTGTTTCATTTGTCATTGTGTTTTCCACCTTTTCAGCACAAAGCTAACATATTTCCCCCATTTCTCTCTCAACAGAGCTTTCTGCAGAAGCCCAAGCAGCATTACGGGAATTTGAAGAGAGGGAAAGGCAGCTTAAGCAGGGCCGCTACGGCTCCAGGAGAGGAGGGAGAAGAGGAGGCTCAGTTATGTGCCACGGAATGGGAGAACAAAGGAGAGACAATAATGATAGGGGAAGAATGAAGGATCACAGGCCTGCTCTGCTGCCAAACCAGCCATCAACAATGGTACCTTTTAATCCTTAGTATTCTTTGAGCATCCTTGCAGGAAATGGTGGAGAAATGCATTTTAAACTATGAATCTTCGCAAAGGTGGAATATATATTCCAGTGTAGACCTTCTGCCTCTTGCAAGGTGCTGTTTAAGGCAGTATGGGCTTGTGTGATGTGATGATTGTAAAGTATGTGCTTAGTCCTGTTACTGGCATCACCTTGAGCAATCTCAAGACCTCCAAATGAAAAGTGCATTTTGACTGATAAATCACAGTCAGACTTAACCTGCTGGTTTGCATGCGGATGGAGGAAAAACTGAATTTCTCTGAGAAGTCTACATGCAACATGGAAACATGTCCAGTCCCCCATTATTCCTAATAATGTAGTTTAAAAAATACAGTTCTGCAAAATACTTCTTGGGTTCTGTCAAGGTAATATTTTTGCTGATACTTCATTTAAAAATCTATTCGCATATAAGCTATGCTACTGGGGAGGTAAATAAAGGCCTAGGTCAGTAATCACCACTTCACTACTAGATAAATTATTATTTTGGGATTTCAAATGGAATTTATCTTTGTTACTACTTTCTTTGCTGTGCTTTGTATCACAATACAAAAGACTTTACTTTTTCCATGCAAAAAACCCTTACAGAAACCAAAACCAACTCCTGCAAGTGATCAAGGGGTCAAACAAAACAAAAAACTTATTTTTGTTCACTGTCATAAAATATACTGGAAGCTGAGATTGTAGAACAAAGTCTGTGTATGTCTTTGCAGGACAAGGTCATCTGTGTTAAAGGTGATTTTTTCCAACATCAGTAAGTAGGTGCTGGTCACTGGCAGGAGTCAGTGGATATCTCAGTGCTGAGAGCCCTGCAGAAGTATATTTCAGCAGTATATACTGCTTTTTAAGCAGTGCAGGTTGAATATTTTTTTCCCGTTTTACTGCAGTCCTTGCAAGCTATTCTGATTTTAAGTGTAAATATTTTTGTGCTCATCACAGTGTCTTCTTGTGCATACTGTGTAGCTGCTTTGCTTTCTGTGTAAGGGCTGCTGCAAGAAACAACCTCACACTTTTGTTGCTAAAAGGTTGCCTCTGGCTCTGTTCTTGCACTGGACTAGGAGTGAGATCTAGTAACAGTGACTTGAGAGGCAGAAGAATGTCTCTGAAAAGAGACACAATTTTTTTTTTTAATTAGCACTAATTTTGGCCACTTTTTGTTGAGAGTTGGGCAGCAAGACACTTCTATGTTTAGAAAAACACAAAGATACTTTGAAAGGTATCTTCAAATACCTTTTCTTCAAGGTTTTTTTCTTCAAGCAGTATGGATAGGTGTGCTGCACGGATATTGAAGAGTATTTGAATTTGTGCTGCACTGATACCTGAATTTGTATTTTGACTTTTGTTACTAGTGCTAGGTCTTACCTCAGAGAGGCATATCTGTACATGAGACAGAAGGTAGTAGATTTGTTTTGATACTAGGACTCAGATTTCTAGTGATCTTTGCATAAACCTTATTGCAGTTAATAACACTGACATGTGCACACCCCTGACATATGAAACTAGACAGTTTCACTGTTAAAAATGAGTGAATGTGTCTGCATTCCCCGTGCTTCTTTGCTCTTTGCTGTCCTCTCCTTCATATAAATGTTTTTGATTGCCCCTTTGCTTTCCTGTCCTGATGGTTTTTAGGGGTTCCAGTTGATTATAGGCAAGTTTCTCTGTTCATAATTGACCTTAATTGTTCTCCAGAGATGTCTTGGTTTTGTGCTCATTTATGTCAGGATATTTTAACTTGAAAGCCTAGTGACTCTGTTCTTTTGTCTGACTTTAGACTCACTCACAGAGGTTAATTCCAACACACCAGCAACCTGTTATGAGTCTGTTCCAGCAGCAACAGCAGCAGCAGCAACAACAACAACAACAGCAACAGCAACAACAACAGCAGCAGCAGCAGCAACAGTTACAATCTCTGCTTCCTTTACAGCATCAGCATCATTCTTCTCCTCCTCCAGGGCTACATATGCCCCCTCAGATAGAAACACCTCGAATAATGATGACTCCCCCTCCAGTGACACCTCAGCAACCGAAGAACATACACATAAACCCACATTTCAAGGGGACGGTAGTGACGCCTGTACAAGGTGAGCTTTCTGAACACCTTCCCAGTCATGCAAGCATGACTCATCTCATTCTTTGCCAGAGATGGAACAGTTTGTTTGTTTATCACTTCATGGAAATGTGCTTCAGGCTGCTGGTTTTTTTTATTGAAGCTTGAAACAAATGTTTTGCCTGAAGTAAGACATAATGTTGTTGGACTGTGGCCAGCTGAACAAGCAAAGCCTTTTTAGCTTTTATCATGTTTGCTATTTTAATGTAAAGCCTGAGAAGAGCAGGGAAAATGGAAACTGAAAAGAGAATGCTTTTCAAAAAAAAATAAATGTCAGTTTTCTAAACTAGGAAAGTACTGCAATTTGTAAATTTCCCTACCTGTTTCAGTAAGAAGGTACTGAGATGCTCCTTGCAGTGTAGTTGCTCTGTGAAAGATACTGTCCCTACTTGCCAAGACACATGCCCTCAGTTCTCCTTTCACAGAATCACATCTGTAATTGTTTTGATTTGCAAATATGCAAATATGTTTTTTCTCTAAGTTAACACAAACATTTGGGCTACGCTTCTTAGGGTAGCTCTCAGCAAAGCTCTCTGTGTTACTGCTTATTTAGGAACTGTTTAATCCCAAAGAGGGTTAAAAAAAGAGATGCCTGCATAGCTCTGATTTCTGATTATATTGGGACAAGACAGACTAAAGGAATACATAAATATTTATATGTATTTACAGTTAGGTTTTCTGTATTTTCCCCCCCATTCACATCAGCAGAACTCCAAGCCAGTGCTGTCTTTGCTTCATTTATTTGACCAATGAAAAGCAGGAATTTGGCAGGGTAGAATGTTGCCAGTGTATGGAGGTCTGTTGTGCTTCTCACAGATGGCTTTGGAGTAGCTGTGTCAGAGCTTATTTTGCTTTTCTCTGTGATGCTTTGGTTCCCACCAAATTATGCATCAGGACAGATTATCTGGAAGCATTCCAAAAGACCCTTTATTCTTGGATTTGTGCCTTCTGTGCATTTTTCTAGCCCTACCAAAGTTAAGTTACTGTTTAATGGGGAGCAAAAATTGCTTTTAGACTATTCTAGATGCCTTTTCTCTGTCCCTGTGAAACAGTACCAGATCTTTTCTATCTAGGTAAGCAAATGTGATCATAACCCTGGGAATGGCTACTGCGGGTTTGTGCTTTTGCCTAATGTCAAAAGTATCCCAGTGTATTTTCTTTCTTCTGTCTGAGGAATTTTTTTTCACATTACTGGGCAGCTTCAGGCTCTTCTCAGCTTTACCACTATGTCTGTGGCACTGTAGCTGTTGCAGGTCTCTTGCTTGATCTTGTTCATAGTCTGTTTTTCAGTCTTGAAGTTGCATACCTCCTGCAGGTTAGGAGATCTTCAGTGTTGGATTTGTAAGGGGGAGGGTGGTTCTTGGGTTTTTTAGATCTTACATCTGCTGGCTTTATGTGCATATTCATTTCTTGACTTGTAAAAGTCCAGGTGTTCTCTTAGACTGAGCAGCCCTGGAGAATGAGTGATCAATTGTTGAATGGTTTTAAAACCTGCATTCAGCAAGGACATTTTTTGCTCTGTGTATTGATGGCAGCTGCTTCATATGAAATCCCTTTGTGCCATTCATTTCACTGAAAGAGTCCTTGGCAAGACTACTGAATTTTTCTGCTAATAGGTATGCAGCATACTATTAAATACAACCTTTTAAGTCACTGTAGAAATTTAATCTTCTTGATTAGAGAGCATGTATTGGAAGCTGAGTCTCCTGCAGTGACTGAGAGTAGTGGCCATCTCAGTCTTACTCTGTAGCAGTACAGTTATGTACTGCATTTAGATGAAAGTAAACACTTGCACCCATAAGGAAAATATGAAAATGTGTTGGAAATCAGGAGTTTTCTGTAGATAAATGAGCATAATTCTAAAATCTTCAATGGTATTTGCATATTAAGATGAATTTTAAAGCAGTCACTGCAGGCTAATGGTAGATAGAAATTCCAGTGTAGAGAATGCTGTTCCAAACTTCTTCTTAAAAGGAATCTTCCTTTAATCCATGTACTTGAAGCACCAGTAGGCAGAGACTGGTTGTTGACAGCAAAAGGATGTGTTTCACTTGCAGCATCATTTCTTTCAGGTTAATGGGAAGGATGAAAGATCAGATTGACTTCATGTTCTTGATGATGTCCTGCCCCTTCTTGGCTGAACATATTTCCAGATGCATAAGGGGCTTTACACATTGGAGAATACAGTCAGATAGGTGCAAAGTTTATTGGGTTTCTGTTGTTGAAAATGTGATGCCTGGAAGCTAAAAATGCCATGTCTGGAAGTGCATGATATGCACACTTAGGTTCTGGTAATTTTAATGGTGTGCTGTCATGTTTTAGTGTAGACTGGCATTTTTTCCTCTCTAATTTTATGGCAGGATAAAGCTCACACACTTCTAATTGTCAGCACCAGGGACACTTTTCCTAACTGCAGATCATAGAAATACACTTTTTAAATATCTTCTTGGTTTGAGTTAGTCTTGAAATGCATCGACTATATCAGTATTTTCTGAGAGACTCAAACCTCCTGTAAATTGTTACAAAATTTTCATGTGAATAAAATACCACATATAAGAGCTCTAGTAGACAGCTGCTACAGCCTGAAAAGGGGTAGAAATGCTGTTGAGGAATCCTATCATTGGCTTATTCCTTTGATGTTTCAAAGGCAAATCTCTCTACAGTAGCCACCATCTCCCTGCCCAGCCTTGAATCCTGATTTGAAGAAATAGTTACTTTCAAGTCAGTTTTGTTTCAGATGAATTGGTGCTATTTTTAGTCTTTGAAGCTTCATAAATGATTAGGGACTTGGTCTATCAAACCCCTAAAAAATGAGCCTCTGTGGATACCTGCTGCAGGTACTGTGCAGTTGGTGTTCAGCCGTGCCTCCTGTGGCATTTGAATCCCGTATCATTTAGCTTGTCACATCGTTTTATCTTTGTGTCCAATTCCGCAAATTAGTTTTGAGTTGTAGGTAGGAATTTTTGCTGAATGTGTGTCCAGAGTTGAGTATGATCAACTTATTAGTGCTGGACGAGCACTCACAGATGTACTATGAAGTAC
Organism: Phylloscopus collybita; assembly: GCA_027886175.1. Taxonomy (NCBI): domain Eukaryota; kingdom Metazoa; phylum Chordata; class Aves; order Passeriformes; family Phylloscopidae; genus Phylloscopus; species Phylloscopus collybita. The sequence continues at coordinate 6,771,988 of JAJNNQ010000002.1, forward strand.
TGATTGAACCTGTGATAATAGATGTTGCATTTTTTCCCCTTCAGCGTTCATACCACCAGTAACTATTTCAGGAATACTGTGGCGCTGCCAAAATTGACACGAACTAATGAGCAGTTTATGGCAGCTCAGTGTGCCATTTACCTTTTGAAAACTGTTTGGTGTCTTGGGAAAAATCACATTGTAATTCTCCTGAATAATCAGTGTGAGAATTGCCTCTTGATCTTTTCAACTATAGTGTTGGAATTTATAGCAAGAAGCAATTTAATCTTCTTAAAATAGTGTCTTACAACATGCTGTGTATTATTTTTGAAGCATACTTTTCACACCTATGGAATATTTGACATCAAGAAAATGAGGGCTTGAGACTTCTTTGCTGCTTAAGCAAGTGTCCAAGGATTGAAAGGGCACAGAGTTTGAACTACTATCTTTCATGAGTATTAAATTAATTTGTTTAAAATATATAAATATATGAATTTATATGCTACTGCTGGAGGCAGGATACTGAAATAGACTCTAGTGCTCTGTTCAGTTGACATTTCTCTATGTTTCCCACCTTATGCTATTTTTCTCAGTGCCTCTCTGACCTGTAATACCTGAACTATTTTAAGACTAGGTCTGTCAAGAGCATCCTGTCCATTTTTTTTTTTCCATGTGGCCATGGCTGTTTGATACTGACAGATGTTCATTAGAAGCCAGGATGAAACAATTCCAGTCATTTTCTGGTGTAACATGATACAAAGCTTGCACACAGTCCTCCCATGCTGAAAGACTGCAGCAATTAGTTTACCCCATCAGTCTCTGAACCAGCAAACCACAAGTACTTAACGAAAGTGGACAGAAGCCAGACATGGACGTGAACTGAAAAAAAACCACTAATGCATTAGTTCTTGTACCCTGGTTACCAAGGGAAAAGGGATTTTTGAGGCATCTTAGCAAATTTCTGTGATGGGAAATGCTCCCAACTTCTCTCTCAGACCAGCAGCATTTCTTAATACCTTCCCTGCTCTGAAGTGTAACACAGTAGCTGTCTGCAAAGTCAGTGTTTAACCCTGCTGGGAAAATGTTTCCCTAGCACTTCCAGAAGTGCTAAAAACAAACTGGAGAAGAATCTTACTACAGGCTTTTAGTAAATGAGCAAACACATTATGTGGTTTGAAATGCTTTATTTAACTTCTCTAGGCCTTTTTTTTGAACATGGAAATGTTTGTATTTTTAATCACTTACACAACTGTGAGAGGAAATAAGAAATGCTCTGGAAAATGGGAAAGCTGTCATTACACTTTGTATTCGAGATTCGAATATAGGTTCAGTTCCCAAGGTGATCCAGCTGTAGTACTTTGTGCATTTTGCTATAACATTAAGTGAATGTTTTGGGAAATAGCTTTTTGTGACTAGCATTTCAAAGTGCAGTTGTAAGGACAAATCACCCACGTTAATCCCCCTGAAGTACTAGTTGTAGAGGTTATTTTTTCAGGAAAAGGTCTCCTAATTCTTCTTGGTGTCTCTATGCAATCACAGTCTTTTATCTGAGATCAGCAGTTCTGTGATCACAGTTGCTCACACTGCTGTGGTGGCAAGGCCAGGCTAAGTAGCTTTTGTGTGCTGTTAATTGCAGCTGCCTGCCTCATTTTACCCTTGTGAGCAGTGACTTTTACCAGTTACTGTGTCTCATGTCTATGCTTCTTGTGGTAGCTTGGTGGTGGGACTGGGAGATGCCTAGCAAGTGTTGAGTGGCATGAAGTTGAGAAGGCAAATTAATCATGTATCCTTCTATTTGAAACATGAAATTGTTGTTAGTGTCTCTGTCAGCTTTGTCTAAGAGATGTCTTTGGCTGAATAACTATTCTAGTTTGCCTTCCTGCAACATGGAGCAATTTAATTCTGGAAAATGCAGAACTAAATTATGTAAATTAACTAGGAGAATCCTAATTGCCCTGTTGCATGTTGCAGGGGAGGGAACGGTTGCTCAAAGTTAATTGTAGGAACTGTGACATGTGAGGGTAAAAGTAGCAGGTTTCAATCATGGTTTTCTATTGCAATTGCTTTTGGAAATAGCTACAACAACTGTTAGGTAAAACAAATGGTGTTAAAACGTGCTTCTTGTTTCAGTGCCCTTGCTGCCAGTTCCTACCCAGCCAAGACCTGCTGTAGGACCCCAGAGATTTCCTGTGAGTAGCAGCTGTTTCTTCTTCTCTGATATGGATAAGCATACATTTGCAAGGAAATATTAATATAGCAAATAAAAGCTGTTCTAGTGAAATATAATTTTAAGGATTTGTAAATATTGACAATACACTCTGCAGTTGAAAATGTTTGTTAAAAGCTTAAGGTCAATGGATTTTTGAGAGTAGAATTAATTCTGTTTAACTGTAAAATTGTTGAACCAGTCTCTCCAGTGGGAAAGGCATGAATGCATCTTGTCTTAAGGAATATGGGCTTCATTTTATTACTTGACTCTTTCTGTATAAATAGAATCCTTATTTTATTTGATATAATAAAAGGCTATTTGAAATAATCCTTAAGCTTAAAAAGCAGTAATATGTATTTATTGTAAAATGCAGCAATCTTTTATCATTACTAAAGGTATTTCAACACCCTCATGTTTTTTATATAAAAAATAGAACTGGCATTGCATGACCTTGTTTTCTTTTATGTTTCTAATTTTGAAAACAAACAAGACACTTAGCTGCTTCACTAGGCTAATTTCACTTTGTAATTTTTTAACTCTGTGAATGGAAAGAATGTATGTTCTAGAACTTTTCTCATCATTTTAGTTTTGTTATCCTAAATTTCTAGTTGAAGTGGTTAGCAGAGTATCAAAATAAGGAAAAGACCTAGGTTGCAATATTACCTGAAGTATTTTCAATCAAAAACCTGTATATTATGCTTCCCAGATATATGAAACACACAAAAAATATCCTTTGTTGATGTGTGCAGTGTTGAAGGAGGAAAAGAGATGTCTGAACATCTGTGTAGTATCAGAGAGTAAATTACTGGCATGGAGATCAGGTGTGCTGGAAAGAAGCAGATTTCAGAAACCTGCTGTGACTTTTGATTGTCCAGACTGGACCTGGTTCTTTTTAATGCAGAGTATTTTCCATACAGGACATGTAGCTGAGGAATTGTGATGTCTGTATTTTGCAGAGAAACAGACTTTACATTGCTGCATTTCTTCTGTGAAGTTTTAAAAAATTAAACTGTAAACCCACAGTTTACTTAAGTAAATTCATGTTATATATTTTATCTTCAATGAAATATTTTTGAGCTTTTTTTAAACTAAAATATTGTGGTTTTCAGAGGAGATAGTTTTCTTCAACAGTCTTTAGTATTATGGGGAGACCTTATTTACATTTTGAAAGTAGTTTTAATTTTTTTTAATGGAATAAGTGTCTTGCATTTGTTTTTCTTTGATACTAAGTTGATTTGCCAGTAAACACAATTTGGGATGGAAAAGAAATTGGAGGATAAGGTGTATCTGTAAAGGGATTGTAATTGGCATCTTTGAAGTGTGTTTACATCAGTGTAGAAAAATTGGAAATTAATTTTTTCTAAAATCGAGAGTGAAATTAGATTTTAGTTCTGTTCACTTTGGGGGTTGCAAGTTGAGTAGTATGGCAAACCTAACTAATCTATATGCAGTAGTTTTTAAAAGGGAGTAAAGTAAATGGAACATTTTTTTAGTAGGACTCTCCTTCCTTTAGCCTGCGGGAAAGACTTGACTGCTTGCTGCCTTTTTATTTATATAAGCAGTGCACCAGAAAAGAGTCAGTATAATTAAATTTTCATAAGGAGGAAGAGGAGGAGGGCTGACTTAACTAGGAGGATTTGGCACTGTCCTTTGGTTGCCCTGACTGGTTTTTTTCTACTTCAGCAGTAACATGCTGCATGGCCCTGAGGAAGTTGCTTCTATCTTTCCACAGCTCACTGAGTTATAAAGTGGACCTCCCTTATGAAGTACTTTATAAATTTTGCATGGGTTATCAGTCATATTAGGATTAGGAATTAAGTGTCACTGTGTACATATCTCATGTTTGTTTTATTAAATGTAGTATGTTAGTTCTTGAGCTGAAGACAAATTTACTTTCTGACTAACGTTTTATCTTGCAGAACTACTTTTTTTTGCTGTTACATGTCAGATGCCTTTGTGCTATTATAATTCACTTGTTTATGTATAAATGTTGACTTAAAGCAATGCAGCAATGGTTAGACAATTTTGACAAGCCATTTGAAAAAGATCAAAGACTTACTCCAGACTACACACAGTTCATTCAGTCTTTTCTTCATTGTATAAAGAATCTCTGGATATGTAATAACTTGAATTTGCTCCTGTTTTTAGGATTGCATAATCAAAGGATAATAGTTAACTGATTTTTCTGATTGCTTCTAAAAGATAATGGGATTAGAATTAAATATTTGCAGTCTGCTTTCCCCTTGAACTTTGAACTGGTTGGTTTCTTTTGGTTGAAGGTGGCAGAGGTGGAAACACGAAAAGTAATTAAATACTTGCAAGAAGAGACCAGAAGTAGGCAATGCCATAACTAAGGAAAAATTTGTCTCCGTTTCTGTCTTATCTAGGAGAGAAACCTCTCAGTTCAGAGAGCCTGTGTGCTCCAAATAGAGAAAGAATTTCAATCAGAGCTCATCAATTGCCAGTCATAAATCTATTGGAAACCAGGTGTTGCTAATTTAGGGCTGATGAAATGACTTGTAACCATGTAATGGTTAATTCTTAACAACCTTCTACAGAAGGATGTAATTGAAGGGTTGAACAAAGTTGTAATGAGCATGTTAACATATGGTGTGAGACCTGAAGTATAGGAAATAATGTATTACTGTGTCATGCTAGTGTTGATCAGGACTGAACCTGCTTAGAGTGGGGGCTGATTAAATTCCCTTAACCTTGAATCTCAATTTCACTGTTTCAGGGTAAAGTTCGTCGTTGTTCAGTTATTTCCTTTGGAAAACTTAACTCCTGGAATGTTTAGGGAGGGAGTACTGGAAAAGGTGCAAGGGAATGAATCTGTGTTGCCTACACAGAGTTATTTTAACACTTACAGTAATCTTGAATCGAGCAATCAAGTTGTCTTACCTGTTACTCTGTAAGCATTTGAGGTGACTTGGTATGAGTGGTGTTTGAGAGCTATATGCAACTGATAAGGATTGAATAAATGGTGGATCTGAGGTGTGTCACAGCTGAGAAACATGGTGAACTTGTGGGATTTGGGAGTTATGGGTGTGAGTTCTGTTTGTCTGAATTGCCCAATACTCCTGGCAGTAGTTCATAGTAATCCAGTCTTCAAGCATGGTTTGAATTAACCTGGACCTGTGCAAGTGCCAAGTGCATGTTTTCTTTAAACAGTTTAAAGAATAGATTAAATAACCTCTTTGGCAGAGTCCTTCTGAAGGTCTGGCTTTATCATCTGCCATTGCTTTAAAGTGGTTAAGAGGCCTTTTCCAGAGTTCTTGTCCCAGTATCACAGTTGGTGTTTCACAGTGATCTGCTTTGGGGACTGATCCTTTTAAAGGAAGGTCACAGAAGACTTTATTCACAGACTGCTCATATGGGTCTTCTGAACTTTTCATGTGTTTTCTGAGCAATTTACTGATTCTTGTGGGTGCCCCAGTGCAGGGAAAGGAGCTGGAGAGTTTTATATTACACAAGAGGGAGCACTGTGATTCCTGTCCTTCTTCCAGTGTTCATTATTTGAGCTGATTTCTTTTTCGATTCCTGTGTTCTGTGAAGAAAGATGGGGTAAAACAAGGAAAGAGGAGATGAAATAGAAAATGGAAGAGGTATTGCTAAACCCTTTATATTATATAAAAGCTGCTGCTAACTGACTGTTAAAGAGGCCAGAGCATTAGTGCAAAGCTGGAAGTTAAGGGATGAAAAAATCTGGACCATCAGCTTATCTGAGTCCACCAGCACATTCCATGTGTGAGATACTCCAAGGTTTGTCTGAAGAAAAATTTACAGAAGCTTGTGGCATCAAACACCATTTATTTAACTTAATGAACACCGAAGTAATATACTACATGACACATGTGTGCAGTATTTTGTGGACATACAGAAGTGAAAGGAGTGTTGTCATGCCCACTTTGGGATGGAATGTGGCAGAGGGAAGGTGTCAGTGTTCTTCAGCCAGAAATTTTGAGGTATCCCTAGCATCCAGATTTGTGGCTGGAGTGTAGGGCATTTGGAGAGAAGAGGAAGCCGGGGAAGAACCTGCCTTCCACTGCTAAAGGCAGAAGAGAGGGATTCCTCAGGTCTGAGGCCATTCTCCCTCTGCGACCTGGATCCTCCTCTGGAGCTGCTGCAGAGAGAGCAGAACCTATTAATGGAGCTGTATGCCTTTGGCCAGGAAAACTTTCAGGGACTTGGGATAAATTCTCATTTAGTTGTTGTCCTTAAGCTGTCACCTTGGGTGTGGTGTGAGCTGGGCAAGTGGCCAGCCCAGAGGCACCTTTGGTCAACTTGAGTTTCAGAGCTGAAGTTGGGAGCAGTCTGAAGTGGCACCAAGCACAAGATGAAGTGGCACCAGTATCTACCTGATCTGTGCCAGGAAACCTTTGCTATTTTTTAATGCACAAAGCTTTTCTCTTTTGCTAGGACACCTTTAGTGCACTGAGTGGGTGTCTTTCAGATAACTATTGGATTCATGTCTGAAGAAGCTGAGTTGTAAAACATAAATTATAATTTATTTAGTATTTTTAAGACTTTAATAGGGTGACTTATCCTCAGGCCCTTGTGAACCGCCTAGGTTGTATGTCTTTTTTATTCCCAGGGGGTTTTGACATTATTTGTTTTTTGAACTTAGAACTTATTTTTAAAATAATCTTTTATCTCAAAGAATACATTATTTTCCTTAGACTTTCTTTTTCCTGAGTAAACTTCCTTCATGTTGTCATTCAGTGTGCTTCCACTTGATCTCCAGCACATCAGGTGGTGTCTCAAATGGATGCTGTGAAAGGCAGTTGATGAGTTTTGATTCATTTTTTTTCCATTTCTGGAAACAGTAGTTTGATTTCTGAGCTTTCAAGTGTTGTTTGTGCAGACACTGTTTTTAAACACTTTATGATTTAATCTTGTTTAAAAACCAATTGACCAGTCATTGCTCGAAACAGAAGTTGCTGTCCTTCATGATCAATTGCTTGAAACATTTCTTTTTAAAAAGCAATATATTAGTGCTATACAAATTAATTATAAAAGGTGCATTAGAATACAGCTTACTTATTTTTTCCCAGGTCCTTGGACTGACATGGATCACCCCACCATCATTTTATCAAGCATGGGTTGGCTTAATGGTATTAGAGTGGGCCTGGGTCTGTGGCTGCACCACCTCTTACAGGATGTAGAGGCAGAAATTTGCAGTGCTTTTGAAAACAAAACTCCTTGCAAAAGTGTTTGCTGTGTGTTGTGGGAAATACAAATAGGAAGGAAGTTTTTGCCCCATTGTTTCAAATTCAGTCATGACTTGCTACATGTGAGTAAGAGTTTTGTAGCAGTTGTTACTAATGTGCACTCATATTCTCCAGTACTCCTAGTAAGGACAAATTACAAACAGTCCTGCATCTGACCCCAGGCTGTCATTTTAAACTGATACTCAGTAACCTGTACATGTTTGCAGCAGTACATATGTAGGAAACAAACTGTTAATGGAAATAAAAAGCCACTTGTGAAAGTGATTCTCTTACTTCTTCACAATTATTTTGCTTTAGCTATGGCTTCACTATAATGAGTAACAGTAAATGAAATTTTCCCTCTATTGCTGTGTAGTAGTGGCAGATCACAGGTAGTGTAGAAAGTGTTTTGTTTTCATTTAACAGAATACATGGTATCAGGTGGTGTTGATTGACATTTCTTGGATACTGCTTTACACAGCATTTCATGCAAATCATGTTTGAATGAGACTGCTGCATCAAATTACATTTCTTTCAGATTATAGCCCTTGCAGATGTGAGACAGAGCTTGTTCGGCAGCTAGCAAAAGGCTTTGGTTTTTAACAGGTACTGTTTTCACAACTTGACTGCAAAGCTCTGTAATTACAGCACTTAAGATAGTGAAGGAATGATGGGCACTTTCTCTTATCAGATCTATAAGTAGTAGCAAGCAAATGCAGCATGAGATCGCTCCAGCTGTCAAGTATTGTCAGGCTGCCATAGAGGGAATGCAGTTTAAAATGCAGGTGACATAATACCCAACATCCTCCATTTGCTAGTGGGCTTCTGATTAATCACGATTACCATACATTATCATACCATCAAATTTAATCATATCAGTGAATTCCCATCTGCAGGAGCAGCAGCAGCAGCTAAACATGATGGTAACAGCTATTAAATAAGAGAGAAATAGCTGGTTTCTAAATGCAGTAACCCTTTAACTTGTCATGTTGGCTCCAGTGTGCACGTGCTCAGTAGACAGTAAAATGGAGCAGAAAACTCGTGCATTTATATTTTATAGTTACTGTCATTTATCTTTCTGTTAGGTGATTGCTGTTTAGCACAGCCAGGGAAAACCAGTATTGTAATTTTTTTTTCCCCCTGTGTTCATGATGGTAGATATTCTTCAGTCTCAGCTTTGGTACCTGCTAAACACAGAATCACAGAATGGCTGAGGTTGACAGGGGCCTCTGGAGGTCACCTGGTCCATCCCTGTGCTCAAGCAGGGCCATCTGAAGCCAGTTTCCCAGGACCACGTGTGGATGGCTTTTGAGTATCTCCAAGGATGGTGGAAGTGCTCAGGCGCCCTCAGAGTTAAAAAGTTTTTGTTTAACTCAATATATAGGGTTTGGTTTTTGTACTTTGGTTTTTGTATATTTCTATGAATGAAATGTGAAGCTTTAAAAAAAATTGTAAGCAAAGCACAGATTTGTATCAATGCAAAGAGGGGGAAAGTATTATGCATATGCTATTTTGCCATTAGTGAAGCACTGCTAAAGAGTTACTTTGCAGAAATCAAGACTTGTAAAGAAATCCAGTCAAAATAAACAGTCTGCTGAGTACAATAAGAGTAATCTAGAGCTTAAACAATGAACAGAGAACTAAAATGTATCTATTATAATACTAGAGAGTATTAGATGATAGTATAGTTAGCTTAAGCTATTTTGCTGAGATGAGAACATGCCTGTTTGAAAGATAACTCAGTATATTTGTGTCATCACAATACGAGAAAATCTATAAACCAGTATTTCTTCACCTTCTGTGCCTTCAGTTCTTGCTGATTCTTTAGAAGTGAAAGTGAAAATTCTTCATTTTATTATAAAGCAGTAAGTCACTACTGTTACAATAAAATAAGGCAATTCAGAGAGTTATTATAAGTTGATAGTAGGATATCCAAAAATGACTAAAACATCCAGGCTTTCTTACCCAATGCATGAGTAGTACCTGCAGGAATATTGGGTAAAACTCTTTGAGTATATAAAGTTTTCACATCAATGTGTTTGTAAAGTCAGAGATGTGCAGAACACCTCAAAAATGTGATTTCCTAACAGAACTAAAAATCATCAATCCAGTAATTGGATTACTAAATAATCAGGTCCTTTTCAAAGTCCAGGTTAATAGCAATTCTCATTTTTGTTTTCTCTAAAGCTGGCTGCTTCTTGACTTTTTTTGTAGCAACCTGACCATTTTTTGTTAAAGGGAGAAGCATCATCCCCGGGTCACACTGAGGTTTTCAGATTGTTTTTAAATAAATTGTAACTGCAACTTCAACCTTGGAGTGTAATGTAGAAGTCTTGAATTTGATAGTCATGATCCAGTTTGGTTGTAGCCTCAAGTTGTTTCTAATTGTTAGTGACTTGCAGGCCACCTAGATACATATAAACACTGTGATGGTATTTCCATGGAGTAGTTTCTGCAAAGTCCAAGGGAAAGATCTTTTCTCATTAGTTCTGACAACAGGAGGGGTTCCTCTTTTTCTATACATCCATAAAACTGTTAGCTTTCAGCACAAAAACTATGCAGAAGGATTTTACTGTCTTTTACTAAACGATTATGAAATCCTCATCTTTCAAGGGAGAGTTCATTGTTCTAGATGACATTACTGTCTCTTACACTCTTTCCCCAATTGGTTTGTATTGTACCTAATCTTAAAAGTTAGAGGGCACCAAACAAAAATGATCATGCACTCTTTCACATCCCACTTCTGCAGAGGATTGCAAGCTTAAGTGGAACCAAATCTTCCAGTTGAATTAGTTAAAAAAAATTAGTGTTAAAGAAATTCCTTAGGTTTGTGCTGTGAGGGGTTTGGGTTTACTCTTCCTTCAGTCTGTGCAAGTTGCAACAGCTTGTCTGTCACACTGTTTCTCAGTATGGCCTGTCTCTGCTGGAGACACCCTTCATCCATGCAAAATAGATGGATGGGAGTGTGGGGTTTTTGCACATCAGCACTTTAAATTAGGAATCTAAATCTAGAGTTGGGATCTAGTTACCAGTACATTTTTTATGTCTGTATTTCATTAAGGACTCTCCGAAGCAGAAGTTCTCATGTGGAGAAATGGTTGCTTATGGACCTCTCTGCTTTGTTGCTTCTCTTAGAAACACACTGAAGTTGGGAATGTTTTTGTCTCTATTTGCAACATGAATCTGTTCCTGTTGGATGTATTGCAGGGATGCCCTGAAACTTGCTGAAAATGGACATTTTTAGTATACAATAGTTCTAATTTTTAGCTTTAGTCTCCTGAACAGTTAGGATAGTCTGCTGGGAATACCCATCTCTGTATTGCCTGAGTTACTTATTTTAGCTATTTGATCATGAGTTGGCTTAAATAACAGGGGATTGATTCCATGCCTTTCTTTTCTTGCTTGTACTGGTTTACCATGTTGGCTGAATTCTGTTTTGGGACCCTAAGCAGTGAAATAGGTCATTGGTGATTTCTCTTACAGATGATCTGGACTTCTGCCTAAGCCTCTTTCTTACCTCCTGGAGTTGTGTCGTGTCAAAGACCAAGTTGTGTGGTACATTTTAATGTTAAAAATTACTTTCAGCTGAGTTGAAAATACCAATCCATTCCCTTTGACTCAGTTTGCCTGCAGTGCCAGGATCTGTGCAGTCCACAGACTTGAACCAGTACTTGGCTATCTCTGTTTTCCCTTCAGAAAATATATTCCAGAAACTTTGAAAAGACTCATATATAGGTAACATAAAACTGTTGTCTGGACTTTTATGGGCACTCTGAACTTTTTTGTCCATAATTGGCATTAATTCAAGGTGTGCCTTTTATATTAGGTGATCTTATCCTGAATCTTTAGAGAAAACCTTGCTGCTTGCTAGGTTTTAGTCCACCTTGATGGACTTATGTGATTGTCATAAATGTCAGAGGATAAGTACTGAGTCATTGACACTGTATTTAAAAAGTATCAAAATATAGTTTTATAATAAAATATTTCCATGAGTCATTCCTTTCTGTATGCTGTGCAAACTAAAATAAAATACAGTGAAACTTGAAGACCCGTGTTTTGTGAAAGATACAGATACATATTTCTGCTTGTAAATATTTGAACCATATCCAAGATATATGAGCAGGGTTTCCTACACAAGAGGATGCAAAGTCAGTTCCTTGCACATAAGGTAGGCAGTTTAGGAAAGCTTTTCAAAAAGTCTGGGGGCTGCTGAAATAAGAGGATTAACATCTTGTGACAGATGGCTATAGTTTTAATTGTCATAGGTTATAGTGGTCATTATTCTTTGCATTTAAACCATATAAGAAGAATTAACTGAGTTGCCCTGCTTAACTGTCAATGGGGTTCTCCTAGCTCTTTGCATTTTAAGTGAGATTAATAAATGAAAACATGTTGTACAGGCAGGGTGTATTTTATTGAAAGATTCATGAAGTTTCAATGACATTGTTAAGGTATTTAATTAGTCTCATGAAAAAAGTGGAGTGACCCTTTTAGAGAAGCTGATAAATCATATAATAGCTGTTAGATCCTCTTTATTCCTTCCTTTATAAGATTAACTTTGTGCTAAGCAATTTATGCTAAGTTTTCCCTTTTATTGGTAACCAAAGTTATCTGTGCTTCATGAATAGATTATTTGAGATAACATCATGTAATTAACAAGAGATGCAGAAAAGTAAAAGTACAATTTGTGTAAGAATTGTATGAGAGAAAATGTTAATTTCTTAACTAGGAAGGATATTTAAAGGGATAAAAGGAAGGCAAAATAGTGCAGTTCTTTGAAAGGATTAAAGTAACCTTATCTCGTGTTCTTTCAGAAGGTGGGATTGCATGAGTGTGTGAAAGTCATGTTCAATGAGCTATTCACAACTCTAATGAATTGTAGACACAAGTTTGCATTGCCCTTTTTTTTTTTTTTTCCAAAAGTGATTGATAAGGTGTAGGTTATGCCTTAGCTAAACTGAATAATTGAAATTAGTAAAAGGGGAAATTGTACTACCTGCAGTTATTCAGAATTTTATAAAAATGTCAGTCTGAAGTGCAGTAAATTACAGTGTGTGTGGGAGGAAGAGTGGGTAGATTTTTTGGTAAGAGTAAACATCACAAAATCGAAGATTTAAGACAAAATACCTGCCAGTAACACCACAGATAACTGTGGTGTTATCTTCTCCTTTGAAGTATTTCTGAAATGTTTGTGATTGTGTTCTCTTAGGAAATCTACACAGAATCCTATTTCCAGTGTAATTTCCTTCTAGACCTCAGGTCTTGAGGTGATTCTTGTGCACCACTGTTTCTTCTTTTTGAATTTTCAAAATAAAATTTCATGAGGACAAATTAAATTACGGAGTTCAGAGCTTTCCCTGAAAAACAGGAAAAGATACAGACGTCTGCTGGGTCGTTCTTATGGACATTTGGTAGCTGTCATGGTAACCATTTCTGTATGAATGTGAACCAACCTTGTGGGATCTCACTGGGAAAGCACATAATGTCCTTTCCCTCAGTGTTAAGAGTTGACCCCAGTGTTGGACTGAGATATAGGGTCTTGGAGCCGTGGCTGATCATATGAATTTGCAATTTTCTTTTGTTATGTTGGAACGTGTTAACTTGAAAATAAGTGATCTGAACACTGAGTAAAGAAGTTTCCTAAAAGATCTAATAATGGTGAGGTAATAGTTAAAATGTTTTTTGCAGGGACTCTTAGCTGATGTGTGTACTGAATAGTTGGGTGTAATTTGAAACTGTCCGGATAGCAAAACCATGAAAAATGAGAGTAACTACTGTGCATATAAAGATTTATTATGCATCTATGTTACAGTATGCTTATTTTATCAAAAATAGACCATTATGAAACCTGGCTTTTGCACCTGCTCTTCATTAATTTTTGAAGTTAAATAGCTCTGAGTGTTCTTTTCTACCAAATACCAGAGGGCATTTGGGGGTTATTCGCAACAAATACTTGCTGAATGTAGAGTTTAACATTAATGGTAAAATAATCCACTACTAAAATTATAGTTTAACTACTGTTAAGCATGAAAAAAACTTCACCAGAAAAACAAGCCCACCCTCAAAAGCTTTAAGCAATGGAGAGCTGTTACATTACTTTGTACTGGTTTGAGGACAATTAGAATTTGACATAAGTAAAAGTTGAAGTGGTAGTACTGTTGTATTTTTATTGAATTGGAAAAAAAAAGTAATGTCATTTGAGAATAATAGACGTTTACGTATTTTCTTTTTTTAAAAAGTTCATGTGTGTCTGGAAGTAGTTGAACATTAGAGTTTTAGTTTCACGTGTAGTGTGCGATATGAATCTATCACACAATTGAATTCCTATTGGAATTATCCTGGAAGCTTTTTCAGAAAAAAAAATCTCAGCAATGTAAGATATGAAAATATAAGCTTCCCCCTCCCTGTTTTACTGTTATTTAGGGCAGAGGTTTTTAGGGATATAGAAATGGTTTGGGAAAGAAGTGGAGGTCAGTCTGTCGTGACTGTAAGAAGGAAAAGAATCAAGCTAATTATTTTTTTTTTTTTTAGAAGCAAACATTGGTAATTCGTTTTTCAGCAAATAACAAGTGTCTTTGCAATTAATTTTGCATGATTGGCCTTTGGTTATCAGCCAAGAAATGTGATCAGTCATAATTTAGTAGTTTTTCAAAATGTCATATACATAAAGTTAAAATCTGCTCAGCAATCAAATAAGTTGGTATTTGTCAGTGAATCTGGAATCTTAAAAAGTGGAAAAAACCCCAGAGTTCCTAACTGCTAGGGATGGGAAAAAAAAATAAGCCAATAGGAAGAGTTCCAAACTTCAGATATTCCTTCTTGCTCTTCCTTGGTCTGTTATAAGAGTTATTTTGACCCAAAGTTGTGTCGTGGCATGTGCTAATATGACATATACTACTAACTAGAGAAAAAATTCTTAAGGTATCTTAGTGAGCATTTCTTGGGATTTTTTGACAACAGCTTTTGGATAACCTGTTACTTTGGGTTAAATCAATGCAGATATTTAGAGAACACTAGATGTGTTCTTAAGATGGACGGGCACCTTTGGTACAGAAGATCACAGGGAGCTTGAAAACAGCATTGCTACTATTTTTAACAGTAAAATGTCTTGCTGGTTATTAGTTCGTGTATTTTTTGTAAATAAATTATAATTTTTTTTTTATAAGTGTGAGCTTTCTTGAACCTAATATGGCCTTGTATTACTCAGTTCTAACACTTACCTAAAGCTTATTTCATAAAGGTTTGTTTCTTTATGATGGGAAATATAAAGCTGCTCTCGGTGTGTGTAATACTAACAGACTTTGGTGGCCTAAACCAAAATGTTGTGCTGGTTGTTGGCCTCATTTTGAATCCTTATGGTCGAAATTTTTCAAATACTTTCATTCCAAGTCTGAAACAGTGGAAAAATACTCTTGTGCCCAAGCGAGTTATTTAGAAATGTTTTATTATTACTCAGTTTCCAAGGAAGAAAATTGAGTTTGGCTGCACTGAGGATGTTTCGGTTCATAAGGGCTGTGTGAAATTCAACAGGACTTCCCATGCATTTGCAATTCAGGGCTGCCTTAGGAGGAGATAAATTTGGGCATATTAATAAGGGTACAGGTTGGCAGGAGAGAGAAGGCTGGCACAAAAAAATTGTTTATTTAAAATAAATATACTGATTTTTTTTTCAACCTGTGCCTGCTGCTTCCCTGGCAGGAAAAAGAGGGGAGGTGGCCTGGTGTAAGTGTACAGGCAATGAAATCAGGGGCTGAGTGGGACAAGTAGGGGCTCTTGACCAGCTGCCACAACACAAGACCACCAGCTTGGAGTCTGGAAGCTGGGAAGCTGGATCCATGCTGGGATTAGGAATCAGTGGGCAGAACAAAAGACATGGTGGGGATGAGAGAATGTGCTTGAAGGAGGAAGCAGGACCAGGAGAACAAAAAGGCAGATTGGGCAAGAAATTAATACTGAGGATGATGCTTGAGACCAGGTTACAAATGTGGCCATGCAGAGATGGCTGCTTATTTTGTAGCCTAAGCCTGTTGCCTTTCAGCCTAGCACTAAAACTGAAGTTTGGGAGTGAGGGGAGAGACTGATAAGGATCTGTTACCTTGACCAGGGCAGAATACATGGAGTTTGGAAGAAGCAGGTAGAGGAAACTGTGATCACTGCACTGCCATTTGGTGCTTGGAACTAAGCCCAGACAGATCATTGCTGTTGCCAGTTCTTCAGCTTGGGTGGCAGATACTGTGACACTTAAGATTTATTAGCCCAGGTTTCAGTAAGTTTCCACGTAATCTGTTTTTTGCTGGCTGTTTTACAAATGACCAAGATAAACGTAGGCATATGTCCAGGGAAAAATAGGAGGAATTTGAGAGCTTCTGAGTCAGGCTCTCTGAAAATGGGGAAAAAAGATTGTCAAGACCATGTTCTGTCCTGAGATGCAAGATGAGCATGTGACTATGTGCTCTATATCAGATGCAAGATTAAAACCATCCTGTGTGCAACTGCCCTGTTGAGCTGGGCTCTCCCATGCCTCTGTTGCAATGACCTTATGCACTGTCCACTGGTAAACCAATAACTAAGTAGGCAAAAATGGGATGGTTTGCTGGATGCCTCCCTCAAGAGTGTGCGGCGCGTGGAAGGGCTGTGCATTCCCTGGGATTGCTGTAAGAGCAATTTGAGTAATAGGCATTTATCACCAAGGCTTCTGACTTGAGGGAATGTATCTAACCTTAGTTTGAAAGTACCTCTGGCAGTTCCTGTGTGCAGTGATGCTGGAGGTTTGTTTTGGGAGCAAAGAGTCAGGATCCTCAAGGTTTGTGTTCAGTTGGTCTTTTGGCAGGCAGCCAGTGCTGTCCTGCTCAACACGAGGAAAGGGCAATGCAGCTGAACATCCTTGTTCAGCTAAACCTGAAAAGGTTTTTATGGAACAAATAAATGTCACTTTTTTTCCATCCCAAACACCTCCCTCTTACTCCAGATGCTGTTGTTTGCAGGCAGACTGAAATTCAAAGGCAGTAGTCAGTTCCAAGGTGGCAGGAATATGGTGTGTTGTACCTGTTCACTTGCAGAAGTGTAGAGCTCCTCCTATAAACGGTGTGTATGTTATGAGGACTGTCATGCTTGAGTGTAATATAATGTCTTTTCACTAAATGAAATACCCACAGGAGTCTGGCTGACTGGAAGCACTGGCAAGGGGATATAGACTCTTTAATCTCTAGGAATGATAATATATTTACAGTTGATGGCTGTATAATGACATACAATATGTAGTCACAGTCTCGGTCCCAAATAAGAGATATTAGTATCTCATGTAATCCCCATTCAGGTGTTTCAGGAAGGCTACAGATTTAGTAATGATCTGATCCTTGCTGCCTCTCATCTACTTATTTGGGCTTTGCCAATCCCAGTTGTATTGTGCTGGTAGAAGGCTGTAAAGTAGCCCTGTGTTGTGCTGCTTTGATAGTGAGTGTGCTCCAGGGCCATTGTTGCTGTGTGAGAAATTCTTATCCTAAAATTCCAGTCTTTGTGCAGTACAAATAGGATAGGGTGAGACTTGGTGAGGGCAACTCAAGAGATAAAAGATAAGTTATTGCAGCTGAGTTGTTTGGCCCTTTCCTGATGATGATACTTCAGTCTAGCTGGGAGTTTTTGGTCTGGAATCTGTTTTGAAAAATTTGTCTTGAGCAATACAAGTTTCAAGCTTTAAGGTGAGCATCACATGTAGACAGAACAGATCCCACCACTGATTTCAGAATCTTCATAAAGAGGAAAGCAAGGATATTCACAGATTATTTTCATTACTAATTTGATTTACTCACATAGTAAGGAAATGGTTGAGTATATAATTAATGTGAAGCAAAGCTTACTCTGTATATCAGTGGTTGCCAATGTGTTTTGTCAATTTTTGATATAAAAGAAAAAAATTGTGTGAATTAATTAATTGTTGTCTTCTGCAGAATTCTGCTTTTGTATTAATATACTGCTTCCTGCAATATTCAAAGGCATTTAAAAAAGAAAAAAATCCAATGCCTTACTGGAGGAAAGAAAATTTCGTACTTTCTTACAATGCTTCAGATGCTAAACTGTGAAGAGACAGAAATGTTACTCTCCTTAATTCTTTTAGAAAGACGATTTCTTTAATTTTCTGGATGCCATAAATTGTCCTTCCTCCCCCCCCTTTTTTTTTTTTAAGTAAAGCTGCTCCCTTCTGTAGCTTACATTGTGCTAAATTGATAATGAAGAATAGTACGGTTTATGAAGATAAATGTCAGAAATGTCTTCTTAAGTAGACATTCAGATTTTTTTGGATTAATGGGAAAGAAGGTCAATAATTGCATGGATTTCAATAAGCTTGAGATGAAATGGCATTCCTGTGGTGCTAGTGATTATTAAAACATTGTGAATTCGTTTCAAGATACTGTACTTGGGTTTAATATATCTTCCATTGTGAAGGAATGACTCAGTAAGGGCTGTCAATTTGTACAGGTGATAGGAGATAATTCACACAGCAATTGTATTTTTAAGAGAAAAAAGTTACAGCAGACAATACATAAATTTCAGTATGGCAGCCTTAATTTTAATTCTGCCTTATTAAATAGGGCCCTCCAGACTTCCAGCAGCATACGCCTGGACCAGTTCCTACCAACTTCTCCCAAGCCCCGAGGCTGCCAATCCAAGACCAGTGGAGAGGGCCACCCCCCCCACCTCCACCACTCCCTCCTCCACCTCCTCAGGACAGAGATCCTTTCTTCATAGCAGGTGAGTTTTCAATCCCATTAGCAATGAGCACCCACCTTTTGTAAAGTGGCTGGAAGATCCCATCTGATGTAGCCAGGCTGGTACATGCCAGAAATTCTGGCTGTCTAGTATATTTTTACTTCTTTTGATGTGGATTTTTACTCTTTTTTTAATATGTCTTTACCTGTAACTGCCATGAATCCACGTATTTATGTAGACACAAAAATAATTGATATCTAAGTGATTGTTACAATGAAGTTGTTGCACTTTGTTATATTTTGGATAACGAGTACTCTCCATACACTTGGATTTCCTTCTGTAACTCTTTAAATTGCCTGGACTGTGTGTGTAGTGTAAGAAATTTGTTAAGATTAGATAAAATTTTATAGCCTAGCAATCAAAAGAGAGGGTAAGTGTATGTTTATACCATATATTTGTAATGTGTATATATAATATATATAGAGTATATTTTAATAGAATATACATGTACAATATGTAAAAATGTGCTAAATAATACCTGGTCAGTGAATGGTGTCAGTGCTTTATCAGTTCTTCTGTGGTTTAATCGCTGGAATCCTTCATTGATTTTATTGAAGTAGAATTTCCAAAAGGTATTGCTGATTCCAGCAAAGTACCAGTTGTGCTGGTCTTTCAAGGATCAATTCCTTTTATACACAAGCGACAGGAGTAAGAGAAACATAACCTTGAGGGTGGCTCTTACAATTAAAACATCCCATAGAGTTTTGCATTCTGCAAATTCCAAGTCACTTTCTGAAGCAGACTAGAGCCTTCTGTTTCCGAAATGTGTTTGTATGCCAGGGAGGTTGTCATTTAATCAGTTCTATCATTCCCACAGATCCGAGGTTCCCGGGTCATCCCTTGTTTGAGCAGCGAAGCCCCCCACCGCCACCGCCTCCCCCGCTTCTTAACAGCGCCCATCCCGTTCCTACGCAGAGCCCGATGCCGTTCAGCCCGCCCGGGCCCGCCTTTAACCAGCAGGGACAGCAGCCGGTGTACCCCCGGGATCGGCCGGTGCGGCCCAGCATGCAGCCCCAGGGCCCGGTGGGGATCCTGCACTTCAACCAGCCGGGCTCTGCCACCCCGCGGCCCTTCATCCCCCCGCGGCAGCAGTTCCTGCAGGCGCCGGGACAGCCCTTCCTGTCCCCGCACACGCAGCCCAGCATGCAGGTACGGGGCCGGGGAGGAACCGAGCCGAAGCCCATTGGCATTGCAGGTCCGAGGCGGACGGCCCTGTGGTGCCATTACTGCTGTACCTGGAGAGTGATGGATCTTCTCCCCGCTGCGGTGCCGGGGGCCCGCTGCGGTGCCGGGGGCCCGCTGCGGTGCCGGGGGCCCGCTGCGGTGCCGGGGGCCCGCTGCGGTGCCGGGGGCCCGCTGCGGTGCCGGGGGCCCGCTGCGGTGCCGGGGGCCCGCTGCGGTGCCGGGGGCCCGCTGCGGTGCCGGGGGCCCGCTGCGGTGCCGGGGGCCCGCTGCGGTGCCGGGGGCCCGCTGCGGTGCCGGGGGCCCGCTGCGGTGCCGGGGGCCCGCTGCGGTGCCGGGGGCCCGCTGCGGTGCCGGGGGCCCGCTGCGGTGCCGGGGGCCCGCTGCGGTGCCGGGGGCCCGCTGCGGTGCCGGGGCGGCAGCGCCCTCTGCCGACAGCGGCCCCCGGCCGAGCGCGGAGCGCGGCAGTGAGGCTGCAGCAGCGCTTTGGGGATGTGCAGAGGGCCAGGATAAACTTCATTAGAAAGCGGTGTAGACGACAGGAACCCTTGAATTCGGCTGCTTTTTCTTTTTTTTTTTTCTTTTTTTTTTTCTTTTTTTTTTTTTTACTTCAGCTGTTGCTTTACACAGGTTTAAGGTTACACTGCTTCTGTTGGTCTGTTTTTTCCACTGTATGATTTTAGTTTAACCTGGTTCATAGCTGCTTACAGTTCTAAGGACTTGGGAGGCTGGAGCTGTTTTTCAGGGGTTTATTACCTTGAAACTAATTTTTTTCTTTTTCATGCGAAGGGTCCCATGCATCCTCCATTACAGCCTCAGCCACAACCTCAGCCTCAGCAGCACCATCACCAGCAGCAACAGCAGCACCATCACCAGCAGCAGCAGCAGCATCACCATCTCCAAGGGCCTCCACAGCCCTTGATGCCCATGAACCAGCCACAGTTCAGGCCTCACATGCAAGCCACACAGCAGCAGCCAAATAACAACAGGATGCAGTGTCAGCCACGACAGGGTCCAATGAAGCCAAGGCATGTAAGTACCACATACGTCAGTGTCCTGCATAAATAATAGCTGTGGAAGCACAGGTTTCAAAACTCACCAGTGTGGGTTTTCAGTTCCATTTATTCCCTTCCTGCTCTTTCCCCTACATCTACCATTTCCTGCTCATTTTCTGCCTTGATCATTTTCTAATCTACATTGAAAAATACCATGTGTATCTTTCTTTTCTCCTCTGGTCTTCAGTGTTCTTTTTAATTTGGGTCCAGCAGGAGATGTTGCAGTTGGCCAAGAACTAGCAATAAAGGGGTTTTGAAAGATAGGTTTGCTTTATAAGGCTTTACAACTGCTGGTAGTCTGTGATCGTGTGGGAGCCCAGTTCTGTGACACTCTCGATTTGAAGGCCTCTCTATACCACTGCTGATCAGTTTTCTGGTTCAGATAATGCCTCCCCTGTCTTGTGAGTTTCCTCCAATGCAGCAATTTCTGCTGCTTGGTAGGTGGGTAGCACAACAGCCTGGAGCAGTGCTCAAGACAATACAACTATAGTTTAGCATAAGTGCTTTGATTAGGAAAGGAAATCACACAGTGAGTCCAATTTCTGAGAATGGTGCTAAACAAGTGAGATTAAGTTTTGCTTTTTATTCAAAAAAAAGTTTATTAAAATATTCTCATTCCTGGGTTTTTTTTCTGACATTAAAAATATTGTACCTCTTCACAAAGCTTGTTCTCCCAAATTGAACCAAATCAGGAAAATGTGAAACCGAAACCACTTCAGCCTGATCTGTGGTGGAAGTCAGCAGTTTTTTTCCTTTCTGCTTTTCAGAACACCCCATCCCAGAATATTGTCAAGCGTTCGAATCAGCAGCTCCAGTCGACTGCTCCCAGGAACAGCAACTTGCGCGAGCTGCCGATCGCCCCGTCCCATGCCATGGAGATGAACAACAGCAGGAGAAACTCCACCCCAGCTGCTCAGGTCAAACCCATTACCAGCACCATGTCTGCCACCAAGTCTGTCACTGGTGGTGGCAACTCCCAGGGAAGGCCTGAGATGAAAGCTAAAGCAATCGCTCCAGTGGGCCAGGCAAAGTCAGAAGGAAAATCTGAACCAGAGGTAAGGGATTTTTTTTTTTTTTTTCTTAAACAAAAGACCAGAAGCCAAACAACAAGAAACAAAGGTCTCACCTTTAAAAATCTTTTCTAGTCTGATCTATGAACTGAAAGCGTGCAATGTATTATCCACCAAATATTTTTGGTGCCACTAGAGGCCTCCCTTCTGAATTGCACTTTTCTCTTTTATTGCAATAGCAGAAATAGTCTCCATTGACATAAAAGGTCGGAAGGCTGGCAAGGCAATGGTGAACTTGTTTTGCAGGAAGAGGAGTCATTTCTAGTAGGAAAAGACAATTCAAGTAAAGGTCATCAGTGATACAAGTCTCTGAAATACTAATTTTGCACATTTTTATCTTTGGAGAATTATAATTGATTTTCAGGTGATCATATTTTTGTGAATCTGAAAGTGTCTTCTCTGCTATTTTGTATGATGCTGTATGGCTCAAAGGAAAAGACAGAAGGCTGTCTGGAGAGCTGTCTTCCTCTTGCTGTTTTCCTTTCAGCTGTTCAGTCTCTACTAGGCCTTGAGCATTCATGCAGGAGATCATAGCTGTGCTGTCCGTGGAGGTTCTTGCTCTTGCAAAGGAGAATCTCTTTTTCATGAAACCTTTTCATGTAAGGGAAAAGAGGAGATGCTTTTAAGTTTTCCATTCTGGAGAAAGTGATGCTGTTTGCTCTGCTGGTATTCTTCACAATTGAAAAAATCAAATGCCAGTGTTTTCAGCTCCACTGGATTGTGTCATATGAACAGACGACCATTTCCCTGCACATCTCTCCTGGAAGCTAGAGAAGACTCTCCATGAGCTCTGTTACTTTGAGAGAGTGTGTAGGATTGGACTGATGGTGCTCTTTATCCTGGGGATGATGCTAAATACACCCTGTGTGCTTCGTTAGGCTATTCTGTGAAGAACTGTAAATCTTCATAGTTACAGTTAACCCTGAATCTTGTCTCAAGGACCAGGTTTTCTCCAGCAACCGTTGAAAGCTTTAATTGTGATAATGCTGTCTTCCTTTTAAGCTGCTCATGATTAGCTTTTCATCTTGTTCTTGAATTAGGGATGGTCATAACTAATTTCCACAAATGAGGCACAAAGGAAACCCAAAGCTTATCAGTGTTTGACCTCCTGTGCACTTGCTTTTCAATGGAAATAAAAAAAAAATCTTTTTTTTAGCTTTTAATTTTCACCTTTTTTGGAAAAAAGTATTTAAGTAATCTCCTTCACCTCAATTCAGTCTCTTGGAATAATCTCAGTCACAGAAAATGCAGTGCTTCATAGAGAATCCTTGTCTTTCAGGCCATTAGTAAGGTAAGTCTTGAAAAATCACAGGCCTCCCCTTCTAAAACATGTTGAAGTTATTCTGTAGTGTAGTCATATGAAAATTAAGGTATTAGTTCTGAAGTATCTCTGGCAGTATTTAGAAAAAAAATAAGAATATTTTAAAATTTATTTTAATTAAATGAATTAGAAAACTAAACAAACAAACAAGCCCGAAGCAGTCATCTTGTTGTCTCCATTTTACATTTTAAACATCCTCTAGCCTGTGATTATAAAACCAACTATTCTTACCTGTGTGAATTCTTGGCATATTATGAATAAAACTTTATTTCTCTGTCAAAATTGTCATTGAAAAAATTCTGATACCTGTTTCATGCAAGTTTTGCAAAGGATAAAAAAACAGGGTTGTGTTGGAAAAAAATGAAATCTCCTAGTAAAGCCCTTGTAGATATATTTGGCAAGCATTAGGAGAGTGTGACTGTGTGCACACAGAACCTTCTCCTTCCAAAGCACACCTGGAACAGAGTCTGGTGATAAAACAGCGTAGTAGTTGTCCCATTTCTGCTGTGCTACTGCAGAAATACTGTTCAATGCTGCTGCTTCTTGTCACTCTTACAGATGGGAATGCTGCACTAAGAATGTTCATTTACAAGTATTTCACTGTTTTTGTAGTGTAGGTTATTACATATCTCTCCTTAGGCAGATTGTAATGTTTTGCAGTCTTTTTTTGTGTTTTTCTTATAATTAGCTGACTTTGTCCTTTTCTTTTGCTTTTGATGACGATGAGGAAGAGTTAACTTCTGTCACTTTTTCTAGTGTATGGCACATAACTGAATTGGGCAGGTTATTTTGCAAGTGTCTTCAACTGGAAAATTAAGACTTTGCTTTGCATCTTTCTTCCAGAGTCAGTGGCTGTATTTATGAGTGACCTGTCATTTAGGAAGCTCCAAAAAAATAGCAATATTGGCTGTTAGAGGTTTTGCTCACCCTAAATATAGATATTTGAAAGGTTTGCAATGTGAGTGACTAGAAGATTATGAACTGTATATTAATGAATGCTTGTGTTCCTGTGAGGCTGCAAAATACTGACCTTAAATGCCTGTTCAGAATAGCTTTTACTCCCTAGGATTTAAATTGTATATCCTCAGTCTGAAACATCATTTTGTCATTGAAATAGGAAAGTCTGGATGATGTGGGCCTAATTCTGCTCCTGTTGAAGTCAGCTTAGGATAAGAGGAATTAAGGCAGTATTAAGCATTTTTGAGTTTAAAGAAGAGGGAGAATGGAGAAAGGTGATGTGTCTTTAGGAGAAATGGATATTGCTCAGAACAGGAGGGAGATTAGTAGAGCTCTGTATAGTCATCGATGTAGTGATGTTGGTACTTATATTGGGGATAATGCCCTTGATGTACTGAAGGAAAACCTTCGTATTCCATTCTTCCAAATCCAGTAAATTGTGAATTTTAGTTGTTGGATTTTACGTTGCTGTCTTTTCTAACAAGGCTTGCAATATGGAAAGGAGCTACTGCATTAAATTACTAGATCGAGTATATCTGAGTATTTTCATCTTTTTGGAAATGAACTACCTGAAAATTTGTAAATGTCTATAAACTAGAATTTTCTCCAGTTTAAATAACTTCCAAATTTTTGTAGTGGTTCCTCCTGTCTTGTGCTTAGAAGAGTCTTACCACAGTTTTTGTTTCCAGTTGGAAATTAGCAAGAGGGCAGTGTGCTTCTTGGAGTAACTTGTCACCTTGTTCTTGGCTCTCTCCCTGTTTGTCCGAGATGTACAACACCTCTGCTTTTGGGGTGTCTCATAACTTCCTCGGGTTCAGGGGCTGATGTTATCAACAATGTGAAATGTACAGTGTGTATACCTAGGTACCCTTTAATTCAGGTATTTTGTTGATTTGAACACAAGCAGCCAAATGATGCAATTTGGATCTGGCTGTACCTTTTGCAAACACTTGGCATGAATTTTTAGACAAATTATTCTAGCCTCTTATGTTTTTAATGTTACCACTTAAAAATATAGACAAGCCTGTTGAATAGATTTGTGTTTCTGCCACAGATCAAACCATTTTGATTGCTCTGTGCTTTTACCCATTTTACTGAGACACATAAGTCATCCTGGTTGCATGATTCCTTTTTTATTTCTTGGGAGCCAGCCAGAACATTAACAGTGTCTGGTTCTTATGACTCAGCATTTAATTCTATTAATTGGCAATTAATCCTGCAGATCTCTGAAAAAGCATGGGTTTGTTTATTTCTTTTTAATTCACTACATGAAAAGCAAGCTACTGGTACTAGGATTTAAATTTCAGCAGAAAGTTCAATCCCTTGATTTAGGGTGTGTCCTTGCTGTCTTTTCCTAAGTCAACAGTGCCATTCTGGGTTCCCCAGAAAAAGGATGTGGGGCTCCTGCTTCTCTTGCTGATGCTCCTCAGCTGGATTCAGGAAAGCAGACTGTCACATTTTCTTCTGGTGCTTTCCATCAGAACTGCTTTGAACCTGAGGGCAGAAGAAAAGCCTACAGCTAAGGCTGTCTTCCTTCAAACCTCAATGAAATGCATTATGTTAAAGCTGTTCAAAGATGGATGAGAATTCCCACTTAAAAAAAAATTCAAAACCTGGTAGAAGAAAGCTACCCCTACAAAACCAAGTGCATGTCTGGCTTTTTGTATTCTGCAGCTTGCAGTAAAGGGAGGAGCCATATACACGTACAATGTGCCATTTCTTCATGGAGCTGGGGAGTTTTCTACCCAAAACATGTGAAGCTTAACAGTTTATCTAGGGAAAAGGCTGCTTCGTGTTTTTCTGCTTTTTCACCTACTGATAATGTTGCTTCCAGACACAGGATGTGAAAATTAGAATGGTTTGAACTTTGGAGAATGTGTACTTTCTCCCACTTGATTCTGTAGGCAAAATGCTTGCTTGTCTTGCCTTTTTGTTTCTTTCCTTGGCAGTGCTGTTGTTGGTTGGAGAAGTCTGTACTGGACTTTTTGAATTAATGGATGGAAATCATTAGCAATAGGCATTGTGTCCTGTGTTCATCTTGACCCTGTCTGGTCTGTTCCATATGCTGAATGTCCTTATTAAGTACTATAGGTCATTTATATGTACTACACATCACATTAATACCCCCACTCTCTAGGGTGGTGTATATAAAGTGCTCTTAAAGCTGAGGAGAAGGGGATTTAACTGCCCCTGTTTTCAACCTGATAAGGAGTTTGCTGTCTGTCTCAGTCTGTACTGTTGGGCCGTTATACAACTCAATTGAGTTAAACCTGACTTCGAATGGAGGTATTTTGTTAATCATCACGGGGCCTTTATATTGTCTTCCTCTAGCTGCAAGGGTATTTTGTTTAGAATTTAACAGTAGTAGTAACTTGCTTTTGAAGGATTTAGGTCTTCCTTCAGCCTGTTAACAGACTGATCCACAGTTGTCATATAACCTCAGGGCTCTTGATGCTTGATTTTAACCTTTAAGAAGGGATTGACTTCCCAGGATCATTACTAATTTCCTGAGTTAAGTTCCAGAAAGGAAGGGTTTGGATTTTATTTGCGTTCAAAGTTGCCTGAATATTCTACTAAGCATTCTTCAAACTGCATTTGTGTTGTTAATAGAGTTTGTCAGTCATCTTTCTGTGCTTAATTCTTGGCATAGTTGGAATCAGTGTATCTGTCCAAGGGCTGTTGGAGGGATGTATTAGTCAGAGTCCCTTGGGATGTTCATTCCTTGTCTGCTAGGCAGGACTCATTTGAGAAAGCACACATCTCTGTGCTGCTGTGTGTAACCTTTGAGTTGGTGTTCTGAGCCTACCACATCGTGATCTACATCTCCCAAGGCCTTCAGAACTTGTTAGGTGATAAAATGAACAGGCAAATCCCTCATAATAGAGGGCACTGGTAGCAGTGGTGATCTTCTGAAAACTAGTGGTGCAATGTTCCAATTAAACATAAGGGAAAAAAATTAAAGGGCTTCCTTCAAAAGTAAACTTGGTATTGGCTCATGGCATCCATCAGGCTTGTTTAGATAAACTGTAGAATATTATGGTCTAAACCAAAGCAAGTGAATAAACTAATTCAGTAAGTTAAGTGAAACAAGTTTTCCCTCTGAACAGTTGTAATAATTGTGATCCTTAGTGTCTCTGAAAATGACTGAAAATTTTATTAATTGCATCAGGATCTGCATAACAGCACCTCCCCCTCCTAGCTGGAGCTTTTGTGTTTTCTTATCCTTTGCAAGCTATCTTAAGGGTTTTAATTTTCTCCTGTATTTCATAAGGGTCATATTCTATTTTTTGCTACAATCCAGCATCTCTAGTTGTCAGTACAAGATGAAATATTTGTATTACCTCCTGTAGAAGTATGTTTTTCTGTACCATCTATCAACACAGACCTCTAATTTAGTTGTCACGGTGATTATTAATCACCACCAGCATGTTCCATGAAGTATAGATAAAGATAAGAACTTCTGGGTAGATGCAGCATTCTCATGCAAAGAACTGTGTTAGACCTCATCCCTGAACTACAACCCATACTTGAAAAATAAATACAGATTGTAGAATTGCAGTTTAGTTAGTCTTTAGCCATTGTTTAGGCTTCTAATTAGACTGCTAATTAGATGCTTGTAATTGGACTTCTAATTTGAGACAATGAGCTGGTTTTTGGTAATGGTGAGAATAATCCCTGTCAATACTTGCTCAGGGAAGAAGCAGCTACAGCTGAAGGAAACAAGCATTCAGGATTTGTGCATCTGGGTGCTGTGAGTGCAAATCTGACTCTGCTGGGCTTTCACGTCCGTGAACCAACATTATGGCTGAATCTGTTTTGCTGGTTTTTTTCTTGGGTTGGGGAGGATTCTGGGGTGCACTAGCATTAAAAGTGCATGAATATTAAAAAAAGACCCAAACCTTCAAGTCACACATTTGGGTCATATATGTTCAAAAAATGGCAGTTGTGTTGAAAACAGTTTGCACCCAGTTGCTGCAAGATACATAAAGGTTTATCACAGATTCCCAGTTTCTGAGAAATATTTTAACACTCTTCATGCATTAATTTACCAGCATGCGAAGTATCTTTACTTGGAGAGGCTGTTGTTGGTGATTAATACATCTTGGGTAGAGTGTGCTCATTACCATTTGTAAGCATTCTCTGTAAGTCTAACTTAATATTTCAAATGGTTAGAGAGAAATAATATAATAAAAAAGCTTCCTAATTTTGAAAAATATGTGATTTTATTGCAAGAGCCATTTGATTTCTTTTCCAGGATAATGAAAATCTGCGTTTCCTTGACTCTTGTCCATTTCTATACAGCTTTTCATAAGAACCTGTTCTGCCAGAGTTGAAGAATCTTTAGAAAGGTTATTTGATGGTGTGTAGTACATTCAGAGGGGCCCAGGGCTGGAATATTAAAGGCATTCTCTATATACCATTAATATTCCAACACTGCATTTGGCAACATTTTGATTCTGAAGAGAGTGCATGAGTTCAAGGTCAGAGAGATTGACTTGTGCTGTTCATTATAACCAATTATTGTGTGACAAATGAGTTTGAGATCAGGCTTAAAATTCTGTGAGAAAAATCAATAGTTCTAATCAGGGCCTTTCAGGTCATTTACCAGCCTACCTTTTGTTACTTTGTCAGAAAAGAGCAAGATAAAACCTGTGTGACAGTGGGTTGCCTCTGTATTGTTACCTTCTGTTTGAAACATATTTTGATATCTTGAATTATATTAATAGTTTAATTGGTTTTGGAAACTTTTAAATTAGTTCTAATTTGTAAAACTCTTTTTTTTTTTTTTTTTTTTAGTATTCTGATCAGATTTCTCAAGTGGTATTAAAGCTCTTCTGTCTAGGAAGTAGTATATCCAAGTCCTAAACCAGATTTGAGCTGTTTGTCTGTAATGAATAGCAAATAAACCTTAGCAGCAGATACACTCCACTATATAGCCTTGCTTTGGTATCAGGGAAAATTTAAAAGTCTGTTCAGAGTTACAACTTTACAATATCTGAAACAATTTCATGTTGTTTTGACCAAGTTAGGCATCTGTTTAGATTTTATAAATTCATTTGTTTCTTCCTTTGTAGTATCCAGACGAAGATGAGGAAACTCGGTTGTATCGTTTGAAGATAGAGGAGCAGAAGCGCCTGAGAGAGGAGATCCTGAAGCAGAAGGAGCTGAGGCGGCAGCAGCAGGCTGGGGCCAGGAAGAGAGAGCTGCTGGAGAGACTTGCACAGCAGCAGCAGCAGCAGCAGCAGCCTTGCTCCCAGCAGTCCTACATGCAGCACGAGGAGGACTCCTCCGAATTCCCCTCCAACGGCAGCCCCTACATCCCCCACTCCGGCTTGCAGACCAGGCACAACGTGAAAAACAGACTCCTTGTTCGAAAGCAAGACGCGGTAGTTCCAAACATCCACCCCAAACCCACAGATTTCCCCCAGGGCGCAGGGGACGGGCAGTACCAAGGACAGCAGATGAAGCCGGTGAAGCAGCTGAGGCAGACTAGAACAGTTCCTGCCGGTCAGCCTCCGGCGCCGCAGAAAGCGCTACAGAGCAAACCGGCCGCAGCGGCGCTGCCCACGCCACAGGCGGCTCGAGTGGCCTCCGTCCCCGCCAGGCCCCAGGAGCAGAAGCCGGGGGTGAAAAGGACTGTCATGCAGCGGACAAACAGTGGTAGTGATGGGCCCCATGTCGGCAGCAAAGTCAGGGTGATTAAGTTGTCAGGAGGGGTAAGTTTACAAGGCTCGTCTCATCTATGTGTCTCCTCGTGGTTTGTTTCTGTGTGTTTGACTCTGTGTAATCCCGAAATAAAAAATGGGCCTGAGCTGGTGAGGGAAGTAACAGGTTTAGCATACCTAATAGTCTATATATTATATTTTCAGAACTGTAATTTATTAGCAGCTATTAAGCAATTAGTGTTTCCTGTAATGCTTTACTGCCAGGCAGTTACCAGTGAAATGATATTGAAATACTCCTTTAAGTTGTTACTTGGAGTCTGAAGTCTGAAAGACTGCTCAATTGAACTCCTTTTGCTTGAGGTTGATAGGTCTGATAATTGCTCAGAGAAAAGAATTCAGGTGACTGTATTTAGTTAAGGTTTGGTTAAAAACAGCCTGCTTATATTTGGTAAGTGAGGCCACCTAATTTGGTTGTGTGCAGATGTTGGTATTAGTATGGTTTCTACTCAGGGGAAGATGGTTTCTATTTTCTTGGGAAGCATGTTATGAAACTAATTTAAGCAGTACATTGGAGAGGGGCGTTTACTGTTAGAGGCCAGGTTTAAAATGTTACCATTTCACTTCTGCATCTAAATGAGATTTCCTTATCTCTTGATGAGGAGTCTTTTATCTGCAGTGTGTCCCTTGAGCACTGGTGTGGAGGACTCACAATGATGGTCTTGAGGACAGTGTGCCTATTTAAAATCTGGGGTTTTGGTGAGAAAGTCTCTCGACCAAATTTCTTCTGTCTTAATGAAAAGACAAGTTAATTTGTTAGGGCTCTAAAGAAACTAAGATGCAGGGACGTGGAGATCACGTTGTCAGTGTTTGAAGTCTGTCCTTGGGTTTATGCTGTGGAGGAAAGAATGATCTGATGTAGCAGCACATTGGAGGTGCTTTTCTGGAAGAATGCTTTTAAATTATTTGGAGAATTTTATAGGGAAAACAAATCAGTGTGTAACGGGCTGAACAAGGCCTTGGAGGCTAGGCTTCGTTCTGTAGAAATGGGAAGTTGAAATGCCTAAAGTCTTAACTACTTTTTATTAATGTTTTTCTACAGCTCATAAAACTTAATTACACTCAGAACTGTGAATTACACAACAACTGTATGGTCTTTCCAAATATTAACATACAGGGCATTATTGACTACATAGACATCCTGCACTTCAGGTTGTTGTCAGTTTTAATTCCTCAGACATGGTAACTTAAGTACAGAAGAATAAAGTGCAGGAAGCAGGAAAGAAATTAATTCTGTTGAGCTAAAAATATTTATATATAAGTATGTCTGCAGGAATCCCAGTGGCCTGCAAGAGGTATGACAGGTTTGTGATCCATGCATAATTGAATAAAGCACTCATGCACAACTTCTTTTATTATGTGGTGAAACAAAACAATGGCAGTCACAACTGTATACAGCTCCTTGTAACAAATAATTATCAATGCCCAGAGTAGCATTCACAACAAAATAATTTTTATCACAGTGCTCTATTTCAGAAGACCATGAATGATTTGTTTCAGATAAGTCTCATGGTAAGCAAGAGCAATTAGCTTAATTAAATGCATGTGTAACTCCTCATTCATTTTATTCAGAAGCAGATTTACTCTGTTCTCCATAACTTTCAGGTACTGAGGTTTCAGCAAGGTGAAGCAGGTTCTTTACATGTAGCCTTTGTCACTGTTTTCATGTTGCCATCGACTTTTTAAGTTTCCTTCCAGCTGTGGGAGAGTGAAAGCAAGCATTGCAATTAGCTGTTAACACAGATCAAGATAGATGATTAATTTTTAATCAGTTAGTGGCAAGCTGAATCTGTGACTTTATTTCTTTGACAACATAAGGAAAAAAATAAATATTGAGCATCAGGGCAGACAATCTTCATTTTTGACAGGATTTAAAGGAAGAGTTAAAAAGTGCTTGGGCTCTGAAAACTATCACGATTGGAGATGATATTTAGTTTTCACTGCTTTAGTCTTGCCACATGCTTTTATTTATTTCACAAATTTTGCCTGGGCACTAAATATAAAGCAAAAGCCAAATGTCATTTTTCCCTAGCCATTCTCCTTAGCATGTAAATAGTGCTTCTGTTTACTCCTTGTCTTCGGCAAAGGGTTGCTGGTATCTCTTGCCTGTATGCACTGGCTCTATCCTGCAGCTAAGCATCCCTGCCCTTGCTCTCTGTCTAATTCCTTCTACTCTTTTACTTTCTTGGGCTCTTTTGTGCAAAGATGTTTTGAATACATTTGTACAAATGAGATGACTCATGATTAGACAGAATGCAGGTTCCATTTCGAAGCTCACTGGGTTCAAGTAAAGACCTGGCGAGTCTTCGCTGTTGCAGCGGTGCCCAGCACCATTGGGGAGCTCTCAGCTGCAGGAGCTGCTGGAGTCCAGAGCTGTGCTAACTCTCTAGGCCAAGCTGGCCTAAACCAGACACTGGTAACAAGGACTGTTAATTCAGTAGGGCCATCTGTAGAACCAGGATTCAGTGGTTTGGTGTTGCTGATGATGTTTTTTGTGTAACAGTTAAGCGGTGTGGTGTGTTGGTGAGAACTGTGGAGTACAGATACTGTCAGAAGAGAATGGCTTCTTTTCTTGAGGACAGTGTCTGTACTAGGCTGAGCTTTTGTCTGTGTTGCTGAGCACAGCAGTGCTACTGAAGATCTCTGACCTGCAGGACAAAATACCCCTTGGGTCCTTAAAAGATAAAATGGTCTTTCATCTGTTTCCACAATATTCTTTTGTGAGAAGATTTTACTTTTGGAATTTTAAGAATTACCATGTAAATTCCAACAATATTTTAACTTGTTCAGTTTTTCTGATGCATGATATGCTTTAATTTATGACTTCTTGTTCTTCAGGAAAATGAAAGTAGAAAATGATTCAGCATATCCAGTATGTCAGACTAAGTCTGTGTATCAAGGTGACACGTTAGGTACTCTCAGTACTGATTTTGTCTGTTGATGCTTTTTTATTTTTTAAATAAATCCCACCCTTCACCTCCCCCCAAATACTGATTTGCCCATCCCTTTCTAATACACATATAATTTATGCAGGAATGGCAGTAAAGTGAATAGTTTTCCATTTTAATCACTCCTTTTAATGTTATGTTCCTGGAAAATTAGACAGTGTTTAGCACATGGAGTTGGATTTTTTTTGTTGCTGGTTTGGTTTTGGATTGGGTTTTCTTGGGGAAAGGGGGTTGTTTTGGGTGGATTTCGGTGTGGTTTTTTGGTTTTTTTTTTTCTGCTTTGTTTTTGGTTTTGTTCTTGGTTGTGTTTTTCCAAGGAGAACCAGATATCTTTTGATGGATCCGGTATGCTTTGTTTTTGTGGCATTTCCTCAGAGCTGTCCTGTTCAGATACAAGAGCTCAGTGTATTCACTGAGTATTCATACTTGTAAATTTTATTAATAAAGCATCTGAGACTTGCTGGGCTTGCTGAGGAGCCTGAGGTCAATCCTAAAGATATTTGTAAGTATAAAGTCAATGAGAGTATAGGAAAGAAACACCATAATAAATCACTTCAAAATGTCATCATAAAATTATAGGAAATAATGGTGAAAAGACTGTTGAACTAATTTACATTGAATGGAGAGGATGAACTCTGTATTCTTGACACATTTGTCCAGCCTTTTTCTGAGATCTCATTATTGCAGATGTCCCAGGTCGTCTATTCCAGTATCAAATGTGTATATTTAGGAGAATTTTCTTGCTGTAATTTTGAATTTCTGGCTATTTGTATTATACTTGAAGAGAGATGGTCAAGAATTTCTCTCCCTTTGTGCCTGTCTCTCTTCTTAAAGATACCTTAACTGTTTCTGAGCTCTAATATCTTTCATTCTCTCTTGATGAGTCATGTTTTCTAACACCTTGGCTGTTTGTTCTTTGGGCTCTCTGTCATCAATCTGTCTGTTAAGAGTTCTAGTACCAAATGCAATTGAATTCCTTAAGTCAATATATTCAGTTGTTTTAGTCCTGGAAGAATAGGTTTGTACTAGCTATAACCTTAGGTATCTTAAGATCATATGAAATACGTGCTGAACATGTTTTCTATTTAGTTGGCGGTTCTGTGGTAAATTACAATATCTTAAAATCTCTGTATCATTGTCATCTTATGTTGTTGTTGTTGGATGATTTCTCTCTTAGCCAGAAAATGTCCTGCCATGCTCAGAGAGCTGTGTGTCTGTTCCAAAGGCCTGAAAATGCTGGTTCTTATGCTGCACCAAGAACACACCAATCTTTGTCTCTGTGGAAGGCTGCACAATGAGGGTTTTTTCATAAATACATATATAGATAAAAATCTTGGTGTTCCCTGTTGCATTACAAGCAGTATGAGTGGTCCTAATTCCTGAAAACCTGAAATGCTTCATGTGAAAAGCTTGAAATAAGAGCTGGCAAGTTCTTATGCTGGAAAAGCCTGTGACAAAAAAAAATGTCTTTGGATTGCAAAAACAACATGGAGATGGAAGATGGACAACTTCATTCGTATTTCAAGCAACTGGGAAGTGTGAGATGAATATGGAGTTCTAAATATGGAAAAAAGATCGAGATGATTCTTGTTTGATAATGTAATCTTATCAACCAAATTTGCTTAATGTTTGTACTTGTTTCTACTTGCATGTATATGTTCAAGTTTAATTAAAAATATTTGACTTGAAAGCTCTTTAGCGCCTTTCATCTAAATATGTCAGGAATTGCAAACACTAAGAGTTGTGCCATTTGTGTGGGAAGTTCATGAGGGAGCCTTTTCCCCAACCCTTGACAAAGGAACTATTGCCTTGTACAGTCCTATAACTTTTTAAGAAATGGGAGAATAGCTTTGGTGTTTATTTGTATCCCAGTGTTTGAGGGAGGCATGGATGGTGCCCACCTAGCAGTGGGCTGAGGGAGCTGCTGGAGCCAATCTGAATGCCCAGTTACCATGGCAAAATGGGCAAGACCTCTGAAGCAGCATTAATATAAATGCTGTTGAAGAAGGACTCTGCCTGCCATAACCTGCAAGATTTTGCTCTGGAAATATTTCACAAATGGTCACTAATTTCTTAATTTTAAGAAACTATTGAAATGTGTCCAGAGAAGGCCACAAAGATGGTAAGGGGACTCGAGCACCTCCCCTCTGAAGACAGGCTGAGAATGTTGGGGCTGTTCTGCCCAGAGAAGAGAGAGCTTCAAGGAGACCTTATAGAACCTTTGTAAAGGGACTGCAAGAGAGCTGAGGAGGGACTTTGTAAAAAGGCATGGAGTGATAGGACAAGGGGAATGACTTCACATTGAAGAAGGGTACATTTATATTGGATATTAGGAAGAAATTTTTTCCTGCCAGTGTGGTGAGGAACTGCAACAGGGTGCTCATAAAAGCTGTGGATGCCCCATCCTGGAAGTGTTGAAGGCCAGGTTGGATGGGGCTTTGAGCAGCCTGGGACAGTAGGCAGGAACATTTGAAAATGAGTAATAACTGTGTCCTCCCAAACCTCCAGTGAGGATGGTCCCTATAGAGACAGACTGTTTTGTGGATTGGGGTCAGGAGGTGGGCTGTGCTGTTCTCTTCAAGGGCATATTTGATTACTGGGAAAAGGAAATAAATGGGCATGTGTGGGCACACTTAGCAAGTGAAAATTAAGGTGACAGCCAAACCAGACACAGATAATACATTTTGTGGGCTTCTCATAAAATGCGTGAGAGGGAAGAGATATTTACCTAAATTGAATCTGACTTTGCTATGGATAACTGGGAGCTAAAGTGCAGTACAGTATTTTCTGTTGTAGACTGAAGAACAGGTTTCTCCTTTTCCTCAGGAGGCTTTTAAATTGTGTGTTGAGGAAGAGTGCAGCTTGCTCCTGAACACCCAGAAAGCAGAGCATTTGTTACTTGTCACTCTTGTTAAGTCTCAAAGGAGAGTTTTTCTGCCATTGTGAA
This sequence comes from Phylloscopus collybita, assembly GCA_027886175.1. NCBI lineage: Eukaryota > Metazoa > Chordata > Aves > Passeriformes > Phylloscopidae > Phylloscopus > Phylloscopus collybita. The sequence continues at coordinate 6,807,356 of JAJNNQ010000002.1, forward strand.
TGTTCAGTGCAGAATTTGTATCTGTAGGATGCTGGTGTTACAGAGTATCTTGGATCCCAATTTCCTGATAAAGACAGCTGTGACACCACTAAAGTGCTTTACAAAGAGAAAAGAGTCAGATTTCATATGAAAGTGCAATCTCTTAGCTTGGGGATGCAAGCTTGCAGAGTTGTACAGTTTAATATTTTGAGAAGTCACATCCCTCTGTTGAAAAGTTGGAGCACTTGGAATAGGCCTTTAGTGCAGAAGTTTGGCTCTTGAGTTGGGAATGTTTGGGGTGGGGGGGAGTGGGGGTTGTCTTGATTAAGACTTACCAGGAGTTTCAGGCAGGACACAAGGTGAATTTTACTTGTCAGTAGTTTTAAGCTTCAAGGAACATGAACTAGAAAGGCCAGACACAGCACAGGAAGGGACGTTCTAGTTCCCTTGTGCAGGTTTCTGATACCCAGTGCTGGCTTTCTGTGCCATAGCTGGTGTCCACCTGGGAAGTGCTCCTCCAGGAGTTTTGGGCCATCACAAGTTTTGTATTGCTCATACTTCCCAACAGGTGCTTTTTGTCTTTCTCTGCGTGTCCAGTCTTTGCTAAAATTCCCTGTGCAAAACCCACTCAGACTGGCAGCTGAAAAGTGAACCAGGAAACTTCGCTTAAAACGGGGTTTTTTCTGCATTTTGTATCTTGCAGACAACACGTAAAAATGAAGATATTTCTGAGAGTATTAGACATGTCCATTCCAGAACATTGATTTTGCTGTAGGTTTGGCATATAGTTATTATTTTTTTTTTCATAATGAGCGGGAGGCTGGTTTAAATTAAAAAAGTTGCGATTCAACACTGATTCAGCGTGATTTAAGCTGTGCTGTTGTCACTCCCAGTGAAACTTCATGCACCATGGGTAAGGCTCAGACTCTCTCCGGCCAGTCCTTCTCCATGCCTTAGTTCTCCTTTCAGGTGGATGAGGAAATACTTCAGTTAAGAGTTGTGTTAGTACATGGGATTAAATGGAATTAGGTGCTTTTTCTGCAAGACATTTTCTTCTTACTCTTCTGACTTTTCATATACCATTAGGCACAGAAGGTACTCATCACATTATGGCTCACTGAAGCAGTGTAGCAGTGTCTTTATCAAAGGAAGGGAACTATTTCTGCGTTTTATTTACTTATTGCTTAGTCTGGGTGCTCTTGCTTGTGTTAAGTTTGACCTATACAAAAATTTTTGGCTGGGAAAAATAACCCCTAAGTGACTGACCAGCATCAGAAGTGTCTTTTTTCTCTGGTGTGAATTGGGAGTGATTTGGCTCTTTCATCGCTTTCATAGTCTGATGTAGCTTATTGCTGTGTGTACTTTGAGTCAAAACTAGCCCATTAGTATGTTTTAAACCAGTTGTTAATGTTGAGTTGTCTATTGATAGAGTGCCATTTTCTAGTCTGGTGGGAGAGCAGTTTTCTTAACTACTGCTGTTCCTAAAAAGAACCTTTTAAAGGTCCTGGAAGGCCTGGAAAGGAAAAAAAAAAAAAAAAAGGTCTCCAGGTGTTTCTCATTGGCATTTGACAGATTGAAAACAGATCGTCAACTGTTCAGAAACAGTGCTTGGTCATGTCACTCGGTTGTGGGATATTTGGCAAGTGATTAGGCTTCCTATTCCCAGGTCCCCAGTCTGTCAGCCAGCTGTATCAAAGTGGTAAAGCATTTGGAGCACCAGTCAAAGAGAAATAGCTCATTATTAGGGGTTTGCTTTTTAATACATGTTCCTGATAATTGTAGTGAAAAAATACTCGTATGTTATAGATGAAAGTCACTGTTGTTCTGTGTGGTTGTTGCTTTACATTTTTTTTCTTTCTGTTATGTGGGGATCAGAGTTGTCTTTGTAGTTGTCTGTCTGTTGTACTGTAGTCAGATGCAGTATCAGCAAAATACAAGTTTACCTGTGAAAACGGATATAGCTCATGAATGGATAGTCATTTCGCTTGTCCTGAAAGTAAAGATGAATTTAATCACTGAAAGGATGTTTTCCTCCCCCAACTACTGTGGTACTTTAAAGGTACTAGTTTCTAGAAATATTGACTTAAACTGGTAACAGGTGAGGGGTTTCTCCTTTCTTACAAGAAATCAATCACACTACAATTTTGGACTGAGATTTCCCTAGAAGATTTAAGTCTTCATCGTGCTACAGAGAATTTGAGTTGTAATGCATTTCAGAAAAGCTGACAACATTTTCCTTCCCTGTGTTATTTTAACACAAATCAAGCGGAGCTTATTTATTCCCTTTAAGTGCCTTATCCGGCATGCGCATCCCTTCGCTATTGGACGATTTTGAATTAGCTTTACAAAGATTACATGGATAGGCACAGCATTGTGGTAGTTAATAGAAACCTGTGCAGTGAGGTCTGTGGGCTGCAAGATCACTAACAGTGCCAATGACAGTGAAGTATGGCCTTATCGAAAGGAGAATTCATAAGAGGCTGCCCTGGGACACTGCACCACTGTCCTTCTGTGTATCCTGACAATGTTATCTGTCCTCTCAGTACGGAGTATCAAATGTCTGTCACGAGGACAGAAATTAATTTAATGTCACCTGAAGACATGCAATTAATCTTTTAGAGGTTTTCATAATACCTTTACAGAAAGAGTTGCCAGTTTGGCGGATTTGGATTTTGGGGTTTAGCAGAAGATAAGGAAAATTAATTTTTCATCAGGGTTAATACAAGCTAGCAGGGCCACAAAGGCTGAGAAAAAATGGTTTGGGAATTTGTCAAGTGTTGTCACTCTAGAATAATGCTGCTTAACGTCTGATAGGTGTAATCAAGAGTTGAGATTTCTATAGAGGGGGATTAATCAATTTGCTCACTACAGAATGCAAGTTGGTGATACCATTCCTTCATGGGGTTTAAGAATGAAAATAAGATTTGATCTGTCAAATTGCAAGCGGCTCTGACAGTATCAATAGGCATTTTTATCAGTACATTTTAAAGCATTTGTTATAAATAAATTTGTCCTGCTAATGTTGGTGGCAAATAAACTTCATCTTCATCATAAAACTGTCATAAACGATTATGACAGAGGGCTCCAGCTTGCTAAATTCAAGCAGTCCTTCGTAAAATTCTGCTTTTAGAATTTGTGATCTCCTATTTGACAGAATTCTTTCTATGTTGTTCAAAATACAACACTGACTATATATAGATCTGTATAGTGAGAGGCTGATAAAAAACAGCCTTGATAGGTATCAGTGAATTGGTTCTAAAAGTCTTGGCCATTGAATGACATTAGTTCTTTCTGTTAGTCTAGTTTCAGGTCAAACTGCAGATTCTTCCAGAGCAGAGGTTTGAAAAACATTCAACATGTAAATCAAATCCTTTTACCTCAATCTTTTGAGCTTTGTTTATATACACACAGTGTTTGAAATTAAATTGCTTTGGCACTGCTCACAATCTTTCAGTACTTGAATTTGAAAGATACTTTTTACACTTATCCCTGAACAGAACTCCTGCAACTTAAAAAAGGCATTTTCATTACTGGAGTTTTAATTGAATAATAGAAAAGTTTCTTTAAAGAGAGCTCTTTCTTGGCCAGATCGTAGGAAGGCAAACCCTTTGTAAGACTTGGAAATTAGGAGCTCGAAACTCATGATGACTTACAGTCTAGAAATTAGGGGTAGACAACAAGGGGAAAACATTATTCCTTCATTGATCTGCAGACAAAAAATAGAAGTTCATTTTCTGCACAGGACTTTAGAGGAAATATGAAGTATAAAATCAGAGCTTGTATCAATCAGACCAGGTCTCTGTGGTCGACTAAGGCTTTCTGCCTGGGGTCAGCATTTTGTGCATCAAATTATGTGAGACAGGCCATGATGATGAGTAGATGCATCTCTGAAAAATTTAGTGCAGCCCTGTACATTGTAAAATACTCTAGGAAAGAAAATGTGTTTTGACATGAGAAGGCTTAAAATTTTAATACCTCCCTCTGTTGCTGCATATTTAAATCTAGGGAGGGCAGTGATGTAAGTTGATGAAAAATAACAATACAGAATTTGTTTTTAGGAAAATCAAAAGTTCATTTAACATGAGCTAGACCTGAGACATTTTGAGTAGAAGAGATGTTAACAATTTAGCTTTTGTGATTTAGATGTCATTTGGGGTAGCTACTGCAGTACAGTTTCAGTGGACTTTCCTGCTTGCCTGTAATTTGCTGTGTGTTTTGGTACCAGTTTGTTGTACAACTCATGAGGGAACATCAGGAGTCAGCGTATGTACAGTCATCTTAACAACTGTGTCCTTTCCTCCAAAATGTCAGTTCTCTGATGAGCATGTGACCTGTCAATAATGTTCTGAGGTTTTGTAGCTTTAAGTCCAGAATTTAAAACGCTCTTTTCAGGTGTTTTGCTTGACTTGGTTCTTCATTGTTGTACCTTGAAAAGCCACTTGTTGTTGTCTTGCATAGAAATTTAAAGAATGGTGGTGGTGGTGGTGAGAGTAATTTGCCACTGCATGGTACTACATTGTTCATTTTGGCTTGGGCAGTGTCTGTCCTTGCACTGTCGTGTCTTTAACCAGTGAAAAACGAATTGCTGCTAAAATGCATCTTCTGTGTCGTTTTGCTTGTTGGCACGTGTCACTTAGCGGTCACTTAGCTTTATTTCTTAAGAAGACCATCAGGTTTTAGCTTCAGTTGAAGCCAGGCTGCCTGGAACAGGAACTAATGTCATGTTGACTTGCTCAGCTCTGTTAGGCCTGGAGCACCATGTCACTGACTCATGGACCTCTCTTGAGAAGCAGTGCTGCAGTTTTGTCTCTGCTTCCCCTCTTCGAGTTGTCTCTAAACCAGTAAATGTTCAGAGCAGTAATGTAAAAGAAGGGGTTGATCCAGTTGTCTTTGCTTTCCTTCTTTTTGTAGGAACAAGCAAAGCTTGTTCCATCCCCTTTCTGTATTGTTTTTTTTTTTGTAGGTTTTCTTATTTCTGAAATGGATCAATTCATTAAAAAGTCCAGAGCTTTCCACGTTTTCATACTCTTGCAGAAATCATGGTAGCAGGAAAGACCAATGGTGGCATTTGAGACCCCAGCAGGGAACAAACCCCATCAGATTTTTCATCAGTGCAAACCAGTGTTGTGTGCTATTGCCTTTAACTCTGTTACAGTTCTGTGTTCAGTTTATACAGTTTTATTTGGTGATAATTGAGCTTGGTAGTTAAATATTTGGTGGTTGTTGGCCATCCTAGACTTTTATGTGAAATGATTGTGTGCTTTTGAAGTTTCAGTAATGAGCATGTTGAATGTGTTTTGTACCTGAGGGCTTTGCTCTCAGATGCTCTTCCGATGTGCTGGGATAATTTTTTGGTTTGGAAAGAAATGGTTGCAAATATTTATGGTTCTCACAGCAGGCATTTAGCAGAGATTAGATTTTAATTCCCAGTTATTGCATTTAAATTCCTCCTAGAATTTTTTTGTTCCTTTTAGTTTCATCATCTAGCTGCTGTAGGGTTGAATAAAAGAAATTATCTGATCAAGGCATAGAGCTTAGCTTATGGTGATGCTGATACCAGAACCAATACTAAAACGAGGAGGATTTAATGCTAGTAAGGTTTTGTGCATATGTTTGGGTTTTTCAGGAGTGCTCTTGCTTTTGTATTTTTGAATACAAATGGAAGAGAAACTGAAGGGAAAGCTTTATAATTTCTCACTAATTGCTGCTCTCAAAGCTTTATATACAAAACTTTCTGTGAAGACTTGGTTGCCATTCAGTTCAGGAGAGAAACAAAAAACCTGTGATTAGAGGCGGAAAAGACAGATGCAGATTTCTGTTGCTTTCTTGGACACTGTGGACAAATGCCATGATGAACTTCAGGATTTTCCCTGTGACAGATTGTGCTTTTGAGTATAGGGCAAGGAAGTTTGAAGCTCATTTGTCTGGGATTTAAGTACTTGAGTTCTTGAGAAGTTGTAGCCTGCATATCCTTTATAATGCAGAGGCCTTGATTTAGAGGTGTAAATTGTGAACTACTGAACTTGGAAACATGAGACTGACCTACATACCACAGGCTGTTTCTTATCAAATCTTAGCTGAGCTTTAGTAACCTGTCCTCACTAGGAGTTTCTTTTGCTTTTCTTTAATGTAGAGAGGTACTAATTTGTATTCTCAATGAAAATAATCTTTCTATTAGACCATAAGTCTGTTCTTTCTGCACCCTTGTGTTTTGTCTCTTTATCCACAAGAAATGTGCCAGTTAGCATGAAACCCTCTGGTTTGTGATGTGTCACAGATGCAAAAGGAGTCTTGGTTTGTGAATATTTAAGGGAAAGGGAAAAGAGAAACCTGTATAAATAAAAGTGCTTTCATAATATTTTATTTTTTCCCTTAGATATGTCTTCTATTTGAGAGCTTTTGTGGGGTTAGCAGAGGTTGGTTAGGGAGTTGGTCAAAGCCTTCCCCCTGCAGATAAAATGTTCACTAGTATTTGAGGTCTGAAGTTGAAGTCCTGTCAAGGTATGGATACTGCTGTTGAAACCATGCAATAACACAACACATGTCATAAATGCAAAAGTACCTGATCTTTTGTCAGACTCTGCCGGTTCTTGCTTCATGGAATTTTCAGTGATTGACCTGATCTGGCCCGGCAGACACAAATTCAAGAATCACCTGTTTGTAGAAAAAAACCAAACTTTTTGGCTAGAGGTAATGGAAGGGAATAATTTCTCTGTCAGTGCTTTAAGCTCATGGTTTTACTGTGCCTGATTGCACCAGGAGATGTAATGGCAAGAGTTTTCTTGGATAAGAGAGACACTGAGATGGTGTTTCACTGTGTTTATGATTACAAATATATATAATAAGAGCTTTGTAAGGCAAGCAAAAAAACACCTTGAGGAACTGTTCCAAGTACAGACAGTGTCCGAGGAAGGGGACTGCTTAAAAAGCTGCTGGTATAGAAGTTGGCAGAATCAGTATGCACTTCAAAATAAACACCAGTTTTTGACTAAAGGGAGGTTGAAGGTTAAAAGATGAGCAGAGCATTTCCCTGATTCTTCCAACCTCCACTGTTCTTTGCTTCTCCTTCTGCAATGTGTATGTCTCTCTTTATATTAAAAAAAAGAAAGAAAAGTAATAAAAAAAATGACACACACCATAGTTCACATGTAACCTGGAAGGAAGAATGATTTGGAAAGAGAAGTGGAAACATCTTGTTGCTTTGTATATGAAAAGACATGATTGACCATTGTAATTATAATAAAGCCTGAACAAAGTAAGCTGTTCTTTAGATAGTACAGATTTATTTTAGGCTGAAGTGCAATTTCCAGGCTGAGCCTTTGCACGCGCCTGCCACAGCCACCAGTTTGCTTTAGCAGGCAAAGCTCTGCACACTCTCTGAATGAGCTGCAATGTGGCAGGAGTCTGCTCAGGGCGAGGGTGTGCAGTGCCTGGACACTGAGCCGCTGTTGTGTTGTTGATTTCAGCAGGGGGGAGAGGATGCTGGCTTTTTTCACCCAGAGGGCCAACTCCAGCGACCTCAGCAACCCCCGGAGCCGAAACAGCAGCCAGTGCGGAAGGTCACATTGACAAAGGGAATGCAGCAGCACCAACAGCAGCAGCAGGCACAGATCCATTCACCAGCTCCTCAAGGAGTCAAAAACATCCAGGGAATCCATCAACCTAAAAAGGTGATTCTTAGATGCATATTGCTGCTAGAAGTTTCACTGTCTAGCTGTGTTGCTCTGTTAATAACCAGCATTCTGTTTGTCAATTGCTAGCGCAGGGCTGCATGACCCAGGAGATGCATAATTGCATATACAGCTTTTAATCTAGAGAGACTTGTTTGTACCCAGCACAGACTGGCAGTGCCTGCAGGTTGCTTCATCTGCTGACGTTCTGGCCAGCTCAGCACTCCCTGGGGAAGTGCATGTGTCCCGAGACAGCTACTGGAGGAGATGGTAACCAACGTGCTTTCTGGCTTTAAAACCAAGTGGTTTTTTGAAGTTGTGCTTAAGATCTTATTTTGACTGTTTCCAGCAGATGTAGGAACACACAGTAACCGTTTCAGGATGCCCTTTGCTGGATCCCCAAAGTTGATATCACTCAAAACAGTTGGTGATCTTGTAACTTGATTTTTGCACTGATCATGCACTGGTAGGAGGCAGGGAAGGGTCAGGGTGGCAGGGGCGTGTGCCTCCTCTGCATTTGCAGGCTGACACACTCCTGAAAGTAGCTGGCATTTGGGCTTTTAAGTTAGTTCTTGGTTATGAACTGTTGGCCATAATCTTCCTGTTTCATATGAGGATAAAGTTTTATTGCTGATGTTGAAGGGTATGAAGTTAATTACCCACCATAGGCTTTCAAAGTAAGAATCAAGAAACTGTTGAATGTTGACTCAGTGTTAAGTGTTAACTCTGTTTAATGTTTGTTATTCTGTTTTATTGTTATTTTTCCACTCTCTGACTGTTCAACATTTAATTTGCAAGAATTAAATCTAGGCATTTCCCACTCCAGAGTACAGGCAAGAGAAACTTTGAAAGAAATAATTTTATTTAGCCTTATGCAAATAAAACTCTATTCTGGTAACAGACCAAGAGTTGGTAGCAGTAGAGATTGAAGGTGCTTGAAGCACTCTCCTGCTCTTGTGAGTACATTAAATTTAACTACAGGTTAAGAATAGAAAAAGGAGAGAGGTCTGTTGGGTTTTTTTGTCCAGACTCAAAATGTGGGAGCTGAACACATGCTGCTGATGTGATCAGTGTTGAAAACTAGGTTATGTATTTTTGTCTGAGATCCTCCACTGCTGAATTATCAATCTGTGCGTGAGCTGAAGCTTCTAGGATGAATGCAGTACATATAACTCAATGTATAACTTGTTACCCTGCTAAAAGAGGTTTGTATAAGCAGTGGATGAATGTTAGTAAGTGGCCCTTCAAATTGGCAAACAGCAGCAAGCCATTTTAAATTAACGTGTACTTTAATCAAGTCTTCAAGTAAATAGCCAACTTTTATATCCTCTGTCAAGTGCAGCAAGCAGAGTCAGTGGGTAAGTAAATCAAAATACTGTTACTTTTGTTGTTGGCAGGTCATTATGCACGGCAGAGGCAGAGGAGTAGCAGGCCAGATGGGCCGAGGACGCTTGATGCCAAATAAACAGAACCTGCGAGTGGTGGAGTGCAAACCTCAGCCCTGTATTGTGTCAGTTGAAGGGCTTTCTTCATCAACTACTGATGTCCAACTGAAAAACCTGCTGATGTCAGTGGGACCCATTCAGGTAGGTCAACCTTGGTTTATCATTTTTGTGCCAAAAGGCTTTCATTCCGGAAAGCTCAATTAATTCTCTGACACTAAATACAATGCGTGTTTGTTGGTAATTTATGTTTGAAGGCACCCCCACCCACACAAGCTACACCTGGTAGCAAAGACAAGCACGTGATGATATTGCAGCACAGGAGGCACGGTAGGATTTTTGCTAACCATCACATTCCTGCTGCAAAATTCTCCTTCATTTTGGAGTTCCAGTGCTATCCAGTGTTATTTTCTTAGGCAGTACAAGCCTGTCCATTCTGTGAGGTTGTTGAAGCCAGATGGTCGTATCAAAGCAAATGTATTTTGGGTGCTGTCCTTGTTTATTGTTGACTTGCACCTACTCTCCTTTTTGACATGTACCTTCTCCTGTCACTGCAATCCAGGGGTACAAGCACTTAATGACCCAGTGGACATTTTGTACTGTGTCGCATCCTCTACTTTTTCAGATGAGAGTACAGTTTTCTTTGGAGGATTTAATTGAGCCTTAATTTTTTAGAAGGTTCTCTTCAGTAGGGGCCTGTGAGCAAGGTTATGACATGCACACACTGGTGTATCTGCTGTGCAGCTTCTGTTCACAAACTGCCTCCTGGAACTGATGTGTCAGTTAAATGACTTGAGGAAAGCAGGAGGTTTTCAAAGCAGTGAAAGGCTTAGGAGGCCCTGTCTGACTTACTGTTACTGCATTTAAAAATATCAGTCAATGAATAATGAAAAATACAGGTGAGAAATTTTTTCCTTTTGACAGGAACAACATTTTCAGACAAATGCAGTGCATGAATTGGAGGTGTTGTGTGAGATTTCTTTATTACTGGGATCATCTCTCTGTTGCAAAACACGCTGCTCCCTGAAGATGAACACTCTGCTTCACTTGTTCCTAATTTAGTAAATGGAATAATGCTGAATTATTTACGTCATCAATTCAGAGAGGTTTAATTTGTTTGGGAAAGCAAAACTACCTTCTCAAAATACTTTGTGCCTTCATGTTCTGTAGTACTCTAGGAAATTATTCATACAGTTCCAAAGCACATTTATTCAGTGTTTACTTGCTAAATCTTGCATGAGAATATTAGAAGGAGATTAATAGAAACCCTGCAAGGAAATCTCACAATTGAGAGAAGTTATTGAGAGTGTGCTAAAAAATTTATTCAGTACTTGCTGTTTCATAGCAGACTCCAAACCTCGGTCGCTCAATTCAATGTCACAGGCCAATTTAGAGGGATGTACTTACAGGAGAAAAAACAATGACTAATTTTCTAGTGGGATTTGATGCATATCTGTGCCCTGCAGAACTTGTATTCTTGCAGCAGCATCAACTGTACCTTTGGAAATTATGCTTTCTGAAACATCATCCATTTTCACCTTGCAAGAAATCTAGAAGTAGTACTTGAGCAAGAATTTAGCTAATAATGCAGAATGCTCTTGTGCTAATTCTGCACTTGAATTTCAAGTCTGACTTGTAGAAGGCTAGAAATTTCTAGCTTGTTTGAGACTAAATGATGTTTCACAAGTATGAATGGTGAGATATGCAGGATAAAAGTGATACTTTTGTAGGAAGAATGTGAGACTGGTTCCACCATGTGTAATACTTAGGTTTTTAATTTTGTTTTTAATGGCACCATGAGAAGTGGCACCACAGAAGTCTTAATGCACCAAAAGAGGAGGATGCAGCAACAATTTTAAGCGACTTGGAGGACAAGAACAGAAAAGAGGATATTTGAAAATCAAATTGTTGCCATCCACGGCAATTAGTTTTGTACAGGTGGTGCTAGATTTTCAAAGAGGTCGATATCCTGAAGTACATGAGTGGATTTTCTCCTGGCTGTAAATTAATGTTTTCAGTGTTGTTTGTGCTCACTGCTGTACAAAATCCCCTGCAGCTGGGAGGGTCGGGGGGCTCTGATAGCAAAGGGATACTCAATTATTTCCTTGTTCTTCCTTTAATATGTGTTTCATGTAAAGGATTTTGCAGGGAGGAGTGCTGAAGTGATGCTGCTGAAGAGAGCCCAGTAGTGGCTGGAGGGGCTCTTTCCATGCAGGCCTTGGGGGTTCCTGTGTGAGGACAGTGTGTGTGAGAGGCAGGGACCAGAGCAAACAGATCTTGGGTAGTGCAGAGCTCTGGTCCTCTAAGGTGAGGTGTTGCAGCTTGATGGACTGAAATAGGAGGGATTTGGGGAGATGGCAGTTGTGAGAATATAGCAAGGTGTGAAATTCTAGCTGCTTTTTTGAAATTAGGCAAGATGCCCAGGTTTTTAGCTGGTGTCTGATGGAGCTGAAGAAATGGTAAGAGGAAGGAAAGGTGTGTCAATTCTATCTGACTCCTTACAGTGTAGAATATCCTGTCTTCAGCTGTGGGTGATATTCAGCAAAATTTTCCTTCAGGAGCTAAACTCCTCTGAGATCAGGATTTTTCATTTCATTTGTCTCCAGGGGAAATAAGTGTGTTGAACTCGTGCTTATTTTTTTTTTCAGTTGTAAAGGAAATATAAATCTGAATCAAAACTTAGGGAGTTCTCTTCATGCCTGGATAGTGTCTTGAAATGACACATATCCAACCCCCAAATCCCTGGTTAAAGGTAAGGGTTCACAAATTGTGGGACATACACCTTTGATGTTAAACAAACACCTTGCTTCAAAGCAGCACACAATCATAGCTCAGAAATCTGAGTATCTTGTGTATCAATTTCTGCTGCAGTCAGGATGGGAATGGGGGAGTGGCTGCACTGAGACAGCTCGCAGAGAAGAAGAGAAAATATTTCTAAGGATCTCCTTGCTCTTTGACAAGAAGAATGGACCACGAGCACTTGTCCCACCTGGTAGAGGAGCTCTGCTAAGTCTTCATCTTCTGTGCTGGGGCATCTGTAAAGCAACTGATCCCACACCAGCTCTGGTGTCCAAATATCCTGAATTTGTTACAGTGTGATCATCCTGTGTGTCTTTCCTCAGAAAGTGAATCTTTGCTGGCATAACAGTTTTAAGTTGTGGAAAAAGTCTGTAATCTATCATGGAGTGAATAGAAAGGAAGAGATGACTTTGCTTTTCTGAGTCCAAAAGGCTTGGGGCTTTTATTTTTAGCTTTTTCTTGTCAGTATCATTCTCAATGTACAAGTACCTTGCGCAAACCTTGGGAAGGGAAGTTAAAAACTTCCCTCAGTTTATGATATTCAGTGCTCCAAGCTTTGCCAGTGTTCTGTGAGTCGTGGTTTGGGAATAACTGGGCATGCATAAGCCTGGATGGGGGAAACTTAGAGTTGAAGTTGGAAGTTTGGCATTTTTCCCTTCCCATACCCTAGGAATGGAGAAAATTATCTTTTCCCATAGATAACCTTTGAAATAACGTTCTGTTGCCTAATCACTGAAAACGCTTTAATTCTCATCCCTGCTTCACTAAATAACTCTGTTATTAACATAGAAAAAAACCCCAAAAACATTAAGATTCTCAAGACATTGAATATAAGAAAATCTATACATCCCCTTTGTTGTAGCTGCCTTTTACAGCTCAAGCATGATGGAATTAGCAGAGGTGCTTCCTTCCAGCATACACTTTGCTGTCATACTCTTTCTGGAGAGGATAAGCTTTCAGAAGAAAATATGTACCTGCAGTAAAATCTCATTGCTGATTCTAAAATAATTACATGTTATAAATAAAATTATGTATTCCAAAGTGTTGGAAAGTACAGAAGATTTCTGAGCACATCACCAAACTAAAACCTCCTGAGGATAGTGGTGGAGCAGTGACATTCAATGCACATCCATCCAGAACCACTGGATAAAGTAGATTACTAATAAGTTGCAAAGGTCATGAGAAACAGCACTTGGTTTGGTGGGGGTTTTTTGTTTGTTTGTTTTTGTTTGTTTTTGTTTGGTTTGGTTTTTGTTTGTTTTGTTTTCTTTTGTGCTCCTGAATCTAGATTTAATATTTATACTGTCTGAAGAGATTTGTGTTCAGCTAGTTATTGCCACCCTTAGATGAATTGAGGTTTTTTAGGACGGTGGCAGGTAGAGTGAACCATTTTCTAGATCTCCAGATAATTTGAGTACTGAGGGAATTGTTCAATGGAGGTATTCCATCATCCTTTATCATGTTTTCTTACATCAAATAGATAAAAACATAAAACATCAGTGCAAAATACCAGTGTTTGTGAAGATTTAAGATCATAAAATCTGATGCTTAAAAAAAAGAGAAAAAAAGGAAAGATACACTGTTGTGTATCAGAGGTGATGAGAATGTTGGGATTGTAGGTGTACTTTGATTAGTTCTACAAATCAGGGTTTCACTCTGCTAACGCTGTCATTTCTGGTCTGGGAAAGGAAAAGCAATTCCAACTCTGATGTGCCTGGCTTTGCTTTCTTGGAGTGACAGTGCTACCTAGTGCTCAGCTGGTGTAAAGGCAGCCACAGCCAGCCCCCCGCCCTGCCTGCATTCCAAGGTGCTGGATTTATCTTGACTTCTCAGAGGCATCGGTGGAAATGCCATGGATGCACACCCCCAGAACATGGGTGCTCTTGCAGGTCAGCTGGGGGGTTCTCCTCTGGCATGAGGTGCTCAGGCTGACATGGGGACCACTGTGGTCTTTGTACTTGAGATAACATTTTCAGCTGTTGCAGAAGGGAGAAGATATGGCCAGTCCTGCTTCATCTTTGGGGCTGGGGGAAAAGAAGAGCAGCTCCATCATGAGCCTGTCCAGTTCAGCCTTTTGCTGTGGAGCTGTATGTGAGGGACAGATGCCCAGCTCAGGGACAGAACAGCCTTTCCCCTCATGACACCTTGCATATGGAAAAAGAAAGCTGAGTACTTTTAAGGGCAGATAGTAGGAAGTCAAAGGTGGCAGAAAAGCAGAAAGGAGGAGCAGAAGGTGGAAGAGATCAATTGCAGCAGCTGAGGGTGAAATAAATACATTCTGTCCCAGCCTCTGTGCCTGCTGTTAGTGCCTGGGAAGTGTCTCTGCCAGGAAAGATGCTTCAGGTGTCAGGAGACTGTGAGGACAATAAAAACATGTCTGCGTTTATTGATGGGAGGGAAGAAAAAAATAGAACCTCATCTTTCTGTTCAGAAAGTGCCTGCTGTACTGCTGTTTGACTTGTTGCAGAGCAGCTTGGATCACACACTAGAGATGATGCTGGTTGAGGAAGTTTACTTTCTCCTTGCACAGACCTGGTTTTTAGCAGCTTTATATCAACTGCCACTCCTAATCCCAAACCCACTGGTGAACTGAACATATGGTCTGCTGGGCAGTCCATTTACTTCAGTGAGAGAAATTAAGTAAAGGAGGAAACTTGCATTTCCCATGTGTCTCCTATAGTTGAAACAAGTGCTTGCTCCAGTCTCATTTCTACCTGCTTGCTTTCCATCTCCCTGTGCTCTGTCATCTCCCTTTTAACTTCTTACTCTCTGTGTAACCTCTGAGAGTTCTGGTGTCAAAGGTGTTTTTGCATTCTGCTAACAGTCTCTTGCTTTGTACTTGAGGATGTCCTGCTGTTGGTCTCAAGGCCCTTGGTTTTGCAGTGAGGCTCTATTAGAGATTATTGTGCTGATATGATCATACTGGCTATTTCAGTATTGTACAAGTAAATTTAATTACAGAGCTTGGATAGAGGAGAAATTTGAGGGCAGTGTAGATCCTCGGGCCTAAGGAAATATCTTCAGAGGGAATGGTGCTTTTATGATATTTACACTTCAGTCACTGATAACAGTTCAGTTGCAGGAAAAGCCAGAGCTGCTGATTATTTTTTAAGTTGTTGAGTTAAATAGTATGTTTTAAAACATCTTGTAAGCAAACTCTCAATCCCAAGTATGATTATGAAATATTTGGTTTCTTGAATTTTCCATTCAGCCTAAAATCTGCATCTTGCCGTGGCAGTTCTATGCAGAAAAAGGAGAACAGTCAAGATCACTATGAGCTCTGTGCTTCCTAAATCCCTTCCATGTAAAATACTCTTCCTCTCTCTAAACTAGCTTTTTATTTTTAATGCTAGAAATATGTCAGAATGTAATCTCTGTTCTCCAGAGTCGAACAGGAACATGCTCAGAGTATCTCTGACCTCAGGCTGCTATCAGGAAGTGCTGCATGGTAGATGTGTACAGCCAAATCTGTAAAGTAACCAGTCATTTGAAATCCCTTGGAAGTTATTGTATGTATTGTCAATCCTTTCCACCTGAGTGGATCCTGGAAGAGGTTTTCATCCTCTGGTGAATCTGACTAGGTCAACTTAAAGAGAATGTGTGAATGAAGTTGTTTTCTCAGAGCTGTGACGTTTGGGAGGATTGTGATATTTCAGCTCATGATAGGAGATTGTGGTATTGCACAGTGTGGCAATAGAGAAGTCTGTGAAGGAAAAGTGAGGGCCCTCCCATTAATGAGAAGTCAGGAGATGCTCACTAGAACCATTTGGTCTCCAGAGGCAGTGCTGCATCCTTCCCTGCCTCCCAGCACTGGCCTTTCAACATCTGGAGGTCACAGAATAATAACAAACTCAGATCAAATTGAGGTATCATGCTTTGGGAAACACAGAACCATGTGTTTTGTCGTTGCAATGAAGATCATAAGACCAAGGATTGCTGTAGGAGTATTTGTTCTTTAAAGATGAGAGAGCAGCTGTCATTTGTCCTGTGTGGTGCTTGTAGCTGCTTTGTGGTGCTGCCTCAGGTCTAAGACCAACACACTAAATCACTTCTTGAGAAATGTGTATTGAATTTGCATGGCCACATTTTTGTAGTGGGGGTGCTACAGGGGTGGCGTCTGTGAAAAGGTTCCCCTGTGTCTGATAGAGCCAATGCCAACCAGCTCTGGGATGGACCCACCACTGGCCTAGGCTGAGCCCATCAGCAGTGGTGTTTGGCCTCTGGGATAATGTGTTTTCAAAAGGGGAGAGGGCCTATTCAATGTTATCACTGAAAAAAAACCAGCTGCCAAATTATTCAAAAAGGATGAAAAAATTTAAGTTAAACTAGCAAGGTAACATGATTAAGAGTTGCAAAATGAATGATTTTTTGGATGTATTTCCCTAGCTTGTGTGTTTGGAATCAACAAAAGCAGAAGCTGGTGCAGTAAATCTTTGAGATAATACCTTGAAAATTTTGAGCTAATAAAATACCACAGGGTACACAAGGAGTGTTTTCTTCTGACAATAGCTGTTAACGTCATCTAAATGTAGGATCAGCTCTAAACTGCAAATCACCCCAAATTCAAAAAGACAGAAATAATCCAGTAGGATGAGTATGCAGTAATTTTACTTCAGGTTTCTGCTGAAGTGGAACTCTTTAATTTCTGTGCCCAGCCAATAGCCTGTCTGCTCAGGATGGGATAGCAGCAGCTTGGGACCTACACCTATGATAAATGTGTTGTGTGCCTTAAAATTAATGTTCTTAAAACATAAAACTTAGGGCTTAAGTAGTTAAGTGAGTAAGAAGGTTTTGTCCCCAAATCAGAATGTAAATAAATCTTTGTTAGCTAGATCCATAATGTTCACTCCTTGCAAGTCATGATAGATGAGGATTTGTTGAAAACACAGCAAAGATGGTGGCATTTCAGGCAGTGGTCACATCCTCAGAGTAACTTAGCTTAGTAGCTGTCTCTTGTTAAAACAAAACCAGAAGCTTTGGGGTTTTTTAATCTATACCCAAAGAAGGTGTATATACCTCATATACTTTAACAAACATGAAGTGATTATGCATCATTTTTGCTGACATAGTCTGAGCACAGCAGAGGCTGAGAATTTGAATTAAACCCATTAAAATTAATTTTTTTTTCAGACAGTTTCCAACTGGAGCAGCATTGTTTGTGTAGCATTAGTTTATCCTTTGTTTTGCAGTCCTTAATTCTCGGTCTTAAATCTAGGCATGTATAACTGCAGCAGTTGAGAAGATGCTGCCTTACCCCAGGCTGGGTGATGGGTTATGTTTAGGCAGTTCAGTGAAGGATCAGATGGGTTGGATTTTTTGTTTCCATAGTTGTATTGACCAGTGAAATTAAATCTGATAAAGATGCTTTTCAGTAAACTTACCCAAGAACTGATGCCTTGTTGCTGAAAGCAGTTGAGTATTAAAATGCATTTAGTGTTTTGATTGCCTTTTTTTTTTTCTTTGGAAAACAGCAGTAATACAGTATAAGAACACAGTACCCAAACTAGTCAGTCAATAAGCTTATTAATTCATAAGAAAGTATGAATAAGTTATCTATAATAATATTTAGATGCTTTGCCTAATTTTGTTAATAAGTCTGTGCTACACCAGAATGTCTTCCTTTAGTCAATTTTTTACATGCTAATTACTGAGAAACTTGTTAATAATTCATCATCATGCTTGTATAAACTGCAAAATCAAATTTTGCTTTTGTGCCTCTCAAGAATATTAATGCATTAATAGCTCAGTTCTTGTGGGAGAAGTCAGCAAATGCAGCTTTTCTTCTTCAGTCGATCACAACAAGGGTCTGGAGCATAAAGCATTGGGAGAACCTGCTGTGTAGTTGAGTGAGACCTGGCATTGTGGGGAGGATCAGTTGGCAGCAGGAGAGCTGGAGGTGGATCTAGGGAAGGGAGGGAGGCAGCTGACAGCAGGATGTGCAGGGTGCAGCTGGAAGGATACATCCCTGGGTTCTTGTACAGCTCCTCTTGTCGAACTGTTCACTAAAATATTCATCCTTTCAGTGATTCAAACAGGTTTTTCTCTTATTAAAATGTGTTGACTTCTTTTAAAGGAACAGATTTTTTTGTTTGTTTTCAGTTGTAATTCAGAGATGCTTTTGTTGTCAACTCTTAAAGTTTGTTCTTTCCAAATCTTATTTAAGGGCTGTGTTTAATTTTTAGTCTTCGAAGCGTAGGCCTCAGTGATAGGACTTAGTTTGTGGTTCTTTCTTTTCTAGCAAGAAAAGTGGTGTCAAGAATATGTGTGTTAAGATCTAGTTCTATAAATCATTAAAAAATGAGATCAGTAAGGGAGGAGAACACAAAGATCAGCATCTCTGTCACTTATTCCTGCAGATAAATCTGCAGGTGAATTGAGCTTTGTCCAGAGTCTTTCACTGCCGCTTTCTGCAGTGTGACTACATTCTTGTTGGTAAAATGTGCTTAACTGTATTCTTGACACAGCATTCTGATTTAAAAAGAGGTAAAAAGCATTTGCTGAGTGGTTTTTTTTAAAGCTAAATCCTATTTCTACCAGCTCAGAAACAAAGAAGTTGCAGTGACTTAGCTATACCTTTTCATCATAGCAGCTTTCCAAAAACTATAAAATGCAAATTAATGTGCTGGTGCTTATCAGATTTGCTGAATCCTTTAACTTTTACTCAGCTTTCACTTTGAAATCACAGGCTGGTGAAAATACTAAACATCTGTGATTTTCCTGGAGAGAGGAAAGTTTCCTGTCAGTTACAAGAAGGTGCAAAAATAATTACTTCAAAATCACAGATAGGTAAGTTACAGAAAGTGGCAAAGCTGAATTGTCAGGCTTAGATACAAAGAAAAATGACTTCTCAGTTGCCATGGCTCTTGTTAAACAAGAGAGTTTGATGTGCTCAAAAAAGATAGAAATAGACAATTTTAATAACAAATTTCATCAAGGCATTTGACACCTTGCTTAAAAGGCTCCATTAGATTGAATGAACAGGGAACAGATTAGCGGGATTAAAAGTTCTTTCACTAAGAGATACCAGAGTATGTCACCCTCAAAATGTATTGAGTGGGGTTGTATGTTGTTTCCCAAGGAGTCGTTGCTTTCTCTAAAGATGTGTGGTACTTTTTTAACAGTCTAGATGGTGGTACAGAATTTTTGAAGGTAAAGTTTAAAATCCTGAAGACTGTCCATCAGAAGGTTAGAATTATCCAAGTGTGGGGGATGCAGCTGAGTTTCAAGCAAAATGGTGGAGCAAAGAATTATGTTCATATTTATCTATCAGGAGGTCATATTCTTGAAAAGTTTTAAGGTGCCCATATACATGCATTTGTCTGTGTGTGTATATATACGTGTCTGTGTGTGTATATAGATCTAAATCTCAGTATAAAACTGTATTGCCTTTATGTAGAAACTCAGAGAAAAGTAAAGTGTTAATAATTCTTTATTCTGCGTCCAAAGCCGTAAGAACAACTGGAAGCTGAATCAGAACAATTCTGTCTTTAATGTGCTGCAGCATAGGCTGTTAAACATCCAGAACTTTCTGTGAGATGTTGGAATCACTGTGGAACTGTGAAATTTTGATTGAAGCCCTCAGATCTGTTTTAACCTCATTACTCTGAAATCTCTGGCCTGTGTTCACAGGCAGCAGGATTTCAGGATCGTATTTCCATCCTGAGTATTCTGTGATGCTGAATACTTGCTGGATGTTCTCACTGATTGTTGGGTATGTAGCTATTTAATGTGTAAAGCTTCATCTTCCTGAATTTCTCAAGTGTCTTTTGGAAAATTATTCTGTTTTAACTAAAGGGCTAACTCAAAGCATAAACTTTAATCTTCATAAGTGTGGTAACACTTCTTTACCAAGGCCACAGGACTGCTCTCTGGGATCAGCCTGACCTGGACTTCCTGCTGCAAGCAGGGAATAAGGACATGAGTTCTCCAGAGCCCTGGCTGAGGTGTGCTGTAATTTTGGAGTAGTGAGTACTACCTCACTACTATGTAGGGGTTTGGCATAGTAAAGCATTGTGGACTGCTGCTCTCATGGTATGGGGGGCTTGTATCAGATGGACTTGTCTGGGGAGATGTGTGTAGTATGGAGGACTTGGATGTGGTGATCTAATCCATCTCAGTGGGGTTTTGTGGTGGTGTCTGTCAAAATCTGGCCACTTGTTTTATAAAAACAGCGTGAGGGTATGCAGTTGAGAGAACTTGCCACTTTTTTCTGTTTCTGCCCTGTTTAACCCGTGGAAAGCTCTGATCCCTTAATGTACATCAGGTGATTGACTCTAGCTGCTTGTGTGGGCAGTTGAGCTCTGACCAGTTGAATGCTTCTTGTTGGGAGATTGGCTGTGGGGTTTGGCTCATCTGCGTGTATTGGATTGAAGAGTTGTCACCTTTGCTGAGCAAGTGATAGTCTGGGTTTTCCAACTCAAACACCATCAGCTGGGAGCCTGACTGCAGTCTCAGAAGTCTCTTTCCAGTCCATTCTTTTATTGGACACAAAAGAGAGAACAGAAATATGTTTCTGAATAAAGAAATACAGCAAAATTCCAGTTGGTTTCATGCAGAATAAGGGGCTATTGTGAAGTGGATCTTGAATATTAAAAATACGTTTCGGCTTTTTGTCTCTGCAGAGTTTACAGATGCTTCCTCAGCAACGGAAAGCCATAGCAAAATTCAAGGAGCCAGCACATGCTTTAGCATTTCAACAGAAATTCCACAGGTAAATAATTAAGCATTGCTGCCGCCTGGTTCCTTCCCTCCTTTCAGAAGATAAAATCAGTCTCCTCTGGCTCAGTCTTTCTTTAATCCAATCAAGCATCTGTTGATTAGTGACCTTCATAGAAGCTCCATGCTAGAATCACTCTGAGCACCACATTTAACTTCCTTTTAACTTTTAACAGGCACATGATAGATCTGTCCCACATCAACGTGGCGCTGATTGTGGAGTGATGTCTGCTGAGAGAAGCCCCTGCACCGGCCTCAGTGTAACCGTGGAGCTGCAGACTCGCAGTGGAGAATCCATCGGGGTGGGAACCTTGTCAGCTCAGTCTGTAACTGCTCTGTTGAACTACAGACACCACCAAGGTGACCTCCAGGAGAGGTGAATTCGAGAGGATCTGCAAAGGTGGAATTTCTGTTCAGTTTCTTCACATTCTGTTGTAACCACATGGAATTAGAGATTTTTTTTTTTTTCCAAAATGCTTTTGATGCATGTAGACATTGTTCTTCAGGATCCTACTGTGTGACCACAGTGACTTGAGAGAGAATGGTTACAGCGAAAGATTTAAAAAACTTTCTCCATAGCAAAGAATATTTGATAATGGTTGCTCTTATCTTCAATGCAAGGTATTTGAATGAAAACTCATTTTTTCTAAACAAATTAGTTGCATTGTATACCTGAGAGCACAGAAGGTATTCTTGCATAGACTTGAACATGGTCTGCTTTGCTGAATAGCAGTTTGCTGAGAAGCTTTTGGAGGTGACACTGGAAAATTGTAGTTTTGATCTTTGTAAATAAGTCTGGTTTTGCATTTTTCTATTCCAACATAGACTTCCATCTTCTCTTTCCAACTCCACTTATTCCATAAAACCCTGTGTAGGAGGAATAACACCCGCTGTATTTTCCCTTGGTTTTTAAAAACAAGGATCTTTGCCCTTCAGCAGCATCGTGGGGTAGTGAACTCTGAGTTGTAATTAGGTTGTTTTAAATAACTCTGCCAGATGCAAGGAAAAAGAAATATTTGGTGGGTCGCTTCAAAAATGTTATGCAGGAAGAGTGGTGCATTCCTGATAGCTCTTTTGGGCTAGTGTTTCATGGTTGCCTCATGCTTTATTTTGATCAGGTTTTTTTCTTTGAGATCTATTTTGTGATAAATGCTGAACCGTAAGAAGCCCATAATGGAAAGGACTTGTTTTGGTCTGGTGTTCCTGATACATAAAGGACTGTGAGGACATTGTGAAATCTCCTGGTGAACATGTCAGTTACCAAAAATGCCATGCAAACATTAAGGAGCTTATATTTTATTCAAAGTAAAATTCGTAATATTTCCTTTTGGTTAGAACCATCCAGACAGGGTTGCCAAAGAAGCAATTTTTTCAGTTACTTCTGAATAAACTTATTAAAATGTCATCTTTATATTGGATTCCAGTTTTTATGAACATTTCCTTAGTTTTTAGACCATGGTGTTTTGCTTCATGCTTTATTTTAGGAACACTCTTAAGCACTCCACCTACGTTTTGAAGGGGGGGAC
This sequence comes from Phylloscopus collybita, assembly GCA_027886175.1. Taxonomy (NCBI): domain Eukaryota; kingdom Metazoa; phylum Chordata; class Aves; order Passeriformes; family Phylloscopidae; genus Phylloscopus; species Phylloscopus collybita. Next base: position 6,829,487 of record JAJNNQ010000002.1, read on the forward strand.
TTACAGAAATGTAGGTTTGTTACCTGAGTGACTGCAGAAAAACACTATGGGTATGAAATAAAACAGCTGCAAATGGGGTCCAAAATAGGCATGCCAAGCTGGAAAGGGTTGAGCTAAGCAAATTTATAGTAACTTTTTTTAATAGTATCTTTTTTTTTTTTTTTTTTTAAATAATTTAATGGCACAGATACCTAATTGGCTTTCTTCTACTTTTGGTCCATATTTTCAATTAAGTAAAAGTTACCAAAAATAATGAGGGAATAAGTACTGTCAAAAGTCTTCCAGGTAGACCTGCTCTCTGTTCATTGAAATAATATTGAATAACATGATGCTTAGGAAATGCTCTTTAAGTCCATTTAAAACTTAGTGACAAGACACAGAATGAGAATCTTTTCATGGAAGCAAGGTTTACACCCATCTGTATAATTCATGCATTATGTTTAATAACAGCCACAATTGCTGTATATGCTTTAGGGTAGAGCCAGGACACAGCATGAGCTGCAGGTAGGAAGTGCCCAGTGGGACCAACCCCAAAGACCTGCAGAGTGATCAGCCCCAGGCTGTTTAACTCCTCACACCGTCAGCTCTGGGACCCCTATGCTGCCTCCTCAGGTTATGCCACTTTCATTCTTAAGAAATAAGTGCTTATCTTTAAAACAAGTTGCTCATCCCACTAGTAGGGAGCAGTTTCTCTGCAGTGAGCAGGACAAGGAGACATCTCGGAGTGGAGTTACAGTAGTGCGTGTCTGGAAATCTGGGATAGAGGCAAACTCCAGACAGGCCAGCAGCTGAGTTCAGCAGTAGGAACATCTGCAGTTGATCAGCTGTCCTGTCAGAAGCAAACATTATTGGGGTTAGAGGGTTTCTTGGAGCCTAAGAATATGGGTTTGATTCAAAAGTCAAAGAAGTTTGTAGAAACGCTCCTGCTTTGGGTTTTGAATCCATCCCAAAGAGCCCGAGGTTCAGCCAACTTAAGTTTTAAAATTTTTTATTCAGTTGGGTTTTTAATTTCCCTTTTTTTTTTTTTTTTTTTTTTTTTTGAGACAAATGTGTGGCTTTGGAATAAAGGCATGAAATGGCCTCATATCTATTTAAATGAAGGAGTGACGTGAGCAGTGCCTGTTTAACGAGTAGATGCATCCTCTTTAACAGCGGTTGCAGGAGATGATTGCTGTGCATAGACAGGGTATGGGTGGGTTGCTGGGGCTTAATTCAGCTGCTTACTGCAGTACCTGGGTACCTTCCTACATGTAAACATACCATATGTATGTATGTCTATATTTGTTTTATTATACACATACATACATACTCACACCCTGTGTTACCACCATCTCTCTCTAATATCGTAAAAAGCTCGGTAGCAAAAGCAGCAATTAGGTGAGTCATTTTTTAAAATGTTTGCGTTCTCTTATTTCTCAAATCCTGACTTAAAAGTGGATCTCTTGGCATTGATCAGTTTGGATGATACAGCTCCTTTAGATCCATTTGTTGTCTCCTCCCAAAAAAACCCCAAAGGCAGTAGAGCCAAAGCTAGACGGACGTGTTCTTGTTGTGTTCTCTTCCAGCACAGAGTTAAATCTGAGCATTTTAAGTTAACTTTCTTGGAAGATCTGTTGCAACCATTATCTTGTTCTTTCTTTGTAGTGAATTCACAGTACGATGCAAAATGGAAAAAAAAAAAGAGAAGGCATTTAATGTAGTATGTAAATATTGACCTTTTAAAATTAAAATGCTACTCAAAAGTGCTTACAGTCAACCACATCTTAGCTATTTGTTAGTTTTTTGTGTTGTCTTACCTAAATTTAAATGGATATGGTTCCATAAATGTTGATGTGTTTTTGTGTATATCTTCAAATTTTTATAAAGATGCTAGTAAGTCAATACATATATCCTGATCTGTGTATTATTTGTTCAGTTTTTATTAGCATAATTTTATAATTATTTTAATGGGCAACTCCAGTAGATGGTTATATGAAGTCAGCTTTTTTTTCCTTTTTCCCAAATTATTTCATTTCCATCTTGTACCACTGGAAAAATCACTTTATAACTACTCATATTTTGCCTTGACTAAAATATTGAATTACCCATATAATCTGTGGTATTTTAGTAGAATGTTCTACTTTTTTTCTTTTTTTATTTTTTTTTTTTAATTAAAAAACCTAAAACAACTCTGTCCTTTAACTTCTGAGGGGAACTACAGTGCACTGTCAGACCAAAGCACGGGGTCTTTTGAGGTTTGTTCAATTGTGCTGTTTGCAGGTATAAAATTAGGTCTGTGGTGTAATACTGTCCTCAAAAGTTGGGGCTGTTTTGGTTTCACAGGTAGGCCAGGTTGGTGGCACGTTGGTGCATCACAGTGTTATCAGTGCCAAACTTCATCAGTGCCACACCAGCTGTGTGGTGTGGTGCTGGGGATGCTCAGGGTCCTTGCTCTGCAGGCAGGGGGACGAGGACAGGTCTGTAGCATTTCCATAGCCAGAGGGATGCTGTCCTCAGCCCACACATAATCCCCAGTGGGACTTCGGGAAGGAGGAGTGGATACAGGCATCCCCTCTGCCCGGTATCCTTGGATATTTAGTTTATCCCCCCAGTTTAAATCTGAAGATTCGCTTCAGGTTTCCAAATTTCTGTAAAGAAGTCCTTCTAGCCTTTAAAATGCCAAGCAGACTGAGCATTTTAATTCACTAATGTTAGGTTTCCAGTACAAGGATACAGCTGAGAGTAAAACTGAAGGTTATTTCAGAATAACTTTGGAGGTCCTCATAGTTGTTTTTGTTTGGTTGGTTTTTTTGGTGGTTTTTTTTTGGGGTTTTTTTTTTTCATGTCAGCTCCCGGGGATAAGAAAAAACCTTTCAGTTGGTGCTAAATTTTTTATCTTTTCTTAAACATAGTATCTTTTGTCTGTGTAGCTTGAAATGCAGTTTCCCTGGAAGCTGCTTGCAGGCACTTCCTGCCGTTTGCACTCAGTAACTGCGTGTCTGTATGTGTGTGTGGGTGTGTCACCCTCCTAGCTGGGGTGAGAGGTGGGGTGGGAGGTTCTGGGGGTTCTACTTTTGAGGGGGTTTTTGGCCTGGTTTTTGGGGTTTTTTTTGTTTGTTTTGGTTTTGTTGTTTTGGTTTTGTTTCTTTTTTTCTGCTTGGGCAATACCCTGGATTTGTCCTCTGGCATAGTATTGTGATGTTCCTGTCCTTTGTGTAGTACTGTGTCTGTGATACGAGTCATGGTACTTGAAGGTAGAGATCTGGCTTCACCTGTTCACTGTCAAAAAAGGCATTTTTTGTTCAGAGAGACATTGACCTTTTTTTTAATGCATTTTTTGTGCTTTTGTTTTTGTTTCTTTTTTTAGCATCATGGTAGATGAGAAATTAAATGTAAAGGAAACAAATCCTGAACAGATTGTAGAAAGTTAGCCACATTTTAAAGGTCATTTAGGGTAACATAGAGCTTTTGTTTCAATGTTACCTTAAATCATGCCTTGTCCTCTAATTAATTCATAAACATAATACTTGAAAGTATTTTATCTTAAATCAGTATCAAATCCTAAGGATTTTCTGTAAGGTTTTTTTGTAACCTGATTTTTAATCATGGAGATAACTTACTGTCCACATGAGCACAGGGGCTTATGTACCAAACCAGATTCACATTGGATCCTTGCGTATACCAACTTCTGGTATAATATGGTTGGGAAGGATCATTTTGTTCTTGATAACGCTGCTTTTGGCAGGGTTGGGTTTTTTAATTTCAAACAAACAAACTTCCTTTTCTACTTCTCTGCTTATTTTGGTGGAGAGTGTGGTCCTTATTGCACTAAAGAAAGCCTTGAAGGGAAAGTTAATCTCACGGGGTCTTTTAGGTGCCTGTGTTGCTCTCTGCTTTCTTGGTTGAATGCACTGATTTTTCTAACTAACTGGAAATGGGCTTTATAGGTACACTTTTTCAACAGGTTGCACTGCTTTTATTTTATGTAACAGCACTTGTGGTTTTTACCATCTAGTCTTTAAACAGTATTGCAGATTACAAATGCTTTTGTAAAAGAACCTGTGTACAGTTAAATGGAGCTGTATTGCAATGTTGTGTGTAGTCCCTTGGAAGATCACAGTTTCAAACACTGCTGTATTGATGTTGTGTTTGTTCAGGATTTTCTTTGTGTGCATCTAATGGATTTTAACATGCATGGTATTTTTTTCCTAGTGTCTGTCAGGCTGAGTTTGGAACCTTACAATTTTATTTCTATTTTGAGAGTAACAAAACCTTTTGTTTGCAGGTTTTCTTTTTCAGATGATGAAACTTCTTTCAGCAGTTTAACTTCTAATTAATAGACATTTTCACTTACAGATCCAGCAGAGACCAGATGCTAACACTTATTTATTCACAGCTCTTCTGTACCATTGCATATGATTTTATTTATAAAGGATCACTTGGGTTGAGTCAACTTTCTTTTTTCCTGTGATACCCCTTGCCTCTCTGCTATGCTTTTTCACATTTCCATCTCATTTGCCCCCATTTTTCCATTTCTACAAGGATATTTGCATCCTTGTTATGTTCCTGCCCTTTTCACTCTCTGTTCACTCTGTTTTGGTTGGTTTTTTTCCTGTCTTAGTGCATTGCATTCAATACTTTGCTCTGTTTTCTGTTCTTCCAGCTCTTTTGAGGGTACTCAAACTCTAGATGTCCTACCCTGAAATCCCACCATACAGTACTTTTCTTTGCAGACCCTGGTGCCGGAAGCTGAGCTTGCTTTGATACAGGTGTCACCCCTTAGGCGGTGCTGCCCGTCCCAGAAGCATCACTTAACACTTTTGCTTTGCAGTTCTACCCGTGCTGGGGAGTGTAGACATTTCCTTTACATGCTTGAGCATTTAGCCAGGCTAAACAGGATTAACAACTGTTTTATCCTTTTCACTTTTTCAGGAGCTCTGTTCTTGAATTCAGTGATAGTAATAGCACATTTTGTTATTGCCACCTAGAAAAACCAACACTGTCGACACGATCCTACCTCCTATTACTATTACTGAATGTGATCCTTCCTAACCTGTAAAGTCCTAAGCAGCGTATATATACACACATACATATCTATGTTTGGGTGTTCTGAGAATCATTTCAAATGTACTGCTCTAATCTGGATTGCAGAGTTTGTCTATTAGCAGTTCAGGATAAAAAATCAGCAGCCGCCTGTATCATACTGACTGCACTGGGAGTGCATCTGCCTCATGTTTTCTACAGCACCATCTGCACAGGGTGTGCACTGCTGATTGCTTGGGTGTAATACTGGACTATACCAAATCCTCCACGTGCATAAGAGATCTTTGTCCTACCTATTTAAGTGAATGTAAAAATGGAAACACAAAGATGATCTCATGTACAAGTTTTTTTTTTACCTGTAATTCCATGTTTGAAATGTGAACATGTAAATATATTTATTGTACTAAAATATGTCAATAAAAACTGATTTTTTACCATTTCCTGTGTTGTTGCTTGATGTACAACTTCAAACTTGTCAAAAAGGGCTTCACACACTGGATTATTTTACCATTTTTTATTATGGTATCATCACTGAGCTTACTTTTGCATGAGCAGCATAGCACAGGGTTCTTACCCAGCTGTGCAAAGGTGCCCCAGATGGAAACAAAAGTGGCTGAGAGTAAAAGGAACTTGTGCTTGTGTGGCTGGTTCAAAGGGTCTGGTAGCTAAGAGGGGATCTCTTTTTAAAGAGATAAAGTACATACAAGGTGGAATGCCTGTGAATGTTAAAGATTTTCTGATACTTTTTAGCCACTGAGAGATCTTTTGATCTCTACTTTCAAATATTGCCTATCTTAATTCATGAGGAGCTCTTGGCAAGCTCAGTTTGGTCACTATCAGTTATTTCCTGAACACAATTATATCAGCACTGATGGAGGCTAATTCCACTGGCCTGTTGTAGATCGAGAAAAGAGATCAGAATCAGCTGTCTTGCATTTTGAAGGATTTTTTTAGTAGTTTGTTAACATTATTCCCAAAGTTCAGTGTAAAAATCCTGTCATCACTAAAAGTGCCACCTGTGATCCAGTGTATACATTTCCAGGGAAGCATTGCTAGCTTGTCACATAATCACTGGGCTAGATCTCAAGAGAATGTTGTTCTGTGGGGCAGAGTAATGTTACCCCAAGTTGTTTGTTCTGCTGGTAGCCTGATGGAGGACTCACAGCAACCAGCAACACAGTGACCTTAGGTGGCTCATCAGGGTTAAAAAATTGCCTCTGATTCAGTGATTTAAATAGGGAGCCATGTAAGAATAGCCAGTTTTGTGGTCAAAGTTCCAACTTAGTTTTCAACCTGTCATTTTGTCATGTGTTAACGAGAGGAGCACACAGTAAATACCCAACTGCAGCATTGCCTCTTCCACATCTCATCCTCCAGAGAAGGCTCCAAACCAAAGTGAACCTCACCAAAATCCCTCAAAACCCAAACTTAATGAGCCCTATCTCCTCACCTCTTTGTACCACCTTTCCCTGCCCCTGTCAGTCTAGTCTTGGGGCAGGAATTTGTGTTTTAGTGAAGTTGGAGCACCACTGAGCATTGACTCAGTCCAGTCCTGCCCTAAACAGAATGGTTTGATCACTGCACAGCACAGGGTAAGCTTCAGGAGGGCAGGTGAGGATTGGGCATAAAAGTCTGTTGGTCTTCAGAAGTTAAAATGTCCCACTGATGAATTTTGTAATTTTGTAGGATTGCAGGGTTTGTGCAGGGATGTGCTTTGAGAGATGGAAAGCTGACAACCAGGGAGAGAGGGATGAAATCAATGTGGCTAAAAAAGTTACTGAGGGGATGGAAAGGGAGTGACCAAGGGAGTTGCAAACAAACCTTTAAAATCAAATCTTGGGGCACCTAGTGGTGTGCTTCAAAAATTGGTCTTGATTGACCTTTATTAATTTGTAATGATTTGGACAGGAAGAGTTGGAGTGTGCTCATCAAGCATGCTGGGAGATAAATGAGGGAGGGCTCAGATGAGGAGGAGGATCAGGGTATCTTAGAGGAATTGGATGAACTAGAAAATTAGAATAATAGAAGTGAGATTAAATTTAATCTTGTAAAGTGCAAGGCTGTGCACTCTGGTATTAATAAATAAGGATTTTTGCTATAAGAGTCACTGGGAAAAGAGGAAGAGTAGTGAATTAATTGCAGATATCTTATCTGTAGATGAGGTGATCTATGAAGAAAAAGACTACTCCCTTTTTAGGCTGGATGCATCAGGCACTTACAGAATTGAGTTATTAGCACCTGTATGTGTGGTGTGAAGATTTAGTGCTGAACTTCAAAAATTGCAACCCAATCAACCACGTCCCTACTGCCCTAAGTAGAAACACCCTGTGAATATTTATTTGGAAAGCTTTTTTGAATGGTTCATTTATCATAGATTTCCTCTGCTTTTGCTCTACACATTCAGCCTTTCAAAGACCAGGGCTTAAGCTACAGAAAACATCCTTAGTTGGGTTCAATGAGAATTGACTGGTCACACGGTGCCACTGCTCCTTGGTTTCAGATGTCAATTCCAGTAGCTGCTGAATATACATTAAATATTTTCACCCATCCGTGCTGTTCTGAAAAGATCCCAGGGGAATGTGTGCCTGCAACTGGTGAAAAATTAAAGATGCTGACCAGGAAAATTGTTCTGTGGAGATGCTGTTGGCATTGGGGGTGCTGTGGGGAGAACTTGGGAGTTATGCATTTCTGTTTCTTCCGATTCTACTCCTGTATGCCACTGATTGTTACCTAATTAACAGTCTTTTCATTAATTTACTGATGAGAGGATTCTCCTTTTGTAAGAAGGATTTTAAGACAGCACAAGGATGGACTGAATAGCCCCACAGCCTTTTCCAGTCCTGTTTTCTAGGGTCTCAAACAAATTAGGCTCTGCCTTCTGTAACTGTGATGTTCCTGTACAGCAGCACAGAGTCCTTGCTCGCAGCAAAGCCAGTAAGAACAGAGGGAGGGGGATTTGGGAGACTTTTTCCTACCTTTACCTATGCAGTGAGTCAAGTGCCTTCCACAGCCTTTGTTAACGTGGATCCCACTGCAGGACTTGAGAGATGGGGAAATAGCTAAAAGCTTCAAAGAAAAAAAAAGTGGAAGGCAGCTCTTCCATTTGTTTTGGTAAGACTCAAAAGGTATTCAGGGTTTGGGATGCCTGGCTGCTCTTACATTCTTTGTCACTTTTTATAATTTGCTTGTTTAAAAAAAATATATATATATTGCTATCATTATTAACCTTATTATTGAAACTAGCACTTCTGCAAACAGTAGCTGGGTGCAGAATCTGAGTCATGGGGCCTGGATAGAGTTTGAGAACCCTGGCATTGTAAATATGTCCTTTTCTATTTCTAGCCTAGACTTTTGTGTGGCAATACCAGTCCTGGAAGCCAAATCCCAATTAACTGATGAGAAGATAATTTCTCTGTATAGTCTCCCTCCTAAACACTGCCACAAAAGGCTCTCTCTGCAAAGTGATACCCACAGTTCTACTGCTTCAAACCTTTCAGGCTGTTTAAAAGTGCTGGCTTATTGCAAAGGGCTTGTGTTTGTTAACTTGGGTCAGGAAAATTCAAGGATGGCATCAAAACAGGGGAGATGTGGTTGTTTCCAAGTCTTCCCTGTGCTGCTGTTAATCAGCCCTATCCAGAGGGAGGGTGCACACTGCTTTTAATGGGGGTGAGGGGCAGGGGGAATGTAATCATCCCTCATCAGCGAGACCCTCAATCACTGCACTTGAAACAGCTGGGGGTACGTAACCTCATCTTCATTTGAGAACTTTAGTACCTTTTCTCTTAGCTGCCTCCATTTTATGCCTTTTTTTTCCCCTCATAAATTTTTATGATTTTTTTTTTTTTAAGAAGAATTTATGGGTGAAATGGCAGAGACCGTGTGAAATGTGGAAGAGCTAAAAGGCTATCAGGGTGGTAAATGAGGCTAAATGGTTCTCTGCCACCAGCTGTGTGGAGTTCAGTGATTGAGTCTAACTGACAAGAAATAATTACCCCCTCTCAGGGAGGTGAAATGGGTCCTCACACTGTGAATGCTGCTGATGAAGGGGCTGTCCCAGACCGGGCAGGATCCTTTCTGACAGTCCTTGGCAGCTTGAACCCCTTGCCAGCATCCTGCACTGAGGTTTTCTTGCACAGGGAGATGTCCTTCAGTGACTCAGCACATCCCTCCTGCTCCCGGGGAGGTTCAAAACCCTGACACAACATCATGCAGGGATGAGCCCAGAGCCAAGATATTCCCTGCATTATTGATTAAAACTGGCGAGTGCCTCTTAGCTTGCTTTATTTCAAAGCAAGAGCCCTCGTGTTTCTTATTGCAAAGATGTGCATTAGCATCTAAAAGCACCTGGCTTTTTTCTTCTTGTCCAATCAATTGCAAGGAACAAATATGTGTGCATTTGTTTGCGAGAAGGAAAGGAAAGGAAAGGAAAGGAAAGGAAAGGAAAGGAAAGGAAAGGAAAGGAAAGGAAAGGAAAGGAAAGGAAAGGAAAGGAAAGGAAAGGAAAGGAAAGGAAAGGAAAGGAAAGGAAAGGAAAGGAAAGGAAAGGAAAGGAAAGGAGTTGCAGTGCTCCAGTCCTAAACATTCATCCTCACAGATCATGCTGGAGCCTTAAAAAAACCCCACAAATCAAACCCAAAGTATTTTGAATATGCAAGGAGCATGAAGTCAAACACAAAAGCATGATGGCAATGGCTTGAATGCCTCTGTATTTCCCTGGCTCTATTAGCTCTGTCACTGATTTGATGACAATGCAAACACTTTGGATATGCTGAAAATGATGTATCTGAAATCTAATTAATTATTACTGTGCACGAGCCCATCCAGGGTCATGCTGTGTACTGCCCAAGGGAAAAGAAAGCAGGTACCATCTCAGGGCAGCTCAGGAGGGTGGAGGAGGCTGTGTTGGCAGCTTGACAATGCCCTGTCCCCATCATTGCCACCCCTCACCTGGTTTCTGTAGAAGATGGTGGCTGTGCTCACCAGATGGCTGCCGTGAGCCACCATGGTGCAAACAGAGCTTGGTGGAGCCTCAGCAGGGAGGGAGCAGCTCAGTGAGGCTCTGCAACAGCCTCTGTTTCATTGCTCCTCTTTTCTGTGGCTGTTTCTGGTAGGCCTCTGCATTTTGAGATGAGAATTTTACCCGTGAAATGTCCAAGGTCCTGTGGGTTGTAACAGGCTGGTTTGTGCACGGTGTCACCACCTGGAGTTGGTGTTTGGCCTCCTCCTGCTAAGAGGTGCTGCCTTCTTGACTTCTTCCCCCTTGGTTTGGCCTCAGAAGGAGATGGGGTGGGCACTCAAGGCAGTGTGTGAGAGATTGCTGAGCACCCAGAGGCAGCATCCTCTCAGCATCTCGTACCTGGCAGCTGCTGCATCCTCGCTCTCCCCCTCCTCTCATGGCACTTAAATGGAGCAGGTGATTTTCTGAACACAGATGTACTTGTCTTACCAAAATAGTATCAATAAATACCCCCCAAAGCCTAAACATACCCTAAAAGAAGCCAAAAATCCCACAGACAAACAACCAACCCATCAAATGAAAAGACCCAACCAGGAGAGGCCTCTCTCTTCCCACCCACCATCAGGTCCTCACGAGCTCCTGGTCACCACTGTGGCCCAGCAGCTCTCCCAGCTTTGTGTGTCTGCTAAAACATAACCACTGAGGACAGGGCTGTCCCCATGTGAGCCCACAGTGCTGTGCCTGATGATTGTGTAATTCCTTAAATGCCTTTCTGTAGTACTCAGCATAATCTTCTCCATAATTTTTCCAGGAACTGATGTTGAACTAAGGGTCTGTAGCTCCCTGGGTTTTCCCTCACACCAGTCTTTTTGTAGACTGGAATAACATTGGGTAGCTCCCATCAGCAGGGACCTCCCCAGACTTCCAGGACTTTTGGTAGGGGAGGGGTCCTGCCATAACATCTGCCAGCTCCTTCAGAACTCCAGGGTGAATCCTGTCCCATGGACTTGGGAGCATTCAGTTGCCACAGCTGGTCCTTACCATGGAGGAGACAAACCAGACCCCAGATCTCCATCCACAGGGCTTGGCAGGAGGGTGAGGGGGGCCTCAGGTGAAGGTGATGCTCACCCCAAGGATCAGGAGGAGACCTAAAGGAAGGTGAGGAGGCCTTACAGGCCATGGGGAGACATCAAAAACATCAAAGCAAATGAAAAAATGCTCTAGTCAAATCTCCTGGGTGGTGTTCAAAAGTGCAGAGTGGGGAACACGATGGTTGGGAGCCTTCTCCATGGAGGTGGGGTTTCTTTACAAGATGTTTGGGGTTGCTTCCTGAGTGGAGGTGTGAAGTTACCCCTGATAAGATTTATGAAAGCCAAGTGTCACAAAATCCTCAGGGTTTTTAAAGTTTTCTTATGTTGGTGAGTGAATCTTAAGGAGGATGTGCCAGTGTGGGAGACAGTGAATGGCTGTTGCCAGCTCTGAGATTTTTTTGGCCCTGGTTTCAAGAGCTCCTGCTGGGCATGAAGGTACAAGGGCTTTTCTTCTTTCTCAGCCTCATAAAATTCAGTAAGTCTGGTATATGTCCTTCAGCCACACCTTTGCCCATCCCCAGGCCAGCAATCCAGGATGCAATTCCCTGAGAAATTCTTCCCCCAGGACCTCCCACTGCCCTCCCTATCCCTCCACCTGACCTGTGCTGCCTCTTCTAGCACAGCTGCTGGGATGGGGGAGCCTTGTCCCACCTCAGAAGGGAACTCTCCACCCCAGGAGGGGCCTGTGCCCATCTCTAACCCCTTCTGTGGGTTAAGGATCCATCTGTCATGCTTACCTTCCCCTTCCTCCTCCTGTCTCTACAGTGAGGTCTGATGATGGAGGGGCATGGAGCTGCATGGAGCGATGGATGGGGTGGGCACAAGCTCTCCTGGGCCCAGGGAGGAGGGATGCTGAAGGAGGTACTGGTAGTGCTGGAGTTTTGCCTGCTCATGCCAAGCCCAGCAGTGCCAGGAGAGGTGCCTGGTGTGCTGGGAGGTGTGCAGTGGGTGGATGAGCTGCCCAGCTGGGCACTGCCAAGCTTCCCAGGGGAGCAGAGGGTAGGGATTCCTGTTTCCCACAGGAATCTGGTCCTTGTGCCATGATTTGAAACACCTTAGGGAAACACAAAAAAAACCAAAACCCTTGTTGCAGTCTTAGATCAGAACTGTTTACACCAAATGTCCCAGAATATTCTCAGAGAACCAGTTTTAACATGTGATTTTGGAAAGGGTGTGAAAAAAATCTTACATCAGACTGAGCCAGAGACTTAGCCAGACTGAAACCCATTTACAGGAACTAATTACCAGTGTTTTGGGTAGGGTGGTTTTTTTTTTCTTCTTCTTCTTTCTTTTCCTCCTGGCATCCCCAACAGTCTTTAGACAGAGGCATAATGAACAGCCAAGGAAGCAGGCAGCCTGCAGTCTGGGCTTCTGGGAAGGGCACTCCCTGCAGGACACAACTCCTGCCACACTCCTGTTCCATGCCAGCCCTTCCTCCTGGTGGTAAATCAAAGTGTCACAGAACCACAGAATGGCTTAGGTTGGAAAAGACCCCTCAGATGCTGAGTCCAGGTGTCAGCCCAGCACTGCCATGCCCACCACTAAACTGTGTCCCCAAGTGCCACATCTACATGTCTTATAAATGCCTCCAGGGGTGGGGACTCCACCACTGCCATGGGCAGCCTCTTCCAGTGCTTGACAACCTTCTCTGTGAACCTTTCCTAAAATCCAATACAAACCTTCCCTGGTGGAACTGGAGGCCACTTCCCCTTGTCCTACTGCTTGTTCCTTGGGAGGAGACCGACTCCCCCATGGCTGTGACCTCCTTTCAGGTGGCTGTAGAGAGTGATAAGGTCTTTCCTGAGCTCCTGTCCTCCAGATTCAGGAGACAGGTAGAAAACAATAGTTTGACCTGAGTTTGTTGCTCATTTGCAGCGTTTGAGGGGTGCCAGAGCCTGGGTCCTGTGTGGCAGAGCAGAAGATTAATGCAGGAGAGGTGGGAGGAATGAAAGGAGACTGCTGCCACTGAAACTTCTTTACCTGCTGTCAGAGGGCAGGAAAAACCATAACACAGCACAAGCTAGGTCCACTGAGACTGTTTCTTCTTCCTGTTTCACAGAACCAAAAATTACCAGGCCCTTGTGCTCTGTGAGACATTTTAGGACCAATGTTGTCAGTAGGTGCTGAATGAAGTCCTGACTGTCATACTAACCTGGAAAAAGGGGTTTGGGTCCTAGTGGGAAAGAGGGGCAACACCTGCAATGTGGTCTCCATACTGCTGGCTGCTTCCTCAATGAGCTTCATTATACACACAATTAAAGGAGGAGAGTTGAATGCTACTTAGCCATGTTTTAAGGGTATTAATTTCAAGATTAAGGGCACCTGGAGATTAAATGAATTAACTCACAACCAAATCAGGTTAATTGTCAGTTTCTTTACCTGGAATGCAGCTGAAATAAAGGGAAGGTTTTAGTTCAATAAGAACTGTGGATATGTTAAAGAGCAGATTCTTGAACCAAAGGAAACTGACAACGAGAAATCGTGAATTGGGCACCAAACTGGACAAGGGAAAACCTGGGTGGCAGCATGGGTTTCAAGTTTGGCTGGGTAAAAGTCCCTGGGAGGAAACTGGGCTCTGTCTCTGAGCTGTGTACACTGTCTGTCCATGCAGGAACCACCCAAAATTGGACCCTACCTCAGGGGCTGCCCTGTGCACCCTTCTGTGGTGGGGTGTTGCTCCTGGGCAGGAGCAGAGCTGCCCTGAGGCTGGCCCCAGCAGCCCACCCTGGCTGAGGTCACAGCCTCACTTCCTACCCACATCACATCAGCTCTGACTGCAGTCACCAAAATAACATCAGCCAAAAGTGAGTGTTCCCAGGCACCTCACCTGGACATCCCATCCAGCTGTGCACATCTGTCTTGGAGCTCTTTCCTGCCAACCCCTGTCCCCTGGGTTGGACATGCTTGATTTACCAGAGCTTGGGTTGGGATGGATGTGTTCAGTGTGGCCCTGACCTCTGCTCATCTCCTGACTGCTGCCCCAACACCCAGAGGTCAGGCTGGTCAGCCCTGGAAATCTCTCCTGACATAGAAATGCAAGCTAAGCACTGCTTTAAATAACAAGTAATTAGCTGTAGAGGTATGTGTGAAACCTGTTGAAATTCCTGGAGAGATGTGATGTGTTGCTGAATGTTTGTTTTTCCATGGGTGGTGTGGCTGACCAGAGTAAATGCACATAAAGGATGAGCAACCTTCCAGCAGAGGGCCTGTCTCTAATCCTCCTTCTTTCAGAGTACCCCCTGACTTTCTTCCTGTATCTCCATCATCATCAGACTCACTCAAACTCTGAGCAAAAAAATTCAACTTCAAAACCCTTTTTTTTCCTGTGCCTGTGTGCTTCTTACCAAAGCTTTCCCCCAGCTCCAGTGGAAATGCCTCACCTGACACCTCTCAGCATCATGCTGGATTTTTGCACAGGCCTGCCACATTCCTGATGGTTATGTAGGTGTAGTTAATGCCTGTAGGACTCTGTTCTCCCTTCTTGCTTCCTTGCTTCCCATTCCTAACAGGAATAACTGTTTTTACTCACAAGGAGCACCTCTGATTATCATTTTCTCATCACTTTTATTTCTTGGTCAAAGTTGTCTCATGCTTCCTGGCAAGTATTTTGGTCACATTTATTGACCATGTCAGCTTTCCTCTTGTCACCCACCATTACACACTCCTAAATTTCTGCCAGGGCATTAGAGTAGGTAAGTGAAACAATCAATGTGTGAGGAAATCCATTTGTCTCTTCCTTCCATTTTCACGGTGAGCTTTTCACAGCCCCTCATTGCCAAACCTTCAGCTTGCCAATCAGCCCTGCTTGTTTCCATCCTCTCAGGCTGAGGTAGCACATACTGATGTGACATCACTGCAAATTCCCCTTAGATCAATTGTTCTCTCTAAAAATAAAAGGAAATCGCTGACTTTATCAAAGAGCTGTTCTCCATTAACTGACCCAGGCTGGTACTATAAATCCTATTCTCTGTTTGGCTCTCAATCTTTGATCCTTTTTTCATCTAAAACCTGCTCTGTTTTCTGTGCAGTACCAGGGTCAAGGCATTTGGCTTGTGCTTGCACACTCTCCTCCCTACCACAAATTAGAGTTTCTACTTTCACAGTTGCCCTGCCAACACAACTGATTTGATGGACCTGTGTAACATCATCCTCTCTGGATGTGCCATCTCAAATGCTGGTTCCTGGCTGCTCCTGGGTGGAGAGCAGCAAGGCTTAAAGCAGTTAAGGGCTTGAAGGGACAAATTGAATTTCTGTGGTGGATCCAGTAGTTTTCCATATGTGTCCATGAGCCATTTCTCTCGTCCTCCCGTGTCCAGCATCAGCATTCTCCTGGAAACCACAGCAAGGTGCTTTTCAAGCTGTGCTTCAGTCACCTTTGACCTGCTCCTCTCTGCAGGGTGAGTGAAGCTACCCCTGCACAGCTTCATCGTTACCTGGACATTTCAATGACATTTAGGTTATTCCTACACAAAGCTGAGCTACAAAACCTGGTTTATAGTCATTTTCCTTGTGAACCTCCAAAGAGATTGGCTTCTTTGCTGCTCAGAGACTTGCCAGCTGGCCTCCAGGAGTGAGGTCTGCCTGCAGTTATGTGTCAGGTTCTGCCTTCTGCAAGGGTGCCTGAAGAGGACTGGAAATGAATTTTCAACACCTTACAGGTATCACAAAATTGTCTAAACCACAGACAGAGCCCAGGAAGATACAGGGAGAAGAGCCATTAATACCTTCCAAGGGCTTCACTGTGCTTTCAGGCATTGTCCTTTCCATTAGTGTTAGATTTTGTTGATAAAGACTTTTTTTTTTTTTTTTTTTTTTTTCTTCCTTTTGGACCCAAAATGTGCCTGGCAGCTTGTGCAGCCCCACCAGGACCAGGGAACCTTGAGTTGTTTTCATGTTTTGACTCACTCCTTTCTGGCATGAGGGAAGTCTGGAGGTTGGCTCCATTTGGAAACCCCTGCAGGAGATGCTGGGGAGGAGCTGAAGGGACTCCTCAGCCCCAGGGTTTGTCCCTCCTCTCTCCTGCTTCTTCCTTTGACATTTCTAATTCCACTCTTGGGTGCCAAGGCAGAAACCCCAAATCTCTGGGTGGCTGTGAGGAGTCTAGAGGAGCACATTGTGCAGCACTGACTTCTCCAGGCTCTGTTCCTGCACCCCACCACTGCCTCCAGTCCCAGTGAGTTCAGCAAGACGTTTTCCTAGGAACAGATTGTCAAACCCTTCCTTCAGACAGCAGTGAACCTTTTACAAAATATTTAACACCACTGTGTTTCTCCTTCTTCAAGCAAATGCCCCTGGAGGGCTGGGGTGACACAGTCTCTTGTGGAGAGGCTGAGCTGGGTGGGCTGGTACCCAGCTGGTTTACACTTTTCTATGGTTTCCAGCATCAAAGGATTGAAATGTTCCACTCTGCTACTTTTGAATCATCTCCTGATGCCAATTTCTACTGTGCAAACTTTACCATGACATAAATACAAGAACAAGATTTATTTTCATTTCCTTATTTACTTTATTTCTTTTTTTTTTTTTTTTTTTTTTAGCATTTCAGGTTCTTGTTTGACATTTTTGCTGCAGACAATGAAGGCCAGAAGATAACTTGAAAAAAGCCAACACAATCTGGGATTGACATGCAAACACATGCTCACAGAGTCAAATTTATAAATGCCTCTGAGGATATTCACAACAAACAAAATAAAAGTTCAGCAAAAATACTCTAAATGATCAACCTATTATGCAGTGTTGTTATGTGAGAAGTTCTGTCATCAAGACAATATTTCAGCAGCTTTAGACAGATGAGATTTCTAAAGGGGATTTCTAATTTGTATTTGTTTTTAATTTGGGGTTTGGATCACAGCAGCAGCAACAATTTGTTTTGTTTTGTATTTATGGCTGCACATGTTTAAAATGGTAAATCTGCACTGACCTATTAGACCACAAAAGTGAAACTAGCTTCTGTATTCTCATTCCTTAGCTGGAAAAATAAACCCACAGCATGCATGTGTAAAATAAATTATATTTTTACAGCTTTCAGGATTGGTAACCAAAGGCTATGCAAGTATTTGGATTATCACAGTCCTGGCTTTAAAAATAGGAAATGGTTCTTTACCAGAATGTGATTCTTTCAAGACAAAATGCATTTTTCTAGCTGCTGCCTTTCATTAAAATGATATCATTTAATCCAAAATAAAAATGAAATTTATAAGGAGCTTAATAAAATGTGCATGCTTCTTTGTGAAAGAAATTAACTGAAGCACAGAAGGATTCTGGTTTGGTTTAACACCAATAAAGATACTTCAGCCTAAAAGATAATTCAGAGTTAGCATCAGATCATCCACTGCTGAGCCCCCTGCTTTTCCTTACCCACCTGTTTTTATTGGTTTTGCTGCTCACAACAAATAAAAACGTTTCCCTTCAGTCTCTAAGCCTTAAAAGCAAACAGAGATTGAGTCATACTTGACTTCACACAGAAATGTGGATGGAACCTGTTGCTTGGCCCCCAGTCACAGCTCTGTAGAAGGTTTACCCAGGCAGAGCAGAGCCCAGGCTGGCACTCTCTGGTGGCTGGATTCATCACTGGAAGACAAAGAGGTTTTCTCTGGCTGATTTCTAGCCCTGTACAAACTCATGCATCATTTTACTCCTTCAAGTTGCCTCATGCCTCAGGATGGAGGAGGCTGAATTCAGGGGATGCTGCTGAGCAGTGGCAGGTGAATTCATACATTGGCAATAACAGCCCAACACTCAGGTCCAACCTGGGCATTTTGGGGGTACAAAATGAGCAGAGGTTGTTAGGAATACAGCCTGGTTTTACCCCAGAGAGGCAGGAGGGTCCCCAGCACCCCGGACAGGGCTGGTGGGGCAGGCAGAGGGCCAGGCCCAGACAGCGAGTCGGGCAACACCCATTGCAGAACTCCTCATTTCCATGTGAAGTCCTTCTGAAATATGTCCTAGGAATGCCCCAAATGGCTGGGGGGAGTGGAAGGTGCTGACAAATCCAGGGCAAAAAAAGCATCTTTACTGCAAGTGGCTGATCAGCCTGGCACTGACCACAGCAAGGGAGCTCATTGCACTGTAGAGGCCGTGGCACAGCCTCCATGAACACTACAGGGAATGCAAAACCAGCCCTGGAAATGACTCAAAGAGCAATTTGCTCTCAGCATGGTCATCCTGGAGAGCTGACAGCAGGGAGAGAGAGCAAGACAGAAGCAATGTTCCTGTCCTTCTTCCTGCAGATGTCAAGCCTCATGGTCTTTAATGGACATAGAGATAGGGCAGGAAGGAATCAGAGGTCAGAGATTAATTCTTCGAAACATGAATGAAACCAAAGCAGCTGGGTGGGTTTTCTTCTGGTAGGAACAGGATCCTGGTTTTCACCCAGTTCTGATTCAGAGATGGACACATCTAACCTATGAAAGACTTGTTTTTTAAGTATCTACATTTTGAGTCCCAACAGAGCTCAGCATCTCCCGAGCATCCCCTTCGTGCCCATCCCAATCTCCTGTGCCAGAGGAATCAATGATTTTTTCTGCCTTTCCCAGCCCTGAAATGTCCCTGGGGAATACTGGGACAGAGCACACAACCATCTTGCTGCTGACAGATCTTCTCCTGCATTGCCTCTGAATGATGACATCCCATTTCCAGCCCCCTTTGGTATTGATTTTCATGGTAAACCGACATAATTTGGCTGATACACAATTTTCATTTCCCCCGCCGCTGATGAATTGTAACATCCTCTCTCTCTCTATGCTCTTTTTTTTAAAAAACCTTAATAGTCTGGGAGAGGAAAGATGACCTTGTAGAGGTGATAATCTCTCTGGCTGAACCTGGGGATGGGTATGGCTTAGCCCCCACAGCAGTGCTCCACACTCCCTACACAACTGGTAATAATTTTGCGATCAGCCTGTGACTGTTCCAAAGAAGAGGAACAAATGAGTTAAATCACAAATCTAGTGCACATCCTATCCTGTCTATTCCCAAAAAACAGCACGTCAGCAGTGCCAGAAGACACATGGATGATAAGTTACTAATAAATTCATTGTGTGGCTGATTTTTAACAGGCTGATAGAAACACTCCTTTTGACACTGCATGGCTTGCATGAGAAGAAACGGTAGAGTTTGGTAAAATATTCTACACTTGAATTGTAAGAATTGCTATTGTAAAGGCTGTTAATTGCCTTAATTTTGCATTAACCAGGTATTGATTGCATTTTTACCAGCTGAGAGAGCAGCACACATCCCCTCTCACCCTCTGAGCTCAGTGCAGGCAGCTGCCGAGCTGCACAATTAACAGGGAATCACTAGAGGTCACTTTGATTCCACCTAATGCAACAAAGCCTGAAAGGTTTGGAGGTTTGTTTCTGCCTTTTTTGTTGCTGTTGTAAGAGACTTTTTAAAAGCAGACTCTTTTTGCACATGTGGATAAGACTTGTTAATAGGAAGCTCCTTGGGCTGAATTTTATTCTGGTGTAAAGAGTGACACTTTGAAGAAGTTTATAAAGCTGTGTCTATATTCATCAAGAGGAAATTTGGCCATGAGTTTCTATTTTAATGTGAAACATCTTCTACTGGATTTGATATTCCTAATAGCAGATGTCATTACTTAACTCTCAATAAATAGTTCTGTCCTGTCAGGATCCATATAAATAGGAAAAAATAGCTCCAATGCATAATCTACAAGAAGATATTCCAATTTTCCTGCATATTCAGTTACACCCAAATGAGAAGGAACATTTAGGTGTATTTCATTCCTTACTTCAGTTGAAAAGGAGGTACAGACAAGTCCTTGCTAAGAGGAAAAACCACCCCTAAAAAGGAATACCTTTTGGTGATCAAGCAAAACACTTCCCTGGTACAAAGAGCAGGTCCAAGGGGACTCCAAACATGGCCCTTTTTTACATTTGAAAAGTGACAATTTGGTCCCTCCTTGGGGATCTATAGGATGAAATCTTGCTTTTCCTTCATTTTGAACATTTGAGACACTTTGGTCCTATCCTGCAAGCTTCTTTTGTCACAGGTTCACAAACCCCTGAGCCCCAGGTGAGGAACCCATGGCACATCTCCCTCAGGAATGGCAGCACTGCTGTCCAGGTGTCTGTGTGCTGAGTCCCTGGTGGGGCAGGGGCTGCACAGAACATCCCCTCTGCCCTGACGAGTGGCAGCATCCTGCCTGTTTCTAAATGCAGTTGGTTTAATCCTGTTTTGGGAAAGGCATAAGCACTTGGCATGCCCAGAATCTTGGTGGAGCTTAGGTCCTTCTTGCTGCTCAAAGGTCAGCTTTGGCTGCAACCAGCAGATACCACAAAGCCACACCTTTTCTTCTGCACCTGCTGCAAGGCACCAGAGCACCTGGGGCATCTGCATCCCCCATGCATTGGTGGGTACCAGCTGCATCCCTTCCACCAGCTCAGCACCACGCTGCTCAGCACTGACAAAAGCAGGAAACTGGAGCTGATTTGCAATGAAAATGTTTCAGAAGGGCTTGTCCCATATCCTGTGCTCAGTGCAGAGGTTGTCTCTACTTGTGCTTGGGAGCCAAGGACAACACCCATGATGCTGCCTGTCATGGGGCACCTGCTCCCTGTGAGCAAACCCTTTCACACCCACACACCACTAAAGGCAGGCCTGGTGTGTCCATGAGCAACTCCCTGGTGTGTCCATGGGTGCCTTGGGAGCAGAGGGTGGGAGCTGTGTCTGTTCTGTGTCTGTTGCCCACGACAGCTGCTGGTGTCAGTGCTGAGTCACTCAGACTGAGCCCCAGTGCACAGACCTGGCTGTGTCGTGCCCACACCCAGGCACTGGGGACCTCTGTCCTTTCCATGAGCTGCCCAAAACCTGGGCTTTGGAAGGTGGGAGGTTCCCAAGATCCCCAAAAGTGCCAAGCCTGCTGTGGGTGAGTGTTGGGGCAAGCCTCTGTCCATGCCTCCTTGCCTTGGGGAGCACAGGGCCTTGGTCTCCTGTTATCTCTCCTGGAAACACATCACTTCACCCCTTCCACATTGCACACCTTAAGGGAAATTTCTTTCCAGGGACAGCTCTCCATGGTGCTCCCTCAGCCCCCCACAGCTCTTTATCCCCACTGCACTGCATGTCCCACTCTAGATCACATTAAGCAATGTGATGAGCACTCCTCCCATGAGCATCCATCTTCTCCCTTCCTTCCCCCAGGGGAAAATTGAGTGGGAATAGTTTTAATTAACTACACTGTATGTGCACAGTGTTTATACCTAGGCAGGCAAGGCTGAACAAGTGTGCCTTGGAAAGAGAGGCACGGAGGTTTGTGGCCTCTCTGAAGTTCTAATCCTGCAGAGGAGAACCAGCTCCAGAGAAAGCTCTGGGTTTGGGCTACACTGGGCTTACCCCAGCACAGAACAGAGAGAGGGGTGGATGTCTGAGCCCAGAGCTTGGTCTCTCTGCAGAGCTAAGGAAAGTCTACGTGCAACCCACACCAGGACCACTGGATGAGACAAGGATGCTTCAGATGTAGCCTGGGACCTCATGGGGAGCCTCTGCAGAGGGCTGACATGACATTTTAGGCAGGATTCAGAAGTAAAGTTAGGACAACTACATTCAGAAATATTTCCAGCTGTCTCTGTGAGCTCTTGGTGTCTCAGCTCACTTGTTAGTCCATAGAGATCTTGTCCAGCCAGACTCCTCCAACCAGCAGGGATCTCCTCTCCTCTCCTCTCCTCTCCTCTCCTCTCCTCTCCTCTCCTCTCCTCTCCTCTCCTCTCCTCTCCTCTCCTCTCCTCTCCTCTCCTCTCCTCTCCTCTCCTCTCCTCTCCTCTCCATGCAGGTACATGGAGACACAATCAGAAGCCAAAATAATTTCTTAGCCTTGATTAAAGCCTTGTGGGTTCTCCTTGTGAGGTATGTGTGCAATGCAGAGTTTAACATCATGCAAAAAGCCAGCTGTCCTCTTTTCCAAAGGTGTTTAGAATGGACTTAAAAATCCAGCAGGAGGCATGCTAATTTTATATATAAGGATGCTTAATACTGGCAGCTGTGACACATCTAGAAATTAAATTAATTTTTACCAATGTATAAATTAAGAGGGCTTTCAAATAGTCTGTCTGCCAATACAAATTTTGGTTAGCCCCTGCATTTCAGCAGGTGCCCACAGAGGAGATCCCTCAGAGTGGCACATGGGCAGCAGGTGATGTCTGGATTCATTGTGTTTCTCATCATGTTGACCCCATAGACTGTGGAAAACTATCCTCAGAGATGTTTTTCTGCCCATCTCTGGTAAAGCCAGGGAGACAACAAGCTACTTGCTCAAAGTCAGAGGAAACTCCATCAAAGGGACAAGGACCAAACCTAGTTCACTCAAAGCCCAGCATTGTTCTGGAAACTTGTTTGTGTGGAATAAGGATATTTTTTTTTTTTTTTTTTTTTTTTTTTTACTGTTTTCTCCTTCCCACAATTATTTATGATTTCAGTTCATAACCAGTGGTTAGTATTTTCAAAGTAGTCAAGCACGTGGTCACCCACACAGAAGGATGTGACTGATTCTGCTGTGCTGCCTAAGAAGTGTTGCCCATGATATTCAGGATCTTTCTGCAAGGATCAGTGGGGGGCTGGTGGCAGAGGGCAGGAAAGATGCCCTGCTGCCTTGGGAAGACGCTCTTGCTGAGACCACTACACTCTGCGAGTCTCTGGGTGAGTTTGCAATGTTGTTACCTTCTCCTGAAGATGCCCCATGTTGCATTTTTATGGATATATGTGTATTTTTTTTACTGATTTTAACCCCACTTTTCAAAGTGCAGCTGAAAATTCCTGAATACATGGGTTAAAACTTACTGCAGTCTGGATCAAAGACTGGTATTTCATGCCTCCTCCTGCACTGTTGTGCAGTGACAAAGTTCCTGGTGACTTAAGTGGGAGAGAGGCTGTGTCCTGGGAGACAAAACTTAATTGAGTGTAATACCACAGGGCACGTAAAGTAGGACAACACAGTCTGACCTCATTTTGCCCATACATAACCCTGCTGACATCAGTGGGAGCTGCACACATGCAGCCAGGAGGTGACATGTGCCCACTCTTGGCTGCTCTAGGAAATTCTTACTCACCTGATAAATGCTATTATTTAATGGTGCAATATGAGAGCGATGGATCCACCAGGTAAAGCTGAGCAAACACAGCTCAGCTCCCTGCTTGTTTGAAGTTGTGGAAAGACTTCTTTTGACGCTGGTGGTTGTTGGATTGAGCCCACAGCACACAGTGATTCATAATCATTTTCCTCAATGAAAGCAACCAGGTTGGTTTGTTGTTATTTGTGGGATCACATACTCATTATTTGCAAATATTTGAGTGGCAGTTGGACTTTCTGATGCCTGTGAACCCCGTAGCTTCCATTGGTGTTAGCACAAAATGGTTATTCACACAGATGCTGTGCCAGAACAGACTTGTTTGATACTGTACATTTATTACACTCCTGTTTCCAGAAAAGCTTTGCTGAGTAGAAAGGGCATCATTTGGCAAAGCCAACAAAGCTCACACCAAACCAGTAAGTATTCCAAGAGAATTGTTCATGAGCAATCTTGAGACTAATTTTTATTTGCATTCATCACTGTCTAATAATTAAAACCAGTTCTTACTGCTGTAGAAAACAGGATGGGGCTGACTTACAAGGAAGAGGTGAGCTGGGTGAGTGAGGTTTCAGCTCTCTGCTCAGGGCAAGCTGCAGGAGCACCAGCAGAGCTTGGCAGAGCTCTGAATGTCCCAGATTCTGAGTCTGGGATTTCTTAAAACTAATCTTGTTTTAACTCTTTGGTCTCCTTCCTCACAGAATAGATGCAAGGAGAATATAAAGGATGATTCTTGATAGATGGGATGCAAGGCTGCTGTATTCAGGAAAACTGTTAGCTCATTTAACAATACCAGTTTACTCAGAGTGATGGAGCCCCTCCATCCTTGCAGACATGTGGGACCTGGCAGAGGGTGGCCTCCAGCAGCTTGTTCTAAGTGGGCCCAGTATGGGCTGGGACCTGGGACCACCAGAGGCTGCTTACAGCCTAAACTGCTCCAAAAAAAAGCCCATCAAATGCTTTAATGCTCTAAACTAGCCAAAGCCTAATCTGTATCCTGCTTGTAAATAAGGTTCCTCCACCCAGTGAAAGCCTACAACAGGTCTGTGACCATGTCTGTCTGTCATGAGACCAAAAGGAAGTTGCTGTAATTGCACACAGATGTATCATCCACTCCCTTGCAGAGAATGCCATCAAAAGTCTCAAAACTTGGAATGATACAGCACTCCCAAGTACGGTTTCCCTGTGAGAACATCCCCTTTCCAAGGGAGACATCCTGGTGTCCCAGAGGTCTGGTCCAGGCAAGTTTTGCCCCAGAGATGGGCTGAGGAAGGAGGGGTCCCTGTGCCATTCCTAGAGTCCAGTGAACTGGGCAGAGCTGCATGAAGCACAGGGTGTTCCCAGAGCATCCCTGCTCCCCTGTCCATGTCCAACCCCTCCTGCCCTTGGGCAGTAGCCAGATGTGAGTTTGGTGGCCACGGGACCCTCCACGGTCACGCTGCACAGAGCATCCCTTGTCACCTCTCCTCCTCAGTAATACAAACAGACATTTCTTCACACCAAACTGAGCAAATCTAACATTTATTTCACATTTAGGTCACAGGACATCAAAACAAATATTTTTACCCCAAACAGATTTCCTGACCTTGTGGTTTCACTCCTGATTTGCAGTAATATTTGTCTGAAGAGATGTCTTGCTCTCACTGAAAAATGAAAGGAAAAGAAGCTGTATAGGGTCCTGCACTCAGCTTTAAGATGCACAATTGCCTGTGCACCCAAATCACCTCTGGATGCTGCTCTTGATTTCACTGGAACCAGGACAAGATCATTAAATACATATTTCCTGGATTTGTTCACTTCTTTTCATCCCTGAAAACCAAAATTTAACGTAAGCCTAAACACCCCAAAAGCAAAGCATTAAAAATTATATTGAACAATCTTGGCACAAAGAGTGGCTGTGGGGCTCCTATCAAATCTGAGACAATCCCATCGCTTGTAAAGATGCATTTTTTAAAGAGGATTTTTTTTCCCTTTCAGCTCACTTAGGCCAAGGATCACATTAATACTGCTCCTTTGAAACCTCTGAAGGGCTCTGCACATGGAAAATTGACCTTTTTTCAGTTAAGTTTGAACTAGTTTTAAGGCAGAAACTGCTGAAGAGAGAATTTCAAAAGCTTAAGAAATCTAGTGGTCCCTTATGGCTTGCAGTAATGAGTAAGATAAAATGCTCTTTCTGGTTTCCTTCCCCCTGTAATTGAAATAGATGCTGTACTGGGGCTGCAAAACTGCTGCCCAATTATCGCCCAACTGGGCTGATTTACATCTGCTCAGCCTCGGTATGGTGTGAAATGCTCAGGAGGGCCAGTGTAAACATATTTATATCCTGGTGGGATGTGCTGATCTCCTAATATCAGGATAATAATATTGTATGTGTATACATATATGTGCATTTATCTGTCTAAAGATCCAGCTAGGCAAACTTTCCCATGTGAGGGCACAAAGAGCTGCCGGCTGAGGCACAGCACAGCTACCTGGCTGGGAAACACCTCATTTACCCCAGTGCTTGCCTTGGATTTTAGTTGCACTGTGGATGTGATCCTCTTTCACTGGAGCATCCAAGCTTCCCTTTGGAGGATTTACCTGGTGTCTGAGCACCAGGGCACTGCTTGAACTATTTGGTCAAGTAAACACAAACTAGTCCCAGTATCATCAGGGTCATTTCTCACATTGGCTTGAGTGGGAGAGGTGGAGAGGACAGGCAGCTGCTGGTGAGCTGCCCTTCAGGGCACCTCCCCACAGAACCCTTCCAAATGAGTTGGCTTTGCAGAGCCACGCAATATTTCACAGGTAAATGACAGACTGTCTACGGGCTGGAGGAGGGAGGAGGAGGAGGTTGTGGCCACCACATGAAGCCACACTGGCACAATTCCTGGTGTGTTTGAAGAGTCCAGTACCAAATCCCACAGGATCCCCACTCTGCGTTTCAATGTCATCAGGGTAAAATCCTCAAAAGAGTGTGCAATAGGAATGCCATCACATATCAGACATTGCAGGAAGTCTCTGTAATTTCTTTAATTATTCAGACAACAGAGCACAAGGATAATAGCTTCAAGTACATTCTTATACATTATTTTGACAGTAATAGATATGTATTTAGTCATAAACTATTCTGTAGCCACCACTATGTGTACATTTTATACAAACTATTGCCATACTCGGACCCTGAAAATGGACAGTGACATCTCCTAGATGTTTTGCACAAGGTTATGACAGTACATCCTTCATACGAGAGCTGTAGCTACGGGCTGGGTTGGCCCATCTAAGGGAGCACCTCTAACACACCATGGAGGGGTGATCCTGATGAGAGGCGCCGGAGGGAGAGGCGGAATTCAGACACGGTGAGAGGAAGACACGAAGCCGCTTGGAATAAGTGCGACGAAGAACATGGCACAGCACTGCTCTGCTCAGTGAAACAGGCTGATCCTGGTGTAAGAGCATCTCAGCTTCTCCCATACCACAAAGCTCTGAGCTCACCTCGGCCTTTGGGTGAAGATTAAATGAGGCAATGTCTGGTGTGGTCCCATCCAGGCATGTGCCCTGCCCTGACACAAGTGTGGGCTCTGGTCTGATGGCTCTTTAACATCTCAGCTGTCATTTAGATTGAAGCCCTCCAGCCAGTGGCTTTAAGTTTGGTCATTGACATCTCTAAACACCTCCACCACCTGACCTTTGGAGAAGGCACCTTCCAACACGGTCATTTCTTTGAGTGTAAAGGCCTTAAAAAATGGCAACCACCTCTCAGAGACAGGGTGAGACAGAGCTCAGACACACAGATGCCACCGTACTAAGGGCAGACTCTTACAACAGAGACTCATTTGTTCCACGATCACATTCTCACATGCCCCAAGTTATCTGTGTTTGCAGCCCTCAGCACACCCCAAAGACAGGGAGGTGGCAGAGTCTGAGCTGGGGAGGGCAGCAGGTCCTCAGCACCCACCAGGCAGTCCACAGTTCCCCGTGATTCCTCTTGTCAGGTAGGCATGAGGGCGGCTTTGTTCCTCTCCCGGTGCTGCAGGACACTGTGGTCACTCCGAAGCCTCATCACCCTGGCCATGTCCGAGCTTTGGATGTTGGAAGTAGGTCTGGACTAGAGCTTGACAGGAAGGAGCGACCACATCCATCTGTCAATGCTTCACACAGCAGTGCTCGTGCATAGAGCTCAGCCACCAGCTCCTGACAGCGCTCCAGGAGCTCCTGGGATTTCAGCGTGGAGCAGCATGGTCTACACTCTCTGGAGATGGCCCAGGCAGGGACGTTCTGGGAGGCTGTGGAGCTGCCATCCATCCCAGCAGAGAGCATGGCTGTGTCTCTGGAGCAAAGGGCAGGTGGATGAACGTCCTAGACTGGTGAGTAATGGAAACCAAAGAAAAGGTGAGAAGACATTCAAGGCAAGCTCCCTTCCGCACGGTCCCGTCGCAGACGCGCACACACATGCACACACAATGTTTTGCAAAAATTTTAAAGGGATCCTGGAAACCCTCCATGGAGGAGCGCGCGGTGCAGCAGAACCTCACTGATCAGCACCTGTCAAGGATGATCCATCCCCTCGGGGTGGGTTGGGGCTGGGGACACAGAAGTGGCCCCACCACTCAGCTCCCAAAACACATCTCCAGCACATTCACCCGTGGGTGGCTCAGGACGGACTCCTGCGTTACAGCTAAGGAATGTCTCTCAGGATAATTGAACAAATCTTTATCCTTTTGTTTGTTTTGCAAAGGGTGTTTTGTTCTGTTCTCAGTGGCCCCAAGCCCTGTGCTGTTACTCAAAGTGGCCAGTGAAATCTGGTGGCCATCTCCTTCTTCCAGCATCAGCCACGTGAATCCCTCTAACTCACCAAAGTCAATGTCTCTCCCTCAGATTTCCATCTTCTGGGCACCCAAATCGAAGCCTACTGAAATCCCGGTGTTGCCACAAGGTGAAGGCAGCTGCCTGCCTTTGCATTAAACATGCTTCAAAGGGAAAACTTGATTTAGCATCCACAGAAATCAATTTTAAGAGCAATCCACAGTCTCCAGGCCAGGCTGGGAAGTGGACATGGAGTCGGGGCTGGAGCTGGAAGAGAGGAGCATCCCTTGAGCGGGGATGGGGAGCCAGGGCTCTGGCAAAGGGAGACCCATCTGCCGGTCACTTGTGCAAATAAGTGAGGTTCTACTGTCAGTACAAGAGATTCCAGGTTATGCACAGATGTGATGGATTTGTTTCCTTAATTAAAGTACCAAAATTAAATGTTATAAGCAACACATCTAAATAAAATAATGGGCACTCATTTAGGCATCATGTTTCCTAAATCAATAAGCAAAAAGGAAAAAAAAAATGGGATGCACCAGGAACTCTTAGTTATTATATACTAACCAAACTGTGCATGGCACATTTTATTTCTATAAAACTATTAAAACTATTACAAAATATTCAAAAATACATTTTAGTAAATTTACAGCAGTTATTTCTCAATTTATTAATGCAAAACATCCTTTTCCCCCCTCTGTACAAACTACCATCTCCATCGTCCCAGAATTGCCGCCATGTGCGCTTTTTAAAAAATATTATTTTCTAATAAACTTTTTCTGAAGTTAAAAATAACAAAGTTTCTTACGGTTTTTGCAAATAAAAAGTTTGTGTAACAGTCTTGACTTCCATGAACGTGGCCAAATGATGTTTTTACAAAGCAAAACATGGAAAACAATACAGGAAATGATGTTACATTTGAAACTATTTAAATTAAAATAATATATTCTCATATTTTACACTATTTCAAAAAACGAAATGTGATTCAGTTAAGTATTGATCTCTCAAAAAAATCTAATTTACAATTCTGTGTATAAAAATATAATTTACGGACCCCATGAAGTTTGTCTTTTTTGTGTGTGTTTGTTTGTTTGTTTGCTTGTTTTTTAGACTTGCTGAAATGAAGGAGCAATGTAATGGAGAGATGGGAAAGTACAGAATTTTACTTTCTGAAAGTCAGGACACACGTGACATGTAGAAAAATAGACTCTGCGCAGTTTTGCTTGGCCTCACAAAATAATTTTTCCCCTGTGAGTACAGTTCACATGATAATAAATTATCAAAGAAACTATTTAAGGCTCTTGAAGGTCCGGTTCATATCATTTAAAACATCTATTCAAAATACCAAAGAAATAAATATCCAGGAGAGGAGGAAAAAAAAAAACAACCAACAAACAAAACAAAAGAACAAATAAAAATATATATATATTTATAAACTAAACAGAACAGAACTTCCAGGGGTCTTTGTTTCCCTTTAAGTCTACTTTGGACTGTCCTACTTAATTATTATTATTTTATTATTATTATCTTTAAGTCTTAATCCGTGCTCTCTTTTAAAAATATGTAATTTTTTTCCTTTTTTTTTTTCTTTTAGGTTTTTCTTTTCTTTTTTTTCTTTTTTTTTTTTTTTCCTATTTTTGTTCTTTCTCCTTTCTCTCTTTCTCTCTCTCTCTCTCTCTCTCTCTCCCTCCGTGTCTCTGTCTCTCTGTCGGAGCCTGGCGGGCGGCCGGGATGGCGCGAGGTCCCCTCAGCTGGACGACACCATCACGCCCAGCGGGTGCAGAGAGTCACTATCCAGCACCCAGCTGCCGATGCGGTAGAGGAGCCGAGAGTACCAGTGGATGCCGGGGGCCGTGGGGTCTCCCAGCGGGGACCCCTCCGCGGAGGGGCAGAGGGCGGCCAGCACGGCCTGGAGCAGGCGGAAGGGAGCGAAGGCCCAGTGCGCCCAGCTGTGCTCCTCGATGACGGCGTAGCACGAGGCCAGCACGCGGTCGATGAGGATGGTGCCCTGGGCGGTCAGCGGGGCGTAGGCGCCCGACGCCTCCTCCCGCAGCGACACGCGGTGCACGGCCGCCGGCAGCAGCTGCCGCCCGCCCTCGCCCAGCACGAAGACCCGCTGGCCCGGCCGCACGCGGCTGGCGAACAGCGCCCGGCCGCCGGCCGTCCCCGCCTCCGACTGGTTCTGCTGGGGGGCCACGAAGAGCAGGTGGGCGGCCGTCAGCAGCAGCCGCGCCCGGGGCTGCCGAGTCTCGATGACGTAGAAGAGCTTGTGGGAGCCGTCCTCGCGGTCGAGGAAGGTGAGGAAGTCGCTGTAGAGCAGACGGCCGTCCGTGTCAGCCACCAGCACCCTGTCCCCAGGCCTCAGGTCCTTCACCAGCTTGGTCCCGCCTTTCTCCAGGTGCACCGTGGCTGAGCCAGGGAAGCAACCCCCAGATTTGGCCGCCACTGAGTTTTCTGTGCAAGGAGAGAAGCACAGGAAGTTAGAGAAGGCACATTCCGGGCTGGAACATGGGGGCATGCAGGAACTCATCACTTCCTCAGCCACCCCAACCCGCCAAGAAAGCACAGGACATAGCCAGACTCCCCTCCGAAATTTCTCCACCCTCATCTATGGCCATGCTCCATTTGCACTCAGTGGGTAAAGTGAGAATCCCCTCCCTGCCAGATTTGTGTAAAATCTCCCCTGGGTTAGGAGTTACAAGAGAGATTTGTCTCATAAAGGAAATGAGCCAAAATATTTCCACTGAGAAAACTGTTCCAGAACAAAATCCCTTCTGGAAGAACTTCCCATTTGGCTACTGTTTACTCTGCACTGACACCTGATGCCAGATAACTTGCAGGCTTTCAAAGCCAAGTGGTTTTGCTGGCATAAAGTTTCTTCTCTAAACAAGAAACTTTATGCCAGCAAAAGTGCCTGTGCTCTCGATGCTTGGGGTCCCCACTCAGCTCTCACTCAGGGAGCACATCTAGGGCAGCAAACAGCAGAGAACAGGAGAAGACTTTGCCCAAGGGTGCACATAAATTTTGCCACTGCAAAGCAACAACCCAGATTTCCCAAATTCCCCTCCATTGTGCTGCACAAGCCCCCAGTGCTGCCTCCAGCCTTCCTGCTCAGCATGGTGGCCACTGGGGCACATCCCAGCCTCACAGCACCCCTGCCAGGCACCTCCAGCACTCTGCTTCAATCTTATTTCAAAAAAGAAAAGAACTTCTCCCTCCCCACTAGAAGAGGGATGTTCTTCCCTGCCTCAGAGCCTGTGCTCCCAGAGCAGCCCTACACCTGTGCCAGGCCCAAGCAAATGACTCCTCCACCCCCTCCAGCTCTTGGGAGTTACTCAGAGTTTAGAGCAGCTGTTGCTGCTCTCCAGTGCTTCTGAGAGGAGCAATCACAGACTTAAAGAAAGCAAAAGTAGCAATGAGACTCTGTCTCTCTTGCAAATCACTTTTTGGAAACTCAGCCACCTGTGGGGCAGTGGGAAAAAATTCTGCTGTATTCCAGGCTGATCTCTGTCTTAACTGAGGGACTTGCAGTGTTCCTAGCCACTCTGGCTTTTTAAATATTGGGTAATGCCCCATAGTACGTCATAGCAGCAGGTGTCTTTGCTACAGCTGTTGAGATTCCCCATCCCTCACTTGCCTTTCCCTGCTTTCTCCCAGTTACTCTCTATACCAGTTAAGAGACCTGGTGATTTAGCTCATAAAGATGGACAGATTATATATTTCACCTTCGTGGCTGCTACAGAAATTCCTATGATTTAAACAAACCCTTGGAGTGTCTCCTAATGACTTTCTCAGGAAGGACAGGAAGGGTGAAAATTAGACCATTATTGATTTGCTAATGACTTTATCACTTCTCCTTCAGAAATGAAGCAGCAAGATCTCCAAGGCCTCCCTCTTCAGGGAGGACATGGCAACAAACAAGCTATGTGCTTTATGTGGAGGCCTCTGCTAGCAAACTACACCTTCCTACAAGCTGGCAGTAAAGGTCTGGCTAGAGCTTTGTTTGCATATTCAGGGACTTGATGAATAGATGTAGTAGTGTAGCAGCTCTACAAACATGCCAGTGAATTGGCAGAGGTGTGAAAATCTGCTTCTTTGAGCAGTGCTTGTTTGGGTTCTCTAATTAAAATCCAATAAAGGATCAGCATTGTCATTCTGATTCATGTAATAAATGCAGACACTCTTGGAAGAGAGGACACTTCCATTTTTTTCCCAGCTTCTTCCCCCCCTTTTCTCCCCCTCCCTATTTGTTCAGGTGCAGAAACCCTATGTGCCAATTCACACACATACTCTCCAAAAAACCCAGGACCTTCCAAGCACTATTTGCACAGCAGAGCCACTTTTCCAAAGCACTCAAGATCTGTATTTGAATTTTAAATGTAGAAGCTTGCTCTAAATACTTGCTGTAGCGCATTATCAATGTCCCTTTTACCACCCCTGCCTCTCCCTCCTCTGTTCTGGTGACAATAATTCAAGCCTTGGGGAAACTCTTCTTTGCATTCCAGTCTCCTGGATCATACTTTTTGCAAACAGAGATCTAGATAAAGAATCTTCCTGCTGGCATTATGGGATTTAATCTTCTCATGAGATGCTCTGTCATGAAATGAGGTTTGGACAGTTTAAGATCAGGCTGAGAGAGTGGAATTCAAGCCTGCTCCCTTCAGCCTGCCTGGTACAGTCACACGACCCTGCCTGACACCCTCCAAATATTGCCCCCAAGTCCTTGTGTGCCGAATCTCAATGAGCAGCTTGGGGTGGCTCCTCTCCTAAGAAACACCCCTGGGGTGGATTAGGAGGTGCTCCTGGGCTAAGGTCACCACGCACCACAATCGGACACCTTGCGCTACAAAGCCCATCCTGGCCATTGAAAGGGGCGTTTCGGATCTCCACACAGCTGACAGTTTTGCAGGGCCTCTTTTCGGCTAGAAAGGACCCAGGAGCTGAACAAAAGCAATAGCAGGCTCTCAGGACAAAGCTCACAAGGGCCAGGAGAGGTGCTCAGCCCCTGGGGAGCTCCGGGCTGGAGTGGGGGACTCGAACCCCTCCTGCAGGAGGGCACGGCAGGGCCGGGCTGGTTTCGCTGCCGTGGGGCTGCTGGGTTCGAAGCAAACAGCTATATTTAAAGAAAGCCCTTTATTTTCTTTTGCAGCCAAGTGTTTCCTGACGCATCTAGCAGGTTGCTGGGCTAGAGTATTCTCTTAAAAAGAGCTTTAGGTGTCATATAGCTGGATGGAGAGAGGCGGTGAAGCTGGGGGCTAGCACTCGCTAACAGATTTACTCTCGCAAAAAGCACAAGTGTCAAGAAAAGGAACTCTGCGAGTCGGGTTTTTCTTGGGAGCTGTTCCCGGGTTGAGACAGCGTGTGGCGTTGTAAGCACAGGGGAGGGGAGGAAAAAAAATTAAAGTGTATGTGTATCCCTATCTGGGAATTTCCTAGCGGCTACTGCTGAAGGAGGCTGGGGACCACGTTACTCATTTATTTTCCTGGCCGGCTCCCACTCGGAGATTAGCGCTCGCGAGTAAGGCGTGCAGCCAGCGGGGCGGCTGGAGACGGCCACGAGTGTTTGTGTTGAACATGCTCCTTGGATGGGGAAAGCATCAGACCCCACGGGGGGAGGAGAAGGGTGTGTGGCTGCGACGCAGCTCTCGTGGGAAGGCTGGCCAAGCAAATCACCCAAAAAAAGTGCTGTGAAAAACTGCTGCAGTTTTTTTTCTTTTTTTCCTTCTCCCTCACTCTTTCCTTTTCCCCCACCTCTGCTCCGGCGGGGTCTCTAAGAGGCGGGGGCAAGGCCGGCTGTGCCCTCGGGGCTCCGCTCCCATCCCCGCGGGAGCCCCGGCGGGGCAGGCCGGGTGATGGGGACCCTGCAGGCACGAGAGGAAGGAACCTGGCGGCAGAGACGGGGCACAGAAGGCTCTAGGGAGCTGAGTCGCTGCCCGGGGATGCCTCCCCACCTCGACACGTCTCTGGGCAAGCTGCCCGCCTTACCTGCTTTGACGGAGCAGTGGATGTGCGCCTTGGACTCGTAGTAGACCCAGTCGAAGCCAGCCTCGACGGCCAGGCGGGCCAGCATGCCGTACTTGCTGCGGTCCCGGTCCGAGGTGGTGATGTCCACGGCGCGGCCTTCGTAGTGCAGGGACTCCTCGGAGTGGTGGCCGTCCTCGTCCCAGCCCTCGGTTACCCGCAGCTTTACCCCGGGCCACTGGTTCATCACCGAGATGGCCAGAGCGTTCAGCTTGTCCTTGCAGCGCTGCGGGGACACGGGCAGACAGGGAAGGGTGATTGTGGGGGTGCTGCAGCCAGGGGAACACCAACCCTCCCCCCCCCACCCCCTCCGCTATCTACACCCCCTTGGGCCGCATCCTGCTCTCCCTCTCCAGCCGAAGAGGCGGCATTCCTGCCCTCCCCGCCAAACGCGCCCCTGGCTGGGCTCAGCCAGAGCTGAGCATCTTCTCCCTCGCTGCCAGGGAGGGACGGGGAGAAAGGTGAGGAGAGGAGAGCGGAATCTGGGGGCACAGGATGAACAGAGGATGAAACACCACGAAGACCCACAGGGACGGACCTTTCCCCTCCCCTGGCACCTGCTGCGGGGACAGGGGGACCCCCCTCCGCCGCACCGCCGGCGCTGGGCTGTGAGCGTGGTGATTCAAAGCCACCTGCACGGAGCAAATTCCTGCCGCTAAGTGCCCTGTCTCCTCCCGAGAGCAAAGTTTCTGCCCAGAACAAACACTCGCCATATATCTGGGAGTCACGGATTCCCCCCCGGAATGTCTCTGCGGGTCTTTTCAGCTTAATTCTGTGTTGAAAAGGGTATCAATACATGTTAACAGCCTTTATGTGCTGGAGGGAGGGGTGGTTTTTTTCTTCTCTCCCTTCGCCCATCACTCATTAGAGCCCTCAAAGCTGCATGGGCTGGGAGCATTCACTCTGCTTCAAACATACATCGGCGCTCGCCTACAAAGCCGAGCAAATCCATACAATAATATAGCTCTTAGTGGGGAGATGAAAAGCAAGGGAGGGCCGAGGAGGGAAGTTAAGCGGAGCAGGGATACTATGCAAGCTAGGAGCCCCTTTGTGTGGACTGAAACCCTTCCAACTCCGTGGAGAAAGTACTGCAGGGTTTTTCATTGACCCTCCAGAGCCACCAGCCTTCCCTGGGGTGAACTGGGCCCAGCAGCACCGGGAGCACGTAGGGACCGAGTAATGAGGGGCACAGGATGGGGGAAAGTGAGGAAAAGAGGTGAGCTGAAACCCTGAAAGTTTTGGGGAGATTGCCATCTTAGCCAGGCGGGGAATAGACGCAGTGGCGACAGGGGAAAGGACTTCTCAGCCCGGCAGAAACAGGAAATCAGCACCGAAAGTACTGAAAAGCGCTTGACTAAAGGTACAGGGTTAGGAACACACACGTTGCCAGCTTTCTTCCTTTTTGAGAGGAAAACAACTCGTGGATATACCCGATGTTGTTCCCTCGATGCGAACACCGACGTGGCTGTAAACCACGGCGGGATGCAGTAAGCTGCTCTTCCCACACTTTTGCTGGCCTGACTGGTGTGCTTGGCCTTCTGCAGGACCATTCTGCCCACTGTGCTCCCAGCACAGCCACTAACAGACCACAGAGTCCCCCTTTCACAGCTCCCAGGAAGGCAAACCCCCCTCCCATTACACCGACCCTACTCTCAGGGACGTGACAAGGTTCCTTAGCAAGGAAGTTCCCATGTGTCCACCAACAGCCATAAAAGTGATTCCAGCAACACACAGGTCCCCCGAGAGATATAAAACACAGTCGTGAGCTCACTTGGGACTCTCTGGCCTACCGTTTTATGGTGAGAGACGGGTGTTTGGGTTTCGGCACCGTTCCCGGCAGCAAAGTGCAGCAGCACAAGGAAGTTGAGTTTGATTTATTTTATTTTGTTCCCTCTCTCCCTCTCACACCCGAATGGATAGATATGCTCCTTCACTGATTTACAGGGGAAAGGGGGAGAAGGATCAAACGTCTCAGCTGCTTGTACGGCGACAGCACTGCGGGACACGGGGATGTCTCGCCCCGCAGGAGAGGAGCGGGCGCGGGCAGCGGTGCGGGCAGCGCCCAGGGGCTCCGGCCCTGCCCGCACCACTTCCCGGCTCCAGGCGAAATAAAGAAGAAACGGCCTCCTAAAGGACTTTTCTCCCTTTTATACTGCCTGAGCTGGATTGTCAGAGTCAAAAGCCGTGAAGCCCAGACTATTTATTAATTCATCGGGTCGTGTGCCACAAATCAAGCCCAATTCTGTTCAGCCACCGTGAAGCTCAGCAGGGCTGCCTCCACTAACGCTTTGTGTGGAGGCAAAGTTGTTCAACAAGCCCTCTCCTGCCAGCTCCTAATCTCTTCACAAATGAATTGCTTGAAGGAAACACTTAACAGGTACCTGTCAGTGTAAACAACCTGGTGGGCTTCCTAAATGCCAAGTTGATCTCTAAATTCCTCACATCACGCACCGGTTGTGTGCCTGCATTACACGAGATTGCTATTTTATTTCATACAAATTCCAGCTTTATCATACTGACCTGGCCTCCTTATCTCTCTCTCGAATCCAGCCAATGGCCAGGGTGGGGGGGGGAGAGGAAAGGGAGGAAGGGGGGAGCCCTTAGCAAACTGCTGGTGTCACCTGCAAAGTTGAGAACCTGACTTACCTACCTCTGTTTGCGTTCGCCCCCCCCCGCCCTTCTGGAGTTAATATTAACTAGCGGCTAATGCATTCGGCAACCACTCTGCAAGTTTAACGATTCTGTCCATGAAAGATCTCTCCATGGTTGAAGGGCTCCCGAAGCCGGCATCTAAAGGCTGGGATTTAACCAGAGCTTGCTGGCCGAGGGAGAGAGGGAAGGAGAGAAAAGCAAGGCAGGGAGGCCAGCGGCAGGACCGCACCCCGGGTCGCCGAGGACCCGGCCGTGCCCGGGGAGCGGGGAGCAAGGGCAACCAGCCCGCTCGCTGCCCGGCCCCGCTCCGCTTCCCCGCTCGCTGCCTGGCCCAGGGGTGCCGGAGCCCCGCTCGCTTCCCGACCTCGTTCCCTCACCTCGCTCCCCTCTTTGCCGCCGGGTACCCGGCCCTGCGGCCTCCCGGGCCCCGCCGCTCTCAGCCCACCTCCCCCCTTTGTGTCTAAGGCAGGGGAACAAGCACTGAAGGAGAGCGCGGAGGGCGGTGGGTGGGGGGGGGGGGGGGGGGGGGAAGTATTTGTTTTCGTTTCGTTCGTCTGAGGGAAGTTGACAGAAGGTCAGGAGTTCAGACGCTGCCAGCTAATGCAGCGGGAGCGGCCAGCCGCGTAGCCGGCGCGGCGTGCCCCGGGAGAGCCGCGGGGCCGGGGTCAGCGCAGCCCGCCCCCGGCCCGCAGCCCACCGCTCCCGATCGTGCCCCGGCTCCCCCCGCGCCCGCCGCCCCGCTCCGCTCCGCTCCCCTCCGCTCCGCCGCGCACACGCACCGGCGCAGCCGCGCAGGGAGGGATGCGCCGAGCCCCGGCGGGAGCCCGTCTCCCGCGGAGCCGCCGCCGCCGCTGCCGCCGGGCTGCGGAGGGAAGGGTGAAACCCGAGCCGCCGCGATCGATACGCGAGGGGAGTAAGTGGAGCTGAAAATGCGAGAGATGCAGCTCCGGAGGCAGCGGGGGCGGAGGACAGCGGGTGCGCGGAGACCCGCTCCGCTCCGCTCCGCTCCGCACCCCAGCGCGGGGCGGCGGCGGCGGCGGGCGGAGGCGCCGCCGCGCTCCGAGGTGCGGTGCGATTTAAGGTGGTCGGGAGGAGATGGTGGCGGCCGCCGGTCCCTCGCCCCGGGAGACCCGGCAACGTGCGGAAAATCAGGCCGAGGAACGGGGAGAGTTTGGGAAATTCCACCCCCCCAGCCCCCCTTCCCCGCGTCCACTCCCCGCCTAGTCCTTCCAGGCGAGTCCTGCTCTAGCACTGAAGGTGGGGCTTAAATGTATTAATATTAAAAAAGCGCTGTTGACCTATATTTGGAGGAAACCCATTTCCAGTGCCTAGATTGCATGTAGTTTCTGAAACTCCGGGATTGGCAGAGCAATTGACTTCACCGAGCTCTCTCTTGAGCATGAATTATAATTACGAGGTGACTCTCGGAGCGGTTCTCTCTCTCTCTCTCTCTCTCTCTCTCTCTTTCTCTCACCTTTATCTTCTCTTTCTTTCTTTCTTTTTCATAAAATGGTTCCGCAATCCGATTCTACCCGAAATCCAATATTTACCCAGTTGTAAACCCTGTGCCATCAGATTTTTTAAAACAGAAGGTGATGCAATGCCGATAAGTTGCAAGTCCCTCCCCTATGGAAGTACCAGAGCATTGGCGGCGAGCATCCTTAAAGAAATATCAATATATTTACGCTCTGATGGGCACAATTGCAAATGATGGTATTGCAATACGAGCTATATAATACGGAATCAGATGAGGAATGGTCGATCCGGCTTCAGCTGCCTTTTGTGAGTGCACGACTGCATGCCTACTAAATTTAGAATATGCTCGCGAGGAGAACAATAATAATAATGAAGGTTAAAATGAAATGAAAAGAAAAAAAAAAGAGAAATTAAATAAAAAAATATATATATAAAATCAAGCCAGCCGGCGCAGCAACCGCGGACTACGTTTGTAATAATGAGTGGGTGGCCTGGCGGTCACTATACACTTGGGGTCCTCTGAGCTGTATGCAATTCGTTTGATCAAAGTGCATCCTTGGGGACGAATGCAAACAGCAATCTCTAACCAAGTTACAGGGAACGCCATGGCACGGTAATGACTGTAAGTATCACACAGATTCCCCCACCAAATATCTAAATAGCTCCAGCTCCAGCCCCTGCTAACTTGGCTGGATAGATGGTATTTACATTCAATGGGGAAACTAGTCGAGTTTGGAGGGGCGGGGGGAGGAGGGGGAGAGGGAAAGGAGGGGGCTTTCAAAAATACTAAGACAGATGCGTCCTTTAGGATTGCTCAGAGAGGTTAACAAACACAAATACAGGTATCTCTGTGGCTCTACCTGAGTCATCAGTCTGTCAGCTCCCGTGTTCTCTTCATCCTTAAAAATAATGTCAGGGTTGTAATTTGGGGTTAGTTCTTTAAATCTCTCGGAGTTTCTTGTGATCTTCCCTTCATATCTTCCACTGGCCCCTAGGGTCTTCTCTGCCACATTGGGAATAAACTGCTTATAGGCTAAAGGGGTCAGCTTTTTGGGGTGTCTCCTTTTTCCAATGCCCCTGCCTGGTCCACAAGTCAGCCCAGAGGAGACTAAAAGAGCGCAGATGAAGCCCACCAAGAGAATTCTTGTCAACAGCAGCATTTCGTCCATTGAATCCAATTACTTCAAAGCTCTCTGTGCCTATCCCTGGCTGTCTCTCTAGAGCTCTCTCTCCTCCTATGTCCTTGTCTGCTTTCTGAATCGTATACTATCCACCGATCCCTAGCAAGACAGGTGCTGGAATGGCAGGCTTTAGGTCGCTGATAACGGAACACATCGGAGTTTGGTCGGGAGACAGCAATCGAGAGACAAAAAAAGGGTCTGATTTTAATGGTAGCAAAGCAAGACGCTTGTGAGAGGAGTCTGCCTTTAGTTCTATATTATAGCTGCCAGGGCCGAGAGCTGATTGGCCAAGGCGAGACAAGCTTGTCTTCTGATGTTTTAACCCTCAAAAAGGCAACAAATTCTTGAAAGATTTTTTTTTTCCTTTTACCTGAAGGGCTTGGAGCTGAGAGGGGTGGAGATCGTGCTTTCTTGGGATAACATCAATTACATGTTTTGGTTTTTTTTCTTTCTTTTTTCTTTTTTTTTTTTTTTTTTCCTTTCTTTTTTTTTTTTTTTCTTTTTTTTTTTTTTTTTTTCCCAAAAACTTTCTTGGCAGAATGGTACATTTGTCAGCAAGAGGAACAGATGCCTCTCTGAAAGAGGAGAAAAAAAATTAAGAGAGGGGAAAAAAAATTAAGATTACCAGGCTGCTTCAGTGCAAGTCAAGTTTCTAAGGGCAGTTGTGGTTAAATAAAATGCCGAATTATCGGGGAGCCGTGCAAATAGGAACATACTTAGGTAATATTAACGCCCCGGGGGGGAATAATGCCATTTCAGAGCGCACCCACCTAAATGGCTTTGTAACAGGTTTCTTGTCCCTGAAAAGGGAGATTGCTCTCCCTCCCAAAGACATACATTTTTAAACACACTCGCCTTTTAGCTGATAAATGACCACTTTAATAGCAGAAACAGGTCTGATGCGAAGCGGCAGTTAAATGAACTTGGTGTGTCTGACTTGTGTATCACACAACTGCAATGTGGCAGTATTTTATTTATTTATTTAATTTTTAAAATAAAATCAGGACCATCACACAGTTCAAAATAACGTTGTATCTTTGGAAGTGCATGAATAGTCAAGTGATTAAAAATAGATGGTCTCCCGAGCACGCTATATTCTTTGTTTCTTTGGTCAAAGTCGGAGAGGAGCGTTTTAGGCTCTTACACCTCCTTGCGGGGTGTCATTAAGTTTTTAAGAAAAGCATACTGTTGAAAGCATCCGCAAACACAATTAACAGAGATCGATCCAAGCAAAGTGAATGGAAAGGGGATAAGTTTAATGTTAAATTAATTGTTATCTCATGCAGCGTGGCAAGTGATGTCTTTATCCCGATCTCCAAAAGCTACTAATCAGACAAAGGTGTTGAGAGACGAGCAAAATTGCAGAGATGAGGCTGATAGAGCAGGTTAGACAGAACAGCGAAGTCCCATATGAACAAACACTTCTCTGCCTGCAAAGTGCTCATTTACTTTTGCTCCTAAGAAAATACAGTTTGTTCTAGGATCTAGAAACTTTCAGGAGTTCTCTTAGGAGTTCTTAAAAATTCCAGGACGGTGTGATGAAGTATTTCAAAGTCCACTTTCTCAGAAAAAAACAAAACACATCCAAAAAATAAACTTTATTTAAGTTGTGGAAAAAAAAAAAAAAAAAAAAAGAAGAAAAAGTAAAAACAGAAATAAAAAGAGCTCTTTGGGGTGAACAGTTATATGGGAGTTTTCCGGTCTGTGACATTGAGCTGAGTAGTAATCAACTTAAACCTTGAAAATGGATTTTAAAATCAGTTTTTAAATGATAAAAGAAGTTGTACGGTCAGCACGGACTTTTCAAGGGACAAAGTGGTCTTTTCAGATAAACTTTAGAAAAGAGCCGAAAGAAGTGGTCCGAAGTGGTCTCACGCCGACTCTAACTGGTGCTCTTTCATCTTTTTTAGCCTATGTTTTTCTTCTGCTATTTATGTTTCTTTGTGGAGTTTCAGTGAGTCATCGATTTCTCTTTC
Source organism: Phylloscopus collybita (assembly GCA_027886175.1). Lineage (NCBI taxonomy): Eukaryota > Metazoa > Chordata > Aves > Passeriformes > Phylloscopidae > Phylloscopus > Phylloscopus collybita. Next base: position 6,870,728 of record JAJNNQ010000002.1, read on the forward strand.
CGACCTTTAAATTGAGGAGTTTTGACTTGGAAATGGGTAAAAAGTTAGAAAGTCAGCAGCTTGGCTCCTAGGTTGCTATCAACCAACTTAGTTGCAGAAACAAGTTGTATAACAGCTAAATACCTGCTTCACGCTATTAAAAAACAAACTTAAGTTTTATCTCCCTGTCTGCGTGCATGTGAGAAGACAGATACAAGGAATATATAATTTATACAAAAGAGGGTATGTTCTTTTGATGTGGTTGCTTAAACAGCATGACTTGATATAACAGTTGATTAAACAACGCCAAGGAATAAAAGCTATTCTTAATGGTGTGGAATACTGCAAAACTTTTATCACCCCTCTTACCTTGTCCCCCTCCCCATGGAAAGAAGATCGATATCCCAGGCACTAGATGGGTGGACATCGCAGTGAAGAAGTCTAGAGAATAAGGACAAACTCCCTCATTATCAGATTGCCATATGTACGAAGCAGTCACCCAAAGATTAACAGGGAAGGAAACGCAAAGAAGGAATTAATTAAATGCAAGTAATAAATGCGGGGGGGCGGTGGGGGGGGGGGGATGGAAGAGAGAAATCAAGAAAAGTTGTAACTGTGGGAAGCTCGAAATCCCCCTCCTATCAAATTAGATGTGAAAGAAAGCAGAGCTGGGGGAGCGGGCAGGCTCTGCTCAGCCTCAGCGCAGGCTGGAGCTGGCGGCGGCCCCGCCGGGAGCCGGGCGGGGGGAGCCGGGCCGTGCGAGGGGGACACGGGGGAAGCCGGGGGAACCGGGCCGGCGCTCCCGCCCGCCCCGCCGAGCCTCCGGGATGCGCCCTGCCTCTCCTCCCCGCCAGGAGCTTTTCTTCTTCCTTTTTAATTATTATTTAAATGCCACAGCTTCTGGGAAAACAACAGCCCCCGAGCCCCCCGCTCCGCTCTCCCAGCAGCGCGGGGGGCGGGGGCCGGGTCCCGCCCCTGTCCCGCCGGCCCCAGCCCCGGCCCCGGGCTGCCGGGGGAGCCCCGCACGCTGCCCAGCCCTGCCCGCCCCACACCTCAGCCGCAGCAAGCACCCCAAAGCAGCAGCAGCCCCCGGCCGGCACCGACACCTTCTTTGGAGGGTCCAGAGCCCACAGCCGCGGCTGTCCCCGTGGGCCCCGGGGTCCCTCAGGCCTGCCCGGCGTGAGGGTGCCGGGGAGGCCGCTGAGTGAGGCCCCTGGGTGGAACTGCCTGGCTCCACTGCCCTGCCCGCAGCGCCAGGTCCAGTGCGGAGCTGTCACCAGGCTCCTCATCAGCCCCCAAAGCCCTGGTGGAGTGCTGGGGCCTTTGGGGCATCCAACCCCCGATCCACAGTCCTGGGAGCATCCCCTGCTGACCCCACTGAGTCCTGCTGCAAGAAGCCAGCGCAGCCCGTGGCCCAGCACTCCTCGCTGACACACGGGCTGGTCCAGGGGCTCTGCCAAACCCGCGGGGAGCTCCCACCGTGGTGGTGTGGATGGGGCCATTGGGCAGCCCTGTCCGGGGCATCCCCATCCAGCCTGGGCTGCAGAGGGGCCGTGATGAATGCACCCAACTGCCAGCCAAGCTCTTTGAGAATCAGACATTATTTATCTTCTTTTTTTTTTACGTAACCTGGATTTGCTGATGGCGGTGTGCTCTGCATAAAGCCAAGGAAGGGTTCAGACTGTTCAGACATTGGCCATTTGAAGTTTCCAGATCTCCCTTGCACTTATATATTTCAATTGATGAATCTCAAAATACAGAAAACTACACATGCAAATGCTGTGTGTATTTAAAATGGATCTTAACTCTTTATCATCCTTAATAGCCTACATTTGTCCTCATGCTTAATATATATACATATGTTTTAATAAATTACCCATTTTTAGAGCATGAAAGCTTTATTCTTGTAGCCTCTTTGCACCTGTGGCACTTCCCAAGAAATTTGGGATCACAGCAATCACCGCCAGAGAAGTATATCATGAATAACTTCAGTGAAAACAGAGGTTATACTAGAGTAAAACTGATGTAAATGGAAGGAGACTCAGGCAGGACTTTCACCTGAAGTTTTGTTTGATTCTTTTTCATACCCCACCCTCTGTCATGGCAGTGCTAAACCATTTTATTTAAAGGAATTGGTTCACATCCCTGTTGCCCATCCTTGTGGTATTGCAATACCTATCCTGAAAATCAATTTAGAAATTTCAGTTCAGAATTACTGGCTAGCTGGCAACTGTATCCTTATCTCGACAAGCAGAACAAGTCTTGTTCTTTGGAATTTTCTTCCAAAAACCCCCAAACCCCGGCACCAACAAGAAAAATTAAGCTTGTAGTTTTCCATGTATTTTGGTTTGACAGCAAAACTCAGGGAGCCATGCAGCTGAAACCTGGCATTGCTTTGCTGTGCCCTTAGTCTGGCATTGGTCTGTGAGCATTTCTGCTACAAGAAAGAAAAAAACATTTTGTGTGTATGAAGAAGTAAAAAATATTTGCTTTCTAGAATAACTGTGCATTGATTTCACACTTTTTGTATCCATTTGCTAGTGGATTAATGCTAATCATTAGCTTGGATATGGTCAATAGAGCCTTTCATCATACATGCAAAAATTTTGTAGGCAGAATGATTCATAAGACATTGTTATCTAGGTTTTGTTGTGCATTTGCTGTTGGACCAAACTCTAAAGCAGAATTTCCCACAGGTTTCCTTATATCTTCAGCAGGGCAATATGTAGTGTCTGATTATAGGTTTATAGAGAAACCCTTGCATTTCTGTTTTAGGTCTTCTTATTTCTTCTTGAATGACTCAACTGTTTCTCATTCTAAAAGTCCTAGGTGAGAGTGAGTATAATTTTTTTTTCCTTCCTGGATTGTGATCTGAATCCTTTTGGAAGTTACTTCCTTCTGGTCATGAATGGGGAAAATCCCAACCGAGGTGTTTCTGTCCATGGGGACTGTGGGAGGGAAGCAGCCACTAGGGGAGCTCGATGTTGGGAGTAACCTCTGTGCACCTTCCCCACAGCTTACACAGCTTTTCTGCAGTAAAAAGTTGAAAGCAGGTGTTAAAAAAAAAAAAAAAAAAAAAAAAAAAAGGCAAGTTTTGGAGCTTTATTTTTCAATTTTTATTTTGTAACAGTTTTATAGTGAAGTATCCAAAAATCATTTTCTTGTTGCTCTGTACATTGAATTGTGAGGTGAGAAATGGCCACAACACATATTTTCTTAGCTTCTGATAACCCATAAAATGAAGAGATACTGAAATGTAGCTGCTTAAGCAGCAGCCATGGGTACAAGAATATCTAATGTTTATTCCCAGTTGTAAAATCAACTTGCTGTCCTGGTTGTTGGCAGGTGACTTAGATTCAAAGTTTGCATCACATAAACATTGCTGAGAATAAATCTTCAAAATAAATTGTATCTTTCTCTTGTTGTCATTGTTATAAAAATTGTTGACTGGATTATTAATGGTTAGTATGTTAATTTGGGTTTTGGTTGTTTATCTAAGGAATTTATCTGGGCAGTGGAGTCAATGATCATTGGAGGCTGTGGTTGTATGAAGAGCCAAAATACATCTTTTTCTCCATGCAGATCAATACCAGCAGGTTCTTACTTGGCTGTCTTTGGGTCCCACCTATTCACAAATGTACCTCTGATAGGAAGAGGCTATTTATTCTAAAAGACTTGCTTTCATCTTTTTCAGTATCAATGACTCTGGAAGCTAATAAAATGTTTAGTGTAAATAAAGAGCCTATATTTAATTATTAATACTAATATTAATACTCCCCACAAATGGTTAATGAAATAATCACCTTTTAGCAAGATCTGCGTTTTAATGTACTGCTTTCTTTTCAGAAAAGAAAAAAAAAACAAACAAAAAAAACCCAAAAACATGGATACATAAAAAGCATTAGGAAATGCAAGTAATTCTTAGCTGTCTGACTTGCGTGGTTCTTGAGTTTTAGGGAAAAAGTGCACAGTCATATTTTGGAATATCGAGTGATAATACATCTCCCCCTCTACATGATAAGACAACCAGACAGGGGATGCTAAGAGAAACCTGAAGGCATGAGATAAATTCAAACTTAACTTGCTGGCTCTTGCAGTGTGAGGTTGGCTCGTTCAAAGTACACAAACCAACAGACTGGATCAAGGCTCTCTGTTTGGGCAGAGATCAGAAACAAAGCTTGCCCTCTAAAGTCCACCTCATAGCCAGATCCAGCCATGGTAACCACTGTATTCACTGGGCCATGGTAGCAGGAGAGGTATGTGCATGATTGTCTTAGTTTTTCTTGTTTCCTTACATTTGCAGACTATTTTTGAGCATAGTTTACATGTTTTCTTTCTTTTTTCCTGGCATATTTACACCCCAGCTTTTTAAAACGCTTTGTTCATGCCAGTCAGTTTAGCAATGCGCTTGTTAAAACAGTTCCTAGTATATTGTATATGACTGAAAATGACTTAATTGTTCTATTTCTTTCTGACCCCAATAAAAAGTGTCCCCGATATTGTTCGAGTCACTCCCTGTTCACAAGCGCCTACATGTATGTCACCGGGTGACTTTGAAACATTTCGTAGCTACATCAGTTCAACTGCTCTTATTTATTTATTTAGATTTGTAATAATGACAGTAAATGGCCATCTGAATCAATCTGGGCACTTTGCAGTCATTAATACTGCAGCATCGATATCACATAACGCAATTATAGTGCAATAAATTACCCATATGCCTCATCTGTTGCCCAACCAAAATAAGAACTCCCCGTATCTATCACATTGCTCATTTATGCCCTTTCCCTCTAAAACACCTTGAGAGCGGAAAAAAGGGCTTTGAAATGTTCCTGAAAGCTTAACAAAACCCTGTCCTTTCCAAGGGAAGAAGCAGATATAAGAGCTGAGGAAATGGCATGTGGGATGCTCCATCAGCTGATATGTCCTTATGAGCAGAGAAGGGCCCAATCCTCTGCACAGTCAACTCATAAAGTTACTTGAACTTACATCAGAAAACCTCAGAATATCTTTCGCTGATCACATCTGCAACTGGATTGTGTGACAGTTCAGGAAGACTTCTGCTCACTCATCTCAAACCATGTGAGGATTCCTTGATTTTTTTAGAAACCCATTCAAACAAAGTCACCGACACAGCTCTGAATCCAGCGTGAAGCCAGAACCAGGAGCCCTCTGTCACACTGCACATCATTCTGAGCTTCCACATTGGTTTGAGAAATAATTTAGTAGAGCCCAGTTGAGCAGCTTAATCTCCAAATGTGGAAGGATTTGGGTCACTGTAGGAATATTGGCACCTCAACCCCTCTATCCCCTGACAGATGATGATGCAAGGACCTCTTTTGTGCAGTCTTCTTCTGAGTAGCTGCAATTGTTTTCAATTTCAAATGGATTCTGGAACATCTTTACTGGAGGAACAGAAGGGAGGGAGGGAGGAAAGCTTCTTGAGTGCAAAGAGTCCTTTGTGCAACCATGAAGCTCAGAGCTCCTGTGCTGTTGTGTCATGGGCTGGAAGGAGAAAGAAGCTGAACCAATGATTTTGCAGAAGCAGTAGCAGTAATCCTGGGATTCAAGAAATTAGAATCCTTTTTCCAATTTCCCACGGGATCCCCTTAGAAAACCCATTAGAACAGCAGACTTGGTCCTGGTAGGCCGTGATTCAAAGTCCTCTGGATTCAGCTGGAGCCTTTCTCTTGTTTTCAGTGGATTTTGCATCACTTTGATGCTAAGTCCATTGCATTTGTGTAGCTCAGAGCAAACTGCTGGTGTTGCCGTTAACAATTCCTCAGATTCATACATAAAAGCAGGGAGGTAACACTAAGGTTTTACAGCATCAAAGTAGCATGCCCTGCTCAGTTCCCCAGTGAGAATTCTTTGGGTAGTTCAACAAGCAGCTCTACAGGGTAACAAACTGTGTTAACTATTCATGTTTGTGTCTCCTTCACAACTGCATCAGTATTGCCCAAATCTGCCATAACGTGACAAATAATCTATTGGTCAAATTTGTTTGTACAATTAATCAATTCCAATCAGTAATTGCCTTTGGGCAACAGTTCAATTACGGCCTTATCTTTTGCTTCTTGCTATTGTAAAAATATCTAAGTAGATTTTGAAGAGCAATTTGCTTCATTAGTGCTCAGACTCAGGCAATGTTGATGCTGATGCTTATTTTATTCATATAACCACATTTTCTGCACATGGCTTCTTTGTGGGCATGGAGTAACAATGCAGTGACCATAGCACACAGTGAACCATGCTAAATACAAATTAACATTGATAACCAAGGAGGAGTATGATGCATCTCTCACCCCAGTGTGGGAGTTGTGAGATCTCTGTATCTTTCAAGGTTCAAATAAGAGATGCTGTTTTTATTTCAGCTCTTCTCTGTGTTTATTTTTCTGTATAGAAGAAAAAATACTTGCTGGAGGTGCAGAGTTTTCTTCAGAAGGAAAAAGCACACTCTTGAAATATTCATCATAAAAAGAAAAAAAAAAAAAAGCAAAACAAAACCAAAAAACCCCACACTCTATTACTTCACTCAGCCTTTCTTTCGGAAAGCAAAATAAATCATAATTTATGCATGGAGACTTGAAAATCAAAATCGTCACAAAGTAGCATAAGGGCAGCCTGACAAAATAAGGCACAGACCGTAGGCTAGAAAATTACCCAGCATGTAAACAAGGTGACACAGACAATTGGGCACTGGGAGCTTAGTGATTTTTGAGGCAGGGGAAAGCGTTTTGCTAATATAACCTAAGGGAATTTGAAATCACGCCAAAATGCACTACCTGAAGACAGGCAATTTTTTGGAATGTGTGCATATTATGTCATTATATCTAAATATGTTGAGCAAAGAGCAGGATAATATTTCCCTTTCCTCTATGCTGTTAAAATGAATTCAATTTGGGGCAAAACTGCTCAGCTTTAATCAGAATTTCTGTGCATTAGTATCCAGTTGAATCCCAGGGCAAGTCAAACAAGCTGCAGACACTGGTGCAGCTTGATATTGCTATTTTTATTCATTTCTGTTTATTGCAGCAAAGCCTGGAAGCCAAGAGAGAACCACCTTACTCAACTCTATCCAAACAAATATAAGAACATCTCGTCTTCAAAGAGCCTACCCTTTTATTTGTACTGTTTGTACTTCACCTTATCTGTATGAAGACCCATTGAAGTAAGTAGAACAATTTACAGAATGAGACATATTAAGATTTCCAAGCTGATGTAGCAAAATGCAACTTTATAAAAGTCCTCAGCCACTCCTGATAGGATGCAGTGGGAGAAATGCCTCTCTTGCCTTAGCTGAAGGTGTCATCCATACATTTTAAATCTTTCTGGCCAAATTCATCTCTAGATATTGCTGAGGCAATTATATTCAGAGTGATTCAAACAGGACTGGATACTTACATAATTGGAGTATCTATGATGAGTAGACAATTTTAAATGATGTGTGAGCTTTAGTAATTTTGAAAGAAAGTTTCATTAATTATTTGGAACCAGGAGGAAACTCCCCCTTTAAACACCTTTTTGTGTAAATAACCATTTTGAGGTTCCGCCAGCAGAATTCTCTGAACTTGACTGGAGCCAAGGGGGAAAAGGTTTTAAAAGACTCCTGGTGATTTGGCAGCACAGTGGTCCTTCACAAGCAATAAGTTGTGCATCTGCAATCTCTGGCACAATATTGAATTGTGACAGCTTCACAAGTCACTGTGAGAGGGCATCCTCACTCGTGACAAATGTACAAAATAGGTTTATCACAGAGTCACAGAATGATTTGGGTTGGAAGGGATCTTACAGACCATCTAGTTCAGACTCCCCTGCTCTGATTGTGGACACCTTCCATTAGACCAGATTGCTCAAAGTCCCATCCAACCTGGCCTTGGACACTTTCAGGGATGGGGCATCTGCAACTTCTTAGGGCAACTTGTATCAGTGCCTCACAGGAAAGAATATCCTCCTAAGATCTAAACCTCCCTTCTTTCAGTTTGAAGCCGTTCCCTCTTGCCCTATCCCTCCATGCCCCTGTCAGAAGTCCCTGTCCAGCTCTCATGTGCTCCTTTGAGGTACTGGAAGGTGCTATAAGGTGTCCTGGAGCCTTCAAATCTCCAGGCTGGATAACCTCAACTCCCTCAGTCTGCCTTCATAGGAGAAATGTTCCAGCCTTCTGAGCATCTTTGTGGCTTCCTCTGGACTTGCTTCAGGAAATTCGTGTCTTTCTTATGCTGGGGACTTCACACCACTTCAGGTGGGGTCTCATGAGGGCAGAACAGAGGGGCAGAATCACCTCCCTCAACTTCCCTCAGGCAGCTGGACACCTTTCTTTTCCATGGAATCATTGAATCCCAGAATGTCCTGAGTTCAAAGAGAGCCACAAGGATTATCAAGGTCCAGTCTCTGGCCCTGCACTGGGCAGCCCCAAGAATCCCACCATGTGCCTTAGGGCATTGTCCAAACGCTTCCTGAACTCTGCCAGGCTGGTGCTGTGAGCACTGCCCTGGAGAGCCTGTGCCAGTGCCCAGCCACCTTCTGGGTGAAGAACCTTTTTCTAACATCCAACCTAGTAATTTTGATTCTGCCCAGAACACAACTGGCTTTGTGGGCGGCAAGGATACAGCGCTGGGTCATGTCCAGCCTCTCATCCACCAGCCCAGCTGGATGTTGTGGAACAGTCTAGGCAAGCTCAGGTTGCTTGTAGGTGCAGGAAACTGGGAGAGCCTGAGTGGCTCATTATGGGAGGTGAGATGTCATGTGGTGACAAATTCAGCCTTGCCACCACAGCACTTCCTTGAATCCTACAGATCCACAGGTGGCTTTTGAAAATGTCATTCAGGTAGTATAATGTTGCCCAAGTTGGTGAACCAAGAATCAGGCTGTGAATGTCAAGTCCTACAGAGGAAAGAAGTAAAGAACTCCACACCTTTTATTTTTCAAGTCACAAGTGCAACGCAGAGAACGGATATCTTTAATTTGTATTCACATTTTCCAGTCTGATGTCTTGAAGCTCACTATTATTTTCCCTAGAAATAAGGATTATTTCAATCTATGCCTATATTATCAGCCTCCAAAAAACCTCTGCTAAGATCTTAATGTTAGGTATGGCAGCCACTTAGAAAAACAAGATTTTTTTTTTTTGTTCTTGCACTGTGCAGTTTTTATTTCCTGTTGAATGCATTTATTATACATTAACATAATTACTTTAATTTATTACCTTAGTAAATGTCAGGCCCATAAGATGTCAGCGTATTCTGTGTGTTACACTGCACTCCTGTTTAACAAAGAGCCTCCAACAAATGATCAAACTCAGCGTCACGGCTTTAACTTCACGTAGGCATTTTTGAAAGACCATTGTGCAATGAAAAAATGTGCACTTGTAATTAAAGTCTGCCTTTGTTTATACCTACGTACTCCTGATGTGTTCCACGCAGACTGAGACCTGCAAAGCCATGTCCAGCTGGCTGGGATGCTGGAAAGCCCTGTGTTGCTAGTTCTAATTCTAGCCCTTTTAATATATTAAATGACTCTCTCACTCTGAATTTAAGACAGACTATTTCTTGTTAGGTCTTTTTTTCCTCTAAAGTTTAAAAATGTTAGAACCCTCAAATCTGCTGCTTAAAAACCTCTTAGATTATGCATAACACATGGAATAAGAAAAGATCCCAAGAAGTTTGTCTAACTTTGGTTCCTGATCCCAGATCAGGATCACATTCATATTTACCTATTATGTGTCCAACAGCATATATTCACACTTATTCATGGCTTCACTATTAAAAATGCAGATTTTGGAGCAAGTACCTATTAGAGTCACTGGCTACAATACTCTGCATCATCTGCTGGGTTTCATCAAGAGGGAACTACATCATCCCATTTTTGCTCTTTGCAGATGCCCTAGCAGCAGGTCCTTCACAGCTAGCTGCTGACATGCAGTCCTCTTAGAGGAGGGTTAAAGTGTTTTTCTGTATCCTCCTCAGACTCTGGGAGTTTCTGTACAATTTTTTCTTCCCCAAAGAAGGTATGCAACTTCCTGTTGAGCATTATAGACCCATATTTTTTCAAAAGAAAGTATTGCAAACACCATTCCTGATCTGTACTGGCAGAATGCACTAGAATCACCCCATAGAAAATTCATGTTTGGTTCATATATTGTCAATAATTACAAGAGTAATAGCCTAATCTGGCATATTCACAGACTATATGATTTCAAATATTTGTCTTTGATTTTGCCAGTGCAATGCATTGACAAGCTCAAAGAAGGCAGAGCAAGCATCTGTACTCTCTACTTCCATAAAATATCCCCATGAATTTGGAGAGGCCTTCTTAAAAGACTGCATAGCTTCTGAGATCTATGCCACAGTATTTCAGATACAAGCTATTCATGATTTTCTACAGAACAAAAAAGCTTTACAGGCTGAGAGCAAGGGAGATGAAAACAAAAGTATCAGGGAACCTGATGTTTTTCTCCAGAATGGGAATAAAATCCAGTGTTTTCTTCAAACCACTCATCTCACTGTGAGCAGAGCACTTTGTAGGAATATATACAGAATGAGTCGACACCTCTCTGAGCAAACCTGTTTGAGTAGGACGCTATTAGACCAGGTTTTCTGTATCTGCACAGCCCAAAGAATACCCCAAGAGACTTGTTGAAATTTAATAGAGTTTATGAGAGATCATAAATATCTCCTCTCCAAAGAACTTAATTTCTTTTCGAATTTGATAGAGTTCCCAGAACAAATAGATAATCCTTCTAAAATGCAGACATAAACTATAAAGACATCTTTCTATAATGCAAAATTGACATTTTTGATCAAAATCTACATTTTTTCTTGATTGACAAAGAAACAACAAGTTTCTCTGACAATTAAAAAAATGTGATTAAAATTACTGTGACAGGAAATTTTTTCATTCTAGATTAAATGAAGTTCATCTCCAACCCTTCCTTTCTCAAATTGTTATCAGAATGACTGAAATCTCTCAATCCATCACATTTTCGACAAGACAATTTGCACCTTTTAGGTATCAATTAGAAACTGTCTTCTTACCAGTGCTGGAGATGCCACCAGTACTCTCAGCTCTGATCATAACTGGGTTTTCCTCCTTCACCGTTGCTCCTGGGGAAACAGAGGTCTGCAGACAACAACACTTGGAATGAGTACCTTTTTGGCTGATTTCTCATGGATTCATGAATGAAAATCTACTGTCCAGCTTGTCCAGATTTTTTTTTCCTGAGAACACTGTTCTATTCTTCATTGCTGAGAAATGCAGAGAAAATCAACTTAAGAAAGTTAAAAAAGTAATATGATCAAAAATGTCTGTTTTTTCTTTCAGAATGGTACACTTATTCATTCTCAGTTGAAGAGTGAGAAGGAGAATTTACCCCTGCTATATAACAACATTTTTTTTATTTTTAGACTGAGAATGATCTCAGCTGGGACTGTGTTTGGTGTGAAGGTGCAGATCTTTCTTTGGACTTTATGATCTTAGAGGTCTTTTCCAACCTTAATGATTTCATGATCTTATTTTATGTTGGGGTCCTGTATGTACTTTTGATAAGAGGTTAAACACGTGTTCAACTTTGCAAATGTCTGTTGCATGATCTAAGTAGTGTGGAAGGACATGGCTTGGCTTGATGAGGCCTCCTTCCCTCCATGGACAGACAGCCAGGCACAGCTGTCCGTGGCCCCAGGAATCTTTTCCCAGGTAGGTAAATTGGACTCCTGGCCTGATGAAATCAGCTAGAAGTATAATTTCATCTTCACAACCTTAATCTGAGGCCAGTCATGGAACAGGGGACTACAACTGAGAATGTGTTGTGGGATAAGCTGTTTTCACACTTTGACCTCCTTTCTCCTAGAACCTCTTGATGTATCCTGGATCCAAGGAGAAGATGAGCTGGAATATGCCTCTGTTACTTGTGCAATTTGTGAGCTTAATGTTATGAAGTAGTGTGCTCTGGGCTTTCCTCAGCACATCTTTGAGGGAAAAGAGAATCTCACAAGAATTATTAAACCACTCCTTAAGATAAATGCCCACCACACTTCTGGAACCTGTGCTTAGTTTTGTCCTCCTTGTGAGCATTTTAAGCACCTTCAAGTTTTGGGTGAATGCTAAGACAAATAAGATAGTCATCTTGGTGCTCTGTCTCTTGAGTGAAGTGCAGCAGAATTTCTCTTTGCATGAGCTTTCCAGCAGAGCTGGGCCATTAGATTTCAGTCGAGTGGCCAGCAGCTATGAGGTTTTTCTCTGAGCAGAGACTGTCAATCACATTAGATCTGATTCATTTTGTGACGTGGCTAAGCATCCAAAGTGTAACAGGCTGAGACCAATAAACTAATTTCATTTTTAATCTATGGAAGATTTGTGGCTTTTATGCTGAAATACCAGGGTTCAAAGCAGCTGGTTTCACCACATTCTTGGTGCTGCCCCCTCCTTTAACCCACAGTAGCAGAATCACATGTAACAATTTATGAGCTCCTGTTCATCTGAGGTCTTGTGTTTCTTTGCTTACTGTACCTTTCTATCTACAAAAAAAAATAAAAATTAAAAAATTAAATAAATATGCTTAAATGAGTCAGTGATTATTGAACTGGGAAGCAGATCTGAGTTTGACAATTAAACATAACACATCCATATTGGGGTGTGGGAAGTAAAGAAAAAAAATAAAAATCAACAAAACTTTAACATTTTCACATGCCAAAAAATCTAGCTTTCATGTACTCTAAATAAAAGAAAGGTAAGACATGTTTGGGAATAAAGACACAGCCTTCAAATTCACTCTTCAAGTATACTCTGTTACAGCAGCATGATTCCTTTTATGATTGTATCCATCATGCTGTCAAAAAAAGAAATCTTATCTTCACTCATTACTAAATATACAAAGAGCTGGGATTTCCACTTGGCAAATGCTCCTGTTTACCTGAAGGCTTGATTTTCCCTGCACTTTGATAAAGTTCATTTGCTGAGATAGACTAAACTTTTTAATCCTTAAACTGCTTGAGATTGTAAACCAAGTTTTGCTCTGAAGTAAGCAGCATGTGCATAGAGTTGTTATTTTCTTTAGGAAAATTAAAGATTTTGTTATGGAAGGAAGCCAAAGGGCCCATCTGGATCTGTCCTGTCTGAGTTGTGAGTTACAGCTCCTGTTTACAACTGCTCGGCAAAACCAAGTCTAGGTGAGGATGCCTTCAGTAGTCACTGTCAGCTTTGTCTTATCAAGTTTTTTGTCTTCAAGGAAGGTCTATCAAAAATGGAGACACTCTCTTGGCCATTTGTCATCCCCAGTATGCTTAGACCTTTCTAATGCTCTCCCTCATCCTCAAAACCTTTCATTAAATATATCAAAAGAATGTTGCCAGTTTAAAAGACACAGAACCAGGCTCTCATGTGCCATAGATGTACTTTTCTTTATAATGAATGTGAATAATCCTCTCTGAACATGTTGGTGCAGACAAACTTCCTGAATCTAAGTGCTGCTCTGAGTGTCCTGGATTGCTTCTCTTTCTGTTGCACCCTTTCAAAATGAAAATAACTATTATTATTATTATTATTATTATTATTATTATTATTATTATTATTATTTCTATTATTATTATTATTATTATTATTATTATTATTATTATTATTTCTATTCTAATGGCAACCACAAATCATCACTGAAATCATGGTCCCAGTTTTTTTGAGATGTGTTTAAATGTGAAATCACAAACAGCTCTCTACCTTGTTATTGAAACAAACACAGCAGAGAAAGGGTGCTACTGTAACTGAAGTGCAGAAGTGATTGGCACAATAGAGGTGACAACTTCCCCTTTGGTTTGAGACTTTATCATCCACTTTAGTGGTCACTACTGTGTCTCAGGTTGGCAGAGCTCCATGGCCTGTACATATTTCTATATCTCTACAAACTTTACTATTGTAGATCATTTGTTCTGTCTGAAACCTGTCTCCTTTGATTTGCAGTCTTGGAGTTATGTGGATTTATCCCCCCACTCCCCCCACCCCCCCTATTCTTTTCTTACTTTCCATTTCAGCGTTGTCCAACTTCCTGTAGGAGTCAGTCTCTAAACTTTATTCTGGAGACACCAATCACTACAGCAACCTGGTCCTGCTTTGTCTAAGATGGGATTACTCCAACAGGTGCTGCCACTGAAGGCAGCACTAAAATTCACTAAAATATTGAGGAGTTCTGCTTCTCTTTAATACTTCTTTCTTGTTCTTAGTATTACTTTCTATTATTTAGTCTGTATTTTCTGTAGTGTTCAGTCTCATTCATCACACGTTTTTAATCCAGTGAATTCAGCCCAGCTTTGGAGTCCTTATTAATGACTGTCTTTCTGTGCAGGTACAATCTGGTTAATTTAATTGTCTGCTTCATTGTTTCTTGTACAGGTCACTGGCATAACAATATGAGCAACGATCACCCATACACTCATCCTTTTGAGTTTTCCCCTCCTATCCTGACCTGATCTTACATTAACTTAAACTATAGACCAGTTCCTTATGAATAGAATTACCTGCCTTTCAACCATTTGTGTATAAGTTTATGTTTTTTCATGGTGCTATATTCAGAAGTTGGGAATTCTGATGTCCTGACATGATTTCTCTGTAGTTATTACTATCTTTAATTAAACAATAGCTTTCTAGGTGTTCCCCTGCTGTGTTCCTGATTAATGTTTCCAGTAACTTCCCAGTTTATGAATCAAAATCTGCAATCTGTCATAATTTTTATGCTACCATTGACTGAAATTTTTTATCTGTGTTAAAGAATAGAACTAAGATAAGAATGTTCCAATCTCTATGAGATTTCACTGTGTAATATGTGTAGATGCACACATACACACAGAGTTCAAATCTGCAACTCACTCCCAGCTTGTCCCCAGCTTCTTGGTAGTGTTCACACATCTTTATCTTCTTAATGACCTGCAGAATACTGGGTGAACACTGCGAAACACAGGAAGATTAAAATAGAAGAAGAGCTATTTATCTTTATGTTTATATTTATAGTTATTATTTACATATGTTTATATTTATGTTTATACATATGGGTTGTTATATATGTTTATATTTATGTTTACCCACAATTATTTAGTTGATTTTCAGTGAAGGGGATTTCATATAGGATGTGGAAAGCTGTTTTTTTCCCTACACCTGGCTATTTCCACATGGAATGGCCTATTTCACAGGGAACAGGGGCTGTTAGAATGATAATATTCAACGAACTTCCTTTAAGAATCCTGACATCTTAAGGTAGGGAAGGATTAGAGGGTACTCTTGTAGCTCTCACACAGAGTTGCATCATTCTCTTTGAGAGCCAGGGTGGTTTTTGGTGTGTGCAGTGGTGCAATCAGACAGTGATCAGATTCAAAGGAGTCCCAGCATTTCCAGGCATTTCCTGGAGCAGTGCACTTCTGTCCTTTCCCCACCTCATGATCTAGAGTGGGTATTGCTCCCTTCTGGGCCCTGCTTCTACCTGCCCTGATGAAGGTTTAAATGAGGAAATTGTTTTTACATAGATGAGTTTAGAGCTGTTTGTTTTTCTGAAAGGAATGATACTAAAAGCTTTCTGATTTCCTTCCAAAATTCAGTAATTTTTCTGGCTCCCTGAACAGGTGTGAGCCCAAATATCTGAATGATGTGAGTCCTCAGTGATAGGACTTGGACTGAATTTTTCCCACCATAAAGTGTAAAAAGAACTTGAACCCCTTTAAACATTAGGGTGAAATCAAGGGCAGCAGACTTCCCACAAATACAAAACAAAACCCAAAATTCAACAGAAAAATATGCTTGGAGGCAGCAGTCTCCACTTGCACCTGGGCTGCAGAAGACTGCAGGATGGCCTTGCTTTGCTTGCTGGAGAGTGGAGACTGAGGGTAGGGTTTCCCATGTTTCCAGCCTGTGTCCTAATCACAATACCCTTCAGGGAGTGAATTTTCCCAGTCTTTCCTATGAGAACTTGATCATTTAAATAAATAATTCATCACCATAGGGACAGTATCCACTTTTTTTTTTTTTTTTTTTTTTTTTTTTTTTTTTTTTTTTTTTTTTAAATAATAATCCCTCATTATGTCTTAGCCATTGGGGTATTAAGACTTTTACTCTCTCTTTCTCACATACACACAAACATGTTTTCTTTTGACCAGAACCTTGTCTCTGGCCTTCTGTTGTCATTAAATAAGTGGGACATTTTACAGCCACTGTTTTCATGTAACTGGAGGTTCTCAAAGGAAAAATATTTAGATCAAAACCATTCCTCACTAAGATTATGCCATCAAAAAAGTGGCAATAATGATATGCCATGTGACCTAACCAGACTGTGTAATGCATATTTTCAAATTAAAAAGCAAAATGAAGGAGAGGTGTACAATGGAGATATGTGTGCATCTATATGGTTGCCAGTAATGGTATTTGTAGATTTTTTGATTGCATGTTTCCCAAGAAATTTTGCACATTTCTATTTCTTTTGTTGGGAATGACAAACATGTAGCATCAAGCAGATGGATGATGTATACTCTTCTTGCCTATACTTTGGGTCAAATATAGCTCTTTGAAATTAATTGTTTTGTTTTGTTTTCTTTATTCCTGTCTGTAATAGGACCAAGTATTTCATCCGTATTCTTTGCTCTTGCAAGATCCTCAGGGTAAACCAAATTTGGTTCTATTCCCATTGAGTAACATACTCCTTGAGCAATCCCATCAGCTTCTGTGAGGCTATTTGGGATTATCCAATGGGATCAAAACTACATGAGTCTGGCCCCAAGGTATTTACACACTCCCTGGCTCAATGGCACCTCAATTTCAGTCAATGCCTTTGGGTGATGTTGCATTTCAGCCTTTAATAATCTGTTTGTTTCAATTCTCAGAGTCACATTTTAATGAATAATCTCTTCATGTAGAAATCCAATCTCTGACAGTGTGAAAGTATTGAATAAAATGTTTTCCTATGGATGTCTCACAGAAGAAGAAAGGATGAACTCACCCCAGTAACTATTTGCTTAGTTCTTGGGGAATTTACGCTTCTACGTCAATGGTTCAAAGGTTGTCTGAACTTGCAGTGGACTCAAATGTTCAGCATTTACATCCAGGAGTTATTTTCCATTGGAGAGGGTTGTGCCTGCTTTGGAATGTTGCTGGGATCATCATTCTCAGAAGGTTTCTCTGCTTCTGCTTTGTTCAATCAAATTGGTCACCCTTCTAAAATGAAGCTAGGAGCAAGGGTTTTTTTTAAAGAAGAACATGTTTAAACAAGAGTAACAGAAGGGCCTCATAATGGAGAAATCAAATCACAAGGGATTCATCTCACCTAATTTTATCCCTTTGACACTTGGTTATCTTATCTAAAAGGGCTATCTGGAGTCCCCTGTTGCCAGTGAAAAGGGATAGACAGCTATGAATGGCCTTCTGGAGGTATTTATGTCTCTCCGTGCTGACTATAGGTGGAGCCCAGACAACTGGTTTATAGTAAATGTAGAACTTCTCATGGGCTACTGATAGAGATGTGATAAGTGGATCCCTCCCCTAATTTCCCAAAGCCTCATCTTCTTCCATCAGTGACTCAGGAGAAAAATAACAACCATGTCTACAAGAAAGGAGTGCCTACACTAAAGGAAAATATCAATTTGTTATAAATCCTGGTCTGGGCTGAGGGTGTCTCAGTGGGAGGGAGCAGGACCTGGTCACTGGGTTCACTAGAGGGAGCTCAGAAGAAACCTGTCCATCTCACCATGATCATGGTGTTCCCGCTGCAGAATTATTCCAGAGAAAGTACTTCTGGTGGAAAGGCCTCTGAGGTCTTTTCTCCTGCTCACAGACATAATACTGGATTTGTCAAACCTGATTTTTCAGCCAGATTATAACTTCTTGTCAATTTGATCTTATTTTGATTACCTTACCTGGATAAGACTTGACTTGTGTATAGAGAAAAATGTGGTCCAGGATAAGCACATCTTTGTCTACAGAGAAAAACAACAACAACAACAACCACAACAATAAATCTATCTGTCTGTAAGAACAGATCTTTCTGTCTTGGAAAGACTTTGGACACAGGAGCACCTCTAGGGTTATAAGACACATTTCACATGTACACGTGTAGCCAGCAATGAATGTGCCCTGTTCTAAGATTTATAGTTCTGAGGATTAAAAAAAAGGCTGATCATTCTCTTCTCTTTCTAAATCACCCATGCCAGCTCATACTTTGAATCAGCGCTTCCCCACATCTACAACATTTTCCATTTTGGTGGGTTGAGACAAGATAATCTTGCTACTGAGGTCAGTGCTTTAGCAGCCTCTGTTCTGGATTGCTGGACTCAGATGAGTATGAAGTTTTTCCAGGAGTAGTCCCAGCTCTGTGGGATATAGCTGTTTTTTGTGAAAGTGCATGTCTTCCTGCACAACTGATATCCCAAAGCATTCTATTTTTATGCTGCGGTTGCTGTGTTGAGATCTAAAATGTTCAGAATTATTTTTATTGGACAAACACAAGCACTAAAATCATGAGGTTCTGGCAGGCTCCAAGATCTGCCAGCTTAACACTTCTTTGTGCTTGGCAGGCAAAACAGTTTTTAATATTTTAGCTTTACTCTGCCAGTTCCTGCACAATCAGGGTAGTTCTCAGTGACTTTAACCAAAAGGTAGGAAGCATGCAAGGACTATTATGAGACTTATAACTGAATTGAATCAAATAAAGCAATTTTAACAGCAATAATGCAAATTTAATTTTGGACCTGTATAATTTGCTGCAGCTTGTTAGCCACCTGAATTACCCAATGTGCTGGATGTCTCATTGTACAGCTCAGTGATTCAAATTTATTTGTGGTGCTGACTGGGGATCAAAACCAGCTCTCTGTAAGCCAATGGAAAGGCCCAAATAATTCCATTGTTTTGGAGGAAGTTGTGTTCTGTTGACCTTGGACCTTCAGCCCCTTTCCTGCAGAACACAGGCTCAGCAAGGCAGGTTTAGTATTTACTTCATGCAATGAGAAGGGGGTTGGTAAAGAAGGAAAGGAAAACCTGGATCATCTCCAGCAGTAAAAGAGCTCCAGGTAGATCATTGCCAGGTTCTTTTCTGCAGATAAGCTTAAATAGGTGTTACACCCAGTGTATGCTACTGTGACCTGCAAACGTCACAGAGTGACAGAGCCCCATAGAAAAAGGTACAATTCTGAGGGAAAACAGAGAGAAAGATTGTGACCTGCAAAGACTCAGTTCCTCTCTTTTCTTCATACTCATAACAATGGTATGAGTTTGGATTAATATTACCAACATTAATATGAGACTGCAGCAGGACTGCTGAGCCAGGAGTGCACTGCAAAGACAAAGTAATACATCCTTTCAGAAGCTGCTCTTGCTCAATATTTTTTTTCTGTGATGTGTTTCACTGCCTCCTGATTATTATTTCCTGTGTGCACCTGACACAGTTGCATAAAAAGCACACAAATGGCTTCAGAGCAGCTCGGTGAGCTCACCATGGCTCAGCAGGCAGGCAGGACTATGGACTGTAATTTACAGCAGAGCCCAAGCTCTGAGCAGCAGATTCAATTTTATAAGTGCCTCTCTAGTTCAGCTTAGGTAAGAGTCTCTGGAACAGACAGCCTCTCCATGTCCTATAAATAGTGAGTGGTTAAATGTGCTCCCTCACTACACATCATTGATTGCCATGCAAAGCACATTCTCAAGAATAGCCAGCCTCACCCCCCTCATCACATACCGGGGTATTTATTTATTCCTTATTGTCATTACAGGCAAATAAGAGGTTTGACCCGATGTAGCAGAGAGGTGGAAGGCTGATTATTTTATTTCCACAGCTGTTGCATTGCTGTGCTTTACAATATGTTTGTAAATCATCAGCATAATGGCACATTATTATAGCTGGCAAGTTATATCTTCAAGGAAATATATTTTAATTTACTGAAAAGGAATACAAATAGCTAACTATCTTATCAGAAGGCCTATCTTAAGTACAAGAACAAGGTCCACCCAGATACTGATTAATATCAACTGTATTGATTTTATTACTCATACTTTATAAACGACACTGATATTCTTGAAGAGTGCAAACATTTGCTTTCTTGTGCTATTGTCTCAGCTGGAGTGTAAATCTCTCACTTTTGTGATTATTGTTCTGGTCATTGTTTCATGACTGGAGGCATTTTAATGATGATTTATGGGGTTATATATAGTTGGACTATAAACTTCTGATTGCAATTAAAAACAAGTTAAATGAAAACTTCCAGCTTGAAGGCAGTGTCTGTTTATCACAGAAAACTATAAAAAACTAAAGTGTGGTATTTTTGAAAAAAAAAATCAATAAATAGTTGGGTTTATTTTTTTCCCCTTTCATAGTACAAAGCAAAAATAAATATCTAGAAATCCATATTTTCAGCATAATTTACAGGAGGAAAATTTTAGAATATACTACCCTTGCACTCCTGAACAGCTACAGATAGCTTTTCCCATTATTTATATGCATAGTGTGTGTTCAGCTGAGAGAAAGAGACCTTCTTCTTGTGTTTTGTCAGAAGAACTGTGGACCAACAGAACAACTTGAGCTGCTCCAGAGTGCTCCTTACTGAAGTAGCAATGTAAATCCTGTGGGTCCTCATGAAGGGGAGAGTAACTTTGATACCACAATGAAAACATTTCCTTCCATTTTAAGGTTCTCCAGGCTACTCTCCTCAAATATTCTGTTTCCGTTTTTACAATTTAGCAGCATTTCCCAGTATGGCATTGGCCTGAGATGTTGCTGCCTACACATGAAAAGTATTGCCTTCAAAATGTCCCTGATTTTTATAGTATACGACCAGATTGGCCAACATATAAACAATTTTGGTTGCCTTTGCAAGGTGTGAGCAGAGCAAGCAGGTGCAGACAGTCCAGGGATGCCATCTGAGCCTTTGTGTTTGCATGGTGGTGTTGCACCATCACAGCTCTCTGGTGTTTGAATCCACACTGTTCAGGAATTGTTCCACTGTCACTGAGATGAAGCTGTGTACAGCTCTTCATATAATTGCATGTTGTCTGTTACACACTTCAAAAGTGAAATAATTTAGAATTTTATGAGTCTATCAAAACCCCATCATCTTACTCATCACTTTTCCTTCTGTCTCATGGATCCAGCTGTCTTGGCCACTGAATAATTTTGCCACTGATGGGGAGGGCCAGAGGTGAGAGGTGTGCCAGGTTGAATTCAGATTTTGCTTGACTCTTTGCTGGTGTATCCTGTAAGTCCTGATAGGCCACTGCCACCACCCAGGCACATATTGTTCACCCAACAGTATTCCAGCCTTGTCATCCACAGGGATCAATTTTTAGCCCTGGCAGTTACAGCAGCTAGTGATGTGCTATTTATTGCTAGGGCATATGGACATTTCTGATTTGCAGACAAACCAAAAAGGCACAAATAGGCTGAGTTTTCCATCAGTTGACTGCTGCTGAAATCTCATAGTTCTATATTTTCCCTTGCAATAGGGATTTCACATAGGTTGATGTTATTTGTTACATCCCTGCCAAATACTAATGTCCTGTCTAAACACTAATGTCCTGTCTAAACAGTGGAGATGCTGGAGTCATGTCTCTTTCCCCTCTTCCTATTTTTAGAGGACCACTAGAATGAGCTTTATATGCCCCAAAATACATACATGATTCTTCCATTTTATTTACAAGGTAAGAAAATCAAACCCAAGAAACTCTGTTTTAAAAAATGTATCCCTGATTCTAACATGGGTGTTGTATTAAGTATGCCCTGAATCATATTTATACTGTATTTATATCATCCATTCTCAGAAGCCTTTTTAATTTGTGGAAGAATAGGCTTGAATGGGAAGGATCTATGAAGTTAATGGCTGCTCAGCTCCTCTGAACCTTGGCAACCTGTGCTCTCTTCTTTGGGGAGCTTCCAAAGAACTAAATTTGACAGTTGTTGGTGTCTCCTGGTGAATTTTTCTGAACCATATTTAGCACTGGACATGGACTGGAAAGGAAATTCTGTGAGATGATTACAAGATCTAGCAAGATGTTTGTCAGTGGTAATATTATATATATATAATTATATATAATGTGCATTATATATAATCATATATAACATATTCCATATAATATTTTCACAATCTGGACTATAATAACTATATAATAGTATTCCAGTTTTTAGTGAACCAATTTCTAATGAGGACATTTTTTGGAGAACGCTGCTTTCCATAATTCTGGTACCTTCTTTATGTACCTAAAGCACTCAGATCAACTGGTGTGTACTTGGATATTGACCATTTACTGAGGAGTGTTCAAGGACTTTCCCAGTCCTGTGTACACACAATAATGTCAATTTCCTTGAGGATGCAATGATTACTAAAATAGGCAGCACCAACACACGGCTGAAACTCCTCCCATCACAGCTTTATTCCAGCTGTTTCCTCCACCTTGGTAAGGTGTTTCAGTGGTCAGATAGTTCAGGTGATTGCCTCTGTTTTCCTGATGATCAATGAGCCGGGAGGGATCCCTGCAATCTGCTTATGCAGAAGTCACTCAGAACATATGTGGAGTGTGCTGTTAAGACTTCCCACTCCTTATACTTAAAGATGAACAGTTGTTTCATCCCTCAGAGCTGTGGGATTTCTTCTTTTCTGTTTGTCCTTACAATATCTTTCTTTCTAAATTTCTGCCACCTCCAGAAAAATCAGAGTGGGCCCTGTTGAGTGGCTTTCTACTTCAGCTGGCCAGAGGGTCAAGGGCAGATTGCGAAGAGCTCCATTAATTGCAATTTTAGCAAGCTTATCATTATACAATCAGGTGTATTTGAAAGTAGTTGAAGTCAAAGCACCTGAGGTAATGAACACAAGAATTGGGAGATAATTATAGGTAGGATATACTTGAAGGTAATAGTTCTGTACTCCTTCCTGCTTTTGGGGAGCTTCCTGGTCGTGGTGTTTTTTCCACTTTGAATTGCTGTATGTGAAGTGAAGCCATTTCAATTATTGCTGTGGGAGAAGGACATCAAAATGAGCTGAGGTGGTTCTTCACAGCTTTTGAATGTAAGAGCTAAAATCTTCCTAGGACATAAAGCAGTTTGATCTTACCAACTACCCTGACTTCACCAAGCCCTTGGTACAAACTCCTCGTCCCACAGTGGACAAAACAGTGAAACTGCACTGGGGTTTGATGGTGTTTTAAATATCAGCTAAGAGAGTCGTCCAGGTAAGCACTTGATAATTTTCCTACCCTCATAAGGAAGAAATAATAATAGAATCATAGAATGATTTTGGTTGGAAGGTACCTTAAAGATCATCTAGTTCCAGCTGCCCTGGCATGGGCAGGGACACCTTCCACTATCCCAGGTTGCTCCAAGCCCTGTCCAACCTGGCCTTGGGTATTTCCAGGGATGGGGCATCCAAAACTTCACTAAGCAACATGTGCCAGGGCCTCACCACCCTCACAGTAGAGAATCCTTTCCTGATATCTAATCTAAGCCTGCCCTCTCTGAGTTTAAAGCCATTATCCCTTGTTCTAAAAAGAGTTTGATGATCCAAAGGAAAACCAGCCTAGAATGAAACCTAAGAGGAAAAAAAAACATTAGAGTGCAAAGAAAAATATTTTTTTCTTTATCTGCTGAGGTTTGCAATCCAGACTTGAGTTTTCTGTAGCCTGACTGATGTATTTTAAACTATCAAAGCTGTTGGTACAGTAGGATAACCCCACAGAGGATAGTTTATGAAAGTTGACATTGATGCTTCAGGGTCCCTGGATGTTGCACAACCACCTTATGGGCTTTCCAGTGACACCAAAGTGTGGGGCACAACATTTGGGAAGTTACATCCTTAGACCCAGTGGCAATCAGATATAGGGAGAGTTCTCAGGGTTGGGGCTTAGCACTGTGCTAATTGTTAACCCAGGACTAGAACCATTTATATTCTCTCCTTAATGTACCATGGGATGAATCGGTGGTGCTGTGGGTCTGCATCTGTACAGGTTTTTTTCTGCTGGAATACCGTATAGGCTTGGGCTGCTTTGTAACAGGCATTTTTTAGGAAAACTTGAGAAATAGGCTTCCAGGTCTGTGATGGGTTTGCAAAACTCAGGCAATTTGCAAAATGCAATTTGTCTGGTCCTCTTCCTCTTTCAAATGCAATAGATCCTTGTGACTCCATGGCAGTGAATCTCTCTGCTTCATCTGCTCTGTTTTGGAATGTCTGGATTTAATGAATTGTTGCTGTCTTCTGGATATTTAGCAACAAATACTGTGAACTGACACAATAAATTAAGAACTAGGTGAAACCTGCTATACAGCTATGAAAATCTGAAAATTCTCTCTTACTACAGCTATGAAATTACATTAACTTTTCTTAAATAATTGCTCTATGTTGTTATTTTGTGATTAGTCATTGGCTCCTGTCTGTATAAGCCAGCACAAATGAAACCGAGGTAGGTAATGAATTAGGCAACAAATACCTACAAAAGAATAATCTTAACAAAAATGCTGAAAGAACAATACTGTAAAGAAAGTCTCTGACTACACAAATCAAACAGGAAATAATCTTGGAAAAATCTGAAAATGAGTACAAGCGCTTCTGACTCTTACTCAGAGCAAAGAATTATTGATCCTTGCCTCCTTCTATTGATTTTATGTCACTTCAGTGATTTAATCATGTTTTCTTTGTTATCTCTTTGCAGTCTTTCTTCCATTGTCTGCTATGAAATCTCAGCCAAGGCCTTTCAGCCTGTGGTGAATCAAAATAACTTTGCCTTCCGTTTGCATTGTTTTATAGAAATGATTAAACAATCAAGATGAGGTGATCCTTGCACAGGATTATACAATATAAATGTATCTCTGAAAAATGAAAATGCCTCCTTCTTTTCCTTCCTCTGTGAGTCAGAAAGGTTGAGAAATGCTTCTGCAGACAATCCAGTGTGCAAACCTATGCAAAATGGTCTAAGTGCTTCATTTTTGCATTAGTCCACCTATTAGTTTCTTTTCAAAATACTCAAATTATGTTAGAGCTTCTGGCCACTGAAGTCTATGGGAAAAAAATTTGCATGTGGGAGAGACAAAACTTGCATTTTATTAAAGCAGTGTGGCTGCTGCCATGCAAACTTCTTTCCAAGATAGTACTGTGTTTTTACTACAGATTTCACTCTCAGGATAAGGGCTGCAGTGAAGAGAACGTTTTGGCCTAATTCTTGACTTATGTTTAGAAATCTATGTTTTCATTATTGCTTTGAAAACAAAACAAAACCCCTAGAAAAGCCAATTTGTTTGAAAGAACAAAAATAAGCCACATATTAATAGGCATATGCAGTGAGGCAGATATTAATAGGGCAGCATGTAGATATCTACTGCTCTCCAGTTCACTGTTTTCAGAATATCTGTATTGATTTCTCTCCCAATTTCATTAGAATACGCTTTGCACACATAGTTGCACACAACTGGCAAAACATTGCTGTTCTCTGGGGTGTGCTTGAAATTGTTAACGTTGGATGTTTCTTAGTATCTGGGTCTATTTCCATAATGGACTACCTTCCTCACCCTTTGTATTAAGATTCCACTTAGAAAGGGTTCAAAGAGGTTTAATATAGAGTCAGTGGATTTATGAGTGTGTTACATACATAATTATTATAGATGGTTATAAGCACATCAAAAGGAAATGTAATAGATGTTTGTGAGCTCTGGTTAAATGAAACCTGTTGGACTCTAGCAACTGAATCACCATGTATTAAACCTACTTTAATAATCAATTATAGACTTATTATAGCTTTTAAAATAATGCTCAATTATTTATTCTTCCATTTGAATCTGGACTTTTTAACCTAATCTGCAAAGGCCATAGTAAATTCCCCACTGGGAGAGGACTGCATTGCCACTGGATGGGAATTACAGAATATTATTCAGGTTTACAGCACCCAAAGGTGTACTCTGTGCAAATACATATTTTGCTAGCTTAATTCTTTGTAGACCAAAAGGTTGCAAGAATCCATGGGATCTTTTTGAATACAATGGACCATGCAAATCTTTCAGCTCCCCTTCTGAGCTCCAGTAGAAAATATATAGAAAAGTGTCTTGGGGACCACTGAACTTCTGCCCATCAAGATGTTTGGTCTTAATGTGATGTGGCAACCCAGTTGCCTTTCCAGTGGACAACTCTGGCAAACAAAAGGTCAAATTGGAGGCGGAAATCAGAGTGGGTGGGGAAAAAAATCAACACATAAAAATTCCACTGTGCTACTTGTTGCCCTATGACAAAGATAGTGTGGGAGGACAGATTGGAAATGCAAGTGAGACCTTCCCTGGGCATCCACAAGTTGTTCTCTGCATCACCCCAGCACAACTTCTGTGTTCTGGTTAACAGCAAGTGCTGTAAGCCCTCAAATATAAATAGTTACTGGTGACTCATCCAATGTAATTGTTCAGCTATGTCAGTGGGACGCGAGGGTGGCCTTATGGGTAAAGGCATGGCTTTCAGGCAGGAAGTGTACATTTTATTCCTGCCACTAGCCACAAGATAAGTCATAAGGAATTTCTTCAATCTTTCCATTTGTAATTTTGTGAAAAAATTTTACCCTCTTCAGAGCAGTATTGTGAATTCATCTGGGGTCAACAGAGCATCCACTTGCCTATGGCAGGGCTGCCAAGGGCTGCCAGGGCCCCACTGTCCACTTGGCTTGTGCCAGAGCCCCAAAGTGCTGGACTGGGTGCTGTTGTTGCTGGCAGGATGGAGCTGTAGCAACTTTCCTGCTGGCAAAAAGGAGCATCCCTCTTAGGAAGAAGAAGGCACAACTATCCCATATCCTTTCACCGCTGCCTATCAACAAGGCCAGATCTGCTGCCATCACTGGTGCATCCATCTTTTCTGGAGCATTATTTACCAGGCAAAAGCCTTCCTGCTTACCTCATGCCCCTGCCCTTCATCCTAGTTACAGGAATATGTAATTTTACAGGTGGTGCTGCAGAACCTTGTGCTAATTCAGGTCAAACTCTTTTGCATTGTGACCTCTTGAGACGTTAGTCTTCCTTGGGTACTTAAGGGATTGCTGCATTCTGGAAAAGCAGATGCTATATAAAGTTATTCAGTGCAGATAGGAGCTATAGACTATAACCCTTATTTTCAAACACATCTGTAAAAGTATCAATTAAATAGCACTGTTCAACTGTTCCTCTTTTGCTGGGAAAAGAGGCTTCATTTGTTAGGATTTTACAGCTGCTCATTATATGTGCCTATGATTACCTAAAATTGTATAGACCACAGTGCAGCATTTGCTTTTAAATCCCAATCTGCTCTTCAGAAGGAGAACGGGGTCACTCAGATGTTGAAGTCAGAAGGGTTTTCACTCAGTCTTTTCTGCTCTTTGTGTTTCAAAGCCTGCATAACGTGGGCCTGAGCGAGCAGAGAGAGCCTACGCTCTGCAAGATGATTACACAGAGAAACCTGAATCAAAAGTTTTGAAGTCAAATCATCAACTGCATCCTTGTCCATTTGCTCAGGGTAAAGTAGGATTTAACAGATAATAATATGGAGATTATAAAAAAATTACCTTGTTCAGAGCCTTTTAGGTACAGTTAGGTTTTGGTTTAATGCAGAGAATAATGGCAGTTGATTTAATTTGCACTTTATTCATGCTGAGACTCCCTTACAACTGAAATTTGCTTTCATTTTAGGTGTGTGTAGTGTACATCCCCTGCACATGTCCTCTCCTCATGCCTCACTACTCCTGAAGGGAGTAGTTCTGAGCTTGGAGTCACATAAGCAAAAAACCATGATCCAAGAAAGAGCTTTGCCTCGCTCCAAAGCAGGGCTCAAACTTCCTCTTGTTTCTTGCGTGTTTGATATCAGAGCTTCAGGGGAAGCATTTCAATAGCAACCCACAGCTTACTCCCATATATTCAACAATTAGGTTATTGACAGTGTTAGACTGGGGTAACAGATAAAAAGAAAGGGCAAATATTTTCACAGTGCAATAGAGAGTGCAGTTCTATTGTGAAGCTGAACTTCTCTCATGCAGAGGAAAGATGTGATATATAGTGAGAAAGGCTCACAGTGCATGTATCTCTCTGCCTTCCCTAAAAGGCTCCTCACTTGATGTAATGTCTATATAGTTGCTATTTTTTGCAAGCTCATTTCAGCAGCTACATCCTGGTATCGAGTTCTGTTATATTATACTGCTGCACTAACACTTACACGTTTGTTTTTGCTGATGAACGCCTCCTAATATTGAGTTATGTATCAGGTTATTGCAGGAAATCTGAGTGAAGATGTAATATTTCACATGCTTGCCTTAAGAGGAAAGAACTGCTAATATCATGAATAATTTCTCACAATAGAGATCCAAGCTGTCAGCTCCAACTATAATATCTGGGCCCCTAGGGAACTCAGGTTTTCATCTGGAGGTGTACAGATCCAAAGGAAAATTTGGCAGTGTTATCTTGACAGTGGTGGAGAGTTCTACTTCCTTACTCCAGAGTTCCGTTAAATACATCAATAGATACACCATATTATGAATTTTTAAGCACCTCTCCAGAGACAGTACTTAATACAGAATATTTGAGGACTCAGCCACTGCAGGGTTTGTTTGGTGCTTTAGAAATGTTTCTGCTGTGTAAATTTCTGTGGGAGTAGAGTTCGGCCCTTTATTTTAATCTGTCTTCTTTCAAGATGAATGTGTTTGTTCTTAAGGTCCAGGTGACATTGGCAGACTCTTCAGGCATCTCCAGACACCATGGCTGGAAGATACTATAAATTTGTTTTAAAGGGTAGGATTTTTTGAACATTGACCAAGATTAAATGAAATTTTCTACTGTTTTCAATGTTCTTACCATTCTCCTTAAAAAAAATAAAATAAAATTACACAAAGAAATCATCTCCCTTGTGAGAACAAATATGAAGACCTTGTGTTCTTAAAAGGAACATGAGTACAGAACAAGATGCTGGGACACCATCATCATGGACTCAGAAATGCTGTTGTAGGCTGGATTTCTCTGAAATTACTCAGATGTGAACAACTCAAAACGGCTTTCTGCCCCACTTTTTAACAGGAGACAGGAGAAACCTTCAGCAAGAAATGAGGAAGATTTTACCTGGTGGGGTGCACAGTTGAGCTCCCTCAAACCCTTCAGAAGACAAGGGGGTTCTGCAAAATGTTTCGTGCTTAGAGATTTTCATGCTCAGAAAGTTTCAGAGGCAGGGTGGAAGAGTCCAACAGTTGTCATTTTACAGCCCACTGGTACAGGATACTGAAACTATTCCTACCCTGTGTACATACAAATACAGAGACCTCTGTCATTTAAAGAGATTGAAATAAAAAAGAATTTGCTTCACTTGCCCTGGTCTTGCTCTGCAACCTGAAGATTGACATTGGCATCCCAATAGGGGAAGGGATTTTTACAAATGTGTGACTTAATAGTGTGTAAACTCAGCCCCTGCCTTAAGCTTAATATATGGTATTAATTATGTCGGAATTCCATAAAACAATTACATTCTTCCCAGTGCTAAGGTTGAATTAGAAGAACTAGTTGTTAAGGCTGGGGAAAAAGGCCATTTCAAAAGTCAATGTCTTATCTTGGTGTTGGGCATTGCTTTGCTTTCAGCCTGTGGGTCTGCTGCACAGCTGATGTAAATGTGGGAGATTTTTCATTTGCTTGCACCAGCTTATTCTGGAATTAGCTGCTGTATTTAAAAACAAAACAAAGCACTGATGATTGTATTTTTGGTGCATGTACAGAGAGCATGTGAAAATAAGCAAAGAAAATGAGCTTGCAGCTAAATTTAAAGAAAATACTCAGAGGGTGGTAAGCAGGAACACACAGCACTTCTGTGAGGAAGAAGATTTGCACTCTGATGTAAAGAGCAGCTAAGGAGAAAATGGTTAAAGAAGCAGCAAGACTCATTGGAGAGGCTGGTGACCTGATGACAGGCACTCAGAGGTGTGTCACATGACATTTCTTGAGCTAGCAAACATGGCAAGGGCCAAACCTTGTCTGCAATTTGCAGGTAAATAACGGCTGTATTTCAGCTGATTTGTTACCTCAGGTATTTCTGTGTGCCAGTATAAGCTTTCAAGCTAGACCCAAACTGCAAAATCAGATACTGCCAGTAGAGTTGGTGTGTTAGAACTGAAATTATGGTGCAAATTATGCTTCTGTCCACTCACACCAGGCTCCCTGCCTGAGTCACTGAGGTCTTATAAAAAAACTGTATAAACTACTGTATAAATTTATAGGCTCAGAGAGTTTAATTTGGGCATGTTAAGCATCTCTGCATAATGATGTCTGGTGGATATTTTCACTCTGGGCATAGTTGGTCTGAGTGTTGGGATGAACCTGTGTCCAAGTGTGCATGGGGCAATGTCAAACATTTGGCCACTTTCTCACATATGCCAACATTATCTTCAGGGTGTCCGGCCAAGCAGATGTGTTTGAGCCATGTGTTCTGGCTCTTTTTGCCAATCCAGAAATGCACATCTCTAAAAGATTCAGGGTTTTTTGATTTGGCCCATCAAAATATGTTTGATACCATAGCTCTGTCTGTTTAGAGTTGCTTACATGTGAAAACTGCACACATTTTCTTCCAAATTAAACCTCGTTTCAGCAGATTTGCTAACAGTTGTGATGTTTTCTCTTTCATGACATCAGGAGGCTGCTCATATGTTGGAATATGAAAGATGGCCTATACAAATAGCAGCTCCCTTGTGCAGGGAAGGGTAGTCCCTCAGGAATGGCAAACAGAAGTGTTCAAACCAGGAAATATCTACCTCTTATTCATAAAACATAGAAGTTGTCCCAAAATGTAAAAATCTGGATTCACAGTGGGGAGTTAGGCTTTTAAGCACTATTGATTTAACAGGAAAGAAGGGCTGGTACCTGGATAGATTTAGCATTATGACTTACATTAAGCAAAACATGCCTAATTGAAAGCAAGTGCCTTATCCCATCGCAATCAGAGGGATGTAAATACGTGCTTGTGCCAGACACAGAGGAAGAGACTGCTGAATTGGTGCCTGAGCAAGGGACAAAACTGGTTTATTTATAAGCACTCTATTTATAGCTTTTGCTGTGTTGGAATACACTAATTCATTTTAAGTGCTCCATCTCTGCGAATGAGCTCATAGCTCTCGAGAAGGTGAAGTTTTCTGTCTGTGTTGCCTTTTCTGATGTGGTCTTGCTCTCACTGAATAGGTCTGAACTCCTCACCATGGCAAATGCCACCTGGGAGGTAAGCAAAGAAATAGCCAGGGTATGTAACCACCTGTTAAATTGAGAGTATACACTGGAAGGACACCAGGATGGTTTTTTTGCTGTGGGAGAGCAGGACCAGCTAGGCAGATGTGGAAAGGCTCCACTGAAGAGCTCTTGGTGTAAGAGGTGTTCATGATGCAGAACCCATCCATGGAAATACATTGGAGGACTGCAGGGTCAGAGTGAGCCCAGACACCCAACACAGAGCACATCTCCACACTATCACCACAGGTTTGCAGATTTTGGGCTGAGGCAGCAGAAACTACTCCTTGCCTGTGGCCAGGCAGCCACTGGGGAACAGCATGGAGGAGAATGCTGTCCTGGCAGCCCCAAGGCCACCCCAGAAACATTCACAAAAGCCTTTCCCTGCACTTGATGATTTGGCCCCCAGATAGCAAGATGTGTAGTCTACAGCACAGTTCTGCTGAGCACACCTTGCCTTTGGAGGCTGCTTAGAGCAGGCTCAGCCCTGGGAGAAGAGCAGTGCCTCAGTGAGAGGCTGGCTGCACGGAGGAGGCCATAAGGACAGACTCCTGATGGGCAGCACAGAGAAGCCCTTCACCTTCAAGAAGTAGAAAATGCAAAACCAGCTGAAGCTGAGGCTGGAGGAGGTGCAGGGGATTTCAGGATTTCTCTTCCTCTGCTTTAAACAAGAGCTGCACGTGGAGCCATTGTTCACATCCCTGGGGACCTACACATGAATTTCAGGATATCTACTTCAAAGGACACTTCCCTGGAAGCAGGAGGAGGTGTGTTTGTGTGGCTGTTTGTCAGGCTGCTGACTTGCATCTCTTTCAGGGAGCTCTGAGTCATTATTTGATCCTGATGTGCATGGTAGAGATTGTTCTGGGTTGCCCCCATGTTTCAGGCTCAACTCCTTCCTCGTTTGTGGTCCTCTCCTAATGGCATCTTGAATTTCCAGTTTGGCCCTTGTCTAAATTTGAAACTGGACCAACCTGTCAAATCTCATCCCCAGGCCAGACAACCCCTAAGAAAACCCCACAGTCCTACTTTATCAGAGGACCTGTTTTTAGGAAAGTCTTTGTGGACCTGTTGCCAGAGATGCCACCAGACACTCCAGGGGAGGACAAGCAAATGGAAATAAGTGGCAGAATTATATGCAGATTTCATGATACAACCACCATCATATGTTTACAAATCACATAGCTTCACCTTGGATTGTTTTCTCTTAAGACCTGGGCCCATAAAAGGGAGTAAATTAGACGTGGCAAAACATCTACTTTGCCCATTCTTGTTCTTTTTTAGAAACAGTGAGAAAGCAAAGGTTAAAGAGGGCTCAATATGTATATATATACACATATAAGAGTTTGTTATTTATTTAAAAAAAAATATTATTACAAGTTTAGCTAAAGTGGCCTTCTCTTATGTTTCTCTCTTGAAAACAAAGGAAATATTTTCAGGAGCACAGAGGATTTTTTTTCAATGCAGCCTGCTCTTGGCTTTATCTTTATTTTCTATCAAGTAACTGAAAACGAAACAAAGATCTCAGACATAGGTACATCTTTAAGAGAATTTGCTCACTCTTAACTTTGTTTGAATGGGTAAACCTCCTCACTGTTTGCCCTTAGAGCTATTCCAACAGAGAGCTGTTTTATCAACACTGGCTGCTCAGTGAGGAGAGGCATTTTCTTCCACCTTCAGAGCAGTTTTCTATGCCCCTGTTGGGGGGTGGGAAGTTGACCTTACGTGGACCCTCAAGACAAAACCAGAGGTTTTAAGCAAGTGAAGAATAGGCAAACACTAGCCAGCAGTTGCCATATACAGAGTACACTGCTCAAAAATCCCAGAAATCTCACTGATAGAGCGTTACCCTGTGACTGGATAGTGCTTCTCCCCTTGTAATTTATACAAGTGTCAATAGAAGATTACGCCTGTAAGTACAGACTTGGCAAACTCACTTCTAGTGTTTATTAGGGAATTTTGGGGGAGAAAACTGAAAGAAGTATTGCAGGTATTTTCACCAGTCATGGTGCCTTGGAATGGTGAAACTGCCTCTGGAGCTGTTTTGTTAAAACTCTTAAACAATAGGTTTCAAACCAACAGACAATTTTCTGAGATTTGTGGAGAGTGATTGTAGCTAAAAGCTTAATGCTAAAATTCATAGAGAAGCAAATCTGCAAGAAATGGTCTGCTTGTAACTATTAGTTGAATAAAAGTCCCTAAATCTGAGTATCTCTGAATTTTACAAGGTGTGAGAAACAGGTCTGAATTCTTCTGACCCATAACTCAGAGCATGAGTAATCATCAATAGTTAAATAGTGGGCTTAAAAATAAAGCTAATACTTGCACTGCACAGATGTTTTGATTTGTCTCAAGCCTGTTCAGGACAGGCTCAAGATAAACTGAATTATTAGTAGTTTAATTATTATTAAACTACTATTTAAAGTGTAGCAAGAATGTCCACAGATATTTTTGCAGTGATTAAATGGAATAATTTTGGGGAAAAAAGGTATGATACACTTCCTGGTCTTTTCCCAGGGATGAGTTTCTGGTTAAGACACTGGAATGAGTTTTAGGAAATCTTGATTCTATTTCTGGCTCTGCCAAGTCATTTATTCTCTCTGTGCTTCTATTCTGTTCCATTCAAGTAGCTGCAATTAATAAATCTCTGCCAGGCATGTTAGCAAGGGTGAAACCCTGTGTGCTCAAAAACTACATGATGTGGATTAGAGGAAAAAATACAAACACATAGAGGTGAAGTTTTTCAGCATTCTAGATGTTACCATCTAAAATATTCCAAAACCTGGACATTTAAAAGGCTCTGTCAGAAACTGAAATAGCCAGCTGCATGGATATCTTTAATTCTGCTGAAAGAAAGTGCTGAGAACTCTGTTGTAGTGCACATGCCATCTCACAGCAATCCAGGAAGGATTGGCAGCTTGGTGTTCAGATGCCATAAATCAGGGATATTGACACACTTTCACATAAAAAAATAATTCAGATGTCTGTATTTGAAGCTTTCTCATGGATGTGAGGATCACTCAGTAAATTCCATTAGTTTTTCACTGTATTTCAGGGGCTCAGAAGTTAGTTTTAACAAAAGATTACTTGTAAAAATAATTACCTCAGCATTCCAAAAATGAAATTCTTTCTAAGTTGATTTAAACATTAAAAAGCTAAAACCCCCAAGATGCTGAAGTACATTTTCATCTTCATCCTGCAACCTTAATTTTAAAAATCCCAAAGCCAGTTTAATTGTTCCCATCATTTAAATTTTTTTCATTACTGAATTCCAGCATACATAATGCAAACATGGCAGTGCTGTGATCTAGAAAGTGCAACTTGCTCTTCATTCAGCTGAGGTGACGTAATGTGCTGCTCAGCCTTGCAGCTGCATTACATAAATATTATTAATGATGAAATGTGGGCTGGGTGCTAAAGTATTCTTTTAGAGTAATCCAAGGCAATATCAGTGACAAGGTTTTTTAGACACTATCTAAAATATGGCAGATGAGTTCCCCACCAGCAAAAATATTTCTCAGGAGAGAGGATCTTATATTGATAGTTCTGATTTTATTCGATCTGCTGGTCAAAAGTATGGAGAGAGATGTCTTGTTATGTGGAATCCTGCCATGCCCCTTTGGGGATGGGCATGTGGTTTGCTGCAAGGTATTTCCATGCAGCAATGAATAAAATACTTTTTCCTCTACAGTTTGTATAATATTACAGATAGCCATTCAAACACAGGCTCTACTGCCATCAAAATTCTTAATCAAGGGCCTAACATAACTCTCCAAAGTCAAAAGAGTTTAGGAAGCAGTTCATCTCAGCCTGAGCTAGACATTTACAATATGCCAGATGAACTGGTCCCTTTACTCCTGGAAGCAGGCAGACAACAGGTAAGCTGTGCATTGTGTCTGAACTGGTTTGGTGGGAATTTTTAGCTTTCAGGTCTTCTATGTGAACTCTTGCTCCTACAGATTGCTTTATGGTCTTTGTTGACTATATGGAGGAAATGGGATCTTAGATCTAAAGGGCTCATTTGAAAGGCATGTATATGCTCAAGTATTCACACATCACACACACAGGCAATAAAATCCAAAGTTTGAAAACACATTTTCAGAGCCTCCGCCATCACAGTATCACTGAAAAGATGCTGTCAGCTCACGTACTCTAAACCTCAGTGTTTTATCTCTCTGGATTTACAAAACAGAAATAATGCCAGAAAAGCATACATTTGCTGTTAGATTGTATTATTTTGTTTAGTTGGGACAATGATGAATAGCAGAATCCTCTGTCTTTCTGTTCACAATCTTTTTCAGTCACTGCAGATTTGATTTCAGGCTGCACTGGGTGGTGCTCCTTCAGACCAACTGCTTTCAATGGGATTTTTTTTTTTTTTTTTAAGTCAAATCACATCTATTGATTTAAGTATTTGCCACAGTGGGTTGTTGTTTTTATTAATATAAATCAAATTGATAATGTCCCCTTAGTGCTGAGCAGAGAAAGAGAAAAAATCTTTGTTTTGAAACCGAGCTCAATCAAACACAAATCCCACTATGAATAGAGGAACGAAGGATTACAGCAGCCATATGTTTATAAATGAGTAATAACCTTTACATCAGCAGAGTCCTTCACCAGGAACATCACAGATGGCGATATTTACAGTAGTTCTCTCTGAAGGGCTGACACCTAGGGTGGGTGAGCCTCCCTTAGCACAAGCAATCTCAAAATGGCAATTTTTGACCTTCCAGGCCGGACAATGGAGGAGTTTCATTTTTCCAGAGATTTTTTGCCTCCCTTCTCTCATCAGTTTTTGCCACGTTGTTTAGTGACCTTCCGGCACTTGACCAGTCGGCGATTTTCAGAATGCAGGAAAATGTTCATGGGAAACAATGCCAACCCAAGTGCCAGCTTTCCTCAATACCCTGCTTTTGTATCTGTACAATCCAAAACCTGTAGGAGTAGGAGAGATATAACGCCGCAGCAAGTAGGACTCTAAAACAGCTATTGAAAATTCATATGTTTTGATGAGATAGCACATAAAACAGTGACTGGCGTCAGGCCACAGCATGATTGCAAATGTTCATATTTGTTGGCAAAAACGAGCCTTCTGTGACCTCCCAAGGTCACCTCTCCAGATTTCTCTCTCTGATTCATCAGTAGCAGTTTTGTCAGTGTGTGCAAGCACACAACTATGAGCTCTTCTCTTTCTCCTCTCCTGGCTGAGTGCCACTTCTGAGCAATAAAGTTTCCGGAATTGCTTCTGCATATTGCCTGTGACACTTGCCCCACTGTGGCTCCCACTGCTTGCAGAGAGACGGCAAGAGAGTGAGCAAAAGCTCACCCACATGCGACATCAGAAAGCCAGCCGGCGGCTGGAATGCCACGCAGGCTGCAAAAATGCTGCGAATTTGGGCGTCTGAAGATCGAGGAATTCTATCCCAGGAGGAACAGTGTCTTCTGAGGAGGGAAAGAGATCTGCACGTGCTTGGGGCAAACCAAGATGCCTGGCTTCCTGGAAGATGCCTGAGGTGTTTGGTCTTGCTCTAGTCAGGTTTTGCTGAGGTCCAGTCTCAGTGCCCACCAGGGCTTTGTTCTCAGTCGACAGGAGCCAGGGCCATTTCTGAAGACTCAGCTCCCCAGCCTGCACTTTTG
Organism: Phylloscopus collybita; assembly: GCA_027886175.1. Taxonomy (NCBI): domain Eukaryota; kingdom Metazoa; phylum Chordata; class Aves; order Passeriformes; family Phylloscopidae; genus Phylloscopus; species Phylloscopus collybita. The sequence continues at coordinate 6,907,521 of JAJNNQ010000002.1, forward strand.
TTGCCTTTGTGGACAGGTCCATCTTTCTATTCAGTCCTCAGACTGTCCCTTTTCAGTTGCTGGTTACCTTGTGATGAGGATTTTTTCAGAGGCACTGAATGCAAATGGCAAGGTGGTTCCCAAATCCTGGGTCAGCCGGTGGACACAGACCCTGCCTGGACAGTAACACTCTCTGGAATGTCCAACTTGAACCATCCGTTTCTCTGTTGGAGCTGAGCTCTCAGGAAGCAAATCCTGGCTCTGCTCTTTTCCCCAGACACTGCAGCATTTTAGCTCAGGGTCTTCTCTGTTCTAACTCTGTTTTTAAGTCCATTGGATGCTATTTACACCTTCCTTCGTCACTGACACATCACTGATCTCCCCTTCACCATTGTGAGGGGATCAGAAAATGGAACTTGTGACTCCAGCTGTACATTTCCATAGTCACTTCATCCACATTTAATCCAGATCTGGGTTCCTTACTCTCCTCTGTGCCTCAAGGTAAGGCACTGGCCCTTTCCAGTGAAATCAGCTAAGTAGAAACACCATAACTGCCACAGGTCCCCTGATGGTACCTTTGACTCCTCCTGCAGGGTTTCAGATTTAATGACTTGGAATGGGTAGCAGATACTAATGGTTTGCACATCTGTTACACCGCAGCTGGAGAGTGTGTTCCTGTGTAAGAGGCTTGTTTTCATGTACTGAAAGTAGATGGACAAAAATAAAGGCTCATTAAATATTGAAAAGAAAGGTATCTTTTTTTTTTTTGTCAGAATCTTTATGTCTCTTCTAAAAATCAAAGCTTATTAAAAAAAATCTTATGTCTTCCTTCTGATATGAAATTATTCTCTTTACCAGTGGAATATGTCTGTGTTTTTTTAGGTTGTCTCTATTTTGACTTCAGCCATTCATCAAACTATTCCACAATGTTGATTTTTCTTCTCTCTTCTCTCCTTACACATTTTGCTTAAAAAAACAAAGCTATCTTGACTCCTGGTGTATTGGAGGAAGTAAGGAGACATCCACAGAAGATAAAGACAACTGTAAAGGAAACTTCCTTTACAGTTTTTCCAGTCATCTCAATACAGAGATCTTATATGACCTCCTCCATCTTGTGGTACTATAAAATGTGTGTTGCCTTTTTCTGCTATTCCCATTGATCCAATTAAAAAAGTGTTATCTATCTGTTGAAACCTTTCAGGTTTAGAATGTAACAAACAACAAAACATTTCTAAATCACTGCCCAGAAAAGGAGGCCCTCACTTTCTCTACTCCTCTGATGAAAAGAGAAATGACTGGGTTTTGCTTTGTATTTGAGACCTTGTAGTGTTATCTTCTTTGAACCTTCAGCACTCTTTGTTTTTTGCCATTGAAGTGACACTTCAGGGACAGCTGTCCTCACTAAAGTTCTCATTTTCCTACTATTACATCATTGTGTGCACAGAGAACCTAAATATATTCGAGACAGTGGCCTCTCTTATACTGGTATGAAACGGAAAGAATGAAAATGAAGTCAGATCCTTGAGAATCTGCACTGGAGTAAATAAACACAACAAAAATATTACCGTGACAATCAAGGAGGGCAGCCTGAACTCAGTGGGAGCTATCCACATCCATCTGAGCACAGGCTTTGACTTGCCTTAGCAGCAAACTTTAGAGGTGAACTTGACCTTGAAAGTTCAAGGGTGTTCTGATTTAAAGTTCTGGTTTGATCTCATCTGCACTCACAACAGCAAACAACAACTTCTGTTTCCCCTCTTTGTTAAAAAGGTCGTAACTTGCCTTGGTTTTCAAAAGTTTGTTCTTTTCTTGCAAGAAAATAGGTAGATAAAAATAAGAGAAAAGAGATCTGCAAATGATAGAAAATGTAGGTTTTATGTGAGAGAAAATAATGTTTTGTCACAATAGCCAGTTTTCCTTCACAGACCTTGTTTTTTTCCTTCTGTTTGTACAGCAGACAGAAGATGGAATGGGGCTGACTGTGAACAGGAATATAAAGGTATGCACAGATGTAGGACTTTGTGAACTGCATGGGGTAGGAGTCTTGATTAGTGTTGCTGAGTAACAGATTAATTCCTTTAGCACTTTCCCGTAAACATGTCTGACTGTTTATGCAGGCAGGGGCTTTAAACTGAATGCATAACTCGAATTCTGCCTCTCTTGTCCATGTGAGCTGACACCATGTGTTTCTTCAGCCCCGTTCTTTTTTCTGTTGTACCTGCCCTTTCCCTCAGTGGGGATTTGTGGCCTTGCAGGACCAGTTTGCAAAGGCTGTGTGATCACAGAGGAGCTTTGCCTGTGTTTGCCTCCATCCAGAGACCCAAGGGCACAGCGAGTCTGGATGGTGCCGTGGAGCTGGATGCTGAGCAGCCACTCAGGTTTCCAGTACTGAAAGGGTTAGGGCTGCCTCCACTCCTGCCAACAGGAATCCTCCCATTGATTTTTCACTAGGAGCAAGTTCAGGCCCTCCTTCAGTAAGTTACTGACACAAGTATCAGTGTTGGTAATAGTGGCCCTGCAGCAGATGGAGGGCTTCAATTATCTTGGGCCCGTGGTGAATGAGTGCTATTGACAGCTGCTGCAAAATCCATAGCAGACTGAGGATGCACAGACAATTATGATATCGCTGGTAAACATATGGCAGGATTGGATCTCTTAAAAAACTACAAACTCAGGCTCTGCTGGCCTTGGGTTTGGTTCAGAGCCAAGTTCTATGTTGGACTTCAGTCACACAGCAAAATCCCACAGGGGTGACAAACCAGGGTCTTAGAGCCTTGGTATCTGGAGCTCGCCCTGCCTTTGTTGAGTGTTGTCTCTGGGTGGTATTGGTGTTTATTTGGTGTGAGGAAAAGAAAATTTTCCTATCCTGTTGCTAAAATGTATGGGTATATTCTTTCAGCCTATTTAATTCACCTCAGTACACAGAAAAGTCTGAGCAGGCCCATCAGCAGAATGTATTTCTCCACTGACCAAGTCAAGGAGGCAGTAATATCTGTTATTTTAGCCCAGTGCCTGCAGTTCATATACCAGCCAGTGAAACAGGAAAGCAGAGTTGGTTTTACCAGCTGCTCTCTTTCTGATTCCCATCTCTCCTTACTGCAAAATTATGGTGGCTTTGGGAGTGCTCTGCAGCCTATTGCAACCATCTCCCATTTACTTCATCTGTGGCTCTGAATATTTCTGGAAAGGATGCTGAGGTAGTTTGCACACCCACCTCTAACCTTCATGGTCCCTCTGTGCACACCTGTGGCTGTACCACTGGAGTCTGGAGGGCTGGGGACCCCCAGGCCTTCCCCAGGCTCAGTGCTTCAGAGAGCTCTGCCTCACTGTTCTTCCCACACTCTGAGAAGGTGCCTCACAGACCTGATGAGCTTTTATTTCACTCAATCCAGAAGAACAGATATAAAATGGGAGTCTCTTTTTCCATATTTTTCTTTCTGGAGAGGATAGTTTTTCAGTTGCTTTGTTATACAGTTGCTCTTTTCCTTTGGCATTATTGTCATGATTAAAAAAGAGATGTCCCATCAGCTCAGGGAATTAAAAAAAAAACCACCAAAAACAACTAAACCCACACTGGATAACTGTTTTACTCTCTATTTGTTGAATTCACAATTTTAGCTGATCCTCCTGCAACAGGCCATATTCAGAAGTCTGTGTGTACCTTAGACAGCTGAGAGCAAAATTTGCCCTTCACATACACTTTAATCTCCTATCACCTCACATCTCAGTGCCTCCCTGGAAAATGCACCGATTTTCATTCTTGCTGTATTGTCAGTAACACTTATTTATCTATTGTCAGCTGGCAAAGTTATGAGATCAAAGGCTTGAGCAGGCAACTACTACTCTAAAATATTAGAAAAATAGCCTGAGTGATCTTATCCAATTCTCTATTGTTCAGTAATTTGGGAGAGACCTTTGGATCCTATTATCTCTGTTGTCATTTCATTTTTTTTAATGCCAACTTGTTTCTTAAACATTATAAATTATGATACCAGGTGCAAGCATTTCTCTGCACAGACCACTCTCTGAAACACATCTTTAATTGTATCAGATTATGTTTTTATTTTGTTTTTAATAAATAAAAATATGTGAAGACACCTACACAGGCAAGGGATGTATGAGCTTGTTTGCTTACTTTGAAACCTACTTACATGCAGAGAGTTCAAAAGCTTGAGTCAGACATCATGCTCTGCTTGGGGGAGGCTGAATAAAGAGGTGATGAGGGGTCAAAGAGAGAAAAAATCCAACCCAAATGGCTCTGTAGATGACCACAGTAGATGTGAGAGTGTGTATTTGCACTGGACTCATCAGAGATACCCCTCTTTGTCTGGACTGAGCATTTGATGTTGTTTAAATACTGGTACCTTATCTTGGCTACTAATATGTGGCATCTCTTTCCCCTTTGTTCATGGCACAAGGCTTTCCTTTGGCTGAAAACAGGAAAGGGATTACTGACAGGTGAGAACTACGTTTAAAGACCAGAGAAAAAAGTTTGCAAATTCAAACAGCGTTTGATAGAAGTGCTTTGCCAGCTCAGACCATCAGCCATGTCACTGTGAAGCACAAGCCACAGGACATTTCCCTTTGCCCACAAAATCAAAAGAGCCTTTTGCCATACCACTGCATGGTCAGGTTTGTTTTCCACTCTCTGTGAGGCTTGTTCTCTCCAGCCTCTTCCAAACAACAGAGGTGTGGGCCCAGCCTGCTGTAAAGTGTTTTACAGACCTTTCTTTTTAAGAAAAGAAGAGTGTTGGGGAAGAACAAAGGAATGGCCTGCTTTTTGGGTCTGAGTCCTGTCACACTGAAATTTGAGGAAGAACATAGATTATACAGTGTTTTTGAAATGCAGTAAGTAGATGTGCAAATAATAATAATAATAATAAAACCCTATAAAACCTCAATTTAAATCTGGCAGGCAACACAAGCAATACAAAAATATAAAGCATTTGCTAAAACCAATTCAGAAAGAACCAGAAGAACTGGAGACAAAGATGGGAAAAGATGTGCCCAGAAGACCATGGCACTGTTTCCCTGAAAGGCAATGCCTGCCTCTTGTTGGCATTGTGCATCATTTCCATGGTGGCTCATGGCTCATCTTCCTCTTAGGAAGCATGTAGGGATTCAGCACAACTGATTGTTTGAGATTTGAGGTTGTTTGAGACTGTTTGGGGTTTGAGATCCCTACCAAAGTTGTGTTAGCAAAAACACCAATCTGATATAAAAAAAATGTTCTGTTCCATCTGGGGTCAGATTGCATTTGTTATCATTTAAATTTAAAATGAGGCTAGAGAAGATATAAAACCCTGATAGTCTAGGAACTGACACAGCCCCAGGTCTGACTTTGAACAATTTATCGCAGAGACTAGAGTTGTCAAGGGATCAGTCATAGCCTGTAGCTGAAAGTCATAGACTGTGTGCATGAGAAATCCAAATATGCAGGAGGAAAAAGGAAAAAAAGTCTATTATATTCCATTTTTTCTGTAAACATAAGATTCTTGTCCTTGTAGAAGTTTTTGCATTCCACCAAAACTCACTTGGAAAAACCAGTAAATTATGCCCAGATAGCAACCTGGGACCAGAAATGCATTTTCCCTGATTTTTGTGAATTTTTGTGGAAGGATGTTTATATTTAAGATTAACACTGTATCCACTTGATACTTAAGATGCATTTTCCTTATGAGAGCTGTTTTTGCCACTCACTGGTTCTAATGGTCTTATCACTTAAATGGTCACAAAGGGGCTTAGGCATAATATCCCTATTAAGATGTATGAAAGACATTCAAACCCCTGCTGGATTTATTTTTTTTTTTCAACCTGTCTGGCTGTAGATTCGACCAGATTCAAGTGCATTGATTTGCAGAGCACAGACAATCAGGATAACCAGAAATCGTCTGCACTTCAGGGCATATTTTCCCCTTCAAATCCATTAACTTCAGGAAGACTTTCTAGGTGGGTAACTTCAGGGCAATAAAAGACTTGTGAACTTAAAAAGAAGTTAACTCCTTGCTGAAGCAGTTAGTGAGGTGCTTTAAAACCCAGCAACTGAACAACTGCTTTCAGTTTGGACTGACTGTAACAGGGAGAAGAAAGGTCACACCACGCCAGGCCATGGCCCATGGAGAGCTGATGTGCACCTTGTCCAGCCCCAGCACAGGAGGTGGTGTCTCTGCAGAGTCCAGGACATCTCAGCCCACCACCGTGGTCCCTGCACCTCTGAGGATGCACTTGAGTCTTTAGCAGGACCTGAGCTCCTCCAAAATGGGTGGGGTCTGCTGCAGTGCCTTGGTGGATTCATTCCCAGAATGTAGTGGGTTTTTTTTCACACTAGGACATTTGTGTAGCTTATCCACTACACAAATAGTTTTTTGTGTCATGATAATTTGCTTTGGGATGTGTCTTTTAACCTCTCAGTGCTCAGAGGGGCTGAGCACAGGTAGTTTCTCCTCAGTCTCAGCCACTCCCCCGTGGATGCAGCCACCAGTGGGAAGGAGATCATCAGAGTGCTCGGTTCAGAGGATCCCAGCTGGGTGCTCCTGCCTGGCCTTCTCCCCATCCGCGTGTCTGGACATGGGTGGAGATTCATTAACTCTGTGCTTCTGTTGGAATTCCTCTGCTGTGCCAATCTCCTGCTATCTGATCATTTCCAGCAAATCTATCTGGCCAGTCATGTAAAATTACAGCAAACTCTGACAAACTAGGGCAAACCATTTATTAAACTCCCAGATGAAACAATCTGGGAAATTTACCGTTTCTACTATCATTTAAATACAAATGGCTTTTCTTGGATTCTGGTGAAAAACAAGGTAAGCTGCTAGAAATACATCAATGACATATACAGCTGCACAGATTGGGTTTATGTCTTTTACTAAATGATGTCTTAGAAAGCACTTCTGTGTGAATTTCATTTCTTAATGTGGTTTATGGCCCCAGAAGCCTCATGAGCCAGTGAGTGTGTAGCCTCCTTTCTACTTGACAGTACAAGACTGATACCCTTTACTTCACATTGATCAGCCCATGCTAAAACTGATACTTCTATTGCAATGTCTTTTTACCCTATGACTGAGAAATCCTCTCTGACTCATTTTTTGTTTCAGGAATCACAAATGCTGCTGGATTCCGTTCCTATTTTTTCTTCCTTAACTTTATGAGTAACTACCTATTCCCGTAGCAGCGGCTGCAGAAATCCCTGCTCAGCCCAGTGCTGCTGACAATGGCCTGTAGCAGATATTTTGGGGAATAGTGTAAAAGAGAGCAACTGTAGAGGGATACTTTATTCTGGCACACCCTCCCAGCAGTCTGTGCCTTAGGGGCACCGTGAGCCAGAGATTGTATCTGCATCTTTGCATTTTGTAACGCTCGATGAATTTTTCAGCCAGGAATTTGTCTAATTGCTTTTTGAGCCCATTTATACTTTTGGCCCCTACAACATCCTGTGGCATTGAGTTCTGCAGCTGAATTATGCAGCATGTGAAAAAAAATTAATAATAATTTATTTTGTTTTAAATCTGCATCTTGATATTTTTATGTGATACCCTTCCTTGATATCCCCTTTCTTGAATAGTAACTCATTTAGAACACACTATCCTTTTCTTATATTTAGAATGGCTTCTCTTTATATCTACTACCCTGCATTTATCACATAAATTCCATTTGACTGTTTTCATCAACTGGTCACCAATTAACATAAAAACCTTCAGCCATACACCATAATTAGTTTTTACTTTTAATTTTGGTGGTGGTTTTTTCGATCATTGGGGTTTTTTTTTGGTCATGTTACCCCTCAGCTCCTTTTCCAGTTTGTTTATTAACATTTTGAAGAGCAGAGGTCCCAGGATGGCTCTCTGTGAAACTCCACTGATAACCCCACCATGGTAAAACATGACCATACATTTCTACTCTCCTTTCCCCCTTTTGTCTGGTTACTGGTTCACACAAGAATTTCTTTACCCACAAGTGTTCTCTTTCCCTAAACAGTCACTGAAGGACCTTGTAGGAAACATTAGGGATCTAAGTGCAGTATGGGAGCAGCCATAGTGGGTCTAACTTGGCCACCTGTGAACCCATACTCCTGTTCCACTTCCTAGGTATTCTTGCTGGACACTATGCCTTGGGGGTATTCTTTTTCCTTTTTACTATACTCATATTGCACGCTTGCTTAGAATTTCTGGTTTGCTGGTACAGCCAAGCCTGTTTAGTTCTCACTTTTGAAACAAAATGGATTTAATAATCAAAGCTGTGAGTTCTCCTTCATCTTCCAATAGATTTTGGGAGAAATAGAAACTGTTATCAGGTCCAGGCTGTTTAGTGTTTGGATTTTCAGAGCAACTTCCCTGAAAAGACAGTGGGGCATGAAAAGGGATTGTTTCTAGATGCACTGTGTATCCATAAGGAAGTGATGTACTATGGTTGACAGGAGCCTCCTAAAAAGTACGTCAGGCAGTAGTACAGTGTCTGCTCCTCACAGACTTTGGGATGGTGCAGGAGAATATCCAAGTGGGAGAAAAAGGGAGTGAGGTATGGGTCAGGAGAGGAGGAGAGCTCTTCAGAGAACAAGGGAAGAGAGTACCGAAGAGGCAACATGGGCCCAAGAATTAGGTGGTTGGTGGGTTTTTTTGGTGGTTTTGTTGTTGTTGTTGTTGTTTGGTTTTGGTTTGTTTGTTTGTTTTTGTTTGTGGTTTTGTTTGTTTGTTTTGGATGTGCGGCAGTTACTTCTTATTAAATGTAAGTGGAATGTCATCCTGTGTTACTCTTGCATACTGGGAGTGAGGACTGGCAGTGACAGGCTGCATTAAAGTGGCCTGTGGGACTGGGTCCTGCTGTGCACACCTCTTCTGGACAGCCTCCAAAAGACATGGCAGATCATCAGCTGCAGTGATGCAGGTGGTGGTAGGGACTTTGGTGTTTCACCTTTTCCTGAGCCTCCAGCATCTTGTTCTGAGTGAATCAAAGGCCATACTTCACCTCTAGTCTAGAGGAATTCTGGGCTTGTCTAAAATCCTCAGATGGGCCTTGATAATCTGTGCTGGCTCCAGCTCCATGAGTACAGGGAAGATGTAGCATAGCCACAATTCAGGTGGATGTTTCTATGACTCCTCTGTCAACACACTCCAGCTATGCATATAAGAGACAAAACCTGCATGTTGTATCATACAGAGCTCCCTCACTCCAAATATGTGGTAAAAAATCCCTCTAAATTCCTTGCCTTCTGTGTGCCACCATTTACTCATGCTTGTCTGGCTTGCTGTCATTCCCAGAGCCACAGGCAGGTACGTGGCATCTCACAGCAGCACACACCTTCTGGCAGGCTCAGCATCTCCTGATCCTTCAGGCCTGGCTCGTTTCTGCACACAGTTCTTGGCAACAGCTGTCTTGATTTTTCATCCCTGAGGCCTTCTTAGAGACATTGACTAAGCTGAAAAACTAGGGACAGAATTTTACAAGTAGACAGAAAATCATGAAGGTTCTGCTTTTCCTCCCCCATGGTGCCTATCCAGCTGGGAAAAAGTTTTTCATGCTGCCCATCTTCCCAGGCTACAAACACGATTCCCCTTTGACAATGATCATGAAAATAATTCTGCTACATTTCTGTATCTCATTCTCTTTTTTTCCTTTTCTTCTTCAGGCATGTCCATTTTTTGTCCTCCCTTTGACCACATGGTACAAAACTGCTTCATTACTGCAAATTGACTGATTTTTTTTCCAGAAAAATCTGAAACTCTTTGCCAATCTTTTTGTCTCTCAAGTTTCAATAAGATAGATATGTCTTTAAAATTAACTTCTATTATTTTAATTGAATTGGAATAAATTCCACAAGAGAAATAACGTAACAACAGCAACAAAAAGAACCCTATTGGCATGGTGAGTGAGTCCTTATCTCCAAAGCACATCCAGCACTATTTCTTATCCAGTCCCTGGTTTAAATTCCAGGTGCAAAGCATGGGTAATCAAAAAGTTTTTCTTAACTCACCAGAACATCACATTCCAGACCTTAACTATATGGTGACTGTGGTGTCACAGCAGCTCTTCAGCTTTCAGGCAGAACAGTGAAATATATCGGCCTACAAATTAGCCAGAAGCTGAAACCTTCTCTTCATTGCATCACATGCCTGCCCATCAGTGTCATTATTATTGATTTTCTTATTATTTTCCTGTTTAATGTTCATCACCAGTACAATGAATCCATCCTGCTGAATTTTCAGAGGCCAGCATCTTGGTACTACACCTGGAAGAGGCAGGCTTGGGTTTTTGATTGCAAGGGAATTTCTCATGATTCAGCACTCAACCTTTGTCACTGGGACATTATTTCATCTTTGTTTTTCTCCTGTGCCAAAGGGCTTTATCAAAGACCTGTAACCAGGTTTTTAACAGCTATTCAGCAACAAAGATCCTGTGTTCTGCTTGTGTGGATCAGTTCAGAGCAGGGATTAGGAGCCTTATGCTTCAAGATCTAACACCAACAGCTGGACAGGGGTAGTGGCTACATCATCTGTGAGGAGGAAGGAGAGTTGCAGAGAATCTGGAGTGTTTGAAGCAGTGAGTTTAAGTCACAACAAGAACCAGACATTCTGCAGTGGTGAGAATGAAGAGTGCTTCTTCCTGAGAGGTGTAGCTTCAGGACTGAGATGTCTGCTCCGTGGTCAAAGAGAGGGAACTCTGTATAAACATTTCTGATGAAAGGTAGCACAAATGGCTCTTATTTTCCTCCATGGGCCCCTTTATAAAACTTCACTTGTAGACCAAAATAAATAATATATATATGAGTGCATGAGTGCAGGTATAGATCACACCTTCTCAGAGATCAGATGCTTCTCTTCTTTTAAAGGTTTCAGTCCAGAAATAAAAGACAACATTGGTGATCATATTGGTCATCCTGTAACATGCAGCTGTGCCTTGAAAGTTAAATACATAATGTCTTTGGGGTGAGGTCAATGAGTTAACCTTGCATTAGATAGTTGGATCCAGTGAGCAAAAATTAACCTATTTGTTGTCTTTAATCATAAACCACCTTGATTTCAAACTTCGCTAACACTCGGAGCAGTAAATAAACCTCTGTAGGTCTCTCTCTCCCTCTTAGGCCAGCCAATACCATTAACCACATCTTCTACTTTTATGTTAGTGTTCATGCAGTGCATTTGAAAGATCTTTTTAGCTTGCTGGTGTAACATTTAGGATTAGCCTGTTAGTTCTGAGGAAGCTTATGATATTTGCTGCCATTTGATGAGAAGAAATAGAAGTCTCATCTCTATTTTTAGCAGTGAAGGCCTCTTCCCCAGTCAGCAGAGCTGTTCCCCTCCTCATCAGGGTGTCACAGACAGCATGGTCAGAAGTATGGAGTGGTTGTGGTGATCTCTGCTGGCCTTGAGTTTATGTAATCCCCTGTTTTCCATCCATGATCCATTCAGAGGACAAGCTCTGGATTGTCCCCAGTGTTATTTTGGACAAGTGAAACTATTTCAAATAACAACAAACACTGGACCTCAGGCTTCAGGGAGCAAGGAAGGAATTTCTCTTTGGTAAAGAATTGTGTGCACACAAAAAAACCCCCACATAAACACATGTGGAATGTAAAGAATATACCCCACAGATAAAGAGAGGCCCCCAGATGGGACAGCATAGTGTTCCCATGTGACATGTACAGTCATCCTTGCCTGAATGTTGATCAGCATTCCTGGTTCATGGGCTCAGGTCATACTGATTTCCAGATTTTGGGTTTGCAGAGGTATTTTCCATGAGGTCAAACTGCAAAAGTCAGGATCCTTCTTCTTCCATTGTACCCCTGAAATTGTGGGGATCATTTGAGCTTATCTCAGATAATCAGTTCCTGTCAATGCAGGAGTCTCAGGCTCTGTTTTCTGTTCTCTGAGTCTTAAACAGGAGGCAAAATGAGATAATTTGGTGGATTTTTTTTGTTCTTGAACCATAAAATACTGTGAAACTGGAATTTGGCATATTTGGCTTGTGCTCATTGAAAGACAGAGTTGATGCTGCCATAATTTAATAAGAATTATGATAGAAACGGATGTAATATGCCCTTGAGAATGATGAGCTTTTATACCTAAAGCAAATGATAGAGGTAAGGGCAATGAACAAAACCAGGCTGCAGTACAGAAATTCTGGGGTGCCTGGAGGTAGTGTTTGCCCTGGCCCACCTGCAGACCCTCTGCAGCCTGTAAACTGGAGCAGCTCTGCTGCAGTCAGCCCAACCATGTCCATCCCCAGCCAGCAGATAATTTGGCCCTTGATCCCCCTATGTGTAGTTGTGCATGACAAATTTGATGGCCTTCTATACCAGGCTTACAGGAATGGTGGATAAGGGAAGAGCAACAGGTGTCATCTAACTGAACTTGTGCAAAGCTTTTGACACCGTCCACACAACATCCTTGTCTCTGAACTGGGGAGATGTGGACTTGATGGGTGGAACACTTGGTGGTTAAGGAATGGCTGGATGGTGGCACTCAAGGAGTGGAAGCCAGGGAAGAGTGCTGGGTGGGATTGGGTTTACTTCATATTTTTTCAGAGACACGGGCAGTGGGACTGAGGCACCATCAGCAAATTTGCCAGTGACACCAAGCTGAATGACGCAGTCAGCACCCTGGAGGAAAGGGATGGCATCCAGAGTGGGATTGGGTGAACCTCCTGAAGTTCAGCAAGGCCAAGTACAAGGTCCTGCACTGGGTTGGGGTGATCCCAAACACAAACAAAGGCTGGGCAGAGAACGGATTGAGAGCAGCCCTGGGGAGAAAAACCTGGGGGTGCTGGTTGGTGAGAATCAGAACACGAGCCAGCAGTGTGTACTTGCTGCCCAGAAAGCCAAGGGTGTCCTGGGCTGCATGGCCAGCAGTGTGACCAGCAGGTCGAGGGAGGGGATTGTGCCTCTCTGCTCTGCCCTTGTGAGACCCCACCTGCAGTGCTGCATGCAACTCTGGGGTCCCCAGCATAAGGACATGGACCTGCTGGAGTGAGTCCAGAGGAGGGCCATGATCACAAAACTGGAGCTATAAAGAGAAAGGGCTATTAGAATTGGGGCTGTGTGAAAGCAATCAAGATTAAAAAAAAAAAAAAAAAAAAAAATGCAACCCCAAAGTAATGCAAATAATCTATGTAGAGATTATTGGCACCTTCCAACCCAAACCGTTCTATGACTCAATGAAATCATAGTCATAAACACAGGAAATAACAAGATACCACAAAATGTCACGTTGAGGGTGATAAAAGCACTGATCTCACTTATTGCCAGGTCTCCAGGCAATATTGATAGGAAAGGAGTGTCAGGGAGAGTGTATGGAGTAACAAGTGGCAATAAGGAAATACTTTTCCTGGAAACTCAATTAAAATTAAACCAAACACAGCCATCTCCTTCTTTAGACCAGAGAGTTCAGCTGGCAGCTCTAAGAGCTAGTTCTTTATGATGGTGTTTAGCAGCACTTCTCTTATGAGAAATAGCTAGTAAAATATTCACCTTCTCTGTGGGACTTTACACATCAGGGCCAGGATACCTCATTAAGCATGGTCCATGGTTTAAAGCATTTTTCACCACTCTCTGGTGAGGATAAATCTAATCTAATGGTAGATTTGATAAGACAGCAGTTTTATGATCCAAATACATTGCGTTGTCTATGAATATAGCCTATTTTTGTCAGTTACATTGGAAAGAAATAAATTACTCATCAGTCAATCCATTATTATTATAATAAGAGCACGGCACTACTTAATTGCATCAGTTAAGTGGATATGACTTTGCCAATGCTCATAAATGCCATTACATCAATCCACAGAAATGGACCTGTTGATTTATTAGATGATGATGGACAAAGAAGATGTTGCAATCTCTTTTATAATTTAACCTGTGCTTAAGATATATAGGTGTTTAAGGCCAATACATGTACAGTTATTACCACAGAGAGGGAAAGGGAAAAGGGAATTGTAAACCATAACAACCCCCATCAAGTACATGCCTATTTTGGTATGTGTAATAATCCTGAACATGCATTTATGTAACACACTCTATGGTACTTAAGCTGCTGTGGGCTATCAAGTACAGTAAATCCACATTTAATCAAAGGACTCATGGCATATGATTGAGTACTGTATATTTTCTTTACCATGGAGAAATGCAACTGCAGAACAGCAGTCCCACAGATGAACTGCAGTCATGTGAATTGTCTAGCAATAATAAATTTCTCAGAGGAGCTCCTGGTCCCTCACCAGTGGTTCATTTACCAAGTGCCCATTTTCATTTATTTATATATTTTTGACAACAAATCTCTACCGTGCAGTAAGCTAGTGAAGGCAGTTCCTGTAAGGATACCATCATTAGGAATAAGGACAAATAGCCTGTTGTGATTTGATAAAGCACCTGTTCTCCAGTTATTTTTGCACAATTCCATTTGTCTGCACAAAAGGCCTTCTGTATGCTGGATAAAGGTCAGAAATGACACAAAAATGGAAGTCATCCCAGTTCTTGTGAAAGTTGTTTCTATTTGCCTTTTGCTCTTCACTGTGTCACTGAAACAATCTGTGTTTATACATTCTAGTCTTCTACCTGTGTTTTGGGACAAAGATGCTCCTTGAGAAGAGCCTGATTGGGGACCTTTAAAACATGGTCCTGCAGAAGCCTTCTTCACCAAGAAGAAAGGCCAGGTTTTCTCAAGTGTCTGAATCCCATTTAGGCACCTGACTAGAGCAGTCATATTCAATTAATTCCTCCCACACAGAGCCCTGGAAGCTCTTTGTTTAGAAGGTCTTTAAAAAGCTGCACAGTGTGTCTACAAACATAGATGTTAGTTGTTTGAAATTCCAGCCCAGAAAGTCTGTGGGAAAATCTGCATAAATTCTAAAGTTCATATGCAACTCTAAGTAGCTGACAGAAATGAGAAATAGGTTGAAATTTAATCTGTTTCAATTAATTAAATATTGAGATTTGATGTTTTCACTATTTGCACTTTTGACTCCCCAGTGGGTATAATATTATATTAGGCTTCCCAATAAGTCTTCTAATTATAATGTCTAGAAGGTCAGCATCTTATTAGAAATAAAAATTTAAACTTTGGAATAATACTGAACGCTGTAGCATCTGCAAAGCAGCCATGCCTGTATTAGCAAAAGCCAGA
Organism: Phylloscopus collybita; assembly: GCA_027886175.1. Classification (NCBI taxonomy): domain Eukaryota; kingdom Metazoa; phylum Chordata; class Aves; order Passeriformes; family Phylloscopidae; genus Phylloscopus; species Phylloscopus collybita. The sequence goes on from JAJNNQ010000002.1 coordinate 6,922,610, forward strand.
CTCCTGTGCCCATTACTCAAGCTGAATAAACAGATTTCTTCATGAGAAGCTTCCTAGCTTCCTTGAAGTCAGTGGACTGTGCAGTAAGTCTCTGTTTGCCGTGATTGAAGGCACCAGGCTCTGACCTCAAATAAGGAAAGAGATTTTGATTTTGCCAAACCTTTGGACCATATTGCACAAGATGATGGAGTTCCGGGTTTGCTGGCAGAGGAGAAACCTGCACAGCAGTGAAGATGTCTGAGTTATCTCAGGAAGGAGTAGAATGGTCAGTCCCTTTGGAGTGTTGCTCTTTGGGCCTCACAGACCATTCAACCTCCTTCTGCAGGAGGACACCAAAGGAAAGCCACAAACACAAATTCATAGGCTGCTTCTCTGGCTGTCAAACTCACCAACAAGGGGAAGAGAGAACACCTTATGTTTGTTCTCCAGAGGAAAGGGCACTGCAGCCCTATGAACCCCAAAACCCCAAATTCCGGCAACATGGAGCCTTTTCCCCCCACCAAAGCTTGAATCTTCTGGTGGAACCATGAAACCTTGGACAAAGTTTCCAAGGAACCTGCTCAGACCGAGGGCTATCCTTGATCACACCCTCCAGAGAGATTTTATCAGGTTGCTGCAGTGAGTATTTTTCTGGTTGACATTTTCAGGAGAGCCCCAAGAGATCTAATGAAGCATATCAGAAAACACAAGAGCCCATCCTGCACATGTCAGAGAGGGATCTGGATCTAGCCTGGGTTAAAAAGCATCTCTAGTACACTGACTTTGGTAGCATAACTGACAGCAGGATTTGGCCCATTGTTTCCTGGGAAAATTAATGAGCTGTAAGAAAAATATCTGACCATCATTTGACTTATCAAAGCCATTGTGACTCCTTCCCTAAATAACATTAAGATGAATCACCTATTATTTGAGAATTGAGAGTCACGGTAGTGACTGAAGCCAAGTTAGGAAAATAGCACTGCCATTACTAGCTTTGCAGGATTGAACTTGACTTGGAATCTGGGGTTTTGCCCTGACAATACCACAACGTTTGAAATCTTATTTACTTTGTGGGGTTTCTTTTGTACTAACCTGCTCACTCTAACATCACATGAAACCTTTAATAGGTGTCCTACATACACGGAATTTATCGTCAGCTGCTTGAATCCTGATCTCATGTGCAGCGGTGCAAATAAGAATGAGGGTGCTGCAACCATTGCAGAAATGTCTGGTTTTGTTTTGCAAAATGCAGTAATTGAATTTCATAGTAACAAAATCAGACCTGCATGCAGATTACTTGCATTACTCTGAGGTTGCATTATTTTTGATCTTTATTGCTTTCACACATTTTTTAAAGTGGCTTTTCTATGTTCTTTACTATCTCACTGCTTCAGTTGCACATATGGAAAAATATGGGAACCCTCTGGTGGCCAAAATAATATCTGTAAATCCCACTCAGCCTTAAACACCTCAGCATAATCTAGTGACAGGGTCAAACTCTGTTGGAGTTGTATTATTAATATATTTCATCACCTTTTTCTTTTTCTGTCCGTGTACCTTTGTACATAACCTGTATGTCATTGCCTCTTACATGAGATGCCCTGCATTTATCTAGATAATTTAAACAACATATTTTTTATTGTGGTTGAAGGTCTGTTGGTCTTTAATTGCTGATCACATGCTCAGTGATTGGGGCATTTCATAACAATTAAATTGTGAAGAAATGGATTAAAGAGTAATCAGGACTGCCTATCATGAGTCCTCTGTGCAGGTCAGACCAGATGTCAGAGTGCTTAAAGCTAATAGAATCATAGAATCACAGAATGGGTTGGGTTGGGAGAGACCTTACACCTCCCACTAGACCAGAGGTGCTCAGAGCCCCATCCAACCTGGCCATCAACACTTCCAGGTATGGGCCATCCACAACTTCTTTGGGCAACCTCTTCCTATGCCTCACCATCCTCCCGGGAAAGAATTTCTTTCAAATATCTAATCTAAACCCACTAGATTTCAGTCTAAAGCCTTTATCCTCAAGAACAGATGAAATTTTTCCTCATCCCTAGCCTAGGGAAATTTACACCACAAAAAATGCAAACTCTCCAGTGGTTGAAAAAATCCAGATAAATCCAGGGCTAGTGATCAAGGGTTAGGGTTTGGGGCAATTGAGAAGCAATGAATTGGCATAACCTGTCTGCCCACTGTGGAGAGGCCTCTTTTCTATCCTTCTATCATGAGCAAGGACATCCAGCAACTTCTACTGCAGTGGCATTTGGACTATTTTTTCGTCTTGTCATCTTCATTATGTCTCCTAATAAAAGAGCAGACTCCTCTCAATTTGTTTTCAAAGTGCAAGGTAAGCCCACAGGACTGTTTCATTCTTCTTAGCAATCTTCCCTGGAAGCTACAGAAGTATTTAAATTCTGCCAGAGATCTATGGACCACAGTCTGCTAGTGCCCTCCAGTTTGTCAAATAGATGGAGGTCTGGTATGAATCACCACTTTTCCATTTTGTGCCATTGTACAATCAATACGCATTCATACAAATGAGGATGCAATGGCCAAGGCTCCAGAGGGAGTTGGGCCCCACAGACTGCTGCATCAGAAAGTGGTTGCATTAGATTCCTGCTCTTTTTTGCTGATGCTAACGTAAATTTTATTGCTACATTGGGAAATTTGGCCCACTGAAAGTCTTGTGACAATTGCAATAATCAGCATTTCCTGATCAATTTTTGCTTACATTTTTATTCCTTTCTTATAGGGAAATAAAATATTTTGATTTTCATGTATTGATTTAATTATTTATTGAGAAAGACTTCATTCAGACCATTATGTGCAAATTTATGGTCATAAAATGCATCAAGGAATATGCATATATGCTGCTCACTTAGATGCTAAGCTCTTCAGGATAAGGATCATGCAACTTTGCCTTGTAATGCTCTGCAACACCCACTGTGACACAGATCATTTGCAATGCCAGATTCCACATGTATTGTGGTTTCTTACTTGGCATCAGCTACTGGGTATCAGTGAAGCAGTAAAGCCCTGTTCTTCATCTGCTCTCCTTTGCCATCTGAAATTTAAAGAGTCTAAATCTAAGCAAGTCAATCTTCAAACTCATTTTAGTCAATGGAGAAAGGTAGGAACCAGCTAAGAGTAATTAATCACACACTGTGCTGGACATCTATGATATGTCAGGCATCCCCAAGGAGTGAGCCCAGGCACTGGACTCTGACCATCCACATGTAAATTGTTTGCCTGTTCCCTGAAAGGGTTTGTGTATATGCCAACCATCACTCCCTTAGACATTGCTTGGGAATCTTGCTGGGGAAAAATGACCCAAAAGTCTATCCTGGCATACAGCTGTGCCAGATAATGGTTCTTCACCACAAATCTCTTCACTATTGCCATGCAGGATCCAAACAACCTCCCTTTCCTACTGCAAAAGCGTCTGTCTGACTGGCTGGGCAGCACAGCCCTCATATAATTTCAGGCACTTGCAACTGAAAAACATGATATCCCAGGGTCAGGGAGGCAGAAAACAAGTCCAAAGGACACCTAGAGTCAATTGTTTGGGTAAAGTTAGGCCTTGCTTCTTGGTTTTGAGGTCAGTCTCCTTTATACTCAATAGTCTCTCTTTTCTTTTATAAAATTGTATGTAGGTAAACAACTGTTCATTTTGAGTTTAAAAGGCAGTACTTCTGCCACGTGAATTATATGGTCATTTTTTTAATGAATGTATTTTATTTAGGCAAATACAAAGAGAGATGGGTTGAGCCCAGGAGCAGCAAGTAGGCATAAAGGGACTACATCAAGGGAAGCTATACTTACTGTTCTGTGGATGTAGCAGTGCTGCTGTATCACAGAGACAAACTTCTTCAAAGGGAACCAGGGAGGCTACAGAGACCCAGCTCACTCAGCCAGTTCAGCCTCTGGTAGCAGTTAAGGGCAGGAAAAAAAAGCACCTGTGTATTGACAGTTTCACTAACGTGCTGCTCCTGCAGCACAGGGAGAAACGCTTTGTGAACATAACAGAACACATCTTGCTGCTGTCTGCCAGCCACGCTTTGTTCTGAAAATTCATCACAAAAAAATGTCACCTCCTTGCACTCCTGGGTACACGTGGCTGTAAAAGGACACAGTGTAGAATTTGCCTTTCAAGCCCTAGGCACTTAGGACTGGATGTATTGCTGGTTTCCATCCTAGGCTGGCCAGACAGCATGGACAGCTAGAAAAAAAAAATAACCATTGCCACACAGAGTAAAAATAACCATTTCCAACTGCAGCCTGCACTCTTTGGGACAGAGCCCACATGCAACTCTGCAGTGCCATTTCTGCAGGTTCTTCTAAGAAAGGAATTGCATTTAAAGTCCATGTTGAAGCAAGCAGAGGGGAAACAGCTTCTCATTTCTTAGCAGCCAGTAATAAATTGATGGTGTTTTGGTTTCATGGCTTGGGGAGGAGTAGGTGAGGCAGAGCTTAGCACCCTGGCAATGTGGGTTGTGTTCAGACCACCTACAAGAGGCCTCACTCAGCTGCCATGACTGTTATGGCAATTCACTTCAATAAAGAAAGGAGACACCAGACTCCTAAAATCCAGGTCTGCTGGATCTTAGCTCCCTGTGCAGACACTGGATGGGAGCAGTCGCTGTGCCTAAGTTAGGCATTTGCAGTAGGAGGGTACAATGAAGCCCCGTGTGCTTCTGCCTCATCTGCAGAACTGGATTGCTTTTTACTCTAGCAGACTCTGTAATGCTGCCAGGAACAGATTAACATCTGAATCACGTTGTCCTCTGTCTGTGTGGCAGATATAAATAGGCTGCAGTAGAGGTGGGCTGTGTCCATGAGCTCTCCTCTCCTCAGGAGGTGGTCTTATCTACAAGCACACAAAGTAGAGAAGCCTCAGCCTTCTCAAGCAAACTTCCAAGATATTCCCCTCGTGATGGGGAGTTATCCTGCTGATTCTGTGCTTTGGAATCTCCCTCTGACTCCTCGTCTCAGAGGTGCTGGCAGGCACAAAGCCACACGGCTCTCCACCCATTCGACCCACACAGGGCTGGACAGCTGAGGAACCAGCGAAACTGCACCAGCTCAAATTTGCTTTCAGTTTATTATCTGTGTAGTGTCACTATAAAGGTCTGAGCTAATCTTAGCTGCATAATGGGCTGGTAGAAAGTACTCTATTTGTTATGCAAATAAATATTTACTTCAAATGTGGTTTCCCAAAGTATGGTCACCTTGCACGCATCTGCTTCCAAAAATGCATCTGCTTTACAACAAGGTAGTAATTATCCTTTCCTCAAGGGGGTTCAGTTTGAACCTACTATGTGTACTAGACTGCTGGCAAAGTTTTTAATTTTGGTTTATGATGTTTGTAGTTTTTGGAGGCACAGGATCAAACGCTTGAAATGCAATATTCATCTGATACTACATACCAACCCCAAATACAGGTAGGGTTTGCTTGGTGGGCTTTTTTCTCCTTCAAGAACAGTTCTTTTCTTCTGCACATTTTTTTTTTCCCTTAAAACATCAGTCAGATGAGTGGATAGATGCAGAAAGTGAGTAACTTCATTTGACTGGTAAAATACCTTAGTGGAGTAACACAATAGCATTATCATCCTTCTTTTTTACTGGTTCTTCTTTTAATCTGTATGTCATAATAGTGTCATTAGAGGGTGACTTCATCTTTTTACCAGGCTATTTCTGCAGTACTTAATGTCTGTTTGATCTTTCATTCAGATATCTATTACCATACGTATCTATTATAAGTTGAAAAGGTTTTTAGTCTGACATAACATTGGAGAGGAGGAAATGTCAGCTTCATTAAACCTAACAGTTCTAATACTGGAGGTAAATCACTTATTCAGCACATTTTTAAGAAACATATTGAAAAAAATCTTAAGAAAATATGTAGTTTTTATTTATTTATCTTCCCTCTTCTCTTTAATCCACCTCTTAATGCACTTTGCTCTGGTTTCTCCAGAATGGGAGCAGTGAGTGAAACAGTGTCTTGAATGTAGAAAAAAAAGGCAATTCCTGAGCCCAATTTCTGCTGGACTGAGCAGCTCAGTGAACTCAGGGCTGGGAATAAGAGGGAGGAGGAGGCTGGGGTGTGACATTGTTCTTTAGCTGCTCACACACCATGGCCCTATGTTGCAGTGGGTGATCAGAAGGGTGCACCTGTAGGTATCCACTGCAAGGCATCACCTTTCTGCCATGATAAAATTTAGGGTAGGGGGGGTGGGGTGGGGAGGGTTAAAGCAGCAGAATACTGTGTCAAGTCCTAGGGCCATCAAAGTTAATAAGGAGACTCCATTTTTGTCCGTCTTGATCCTTAATGTGGGGTTGACAGGTAATCTGGTGAATTGGGGACTGATTCAGCAAGGAGAATAAGCACTTTCATAATTTACAGTGCAATAACCACCCCAGCAAAGCAGACAGAACTGCCACAGGGGTGATGTCTGCACTTATGTGGCTTGCTGAACTAGGACTGCAAGGACACAGAGACAGTGATGGCTTTTCTCCCAGGGTTTGTGGCATTTCATCTACCTGACAGTCCTCAGCAGTGACACCAAGGCTGACAGTCTGGGCAATGAACAGCACAAAACTGAAGTCCTTTTGAGGCAGGGAAGTTCAGAATGCATACAGAACGGCAGGAGAAGGAGGGGAGCTCAGGGAGCTGAAACTCAAAGTTATTAACACACACTGGCTACTAACTCTGTTGAAAATTAATAGCTGATACCTCTACTTTAGGTTTTGCTCCTTTGAGGGGTCTGGCAGGTGAGTTCAGCAGTGCAGAGGCTGTGCTGTAGATATGAATTGCTACACAGGCATTATGTAGACTAGAGCAAGGATGAGTTTGTAAATGCCCTGCTGTAACTCCCTGTGTAACTCTGACACTGCTCTTTCATTCAGCTTTCAGCGACATGTGCAGCAGTGTCCTGGTTGTCCTGACTGAAAGAATGATCCTGTGTGCTTTAGCTGGATCTTCCTTGCTACAGTCCATAACAGATGCCATTGGTGTTTTTGTTACTATCGCTACTTGATGGCTTTCTCCAACTGCACTTCACATTCCTGAAGCTGAAAGATTTGTTCTCTTAGCCACCAAGAAACACTACACTCTTATTTTGGAGTCTCCCTGCATTCCAAGATAGCACTGGCAACAGGGGACACGCAAGGGTCAACAGCTCCTCATCCAGCAGCACAACCTCATTCATGGCAGCAAAGAGGTTTTCAGAGTTTGGGAATGCCCTGAAGAGTTTTACCTTCTGTGTCCCAAAATGGATGTCATTTGCTCTTTGTTCCTAGGCAACCCAGGGAGACATAGACAGCTGTCGTCAAATATTCTGCACCCAAATTGTCCCTTCTTGGCACTGAAAAATCTCACTGAGTTCACTGGGGGGGTCTTGAATTCATACTGGGCATCTTTGGTTTTGTGATTGTTAATGGTATCTTTGTGCCATTGCTAGACTAAGGAAAAACTGGCAGCAGGTTTAAAGTGTGCTGTGTAATGACATTTGTAAAAAATCTGCTCCCAAAACACCTTACCCCCTGTAGCAACTGGGAAAATGAAGGTGAGAACTTGTAGCAATATACACCTTCAGCTGTGTGAAATTCTGCCCTGGATTTTGTTTCTGCTAACCTGATGAACGAGATTCCCAGTTGTAAATTAGGTCTGTACTGGGCTATGGATAAGATAAACAATACTGAGATTAGGGTGAAAAAGGAGAGATCAAGGTGTTTTGACAAGATATTTTGAACTTCTGCAACATTTTTATATCGTTACATCTGAGATGTGAAGTGTGAATAGTTGACATACCCTTGGTCTGAGGAGCTGGCACCAGCTTTCAGGCATTTTTTTCCCCAGGAGTCAAACTTTTACAAGTAGCCTGTGCGGTTCCTCTTCAGCCAGAGTATATAACCCTGGTCATATCAGGTGGAATGACCATGTCACAGTGACATCTCTATTTACCCATTTCCATGACTAGAAATCAAAGATCACATTTCTAAGTTATCTGTGACAATATTGTGTTATTGCTTCCCTGCAGAGAAATGAGACAGACAATTTTTCAGTTCTTTTCCAGACCTGCCGCTGTATTTGTTTTTTGCACCAAAAACTTTTTCGTTTCCTGTTAATTTTTGGTCTAAGAGAAATAGTTTACTCCAGGAGAAGCATTCTGAGGGTTATTGTGCATATCTAATAGTTTGTTGAAAAGAGACTGAAAACACATGATCTAGTATTGACATTTTTAAATTTTTGAGAGTTTCTGTCAAGTATTATTTTTAAACAAAGCAGCTAGTTTAAACAAAGCAGCTAGTTTAGAATAGCAGCTCTCAGTCTGTAATAAACACTGGAAATCTGGTTTAGCACACAGAAACTCACCAGATTTTATACCTGTGCCCATCCCCACAGCAGTGCCAGCAGGTCCTCACAACACTGATGCAGCATGTAGCAGTAGGAGATTTTCTACTTTTGTAGATACACAACCTCTTTGGGCAATTTAATCTGCAGTGATAAAATTGCTCTCCTCTCAGTGTCCACATGGAAGACTTTTTCCAGCCTATTTCTGGCTGCTGCTGCTGTGAATTTTTCATATTGCAGCCAATATAGCTGTTCTGGAAGAACACTGTGAGCCAGACCCAGCCTCCATAAATCAAAGCATGCCGAGCCCACATTAGCTGAGCATCTGGATGGGGAGACAGGAGATGCCTTTGGGAGTTGCTCTGTCTCTTTGCAAGGTAGCCAGGAGACTGAAAGTGAAACTTCTTTGTGGGAGCGGCACTCTCACCATGCTTTTTATTCTTAGTTGGCAGAGTGTGGGGCTGTCAGAGGGTCCAGGTTGGACCCATGGTGGGAAGAAGAGTGACAGAGGTAGTGAGTCCCCACGAAGGAAAATCATAAAATGGTTTGGGTTGGAAGGGACTTTAAAGATCTCGTTCTACCCCTCCTGCCAGCAGGCATACCTCTCACTAGAACAGGCTGCTCAAAGCCCCTTCTAACCTGGCCTTGACCACTTCCAGGAATAGGACAGCCACAACTTCTCTGGGCAACAGGTGCCAGTGCCTCACTACTCTCTGAGTAAAAAATTTCTTCCTAATATCTAATCTAAATCTACCCTCATTCAGTTTAAAGCCATTTCCCCTTGTCCTACCAGTCCATGCCCTTACAAGAAGTACCTATCCAGCTCATGTGTAGCTCCTTCTAGGTACTAGAAGGTGCTCTAAGGTGTCTCCAGAGCCTTCTCTTCTCCAGGATGAACAATCTCTCTCATCCACAGGGGAGGAGTCTCCATAGCAGAGGTTCTCAAGCCCTCTTCATGGCTGTCTCTGATCTCCCTCCAGCAGGTCCATGTTTTTCTTATTTTGAGGTCCCCAGATTCAAGCTGGATCCCACCTGAACGGAGCAGAGGGGCAGAATCCCCTTCCTCAACCTGCTGGTCACGCTGCTGGGTGATGCAGCATGCTGGGTGATGCAGCCCAGGACATGGCTGGGTTTTTTCTGGGCTGTGGGTTCACTTTTCTGGGGTATGTTGAGTTTCCTGTCCATGAACACCCCCAAGTCCTTCTTCCCAGGAAGGAAGGATTGCTGTCAATCCATTCTCTGCCCAGACTGTGTTTGTGCTTGGGGTTGCCCTGACCCAGGTGCTCTTGGCCTTGTAAAACTTCACAGCTGAGGGTGCACTCAATCCCACAGCCTGTGTCACCAGCATGGCAACCAATGTGAGAACACAGGGCAGAAACTGGAGAATGTACATATCTAAAAAACTGACATTTTTATTGGGTTTTCCTAAAATACAGTATGCCACACGTGTTGTTGTGTTGGCACCAGTGTGGGAACAACAGGGAGTCCCAACTTCCAAGTGAGTGGCCCAGTGAAGCCCTTTGGTCCAGGGTCAATTTCTAACCTTTGTCTCTCATTAAAATATCATTCAAGTGCTAAAAACGTTCTTCCCACTGGTTATATCATTATGAATGTTTACCCTGCCAGTACCTGGAAAAAATTGCTCTCTGAGGTAGAGCCAAATACCATTACTAGATCTCCAAAAGATTTGACAGTGAAATTAATTAGTTAATCTTTGTAAAGTGCTTTGAAGATGAAGAGCTCACTATGACTTTTAGGTAATGTTATTATAGGTTAGTGAGTCATTTTGTGAATTTAAGGCAGAGGGGTCTCTTTTACAGCATCTTATATCATGACCTTCACTGTGTCTGTAGGGCTGACCAGTCTTGTCCTGCTGTCTCCTTCCCTCTGTCTTAAATCTTGTGCTGCCTCTAATCCTCTAGGGTAAGTTTCATGGTCAGGGACTCGGCTTTTTGAGAGGAAATTTCCTTTGGATATTGAGAATATTCTGCTAAAAATTGTTTTCATCAAGTTTCACTCCTTGCCACTGTTTCTCCCTTTGCTGGGAAGTTTGCCACCTGAGCCTGTTTTGGCAGGTGGCTACTTTTCCTCTGCCTGAAGAGACTCAGACCCCAAAAGCCCCAGTCTCCCAGAAAAGGGTAGCCCAATCCACTCTGGCTTGCTGCCCTGGGCCCCACCTGGATGCTCTCTGATCACAGGCATGTGGAGCTCCTGGTTGGTATTAGGTCAGGGACTTTCCTCCTGCTCGGTGTTTGTGCAGAACGCAGCACCCTGGTTCTCCACCAGACTCTCAGATACTGCTGTAATGCAGGTAATAAATAATAACCTTTAAACCTCTAGTGCAAATTACAGCCTCATGCAACACCTACGTAATTTGGTATAATATTAGCACAGTAGCTACCTTGGGAGAACTATATTCAGATAAGAGAATACACAGTATTAACCCTTCCATTTGAAAGCAAATGGAGTTGTTTAAATGCCTACAGCTCCTTTTCTGCCACTGTGTGTTCTAAAGAGAAGCAGGAGCACAAAAGGGAACTGAGGGTGACATAAGTAACCAAAGACAAATGAATCAAACAATAAATAGTAAAGTATAATAACGATGTAATTTCTCCCATATAATACACAAAAAATTCTTCTCATGTCTGAATCCCCCTTCCATCTAGCCCTCCGTGACTACATTAGAGGAGATGAGCCCTCTCCCAGTGTTTATAGTCTGAGGTTCCAATCTTGCAAACATTTACATGCATGTTTAACTTTATGCACACAATTAGTGCAATTGAAGTCATGCCACTTGCAAGACAAGATGCAACAAGTGAGTGTATCAAACGCTAGGTGGGAAGAGGGCGGCAGACAGATGAAGGGTAGTAATGATAAGATCATGTGGTTACCTGGGCTAACTCTGCACGCTCAATGACTCCAAATGCCTTTTTTATTTTTGAATCATCACTTAAAAAGTTTTCCCTGTCACTCTGTAACTGCTTGTTGTGACTCAGAAAATGCTGGGCTTACTCATGTTCGTATAGTGTGTAATTAGTGGACTTTTTCATTTTCCCTTCATAGAAATGATATCTCTTCACCACTAACTAATCCTACTTTAAAAAGAAGAAAAAAAATGACCCCAAGCCTTTCTCATTTACTCTTCTGCTTTCCTTCAATCTGTTTGTGTATTAACCTCCCCCTCTAGATACCTTCTCCAAATGAGCATCTTCTAGTTTCCTGAGGCTTTTCTTATCTTCATTGCAGCTGTCCAAGAGTTAAGATCTGAGGAACAGGAAGGCAGACCAAATATAGCAGACACCCTCCCTCACATGCAGGGTCCTGGGGTTGTGAACCACACAGGGGTTCTTCTTGGAAAAAGCATGGCCTTGATCTATCCCTCCTGGCTCTTGCCAACCAACACAACATAGGGAAGCAGATCATGAAGTCTGGCAGCACCAAAATTAATGGAACAGCTGGGCCAGCCAGGAAGGGCAAAATAGTGTTGTGCAAAGACCACCTTGCTCCCTCTCTTCCTCGCTCTTTGGGGAGGTGGGAAAGGCCTTTCAGCAGCTAAATCTCTCCTTGGAAGATCTTCCAAAAATGCTGCTTCCCCACAGACTGCCATGGGAAGCTTTGCAAAGTCAGATTTAGAGAAGTCACCTTATGCATCTCTACACGCACTGCTGATACTCGAGGCACATCTGTGGAGCTGGGAAGCTGTTCAAAGTTGGATGGACTTGGGAAGACAATTTAGTTTACACGTAACATTGTTATCACATAAATTAGAATAATTATCACATTTGTGTTGTATTTTCATGATATTTGCTTCACTTAAATTGTTGTTATAAAATAATTTTATGAGTTATGTTGCTATACTCTGCGGCGATGTAAGGGAGTTTTCTGAACTCAATGGTGAGGCCATGTGATTTAATTGCCACACTATTTGTTAATTAGTCTGGGTGAAAATGCCAGCACCTGAGTGTGTTTGGAGAGTGGGCGGTGAGAATGTAGCTTTCTGTGAAGTAGTTCCAAATGCCAGAGAGCTTGAATTTGTGGTTCTGATTTCTTGATGTTCTGACTTCTTTAGCTCTCCCCGCCAAATAGCTAGCATTCAAAGTTTTCATGGGCAGAACTTGGCTTGTGTATCTCGTGCATCTGAGTGGAGGTCTGATTCATCACTGGATCACATCTTGTGTAGTGCAAGTGGGTTTGGATCACTCTTGGACCAGGGAGGTAGCATTTTTTTGCCGCATTGAAAGGGTTTGAAGGGCTCAAACAGAGGGGTCACCACCAGCCCCCTCAGTGTCTAGCTGTGGTAGCTGTAGAGCAATTTGCTTTGATACCAAAGGTAGACTTGAGCCCACATAGTTTTTGGGTAGTTTTTAGTGATCAGGTGCTAAGACCAAAGTCTTCATAGAGTCCTGGACCTGCAGGAGGATCTGGTCAAGGCAGACACACCAGACAGAAAAGGCAGTGTTGCTCATGCACAGTTTGTATCACCCACAGACATGGGTAATGGGGTATAATAATGCTGGTGTCTTCAGAGACAGTAGTACTGTTAAGGAAGCCACCAATGGGGTCCGAGGAGCTACAGGTCCTTTCCTGACTATTGATCTGGTTGTAAGCAGCAGCAGCCACAAGGCTGTCAGTACTCCCAAAGTTAATATGCCCAGGCCTCGAGCTGCAAATTATGTTTTACATTACCTGTGTTATTTCTGGGCTAAGAAGTTTAAAGTTCAAACATCAGATGAGTCGTGTATTTCAGGGAGCAGTAAGGGTATGCCACACTCCCCTGTTCTTTCTGATGTTACTAAGCAGGCTCCAGCAATCTCTGAGCTGGCAGAGCCACTCACAGCTTTTAAACAGCACAGATGAGAAAGTAGCCATGCTTCTGTTATGTTTTGGAAATACGGGATAAAACACTCCCTACATAATACATGTTTTGATGAACCAAGGCTTAAGGAAGACAAACGGATCTAGAAAGGATCTCTTTGCTGCATCATAACAGACAAAGCAACAGCCTGGCAGGAGAATGACTTGAGGGAATGGAAGTAAAAGCCCAGTGGTGGATTGACAGCTCCTTTGGTGCAGTCCAAGGCTTTGGGAAAGATTGCTTGGCTCAGGGCAGGATGAGGAAACAGTCCTGCTTGTGAGTGGCCCCTGTCTGCCCACGATCCAAACTGGTTACACACAGATATTAATCATACTGGGGATGTCTGTATACACATGTTAGTTTATCTGGCTCTGGTTTCATTTTCCTGAGTTACTATTTTCAGCCCAACAACCCACCATAAAAGTGTATCAGAAAGGAAAGGCTGAAAAATATCTGTCAAACTCACTCATTACATAAATTTTCTTATATCCACAGGAATGGTCTTCCACTTAGCAGGTGGGTAAAGCCTTTGTCTACATCATCGGTGTCTTCTGCTATGCTGGCCATAGATGGCAACAGTAAAGATGACATAAAAAGAAGTAATCTCTTGCACCAGCAGGTGGGAAAACTGCTGAGTTCTGCACTACCCTAAAGGTAATTATTTCACTGGCATTTCAGAGCAGAGTCTGCCTATATGAGAGGGAAACTGCAAGTCACCTGTGCTTAATATTTAAATTCACATTAATTTATACACTGTGTGCTAAACCGTGCCCTCATTTATATGCACACTGCCCCACAGTGATTATGCAAGAGAAACTGAGTGGAGAATTTGATCTAGTGTGATTTCAAAAATAGCACCATGAAGTTAAATTGGTATAAATGCAGAGGGAGTAAATCCACAGAAGTACATAATGTGTGGTCTAAACCATCAATTTTCGGTGATCATGCTGTCAATTAAACACCTGGATGGGTCCCAGCCCAAACAGAAAACTCTCTCAAACATCCTCCTGTCCATCACATGCATGCAAAGCCACCAGCATCAAGAAAAGGCTAGATTCTCCTGGACATCTAGAACCCTTGTAGGATAGCAAAGCTCCAGCTGAGAAGCAGAAAAGGGGGGAGAGAATAGGCTGTTTAATCACCCTGAAGATAAGATAATCATGGCTCAAATTCACAAGTGTAAGGTAAAAAAATCACTACATAAATGAAACTAAAAATATTTTATTTCAGGAAAGCTGGCAGAGTGATTCAACAGCTTCCTGTGGCTTAGCTGCTTAACACAAGAGAAATAACCTCTCTTCTGTCTGGATCTTAGGAAGTATTGTGTTTCACCCTTGCTGACTGACCTGCATTTCACAGGGCAGATGTAAAAATTATCCAAGACTCAGTTCTCAGCATGTTGAGGGTCTATTAGAAATGATGGCTGGTGCAGGATGTACCTGACACCTGGTACTCATTTGCCCCTCCTTGTTCACAGAGCTGTCCAGTGCCCCGTGTGCCTGAAAGCTGGCCAAGAGGACACCTGGATCCAACACTTGCAGCAAGGGGAGCCCTTCCCTTCCCTTTGGATCATCCAAAGTAGTTCTCCCCTTGCCCTGCAGGCATGGGGCAGTGCAGAGAATGAGCCAGCCAGATCTCCTGCTCCATCTGGGACACAGAGTGCCAGCAGTATTCTGGCCATAAGAATCTGAGTCCCATATACAGCTCTGGGACCCCATCACAATGACCAGTGATGGTGCTTCAGAGAATATTTCTTACAGGAGCTGTGCTCAAATTTCTGCAATGTTGTACCACATGGTTTCCAAATTGAAAATACTCTGATGGTGGAATAATACTTCTTCTTTTCCAATCTTCTGTTAGTTTCAAGTGCTTAATTAAATTTTATGGGGACATAATTATGTGGTATCTTATGTACCATTATGATATGTGAGGTTTGTAAAACTTAAAAAAAAAAGTTCACTGAAAGGACCTCGAGACATTTAAATATCTGGCAATATGGATGGGACTCATCACATCTAACACCAAACACCAAAATGGTACATGTCTAACCTAAGTGAGCCATCTCACATCCTGAAGGGGAGCTCAGCCCTGGCAGAGGGCAAGGCATCCTCCCTGAAAAAGACACTGTTAGTCATTTCATGGAGGTTTCTGACTCTTTCCTCTGACCCCAGGTGCAGCTGAGATCCATGAATTTTATGAGCCACATAAATTTTAGAGACCTAATTGATCCAACCCTAGGATGTGGTGCTGGATTTACCTGTACAATGGAGTTATCTGTACAATACTGTTATAGGCATATGTAACTAGTAGCTAAAGCTCCTTGCATATATATTTTAGGCTTTTTAAGTTAAACTTTTTAAGTTAAAACTTAAAGGGTTAGAAGTCAGTGACTTTTATTCTTGACCTTGGTGCAGATGAAACCAACAGAAGAGACACTTGGTGTTAAAAACAAAAACTCCCAGTCAAGGCAAACCCCTGGATGCTGAAGGTTTTGCGTAAGATCACTGTGGGAGCTTCAGGCAGGTAAGCAAGTCACAAGGCAGCTTAGGTGTGTAAAATTACTATGGATCTCTTGAATTAGGTCCAACTCATCTCCTTTTTATATCAACATAGGGCCCCATAGGCCCAAGGCTGTGCTTATACTTTTCCAGCATAAGAGTTTTTCTGTATGCAAAAGCTGTCTGACCAAAATGTTACCGATATAATTTCTTAAGCTTTTTGAGATCCCTGGGTTTAATGCAGTGCATAAATGTGAATGCTACTATTGAAGCTGCTGCAATACTAAAAATAGGACTTCAGCGACACAGGAATAGAGGTTTGATAATTATTTGATACGATGGATCAGTTAAGGATTCTCCTGTGAGTAGCCAACAGCCTAAATTTGCTACAGCCCAGTCTTTACATCTGGGGCTCGCTCTTCTCCTCACCTTTCCTGGAATGCCAGCTATGATGAGCAAGCTATTTTCAGTTTCTTTTTAGGAAGCTGCCTTTGGAACAGTTCCTATGCTACTTAGCATTTTGCCTGAGTAGCAAATTCAGGATCTGGCCCTAGGAAACCTGTTCTCTTGGCACATTCTCTTGGCCAATTCCCTGTCAGCACAGTTACCTCTAATATCTGCTATGTGCTGTCTGCAGTGGCCTGTGCAGGCACCTCTAGGAAGATGGAGTTGTTGTGACACTTGTCTCACAAAAGAGCCTCTCCAGTTCTTCACTTTGAAGGTCCAGTAAAAGGTGTGTCTATGATGACACATCTGCTCTGGTATTTTTTTTTTTCCTTCTTTCTCATATTAAAAAGTACCGTGATAAGTTCTTGTCGCTGTGCCAGGACGTCACTCGATACGTGTAGAGGAGAAACAGTTTAAAGCTACTTGACTAACAGCTTCCTCTGTCAATATGACATTAGAGTTATGATTGTCTCTTTTTTATCTCTTCACTTTGATGACAGGCTTATCTGAGGTAGTGAGACAAAGAGCTGAGTTGATTCAGCCTCCAATGCTGTGCAGGTGAGAGTTTTGAGATCAAGTACAGCTGTTCGAAGGGCAAGTCCTAGTGCTGAATGACAGCTGCTTTCATCAGAAGCATGGCTTGTTTTTTCTTTTTCTTTCTCTCTCTCTTTTTTTTTTTTTTTTTTTTTTTTTTTTTTTTTTTTTTTTTTTTTTTTGACAATGCCAAGAAATTCAGCTCAAGCTTAAGGAATGTACAAGCTTAAATATCAAAATGACTGCTTGTGTAATAATGTCAGTCTGAGCTACTGGCTCCTTTTGATATTCTTAGATCAGATCAGATGCTCTTAGAAAATCAAATGTGTTGTTGCTGATTCTGGTCAGGAGTTAATCTGTTTACCAAACCTCTGACAGTACAGGATATCACACCTATAATATTGCAGTGCAATACTGCATGAAATATTAACATTCCTGATTTGTTGCTAGGAAAGGGCTGCAACTTGCTCAGTTCTCTGTTTTTCAATCAGCACTTTCCACGATCACAATTTTTACCATTTTTTGTGGAGCAAAGGGATATTCCATCCTTCTCCTTCCTTTCCCCTGCCACCTGACCTCTCAAAACTGATTGTTAGTGATTTGATAAGTTCATTAGCCACTGTCCAAAAGCCCTCAGACAGTGTATGTTATTAGGATTTTTGACATGTGGCTATTTTGAATTTCCCAGAACACTCCCATATGCAGATGCAGCATGAGGTTTTGCAAAAAAAAAGTGCTCAGCCTTTATTGCATGAACAAAATCTCCCATGTAAGCAAGAAAAGAGGTATGTGCTTATCCAAGTATTTATCTATGCCTGCAGGTGTTTGAAGTTTGTGAAGGAGTGCAGGGTTTGTACATGCACTGCTTGGACTATACATATATGTTATTAAAGCTGGATATAGCTAGGGCTCTCTCTCACTCTGCCTATCCAGGAAGGACTACACTCATTTTTAAACCTCAAGTTTTCTTGGGTTCCTTAAACAGAGCAACCTGATTTTTTTTCCATACTCTTTCCTTTCTATTTATCTGCTGTCTCACAAGTATTTTATCTTCCAAAACTGTCAGGCACATGACCACAGTCATGCTTTTTACTATTTCTTCTTGCTTTTCCTCAAAGATTATTCAAGAAATCTTACTTCCTGGAGCTGATAGATCCTGGCCATTGGAAAGTCTTGAAGATAAAGACACTACTTTTTTTTTCCTATAATGAGTATGTCAGCCAGGTCTCTGTATAAGTACTTTTGCAGAATGGTTTTCTTACCAGCAGGAGACATTGCTTTTTCTGCCATGAAACATGTAAGAGCCTAAGAGTTTATCTTAGGTGAAAACAATCATTCATGTCATTCAGTAAAGACACTGGAAATAAGAAGAGTATTTGTAGCCACTACAATATTCCAGTATATGGTACTTTTGTAGCTATTGATTGATCGTCACTGAAACCTAGAGAGAGTAGATTCTATTAATACCAAATCTACCTATTAACCTCTATCAATATTAAAGCAGGACTGAAAAAGTCATGTGAAGAATACCAGAAAAGTCAGATACTGTAGCAATCTCTAATATTTATACCAATACCACTGCACAAGAAGAAAAGAAAAAATGCTGGTGATTCTCTGTTTCCATATATGCATTATAATTCATTAAACTGTAACAAACTTAACGAGTGATACACTCGAGGAAGAGACTTGTAGCTGTGAAACTATCTCTGTGTGTTAGGAACTTGCTCTTACCCAGATCCCACCACTGAAGTCATGTAAAGGGAAATCCTACACTCCATGGGATCTTGTTCTCACACTGAGGGCCACCAGTGCCATTATGCCATATCTTCCACCTCATGCAAGGCCACAGAATGTAAAGAGATAAAGGAAAAGAGAAGTATGTGTCTCATTTCAAAACCTCTTGGAGCAAGGTTTAATTTTATTTTAAATAGGAATCTGGGAGAACAGCCACCTTGTACTGCTGCAGCAATGCAGGCTTGCACAGGGATTAGGAGTCCAGCGTTGCAGAAAACCAACACAATTTTAGGGCCATTGAAATCTGAGGTACTGGGTACCTAGATGCTTTTGAAAATTTCCGTGTGCCTTACTTTGCCCTTTTTGACATCTAAATATCTTTAAAAAATATGACCACCTATCTTCCAACAGAGACTTCAAAATGTTAGGTCCTTTCATTATTAGAGTCAGAGTGGTAGCTAATTATTACTGAGGAGCTTTTCACTATGGCCAAACCCAACAATAACAAGCAATAAAAATCTAATAATCCAAGCGATCGACTGTGTATTGAATAATTCTTCCGAGAGCACAGTGCAAATAGCACAATTCTGGGCATACTAAAGAGAGTGAAAGATTAAAAACCTAAATGAGCACAGAAAATGTCTGTCACGTCAGATACATCAACTCTGTCAGTCCAATACATACACTTAATTAAAATGGTTCAACCATCTGTCCAAGAGGGTGCATGGGAAAACTTTAATTGATCGTCTCAGTTTTTCGAAGTGATCAGGAAACAGGGCTAAAGCTGGCTCTCCTGGAATGGATTTAAGAATTATAAAACTGGTAATTGGGGAATTTTTTGCTTTAGATATTTTAAGCCTCTCTTATTTCTCCCCACAGCTTTGACAGAATTGGACGATTCAAAAATATAGATGCATCTGAAGTACCCAGAAGGTGAATGACATCCCTGGGTGACAGCCAGGCCTTGTGCCTGAGGGGTGATGTGCTGTGAAGAAGGGTAGGTGCTTTCCTGCCCTCCCTGGAGGGCACTGCAGAGGAGCAAAGGCAGCTTTCATTTTCCTCTGGGGCTCTCCAGGAGCTCAGTGAATGGAAACAGCTGAGAGGACATGCAGGATCCTTCCCTGCTTTATTCACCTCACCCACCTCTCGATCGGGTCTTTGCTCCACACAAAAGATGCAAAGTCAGAGTTGTGTTTGCCTGGGTGTAGCAGCCTCACTTGGAGTTGTGCCTAAGGTGGTGGATCCTGCTCATTTTACTTTACCTGCCTGAAAGATATCAAGCCTGAGACAGTCACCTTATGAAATCAATGAAAGAAAGGCCCCTCTAGAAGGGGGTGAAGCTTTCTGCAGCTGGTGCTGCTGAAGGCCTCCAGAAAGTCATGAAGTCTCTATTATAACTCTTTTCCCTAGAAGACAAGTTGTAATCTGCCACTGAAAACAAGTGACCTCCATTCATGTTCATCTTCACAGCCATTGGCTCTCCCCAAAACAGACCCTTCCCGATTGTTTTTACCTAAATTCAGTCTTGAGGTTACAATCTAAAGTGGCTAGTTTATCTTGCAGCATCCACTGCCCTCTTCCATTTACTAATCTCCAAAAGATGAAGTTCTTCTGTCAGCCATCCTCACAGAAACATCCTAAAGGACATTATGACCAGCTTCAAAGGGGCAGAGTGATATGTAGTCCTCATATGGAAACTTCTGTATGAGACTAAAAAACCCCAAAACAGTGGATATTCTCTTGGCCCTGAGAGAATGTTTGCCAGGTCCTTCCAGCTGATACTGTATTGTCATTCACCAGCCTCTGAAATAACAGCCTCCACTGATGAGGTAAATAAAAGCTCCAGAGAGCAACCACTGAAGCAGGGATAGCTGACACAGGAGCAATCCCTTTTGTAATCATCCCCTTAGGCCCTTCAAAACCGGGATGGCAAGAGCTTACCCAGGGCCCTCTCACCAGCCTCTGTGCTATTATCATGGCTGCCTTCTCTCTCCAAGACACACTGACTCCAGGGGTGTTTCATAGTCCTTGTGTTGTGGGAAGAGGTTTGTGCCTCCTCATTGCTTCACTAACAGCTAGAGGAGATGGCTGAGCAACCTGAGCAGAGGTGGGAGTAAAACGAGTATTCCCTCTCCCTGCTGTGTAGCCTCAGGAAACAGCAGGGTTGGGGCACACCCTGCTTGAGCAGGGTGGGTGGGAATGGAGCCTCAGAAGAATGTCTCTATCCCTTCAGACCACTAACAATCTTCCAGTCCCATCAGGTGTTTGCAAAGTGGACAGACCCCAGGCACCTTTGGTGTCTTTCTGTGAGCTGGATGCAGCCACAGCAGCTGGTGAACACACGTGTGTGCTGGTCTGCTGGTGGGAGGTATGTGTGTGATGGCATTGCCATGGGGTTGAAATGCACCCCACTGCCCCTCCAAGTGCCCTGGCAATCCAGCTCTCTCTGTGACTGTCAGGTTCAAGACCTCGGGTCCATGAAGAACTTTGGAATGTTTGTTATGTGTGCACAGGGAACTCGGTGACCGGCTGATGGGTGTCAGGTGACCAACAACGTGGTGAAAACAGCCAGTGATCAGAGCACCTTCAGGAGTGTTCCTATCTTGTTGGGCATAGCAGAGTTTTCTACAAGCCTGTCCCAGTCTATCTTCAAAAGTTCTGCAAAAATGTAGGGAGACAGAAGTCAGGTGGAAAGCTTGTGGGAAGGCTCATGAACTGGGACATTCTGCTGGGCTTGCTTCCCCGGTACACCAAGTAATGTCCTTTGAGGCTGTTAACCTGCCCCTGGTTCCATCTCCAGCCTCCCCACCCATCCTCTCCTCTTTTCCTGCCATCCACCTGCTCTCCATCTCACTCCTGAGCTGATATCTCTGCCATGAGCACAGATCTCTGCCCTGTCCTATATAACCAAACTGTGGCTAGCACTGCCATAAGCTGAGCCTAAAGCCATGCATGTGTGTTTTAGCAGTGCCCCTGCCCTACACCTGACTGCCCACTTTACACCTTTCTCATCTGGGACTCCATGAACAAACCCCACTGTTGTCCTGCCCTGGCTCTCTCTGCTCGTGCTGTTCATGGCACCCAAGATGTGCTCACCCAGAGAGCCAGTTTGGGAACAGATTAGATGTTTTGTCTGTGTTTGAAAAGTGGCAACTTCCACTCCTGAACATCATCCCCTGTGCCTGTTGCACTGTCCCGGAAGCTCCCAGTGACAGTACAGTTCCTCAGAATTGTTTTTCAACTTGTAGCCTTTTCCCAGCAAGGTCATACTATTTATTTGTGTTCACTGAGGCAATGCCTTATCTTCCAGCCACATGAAGCTTGATGTGTTATTATCCTAAACTAATTTTCTCAGTTAAGTTCAGGAGTATAATTGTGTGATTTGTTTGGAGGCTCCTGCTTCCATTCACAGTAGCTACACTTTGCTGAAATTTACAGTGTATTATGACACCTCATTTTTCTGATTAAAAATAGATTGTCACCATCCCAGTCTTTTGGTGTACTGATTTAGTAGTTAAGCTCTATGGATAAACTGGGGAGAGTTTACAAGAAGACATATCATCCTTAATATTTAAAATACACTTTAAGAGGAATGACTAATTGTGTGGGAATAATGTCATCGCTATGTTTGCATTATAGCTCTATGATCAAAGACAGACTTCTAAGATATAATCTAAGCTCACTTAAATCCTAATGAGAAATTACATGGGAATGTTGGTATTTCAACTATCCACAAGAGTAGCTGAGCTCAATTATCCCGATGTCATAAGGGATTTGTTTGGATAATTGAGACTTCTGACCATTGAGACAATGTTCATTGTAACTAATAGGCATGCAGGGATAAATCTCTATTTTGAGGAAGAGGGAATTGTACACAGCTACAGCTTTGAATAACCAAGTTGTGCTGTAAACCCAGTTTGGATTCCCATGGATCCATGTGGTTAATAAATATGTAACAAGGTGGGCCTGGAACTCCTCTGAAGCATTCATCAATAGGTTTGTAAACATGATCAAGTTAGTGCAGAGATAAATGGCTCCACCTGTTACCCAGCCCTGCAAAATTTATCAACTTGAGATTAAAATCTCTTTGCCTATCCTTATGATGAAGTTCATAGTTATAAAAAAATGTATCATACATTATTTGCAAGTCAAAACAAATACTATTCCTTAGATTAGTGGACCAGCACAATTACACAAGTCTGCCTAATACTTTCTCCTTGAACTAATTAATAGGGTGCGAAAATGTACTGAATTCTTTGTAAGGGTGAAGCCCTTTTACACTTACTAAAGACATCTGTGTCTTTCTGGGTGTCTTTGAGCCAATGTAGCTGTTGGGGCCAGCTGGACAAGATTCACTCCATGCTCCTATGGTTTCAGAGTCATCCCAAGACAATAGAAAGTATGGAGATGAGAGCAGAGATATGGGCAAAGAGCTCACTGTGTTTCTATCTGAAGACTGTGAAAATAGGTCAAGTAGGTTTGTTTGTCTGTTAATGAAGTCTGTCAGAGCTTTCCCATTTCTTTTTGAGGAGGAGGCTCTTCTTGTAACACCTAATATCATCTGACTGGCTGAGAGAATAAAGCAAGTGCTGAAATATTTTTTAAGAGCACCTTAGGATCACGTCTCTCACTGAATGTTAGTAAGGGTTGCATTCAGAATTCACCTCAATTTCTGAAGACTCTTTCAATTCATGAAGATTTTAACATCCTCAATTAGCGTGAATAAGTCAACAGTGTAGAGAATGCAAAAAAAAAAAAACCAACAAAACCAAAAACCCCAAAAAAACCCAACAAACCAAGCCCAAAACACAGAAAAAATTAATATCTTGCTGCCACTTGAAATTCATGACAGTTCCATGTGTACTGCATGAACTTCTGGTAGCTCCGTGTCTAAGATAATAAGAAAAGGAATAAGAATTACTGGAGTGATCAAACAGCTTGCATACAAGCAGAGGGTGAATAGACAAGGTTCCTTTAGTTTGGACAAGAGAAGATATATGATAAGAGATCTAAACACACCTGAATGCTGTGAAGAAGAGAAAGAGGAAATGATGAGTCACAATTTTCACAATGGCAGCAGGTTCAACATTGTGAAAGGGTGATTTTTTTGCACAATAGAACAATACTAACCTATTGCTACAGGATGTGGTGAAGCGTGGAAACACAGCAGGTTCAAAAAGGCTAGAAAAATTCCAAATCAGTCAAAATGGAGAGTGCTGGCTATTAAAACTGATGATCCATGTGCAAATCTGATTAATGGAAGCCTTTATCTACTGATTGCCAGAATTGGAGATCAGATGACATGGTAGCACTAAGTTGTATTATTTTCCTTAGGCCCTTTCCTAGGGATCTAGGCAGGCCAGGACACAGGCAGGAGAGCTGTTAGTCTATTATTCTGAACACAGCTGCTGTTTGGAAGGAAGACTCTGCCTTCATGGAAAGCAGGATAGGCAGTCCTGTTGGCCTTGGGGCCCAGAAATGTTCCCTATCCAGCTGAATTTGCTACCGTAGGTGTTGGCAGTGTGGCTGTCCTGTAATATTGAATAAGGAAACCTCTGAGTGGGACCTTCTGAAGGCTTCTCTCATAAACATGAATTATAATCTGAAGTAGAAGATGTCATTGAAAAGTAAGTTTGGGGATTTTAATCTATGGAAAGACGACCTCTGAATCCCTGAGAAATGCCTAGATATCAGGAGGCAAAATCAATGAAATGGGGGTGCTTCCTGAAGAAGGTGGCAGCAAAGGGTTATTTAGAATTTGTGCCATGTTTTTTTTTCCATGAAAGGTAGGAAACTACCTGAACACATCTTTTAAGTTCTTACTTGAATCAGTTTGACACCATAATTAAAATCACAGCTGACCAACCATGGATTTATCTGGCTTCTTATACAAGGTTCAGAAATTACCATGGGCAGTATATGGCACAGTGCCAGTGCCACACTCTAAATTAACTGGGAGAATCTGGTTTTGCATTATGTACCACTCTACTATTAAGAAGATGGGCAGACATGTTAGACAGGACTTGTTCCCATTTGATTGATCTTGGCTCTATACTATTTTGGAAGCTAAGTACTTTAACCTTTATCCCCTTGCTGCTTGGTGTGATGTAATAGTAGAGCTCCTAAGTGCATTTCTTGTCAGAAGCATCTTAAATCACACACAATTTAATCGAGCTATTAAAAAAATAAAGTTTCTTCTCTTGCTTAGTCTATTTTCCACCCTCAGTAACTGAAGTCCACTAGTAGAAGTCAATCATATTAGGGCGTGACTGGCTTCTTTCCTTGGTTTACCTTCTGGAACCACTGTCCACCTTCTCTTGGTGTGCTTCCTGGGGCTCTGATCAGCCAGACTGCATCACAGCAACACACTAGAGGCATTACTTGAATTTCTAGGGTCATATCTGGCACTATATGACCCTACAGTGTTACTAGATACTGAACAAAGTTTGGCAAAGAAGAGGGGAATGGCTGGGAATTCGCTCTGTGAAGGAGTGTCCCACTGGTGTGTTCTGTTGTTTGACTGACTTTCAGTCCTTCAGTTTTCATGTTGCTTTTCTTCTAAGGTAACCACACTGTAGATCTCATCCTGCAACATCGCTTTTCCTGAAGGGCCATGAGGAAGTGCAATCAGGACACATGCAATGGCACTTTGCTTGAGGATTGGAACCTTCAGTGTCATCTGCATTGAAGAGAGAGGTGAGGCAGAGCTGCCAATCTGACAGAGACTGGACATATTTCCAGTCACCTGAAAGGGACAGACACAAATTCTGAGTTACATATTTAGTCTAGATGTCCTAAGCTAAAGCTCTACTTCTGTCTGGCATCTGAATAGGGCATGATATCACCTTTTCAGTTTATGATTCATATTGCATCTTAGCTTATCTGACTTGCTTTCAAAAGAATTCTCTTTATGCCAGATTTGTCCCTTGTCTGTTCTAGTCCATGGGTCATAGTGGAGGATATGCATCACCCTGGTGATGGCATCATTAGTTTCCACTCTGGGGTCGGGAAGAGGCTCATCAGCAGAAGGCACCTGATACTATTAAGCCTTCAGTTGTCATGGCTACCTTCCTTCTGCCTCACTCCTGGAATTGCCTTGGGAGATTTAATGGAGAAGACACAGGAAATCTTGCATTGCTGCAACTTCTTTTTGACAGACTGTGAGATCCCTGGGTTTCTGTACCTTCCCTGGAAAGTATTTTCAACCTCAGGTTCCCATCTGAGTCAGTCCACAACAAGAAGCAAAGGATGAGACTAGGGTGAAAGAACAGCTGTGGAAGGAGAAGGGAAAATGAGTAAAAGACAGAAGAAAGTCAGTGAAAACAGAAACACATTGCTACAGAAGAAAGAGGTATTGATGAGACTCAGGAAATAATGCAGGTTGCAGGAGAGAAAATGGGGGTCAGGTTGAGAAAAGAGCAAGAGATCAGAAAATAAGTGAAAACTAGATCTGCATTTCCCTTTCTGCCAAGCTGTAGTATATAAGCTAGGAAAAATTAGGATTTCAGTGCTCTACAACAAAGAAGACCTCCAAAGATCTCTTCTCCAATGCTGCAGGAATTGGTTCCCATTTGTTCCTAGATCCCTCTCACCCACTGACAATCACATCTGAAAGACAAAGTGAGATCACTGTACTTTTGCTTGTTTAACCTAAGCTGATAAAGGAAGACTGGGGGAACCTGGTTCCCTGAATGGTTTCAGCCATTCTGAGCCCATGAGCCACTCACCAGGGTTAAACACAGAGGGCAGGAGAGCACTGCTCCTGAGTGTGCTGTCCCCAAAGATGGGCACATTAAATGGGGCTGTCATGCCTTGGCTGCCTGGCATTCCTGTACAGCAACCTGAGAAGGAAAGCAAAACAATGGGCATTTAACGCAGAGGACCTAATGTGCCAGACATTTATCACTTAGCCTAACCCAATATAATACATTCCTATACCTTTATCAAAATGCTTGTGATGCATTTTAGGACTCAATAATGAAAAATACACTATGGGTGTTCTTATTCAGTGATAGGTTTTAACAGGTTATGTGGGTTACATTAGTGTGATTCTGTAGTAATGTGTTACAGATTCATTTCTCCTCTTAACCTAGGATTTGGAATTCTTCATTTGGGGGTCATATAGTTCTGCAGAAAACATCTGTGGTTCTCATTTTCAGGCCCTAAAGCAGATGTTATTGCTGCCTTTATTGTGGGTGCTGGCCAAAGCTTAGACTTCTACTTTCCTGGAATAAGCTTTGGGATACCTCTTTCTCCAGCAAAATCACTGAAAATACAGGAATCTTTAAACTGAAAGTTTAAGCCCAGTCAGTGCAGATTATCTCCAATCCTTCCCACTGGCTGACTCCAACCTGACTGCCCACTGTCTTTGCAAATTATTACCTTGGGTTAGGCATAAGGAAGCCTTAAACTTGACTTTCTCCTGTAAGACCAGCACTGTTATTTAAACATTGCTGTGAAAGTCGCAGGTTGCTTGAAAAAAACCAATGTTTTCAACAATTTTTTTTTTTTTTTTTTTTTTTTTTTTTTTTTTTTTTTTTTTTTTTTTTTTTTTTTTTGTAATTAATTTTTTGGGGGGAGGTTAGGGAAAGATCCAGGTGCATTTAATTCACCTGCACTGAACAGAAAGTGCCTCTGAGTGTTCAGGATTAATAAAGTGCACGCAGGCCTATTTTTAGACTTAATTTCGTTGCTTGTTTCCTAGGCGTGTTCTGTGATTGAATGATCTTTTATTTATTTTTTTTATTGGGATATTAATTAACAGCTTTTTTTTTTTTTTTTTTTTTGAGACTCGTTTCCTCCTCAGACACAAACACTGTCTGCTCCCTTTTTCTCTTAATGTATGGACCATTTTCTACATGCTTACAAAATGATATCAAGTGCAAATCTAGTCCTGATAAGCAACCTTGACAAGGAAATTACTTAGCATTCAGTGTTCATAGGAAAGGAGGGTGGGAGAAAAAGAGAGAGAGGGAAAGGGAGAGAAAGGATAAGATCTCAAATGAAATCAGCACAATGTGCTCCTTTAGGACTGGTTCTAGAGCAGATAAGCTTTCTATTCCTTCATAGAAAGGTCAAAGAGTCTCAGCATCAAATCTGTATTTACCAAAGTTCGCTGTCATTCTGTGGATTGATCACACACACAGTAAACAAACCTTTGTAAATATGAAATCAGATTAGCATTTTCAGGTTTCTCAAATGCAGCATTCTCTATAAAATGGTTGGGCATTTTTCTTAGACATTTAAATCCTATGCAAATAGTTACAGCAAATATATGAATCAGAAAAATGCACTTTCAACTGCAGTGACCACTCCTTTCTGTATCTCCTTTTATTTGAAAATAGGCAAACACAGGACTGGGTTATTTCTATTTGCTTTTTCTGTTGAATGTTTTTAATGGTTTGTAGTGACAGAGGAAAAAAAATGATGTTTAGTTAAAGTTGATACAACCCACAAGTGGACATGTCAAAACAAGCTATAGAAAGTTACTTTTGATGTGTTTTATTGAGATATCTATGGTACTTTCCAATTGCTTTATGCCAAAAAAGGTAGCTCTACTCAAAAATTATTTCTTTTGAAAACCACAAATACAACTTGTCAGCCTTTTAAATGTGCTCCAGTATATTTAAAGAGATCCTTCTTAAACTACCAATTGTCTACTGCTGGGGGGAAAAAAAAGGCAAGTAATACAATAAAATAATGTCAAAAATCTTTACATGAACTACTTGATTTCATTCAAATGGTGATATTAGGTCACTTTTATTCATATGTGTACATATATCTGCTTTTGTCTTCAACAGCTGCATGTGCAGGAGTTAAAAAGTGGCAGTGCAGAAAAAGCTAGTTATTATGTCAATGACTGCAAGTGCTCTGAGCCAAAACTACAGAATATTTGATGACACTCAGGTGTCCTTTCTATTTTAGGATTCTTCCTCTTACTGCAGAGAAGTAATCCAAATCCTGAAATTTTCCAAGATTTTCTGTTTCCTCCTGTTTTAATCAGACCTTAAAACTGCTAAACTGCTATTGAGAGGGGGGAAAAAATCCACCAAAAAACTCAGTCTCTTTCCGTACACAGAGATATGGTTTTCCCCACCTTAAACATACATGGTTTGAGTTCAAAGGCTCAGCTTCCTGAGTGATAGTGAAGGTCTGTTGTTTAGCCAAAGGATCAAGAGGATACTGGGCTCTGGGATGTCAGAGAGCGTGTCTAGGCAGGGGTGGGAGGTTTATCAGTGGAGGTGGGAGGGTTGGTAACCTTGATGCTTAATTACCCCATCTTATCCATGGCTGCTGTAACCACAGGGTGAGAAAAAGGGAAGAAAAAAAGCCTACATAAAATGGCTTGTGACTTTTACACCTAGAAAGTGTTTGAGGTTGGGTGCCTGTGCCTTCCCCTCCTGCTGTGGTGAAGAGCTCCTTGCCAAGGCCCTCTCCTCTGAGGGAGAGTGACCAGCTGAGCCAGGAGCCTCAGGAGAGCTGCCCTTGCCCTGGGGTGTTGATGGACAAAGGGACACACTGAGTCCTGCTGGGTAACACTGGGGACATCCATGGTAGGTGCCACCAGGCCTAATGGAGAAATCAGAGGGGATGCCCTGGTCAGACACCAGCAGCCCTCCAGGAATATCCACCAAAACAGTACAGGTGCAAGCTCAGATTGAAAAAAAAAAAAAAAAAAAAAAGAAGCTTGCAAGGATGAGAGCTTCCATGGGAAGTTCAATAATCCCTGAGATGTAGACTTCAACCTGAAAGATCAAGTCCTTCTGAAGAACAGGCATCTCAAAAAGCCCTCACACTGCCCAGGAGCCTCTGCTTGAGTGAGTGGGAGACACCTGGGCCTGGTCACCCTGCACATACCCATGGTTAAAGGTTAAAAGGTTTGTGGTCACTGTTAGAAAAGGCATGCAAATATCAGCCTAGGAAGAGCTTCCCTAGTTTATTCAGGGCTGGGAGTCCTGGGCTGAAGCTCTATCTCCCCAATGTCACACTGTTAGGGTAGCTTTTCCACACCATACTTGTTCTCACTACCCCTGTCAGAAGATGACTCTCCTGCATTCCCAAGGCTGAATGGGTAGGTAGACAGTGCTCTCTGTCATGAGGTGTAGACTTTTATGCTTTTCTATCTATATGTGTGTATGTGTGTCCCTGCACAATGCACTCTGCTTTAGAAAGAAGTATCTAAAACATAAAATCCATCGTAATAGGGTGGGGTGGAGAAAAATGAGAAAAGGAAAAGTTGTAGGTGATTTTAATTTGTACAAAATGTTTACCTGTGTTCTGATACAACTATTGCCATAATGTATTGCAGTCTCTGATAACTTACAGCTTTTAATGCACTATGGTGTTGTGATTTTCACTGTTTTCATGGAATTATAAATTCATTTAAGTTGGCAAAGACCCCTAAGGTCATGGAGTTATGGCCATTAATCCAGCACTGCTACTAAATCCTGTCCTTAAATGCCACATCTACACATCTTTGAAATACCTTCAGAATGGTAACCACCACTTCCCTGGGCAGTCTGCTCTGATGCTTCACAACACTCTCTGAGAAGAAATTTTTCCTAATATCCAATCCAAACCTTCCCTGGCACAGTCTGAGGCAATTTCCTCTTGTACTGTGGCTTTTTACTTGGGAGAAGAGACCAAGTTGCACCTGGCTAAGACGTTCTTTCAGGTAGATGTGGAAAATGTCAAGGTCCCCCTCGAGCCTCTTTTCCTCCAGGCTGAACACCCCCAGCTCCCTCAGCCATTCCTTACAAGACTTGTGTTCCAGATCCTGCACCACCTTTGGTGCCCTTCTCTTTCTCCCCACCGACACAGTGCCATCCACAAACTGATTGAGGAACCCCCACTTGATCCCCACATCCAGATACAAATAACAAAAATGTTAAACAGGACTGGCACCAGCTGAGCCCTGGGGCACACACTTATGACCTCCTAGAGTTACAACCATGGGTGTAACTCCATTCCCTACCACACTCTAGGCCCAAATATCCGGCCAGTTTTTATCCAGTGAACAATGCACCAGTCCAAGCCATGAGCAGCCAGATTCTGCAGGAGAATGCTCTGTGAAATGGTGCCAAAAACTTTAGTAAAGTCTGTGTAGACACATCCAGAGCCTTTCCCTCACCCACTAAGTGGGTCACACTGTCATAGAGGGAGATGAGATGATCAAGCAGCCTTTCACAAACCCATGTTGGCTGGGCCTGGTCCCCTGGTTGTCCTGGACATGCAGTGTGATGGCACCCAAGATTATCTACTCCATAACCTTCCCCAACACCAAGGTCAGGCTGACAGGCCTGTACTTCCCTGGATCCTCCTTCCACCCCTTCCTGTAGATGGGTGTCACATTTGCCAACCTTCAGCATTAAGTATCTCAGCCTTTTCCTCACCCTGCATCCCTGCTTTTCCTGCATTGACTAAAGGATAGAAATTCTCCTAAACCCTCCTTTTACTGATGGTGCACTTATAGGACTATTTTTTTTTAATTGCCCTTTACAACAATAACCAAAGGAAGTTCTATTTGACTTTTACCCCTTTTAATTTTCTCCCTCCAGAACCTCATAACATCCTTGTAGTATTCCTGAGTGGCCTGATCCTTCTCACAAAGCCCATAAACTCCTTTTTTTGTTCACCAAATTCCAGCCAAAGGTCTCTGTTCAGCCAGGCTAGTCTTCTTCCACACTGAGTCATCTTCAGCACATGGGGTCAGCCTGCTCCTGTACCTTTAAGATTTCCTTCTTGGAGAATGTCCAGCCTTCCTGGACCGCTTTGCCCTTTAGGACTTCCTTCTGTCAACCAGGCTCTTAACAGGACAAAATCTGCCCTCTAGAAGTCCAATATGTCAGTTCTTCTGACTCCTGCTCCTTATTTCTCATAGAATCTAAAAAACTCTATCATTTCACTGTGGTTTTACTCTTTTATTAGTTTCTTTCTGTTTTATCTTCGGATAGACGTTGGTGACTTTCCCCTTTTTTTGTGTTTCTGAGCCTCTTCAAACATAAATCTGCTCGTGTGGAAGAAATATAATGATAAGATTAAGAGCATTGTTTTCGTCTTTATACAAGAATTTATTAAAATACTTTTTCAATAAATTTTAAGTTGCATATTCTTACTTTTCCACTGCAAATGAAGACTGTATTGACACTATTATCAAAATGTGTTCATGAAGAAGGATGTGGTGGGTTGTACTGTAAAGGGGGCATCAGAAGAATATATATATCTCAGGAAAAAAGAATTTGATAAATTCTTGATAAACTCAAGATAAATTTATCTTGATAAAATAGAAATTATTTTATAATTTATAGCATAAAATAATATAAAACACTTTTAATACAAATTATAAAATTTATATTTTGTAAAATATAAATTTATATTTTTAAAAATAATGAATTTTGATAAATTTACCTGTATATGGCATAACAACTAAAGTGGACTGAAACAGCTTCAAATTCATTCTTAAATAAGAATGCCTGTAACTTTATCTGAGTATCTGAGAAAAAAGTTTTGCAAAGCACTAACAGAGGTAGCATTTCCTGCAATGAGTTAAGCCTATTGACTTCTGTGAGTAAGGACTTTGTCTAGTATTAGGTGTTAGCAGGATTGGGCCTAACCTAGCTCCTCATGGCAGCAAAGCATGCTTGCTGCAAGCCACTAGCTGTCAAAAATGAGCAACTGCCAGCATCTGGGTGAGGTTTGGCTCTCCTGTGCAGTAAGGAATTCAGAGGACATTGCAATTTTTTGATAGTGGAAGGAACCAGATCAGGTTTTAACTTGACTGCAAATTAAGAGCTCACTGGGCATAAGAAGAATACTCCTGCACAGGGCAAGTAAGCTGAGCAAGAAGAAGTGTGTGTGTCTGATCTTGCAAGGAGCCCATTAATGGAGTCATTAAGAAAGGACCTGTTCTGCTGTTGGTGGAAGCATTGCCCATGACTCATGGGCTACATCAGTGCAGCATGTGGTTCTCTGCCCACAGCCAGCTTAACCTGGGAGCTTGACTTCTGCACGAGTGTTTCACTTCCAATAAAAATCAGCCTGTCTGCCCAGTTACTCTGGCTGTCTGCAGTAACCCCTGGCCAACCCACATGGATTTGGGATATCCAGCAGATAATTTGCTCCCATCTCTGCTACTGTGCAACCTCACAGACGGCAAAGTAGGGAGATCCAGCTGTTAAAGCCAGTTGAAAACCACCTCTGATGCCTCCAGATCCCTGTGATATTGACTCCTTTTCTGGGAGTCATGCCACAGGGCTTGGCTCAGCCAGAATTTCCTGCTCCTTGCCTGTTTTCTCCAGCTCAGTGCTGGAAATCCCCACTCAGTTCCCCTCTCCCCCAGCCCGTGCCCCCAGGGCCAGCATGCACCCATCTGCCCTGGGTGATCCCTTCCACCCCGCACTGCTCTCAGCATCTTCCACACTCCCTGTGCACAGGAGGCTGCAGACTCATGGCTTGACTTGCTGTTTGCTGTTTGCTCTGCCTGTGTGTTAGTGTTTGGGGAGGGCTGATCCATCCCTCAGAAGGAAGTGTGGGAGAACCTGACTGGCCAGGAGTTGCAGTGACTTGGATTCCATCAAATCAAACGTGGAACCCTTACATCTTGTTTTCTTCTCCACTTCCACCTGTTCTGTTCACTGGATGGTTTTCTGGGCAGTGAGAAGGTCAGAGGTTCTCTCTTACCTACACTTCTTCATGCATGTCCATCTGTTATAGCCATACAAACACTTCTAATAAAAATTGTTCCCAATACTTCAGTATGACCAGCATAAAATGCTGAGAATCTGTGAAGTTATCAATAAATTGTAAGATTTAAATGCAACAAGAATCCATTCAGGTAATTTTATTGGCTGAATTTTTGCAAAGTGTGTGAAATAGATTCTGATCATGTATCACATTTTAATCTTTAGGTCTTAAGGGATAAAGACTTTTATAGAAAGAGAAAAAAAGATATTTTGGAACTAACTACTGATTCCAGCCGAGTAAGCTTTTGAAAAGTCACCAGTGACTATGAGACACAAAACAAAAACTAAATATGGGGTAACTGAAATGTGGCAGCAAAGCTTCCAAGTAAATTCAACAAGAAGAACAGGTTCTTTATTTGATGAATCTTTTCAAGCTTAAGACAAGAACTGACAAAATTGATAACTTTTTTCTCATAAGCACTTAAAATATTTGTTATTTGTCTAAAGCAAAAGAATCTTATTTTGACTATTAGATTTTTAAACGCTCAGTAAAAAGAAAAAAAAACCCTAAAGCAAACTCAACCTAGAAAAAAGTAAAGTCAAACTTTTAAAATACAGACAAAAATTTGTTTGATGGAAAGTGCCTTTGATCAAAAATGTTTAGGGAAGTTTTGTTCCACCTGGTAGACAAGTAAAGCAGACATGTACTTGTTATTCTTCTTATGCTTTACATGTCAGACTGGGCCCTATTGTTATCTGTATAAGGTGTAAGCACACCTGTATATGTAAAGTGCAGGGCAGCAAAGTATTTGTGAAATGCTGCTGGTGATTGGGAGTATGCAGAATGGATTGGATATATGCAGAATAATGGTCATTATAATAATCTCCATATGCTCATGCCTGCATTTGTTTTATTGAACTGTCTTAAAAGTTTCACAATTAATTTTCAAAGGGTCAAAGATAAGAACTGAGAAAATACAAGCTGTCTCTATGTTTACCATTGAAGTCACTTTACATTTGCTTTTCAGGACCCAGTGTGAGAGAAACACTGTCACCAATACATTTTCATAAATTTTAAACCTTTGTCTGCTATGCAGAAGACAAAAAGCCTGTGCATCTTTACCCTTTCTGAGGGTTATTGTGTACAAAGAAAGACAGTAACATGGTAGTGGAGCTCAGTGTTCCCAATTCCAATAGTCTAGCAGCTGATTGGTCATGGGAAGCCACAGACATGCTCTGCTGCAAGATTCTCTTTCCTCCAAAAGCCTTCCTTTTGATAATCCACTGCAGCTGATGGAAAAGGAGATTTTAAAATGGTCTGTTTAACAAAATACAAGAGAAAATGGTCAGCTTTTCCTTTGCTTAAAACTGGAAATTACATGTGATGGATGAAATTGCAGGACAGAGAAGGATCAAAATGTTTCCACCATCATTTTACATGCAGGGGAGTGAGGGATGGGAGAGGACCAGGGACACACATGGCCCATGGGACAACCTAGCTCAATGGGGTTGCAAAAATGGGGGAAATAGTTTCTAAGGTCAGTCAACAGACTGCTGGCCACCTCTAGTGGTCACAGGTAATTCATACTTTCTAGAAACATGACCTTGATAAGTCTGAAGGCATTTGGCATTGGCTTGCTCTCTGAAATCTGGGAAAGATCCAAAGTGCCTTTCTCAGGGAGGCATTAGCAGTGCTTCTTCCCTGCTGGGACAGCCCTGTGCTTGATTTCTTCTCAGTCAAGAGCAGAAACGGTCATTAAAGTTAGAGCACTCATGAGTTTGATGGGAATAAGAGTAAATTCTGGAGCAAGCCAGAGTAGTGTGCCATTTCCACCCTCTTCATTTCTCTCAGAGGGAACACTGCAAACAGCCTGCAGTATGGAAATGGCAAGGTGGACAGACATCTGGAGACATGTTCAATAAAGGAAAGCATTAATTTAAGAGATTCTGCCAGAGTGCATCGACGAGACTGACTACACATAAAAGGAAAAATAAAAGGGGGAAAAAGAAAGGCAAAAAGATAAAGAGTCCATTCCCAGTCTATGGAGAAGTAGGATGGTCTGAAAGGAATTGTCAACTTTGGTGAGAAAAAGAGCTGCACACAAGAAAAATGTAACTTTAAAATACACAACCACATGATGTCGGGTATGCTTAATGGAGGGAAGGACTATATTAATCTGTTTGAATTGCTAATTGGGGATTTAGTTGGCTAGATTGGGGGTTATAAGATTAAGGCTTTTATTCTGTGTTTTTGTTCTTTTCCAAAGGTAGGAATCCTCTATAGATCCCCGCTCTTGGGAATCTAATGCCCTCAAATGCACAACTCGGCAGCCGACGAGCAAGCTGATAAAGCATTCCTTGCAGATACTTAATGGGTACATTCTGTATCTCCGTCTGCATCTTTCTGTCTGCCTATCTTTTTTTCTTTTTTTCTTTTTTTCTTTTTTTCTTTTTTTTTTTTTTTTTTCCCCCTTAACATGCTTGGAGGAAGGTAAGCAAACTGAAAGAACCACCTCTTCCCTTCATGTTTATAGTTGCTTTTCCAGAAGTCATTTCCATTTATGGAAGTAACTCCCCAAATTTCTCCTGTTTCTAGGGTTAATTTCCCTATTTTTGTTTCTACTTGCTTCAGCTGAATAGGACAAAATGGAAAGAGGCTTCAGGACAGCTGTACATCAGAACACACTGGACTCTGTGAAGGAGGAGGCAGCTTCATACGAAGCAAGTCTGACGTGGCAAAATGCTCCCTCACTTTCATGGGCATAGATATCAGAGTTCACTGGAGAAAATAGTTTACATTACCCTCCAAAACTACAGGTCTACGCAGCAATTGTTGCAGTACAAAAACTGAAATAATAATAATAAGGGTGTGAAACAAAGGAGAGCCTTTATTGTTTAAGACAAGGGGCAGTTTTTTATTGTGAGATTGTTTATTTTTGTGCGAAGGGAAGCTGGTGAGGTTGTGTCATTTGCACGGCTTCCAGTGGAGAACTGGGACATTTTGAAATCATTGATTCTGTCTTTGAAATCACTGATCCAGTCTTTAAAAAAGGCAAATACAGCAAAAAAAAAGTATTATGTAGTAAAATGACTACAGAAGTTCTAAGTCCTAAAGTGTACACAAAAACCCTCTTCAAAAATCTTGTTGGAATACTTAGCTGTATTTCCCCCAAAGTAAGGGCAACACAGCTTCATATCCTCCCTGTTGGTGTTTTGGGTTTTTTTTGAGCAGAAAAGTGAGAAGAGACTTTTTTTTTCTTCAAGGAAACCATGGTAAATTTTGTGTTTGGTGCAAATGTGGTAACTGTCCTTATCCAAAAGGTGAAAAACAATTCATTCAGCTACTTTCTTATCTATTCTTGCAGAAGCTGGGAGCTTCTGTATATAATACAAATAACTGCCAAACTCATTTGTATCTTGCTGCTTGTGTACTTCAACTTCTCAATGATTGCAACTGTTTAAAAAAAACCTGTGACCAGATCTATATTGGTAGAGTACAGCTGACTCCCAGATTGCCTCTTTACACCCATTTTGCACCTGTAAATATGGCTATTGATGGTGCAACGGCAATGATGACCTGGATTTAAGACATTAGCAAAGCTGAATCTCACATTTTTCCTATGGGGTCCAAAACCTTTATTCTCTCTTGTGTGAGCATATTTCTACTCTGATCAGAGCCTTAATGACGGCAAAAAAAAAAAAAAAAAAAAGAGACCAGAAATGCTCAGGGATGCACCAGCTTTGATAGTAGATCAGGGACCCAGCAGGCCATGGCAATCTGCCCACTTTTAATGGGATGAATCTCATAGGAAATTTTGCGTAAAATTCATTGTTAAAAGAGTGTCAAGTCAGATCCTTCAGCTATAACAGAAGAATCAAAATATGGCTCTGCAGGAAGCTGAAAGCACAATAGGTGTTGCTGCTGTGTGACTGGAAGTACCATGTGATGTGCTGAGGAGCTGAGAGGGTATTTTTTAGAAATTATTTTTAAAAATTCTGTGTAAGACACAACAGTGGAGAGAAAGTTTGGGGCACAATGAGTAGCACACAGATGAAGCTGATAAACAGCTTCAAAGCTGGGAACAGCACAGGAACTCTTGCCTGGATAAGAAAGCATTTCAAATAAGTTTGTTCCTCAGGATTTTTGGACTTAGAGGCTCTAAAAAGTTGCAGTGCAGGTGACCTCCTTTTGCATTGTGCTTTAGCTCTGGAACATGTCCACCTTGTTGAGATGGAGCTGGTGCTTCTTGAACACTGACAGAGGAACTGTGGCACTTCTACTCAGCCAAGTGAGCTGTGCTGGGGATAATCAAATTGCTACTCCTGGAAGACACTTGTCTTCACTGATCCAAATTTTAAAGCGTCTTACAGAATTCACTCATCACCCTACATCTGTCCCCTTGTCAGATGGGCTTGATCAGTATTACTCGGTTCCTTTGTAGAGATTTAAAAGCTTCCCATTCTTCCTTTGAAATGTGGGAATAAATCGCATATTGGGTTTTGCAAAGTGAGTGAACGGCCCCTTTCAACTAGTCAGCAAAAAGTTTCAATAGAGGAATTAAGGCCGATGGAGAAGGAAATGTGATTCTGGGCTTAAAAGTTGTTTTTGGTGCAGACTTCTAGAAACCTAGTGCATACATTCATTGTGTAAGTAATAATGGAAAAGAAATGTCTTAAACAAATACCTTTTGTAGAATAAGTTTAATGCCACAATCATATTACTTGGATTGACTGCAGAAATGGGAATGCAAATGATAAACCTTTCCCAACAACACTAATCTGAGAGGAGCTCTCTGGGAAGAATAGCTTCTGAAATATTGTACACAATGAAATATTGTGTCTTTCCCTACCCCCAAGGTTGAGGTCTTCTTCCCCTCTTCAGGCAAGTGGCACTAGTCGGATTACAGTGCAATCATAACAACTAAAGATGGAAAAAGCTATTGGGCCATTTAATCTCTTCCCCTGCCAGTAGAGGATTACTCCTGAAGCATGTTCTTCAATACCTTGTCCAGTGCTGGGTGACTGGAGCAATAGGTTTCTATAATTTTTTAGGGAGATTATCTTTTAGATAAGACCTTAATGACCTATGTCCTAACTACTCTGCACAAATCCTCCGAGCTGGATTCCTCAAAGTTAGGCTTAAATACAGCTGTGTGCATGCATTTGCCTGTATTTGTTCTTAAAATCAAGCTTAGGGCTGTCACAGTGATTTTGATTGAAGTTGTTAACAGCTCTTCGGGCAGAACTCCCTTCACCGTCACAACTGTTACACGTAAAGTAGCATTTGGCCCTATGATTTCAGTCCATGTATAAGTACATATTGGAGGTTCTTCTGCAAGTTTTTAGTTTTTAAAAAAATTCAGGGTATTAAAAAATCCAATAATCCATTAATGAATAGTTTGACTAAAGTTTTCTTTTCAGTTCCTATGGTGTGGTTTGGTCTTTTAAAGAGCTGTAGATAATTTTCGGCTTATTTACCAATTTATTCATTGCTTTTTTTTATTATTCAGTCTATGTGGTCATGTTTTTCCGTGTTGAGTTGTTTTGTTATTTGTGAATTCACACTTTGCTTATCAAATTATAATTGTGAAGTTATAGTTATTTTTAAATATAAGACTTGGTAAGACATTTCATTTTCCTACTCCTTTACTGCATTTCCTCCATATTATTATGACTGTAGTGCATACATTCTTGAAAGTGCAGAAATTCATATAGGGCCATCCATTTTCTACTTCTTTACTGTATTTTGAAGCAAGTGCCCAGAGAACTCCAAATTTGCAGTCATTAGAAGCTTGCTTTACTTTGAACAAGAGGAGAACAACATAAGCAATATAACATGCAATGTAATAATGTTTTCTTTCTCCCCTAGTGAAGGGTGGTCAGTTCTTCCTCCCTTCCTCAGGCAATGGAGCACTCAGATTATTAGCAAATTCTAATAATGAAAACAGGGGGGGAAATGTTAATTTAGGTATGAACTGTCATGTGTTTAAGCTTTAGACATGTAGGATCAAGGTGTAAATTGATACTATGCTGTTGAAGATTTGATGAAAGGAGAAGGTGTTAGGTACTCAGATTTAACAGGAATCTTTTTCATGTTGTTCATGTTTTTGCATCTGGATTTGTGGTTATTTATTAGAAAAGAGGACTGGCCCTTTTTGTTTCTGTAATAGAAAAACAGAAATAAATAGAAATATTTAAAGGAGGATTAGATTGTGCAAACAGTTTCAGACAGACACCCTACCAGAGAAGAAGGTCATATAGGATCACAGTAGAAGCATGTCAACAAACTGTAATGGTCTTGCATGTTGAACAGCCAGAGGTCTGTAAGATGGAGCAAAAAGGATGAAAAATGCAAGGTCAGTGGCAAGTTGACTAAAAAATAATTTCCTTTTTACTTCTGAACAAAATGTTTGTAAGGGTAAAAATTATTACAAAAAAATTCTGCTCATTAATTAAGATGACTGTGTTTGTCCATTCTGATTCTGGCTCTTTGGTTTTTTTCTTTGACATTGCAGAACATTCAAGAGTTATATCTGATTATTCAATTATGTACAAGTTTTCACCTGAGGCTTCAACAAATTTTTGTCATTAAATTGATGAGAAAAACAAACAGTTTTCCATCATTAAACATCCATCTATCTAATATGGACTTGACCTCTAAAAAGAGGTCTGAGGTGTAGCTGTGCAATGG
This sequence comes from Phylloscopus collybita, assembly GCA_027886175.1. Taxonomy (NCBI): domain Eukaryota; kingdom Metazoa; phylum Chordata; class Aves; order Passeriformes; family Phylloscopidae; genus Phylloscopus; species Phylloscopus collybita. The sequence goes on from JAJNNQ010000002.1 coordinate 6,962,388, forward strand.
CACAGAAATCTCAGGGAGCTGAAGTTTTTTTTGTAATGTCGAACGTGGCGATTTTCTAACACTGAAAACCAGGAATTATCAGGAAAGTGGGTGCCAGCAATAGTCAGGACTGATTGATTTCCTTACATGCTGCTCAGGCACACTTGTGTGTAGAACCTCGACATGCAGCAGTAAACACGTGGGAGCTCCCTTTGGCCCGGAGGGCAGCTGGCACAGCCTGGCCTGGCTCAAAACCACATGGCTTCATTTTCATCATCCCCCAGAAGAGAAGACTCGTCCCCCTGCTGCTTATTGGCAGCGGTCCCCCATCTGCAGCAACCCTGAGCCGTGCCCAGACCTTGTCAAGGGAAAATGAGACACTTGGCAGAGGTCAGAACTGTGCCACGCGCTCGCCAGCGGCGTCCCGGCGCTCGGGGGATCGCTGGCTGGAGCATCTCTCCTTGCTCTGCTTCCCTTCCCAAAGCAGGCTGCAGTCCTGCATGCCCAGCCTCATATTAACCTGCACGTGCACAATTTTATTGATTGCAAAACTATAAGAGAATATATATATATATATATATACACGTATATTTAAGCTGTTGCAACTTTAGAGGTATTCCTGACATAAGCTAACAGATAGTAAGTGAAAAACTGGGATTCTGGAGAGAGAAAGCAAAGTGTATAAATGATGCAAGAGATGCTTTGCTTGGGATGCATAAATAGAAGGAGAAATTCAATGGAAAAAAACATTAAAGCAAAAAAATCCCTGGACCTAGTTTCTCTATTCCTCAATTGTATCTTCCAAGAGAAAATGTTCCCAAGAATGTTAATACTTTGTCTCAAATCTGCTGAAAATACTTAGCAGGTCTGATTAAGTCAAGGATAAATTTAGTTATCCCCATAGCTGGTGTGATCTCAATTGCATTTTTGATTGCTTGGTTGTAATTGCCATTTTTATTTTATTGTATCTCTAATAGGTGCAAAGTTTCTTTTAATTTAGTGGTATCCAACTTACCTTGCAGTGTGTTTTGGTTCTAAGCAATTTCAGTCTTAAGCATACTTAATTCCCTTCTGAGATCCTCCATCACTAACAACACAAGATCAAATAACCAACTAATTAAAATTTATGTCCATCTTCTATTGAAGTCATCATTCATATCCCCTTGAGTAGGTGATTTCTGACTGTGTGATCCCACAGGAATATTTTTATGTCTACAGTAATATGTGAGTGTGGAAATGTGGAGTTTATTCTGTTTCATTCTTGTGTAAATGGGAAAGGTTTCCATTAAAGAGTATTTTTTCTCATTTTCAGATGTACTCTGCAAAAATGTAGCTAAATTTGCCTTGCTTCAAGGAAACAGTGTAAAGTTCTATATAAATAATTTTCTCATTAAAATGCACATCAGATAAAATAACCTTTATCTTTCAAAAGCTACCTTTGCTGTTATTTCCTTGTAGGCTCAACTGTTTCCCTGGAACTAGGGGTACAAACCCCTTCTGAGAAGTCAATATCACTCTGAACAGGTTATTTGGGGTGCTGGGTGACTGCTCATCTCTTCTGTGGGTGAAAAATGGCCTTAGCTTGTACCTGGCAACTTTACCTCCCCAAATATGTTTATATCTGCAAAGGAAGCCTGGCAGGGGCTCAGCCTTAGGGAAGTGGATCCCCTTTATCCACAACGTTTCACTGCACATTGGCACCACACTGGACAGGTCCCAGTGCCCATCAGGGAATGGCACCTGCCCATGGCTGTTCCCAAGAGGCAGGGAGAGTGAGACTGCAAACTTTCTGGCTGCCTGCACCTTACACAGTACTCCAGCACTGTCCCAGGAAGATTTGTAGACCCTTAAATGCATATTCATGTGCCATTATGTGTTGAAAACAATTCTTACCAAAGGCCTCATGCTATGAAAACACCACTCTGTTGGGCAGTGACACAGCTCTCACAGCATTTAAAAATCATGGAACTACAGAAGAAGACACAAAGAATGGTGGTTCTGTATTAATTTTCCATGTTGGCAGCACAATATGGTCCAGAAGAAGCCCAGGACCAAGTACAGTGCGGCAGGGATTTGACCAGGTCATTTGGCCTCAGGCCTGCTTTATTTAGCATGAATTTCAACACTTTTTAGCCATAGAGACACAGCTTAAAACAGCATTTGCTAGCTCTGCTTCCCATGTGAGGACAAAGAGGGGGAATGGCCCTTTCTCTCTGCAGTGTCCCCACTGCTCTCCTTTCACCCAGGTGGAAGAAGCCACCTGAGAACAGCTCTGCAAATGCACAGACCTCAGAACAGACCTCCAAGTGGAAAACCACAGTGCTGCAGAGCAGCCTCCTGTCAGCCAGAAATGCTGATTACCAAGGAAAGAAATTAGAACAGGGTTTGGCCCTAAGTGAGTTTCCAACAAAACAGTTGTGCATGCAAATGTGGTTAAGATAAAGCAAAGGGCATCATGACTTCCTGATAAATTGTGTTCTCAATAGGGTGGGGTTTTTTTGAGCTAAAATTAAAAGTCTGATGATATTTTCAGCACTGTTATTTATGCCACTCCGTGGCTTGTTTACTTTTATCTAGATGGATGCAATGATTTTTATGCATCATTTTTACTGACTCAGGTCCACTTTTGAGCACATCCGGTTGGCTTGAAGTTTCTTCCAACCAGGACAATTCCCAAGTACACCCTGTCCTCAGTTCCAACAAAATAATTAAGAGATGCTGTAGGACTGTTTGCTCTAGCAGGGCTTGATATGACAGGCAGGTACACCCAGCCATCCTAGGCAGTGTACAGAGACAGGACATCACAAAGACCTTTGAGCTTCCAGATGTCTGGGACAAGGAGGTCCCACACTTCCCCAGCTGCCTGTGGACATGGGGTGGGAAGGAGGGGTGGTGGGCTGGGCTGCTCAGGGGCAGTGCTGCACCCCGTGCCCACATGAGGAGTGCTAAGCAGGACTAGAGTCCCTCCTGCCCAGGCCAACCCACACTTTCACACTTGACCTCAGAGCTGGAGCAGAGAAAGGAGCGGCTTTGCCAGAGGTCTCGCATCAGAGCAGTGAAGAAATGAAATGCCCTTCTCAGGGGTCCCACTGCCACGGGCTGGTTTCCTCCATTGCTTTTGAACTGAGAGGAGGTGAAATGTGCTGTAGCTCCACATGGATCTGCTCCCACTCACTGCTGTCTTTTGGGACTCAGGCCAGAGCACTGCTCAAATTCCAGGGGCAGCAGGGAGGAGACCTGCAGACACAACCAGACTGTGTGTAGGAGCAGACACCAGCACTGCTTGTCCCCAGCACAGGCAGCTAGTTATAAAGGAATTGCACAGGATTCGAAGCTCTTCTGACCCCACAGGTTTTCGGTGCTGGCATTTCCAGCATCAATAGCAGAGAAAAGCTTTTGAGGATCCTGTCTGGGAGCAGTTTAGAAAAATAGTCACACTGGTGATCGCTAGTCGTCTTCTTCACAAGCATACCAGTTCTGTTCAGAAATTCCTGTGGGATTGATGGAATTTAGGCAGGAGGGTATGATTGAATGCTTCTAAAACAAGAGAGAGGACGAGAAATACCACGTAGTGGTTCTAGGGACATATTTCTCCTCCGGCCTCCTGTGTGGGGCCATAATTAGAGATCTGATTCACCATTATTGCATGATTTATTTCTTTTAGTTCTTGCTTCCACCGAGTCTAATAGATTTCTCATGTTATTAGATAACCCTCTCTGTGAGCTGTTGTATAGATAATGGTTTCATGCCGCAGACCCAGAGCTTTAATTTTCACGAGTGCACTTAAAAATAACAATCAGGCAATGAGTTATTAGTCAAGTTATTACTCTCAATTGTGCCACCATTAAATGGTTTGGGGGCTTTCTTAGCTACAGGAGCAATTGGCTGAGTGTCCTCTCAGTCTCCCAGATGGCGAATGAGCCTGGTGACTCTTTCATTGTCCCTTCAGAGGGGCTCACAGCCCCTGGGTGTTGGGCCTTGTCATGTCCAAGGCTCAAGATAAGTGCATACACCCTGTAGACTACAGTGGAATTAAAGCAGATGCTTTGTTAAGTAGAATTATATTTGAATACTTGGCTCAATTTAAAGAAAAAAAGGAGTGCTTTTTAAGGCATTTTTGCTGGTGAGCTGTGGATCCAGCTCTTCAACCACTGCAGGTCCGCAGAAGAGCCACTCCCCAGCTATTGGCATGGGCTTTTCCATTCTGAAATTGTATATCAGGTTACCTGGGCTTTGGGAGTCTGATCATATCAGAGCCAGAGTCCACTGTGAAGTGAAGGGCATTCGATGCGTAATGGATGTCGTTCGGCAGCGGAGCCAATCAGCCTCTTAAGCTTTTATTGCATCCCACAACCTGAAAGTGGAGAAGTCCGAGTTTTATTTAGCTCCATAAAATATTAAACCTCAACAGTGATGGAGTTGATAAAAATCTGTATTTTGTAAAAAGCTTTTGTTTCAGGGCTATCCTTTTTATGATTAGCCTGTACATTCTCAGGAAAAATAAGATAAAATAAAATAAGATAAAATAAAATAAAATAAAATAAAATAAAATAAAATAAAATAAAAGCAATATCTATTATTACCAGCCAATGATCCAATAAGTGTCTTGGGTATTTCTGCCAAACTTCTGTGCAGGTTCCTAATGAGGGAGATATTAAGTTAAAATCAATGTGGGAGTAGTTCTTGTAGACCAGGGGAAAGTGTGTCATTATTTTTACTGGCCAAATATAGTATCATCATCCATTAACTCCCTAGCTGAAAAATATCCTGTATCTCACTGGGATGCTGATCAAGTCATGTTCTTGTATATGATTTCTCTTAAGACATGCCTAACATGTATTTCAGCAGGAAGATTTATGGCAGGAAAATCTCAAAGCACTGGGAAATTTTGTTTTGCTACATTTTACCTGTATCCTACAAATCTACAAAAATAAAAAGGAAAGAAGCCGTGACATAAAAAACTGTTTGCTGTAGGCTACAGGAAGTAATTTTATCCAAACAGACCATCACAAAACTTTGAAACTTAAACTAGCTAGTTCTCAAGAAACATAACAAATCTCAAAGTACAAGAAACAAATACTCATGAGGAAATTCAAGATCTGGTGTTCAAGTTCAAGTTAAAACTATGAAGGCACAATACAATCCATTATACATTTGCTTTTAAGGAGCTGATTTTCTAAATAGATGTAGGTAATTTTTGTCTTGTTTGGAGTTGTTTGAAACTGTTGATGGATTTCAGTTGAACAAAGTGAATAATTCTGGCAGCAAAAAAAAATCAAGAGCGTAGTTCAGCTCTGCATTAAATAAAAATTCATTATGGGTGCTGCTTATGCTCTTAAGGAAGAATTTTTAAAAATTGTTCAAGAAAAGTAAAACAAGAGTTTTTTGTCTCTTTTAGATTAATGTCATGGTCTATGGTTTTGTGTGTCTAGTTTGACCACTCAACTCAAACAGAGTTTTTCACTGAGTTCTGTACTTACACCGCTGTAGAAATGCTGTTGAGTAATTAATTTCATTGAACACCATTAAAACAAGATATCTCAAATCTAAAGTTTTGTCTCACTTCATATAGGAGGAATCACTGACAGGTTAAAGATTTAGAATCCTAAGAGAGAGAGAACATATGAAATCTGCATTGTTTGGTGTTTTCTGGTATTGTGATCACCCCCACCATGGCCTTCTCATGGAAAATAGTTTAATGTGCTTCAGGAACATTTGATTTAACAAAAGCAAAATGCAGCTATTTGGAAAGGCCCTGACAGGCTGTAAGTGAAGTGAATTTGAAAGATGTGCTGGGTGAGAGTGTGTGGGAGCAGCCCCTCTGTGGAGCCACTTGCAGCTGTGGGGACACAGAGCACCAGGCTCTGCCAGTGGGAGATGTCAAACCCCAGACCCTTCTCTCTGCCCTCCCACAAGCTGCTTGGGGGTGTCTCAGACCCAAGGGTCTCTCCTGGAGGGAGCTCCTCACATCTGGCAGTGGCCATGCCCCCAAGTTTTGCAGCAGCTCCTGAGGGGTGCTGCCAGTAAAGTCTTCCTGATCCTCCAGGGAAGGGAGCCTGGGTGTGCACAGGGCAGCCCTTTACAGTAAACGCAATCCCCACTCTCGTTAACCCTCTTGTTTGATAATGATCCACTAATGGAGAGAATTAAAGTTGGCAGCCTTTGCCTTGCAGCTGTTCTCCACTCCCTCCTGATGAAGACAGGCTTTGGGGAGCCAGTCTGCCATCAGGAGATGCTCCTTCCCTTAGGCTCTGCCTCCTCCTCGCATCGCAGAATCCAAGCCCCGTGGCTGTCTGCAGGGCTGAGGCACCCAAACGGCTGCATTTATCTATTTCAGTGTTGTTAGAAGTCAGGCAGGCTAATTTTGAAGCTTGGATGTCTCAGAGTTTCTGCCAGAAAATAAAGAGTATGCTGTGAACTTTACGTTGCCTGCTACCAGAATTGCTTGAATTTCTGTTAAATCTTTGTCATTTCTCTTTTTTTCTTTGCTGGTTACATGACTTTTCGAAAAGTCCTTTCAGTCCCATTATAACATTATAAATCACCTGCTGAACGATTTGGATTCAAGGTGGTTGATTCCTCACAATTTCTGCAAGATCAAAGGTATGGCTGTCCTCCAAAAGCTGTGATGCTTCACATCAAAGTTCACAATGAAAACTATCTCAATTTTCCTCTTCAGCATTTGGATTTGACTTTATGACAATAACATTTCAACTGGCGTGTTCAGCCTTCATTTGCAAGAGGACACGGCTGTGCGGGTTAGCATGGCAAAGGCAAAATCAAACGGAGCAACCCTGATTTCAAACCTTCTGTTCCTTGAATTTGTGAGCTTGTTTAAAAAAGAGAATGTCTTTAGCACCGCTATAAATATCCCTTTGGTAAATGCCCTGAGTATCTTTCAATCCATGCTGATCCTTGTAATCACAGCCACATTGTTCTGGTTGTGTCATTGAAAATGCTTTTGACAGAACAAATGATGATCACCTGTGCTGGAGTTTGTAAAAAAAGCCTAAGATCAAATCTGTTATTTCATCGAGAAAAAACAACATTCATTTCATTTCTTTCTCTCTTTCATGTGCAATTCTTTTCACTGTTTGTTCACTAGCTTTTTTTTATTCTTTTTCTCCACGAGGCTCACAAAACAAATAACTGGTGGGAAGTTCATAAAGGAATTGCTTTTACTTGCTTCAGGTGCTGACGGCCTGGTGTGGCTTGTTATGTTGGAGTTTTCTTCTTAAAGCAGAAAAAAAAAAAGAAGGTTTAGGGACTGGACTCTGCTTGAAAGTAAGAGTTCTGCAGATGTGCGATGGCTGATATTCCTGTACCTATCCTTGTACAGCAGAACTAGACTTTAAAGTGTCTGAAGCTGGTATATTCAGAGAATATCAGTCATAAATACTTTTATGTCTGACTCATTTAAGCTAGAGTTGTAACTTTCACATTGCCACGTGCCTTTATATTATTGAAGTTTAAAGGAATTCCTTTCGAAGCCTAATGTTTGGCTCATGATGAAAGAAAATCAAACAGCTTATTTGGAGTTACGTTAAATAATTACACGTGTAACCCTTTAAATGCTAGATATGCAAATAAAGTGCTATATGGTGACTTACTTAGCAAAAACATTAGGCCAGAATCCCCCTGTCTTTCCCCCTCCCCTATCCCATCCCTGTTTCCTCTGAAGTTTTCTGAAGCAGAAGTTACCCCTAGAAAAAAATGGTATGATTAGGTAAAATGCAGTTTAAGTCCTGAAAAAAAAAAAAAAAAAAGAATGTTCATAGGAAAAGACTCAGTTCTGTACCCAAAATTATTGCTGACATCATTGGAAATTCAACTGAATGGAAGATTCACAGGATTATTCCTGTTTCTCATGGTACTTGCTGTGACCCCCAGCACTGCAGGCTTTTCCAGGTGGGAAAAGGTACATCTGAGTCACAGATATCCCTACCCTGAGAAATGCTCACACGTCCTGGAAGGCAATAGCTGCTGTTTGCCTCACTGAAATGGGGCACCAGTGGGGATTTCTGGGGGCACCAAGAATCCACAATGCTGAACCTGGACAGGGAGATTTGTGTCTGTGAAAAATACATATGAATTCAGCAGCTACTCTGAATGTTTCTCTACTCTCTTAGACCTTCCTTAGCTGCCTTAGAACTGCTGGTGCTCCTTCATGATTTTGCATAGAAAAAGGAGCTAAAAACTTAAATCCTGCAAAGGGTCTGGTCCCAGCTGGGTCACCCAAGGTAATTTAGGAATTCCTTCGATTTATGCCCTCTGCTCCAATATATCTTAAGGCTAGTACAGAGGATTATCTGTTTAGGATCTGTCATTTCACTCAAACCATTAAAAAACATCCCCAATACAGGGGGACACATTTCCAAAATATTATTAAATTTCTTTCAGATGATCTTGTTTGCATGGTAACTCTTTATTAACTTAATTGCTGTATGCAACTAAAGAGACTCAGAAAAATTACCTATTTTCATGGGCTCAAGTACTTCAAGGAGAACACTGGGCTTCATTGTATTAGAGCACTTTTGGCTTCTTCATTGCTCTGAGCCATGACAATTTGTTGTCAAAATATGTGAGCAAGTATCATAAAGCCTGGAATATGGAGGAAATTTTGCTATAATCTCAGAGAAGATTGGATTTAAAATCTGAGCTACGATTCAGATTAGGGATTTTTGTTGGTTAGTTTGTTAGTTTATTTATCTATTTTTCTTTCTATTTACTTGATCCAAAAAAAAAAATCTGTCTTTACAAAGTTGGGGTGGGTTTGTTTTTTGTTTTTTTTTTTGGCAAAACTCCACCTGCCTTTTGCTGGTTTGCTGGAGGTTGTGCTTATGTACCACAAAAAAGAAAAAAAAGAGTCTGCCTTTACTGAATGCTTTGCCAAAACAAAAATTGCAATATTTGACCTTTACATACAACACCAGGGATGGGCAAGAATTAATTCAGGTCAAATGAAGAAAGAAATTTTAGCCTTAAATAATTTTAAGAACCACCTAAATGAACCAGTAGCTATTTTTTCTTCTTTTAAGACATTTGGAAAAAGGACAAAAAAGACAGAGAGAACTCCACTTTCTGTAGCACTGTGGGAACTGTAGGTGAACAAATGTATTTTTAGGTGCTTTTTACCATGTTGTTACTTTTTCTTTAGATCACACAGATGTGACCATTGCTTACCTTTGTCATTCTCTCTCTAAATATTTTACAAAAGGGAATAAACCACGTTCGTTTTTGACAGAGTGCTGTTGTGTGCTAGGGCCCTCACAGTTTGTTTATAGCATACCAAAAGCATTCTGTTAATGAAACATTTCAAGGCTAATGAACCAAAACCTTGCACCAAACAGAGAGCGGCTGTGGAGGCTTTCTTGTCTGCCTTTGTCAGAGTTCACGTTTCAGCTGTGCTCTCTGCTCCACCCACTCTGCAGATAAAACAACACCTCAAGTTTGCAAGATTAGTTTCTATGAAAAAGCTGCAGCAAGCCATGCCATTAACTCTTTTGAGGTGATATGATCGTGCTTTTGGGGTAAATTGGCTGTTACTGCAGGGATGAGCTGCTGTCCTGTTCCCCTGAAGTTTTAGTGTCCTATTGATGAGCCTAAAATAAGGTCCAGAAGGAATAATGAGAAAGCACCTTTTGCCAAGAGGGACTTCATGTGTATGGTCTGTGATAATGGTCCAGTGGTTCTGTACAAAATCAACTCTCTTTTGAGGATGTCATTCATTTGGGAGGGAATGTTTCATGGTGGGCACTTCCAAACTGGGTTTTTGCCAAAGCAATCCAAGCTCTTCATCCTGCAAGTCTGTAAAGCAGCCAAGTAAAGATGCACAGTGAAATCAAAATCCATAAAGGCACTTCTCTGATCACCTATGTTCTCCTCTCTGCTGCTGATTGGGTTTTGTGGTTTTTTTTTTTTTTCTTTTTTTTTTTTTCTTTTTTTTTTTTTCTTTTTTTTTTTTGTTTTTTTTTGTTTTTGTTTGTTTGTTTGTTTTTTGTTTTTTGTTTTTTGTTTTTTGTTTTTTTGGTTTTGGTTTTGGTTTTTTTTTTTTTTTTTGTGACCTCAGTGAGGTACTGTTACAGACCTTTTTTAGCTCTGTAGCTGCAGAGTGTCTGGCAGAGGCCCTACCCAAGCAACACCCTGAGAGGGAAAGCTGTATCATCCCTGAGCCTGGAATGAACACCCACACTGAGTAGAAGGTCTCAGCCAGTCACCTTGCAAATAAATGGAGTAAGAAAAAGGTGTAAGCAGAGAACAGGCAGGGGAGGAGAAAGATACTATTCTAAATCTTCACTGGTTCATGGTAGATAACCACAGAGTTGTGGTTCCACCTAACCCTGCTAACAGCCAAAAGAGCCCTGATGCTGTGAAAGCTCTGTGAACACAGGATCAGGTTTGTGCTGTTGCTGCTGCCCACCACAGGTCATCATCCCTGCAGTGCTCCTCACCTGGGTTGTCATCAGGAATCCAGTCCCTCTTGTTTAGAAGGGAAGCTCCTTTGTATGTGAATCCTAAAACATGTGTACTAACACAAACAGCTGCTTATTTTAATGAATGTGAGGTCAGTAATGTGATCTAGAGCAAATACTTGAAGCAAGTTGTTTTGAAATCCTGGTAATTTGCTGTTGTTCACACAGGTCAGTGGATTGCCTGCTTCAGGAGAAGGTAGAGTCATACACCAGGTACTTTGAATATGTTTTTCTCTATCACTGGGCTCTCCTAGCAGCTTGTCACAGGGCTGGAGAGAGAGCACAAAGACTTCAGCCAGTTTCTACTATGTACAACAAAAAAGGATTTGATAGAAGGGAATTTGAGAGAAGAACTAATTGGGAAGAAAATTCTGTGGTGGGAAAGTGGATCCCAGTGGTAAATAAGAGACTTACAGCTTTATTTGGCATTGCTCCATTATGCACTACATTCAAAAAAGGATAATTTTGAAAACAGTTGCAGGTGAACATTCCCTGCAATTCCAACTGCAATTACAGTTATGACTCTGACATAAAGCTATTCCTTGGCCATGATACTTTGTTGTTCTAATAAAGTTACTTGTTCCTCTAGGAAAAAAAAAAAAAAAAAAACAAAAAACAAACCTGAGAAAAATTATCTTCCACAGATCAATAACTTCTTTGAAAATAACAGCTGTGTATAAGCAATAGCTACTATATTTTTAAGAACACTCATATTCTTTCAGGCAGCTGGAAAGGTTATTCTTACTAGTTTCGAATCTAAGATAATAATCTTCACCAGCCACATGAACAGGCCCTGTCTGGAGACAATATCTTTAGCCTACTTTTCTCCCAGGAACGTGTTTGAGTGTGGTTTTTGGTTTGGTAGTGTAGTTCTCTGATGTGTATCAACTGAAACACAGGAGTGTTTTTTTTTTTTTTTATCACCATCATTTGTAGATGTGGTCCAAGTTAGCATTGAGTAAATGTACTACCTGGAAAACAAAATATGAATAAATTCACCTGCTTACTCTGAGCTCCTGTTATTCAGTAGCTCCATCTTTTTCCCAGGCTTTTCACTCCATTAACATGTGATGTACCTTTAGTGCATAGTATATGAAGATGCAATTCAGTAATGACTTTTTCTTTGACTGGAAGCAATGAAATCCCTCTGTTGTGAAGTGGAATAGATTGCAGTCCTGGAGCAGGTTGAATTGAAGGCAGGGATCACAGCATCCCCAGCATCCAATAAAAAACCCTTTTTAGATGGCATCCAAAGTGACCTTTCAAGTCACTACTCCCTGGATATGCCCTTAAGGAACGGAAAAGTAGGAAGGTAGGGAAACAGTAAATGATGAGGATTGGTGTTACAAAGTGCTCTTCACCTACTGCTCTCCAGCTCTTTTTCTCTCCCTCAAAGCCTTGCAGGAGATACTCCTGCCATTTGCTAGAGCTGACATCCACTCTGCTGCTGCTGCAGCAGAGACAAATTCAGAGTAACTTTTAATAACTGCTGTGTTTGGAGAAAAGAGAGAAAGGTGATAGTTCTTCTGATTTAGTTCTTTGGTGGAACAAGTTATATCTGAGTCTGGCAGAGCTCCTGAATTTTTGGCATGAGACTTTGCTTCACCCCCTTGCTGTTGTCATTCTTCTCTTCCCAACTCTTCACCAGCTGACAAGCCCCAAGCTAGCATGAATGCAAATGCCAGAGGCAATACTGAGGAGATGCCATCTCATGTTTTTTGACACAACCCTCTGTATTCTGGGTGTATTGGTAAAATCCTTCTGAATGCAGTGAAAGCTGATAGGTATGAAGATCTGAAATAGGTTATTTTGTGTTTCATCAAGAGAAATTTGCAGGGAGAAAATGGATAGGACACATTACGCAGGGGGATTCATTTTAGCACACATAAATGTCTGCATTTTATGAGGCTACAAAAGCAACCTGAGATTTTCTTCTCTGGGAGCCCAGAAATTGAGACAGCACAAAACAACCAGCTGCTCCCTGTTCTTTTACTCTTTGAGACTAAGCTGAAGACCTCCAATTTCAAAAGTAAGTATTGATTTTGGGTATCCAACTTGAAACTCCTTAAAAGTAGAATTCTATAAAAAGGAGTAGTAGATTGAAGGAGGTGGTCTGTCAATTTCTGCAAATCAGGACCTTTCTAAGTGGCTGAAGCAGCTCACTTTAGCTTGCTTAGATGAGCAAAGGCTGATGGCAGAATATAAATGCACTACAAGTAATGACAAAGCACCTCTTATGTGCATTGTAAATTTGTGCTTAGTCCTGATATCATCCTGATATATTAATACAGAAGTAGAATATTGGGATTGTTGGCCATTTTATTGTGACATTTTTTTTTCATTTTGCATCACAAAGGCAAAAAAGAATGTGTGGAATAATTTCCAAGCACTTCTCCTCAAGCACCAAATATGCATGAAAACAATATATACAGTATTTTAAAAATAAATTTTGCCAGAAAATCAGAGAGTAAATATTTCACATTTGAAAGGACTTTGCTTCATTAAATTGGTAAGTCATTTAACTGAGAAAAACGTGGATAACATTATTTGAAATGTGAAAGACATTTTACATATTGTAACTTTTAATGATATTCTGCTGTGTAATAGGAGTCCATAATTATCTGTCAAAGCCACTGACTTACCTTCTTCTCTCCAAAAGCTACTCCATAATAAAGTGCTACTGTCATAATAGCTATTCTACTTTTCCCTATGAAATTCTTTCCCACTTGGAAGAATAATAGGTATTGAATATAATTCTGTAGAATCAGCTTCTGTAGGGCTAAAACAGGTGTTTAACTGGAATGGAGTAATGTTTAAAAAGGATTAAAATTGAAACGGGAAGTATTTTGTGCCAAAAATATTGTGCTTAAGGTTGCTCATCATCTTAAAGTTGATGTTTCAGACAAAGGTTTGCTTTCATTTGGATGGAATGATTTCTGTATTTTATTATCCTTTCAAATACCTACATAGAAATGTTAAAAAGCCCAGCCAAATGGATGGACACACCCCTTATTTTGGCAATTTTGTGAAAGTGACACCTGGACAAACATCTGGGCAGCTGAGTCTGTCAGTGGTAGTGAAACTCAGCCAGAAAGGTCAAAAATGCTGTAGACAATTGTAGTACTTTGATTTAATCATATGTTGAGCTTAAAGCTCTGGGGCAGACTGGTTCAAAGAAATGCAAAAAACATGAGTGGGAATATGATAAGGCGGAGAAACGAAGAGAGTCCATGGAGAAGGTCCCGTTTTGACCTCTCACTGGCAGAATTTAAGTGTTGTCCTTCAGCTGCCTGGTCATGTCAACTCACCCCATGTGTGTCCTGGGGGAAAGAATGCAGGTTCTACCACAGGCAGGTGGGTGTGCAGCTGTGGGGCCAGTGCCTGCCAAATTCTCCTTGATGACTTTTAATATCTGTGGAGGCTTTTTCCCAAACTGAACCAGATTTTGAAAAACATGCTCTCTGAAATTAGGGGATCACTTTTCTGTGCCCAGCTCTGGTAGCAGGTTCTGTTCCTTCAACATCCAAATAATGGTGTGTATGAAACATGTTTTAAGGCACAGCAGAGTTGGAGGCAAAGAGACTAAGGTGGTGATTTTGCTTTATCACCTTAAAACTACTTGAAGTCCACAGTGAAATGAAAACTTTGGCCTTAAGCTCTCACTGTCTTTTCATGACTGAAGTTCCTGCAGGGCTGGAGAGAGACTGAGGAACACAGAACAAACTGCCCTAGCTTCCCTGCACCATCCTGGTTACCTCAATACTTGCTAAAATCTCTGCTGTGGTTTGTCCTGCTCCACCATGGTGCTCATTTCTCACCTGAAGGGCCGTTTGGCTAAACCATGGTGCCACATGGGATGTTTGTGCAGCAGCCATGTGATTTACCTTTACCTTGCTTGCTGTCATCAAACCTCTTGTTGTTTTTAAATTGGCAGAGTCTCCTCTCAAGTTGTAGGTAAGAGGGTGAAGTGAGTGGTTTTGCACAAGAATCAGATTTTACTTCTTTGATAAGAATTTTTACATTATTTCATCTTTGGAAAACCATGTGACATTAGATGAAGAACACAGCCCAGGCGTGAGATCTGACCATATTTACCATTGACCATTTTTTTGATAGAGCTTGATCATAAATTAAATCCAAAGACATAATCTAAAATGGATGCTCTTTTTAAAGTAAAAGAGTAAAGCACAAAAGAGATATTTTTTCTGAAAACTGAAAACTTCTGGGAGGTTTTTTACTCTGGGCTGCTCTTTTGACATCAGGGGTGACGTCAGCAGCTTGGCCACTGAGCTGTCACAGCTGAGCACAGTGCTCTGGCAGGGGTACTTACATTGGCCTCACTGCTGCTTGCTCCCCACATGCACAGCAGGTACTCTGCTCTCCTCGTGTGGCACAGCACGCTACACAGAGTGCTCAGTCTGGTGCCAGGCAGCAGCAAACCTTGCTCCTAGTTAGCAGAGAAATGCTACTACAGAATTACTGATGGAAGAAGAGGCTTCTGCAATCAGGATGGCTATTTTGAGGTGATGGCTTACTGGTGAGAAGGGAAACCAGCCCAGTTTTTGAATGGATGTGACATTATGAACGTGCCACGTGTCCCAAGAGCTTGGCTCCTGCTCCCCAGCATCCCCAATGGTATGTTACACTTTCCTTCATAGGATGACAGCCATGTTTCACATACTTCCACCCCAGCTGTTAAATTTCTGAAGGTTTTGACTTTCACACCAGCCAAGCAAGTGGACGTTCCCCTTCTAAATGGGCGACTAATTGGCGCACAGATTCATTTGCATGAGTTTTCAGTTTTCAACAGGTGGCACTAAAGAGCCAATAAATGATTCTATTCCCAGTCTCCAGCATGCAAACTCCTGGGCAGGCACTTTTATATATGTTTATCTATTTAAATATGGCATTATAATTCCAACGTAATTAGTCATGTAATTGAATTGCATGACCACATCCATCCAATATATTTGCATGTGCAATTAATTAGGATTTATCTAAAAGCACTCTTTTTGTTCTCTGTTTCCTGCAAGTTAGATTACTCATGGATGGGTTATGTGCTGATTTCATTTCGAAAATATCAAAATACATATACCTTGAGAAAAATAAGTCTGCAGTATTGGTAAGCAACAGACTGGGAAAGAATTCTCTTTCTTTTCCTTTGTGTTTTTATAATGCTACCAAAGGCCAATGCTGAAGACTATGGCAAATGAGGTCCAGAGCTGCTGTAGTCCTAGAGAAGTAAAAGTCTGTAGCATCTTCTTCAGTTTATCAGAAACAGGATTTAAAAAAATCAGAATGGCTTTGTACATACTACCAGGATTCAATCTCTTTCAGTGTAATTTTTACTTAAAATTACGAGTTTCCAATGGCTGCAATATGTTTGTCAACTTGAATTCTTGGAAAATAATGGTCAGAAAAACAAACTATTAAAGACATCCTTGGGAAGCTGCCTTGTTTTCATGCAAAAAAAAAATTGATCAATCTCAGTTGCAGGAGCAAATGGAGATACATCTTGAGGTGCTTTCTTCTATGACAAATGTGAACTAAAATACTATGAATGGCCCAGAAACAAAAAAATTACCTTTGAAGAGGATACTGATGAGAATGACCCAAACTACCTCAGAATCATGAAGGGCAATATGACTTTGGTTTCTCAGTATTTTAAAAAAGCTTTTTTTTTCTTCACAGCGTCATAATTGGCTGCTTGCTTCATAATTGACTGCTACAGGACAGCAAAGCTCTTCTTTCACTTTAATTTTGTCATCCAGTTTCAACCACTACAGGATGTACCGGGTCACTTCCAGAAGAATAAGCACAATTAAAGAAAAGCTTTGAACCCCAGCTGAGCAATCTGCAAAGAATTATAAATACAGCTGTCAAAAACAAACAAACAAACAATCCAAGATAGTTCATTTTGCAACTAAATGTATCATCTTTCAGTCATGGAGCTTTGAGAACAGTTTGATCCCGAAAATCATGAGAGCAGGGAAAAATGGTACCAAGATATTCTGTGGTTAGAAACAATTTCACAAGTAGGATAGAGCATGCTATCATGGCAACACTGCAGTGTGAAAGGGAGGAGCAGGCCAGCATTCCACATTTCTGGGCAGTCTTTGAAGTGACCTTTGCTTTGCAGCTCTTTCTTTTAAGCAAATTATCTCCTGTACCTCTTCTATGAGCTCTCTCTTAGTCCACTGCTTCTCAGAGGCCTTTTGTTCCATGAATGGCTTGTGGTGGGGGAAGCAGTAGACTAGTTTAAAATTGTTTCTCCCTGAGACCTCTCTTCTCTCTTTTCTTCTATCTAAATGGCTTTTTTTTCCTTTCTTTTTTTTTTTTCTTTTTTTTTCTTTTTCTCTAGGGTGGGTGTATTTTTATCAAGATTTTCTTCTTTTGGAAAAACCCACCCTAAACTTCCAGAGGAGTAAACAGTGAGTCCCTGAGGGGCACACTGGCTGCTGATCACATCTTTAGCAAGTATTTCTGCTCTGGGTGTTTCTCACTGTTACTGTTTTTAGCATCTTATGAGAGTTAGGCCAGATGGATTTTCTGCTGGCAGAAGTACCCACTGAAATAGGTCTTTTTCATCCCAGAGAGTTAGTGGAAGAATGTTTCTTCTTAGAGTGTATAAGATATCAAAAAGTACCATTCATCTCCACCTTTAATTAAACAATGCATTTCTAACTGCAATGTGCTTCACTTCAGCCTGATCCTTACTTTTATGTTTAAGTGCTTTGCTGAGCAGAATGCAAGCAGGCTCAATTCTTTGCTGAGCTGCAGATGAAAGAGCTACAGCCAGACACACACACCAGTGTGCAGTGTGAGTGTGTGTGTCTGTATATAAGCTCTGCAAATGATGGACAGTACTGTGTCTGACTGGGATGTGTTTGAAGAATGATTATAGCTAGAGCAGAATTAGAAGAAATAGTTGAGAGGTTGGAACAAAATGAAAAGGACTAGAAGGAAATTAATCTTCCTTAATGTCTAAGTCATTTAAAATTCAACAAGTGAGAGTTTTGTAATGTAGTGTAAGGCACAATCTTTGAGTGGCCCAGGGGGCATTGAAGCAGTATCCTAACAACCTGCTCTCTGTCTATTTTGCAAAACTGTCTGAGCAATGCACTGTCCTCACACCTACTGAAAATCTGCCTTTCACAATTAATTTTATAGGATAGAGTCATCCTTTGCAGATACTTTTTTTTTTTCCCCTAAATACACTGTTGTGTGTAAAAGCCACAAGCTTCATGGCCTTGGTGGAAATGTTTGTTTGTGACTTTGGAGTGCACTCTGCCAGTAGCCAGTTCCCCTCTGAGAGTGACAGATGCAGAAGTGCTAGTGACATGTAATATACTGTATGAGGCTTTAGATGCTCCATGAAAACATGAAAGGTCCGCAATCAAGTCCATATTTCAACAACCTGACAAAGCTTCTGCTGAAAGGGTGGCCTATAATTCAAGCATCTGATAAATATTTGTAAGACTGTTACAAGCAGAAAGTCAGGAAACAATACCTAAGAAATGTATTTAAAAGATGGAAAATTATTTGGAATTTTTTGGAGCTAATTGACTCCTACTTTGGTACTGACTAAAAGGAGTGAAGTTCTGAGACTTAAGCATGTAAAACTTAAATTTGTCTGAAAGAAAAATGGAAAGGTTTTAGCTTGACAGCAATTTGTTATCTGCCATTTAAAAGGCAAGTAAGGCAATAATTCCCCAGGTGCCGACCGGTGAGAGGTCAGATTGCTGGAAATAGAAGGATACTGAAAACCAGATGAGAAGAAGGGGAAGTCAGTAGTGTCTTTACTAAAACCTAATTAGGAAATAGCATTTTTTCCTCTGCTCTGGAAAGAGCAGAAACTATCAGTGAAATATCAGCAAACAGTTTGGCATCTTCAAAGATATTAATTAAATAAAATTTGGAAAGTGCTTTGAAGATGAAAAATGGTAGGGAGTGCTAAGTATCACTATTAGCAGGACCAATGTGTCAACTGATGTTGTCTGTCTGTATAATATTGGGTGAACACTTGGGTAATTAAGGTCAAATGAACAGCCTTGCCTGGTCAATTTATTGGGTAAAGTGGGTCTTGTTTCTGGTTAAAGCAAGATGTGGTATCTGTGTGACTCACAGACCTGGAAAGTGAATGTCAGAGATATTTCATGGCTTCACAAGCCACCAGTAGCAATAGCTATTTCTTACTTTGTGAGTCTGTCTTAAACTCTCCAGATACCAGGGCAGTTTTTCAGAGCATTTAGCAATTTCTAAATGAGTGATTATTAGTTTGATATCACACCTGCCTTCATGAAAGGCTTGCATGTCTTCCTGGACTAAGACAATACCTCATTCTCCAGATCTAATTTTTCCATCTAACAAATATTTTAGTACTAAAGCATTTATGGAATTAATTTGGCAGCAGTTGAGGTAGGGAAGGATTGCTATTGCTGACCAGGAGGTGTTATTCAAATGTCTATCAAGAGCCTGAAAGTACACTTCAGACCGTGTGCTATTACTCTGGCAGAACTTGTCATGGCCCAAACCCAATTTGCTATGATCTCCAGGATATGAAAAAGGATACCATAAGGTTTTACTGGGCTTTTGCTGTACTAAATGAACTTTTCATAAGTAACAGTTAATTTACTAAGTTTCAATGTTTATTTCTATTAACCTTAGTGCGACCCCCATAGACTACAGCCCCAATCACACCTGCAGGTGCTCAGTCAAACTACAGATGAGAGCAGCTCAGAGGGGCTGCTTCCTTCAGCAATGTCAACCAGATCTGGTGCAGCTTAGGCAGAGAGCAAACCAGGACTCAGCCCAAGATCCAGCACAGGCATCCCAGTAAGAAGATCCAGGTTTCTCAAATCACAGAACCACAGAATGTTTTGTGTTGGAAGGGACCTTAAAGACTGTCCAGTTCCAACCTTCCTGCCATGGGCAGGGACACCTTCCACTAGACCACACTGCTCAGAGCTTCATCCAACCTAGCCTTGAACAGGGACATCCACAGCTTCTCTGGGCAACCTGTGCCAGTATATAACCAGTCTCAGGCATTTCAAATGTTTGGTTCTATTGGAAAAACCAGTTTAGAGGCCCCTAAAACTGTCCCACACAACTGTTCAGAAAGCAGGAGAAGGACTTGTACCTGAGCTATCAATATAAATTGTGAGAGCCAATAAAAATAGATGACATTATCTGTCTAAAAAGGCTTTAATCATCTAAGAAGCTGTTGCAGATACTTCTTTCCAGCTGTAGTTGTTTTCTTCCATCTGTGAATAGTGCCAGTTCTGTGTGGACAGATTCAGCCCAGTGCAACTTCCTGCTTTGCTTGTGGGCAGTTGCTTTGTCTTTGGGCTGGAGATAGGAACCTCAGATTCATAACTGAGCAGCTATTCCAGATCCTTTTTGTTAATTTTTTTTTCTGGTTGTTTTATATTTTTGTTTGTTTGGTTGGTTGGTTCGGTTTGGTTTTGTTGTTTTTAATGGCAAAAATTTCCCTCCACCCAAAAAAATCATGTAGGAGAGCACTCAAGGAGCATCACTGAGGTGGATTCAGGCAGAATGGTTTCACTCTCTGATAATGAACAAAAAGCTAAACCAAGCCACCTTTCAAAGCCCCTTTTTTTTTTTTTTTTTTTTGAGCTTAGTGCATTGTCGTTCAATTAATAGTATAAAGGTGGACTGTGCATTCCTGTGTTCTGTACAGATTCAAAACTGTTGGATGCCATGGAGCTCAAGGGAAACAAGGATAAGGCAGAGAGTTTGTGTTAGTTATGAGTTGTAAGTTTGTGTTAGTTATGACAGTTCTGCACACACACAGCATGGTAAGAATAACCCCAGTGGATAATAATGCAAACTAAACTGCCTTGAGATATACCTGGAACAGCTTTCCATTTAGCATATCTTTTGATTGAATTCCAAGCAGTTCCTCAGAGGAAAGCAAGTGCAGAACACAAGGCCATAAAGTTCCAAGTCCCTTCACAGAGTTGTAGCCAAAGAATTGCAGAGAAAACTTGTGCATCCTGAAAGAAGCAGTGAGAAAGGCTGCTGGGAGGCTTGTCACCCTGTTTCTTGCCTCCTCATTCTGCACCTGAATGGATGCACATCAGGATATCTTCCACACAAGCCAACTTCAGATACCTACACTTAAAAAGCCCTTGCTGAATCCTGGAAATTTTGGCTTTCAGTCAGCATCCATATTTTGGATCTCAGGATATGTCCCTGAGGAATCTGCCTTCACAGGAGCAGCTCCCCCCAGCCTGGCTACCTGAGGGACACAGCTCTGTCAGGCAGCTCTGAGCACAAAGATGTTCTTGGATGCACAGCAGAGCACAGCCCTTATCTCTGCAGTGCATAATCCTTCTTAGAGCTCATGGTACACCTCCTTCCTCATGTCCTGGAGACTGTACCATGTACAGATGTAGGATTTCAGGCCTGCAATTTTGAGTCCTGCTCAAAATGACATATGCAATCTTAATGACCCTTCAGCTTTTTTAAAATTAAGAGTCTTGGACTTCTTTCCATCACAGCTAAAATAATCAGCATCTAGAGTGAAGAAGAGAACCTATACAAAATAAATTAGAATAACTAAACAGAAGGACAGAGCCACCCACTATTAATAAATCCTATTGCCTGTGTCCTAGTCCCACAGTGAGCTGTACCCAGCAATGCAAAGGATCAGTAGCTCATTTAGCACTTGTCATACCCCAAGGATGAGTCAGTCTATGACTTAACTAATCTGGCACAATGCAATGCCAAGTTTGATCAGACTATTTCAGTGGTTCAGCATTACAGAAAAGAACTAAAGACTAAAAGTGGTGTTGACTCAGCCATTTGGCTCTTGCCAGTGAACGTTAGTGATTTTTGAGCTGCTTGGATTTCACTTCTAATGAAAATCCATTTAGACAAAGTAATTTACGTGCATTTTTCATTTCCATATGAGGTTTGAAGCCTTTGCTACACTGCTACCAAGAGAAGCAGTTCAGAATGCAGTCATTTGCCTCTGCTTTCTTACCATACATGAATGATTTTGTCTCACATAATTGCTTGATATCAATACTCAGTGGATATATTTTGACACATGACAGGAGATAATGGAATTTCCCAGGGAGCAGGGAGAAACAGAATATTCTATTAGGAAGAGGAAGATTTTTGCATTGGATTGATTAAAAATTTTAGCTGGTACATCAAGGATGTTTCATCTCCTCTGATAAGTCAAAAATTGCCCAGTCATAGCTGGTAGCAAGTAACAGGCTATTAGCTCCAAGACATTAAGGAAAAATTCCAGCTGTATTGAAGTCAGTGGCAAAACACACACTGCCACAGATTTGTATGAGGTGAGAATGTCAAAAGCAGTAACAGCCAAACAAGCACTTCAGCACTTAAATGAAGATTTCATGGGCCACAGTGAAAAAAACCCCAGGCATCTAAACTGAATTTGGGCTGCAGGTATTCATGACATCATCAGTGCCTAAAGGTTCACTAGAAATTGGGTGGTTATAGAAAAGTGAAGCAAAGACTCCCCAGGATGCAGTCCTGGCTGTCTTTGTGTGAAGCTGAGCTCAGCCAGGTCCAGTCTCCCTCAGTCAAAGAGGATCAAATTCATGCATTCCCAAAGAGAGCACTGGCTTTGCCACCAGCTGGTCGTACTGGGGCACTCTCTGCCTCTCCTTTTTTGATCTACTGCTGGAGAAAAAAATTACAAAATTCAAGTCTGTATATACTGGAGGAAGAGAGATGGGAAATCAGCTGGACCTAGCAAGTCTAATGCAGGGATTGGCAACTGCAGAGAGAGACCTCAGGTTT
Organism: Phylloscopus collybita; assembly: GCA_027886175.1. Lineage (NCBI taxonomy): Eukaryota > Metazoa > Chordata > Aves > Passeriformes > Phylloscopidae > Phylloscopus > Phylloscopus collybita. The sequence continues at coordinate 6,984,638 of JAJNNQ010000002.1, forward strand.
GGTTCCTGGTCCCAGAGCTTCTCCTGGCTTTGTAATAGATTCTAGCATTGCACTCGCTTTGAGAGTAAGAAACTGAGAGCCTGAAAAGTTGCAAAAACTGATCTCAGACCCTATGTTAAAGCAAACTGAGCTAATGGAAGCCTCAGACCCAGTATTTCTCGTTGGCTGGGCTTAAGTAGGGCAACATTGCCAGCGTTATTGCAGTTTGTTTAAAAAGATGTTCCTGAGCTATTTACTTGAGACTAAAGAACCCCATGGCAGAGCAGTGAGATGATAGCTGGGCTTAGGGACATCTTGCAGATGTGTTCCCTTTCCTTTACAGCCTCCCCAGATAGTTATGATCTTTGCAGAGCAAGCACTCAGCTGCTATGATGATGGGCAGAGAGGTAAAGCTCCAGGATAGGGAGATGAATGCTGGAGGAGCAACCTCTGCCTTTTCTTTAAGTAATTATAGCCCTATCTTTATCCTGGCACTCCTCACAGAGCTTACATTTACAAAATGAAATTGCCTATGAGGCTGCACAGTTTCAGCAAGCCATTTGAAACTCCAAGACAGCTGTGGCTGCCTGATTCTGGATGGTGCTGAGCAAACATAGGTGAGATTTTGAGGTTTTTACTTTGGGGTCTTAAGGGATTTCAGCAAATATATGTTTGCCCAAATACGTATTTCTTGTTCACTTGAGAATATTTGAAAATTGAAAATAAGCCTTTGGATTCTGAAAGATAAAAGAAAGTAAATGTAGTCTTACTTTTCTTTTACTTACAATGTTAAAACACAGCCCTGTTGTGCAAGGTCCATTGTCAGGATTCTTCTATCCTCAGAGCAGTTTTTAATGACAGCATTCCTAAAATCTTTTTTCCTTACTGACAGGCTACACAAGAATTTTGGGGGAGAAGGAGAAGCTGAAGGAACTTTTTCTTCTGCTTTTCATGCTCAAGGTGTCCACTGGGTACAGATCTGGGACGTCTTCCAAAACAAACAAGAGGGATGTTCCCAGGGCCTTGGTCTAAGTGAAAAGATCTTGCTTTAGGGAAAATGGAACATTAAAGAGGAGAATGAGGCCCCCTGCATTGCATCCAGTCACCTTTTGGATGGGAGTGTTTCCCATGGCCACCAAACTGGTCCACTAAAAATAGTCTCTGAATATTGCCAGCAGTTTCCATCTTCCATTGAATCAGGCATTTTGAATGCAATACATGAAGTAAGAGCAAGAGAATGCAAAGAAGTCAGAGAAGGAATAAAACTGACTTCTAGATGGGGAGCTATCAAAACAGAGGTAAAAAAAAAAAAAGAATGATCCATAGACCTCAGTTGTTTGTAATCTTTTATATCTGTTTTGAAAATCTCAGAACTTTGCCCCAAAAGAAATTCTGAAATACTGCAGGAATATCATGTCAGGAATGTTCCAGTGCTGCATTTTAAAAGGAATGAAATCCTCTGCAAAGGCTGTGGTCTTCTTGAGCAAATTAGACAGCGACAGCAGTTTAATCAGGTTGGGTAGGATTCAGGTCACATATTATGATGCCTAAATATGGGTGTCTGTGTGTTCACATGAGGAATCTGTCTAAGCTTCCCTTGTCAGTAGAGTTCTGATGTAAAGTCAAGTCAACACAGGCTAAAGAACTGTTCAGTGACCTTGTGTTTGGGACCTACCTGGTCCTCCACATCTCTGATGAGGATTTGGAGCCATGGCATTGGAAAGAGATTAGTTCTAATTATTCTCAGTACAAACGTTTCATTTAGGTGTCTGGCCATCTGCAATTTTCCAAAACACTTAAGTACACAAAGAAATTAACATTTCAACTTTTGGTCTCAGTTCAAGGTGGAAAAGTACCACTGAAATATCACAATTATTTTCAAAGCATCAATCAAAATGCCTGCCTGCTTTGCTTCTGGAGTCATCTGTGGGGCTGTATTTGTTCTTCTTGGCAAACTTGAGTGACTTGAGGGGTAGCAGCCCAGACAACTTTAACACAGCTTCTGTTGGTTTGCTGAGGGGGTTTGGAAGCACCTGATTGATCTGTGGCTGAGGAAATATGTGCTAAGTTTGGCCATGTCCATATTAAGCCACTTTGAATGTCAGCCTGGGCTGCATTAATTGGTGGAGTCCATTGTGCAAGCATCTGTCCACTAGCTGGGAGAAAACACATTAAAGGTACAGATCAGTTAAGCCCCTGTGTGAAGTTCCTAATGAGAATAAAAGTGTGCAGACTATATTCCATTTCATATAATTACCAGTTATTTGAACTCTCAAGTGTCCAGTCATTCCTTTGACCGCTTCTGTCTAAATTTAGTTTTAAAGACCCCCGAAACAACAAAAACCCCAAAAAATCCTTTCTTAATTTGTCCAAAATGTTTGGTCTCTACTTCAATTGCCTTTAAATCCTGTCAATTAAAATTTATAATGGAGAAAACCTGTTAATAGTGAAATTAATCCCCTTGCATTCCCAAAGTGTGCAATAAGTCTTCTCACCCAATTGTAATAAAATTTGTTGTGGCATAGTTTTTGGGATCAATACAGCAGACCACTGTCAATCAAAGAATTTTCTCCTTACTTAAAAGTTAACAGACTTTTAGTGTCTTTGTGCTGCACTGAGGACAGTCTGAGTTACCACAGAAGATTAAATCTTTAATTTTACATTACTTTAGCCATCTCTATAGAACAAAGTGGGCTTTACCTGTTGAATATGAGGCTTATGTGAGCTGAAGTGCTCTTGAGACATTAAGAGGCAGTCTTGAACAGTCTCTGAGATTTAAGCTGAGGGGAATTCTAAAGGGATTACTGCAGCATTTTACATAAAACGAGAAATAAAAACAGACTTGAGCAATGCATGATCATAAACGCATTCCTGCTGTGATCAAGAGTTCTGTTCCCATTGCTGTTCTAAGACTAAAGCAGGAAGAACTGTCAAAGGGCAACCATACTTGTAAGGATTTGTACAAGTCCAATTTATAATGAAATTAAGGGGCTGAGTAGTTCTGAAAGATTTGTTAAAAAGGGAGATACTTTTCATAGTCTCACCAGCCCAGAGGTGAGAAACAGAAGCATTATTGGAATACTGTTTTGCAGAGGAGGCAGGCTACTTTCCAAGAAGAGACATGGCTAAAAACTCTTACACAAATAAGCAATTTTAGCAAAAAATCACAACAATTTTTAACTATTGCTAACACTTTTCTAAAGAAAACAGAGGCTAACAAATTATGAAGAAATAATTCAGAAATAAAGTGAATACTGAGTGACTTATGTCTACCTTTATATGCTTAGTTTATGAGAAAATAAGGAGTAAGTGTATTATTTCTGGCAGTGATTCACCTTTCCTTCACCTTTACTACAGCTCCCTTTATTGCTGAAATGGTGTAAAAAGCCTTCTGTACTGCCTGTACTGAGAAAGAAATCTGTCTGTGTTTGTGTAAATGTGTGAAACATGCACATAAAACACAGTATACTCAATGTTTTAATGGAGAAATTAGATAGACCACCAGTAACTGTCAGCAAATAGAATTAGCAAAACAGCTAATGGAGAAGAGATAAATATATGAAATTTACTTTACAAAACTGATCTGAATGGAAGTTAAATTTGTCCATCGTTAGACAATGTGATTATTAAATCTCAGCAAATATTTATTTGGGGAAATACCAGGGAGAGATTTCCATCTCTATTTATATGACTAAGTGGTTGCAATCCCTCTGTGGAGATCTCTTCTGTTCAATTAGAAGCAGCATGAAAGGGAATTAGGATCATAGAAAAGAAGTATTTAATAATTGTCCTACAATAAAATATGAAATATGAGTGGAGATCAAGCAGGCATTGTGAACCATGTGCATAATTATCATAAACTTTTATGCTGCATCTTGGTCTTTATTATGGCCTCACCATGTAAAATACAGATCAGCTTCAATTAGAGTAATTTAAAAACAGAAGGTCACCTTTCAACATAGCTTCTCAAATATGCAGCATGCTACATGGATAAATATTATATTTAAATTATTAATGCTATATGTTGATGCTATATATGGTTATCCCAAACTCTATTCCATTTCATATAATTACCATTTTCTTCCCTGTTCTCTAAACTCCTCTGCCTTTTCCAAGATTTCTGGTCATTTTAATCAAATGAAGGGAATGAAAATTCTGAATGGCTGCTCACAAACGTTATTGAATGATTATTTTACCTTTGAGAGATGGCTACCAAAAAGTTACTCCCTATTTCTCAATCATGGCACCTTTCAGAAAGTGCAAGGATTTACCCCTGAGGAAATGCAAACATATAAATATTCGACATCTGTAAATATTTAAAAAGAACTAGGATATTCCACAGTAGTGAGGAGAACATACCTGAAAGCTTCTGAGAGCAGTAAGCACCCAATGAATTTAGCTGGTGATCCTGACATTCTGTTGTAAAGTCATCCTGCTGTGAGCTGAAGATTAGATAGCCTAGTCTGGGCTGTGTTTATTTTGTTATGTTGAAAAAGATATCTCAGTTGATTAAAATATTTTTTATAGATTAAAGACATTTTTGTCATTTTTAATGACTTACTACTAGTACTTTATAAAAAGTATTTGAGATTATGTTGACATATGCTTTAAAACAAGGAAAGCTCAAGTGGTATTTAATGGATAACTTATTACAAAGAAGGAATTCTCTAGACCTGCTTTAATTCACATTGTTTGGATGGAGCACCTTTTTCACACGATAAAGCACTATGGGTACAGCTAAGGAAGACTCGTGTGGCCAGAGAGCAAATCAAAGTCCCCTGCAAACAGGGAAGGGCTCCAGTGCTGTTGTATATTTGAGGGAGATCAGAACTGTGTAATGTACATCACATTCCACAGAAACCACCCTGAGTCCCTGAGGAACCTGGTGGAGCCACATGGACATCAGCAATATCAGCCTTGTCTTCTTTCCCCACTGCTGTCCTTGTCATTCAGGGACCAGAAGTGGAATCATGGCCTCAGGAAATGAGATCCTTTCCTGGTTCTGAGTGTGTGCGTTCTCAAGGGACAGGACAGGCAGAGAGGAGTTCTCAGAGGGTTCCCTCTATCAGAGCTGCTTGTCCCTGTCAAAGAGTGGAACCACAAAAATGAGCTTGTGCATAAAACCCATGACTGACATCTTCCTCAACATTAGCTAGGTTGCCTTGCACTGGTTGTGTGGCTCCATCATTTTGTATATCTGCTCACATGATGAGTCCCAAATATTTGGTTTGGTACAGCTAGGGCTCTGTTTGGGCAGGTGGTAGTTGTGAGCTCTAACTCCTCAGTCTAATACGTATCCATTGACCGTCTTCCAAGCTTCTGGGCAGAGACATTAATTTTGTTATGGAAATTCAAGAGGAGTGATTGTATTTGCATTTTTTTTTTTTAAATATAAGGACCACAGCTGTTGGTGATTCTTCACTTTTCATTTATTTTGTACAATTATGATGTGTATTGATGGTTGGAGTGTCATCACAATGTGCCTCCTAGAATGAGGACATTCAGTAATCTGCTCTATGACTCCATGACATCTGTGACACCCCTGCACTCTTTAATACAAGTCTGTGGAGCTGCTGACTCCTCTGTTGCAAACAAGCAAATTCAAACATGATTAATTTGGAGAAATGCAAAAATTGTCACTGACAACAATATTGTTTCTTTGGGCTGGGCAAAATTGCATTTGCACACATTAAACATTCTTTAAATGCTGTGCTGGGTCTCCAGAGCTTAGAAGTTAGGAACTATACTATTCTAAATATTTAGAAATATTTAGATTTCTAAACCAAGTGACTTCCACACAAACCTGAGTACCTCACTGTAGGAACACAGATGCTCTGCACTTGGCATGTGGATACCAAGTAAAGGCAGGGTTCCTGTCCCTGGAAGGGTCTGAAGCAGCTCTGAATGGACTAAGGCATCTAGACTCAGACTCAGCTCAATTTCATGTACCACAATGAGCTTTCAGGAGCTCACATTGAATGTTTTTGACACAATAACACTGAAAAACTCCAGTAGAGTGGGGCTGAGCTACAGCTTTAAACACCAAGAATGCTTAAATATCCAAGTCAAAGTATTTTTCTGAAATTTCAGTTCCAGATCTGTCTCCAAAATAAAAGGATGCCCTTTGCCAGAGTTAGTTTAGATGAGACCTAGCTGGGAGGAATCTCAGTTGGCCTGTCATTTGGGATTTGAGTCTCACCACTGAGCACATCGTACTGCAATGCAGCAACTTTAAATCAGAGCTTTCTCACAGGAACAATGCCCAGCGAAAAGCAAAGAAGGAAACCAAAAAACCTTAATCTTCTATTACACAGGTTCGATTCCAAGAGAAACTGAGACAGTGAAAGTGTTACTTTTTACTCTAGTGTATTTTCATTAATGTTAGGGGTTACTTCAAAGTCATGGAGGTAATAGAAATATGCCTGAGAATTATTTTTCACTGCCACTGAATACCCTGATTCTAATAGTAATTGTAATTAAAACAAAATTAGAAGTTTGAGGTCTCAGTCAATTTTTTTTCTTGATATTTGTTCTTTTTTCAATCGGATGGTTGCTTCATAAAGCTGGTGGTCTTCAAGCTTGACTTTGTCTCTTGGTTAATTTTAAATACCAGAAACTGGAACAACATGCAGGCAACAATTACTTAAACCATAGCTGGCCAAAACCATGTTCAAAATGGTAAACCTAGGATTGATAGGTTCTTTTATATTCTGTTGACAAGCTGCTAAATCCTAAATAATCTAAAAAAACATAAACTGAACCTGAACTTCATTCTGTCCTTCAGTGGTCCTAGAGTATGTCAGAGGTCTGAGAAAGCTGCAGTGATCCCTTGCTGTGATCTTGGGATGTTGGCAAAATGTATAATCTATGTGATGTGATGATCCATAACTCAGTGCACATGCAGCCATGCAAAGGCAAAGCTTTATGTATTTCTGGGATTCCTCCATGTCTTCACTCTCCAGGGGTCTTCTTGCCCCTCTCTGTCTCCATACTTACAGAAACACTGCCCAGGTCTCCCAGCCAGAGAGGTCAGAAAGGTTTTTGGTCTCTGACAACCTCCTGTGTGGGTTGTCATGAAGGGGTGTCTGATGTGCCTGTTGACAAAACTTTTCAACAGCTCACACAGGCTACATTGGTCCTGTCACCCAGTGAAGCCTGTTTCCCTTTAAAAATCGGCACCAGCTCCCATCAATTTGCATTATTCCATTACTCACCACAAAGAAGGCTTTCCGGCAAGGTGCTTCAACAATCACTTGATAATGGTTGAGAGGCATAAATAATCATTTAAAAACTTGTGTGACTTTAATCAGCCATCAGGCCATTTAGGCAGGATTTTAATGCTGCCTGGTAGGAGAGCGTGCATAATGGGGCCTCTTCGGAGGCATTTTTCACAACAGATTACTCAGCATATAGCAGGGGATATATTCAGAATTAAGGTGTCTGAGCCAAAAGAACTGGGCAGGAACGGGCAAGCTCTACCAATTCATGCAGATAAACTCAGTAAGCAAGGCTTTGTTTGCGGGCAACCTCGCAGGCATCGCTCTTGTGTCACGACAGCTCTGTTTGCACGGGAGCACCAGCCCAGAGAGCCCATCTGTGGAGAATTACCCAGCACAGAGATGAGCCAGCAGAGCCCTGGAGGGCTGCAGGATTTAGCAGAAGGTACAGAAGGAGTTTCACCATGCTCCCATGTGTTAGCAAAAGCCAGACAGACAATGACACCTTGCAAACAGTATGGCTTACCTCTGTAAGGACACTCTGTAAAGCACTCTCCTCCCCATCCAATAAATAAGGAAACTGAGGCAGAGATAACTGAATTGCTGCCAGGACCCAGTACTGCTTTAGCAAGCCAAGATTTAGATTCAACTCCTCAAAACAGCTGGAAAACTCCAGCAAAGCCTCAAATATTTATTTAACCTACCTTTTAAATCCATAGGTTGCACAGTCTTAATAGATTTGAAAAAAAAATTAGTTAAATTGCATAAAAAAAATGCTCAGAAGCACCACCTTGTAGGGTGCACAGAGCACTGTGCCAGAATGAGACAACACACTAAAGCACAGAGAACAGGATTTACCCCTCCAAAGGGCTGTCTTAAACAACAGCAGTCTTAGGGTCTTTTCTTGACAAAGGAATATAACCTTAGAAGATATTTTTGGTACCTAAACAAGATATTGATAGTTAGTTAGTTAGTTAGTTAGTTAGTTAGTTAGTTAGTTAGATAATAGATGTATGTCTGTGTGTCTGTGTGTGTGTGTGTGTCACTTTGCAGTTACTTTTTGAAAGAGGTTTCAGATTCTGAGTCATGGGCAAGCTGTTGACAATTTTACCTTGAGAAATTTATTTTTTCCTTGCTTGCAGCACATCAGTCTCTTTCCCTGCTCTTTGGTTACTCAGTTGACCTTCACACACCTCCACAGGAAGGTCTGAGACTGCCTGTTGGCTTCTCTCAGAGGAATGTCCTCAATGGAGCTTGCTGTCAACACAGCTTTCAAGACAAAGAAGGTAAATCTTTAAAAATGTAAACTGGAGCACTGTGCCTAACTCTCTTGAATTGTTAGTGGGAGCAAGACACATTACTGCCCTTTGTTCTTTTGAAAATCACCCTGAGAGTTATTTATCAGATTAAGGTTTTAACACAAATAGTGTGACTCTTGCCACAATCCATCCATTCAAATCATCAGGAAAGAGGAAGAGCTTGAGTTTTGCACTTGGATTATCCTCAAGAAATGTTCACGGTTAAAAAAAACAACTTATGGAATCTGTGTTTGAATCTACATCCAACACCATGCAAATATTTGCATGCTGTAACTTAACTTGACATAAATCAGGGTTCTTGTCAATTAATTGTTCGATTAATCAGTGGCTTGATTTGTGCATCAGAGCAAGAGAGAGAAAAACAGCCCAAAACAGCTGTGTGATTGATTTCTGTTTTCCTCCAGACCAATTTCAAGTATTGTATAAATACCAACTTCTGTTGTGGTTAACTTCCTCTAAAGATAAAGAGGGAGGCCAAAAGCTTGCTTTTCTACTGTTCTTGCTTGAACACTGGTAGATCTGGAGCTGTGACAGTCCCAGTACGAGCCCGGAAAGGCCAAGGGATGTTGAATTTTGTGCCACTGATTTACATCAGGTCAGGTTGGGAGATTTGTCCCAGGGTACCTGGAAAACATGAGAGTTTTCAACTGTTTTGGAATTACTTTTGAGCCCTCTGGCAGGAGCAGCTTTGTTGTACAAGTAGGGTAAGCATTCAGAACATAAAAATCATCAGGACAATGTTCAAATTAAAGGAGGAAGAAGAGTCTGAGGTTCTTATGACCAGCAGCAGATGCTCTAAATGCAAGGCAAGCACCCAGTGCATCAAGGAGTCAGTGCTAACCTGTGAGTGGACTCTTGATCTCCACTGAGGATGCTGATGGGTCTGACTCCCAATGTACACAGTGGTTTGCTCATCTGGATTAGCTGTGTCCCTGCCCTGTCCCATCCAGTAAATGCCAGTCCCTACTCATCAACCACACTATCCTTAGGCGTGGTGTGTTGGGCTATGAAACCTCTACTCTCACAGCAGTTTGGAAGTGTCTGACAAGGAGGTGCCCTCCTCTTCCCTGGCAATGAAGACAGATGTGGATGCTCTGCTAGGCTGATACAGATGAGGTAAGCAGGATTATCTGCTTCACACTTGGGCTGACTTTACCTCCCGTGTCACACATGGATGCTTACCTACTGTCCATATTTGCCTTTATATGCACTCAGTGTGGCAGATAAAACAAGGGAGTTATAGTTATTAAAGCTGTGTGCAACCTCTTGTGTCATGGACTCAGCAGCTGCAGGTCAGTGCAAGAACAAACCTGCTGCACTGCTACACATGATTCCCCAGTCATGCCGGGAATCAAACAGCAGGATGTGTGTCATAGTCTGTGGGACATGTGACATAGTCCTGGGAATTTGAGTTAAGTGTTCTCCTTTTCCTGTCAGTGAAGTGAAGTGAAAAGTCTTGGAAATTTGTCAGGCGATAAAAATTGAGAACTTTGGGCTTCTAGAGGCACGTGGAGTGGGGAATGAATGGGTTTGTGTGGAATCAGTGAAGGAGGCTCGGCGCGTCCTCTGTCTGGCTGTGCCCTGGACTCCTGCACAAGGAGAAATGCAACATCTCTTGGCTGTGGGGTGAGGTGGGTACAAAGGCATGGTGAAAGTCCCCTCCTGCTCAGGAATGCACTCAGGAGAGCTTGTCACATTTTACTGAGGGTTTCAGATATAGGGATATAGATATAGATAGATATAGATAGATATAGATATAGATATAGATATAGATAGATATAGATATATCTCCAGATGACAGGAGATCCTTTGGGATATAGACCAAGAAGTCAGAGCCTGGAACTGAGACTCTGGTCATCTATTTGATCACACCACACACTCAAGCAGTGAGAGAAGTCAAGCTCCTTCAGGGAAAAATGGCACTTTTTATATATTTAAAAATAATGCCATTCAGAAATATCAGCAGCAGTTCAGAGGCCGATTTCATTTTTTTGTATCTTTCATCTCTGCTGTCTTTCTTCTTTGCTTTCCTCTGCTTTGCCAGCAGTGTTTCCACCGAAAGACTTCCAGTGATTGGACAGTTTCCCTTTTCACTGACAAACCCCAGAGACTGTGGTGCAAAGGAGACACATATAAACTGCTGTGTAGCTGCTTGACAGCTGGGGTTTCCAGCTGCTTAAAAAGCCCTTCAGGCCTTAAGTATTGACCATTCTTTGCCAGACATTGCTCAGTTCTAAAATAGTGGTAGAAGCTCTGGGAGAAACATCACTGCATTAAAATTGTGGCAGACCAGAAGAAAAAAAAATTATGGAAAAAACACAAATTGCCTGGCACATGTAAAAGAAGATGCAAACTCTTGTTGCTGGAGATTCACTACAGCCAATATTAAAGGCAGCACCATCATGGAGATGCATTTGGAATAATGCAAGTTTTAATGTTTCGTAAGGACTAACATGGCAGGTCACTCAGAGATGACACAAGAGACTCGTATCTGTATGGGCGTTCCTGGAATTCTTTTGGAAATGTTTAGGATGATGTTTTAAGGGAATATTAGTATCCAAATCTCTAGGGCAATGCTGAAAAATTCAGTCCTATACAATGCCACATAATACAGACAGAAAAGCAGCAGAATCACAGATTCTTTGAGGAACACAAACTTCCTTCTGGCTTTGGAGTTTTCCATACCCTGATGAGTTAATCAAAGCTATGTGCTTAAGCTTTGGATTAAATGTAGAAGAGAATGTTTCAGTAAATTATATTTGGAGATGCAGGTCACAGATTTCAAGGTGTAACTCAGTAAGTACTAAAGACAAGAAGAAAACAGAACAGACATCCCTTTGCATATTGCTGAAAAATGTGGATAAACATGCAGTAAGCAAGGTTTGTAAGAAAGCTCAGACAGCCTCTATTTTCCAGGTGTTGCTCTTGATGACAGCCATGGGGTCCCAAGGGAAGAGGCAATGTTCCTAGACATACTGGAGGACTGTTTCCTTACAAGGTTTGTTTAGCAATCAACAAGAACAGACATTGTTTTCACTGTGTCCTAGGAAGTGAGCCAGGTATAATAAATAAGTAAGGAGTTGGTAAACATCCAGGGTCTCCTGTTCACAGTATCATCAAAAAAACTCCTGAGGATATGTGCAGAAGTCAGCAGCACAGAAATATTGGCACTGTGGGAACAAAGAGCAAGGTAAAGAAAGTTGACTGATATTGCCAGAAGAAACATCTTGTAAAAGTGGAAGACATAAAAGAGAAAGTTAGAAGTGATTGCATTTCATCAAATAAAAGCAATGTTACTTTTTACATGCAACATAAAGAGCAAATTCTAAACAAATTTGTGAAGAAAAATATCGGTTTTATGCATGCAAGTTTTGGCTTGTTTACAAGCATTAGGTAAATATGGCTATGCATCCAGAAATCAAGCATAGGCTTGAGGCTAATGTACAATCTTTTTTAGGTTTCTCATATAATGACTAATGACAAGGTCAGTAGTTCAATTTGCACCAATCTGTATATATCATGCAAGAACAGTGCAACCCTTTAACCCTGTGTGAGAAAGTAATAGCATTTTCTCACTATCTAAAGCAACTGCTGTTATCCTCCTTGTTTTGATATCCCTGGCATTTTTTCAAACTTGGGGTCTTGCTCTTTGAAATTTGTTGGAGTCTTACTCTGTCATGGCTATGGGATGATTTTGCAGTATGGAGGAAAGGAGTTGTCTTTTCTGTATTCAAGCTTGTTCCATCCAATTTGAGCCTCCTTTCCTCCAGACTGGAATGGGGTAGGTATCTGTATTAATTTTGTCTCTTCCAGTCTGCTGGTCAACAGCCCTATCATGTTATTCTTTACCTAGTTTCCCTCTAAATTAACTTCTCATCATACACATATCAAACAAAAGTGTTCCTTGCTCCCACTCACCTTGTTTGTCTTTCTTTGAACTGCCTTATTTCTGGTGTGAATCAGTGGTGAGACAGATTTATTTCATCTAACTTTAAAAATGTAGAAGTTAGACCTGATCTAGTCTCATTTAATCCTGTCAGATTCTCTAGTCTATGAAGAAAAACAAGCATCTCAAGAGGGCAACATTTTCATAACTGTTTCAGAAAGATTATACATCTTTCTTTAGTTCTGCTGTATGGAACAACAAGCACTGCTGTAAATATCTAAAGGCCAATGTTAGTTCTTTAAATGTCTGAAGGCAAAGGTGAACAAAAGCCTTCTTCCTCTTGAGGAAACCACCCTGGTCTCTCTATATGGTCAAAGGAAATCTAGTGGCCAATGTCCATGGAAGTTTTAGTTCAACTTCTCCTCCTAATGCAAAAGAGATCAGATGAACCATGGGCCGGGGTTCTAGCATGGAAATATCTGCTTAGGATCAACCACAACAGTGGAAGAAACAACCCATTGACAGTGGTGAGGATCTCTGATACAACAGTAAAGGATTAAGCTCAGAAATTATTGCACGAGAGAGAGCACATACCTGGCAGAACAGAGCCATCAGATTTCCAATGACACTGGCCAGAAAATGTGGAGGGTTCATTTTACATTTTTCAACCAGTTCTGTTCTCTTGTGTTACTTTTTTCAACTGTTCTCTATAATTTCTTGCATTTTGTTTGCTGTGGCTTTCACCCCACTGCCTACTGGCATCTTATATGGAAGAACTCAGTCTGCCAACCAGATCTGTTTCTTTAGCTATTGCCATAAATTGAAAACCATGCAAAATGTGACTACAGCTGCACACAGTAGCCTGCTAAATAGCCATGCATGGCCTGGGGCAGACTGGCTATTTATTTGGCACCCTTAGAGAACAAAAACTGGAGCACTTTTACCGTCTTTAATTGGAGGTAAGCTACTCTTTGTAGATGCACGTATTGTAAAAGGAATGGGGAATACCATGAGTACCAGTAATACCTTGCATAACAGCAAAAAGTTAAAAGGGAACTTGTTTTTGAGGGCTCCCATAGCAATAGCCTCTGCATCACATGAGCAATCCCCTCAGCCATCTGAAAATAAACCGCGTTTAATTGACTGGATAAGCAGATCACAAACGTTAAAGCCAGGAATGCCCCTTCAACTGTAACTTTGAACTGGAACTCGCACACCCTTTGGCAAAGCCTTTACACAGAAACGTGTACATCCCGTGGCTATAACAGTAATTTTGGCTGCAACAGTAACATGTACACCCTTTGGCAAAGATCTCGCACAGAGGAGGAAAATTTTTCCTTTTTTTTTTTTTTTTTTTTTAAAAAGCGGAGCGTTTTCCAGTTAAACCCTGGCTGTGCAACACCCTCACTTCATTATTGCAAGAGTATCTTTGAAAATATCTTTCATCCCACTACAGTGAAAAAGTGCTCTGCACCCTGCACACCATCAGCAAAGAGAAAAAGAGGCATTTTAGGATTCTTTTGGTTTGCAAACCAAATTTAGTTCTCTGATATGCCCATGAGGGATCTATAAAAAGACCGCTGAATTAATAGGAGTTATTAAATGCTTTCACATCCTTAAGTAGATCAGAATTGAACCATTAGAGCACATTTATGCACAGGTACAAATTTCATTCTAAAAGGAAGTATTTATTTAAATTACCTACAGAAATTTTTGCTTGACTCCTCTTTTATCTAAGCAAACGAAGATAATACCAAGAGGGCTTCCATGCAGCAAATAAGCAAACCCTGAAGTAAAATCCTCAGAACAGAAACTTCTGTGCATTCTGTCACGGGCATAAATAATGTTCACCGCACACCTTTTGAAAGAAGAGCCACTGAAGTCGTGACAAGTGGTGCCAAAATCTGTGGAAAATTCATGTTTGTGTGTGTATGTACATGGGTGTACACAGTTGCTCATTAGAAAATGTGCACACTGGAGCAATGAGACAGCCAATGGAAGGAGCCAAAGGGCAGACTCTGACTTGGCTCAGCACTCATGAATGAAGATGAGCCAAGGAGGAGCAAAGGACATTGCCAACAATTTGGCACAATTTCCTGGCAGTCAGTGATCACTTCAGGTATTTTTCTTTCAAGGTGTGTACAGGCACATCCAGTGACTCACTTGTATTTATATCCAGAGAGCCAGGATGGACCCATACCTTGGCTCTGAGCTGTACCACGTCCCATGTTTATAGCCTGTCTTGTTCCCGTAAGCAGAAAGCAAGAAGGGGAGCTGCCTGTTCAACTGTCCTCTTGTGAAAGTGAAGTTTTTTGGCTGATTTAAAGACTACAGACTCACTAATGCAGAATCCCTCTGCCTCTTTGAGGTGGGGAGAGAGTCACCTGCCAATGGGACAGGGAACTTGTTGTCCAGCTGTCCCTACACCATCCTTGCTCCATATAACCTGCAGTGGCTTCACTCTTCTCTTCTTGTCACTGCTCTATCAGCTTTTAATCAGGGGATATTTTCCTATCACTGGTCATCCATAGTAAGATCTCAGGGAGCTCAAGGGCCTATCAGTCTGATTCTGCTGTGAATAGCCATGAACTTAAGCCTTACCTGTGTCTGCTCACCCACTGAAATTACTGGGATTTCAGTATCTTTGATATTCTCTGTTCTTCATATTCTATTCCCCATCAAAACTTCCCTGTTGTTCCATTTCCTAGACTCCCTTTCAATATAAACCTACAGAACTTTGACTGATGTAAAATAACTTACACTCTGCCTGAAGTCACCTTGCCACCTGGAATCACAATGTGGTCAAGGAGAGATGTGGTGAGCCATTATTTTTAATTTCTGTTTTATTTTGAGACATGCTTGACTGTCATTTTCTCTCATCACTGCTAAAGGAAAACAGAGTTGACCAAATATGATGACAAACAGAATCATAAAAGCCTAAGTAAGCTATAAGCCTTACTCAGCATACAGTGGAAAAGAACATTTTTAAGTGTTGGAGCATTAAAGATTAAGCTACACTGCAGACCCTGAAGTCAGGATACCTTTGGGTTCTCATTGGGCATCCTGGAAGCTCTTGGGTTTCACACGTTGCCCTTAAATGAGTGTATCTATCTGAATGACTCACACAGTCTAAATCTACAGGAATTTTTTAATCATCTGGGTAAATAAAGGTAAAATACCATATAGATTCACGGAGCAAAACATTAACAAGAACTGAAGACCACCTCTCCCACTGAAATTAAAGAAAATCAAAATAATCCCACCCATCTAATAGTCCCTGTGCCTGGGCACCAATCCCTCTAAAACCTTAAGAAATGGAACTCACAAGTTTCACCCATGAAAAACAAAGAAATCAGATATCTTGGAAAGAAACATATTGCTACCAGTCTGTATGTCTGTCTGGCCTCCACTTTTTAGGACTTCAAACCCATTGTTCAGTTTGCATGTGAAGGAATACCAAGCTGGACAGGAGCTACAAAAAGGAGTCCCTTTGGATGAGTGAGTTGTGTACTGGGAAAAGGTGTTCTAAGTTCAGAAATGCATCTGCTTAAAACCAGTGCCTGACAAATGGAGCTTGCACAGGGTTTGAATGAGGATAATGAGGTAGTTCTGCAACACATGTTTACAGGTGCTTTCTCTGTAGCTTGAAAAGCAACTTGAGATAAAACACGAGGATGTCTGCTTGAAAAGGAAACAAATTGGCTTATTAACTTTGCTTTCCTGGCAGTGTTAGCAGGCTGAGTATGTTTCAAAAAAGCAAAAGGGGTTTTTTGTTCTACATCTAAAATTGGAGTAATGAAAAATGTGATACATCACTACATCTACATAGGGAAACATTATGAATATTTATTTATGTTTTATTTTAAATGGTTATTCCCTAAAGATAAAAACATTTTTATTTGTGGTGAAAATTTAAAAGTCATTAGTCTATTCTCCTTTCAGTTTCTCTGTGCTTTTGCCCATAAAACTCAGGCTTTGAGGAGCTTATTTTCTAGCAGAAAAGTCAATAACTTCTGAAACTTTCCAGTTTGGCAGAAATTTAGTTAAATACAGATTGTCCCAAGGGTGGAGATGACATAGGCATACTCCACATAACCCTCATGGTGGTCTGTCTGGTCCTGGAATTAAATAGATATTTTCAGAGTTACCTGCTCTATTTACAAAGCTGAGATGGACCATGTTGTGCAAGAACTTGTTTCTAACGGGGAGCTGATTAGCCCAGAGACTTGTGCCTACAGTGAAAACATCTATGTTTGCATAGATTTTAACTCTTGCTGCTTTTCTGAAACAAAACAAAACAAAACAAAACAAAACAAAACAAAACAACAAAAAACAAAACACCACCAAAAACAAACAAACAAACAAACAAACAAACCCCAGCATGAAAAATTTACTTGAAAATCTACTTCTGATTCAAAAGCAGCTTTGATACAAATTTTTAATAAGCCTGAAAATAGATTTTCCTTGCAGCAGGAGAATGCATCTTTGAACACCCAAATATGATACTGAGTCTTCTCTGTATAAAACATTTACCTTCACCATCAGCTGAGAAGTTTTCATCCATCTGGGCATCAGATTGAACCTGGCTTCCACCCCAGCCTTGCTGGGACTTAATTTCACCACAAATTCTTGATTAACATATTAATTGCATATCATATTTTTTTAAAAAAATACATGCATTTTTCCTAATTCTTACATGTAGTCTGACAGTGAAACAGAGGGTTTAGAAAATGACATCTGAGTGGCTGAGAGGAGACACATTTAGAAAGATCTGTATCACATCTTGCTTAAACTTTACACAAATAATGTTTTATTTACTTAAATAGAATTGCTTACAGAAAACAACAATTAATGACCATACACACAGTATACCCAAAGCAATGTACTTTAAGGCAATCTTAAAAATATTCAAACTTTCAGAGAATGCCAGGGCAAATTTCCTTTCATCTTTTTACAGCTCTCCTACAAATATTCCTCTGTTTAAGTGATTTTTATTCCTCTCAGTGAAGATGGGTCAGTATTTCCTCTTACAGTTTTACATAAAAAATCAGTAATTACTGTGAGTGGAAATCTAAGAACCAAGCACTTATTTTGAAATCTAATCTCAGGATGACTGAACATTCTATTTTAAATCTAGTTTCATTTGAGAATGCCTATTTAGGGCTTGATCTGATTCCTTTTGCCAGTTTGGTGACAGTAGCATGGCTATATATTGGATTGCTGAACACTGAAGTACCAAAATCTTGTCTTTACTAAAGGCTTCAGTCCTCACCTGTGGAAGAACACAATGGGCAGATATGTAGACAAAAACTTCAAACAGGTTTTGGAAGAGAAGCAATGTAATGTCTTTCTATAAATGAAATAACCCTAAAAATCATATTATATTTACAGGTCTCATTAAAAGGTGAGATGTATTTCCTTCTTGTTCTTTAAATGTATGTTATGTCTAAAAAAAACCCTGAATACCCACAAATACTGAAAGAGAGAAATCAGCTTTGAACTGAACAGCATTTAGAGTTGTCATTTTATTTAAATACAATCTGAAATTGGGATTTTTTTACTCGTTATCATAATATTTAAATAGGTGCTACTGCTGCTATAAATCTATCCTAATCATGAAATCAAAGCTCCTTTTGCATATACAAGAGATCTTAAAAACTGCCTGAAAGTCTGCCAGATCTTTCCCAAAGTACGTAATCTTTGTAGAAGTTACTGTCAGAGCATACTGGTGTCTTGTAAACCCAAATATACTTTCTAAATCTCAGAGGAACAAGCAGAAAATACTCATCCAAGGCTCTCTCACAGACCTGAGATACCTCTGTGTAAGTCACAGGTAACTGCTAAATCCCTTAGAATGCCATCTGTCAAGTGATAGACATTGGCAGAGACCATTTCTTTATTCAGCTTTTTTAATTCTCCCAAGGATATAGTTTCAATTTTTCCCTTGGTATTTACAGGAGAGAAACAGGCTGCAGCAGATTTATGCTTTCTTTTGGGTTTTTTTTCAGTCACTCTTGGTGGGCACACCTTGCCAGGTTGGGGATGATGGATCTGGTGGAGCACAGCACCCCTGAATTGTATGATGAACTACCAGTTTAACAGACCCCCAACAGCACAGCACCATGTCAAGCCTTCTCAGATCTGACTGTAGACTAAGTGTGCAGGTTGAAAGTTTTTCAATGAAAGGAGGCAAGACAAGAATCCAGGATTTGCCATCCTTGCAGGCTGGGCTCTTAGTACTGCACTAAAATATCACCATCTGCAGGAGCATAAAGTGGCTTCTTTCTGTTTTGTTTTAGTTCAGTGTTTACCATGAAAAAGGCCCTGGTGACAGTGCAGAACTTTCAGTTTATTGCAAAATTTCTTCTGCCTGAGATACCAATTTAGCAGGGCTGCCTCAGGTGCTCAGGCTCTGTTGTGTACCTGCAGTGGATTACACTTGTACAGATTCATATGGCCAAAATGAGGTAAGATTTTTGTCCCTTGCCTCTATCAGGCATTAACAGGCTGGGTCTCACCACTGTGTGTGCAAGGAAATGAAGGGACAATTAACTGCAGCTTGATTAACACCCATCTTATATAGTAAGACTTATGTGTTGTGGAGTTCCTGTGCCCACAGTACTTGGTCATAAAAAAATGTTGAGCAGCAGTGTAAATATAGAAATATTTCATGTGTATTTGCAAAAAGAATCTGCCAGGAGAATTGATTGTGCCAAACATTTGTAGATTTGTAGGGTTGTTGTGACAACCCCACCCATGAGGGGAATGAAATGCCCTTAAGGGTGGTCGTAGCTGTCACTGGCACCTCAAAGCCACACCTGAGAAGCAGCACCACCACAGCATGTGGGTAAAACCACCTGGGTCCAAGGACACCTGCAGGCTGAAAATGTAAGCACACACTCCAGCACTTTCGTTTTTAGGGATGCTTTTTTCAGACTGACCATTAAGAAGGTCATTTCAGAAGCAAGAAACATGGAGTTTTTTGATAAGGAAGCCTGGTCATCAGAAACATCATCAGTGCATTCTTCTAACATGATTTAGACTGAAGCCCTTTGATGATGTTTGTTACAATACAGAAGGTTCTTCTTTACCTGACACCGGATATTGCAGGGCTTGGTTGCTGTGACTGAAGGCTTTAGGCATTTTATAATGGAAGACTTAAGATTTAAAAAATCCCCCAAATGATAAGCAGAGTATCCTGGCTTCCAGTTGTCTTTGAAGAGGATGAAATTGTTTTGCTTATGTGAGCCACTAGGAGAAGCTCCCCTGTCAGACTTTGTTGTCATATTCACCTGGGTCTACCTGGTCTCCTTTTCACATCTATGTGTGTTTGTAGTGGTTGTCTTTGCATTGTGCCTGTACCTGTGAAAATCTCCCCTAGCAACACCAGAATGCTCAGGAACACTGTCCTGTCCCCAGAGCCTGCCTGGGCTCTCCAGGATGGACTGATGAACTCACAGTCATTCCTGTTCTCCCTCAGGGACCAAGTCTGTACAGCTCCACAGCATCCATGAGTTGCTCTTTTAGTCCTCAGGAATAAGAATGGGAAAAGAAGGCTTTCTTCTTCAGGGACAGGAGAAAATCTAGCATCAAGACTGGGTCTTTATTTCTATCCCTGTCTCCTTCAGGTTAATACAAAAGATTAAAAATGTCAGCTTTTCCAGTGTCTTATTTACCCCTAGACTCTTCTTTATTATCTCTCATTCTTTTTCTTTTACTATGTTTCATTTTCTGGTAATGAATTTATGATTCAAAGGGAAAGCTTTGTGACCTTCCTGCCTTTGGATGATTTTTGTCCTGATCAGTCAGGGAGTTTTAGCGGAGCTGGGAAGTTGCTTGGACAGGGGAGTTGGGAAGAATCTGACTTCTTTAGGAGAGCTACAAGGCTGAATCCCTCAAATAAAAGTGGTTCTTGTAAGCCATTGAGCCCACATTTGGATCTGAATTCTCATATTGTCTTTGAGGTTTTGGGTCCCATGGGTCAGTCCATGCCTGAAAAAAAACAACACCAGTATTTTCCACCCTTGACTCCATCCAGGCAACTTTCTTGAATCCCTATTTCTAAAGAACTTACACAAAATAATCAGCTGACTAACAGGTACCAACAGCAGTGGTGATGCACCAATCCTATTAATTGACTTGGCTTTCATTATATATTCTCAAGAGATGCCTGTCCTGCTTTGGTCAGTCTCTTTGGTCATGCAGTTTGGAAAACGAGTTTGGTTCTGGACACATAACGCTGTTTGGGGAAAGGGAGAGGAGCAGGAAGAGCGTTCCAGGGAAAAGAGAACACATGATTAAGTACTGGAATGATTGATTTATGACAAAAGATTAAAAGAACTGAATATGTATAGCTAAAGGGAGACATGCTGAGTGCCTATGAGTAAGTGGAGGGTGTAAGCACCAGGGGAAAGACAAGGGTGTTGCAGAAGCCTATGAAGTAATGTGAAGGAAAATCTGGAGCAAGGGATATGCTGGTGTCTGTCAGGAAAAATTCAAGAGGCAAACTGGAGGAATGTGAGACTGAAAAGCCATTGCTGCAACATATTTTGCAACAGTGACAGTATTTGGTGTGGACTTTTTTGAAAATTTGACCAAAAAGTCTTCCCAGTTTTGATAAAAGGAAAAAGAAAACCAAACATCTTCCCTACAATACCAAGGAAATTGCAAATATGCTAGTGTGAAAAAGCTGTAGTTGAAAGATGCCACCAGGTTAATCCCAGCTCCATTGCTCTTGCAGAAGCTGTCATAATTCCCTTTCTATGAAAATTCTTGGGGAGACCTTAGGAAGAACAGGGCTGACAAGTCTCAAACTTGGAGTGTCTAAAGTTAGCTTTTGGCTGAGAGAAGTGTGCGGCTTTCTTCTAGAAATAAATTCTTCCCATTTACCACCCTGTTAGTATTTGAGAATCCAAGTATAGAGTCTGTCCAAAATGTATTTTTGCCGTTCAATACGTAATATCCATCTGAGAAAGGATGAAAGCTGCTACATGCAATGAGCTGCTCACCTGCTGGGCTCCAGGGGGCCCCCTCTTTTCTTTTGATTAAAAAAAAAAAAAAAAATTCCAGGAAATTAATAACTCTGTAAACAGACTTCAGTGCTACATACTTTCATATGCCAAAAGGTACTGTGCTCAAAATTAAGGTTAAAAATGTGCCCAGGAGTGAATAGCTAAAAAGGGCACATGTATTATAAAATACGATAACATATTGTCTCTAAACTAATATTTTTTCTGTATCTTTAGGTACATGGGAATAGTAACTTGTGGTTGATCTTACTGTTTCCCAGATTAAGGACAAATAGAAGCAGGGAATGCTTTTTGTACAGTGGTTACCAAGTAAAAACTCTACTTCAACTACAAACTACGGGTGACGTAGGTAACATGAAACATTTCTGGGAAAACTGTTTACCCAAGCTGCATAGAGAGAAGAGAGCTTATCATGTAAAAACATCTTGCTTTGATATGCTAGAATATACAAATATGGGAGGAGGCCAGGTGGGGCTAGCAAGTGATACAGAAGCTAATCTATGGTTTTAAAAAAAGAAAAAAGAAAACAACACAATGGAAAAATAGATTCAGTGCCATGTGTGAAGGAGGCAAAGCTTGGCTTGTCTGTTGCTAAACCTTATTATTTATTTTAAGGTACTTTTTATATTTCATCATAACAGAGGAGAGAAGCAGCACCTACAAAGACAGGTGAAAACACCACACTTCTCTGGTCGTGCTCTGAGCTGGCTGGACATGAGCTGGCACCAACCCAGAGCCATGTAAAGGTAACAAAACACCAGCTGGAACAGGACTGTCAAATCCTGGCTAAGGAGGCACAGGTTACCCACAGCCATGTGCCCCTTACCTGGGCTTTAATCTTTCTCTGAAGTGTCCCTGTAAAGCTGTTGAGGGAATACCACTAGGCATGAGCATGGAGAGCTTTCTGTCACCAGCCTCAGTTTCCCCAGTTGTAAGAGGAAAATGGTGTCCTCGTTTCACAAGCACCTTGTGAGACTTTTGTCTTGTACTTTGGAAGATGTTAGAAGCCAGAGTGGAGGAAATCTTTCCCAGAGATGCACAACATCTTTAGCTAAACATTATAATGCATTTTCTCTGTGCAGTCTGAGCAACAGCATTTCAACCACATCTATTATGGCTTGGAACAAAGAAAAAATGAGAAGCTTATTTACAAAAATACTCATGATAGAGGGTAAGATGTTCTTTATTCTCATTTTATCTGTAAAAACAGAAATTCTGTTCTCTAAGAAATGAATTCAGAATGACACCACATGCTGGCAGGAAAACTTGTCAGCCACCCTTCCCACTCTGCACTGGCAGTGGGACTGGCACATCTGCTGGTGTTTTGGTCAAAGCATTTGTCATCTCAGTTATTTACACAATATGAATGTGTGTTAGCTATGATTTTGGTTTATGTCTAACAAACAAGTGTACAATTTGGGGTCAGCCATCAGTATGGACGATTATGTCAAAGAAAGGAATAAAAACCCAGATGACTCTTCTCTCTAACGAGACCATGGTCACAGGGAGGTAGGTGAAGAGGCTCAGTGGGTGCAAAAACCAGCAGTGATGAGACATAAATGTGTTTAACTCAAGGACTATTATCTTTTCCCAACAGTTAAAGAAAGTCTTTATGTGTCAAGAGGACAATACTGGAAAATGCATGATAGGACACATAAGACATGGACAGCTGCCAGGCCTCTGAACAGCTGTGTGATGTATAAGAATTACTCCAGCTGTATTTAAACTAGAAATTAAATATTTTTTTTCTTTTTTTTTTTATGTGTTCAGGCTTTTCACTTATCCAAAAGGAAACATTAACAATTACAAAATGTTTATTTCCCCACAAGACATGCTGTTTTGTTTCTGCTGTCTGTGATCTCTGATGTTCAGGAGACATGACTGCTCATCCTTAAAAGTCTGTGTGTAGAGCAGGGGAGATGTGAGACATCTTCACCTGCTTTGGTTATGGGAGCGAGGCATTCAAACCAAGCTTTGCACCACTTCAGGAGCAACTTGAAAAGGAATAAGAATCAGTTTTCTCCTGGTGTTTTGGAAACACTGGGAAAGAACCTGATACCGGTGTGTGTTCAGGATCCTTATGAGGCCAAGAACTTCAAGGCAGGTTCCTGCAGCGTGACTGATCCGATAAGCCTGGTGGGTGTGCAGGAGGTGGAGCACTTTTTCCCCAGCTTTGGAGGTACTTCACTCATTCTTGTGGAAAGTTTGCTCAGATGAAATGATGCCAGATATAGTTTTGCCTGTTTTCCAGCCTCACACATTCCTCTTCTATTATTTTAAAAAAAGAAAAAAAGAAGAATCATATGAATTCAGGAGGATCATTCATCCCAAGCTTTCTCTCCACTTCTCTATAATTCTGCATAAGTGGAACAGAAAGCTGGGGAACATGTATGTGAGCTGTTTCTAGAGAAGAAGATAGAACAGCCCCCACGAATTACAGAAATTAGTGGCAATTTAAAATTCCTCAAGGGACACCTTGTCCTGTGTGTGGCAAGGCTGGCTGTTCACTACAACCAGGCAAGGAATGGGGTATTAGATGTCTTCCACAGTGTGGCCATAGGGTTGTTGGTTCCCATGCAAGTTTTCAGCTTTATTACCGCCGGAGCCAAACAAGATAGGAGTAGCTACCTGTGGTTTTGGAATGAAAATTCTTGGGTTCTTCCTACAAAGCCACATCTACGGCGTGTGGTTTGGCTGGCAACCGTGGATTCTGATTTGTATGCAACCCTGTGGACACTTCTAATTTCATGTTTGTTATGGCTAACTCTGCGGCCACTTCTAATTAGAGGAGATTTCCGGTAAAGTTAGTCAACAGTTTTTTGTTGCTGGAGGGAGAGTACAGAGCAACTGTTGTGAATATAAATGGTATAACATTGGGTTATTGCAAAAACTAATTTCAGAATTTTTCAATTCAGATGAAGTCTCAAACTTTCTTTTTCTGTTTTTTTTGGGATGGTTTTTTTTTCATTTTTCTCCTGTCTCTTAAGGTTAGATCTACTAAAAGGGAGAGGAAGGGGGCTGGAGACATTGGAGATCCAAGTTTGCAAGGCAGCACTATCATTCCCAGGTCTCCTCTTGAATCCATGTAAAATTTTGGTGCCGTAGTATCCATAAAAGGAGATCCCAACTCATTACCTGCTTGTTTTGAGCACAGATCCTAAAGGTTCCAGTAGGGATGTTGTATTTTGCAACATTTGGTGCATTTTCCTGTCTGAAACCCTGAACACTTCTTTAGATGAGGGATGGTCAACAGAAAAATAAACCTAATTCTTCACCAATGATGACATTCATGTCTTGCAAATGGAGTCTGCTGTTCTTTGTCATGGTATCTATAGAAGGATAAGTGGTGTCAAATCAGAAAGATAAATAGAAGATAAAGTTAGTCTTTGAGCTCACAATCATGTAAAACTTTTTACAATCTAAACAAAAAAAATAGTCTCACTTCAGTCAGCTATGAGAAAGAGTAGAAGTAGAAAGCATTATTTACTCTGGAATGGCACTAGGTTTTCTAGATTACAAGTACTGAAATTTTGAATAATACCTGTGAATAATGTCTAGTGAATCACAAAGAATGGTAAAAAATCTTGGATATTCACATGGCTAGAAATCTATAAAAGATTAAGTTTCAATAAATAAAACCATTTTTCTTTTGATAATTTGAAGTGCTTTGTTATGGCTCTAATAACTTTTCTCTTTTTTTCTCCCTACAGTAATTAGCTGATCTGAAAGACTTGAAACAAGCTGCCACAAGTGTTTGGCTACTTAGTAATAACTGTGCACCTTCTTACCCATCAGTAAATGTAAGATCATTTACTTCCAAGAGGGGGAATTCAGAAGAGGGATAGGCAACCTCAAATTACCACACATTTATAACCATGTACAAGTCTCCCCACAGGCAGTTACCACAGATGAGCGAAATTATTGCAAATTCAACCTCCAGCTTACATCATTTTAACCGTATTATGTGCCTATCTTTACATTTTAAAAACATAATTTCTACCCAGAAGACATCTAATTCTTATATAGTGGTGTTAATCTGAATCATTTAGACAGCTGGAAACAAACAAAACATCAGTTTTTTGTGAAAGTAAGAAATTTGTGGATTCCACTCCTTTTACTAAGAAAGCTTTAGTTTCAATCACACTTTCACTGTCCTACTGGCATTTTTTCCCCCAAACCAATTCTTTACAATCTCGGGGTGAAATATCTTTTTCCTATTGAAGTCAATGGAAGAATACAGTTAGATTTTCATCATCAATTCCTATCAGTTCCTGAAAATTTAGAATATTTTCTCATTCTTCTCCCTGTTTAACTCAATCTACAGTTTAAGGTGTCCATTTTCTAGTGCTCACCTAGAGACCACACCACACAACTAAGGAGTGTGAGTTCAGTTAAGGCTGCACATTGTCAGTTTTGTTTTTAAGCCATGCCATCTACATCTGAATTTTTTAAATTTCTTCCAAGCTATTGTAAAGCATTTGACTGCAAATCCATCCCTCAGCTGGGGAGTTCCTGAAGGACACTCTCTGCTGGAAGGAAATTGCTCCACCAGGACAAGTAAGGTAGTTCACACCCTGAACTGTTAGGAAATGAACAATGGGTTTCCACAGTCCATCTCTAAAAAGGGGTTTACACTGCCCACCTGCCACACAGTCTTCAGCAGCAGGTAACCTCTCATGCCTGTGCAAAACACTGGACAGCAGATGGGCAGGCTCTGCTTGGCTGTTATTGTTGCCCCCATGTTGACTTGATGAAAACTAGATCTGAACATCATTCTTCACCAAGTTACTTCCCCACACTCCAGGAGACAGTGGATTCCTTTTATCACCTCAATTAATTGCACTCTTGATCAATATATTCAAGATTCTGATCTATCTGGGAACTCTTCAGTACTAGTGTCCACATTCAGTGTTTATGGTGGGAGCCATCTCCAAAGTTCCTTTCTACTGCATATTATTTTATTCCCAAGGGAGACAAAGCATTTTTTTTTTTTAACAGGAGACACTAATCCTAGGGCAGGAGCTCAAGAGGGCTCTGTCCCAGCCACTCCGAGGAGAGTGAGTGCAGCAATCAGACCTCCAGAGAGCTGTGTGAACTCAGGGACTTAGAAAGTTATGAAACTGAGGAAACTTTGGGCATTTACTATCATCTCCATGTAGTCATCACTTGGCTAATGGCATTTTAAAAATTATACAGGCTCATGAATCATAGATAATGTACCTGTGTACTTGCCCAGCCAGTTGTTACTTTGATTCACTTTAATAACCCATTTTTGCTCCAGTTTTTGTATTTTACTCTTCACCTGCTGTCTTCCTCGCATACCTTGAAAGAAAGAAATGAATTAAGTAGAATCAGTCTGTGCAATCACAGCTGAAGCCTCCTGAGCTGAAAAATGACTCACATTTATCTGCTGGCATCTCTCCTCACAAATCTCCTGCAGCAACATCTCTCAAATTCTCTACTAATTGAGCCATTTTCTGAATTCTAACAGTGAATGGGACATAGTGAGACAGAGACCAACTAGCATATGAAATTTGTCGTTAGCAGAAATGGCAGTTTTCCTGGAAGATTTTTGATAAAGGCATATTGAAAGTGCAGTTGGAGAAGTGCAATTTACTGCAAGCCTGCATTAAGCACTGACCTTCATGCTACTCAGGACTAAGCCAAGAAGCAAAGATGTTAAAACACAATGGGGGGCTTAAATAGAAGTGACTGTAATTAAAAATATATACTGGATTTGGGAAATGCCTGAGTGTGGTTTTAATAAAAACATTACTGTGTTGCTGATATTAAGATTTAAATCCCTCAGAAAATCACAGACATACTCACATGGTCTAGCTCTCTAGACAGCTAAAATGACATGATGTTCTTTTCCTGCATTATGTTTCCAGCTGCATTGTGCTTTCCATTTTGTTTTTGTAGATAGCTTGATTCCACAACCCCATTTTTTTTATGGTCTATTAGTATGGAGCTGCAGGTGTTCGTCAAAAACTCTCAGCATCACTAAGAGCACCCATGACCTACTAAAAACACATGAAGGATAAATTCAGGTATGGCAAGGCTGTTTTACACTTGTGGGCAGAGAATCCCTCCCTGACAGCTAAAAGATGCCAGTAATGCCAAATGACAGCCTGTATCCTTTCTGCTAGAAGAAAAATTGCAGTACAGTAAGAAGTGTGAAAATCAAACTGAAGAAGAACATAAAAATCATTCTGCTGGGTTAAAGAAATTGTCTGTTGTGCCCAGCACTGTGCTGGTATCATTAGCTGGTTGTAGGTGCCAGCAGAAAGCAAATGAGAAGAGTGCCTGCTCTTGAGCTGTGCACTCCTGGCCCTGCCAGTCTGCAGGTTAGAGGATTCCTGGGACAGAGGATTCAGCTGTTTCTCACTGTTTGATGAACTTGGTTTATGGCCTTTGTTTCATCTGCTTGATACATTTTGCATCCAGAAAATCCCACAGCAGCAAGTTCTACAGTGTAACCTGGTAAGTGAAAAAAAACTTCATTTTATTTTCCTTGAATGTTCTCTGTGTCCATCAAGTTCTGTTTTATCAGTAAAGACAAATAATAATTCTTATTTACTTTTCCCATGCAAAATCTGAGAACTGTATGGATTTCATTATTGGGTTTGATGTTTTAAGGTGATGTTCTTATCCTATTTAAATGATCCTATGAAACTCTTCCTTTATTTTTTTCTTTTTAGTGTTGGCAAAAAAAGCTCCTATTCAAGCTTACTGCCATGACTTTTCTGGACAAATGTGTTTATACACTTTCTGACAAGAGAATTTTTTTCCCTTCAATTACACTGTTATGGTTTAGAAGGAACAAACCAATGGAGGTAAATTCAGAGGAAAAGGTGGACCAAGTTTATTTAAACTCTCATCAGCATTCTGTGTTTACCTGATCCATATCTGAGATCATGCTGCAATTTATCCCACAGTAGCTGCAAGGGATATTTTCCACATCACTTGTAATACTGAAGGAAAATGTCCTGACTCGCTTTTAAACATACTCCACCTTTCTTTTTATGACTCTGTACGTATATTCACACAGCTACACACACCCCTAAAGTGAAAAATAGGGGGTTTTCCCTCTTTCATCACAGCCTTGACAGTGATGTGTTAGTTTTATATCCTTGGGTCTCCAGTTTTGCAATTGAATCTGCATGGTCATCTCATCTCACTGGAGATGGTCTTGGATTCTGCAGGTGGATGGGTTTTGGATCCATGCTTGCACAATGACACAATCACTTGTAGGGGCATCTCTTGGATGTACAGCCAAAAGTTTCCCTGGTCTGTGAAGCCTCCTCAGGTGTTGCCTTTTGCTGTTTCCTCATGTCTGGAGCCATCCTTTTCTCCACACAAACTCCTGATGGGCATTTTTTCTTCCACACAAACAAGGTGGAAGCTTGCCATGTGGGAATGCCATATCATGATACCATAGAAGATTAGGGACATTCAGCTGCAAGAAGGATAAACCAACAGCTCTTCAAAAACTATGGCATTTTTCCAGAGAAGCAGCACTGAGGTTTGCAAGTTTAATGTACTTCTTTCCTTTCTGGTGGAAATCATGGTGTTTCTTTCAGAATATTGTATATCTACACTATTTCTTCCTGTAGCAAGAAATATTTTAATATCTATTTGGAGGTAAAAGAAAGAAAATCCCTGTGATTTCCTGAGATATTTGGAGAATATCTCCAGTTACATTTGGGGTTTTGGTTTTCACTTGATTGCATCTGTCACTGATGTATACAGATAATTAACAGTGGGGCTAGAGACCCCTTGGTCCTCTAAATCCACAGCGCTGTTCAAACTGTCCCTTATCAACTACACACAGAATATCTAGATTGAAAAGAGATGTAGATCCCAGCAGCTCAATGGTGTCCACACATCTTCCTTATAGTCAGAGAGTTTGGACTTTTTCCTCAGGATATTCCCCTCTGGAGGATCACAAAAATGGGCCCCACCCAGCTCCCACAAGCACCAGGAGCTGTGCTGATGCCTCCAGACCTTGGGACCTGGGTAGGATCCTGGTTGCAGTTTCATGACAGGCTTCTCTTTGCATGGTGGTGGCAAATACCTGCATCTCTGGGGCTATTTTGAGGAACACCTCAGCACAAATAGGGAGATTTGCATGTTGGAAATGTGTTTTGCAACAGGAGGCTTCTGCTGTTGGTACACCGCAGAGAGCCAGGGCTTTCTGCTACCCCATGTGCTCTGCAGAAAGCTTGGCACTGCAGATTGAATTTTTGCTGGTGAGAGCAATCTTCTCTGCTAATACATTATGTAACAGCCCTCATCTCACTTAGGCAAAAACATTATCAGCTGCACTGATGGGTGGATATTTTCTCCAGACACCAAAACAAAAACCAACATGAGTTTTGTTATCCAGATGACGTATATAACATGATTTTAAAAGCCTGAGAGTATTTAAGATAGGATGAATGAATTGACTGCATTATTAGCCCATGGTGGACTGTACATGTCAAAATTGGTTGAATATCCAAATTAAGTTGAAGCTAATCCCTGCTCCCAACAAGCCTTCATAAGAAATTCTTTGCACCAGGAAATATGACTTAAATTGTTTTAAAGCAATAATGTTTAGGTAAGTAAAAAAAGTTTCCTACTGCGAGATATTTTATGAACAAAATTAAATATAAAACCATATTATTAAATTCTGTCAGAAAGGTATTAATCTTGTTACTCTGGCATTGGTACTTCAGCTCCCCGTAATTATGGATTAAGACTTTAAGACAAAAATAAAGTGTGGAAGGTGGTTTTCACAGCTCCTGAAAAAGAAAATAAAACTTGAAAGTAGAAACCTTTAGACTTGCAATATGTCATTTATTATTGTTATACTTATTATTATTAACCTATTATGTGCTGCTTTTATGATCAGCACTGTGTAAAGCTCACTGGGAACAAATACAATGCACAAATGAATTCACAAACTGTGGAATCAACACCACACTATTTGGTAGTATGAGATGGTCCAACACAGAGATATCTGTGTGGGCTGAGGTTAAAGAAAACTCCCCCACTAACTTCAGTAGCTGGTATGTGGCTACCTACTGCTTTTGATCAAATTGCAGGAAAAAAAAAAAAATAACCACCTGCTTTAGAAAGAGAGGATGTGGAATAGGGCAGTCTATTTATCCCAGAAAAATGTGCAAGGAAAAGATACAGTTTTTGAAGATCACAACGTTGGTCTCAGAATATGCTCCAGTGCACACAAGAACTGCTGCAACATAATGGAGAATAAACTCCATCATTTCCACAATCTCCAATTACATGGGAGGGAAGGAGAGTTAAAAAATTATAAGAGATGCCCTAGATAGAACCAAAGGTTTTGAGACCTCTGCAGAGGACTTTTTTTTTTCCAATGGTTAATTGTCCTTCGTAATCGTTCCTAATTTCCCCACTATTACTAGTAAAAGCATTCTGAAGGTTTAATACTTTTCCTAATTGGATTATCTCTGAATGAATGCCATAGGTAAATGTGCCTGTTCTACTCCACAGACATCATAAGTCTTTCACTTCTCCCTTTGATTGTCACTGCATCAAAACCCTAGAAATCAGTCTAAAACCCCTAGAAACTACAGCCCTATTTTGCTATAATCCTATCACTTATTCAGATTAATTGCTGGTAGTGTGACATGCTTGGGTTTTATTACAGGGGTTTTTTTATACTTTGAAGCACATGTGGGCAACCATTGTGCACGGGACAATGCCCAATCACATTTCTTATGTCTGATATCTACTTTATGTTGGTGATTCACTAAGACACAAACAAAATAAACTCAGTAAATAACCTGGAGTTTTCAGTTCTTTTCCTTCCAGCATTGTAGAAGACTAAATTAGAGTCTGTCACCTTCAAGTCGTAGCTCTGTAATTAATTCAAAATGGCAGTTTTCTGGTGGTTGTTAATTAGTCTAAGTAGAATGATTTTGTTTAATCATTTTCATAGAGAGTATATGACCAAATACACTGTTTTAGACACGGTATGGACAGGAATACATGCTTTTAACCCCTGCATATAGGGCAATAATTACCTTTTCAACCCACCTGGTTTCTCTTGATCATTCCTCACTCTATATGGAAAGACATCCTGCACTGCACCTAATGTTGAATATACTGTTTGTACAACCAGAGAAATACAGAAAATTGCGTTCAATGAGATGGGAACGCCAAAATTAATATAAATTCTGCAGGGATTTACAAGGTTTTAAATTTATCTTGACATTACATCACTAATACCTGATGGTTTTGAAGCCTTTGGAAACTTCTGATTGCTAACACAGAGATGTAGAATTCTTTATAAATATGTAAATGTCTGAATTTTCAGTAGCTTTTTGGGGTTTTTTTCCCAAAAACAAGCTTAATTTACCTCTGCTGTCCAAAACTGTTCCACATGAGCACACAAATGTTGGGAGAATGCATACTGCAATTTGAGTAAAAGAAATTATTTTTATTAAGAAGCTTTTTGTACCTCTTACAAGAGTGGTCTGGAACAGTGAAGGTTCTTCAGAGACCATAAAATTCTGGGGATATAAATGCTCAACACAAAAATTCAGGAACCTATTCCATTCTCACAGGGATCTTGGACGAGTTTAGGGCATGGTCTTCATCACAGTAAAAAGAGCTGCCAGCCTAAGGCCCTGGGTCAACTGCAGCCTTTCCATTCAAGGGTGACTTGTTTTAATGCACAATTTATTACTTCTTGCTGTTGTTTACTTCAAATCTGAGGCACCACTCTGCCATTCCCATCATTTAGATTAAAAAAATGAGCCATTGGTACTCAGCAGGGTGGATTTCAGAGGGGACAAGTGAAAAGGAATGATTTGAGTGTTGAATAATCTGTGAAATTCCTTGACCTGTGATGTGTCTAAAGCAGAAGCATTGGCTCTTTCACAAAAAATGTCTCTGGATGCTGTATACAGAAGACTGGGTGGGTAATGATTTCAAATTTATCTACTTTGCCTCATCTTAGAGACACAACTTCATATTATTCAGATCAAGGCACAGTTCAGCATTTCTTTTTAATTCTTGAAAATGCAGCCAAAGATTGTTTGGCTTTATTTACATATGTTTAAGTTTTCTTCTTGGGAAAAAAAAAATTGTATTGAAAAAATTGAAAGAAATGTTTTTTTCTTGTGATCTTTACATCACCTCACATTTTGGTAGTCATTCAGAGGGCCTAGAGATCTGTCAGTGACTCAACAGGAAAAGGGGAGGTGACTGCCCATTTTTTAAGTAATATCTTTTATTGAAATTATTTCAGTGGAAACAGCTGAATGTGACAGCATCTTAAAAAAAAATAAATTAAATTGCTCCAAAAGTCAGCAGGTGCTGAAAGCCAACCAGATTCCTGAGGAAAAGGACACTCTGAAGTCTGATGTACAATTCTTTTTGTGTTGTGAAGACCCAAGAGAAGAATATAGCTGGGATGTGTTCAAATCAGTCACCTGGCTACAGTTTCACCAACTTTGGGCCTTCTAAAATAACTCTGAGTACCAAACACCTGACAGTGGGGAAGATTGAAGAGGGAAAAAATAACTTCAAATATTCAAATCTTTCTGTTAGAATATTTTGTTGAAATTTTACTTTTGAGCCATTGGGCATCAATTCAGTATAAAGCATGTTTGCTTCATTGCCATCTTCTTTAAAAATGCTCCAGTGTTTAGCAGATGGAAACTGAGTGGCTGTGGCAATTTGCAATTACCTCCCTGTTCCATTGACTTACACAGAGAGAGGACCTGAGAGAAGTGAGGAGTGGAACAGGCTGTAGACATTTGTGTTTTTAAGAGTCCAAGCTCTCAAAAATAGCTGTTTGTAAAGTTATGACATGAAGAATATATATTACTTATGGCTAGAATTTAGGAAAGTCAGTTTTGTCTAAATGTTCAGTTATTATATTTATTTTTTCATTAGTTCCTTTTTAATTTTGTACTGAAAATTTGAGAAAAGTAAATCTTCTGTACTGAAAAAAAATTCAAAAATTGTTTAGGGCAAAGCTATTTTCTGAATTCCCAAGGAGCATGAGAAGTGTTTGGATTTGTATTTGCAACCAGTGCTCACCAGTTTACATTTCCAGTGTCAAAAGACCTTAATTGAATTTTCCTTCTCCACACATCATCCTTGCCCTCATCATGACAACCTCATCTCCCCATCTTTGTCTCTCAGTTTCCACATCTGCATCTTCCTGGTTTTGCTGTTTCAGTCACTCCAGGTCATTTTGTGTTTTCTTGTATTTTGCATTGTTAGGAGTTCTCCCAACCTTACTGGGCTTTCATTTTCCAGACCATTGAGACAGAAAATAACAAGAGTCACTGGCTGTGCTCTCCTGCATGGTCTGTGACTCCAGGCTGGGCTGTCTGGGTGCCCACCAGGGCAGTCACAGCCTCTGCCTGTCCCCAGGAAGGACTATATGGACACAAGCACATGGCTGAACCCAGGAACGCTTCAAGCACTGAAACTTGCTGATCCATACTCACAATAGCCATTAAATCACAGAAAACTTAATGTTGGGAGGAACCCCTGTAGTCACCTTGCCCAGCCTCTGCTCAGCTTACAGGTGTGGGTTTGTCTTAAGTAAATGCACATTTTCCAGTTCCTGGGCGTGACTTATGGACCAGAAACTGGTTCCAGTAAGGGGTTTGCATGTGGTCACCCTGCTCTGCAGGCTAAAGGAAATTAACAGTGAACATGGGCTCCTTCATGCCAGAGGAACTCCAAGTTAAGGGTTTGTGTCAGGCCCACTTAACTGATCAGTATGAAAGCAACCTCTGTTAACTCTGTTGATATCCTGTACTTGCTGCCTGTGAAAATAAGTTGCTTAATATCAGTGCTGGCTCTGCAGTACTACACCACCAGGCACCTGACATCTTCCACACTGCTTAAAAGTGGAATCTCTGTGAGACACTGGGATGATATCTGAGTTAAAAATAAAACTCTGTCATATGGGTTTAGACTATCCAATGCATTGCCTTCCTCACAGGAGAACAGAAAGCAGACTGATTTCACCTCAGGACCACATCAGTGCTCCCTGTGCTTGTGCTCCTGTTGAACCAATCAGCAGATTTGGGGTGGGGAGGGGATTTCTCTGTCCCCTAGGCAGAGCTGGCAAGGACTGTCAGGGGTTTGGGTGGTGTCCTCCCCAGTGCAGGCTGTGGTCACCCAAATCACCAGGCTGATTTAAGCCCTGAACCACGTTTTCTCTGATCCATCTTAACAGCATCAATCTTTGTGGCATGGCTAATCTTTTAACTGGTTTTAGGTGATTAACAAGTGATTGTATCTGTGCATGCAAAGCCAACAGGCAAACCACATTGTGGCCAGGATTCAGCACACAGGTTGGTCTGTGTATTCCTCTTTTTCTGTTCTCCAGGCACCCTAACTCTCTGTCATTACCAGCAGAAATTAAATTATAAACTCTTGAGGGCAGCTGCTACATCTTTCCTTATTCTTAGAAATACTGTGCTTATATTTTACCCTCCATATGACATTTTTAATAGCAAAGAGCTTAATGTTGCCTCTTGAAAATGTCTTTTTTGTTGTTGTTTTTCTAGGGAAAATCTTTCCTTTTCAGTAGTGGCAATGTTTCTGTTAATACAATTTTCCTTGAGGGTGTTTCTTGGGGAGGAAGTGGAATTTCTCATGAGGAATATTTTCAACTGGAAAAGTCTGAATAACTGTAATTGATAAAATATTTAGACACAAGTGAGAACAGGAATGAAGAGTGACATTTCAGTAGAAACCTACAACTCCTTGATCTTCTGTGTCAAAATCCAAAACCTGAACAATTCTGAACTTTGGGAAAAGAAATTCAGCCATTCATTTCATGCAGCAAACTGATGCATTTCTCCCAGCAATGATGCAATTAGCAACTGCCACTGTGAGAAGCAAGTGTATTGGCATCTTTTTCTGTAGTGCTTATCGTGATAATTTCTAGAAATGGGTTTAGGTAGCAAAACATGCCTGGATAACGCCAGGTTAATTACAGTATTGCTCAGTGTTGTACCATGTAGGAATGCC
Source organism: Phylloscopus collybita (assembly GCA_027886175.1). NCBI lineage: Eukaryota > Metazoa > Chordata > Aves > Passeriformes > Phylloscopidae > Phylloscopus > Phylloscopus collybita. Next base: position 7,020,099 of record JAJNNQ010000002.1, read on the forward strand.
CAGCTGGCTTTCAATGAGCCTGTAAAAGATTAAAAAACACATAAGGCAGCATGATGCACTGGCACAGCCTCACTGCTTTGAATAGAGAGAATCATTTAGGTTGAATTTGGGTGTCACTGCACGAAATTGCATAATACAGTGCACAAACAAACCCTGAGAGTTTTGGTGGCCTAGTTAGGGTGGCACAGTGATACCAGCAGAGTTATGCAACCAAACCGGGAATGCAGAGAGCTCCCGCAGTGCCACTTCTCCCGGGGCAGGCAGCTCCTCTGCTGATGTATAACCTGTCCCCCTGGAAGCACATGAAGCAAAATATGCTCTCAGTGCATCCTCGTGCAGCATGGGAGTTGAAGTGGTGCTGCCTGGTTTTAGGAGTTTTCCATCTTAAACATGGTGAGGCAGATCTGAACCTGCTGACCTCAAACTGAATATCCTTGGGACTCATGTCCTTTCCATCAGCACGAGCACCTGTACCCCTCTGCTAGGCAATTTCCTTTCCTGAAAACCTTTTTTTGTAAAGTGACAGCTCTTCTGCACTTGCATCTTTTGCCCTTACAGTATTCACAGTATTCCCTTCCACAAAGCATTCAACACTTTGGGCATAATGAATTTATCCCATCTACTCTAAATAAAATTGGATGCACTGTCAATATATTTTTCCTTTTTTTTTTCCTGGAGTCAAGCAATTATTGTGAGATTGAAAATGGTTATTTATTTCTAAAAGGACTGTCCTTGAAATTACTTCAAGGATCCATTTCTGTGATTTGTATTTATCTTAAATATCCTAGGAACTGTCAACCAAAGTGACCAGATCTGTCACTTACAGTGTTTTTTCCATTCTGTTAAAAAAATAATAAATTACTGTTTGTCTTTCATAGCCCTGGCTATTTTAAAGTTGTCATTTGCTGATGACTGTTTTATTTATTTAAAATCTATCAATTCTTTCCCCTGTCTGCATTAGTTCTCTTTTTTCTTTGACATTTTAGACATCTGGTTATATGTGTGGTAACATTTGTAGTTAAGGTTTAATGACATAATTTTGTTCTGCAGCTTTACTGGGCTTTGAAATCAACTGCAGTGAAATGGGAATCCAGTGGGCACTGAGTGGCATTTTTCACAGTGGGTGACTCCAGGTCCAATATGTTCTTTGGGTCATGAACGCAGCTCAATCCTAGAAATGTTTATAAACACTTGTTTATAAAGCATGAACACTACTGGACTGGGAGAAATCCTTATCCCATTGAAGTGAATGGGAATTCAGAGAGAAATGTTCATTAATCCCTTGGGAGGGCTTTAAAACACCCAAGGCTAATCTGTATGTGTATCTGTATTTGATAGATTAGCTTTGCTTTGTCAGAAGTCTCTACCTTGACAGTGTTTTATAAAATAGTTTCATTGTACCAAGTCACAGTACACAATTTATAACATATATAGAATGCAAAAAGTATTTATGCAGAAAATGCACAGCTGTAGAGGATGCCTTAAATTTTATAAACTGTTTATCCTCTGGTACACAAACTACATGAGGAGATGCTGGGCTTCGGAGCTGGGCCACCCCACAGTGAACAACAGAGGACAATACTGAATGCTCTGATTATATTAAAAATACTTATAATAAATAAAATACTTGAAAGCAGACAAACAAAAGAAAAGCCTCATCCTGGGATGGGATTCAAATCTCTTCCAGAGAAAAACCTCAGAATCATACTAGCTTGGTTATAAAATTTCCTGAGTTTTTACTACTTACTAGTACATTTGTGCTTGGACTTTCCCTCATAGTCCAGTATCCTGGACTTCCATCAGCCAGCTGGAGAAAAATGCCAATCCAGACATTGCTAGGAAGAGAAGGCCATGAAAAATCTTTGGAATCTGGTCCAAGTCTCAAATACCTCTCCAGTGTAGTCCAAAAGAGAGGTAATTCAAGGTTGATTTGAACAGCTGTTTCTTACTCTTGGTCTAACAGCATCATAGTCATCTTGCTCTTATTACAAGGCATTTAGTTACCTCCTTAGATTCTGCCTCAGGTATTTAACATGTTACACATCTACAAGGGACCATCTCATAAAGTGTCACCCAGTGAGAGGGTTTCAGTTATTTCTTTTGTCCTTTTTCTGCTGATATTTTCCATTTATCAAATTGGAGTCTTTTGTTTACTTTGACTTGCCTCTGAGTCCAACTGAGTCCAATAGAACATGATATTGAAAGATTGTTTTACGGCCACATGAAGGTCTCTTATCTCTAAAACTGACAAGGGAAAAATAATTTTTCCTTGGGTGGTTGAAGTGATACACAAGTTCCTCTGCCTGTAGTTCACATGGACACACTGGGCTTAGGCAGTCTGACATACACCTCAGCACTCCATTTCCCAAAAAACAGCCTGGCCACATCACACCATTGATCCTTTTCAGACCCACAGGCTTGTTTCCTATGGAAAATAGACATAGAGGATGCAGGGGGATGTACCAGGGTATTAGTCCAACAGGCAGCCCAGTGGCACCCAGAACATGCATCCAGGAAAAAAGCCAGTAGGGACAGTTCTGGAAATTCAAAGCTAGTGCTTATCCTTTCTAACAGGACCCTTGCACTCCTCTTGGCACAATTATTGGTAAGATTCTGTTTTGTTACATGATTAATTTTCTAGATCTTTGGGATAATGGATTAACAGCTGACAGGCTGCTGCAGCAGTAGCTCTGTCCTTCTGAGGGACTTATGTAAATTCCTCCAAATCTGGTATGAGCAGCTGAAAAACAAACCTTCTGCTTTTGTGCTATGAAATAGCTATGAAATTGCAAGTTTCAGCTTTCAAGACACCCAAGTGACTGGGTTTAGAAAAGCTTGAAGAGAAAACTTATAGATGTACTATGGATTTTTATCCCTACACAGGCATTAACATGTGTGCTTAATTCCACAGCTTTATTCTTGATGGAGTTTCTGCTCACCTGGGATATGTTGCTGGCTGCACTTATTTTGTAAGTTATACTTAAAACTAAGCATAAGAGACAAACCATGAGAGGTAGGAGAAAGCAAGGGTGGATTTCTATGTTCATTCAGCCAATCAGCTTTTTAAGAAAGTATCTTTAATACATGACAAACATACAGTTTGTTAGTTTTCCCCACAGATTACTCAGAGCACATGGGCTTTAATCTGATTTGACAGCCTTGTGATATTTTCTGCCATTCTTGTTCTTAGCAAAGTGCTCTAAAAATGCATCCATAATTTATTTATGGGACCTTCTTTAACCCTTGAGTAACAAGAATGTACACCATACCTTTCATCCTTGAACTGTCAGTGCTGATTGTGGAAAGTGCCATCAGACACCTCTGAGGTGAAGCAGCTGAGCAATACTCTTTCTTTCTAAAACAATAAACAGTGAAGAAGGCATGATTTTCTTGTCAGAATGCTGAAAAAGAAATATCAGAACCTTCTACCACATTACCTCTCCACAGAAAAATTCACTAGCATCATGAAGACACACAGCTATTAATAATTTTGTGAGATACTTTAATTTCTAACAAAGGAAAATCCCAGGACAATCTATTTTTATCTGTACCAAGAGCTATTTTTTCCCACTAAAAACATACTGAACTCCTTTTAACATGAATATACCATTACAAATTCAATTCAGAAAGCTCTTCGTAATGGGCACACTTCATATCTCTTGCAGAGCTCTTAACTTCTCTGGTACTTTATTTGCCTCCCACTATATTTAGATTTGTTGTAATTATTTAATATCAAGTCTTCCATTTCTGTGATGCCAGAAGTGACTGCCTGCTGTAAGTAGTTTTGTTACTGAACCAGATGAACTAGTAATATAAGTAGCCTCAACTTTGATGCATTTATTCTGGATTGGCCTCTCCATCTTTTATATAATGATAAGGTATTTTCCCTTCCCTTTTGGCTGAGAAACCTGAACAGATGAGCACTGTGCCCTACATTCCTGTTTGTGGTACATTCCTACCCCAGTGTTGGGTGGAATTTCAATGCAAACTTAGATTTCATAGAACTGTTGAGGTCTGAAAGGATCTTTGTAAATTATCTAATCCAACCTCCTCCTTCAAGTTCAGTTAGATCAGGTTGCTCAGGGCTATGTCCAGTCAAGCTGTGAATACATCCAAAGGTGCAGACCCCACAGCTCCCCTGAACCCTCTTCTAGAGTTTGAATTGAATACTCACTGCCTTCATTCTGGGTATTTTTTACCTATTATCTAGTCAGAATTTTCCCTATTGCAGTCTGCGTTCATTGCCTTCTGCCCCCTTGCTGTGCACCCCCAAGAGGAATTTCACTCTGTTCTTTTTAGGATTCTGGGATATGTTCCCTTCTGGCCACATGGAAGTATCTGGAGTTATTCACATCTCTGGATGTTCTCATGCGTGGTTGATAATCACTGATCAGCCCTGCAAGTGAGGAGATGGTTGTGTCACCTTGGCTCTGGTCTGCTTCTGCAGTGTCTTTCACAAAAGTGATATTAGCCTGCAGGCATTTCCATCCTGTGCCAAGTGATGATGGCTCCCATGAGGAAGCAAAGAGCCCAAAGTTAAGATACATCCTGCTGGAAGCTTCCTGTATGCTGTGCAAGCACAGGTGCTTAGGACACTGACTCTGCATGTTTTGGGAAATCTCTCCCCTCCCTCCTCCATGGGAGGATTTCTCAGAGGTCAGCTCAAGCTATTGATCAAGGATTGTGCAGACTATACAGTTTTAAATTTAAATAAGGTAGCAAAGAGTTTGATCCCAAGAAACATATCCACTTACTTTCATTTAAGCAACACACTTGCCTTCTTTTTTCCACAGTTGGCACATTTTAAACTCATGGCAGGAAGGCAACAGAATGTCCAACTCAAAAAAAGAGGTGCTTCTGGAAACCCTAATCTTGGAAATCATAAAGTGGGGAGCAGTGGGCATCAATGTGTAAAGGGGAAAGCAGACTGAAACAACCTGATGTCCCTCCATGCTGAAAAGACTTGTGCAGTGTGTTGAAAACAGACTGACCTGCTGGACTCAAAGAGGTGCACCAGTGGTATGAAGTTCATCTGGAAACCAGCTGCTGAATATGCACCCCAGGAGATGGTTCTGGGGCCAGTAGGGTTGGCCAACATCTCCATTAATGACCTGGACAAATGGCCAGAGTGCACACTCAGCAAGTTTGCAGATGGTGCTGAGCTGGGAGCAGTGGCCCATGCACGGGGCGGTTGTGCCGCCTTTCAGAGGGACGGGGATGGGCTGGAGAAAGGGACCAGCAGAAACCTCATGGAGACCAACAGAGGCAAATGCCAAGTGCAGCTCCAGGGCAGGCACAGCCCCATGGCCCAGCACAGGCTGGGGGTGATCAGCTGAAAAACAGCCTTGCAGAAAAGGCCGTGAGGTTTCTGGTGAACAAATTGAAGATGATCCAGCAATGGGCTCCAGCTGAAAAGACCAACAGCATTCTGGGCTGCTCTAGGAAGAGCATTAACAGCCTGTCAAGGGGGGTCATCCTTTCCCAATTTCCCAAATTTCCCACAATCATGTAGAAGTGAAAGATCATCATTATTAATTTTTTTCACCTTGTTTTATCCTACAGCGTATTTTTGTGCCGCTGTGTGATGGAAACCAGTGCTGAATCCATTGCAACATGTGCACTGCAAATTACAGTATAATTTTTAAACCACAGCTACTTTTCCTAGGCTTATTTCATGAATGCATAACTGTTATCTAGTAGTATTGATTAGTTTTCTAGATTACCTGGAGACAAAATAGGATGATGGTTTCTTTGCTATGAAGTAACTATCCTGATTTTGTAATAGATCTTGAGCAACCCTATCCTTAAGCAGTAGAAGAAATTATTATCTTGGTACTCTATCAGATTCAGAAATACCCAGGGGGTAAAACTTAAGAGCTTTCAGTATTTCCTTTAACACACTGTCCACATCTATGAACCTCTCAGTTCATTCCTTATATGGGGACTTTGTAAAATAAAAATTAAAAGTCTTATATTTGGGTGTCCCCACCTTTGTCTCCATCTCCATCTCCATCGTAGTCTTCTGACTACAAAGCAGGCTTGGAATTTCCCTATCTGGAGGTAGTAACTTTGGGATACCCCCACGTGAGGGGTGAGTATGGGTATTTGCACAGACAGATGCACTCTCAGGGCCAGGCTGGCCAGACATGAGTCAGCTCCTTTCCAGAAGCTCTGTAGGCAGGGGAGCACAATAAATTATTCACAAATCCAAGCTGGCACCACAGTGCAAGTCTGAAGGTAGCACTTGGACCTGTCCATGTCTGGTGGACACCTCAGAATCAGCGCTCCTGCCAAGCTGCTCGCTCCAGCCTCTGTAGTTTAGCCAGTCTTAGGTCTGTAACAGCAGCCACAGCTGTTTTGGAGATTTGAAAGGAGGAGCCAGGAATTCCCCATCACAGCCTGGATGCCAACTCCTACATAGCCCTGGGCAAGTCATTTAACTCCTCTGACTCAATTTCCCCATCTGCTAAATGGGGATAATAGCAGAGGAGTATTGTAAGGATTAATTAATTAGCTAATGTTTGTAAAGTGCTTTGAAGATCAAAAGCACAAAGTACTATTGTTGTTATCAAGGGTGTTGAATTAACTTTCCTCATTTTGGCACACAAACCCCAGCACTGGGTCCGTAGCCTCGGGGCATGTGCTGGCATTAAGAACATGATGATGATCATCTAGTCTTGAGCAGAGCTATCAGAGCACTCTTGGAGGTGCTGGTAGTCACCAAAGCCCAGGCTCCCCAGACAGATATGCCATGCCATCATGCAGCAGTGGGACAGTGATCTCTCCAGATCTTCAGTGGCTCAGGATAAGCATCAGCAGGGGCTTCTCACTGATCCTTCTGGGCACAGAAACATGTCCATGAGGAGTAAGGACTGTTCTCACAGCCCATCAGGTTTTCTTGGCTCTCCAGTCTTTCCACACATCTCTGGTTATTCTCTGAGCATATTCCTAAGAGTCAGATTTGTGGGTCAGACTCTCCTGCTCAGCTCCACTTCCTTTGGTTGGCATTCACAGAAGTGGAAGACATCCTACTTTTCTGGAATGAGGGTGAGATATCTGTGATTAACATGATATAATTGGTGTTACATGTGCACACACACATTCTCCACCTGTCAAAATAGCAGGTGCATCCCCAGGTTCATGGGCCATCATGGCTCACAGGTGCCCTGCACAAGGAGCAGACTGAGGTTCATGCAGCCTCTTCCACTGCCAGACCTCTGCACCTGCTGGCACAGGATGTGTTCCCTGGTGCTGGGGATAAGGCACCTGAGATGTGTGTGTTAAACCATTCTGATGCCTTGGGATTTTGATTTTATATTTTTCAGATCCTGCGCTGCTTTAGTGTTTAAAACTCCATAGCCTGTCTTTTCCCATTTTATTCACACAATAAAGACAAAACAATTCCTCTCTAGGCCTGAAACTCAAGGATACCTCACTGTCTCAGGCCCTGAGAGATGTAAACAACAGTGAATTGGGAGAGGAAACTTGGAGTAAATGACTTCATTACCTGAAGTTGTAATTGTAACTCCTGATATGTAAATGGAACAAACTTATAACTGTATGAAAAACTTGTGACCATTGTTCATCTTGGGTGTAGCCCCTCAGAGACTTTTGACTGAGCGAGGCGTACCTGTTGAAGGCCTTTCATAAATACCCTCTTTTATTCTCTTTATTTTCTCTAGCCTCTGTTTTAGGTAGCCACTCCAAGGCATCAATTCCCAAGAAAAGTGCACTGCCAGAACTGCTGAACTGTGAGAGATGTTCCTCCAGAAGAGGAAAAGAAACTATTTCCTAGTCTTGGATGATCTTGGCCCTCTGCTGTAATCTTTGCAGAACCCCCACACTAGGCTGAGAGATCGTGATAATTACACAAAGCGAACAGAAGGCAAATGTTGGTTGATAGTGGAGAATTATTGTCAAAATGCCATTTTAACTTGATCATCAAGAAAACCAGCTAAGTGATTATTAACAGCTAAAGACAGCAAAATCCACAAATCATCCATTTATTAGAAAACAACCATTGAAATTACTGCAGTGACATTTTAATACCACCTTTTATAACTGCAGAAGAAACCATCCACAGCAAAACCCAATGGCCTCCCCCAGTCAATATAAAGACAGCAATTATAAAGTAGAAAATGTAGAATTTTTCTTAGACCCTGCTAGGCAAAAAAATGTACTGTTACTGGTAACTCCTGTGAAAGTAGAAGTGAAAAACCTCTACATGTGACCTTGCCTGCATTTGCTCTCTAATGGACTGTGTTTTGCTCCTTTCCCACAAACTTTACAGAGAGGCTATTTTAAAAATGAGGTCGTTGAAACAAACTCTTATGCTGGTTCTCAGTATGGAAGAAAAACAAGAGAGTTCATGAGGAGATAAAGGTGCTGAGTTCATCAAAGCTTTAATTCAGCTCATGATGTTCTTTGTACTAACTAGGCCCACTCAGTCTGGCACAAAATTACATGGGTTTCAAGTTTCCTAAACACATTGGATTGCTGGGTTCAGTCCTAAAATAGTGTAAAACACCTTAATTGATATCTTTGCACCCTTTTAATATTTATAAAGAGTGTATTATAAAAATAAAAGATTGGAAGATTGTTATTAGATCAAATTACAACCTGATTATATGCTGATACGGAACTGCAATAAATGTTTTTCCTTTAATTCTGGGAGTTTTCAAGTCATGAAAAAAAAGATAAAATACTTTCATTGAATCAGTGCAATAATTCATTACCATATAAACATGGAGCCACAACATCATGGAATCATTGAAAGGTTTGGATTGGAAGGAATTTTGAAGACAGCTCTAAAGCCACACTTTAATTGCATAACTGTGATTTCAGAATGTGCAGGGGTTTATCTGAACTACCTGCACAAGGGTTACACTCATCCCATAGCAAATAACAAAAGATATATGTAGGTAGATAGCAAGATTTGGGGGTTTTGCCCTTCCTCTTGCAGAAGAGTTAACATAATTCATTTTCTCTTGTAGTCTTCTAAGCAGGCCCAGAGCAGGCTGTGTGTAAAGACACCTGTCAAAACATGGACAGAGAAAGGTACAGACAGTCTGTGGCCCCAGAGGGTTCACAGTGACACAGAGGCATAGAAAAGCCAAGGTAAAGTCTTCTGTCAAAATAGAAATGAAATGTGGGATGAGGTACTTTTGTCTAAATAGGGAATATGGGCAGGGATTATGGGCCCCACCAGCTGATGTGCACCTAGAGGAGGGGTGGGTGTGTTGTATTGGTATTAATTATTTGTTGGCACTGTGCTAGGACAAGGAATTTGTTTCTGCTTAGCAGCCCCTGGTGCTGAGTTCTGTCTAAACACAGGAGTAGGCAGCCCCTGTCCCAGAGATTATACAATCTAATTATAGTCAATATTTCTGCTGTCTCTGAGGGTTCACGATTTCAGAGTTCAGACCCCTTAAACCTTGAGGTTGACACAAAAATAATGAAACAGGAAAAAAAATCATAATAACTGAGTTTATTTTTATTTGCCTTCTGGTATCTAAGCCTTTGCAATTCACTTGAGTCATGTTTTCTCCACAGCCTTAACAAATGAAAATGTAGGTCTTGTCTACATGGGATTATTTTCTTTGTCATAATCTAACATGTAAATTTAAAAAGATATTGTTAGATCAGTGTAAATCTTTCCTCCAGCTGGTCACTCACACTGGGACCTAGCTTAGACAAAGTTATAATTTAACTCACTTCCAAAAAGCAGCCCCAACACCATATTGTAAGGAGTCACTGTCCTGGGACAGTTGTACCAGTACAATTCTATATAAACCTACTGGCATGAAATACTGCTGGGAGGATCTTCTGGTAAAACAAGGTGCTACTTAAACACCCCTGAAACTTCACATGTCATGAAACACACATGACTCCTAGAGCTAATGCTAAATATTGAAGCAAAAGATTTGATGCAAGCCTCAGGAGAGAAAGAAATTTCAGATGTTGTCAGTGCTGTGCTGAAGGCAGAAAATGAGTAGGAAGGAGGACAAAGTGAACTGAGATTAAATCCAGCTAGGACAGATGCCAAACTGTTCTGGGTCACTCACACTTAGCCTATTTATAATTTGAGTACAACACAGATCATGGATAATATTAAAAGAAATAGCATGTGCCTTAATGACCTCCTCTTCTTGTCGCTGTCATGTGAGGAATTCTCTAATTCTCTGCCTACTGACAACCTGATGTTTAATTGCTTTTGCACACCTCTATGCACCCTGCCCTTAACAGCAACTGTCGAGCACAGTGATATGCAAACTTAAATTTTTACACTTTCTGCCCAACTCTGTGTCAATATATTTAATTCTGGCAATGGATAGAAATTAAATTACCTCGACTGGCAAAACGAAGTATTGATATGACCTGACAAAAATTTCATAGTCACACATTTCTTGTTGAGCTCTAAATCAAAGGAATTTTTAATTCATTCGGGTTTACATTTTACATTTGGCTTTAAGACCATGGAAGTTCTTTCCTTTCATGGCACCCCATTTCTCCAGTTGCAACTGTGTATAAAAGCTGGTTGTTTTACTTTTTAGTCCTGTGCCAGTATAACCTAATTCACTGCAGTGGGGTGAACCTAGAGGCAGACCCTGGAAAAGCAAGGTCAGAGCATTTCAGAGACAAAGTCTGAGGTCCTGAGCATGGACCAAGAGATCTCCAAAGATTTGCTGCTATTAACCCAACACAAACAACCCACTTTTCTTCGTGACCTTGAGCTGTTGTGGATGGGTTTGGGTTTTCTCTAAATTTGCTCACATTATGCTGACCTCAGTGTGGCTTCAGTGCTTTTCAGGAATTTGGCCTCCAGTAACAGTGATTCCAGCCCTGGGAAGGTAACACACCCCATAAGACTGACTAGAAAAGAGTAAAGTTTTGCAGCAAACCCCAAGGTCATTTTCTAATAAGCCAGATATTGTTAGATAGAGGGATAAACAAGAGATATTTATAGCTATATTTTCTTTCAGATTTCTTGTCTAAACCTCCCTCAAATCTCCAGGAGCCACCTGAATCAGGCCAGAAATACTGCAAACAGCTCTTTTCTTTTTTTTCTTTTTCTTTTTTTTTTTTTTTTTTATGACAAATGCAGCAAGTGGAAGCTTGAGATATTTTGGATATTGCATTCAGGCATGGGTCTTAAAGTAAAAGAAAATCAGAAGATAAAGTGAAGGCTAAAATCCTCAGGTGTCCTCATCTTGTAATCAAAGTCTGTTCTACACATTGCTGCATATGAAAATGTCTTCCTTCCCTCACCTGCCTGTGTTATTTTGTCTTCCTGCTTTTATGTGGATTTTTTGTTGGTTTCTTTAATTTATTTATTTATTTATTTGTTCATTTATTTAGACTTGTTTTTCTGATGAGTAAATTAGCTTCTTACTACTGTTGCAAAATAAAGTGATGTTTACCTGAGAAGAACGTTTGGAATAATGTGATGCTCATGTTAAGAAGTATGCTAAAAAATGTAAAATTTTGGTACCTATTTCTTAGCTGTCACCCAGAGATGACAGGTGAGCACATGGATCCCAGCCAGCCCTTGTGAGTGACCTAACACTCTCTGTCAATGCCTTCCCTGCAATTCTACTCCCACGTAGTGAGGATTTATTAATACTTTATTAACACTTGTACTAATATGCCTTTAGCATACTTTACTGCTGGGAATGAACCAGGGAAGCACTTGGAAGCACTGTCAGTCTTTAATGCAAACGTGATAAGAAAGGTAAAAAGCTAGAGCTTACTACTTGTATTCTGAATTTTTTCCTTTTTTTTTTTTTTTTTTCTGGGAGTCAAGTTGCAGGGTGGCTTAACTTTGCTTGTAATTTGGCTGGGCATGTGAAGAAGCAAAAAACAACAACATTCATTGTCTCATCATAAAAAAAAATTCTTTAATTTAGTGTTCTGGTTTCACAAAACCTCAACTGCTATTACAGAATTTGACTGTAATGGAAGTTGTCAATGTTGCAACCTCTAGAAAAAAAGAAAAAGGGGCAAAACACAGGTAACTAATGGAAATATTTAGTGAGGTTTGAATTTTTTAGTGTTTCAGTAGGAAATGAAATGGTTTGAAAAGAATAAAAGAAAAATGAAAATTTTCAAAAGTCAACAACCTGCACTGCATGAGAAGTGGTACCTGGTGTTCCTGGTGGGCTCCTCATATGAGAAGTCAAAGGAACTAATAATTTGATATTTAGCAAGCAAGAAATTTTCTGTGACATTAGCTAGAACTCAAAGTCTTATAGCGATTCCACTGGCAGCCTTGGGGCAAGACTAAAGCTATTTTTACAAAAAATAATAACAATTCTGTCCTGCTTGGGTAGGAACCTCAAAATTAGGAACCAATATTCCATGTTGCCCTGAGTTTTTAACTTGCTGAGCGTTGAAGTGCTTTGTCACCCTCCCAGAAGTCACACAGGGGATGTGTCTGTTCTTGAAGGAGCACTGAGGCTCTCAAACTTGGCCTTTAAATGTTTTAGTGTAGCTGTGCAGATATCTTTTTCCTAGGCTCTCCACCCACAGAAGGGAATTTCATTTGCTTTAGACTCTAAAGAAGGCAACCCTTCTGCCTAAAAGCATCAAATCCACAAGCCTCTGGCAGAGAGGGTGACACAGTGGGTAACAGCGGGATGTGGATAACCACCTGTGGATCTCAGGTGAGTTGTAGGAGGAACAGCTGCCCCTCCAAAGCTGGAATGCACACACTGAGAGTGGCACCACTCTCAGGCTCTGTGCTGGGCCCTGAATTCAAGACTTGTAAATCCTCTTCACTGTTTTATTAAGGTTCTGTCCCATTGGCACTGCAGAGATAAAGGAAATTAAATCAGTGCCTGTGTTACTATCAAACAAATAAACAAAAAGGCCAGATTATGCCTCCCCATGTATCAGAATATGATTTCAGCATCAGAACCTCTTATCTTTTATCTGAATTATTCTTTCAGGAAGACGGAGAGTTCCTTAACTCAAACAGTCATTATTACATGCTTCAAATATTCTCATGCCTGCCTGCTTTGTGTACCTGAAGAGAACACTCTAATGCTAGATTGGTATCAAGATTTCCCATAAGATCTGCAAACTTCAGTGAAAAAACAGGGCAGCGGCTAAGGGACTTAATGAGAGACACTAAACTCATTCTGTGCTCAGAGAAGGGGAGTCTGAGAGGATGTGCACATTACCAAATAATTCCACTTGCTATTCAAACACATGGAGAAAAAAATGAGCTTAGTGTTTGGAGAAAGGGGCTGAAAAAATTTGAAAGCAAAACTGAGCACAGAAAGAGCAAAACAGAGGCTAGTTTAGTACTGAAAATTATTTAAACCAGCTTTTAGACCAGTGCTGGTGGGAAAAAAAAAAAATCATGTGAAAAACTGATGCGAAAAGACCTGTGCTGTAGAACAGAAAGGAGCAGTTGAATGCTACATGCAGCTCTCATTATCTGTGGGGCCTCTCACAGACATTTATATAATTTATTGTGCTGTACATGACCAGGCACAAGCGAAAAGAAAGATCCAACAAAGGACATTGCACAGTGGTTGATGGGCAGGAAGAAAGTCCGTCAGGAACTGCACAGTGGCTCAGCATCAGCTCTGTCTGTGCACTGAAATGCAAATGCGCGTCGTTGTTGTTGGCTACGGTGGCAGGGCTGAAATTGGAGGAAGCAGATGCTGTAATCTGATGATGATGTTGTTCTTGCTGAGTCTGAAGAATCACTTCAAGAGCTAGTAATGAGAGTCGCTGAAGCTAGTGTTGATTACAGACTAGACCAGAATGTAAAAAGATAAAGGTGATGGCACTTCTGAAATGGCGTATTGCAGCCACAATATAAAGAAAGAGGTTGAGCAGTGAAGGAAATTCAGTTTCTAACAGATATTGGGTAAAAAATGGAAAGTCCCTGCTCTTGGAGGAAGACATCTCGTCCTATATTCATGCAGATGAACATTTGACTATTAGGAATCCCCAAAGGAGGTGGTGAACACAAGACCAGGTGAATCTCTGCACCTATTTGCTCTTCTCTAAGAAGGGAGAATATGAATGCAACAGAAAAAAGCCAGAGGATTAGGAAATGTATGAGGACTTGTAACCTCAGGCTCCCTACAAAAGCCATCAAAAAGGGCTTTGGGTTAGGAATACCACTAAATACTTTTCAAATATTTAATACTTTAAAATATTACAAAATGCTTTTAAAAGAATGTCTTCACAAGGGAGAAAAGAAGCAACAGAAGAAGGAAGCAAAGGGAAGGTCAGCTGGTGGTTTGAAATGGCTACACATTAGCTGATTTAACTGAGATGGGGTCTCAGATGGAAGCTGTCTACAAAAATGTTATTGAGCAGGTCTTACAACCAGAAAATCCCTCATCTCAGAAACACATGAATTTGTCAAACAAATCCAGCTATAACAAAACATACTCCCAAGAGTATCCATAACTTCCTTGGGCAACCTCTTCCAGTGCTTCACCATGTTCACAATAAAGAATATCTTCCTAGTATCTAATTTAACTCCACTCTCTTTCAGTTTGAAGCCATTCCCTCTTATCCTGTCAGTCCATGCCCTTGTAAGGAGTCTCTCTCCATCTTTCTTGCAGGCTCACTTTTCAACTGAATCACCCTGAAGCCTTCTTTTTTTCCAGGCTGAACAATCCCAATTCTTTTAACCTTTCCTTGTAGAAGTGCTCCACCCCTCTGATTGCCTTGGTGGCCATATTTTAGATTCTCTCCAGCAAGTCCATGTCTTTCCTGTGCTGGGGACCCCAGAGCTGGATGCAGCAGTGCAGGTGGGCTCTCACCAGAGAGGAGCAGAGGGACAGAACCCCTCCCTTGCCCTGCTGCCCACACTGCTGGTGATGCAGCTCAGGACATGGTTATTATCAGTCCTGCTGTCCGACCTAATGGTGCTCCACCCCCTGGCCTTTACAATTTTGTCACTTGGATTATCATTCTCAGCAAGGGCTGGGCGTGGGTGCTATTTCCAGCAAGAGTCAGTTCTCAGCCTCCTTAGCTGTGAAATATTAAGTCTCTGTACTGTAGTATTTTATCATATTGCATATTGGCCAATAGCCACATAATTTCCAGTTCATAAATGCACCATCATCCATCAGACATGAGTGCTGAGGGTGTTAAACAGCTTTTGCAAAATTAAAGGTATTTCTAAATCCTTGCACTACAAGTAAGTCTTGTTTTTATGTGACCACTGATGAAACAAAGGCTTGTCTATGGCTATCTACTCCCAGACAATTGAAAATGGTCTCAAATGGTCTAATTTGTATTTTGCAACAAACTTCAACTGTGAAAGCTCTAGAGCATGCGGCTTATGGCCTGGTTTGTGTCCCTTTAAATGTCACTGCTGTGTCACACTACTTCTGACACATTATGTCATGTGTGGTGTGATTTCAGAGAGCAGGCAGCCTCTGAGCCAAGAATGCAGCAGATGTTGAAGAGACCAGGTGGCCATAAGAAATGGGTAATTTTAGATCTCTCCAAATAGTTCAGCAGCTAGGCTTCTTCACTGTTTGTGCATCTCCAGTCCAAATCTCTGACAGCAAAGACAGCAACTTTGATTTCCCAAAGAGCATCATCAAACACATCTGATTGTCTCTTGATCCTCAGCGTTTATCCTCTTGGGCTTATTGCAGAAGGAGGAATGATGGCCTGGCAGGGAGGGTAATAACAGCACAAGTACCTCTTTGCTATTTGTCAGGCAAATGCAGTCACAATTGCCAACCTGCTTCTGCTGTTCCAGTGAAGCTAATTTAGTTAACTCTGCCAGCTTCCCACTCTCCATCCTCTCCAACACAAGTAATTTCGATATTGCCTTTACTCACACCTTGCTGCAGCTCAGTCATGTCTTATTCTCCATTCTGATAGATCTTAGGGCAACCAACTGCTGTTAAAGCTGAAAATCTGACCACTTCACTCCCACCACCTGGTTTTAACAGCAATGGTTATCCATACTGATTTCCTGTTTAATGGAGTTCAGTTCATGTATCTACGGCCATCTAAAATTCAGGTGTTTTCTCTAAGCAAGCTGTCCAGTCTCCCTCTGTAGTCCACAGAAAGACAGAAATGCTCTTCCAAATTTTTGCCCAATCTATCCTGTATGCCTGTTTTAGGAGAGGAAAAAATATGTCTGCCCTCCGTTGACTATAGAGCAAGCCTAGATGATAAGCATAGATTTAAACCCCAGTTTTCAGAAAGACCATAGGATAAATCCCACAGCATACTACCTTTCATATTAGTTTCCATGTTACAATCCCCTGTCAGCTGTGAAAGTAGAGGATGTGCAGAAAATTACCTCATTTGTAGCTCCCACTACTGAGGGGCCATTGAGGGTCACAGCCAAATAAGAGGGAACAATTTTGTATTTTAGGTAAAGGTCTTTGGATGCCTGCACAAATTCCCTCACCAAATTTTCAGTGAGCAAGGAGGCAAGTGCTCCTAGAGAATGTTCCCCTCCTTTCCTACACTCATGGCAGTAGCAAAGACTTCAGGAAGCTGATCAGGTTCTTGGTTCTGCAATGCTTAATAAATCTGAGCTGCACATTGTGTTAAGTATCTTCCAGCCATCAAAGCTCCCTAGATTTTGAAGAAATAGATTGTGTTGCATGAAGGTTTAGCTACATATGTGCTACCAAGTGCAGAACACCTTTTCACCTATAAATTTCAGCAGATATAAGTTGTTCATATCCCTGCCTAACTCTGTAGTTACAGAAATACCACTTTACTTTTTCTTGTGTCCTGGAGTCAAAGAGTTCACTTTAGGTAATAAATCCTGCATAACAGTAGCATGATCCAAGGAAGCAGTAACTGCAGTGATATAGAAAAGGTACTATTTTTCTCAGTCATGATTTAGGTCACAGCTTCATCAGATTGGTTATTGCTATAGCAACCACAGCTTTTGCTTTTGTACAGAGACTTCTAACAGTATTCCACAAGGTAAAAGAAACATTTGGGAACACAGGAGATAAACCAAAGATATAGGGGTGTAGAGCCCATCAAGGGAAGAAAAAACCCAAAAAAACAAAAGCAATCTGCACTTTCCTTAAAGTCTGAACTAACCCCTCATTGTTGAGAGGAAAAATGAAAGTAATGAAAATAAATACAAGTGTTTCATGGACCCTGGTAGAAATGAAACCATGGTAAGGCTATTAGAGCTCAGAACACAAAGGACACTTTCCTCTGGTACAGAAGGTCACAGATTTAGCTCCTGCAAAGGGAAAATCCAGGCATACTTCATTTGCTGAGCTACTACACTGGAATAAGCACCTTTAATTATTTTAGTCTCTCTCTCTCTCCACTTTCCAGACAATGACAAAGCCTTGTAAAGGCAGGGGTTTTATTTATTACCTAGTCCTGTAGGATGCTTTATTTAACCAGCCTTGCCAACACAATGATTTCCTTAGGAAACTTTGTCCCTCACTACAAATTACGTCCTATTAATTTAAAGAAGCGGTGACAGAAATTAACTTTCTGCCCCTTTTGCCACAAACCTGCTAAGGGCCATTAAAAATATACCAATCTGACTTGTTAAATGTACTTTAAATCTGCTGGTTTAAATTGCCCTGCATATAATGAAAAACTTTTTGAGTTGCCTTTTAGTTGGGCTAATGTATGAAAAACAAGAGAGGACCTAATAATGGCTAATGGTCAGCACTTACAAAGCAGAGTATTTTTCATCTCCAGAGTGCTTTTCAATATTAACTAATTAAATTTAACCCATTCCTACAAGGAGGACCTTATGAATGCTTTATTGACTAGGTAAATGAGGGTGAAGGTTTGAATGGTTTTTCCCCCAAAGCCAGGTAAAATCAGTGACAGCCAAGGCTCTGCACTGTCTTACAAGATGTTCTCAGGATCTCAGGGTCATCCCTGACTGAGTTGACAACTAATGACAGACCCCAGAATTTCCACTGGGCACTTACAGAACAGGAACGTGCAAATTTGTTAAAAATTTCTACTGAGAGGTTTTGGTTTTTAGACAATGTGCCCCCAGTCCAGCAAAGAAATCTGAGTAATTAATGTCTTTGGTTAATATTTATCCTGAAAATTCTGTGCCAAAGACTTTGCACTTGGCACTCTGCTGTCTGTGACATACAGCCCCACAAAGGACAGAGAGCACATTGCCTCACAGTGGATGAGTCCCACTCTAGAACTTTTTACATAGAAATTAATTTCTGCAAACAGTGACTGTGGTTTGGGCTGAAATCATTGCTCCTCACTATTCTATCTCATACAGCCACACTTTCATCCTTCTGGCCAGCTGACATTTGTTCAGTCTTCAGAATATTTACTTACTCATGTTTCCGATTTTATTGTATTTGCTGAACTATATAGCTTTCTTTTTCCCTGTAGATACATATGACCCATATGCATTAGATATTCTAAATGTACCCACAGCCCTAAAATCTTTCAGCTGTTCCCTCAACAAGATAAAAAAAATTATATTAAAAAGTTTAAGTATTTTTCTAGCATAATAATTCTAAAAAAGCCTTTCAGAAATGTCCCAATTTTTTTTTCTAAAATTGTTGGAAAAAAAGTCTCTGACTGCAGTGGTCAGATATCACCCTGATCCCACAGATTTAGACTGTTCTGAGAGTTACTACAAAATACAATTTCCATTTAAATAAAAACAACCATTTCAGTCTCTATGACTACATCCATTCTAGTACATAAAATAAGCCAAGGCCCATTCTTTGCCATGATGGGAAGTGGCAAGGCATGGCTTTTAGCTGTATGGATACATTTTTCTTTCCTATCCTACCCACAGGGAAAGGTTCCTGGCCAGTGCTGTTGCCTGCATTGTGTCTGGGTATCATGCTGGTGATGGCATGGGGCAAAAATGTGCCAGGAGAGTTGCTAGGAATTAAACAGCATGGACCACAGCAGGTAAGTGCTTGAATGCCTGCCCTGCTCCTCTAGTGTGTGCCCACAGACATGGGCTATGGCTACACCTCAGTAAATAAAGCAAACAGGAGACTGACTCTCATGACCACAGAAACTCCTCCAGAGCCACCAGCAGGAGCTCCTGATCCCCAGATGTGCCCAGACATCAAACAACAGTGTGGATGGTCAGTACCTGGCCTTCGCTGCCCATCTTCAGTTTACCCCCAAGTATAGAGTCTATGTGGATCTTCAGCCCATGAGACAACGTGGTTGAGTTCAAAGTAATGGAAATTTTAATGTGTGTTTAAGCCAGGCTGAATGCATTTCAAGCACTAAGCACCTGTGTGTTGCCAAAATTATTTTCAGGCTTCTTGGACAAGTGTCTATGAGAGATGACACACAGAACACCATAATTTGCCTTGAGGAGTCTTTGTGGTTCTCTGTGATACAACTGGCTTCTAAAATTCAATGGCACCTGGGACAGGATGCTAGAATACCTTGGCTAAAATTGTATGGGAAGTTTGTAGCACTGCATTGGAGTTCCCATCAGGCTGGAATGAGGCCTGAACTGTTGGGGTAGTCTCATAAATGCTTCTGAAATCAGCCTGGCCCTGGTAGCCTTGTATATCACTTGTCCTTCTCTTCCCAGGCAGAAATCTATGATAAGGAAAGACATCCCCTATAAAGCCTTCATTGTCACATGATGCAGCTCTTTTACCCCTTTTACCTACCTTAGATATGTTGGCATCAACCTGAGATTTACCCCAGATTCGAGAGGAGGTAGGTTAGGAGGATTCAGGATAAGATCCCCCGTTTCAGCTGAAATGATTTGCCAGTGCTCTGCACTTGTCTTACAGCTGTCAACCTTTTTTGGTGCAAGTATTGGATTTTTGGTGGTGACTGTGGGTTGCCAGGTAGGATAGGGCTGTGTGAATGCTGGACAATTCAAGGAGGCAAGGGAAATTGAGAAGAAGCAGAGTAGTAGAAGCTTTTTCTCTCTGTTTGTTGAGAAAGATCTTCAAAACTGACTTCAACAACTGAAGTCTGAGGCGGATGTGATTCAAATCTATTCTGGGCTTGTTAAACTATTTTTAAAAATGCAAAAGCTTTTATTAGCTTAACATACTATTCCAATCCACAGAAGTAAAATGAAGCGTGTCTTCGTAATTCTGTCAAGATTATGCACATTTCCCTCCTGACTCACGACCACACTGATCATAATGGCGTTAATTGATATTCATGTGCATGCCATATTTACTTCTGGAGAGTTCCCGTGTAATTGAGCAATAGTTAATGGGCACTTAGGACTCTATTCACAAGAGATTACAAATGTGTGTGTATTGGGGAGCTTTTCCCTGTGGAGTTTCCATGTGTCTGGATAGGTGCATAATCAGTGCGCCAGTCATCAGACAGAGCAGCTGACACTCGTGGCCCTGGTGAGGGCTGGAGCGAGACAAAATCTCAGCCCTTCCCAATTTGGACTGGGGGGAGGGATGGGGACTGCAGCAGGGGGAGATGATTGCGAATCAGGGCTGCTCAGCAGAGCCAGAGATGGCATCCATGAAGATTCAGAACGAATCATGGCTCCCCTTCAATAATCCAAAGCTCTCTCCTCTCTCCCCTTAAGCAAACAAATGTCTCCTCATTTTATTCCTAGGCAGCCCTACAGCCTGTGTGAACCTTCCCCACCCTCACACCGGTGGGACAGGTGGAATCCAAATGACACGTTTCCCCCCAGTTTCAGTCCTTAGACAAAGCCAGGCATTCACAGGCATCTTTCCCAAAAAACATCAGAAACACCAGAAGCACTGGGACCCAGCAGTGCTCTGCTGTTTAACCTTTCAGATGTGGCAATAACACATTTGGAGAGTGGAACCCCGAAGCACTTTGCAAATTACAGAGAGAGGAAACGTGTTAACTCCCTCCTGGAAAGCTGTCATTCCTGGTCTGCAGTACAGCAGCTGGCTCACAGCCCACAGCAGCATCTCCAGCTGTTCTGGATGGGCAGCAGGACTCGGGACAACATCCAGAGGCACGGCAGGAGAAAATAAACCAGGCATGGTGTGACTCCTGGATTGGACAGTGGTTTTGGTGTGTGTTTTTGGGGAAGGTTTCAAAGAAGCATGGCTGTAATGGGGTGGTAACTTCCCTGGGATTTTTGAGTTAAGGTAATAAGGGAGAGGAATTAATAAAGACAAGTTTTCTAACAGCACTTCCACACCAGTGTATTTAGTGGAAAATAATATTGTTTTTCCTTTTCATTCTTTTTTATCCTATTTTTCTCTGTTAATGAATAGAGTGCAAAGCTCATTCTGCTCTGGTTGCTGGGATTAATGATATAAAACCCTTGAGTTGGTAACAGGGGAATTTTTATTTCATTTTTTAAAATTTCACTTACAATTTTGGTCAATGATTTTACTGATTTTATGGAGTGTTTCTGAACTGTTTCTCTCTTGCAGTGCTGCTCTTTAAACTTAACACAGTCCCTCTGACCATGAGACTTTCTCTTTCCTTGTGAAAGCTGAAAAAATTTTAAAAAAGGACAGAGAAAAAATGTATAAAAAGAAAAACAAGTCTGCAAAGTGAAGAAAGACAAGCTGGAAGTTCCACATCACTGGCTTGTGAAATGCGCCTCAACCAGAGCCACATGAAATCCCATCAATGGCAGTTCTGGAAAAAACACAGGATAGTCTCTCAGGTCACAGTCCTTGTCATAATTTCATGAAGTCTGAAATCTGCCATGCTCTTGTGTTTTCATTCTCTTACAAAACAAACCTGAGTCACTCCTAGTCAAACAGAGAAACAGCACAATATCACCCGACAGTATGAGTTGGGCTTGTCTGTAAGAGTGCTCGTGCCTTGGCCCATAAAGATGGTTTCAGCCTGGAGTCCAAAGGCTGTGTCTGCACACAGAGCCCTGTCAGAGTGCAGCTGGGCTGCCCATGCTGGAACTGCCCTCAGCAAAGGTCTCCCACCCAGGCAGGGAGCTCAGAGGTTCTGTGGACGGGATGAATTTCTGCATGTTTCAACAAAATCACCTTTCCCCTTGGTCAGGTAACAGTAAAATTGCTTTCCACCCTAGAAAATTATAAACAAAAACATTATCCTCAGGTTTCAGAATTGCATGCAATGGGTATGAAAGAAAGACCTGACATGTGGGGGGAAGAGAAGGAATATTTGCTGTCAGGGTTAAAATACAAGGGAGCTTACCCTATGAACTTCTCACACATGGATTTCACTTTCATGGGTATGCAGTTATCACATTGCATTCAAGTGATGATCATCTTCAGATTCAGCAGTTCCAGCAAACAAGAATGAATATGAGAACCCTTCCTTGTATTTGTCTGTTAGAAATAAGCAAATGAATACAGGAATCTTTCCTTGCATTTTTCTGTTAGAAATAAGTCTCTGTTGTTGAACAGTAGCAGCATTTCTTCCTAGCACAGGTAGTGTTTCCTTTATCACATCCATCATGATTTTAAGTGCAAGATCAATGGTTCACAGAACCTTTCCAGTCCAAGATTTGATTAAAAACAAACAAACAAACAAACAAACAAAAAACCCCACTGACTTTGCATATCAAAATCTTGACTGGATGAGATATTGTTACAGCACAGAAGTGTTTAGGATTCACCCAACAAACCTGACTGCTTTGCTTCACACTGAGAAAATCTTGGTTTCAGTGTAGGCTGTGGTCCAACACCTTTCTCTGTTTTCAGTTTTTTTTAACCTGCACTTCCATTTGAATGCTCCACTTCCATTTATCCTCTAAGGCAGAAAGCATTCTAGGGCAGGATTTTCTTTATCCACCCTTTTGGACCCAAAACTCTTTGTGGAAGACTGAAATATTCACTGGGTATTATGGATTCAATGGGATTTACAACCATTCATTTATGAATTAGATTAAATCCCTCATCAAAATAAAAAAAATTCTCTGAAGGAATTACTTTTTTCCTGGGATAGACAAATGGTGTGTGCAATAATTCTAAAATTAAAAATTT
This sequence comes from Phylloscopus collybita, assembly GCA_027886175.1. Classification (NCBI taxonomy): domain Eukaryota; kingdom Metazoa; phylum Chordata; class Aves; order Passeriformes; family Phylloscopidae; genus Phylloscopus; species Phylloscopus collybita. The sequence goes on from JAJNNQ010000002.1 coordinate 7,042,982, forward strand.
CACGATGACTAATCTGACTTTTTAGTCTTGATGAGAGAAAAATTATTTTAATTCTTATCTTGCTTTGGCATTATATTGAAATACCATTCAGTGCAATGTATATATGGTTATCAGATTTTAAATGTGCTAATCTCTTCAACATGGTCAAAAAATTTCCTTCTTGCAACTGAAGCATATTTATGGAATTATTTTCTGTTAAATATTTCAAATGTGTATATGGGGCACCACAACAAAAAAAAAAAAAAAATTACAATCTTTTAAGGAAAGCAAAATTGAATGTGTTGAAATTGCCCAGAAACATGGAATTCTGCCTCTTGGGAAATTTTTACTATGTTTGCCTAAAGTTTTCCCTGCTTCTGTACAGAACCCAAACTCAGTCACTCACTACAATGGGAGATGTGAAAAGGTTTTCCACATCAAAAGCCTGACTCAGATTGAAATCAATCTGAACAGCAACAACAAAAATGTAATTTCTTTTTAAAATTGAGAGAAGAAAACTGTATATTTTTTTTTCCTTTGAAAAGAAAATATCTGTGGACATTTTTCTGAGAAGACTTCACATTTTCATGCTTCTATTGAGGCTTTTAAATTTGTCCAAAAAGATTGATTTATGTAAGTCTTGTACATTTGTGAAAATATTCCCATCAATGACTGAAAAAGACTCTGGACAAGGAAAAATTAAAGACTGAATATTTTCAATGGACACTCATTAAACTTTGGCAGCTGAATTTGCCAAAGCTCCTGCCTGTCTTGTTGAGCAATGAGCAGATGCCAAACCAAACCCTCTCTCACAAACCAGCAACAAAACTTTGGATGCAAATCAGAATATGGCCAATGTTTGCTATTCTCAGTGGAAATGTTAAAAGGACATCCCACATATCAACTTATTTTGGTCACCACATGATCACAGCACCTCTCCATGCTGAATCACATCCCTGTCATCCCTCTGCATCAAGAATAGCAATGCCATGACAAAAATGGATCTCACTCGACCTATTCCATTGTGGTGCTGAGTGTGTGGGAAATAGAAACAAATTAGGTCTCTGGTCCCTCTCTCCCTTATATTTGTACTGCCACTCACTAAACCAGAATCCTTGCATTTAATTCAGTACACTTCTGCAGAAGTTCCTTAGAGAGTGTCACGCTCATAACCTTAGAGAATAATGACAAAATTTGTGATTCAGCTGCATCCTGAAGCTTTTGTGTAACTGTGTGCAGGTTTTAATGGACCTGTTTCACAGAAGCCAACTCAGCTGCAGGGAACTTCCACAATACAGAGGCACTGGAGAGCATTATTCCAAAAAAAATAAAACCAAACAAACAGGGAAAAGGGAACATGACCCACAGCCAGCAAGGTGTGTTCACCTACCTGCTCCACAGAAAGGATGTTAATATCAATTTGTTGCATCCTCAGCAGACATAGAAGGGAGACATTCTGGCTTGAGAGTACAAGCATGCACTGGACATTGACTGCACCAGGTAAAGTTGCTAAATTATTCCTCCTCAAGGGGAAGTTGTAAACTAGGAGCTTATAACTTGTGTGACTGCAGGGTGTTGCAACTTAGCAACCATATAAAGTCAGGTAGGGTTGAATGGTGTGCATGGGTAACCCCATCCTGGTTCAAATGTAATTACAAAGCTGAAGGACTTGAATGGGTTGTGTAAGTTACCATGAAGATAGCATCTAAAGCACTTTTTCTATAGTGCCATCCATAAATATTTATAAATATATATAATGGAACTAACAATAAAAAATGCATCTAATGCTCTTTTGTTATGTGTCTATAAACATGTCCCCCCAAAAGAGGGAATATATGTGTATATATCTATGTGGTATTTTTTCATTTTGTTTTAAAACTTTTTGATAAATCATTTGGACAGTCCCTGGAAGTCTTTAGATTTCAGACAAGTGACTGTGTGACAATAACAAACATCAAACTACTGTTATTTAGCAAAGTTGGCTACAAGTAATTCCAAAGCCATCATATTTCTAATTAAGTTTGAAAGTGATGCATAACAAAAGGACTCAGAGAAACTTTAATTTCATATTCCAAACTAGTTAGCCCTATTTGTTTGCTTTGAATCACTCATTTCAATAAGGTGAAAACTTGTGTTAATCCTCCATTCATCAGTTGCCTGGGTGCGTGTGAAATGAGTCATGTGGACAAAATAAACCACTGCTAGCCGCAATATTCCATTGTCCCTTAAGCTTCTTCAAGGGGCCTCTTCACAGGTACCAAAAAGCCACTCTAGACACTTCACATATTTTTGAAGATCCTCCTTTTTTTCACATTACTCACTCATTGAAGAATAGCCGAAAACAGGCAGAAAATGAAGGGAGCTGAAGTAGGCCAACCTCATTTTCTACACAGAGAGAGATAATTGGCACTGCAGTAATTTTGAGGAACTGAATTAAATGAATAAATTGTGACATGGGAAAAACTGAAAAGGACAACAGTTTCCTGGCTTGCACATAATAGTTACTTTGGACGGCATTTTTCTTGGAGACCAATTGATAAAACAGGACAAAAATGTTTTTCCCATTAATTGCTTTCAAACATTGTCCTGCTAAATGCCCAATTAAAAAGTAGAAGTGTGAGCTTCTTTTTTGCTTATAATGACCACATATTGGGGGGAAAAAATCAGTAGCAATGTCTTAGCATTTTCTTTTGTGGATGTGAAATAAAAAGATCAATGGAAAAAGGTTCTTAGCTTACCTTAAACTAAAACAGCCTCAAAGTCTGGAGACCAGCATGGGGGTGAGGATGAGGTGGTGGGACACATACAGTATCACTGCACTGTGCCAAAAAACTTCATTTCATAAGTTAGTAAAGTACAAAAACATAAATTCATGTATTTCCAACTGTTAGTTTAAATAGTTTATAAATAAGGCTTTTTCAGAAGAAAAAGAACTATTTCTAAAGAAATAGTTATGTATAAAACAGTATCCCAAAGTTTTCCCTTATTTTATTTTAAAAACACTTGCTGTAAGGACATCATACTCTGATAATGAAAGAAAATTCTGATGGGTCAATGGAGTCAAAGTTATCTTTGAGAGAACACCACTGAATTAAAATGGGTTAATTTATCACCTTCTTATTAACTATATTAGTTGAGCTCTAAGAGAGTTGTCACTGCAAGTCCATACTATAAACATTCATTCATTTTTGCAATGTTATTTTAACAGCAGATTTCTAGATGGGGCTAGCCTAAATCTAGCAAAAACATTTTAAAAGGGACATCTTGATAACAAAGTAGCTTTTATCTGTCCATACATCTTACCTGTGCATCAGTAATGCCTATATGTTTCACAGAGCCTTACAATTTCCAGACTATCATGCACACTCATCATTATCCTTACACAGAAATCATGATGAAATGGTTGTACAGATTTAGTTGCAAAACACCTGGCATGGCTTTGTCCTGGCTAGTAATACTCAGGGAATTAGTGATGTGTGAGGTTCTGTTGGGCTCAATTTAGTAAGAAATCCTGCTTCAGATGAAAAAAACCTGCAATTTTCTGGTTGCTGGGAACATTCTAGAACAGTGGGTGGTGCTGTGAAGGAAAGCATCAGTGCTGGGCAGGGACCTGATCTGGACCCTGCTGTGTACAGACTCTTCCTTGAACTGTCTCTGGACCACACCTCAGATAACCCATTGATGGTATGCATCCAAATCCACTTATGCTCTTGCAGGGAAGCTTCAAAGAGAGAGAAAGTCAAAGGCCAGTCCCCTCCTGGGGACAGAGGTGTGAGAACTCAAATTATAAGGGCTCCACATTTTATAAACTGATTAATAAAGTCTCAAAGTCCAGCTGAAGAGAAGGAGGGCAGAGGAGACACAGGTTCTCCTGGACCCTGCATGAGGCTGCTGTATGCCCATCAGAGATGTCCTGTGCAAGTTCTGCACCTGAATGGCCATCCCACATAGCCCATCCCCAGTGCCAGTATGTGAAAGATCCTTCCATGACCCTTTTATAGCCATTTCAAGGCCAAAAAGAGGGAAAGTTTCTGAAGATAAACTGATTATAGTGATCCCTACATGTTTTTTTCCTCATCAGTCTAAGTGAAAATTTCTGCCTTTGTCATAGAAAAGAGAGTGGTCCCTCTGGGGCCGTTGATTTCTCTTCATCCTCGTTGCCTGAGGCACTGATTAAGTGGAGTGCTTAAGCACCTGTCTGACTGTAAGCACATGAACCATTGCACTGAGTCACTGAAAGATAGCCAAGCACAGAAAGAGATTCTGCTTCTGGAAGGTCGCTGTGCAGAGCTATCTATTAACAGGAACCCAAGCCAGAAATTACAGTAGGGCACTTCTACACATTTTTTCACTATTTATGGGTATTTAAAAAGCTCTGTGAAACAGACCCTGATCACAAATTTTAAACTATTAGGTGAGCTTTACAGAATCATTCTCTTTTAAGACATCATGATTCAACCTCTGCCTCATAAAGTTCCATCTTTTCATTTGAAAAGTGAGACATCATTCTTATGCACAAGGGGGAACACAAATATCATTGCTTAATATTGTAAAAAGTCAGCTGAAAGAAAGCTGGATGAAGAGTTTTGAAAATCTGTATATAATTTAATGCCTCACTGTACCATATATCTTATTTGGAACGGAGAGTGAGGAAAGTATCACAAGAAAATGTCACAGAATTTCCATCCTGCAGCAGCCATCCTCACCTGCAAATGAAATGGTTATTTCATTAAAAAAAAAAAAAAAAGCCTACAGTTTCTTTAAAAAGATCTCATTAGTCCATTGTATTACCTTAATCTTCAGAAGTTACTTAGGAGGCTGCCTGTACTGGAGGGAAAACTCTGTTTTTCCTCCCCACCTCTTATGCCTGCGAATGAATGGCAAAAGCCTCTTTTGTTGCTGCCAGAGGATTTGGCACTGACGTTGTTACCCTAAACGATTTGTGCAGGGACAGTCTGGGCCTGCAATGCTGTGTCAGTGTTGTGCCTCTGTGTAGAATCCTGTCCCACATACCTCTGCCTGCAGTGCAGACTTGGGCAGTGTTGAGAACTGTGACCACATCACAGCAAAGAACACCTTTTTGCAAAGTGTTTGTCAAATCAGAAGGATTGGCCTAGGCCAAATCTGTGTTTACAATGGAAGGAATGGAAGAAAGCAGTTTCCACCTCTTTGACACCATCTGCAAACCCCTGTTCCTCCCTGCCCTGCTCATCACATGTCTGCTACATCTCTGGGTCCTGCAAGTCTCTGCAGTTGCATTTAGTCCAGTGGAACTCTACTGCTTCAGGAGGGATATGCAATAGAAACTCTGGAATTACCTGCTTTCCTAATGCATCCTGAATGAGAGAAGCAGGTCTGCTCCAGCTTGACTGAAATGGATGACAGGCAGCTTTATCACCATATGGCATCAAGGAATTCACTCAAGAACCCATGAAATAAAGGTGTAAGTTTTATGAAAGCATTTACATCTCCTGTGTTGCATGTACTAGTTCACCTTCCTTTTGCCTTCTGTCCCACAGTGAACTGACAGTTCAGGATGTCTTTGGGTGGCTTCTGGAATAGACAAGGAAAATCCAACAGCTCTCTGCTGGAGCTGCTGGCAGAGTGACCTGAGGGACACTCAAATCATGCATCCCTCTGAAGGCACACAAGAAGAGGACAAGTAAAGCTCTTCAAGCAACCAGTCCCTGGAAGCAATGGTTGGGATGAATTTTAAGAAAAGTGTTAGGGAAAGGAGACTTTCTCCCACTACATCTCACAGCAGCTCTGTCTAATTCCCTTTCCCAAAGGTCTTCCTTTTCTCCACTGTAGTTTGAGGTCACTGCTTGAGCCAGGTTTCCTGTTTATCACTTCTTTTAAGAATTAGCTGGGATGTCACCTTTGGATTAATAGGTAAGATCTCATACATCTTGTTAGCCACTATAGATTCATCCAAATATTGCAAGACTGTGTTACTTAAGTACAAGATTGTGCATTATTTTATACCATGCAGAGAGCTAAAAGTTCAGCTGTACTCTAACTTGATCTTCCTGTGCTTCTGTGGACTCCCAGAATTGCACCCATGTTTTTCTTCCAGCATCTGCATGTCCATCATTTTCTGCTGATTGTTTGGTACTATTCACACACCCTTCTATCGTCCTGAAAATGGTACTTACCTCTTCCACTAGTTTCACTCTTTCAAGAAAGGTCCTAAGACCTTTCTTGGAATATATAATATTCCTTGACTATATATAAATATATCATTTCCTTCATGTCAGTCCTTCAGCAGGTGACCCAGAGAAGCTGTGGGTGCTCCATCCCTGGAAGTGTTCAAGGCCAGGCTGGGTGGGGCCCTGAGCAATCTGGTCTAGGGGGTGGCACCCCTGTCCATAGCAGAGGAATAGGAACCAGGTGACCTTTAAGGACCCTTACAACTCAAACCATTCCATGATTCTATATGATTCAAGCCTATATAAAATGGCATAGTTCTGTAGACATCACTGGAGATACCCTGTGAGATATGTGCTAGAGATTTGGTTCTAATATACTTAAAGGGAATGTTGATACTTCTGCCAAAAAATTCAGGTCATTTTTACTGCTTGTGTCTTTCTTGGGATGATCTGCAGTAAAAAGTAATGTGCATTTTCTGGTTTTCAAAGAGTGTAATGACACTAATTTTAATTTTTTAAATATTGAGTCTCCAACAACTGTACTTTGCATGCTTTGCCCTCAACCAAATATGCTCTTTGAAAGCTGCAGATGAGCAGATATCTCTTTTAAGTAAAAATCTATTAAGGATAAAATGAGTAAAAGTCCAGTTAAAAGTTATCATTAAGGTCTGTTGTATCATCAGATCCATTACACATTAATGATCCCTCCAAACAGAACTGAAAGAGGGTGAATCTACATGTACATTGTATATCAATAACACTCAGATACTGAAATTATTGCATGTCCTTCACAGTATCCTGTTGAATATTATAGCTTCTATGGGAATATAAAACAGATAATTTGTGTTCCCCAAGCAATTTAAACAATATAAATTTTTATGTCCCTGCTACTTTAAATGGAATTAGTGAAGGCAGTATGTTATCTTCAGTCACTATCCATCAGAAGTTACGTTAAAATTGATTAAAGTACTACTTATCCTAAGTACTGTTGACCTATTTTCTTTCAAACCTGTCACATATACATATAAGATTAAATGTACAGTAGGAATGCAAGAATACAGCATGGAAAGCTTGGAATTGAGAACAAAACATAGCAGTTGCTTGTTTCCAGAAGAGTAACTTCCTGAATGTTCGGGAGGTAATAATAGGATGTTATTTTAACATAAGCCTGGACAGTGAAGGTTTTCTTAGGGATTCATATATCTAAGTGAATATAACTTCTAACATCTTCCTTTTTGTTTTTTCCTCCCCTCATTCTTCTGTTTTCCATGCTTTTCTGTTTTCTGTCATCTTTCTTCATAGCTACAAGCCATACCTCTCCCTTCACTTTTTCCATGGATGCATGAAGAAACTCTGCTTCTCACACCCCTTTCACCAAGAACCATGCTCTGGAGCAGGGTTCACAACCACAGTGGGCTGCCAAAATGAAGGAACAACACAACCAGACTTGACCATAAATGTTTTTTCATTTCTCCATTGATCAGCCCATTGACCACTCACAGCACACTGACCATGATCAGACAACAGGTAACTCCTGAATGGGGAGGCAGCATAAGCTACCATTCTCTTTTTTCAGAACAGGGTCCTGAAATTGATCCAGAAGCACATTTACTAAATTCTTGCTGTGGGCAACTGGCATTCTGGAAGGGAACACTCACAAAATCTGATTTTTTTAAGTTATTATTATTATTTTTTTAAAATAAAAACACCACCAAAGGTGAGCAGTCTGACTATTCTTACATATTTTGGGTGAAACACTTTGCAAAGACATATTGATCTGTATCTTGGAAGTTTATGTTTATGTAAGAGACATTTTGGTGAAATATGGTGTGCTGTTCTCTCAATATCTCAGTTGCAAAAAGACAATCCTAAAAATGTGGATGTAGATATCAACAGTGTCTTCCAAACTGGGCTGAAATTTTCTAATATTGCCTACAAAATTCTTCCATACACATGTACTTTGATGTCTATATTTTCATGCCACAGCCCAGTTTTGATGGCCTGCAGATCCCACAATGTATGTTTTACTTAGACAGTCCATTTAAAAGAATCCAGATGACTAGGACTAAATATTTCCTAGTGAGACAGTAATGTAAAATCAAATACAATTTCTCTTGCAGTGTAAAGACATATATACATGTATATATATAAATTTCTTTTCCTTACTGTCTTCAACTGTCAGTTCAATGAGACTTTGTTGGTTTGACAGGCTACCCAAGCATTGCCAAACATGTAAGAAAGTCTGCCTGGGTACCTGGCAGACATGACCATGTGCAGGTTTTTTAGAGTAGGTTGGACAAACATCTGTCAAGAATGATGCAGGTAGACATGATCCTGCCTTAGGGCAGGGAGCTGGACTAAATTACCTCTTGTGGTCCTTCTCAGCCTTTTATTTAATGATTTTACTGCCTTGGGCCAAGGTGACACATTGGGTCTGATCTTGAGCCTGGAATGTCCAAAAATTTTACGTTGGTTACATGTGGGTACATAACATCACACTTTTCTGTCCACCACTGTTTTTTTCCTCTCTCTTTTTATTCCTCTCTATTTCTTTAATCTAAACCGTATACACAAACTCACACACTTCCTCAGACTTCTTATTAAAGTCTTTTTAAACTGCTCAAACTGAAAACATAATAAAAAAAATCATGTTAGGGGCTGAAAATAACCTTTGTCATGCCACTCATTTTGCAGTCTGTACTTTCTCTGCTGGGGTTTGCTGTCAGGGAGAGAGCATTCAGGATTTTGATATATTCTAAAATCCGCAGTGCTTTGTAGGTGTTGCAATGTTTGTGGGGATTTCTGGCTGGTTCTTACTGTTTGTTTTGCAGAGCCAGAGGTTTGTATTCTGAGACACTGGGAGACAGAGGACTGCAGATGGGTGAAAGGAACAGACTCGTCAAGGGGACTCAGTAAATGCTGCTTCTGCCCTCTTTTGGAAGAATTCATGCATCTCTAATATCTGAGATTTTTAGGTGCTCAGCGTGGGAGTAGAACCCCAGGTCTGATGCTGTGTGAGCACATCAAACTCCCATCTTCTTATGTTCCCCAGAGCTGTAATCACTGAACTCAGGGACTGCACCAGGTTTCACTTACACTGGTTTGTTAGGGGCTTCAGCTACTGCTGTGACATTTCATGACAGCATTGTCATGAATTGTCACAACTTCACACAGGGCCACACTGCAAGCAGACAAAAAAAAAAGATAAATAAAATAAAATAAAATAAAATAAAATAAAATAAAATAAAATAAAATAAAACAAAATAAAACAAAGTAAAATATAAACTTTTTTTACATAAATCAAAACATATTCCATTTATACCAGTCTGTGAATTACCTCTTCATGAGCCTTTCAACAAGAAGGAAGCTGCATCACAAATGTTTTTGATCAGCATTTTCTCTAACTGGTCTGCTGTCTGTTCACCTTGAAGCACATGACTATGAATATTCAGGTCTCAAATACATGGGGTCTCATTCTGGGACTGGATTACTCTTTTATCTCCTTTTCTTTAACTGTTAAAGGAAAAAACAGAGATTTACCAGTCAAACTCAAAGACATTGCTCTACAATCAAGTGCTTCAGATTAAAGTAATAAATCTTTTTAAATAAATCTTTTACATCCTCTCCTGAAAGGAAAAAAAGATTTCTTTCTTGAGGAACAAATAAATGTAGATTCACTTGCACAAGAAAATGTTCTTTAAGTTTTGATTCAAAAGTATGTAATTGTCATAGAGTTCAGCTATCCTTCTCTTAAGTATAGACATTTTTTAATGTGTGTACCTAATTCTGTTCTTGAATCTTTAAATATGCACAGTTCATATCTGGTGAGTGTAAAAACAGAAATACTGCAGGACAAGAGGTCTCTAAATGTAACATAGCTGCCAATAGCAACAGTTTAATTCCTGTCTGTGTGGAACAATTACTGTATGTTACCCCTCTCCATTTTCCCTTTAGTTTGTTTTCTGATCACTGGAGAACTCACTTCTATTTTCTGGAATGATGCTTGTAAGTGTTTGCAAAGTACTTTTTCAGAATAAATTAAAGGCTACGAGTTCTCCCTTTCTTGCTCTCTGTAAGTATTCACCAGACATTCTCCAGGCTGAATTGGATAGGTAATCCAAAGCATACGGATTTATTTCTGCTCCCCAGCAAGACAATTTCCACTCTTTAAAAGGAGGTAATAAAAAATGATTATCAAGTGACATGCTTTGCCACCACCTGTAAATATTCATTCCTGGCTCATATCCATGAATTCTACAGAATACACAGTGATTTCATGATCATGTGAGCAACCATCTGAAGACTCTCTACAACCCTGGATGGCAAGGAGCAGAGGAGTGAAGTGATTATATTTATGTGCTTCCCCCCCACCCCCCTCCCCCCCCATTCGTCAAAAAGCCCTGCTTTTTAAAGTGTGATAAAAAGATACACAGATGCTTACTTTTTGTATTCCCTCACATTCTAAAGAGCACACTGGAAAGGCACCTGCATAAAACAATATCACAAAGAATGGTCAATAACGACTGAATATAGTGTTAGTACAGGTGTTGTATTAACATCTTTGATCTTGAAAGCTCTGCTTCTTTTAAAAGCTTTAGGAAGAATGAATGTGTTTAAGTCAAAGAAAGAGCCTACGAGTATTGTTGTCTAAAGTAGACAGGAAGAAAAATCACTGACTTTACTCAAATACCTGCTACACTGCAGCAAGAATAAAGGCTGAAAAGAAGCTAAGGCTTTTTATGTATATATAGAAATATGAGTGGATTAATTCAGCTATCACTGGCTCTCCAACAGTAAAAAGTGTCATACATTATTCATAAGTCTCTGATGAGCTACTTCTAGGCAGTCTGAGATATGTAATTTCTAATACAAACCTGATCTAGATACCCTTCTCTAAGTTCATATCTATTAATCTTCTACTAGTTTGAATAGTAGGTTATCAAATATGATTGACATGTGTTCCTGAGGTTGTAGTGAGATTTGCAGAGGATCTGTACATTTCCAAGGATGTTTGAGTTCACTTGGAATGCTCATGGAGGCTGTGCCATAGCCAGGAACTACATGTCTCCATTTCCTGGAAGCAGCAAGACAATACAGGCATGAAAATACCTGCCTGAGTTGTATCAAAAGTCATGGGATGATTTAAAAGCACAAAGCCTCAAAGGTTAGGAAACTACTGCGTGATCCAACCTCTGGATGTCCAACCAGGAGGAGCTCTATTTTCTGTAAGATGAGCCCTTGGTAAGTCAGGCAGCCAAACACTCAGGGAAATCCAGCTGCCTTTTTCCCCATTTTGAGGTAATAACCTGGTGTTTAGTTCATTATTTTTGCTGGTAATTCACCCATAAGGCCACTCAGGGCACACATACAACACAGCACAGTACAGTGGGTTTATTAACTTGTATCCCACTCCTTTCCAAACCCACACTATTACCTTATTTAAGACAGTTCACCCTTATGAGCAGAATAAAATATCAGGAGTTAAAAGAGAGAAATAGTGCAGCCAGTTCAGGGTTAGACCTGAGGGGCTCAGCAAGAACCTGTAGCTCATCATATCTGAGGGTTCATTTGCAGACAGAAGTTACTGTCTCCCTTGAAGAAAGAACCCAGCGTAATTCTTACATCTCTTGACAGCAGCCTTGGCCAGAGAATAAAGGCAGAGGCCTTCTCCTGAGATATTTGATCCTTGATTTCCGTAGCTGAGATCAGGACCAAACCCAAACCTCAGACCAGGGAGCTGAGAAGGTTTTTTATTCTCTTCAGTCAGACAAGACAGCAATCTAACTCCCAAAATGCAGAGAAGTTGAAAACGAAGGACAGATACAATGGCCAGCTTTCCTGAGACTTTCCTGTAGTCCAACACTAGATAAGGACCTCAAACATTAAGTTGCTGCTAAAAATGTGAGTATTTGTGTTTTGTTCAGAAAGCAAAAAATAAACTTAATGACAAAAATCAGAGTCTAGCCCAAGTCAAGAATGAAGTCAGTTTCAGAAGAGAGGTGATGTTATCAATCAGGAAGAAAAAAAAAAAAAAAAGGTTTGAGACAATGCTGTAATGGAGCAGTGGAGTGTGCAGACTGTGCTGACAAAATATTGACTGATGTTACTGGAAAATGCAACCAAGCTGGTAACCAGCTTTTCAGCTGAATTCAGTCACTACTGAAGAAATTTGGGTCCACAGAGAGAGGGAGGACATAGATGTTGAGATGGCTACTAAAGATCCATTTTCAACAAGCCAACTGTCTGCTGACAGTTGTACTTAAATGAATGTATTGTAATGATTTTGTCAGTATTTCTTCTAAAGGGTGAAGGTCCTGTTCCAGTAAAGCTTAGAACAAAGTTCCACATTTCTAACAGAGACTGTAACGCAAAAGAGAAGAAGGAAGGACTCTATTGTTGGCATTTGTTTAGAAAGAAAGGCAGGTTGGAAAAGAAGAAACCAATTAGTTAAAATTTAACATTAACTAGAACTTTCATCTAATTGGTTTTGTTGCTTTCAGAGCCAATATGTCAAACCTGCATTCCTCTCTGTAGTTGAAGGAACTCTGCTGAATTTCCCTTAGAACAGACACTGCTTTTTAGGATCCCGAGAGTAATTCTGCTCCATTGTCACACTAATTCCCAACAATGAGTTTCTCAGCCTCAATAGCAGGAGAAGGGTTTTACAATACCAAATTTTCACAAAATGAAGTGGCTAAAAGCTACTGTAACTCCACATTCCCTGAGGTGCCTTGTGAAAACATTCAGAAGCTTAGCACCATGCTTAGCTGGGGGTTTTATAAGTTTTGTCTACTCAGCCCATGTCTGCATTAAAAAAAAACATTCAGCATCTCAGGATTACAAGAGCAACAATTAAAGTAAAGCCTAAAAGCTGACCTCTCTTCAAAACCTTGAGCTATTGCTGTGCAGAAAACTATTTTATACTTAGGTGCCAATCTTTGCATAAGCCTTAAGCTTCCCATAAGCAAACAAAGACTAAAGAAACATTCGTCTCCACCAAACAGCAGTGGCAAACATAAACATAGGGGGGTTTTGTGTATCTGGTGAAAAGATGGTTTGGGAACGGAACCATAACTCACTCTAATTGCCAGATCTGACTTCTGCTCTTTCAGACCAAAAAGATAAATTTGAAGCCTCACAATCTCTTTGGTCAACTCACCTACAACAGACATCAGACACTCTCATTTTCACATAGTCTCGTGATGAGTTTAACTTGAAAGTGCCCTTTAATGTCCTGGAAGAGAAAAGCAAAGCAAAGAAATATCTCTGACACCTCAATGCTAGGCCTCTTAAAGCAGATGGTATAACAACTAAAGTTGAAAATAAAACCTGGGCATCAGCATTTCAAATCACATATTTATTAATAAGAGATTGACCAATTTTCATTTGAAACTCCACTATAAAGCAATCTCCAAATGCTTTACTGAAATCACCTTCTACTTACAAGATGGAAAGCTCACAGAAAAATATTTTCACTGCAATACAATGATCAGGGATAGAGTCTGCTGAGTAGCATATGTCAGAGTGGAGAGCTACAAACTGGACTGGTGACTGGGGTACATCTGTCCCTCACTGGGGGAAGATATTGGGAAGGGAGGGATAAACTGGTTTTAAGGTTAATACAGCTGTGGTCAAACACAATTTAGAGGGATCTGCAACCAGTGGTAAAGTTGGGTTGAATTTGACAAGAGGAATTAAGACCAGAGGTTTTTAGCATCTTTAAATAAGCCATTTTGCTTATTATCATTTTGCAACACGTTCTGGTTTTGATAACTGAACAGTTAGACATTCATAGAGGTTGAATTGGGCAGTGTTAACTTAGAGAAGGAAGATCCCTTCATGGGATACAGGGATTGCTGCATGTTGAGAGGCTGTATAATGCCATACTGCAAAACAAAAGAGTTATGGAAGCCACAGGAAAAAAAAAAAAAAACCAAAGTAAAATTCATTGCATTCCAGCATAGCTCTAACTTAACCTGACTAGAGAAGGAAGAGGCATAGATCAGATAAGACAGGTGGCTCAATTATGATATTTATTCTTCATCTACTTTACAGGGGGAAAAAAAGAAATTGAGAAGAATGAATTTGACTCAGACCTGATTTCATTTTTGTACTGTGAGTGGCCAAGGATTACAATGGACATTCACAGGCAATAAACTCTCCCTGATGGACTGTTTGAGGAAAATCTGCTTTCCAAAGTTAGGGAATAAGAATAATTAATGTTTAGATAGCACTTTCAGTAAGCAAAGCATTTGTAGGAACAGTAAATCAATACTAAGTGAAAGAGGTAAAATGTTTTGAAGGCTCACTTAAAAAGTGTAATGGTATCACATAATATTCCCATTCTTGTGGCCCAGGTCCTGATCCAGGGAGTTGTTCCTACTATAGGCAGGAAGATTGAAAGTAGATGATTTTTGAGGTCCTTCCCACCCCAAGTCATTCTATGAGTCTTTGGTCAGTCCATTCTAGGTGGTACTATACTAGAAGACTGTCAAAAGGACTTTTATACAGAAAAATTATCATGTAGGATATCTGGCAAAATGTCCCATCTTGTTCCAGTTTTCTGACACTTGCCCCCTGCATTTTTTTTTTGCAGGTGGTTTCCAGTTGTATCAATAAAACTGTGAGCAAAGGAAGAAAAGATACTTTAAGTAACAACTTTCTGGTATGAAGTCACAGTGGCCAGTAAAGTAACAGCCCTCTAGCATGCAGTTCATGTCACATGTACTGAGTACATGGACACATGGTAGGGATTCTTCTGTGCATCTCTTGTGTTAAATACCTTAGCTGGGAGATAAAGTGGACAAAGGCCACCCGCAGGAATTTCCCTCAAGGCTGCAAGTTATTGCATAAAAAAACTCTTCAGCTGTCTTTCATAGCCAAGGAAAAGGAAACATCCCTAAAGGACAATTAAGCTCTTACTTGAAGTAGCCAAGGACCCTGAAGATGGATGTCACCTGTCCCTCCCCTTTAGCCAATGAGGAAGCCAAATGATCCAACTCACATACCTAATTTGTGGGCAGATAGAGTAACAGCATTGAAATCTAGGGTTTCTTCTGAGCAATGCTCACATGCTGTCTCCAGACTGCAAGGAGGTGCTAGAAAAGGTATCACAGAAATAATTTTTTTTCTTCTTTGTTTTAAGTCTTATGCCCAGTTAGGGAAAACAGATTTATTTTTTTTTTTTTCTCTCACAGTTCTCATAAAAATAAAATAAAATTAAAATTGAGGCTCTATCTTTCTTTCCATAATCTGTTCTCTCCATCTCATTCATGATAAATACTTGTCTTTATCAGACCACCTTTGACACTAACTAAATTAATTCATAGCTTTTCTGATACTTCTAGTTTAAACCACCTCATAGTGCTGTTCCATCATAGTTTGATGTGACCATCTGCTGCATTCAAATTGATGGAGGACAAAGGAAGGGGCAAGGATACTCCCAGTGCCTATGCTCACTCCAGAAAAATCATCACTAAGAGATTTCTTCATTCCCCCTAAGGATTTTGCCCTACTGCCTCTGTTCTTCTTCCATAAAAAAAAGATAGAGCAGAAAGTAAAGCAGAAATGTTTCATCAGCTTGCTAGAGTTTAGGAGCAAAGATAAAATTTGCTATTTATGAATTGAATTTCTTGCAGTATTTCTGCCATAAAAGCTTCAGAATGAAAAACATAATGCAAGTATTTAAAAAATAAATTTAAAAAAAAGGCTGTCTTTCCCAATCTTGCTAAAGCATATTGAAGTAGTCTGGCAAATCAAGCAAAAAGATAGCTAATGGGCCAACAGGATGTCAGCATCTTTCTCTGACAAGTGAACAAGTGTAAAGGTAGGCAGTAAATGTGAGAAAAGCTAGAGGAAGGAGGAGAAAACACTCAAATGAAAGAAACAACAAAGGATGCAAATAAGGACATTTCCTCCCACTCTCCCTTTCAGCAAAGCAGCCTCTCATTCTCAGTAGGAAATAACAAGAACTAGAAGCAATCCTTTGAAAACAAAACAGGATGTCCTTCTGCTGGTCTACTGCCCTCCAAAACTGACAAAGGTTGTAGCACGAAAAAAATGTAGATATTGACATTTTATAGACAGTTGGCTGCAGCATCCTAGTGAACACATGTGTAAGTAGACTGCAATTCCAGGCACGCTAAATTTAATCCTGGGGGCGGCATCCCCAGACAAATTTGAAGCCCATTTAAAACTGACTAATGGCAAACAATGCATTTGATACCTCCACAAAATCTGCAAACCAAAATGAAATACCCATACAAGGCGGGATCCACTCACAAATTAAGTCTGTGAGTTACCACCCAAGCACATTCCCATGCTGCTCATAATGATGGAGTGTCCCAAGGTGGCAAAGCAGGTGTTTGAAGTTGGACAACACCACAACTCTAAAGCTCAGCTGTGAGCTGAGGTCTGTGAGCCTGAGCAGGAGACTGAGCTCATACAGCTTTGCTGCACCTGGATACCACTCCTCAGCCACCTACAATGACCCAAATGTGCTTGTCATCACACCTGCTCACATGTACTGAACCAGACACCGTGTGCTCCAAGATCTGCTGGGTTAAAATGCATCTTCCCATAACAAAGAAGGGCAAGACCTCCCACCCCGCCTTACCAGCTAAAGCCACCAGACCTGAAGTTGTGAAAACACCACTGTGACACTCAAGTCAAAGAGCAGAAAGCTCAGAAGAGATGCTCAGCTATACAACAGTGCAAGGTCTGGGCCATTGACCTCATCTGACCAAAGGATGTTTCAGCAGAACATCCACAGATGAACATGTCAGGATGTTAGAGGAAGTAAGCTGTTTCTGAAACTGCCAGACTCGAGTCCTTAAGGATTCACTCCAATGCTTTTGAAGTACCCAGAAATCCAACAGTGAGTATACTCCTGTCAAAAGACACATTTAACAGATCACCTTTTGTCTCAAATCCATACACCTACCTCATTTGCACCCAAGTTTTAGAAGTGAAATGATGTAACCAATCACCTTTAACTTCTTCTCTACTGTTGTACCCAGGACACATTCTGAACTACGAAACAACAAATAGGATACAATTTGGAAAACAAATGCCCACTGGTATATTTATCCATATACAGCTGTTTACAAACATCCCTTTTTTTAGGACAGCCATTATGGCTGTCTGACATTAGCATCTTCATGAAAAATATCAGAAATGTTCCTATTCTCTGCTTCACCCTTCTGTCCCTAAACTGCAAAATATATTGACTCCAAATGTGCCCCTATGTTGTATAGATTGCAGAGCTGCTTCAATGCTGGTCAGCTTGGAGTGGAGACATAAAAACTGGTGCCTGTTAACAGCCACCTTTGCCAATGCACCCTTGGAATGACATTCATGCCACATAATTAGAGGTATCCAGAAATTAGGCATCTGGTTTAAGCCAGGCTGCTTCTATAGCAGAGAATGAACTTCTTGAGGTGTGAGGCTCCAACTGTGACTCATTCACTGACCACCAACTTAAAATGAAGGAGTATTTTCATCCTAATACAGGTTTGTTGGGTTTTTTTTGGGATATCATTGCTAAGGGAGCCCGTAAGAAAAGGATAACACAACTTACTGTTGTCTCTTAACTCAAATTTTGATGAGTTTGTTCAATTCTCTGCAATATTTATTTTACCAAATGAGTCTAGAAGTTGAAAACAAAACAAACAAAAACAGGACCATCAGCTCCAGCTGTGTTTTCCTAACAATAAGACAGACACTGCTTGTGCCATTCATTTGAGTGTGCAGATGGCAGAATCTCAGACATCTCTGTAAAATTAACAGCAAAGACATTCAAAGGAAATTACTTAGTTACATGAACATCACAGGTCTGTGGGAATTCTAGAGGCTGGACATTGAGAGTAGGAGACCAGGGGAATGTGGGGGTACATTCAGAAAATAGGGTCCTACTCTTGACAATAGTGCAGCTGTACAGTGTGTGGAAGATTTCTTGCACAATGGTTCAGTTTTATTTTTTAATAAACAGTTAAAAGAGAATGAGTGTCTGTATGGAACAGGTAAGTAATTAAAATTCTTAACTGTGCAGTCAAACACATACAGCAGCACATTGCCAACTACAGACAAAAGTAGGGCTGTACAAGTCTGAACATGCACCTATTTATTAAATCTTATTTAAAACACTGAACTAAGTGCAGTGTCTGATGAAATATTTAGGGTGTTTAAACGTGCCACAGCTGACAGAAAGCTTTTTTTTTTTTTTTTTTCTTACTGGCACAACATTATTTTGGTTTGCTTTTTCTCTCTTTTCTTTCAAAAAAAAAAAAAAAAGACAAGGTAAAAGATTTCAACAGCATCTAAGTACAAGGTAGGCTTT
The DNA here is from genome assembly GCA_027886175.1 of Phylloscopus collybita. Taxonomy (NCBI): domain Eukaryota; kingdom Metazoa; phylum Chordata; class Aves; order Passeriformes; family Phylloscopidae; genus Phylloscopus; species Phylloscopus collybita. Next base: position 7,061,447 of record JAJNNQ010000002.1, read on the forward strand.
ACATGCCTCTAGTTTTAGCAAGGGGCTTTCTAGAAGAAGCACTGCTGATTAATTGAATAACTTTTTAGTTTGCTGGATTTTAATCCACAGAATTTCCTTTGTATTTCTAAAGAAACGAGAGTTTGCATATAATATTACATGATATGACTTAATATCACTGCATAGCTGTGCAAGTGGCCCCACATATAATCTAAACCCAGACAAACTATTCTTTTGAAATGGGTGTTCCTGGTAGTGATTCTGGCAAAGTGCAAAAAAAGGACATTGTATTACAAGTTCTTTGAAATACAGAGGCTTTACCATTCCCCCTTTCCCCCTTCAAGCAATAGTAATTGTTAATACTACTGCTAACAGTCCTGAATCTGCACTTGGCCTGGCCCTGGCATAACAGCCCCACCAATTCTATTTTGGTAAGCTTTCCACAACCTCCTTAGCAAAGCACATTATTCTCTTTGCATGGCACAACCTCCCAGCAGAGGCACACATCTCCAGGCAGCCATCCATTCATTACTGACCTATTATCCACACCAAGAAGTGAACAGGCCACCATAGAAATTGCTTTTTATTACCTTCACCTCTCAACAGCCTTCTGTCCCTTGGCCAGCCTGCACTTGGTGAGCTCCTCCAGAATGTCACTCCCTTTTTGACGTTGTGTGAAGCTCCAAGAACCCAAAGGCCATTATGACACAGCAGATAACAGTCTTTATTTTTTTCTGCTTTGGTAAGTTCTGTTACCTTGATCACCAGCTATTTCACACCAGGGCTTCCTGTCAATGGTAACAGTTGTCTTGGTGCCTATTGGTGCAAAATAAATAACCCTGAGAGCAATGAGAAATATTTGCATTCATGCACACAACCTTATATCTACTCTTCCCTGCTGGCTTACAAATCTACTACAAATTCTTTTTGGTAAGGCTCTTAACACATTGCATTTGAATTTAGTAGTTCCAGTGACTCCATAATAATCACTCAAGTCCCCTCTTCAGCAGGTAAGGCCTACTCTGCTTGTTTTGCAGGCTATTAAGCATGTGTGTAGTGCAAATTATCCAAGAAAGCACAGAGCATTTCTAGGTCACTTTGAGTCGCTTTCCCTTTATTGAAATGTGAGTGGTCAGCTTTCTCACCCAAGCACATCTGAGCAGCACCTCCCAGCAACAGGAAAGGGTAGGGAGGGGGAAAAAAACCTCAGTGGGCTCCCTCAGGTCATGTCACAGCCACTGCTCTTGGGAGGTGGTCTTATTTTGAGGACACAAAAGCAAAGATGAGGAGAGGGCAAATCAAGGAGGAGCAGTAGGATGGGGGTCGGGAAAGAGACAGGAATTTAAGGAATGGTGGAAAGCAAGACAAGGTAGAGAAAACCAGGAAAAATAAATATGGGAAAAGCAAGTGGTAATGCCCATTCAAGCAGCACTGCCAAGCACTGATCCATAACTTCTTCCCCCAGGATGGTCTTGGCTGGATGCAGGGGCAGGCATCCACAGGGAGCACACAGGGAAACCCTTTGAAGACAGGGCTGAGCTGAGGGATTCATTTCTACTTTGAATGGCATCCATGGGAGCTGCAGAGCCCAGCACAAGCCACCTGAAAGATGCTGTGCTGAGGGCCCTAGAGGGGCACCTTGGCACATCAGCCACTGAACTGGCATCCTGAGAAGGTGATCCCGTTTCACTCCTGGTACACAGAACCACCAGCAGGCATTGCTAACCTGGGAAGCTCTATCCAGTGAATTTGCCTCCACCTTCCTTGTTAAGTCTATGTTTTTAAAGTCTCAGTGAGCCTCTTAACAGCTTCACTCCTATGCCTGCTGGATTAAATGGGAGGACCTACTTTGACTGCAGCATGTGTTGGGGCAGATCTTAACAGAGCACTCCAAAGGCTTTCTCAATTACTTAGGAACAGCCTAAAAGACTGCAAAAAGTGAGCTTTTCTTTTTCTCTTTGGACACTTTTTAAATGTATCATCAATCTTATAGATGTCATCCTATGATGAGTAAGTGATTTATAAATTATCCAGTTAATGTTTTCTGCCTCCCATTGCAGTTTTCTCATGACTGTTCATCCTTCAGATTAAAAAAAAATGTATTTATTCTTGGATTGTTTAAATGGTTTTGCTGGGCTATTTTGTTCCTTTGTGGCTAGTCATAAAAGTCACACGATCTGTGCAGTTTCAAATTCCAGATTGGATAGATGCAAAAGCACCCACATCTTCAATTTTAAAGCAGATTTTATAGTTGGCTCTCCAAAATTTCTACAAGACAGTGATCCACTTTAGACAGCAAATGAACTTATTTCCAAATTGCTTAATTATAACTAGTTGCTGTAACAGCTGTTACCCAAAAAGTGCTAGATATATACCATGGTTTTTGCTTTAGTAGCCTAATGAAAAATTCAGATTTTACAAATAAATTGTAGAAATGAGAAAATAAAAATGACATATCACTCCTCTGGCTTTTTAAAGCACAAGAGTACATTCAGATTGTCATATGAAATATGAAATAGGCCAAACATAACTCAATTTTAACAAATATAATAATAGCATGCTGTTTCTTGTATTTGCTGTCTTCTCTCAGAAGTGGAAGCTTCAAACTCTCCTCTGCAAAGAGGTGGACTAGGAAGTGCTTTTTTTGTACAACTGAGCCCTGAGAGCCTCACATATTATAACACCATTACATAGAAATTTCAAAAATAAGTTGACATTGAAATGGTCCCTAAAATAAGTATCTACTCTTCAGGAGGGTAGAATTTATTATCTAATGGGGTTTGGTGACAAGACTTGAAGAGGAATCAGATCTGCGTGCAGGTTGGACTTTGGCAGCAGAGGGACTACCCAGCCACATCTCCTCCAGGCCACGAGGTGCCAAACACAAATAAAACATTGCACACAACATGTGCCTTGACACTGCCTCAAACTGAATTTGCCGTGGGCCTTTTGGCAAAGACACCAGGCTTTGTGTTGGAGGAGCTGCTTCTGTGCCACTCATCCAAGTGCTGGGGAAGGGAGAGGCTTTGCCTTGGAGGGCACTTGCAGCTCCTGCCTTGCATCCAGGGAGGAAATGCTTGGAGAGATGGGGGCAGAGGCAGGGAGTGAGGCTGGACCCAAGGAAAAGAGAGAAGGGATTGTGAAGGTGCCACTGATCCCAAATTTACAGCAATCGTCACTGTCCTTCACCACAGACAAAGACAATTGCCTGCTTTCCATCCAAAGACTCAGCTTTACTGCCTTCTTGGCTGCTCTGCAATGCTGCAAATGTAGCAGGAAGGAAAATGTATTTCAAACTTATTTGGAAGGAATAAGGGATGTCTTATTCGTGAAAGAGTATAAAATTGCTCAGACAATATGTCTGTAATTATTCCTATTGTGGTAGCAAGGAGAGACGTTACTCTGAGAACCCTGCCATGGTAGGTGGCACGTGTGCATTTATTAAAAATCCTAACAGTCTTTCCTCTAAAAAACCTCACCATTTTAGCATGGGATGAAAACAACAGGTGGATATAACGAAGAGGGAAATAAAGCAGTCAGGATAACAGCGTATTTATCTTCTTCAGTAGGATAAGTAGCAGCACACCAGCTGCTGGGCTATTGTCAGATGTTTTCCAGCCACCACAGAAAAAGTGAGTTTTGAGGAGGGGTTTGAAGGAGAATAGATTAGCAGCCTTATGGCATTATTATGAGGAGTTATGCATATGCATAAGGAGTAGCTCTGAGAAAGTAAGGAGGCTCTTGGACTAACAAGCGACGGAGAGAGGCATCATGGGGCTGCCACAATGTGGTGCATATTGAACCTGCTTTCATATGTAAACAGACAGCATGCTGCAGTCTCACAGGATCACTGCTGCCTTTTATTCAGCATCCCAGTGCTGCACATAGTGGTGGCTGCTCTGCCAGTGATACATTAAATACAATCAGTTAGATAAATAATTTCAAAGGTCTCGGCATTTGAATAGTGAACACAGTTACAGCGTGATGAAGAAAAGGGTAGGAAAGGGAAATTATGGCATTCTAGGACTACTGGAAATAATGACCAATTTGCCACTAACATTGCTGGAAGGTAGATTTCACTTTAAGCATTTTAGAAGGAATAGAACCTTTAAGCTTCAGGGTTTTAAGCAAGCCTACAATGTGACTTAGGAAAGGGTGTTTTTATTGATAGGTTATCTTACAGATACATTTTGCAGCATTTCCACTTTTCTATTGGACAGGAACATTCAAACCACAATGTTGACTCCTTGCAGGGAGGCTCATGCTTCTAAGTAATTTATTGGCATAGCTGCCTCTTAGCACAGAAATGTTTTGGAAAACATTTTGTAATAACCTCCACAAGAATTAGGTAAAACTTCCTTAATTTCCCAGATAAATCTAAATTTTTTTTTTTCTTTCAGTCCTTCACATTAATAATATTAGGAAAATGAGGTGGTTTTTTGATGACAACGTTTACTTTAGGACAGTGAATGTGCTTCCACATGAAACACATGGGCCATGTCAGTACACGTCCATGTACTGCACATAACCTTTTCATCTGAGTTGTACATGTGTTAGGAGCATATTCGCTGGGGCTGCACTAGCTGCTGAACACCAATATTTGCACAGGCGGCTCTGTTCCTGCATTTATTCCTCAGTGGGCAGGCTCCTGCCCTCCTTTGAAGGCGTTTATAGGCGTGTGGTTCAAACAGAATGTGCTGCAGACTGAAATCACCTAGTGCAAAGTCAGAGATGGAGGTTATTTGCTCGGCTGCACGAGGCTGAGACCGGAGCGTATCGCTGCAGGACGCCGTGGGGACTGCGGCGTATTTTCATTAGGTACTTAGGCTTTAAATGATTCCAAAACTGCATTTCAAGTAGAGGGGAAATTTGCTGAATGGCCTCTTCACCTGCCTTGGGAAATCTGTGAGCTTTCCAGTATTTCAGATATTTCCACAAGCAAATAGGCACTTCTAAAATATCTCTTGCGATTTATCATCAGCAGGGCGCTGTGTGGAAGGCCGCTGGAGTGCCTTGGCATTCTGCAAACACCCTGAACAATTTAGAAATGTTATTTTGCCTCCTTATCAATAGATGGAATACATTACAAAGCCCAGCCCTGATAGAGAGCTCCTGCTCACACAAATAGTGGACCTAGCATTAAAATGAGAAAGATTTTTAACTCTTTCCACTCCCCTGACATACACCACACCAAGTTACATCAGGGCTGCTAAAGGCAGGGAAAAAAAGAAAAAACAAACCAAAAAAAAACCACACACACACAACAAACATAAAAAGAGACATCCAGCATGCTGCAGGCATCCACTGACGCTGACCCCATAAAAGATGTGGTACTGAGCAGCCCACTCAAGGGCTGCAGTAGAACCCCAGAGGTGGCTGCACAGAAGGGAGGGTGGGCAGGAGTGTGACCCTGGCACCACCAGCACATGGATATGAAACCAGAACTGCAAACCCATTAGGGATCAACCTGCATCATTTTCTGGGAAAATTCTATGAGCTTCTGTATCGTTGCAGTTGGTCAGAGCCTTGCTGTGTTTCCTAGAAGTTAAAACGTTTTTTCAAGCAGTGTGATTTAATTTTGTGGGCATCTTTCACTTTACTTTTACATCCAAAACAGCATAGGCTGCATTTATGTCTCTGACATAACTTCCAGAGTGGCTCATGTACTGAACAACAGGATAAGCTAGGATAGAAAGGCCAGGGGATTAGGCATTTTGCTTTATGTTTAGGAATGCTATTTAATTTCCCTTCAACAAACTTAGAGGAAAAATCCTATAGAAGGCCTGAGAAGGAAAAGTGAATTTCAGTGTGGAAAAAACCAGTTCGTTTTAATGTCTTGCACTGCTTTGTGTTTTGGGGGTTTTTTTTTTCCTTTTTAAGCACTGATAGTTCCGTGGGCAGTGTCATTGGTGTGGCCTTATAAGTTTCTGCATGTTAAAATAGAGGGTGCATTTTCAAAGGACGGGTAGGAATCCAGAGACTGTTGGCTTTCTGTGGACATCTTGCCTCTCCAAACAGCCCCCTACAGGTGGAAAACCTGTTGGGCAGGGAAGCACATTTTGCAGTCTCCCACGCTCAGTTTTATGCCCCTTTTTTAACAGTTCTAGCCTGGCTGGGGACAGAGGCAGCCCAGTATGAATGCTGCAGAACTGTGTGTCTGTGGTTGCAGGCATGGGCACCACTTTCAGGCAATTGAAGGGCAAAGTGGAATAAGAGAAAACAACCTCCTTGAACCCCCTTTATGAAATCCATACCAGCTACAGCAGGTCTCAGTTTGCACAGAAAAGTCCTTTTGTTTCTCCTCTGCCATGACCTCTGTCTGTTTGTCTGCCTGTCCATCCAGAGGCTGAAAGCGCCAGCTCTTCCTGAAAGCCTAGAAAGTGCCTGTAACATTGTGGGCACTGCCACAAACAAATATGAGGCAAGACAAAGTCCTATAAGATGTTAATAGGCCTGCAGAGTCAAATAGTCTTGCAAAAAGCAGGAGATCAGACTCAATTATTCAAGAAGTTCTTCCTGGACTTCGTTGTTTATCATTCCATGATAAGGGATATATTTATCTTTTAAATTCTTTCTAGTCAAACAGAAGAGCTTTGCTTTCCCAGAGGAACAATTTCCCTCCATCCCACATGGAGCACCTCCCTCCCGCCCTCCCCTCTTCCCGACACACACAGCCCCTGGTGCGTGGAAACAGCAGTGGGACATGTCAAGTACATTTTTTCTCCTTAAAGCACGTGTACCTGGGAGGTCACAATCTTTACAAAGTCAAAGTTTTGTGTGTTTGAGAGCTTTGCCCTACTACCATGTAATTGAAATCAAGCTTTTTAAAAGCTCACGACAATGTGTTTGTTCTTTAACCTCACCCAGCAAAAAGAGAGGGCTTTGCTGAGAGAACCCATTGTTAAGCTCCTGCACTTAACTGATAAGGCACTGATACAACCAGTAGCAAAGAAAGAAACTAATAATAACAATAAAAAAAAAAGATTCACATGCCTTCCTTCCCCACTACATTAATGACCTGCCCAGATTAATTTCTCGAGTTCTTAAGAAATGAGGTGCAGCATCTTTAATCATATTAAAATATTGCTATGGAATTTATTTAATAACAGGGAGATATAATGAACTCTCTCCTCAAAAAATTAAGGGTTTCATGCATTTGAAGGTCTCCTCATTATCCATTTTAATGATAGATGTGTCTATTACTCAAAAAAGTAGAGGATCTCTTTGGAAATGTTTGAGACTAAATGACTGGAACAATTCTTAAACTATCTTACATCATCTACCACGCATATGGGACACTTATGTGAAAACCTCTGAGCACAAGGGGATGTAACACAAAGATTGAAATGGGACAGAGCTGAGGTGTTGTTTCTCTGATCCCAAGGAGGTGAATGCAGGTTGTGTGACTGTATACAGCAATCAAAACAATCACATCCTTTCCCATCCAGGAACTAGGAGCTCGTGAGTGAACTTTGCAAGTGTTTGGATTCAGATTTATTTTTTTTTATTCATGCCAAACACTATTCACAAAAGCATTTGTTTCCTCAGTAGGAGGTTTGCAGAAGCATAATTCAGCTTTACCAAGTCACACCTCTGTCGTGCCATGCAGTTTACAAATCCAGAGCTTTCCTTTGGCATAAAAATACCTCTCAAGTATTCAGTCATTTCCACCCTGACTGGCTTGTTGATCTGCGAGCTTTTTCTTTCCTTACACCATAGTGCCTCTGTGAAAAAGGAACAGGATTTCAATAAGTGGTTTCTATTGGCCTCAACCTTCGATAACACAGAAAGATGCCTGAGATCCAGCAGTGAAAACCCTGGAATGATGATATCTTTAAAGACAAGAAGTTTCCAAGGACACTAATTGAATTCAACCGGCAAACATTTCTAAATGGAAGATCGCTAGTAGCCAAAAGGTTTTTCCTGGGAAACCACCCAGAGATAGAACTTTGAGCTGATTTCATCAAAGGAGAATCTCAACTGTGAAAAATGATAACACCCCCATGGCAAGTAGTGCATCAAAATTAAATAAGGCTTGGAACAGCAGTAACTAGAAGGGGAGTTTGTTGTGATATAACAAATATCCATGTGCTGCCTCTGAAAAGAAACACTGTGAGATAGTCATTAATGGGGCAAACTTCCACCACGGTGTAAAGTCTTTCCAAAGTAGAGAGCAGGACCAATCAGTATGGTTTTACTGAATGGTAAACCAAATCTCTTGGAATGTGAAAAAAATCTGTTAAAGTATACATTCCACTTAGCAGAGATAATAAATAAAAAGGAAAGAGAAAACCTAACAAAAAAGTGCCATTCCCAGCAGCTTTGCCCATTTTTACAACTGAAAGCTGCCCATGTCCCTGTATAAGGGCTCATTATGCTTTTGCAGTGCTATGCTGTTACCTTCTCAGCCAGTGGAGAAGCATCTTCAGAGCTAGATCACTTGTTCTAAGGAATCCAGGACAGAGCAATGCTGGTTTATACAGGCAAAGAAGGATGCAAGGAGGCCTTTTTATTCACTGGTTTTTCTGCTGCTTTATCACAGTGGTCTTATAAAGGCAGCACAAAATTCTCTGGTTCCCACGAGGCTGCCATCAAACTCCCCAGCACAGAAAACAGGTGGGCACAGTGAGCATTGATGCAGTTTTGAGCTGCAATCTCTTTTAGGCAGCAACCACTTCACACCACCTGTCTCAGTGTTGTCAGGGAATTTTAGTTGCATTGTGGCCTAATGATAAATAATTCAGCAGAAACTGAGAATCACATACAAACACAGACAAAGCCAGAAAAGTAAAATAAAAAAAGATCAGAGGGAAGATCCACCACTAGATTTAAAAGGTCATTAGTAAAACCCTATTTATAGGCTTTTCTGACCAGCTGAAGCTCTGTCCCTGGAGGTAAAAGCTGTCTGAAATGTCCCAGTGTGGGCAGAGCAAACAGAGCCATTCTAACAAGTGAGGAAAGGTTAGGCTCAGGGATGAGTATGAGTGAAAAATATTTGGCTAGACTCCTGGTACAAACTCCCACGCAACGCTTTGAAAATCTACCCCTCTGTGTCCTTAGCATTGGTTTTCAAAGTACAGCAGCCTAGAGACAGATGTGCCATTATTGTTTATGGTTCAAAGGCAGAGAACTCGTTTGGTGGGGAAATAAAATCCATACTAATAGAGCAAGTACCAAAAAATGTTCTAAGAGGGAGTAAGCATGTTCTAAGGTGTTTTAACAAACTTCTGGCTCCTAGCCCAGAACTCAGTTGGAACAGTTGTATTCGTCTCCAGGCCACCACTCTTTGAACTTATGGAAACCTATGGTTATATTTAGCTAGTTAAAAGATATATGGCCAGTGCATTGTAACCCTTTTGTCAATGTCTCCCCATTACAACTTTTAATTTTATTGCTTTTTAACCACAGTTGCTTAATTCATGGGTTCAGCTAAGAGGGATGGAAGGCAGTTGATGGATGGTGTGACAGTGGCACTCCTGGCTGCTGTTAGGGAACTCATCATCTTAGGAGAAAAAGCCAGTTTGCACCACTCAATGGCTGATCCCAAAGTGACACATGCTCTGAACCAGCCCTCCCTGTGCTTATTAGATCTGCTGTTAATAGATCTGCTCTTAATAGATCTGCTGTTAACAAGACAGCTTGCAGACAGAGCATCCCCCTAGATAGGCAGTCTACACACTAAAGAAACAACAACAACAAAAAAGGAACTTTTTTCAGCAGCCCACACCTAAAACTTTTCACTTATAATGAGTTTCATATTATTTTGGTTATGTGGGGATCAATCAGGAGTAAGTCAAATCTTAATGAAGAGAGAATAAAGCAGAGTATTCAGAATATTCATAGAGTTGAAATTGCCTTCCTGTGTGATTGTAAAGATCACATCTACAGATAATGTGCCAAAGGGTCAAGCAATTAAAACCACTGAAGCTGCAGCCTACTAATAGGTCTGGTAAAAAGAAAAGTTTCAGTAAGTGAGAAGCTGTAAAAGTATCATAACTGCTCTGTGGGGTAGCCTAGGTTTAAAGCAACCCCAAAATAGCACAACAGATAATGGGTAAATGTGAGGGCGTAGAGGGTAAGTGGCAACTTTCCTCAGTTTAGCCTCCAGTTTCCAAGGCCAGTCTTGAACTGGTGATTCCAGACAGACCACTTGTGTTCTGTAGCCACCAACAGGGACTGAAATGGCATCAGGAAGGATGAAATGAAGATATGAGGTTGAATATACCACAGAATTGAGTGGCCTGATTATTTCCACACTCCCTATTCTGAGTTGGCAGTGCTGTACCAGACACAGGGTCAGCAAGTGCATGGATCAGTGTGTCATGGTCCTTCCTTCCTTCCTTCCTTCCTTCCTTCCTTCCTTCCTTCCTTCCTTCCTTCCTTCCTTCCTTCCTTCCTTCCTTCCTTTCCCTCTCATCTCCCTCCTGCTCACTGCTGTCATAGAGTCAGGACCATCATCCATGCATGCAAGTGATGAGATGGATAAAATCAGTTGGGGAAGCAGGGCAATTTTCAACCCTCATTGGGGTTTGCATGAGTATGGGCACAAAGGAGGCAGCAGGAATTCATATTTGGAGAAAGGAAAAGACAAAACTGCACCTTTCAGCAGCTGCCTGCACAGAGTTTTACTTAAAGGAGTCATGAGACTGCAGCTTATCTTCATTAGACCTACAGATCCCAGGGGCTGGAGTTCGGTCTAGAGGGAACTTGTGCTGAAATTCTCTCTGTAATACTGCTCAGTGAGGACAAGCAACCACACATTGCCTGCCTTGAGAGCTGGCCCCTCAAAGTACTCAGAGAAATGGTTATAAATGGGAGTTGAAAGCAATCCTTCAGTCCAGTGCCTGAGTAGCAAAGCAGTTGGGTGTGTGAGGGCTGTGTCTGAATGCCAGCTTCACGTTAAACTTCACATTCCCTGTTCAACTCAAAACCAAGGGGGTCATCAGCTGTGGGTTCAGCAGATGCAACTGAAGCTGGATGCAAGGGTTCCTGAACTATGACTCCCTTGAGGAAGCTTGGAGCATCTAGATTTTGTTTTCTTTAGGCTCTGGAGAAAGCTAGTGAGATGTGGGAATAACCTCAATTCAGGTGGGAATATATATTAAAGAATATAGCAACATAAAATCATTTTGAAAGGATGTCAATACATTTACTGCTTTCTATTATCATATGTTCATTAAGTTAACAAAAAGCTTTCCAATAGCTGCTTGGAAATAATTTTGAGAGTGTATTAAATGCTTGCTCACTATCAGTTGTCTGCTGTTCTCTCTAAAGCCTCTCAGCAGCAGGTATTAGCAGCTGTAACAGGGATTTCACATGCAACAACCTTGAGATTTAACCCCATGCATGATCCACAGTTCAGATTGTGCTCATCAGAAAGACATTGCAGGGACAAGTGGGCAATGAGGGCACTGTAAATATTTTGTGTCTCTTATACCCTCTGTTGTTCACACTTACTAAAAATTGGATTCCAAAGCTCATGACTGTTTAGTTTTTTCCTGCCATGCAACACAGCCTACAGCCAATGTATCCATCTCTCCACAGCTGTGACAGGCAGGCAGCTGATACCTGTCCTTTGAACCTCAAATTTTTCTCAAATTCTTCTCCCATCCCTGTGCCCTTCTTCCTTCTCCAGTCCCATCTCCTCTTCCTGACCGAAATGCAGAGACAAGGGCAAAGCCTGGTATAACAGCCAACACCATGAGTTATCTCCATTCAGATTTTCTTTAGGTAATCATTAAAGAAAGTGACCAGCAAGAGTTAAAAAAAGTTAATAGCATAACTTCCTAACTGTCTACTTATATGTTAATGTATCAGCCTAGGAAACATGTAAATATTTTAGTCCCTGTCTCACCCCGAAAACCCATATTATTTTCAGGAGCTGTCAGCACTGTGCAATCATACTGGAAGACAGCCAGAAACTCCACATTCAGAAGTATGCAATGAAAATATGCCCTTCCTGGAAAACTTCCCTTTTCTGGTGTATTCTTTAAAAAATTTTCATAAAAAGGTACCACATAATCCAAATGGGAGCAATGTTTCCCTCCACACATTCAGGCTGACACATACAAATAGTTCAGTTCCTCCTCTTCTTTACACTCATCATGATGTAAGCAGTTGTCAAATCTCTTCCTCACCAAATATCCTGGAAAAATGCAAAGGGATATTAAGATCTGTGCAGTTCAATTTAAAACCAGAATATTCCTACGAGCTCTAAGCTTTTTAACTATCTGAGGCATCAACTGCAGCAGGGTTATCTTCTCCACCATTCAGGATAAATCTGGCTATTTGACAACAGGCCCCTAATGGGGAGCTGTGATAGAATAGGTATTCAAAGGAGATGGGATTTGGAGTAATCACATCAACATCTTGTGGTGAGGAAAAACCTTTGGTCTCACCTGAATTATGCGCAGAGCCTATGAAAGCAGAAACCGCTCCATGATTTCATAGCCTAAAAGCAATTTTAAAAATACATAACAAAGGCCTGTAACAACTCTATCCAAGTTAAACCAATGAAATTTGCTGCTACCACACACTGCTGAGCCCTGGGGAAAGCACCTCAAGAACCTGGGATTTGAGTCCGAGACAATGAAAAAGAAGTTTATTCATCAGAAGTCTGGAAGCACAGGGTGGGATTCAGCTGCCTAAACATTTGTGTCTAGTGCCATTCTTGATGCCTTAGGGTGTCGCATCTGGCCCCCAGCTGCTGCTCCAGAAGGGAGCAGGTCTTTCATAGATCAAGTGTCAGATCTGCCATTCCTGTGTGGATGTCTCAGGTGGCCTCAGGCATTGAAAATGATGCTCTGTGCTTATATTTTGGCTCCTGAATTGCTCCCGTGCTGCCTATAAGCAATTTCCGGTTCTCTGTTTTAAGCATTTTCCTTTTTGTTGTTGTTGTTGTTTTCCCCAGTCTGCACTAAATCATGGAGATTAATTGTCTCACCCTGAGCACCCTTTCCTCCATGTGGGCCTGTGCAGTCTGTCTCAGTGCGCAGGGCTTGCAGGAGCGATGCTTTCCCCTTTCTGAGCCTGGGAGGGGCTGAGCTCAGCCACAGCTCCCAGGGGCTTTGGTGGGAGCTGAGGCAGGTCAGCGCATCCCTGCAGCCCTCTGCCTCCTCTGGACAGATGCAGAGGAATAATTCCCTCGTGAATCACACACAGGCAGAACAGCACAACTCAGCACTCTGTGCCATGGGGCTTTGGCAAGGGACAAAATTTTCATTCCATCTGTGCCAGCTGAAGTTTGGGGATCTGCTGATGACAGAATTGGCTTTCCATTTGTAAAAGGTGTTCCTTTCTCACCTTTGTTATCAGACCCTCAGGTCTTTGAAAGAAAAGTGATGTTAACTAACCCTCTGAAAGCATTTCAGCCATCATCTCCATCTTCTGAAAATCTTACTTTTAGCTACCGACACACACTGTGGTGACATGGGCACACGGGTGTCCCTTGTGCTCCCAGAAAGGTCAGCTACAACTTTTGCAACAGAGAATTGGGTAGGCTGGGAACACACAGGACAGTAAAATATATGGGGAAGATCTCCACTACTTCATTCATTTATGTAGCAGGTATTGTTCTTCAACAGGGTCTTGATTACATTAAAATACAATAAGTAGTGTCTGTGAAGCAGATATAAGAATGGCAAAAGTGTTTGTTGTTATGTAACAAGTCTTATGAGGAGCAGCTGAGGGAGCTGTGAGTGTTTAGCCTGGAGAAGAAGAGGCTTGGGGGTACCTTATCCCTCTCTACCACCACCTGAAAGGAGGCTGTAGCGAGATGGGAATTGGTTTCTTCTTCAAAGTAATAAGGACTAGAGGAAATTACTTCAGGTTGTACCAGGGGAGATTTAGATTGGATATTAGGAAGTATTTCTCCACTGAAAGGGTATTCAGGCATCGGAGCAAGTTGTCCAGGAGAGTGGTGGAGTCACCACTCCTGGAGGTATTTAAAAGATGTGTAGATGTGGCACTTAGGGACATGGTTTAAAGGTGGAGTTGGCAGTGCTGGGTAAATGCTTGGACTCAATGATCTTAGAGGACATTTCCATCCTAAAAAATTCTGCTATTCTATGATTCTACGACCCCTAGTAGCTCCTCATAGACTATCGTCACTACAAATAGCTACAGGACAGTGAGTGCCTACTGTGATCTGTTAATCACAGAAGCCCATCAGTTTCTGCTGCAAATAGCAGATCTTCAAAAGTCAACCCTAACACATCAGTGAGTAAATCTTCATAAGCTGTTTCAGTACAATGGCACGAGAACAACTTTGTAACACCACCTACAAGTGCCAGTGCAGGATCCTGATGCATTAATTTGCCAAGACTGAAACAGAGAAGTGTCCACAGGTGCTTATTTTGCCTTTTTGTACTTCATCAGTGTCGTGCAACTGTTGGCTCTGTCAGCAAATGTGTCAGGTCTTGGAATAACATCTACTTGTGTAGCTTAGGTACCCTGCCAAAAGGTAAGTGTTTTAAAGAGTAAAATCATAAAGTATTATGAACATAAAGCCTGTGATAGCAAAGGTGACTCCTCAGCATTATGCGCCACAGCAACATATTTTACCAAGGGCAGGGAAAGTCAGCTTTATCATCACCAGCATCATCACTCTTAAATATTGCATCCTAGGCAGTTTCATTTTGGATTTAGACAGATGCTCTCCCAGGCTCTAATTTTTGCTCTTTTAATCTCTGGTAAAAACAGGGTTCTCACTTAACAGTTATGAGTTGCTCTCACATAGCACACCCTTGTGCAAAAAGCACACAATACTCACCAACCATGCCCTGGGAGGCACTGTGTGCACATTGCTGTGGAAGCATGTGCACAGGGACAGCTCACAAGAAAGGTGGAAAACCTGGAGAAAGCCAAGCAGAGGGCTGACAACATGGTCAAGGGCCAAGAGAACATGACTCAGAGGGAGAGGCTAAAGGAGTTGGGTTTATTTAGTCTGGCAAAGAAGATAAGGGGCAGTATAATAGCGGTTGACATCTACTTGACAGGGAGTTACAAAAATGTCAGAGCCAAACTCCTCTCAGAGGTGCTAGAAAACATGACAAGGAACAATGGACACAGGCTGGAGCTTGGCATGTTCAAGTCAGACATTATGGAAATTGTGCACTTGAGGAAAGGTGCAGCATGAGAACAGGTGCTGGGAGAGGTTATGAAAACTCCGTCCTTGGTGGCTTTCAGACTCTGTTAAAGCCGTGGCTGAACTCATTCCCAGCTGGCAGCAGCCCCACTTCTCATGGGAGGCTGGATGAGAGACCCCCAGAATTTTCTCCCAACCACCATTTCTGTTTCCTGTATCGACTTATCACCTTTACAACTCCGCAGGGTGTCGTGCCTTAAAACTGCAATTTGCACTTTGTATTTTCTCATGCTCTAAGTGAGCTTCTGAGCCCTTGAGGCTTAGAATAAGGTCAGTGCTACTTCTTCCTTTAGGTGGGCTGTGCCCTGCATGACTCTCCATGAACTGGGCATGTTCAGAACATGTCTTCCAGAGGTGAGCTTTGCTCTGAGGTTGGGCTTGTGACCATATACAAATAAGGTGTCTTGCTGATGTCATTATTAACTCCAGAGTGCTTCTGCTATTCCCAGGTGTGGGAATTCAGGTGACTGCTGCTTTCAATCAGTTGCATCTTAGGCGGTAGCAGTGCAATGTTCTTGGGCGTCGGTTTTTGGATTTAGGCAACAGATTGAACACTGGTTTGTGTGAGCCAGGGCAAAGGAGCACAAGAACAGAGTGCACCTGAAGTATTTAATACCTAGTGTTATGTAACATACAAAGCATTTTAGGGTGATGTGGTATTTTTTAGTAACAGTAGCACAGAAAGACACACTTCATTATTCATAATAGCAAATCCTTGAGTTTTCTTCAGGTCACATGGGACATAAGAATAACCATGCACTATTAAATCACTCTAGCCCAGTATTCTGTCTCTGATGGTGGTCAGTTGGTAAATATTGTATGGATAGATCAAATACAAAATTCTTCTTGGCATAATTCATCCTCCTAGTCATTCTGAGATATGGGTTCCTTGAAATGGCTTAATATCACCAGAACAACTATTCTTCACAAATGTATTAAATTCCCTTACAATTTATACTTTTGACTTCCACAAATTTCTCTGTCAATGTGGACCAAAATTTAATCATGCTTCCTTAAAAAAACACCTTTACATTTGTATATCTTAAGCTTGCTTCTTACACTTTCACTGCATTCCCCCTAATTCTTGCATTATGAGAAATTGTGAAGTAGTCACAGAGGAGTGCTGTGATGACTACACTGAAGCACTTAAGATGAGTAATTTTGAGTAATCTGTCCTTTGATTACATGATATTAAAGCAGAAGGAAAAAACCAGACCCTGCAAATAATTTATATCATCTTGCTGGTAGCTTTGATTTTCTGAAGAAGATATTCTACAGCTAGACACAGGCTAACAGTGAAATTTCTCTCTGTGTGAAGCAGCACAAGCTAACAAAGCATGTCTGTGCAACACATACACAGAAATTTCTTTAACATTTCAGAGGGTTACCTTGGCACTGTAAGATAAAAGAAAGCAGAGTGAAGAGGAATGATGGGGAGGTTGTTGCATTACAAACAAATCTCCAGAATGCTTCATTTCATTTCAGAGCTGACACTTAAATCATACTGTAAAGTCTCCTGGTGTCCTTTATTGTAAGTAACACAAATCTTACTGACTCTTCTCTTATCCCATACTTGTAACATGTGTGTGGGGGTGTGTGTATATATATATATTTATAAATATATATGTGAGCTCAATTTTTTTCAAGCACCCCTTTCAATTCTGCACCAGAACCTCACCCAAGAGAAGACATGGCACTCTTGGAGAAATATTAATAAGCACCAAGTGTCATGGTGAAACCTCTCTTCTGAGGTATCACTCTGTTTTCACGATTTGTCCCCTGCACTAGCTGAAAGCAAAGTGCGTCCACATGACAATTAAAGGCTAGAATGATTCATGACTGCTCTTTAACAATAAATTACTGATGGATTTCTGAAGACCCCAATCCAATTCTCATTATAATCTCACAATATGCACTGCCATCTATGCCCTTCAACGTTTGACATAAATTATTTGAGGCAGTATGTATTTCATCTTCGTTGATACAAGAAATTGCAAGTGGCCTAATGGTTAGTGACAGAAGTTGACATATCAAAGGATTCAGAGAAACATAAACAAAAAAAAAAAAATCACCATCCCTCTGCCCCTCCCCAATACTAAATTCCTCATTTTACAAAGACCATATAATCCTTTCTTTTTCAAACAAATACCACCGTATCACTGTTATTCTAGCATAAGCTAGCATAAAGCTTACAATAAGGACCTGTTTAATGTGCTTTTTAATAGCCCTGTTTGAAGGACTTCTTACTGACATCATATCGCTGGGTGATCCAGAGGGGATTACACGTGTCAGCCCAATCAATTGCTGGTAATTGTATCACAAAAGACCTATCTGAGAGCTCACACAGGCACAGTAAACTGTGCTTCTATATTCTCCTACCTTGTTAAAAAAAAAAAAAAAAGCCCAGCTATTAAATTAATTGGCACTAAAAGCATGTAATAGTTATCTAATCTATTAATTTTTAGTTTAATATTAACTAGGGTGTCTCCTATGACAAGTATTTGACCTGTAGAGAAAGAATGGAGTAAGATCACCCGTGCAGTCTTTCAAGTTAACAAAATAGTCGCTTGAAGGAAAGAGGTGAAGGCATTCTTTAGCCTCTGCCTCGTACTCTAAGATTTTATTTGTTTTCATCCAAGTATTGACTTTATGTGGGGCCAGCCCGCTTGTGCCTGACGCAGCATGTTTCTCTGCAAACTTCAGACCTTTCAGCCCAGCCTGGGGGACAGCAGAGGCCACTCTGCAGAGCACAGAGGCAGCATTCAGAGCTCACATCTGCTGCCCAGTTGCAGAGGGGCACAAAGGGGTGACCATCCTGCTGGTCAAGCTGCATTGGGTACCGTCAGCCCTAGGAGTGGACTCAGGAACACTTGTCCCCCCCTCCAGTTCCATATTCCATATTCCATATGGATTATTCCATAGACAGGGGCCAAGAGAGCAGCCTGGGTGTCAGCACCCTCTTCCTGTCTCTGTCACTTGGTTTTTCTTGTCCAACCCAGGGGCTCAGGATAGAAAATCACAACCCTGCCAACAAGGCCTGGCTGCTCCAAGGTGCTGAGAGCTCACACTCTGCTGCAGTCAGGAGTTGGGTTTAACTCCCTCCAGTCCACAGCACACCCATGGCACAGGTCAGAGCCAGCTCTCAAAACCAGCACACCTTCTCTAATTTATATTCATGTCACTGGGGTCAGGCTCAGTCTCACTAATTCTGAGTAGTGCACGATTAGACCTGACACAAGTCCAAAACCCCTTTAGCAGTCAATTAGTTCTAATTATGGCAAAAAATCTTTTGCCACCTTCTATTCCCCTTCAAGGAATGGCTTTGGGAAAGCATCAGGAAGAGCTGGATAAGTATCCAGAACACGACTGTGATTTCACCCTCTTGAAAACTGCATTTAGGAGGCTGACATGATTTATTGATCTCAGTAAAAGCCATGTTTCTGGCTGGTGCTCTGCAGCTCCAGGAGAGTGGTTGCCACAAGCTGCAAGTGCACCTGTAGCATTATCCAGCACGACCCCATCACCACAGTGATAACACACCCTGGGCAGTTCCTGTGGTGCCATAAAGCTGGCAGAGAGTTGCAGGTGAAATGCAGTAACACATAAGTGAAGAATTTCAAAGAGATAAATTCATTCACTAAGAATACTTGGTCACCAACTAATTGCTCCTACTCTGAATAGTTGTAAAAGACTGTTTTATTTATATGCAGCCTACCTGCCAAGGCTTTCTAAATACCTAATACACAACAAATAAGAAGCATTAAAGGGAACCAAACTGATCTCACACAGCAAAACTTTCCAAAGAGCCAACACTGCCCTAGCAGTGAAAATAACACCCATTTTTCCTCTGACATTCTAGGGCACAGAAAGTCAACAAAGAGGGTTAGAAGTTGTATCCTCTTTATAGGCCATGTTGAATGACCCTCCTGAAAATGATGCATTCTGTATGTGCAAAAATAGACCCCTCTCTGCATTGGCATCAGCCTGGACTGAGCAGTCACTTGTGCTGGGTGCAACAACCAAGGATCTTCCCCTACTGATGCCCTATCACATTTATCATAAACTTATCTGCAGTGTTGAAAAATGAAAGCAGAAAGGAAGTGCACAAATATGTCTTCTAAAAACACATTTTCCACTGCTATCTCAGTAAGGTGAGCAGTAAAAACAATATCATAATTTTCAAAAGAGCTGGTTCATGTCTCTGAGAGTCCTCAAACTGTACAATGGCAAGATAACCATAGGTCATTAATCCAACACAAGAATAAATGGGTTTTTGGTGACCCAATCATCTGCAAATTAGCAAAGATACAAGAATTATATTCACACCCTTGTTTGTGCACTCCAGTGTAAAACTTTACTCCTTGTCTCCATTGACTCACAAGGAAATGGGTCCACAGCCATAGAAAGCTGCTAATCTGAATTGAACATTTTTTGCTTGAGGTTTGGCGTGGCATTAAGCACAAGCCACTCTCAGCCACCACAATAAGCAATTTAATGAAGACCATGAACTAACCATTTCAATGTGGTAGGACCTTTTATTCACACTTTGTGGACAAGGCTTCAATTTCTCTTCCCCATGTTGTTTGTGTGTCCATAATTCAGTCACCAGCTGCAGTGTGATTTGTTATAGCTGGATATACTAGAGACAGTCAAGATACAGATTTAATAGTGCAAAATTCCTGCCATTTTCCAGCACCCAATGGTCACAACAATGGTCACTTCTGCAAAGGCAGAGATCAGTGTTATGTCTCAAAAATCAATCAGAACTTCTTTTTTGATCAAAATTATGAACAAAATATATTTTCTTTACAAGGAGTGCTAAGCATCTCTGCTCTGCTTAGAATAGTTTCATTTTAACTTCCTGTGAACAACAAGGCCAAGATCTCAGCAGCAGAACTTTCTTACATTCTTCTCTGTTGATTTGTTAGTGCTCTTGAGTGATAAAAATCATGATTTTCATAACAAGTGGAGTTAGTGAAGTATGTTTGGAATTTGAAAGAAGTGTTGAGCTGATGGTGTGCATCTCATTCCAGTTAGGCAGCCTTTTGCAAGCCAAGGAAAGGCTCAAATGCAAAATACAAATTATTCCTTGTCCTTCACAGGTGTCTGACAGCACTGATCCCATTGAAGCTGGGGCACATTGATTCCTTGCAGTGCCTGGCTGTACAGTGGGCACCAAGGCACCTGACATTAGCAGTGACAGTAGCTGAGGTCACTGAATTGCAAAAATGCAGAAGAGAAGTTGCTGTTTTAACCCTGGCAGGATAAAAGGGCATGAAGGCTTTGGTTTTGATGTTCTTTACATGTCTGAGCATTCCTGTGTGGCAGTGTTTCCCCATGACCTGACAGGTCAGTGTGCTGTGTGTTTGGGCAGCAGTGGAGCTTTATTTTACACAGAAAATAATAGCAGGGGAGGACAGGGAATACTGTGGGTGGTTCATCACAGGCTCAGGATGTGCATGTACAATTCTTGTTCTTCTGTGGATCAACTTCTGGGGTCCTGTGCAATTCCTTTATCTTTTCAAAGCCTGTCTTCTTCACACTTGTACTAGTGCTTTCTGCTCTTCTCTCCTAGTCTTTGCATGTCTGGCTGAGCCAAATTGTAGCTGAATGTGAAAGTGAGCTTCAGATATGTTTTTTTTCATGTACCTCATGCAAGGCATCCCTTCCTCTAGGCACTGCTGTACTACAAATTATCACTAATAGTAATATGTTCTTTGCAGAGATTTAATTCCATAATTATATGGTAATTATATAAGGAAAAGTGAGTAGTCTGAATAGGTGTCATTGTGTCCTGGCTAGAAAAGAATTTCTGAGACTGCAGAGCTTTCCTTTTCTGGCACAGGAGATGCTCAGGTAGGAATGATCCATATTCCATACCATATGAGGGCTGAAGTGGGAGAATTCATGTGGATTTGGTCTGAATCAGGGGTATTTGCATTACACCTCTCCCTCTTAATGATAAATTGAGGAGCACCAAGAACCACGGAGAGGTTTAGCAAATTGAGCAGGGAAGAGATTTTCACCCACCAGTCAAGAAGAAAAAAATGCAGACCAAGAAAGGTCACCAGCATCTCTCTGGGTTTGTGCTCCCCGCAGAGAATTTACAGGCATCAGTAGACCATAATTCAGATGCTGAAACAGTTTCCAGTGCGAAGAGAGGGAACATTAACCAATAACCATTAACCAATAACCATTAACCAACATTAACATTGACCAACTGAATTGAAACATAGTTCTGTAAACTAGCAGCCTTGTGGTAGAATAAAACAATAAAATACAATAAAATAGACTTCTACCAGGCTTTTTACTGTCTCAAATAAACTTTGACTATCCACTGTGATACCTGTTGTCACAAAACAGATGGTGTTGACACAGAATGCAATTACTGAGGCAGGTTTTCTTGGCCAAGACAAATATTTTAATTGAAGAGAAAATAAATGCAATTTTCATTACTTTTTGAGATGAAGTTGCTTGAAATCCCATGGGGAAAAATACTTATCTCATTACTGTTATTGCCTGCTTCTTTTCCAAAGTGGCAAAAAGGCATTCAAAATCTGAAAAATCCAAGCAGCGCCAGTATTCCCTTATGTTTCCTGTATTCCTGGATTACAGCAGTGATGACAGCCAGATATGGCATGAGAAGGGTGTGGAAAATGGAAACAGATCATACCCAGCCCTGCCTTCAAACACAAGGAGCTTCACCTGTGCTCAAAGGGAAAATCTAGGAAACCTGGCAGAGGAAGTTAATACATCTGGAGTGTTTTGGTTGTCATGCAAAATTTGAAAAATGCATAACCCTGTTGCAAAACTTGTGCATTGCAGCAACCGACTTTCTTAAATTCTACTTTCTTAAATTCTATTATTTTCTGAAATTTTCTATAGACCTCTATTAAATATACCTCTTGATACCTTTTTTAATTGAATCCTCTGGGATTTTCTAGTCAAAGGAACATACTCTCCTCAAAAAAAAAATGTGGATCTGCAGCTCATAATCCCCTTGGCTGCTCTGCTCTGATCCCAGAGAAAGCCTTTCAGAGTGGACTGAAAAAGGAACTTGGGGATGGTTTCCTCATCCTCTAATGCAGGCTCACAAGGATGTCCTTAGTCAAGCCATGTAATCATATGCATCAATTTATAGGTTTGTAGATCTAGTATGAGGCAGGTATGTTTTTGCTGCCCTCTGAGGCTGTGCTGGGGAGAGGCACATTGAGTTGTCCCTGCTGCAGGGATTCCTGGTGAGGCAGCATCCTGCCTAGCAGCACCTGACAGGATTCCAGTTGGAGCTTGCACTTGCAGTCAAAGGCTTTCAAGTTTGATCCCTTCAAATCTCTGAAGTTCACCCGTACAATTACCTCTGCTGTTCAAAGCAACCCAGGGCTTAGATGGAAATAAAGAGCACGAAAGGATTTCTCAGGGTGCTCTTGGAAACATGGAGAGGGGGAAAAAAAAATTAAACCTTGAAGTTCTTGCAGTGGTGTCAGCTCATTTGACATTGAAAGGCCAAATTCTGTTCTCAGAGAGTGCAGGCAGCTGGAGCTGTGCAGAGCCAGGAGTCCTGATTGTTCCACACACCAGGCAAGGATATCCTTCAGGATCTCTGGTTACCTGGAGAGTGGCTTTGCCCTAAAGAGACCTGAGGACCTTTGCTGGCCAGCAGACACCCCTCTCCCAAAGTGTCTGTCACATTTTCATCTGGAGACAGCAGCCCCATGGAATGCAAGCCAGTGTGTTATTAGAGACAAATTGGTGCAAAAATAGCTACTTGTAGGACAAACCATATATTAAGCAGTATACTCTATAACAAGAAGCACCTTTTCCTTTAAAGTTGCTAACAGTGTACTACAGATTTTAAATATTGCCTACACCTTATGTCCTTCCTAGCTTTATCTGTCCTGTTTCCAGCTTTGACCTTACTTCCTGCATTTCTCTCTCTCTTTTTTTTTTTTTTCCTTGCTAATTAGAGATATTTGTATTTCTTAGGAGGTCATCTGATCTTGCTACTTATTTCCCACTTGGATCAAAACTCTTATAAAAAAAGTTTAAGCTTTTAAAACACATTTTACAAGATACCTATATATATAACTAACCTCTCAGGATCAGTCTTGACCTACATCTTTTTATTCTATCATAATAGGCTTATCTTTACCTGATGCTTAAAATATTCTTTTCACCTGAGTGATTCTGTCATTTACAATTTCTTTCTCTTTCTGCTTCTTAAAAAAACATTACAAGGAAAAGAAAAATCCTCTATTGGATACAGCCTGTTTGCACTGGGCACACATGTTTATGAAACAGATAAGACCTTTGTGTGTCAGGTAGGTGGTGGCACTAAAAGCTTTATATATCACGACATCAAAGCAGCGAGCAGATGAAAGAGCATATTTTTGCATCATAAACAATATTTACATATTGTGATATTCCAAGAATCTTTCATTTAAACAGGTGGAAAAACAGGGAAGCGAGCACACATGTAAAGCGAATTCTTACTTGTGGTTGATGATTAAATTTTATATGGCTTTGATATAACCACTGCAATTAAGTGCAGTGATGAGCAAGGACTTGTTTTGCTCTTTATAGGGTACACATTGTTTACTAATCCCTAGTTCATACGATAAATCCATCATCATCTGGGCACAGCTGCAAGTAAGATTTTAAAATGACAATTTTTACCCTATGGAACAAATTTCAGACTTTTTAACCCTCCTGTGCACCTTATATCTCTTCTTCCCCTCCCTCCTTCAAACATGCTATTCTTAAAACAAGGCAGCTTTTATATATTCACACTTTCTGGATGGTGGTGGCTATTTTATACAACAAATACTACTGTTAGCTGAGCACCAGACAGCACATATGCAACATAAACAGAGGCTGGAGGTTCATTTACCATTTCAGTCAAAGGTGGCTGTTAAAAACTGGAACATTCTCAATCACTGCAAATCAACACACTGCAATTTTCACTTTTCCTGATTTTGAGCATTCATCACCACTTGCTCTTCACCCTTGAAAAGAAGGGCAAAAAGACAAATTACTTTAATTAGGAATTAGTTATGAGAGAATGAGGTGTTCTAATTATATCTAGAACCTCTTAAATAGTTTCACTCAGGCTTATTTGATTTCTTAATTACTGAAAAAGCTGCACACGAATTGCACCAGTTTTTGAAAACAGAAATGCTGTCTTTCATCTGATATTATGGATTAGTCTACAATGAGCAGTAGTAAGGCAATAACACCTCCAAGACAGCACATGCATTAGCACAGGATAATTTTTTTTTGTTGAAACATTCTTCCATATCTCAAAATACATAATTTTATACACTATGGTGTGAAACCATAGATGTGACAGGCTGTAATGATTTATTTATGAGACATTATTCTTTGATGCAAGAATACATTAGGTTATAGATCCTATTTCCACAAATATAACGTGTCATGCACTACATTTGAGCTTCAGTAAGATATTGTAGGCTGTGAGGTTCACTTTGTATATATAAAACCGTATATAAATATATATTTTATGACTATATCAACAGCCAAAGTTGTGCAACAGTCTCCCTTTCATCAGATCCTTCAAAACATATTTTTCTCAGATCCACTTGAAAATATATACCAAACTGGATAGAGGGTCTGGGATAGTGTGACAGGGACAGTGTTTGATTATGAACGGTTTGAATATTGTTCTTTGTTGTGGATGCTGAAGGCATCTATTTTATCTACTTCAGGACATCTTAGATTATTCTAAAAATAACTATTGTGATTGTTAGCATCACTTTTTTCAGCTATACCTGTTCTTGTCTTAATAGCATCACTACAACTGGACCAGAGAGCGCAGCTGGAATTTTAAACCTCTCTGAAAGGGGCTTTCATGATCCTGGTTTTTTTTCCTTCCTAAGTTCTCTTACCGAGAGAAGAGTCCCCAAAAGACCTGGTGTTTGCTGGACTCCTCTCCCAGCAAAAGCACTGGGCTGCTTTTACCACATCTGCTCAGGGCAGATCAGGACTTGATGGCCTCAGTGCCTCTGAGATCGAGGAGAGGTCCTTGCATCTCCTCTCTCAAGGAACATTCCTGTTTGAGCAGTGGCTGCTCCTGGCAGATGTAAAAGCTCATAGCAAAGTGAAAAGATCAGGCACATCACGCACCTTGCAGAAATTCTTTAAAAACTTTTGAAAACTCTTTTAGAAGGTGTGATGAATTCAGGGTTCAGGATCAAGCCCACACTTACTGAAAAAAAAATCTCTTAGCAATTAATTTTCTTTTTATGTATGTACAATGCTTCAGGGTCTTCCTGTGAGAGCAGCAGGGTTCAAGGGGTGTCAAGATCAGCTTCTTACTTTCTTTATCACCAGTTGTGATGAGCAATTTGTGCAAAAGGAGGCATGTTTATTGTCAACCTTAACAAAAAATACTATTTATTCTTTTGATATATATAAGGTCTAATAGTTACCTGGCCACTGAACCCAGTGGGATAAGTTTGTGCAGCAAATGTCTAGGCTTTAGAAAAACAGATATCCATAATAATAGTGGGGGAAGGGTTCAGGTTCCTCAGTTGTTTGGAGAAGCTCATGCAGAATAAAAAAGCTGCTGAAACCAAGTCTACAGTTGCACAGCAGAAAGCACTGCAAGGGATCACAGTCAGGAAAGGATGAAGGATTTGTAGCAGCCCTGAGAGGGAGACTGTCCCATCGGTAAAAACCTGGAGCTGATTATAAACAAGGGCCAAAGTAGAAGAAAAAGACAGATGAGTGTCGGGTGATCAGTTTTTCAGGAGAAATTTGATTTTGTTTGTTTGTTTGTTTTTTCTGCTTTAATGATTCATTATCATTTTTTCATTTGCCTTCAAAATTATTTGATTTTTAAACATTAGTATATGCATAGGAAAATATCAGTAATACAAGGAGCAATGAAATATGCCATAGATTTCAAATAAAATATTACATTTATTCATTTTTGACTCATAAACTTATTGCAACTTCTGGTTTTATTGCAGTTCAGACAGGAGCACTTTCAAAATGTAAAATATTTTCCAGATATAGGAAAATTAATTCACTTCACAGCTTTAAAAGCCAAAAAGTGAGCCACATCAATTTGTTGTCCCTCTTAAAAACTTCCTATGACAAACATCCATTCAAATACCTCCTAGAAATGTGTACTGTCTCCAGTCCCTGTGGAGTTTGTCCTATCCATTAAGTTACTTTTGAGGTCAGAGTCTCCCTGTTACTGTTTACCTAAAGACCTCATGCCTAAAGCTTGTCTGCTTTCCCAATACTTCAATCAGGATAGTAAAATCTATTTCTTCCTCCTATATATATCACCCTACTCATATCTTTGAACTGTCATGACTTCATTAACACCACTATATTAAAAATTATGAACCTTCATGTCACAGTTTAAATTTAAAAAAAAAAAAAAAGTAATAATTCATTGCAAACCTTTTCTAGTCAATATTTTGGGCTCCTGAGGAAATGTCTACATTTTGTTGTTCATTTGGATATGTTTGTGTGCACATAACGTTTTCTCTAAAAGGTCATCCAAACTTTCATGCTCATGACCCTTTCTCCCATCCCATGGAGGAGAGGAATGGGGAACAGGAAGATGTGGCTGTTGTAACTGATCCTTGTACATTTTGTGAAAAATTATCCTGCTGTGAACAAAGATGTTTCTTCTTCCTCACGGAACAAGGATGGTCCACTGCTTCCTCCAATCCACTCTACTTCCTCAGAAACTGCCTACATCACCTGTGTTCAAAGCTGGGTCTGTAACAGGCAGTGGGAGTTTCTCATCTAATTAAACAAAGGGACACAAATGTGTATATTACATATATTGTAAATACAATATGCATTTAAGTCAGCCCAGGCTGAGGGTACAGTCAATGAGAACCTCACAGGCTGCACACGTAGGAACCTTGGGTGTGATTCATGTCATCCCAAAGTAAATGTCTATAATGAGCTGGGCAAATTGCACCTTAAAAGCACTTATTGCTCTTCCCTGACTATAAAGGGAACCCAGAGTGATTAGCACAGCGGTAGACATCGACTTTGTAGATGTTGAAAGATAAACGACACAAATCCCACCCTCTGCTGTACAAACATCTGAAGAATTTGCCGTGATGAGGGTGGTTCAGCTGTGGCCTGCAAAGCACACGACAGCACTGTGTGAGGATGCTCCTGGCTGCTCTCTGCTTGCTGCTCAGCAGCAGCAGTTTGCAGAGGTGTCTCAGGGAACCTGTTGATGTAGTCACAAAGAGCCTTCTGGTAGGAAGGCGCCTAAATCTCAAATCTTTAGACATTCATGGAAGGGACTTATTTCTTGGAACTATGCAGGACCAAGACAGGACGTTTCATTTCCAGGCAGAGATCAGAAAACAAGCACTTTCCTTCTTGAGAAATCCAGGGCAATTTGTCAGGTGGAGAAACAAATTACTAATACCTTCAGGAGCTCAGAGGCTGATGAGAACAGTCTCAGTTTTATCCTAAGAAATTACCTGAAGGATCTGACCAGGGATGCATCCTGTACTTGTAGTTGAGGAGCTGGGGCCTGTGTGGATACAGTGGGTCAATCTCACCAAATAAACAGCAGAAAGAAGAAACCTTCTCCCTGAGTTCCCACCTGCTGGCTTTCAAGCGTCTTTAGGTATTTTACAATGACACTTTCCTTTTTCCTTTTAAGCCTGCAGTCACAAGAGGCTCTGGGATCTATTTACCAACTCCTATCAATTTATTTTTAATTTCTCCAAGAGCTTGTACCTTGACAACCTAGAGCCCTGCCTGTGACTCCCCATGGAGGCCCTGCAATGATGTCTCTTCACTTAGATGGGGCACTGGACAAATAGAGACATAAGGCCCACTCTCTGGGAATAGCAGGCATTGCCCCTGGAGCACATCCCAGGTCTTGCCAGCACAATAGGTGAGAAATTTCCTCATAATAATTTTAATATCTTTCAAATGGCTGCATGGATGGATAGCAGTCCTGGAAGAATATACACTAGAGGGTAGTCAGGGAGCATGATTAGTATTGGGAACAAGTGTTTTTCTTGGCAGAGGACGAGCCTGCCATTTGATAGATAGTGAAACACAGCAAGAATGCTGCTCAGTAGCAGATACCAAACATTCTCTTGTGTTCACTGAAGAAAATTTGTTTTGTTTGGTTTGTTTTGCTTTGGTTTTGTTTTAAAGCAAAGGGGAGGGGAAGGAGTTTCCACTGTCTGCAAGAGCACACGTGGCAGTACCTGCCTCTGCTGTGACCACAGCACCTGGGACCACTTTCCATCTGTGATGCTGCTTCTCCCAGCCCTGTTTATCAAGGTTAATAAACCATCTGAAAGCAGTGACCTGGCTCTGATTTTGTTCTGCACCTCCTTCAGATGTACAAACCTCCTTCATCCTCATCTTTCACATGTAAACATGCACAGCATCTTGTTTCCAGATTGGCATCTTTCAGATGGAAACATTTGCAAAGAAAAAGGGAGGGTATTTCTGAGCAGTTTGTGTTCTCCTTTAAATTAAAACAAACCTCTACATTGACAAGGTTTTGATTTGTTACTTTTTAATCCATCACTACACCTATTGGAATGAAATATTCAGGAATTTAAAGCAGAGGAAAAAAATTAGTTATTTAATTTCAAAATAGTGTCTAGTGGGCATCCAGAGCAATGAGCTTTTGAAAAATATTTCATAAGGATTTTTAGTGGATGTGTATCATCCACATCACACTACAGACCTAGACAACTTGTCCAAGGTGTTGCTGACTTTTAACCTAAGCACCTCAGAGCACAGTTTGACATGATGCTTGCAAATACTCCTTTGCAGTAAATGCAGCTTATGCCAAGTTAATGGATTGGGCTAGCATTATAAAATATCCTAGATCTGCAATAATGTATCATTGCTATATCTTTACCAGCAGTATCCAATACATTTTTATTAAACTAGCCCAAGCTGTGGAGGATGGCTCCTTGAAATCACTGTGGAAAAATATTAAGGAACCACGCTACTTCCAAAACCATCACTGGGACTTTGCTATTGTATTAGCTTGCTGACAGTATTCTATTTCTTCAAAAAGGATGAAAAAAAAAAAAAAAAAAAAAAAAAGCAGCTCTTGGCCCAGGAGAGGGGCTGACTGAATGCTATGCCAGTGCAACGCAGCTGCTCTGAGTCATCCAGGTGAAGCACTTCACTCCTGTCCTGAGCTGGCTTTCTCAGATGTGGCCTTCTCCTTCTGAGGGGATGGATAGCTTTCCTCTGAAACAGAGATTAGTGGACAAATCTGGAAAGCTAAACAAATCCTTCCTTTTGAACTAAGCCCAAGAGAAACATCTGTGTGAAAGAAAAGCCATCACATAGCTTTTCCCCCAATTAATACTCTTCTAAAGTTTGGAAACAACACTTAATTCTTCATTCTTTTCTTCAGGCTTGTGAAAGTAGAAGTGTTTTCTCCTCCTCACGATTTTACACGTTCAATCATGCTACCTGCTACACTTGCAACACTCTTCCACATCCTTTCATGAAATCTCCTCCCTCCTCTCTACAGAAAACCCTCTCAGCAGTGCTTCCCCTTCTTTTCCTCCAAGGTCACTGCTCTCCAGAGAATTTGCATCACCTGTGACCTTCTGTGGCATTCTTCAATTTCTCCATATGAGCCTGTGTGCTCCTCAAGGTACCTCCCTTGCCACACATTTCATCACTGGAGAGGGAAGCCAAAGCCCAACTGAAATTAATGGCAAAATTCCCATCAACTCCAACAGAGCCAGGATTTTGCTCAAAGTATTCAAATGAGGCCTCAGTTGGATGTCTGTGATGCAGATATTTCTGTGTGCAAGGGCAAATCACATCTGCTGTCTGCATTTAAAGCACATTGAACAGCTAATATTTTCAGTGGTGTATTTCTTTCTAAAATAACCCATTTCATCTGACAACAATGTAGAATTTTTGACATCAAGGAAAAAAAAAAACAAACCCAAATTAGGAAACAAGCTAATTTATGTAAGGGGTTTGGGTTTTTTCTCTTCAGCTGGCATTTATATATAACTTGAGATATATATATATATATATATATATATATATATATATATATGTACAGATATCTTATCTACGTGATACTGTTTCCTTGAGCGCCTCAAACAATAAATTGAAACATGCCTCATGGTAACACGGTTGGGTATTTTTCTCTCACCCACGTACATACCTACAAAGGTTTAAAATACAGCCCTTGAAAAGATCCAAGATTGAAGGGGGAAAATAATCTTATTATGCAACAATTTATTGTCCTGCCAAATGTGGGTGCCTTGGAAGCTTGAACAACCCGCCAACACACCTGTGTACATTGGCATTAAGTTAAATCAATAACAAAAAACAGGCCTGAAGCCAATTACCTGTCACATGGAGATTCATTTTAAGTGGAGATTTTACAAGCACAACTTGAATCATATCTAAGTTATAAGATAGTTCACATAAGAGCTTCACAAAGATGTTTGAATTTAAAGTAATGCTTACCAAAAAGCCATGTATGAAAACACATGTTATTAAAAAGCATTAATTAGCCATAACAACTGATTTTCCTTCACAGCAGAGTGATTTGCAGTAATAGAGTATGAGGAAAAAAATGCATTTTCTTTACATTACTGTTTCTTGTGATCAACTTCTTGTATCAGATACGTCAGAAAAAATGCCATTCTCTGCTTCCACTGCTTCATTGCCTCGATGCACATCCATCACACACTAAACATTTATTGCTTCATTATGATTTTTCAATTAGTTCTTTCAGCTCAGTTACTGTAGGTTTTAAGCTGTTCTCTGCCATCCTGTATGCTAAATACTAATGGCTTAAGGTATATTCATTTTTTACTATGAATCATGGTGGATTTAAAAAGCAATGGTTTTCACATTAAAGATGTTACTCATAAAAGCTATAACTGATATTTCACTGTGCACCCATTTTCCTGGAATCCTGAAGGCTGGTATTAAACATGATGAATCAACAGCTCCTTTTGACAAACTGCTGTTTCTCCACAAGGTCACTGCCTGTTGTCAGAGCAGAACTGGTTTGTGAATTTCAGGACATGCTGGGACCTGAAGCTTGGAAAAGAGGACATCATACTTGCTCCCCTGAAACACTCTCCCAGCTATCCTCCCACTCTTCCAAAGTTAGTTAATTTGCTAAAACTGCTGTCTGAGTCTTTTGGAAATTTATCTTATAATGAAAACACTTTTCCACTAATATTGTAGGAGTTTGGGGTTGACACAGTACCCGTTAGATGCTGGCACTACTGCATGCAAAGATGGGAAATCTTATTTTGCGGTTGTTTTAGGTGCCATTTTACTTTTGTGAACAGGTAAAATTTTACTTTGCTTCACTAGGAATTTGTTCAATTTAAATTTAGATATAAGGAAGAAGTTCTTCACTATGAGGGTGGTGAGGCACTGGAACAGGCTACTCAGGGAAGTTGTGGATGCCCCATCCCTGGAAGTGCTCAAGGCCATATTGTTTGGGGCTTGGAGCATCCTGGTCAGGTGGGAGCTGTCCCTGACTATGGCAGGGGAGTTGGAAAAAGATGATCTTTAAGGTCTCTTCCAGTCTGAACCATTCTATGATTTTATGATTCACTAAGAGAAATAATGATAAGGCAATGTTAAAGAAAAATTACATAGGATTCCACTGCAGAAGTTGCTGTTTCTACTGAACTAAAAGATTGTTTTACCTTCTTCTATGCATCATTTATCATTTGCATAGAAGTCAGGATAAAAGCACCCAGAGAAAAGGGAAATGTCAATCAGAATGTTTCTGTACACCTGTGTCCTAACTTCTATTTTACAAGCATCATAAAAAAAGAGATCCTAACTCTGGAGATGCTAAAAAAAAAGTTATTTTTTTTATAGGAGGGGATAAGAATTTACTCCCAAGAATAGGAAATTATCCCTTCCAAATTATCATAGGATAATGGATCTTATTCAGAAAAGACAGGGAGTAAAAATATGCAAAAGAGAATTTCCATTGTTTAAAGCTGAGTTTAGGAAAATTTTACCACAGTATTTCTGATTTATATAAAAATAAGAGTTTGCATTTGTGGATATGGGGATGGAGAAGGAAAGAGGAAAAAAAGAAAAAATATGAAGAAGAAATGGCCAGCCAGGACATGCATGGTCAGGGAACATGGGACAACAAGAGGATGTGCTGAGGAAGAGAAGTCCTGGAAAGGCCTCTGGGATATACAAGAACTGGAAAGAGAGTGTGTGAACAAATTCCATAGAGCTTCACCATTTTAACACTGGAAATATTGCCCTGGAGTTAGACAAATTGGTCGTGGGCAAAAGGCAATTCATGGCTGGGGTGAACAAGAGCAGTTCCAAGACATCACAGATGAAGGAGGAGAGTGAAGTTTTAGATGAAGATTGGGGAAAAAAACAAGAAGAGATGGTAGAAACTGCAGAGAAATGAAAGTAGGATAGGTGGGGAAAGACAGCAAAAGAAACCATTAAGGGCCAGAACAGTAGAGAGGAGGATGAAGAATGCTGTATTATAAAATTTCATTTTTGTTCCAATGAGCAATTATTAGAAGTCTTATTTTTACCTTATTATGTATTATATCTTATTTTTTTTGTAAGTGTAGATGCCCAGGAACTGCAGGTTATCATAAAAAATGACACTCAGGAGAACATTTCTGACTGTTTGCAAACAACTCTTTTCCCTGCCAAACCTGACTTTGTATACTCTTTGCTTGCTTTTTGCTAGAAAGGCTGTGTTTTCCAAGACTGTCTGCATCTTTGGGGATCTTCCCCTGAATATTTTGTTATACTTTAATCTTTAATCCCAATTTTGAGATAAAGGAAAACAAAAATATCTCAATCCTTCCTCTCATACTGATCAATTCTCCAATAAACATTTAGAATAACATATTTTATAAATATATACATAATTTTCAGCTTGAAGTCACTGCTAATGAATAAATACGTCTGCTAATGAATAAATACTGTGCTAATACACCTCAAGTCCAATAGAGCACTTACCTGATTTACTTTTTCTTTTTTTTTACTGTTTCAGATCTTAAGAGAGCTAAGAGGT
This sequence comes from Phylloscopus collybita, assembly GCA_027886175.1. Taxonomy (NCBI): domain Eukaryota; kingdom Metazoa; phylum Chordata; class Aves; order Passeriformes; family Phylloscopidae; genus Phylloscopus; species Phylloscopus collybita. The sequence goes on from JAJNNQ010000002.1 coordinate 7,094,623, forward strand.
GGCTCTACTTTGCTGCCAGCCAAAGCATAAACCTAGAACACACAATAAAACCTTTTTCCAAAAGTTAAAGTTAAAGATTAAATAAAGATAAATATTTTAAAACTGATTATTATCCAAGGGAAGGAAAAAAATATAAGAAAACCCTTATAGCTTCCTTTCACAGCTTTGACACTGGAAATAATTAAAGAGCCCACACCTTACTACCAGGTACATTCTTTGAAGCCTCTATTTATTGAATGCAATAAATACTTAGGAGTTATCAGTATCTGATGTAGCCTGGCAGTATTCTCAGAGAGAGGATTACTAATTAATTAACGGAGAACTACTGAGTCAGAACTACTTCAGAGAGTGTCCCAGTTACAGCATTAATAGGGGTGCAAGCCAAGCAGAGGGCAGGAATCTATCCTTGAGATCCAGCTCAAAGATGGCACCGAAATGCCAGCGGCTCCCTCTGCCCCGCTCCGAGTTGAAAGGGCTGAGAGCTTCCGCCTGTGGAAAAAAAGCCAACAGATAAAGATGCTTTAGTTCAAATATGCCAAGTGCATATGTAACCTCCCCCAAGCTAGAAAGATTTCCTCATTGTTAAACCAGACCTTGACCTCAGATATGCTGTAACACACACCAGCCAGGCACAAAATGGGTTTTAACTCTTAACCGAGAGATGGCTGCTGGGTCAACGCACACAAAATTTTGGCCATTGTGGTGCTCATGGACCAGTCCACAACCCCATTTGAAACCCAATTATTCTAGCAGCTTTCTGGAAAACTTATCAAAATCATCTTCTTAGCCTCTTGTTTGGAGGCTTTTGTAGGATTTGAAGTGTGATGTCAACTGCAATTAAAGACATTTGAAAATAGCAAATTCTCTTTGTCTGATTCCTTCGCTAAGAAGCAGGTGGTGTGGCAAAATTTTTGAGGGTAAAAACTGTATGTTGTTGTCAACTGTGTGTTGACAAACACAGCTCTGCACCATAAGAGAGACTAAAAGAGGAAGCATATTTAAGATGCTGTGTTTAAAAACTTGGAGCTGTTTTCCAAGTTCTTCATCTCTCAAAGCACTCTATATTTTATTGATATGTATTTATGTGTTTGTATATATCATATTCATGTGTGTGTATTGATTGCACTGCACTAGAAAAACACCTGTTTTTTTTGAAGTGAAACTGGTATTTCATTATTCCTAGGCAGCTATGCTGGAGCACAGTTTCCAGTGTGAAACAGGTATCACTAAGGCATGTAACATCCAGCAGCCAATGGTGAAACAACAGATACTTTCATATAAAATGCCATGAAGCAAAGTTATTGCATGCTTCAATATTCTTGTTTGAGGCCACTTCTTACTTTTATGATCACCCTAATTCAAACTTAAGTAATAGAGAATGTGTCAATACAACTTTCCCTTTAAGTATTGCTAAGGAGCATGCAGGAGCCCACATGTTTGCTTAACTGGCCCTGCAACCAACACTGCTAACAATAAAACCAGAAGTTCAAACTCAGTTCCTTGCTTTCAAGTATGCCCTTCAAACAGCAAATACCAGTTTATCATCCCCCTAAAACAGGGTGCATGTTAACCAGGAGTAAATCCAACATATCTACACCAAGGTGCTGAGCACACAAGATACCAATCATTTCACCATTTTTTTTAACACCATAATTTCTACCAACAGTAACAGCTACTCATGGCATATCTGTGTGTGCATGTGTGAATGTGTCTCAGAGACACACAACCTCCCCCACCCTGTGTTTTCAAGGACCATAATATACTGCCTGCTTCCTAGTCCTGCAAACACCCTTGAAGTGGAATAATGTTTAACAAAGGGCAACGCTGCGGGAAAACTGCCAACGAAAGGAAGGGTGGGGGAAGTCAGTCAAAGCATTCTGATGAATATTTTTGTACCTCCAAAGACACAACTATTATACCAACATTGACCTATTTGTCAAGCAATCACAGTTTACTATTGCTTAAGGGTCACAGAAGTTTCCAAGATTATTAAATAATGCATGGAGCCAAAGACCAAGGATATTATTTAAACAGCGGAGGTAACTTTTGTTAGTGAAGGACAACATGATGACAACGTCCTTTTTTTTTCCCCTTGAAATTTTGTAGAGTTTGCAGTGTATTATAGTAATGGCCCATTTCAGCTGAAAGAGGGAACTCTGCTGAGGAAATGGAGCTCAACACTGCAATAAAATATCACCTTGATTTTTTGTTTCTTTTGCCAGTACACGATTTTTATTTTTTACAGGCATTTCTGCAATGTTAGGGGGTAGCAATTTGTCCCATACATGAACGAATGCAATGATCTTTCTGTCTTTACGTTGAGGGTTGTGAGTCAGTGCAGAAAGTGCTTTGCAACAATTTAGAGTATGTGCTGTGCACACACTGACAGGAATCAGTAGAAGTTTGTAAAACCCAGTATCTACTTAGGCTCCTGGTAGGAGATTCTTGTTCTAATAAATACTGCGCCTACTGCTTCCCAGTGGCTACAGTTCTTTAGCTCTCAGTAGGTCTTCCAGATCACCTCTTCATTGACCTCCAGAGGTGTCCAGCTCAAGCTATACCCCAGACCCAGGGATTCAAGGAGAATTACAGCTGCCCACATACAGTCCAGCATGGTTTTACTCCTCTGACTCGCAGTAAGTTTCTGTTAAGTGACAGTCATTATCTTGTTATCATTATCCTGGAACAGAGCCACAGCTCAGGGATGAATGTCTTCAGCAAAATCATACCCCAAATAGTTCATTATCAAATTATTGTTGTTCCCAGCCCAGAAACACTTCCCAGTATATGTGTAGATGTGCCTTGTTGAAGGGCTGTTACACTGTGAATACTTCACAAGGCCTTCAAAGGAGGTAATCACCCAACTCCACCTGTACCTCCTGGCACTGTAAAACAAAACCTAGCAAGGCTCCCACGTCCTCCGTTCTTCACCAGTTACAAAAAAGAAATCAATGTCGTTCCCAAGAGGTGGATATTTGGAGAACATTGCCTTTCCTAAATAATCCTCTGTCTTTCCTAAATAATCCTCTGCCTCCACACCACTGATTAATCAGGGCTATCTTCAAGAATAAGAGTAAGCAGTGGCAGAGTTAGCCTCTCTCACAAGAGCTGCCCCACCTGATGCAGAGGTTTGTGCCCCACAAGCATCAAGCTCCAGGCAGCCACCTTTTTGACTGAGATCAAGAAGGACATGTTTCCCCACCTCAATAAGCAGCCACAAGGTTGTTCTGAGATCTTCAGTGGGCTAGACCTGGGAACTTCACCAGAAACCACATGCAAGATAACTTAAAAGGGTGTTTTTTTTCATCACTGAAATAATCAATAATTCTCGTTACATCTAAAATATGCAGCAATGCAAAATTGGAATATTGTGGAAGTGAATAAATACTGACAGAATTTCTGATTTAAGCTGAATACCAAGAAGAGCAGAGTCATGAATTGGGATGGATTCTAGAACCCACTGCAATATTTCTGCTTGATGTTGCTTGGCTCCTGTTAGTTCATTTTTATGAACATTTATTTTTGGAAGAGTAGCCACTAATGTTCTACTCAATTACAAAAGTGTCAGGGTCTTTAGTGACAAATTCAAGAAGGGAAAGTAAAAGAAGAAATTTCAGAGGACTAGTGAGAATGAGAAAATTTCTAATGTTATTCCTCTGCAAACCCTCACTGTGAGTTTGCTCTGTTATGAAAATGTCTATAGGTCACCTAAAATAAGATGAATGAAAATATGATCTCTTTTACATGAAAGACAGACACCTGCCAAGTAGTGTTTGGTCACATGACAGACTAATTGAATTCAACAAAACAAAAAAAATTATGTTACCAAAAACACCAATAAAAAGGCAGTGTCTTTGGACAATAATTTCACAGGTACCAAAAACATTACACAGGTAACTAGATCATAGGATGACTCTGTCATCCCAAGAGACACAATTTCAGTCATTATCTCAGGTGATCTGTGCAGCATGTAGGTACCCAATGAAATTGGTGAAAGTTTAGCCAGAACCAAAACTTCATGTCTGACCTTAGGGCTGAAGCAAGATGCTTCAGGGCTGGACAAGAAAGAATTCATTATTAATGGGGCTGACAGATAGAGAATTATGCCTGGTAACTCCTAAATACAGTACTGAGAGTCACTTTGCTACTGAAAACAGTGGCATTTGAAAGGGTGTGCAGCAGCTTTACTATTCCTTATCCCAGTATGACACAAGAGCTGTATTCATTTGTATACCCTGCAGACTCCTCAAACAAGCCACTGCCTAGGGCACTGTCTGCCAGACCCACCCTCGCCTTCCCTATGATCTAGGGGAGAAAAGCATGAAATGAAAGCCAGGAAGTTCATCTCTCTGGATGCACCCTGGTGGCACTGCAGTGGGCATGTCTGTTCTGGCAGCACCATCCCCGCACCCACTCCTGGTGCAGGGCAACGCCAGGAGGAGATTCCATATCAGGTCATGGAGGCAGGCGATCCAAATTCACAGGCTCTAGCACCCAAATCCTCTGTCAGCACCCAGCAGCAGCATGTGGCACTGGCTCCATGCAGAGATAAGCTCCAGTGGGTCCAACAGCTGTGCGTGGTACCTAAACCTCACTGCTGCCAGCTCTCCTCACTGACTCATCTCAGCACAGACAGGAACATCTAGGAATGTAAACTGATGCAGGGGAATTTAATAAACCTTGAACCTACATGAAAATAAGACTAGGCTTCCCTCACTCTTTCTTATCCTCGGTGCTCAATAAAAAGTATTTTAAAAAAAATTAAAAACCCAAGCAATCTGTAGAGTATAAATCATGACTTGATAAATGTAGGTCCTTAGAAGCCAGTTGTGTAAATACAGATACACCTGCAGGCCCTGATAACCAGATTAGCAGCAACAGCTGCCAGACCACGCATCAACAACCAAGAGATATTGTTGTGTCCTGGCCAAAGAAATTTCCAGATTGACTCTCAGGTGCTTCCCGTACATCATTGTTAGTGAGAACAATGCATCATGAAAGTAGATGATCTTCATTGATCTTGAAAACTTAACATTTTTCTCCTTGGATGTAGACAATGAGACTTGACACTAACATTAGTTCACAGCACCTCCGCTGTACAAAGGGATTGGACTTCGTCTGCTGGCAGCTGGGAAGGTTTTCTGTGAAAACAAAAAGAAAGTGTGTCTGGATTTGGTATGACATCATGTTAAAAAGCACAGCCCTACTGGATAAAAACCCAGATCAATTGATTCTTAGGTGTCCTGCCACACCTGTTCTTATTGATGATTAGAAACTAAAATTAACATTTCTTCTTGACAAAACTCCACTTGAATCACACAACAAAATCTGTTGAGCCTTAGAGCTCCTAGTAATACAATCCAGACCCAAAAGTACACAAAGAAAGCACAGACTTGGAAGGGGCTGGGGGAAAGGTAGCTGTTTCTGTTTAGGAAAGAAGCTCTGTGTCCCTAAAAAGCTTGGAAAGTCTAATGTTACTGACTACAATTCAGCAGCACTTCAGCAGTATGCTTGCTGTTCTTTCTAGAAAATACACAAAACTAACAGTCCTAGTTAGTCCTAGTCCAGAGCAGGACCTAACACAGTCCCATTCCTTCCCAGTGGTACCAGTCTCAGCAGGGTCCATTAGCAGCCCCCAACACACCAAGGCATGGAGCAGGGCCAGGGATCACCCAAGGGACCCATCCAGGAGCAGAAGGACATGGGGTCAGAGAAAGAATGGGAGATTTCACTCCAATGACATTGTTGGGAAAAGGTCTGACAGTGCCAGGCTGAGCTGAAGTGGAGCTCCTGGGCCATGGGCACAGGTGCGTGGAAGCTGGGCTGGACCAGTAAGAGCCCTCATGCTCCTAACAGCTTCCTTTATAGGAAAATACTTCAAAAACTTTATCACCTGATACACCTGATACATGTGATAATTCTCCCCCAAAAGACCCAGGTATGAACTAATTATCTGTGAACTAATCTTCCGTAATGAACGTGAGGATATAGACCAAAAAATGCATCTCAGATCAGCTCCAGTGAGCCAGGTGACTGCTTTCTTGGCAAGAACATCTATTTCAACCTAAAACAAGGCAAAAATAGTGCAAGTTAAAATGATGATGGGGTAGAGAAAACAGAGTGGACATCTGTTCAAAACAAAATAACTGAAAGAATCCAGGATTGCTGGATGCTGAACGTCTGCTGTCTTTGCCTACAGGTTCTGGAATGGTGATGCAGAAATATGGGCTCTCCTCTTTCGGTGAACTTGTGTGAGGCAAATTCAGCCCTCACTTTCCCAGCCAAATGTCATTGCATTGTAGATATAGTTGGAAAATAATAATTAATATTCATCAGAGAAATTGTTTTATTATAAGTTGCATTATGACATGCTGTAAAGACATGTAAAAAAATTTTTAAATACTTAAAAGCTGATGCTAGCTTGTTGTGGCCTGTTGTGAAGCATTTATAAATTGGAGTACTTACAATAGTTCATGCATGTCTTTGCATGTTGGAGCAGCACATCAGAGAATTTATTTATCAGGGAAAAAAATAAACTCTGCTAAGTTATTTCAATGCTTATAAAAGTTACTGTCATTTACAATTTTGCCAGATTTTATAAGGCACAATACCAGATTGTCACATGGGAAAGGCTTGCAGATTCAAGTCCTTATTCTTCCCTCTAGCGAGTGCTGGAACCAGCACATTTGGGACACAGAGGTTATGTCAAAGCCTTCCAACTCTTTGAAGGATAATTACCATACCTGCATAATCACATGGTCTACCTTCTATGCATTCATATTAAGGAGAGGACATTAATCTAACAAACACCCAGCGGCTGACAATTTATATATATAAATATATCTCTAACAGTTCCCTATAAGCTGCAGTACTCCACCTAACAGCTGCAGAAAACTCCTTGCCACACTCCCAATCCCTCCATTGAAAGGGCTCTACAATGATCTTCCAACCTGCCATACTAGGAAGGAATGTTGTGATGCAGGATTTGATGCTGTTGATTGTCACTTTCTGCTGTTTCAGTAGACAATCTGGACCACAACTATATCATAGGTTATATAAGAATTACAAAAGGTAGCCAATAAATAATACCCTAACCTCATGACTTATGCTTCAGAATGTTTGAAAGTACTTGTAAATATGCCTAGAGTTCATCTAAAACAGATGTCTGGTTCAAGGGGAGGGTATGCAAGGACATTTATGATCCATGCAAGATTCTCCTCAGCAAACAAGCCACAAAGACAACAGAGGATGTAGGACTACCTGCACATCTTGGTGTAGTAGACTTAGCAGAGCTGTCTCTATCTTCACTGTCTGGTTCAGTATCCAGAGACTGTCGTGCCATACATCAGCAAGGTTCCCTCTTTGATATCTGTAAAAAGGTAGGGAAATGATCCAACCCAATGGCACGAACCAACTTTTCCTGATAGTTGTCCTTCCTTTGTCAGTCCATGTTTTCAAAACTGGAAACATACTGAAATATCAGCAATACCAAAATATGATGGATTTCCCTACAAACACGGTGAGCCCTGTGTTCTCTTTCTGTCCAGTACAGAGTGGACACAAAGACAAAGCCTCTTACAAGTGACCTCAGCTGTCTGTGCCCTTGGCTCCTTCCATCTGAGTTACCAGGCCCTGCTCTGCTGCAGCCCTTAGGAGCCTGCACCTGCTTTCAGTCTCTTTCTGCATATAATTCCAAATATAAGCTTTTATCTCTAAACTCCTCACCTGCCTTGTGTATGAGATCCTTCCCCGTGCTGTGCTGCCAGGCTGCTGAGCCATGGGCACTGGAAGGAGTCCTGGGTACAACTCCAAGCATGTCCAAATTCCCCCGAAAATGGAGGGACAAGAGAATTGTTTTGATGGAGGAATTAGGGAAATTAGAGTGTAGTAACACATAAATAAATTGCACACAATTCTTGGTCAGCAACTAAAATCAATAGCCATATATCCTGGACTGAGATCATTGTATGTTCCCATGTTTCAGAGACCTATTGACAAAGCTGATGTTTTTGCAGTACTGTGTTTTCTTAACCTGTGTCCAGAAGAGCTAAGACTTCATTAAAAAGCCATTGTCAAACAGATTCTATAAGTGCATAACAGACCTACTAAATTTTATTGCTTACTGTAAAAACAGTAACATAAACAAAGCACATTAAGCAAGTCCTTTTACCTACAGTAAACGTATCAGAGTGATTTCCCTCCAAGAGCTAATGAGATTAAGATTTCATTTTCAAAACAGAAGAAACTAAGTATTTTACCTAGGGGAGATCTGACTATAAGTCAGCAAAATGTTTGTTGTGTTTTTTGTTTGCTTATTTTATTTATTGGTTTTTTTGTTCTATCAAGTGGCAAATTTGCCCCAGTACTAAATAAATGGAACACACTAGTTTTAGTACCTACTTAAAAGTAAAGTTCAACTACACACTAAAACATCAAAAGATCAATTGTTGAATTTTAAAGCAATTAAATTCTTTTCTTTAATCTTTCATACTGCACAAATATTTTTGAAAACAGTAACATGCATATATTCATGCAAATGTTAAGAAACCATAGATCCTACTGTCAGCCTTTTCATTTTGTAGACTTATAAATATGATACCCAAATAAGTTCTAAACTCAGAACCAGCCTATGCAGTCCTTGAAAGAGCATTTTCATGTGGGGAAAGAGAGGTTTAGACTAGTGCTGCAATGGAGACATGAAGTTACACAAGTTCTTTGAGATTCATTTTGATATCTGTAAAATGGGAGATTAGTCCCCTCCAACCACTGGGCATATTACTGATGTAAGAGACCCTTGAAACCAAGGAGAGTCCTCCTGTATTTGGCAGGACTTGAGCCCCCACTGTTTAAGCAGGACAAGAAGTGGAATTTCCCTGGCAATGATTGTGCTGCCACTGCAGTAACAGACTGAGGTGGCAGGGTGAAGGACCTCAGAGTGAGCCTGACCCACAGGTGAATCTGTGCCCACTCTCTGGGCTTCGCAGTGAAAGCACAGATTGACTTGGACTATGTAGCTCCTGGGAGTCTGCCATGCCCGACCCCAAGCACTGAACTCTCAGGAGCCTGTGCTCTGCCTGTCCCTGCAATTCACCCTGGAAGGGTCTGTAAGGCTAAACTCACTGCATGCCCATTTTATGGGTGGGTCAAATGCAACATTGCACCTTTGTGCATTCGAGTGGTGGCTTTATCCTTCTCTGTGAAGAGTAGAACACCCAACCACCCTTGCCATGAGAAGGTAGCAATAAGGGACTGTACTGGCTTTCTGGTGGGACCCATCTTTTGTGTCCACATATCCAGGCTTCAGCATAACCTAGGAAGGCTGTAGCTCACCACTGAGACTTACATGACTTGTTGAGACTCTATTTGTCAGAGTGCAGCTACTCCCTGCAGCTCCAGTCCCAAGCTACCCTGAATCCCACTAACCTGACTCATGGGAAAAGCCATGGTGAAGTGGTCAGTAACATCTGTCTAAACAGGCTTATAACACTCTTGGGTGTGTCTAGCTGTTTCATCAGCTTCTTTTATCATTATTGAGATAAAGTCTGCTTAAAAGAAAGAAGTTCTTCAGTTCTGGGAGAAGAGTGTTGTCCTCCTAGCTGGGAACTGCTGTCTACCTAATCTCTTATGGAGCCAGAAGCAGGGTGGTAAATGCACAATCTTCTGCAACAGCACAGGAGGGACTCATGCTTGGGACAGCAGTGAAGTACAGGCTGAGTTTACTCAGAGTTTAGATTTCCCCATAATTCCTGCATTCCTGCATTATCGTTAATATTCCAGATCTCCTCCAAGTCAAAACATCTTTGTTCTCATGACAAAACCCAATAGCCCAGTGAGGGAATTCACCATTTGGTGAGAAATCCAAACCTGAGGTCTTTAGCTGAGAATATGCTCCCCTCTCATTTTAATTTACACATCTTGTAACTGGAAGGGAATTATTGGTAAAGATAAAGGAATAAAGGCAAATTCTGTATTCTGCTGGCTGAAGGAAAGGATGGCATGAAGGGAGCAGAATTTCCCTGAACTACAGCTGGTAAGTGAAAAATAAATGTTTATTTCTAGATAATATTGGGAGGGGGGAATTCTTTTTTAACTTTCAGAAGACAATAATATCTTGAAGTGCATATAAACAAAATTTTGATTTTTGATCTCCCGATTTTAGACAAAGGCTGATAAGAGGAGGAAGTGATGGAGTGAGGGAGATGGATAAATGCATGTTATTGTTCCAGACTTCCTAGGAATAGGAGTGAGAGAAGAACCTTGTTCTTATGAAAAGCCTAATGGGTGACAGAAGATGACATTTCAGCAGAAAACAAGTCAGCCAACTGTAAGATAATATTGTATGGGAATGAATTATCTCCTCATGATACTACACAGCCAAGAACTTGATTTTTTTTTTTTTTTTTTTTTTAATTCTTGCTGGAGATGTGTTAAACTGGAGGTCCATACCTTACCAAATAAAAGAAAAATGGTTTTGGACATGGTCTCTGCTACTTCATTTTCTGTCTTTATCTGACCCAATCCAGAATCCATGCTTTGCAAAATCAGTGTCTATATTCAGCTTTGATTTCAGAGCTCCAGCCCAACTCCTCCATCCATTCCTGTGTCCATCAGACAGGCATTTCTCTAAAATGTACTACACAGCTATGCTGAAATCTCAGCTTTCCCCCAGTACAATATTTCAGTACAGTGTAAAGCACATCCATTACCAAATTCTCCATAAAAAGGGTTTTCAACCCAGAATGTGAACTGGTTTGTTGCTTTACTGAAACACAAGGATAAAATTAACATTTGGAAATTGTCCACAACATGCTTGCAATGTTGCAAGAGGTCTGCTCCTGCCCTTGCCCTTGCTTTGCATGAGCCTCCTCCAGGCCCACACCTCTTATGCCCTCCCTTGAAGTTCCTTCTCCAAAGGAGAGGAGCCAGCATCACACAGTGGGGCTGGAAGGAGCCCTATGACATCACCTGCCCTATCTCCCTTCCCCAAGGTATCACAAGAAGTAATTTAAGGGCACTCTGATAGATCAGAGATAGCCACCCAATTTGTTTGGAGAAAGTCATGTGAAAGCTTTCCTACTTCAGAAGACCGAAGAGCCAGGCTAAACCTTTCAGGCTAATTCCTCTTATTTCCTGGCACTTCGTTTTTTGATTTAAGCTTGAAAATATAGGACCCCTTTTTTTTAGATAACTTTTTTGTCTCATGTTTATTGGGGAATTTTGTAAGAAGAGAGAGGCATTGAAACATTTCAAACTTACAGAAACCATCTGTGCGAGACTGAACTTCAGTGAAGATGAAAAATCAAAAGCGGGCAGTTGTGTTCTTGTTTATCCCAATCTCACCCACCCACATGGTAGCAAAATAGGCACCATGCCGAAACTTTGTGGCAAGAGGCTACTGTGTGGGCTTAGAATAATTTAAGAATTTATTGTCAGCCTGTTTCTTGGCTTCCAGCTATGAAATAATGCTCTAACTAGAGTGCGGTACACTGCAGGACTCATTACAGAGTTTAAAGCTGTCTCATTGTCAATTATGAATATTAAAAAGAAATGCTTTGAGTCACTCCTGTGTTATAATTAACACTCTAGGTTTTGGGTTGGTTTGTTGGTTTTTTGAGGTCTGTTTTAAAGACACTTTCATAGCTTACTCCTCAGTTAGTTCCCAAAAACCAAACACTGTTCCTGTTTATATCAGTGGGGAAATTCCCACTGAAAAAACTAATCAGACCCAAGTTAATGAAAACAACACCCCCATGTAAAACAAAGCTCTAGCCTTAATCTTCTAGCATTGCCTACTTGTGTACATCCAAGACAAAATTTTATAGCCTGCGTGTTCCAACCTTAAAAAAAAATCCTGATTATTTATTTATGCCCTTTTTGTTTAAGAAGTTAAATCCCCAGAGCATCTCAATTTAGATCAAAAGCAAGCTACCAAACTTCACCTGGCACACCTGTGCTGTGTGATTTCTTAATTACCTGCCTAACATTCCCAGAGCTACGAGGCAGGGATGCAGGACTCGTTTAGCACACAGTCAGATCTCTGAAATGCACCTCGTGGAGCAGAGCCTTTCCAGAACGCCCGAGGTGGTAACCAGCACTAAATGATCCTGCATCCCCACAGACACTTTGCCTTTCAGCAAATTGCTTTCTCACAGGTTTCAGAAGTCAGGGACCTACGGTGGGGTAAGAAGCATGGGGAGAAATGAGGGATTTATGAGCTTCTTGGGGAAGGTTTTCCCCTATCTAGAAAAAAAGACATGAAGTGGTTTTATGTCACTGGAGCTGAGCTGCATTCCACTAGGACCAGAGGTGAGGATTAGGCCTGTTACAGGTTTTTATTACTGATGCTTGATATTCAACCAGTAGGGACCAGGGTAGAGTGTGGCCACCTATGTCAGATGGCAGGGAAGCCTCCAGCTGGAAGGCCTGGGCATGGAGAGCATTAAATCTAAAGAGACACAGCCAAAGCAGGAGAATGTAGCAGGACAAGGACAAGGCTGATTTGAGGAGAAGCACAGCAAGCTTTTGCTAAGACAAACTCTACTTGACTACAGGATGCTCCTGCATAAAGAAACCCTCTCTCATGTCAGATGTGACTGTCACTTTGCTCTAATGCTGACTGGTTGTTGGCATGTCTCTTATCTAGAGAAGCACATTTTGTTACAGAGGGGCTCAAATCACCCAAAATGTTCATTTTGCACAGGCACTGATAATTAGGTACATGCAAGAGAAGTCCAGTCATATCTTCAATCTCTCTAACACTGAGCACTTGCAGTGGTACGTCCTCAGAGTGTATGTCCTGTGTGAGTATTTTTGTACTTCAATAGGGGATTCTCTATAATTTCTCATTCACAATGGTTTGGACAGTAATTAGATAGCAAACATTATAGTTTCTTTGGGTATTTCAATAGTGTAATTTTATTAATTAGGTAAAACACTGACTCTGTACCTGAATGTAATTTAAACTGCCAAGAGTTGATGGCATTTCTGTTGGTACAGTGAAAATATATTAAAAAAAAATCTATTGGTACAGTGAAAATACAGCTCTGGAAGGAAGTTAAAGGTAAGTATTAGCATTTATAGTTTATACATCTCCATAACACAGAGAAGACCCAGAATCACCAGGATTCTTTACATGTAGGAGATGAGGCAGATGGACAACACCCAAGTTAAATAGATGCAGTAAGTGGGACAGCAGCCTTTCATCTACAAGCAGAACATTCATTGTGGCTCAACATTAATGGAGACAGAAACAAAACATTAAATTTTATTACAAAAATGTTTGTCTTCTAATGGAAGATTTCAGGGGCAAAAATTTTAGTTACCTCATTCAAAAATAATTTTTTGGTTAAGAAGCATTTTCATTGCCAAGAAAATTGCCAAAAAGTGCAAAGTCAGAGCTGGGATCAGAGATACACTGAGAAGATTCTGTGCAGGACTTGTTTCAGGCAAAAAAAATCTCTAGTGGTAACACCCTCCTTATATGATGCAGGAACACATGAGCCAGTAAATTTTATTTTGCAAAATCCCCCAGCATTAAAATTTCAAATAATTTTAATAATATTATAATTTATAATAAAATAAGGAGGGGTTCAGACACATGAAGTTTTGGTTAATCAGAAAACTACTTAATATTCTACATTTAATTTTAGAACTTCAATGCACTCTTGAAGACCCAACAAAGAAGACTTATCATTGTACTTTGAAATGACAATACTTTTCAAAAAATTCTGTGAGAAGTGCTAGGGCATGGAGATGTGTTTTAAAAGCAAGGCACTTCCCATCTTCCTACGTGCAATAAAAAAATAACCAGAGTTATCAACGAGAAATCTATCTGCTGAAAGTTAATGAGGAACATCTGTTGGTCTACTGGGAGAAACAGTGGAAAAATGGGTGGGAAATTCCAACTTTAACTATGCTGCCACTCCCACAATATTCAAGTCAACAGAAAAAAACTGTCAGCAAAAGGTCAAAGTCATTAGTAGACATTTTTTCATCTACAGAGAGATAGATAAGACACCCATAATTTCAGAGAAATTATTTAGGATTTTCCAAAGTTCTCACGTTAATTTATTATATAAAGCAGCCTATCTTTTGGAGCAATGCTTTAAAGACTTGTGAGACTACCATGTACCCAGGACTGTGAGTGAGCAAAGGGCTCAGATTCACAAAGTACTTTTAGCTTTCAGTTTAAAAAGCCTCTTAATATCAGCCAAGTCAAAATAATTGGCAGTGCCCCATAGGTTCATGATCCCAAGCCAGTTGCAAGGCACATCATCTCAGGTAACACACTTTCAGAGTGGGAAAAATCCTTATATTTTCTACTGGCTAAGGCCATACACATAAGCCATTGTTGCTGCTGCACAGAAGTTTGTAAGATTACCATAATTTGACTGTGACTATGAATCCTCAGATCATTCATGATCTAAGGCAAATAGATGAATGGTAATGCAAAATGCTCCCAGCATGCAGAGAATCAAGAGGTGGGTTTATGTCAAGTTCTTCAAATACATTCAGCATGTTTGTCCTGAAAGACACCTGAGAGTAAGTGTTTTAATGAGCGAGGATGAGATACGCTGATCTGCTGTGCTTCACAGGCTTAATAACTTTGTTCAATTGAAAAGCTTCTTTTATCCACACCTTATACAAAATTTAGCTCTTCCAACCCATAAACAAGGTTTCCATCTAAATTTTAAGTAGTATTGACTGTAGTGTGACCAAGACTAAAAATGGAGAAAAATCCATTCCTAGGCTTATGGTATTCTTTCTTACCAAGCTACTTATTCAGGAAACATAGCATCAGCAGATACTATTTACAGGGATGAAAATAGATTTTCCTAGCTCTGAGTGTTGAAGTTTGCATCTGCAAAGGTTAGTCTAGGTTTTAAACTCCTCTTAAAAATGTTTATGTGATTCAAATAAATAACTTCAGGGATTTTTTAAGCAGACAATCCGTTCTTGATTATGAACATTTTTGCATAAATATCTGTCATTCTTGGCTGATATCCCTACCTATCAGATATAGTGGTTATTCCACAGTTCCCATCATCCCATTTTCTGTTGATTTAGATTATTATAAAATTGGATAAATGTGAAATGAATTATTGTGGAATCAATAGGATATTGATTGAGTTGGAGGGGGTCCCATCAGGATCACTGAGTCCAACTCCTGGCCCTGAGCAGGACACCCCAAGGACAACCAATGTGCCTGAACTCGGCTTCTTGGGCTGAGACAGGTTTGATGCTGTGACCACTTCCCCGAGGAGGGCAATTAGGCCCAATGCATAGGAGTTTCATAGGCACTGCTGGAAACACCAACTATTATTGAGATTACTCATCTATTCCTATTTTAGGGTCCCAGTGCTGATGACTGGGATGAACACTGACACGTCAGACACTTGTCTAAACTTGAAAAATCTTCAGAAAACTTCAGCCAAATGACTTCACCTACTGCCAATAACAAGACCATGGAAAACTACCTGCTTTGTCCATGTTAAAACCATGTGGTAACCCCCTTTTTTTCAGAACTTTAATGCTTTGGAAAACATACTTGAATTTTGGCATTCAGATGTGAATTATCCCTGAAACACATCCTTTACTACCCCTGTACATATCTACAAAATCCACAACAAGGAATTATTGCAACCTTTAGAAATTCACAGGTCACACAAGAGATGTGGACTTCTGAGACTTCAGTCATTCCCTGAAGGTACATCCACAGCATCAGTACTTTGGGTTGGAGATAAAAAAACCTGACAGTGTCTTGCTGCTCCAAGTAACTACAAGCTATTTCCATCCATTTTGGGGTACTCTAGAGGACAGGGTTACCCATGCTATCAACCTCCTTGGTGAAAAATGTGAGAATAGATCTCTGAGTCAGAAGTGGGGAGGGGGGAATAGGGAGAAGACAGAGGCAAATGAAGAAACTAAATTGAGCAACTGGCTGGAAATCTAAGGGCAGCCTGGTGATTATTTCAGAAGACAGACAAGGGAAGGCTGGAGCTTAATGCCAGTAGTGTGTGAGGAAGCATGCCGTGGGAGCCAGTGTGGAAGGGGAGCTTAAATTATAGTTAAGAAAGGCCATTAAAACTAGAAGATTTTAGGGACTAAAGATGACAGAGCAAGAAGCCTAGGATGTCCCCGGCAACAGGGAAATCTGAAGGAGACTCTGTGGCTGGGCAAAGTTAGGAGTAGTTAAATACCCCTGTCCCAGTCTCATTTGGCATAGTAAAAGTGGAAAAGCTAGAAAAATAGTATATCAAAATTTCTTCCTGAACTTGGAGGAGAAAATGCAGTTCAGGGGCTTTGCACATCCCCTGCTGCCCTGAAATACCTGCAAGATCTACTAGCAATTGTCCAGCCTGCACTGTAAGAAACAAGCCTCCCAGTGCTTTCAGCAGGACACTGGTATCTGGTGGTTATTAATGTTGCTCCTCTCTTAACTGCAGTAGCAGAGCTTTCAGTGGCCAGCACGGACTCCAGCCCCTCTGCTGGAGTCTCCTGGGACTCACTGTGACCCTTGCATAAAGAAATGCCTATTTTGGCAGTCTACTTTTTCTCCTCCTCCCCCGCCTCAAGTATGTGAAATTACACACCTCAAACTGTGTGAAGGGAACCTTGCCGTTGCAATCAGATGTGAGGAAGTGGCAGAATCAAATTGCCTCTCCAGCCCTGATTCAATCCCTTTTTTGCATAGGCATTATCTTTAATAGCATGATCATATACTTCTCCCTCCTGCCGGGCACAAAATGGGCGGCAGTGATGATGGATGGGAGGATGTAACAAAGGGAGGCTGCAGCCCATGGGGTATGGATGTCTTGTAATAGCACAAAAGGGAAAGAGGATTCAGGCACAGTGATAAGGCACTGCAGCACACCCATCCTCCAGGAATGACCTGGGCTGCAGGCATCCCGTCAGGGAAGGTAACAGGACATGGTCACAGCTCACAGCTTCTCCTTCTAAATCTGCTCCTAGGGCTTTACCAGAAGAGGGAGGATGGTTTCACCGCTGTCCTTGAGAGCTGGTTGTATTTCTGCTGCTCATCTCCTATGCAAAGCAAGGCAAGCAACTTCTACCAGCTCCTTCTCTCACTGTTATAAATTGTACATCTTCACTTGCTGGGTCCCTGGCTAGATTCTGTGGGGTCTCTGTCAACTACCACATAAAATATCGCTCCATGCTGGGCAAAGTCAAACTCTAACTAGCAGAAACTGGGCACTCAAATCCAGCAAATATTTCTGGCCTGCCATGTGCCTCGCCTGTGGAGTCAGGTTAAGGCCGTATCTCATCTCTTGGACTACTGCAGAAAAAAACCCACTCTTTTTTGTGGAACTCCCAGAGAGCAGAGAGCTGAAAGCTACAGGAAAGCCTCAAGAAAAATAATTATGCTCAATTCAGTACAGGAACTGGTAGGAGGGAGCAAGAGAACACTTGAGATCATATGAGGATTGCCAAAAAGAAAATTAAACACCATTTGCTTATTAACAGAACACGGCCCAGTCTGTGTACTGGAAGAGGAAGAGAAGAAGCAATGGGAGCAACACAGAGATCTATAATTAAGAATTGTGATTCTTTGAATTCAGCCCTCAGCTACAATTGTAGCTAAAATTTTTGTTTAATTATTTGTCCTAATAGTCGAGCTTGCATTGTCACATGGGACATTTTAAGAGCAGGATTTAAGTCAAACAGAAATCAAGTTATGATAAAGTAACATCATTGGTACTTAGGAAGAATGTGTAAAACTCAAAAATAAAGTTTTATTTGATTAAGAAAATCATTAGCTAGAACAATTAGAGAGAATTAGAACTTCATGTCCTAAGCTAGTTTTTAAAAGTTCAGTAGATAAACAGATTTATTGCTTTTCCTGTTTTCTATTTTTATAGCAAAAATCTGTATTATTACATTCCTTGCAGCTTTTGGCATCTAGCTTGCTAGTACATGACTTTAACTGTTGATCCTATTGAAAGAAGTACTTTTTCAGGATTTTTTTGTCACATCATTAATACCTTCATTCAAAGATCATACATCTTTACTTCAAATAAACCATTCAACCATACAGTAAACATCTTGTTGACCTCACTTATAAACAGGCATTGACAGCTAGTAAAAGACTGAAGGATTGCACAGCACCTGCCCTAACCTTCAAGAACATTTAGTTATATTTCACATGCTATCAGTTGTGGTGATCAAGAGAAGTGCTCGAGGACTGCCAGAAACCAAAAATCACTCCAGTCTTCAAAATGGGCAAGAAGGACCCAGGGAAGTACTGGCCAGTCAGCCTCATCTCAGTCCCTGATAAGGTGGTGGAGCACCTCATTCTGGAGGCCATCTCTGTCCACATGGATGGCAAGAAGGTGATCACAAGCAGTCAGCATGGATTCACTAAAGGTAAATTGTGCCTGACAGACTTGATTGCTTTCTATGATGAAATGACCACCTGGACAGATGAGGGAGGAGCAGCTGGTGTTGTCTGCCTCAGCTTCAGCAAGGCTTTGACACTGCATCTCACATCATCCTCATTCACAAACTCAGGAAGCATGGACAGGATGAGTGGACAGTGGAGTGGATTGAGAAGGGGCTGAGGGTCATGATCAGTGACCCCAGAGGGTCATGATCAGCGGCACAGGGTCCAGTTGGAGGCCTCTCACAGATTTATTGGTGGAGTCCCCAAGGTTCAAAACTGGGTCCAATGCTGTTTAACTTGTTCATCAGTAATGGGGTGAAGGGGCAGCTGCCTCCTCAGTGTGCTCACTGATGACACAAACCTGGGATATGACACCTGTGTCACAAGGTGGGAATAATCCCTGAGCCAGGCACTCTGCCACCCCTCTTCTTCTTCCTCACCAGTCCATTGTGCCAGCCTGGGGGGAGCCACCTGCTTGCTCAGGCCATGGCCTGGGGACATTGGTGCTGGTTGGGAGGAGCAGGTCAGCCTGGGCTGGCATAGGCACCCTCTGCCTCACAGTCCCTGGCACAGCATTTGTTGGTGGTGTGGTTGTTGTAGGCCAGGTAGCCTGAGGCTCAGCAGCTTCAGCAGGTCCAGGCTGTCCTCTGGTGCCACATCTGTCCATGGGGTGGGGATGACAGAGACAAAAAAAATTATTATTTTAACTCCTCCTCTCCTCCTTTCCTGTACACAGAGTCTTGATGCCCAAGCTTAGCAGAAGGAGTTTTCTGCAGACCTGTTAGATGTCATCACCCTTCACTACTCAGATTTGTTTTGGCTTTTAAGCATTTCTCTAATTCTTTTTACAAGGAAACAAAATCTGATCCTTCATAAAACGTCAGTTGTTAGGATGAAGCTGCATCTGCACTAAGAAAATTAATAGCAAATGTTTATCCAGGCCACTGGTGAGTGTGTGGTAGTTTCCCTGTCTGTAACCAGCCCAGGATTTCAGTTTTTATGGCCTGTGGATGTTAAAACTTGGCTCTTTAGATGACATATACATAAGTATGTATATTCTTTTAGCCCACTCCAGTTACTAGGATGAAAATGTACCTTAATCCTCTTTGACTGTGGCCAGGCCTTCTCTGAAGAAACGGTGGTGACAGCTGTTACCAGCTCTGCAGCTGCTTGTGCCTACTTTGCTCACCATTATCACCTCCTGAAGAGTTCTGCAAGGCAGAATGAGAAAAGGCATCTTTCATAATTTGAGACAGATGTAAACTGCACATCAGGAGCACTTCAGGCTTCTCCAAAACTCTTCAGAGCAAGAGTTAGGGTAGATGAAGTCCATTCCTGATATCTCAGAACAGTATCACAATAAAAGCAAGTCACACGAACCCACCCACTACTTCCTTAAACTGTAGATATGGGTTTGTCAATCTGAATTAGGGTTTTACTCTTAGAGAAGTCAGAACTGGTTTGGAGTTAAAATTGGAATGGTTTGCTAAAAAGGAGACGCCTGTTGGAGGGAGGGATTAGATAATTCTGTATATTTTAAAAGCACTAGGATTAATTCAGGACCTTATTTTGGACACAGGTAATGACAATGAAAGGTAGCAAACATAACAGAGAAATTAAACTTTCATCAGTTTTGTGTATGATATAACACACTTTTGTCTCCACTGTCTTCTTCCCAACAAGCTGCATCTTTGTAAACTGAGATACTTGAATCATTAGCTGACACTCCTTTCTGCCACAATTTTTCACATCCATGAAAATGTCTAGCAACAAAGTGCCTTAAAAGGATCCACAGCAGAGTACAGACAGCACCAGCAGGGTAGTTGTATCCTTTGAATAAGGCAATCAAACTTCCATCCCCCTGCATCCTCTCTTACCCCGCTCAGTTGGCATGGTTGAAATATTAGATAGAGCCAATCTCATCAAAACAATCTGAAAGGAAAGTCAGGGTCCTTTCAAAGCCCAGAAATATTACTGGAAGCACAGAAAGCTCATCTTTACAAAAATTATTAGATCTCAAGTTTGCTTCCTGCAGAAAGGTTAAAGGGCTTTCATCCAATTAATACTATGTATCTACTTCAGTCCAAGACATAATTTAGTTGTGACTATACTTTATTGTACCCCAGTCACTTCTAGACTATAACTACTGTGGCTGTGTTTTTATTTTATCCTAAGTATGTCTTTGGTCTCAGTGTGATTATCTTTGGGTTTATTTTGGAGCTTCTTAAATAAACTCTGCAAAAGCAGTGATTGTACTGCCACTTATATGAATGTTTGTGGATTTTATTGTTATGTGAGGTGTGTATTTAGAAACAGGAACAAAATCAAACTTTTTTATTGATTTAAGAATAAATTTGAAAGGAGAACTGCCTTGACTGAGAGTTTATCTCTCCTTTTAAAAATTAATTTTCTCTTTTATAGCAAACAATATAGTGGTTGTAACTACTGCTTTCATCAGTCCTTGGCTGCTTCTAAATGGAGGACAGGCTTCTCTTGGTGAAAGTTTTACCATCAGTTTCATTAGGAGTAAGGACAGACCAGTATAAATGAGCTGGAGCTTCATTTATTCCTCACTTAAAAAAAAAAAAAAAAGAGGATTAGGTGCAGAGAAATTACAAAATTACAAGGCAGTTTGATCTTTGGCATTGGCAATCAACCTCTACGACTGTAAAACACCCTCAGAGTCACAATTTTCCATTTCCATGTCTCTCCAATCCTGGGGGGCTCAGCAGTGCCATGGTCCATGTCAGCAGCAGAGAAGAACCCCTCTAATACCCTGGTCTGAGGGACCAAATATTGACCAAATATTGAGCAGGATGCAGGGGCTCGGCTGCTCCCAGCCTTCACTCACCCCTTAACCCAGGGGGAAGGAATGAGTGCTACTAACCTGGACCCTGAGTCTAGAAAGCATCAGTGAAGAGGAATGAGAATCCTGGCTTTGTCCCACCTCCTCATCCAAAGGGACTCACACTAAGGGGGTTTATGTCCCCAAGCCTCAGCTTTCACCCTATTCAAGTCCCACAGCTTTATCCTGAATCCTTTTCTTTCCAGAGGAACATTTACAGGCTGCAAACCACAGGGCTGAGTCTTGAACATCCCAACAAACTGAGAATGTCTCAACAAACATTCAATTCCAGCAACAAACCTGGTGACATCTGGCAATTCTTCAGAAAACAGGTGAAAATCTCAATGTGTCTATCTGTTGCCACTGGCAGCTACATTTCCAGACAGTAGGATTATTGCTTATTCTGTGTCACCCCTGGCCAGAGGGGAGGCCTGGCACAGCCTGTAACCTTCAGCTTTCCAAGACCACGAGGAGAGAGGCCAAGTTATGGCATTTAGGTGAATGCAGGAAGCTGAGGTGCTTTTCCTTTCCTAAAGCAGAGTGATTGTTTGTATCTATCTATATATTGCTTGTATCTATCTATAAATTCCTATGCCCCTCTCCAGGCAAACTAGGGCAGAGGAAAAACCACAATTCAAGCCCTTGACACATTTCACTCTTCCCATGCAGCTCCATAGGCCACATTGGGGTTCAGTGCAATGGCCCAGCCCCATGGCTTGTGCATACCAATATTCTGAATCTTTTTATATATTCTCTGTGATGTCTCAATAACATAATGGGGTTTGTGAAACCTACACACACTGAAAAAATACAGTATATACAATTCATTCCTTTGACAGTTCCCCAGCTCCAACACTAAAAGCAGAGATATAAAGAGCAGGTTTTCATGAACGATGGCATTGAAAATGTTGTGTGGAAAAGGATATGTGTTAATCTCTAAATAAGGATGAATATTTTTATAACCCAAGAAAATGTTAAAGTAAGTTTAAACTTTACCACAAAGCTCGCCTTGCCTATTTACTGTGCAAGGTGATATATCACTTCTATGTAAGCCATAAAGATAAACTGTGTTTTAAGGCAGGACTATGAAAATTACCATGTGGATAGAACAGTCCCTTCCCCTTGAAGCATTCCCTTTTTTCTTATCATTCCACATACAATCTAGAAATGAGAGTATTGAAAGCAACACAGACTTGTAAGAGGCTGAGGCAGAAGAAAATAGAGCTCTTTTACTCTCCCACTTTGTACACGTCCTGCTTGTATTTGAGCAAATTGTTTAACAGTTCCCATTGTTCCCTGGAGACAGTGCATAAATAATTACAAATCTTATTAATACCTCCATGAAAGTGCACTTTGATTACCCCAAATTAACCGTGTCATTCCTGGGATTTTATTATTACGTTCAGGTATTATATGGACTAGTTATGGTTAAGAAAAAAAAAAAAATCAAACTTGAATTTGATTTGTGTCATGGTGCTTTTGGAATTTTTGGCATGGGACTTTTCAGTCTCCATGGTCAGAAACGATGGTTGATGGGAAAAAAAAAAAAAAAAAAAAAAAAAAAAAAAAAAAAAAAAAAAAAAAGTAAATCTAGTAAAATACAACATAAGACAGTTTTCTGTTTTTCCAGATATTTTTTTTGGTGCAGTTCTGGTGGGAAGGGAGCAGGGCAGGCAGCGGCGGTGGCTGTCGCAGGAATTAAAGGCGCAGCGCCATCTGCTGCGCGCGCCGGGCGGCCGCTCCCGCCGGGAAAAAGGGGAAAAAAAAAGGAACTTTTCCATCCCCACTGCCACTTCCAGCGCTGCACCCCCGCGGGAGACAGCTCATCCCACCGCACCCCTGCCAGACAGACAAGCATCAGCATCTCCCTTCGCAGGCAGCTTCGCGGAGGCGAGCTCGGGTACTGGGAGTTGCGGGGATGACGGCAGGGATGAGAGCGGGAGCCAGGATGGCATCCAGCATCCTTGCTTTGTCACGCTGCCCGGCAGCCGCCCGGAACGAGACAGAAGCTCGGCTCTCGCGGTTCGACAGCAATGCAGGAGCTGGGGAAATGCACCATTGCTGCCAGAAACCTTAAGGAGTAGGGAGTGTCCAGTGAAATTAAGACATGGCAAAATCAAAACTGGTAAGAGGGAAAGAATTTTTCACCTATCCTGCCTGCGGAACTGACTGTGAAAGGACATCCCCAAGGCTGACAACTTAGCAAATTTCGTTTACTTTTCTGACAGTTCTGGGGTCAGAACTTTACAGAGCAACCATTTTTACTGACAAATTTGGAAAATTCTAATAATTCCATGCTTTCAAGTTTAAAACATTCTCTGATGTGTAGAAAGTAAGATGTGCTGAAATGCTGGATGAAGCAGATTATCCTACCTTCGTGAGGAACCATCCCTTTCCTTTATACCAACTAATCCTACCTGATCAAGATCCTGCAATTTTGGGGTACGGTAATTTTCTTGCTGTTCCAAGAGAGAGGGCCAGCTTTCCATTCTGCCACAGATTTCCCATGTGATCTTGGGCAGGACACTTGGGGTGCAGTTAGATGTTCTTGCTGATCTGGTGTGGCACATTGCCACAAAGGACACCTCCTTCTCCTTCCCCCCCGCCCAACACATTGCGTCAGAAATTCTCACTTTCTGATGAGCAGTTACATTTCACCAAAATAGAAGAAATCTGCCAGGAATCCAGGATGCAAAAGAAATCAGAATTGTCCTTTCCAGCAGAAATGAACTTGCACATTCAAGCTACAATTTAATGACACAGGATGTGCCATTCTGACAGCTCATTGCCACCAAAAGAGAGACATTCCTTCTCTTCCTCAGCCAGTCCCTCATCCTCCCTCACTGATGTTAATTATTTGGCTCTACTTCTGCTGTCACTGACCCCTCTGAGCCACCTCAATTCATGGCAGAAAATATACTCCACAAGAAAACCAAAAAAACCTTCCCCTGGGTTAATGAGAACTGGTTTTAATTGGTTTATAGCAAAATCCAACTGCCTCAAGGCTGGAGACAAAGCAGTGGGACTTTGCACCTGGGAAAGGGAAGGAAAGACAAAAAAGGGCAGTAGGGAAAAAATTAGTAAAGATAGAAGGTGTTGGGAAATTGCCTCTCCTTTTGGTCAGTTCATCACCCAGCCCAAGCTGTCCTCTCACAGTTAACAATCATCATATGGCCATGTGTCATGAAAATAGGAGCATAAAAATCACTCATATTAGTTTTCTGATTCCTTCTCTCCTCTACTTTTGACTTGTCTCATTTGCTTTCTAATTATACTATATTAGGTTTAAATATATCAGAAAGTGTTCTGGAAAATGCATTTATTTTCCTCTCAGTAGGGTTTTTATGAGTATTAATAAGGTGAATATAACCAAATTCACTTATAACTGAAGGATTAAGCCTTGTCACTGTGTTTACACATAACCAAATTCAGATTTATTCTAATGATCTGCTGATGGAGCTTACATCTTCATCTTGATCAGACAGGCAGCTGAGTATGGAACATATTGTAATGAACTGTTAAAAATGAGAATGATTGAATAGAGGTTCCCCATCTTTCTCCCTAGCAATATTAAATAGATAGCTGGTAAGAGAAAGAGACATGGACAAAGGTGTAAGAAGTTGTAAGGAAAAATCCTCTCTGGCAACTTTCCTATGCTATGGAAGCTACCTAATATATATATTAGGTATATATATATATATATATGTATATATATATCTGTGTCTCTTAACCCCAGATATAATTTATATCTCTGTTTATACTGTGACTGCCTTTGACCTAGTTTCATCAGGATTATTGCCCCCTCTGACAGGGCTGTGGGGCAAACTCAAAGGAGGAGACAGCAGTGGCAAAGCTCCTGCTGACTTCAGTGAAATCAAGATGTCAGCCTGGAGACTTGGATGCCCAAGCTCCTGTAGCTCCTCTGGGTGTAAGGTTCTACTGAATAAATGATTGGTGATGAACCAGGGAGAAAGGTAATCTTGTTTTACACAGGTCTCAAAATTGAGCTTCCCCTACTCTAGAGCTTAATCTTTAACGTCTCATTTAGTGGATCTCAGTATTTCAAAAAAACCAAAACACCCACAACGAATGTCTAAAATAAGGAATGTAACATTATGAGTTACCTACTGTTTTAGCCAGTATGTCCTAGACATGGGCTGCCCCACTGAAACATAAATTACAGCCATGGGCAAAGTCTCCACATGTTGTGACAATTCTCATGATGGATAAAAATTTCTGGAGAAGACTGGCAGGTTGCAGGATGTAAACCTGCAGCTCTCTGGAGGTTATGTGGACTTTGGGGTCTTTGAAATAATGTGAGACATCTCAAAGAAAGTTTCCTTGTTGTTTTAAATCTACTTCCTCTCCCAGTTTGAACAAGCATCAGCAGCTGAAGACCAAATCTTGGAGTTTTGGGGAAAAACGTTAGGTTGGTTTTTATTATGAGTAATAATATTTACAGTACAATAGAGCCTGGAGGCCAACAAGATTGAGATCCATTGTAGTAAATGAAAACCACTTGTCTCCAAGTAATTAAATAATTAAATTATTAAATCACGTTTAGATCTTCTGAAAAAGTCCTTATTTTTATCTACACATGACACAACCAAAGCTCCTCCAGTATTGGGGCAAGTGAGAGGGAAACATTTTCTGCAGACAACTCCATGGTTGCCCTCAGGGCCTTCACCTCCGTCACGTGGCTCCCTCCTGGCAACCTACTCACCCTCCCAGTGCCTTAGAAAAACACTTTCCTGGCCAAGCCAGTCATACTGATACAAACCCAGGGTGTAGACCAGACCAGAGATAGGGAAACTTTACTAAACAGGTGTGGCTCATTATTAGGCACTTCATGCTTTCTATTTTTACCTTAATCTCTTTGCTCTTCCCTCAGGGCTTGTGTAGTCTAGAAAAGATTTATTTTGAAACTTATTAGCTCAAGCATTTGAGCTAATATATTTTAAATCCCTAGTTTCTGATCCTGCCTCAAAGGGTGGCTACTTTAATCTTCCCAGGAAGGATGCAGGACTCCCCTTTTCACCACTTTCAGAGAACCAGGGTGTCCTAACTCTTCCCTGGACTCCTCCACCTAATTAAGCCACTTCTCCATCAGCTGATATAACAGAAAATACCTTGTGCTGCGTATTCCAGGGCTTAAACAGCTGTTAATTAAAACATTTTAACACTTTAAAGATACACCTTTTATCCTAGGCCTCTGATATGGGAGCAAGTTCCTGCAAGGCAGCTGAGCCCCACTGCTGCGCAGGCGCCGTCAGCTGCCTCTAACCTCTGCTTTCCTCTCTGGCCCTAATCTCTGCAATCTCTACACACACACCATCCACAAACCAACAGCCAGACTGTATTCGCTAAGGAAAGCAATTATTTAAATGTCCCCCAATAAATTCTCAATCCCACTTCAATTAACATATGTAAAACTCGCTGTAATGTTCCCTGTGTAGCCCCTGTACTGCTCTAACACTGTGTAGCCCCAGTTTGAAGAATTAGTTATTTGCCACTAAGAGAATAACGGCACATCTGCCACCTTGATCACTGTGTTTGTATTATTATCAACTTCTGTCTGAGTGCCAAGTAATTTAATCAAACTTGAGAGAAGAAATAATAGTGTTTCAGTTGAACAATGGCGTGGCCCTTTGAAAAGGCAGAGATTTGCTCTAGGGTACACTAAAAGGAGAGAAGGTCTATAAACAAAGGGTAACACTGTGAAAAATTTATCTGTCAAATCTAGCTACTTTTTTTTCCCTTCTTGCAAAAAATTCTCCAGCAGATTGCAACTACTATAAATGTATCGGCCTTCAGCAGATATGCTGTGTAACACATTGCTTATTTAGAAATTGCTGGCAGTTTGTTCACTTGAGCATTTTCAGTTTCCTTTTCATGCTCACAGTTTGATAGGCTCACAGTATATCACTTTGTTTCTCTGCTCTGACTGGACAGTCCAAAGGAAAATGCAGAGTTGTCTTGGATAAAGAAAAAGCATAATCATAAGAAGAAGGAAAGAAATAGAAGGAAAGAAATGTAAGCAAGCAAGCTGAGGACATGTTAAAATGTCTGAAATCTTTCCTTGTCATTTAGAGTGTCAGGAAAATCATTGTATCTCATTTTGCTCCCAGATTGTTTAAACTATTGATGGAGGAAGAGAAGGCATAAGTCATATTTACTGACTGCCTGGAAAACTGTTCAGCCGGTGTAAATTCTTTGCATGTGAGTGCATGTCCATGTGCCGCGTTGTTTGCAAAGGGTGCAGTCCCTTATCCTTGGCCCTTTTGTTTGAGCAAATGCTTAAGTGCCAAGCCTTTGGCCAGAGACATCTGGAAACTGCTGCCTGTCCTCCTTGCAGCACACTTCTGTAGCTAAAGCCAGTTGTCTTTCTTTTGTCTGCTACTATCAGTGGACAAGCGTGGCTAAACCAGAGTGGTTTCCTTTTTTTGTCTCCTTGGCCTCCTCTCTTTCTGCAATTCTCCACTGTCAGCTGTGTGATGCAAAGCTCGAGCTCCCAGGAAATATTACCACAGGCTGTAGTTCCATGCAAGCAGAGGATGACAGTGTATTGATAATAACGGAGAGAGCGCAGGCTGATAATCAATAAAGAGTAGGCAGGAGTCTATCTGTTCCCAGCAGTTTCCTCTGAAAGAGAATGGAAACCCCAATAGCTCTAAACAATGAATTTATAGAAGCAACGTTTGCAAAAACAAATTCAGCCTTCACAGGATGTCATGGCTGCCCTGAGGAAGTGACCAAGCACTAATCAATTTGTGCATCCCTACTTTTTCCTCTTGCTCCTTTGATGGTGTGGGATATGATTTATGGGGGTAAGAAAGCCAAATCCTGATGTGAAAATGCTTTCATATCATCTGACGAGAGCAATATGAAGGTTAGAGTTTATATGACTGTTTACAAGAATGTTGTTATTACCATGCTATAAAACAGAAAGGAATGTGACCAGACTAGTACAGAACATCAAAAGAATTGTAGAGTCATTTTAATGAGTTACTAGAAACCAAGTCAGGTTCTGCTGTTTTGAGGCTATATGGTTCTATTCTGTGCAGTGGATTTAAGTCACTTAGCAACCTTAGCACAACTTGCAGCATGTCAAGGCATGCTCCCAGCTGGGGTTTAATGCTCCCAGAATCCCCAGGTGGACAGCCTGTCCTGTCCCTTTTCACACTGTAGGAAAAGACAAATCAGAGCCAAGAGCCCTGCTGCCCTGCTGCCTCTGACCTTGTGTGGACAGTGTCAGCTGAGCAAGAAAGGTGAAAAGTGGGGTTTATGGATGTTTGTTCAAACTCACAGTTTTTAAAATTCACTGTGTACATGTGAAAATAGCAGCACAACCAAGGCAGGAAAATCAAGCCTATGCAGATTTCATATGGATCACATCTGAAGCTGCAAGGAAAGGGAGGCTTAAGGAGGCCATGCATAACCCATCTTTAGGGAGAAATTTAAAGACTTTTTCAAAATTAATACTGGTTCATCTAACAGTTGTTTTTGCCTTAGTAAAAGCTCTGTCATGTTTGAAGCATGTTATTTGCCGGTATTTTCTGATTCATTTTGTTTCCTGAGGGTAATTATTTTTTATACCAAAATGTCACCTATGTACCTAGCACACAGTGCACCTCACAAGCTCCAGAGTTCTTTTATTTAATGTAAAATATCCACAATGGCATTTAATTCAAAATACACAAGTTCAGAGAAGTCTTGGACTGGACCATGAGATAGGCTGTAGAGTCCTTTATAGTACAAATATTGCTGTATAAAAGGGTCCATGACGGGGGAGCTGGAACTAAATGATCTTCAAGGTCCCTTCAACCCAAACTACTCTATTTGTAGGGTACTCTGAGATTGAAATGTGATATCAGTGAGATATTTATTGGCACTTGTTATAAAATAGAACATTTTGTTTCACTGAAAATAATGTTCTGTTGCATTAATGCACATTGTATGAACCTTAGATTGCAAAATTACTCTTTAGGAAATTTAGAACTACTCTATTCTTACATTGCTATTATATCCTTTTTAACCTCCAGGCAGTATGAAGATTTATATCCATCACGTGCTGTCAAAATATCTGGAGAGATTTTAGTACCTGTGGGGTTGAAGCTGATGGGCTTCTAAAGGAGGCTACTACCCTCCCTGGGATACAGAGCTTCCCCAGCCTGTGAGGGATCCCTCCTGGAGAAGGATTTGTGTGATTTGTAGAGAATTTGCCTAGAGAATTTGCCTGAGCTAACACAAACTCACCTGCCGGGTCTTCTACAGGGGACGTGAAAATCTCCTACTCCAGGGGAACCTGAGAACTTACAAACACAAACCACCAACTCCTTCCACTTAGGCTGTCATGCCCTGAAGAAAATTTGTGGCAATTCAACTTGTCCAAGTTGCTTCACTGTAAGTATAAAACAGTAAAGAATTGAAGTCAACTAGTGAAAGAAGAGGTGGTTGCATTACTATTGCTGCCTTTTGTCACCTACTTATGCCAACATTTTAATTCCCCAGTAAAATTGCAAGAGAGTCTCTTTCCCATCTTCTGGCCTTTTTCAAAGGAAAAAAACAAAGGTGTTACTCATCAAAAAATGGGCCATAATTGTGAATGTGCAATTTCTCCACTATGAACTATGTCCACCAGAACTATGTCTGGTTCTTGCAGACGTAAGAACTTACTCACCCTTCTCTTTGAAGGTAGCTGGCTGGGTTATTGTTCAGGTAAGCACACACCTGCCCTCCTGAGGTGCTGCAGCAAGGGAAAATACCAGTTAAGGTATCTCTGAAAATACAGAATTAAAAGATTCCCTGGTGCTACTTTAAGCTTTCTATTCTGCATTGTGTCACCAGCTGTTTTCTAGCTGCTAATGTAGGGTGGGATGGGCTGTGATGGGGAGCAGGGGTACCCAGACTGATCACCTGAGTGGAGACTTGCTGGTACTGAAACATCTCAGTCTGGCTCTTGTTTATGAATCTGTTGTATTTGCTCTGAGATTTCAAGTTATCAATAACATCTTGTGGAGATTGTTGCTGTTTTTCCATTTAAAAACACCTGAAACAATTCAAAAGTCTGCTGTCAGCTCTCTAGGATAGACCATTTCGTGAACACCTCAAAAATACATAACAAATGCAGCCCATGGGCTGCATAAGCAGTTTATCAAATGGATACAGCTTTGTGTTTGCTGTGCTGTGGAATATGTGTGCCACGTCGTTATACACCTGGGTTACACAGCTTACAGCAAATTAAATTTGATGTTGTCATAGATAAATAGTCATGTTATTAATAGTCATATTTCAGACATGACATTATCACAAATGTCACAGAGACATTTCAAATTTCCAGCCTTCTACTTTTAAATAAGTATGTGTTTGGTCAGTGCCTGCTTTGGGTGTTCTTTTCATTAACACACCAAATATAACTGAAATGAAAATATTCCTTGCACTGCCTTGCTTATATACCTCTGAATTCATTCCCAAAATCAACTCAAACTCAAAATGATATTCAGGTTTCTTTTATTATGGTTTTCCAAGAGTACACAAAAAATTAATGGTTCTGACTGTGAAAATCTGTCCTGGGAAGCTGCTGGAAAAGCAATTCTCCCTGACATTTGCAGCTGCCACCACTGGGAAAAGTTCCCACACTGATTTTTGACCTTCTGAAGTCCAGAAGCAAAAATCTCATCTCCCTCTCAGCTTGATGTTATATCATGCAAGTGTTCACAGTTATCCCCTTGCCTGGCTGCTTGAGAAATATCAGCTGACTGGTTTAAAAAATCATGATTTAAATAAATAAATTCTGAACACATCAAGTGTATAATTCAAAATATTATATAAATATTCATTTATACATTCATAAAGGCAAGGATTTAAGTAGTTCTAGCAAATGCTGCATGCCTTAGTGCATGCATGTCTTTGTGCAAAGAGGGTCTTCACTCAAATTGTCACCATGTTGCAGATTCAAGACCCAGAGCAAAGTGACAGGATCCATGATTTCAGATTTCCATAAATTCTTGCTGTAATGGCAACAGATGAGACAGCACAGCCACAAGTATTTTGGGTGGGATGGGGGATCCCACAGTAATCCCAGAAGGTGTTAGCATGAAGATCAAGTGACACCTCTAAGTCCATTAAGAGTGAATTTCAAACCCTACAGATTCTTCGACATGAACATCCAAATGGCAGAGTCCATTAGCAAAAAGCAACAAGCACATGAAATCTCTCCTGAGAAGTCTATTACAATAAACGTGGGTTAAATTCCTAGTGTCCTTAGAAGACAACATAAAATGTTAGACATTATCTAATTTGAAGGTATTATACCTGGTCTGTTCCCCCCAGATAGCTGTGGGGCAACACCCAGGGCAGTACCTGGACAGATTTACGTTTTTTCCAGCTGATGTGTCCAGGATCCACCTCTGTGCCTGGAGGCAGAGCTCAGCATGCTCATTATACAAGAAGCCACACAACTGAGGCTCCTGGAGAGTTTATCAGGTCATGCAGACCTGCACCACATCTCATGTTTGAACATCAGTCCCAAAGATCTAGTCCTGATACATTCCATGCTTGAGTCTTGGGGACAGTGGAGCAAAATGATGCCTGGAGCCCAAAACAAGAGAGAAAAAGTGGGACCCCTGGGCAATGCAGGAGGTAGCTGGAGTTCCAGGACAGGCTGGCCTTCAATACACAACAAAAGACCAAACCAGCTCCAGGTTTCTGGAAGCTGCAAAGGTTGGCAAAAGGCCTTTCCATGCCTGAAACCAGCTCTTCTGCTGGTTGCCTGGGGTTTGCAGCAAAGGTTGCAGATGAGTAAAGAAATCTCAGGCAAAAAAACTCGCACATCTTTTTTTTATTTACTACAGATATTTTGCTCAGCTCTGCGTGAAACCACCTGCCCCACACAACCACAAATATTGAAGCAGGAGAGCAATTTTTCTACCACCCACATAAGATAAGGAATCAGGAGACACAAAGCCTTATTATATCCAAACAAAAAACTTACAAGTAAAAACAAAAGTGTTAAGAGGAAGCTGAAAAAGTAGCTGAAAAAATTAACCTATTGTGCAATCAAATACTAATTGAATTGCAGAGTGTATTTTGTTATTTAACACATCTGCTAAGCGAAATCCATGTTTGAGTTACATTTTGAAACTCATAAAAGCACTGTCACCATCATAGCTATCATCTCAGTTAAATTCTACCATAGTTATTTTAAAGCAGCTTCCCAGCAGAGACTTGTAAGGTGAGAGGTGGAGGTGCAGATGCACATGGCTCTACACTCTTTTCAGGTACAATTTAGTGTGCCTCAATAGAAAATCTCAGGGATGGATGCCCCAGGGTGAACATGGATGCAGCAGAGGTTTGCACAATCTGCAGGGTTGCAGGCCATAGTGCTTTCTTAGTACTCTAATAACTAATTAATTGCTGCACCAACCAAGGACAGCATCCTCTGCTCACACTTTGGAGGTTGGCTGATACTGTCAGACTGGCACGGAGGTGAGGTGCCATGGGACCACTCTGCACTTCCCAGTGAAGCAGGTTTCTGGGAAAGAAAGAGTTGACACCAAGGAAAAATTGACTGTGGAGGTCTTCTGACATCTCACACTTTTCCTATACTTGCCCTGTAACCATCAAAACTTCTGAGACTGAACTGAAATACTTTTTGACTTGAAGCAGCCATAAGACCAAACAAATTCCAAAATATTCCAATGCCTCTTTCTTGAGGAGAATAAATGTGTCCCTGGATGCCTTTTCATTGCTTAGATCCCAGTGTCATCAATTGAGTATGCTGACAGACAAGTCTCTTGCTCAGCAGTTCTTGCTCAAAAATGAAACTTGATGCATCCCTATCCTTCAAATCCATCCCTTTATAGCTCAAATCAACAAAAACACTTCTATTTTTCACTTACTTTTATGTAGAATCATAGAAAACAAGTCTAGCCACGACTTACTTGTTGACCAAACCAACTAATGCACACAGCTCATCTGCTTTCCCAAGCAAAGCTGGGATCAGACACACTGAGCTGCTACCTGAAAGCAGCAGTAGTCAGTAGAGCCAGTGAGGAGCTCAGAAAAGTCTGCCCCAGAGGAACACGGATTCTTCCTCTTGCCCTTTCTAATTTGTAGTTCACTCCCCTTTTCCTGTAAATTATGACCTTAAACTGCTGAATCATGCAAAATGTCATCTGAAGGCACCATTTATTTTGAGCATGAGCTCCGTAAGAGCTCGACAGGGAAGCACCACAGGGCCGTTCCCAGGATTATTAATGTGAGCTGCTGAAATCAGTCAAAGGGGGACTTCAGCTCGGCAGCTCTGCCTCTGGATAATCCTCTCCAGGGAGTCTTGAAAGGCAGCAGAGAGCTCTGCATCATGCTGTGAGCTTGGGCCCATGATGAAAGGTGCTCTAAAAAAGTCAACTGCAAGGTCAATGTGCTTTACACCCACGTGTTGAAAAATAAGTAAGCATCAGTGTCCAATTTAGTTGTCATCACAGAGTGGGACTCCAAGGCAAAGGAATGCTGTAGGCTTGTAGGGACCACACTTCTCTCCTTCCCTTTGATGTGAGCCAAGGTAATGGAGATTCTGCCAAGGTGTGACTAATTCCTTGTAACTATATTGCATAATTTTCAGATACTTTTGAAAAAAAAAAAAAAAAAAGAAAAGAAAGGAAAAAAAAAAGGCAGCCTTTAAGAATAGGAGGGAAAGAGAAACTCACCCCTGACACATTCCACAGAACACAACCAGCAGTACAAAGCAGGTTTTATTAACAGATGGTGAAAGCTCAATTTAAAAAGTACTGTGGGCATTAAAGGAGATTGTTTTATGTCTTTGACATGAATACTCAGGCTAGATGAACTATCAGGGGTTTGGTTTAAGTGAGATTAATGGTTAGCATTTGGAATCCATCCAAACTGATTAGATCTGATTGAGTAAGAGAGCACAACTTTCTATATCACTTTCAAAGTGATATGATTACACTGTATATGTACTATCTGAAAATGTAAATATAAACAGAAGGGAAGGGGAAAATACCCTTCCCAAGTTTTAAATGCAAAAAATAATAATGATCCAACTATATATAAACACTTAAAATTTAGTTGACTATTAGAAGAGTTAGATAAGAAAAAGTGTGTTAATGACATATAGAAAGTGTTACAGGAATAACAAGCCTGTGTTCTGCCCTGCTGAGAGACTCATTTATCTCCTTTGAAGTCAGTTGAAGGGTATAAGTTTGGGTGAAGAGAACTTGACTCCAAATAATTTCATCTAGGAAGGTCAGGGAAACATGGTATTTTTCATCTTGTTCATAGATTTGCAGCCACTAGTCCTAAACAGGAACAGTTTGTAACTATTTCAAAGTACACTTTTTATGCAAAAAATCATTAAAAAATTACTGATTTATAAATATATCGAACAGTTTAGCCAAGCATACATTTATGTACAAACCAGAGGGAGACTCAGCTCCAAATTCAGGTTCCTGTAGGTTGATACCTAGCTGTAAACTTTGTGTCCCAGCTCCAGACCCCCGTCAGCTGAGCTCTTCTGGGTGCTAGTTGGTCAGTCAAGTTCACTTTACTGACAGGTCCATCTAATTGCTTATGTGCAGACACAAAAGGACCATATCCTACCGTAACTCTGACACAAGATTTAGGCAGACAATCTCTTGACTTTCCTCTTTCATGTGGTAGGTAAGGGGCACTGAGAAAGACCACTGCTGAAATGCTGAAACCATTTCCACAGTCCACACCCAGACAGCTGGAGAAGGTTCAAAGCAGGCCTACAAAAATAATTTAAGGGACCAAATAGGAAGCCCAGAGGGCTTCACTTTGCAAAGAGGAAGTTGAGAAATGAATCAGGGTCTACTAATCTATAGCCTTAGAAGGAGATTGTTTCAGAAGAGAATAACATAATGCAAATACACATCAATGTCTAATATAAAAAGCAATGTGATATCTGCTCTTACTGTCTGGGTAGTTGTTAAGAAACAGCTCTGAAGCTGGCACAGACAGGAGCTCCACCCTAGAGGCCATGCCTAGAAGTAACCAGTGTCACCAGGTAGCAACCAGGTGGCCAGAATCTCTGTGGTAGCCCAGAGAAGAGGGACTTTTGCCTTCCTCCTGGAATGTTACACCTGCCCCAAACTGATGGCTGCATATTGACAAGGGGAGGCAATGCCTCAGCTGTTGTCACCAGCAGAGATAACACAATGTCCCCTCTTGCACCTACATCTTCTCTGATTTCCAGTTTATTCCTGTTGAAAATACTGGTTTTCATTTCATGTGTATACATGGATAAATCTCACCATCCTGCCCTTACTCCTGGAATGAAGAGAAAGTTGCTACTGGGTTACTGAAGTTTCACAAGTTTTCACCAATCAGCTAAAACACAAAAACTTTGTATGTATATTCAAATATATGTATATCAGTGTATGTTTTTAACCACTAAAGTAATGTATTAGCAGTATTAAACAACACATATTCTTTTAGGTCTGTATAAAACCAAACACATACGGTAACTTATTCTCTGAGTTTATTTCACATTTGCTGTGGGTGAACAACAGGAATGCATTAAACTGCAATAACCTGGCTGTCCAATCATGTTTCACAAAAGCTTTCCTGGGCCTTGATATCAGCAAATTGTATGTGAAGATGTGGCAAAAAGTTTGGAATGGGCTTGTCACCCACAGTGCACTGTGCAAGGCATCCAAAACCTTTGGGAATTCCCAGAGGAAACTTTATCTCAAATCTCATCTAAGAATATAAGTAAATTCTCCTATGTAACATATACAAATGGGTGAGGAAAGAGAAAAATAAAAATAAAAATAAAGTGAGAAAACACCATTTCACCAAGCTTTTCGCCTTAGTTATAACTTTGCAAATTGTGCTGAAATTTTTTCCTCTAAAGCCACTACTCATTCCCTCTACCCAGGGGACAGCAATTTCCTTCACAAGGCCAGTCCTGCCACCAGGGCTTGTTGGGCTGGGGTGAATCATTTTACAGCAGAAGCAGCCAATGTGCTGGGATCCCAGCCAGAAACCCAGGCACAACATTTTTCAAGAAGCAGCAGCTTTCATCTTTAGCAGCAGTGGGCAGCACTCAGTAAAGCTCCTCACCAACAGTCAAGGTCAGGGCATTACCTTCCACTCAGTCTTTGGTCAATTAATTCCCTACACTAAAATAAGAGGAGAACAAACAAACAAACAAAAGGATATTTGTGCACTGTTTGGCCTATGCTTTGGATTGTTCATGGGACAGCTTTGAATTCCAGAATTCTGAGATCCATAAGCAAAATACAGAACAGGAGCCAAAGTCCAGGCTCTGTGGTCAGAAGCTGATTTACCTCCCAGCTCCACAGTGTACCAAGCCCTTATTATCCAGAAGGAACAGCACAAATTAAATGGGGAGGGAAACAGATACCCTGATCTGGTTCAGAGGCATTCCTTGACATCTCAAATAATTTGGAGGCCTGGTGAGGATTGAAGGCAGTACAATGAATCACAAGTTTTATGCAAGTGGAAGAGGTCTCCATTTGACAGCGTTCTTTAACAGGTAAGAGGCAGTTGAGGAATGCAGTGTAGTCCCATGGTTTCTTAATGAAAAAAAAAGAATAACAAATGCTGAAAAACGCTGCCAAACAACAAAGCTTACATTTTATACACGCTCATCAATTTAACCCTAAAACCTTAAAAGCCTCAGGGTGATCCCAACGCCTTTAATACCAAAGGCCCTAACTATGCCACAGATCAAGCACCAAGCCCAAGCCTGCTTTGTCTAGAAAGATGAAAGCACACTCAAACAGGTGAAGGCTTCTTTGGAATCATCACCTGCAATTAAGCAAAGGAAAACTAAGAGGAGAAGAGGTAAGCTGAACTTGCTTTAAAAAGACACCACGGGAGCAGGTGGATGCTTGCTAAGGATAGCTGTGGTGTCTGCTGTCATTCTTTCACCAAATGATGTGCATTCATTGGGATTTCCTGCACATTAACAACAGATCACTTGGTGGGAAAGTTGGATAGGTGCTGCAAAAGCAAAAAAAAAAAAAAAAAAAAAAAAAATCCCGTTTAATTTTTTTCCCCTTGTATATCATTCTGGGAAGACTGCTGTTGCCAAGCTGCTACTGATAGCAATACCACGTCTGTCTGAAAAAAGCAGTGCCACAGAACATTTCATTTTGGGATGTGGATAATAATAATCATTCTTTTTTACCTTAAATAATTTGTGAATAACTGAACATTTATCTTAAAACAGAGTGGGTAAAAATATAATGTTTTCCTTCAAAACCCAGCTCCTAAGTAATACTCTCAATTATTATTTTTGGAAGACAGGAAGCTTTTAGCTACTGCTGCCAAGACAAAAATCTTGCAAATGTACGTAAAGGAGTAAACACCAGAATGTAAAATTAAACAAGACTCCATTTTTTTTACTACTGTTGCATAAATACTCCAAGTCACAATAAAATAAGAATTACATGTAACAAGGAAGAAAGGAAAGAGGAAGACTGACACACCAGCATGCAGATCTTTGTGGCTGTAATATTCTTCATGTTCTGCATTTGGAAGGCACTTTACACAGTCCCTGAGGACAGATAAGGGTAAACTGATAATACTATTAATGCCATTAATAATAGTATTAATTAGGTTCATAATGAGCGCCGTAAAATCCATGATAACATTTTTGGTGTTGTTAATCATTTTAAAGCTTTGCTGAATGACATTATCCATGTGACTTAATTCATTCCATGTATATATGTAGAGTCTACCTAAAATTCCAGGAATCACTGGTTCCTCTTCTAAATAAGCCAAAAACTGCTATTCCCATCAACACCTTCTTGACACACACCTACCCCAAAATCCATAAAATTAGCATATAAGAGTGAACAGTCAGAAAGTTCTTCTTTTCAACTCATCATTTGCAAAAACTTTGTTGTTCACCAACATTAAAATCTTCTCTCTTAGCCCCCTTTGCCTCCATATCCGTGCCCAAGGGCAGCTCAGGAAAAGTTTGAGAAAAGTGAGAATCTGAGCAGCATCCCATGAAATTCACCATCTCCTCTCTTCCAGGAGAAAGTCTAACTACAGCCAAGGTCCCCCCACTGAACACCTGGCTATTGAATGGGGTTGTTTTGATTATTCAGGCAGTCCATGATTATTCACAGCCCAAGACCTCTTCTCCCTGTCAGGCTCTGATAGAGCAGTAGGTAAAGAAAAAAGTCCCATACCCAGGGTTCAGCCTGAAAAGGAAATGTTCCCAAAAAATGATGATCAGCACAAAGGAGAGAGTAATGGTAACAACTGGCCTAAAAATTTTATGTGCAGCTTTTTCTTCCTGTTGTGGGTTTGAGGAAGGTGGAAAGAGACAAGAGGAAGAGAGGTTTTTAAATTACTGGCCCTAAGGAACAGGACTGATCAGCACAGTGACAGCAAAAAACAACCAACCTGAATAAAACTTTCAGATAGGGATTATATAAAGAGAAAATCAATATGGTCCAAAAAACATAAGTAGACAATTAATGGAGAGGGATTTTATGGAGTGCTCAAGAGCAAACTCACAGGAGTGGGCAAAATATGAGAGGGCTTTATAATCGCTGCTTTTTCTCCTTTGGATTTTTCAGGTCACCCTGGCTTACAAAAATCAAGTTGTATTTCTTCTGCTTTGCTTCCTGTAAAATCAATAACAACAATCAATTAAAACTTGTTTTGTGCCAGCAGGCTATTGTTTGTGATAATAATGCAGGGAGCTGAAGGAAAATTGCTTTATTTCCCTGACCTCCTTGGTACACAGATAAACACAGTGTCTGTTCCATCTACAACTTGAAACCACAACCCTGTCCCTGGCTTGGTTTCTAAATTATATGAAAGAAGATTAGATACTCTCACACACCATAAATAGTTTGAAGCATCTGTTTTTGGTATCACTGTAACTGGCTGGAAGATAACATCTAATTTATGCCTAATTCAGCAAAAATTCCCGGTATCAGGCTCAGCCCAGGTTTTATTTTGATTTGAATCCTCTGTGATACCACCGACTTTGGTCAGTTTTCATCAAATGAAAGATGTGAAGAGTCAAGGAGAAGATCTGGAAATGTGAAATCTTTCACAATTCATATCAACATCAATCTGTGTTCATGTCAGAGCACCCAGGATCTCTGCTGTGTCCTTCTGGTACCATATAATGCTATTCAGAGCCATACACACACAAACAGATGTATATAGAGAGATATAGGTGTATTACATATAGGATGTATTATATACAGGATGTACAAGGAGAATGAGAATGATCTGGCAGTGAAATCCTCTCACATCTCAAGTCAGTACAAAACCCACTCCTATTTTTTTTCGTTTGCTCTCCCAAAAAAAGTCCAGCCACCCAAAGCCCAGGCCCAGGGCAAATGCTGGAGCAGCCCTTTCCTCAACAGCTTGTATTTTAAAACTACATGGAAAGCAGGCAAAAAAACTGCAGGAAGAGCAAGACAAGAGGATGAGGTTAACAGCAAGATCGACTCCAGGCCAGCTAAGCACACAGCTTGTCCGGGGGTGGGGTTGTATCAGATCTGAAAACAAAGTTAGAAGGGTTTGTCAACTGGAGATGGGCAAGTTATGCAACTATTTGAACATGAGCATGCCTGCCTGCTCAGAAAGGAGATTAGGGACTTGAATACGCTTTTATACCTGCTAAATAATCAGTATCAAGTAACCACGTCCACTCTGCACTTCTCTAAACAGCAAAATGCAAATGAACTGTTTTTTAGTTTAGACACAAAGACTGGGATTTTTAAGGGCCCTGAGCAATGTTAGACATGCAGTACCCAAAAACCTTACCCTGAGGTTTGGCTATGTGTTACCAAAGTGGAGCCTCACAAGCTCATGCTGCTTCTACACCCTCACCAGAGACCTTGCACCCATCCTGCCCCAGGAGACTTCCCCAACACCGGCCCTTGCAGCCTGGTGAAAAACATACGGCTCAGCCCTTGCCAGTTCCTGATACTTCTTGTGTAATGCCTTGCTGTTTTCCTTTTCAGTTTTTTAAAACAAAGTCACATCAGACCTTACTGATAATATCAGGGTAAAGAACAACCCCTGTGCTCTACCAAATCCTGATGCACAAAGGGTTAAACTTAGGACTGGAAAAACTGGGAAAAGATACACGTACCCTCAAAATGCCTTTTTCCATATTTTTTTACTCTTTTAGTACCAGTAACACCTATTATTTCCTGTTTCACTGTCATGGCATCCCTGAGCTATTCAGTATTACAGGTAGATTCTAGGACACATCACAGAGTCCAAACACTAATGTGATACAAACCAATCTCATTGCCCTTTACCTGCATCACTCCATCTCTCCTCCCATCACTTACACAGGGTTATAATTCAGCACCAGTGAATTTCCAGGCGCTGGTTTCCATTTCTCAATTGTCCTAAATTTTTTTTTAGCAAGTGTCGCTTTATTTGGTGTCCTGAGCACAGCAAAACTCTTCACATCGCAGATTCACCCTTCTTGCTTTCCCACTTCAGACTCCCTGAAGCTGATGCTAGGAGAAAGATCAATCCTTTCTGTCACGTGATTCAATTTTCTATTTATTGACTTTACATTGCACAATTCCTTTAATTGTATAAACTTAGCAAATGCCACAAGGAAAATAATGAAAAACCAACATCCCCCATAAGCCCGCTGCAATCAGCTGGCCTCTAACAGAAGCTGAGAACTCACCATGATCCATAGATGTAACAAACTGCAGAAAATGGACTGTTTATCACCATTTCCAGACACACTCTTAAACAGCCTGATTTTATTATACTTCCAGTGTTCATATGGTGAATCAAAGTGCTTTCAAAGAAACGAGAGTTACCCAATTAACCAGAATGAGACAGCAGGAAAAAAACACTGTAGATAGGAAAACAGACTTGCTTCCTGCTCCAGATCTATTTAAAAAGCCTGGGTGAACACATATTTTTCCCTGCTGCTTTTAAGCTCCTAACTGAGGAACCTAGGGCTGGTAATTTTTGGAGCCAAAACCATTCTTCTTTCAATTCCTTGACATTATATTCAAGCATCACCCTTGCCTTCCCACAAGGTTGTTTTATGTAGTTGTGAAATTTCCAGGGTCTCCCTGTGTGAGCTTCCCCTGAGCAGAGCAGAGGCAGGGATAACCTGGAAGGGAAGTTTATGAAACTTGAAAGTGGTAAACTTCAGCAGAAAGTGGTGGGCAAAAACTCAGGTGGCTCCTGGATAGTGTGTTCCAGAGCTGGAATTTACCCAGCTGAGATCAGCAGAGCACAGGCCAGGCTGCCTGCCACCCTTAGGGGAGTGCTTTTTCACAAAGACCAAGATACACATTTTTCCTAGTCTTTTCAGGCATCACAGACCCTGAAGAACTAGAAACCCAAAATTGCTATATTCAACATAATAATTCCTAAAATTCCCTTGACTATTTCATCTACCCTTTTTATCTCCCTAATTCCTCCTTTTCTTCCATTTTTGCTTTCAGTTTGTTAAGTTCTGATGGAAATGCTTCCTGCACAGATGAATACTAAATATCCTCATCCCCACTTCACTCATATGTTCTCCTGGCAGAAGTCCCAGGCCTGGAAATATTAAGCCGTCAAGCAGGTAACAGTATTTGGCTTAGGACTCGGGGTCCTTGCAAGAACTTGTGCTGGTTGTATTTGAAATATTAACAGAAGAATCAGTGGGATAAAACTTCCTGTAACTGAAACCCCAGATGACTTTCAAAAATCCATCAGAGCCAGGGACAAGACAGAGAGATTGGATGACAAGGGATTTTTTCAGAATGTTTTTTCTTTCTTTCTTTCCATGTCTTTAACTGGAATATGCAAATATCTTGCTAAACTCTCTTTTCTCACATTTTCTAATCTTTTTCATAGCCTGGGCACACTTCAAGCTTTGGTTATGTTAGGGTTATTGTATAACTCTCTTTCACTGAATTTTATTAATGATAATCACATTTCTAAATCATCCCTATTACATTTTTGAGAGTAAAGCTGCTCTGCAGAGATGTACAATTATAGTTCTGAGAACTTGAATGTGTTTATGTCTGTCAATATTTATTCCAGAAACATTTTCAAACAAATGTCTCTTCCATGGAGTGAAAAATACAGACCATAACTTCTGCAATCACAGCTCACCAGTCTTTCTGCATCTCATCTCAAAACAGGCATGGGGTGCTCTCAGTCTGACTGTGTTTGATAATAGCAGTTACCAAAATAATAAGTGAATTGGGATGCTTTGTATTTGTTTGCACAGCTCATCTCCTGAAAACTGTGATGTATAGACTCCAGCTTGTATAACATTCACCTGCTGTTTTAGGGTATTCATACACTGGTATTATTTCTCAGGACTTTGGAGGATATGCTTGTTTCCTGTGAAGAAGCCCAGCATGTGATGCATTTTTCCTTCCTCTGCCATTTCACAAAGATGCTCCACTCGCACTTTTTTTCAGCTCAAAATTTTGTGTTCCTGTGGCTTGAGTTTTTCTTCTTCTTTTACTGTACTCCAGTATATAAAGGAAACAATCTTTATCCAGTTCCTCATGACCACTAAAGCTGCTGGAAAATTTCAATCTTTTCTGAAAGAGCAGCAGATCTTCAGCAAGGCCAGGTTCATAAACACCTTCATGAAAGTGAGCAATCACCCTGAGGACAGGCACCTGAATGAATCTTCAGCTCTCGCTTGAGAAAGGATTCAGCAGAATTATACTGGTGGAAAACCCATAAAGGGAGGTATTTTAAATACCCCATTGAAGAAAAAGCCCCAGTTTTGCTTGAGTGAGCAGAGAGATGGGACTGTTCACTGTACAAGATAAAAAAAGTAATATAAATTAGAACTTAGAAATTCTGCTGTTGATGGAATTACTTCTTTCCCATTAGCCCAATTATATGTGATTGACACAGTCTTTTCTGGAATATTGTGGAGCTGTATTCTCCAAGAATACTCAGACAATGAGAAGTGAAATGCCCCTTTCTTGCTCCATCTCAGAGGTTTTATGCACTATCTGGTTGCAGTAGAGCAGGATTTATAACTTTACTGAGTGAAAAAGTATTTCTAACAAGTCAGAGTAATAGGCATGATGTATTTATAAATTATAAAAGCCCAAAATAATACATGCATGTGTCTTTTCTTTCTTTTTTTCTGTCATTTAGATAGATATATCATATAGACCTGACACTATACAGAAAGCCACAATTTACCATGAGTCCTGAGGAAATACCCAGTCTACACTTGGCACATTCACAGACTGACAATGGCATTAGACCTGATCCCATTCATGTAAAAGTCTTAAACTCTGAATTTAAGAGTTCCCACTATGAGCTCCCTTTCAGGGAAGATCTCATTTGTTATTAACTCATGTCAGAGCCTACTCCAAATATAAGCATAGGAAAGTCTGCATTATCTCAAGCTTTCTCCATCATGTCAACATATGTGAGTGTTCATATTTTTCAGACCTT
The DNA here is from genome assembly GCA_027886175.1 of Phylloscopus collybita. Lineage (NCBI taxonomy): Eukaryota > Metazoa > Chordata > Aves > Passeriformes > Phylloscopidae > Phylloscopus > Phylloscopus collybita. The sequence goes on from JAJNNQ010000002.1 coordinate 7,138,323, forward strand.
TTGCCTATGAATTGAACATTTTAATGCTCTCCAGAAACCTGGGACATTAATCCTGGGTCAGAATTGCCAACCCTCTTTGGTGTAAGAAAGATTTATTTATTTATTATTTCACAGAGCATCCCATGAAATAAAAGCATTAAAGGAAGGATGCAGCATCACAGGACCAGTGGCTGGGCTCCACACTCAGTTTTCACCTACGTCACACTTTCAACACAGATATGGTGTCCCAAATAGTCCTCTGGTTAGGTTTTGTGAAAGAAAATGGAATCACACCTCTAAGTTTACTGTTGCTTCTCTATATGTATTTCTTTTTTGTAAGATTCATAATTCTGTGGTATTTTCCCCTTGTCTTAACATCCATTATTTTGATGTATTTACCTTTAGAATTTATTTTATTTGTTACCTTGTTAATCCTGTTTCATCATTTCTTTCCCACCGTTTTCCTCTTTGAAAAAGGTTTGAAATTTCCAAACACACACACACACATTTTAGTGCAGCGAAAGCAGTGGCAGACTTCTCCTTGATTACTTGCCTGAATGGTGTCAGCAAAGAAAAAACAGATGTCAGAGGCACAGCATTTAAAGGCCAAACAGGCCAAATTAAAGGAAAATGAAAAGATGTTAGGTAAATTCACTCATTCTTCAAACAAACTCATATTCCCTACCTAGGTTTTTTTTTAAAAATTGCCATCCCTCCAACTAAAATATTCCAGAGTGTTTATGGTCTGCCAGATGATTGGAGTGTAATAAATGTAATTTTGCAAGCTTGTAAAATATCCTGACATTGCCTTAAAGAAACCACAATAAACTCTCTGGTCGGATTGCTTTATTTACATTTCTATGCCTTATTAAACCAATATGCAGAAGATGTAACAGCAAAACAAGAAAAGATAATCTGTTGCAACACTAGAAATAACTGAAAATAGCTTAAAATCAATTCTGTTGTAGGCAACAGTCCATTAAAACCCAGTGTATACCCCTTTAAGCCTTGCTACAAGCCAGATCCTTATCTCAGATGCAGGCAGAGCGCCCATTTACTTCAATGGGAGCCGCACATGCATATTCTGAAGCAGAATTTGGTCTGGTGTGTTCATTAAGGGCTTCTGAACTCAAGATGTTACTTTGACGTTCCAGAAGAGGCCTGTAATACAGATAAGCTTCTGTGGATTCTCAGGGAAGCTCCCTCTGTAGCTGTTTCAGGGCAAGTCCCAACACTGAGCCTGCTGGTGTTCCCCTCCAGCGTGACATGCACCTACAGAATAATGAAGACATTGAACTCCTTGATTGACAGAGCCTTGCAGAAACGATGCATGGTAAAGAACAACTATTGCAACATCGTGGCAAACCCCATCTAGGGCTGAAATTCCCTTTTCATCTGCAGGCTGAGGAGCATGCCAGGATTATAAATGAATTATAAATGGCTATTGCAGGTACACAAACACGCACGATGTTCTAGGAAGTTAAGTGCTACAGCCTCAGACTCAAGTGGCCCAGCAGTGTGCACATGCTCCTGGCAGCTGCCCAGATGTTCAGGCAGTGGCTGGAACTGTGGCAAGAGCTGCCTGAGCCCCTCACCCACCTCCACCTAGCCAAGGACAGGCTCTGTCATCGGGCAGATCACAGACAAGACTGCCAGGTCCTCTCCAGCTTGGGGCCAACCCAGAGCCTTTTTGTGGCTCATGGAACTATTTGGCCTCAGGGACCTCATCAGCCACCTCTCCTCTTCTCCTCCCAAGCCCACATTAGATGACCCTCCTGAGATCAGAAGGGTTTAATCCCTAAGAGAGCACTTCCATAGAAACTGAAATACTGTCATGGTTCAGGAACAAATAAAAGGATGAAGCAATTTTCCATGTTTGTCAACTTTGGCACAATTTGTACTATTCCGATCAGCGCTGTTCTTATTCTCCAAAAAGAAGTGGGTTTTTGTCTCAGCAGAAGTACTAAACTTGTTCTCATGCCCTAATTTATTAAGGTTTTGCATTATCTATCTTACATCTTTATCTGGGTTATCACATCACCTCTCTTCCTCTCTTCACCCTATTGCCCTGGATAAGGCAGATTATTTCAGATTTTTTTTTTTGTACTTGGGAATTCTGCACAGGTTCAGACACCAGCACCAGCACAGTCCGAGCTGCCCACAGGATTCCTCTGGCACCAACAGACTGCAGTGCCACAGACAAGGGGGTGCCACTGCTCCACCCCAGCACATCCTCTTCAGCTGAAATCCTTGGAGCACGACACCTGGCCCCCAGAAGCTCCTGAGGAGATGGCACATGGGCATCTTCCCCAGCCTCCATCCAAGGAAAGGGATCTTCACAAGAAGAAAAGAGTGGCAGCAGGAATTGGGGAATGTCTAGTTTTGGAGCATTTCTAGGAACTTTCTGATTTAAATCACCTGTTTTTAGGGGGAGAGCTGAAGGCCTGGGTCTTTCCTCCCATCCTTCTGTCCCTCAGGGAGGAGCAGAGCCAGTGGTTAGAGGGTCCTACATGTCCTTACACTCTGGGCCAGCAGAGTCACTGCTCCCATCTAACACATTGTCTCCAGCAGCACTAAACCAAACACTGCACGTTTAAGAGGGAGAGCAACACACCATTCCTAGTGCACAGAAGCAGAGCAAGCAGATCATGTCCATCCTCTTCTGCTTACCACCTTTGAAGACACTGCAATGCAGGTGACCCTGCTCATGCAGCACAAAACCCCACTCCAGTCCTCAGCTGCATGCGTAAACCAGCACAGCATTTCACCAGGTTAAAACAACAAACATACATTCTAGTTACAGTGAGTCCCATCTCCATGAGATTATGCATCTATCTAGGAATTTGTTTCATCCTTGTGTCAGAGATTCAACCTCTGCAGAGAGCAAAACAGCAGCAGTAGGATTTTTCCAATGCTAGGTGCTGAATGACACAATAAAATAAAAACAATCTCTTTCATTTCCCATAGCACCTTCTCCTGGAGGGCCTGACACAAGGAGAATCCACCTTAGTGCCCTGTGGTTTGTAACCCTGGAGGTCAGCTCTGCAGGGCTCAAATGATCTCACTAAGACTAAACAAGAAGTTCATGATGGAGGCAAGAGGAAGACACTGCTCCTGTCTTTTAGACCTAAGATTGCTCTTGTTCTACAATCCTGTGCTCCACAGATCCTGCTGCTCCTTGGCTGGAGAAAGGAAATAGCTATTTACATTTTTTTACACCATTGCCCAGGAAGAGGCAATGAAACCTGACACCAGACTAGTGTTTTAGCTGCTGTTCAACAATGGATTCATTAAAACAAAACGACCCTGCAGATTTGGATAATAAACAAAGCAATTAACAATGACAAAAATTTGCAACCTATTAAAACTATTTTGGGAGCCAGACCCTCAGTGGTATCTCAGAAGGTCATACCAGCTGCTATCAGCCCAGCCTATGGCTCCTTGGCTCTGGTCAGTGTCAAATCCATCCCCCAGTGCCCACCCCAAAGCAGCCCTTGAGTCAATCCATGTATTTCCAGCTTCCAATTAATTAATTTGGCAGCTGGCTGACACCACACCCTCCTTCCCCGGCCACGCTCATTCTGGGCTCGGGGGAAAGAGGGGCTGCAGATGCTGTTGCTCTCTTATTTCTGGCACACGCCTGGAGTGCCGTGCTGGCTGACTTGTGCAGGGAATTGCTCCCATCCCGGGGCTGAGGATGTTTCATCCAGCCCTGGGAAAGGTCAGGAGATGAAGCCCTGACACATGCTGACCAGGCAGTCATCTCTGTCCCACCCTCCAAAACCAAAGTAGGGGAGAATTCATTGGTTTTCCACAGTTCTGTTGCCTCTTTGCACCTCAGGATTTGGTTTTGTGGGCTGACAACATTTCCCCAGAACCCTTTGGAGTGGGGTGGGAGCAGCTCCTGGCAGGTGACTCAGGAAGTCTACGATCACCCAGGTGCACCCAAACAGGAAGTTTCTCTCAGGCAGTGATAGCAATCAGAGGCAGCCCTGGGATTTTGCCCCAAATTGTCTTTAAGTGATTTAAAGCCAGGACTTTACATAGTGATGCCTGAACTGGGGCTCTGGCCAGTCCTCCCCCATCGCCTGCAGTTCCATTGCTGAGCATCACAGGTTCATTGCTGTTTATTTATTTTTCCCCCAACAACATTTTGTCAAAATCTCACTCCTCCCAAGAGCTTTGGATACTCTGGATGTATGTTCCACATATCTTTGACTATGAAGTTCCAGCCTATGATTCTAAACTATGATTCTAAAACTCTGCTATAAACTCCTAAGTGCATATAATACACTCAAAAATATAACCTGTTGTATCATTTGCTCCACCTCTAATCCACTATTAAGGATTCTCTTGAACACATTAACATGCCAATGACTTTTGTTTCAATGTATTTTCAAAGGATGACAGTAATTCTCTGAGGGTGGAAGTAATGATGGAATGGCATTATACTCCTTCCACAAAGGAGAGGCAAGTCAGCTCATAATAAAATGTAAGGTAATAATTAGATAATAAAGATACTACAGTACATGTTTTTGTTTTAAGAAGTTTTGAATTTCTAGATAGCTCTGCGATGCCCAAAAGTTCCTTATGTTTTAATCACAGTACAAAAGTCTGTCTATTTACCTTAATTATTCATGTTGAGGTTTTCAAGGTTCTTTGTGTTCCCATCCTATGAATTCAACCAGCTTCAAAGTTTGGAGGGTTTTTGTTGTTTTTTTTTAGCTTGTGTTCTGAATATATCACAGTTGGCACCACACCATAAAACACTTTGGCAGACAAGCAAATGGCTTTACACGAAACCCAGCATAATCGTGGGTTACTCAAATATGCTTCCTGTACACGTCTGGAATTCCCCTAATTAGCAGAGTATTTTCTAATCTGCCCAAAATGTGTCATGCCAAAACCATGAGGCATTTTCTTAGTTGTCCACCCAGGACAGACAACCATTTCACTTCATCAGTTTTGGAAAACCACCAGTAACATGAAGGGAAATTAATAACTCACTGTCTCTGAATTCACAATTTTTTGTCCCATTGACTTCTTGTAGAGATTGGTTGGCCAAAAGTCTTTCACAAGATAACCCAAAGTTGATAAATCAGTCTGTAAAGGCACACTTAGGTTGATGCAGAGCTGCTTTGACAGCCAACACTACAAATCCCAGCATGCACCTGCACAGCTCGTGACAGGAGAAGGTTTTTTGTTTGTTTTGGGGTTGTGGGGGTTTTTTGGTATTTTTATTAATTGCGTTTTTGGAAATGTAGTTCTCACCACTACATACTTCTCATTGACAAGACCCTAAATGTGGGACAGTTTGCCAATGCAGTCCTCTGCTGGCAAATGTGTGATAAATTCCTTTGTAAAAACTTTTATTTAAAAAAAATACACTTTTCCTTTCTGGGCATCACTGAAAATGCTTACTTTGGACACATCTCCATTACTGATACCAGAGAAGACTTCAGATTTAATATTAGATTATTTATATATTGTTTTTCAACTTAATTAATAACGATTATTCTGTACTTCATTATCCACTGTGGACCTAAGTTCTCAGGCAGAAGTAGCTGCAGCTTAAGAGCTTTCTGTGGTTTTCAGCACAGAAACTGGAAGAAAAAACCCCAAACCACAAGCCTTTGGTGGCAATCATGCAGAATAAACAGCAGCAATGATAAACTCTGATTTCAAGGTAAGTGCAGTCCATAAACTGGAATGTGTTCAAATAAATCTTGCCATAAAATGAACAAATTTTGAAGGTCAAAAACTATGCGCAGATAACTCACAAACAGCAAAAGAGACTGGAGAGTACAATAAGGTGTTCATTAGAAATAAACCACCTCCTTTTTTGATTGGATACAGATCTTTTAATAAAAAAGTTCATAAGTCTTTAAAAAAAGAAACTATCTATGAAAATGAGGAGTTGCAAAAATTTTCTGCTGTTGTAGTGAATGCCACCAGGATTCAAGAAAATAATCTGTTGTACAAAAACAGACTTACCTTCCCACAGTAATTTCTAGATTTTAAATCTGTGGACTAGTTTTTGAATGTGTTGACCTAGAGCATTAACTGAGATGATGCATAATCCAGTTGATTTTAGCACTGATTTATGGCCTCAATTATGAAGTTCTACATCAATCTAGAAATTAATATTTCAGCCTAAACATCATTTCACATTCTCCACAATATAACTTGTCACCATTAATCTCCAGCCTTGATGTTAACATCTCCTTGCTACCAAACTGCAAGTACAACATGGACTTTCTCTTCTGTGCTGCTCAAAAAAAAAAAAAAAAGATTGAAGACTAAATTGATCGAAAATCTTGATTTATCTTGTCTACAATTTTTAGTAGTATGCAGTGATATATATACCAGAGAAATTTCTTTGATTAGCTTACCAAAATCTAGAAAGGCTAAACATAATGGGCATTAAAATTTCAACACAAATGTTATTTCTGCAGTAAACACAATACTGACATCTTATGCCTATCAATTCATGTATTAACTGAAGTTCTGACACTTCTCAGTAGAGATTTACCTCCAGAGCTTTGAGGTTTGAACAATCAATATATAACCTACTTTGATGCATTCCACACACCAAACTACATTAAAATAACATTAGGGCTTGCTTTAAGCTGACAACAGCCAGGAAATGCACAGTTAAAAAGCAAAAACTCAACTTTTAACCGATCCTTACGTAATTTCAGATCCTGTCAGCAACATGTGATTTTGTGCCACAGTAACCAGCTAGAGGCTGATTAGAGTTCCCCAGTTTTCTAAGCTGTGTTTAACTGTGTTGAACTATCTTCAGCAACTCTTTTATAAAGCATAAAGCAACATGATCCAGTGTCCTCTGAGGCCTACCCACAGAGACCTCCAAGTCCTGTGTTTGTCTCCTTCCCTGACACAAGGTTCTGGGACCCCTAGTCCTCCACTTACTGCAGGTTCCTGAGTAAAGGGAGGACTCTGGATATTTTTCTTTACAGTCACCAAAGGAAGACTGAGATTCAGTCGTTTAAGGATCCTAATAAATAGAGATGCAACTCTTGAAAATATCACAATGCGTTGGAATGTCAGCATCAAAGAACATTTCATTAGACATTCAAGGAATATGCCAGTTTTAGCAAATACATTCCAATTCTATTTTAAATATGAAGTGGTTTTCTTTGCACAAAACTCTTCCAGTGTAAGTTCCACCAATTCCACAGAATGGGGTGAAAACCTCCATTTTGTCCCAGGAGTCAATTACCTGTGGAGGCTATTCATTCACAGTTCATCACAGAGATCACTCAGAGCTTTGCCATTTAACTCCTTCACATCAGGTGAACAAATAACCTGCTTTGTCATGACTTTAGGATTGTTCATACCCTTGAGTTTCAGACCTACAACCTGCTTAAACAGGAAATGCAGAACTTACTGTGAGGAAAGAAGCACACCAATAGAACATTACTGACAGAGGTAGCACCAAGATGCTTTCCAAGAAAGATTCATTACTCAGCCCAAAAGAACTTTTTTTGACAGGACTTAGAAAATGTTCAGCAGAATAGTTATATTCATTTCACCTAAACAGAGGGAAAGGAAGACAAATGTAGAAAATATGACCACAGTACTGTCTTACACGTTTGGAGTCAATGACATTTTCCTACCTAAATGGTTCTATGTTTCCAATTGATGAAAATGAATTTGCTCAGAAAACCTGGGTTCGTCTGTTGTGAAAATGTCTGTGGTGTCAGGAGTGTTTTCAACAGGTTGCATCTGTCAGCTGGGATCTGCTAGAAGGCACCCAATGCCAACCTGAGACTACTTAAGAGCGCTGGCTAGAAATAAGATTAACTCAGGAGGCAAAAAGCAAAGATGATCATATCCTCAGGCCTCAAAACCAACAGGGAAACAGTATTGTAGAAACAAGGAAGAAATAAAATTTGTAAGGCCAGTACATTCCATAATTGCTTCTACATTGCCCCCTTAATGTTAGATAGATACTTTTTTTTATTCTAACTCATTTATGCTTTTTCTGCTTAGGTATCAATGAGGCCAGATGAATTCTATCTAATTTGATGAGATTGCAGCCCACACTCTTTAAGCTGCAAACCAGTCATTACAGTGCATGTTCATACAGCAAAAATTTTAACTACTGCATGGAGCAAATGCATGTATGATCACCAAAAAAAACCTTTAATTTCTACAACAGGAAGAGAGAACTCAGATAATGGGTAGGATTGGCATACAACAGTTAGATAAACTGAAGTAGTAATAGGAACTTTTTGAAGGGCTACGAATTCAGATTTATGTTCTTCTTACAACGACAAGTACTTTCTGTTGTCATACTCCACCTGTACTAACATTTGGGGACGATAAATGAGATAGATGGTGGGTGCTTTTGGCCTGAGATTCTTTTGCTTGTGTAACTCAGACCTAATTGCAGGTCTGCACTGCAGTCCTGAAGCTCTTTTGTACAGAGCATGCATAATCAGCAGACTTGGATGATTCTGCTAATACCACAGTTAACTGCCTTGAGCAACACACTATTATAATTTTGCACCAATTTGAAAATATCCATTTAAATGTTAAATGAAGAGGAACTAATCAATAAAAACATGCATAGAGTCTCTGGGGAAGTACACTGGAAAAGACAACAATAATCTGCCATTAACATGCAAATAAAGACACAGCAGGAAACAATAAGAGTATTGACTACACTGCAATACTTCCAGAAGAATGTTTTACTAAAATCTGGGCCAAATTTAACTTTGATTTAAATCATTGTAAACACAGACCAGCTAAATTTGACATAGTGGGGAAAGGAAGAGAAGTTCCAAATTCTGGAGGCATGAGACAGCTACTGGTACTGCTGACTGTCCAGGCTGACCTTGTGTGGCATTTGGGGTAAGGTGCTGTGCAAACATTTTTAATGAGATTGCCTGAAGTGCTTAGCATCTGAGGCAGCATGCAAACCAAGTATGGAGTGAAAGGAAGTAATATAATGCACAATCAAAGGCTTGAACTGGCAGGACTGGCCAGTCTACCTAATTATTTTTTATGCTAACATAACCACTGCTATGCATCTATAACCTTCTACTTAAAGCTTGTGAGCTAGCTCCCTGAAAAGTGTACATCAGAAATAGATATTAAAAAAGAGATTAAATCACAAAGACCAGAGAGATATAGACCAGAATTCTTTGTATCAGAGAAGAGAAAATAAAAATATGGACACATAGGAAAATGGACTTGGCTGGCTTCAAAAGAAACTGAAGAAATCACAGGCAAGAATAGGCAGACTGGTACTGACAGAGGTGTGAAAAGGTTGAATGAAAAGCCTGAAATTTTTTTTGAAGCAGAAAAGAATGAGCTTTTTGAAGAATAAAATAGCTGGAAAGATAAGCAAGGAAGGTTTTTACAGCGGCTGCAACAAAGAAACAGGATGCATAAGAATAAAGCAAAACCCTCATAATAAGTAGAAAAGCAAACAGAAAAAGCTCACAGTAATCAAGATGCAGGAATAAAAGGGGGTTATTTTGAGAACTAGGTTGCTAGATGATTTTATAACAGTTTATCCTCAAATGCACAATTCATGAACCCTCTGTGCCACTGGATAACACTTGGGTTCCCTCTTACATAACTCCCCTGCAACTCAGCTTCTGCCACGCTATTGCCAACAAAGTGAAAACAAAAAGTTCATTCAGGAGTCACTGACTATTAATCAATAGTCTTTTGCTCTGTGAAAACAGTAGTCTGGACCAGCCAGATATTCCTGGAGAGAGAACATTTTTAATTTAAAACTATGAGCATTTTTCTGTACTTTGTAGGGCATCATCGTAGCTCTTGCTGGCAGTGACAGAGTATTCCCACTGTAAATCGTGCTGTCATTGGAAAAGTGAAAAAAACTTGCAGTGTTCCTCTCTGTGCTATCTCAAACATTGCTGCTTGCAGGTTGTCATCTGCAGGCTGTCAAGATCTTATTCCTTTGCTCCTCTTGTTGTGTTCCTTATCTGTCTTGAGAGCCTTGGCTCTGCAAAGGAGGCAGATACAGTTCAGTCCTTAACCCTTGACTGTCTTTTCCTGCACTTCAGAACTTGCTCAGAGGATGGTAAAATTTGAGTGAAAGCCTGGAATGGTAAGGGAGGAATGTCCTAGCACTGCTGTCTTGTTGGAACAGACCAATCACCCCCAGAAGAGGCTGAATACTCATTTAGCCAAGATGCTCCACCTGAAATGAGATGATCAACCTTTTGGGAAAAGGGAATGAATTCAGTCACCTGCCTGGCTTCCTCTCCCCACTTGGAAGGGCACACAAAGATGGCAAGTTAAACCAGCAGCATTTCTTTTCCAGAACTTCTTTGCCAACCTTTAGCGACAACTTATTTTCTTTAAGCACCAGCAGTTATCCTTAGGATTATGCTCCCAAATATAGTAAATAGTAACGTGAGTAGTGTTAAAGAAAAAACACAGAGGGTCCTAAATAATCCATCCAGGATAATTCTTGCCTGACTTTGGAACTATTTGGCTTTTCTCTCTGCAGTCAGGGAACCCTGCTAGCAGATCAGGACATTGGTTAGTGACCTACCTGCTGTACTTCACTAATAAAAAAAAAAACAGAGAAAACAGGTTGGCCCCTGCACAAGAATGTAAAGCAAGCAAAGACTCCTTATTTCTTTATAAAAGCTAGCATAGACTCCCTTACCATGCTCTTAAACAGCATCTCTCTAGCTAAACAATATTTTAGCTCTGTTCACCTCATTTATCTGCTTGAAGAACCTTGCTTTAGATGCTCAGCCTATCTTATACACCCAATCTCAGTGAAACCTTTAAATTTAGCCTGAGGTAAAATATTGAATACTGTTCCTATTTATACACTTCTGTGACCAAACTAAAAAGAAAAAAAAAAAAGCAAAACAAAACACCACCTGATGAATCAGAGGAAAGGAGCACTGGCATTGGCCCACGCTCTGATCTCACTCACAGCCAACCTGCTGCCTGATTAATGAGCTGTGATATCATAGTCTGTGAGCAGGCATACATAAGTGGCAAGGAGAGGAATAGCACCAGACACCACCAGGCTGCTTCTGTCTAAATCTAGGAGGAGAAAAAAGTAAAAATAGAAGTTGTAGTACTAGTTTCTTTAAAGGAAAAAGGAAATCCTTCATATATCAAGGTTCTTGGATTTGGGGAGTTACGTTGTTGGGTTTTTTTTCCCAATAAAGATATATAAAACTAGCCCTTTCCCCAAAGTGCATAAGATTTTTATGAAAGTGCTTTAAAATATTAGTGGTTACTGGAAAAACAAAGGATATTTTTTTTAACCTGAAGAAGTCATTAAAAGCTGACAGCTTTTAAAATTGCTTTGTGTCTTGCTTACAAACTGGCAAAAAGAATAGCCACAGTTTCTCAGAGAAAGATGCTTCACAGCTATTGAAAGCAAAAACTGATGTGTCAGGGGAGAAGGATATTTCAAGGTCAGAGCTGGTCAGAGGAGACTCATTTCTGTCTTTTATGATGAATTTCTTAATAATTTTCAAATATGGCATCCAGTACATATTGCTAAATCTTCACCTAGCCCTACTGGCCCTTGGAGTTTGCAAGGGACTAGGAAGATAATATATAGATATTTTCCAGTTAAATTATTGGACTGGGATTCAGTACTGCATTTATCCCTGGGTCTTCCCACACATTTCCTAGGGCTGCTCTCAGCCACTGGGGAAACAAAGCTTCTGGACACTGATGATAGCTGGAAGGAACGCACCAAATATCTGGAAAAGGAGAGTTTGGAGGCTGAATTTGGGGAAGCAGTGCCCTGGGCATGTATCTCCCTCTGTCTCTAAACTAGAAGTGAGGAAATAGGCAGGTTGGCAGGGTGTCATCCATACATCCTTGGTATCAGGCCCTGAGTAGGAATTAAGAGGAAGACTAAGGACAGAGCTGGTACAAAACAATCCCTTTCCAAAAACATACTCTGAAACATCTGACAACACATGAGTTAGGGACTTCCTTCAGGCATCCTGTCAGATTTTCCACAGTCATTTTGGTGATCTCTCACTAGAAAGGGATCAAACCCTGCTAAAGCAGGCAAATTCAAGCTGGAGAGGATCCCCTTGTGCAGCAGGGAAGAGCAATAGTGCTGGGATTTATTTCCTAGGATTTTCATTTTAGTAAATGCAATCACCTAGAATACATTACAGACTCAATGTGAATAAGAAAGATCCCTTCTTGAAATCCAGAAAGCAGAAAAAAGTGCAAGCAATGTTGTGAGGACACCCTTAAAATCTTGCAAACTATATCCAGTTATGCCAGAGATGGCACAGACTTCCATGGAAGCATCTAGAAACAAAAGAAAAAATTTAGTATGAGGGCCATCACTGTAATTCATATTAGAAAAACAATGGACTTACAATCCATATGCAAATTTAATATGAACATAATAAAGCTACATATAAGTCTGACAGGTAATAGCTTTCCTTAAAACTAACCAGCTTCTATGGATTGATTTTTACCATAGAGATTCCAGTTTATAGCCCCATTTTTCTAAGTGATTCTCTGCACTAGAGTATAGTTTAGGTGATGGATCCCTCTCAATTACTGTCCATTAGAAGACAGGAAAACATTAAGTTCAAGTGAGTATTATGAGAATTATGGGTTACCCTTTAAGTGAAGAGATTGTAAGTGAAAATTAATTTTTAACATGTTCATTTCTGATGTTGTGTAGCATGTTTTTGAGGAAAAAACATCTTCCCAAGAAAATAATTGTTTTTCAAGTGTAAGCACCTTTCATTAAAGAAAAAAACACAGTGCAACATAGTAAACCCATGTAACTCAAACAGCAAATATTGCAAAGTATTTCACATCACTTCCTTAACTGATTTTAAAGGGACTCTATACCATAAGGTAGAGGATATAAGCTGGGATATGCTGCAGCTGTTCTGAGCATGCAGGTGGTAAAGGGCTGTGAGAAAGCACAAGTGATGTCCACCACAAGAAACATACTTGTGTTGCACATGCATGTTTTTGTATAAGTCAAAGTAGAAGCTCAAGGCTCTTGCCTCAAAATAGCATGGAGATAAAGAGTAAAACTTTAAACCAACTCACCAAACTTGAAATTAAACTCTTTCCTGGAGAAATTCCACATTTTTCACATGGACATGCCATGTATTTCTATGCAGCAATTCACTTTAGTTACCTATTTATCAAATTTGCTTACTAAGTTCAGAAAGCCAACTTGAAAAATAGAACTCTTTTCATATAACCCTGATACTGAGACTAATCAAGAGACATAACATGACCATCCTGATTTTACAAGGCATTTCTCTGATCTACTATTTCAAAATAAAGTTAAACCAACTTGAGGATTCTTTCAGACTGCTTTATTTATTTTTTTTTAAAGACAGGATATCCTAATATGAAACATCATGTGTTTACCCTTTGAAAATTACAGGTATAAATTCCTCAATATTATTAGAAAATAAAATCTTTCTCCCTCTGTAGAGACTCATGTGGAAACAAGACAAGATGAACCTTTTGCATGACACAAAGAACTATTGCTCTGCAGCTGCTGCCACGACCCTCAGGCTACACTCGAGCCATGGCCCACTTCCTTTCCCTATAGGGATCTGGTGGTTAATGTATCCATTTAGTTTACAGCCCAAGTATAAATCCTATTTTATACCAGCTTACTGATAATTTCATAGCAGGTTGCCTTCTTTCTGAGCATCCTGCACATTCCCATACAATAAAATATCTGTGTTTAAGCACTTTCGGACACTACATGAAATCCAAGGCATTTGTGTGGTGAAATCTTTGTCATCACAGTGTGATTGACAAAACTGTGAGGGACAGGAAGACACCACAGGTCCATTTCTTCACTCAGTGTCTCTGGAGAGGTGACCTGCTTTGCCTATGGAGCAACCTTGTAAATTTAATATTCAATAGCTAACACTCAGCAGCTTCCAGAACTAACAAAACACAGAATGTTCCTAGGAATGCAGTGGATGTCTAAATACCATTTACATCTTAATTCCTTCACAGATGTCCATGCATACTCAGGCATCAGTATGGTCTATGATTTGCATTCTTATGGCACCTGCCATGTGAAGACCTTGACCAGGATTAGTTAAGCCTCTCCCACAGCACATCTGTGACGATGACAGAGCTCTCAGGGACTAGCACTGCATATAAAAGCCTGTTACAGAAAAAGGAAAAGTCCTCATGAAGGGTGGAATATTGGCCTTTTCAAGGTCAAAAGATGTTTTTATTTCAACTTAAATAGAAACAGGAATTGAGCTCATCTGCTTTCTTATTTTTTTTCCTTTAGCCTATGAAACCGAAGGACCTTTCTACTCCTCCTCTCCTTTTGGCTGCACTCCAGCTCCTACACATGCAACAGGGATTGATAACAATAAAATATGCTGGTATTGAAAATCTGCCTATTATTAATAAGGCACATGACTCATTACTCCTTCAATATGATGTTAACTCAGAATAAAGCCAGCCTTTTATTGCTATGGGAGTTTTGTTTGTTTACCTCAGAGCTCTGTTGCTTTTGCCAGTGGTTTAGACCCATAAGAAAGTGAGATCATTGCTAGTGCTGCTGCAGTGACACTGGTTTGACCCCTGTCCACTACAGACAGTGACAGCTTTTCCATTCTTCTGAATTGGAGTAGGATCAACACCACTGTAAATCACTGGAAACTTCCACACCCTCCTGTTGCCATTTTACAGCATCAGATTAGGACACCTCCACAACTGTGCAATCCTTTGGTTTTAATACACACATATGACAAATGTAAATTTCCTTCTTGTCTTCACACAAAAGGTAGCAAATGCAAAGTCCAAAATGCTGCCACAGCAGTCCAGGCTGGACACTTAGCAGTTACAAAGCCTTGTATTCCCCTCCTCCATGAATCCCAAAGTTCATTTAATGTATCTTTTGAGTGAATAAAAAACTGGAGTATTAGAAGGGCAGAAAGTGAGACCAAGAATACTTGGTCTTTTCCACAGTCTTTTGGTGATCTCTGACCAGAAGGAGATCAAACCCTGCTAAACCCAGATGAATTCAAGCTGGAGAGGATCCCCTTGTGCAGCAGGGAAGAGCAATAGTGCTCTTATCTCAGGATTTACTTCCTAGGATTTTCATTTTAGGAAATGCAGTCACCTAAAATACATCACAGACTCAATGTGAATAAGAAAGATCCCTTCTTGAAATGGTGGAATTCTTGGGATGGTGATGGCAAAGCCACAGGGCCCAAGTATTCATCAGTAGCTGACCATGAAATGATAACATCCATCAAATTAGAAAGGAAATACTAAGTTCTCAGATCTCGTGGTTGAAGCAGTTTCTTAGGATGTTTTTTTTGTTAGAATGACCTCTGTTTGCCAAGTCCTTTTACCTACCAGTGAATATTGTATAATATTATGCTCTTTGATTTTAGGATTGTCCAAGACCAAAGACATTGTGTAATTTTGAATCCCAGAATATATTTTCACTCTTCAACAGAAAGAAGATGCAAACACACCAAGATTTCCATTTAATAGCCTAAAGCTGAGCAGAGCAGGTACTTCTCTGGGACATAGGGAATCTGCCTTCCCAAAGATAAGACTGGTGAGGAAAAGACA
Organism: Phylloscopus collybita; assembly: GCA_027886175.1. Taxonomy (NCBI): domain Eukaryota; kingdom Metazoa; phylum Chordata; class Aves; order Passeriformes; family Phylloscopidae; genus Phylloscopus; species Phylloscopus collybita. The sequence goes on from JAJNNQ010000002.1 coordinate 7,153,899, forward strand.
GTCTGTCTCTGCTTTGTGATAAAGCTGATAAGGTTTGTTATAGAAAAGCTTTGTAATTAAGTTAAAAATGAGAGAAAACTTCCAAGACTGTATCTGAAATGAAGCAGCTGAATATCTGGCAAAACCCATGCATCATAAACTGTGCCTCTAAAACTGATATTCACTTATCTTCCTTATATGTCAGAAATGTAAGAATTCCTTCCTTTTACCAAATTGCAGGAAACATCTCATTAACGTCACTCTTTCTTAGAATCCTTTAAATATGTATTTTTCATTAAAATTCTAATTCTTGATAAACTGAAATCAAGATCTGGTGACAAAGAGGTTATAATTAATCTAGCAAGAGCAGTCAAAGGAATCCATGTAATTGAAAGCGAATGTATGAATGAGGAGACTAATGCTACAGAACTTCCAAAGCCTTTTCTGTGGAATTAATACTACAGAGACCCATAAAAGATTAATCAAGATAAGCAATCGATAACTTCTCAAGTGCTAATAAGCACTGCCATGTTCCATGATATGTTGAGCAGTTTATCATGTTTAACCATATGAAGATTTATAGAAAATCCATTGTTAAAACCAAAGGATGAGGTAATGCACCACTTAGTAAATGAAGTGCAATTAAAATTTATGCTTGATATTACACATTCAAAAGATCTGTAAAAATCATTCTGATTTCCTCTTTTTAAAGGAACAAAATTAAGGTACTAGTTGTACCTTTCAGTCAGTAGTCCTGGGAGAACAGTGAAGACAGCAATGGCATTCTTCAAGTTAATATCTGCTTTCAAGTGAAAGGTGATGAAATAGCCTTTAAAAATTGTTAAGCTCTCTTCTCACTTCATTTTACTCAGGCATCAAACTTTGCTTGAAAATTTTGAAAGTTAAATAGAATACCTATTAGGAACATAAAGGTCTCTGCTATCCATCAATCTGATAGATTTGCAGGTCAGATGAGTGAATTACTTAATGGCTAATTAATAGTCCATAAAGTACAGGTCTTGACCTTGGGGTCACTGTGACAGAACTCCACACTACAGCATATTATTAATTAAAACCATCAAATTATGTATTTAGTAATCAATTATTTAACATTATTAAGATCTCTCAAATGTATTGACATGATTTGTTATTTATTTATATGTCATTGGGCGGCAATATATTCTGACAAGCACACCACAAGCATTCCTAGTGAGCTTTGAACAGAGTTATAGAACAGATTATATGCTTTTCCTTTATAGGTACCTATTGTTTGCCTATTTTAGTTTTGTTTGGGGCAATACTTTGTAAGCGAGAATTTCCTCCAAAGCTTAGCAAAAAAATTAATTTAAAAACCTTTATTAAGTCATAGACATGTCACAGGAAAAAAAAAGTTAAGATCCTGCCTGCTTCCTTCATAAATTGCTAACTCTTAAAAGCCTCATATTAAAACCAGTGACACTATGTAGATCACTTTGCCTTTGCAGTGTCCTGGACCATATATTTAAGCTTATACCTAGGTGACCAACTATGTACACACAGATATATACATACATACCAAACCACTGCTATGTTCCAGTTACAGTCATTCCTAAGGCACAGATGATTCCTGTTTTCCTATGGCATGTAGATAATGATAGAGGAGAGAAAATAAACAAACTAACCACTATCCCAAGAAGTACAAAATGACAATCCAGTTTCAGCAAACTAGAATCAGATTTTCAAACTACAGATGACCATCACCTTGCAGGGCAGAGTTCAGTCACTTCACTAGTACAAGCTGGAAGCAGAAAGAAAGAATGAGTTGAGGTGCTCCATGGACACATAAAAAACCCATGATGAGAAGGAATTGTATCTAAGGCCCAGGAAACTCACGAGACTTCTTAGTGATTAGTGCTCATCCTGTCTCCTAAGATAAACTCTTTCATTTCATTGCTGCTGCTCACCAGAAGCACGTCCCTGTGTCCAGATGTGCTTGATTGGAATTGCCCTCAGAGATACCTGCTCCTCTTCCCTGACATGGAAACTGAATTTCTTAACTTCTGGTGTGCTAAATCACACCTAAATTAGATGCCTTAAATAAACTGCACGTTACCTCCCTCCATGGATAATAAATTATCCCAAATGTACCACTATAAATTATATCAGTATGATACATACAACTGAGGGTGTATAGTTCCTAATTAATTAACTGGCATATTCATCTGCAATTAGCAAATAAGCTCTCAAATCTTGGCATGGGTACTGTAAAATTGTATAAGGCATGGATGCATAATTACAATGAAGCATGATTCTTTTTCATTATAGATTCTTCAGGAAAACATATTCGTTCTAACCTATATTCACAAATTGCTCTGACTCACCCAAAATTACATTTTTCAAAACAAATACATTGTTTAGAAGGCAACAGAAGGATTATTAAGGTTGTATTGGAGACATACTTTGCTGGGACATCACTTTTATTACTGACATTAGCTGGTTGGTTTTAACCAGCTTTGCTTCAGAGTGGTACAAATCATTTTGTGCCACCTACAACTGAAGATAGAACACTCACTTCAGGACAGAAAGTGTTCCAGAAACATTTACAGCCAAGGGAGGTTTGCTTGTGAAGTGGGACCATCTTCTGCCATTATATAAGCAGGATGAGTGAAATACTTTGCAGTGCATCACTTGTGTGACATGGAAGTTCATGTCCATATCAGTAGACACTGACAGAGTTGGTCCTGGGTTTCCTAACAGCTGACTGGCAAAAAAAAAAAAAAAAAAAAAAAAAAAAAAAAAAAAAAAAAAAAAAAAAAAAAAAAAATCCTGCTAAAAACTCTTCAACTCTTCTATTGATGGGCACAGAGTTGGTTAAACTGCCTCTGAACCAGACTTCTCAAGTCAAGCCTGCTATTTTTTTTGAAATATTCATTCTTAGCAGAACTTTCCTATGCAGCCACCACAGTTTAAGCAAGGAACCATGTAAAGTGTTAGTGCCCAAACACAATGCCAACACTTCCACTCTGAGTTTCAATTACTGCTGTTTACCTGCAAATCACTCATGACTGTGGGAGACCATGACACACCGCCTTGCCAAAATCATATTTGAGTACCATGCAACCAGTGGCACTAAAAAGACACCCAGTGCCATTAACATGTCATGCTGGATGTGACCTGCAGAGGAAACACTCCATCCAGAGCAAGAAGCATTGCCTGTGGAAACCACGTCCCTTCCTGGCATCTGTAAGGCATAGGGCTCTCTGCATTTTTAGTGAATGTCTTAATGTATTATTATATTAAACATCTCAGGCACTTTCACTTACCTTTCAGAATTAAAGATTAATCAATTCCATGACTGCAGACATCTAAACAAAATGTATTGATCCCATTCACTTTTAAAAGGAAGACACTCTGTTGTTTTTCAATATGTCATACTTTAAGGCAACCTTATTGATCACATTTTGAGAACTCTTGATATTCCGTTGGAATTTAAGATACAGAGTAAGATTTTCATTTTGATGATGTGTCCATGGAAATCACACTCTTTTGTATCGACATGCTTTTGTTTGCATTGGAATCCACCCATTTCTCTTACTATAAGCAGAGGCTCAACCTGAGAACCATTATCCATTTTCGTGTTCCTGCTGTTTTCCCTGGGAGCACACATACACATTGAAAGTACTCCTACAGTGAGGAGAAGATCCTAAAAACTGGGAGAAGATTTGCATGAGGTTCCTGTCACATGAAGTCTTATATTACAAGCCTGCAGAAACCAGTTGCTTTTCTGGGAGCCATTTTACTAAATTCAGTTACAACCTTTCACCTTCATAGCAGTTAAGTTCCTCATAGCAAGACCAGAGCCTTTGTTTTCCTCTTTGGTACTTAATGCTGGTCTAGTTGGCTAATAGAGGCTAAATTCCATGCAACAGCTTACAGATTCCAGATATGACAGTGAGGGTCTCATAATACAGAAGGGTTGAGCAAGAAGGGGCACTGATCACATCTACACAATCAAATCAGCAGTCAGGAGGCATTAAGCAATGAATCAACAATCACTGGCTTGATTTTCAGGATTTACAGCTCTAAATGCTCAGCCTTGGAATGTTTATGAAGCAGCAAAGAGAAAGTGAGTCTGCTTACAAACATCAAGAACACTCCTACATGGTTCCATTTTTGGGGGGTGAGTATTTCTGGATGAATGCACTGAAGTTGAGCCATAGAGTCCTATTGGTGTCCACAGAAGTCCAAATGCTGCATACACACAGAGAAAGCATGCTGGAAACATGCTATTCATGTAGGAGTTTACTGACATAGGAATACACTGGAAAAGAAGAAAGGAATTTCTGGATGCCACTCAGAACTGCCAGCTTCACAAGAGGATCTCAAAGAAGATGGCACATACCTTATAACCACTCATCTCTGCATGCATTCCACATGGTACTCTTCAGCATTACCACTGGAGCCTCTTCCATAAGTAATAAGTATGTTATGTAAATAAAAACACAAATAAATTCTAGCGCTCCAGGCAAAAGTGAGCTTATATTATAATATCGTAAATTATGAAGACTGTAATTGCTACAGCCAATAACTTTTCAAAACAGAACCATGCTGATAAATATGTGTGATAAGACTGAGTGGGGCTTGCTTCGTTTCAGAGTGGAGTAAATCAGTTGATTTAAGTCAATGTAATTTTGGAAGGCAGGCAATACAGTGAAGTCCTCAAAAAGTCATCAGTTTTCTCCCAACACTTTTTTTAATCCTGAGAAAGAAAAATGAAAATGAAACCTGTGCAAGAGGCATAGAACTCACAGGTACTACTCTGTGAGTCAGAATCAAAGAATCATAGAATATACTGAGACTTGGAAGAGACTCCACATATCATTAAGCCCAACTTCTGGCTGTGTGCAGGACACCCCAAGAATCTCAAAAGATACAAACACCAACCCTTCTTTAAGCATCTTTACTCTCTAGCTTTTTCTTACTTGTAAGAAATCAATATATTCTTTTCACAAGAAATCACAGGCAGTGATTTCATATTCATAAAACAGAAGAATAAAAATTATGGGCCTTACACTAGGTCACTTCCTGAAATGTGGTGGTTTGAAAGACTAATTACATATCTACCACCAACAAACACACACACTTTGTAAAACAAGCCAAAAATGCAGCCCTGTCTGCCTAGCTATGGGGGTTTCTCAAAATGCATGCTGGTTTAAAATAGAGTTGAGGCAAAATCAGGGGTTTTTTTTCCAAGATCCCAAACTGTTGATAAAATGAGATTAAGATTCAACTTATTTCTGCTTTAAAGGAAGATGCAATTTGATTTAATCCATTTTTAAAAACAAAATGAAAAGTGCAGACTATCACCCATTTTTCTCGAGAGGCAATTCTGCTTGTTCTAAACACCAGTCTTTCTGTTCCTGTGTCTGTCTTCCCCTGGTAGCAACTGCTTGGTGCAATAAATATCTTTTATAAATCTTTAGGAGAGGTAGAATTGATAAAAAAACAGTGGTATTTCTGAGGTTGCATTCTGAAGCTTTCAATTTGATTTTTCTCTCAGACAATTTCCTCCACTCTAATTACCTCTCTCAGTCTCTTAGGTGACCTCCTCTGCCATACCCTGAAAATTTGCCTCCCCACATTCTACAGATCCTGTAGTTTCTAAATTCTAATCCTAAAATGTCTATATTTTTATTATGTCATTAATCCTCAAGATCACAGTGCACCTGGTTGGTAAACACTCTCTGATAAAGTCCATTTAGCTCACAGAAAATATGACCCAATATGAATAATATCGTATTTCTTGTCCTTATTACTTATCCGATGATACCAGCCTTTCTATTGATGAAATCCCCGTCATTCTCCCTTGCAGAGCCCTCAAACCCAGACCCTGAAGTTTCTCCACTTTCTACATCTCCATTTGTGTGCTCTATTGTCATCCTCACTGCTAAGATTCAATTTCCTGTTTTCCATTCTCAATCTCCCAGCTCAGCTGCGCTTGAAACTCAGCTCTCTATAGCCCCTCTCTCAGTGTATCTCCTCCAATCTCCCACATCCATGTTTCTTCTTTCTTTCAAAGCTTTCTTTCAAAGCCACATCTCTACTTTCATCTCCTCCTACACTCCTTAGCTCTGGCAAACCCATCCCCTTCACCACCTTTCATGTATATTCCTTACTTTGCACCACCCAATTTGTTTGGAACAAACTCAATTATTTATCAAATTCTCTCCCTCTCCTTCTTCATCTGTGGAATAAAAACTTCACCTTCACTAGACATATAAGTCACTTGGGTTGGCATGAGTGCATAAATTCATGGACTTAAGATAACATGCAATTGATGTTTGGGAAAGTGTCTATGGCTGATGTGGCCTTAAAAAAGGTAAATCGCAAAGTCCTGTTTCAAGAAACCTTGATCTTCAAAATAAAACCATATCTAAGAGGTAATCAATCCTACCTCTAAGCACATGAATGGAGTCCCTCACAATCCCTGCAACGTTTAAGATCAGATACATTTAAAATTTGCTTCTGTAGATAATCCTTTATCACAGCCAAGCATGGTACCAACTCATATTTGTAAAAATGGACATCTGATTCTTCCAGAAATTTACTCTTGGAGATCCAAAAAAAAATGTTTCTGGTATGCTAGAGTCATTGAACACACAATACTTAGTAGATTTCTTTAGCTTTCTGCAAGCATCATGATATGTGGTAATACCAAAGGTTGTCCTAAGGGCTTGACATTGGTTCAGATCTCAGGGCTTTGATTGCCATCCAGATTAAAAGCATTTTGTAAGTATGCCAAATTAATAAAAATGCCTCCTTGTTACAATTCACCTGGCCTTGCATTACCTGTCTATACCCATCTACACCAGAAGAACAATGTAATTTCAATTCTGAGATTCCAGAGGGACTTCAAAAGATCTTTCACTTCACTTAAGAATACTTATTTATCTCTAGTACACAAACTCCATTAAATTAGGGTAAGAAATAACTCCTCTGCTGTAACCTCAGCCTGTCTATGCAAGCAATGTTTTGTTTTCTATTAATCATAATTGTAATCACATTGTAAATTCAATCTCTCCACAAAATGTGTCTAAATTGGCTTTTCCTACAGTTATGTTTTAACATTTCATGATTACTCAGCTCAGACTAAACTGTGGATTTTGTACAAGAGAACTTCTATTTTTTCTTTAATTAAAGTAATAACGTATTCTAAAAGGTAAGTACTTGAAATACAATCTTTGTCTCTTACGACAAATCCCACTATTTACTCTAAGAAAGGAAAAAAGCATATGAAAATGTAAATATATCCAAATGCATTAGAATACTCTAACTACAAAAGGAAACAAAGGAGACTGCAACTTAAGGAATAGTAGTGTAACACCACTCAATCCTAAAACTGCAGAGGAAATAAGACTAAAGCCAATGTGGTTTATTGCTGTATTTTAAAGGGGGGAAGGAGGAGGGGAACGAAACACCTTTCAAAGGCACAGAAAATTCCACACCATAAAATCAGTCAAAATAAAAATGTTAGCTGAATCTGAATGTGCCATGAAAAATCAAAAATATCTTTAGTTCATGGGAGGATTAAAGATCTAGATCACGAGTGTCGACCGAGATTAGCAAAGCCGTAAACCCTGCACTCCTACAGTGGCCTCATCCCTGAAACTCCAGAGAATGAATCGATGCAACAGTAAAGCATTGCCAGAACTGACACCAAAACTCTTCCAAAAACAGAAGTTCTGGTATTATAGGGTACACCATCTGTATCTCAAACACATTCTTGATATATCATAGGTAGACATCATCATGCCATCCAGTCAAATTCTTTCTCCTTTTCCAGGTGTAGCTTACAAATGGAATTGCCTGAGTTGTGGTGCCATAATTTCCACAGAAAATCTTATCTAGGATCAAGCAGCTTCCTTCTATTCAATAAAAAATCCTCTGTAAAATATATAGCCAAAGATAATGCTTGCAACCTTGTGTGCTGGTAGTCTGGTATAAATCTTAGCCCATATAATGGAGAAACAGCAGCACGTTGTCAGGATACTGCTCACAATTGTAGATACAAATCTACTTCAACTTCCAGCTTATTCCAAACACTCATTACCATACCAAATTGCAAATGTTATGTAGCTCCCTGTGCACAGCAGATAATCTCCTAGGAATATTATTAATGTGTTGATATTAATAATATTGGCATGTGGTCAGATACACCTGGTTGCAAAAATCACATTCTTTCCTTCTGATGGCAACAGATAAAAGTCTACTTTTGAACGAGGAGTATTTCAACGTGAATGGAATGCTGATCTCCTTTCATAGAGGGCCAAACTTATCTACTATCAGCTTCAGAGTTTCACTAAATATCAGCCAGTCCCACTTCTAAGAGCATCTCTACCTCTTCTTGGAGAATTTGCTCCTGTTATGTTGCAGTCAACAGAAATCTATTAATTCTGTTTTCATATGCATAGCTTTTTCTAAGTCTCAGCAATTCAATATTCAACTGATATTTTTCATTCAGTAGGCTTTGTAGTCATCACATATTTTATTTACCATTAGGAAAATTCACTGGTACCAAAGATCTAAAATAGGCTTATATCCTAAATAATTACTGTTGCAAATGACGTATAATGACATCTCAGGAAGTTGACACTTGTAACTTAGATTGGAGATGTTAAAATTGATGTTTACTCATCAATTTAAAATCTGGGAGAACACTGGTTACTGAAGAAAGTGTTGCAGAAGACAAGGGGACAACATAGACTGATGACAGTGATAAAAATATTTGTGTTGTATAGAATCATCTGTTGGCTGGTCCTAAATTGTCCTCTATAGCATGGTTTAGTAGTCAGCAGCAACAGATATTTCTTTCATAACTCACAAACATGCTTCATATAGTTTTAATTCCTTCATTTCTAATGACTTCATAAAACATCCCTTAAACATGTATCAAAGCTAATGATAGAGGAAATATATCAGCATCATGTGCTCATGCTTCACCAGCCCTACAAACCAGAGATCAGCACAGCTGAGCTTAACTTTCCTAACTTCTCTATTGACTGCCAGGGCTTGACTCAGGTGCCCAGACACAAGGATCTAAAGCCTTTTGAGATACTTCAGAGATGCTGCAGCATCCACCTGACACCCATCAGAAGTGACACAGGAGTGGCACCTGAAGGACAGCCAGGACATCCTAAGGTATCCCAAAAGGCAGTAGGTATCTATGGCTGAGCAGCTGAATGCCCTCTCATGATCTTGGCAGTATGATGACTAGAAGAAAACTCTTGGGGCACAGTGTGAACTGGCATAATCTACTGCATTACACTCTTCTATAGACTGAGCACACTCCACTCTTATTTCCTCACAATGTCTAATGGGAGGTGGCTCCAGAATTTGCCTGCTCTTTCTGATACAAATGTTGTTCATGTTGCCAGCCTTAGTCACGGATGGTTAAACCCATTTGCTTTAATGCCAACATTTTAGGCAGCAACTGACAGAATGAGAGGACACGGTCTCGAGTTGTGCCAAGGGAAATACAGGCTGGGTATTAGGAAAAAGTTTTTTATAGAAAGGGTAATAAAGTATTGGAATGGTCTATCTGGGGAGATAGTGAATTCACCATCTTTGGATGTGTTTAAGAAAGAACTAGATGTGGCACTTGATGCCATGGTTTAGTTGAGGTTAGGGTTGGGTTGGACTCGATGATCCTGGAGGTCTCTTCCAGCCTGGTGATTCTGATTCTGATCTGCCAGCTTCACCAGCACCAATGGTTTTTCTCCCTTGCTGGGTATACAGAGAAGACATATCCACTTACACCACAGTGTTTGCTAGGCTAAACAGCCCTAGGCTTTATCAGTGCTTTTTGGGATGACATTAATAGTCTTTATCACTACTGGAAACACTGTGTCTATGACTTTCCATTTGCTTTTTCTGCAGTCACTTGAGTGAATCACAGTCATCCTGTTGTTAGCTACCACACTCCAGACTTAACTACCCTCTTTGTCATTTTGTGTGGGTGAGCTCCCAGATTACAGCAATTTGTCTTTTTATTTACTGCTTTCATATCATGATGTTCTATTTCATTTTTTTTCTCTTCCTTCTTATATATTCTACTACTATATCTATATCACAATCCAGTATATCCTTTCTTTTATAAGACATGTGCTTTCACCTTCACTCTTTATCACTGGAAGCCCTCCACTTTTTGGTGTAACTGAGGAAGATCATTATTAGTTCAGAATTTACATCCTGGGCCAAAAAGGAAACAGGATTTCTTTCTGCTGAGAGGATATGAGAAAGAGAGAAGTAGGAAAAAGCATATGAAAAAGCTGATTATCTTTAGACAGACGACCTAATTCTTGTATTTGGGGACTTAAATCTGGTATCTAGAGAAAGATACTGTGAACTGCATGTTGATTGGGCAGGAAAGAATGCCTAAAGCAATGATGAGACTCAAAATTTGGGTTACCATGGCCTTGCATGTACTACTGCTGAGATGTAGTACTTGCTAGAACACAAGGCAGCTCCAGACTCTTCTCAGTGGCATCCAAGGAAACAAGGAATACAAGCAAGGAATCACATTTACGTATAAGAAAAAGCTTTTACCTTGTAGGGGTGACTGAACACTGCAATAGGTTACCCAGAGAGGGTGTGGACTCTCCATCCTTGGATGTATTCAAAACCCAACTTGAATGGCCCTGAGTAACTTGCTGTGCCTGACCCTGCTTTGAGCAGGAGGGGCTGGACTAGACAAATTCCAGAGGTACCTTCCAACCTCAGTCATTCTCTAATCCTCTAAAATTGGGAAACTAAATTGAAAGCTACAACCAGGACTAAATCTTTGGCCAAATTTTGCTGCACAATAGAAATCTCGTGGCCAGAGTTCCTTGAAGTAGTGAAATCCCTACTTCTCAAAAGCCTGCATCTTTCACTCCCCCATCCTGAAAAATCTGTCTTTGGAAGGGTCAAACCCATCTTGTTTCTTAAGTGCCCTTTTATTCGTATGTCACAGACTCTGAAATGCAGATCTGAGAGACTATCACACGTAGCTGCAGCATTGGCACATACACCTCACCCCTGAGCTGGGATTAGCTCTCACTGTCAGCTTGGAGGTGACCCTTTCTCAGGGAATCCCCACTGGTTTCCAGAGCTGTTCACTCCTGCCCTGCATAACCCACCCAGAATTGCCACCCTAAGTAGTGTGTGATCAAAGTCACCTTTCCTTCACAGGAAGCATTTCATTTCCTTCCTTTCCACAGGGCCCATTCCAAAACCCAGTAGAGAAGAATCCAGATAAATCAAATGGCCACTTAAATCAAATGGTCACCCATTGCAATCAAGCAAAGAGACAAGTCACACCCATAGGAAAGAACCAATCTGGCATTCACCTCCTCTAGTTTCACATGAGGCATCTAGTCCAGGATGGGTCTGTAGGCTCCATCTGTGGTAAAAATGGGGCAGAGCAGGACTTCACAAGAGGATTCAATTAATCTCTAAGACAGGAGGCACAGGTTGCCACCTGAAGAAGTGTCCCCTTCCCTCTTCACCCTATTTATGACACCTAAACAGGAATTTCAGGCAGCAGGTCAGCTCTGCTAAGCCCCATGGCATTCCCTCCACACTACCCTTGTCATTTCCACATTCATACAACCACAGTTCCCCTCTCCTCAGTCAAATGCAAGTCCATTTGAATTTGCTTCCACAGTGTCTCCCGACTTAGGAAATCAAATCCATTGTAAGGCACAAAAGCAAAGGCTTTCTTCAAATCCAAATAAATTATGTTCAATGTTGCAGGACTGCCTCCCAATCTGCTGGTGTATATAATGCATTTAAATGAAACGTATGCATATGAATGGTGATTGCTCCTTATTGAAAGGCACATCTCTAAGCACCCTGTAATCTTGTTTCTTACCAGTGTCTCCCAGAAATTATTCCAGCATAAAAGGCTTTCTTCTTCATCCCCACACCAGCTTTAAAGCCATAAAACATGAACCGTTGCTCAAGCTTTTATATTGTCATTGTATTTATTATTTATTCCCTTTCCTCACACACACATTTATAAGTGTTTTGCAAATATATAATGGAAATTCTCGAGACTGGAATTTGGACAAAGACTAGGAAAACAAGCAATATATGAAAGACAGAAAAGAAACTCTCTAATATTCTTGTCAAAAATTGGTAAATATTTAGAGACCTCATCTAATGCTTATTGCCAAGAGTAGGAGACTTTTTCTTTCTGCAGTAATTTTTTTGCAGCCTGAATTCCTTTCCCATCAGTCAGTCCCCCAGAACCATCTGATCTCTTAAATGAGCAAAGTAAATGAGTTCTCTTTTCTCTGCCTGTGTCTTATGTGTTCAGATTCCGTGTCCTGAATGACTCCAAGAGGCATTAAAATCTGGACACATTGTCTCAAAATAAATAAATAAATAAAGGCTTCCCTAGATTTCTAGCATACCTGGGGATATATTTTTACTGAGACTCTACTGCTGTCAAATTACATTTCTTCCAATTTGCCTACTAAGAGGTAAATTTCACCATCAAAATGACTTTAAAAACCTAAACTTCATTTCCCAGACGACCAAGGTACTTCAGATTCAAATCACATTGAAAACTCCTACCTGCCTAAATCCCTTTTGAAAACCAATTGCTACATAGCCTTCTCCCAAAGAAACCTACACTCTTCCTGTTAATTTACAGATCTGACTGTTCATTTTCTTTCAAGTAACAAGGTGACATTTTTTTCAAAAACCAGAGATTTCATTACCAGGAAAATAAAATCATTTTCTAGAAGGACAATATTTAAAATACACTAGTTGCAGTATGATTTGTGTGTGAACGGATGATGAAAGAAATGCATTTCTTCCTGCCAAAACCAACAGCTGTATTATTAAAAATATTGATAGGATGCTGCAAAAAAATCCAGTCAGATTACTATTGTGAAAAAGTACCTCATCTGCTGCTTCTTTTTAATACAGTAACAAATATACTGCCTGGTTTGGCTTCATGCCAAGATTAATTTTAAATTGGACCTCATGAAATATTTATGAGGTCCAATTTAATGGGATTGCTTTCTCTGGCATTAAGCCTGTGTGGATAGCATCTTAAACACTGATGTTTTTAACAGAACCTCAAGACATACACACAAAAAAAATCCTTGGGTATTAATAGGCTTATTAATAAATTGTTTAACACTGTGACAGTCTATGTTAGAAGTATTTTGACAGGCCCTTTGTAGTGAATCTTTACCTGCTTTTCTCTGAGCCTGCACTTTGCACTCTGTCAAACAAACACTGCTTAGCATTTAGCTAAATGGTAAATCATCATTAGTTAGAAACAAGCTGAAGTAAGCCTGGGTAAAGAGCTAATCACCCTTAGGTAGGCTTCCTGGGGAACTGACAATGCTCAGAAAGCTACAGACACCACTCAGCTCCTCTGTGCCTTTCTTGACTCACTGAGACACCATTTACCTTTGGTTTCTAATTACATTTAATAGTTCAATAAAAACACTATATTGAGACACACATACTTACAAAAACCCTCAGTGTTTCGTACAAAGAAAACATACTGAATAATTGATAAATCATTTTCCTTCCCTTTTTCAATTAAGAGCATGGGCCTAATCTCTAGAGCAAATTATTTCAACTGCATTTGAACCCATTTCTAAATAGCTGCTTCACTGCTTCTCCTCTGTGCTCACAGTGGACCTTCAGAAATCAAAGACCACGGATGGAGTGCAGTGGTAAAGCCAGTACAGACCACAGCCAAATTTGACCTCAGCCTGCTGCTGCTAGACAGCACTGTTGATGTGTGACCCCTATTAAATGTGAAAACAATACTGCTGAAAACAAGTGAGCCCCCAGCTCCATGGATCAGCACTGCAAGCTGCAACATGGTTCCTTGAGTACAGAACCAAGTGGGTAACAGTACAGAACCTCCTTCTTACAGCTTTGGGAGGCCTGATCAAACAGGAGCTTGTCTGAAGTGGATGGCAGTAGTGTTCTGAACCACAAAACAGAAAGAAGAAATATACTCCTGTGGTTCCCAGCACAACCCCTTTAGAAGGGTCACAGACAGCTCACATGGCTTGGGAAAAAACAACTAACACAACACAGAAAAAAAAAAAAAAGACTGTTCATCTGGCCTGCTTGGTTCAACAAACCTTTGCAAAAAAATAAAGCCTGCCTTCCAGAGAGGTAGAAAGTATCAGGTAAGCAGGATTGAGTAGCACACAATTCAAAAATTAAAGAGTGGGGGGAGAAATCACATCAAATTATGTGTTGGGTAAATAGAAGTCAATAGCTAAAAGATACACCTTTCCATATGGGTGCCCTCTGATCCTAGAACAATAATTGACAGTCACAGAGTGGGACATGATATTGTAAAACATGCCTCAGTTTCTCTGTACTGAAGCTAGATATATTCCCATTTAAATCCCATATCCATATCACCAATACTGCACTCAAGGAGGCAGAAAGTTGGCTTCACCATTTGCCTTCCCAGGACACAACATGCTCAAGAGTGATAGCCCTTTAACAAAAATAGAGCTGTGCTACCAGGAGTTTGGAACTAAATATAAAAAGATAATGATCTAAATAATGAAACTACAAGGGAGTTTTAGGAAGGCAGATTGTAATTAGCCAACTGGAATTTAGCCAGGACACCACAGCTAACACCTCTGTGACCTTCAATCAACACTCTTTTAATATGCATGAAGTTGAGTTTCTTTATCATTAATAAACTGAATGAAAATCCAATTGGAACAAATACTCTGTTGGTTGATTTTCATCATTATAGAGCTGCTGGGATGATGAAATTCTTGGGGGGAATATTGGAGAATAGTCAGTTTTAAATGCATAGAGAGCTAGCATTCTGTCCCCTCTCCAATACTTCTGATGCTTGACAGCTGTTGGACGTGCACAGAAAATATTTTCACTCTCATATCTGGGGTGTATAAGCAACATGCTTGGGGTGTCTTCCTGGCAGAAACCCAACTACCCAAATTCCCACTGAAGTCAGTGGGATGGAAGAAGGATCTGCAGAAGGATATCTTGAATTCTCTTTCACACTCCTGTGAGGCCACCTTAGGACTTGGTATATTTTGTGAATCATATGCTGCACCCTCCCACTTTACTAAGGCAGAGAAGTGCCAGGTCAGAACAGCAGAAAACCTGTTCATTTTATTGTTCCCACACAGATCAACACCCCCAGCATTAAAGAAAAGCTAATCACAGAAAAGCCACGATTCACAGGCAGCTATTTCAAATGAAGGAATCCCACCCCACACAAAGCAGCTGTAGGGAATAAAAACTTTGAACCAGCTACCCCTGTTCAGGAGTGTTGATAGCAAGATTAATTATACTTCTGTTGAGAGGCAGAAGCTGCCACAATGATGTGTCACCAGCACTTACCGAGCAAGGATGTATTCATCACAAGTGACAAGACTGCAGAGAAGTGAAATTCCTGTTTAATATGTGTCTGTATGCTAATGCAGTTTGAAAACAAAGTTCTCAAAAGCTGGATGAGAAGAAAAAAAAAGAAGAAAAAAAGAAAAGGAAGAAGAAAAAATGCTTCAGCCAAAGTAAATGACAGGAAGAAGTAAAGCAATTTGATTTTTTTTACTCTTTTACAGACCTTTTGAGATTTAATCTGCACAGCCATTAGGGATTTAAAGAGGACTGATGTTTAACTTGTTTGCCCATTTGACTTAAGACAAATCCATCTGACAACAACAAAGCACTTTCTTTGTCTT
Organism: Phylloscopus collybita; assembly: GCA_027886175.1. NCBI lineage: Eukaryota > Metazoa > Chordata > Aves > Passeriformes > Phylloscopidae > Phylloscopus > Phylloscopus collybita. The sequence goes on from JAJNNQ010000002.1 coordinate 7,169,606, forward strand.
CACCACCACTTAATTTAAAGGGGACATGTTTACTAACAGCTTAATCTGTTTAATACAAATAGTCTTTTACATTCTTTAATCTTGTCCAAAAAATACTGGGAAAAAAAAATACAACAAAACAAACCTTCAGAAACCATTTGGTCCCTTCCAAAGCCCAAAGCCAGACCTTGTGGAATGTGATATCTATAAAATACTTTAGCTATACAAACAAACTGAACAGTTTAGATCTTCTTTATAAAAGCAGGAAAAATATATTATTTTTGAAGTGTCTGTTGAACACAATATGCTTTTTTTGTGAAAAAAGCTGTTAACCTGCAGGAATTCTATGGCAAATACACATAGCTATTTCACAGAGCTGCATGCACAGAACTTTAGTTAGCATCCATGAGGATTAATGTCAAAGAGCATAATCACCACAACATCTCTCAATGTCACACTGTTTCTAAAAACTACTCAGGAGACTTCAGTGGTCTTTTTTTCAATGCACATATGGGCTTGAACTGCATATGGAATGCCTCTTTTTCTAGTATATTCTCTCCCATCACCACTGGTGTCTCTTGGTTGTTTAATGCTAATAAAGACGGAAAATGTCATATTCAGTAAAAGTGTTAACCACCTGCTGGTCAGGTTTATTCTTTTCTGATTGCATTTTCTTGTCTTTGCTATTGATGTTAATCACAATCCAGTGGGGAAAAAGAAAAAAAAAAAGAAAAAGAAAAAGAAAAAAAAGAAAAAAAAAAAGAAAAAGAAAAAGAAAAAGAAAAAGAAAAAAAAAGAGTAAGAAGAATTTACAGATTCCAATAGTCTCAATTCTGGAACAGTCCGCTATACCACTTCAAATAAACAATTCAGCCCCAAGCCAGCATAACATGTGGGCATATATTTAAGAAAAATCATTCATCATAAAGATGCACTTTATTGTCTCACTGTATTGAGGCACCTCTGCATTTCAATTTCTCCATCTGCAAAATGCACTAAGAGCAATTCCAGCAAAAGGTATTGCAAATACAAAATAAAATTCTTGTCACTTTGCCTGAGAACTTTGTTCAGGTAGTGTCAAACTATCCTTTAAGGTGCCACAGACTAAATTTTGTGGTTTGTATTTAAAATTATTAGTTCACTGGGTTCAGAGCCTTGAAGAACACTGTAGGTGTTACCACCAGCTCTCCTTGTATTTCAAAAATTCTAGCAGTATCCATCTTTCCTCTTCTTTAAATATGAAGGAGAAAATATATATTTGTAAAATGCATTCTGGGCTTAGCATTTTTAAAAGAAGGCATTACAAAAATTGTGTACATTTTCAATACATCAGTGTTGCTTCAGGAATTAGACAGTTATTAAAATAAAGCCTTTTATCTTCAGATTCAAAAAGGAATGTAACTTAAAGACACCTCTGTCAAAATACTCATAGTGACTACATTCATGAGTAAACACAGCCATACAAAAGCTAAGTGATTATTAGGCCTGGTTAAACAAGGAGCTCTTGGAAGAAATGGGAACAAGCCAATACTAAGCATTTACATAGGCCTTTTCACACAAGAATTTAAAACATTTTAAAAAGAAAACAACAACAAAACAAGCAGCACTTGATTCCAGAAGCTCAGCCTTCTGCCATATCTATTACACATGGATCTTCTCCAGAAAATGTTGGTTTTAACATTTGCTTTGTTACACGTATTTTCACTCTGTCTCTGTACCAGGTATGCTGAGTAAACTGCAATTTTATACCAACATGAATGCTTCTGAAATCAGACAAATATTTGAATTTCACTGTGGAGGCTTCTATAAAACCCAATTACATCCCATCCTGTAAAAACAATCTTTCATAGGAATAATAAAATCATATGACAGTACCTGTATTTTCACGTTAATGGTAAAACAAAGAGCTGCTAGAAGGTAATCTTCATCAGCCTAAAAACTATGCTATATTTTAAAAAGACCGTGGCTACAAAATAGGCTAGATTTTCAGAGGTTTATCTGAAAATTTCCCCTTAAAATTATTATTTAAGATTTTAAGTAGCTTTGGCGGAAGGCTGTCCTTGTATTTCACATTTTTATAGCACTGTATCCTATCTGTCAAAATCCCAGAAATAATGAAAAAAATCCTGGCAATATTTTCATTAATGTCGTGCTTATTGATTGATGGACACCTTTAGCTTGGTCTCAGAAATCTTACCTTTTTAATCAGAGACACAGCATCTTTAAAAAAACAAACTAAAACCTGCTGCCTCAAGGCGTTTGTGAGAGAAGGACTGAGCTATAGGTGTAAAATGTGCATCCCAGCTTTACAGACCTCTTTTCAAAGCCTCACTGGGCTATTTTTGAAAGCATGAAGATACTAGCTGAGAGGTTGTCTTTCTCTTTAGCTGCAAAAGTGTACACAGGGGGTAATTAAATTGCAATTAACTTCTAACCACCTTGTCTCTCAACAAAGTGATTCTCTCCTGTGGGAAAGGAGAAAGTAAACGGGATTTGGAGGCGTGGTGTACTTCCCTCCCTGCTTTCCCAGAGCTGGTGAATGCCTACTCCAGCTGGAAAAATATAAACAGCTCCAGGGAATCACAGAAGTTTGGACATCTTGCTTGGATACTTGATGCCAGATACCTGATAATGCAGACACTCGCTAATCCCCAACATACATGGCATTTTTGGAATAAGACAGAGTAGGAATAGTCTGTTGGTGAGGACAGGGACTTTAATTAACCTTACTTTGTGGGGATTTACAGTTTTAGACCATGCAAGTGGTGGCATTTAAATTTTCTGCCTTATCTCTCTTCACACTCTCATGCATATAAACAGCAAGAAAAGCCTTGGGTGTCATCCTTTTTCAGAGGAAGGCCAAAAAAGTTCCTTGGATGCAAACTCAGTTAAGGAAAATAGACATAAGAAAATAAAGAAAAAAAAATGAGGTTAAACATGAAGAATTCTACAATGTATAACTATCCCAAAGGCATGGGAGCAACCAGGCATTTTCCAAACATGACCTCTCCCAAAGCCAGTGAAGTGCTGGATGTCACACTGAGAAACACACTGAGGACATGTTTTATTGGGTTTTAATTAAGAATGATCACTTCAGCTGTGCAGGTAAAAGAATATGCCAGAAACAAGTGCAGGTGAAAGGAAACAGCTACGATTTTTTTGCTACAAATTTTTAGAGCAAGAATTTTCTATGCCCACACTCTCACTGTAATGTCTCACCATTACCCAGAATCAGTTGAAATTAGGCAGGTTTCTGCATGGCAAGGGATGTCACCATAAGGACCATTTGTGCTGCTTCATTTCATCTGAAATGATACAACCTGCAAGTAAATCAGTTGTGGGAATGAAAGTTCTGCTTCTTTGAGAACATCCGTCTTCTTCAGCTGTTACAGCACCTGGAAGTTTTATGGATGCATTTTCCAATGCCTTTGGACTTTATATTATTTCTTTATTTAGCATTGAGAGTGAATATGGACAATTTATGGATCCCTGACTCTCAATTTCTCTCTAATGTGTCCGTGTAAGAAAAATTAAAACTGCCCAACCCTGTGACATATAAAAAGGATTAGGCATTTGGTGGGATTGTCTGGGTTGGAATTTGAAAATTTCCACTTTCAGTGCATACCTTCTTGTGCCTAAATCCATTTACATTTAAAATATTCTCACAAAATTTGTCTCACAAATTATTCTTTTTTTAAAGAAGCTTTTCATTTCTTTCAAAATCATTGCCAGTGCAGACAGAAATTATCAGTATCAAGAGTTAGGGTAAAGATAATTTGTTCATTCATGCCCTTTGCATCATGAACCAGGTATCCCCTATGAAGCTAATGCTGTATGCTTAATTTTCAGCAGCTGGCCTGAGCATCACAGCACAACCAGGCAATATAAGAACAAAGTTTCTTCACTGAAAACCAATGGAAAGTCAAAAATCCTGCTTGTTATTACAGCAAATAAAAGACAAATTACTTAAGATTTTTTTTTGTACACTTCTCTTTTTGCTAAAGGAGTATGTCAGGACATGGGAGGGTATTTGCAAGTGCACTGAACAAAGACCATAAAAATGGATGACAAAGAAAAAATTCTTTGAATGTATCAAGGCACACAGTCAGATATTCACCAGGAACCTGGGTGTGCAAGCCCAAAACAGTCACAAGGATACTGAGGCCTTTCAGCTCCTGATTCTGTCTCTAAAGGAATGGTTGGTTGAAGGTGTTGTGTGCAGGAGCACATTTTTAGTTAACTGTTTTCACTGTAACTATCTATTGATGCCAGAGAGAACTCCACTTTCACATGCCTATTGAAGAATGTGATGCCAAGGCATCCAGAATGAGTATGGAATCCTTTTACAATTTTATGAGTAATTAAACATTGATTTATGGTAAGTTTTGTTCAATTGCAGTAAGAACTAAGAAGGTATTGCAGAAAAGGTAAATTATTCACGTGAGTTCCTGGTTTTATTATAAAAATGCAGAAGGGGACCTGTAGAGTCTAGCCACACAGGATCTTATTTCATTACCTCATTATCTTTTATTCATGTGAGGAGTTAATCTGATTTTGATGCAACTCTGTAAATCTGGCACAGGAAAAAATCCATTCAATGGTTTTGGTTGCCATTTGTACCCGTCTTACTCTGTTTCACAGCTCAATTTCTCTAACCAACCTTCACCTCTCATGATGCACCAGCATGGTTCCATCTCACCTCACCCTTGACAATTCATGGCTCAGGGAAGATTAAGACTAACTGGAGAGTTTGTCTTATTGAAGAAACTGAGAGGAAGAAATGCAAAGATTGCAACCACTGAAGTTTCCATAAGCATCTATATATCTATTTTTTTTCTTTTTTAAAATCACAGTTCCTTGTAGCAGATGAGAGAATTTTATTAGGTTATATTAGTGACAAAATACGAGTATTTGATAAAACGCTAAAGTGAAATGCAGAAACCTACAACCCAAAAGGCATTTCTTTTATCAAATGTGTACAGGATAACAACTGTCAGCAGAAGATAACATTAGTAGCTAATGATTAATTAATGTCTGATTAAGCCAGGTCGTGGCACACAAAGTTTAGGATCAAATAATGTTATAAAGTATCAGAGTGATGAAGAGATAGACGTAGATAAAAAGACAAAAATAGTAGGATGTGAGGTACAAGAAGAATGCCAAAATGAGGCACAGATATTAGGAATATGAAAATACACCACTGGCCTGATTTTCATTTCTATTATGGAGTCTTTATGCCTCTCTGTCTGTTTAATGTGGCTTTGAATGAAAGAAAATTAAAAATCCATAACCCCACTGGACTCACTAGCATGACTTCATCTGCTTCAGTGCTGACAAGAATTTAAATCTTATTCTTCAATAGAATTAAATTATTTAACACTAGAAATGGTTAAATACAGTAAAGGAAAAAGGTAGTATTCATATTCCAAAATCTATTCAGACTAACTAGATTTTTATTTTTTATTCTTCATTCATGCATATTTACCTGAACTTATTTTCAGGTGCACAAATGGAGAATATTTCAAAGAGCCATTTGAACACCCTGGGATGTGCATCAACAATTCAATGTAGTCTATTCAGAGAGCAAAACCATCAACAAGTAACCAATCCCAAAGTACAAATATATGCTACAAATATAATCGACTCCTTGTTGGATAAGTTCAGGTCAGGTTTTAGTTTGAGCTGCTTCAAATTGGAGTGATTTCAAATTTCTCACAGAGAATTGCATTGGTTCTGCCACAGGAATAGGTGTGTTTCAAAGCAGCTTTTAAAAAACCAAACCCAAGTGAAAGAATAACCCTGTCACTTAATTGGAAATATCAGGTGCAGACAAACCAGACTCATATCTTGCAGTGATCAATCTGAATACCAGATGTGTTAATATATGAGTCGGAGAGCAGAAAATCCTTGCACACACTACCCTAACCAAACCACTCATAAAGGAGGGAAATGGAAAACTGTTCTCATCCCCACTTCCTCATACGAAGCTCACTGTCAACAGAGTATCAACTGCTAATGAAAGGTTCCTTCAGACTGCCTTGTACTTTACTCTGAATCAAAGTATCCTGACTGCTTTCACCTGCTCCTGCCAGGATAATCATCTGAAAGTTGATCAAACATATCTGAGCCTGTACAAGAGCAATAACTGATGGAGACGGATGCTGTCGGGCAGGGAGATTTCTTCACGCGCTGTTTGTTCAGCACTTGTCACCTCTGGATCACAGAACCTCTGTGTGCACCTTTCATTCTTATTATGACAACACTGCAGTCCAGCAGCTTTCATTCCTGAAAGCTTGATGAAAATACGTGATGATTTTTTGAAATATGAGAAGAAGCTGCTTATCTTTGGAAAGATGTTTTCTTTGATGCTGGTGTAAAAATGCATGGAATGCATCTAAACTCAATTAAGGAATATTTGTAGTATCACTTAACCTCTTGCAAATGCTTCCTGGCCAATTGTAAAGAGAGCTGACATTTTCTTTGAACAGAAGGAAAAAAGGATCAGGGAGATACATATTAAAACTTAATTCTTGTGGGAATATGGTCTGGGAAGTTTCTTCCCAGAAGAGAAAAGTTTTAGGGCTGCCAATAAAATGTAACATTACATAACATCATGTCATTGCTTAAAGGTTGGATATAGCAAATACACATTACCCAAAAAAAAAATCCATCTAAAGGTGCTGGGCAGGTTGCAAAGACATCAAAATTATTTTTGTATTTCATTAAAGATTGTAACTACCATGCAACACTGTACAGATTTTTACCACTTCCTAATGGCAACATAAAAAAGCATCTTCCCTCCCATGGAGTCTTAGATTTGGATACTCAAGAAAAATTGCTATGCTATTCAGAGGTGGTTTCCAGTTCATTCAATTTATTTAAGAGTTTCTTTACAGCAGATAAACAGGAATATAGTGGCAAAGGTCTGATAAAGAGCAGACTGTGTTAGTAGGATATACCTGTAGTATCCCCAGGTCTAAAGGAATACAGAGCTTTTCTTGTAAGGTGGGCATTCCAATCTAAAAGAAGTCACAAGATGCTGTCAAGTGCTTTTACTATCTTACTATTCGAGTATTTTACATGCCTCAAGTTATTAACAAAAAAAAAGCCAGCTTCTGTACTCTTGACTATTCCCACCAACACCTCTAGGAAACACTCTGGTAGTCATCCTTCAGCTCCTAAGATCTCATGGTCCAGATTCTTACAGCCCAAACTCCATCTGAAGCTGAACTTCTGTATGCTGCCTTTGGGCTTTCAAGGAACCTCAAGCAACAGAAAGCATCAAATAAGTGGAGATTAGACTGTGTGAGTCAAGGGTCTCCATGTCCAGATCCATACTCTGTCTCTCCGGGGCTTTTTTAACATAAAGGCTTGGAGGAAGAGGGAAGGGATAGTGCAGTGCAACACACATCATTTTCCTCCCCAACTCCTTCAGCTGAGACTGACACTTCCAGAAAAGTAATTCCCAACAGGTCTACAAGCATAAATAAAAATTAACAGAAACTGAACTGGTTTGAGGTTTTAGATACAGTAAGAAGGAAAAGTGAGCAATAAAACACTCCATACTTTTGAACTTCAAATCTCAGCTGTGTCCTTTCACTTACATGGATGATACAGCCATGACATCAACAGGCTCTTTAAAGAATGATAGTGGACAAAGAAAAAGGAAAAGTAAGAAAATTCTTTGACTGCTCCAAAAATGCACACCACCTAAGGGAGGGTGTGTATTTATTCTGCCAGCAGCAGGATAAGGCTGAAGGTGACAGATGAGGAATCAAGCAGCCCCCTGATAACATCAGCATTATGAAATATTATTCAAAATGACAAGGTGTCATCTGTCCTTGATTACTATTCAAGAATAGTAATGGAATTGCTAATGCACCATGGAAAATCTTCTCCACCGCACTTCTGCACGCTAGAGAAACGTGGTCAGTATCCAAAATGAGTGGGGTTTATGCTGGCAAACTAATGAAGTTTGCTGCTCAAAATAATGTGCATTGCCACAGTATCTACACACAGTCACTGCCATGCACAGAGCCACCCACAACCTGTCCTGAATGAAGTTTGCTCAGATACTCTTCATGCCAAATACCCAAGTATTTGCCAGACTTCCTGGAAGGGATTTACAGCCCATACTCCCAGGACAATATCATTAGTACTGGCTATTATCTACTTTTTGCACAAAGGGTATAAGCTGTTGACCAAAGGCTATTGTACCATGAGATAAATTACTTCCTGGGATTCCCTGGATAAAAGCACTGAGAGATAATGCAATATCTAATGACCTCAGGTGGTCTTTAGACTAAGTCTAAGCTTCCATAAGCAGGAGAAACTGAATTTCCTACACTGTTTACTGAATGGGGAATATTTTAATAGTTCCCAATCAGTCTGCCTTTAGCATCATACAAACAGCAGACCAGAGGGATTTGGAATTTTAAGTCCTGGTTCTTACAGGGTTTTATTGCAAATAAGGAACAATCACACTTGCATATGTCTCCTGGTTCCTCCTGACAGAGCATGGCAAGGTAACTAATGAACACACAAAACCATATGAAGAAACATGAGTTTTTCCAATTTGTTTTCTCCAAAATATTTTTCCTATTTGTTTTGTTTCATTTGCAAAGTGTTTCTTCATAAAGGGGAAGGCTCACTTTTGCACTGTTCCAGTTCACAGAGTAGGTGCCCTGCCCTCTGGACACCCAAGGCTTTTGATTTCCCTGTGTCATCTAAGTGACTCAGACTGGGAAGATTCACCCTCCTGCAAGTTTTCAATTATTATGAACAAAATATTCTAGGTCACTTTGGTATTTAAGCCTGAATCCAAATGCTTTATACCTGACAAATACTTCACAGGTAGACCTTAGATAGAATACGCTGCCCTGGAAAAGGGGTATTACATTGCATTTACTATGTAATGAAGGAATAAAGACTCCTTCCACATGGACCTCTTACTTCTAGTTATAAATCATATTTCTGTGGGAGATAATAGGGTTCTCTGCTTTCTCTTTTCTTCTTTCATTCTTTCAGTTCCTTCTCCCATGTAAGAGTTTCCTTCTGAAATACCTCCTTTTTCCATCCCTCTTGTAAAGAATGCTCAAATGCTTTCAACACCAGGGTACAGTATAAAATAATGAAAATCCTTGAAAATAGGGGACTTCTTTACTGGTGGGCTGAAGAAGGAACAAAGTCAGTGGGATGCAATTAGAAATAATTAAGAAACAGAATAGAAAAAAACCAGTGTGGATTTGTTAAACATCCATACTAAACATACTTGCATGTAATTTGACTGAGATTTAAGGCCTTTTGATAGCCTAATCTAAAAGTTAAACATCCCAGGAACTGGGAAGAGATTGGACAGGGAGGATATCAAAGAGAGAAGGCCCCTGCACATGGAGAAGTGTAGGCAAAGGGAAGTGATTGGCAGATCACCATAATAATCAATACAAGGCCATTTTCACTCAAACTGGATGTAACATAAAATAAGAGCACACAACATGGCAGGAGAGCTTAGCAGTAATTAAAATAAAGAAAAGGTGGAGCCACACTAAGTTTGGCACCAATAATTTTACAAGTGATCTGAACAAACTAGGAAAGCATTTAGCTTCCTTATCGTAACCAGCATAAAAGCAAATTAAAGAGACTTTTACAACAGTAAAAACTAATGAAATAAAACACATTATGTGCTGGAAAACTTGGCAAGAATGCTCCTCCTGATGAACAAGTACTGTTTCATCTGTTTAGTCTCTCCTGGCTGCTTAGGTCACAGTGCTCAGCAACATTCTCTTTAAGGGAGTTAGAGCAGTAGTAAAAACACATACACATCCTGACATTTACATACAAAGAAAAACCTCCAGCTACATTTAACCTTCTCAGTGGGCATAAGGAAAACTTTTTCTGAATCTGTTTTGTTCTAGTACAGATCACCCCTTAAAATACTCTTTCAGTGACTGAATATAAGCAAATAAACAGCAACTTTCCTCTAGCAATAGGTTTAAGAAGAGGATTATATCACATTTCCTAAATAGCCACCTAAATACAAAAAAAAAAAATTCTTTTTTTTATTTAAGAGACATGCCACAGCAAAAATATCTTTAACAGTAATATCCTTATTCCTAAGCAGTTAGAGAGCAAGACCACCTTCTAGAGATCAGTAAGGAAGAATGACATTAATTTGACCTACAAGAAAATTCTACTACTGCAAGTGCTAAGAGCACAACGGTGAAAAATGAAGAATAAGCAAAATTTCCAGATGAACACATTTGGAAGTGAAGCACACTGGTTAGTTATAGTGCCAGACAAGAACGAAAGAAAAATGGGCAGTCTTCAATTTAGAAATTCAATGTTTGTTTCTATTATTACAACCATTTTCAGGGAACTCATCATCTTACACCTGTTCAAGCAGTAGCCTCAAACAATAAAGGCATCACCTTTGGATTTCAAAGTCCTATTTAAAACCAAAAAAAAAAAAAAACAAAAAAAAAAAAAAAAAAAAAAAAAAAAAAAAAAAAACCACCACACACACACCATCACCAAAACATAAAAATGTTTTTGATAATGCCAGAGGAAACAGAATTTATCTATGCAAAAACTGGAGTTAATCAAAAGAGGTTTTTCTAAGGTGGTTAGGAGGCACTCCAAAAGCAATGAAAACTTTCTCATCAGCAGAAGACTATGGTTTATGGCAGAGAACTACTGTCTACAGCAGGCAGTGCTCTTAGACATGGCTGTCTCAGACCTTCCCACTAAAATACCATCTTTACATGAGTTCACATCTTCCCCAAAGTGTAAGGATTTGAGCTGAGAGGCTTAAAAATTGCTAAGGCTGAAATTTTTGGGATATGTTGACCTAAAAGTATTCTGCTCTTTCTCAAGGCTGGGAGGATGAATACATTTCTTTGCCTATTCCCTCCTCCTTACATTTTAAGTAAAAAAAAAATACCTTTTACAGCTGCTTGGTGGAGATGCTACTGCTCCCTGCATGACTCAGATCAGGATTTGGAAACATGGCACAGCGGTTGCCATAGCATCGATATTCTGTTGTTCTTGTGAAAATGTCCACAAATTCAGCCAAGTTCTGAGTTTCTACACATCTGCCCACAGAGACTGAGAGGAAAATTTGACTGTAGAGAAAACAAGAAGCACAGCTTCACCACTGAAGCCTGTTGGAGTGTGTGTACCTTGTCCTCCTGAATGACAGGGCCATCCCCTTGCAGGGCTTGGTGAGCCTTTCTGTCTGTGTACACCCACCAGGCCCACTAGCAATGAAAGCTGTACATTTTCTCCTCCTTGTGCCTTTTTTTGCCTCTGTCTGCTATCCACACCCCTCCTCAGTCATGGTCAGAAAGGAATACTGCAAATTATCCCAGCAGAATGAGAAGCAGGCAGAAAAGTGATTGGATAAAGTTCAATTACCAAGTTCAGAATGGAAACTGGGCCACATAATGAAGAACAACAAATGGCAGCAGATTGTCCAGAGCATCCAAGGATTTTGTATTTCCCAGTATCTCAAGCAATCAGCATGTGCAGCTCTACCATCACCTTCCCAGCCAATTTGAAGTCTCTCTTCCTTCCACAGGATAGCATTATGAAAAATAAGGCTGGAAAAAAATCCTAGCACTCTGGAATCCCTTCATAACTTTGCTCCAGCACCTCAGTAGGTTTGGATCTTTAGATGTTCATCTACATTAAGGCATTTCATTCTGTGTACCAAGAGGCCAGCAGGCTGGGAACCCATCACAGCTGGAAATGTACAGGAAATGAGAATGCCATCTTTAAGACCCTCTCTCACAGCAGGAGTTGAAAGACGGACAGTGGATGAGGAAAGTTAAAAATGTGGTCATAAAATTAAAAAATATAATCCTCAAGTACTGCAGTCAGGTCAGTTTTGGCCACAGCCTATAAGATACTGAGAAGATCACCCTGAACTTTGCACTGCTGAACTCTGACTGTCTGGGCCTGGCTTTCTGAAAATCCAGATTGCCTGAAATCACAGTTCTGATTTATGAAAGAGCTGAGAATCTAGAACTGCAGAATTTGGCCACAGACCTGCTTTCCTTACAAGAAGTGTATTCTGAAATGTAACCAGTTTAAGGCATCTCAAATTCATAAAATTGTTCACTTTTACCTTGCATTTCACCATTTTTTCTTTCCCTGTGCATTAAATAGCAAAAATACATTTAAACAGTGATTAACCAAAGGATTACCCTCTTATGGTAGCACTATATAGAAAGATACTTGAGGAAGTTGATAATCATGCATTCAAGGCTAGACAGAATGGTGTGCAGCAAATAACTCAGTGGCATACACTGAGCAATTCAGATAAAAAGAAACATTTCCTAAAGCTCCTATTCAGCAATCTCTTTTGTATATGTTAAAGGCACAGACATCTCACAGAAAAAGGTAGCCATGCAATCATGTAATTTAATATCCCTGTCAGGATGACGGTGAACGATTGAAAAAATAACCAGAATTAAGATTGCCTATGTATTTTCTATTTTCTCTACACTTGACTCTGCAACCTTAACACTCTTGTAATAAAGTGTGTGATATACTGACTTACCAAAAACTAAGTTCCCACTTTTGGGCATTTCCATATCAGGGCTTTGTAAACACTGGGAGTTTTGTATTGAAGTCCTACTTTTATTCAGGAAAATCAGGAACTTTAAAAAGTCACAGAAGATTATATTGAAAAATATTAGTTTACTATACATCTCTAGTAATTTGGAATACTGAATCTGCCTTTCAGAAACACATGCAAATGCTATCATTTATCAAGCAAAGGTGTAAGACCATGTTCAGTGACCCATTTAGGAGGGTATGTGGGTAGAGGCCAGGAATCTGAAAATATCCACTTTAAAATGTCTCCCTTCTTTAAGTTGGGTCAATTAGGGAAATGGTTTGCCATTAAACTATGGCTCTCCCACACACCATTTAAATACACACTTGACTCCCATTGAAATGGTCAGTTCAACTTAAATTAGATTGAACTGTGCATAAACAAAAGGCTACTGGAGAGCACAAAACTCCCATAGCACCCTCTGCTGATAAAGAGGGAATGGGATTAACATTCATACAGAGCAATTCCACAGAACAGGCAAAGTAACAGAGGAAAGTGAAAATGGGTTTTCATTGCAGTTCAGAATTTAAGCTGCTGCTTTATAAAGGGACCCTTTCAAGACATTACACTCAAAGGTCCAATCCTGCAGTCCTTACTCTGGCAAAATTCCAGCTGAAGTCAATGGGAATATTGCCTGTGTAAGGACTATTCAAAATTAGTCAAACTGTCTGAATATCATTCAATCAGCTCTAATCACTGCATTGAGAATAAAGGCCGTAATTTTAGCAGTTTTTGTCACTTTAAATTCTTCAACAAATACTTGCATTATTCTCTGTAAATCATCTTGCCAAGCAGTATTTGTCAAATAATTGGACAATTTTTTTCCATCAACCATTGAATAAATTATGAATAACAAGCACTGATTTAACCATGTGACTCCCATCAGTCAATTCTTAAGTTTCCTATGAAGGGCTTAACTGAAGGTTTTATTGGTGGCTTAAACATTAGAGAAAATCTCATTCAACAAGAACTACTCAGAGACCTTTCCATCAGTATTGACAACACTAAACCTGAATGGCAATTTGCCTTTTTAATTGTATGGACTACCATAAAAGTTAGCGTGTTTTTGACAGAATGTCTGATTTTACTCATTCTTCCAAATCCAAAGCATAATTTTAGAAAAAAAAAATATGCAAAGCTCTACTTAGGAGAGATGATGTATGAAGAGATTCGATAATATTTGTCAAATTAACAGATATACTTGGAATAAATATTTATTTTCTCTCAGGCACATAAGCCTTACACAGGCACAATAGCTTCATCACATTAGAAACAGCATTTGTGCCTCCTAGTCAACAAATATTATGCTGCTTCTTTCACCTCTGAGACAAATTCTAATTAGAAACATGAAGGTTATTAGGAAATTTTACTCTCTGTTAATAAAAAATTAAACTAGAAAATAAATACATATTTAAGCAGGCATTTCACAGGCATTTAAAATAAAATTAAAAAATGGGAGAAAAAATATAATTTTAAATGAGAAATACTAGGGCATCAACATGCAGAAATAGCTCAGTGACTAATATATAAAATATTAAGTGACTTCTGGTTTAGAAGAAGAAATAGGCCCTTTAAAGATCTTTGATTGTGCTATACAGCATTAGGAGAAAAACTTGGGTATGGCAACTGTAGTCACTATGACTTGGAACAAATAATTTTGGATATTAATGATGTCATCTGAAATTGTTCTTCAGCAACACCTATCCCTGAATTATAGAAGGCATTACTATCCCATGCAGTGGCTCGCCCTACAGAAGCAAGGAGGATTTCCTCTCTCTTCCCCCCATGTGGATGCAACTATTTGCACAGGTTTTTTGCCTCATTAACTCTCATTAACTTTGTCTTTCCCTCTCATTAATTCACCTTTTATTTCAGGTAGTATCAGGAAGTGCAATTAGCTGCATCAAGCACATCTTCACTACACAAATTATTTAGCTGGTAACTGTGTTTATAATTAAGCGGTTTAACACCGCTTCATTACATATTTTCAGTTGCTCACAACCTTGCCAAACTTGAGTTGTTTTCCATGCCAGGTTTCTGTCTCGGGAAGAAACTTCTCTGGAAAATTTCTGTGAAAATCTTCTGTGTGAGTGGAAAAACTGTTTTGTCTACATTCAAGACACGCCTTTCTCAGATACTGCTGGTGCAGTAATTGCAGGAAAAGAGAGAAAACTGGAGCGTGTCCTTCTAACATGTGCTCAAGGGAGTCTTGCTGGAATTGGCAGATTTAAAGCCTCTGTCTTGGCTAATATGTTCCATCTTCCCAGAGCTCTGAAAATGGAATGACTTTGACCACATTTTACTCCCAGAAGCTGACCAGCATCTATTCTTGTCCTAGCAGTCTACACAGAATGTCTTCTGCACCAGTGTAGGAAAACACAGGCACCTAGATCAGAAAAACTGTGGCTTTTACACAGCCTGAGATCTGTGGATCCACAGCCTGGTGAACCTGGGCAGTTTATCACATCACCAAGCCTGCCTTGAGCTCAATGTGGGCCACCCAAACCAGTATTAACTTGGTTTTCCAGAAAGGTTTTCTAGCTCCCACTACATCCATGCGATGCAGAGAGTTAGAAGCAGAAGACAAGTTCCCCACCTTGAAGATAATTTGGACAGATGGCAGAGGAGCAGAAACACCCTGACAGCTGTATGGATTTTTGAACTGCCTACTGCACTCTCAGTGCTCATCTTCTGCTCTGTGTGCCTAGGTAAAAGAGTTTAAAATCCTCCCTGATGCCAGAACTGGAACTGGGAAAAGGTAGGAAAAAGGACTAGACTGGAGCAGACTGGGATATGAGAGAAGAAATCTGCATCCTACAGCAAAAACTAGAAAGCAAATTTGCATTGACTGTAAAAACTGATCCTAACCAGCACCCAAAAAACCCCACATCTCTAAATACACACCCTCTAGCCTTTGCACAGCCTTGCCTTCATAATTATGTCAGTCTTTTGCTCTAGGTCTCTGCTATAATCGCCCTGGCTTTCATATTAAAAACATATTGGGGTAGGTTCTCCACTGGTGTAAACTGGCAAAGTGCCCTGATTCCTGTGGAACTGTGCCAGTTTTCATCAGCTGCAAATCTGGACCATTCTTGCTAATTTACTTGTAAAGAAGCTCCCCACATGCCTCTAATCATTTCCATTTTCCCCCTTGACCCTTCCTGTGTTTGAGATTGGGTTTTTTATCTCAGAAACATGGTGAGAAAATGCTTTATTTTGTTTCATTGGCAAATTGGGCTGTCGTTAGTCACCACTTCCAGCCTCTCCTCCAAAATCAGATTCACAGTGGGGTACAACACAGAAAGGTCTGTGACACCTCTGTGGTTTGGGAAGGGACACATAGTGCAACTCAGGGAGTCAGACCTGCTGCGTCAGAAAAAGAGGTGGCACGTGCTCTGTCTCTGTGGCAGTTTAAACCATCTACAATGATCCTTGGGTAGCCCACTGATCTATTTTTCTAAGGAAATCTTTTGTTTTCTATCACCAGCCGAGTTTCCCCCCTCATTGGCTTTGTCTCACCTTAACTATTAAGGGTTTTTTATGCTGAGCTGTGCCACTAGTTTCACTAGAGAATCTTCGCTACTACGTTTTGTGGAACTCAAAACTGCATATGTACTTGTAAACTTCTCCATTAAATTGTTAATCTTTGAAATATACTATAAGGCTAGAGCAGCAAGATATACTGCTGCAACAATTGGGGTTATTTTTTCCTTAGAATTATACTCCATCCAGGCTCTTTGTAGATTTGGGTCTTTTATCTTTAATGACTTTATCAATTAAGTTTCCTGACACCAAAGAAGTTCACCATTGTAATTCCTGGAAGCATTCTCAGAACCACTTATCCCAACACAGTTTTCTATGAAGCTGGCTACCTCCAGTTTTCCTCTATTGTATCACATTTTCCTGATTAATTACCTAAGTTTTAATAGGAATCCAGTTAGCAATTCTTTAGCTCCTTCAGATTCCTTGGACGAATGCCACATGTTCTGACTTTCACTGTCATTTAATCCCATGGGTTGTGCAAACCCTGTATATACATCACTGCTTTTGGCAACACTTGATCTTTGTAAATAGCAAATACTAAGGCAAGTGGTTCCTTATGATCTGCTCTGCTGAAGTTCTAAGCCCCCAAAACACTTTTTTTCTGCATAAGCTCTTTGTCTTCTCAGTATGTTCCCTCGGTGCCTTGGTGACTCCCCATGTATTTTCAGCACGTTATCACTATAAACATTCTTCAAATTTCCTCTAAAGTATCTGAGGTTAACTACACTTGTATTACAAGCAAATGGCTTCGAAATAATAATAAGCCCCTATTTTTTAACAATACACAGCAATGCTGTCATCTAACTTTACTCATATTTGCCTTAAAACCACGTCGGAGAAGAAAAGAGCCTTTGCTTTGTGCTCTTTACTGTCACTCATAACCTATTCAAGGTAGGATTTAGCCCATGTGTTTTCTCCTGGTCCTATGAACTCTTCACTGTTCCTGTCTAAAAAAAAACCAATGTGATCTATAAAACAGCCTCCCTCTTCCACATCCCAATCTCTTTCCCACACAGTACAGAGAAATGAATTATTGTACCTCATTGATTTTTTAACTTAGCACCATATTTCACAAGTGATAAATTATACCTACATTACCCTGATGCCAGACATTAAGCTCTACTCAGAGTTTCCTTTAAGCTCCTTATATCAATATTTGCAAGTTTTATTATTTTACTGAAATGTTCCTTTTTAGAGGTGTCTTCTCCCCCTTGCTGCACCACAGATGCAGTTGCTTATTGTGTCTTCTGTTCTTGGGTGTATTTTGCAAAGATGAGAGAGTCTGAGCAGCCTTTAAGAAATGGAACATTTTCGTCTGCAGATACAAGAGGAGAAAAGCAAAATTATAGGAAAATACCCTTTCTTGTAAAGATTTTTTTTTTGCTGCATATACATTTGTTCTATGAGGAAAGGTGTAACACTAAACAAGAATAAGAAATATTTTTTCTTTGTATAAGTTGATGAACCAAAGAACAGAATACTATATTTTTCAAGTATATTAATTTTTTTAAGTGGAAAATTTGTGTATTGCACAGGGTGCAAAAAAGACAGAAAAATATTCTAGGACTAAGCAAATGTCTCAAGAGTGATCTGACAAACCCAATCTATTCAGATTAACAACAGAAATTGAGGGATGACTTGATGACATCGTTAATGTATCTTTTCAAGGAGAAAATAATACCAGTTAATAAAGAGCTCTTCAGCCTAGATGAGAGAGGCATAAAAAGAGCAAATGGTGGGAAGCTGATGGCAGACAAATTCAAATGAGATATAATAAAGAGTAACAGTCACGATGATTAATCACTTGAACAAATAACCTCCTCCAAGTTATGAAATTTTTAGATAAAAACTGGATGGCTTTCTGAAATATATTATTTAAACAAATGGTTTACGTTCTAAACAACTGCATAAAATTCCTTGCACAATCTTAGAAGGCCAAAGTGAGTGAACAAACAGTGCCTCAAACATGAAAGTGTTAACATGTGGCAGCTTCCAGTACCACACAACCATTTGTAACTATTGACAGTTTTTTATAATTTTCTGGTTTTAAAAACAAAAATCTTAAAATGCTAAATTTGTGAAACAGTTTTCTAGCCTTCAGTTGTGTTACACAAAAGGTTAATTTCCCTTCAGACTTATCAGGTAAAAAACAGGTGAAAGTAGTATTAAAAAAAAAACAAAAAAACCACTGCTGTTTCAAATAGCATTTAACATAAAGAGAGAGAGGGGGAAGAGGGAGAAAAAGACAAAAACACCAGCTCTGGAAGTATTAAAAGCATGTTCTGAAAACCTCTGTGATGACAGTTTGAAGAAAGCAGCTTTTATGTGCTACTGAGCCCATCTCCACAATGTCTTTTAAATGCAACTGTTTACCTAGAAAATATCAGCAAGGGCCATAATCTGGACTAGATGAGGCACCTTTTGATTGCAGACACTGAACTGAATCCTTAACTAATAAATTGTTCCACACCTTTGTCTGAAATAAGAAAAGCAAAGGTCTTCATTTTCTCACAAGAATGCACAAGCCCCCTCAAAAGCAGTATGGTTTTCTACATCTAAGTCTCAGTATTTGTTGACTTAAAGAGTTTGTATGAATGACAATGCACATCACTGGTTTGTTACTTCTGTCATCTGTGCTACTGAGTGTACCTTGGCTCAGATCAAAGTTGAAAGCTTCTTAAAAGATACACAAACCACAATGTGACAAATAGCATGCTTTGTTTGACACAGCAAACAAGAAATCACTTTCATCAACCCAGGGAAAGAATCCTGTGTTTTCAGTGCTAATTCTGAAGGCTGCAGTGATGGAACCAGAGCTTTACTTCATCCCCAAGGAATGAGGACCTCTCCAAAGACAAACAGAAAGGAAGAAACAATATCAGTGCATTAAATGCTGACAATGGTATGAACTCGAGGCTTGCACTCCATGGGACACATTTGCAGAAAATTCACCCCCTACACAATTAAAAGGATTTCCCACAAAGTGAAAAATGTCTCCATGAAGCAAATATTAATCTGACGAGAAATTACAGATCAGAACATCCTCAGCACTTCATAAACATATCCCAAGCTAAACATTCCTACATCTACCACATTACACAGCCTCACACCACACACGGCACAGGCATCAGAAATATTGCAGACAAGATGTTTTGTTCCTTTTACAGCAACATTACCTAAGCAATGGCCAATGCATTCTTATAAAATATTTTAACATTTTCACAAATATAAAGCAGATTAGATCTATAAATCCTTGCTAAATGTGCACTATTGGAGTAGCAAGATTTTCACTATGACATGCTCAATAAAAATCAATGGTCATGTGTGAAATCACATTTTGGTTGGAATCTAATTTGATCCAATAATGCATATATACAAATTCACCCTTAAATTAAGCTTCTTCTCCCTGAGCAGGAAGTAATATTTACTTAACTGAACAGATTTTTAATTCAACTACAAACAAGTGACAAGCCTTTCACTGACTTGTAAGGGCTTTAAATGAGACCCAATAACATCTCTACTACCCTTACAAATTAAAATTGCTTGGCTTTCCTACTGAGTTGGAAGCACATTCCTGAGAGTTAACAGAAATTCACAGAAAATGCAAACAGTAAGCAAATAACACAACAATGGCAAATGCATAATACAAACAAATATGTATTTAATATGTGTGAACAAAGAGCAAATGAGGTAAAACATCTTCAAACTCCTGAGAAGAAAGGGTAGACACTTTATTTTTGTAATTAAGGATGTCTGACTCAGTTCTCTTAACACAACCTTTAACAGGGCAACTACAAAGGTCTGTGACACAGTGCTCCTTGCTGAGTCAAAGGCAGGGCTCACATGTGCAGATTTGCCAAAACCTGCCCTCCTCAGCCAGTATTTCAGGCTGGAATTCCTCTTTAATGCATTCAGACTCAGCTCTCATTGTTTATGACAGCAGTGCACTTGGTTCTCAGAAGGAATACTGACTTGTAGGCTTCCAGTAGCACAAATGTGCTGATTTCCAGTGGGAGGAAAAAACCCTGTGTGTTTATACATGCAAAGGTTTACTCATCCTACTCAATGTCTACACCCTGGAGCCTGGTTGGGAGGCAGTGACACAGCCCAGCATCCCTGGGACAATCCTACCCAACAACTCTTTCAGGGAGAAGCTCAGGGCAGGTAGAGCCCTCACCATGCCCACTGCTCCCCACACAGGCTGTACTTGCTGGGTCAAGACACACTTTTATAACACATCCTTTTAGAAACCACCATTCAGTTTGAGCCAACCTGCACAATAGTACTGCTCTTCTTTCACTTATATTTTTATCACACTTTTTTAACATGACTATTGTACGTGTGTAAAAACACATTACAGGCAGCAAGTTTCGTGCTGTAAAGACACAATACCAGTGAAGCTCACTACAGTTGTTATACTAAAAGGTTTGCTTCAAACCTTTGCCCCAGCATTGCTGTTTCTGTATCAGCTTTATTCAGCCCACACAGTTTAATGGCTCTTCCTGAAAAGTTAGTCTCCTGCCATTGATGACAGCAGGCCACCTGCCTCTGCTAATTAGCAGTACCATGCCCAGTTGCAGCTCTACAAGAAGAAAATAGATTGGATCTCTGGCTGATGCATTTCATTCTAGAAGACCAGGAGTTGTGGAATCTATGTCTTACTCCTCCAAAAAGGTTTTAAAATCTACTGCAATATACAGTATCTCAGATGAGTGCACCTAACCTGTGGCTAAAAATCCTCATTTTTCCTAAGCTTTCTGAAAAGGGATTCTGTAAAAGTCAATCATTCGAGACAGATCCAAGATTTCAGCACTATTTAAACATACAATTAACATTTAAAAATTACACACATGGAGAAAACCAGGTATCATTAGTCACTTATTAGTTACCTTCAAAACAGGCAGCGTGTTCATTACCTTAATGTCCTTGGAGTGTTTAAAGCAACCTTTTGCATTTGAAGTGGAGGCTCTTGGTAAAAGGTGGCACTTAATAAGAAATGGCAATTACTAAGGCATGTTACTCTCCAGAAGACTGCAGTATGAATTTTAATTTCTTCCTGGCCATGCATCAGCTAAGGTTAACACTGGCATTTTAGTTTAGAAGCAGTAGGAAGTACAGTAAAAGTGAAAACCAAAATAAGAGACGACACTAATCTTCTCTGAGATTCAATTAAGGCCCAGCACCTCTGGATTAAAGGCTTATTTTAACGAAAAGCCTTAATTAAGCATACATGTGTATAGGATCACCTTAATGAGGCATGACAGAAATAGAAGAGATGGCAAGCATTATTGGAAAAGAAGCTTATTAGCAACTTCAGGAAAGCCAGTCACAGATTCTAAAAGAAATGGAATGCAATACTGAAAAGAAAAAAGAATGATGAATCATGTTCAAGCATAAAACTGAAACCGAAATAGGCACAAGAGAGGTCATATTCAGTATCTTTATATCCATATTGATGCATGTTAGTAGTTTTTGTACACATCAGTGGGTTGGGTTTTGAAAGTATTTCAGCATTTACCCTTTCATTTGAATTTTAGACAGCAGAAAATCAAAGTTTTTACTTTATTTCCTAATTAAAATTTATTACTGAAAATCTTTAAAAGTTTATACCTTAAAATACCCTTTCATCATACTTGGTGTCAGGATAACTTGCAAGCTCACTCTAAAAACCGTTATTTTATCCTTTTATTCCTGCCTTTAGAAACAATCAGCGATTTAATGTCATTTTAAAGATAGCCACTTCAGCTGCTTTTTACATCTTCCCCTACCGTACAGAGAGGTATTCTAATTTGCAGATTTGACTTTAAGGTAATTACTTGTAATTACAGAGAATTGCATCCAGTGGATTAATTACTCCATTTATATGCTGCTCAAAGGATTACTCTCAGGACAGCCTCATGGCTTTTGCTCAGAAAATGTCACTTCCACAGGAAAACAAATCTCTCAAGTCAGCAGCAGCTGAGAAGGACTCTGACAAGTATTTAAACCCCAAAAAATCAAAGAAATTGCACACCTGGATTTGAGGCACCATCTGTGCCTGTCCTTCTTGTGAAAAATAAAGGGCCACCAAGTGAGAATAACCAGGAAAATGGCCAGAGGAAGCCTACACTCCTACTTGAAGGATTTTTGCACAATTCTGGATCTGAAAGAAGCATGTCAGTGCTAATCAAATACATGGGCAGTGCTTCTGGCTCAGGAAGCCACACTTTAAAGTGTGGGAAGTCCCTGAAGAAGCTGATGCTGTACTAAACACATTCTTACCACGTCCCTGAGCCCTATTCTTTCTTGCCTTGGACAAAAATGGGACACCAGGGGACAAAGATCTTTGCTTGATCCACAGGGATACTCTTCATCTGTCCTCTTTATAAAGATTTCTTTTTCTTTTAGTGGTGATTCTATTATGGAGGTGCCAAAGACAAAGGTCACCCAAATGGATGGCAGTGAGGAAGCTGGTGAAGGCTCTGGAGCACAAGTCCTGTGAGGAGCAGCTGAGGGAGCTGGGGATGGGGAGCCTGGAGAAGAGGGAGCTCAGGGGGAACCTCACTGCTCTCCACAAGTACCTGAAAGGAGGTTGTAGCTTGGTGAGAGTCAGCCCCTTCTTCCAGGTGACAAGCAGTATGGATGAGAGAAAACAGCCTCAAGTTGGGTCAAG
This sequence comes from Phylloscopus collybita, assembly GCA_027886175.1. Classification (NCBI taxonomy): domain Eukaryota; kingdom Metazoa; phylum Chordata; class Aves; order Passeriformes; family Phylloscopidae; genus Phylloscopus; species Phylloscopus collybita. The sequence goes on from JAJNNQ010000002.1 coordinate 7,192,396, forward strand.
GGAGGTTTAGATTGGAAATAAGGAGAAATACCTTTACTGAAAGGGTTGTCAAGCACTGCAACAGGCTGCCCAGGGAACTAAGTGGTGGAATCATCATCCCTGGAAGTGTTTAAAAAAACTAGTAGATGTGGCAGTTAGAGACACAGTTTAGTGGTGGATTGGCAGTGCTGGGTTAATGGCTGGACTTTTCAAGTTGTTTCAAACCTAAACAAATCTATAAATCTATGATAATCACAGGGCCTGCCTCCCATCTCACTACCTTCCAGGTTAAAAATACACATTAAAAATTGAAAAACACAGCTAAAAATCTTCAAATCCAAATGCACATGGAGGGACACAACCAATGCTCACTAACCCCTGCAGTACCACATAGACATGGAGCTAAAGGGGAAAACACTGCCTAGGGACAGTGGGACACAGGAAGTGGTAGGGAAAACCAGAAAGCAATCATTCCCAGTGGCTTCCCTATGGGCAGTCACTGGTATCAAGCTAGGAGAGGCTCCATTCCACCCTCTGAGGTGGGAGCAACACCTCGCAGTGCCACCCTTCCCTCAGAGCCTGTGCGGGGCTGTGGAGCCATGGCTGTGCAGGAAAAAGAGACAAGAGGCTGAAAAGAATCATCATGGCTGGGAAAGACCTGTAAGAGCAATGAGCCCAACCCTTAACCCATTAACCACTGCCAGGTCCACCACAAAACCATGTCCCCAGGTGCCATAGCTTCTTTGCAACACAGACACAGCTCCTCTGGTCACCCCATCTTCAGCTGTGAGTGGAGAAGCACAGGATTGGACTTGCTGGCAAAGGAGCAACCACACACTGAAATGTCCAGATTTGGGGTCCCAAGTGTAGGAGGGACATGGACATGGACCTGGATGAGTCAGTCCAGAGGATGCCACAGAGATGATCAGGAAGCTGCAGCACCTCTGCTATGGAGACAAAGCTGAGCTGGAGCTGTTCAGCCCAGAGAGGGGAAGGCTTCAAGGAAACCTTAGAGAGGCTTCAAGTGCCTTATGGGACAGCAGGAGAGGGAACAGAGTGACAGGACAAGGAGGGATGGCTTTAAACTGAAAAAGGATAGATTTAGTTTAGATATTAGCAAGAAATTCTTTATTGAGAGGGGTGGTGAGCCCTGGCACAGGCTGCTCAAAGACACTGTGGATGCTCCATCCCTGGCAGTGTTCAAGGCCAGGTCAGATGGGGCTCTGAGCAACCTGGCCTAGTGGAAAGTGCCCCCAGCCATGGCAGTGGGGGTAGAACGAGGCCTCTTTAAGGCCCCTGCCAGCCTAAACCTTGCTGTGTGAGTCAGAACAGCCCTGTGAGCAGTGGCTCCTGTTTGTCACAGCTGAGGGTGTCACTTCATCCCCTGCAGCCTCCACTCTGGTACCATGTCACATCCTCCTGCTGTAGCAGTGGGGATGTTGGGATCACAGCAGAGCATCTTCAGCCCCAAAGGGGCTGCCAACATCATCCCTGCTCTGTGTATCACAGGCTTCCCTGTCTCCAGCAAGCTAACCTTGCAGAACAGTTCTGTGGGTTTATTTCTACAGCCACATCTTTTCCTCTCTCCTGCCTGAAATTAGTGATTCCTGCCATTTGTTTTGAAGCCATTCCCTGTACATTGCAGGCAGCCCACTGAGGGTGAAATGAGGTTGACAGGAGAGGAACAGACTTGGTGATTTATGGATCCAAAGTTAACTTCTGTGCATGGAGCAGATGTTAAGTTCCTTTCCATGGAATCCTGAGGAGAAAACAACAGAAATTGTAGGTTTCTTGTCTGCTATTGATGAGGCTGTTTCTCCTCAGAAATATTATTGAAGTCCTTGTGCATATCTGCTTGTAAAAGAACTCCACTCTTGTAAAATCAGCTAAAGATTATCAGTGGAATATCCTGATTTTATACGGCACTATTTAACATCTCTTAAAATAAAACATAAGCATGGGGAGAAATGGAAGAACAGGTAGATAAGCCCATTCCCTGTATAAAAATAACACATTCTTGTTTATATTCAGTGTTCTGGAAGGCAAAATTAGCCTTTGGGATTGTTTAATTATATGAAATTAAAATGTGTTTGGGCATGCCAAACTTTTATAGTTCATAATGGGTTTATTGAATATAATAATTATGAGCTCAGTAATTAAAACTTTAAAATTACTGTTATTTTATTTAATATAAATGATAAATCAAAGATTTCATTTGACTTTTTATAAGTTAAAACTAGCATGTGTCAGAAACATCAATCTTAAATTTCATATTATGGTAATTGCATGTTAGGCTTCAACTACTGGAGCTGTATGTGTATAAAAGCATTTAACAATTCAAAAATATTGGCTAAGTGCAGGGTTTCTTTTAATTTACTATAATATGTATGGTTTAAAATCATTTATAAGAATAATTATTCAATTGGTTGGAGTTTTTGTTTGGTTGGTTGGTTGGTTTTTAGGGCTGTTCCTCCAAACAAGAGACAAGAGCAGTTTCTGCAGTTGCTCTACAGGATCATACAATACACAGTCATCAGCTGCAGGATCTTTTATTAACAGATTCTTCTAAGGACAAGGAATACCAAGAACTTTTACAAATCCCCTGAATAAAAGAAATAGGCAGAATAATAGTAGATACTAGACTAAGAAAAAAGAGCACAAAAGCAAGGAAGATGCAGAAAATGAATATATTCTTGATCCCAGTGCTCCACAGCTGACATTAGGTAAACCATTCTGATTTGTAATTTTTGTTTTTATTTAGAATAAACCAAAATGGGAGAGTTAAGCTTTCTGTTTGGAAGATTATTTAATGCTAAACAGCATGGTGTCTTTAAAATTTATCAAAACTCAGCACTTTTAAGCCATTAGGTAAAAAATGGGATTGCCATCAGTGGGTTGCATGTGTTTTCTCATATCTGAAATGCATTTAAAACATTATTCTTGTGACAAGGAAGGTAAAAAGGTGGAACTAGTGCATCTTCATGAAGACATATTCTTCATTAGAAGCAAGAAGTACTTTTAATGTCTATTGAATGCCATAACTTTTTTTACATTTTATTCTCAAGAAAACTTCGGTGATTTTCTTACTGTATTTAGCTGGGAGAAGGTTCTAGCATTAAGGGGGTTTTTTAAAGTCTATTTGAAATGGTCTGGTTTGTTCCTTATTCTGTAAAAAGATATTTAATAATGCTGCATGAAATGTATTCTTCGTTAATACATACCCAGCTTTGCTCAAAGTTAAAAAGGTTTGTTTTTACAATGGTCCTGGGGCTAAACCAGGGAGGAATTAACACCTGTAGCTAAATACCTTTTTCAAATTCAGAAGCAAACATGCAGCAAGATAAAAGTCACAGATGTGAGGGCTTGGAATGATGCCTGGTGAGAAAACTCACTTTTAAATAGTGTTATAATAGTACAGTGGTGGAGCAGTGACAGACAGTATTGCTTAGAAAAACAAAGCCAGGGAGCATCTTAACAGACCAGGAGACCAAATGTGCTTCTTACCTCCCAGTTTCAGCCCTGTATTTCCCTTCTCTAAAGATTTCAGTAGAATTTTTGCCATGAACCTCTTCTTGTGTCCATCCTTTTTGTTGCTTTGATTAGGCACTACTTAAAGAACCTTCTGGCTCCAAACTTTGCAGTTTTGAGCACAATAAACTTTCATCATCGTTAATAACTGGTTTACTCTTTCTTTTTCATGGAAATGCCCTTTGGCCTCCCTGAAGACCAGGCTGGCTCTGTCATAGGAACTGTCACAGTAGTCCCAGCTCCAGAGGGAACCCATTAAACCAGGGGTGCTCCATCCAAGCACCTCTGCCTTTGGAATCAGCTGAAGATTCAGAGGGAAACTCCAGACAGTGCACAAGTGAGTGTAACCAGTGACAGGACAAAGGTAATAAAATGAGGTAATTAGCACTATATTTACATGGTTATAGTTATGGGAGTGGGGTTTTTTTCTTTGTTTCATTTTGAAGAGAGGATAGCAGGGGGAAAAACAGGAAGGAGGTATCGGGGTTAAAATGAACATCAGTAATGACTGATTATGGAAGCTAAAGGCTGAGGTGAAAAAATGCAGCCCAGGTGTGAGCATGTTTTCTGCCATTATTAGAAAGACTAAGTATTTTCTCTTTAAGTCACAGCACTGACTGACTTTTCCCACACAAACTTTTGTGCAAGGGATTCAAAAGACTGTGCAGATATATTTTTTGAAACTCCAATTGTTCCTGGGTTTTACTTTGCAGTATTTTCACCAATATTCCCGTATTATTTCAAAATGCATTTGTCAATCTTTCTCTTCCTTAATAAGGATTGTGTAGTTTAAACATCAAAACTGCAAAACAACTTTGAAAATGTAATTTAATGCAACATTTTCTTCTTGAGTTTAAGGGTAATCAAACAAAGTTTCACAGGTCTGCGTCATTCATTTTTTTTCAGTAGGGATTTGATTCCTAAAATCCAGCAGTGATAGTTTAAAGGTTAATGCATGTAAACACTTTGATAAGGTTCATTTTAGGGATAAATAACTTGGTTGTAAATGGGTGTGTCAGTAAATGGGTTGGGCTTTAAACTTGATGCATAAGGATGAAAGTTCTTGGATGTCTTGAGCTGTGATAAACGTAGGTTTCATTGCTTTCAAAGTGTTGCTTTGAGAATATCTCCACAGAGCCTTTTGCTTTGACCACACATCCCTCCTTGCACGTCCTGCTGCCAGTTTTCCTTCAGAAACTCTGTCATAGAAAAGTTTTCCTTCTAAACACCTGTACAACCTGTCTCTCACAAGTGTCCCATCTGGTTTGTATTATTTAAAAGTTCAGCTTTCCTGCTAATCTCTTCTTGTTTGGCGGTTTAAATAATCCATTTGTGAAGGCTTTAAATAAGGATTTTCTCTTATCTCAGGGGTATACAGAAGGCTTTCCAAAAAGCCATCTCGTTTTTTTTTCCTTAAAACATTCTCTGACCACAGTGCTTGGAAAGGCCTTTTTCAGGTTGTGATATTGTCTTTCATGCTGTCACTCCTTTGCCTCCTTGTTCACTCCCCCTGTACCCAGATTTTCTCATCACAGAGGCCATCACTCGACATATTGGGCTATCAAAATGGGATAACAAAAGCAACAAGGTGGTGTCTGGGTGAACCAAACCACATGTAGGGAAATCACTCCCCACGTTGTTCCAAAAGCATAAACTGACCCAGCTGAAATCTCAAAGCCGTTGCTCTAAAACATGGATTCAACTTGATTTATGTTTGAACAATGTCATGACCTCACAAGGAAGTAGGTTAGGCAGATAGTTCAACTAAAGGGAAGACAGTATTCCTGATAGATCCTTTAGTACCTCTCACAAGTTCTTTTAAAAGATCAAAGGCAGTTTGTGCAAATTTTAGATGATTAATGATATACATCTGTAGAGGGATGAGCTCAGAATGAGAATTTTTGCCTCAAAAATTAACAAATCCTGCCCTAGAATAATGAGATACTTGAGCAAGGGGATCACCAAAGCCCCATGATTTGCTAGGATTCCTTTTTTCCTCATGAGAAATGGGTTTGGATGCACGAGCTGCCTGATGGGGGTTTTGAAAGCTTACACAGAACAAATATGTGCTGCATAGTAATGTCAGATTTATGCAAAGATTCTGGTATGAATGAAAGAGTTTACCCTTTCCTTCCCATCTAGGACTGGAACTCCCCTCTAGGTGTCATCAGCTTGCATTGCAATTATTGTAATTATTGTATGTCACTCTTCCTTTCCTGTTTTGTCAAATACTATTGAGGCCTCACCAGGTCATTGGCTTGTTACACAAACCTTGGACGTTTCTCTGTGGATTCTCCATGGAATCAACACAAGCAGCTTCTTCTGGTCTTCAAAGATGACAAGTATCTATATTCTGCTAGCATATGATTTTTGCTGCCGAGGTACTGACACTGGACTTTATCTGCCACCTGTGGGGGCAGGCATACTGTACATATTTTCACTGATTCCTTCTGTAAGGAAGCAGAGATTTCATGTGCACATGCAGCAAGGGACCTCACATTCATTGCTGGAGATGGACAAGCTCAGCTGTAAGTGACAGTATCACTGGCCCCTTGTGACCACTCTTTGTCTCTTCATGCTCTTTATTTCTCTTTCTTATGTCACAGCCCCATTAAACTTCAGAACTTTGCAGCAGCAGCCACAGTTCTTTATTATACTACCTGATTGGTTTTTAAGAATGCATAGATTCACTGCTGAGGAAAACCTCACAATTCTGAGATTTATACTGATTATTTGAAATTATGTTGTTGTTACATTCCTTAGTTAATCCAATTTTAAAGGTTCTGAAAAGTATCAAAATAAATTCAAATTACTCAGCAAATAAAAATGTATATTTAAAAAATCTTGTATGTAAAAAGAGGTTCTGATAATTACTGAACAGCTAATCTATTAATGGTTTAGGTTGGAAGGGACTTTAAAGATCATCCAGTTCCAACTCCCTGAAATGGGCAGGGACACCTTCCACTATCCCAGGTTGCTCAGATCCCCATCCAACCTGGCCTTGAACACTTCCAGGGATGGGGCAGCCACATCTTCTCTGGGCAGCCTGTGCCAGAGCCTCACCACCCTCCCAGGGAAGAATTTCTTCCCACTATCTAATCCAAACCTACCCTCTCAGAGTTTGAAGCCATTCCCCCTTGTCCTCTCTCCATGCCTGTGTCAGAAACCCCCCTCCAACTCTCTTGTAGCCCCATTAGCTACTTAAAAGTAAGAAATACTTTGCCTGATGGTGCTTTGTCTAGTGGTAGATTTATATGAAGTATCTGTATAAAGTATTTCTAAGCAGATGAATTATTAATGACTTTCATATGAAGAAAATCCATTGTCTGTAAAGGCCAACAGGGGTAATTCAGTGCTTTGCTGTTATTGTTGCTCAGAAATCAGGAGTAGTAGAGCACCCTTCCTTGTCACATCCTGCTGAATAATGGGTAAAGAGATCCACACAGCACGGAAAATCCATACAGCATTGTGCAATACTCAGGAAAGAATTTGCAATTCAACCTAGGGTACAAATATAACTGTTGTCTGGGGTCTGTCTCTTTAAGGAGTTTTCTAAAGTTCCATTTTTAGCCTTCTGTGTGTACCTTTTGCAATGGAGTCAGATACAATTTTACATAAACAACCTTTTGTTATTCTAACCATCTAACAATGTTCACATTCTTCTCATAAGGAGGAGACCATTGATGGACTGTTGGGTTGCCCAGTGTGGTTGAAGAGGAAGATTTTCTTCCTCCAATCCATGGTCACAGCTGGAATTCAATAAATGTTAAAGTTGTAAATAAACTGCCCTCTTTTCTCCCTTGGACATCTCAGCGTGTGGGTGTCATTTCTTTGTGTCGTGTGTGACATATAACTGAACAATTGCACTCACAACTGTACTTATTTTCCTGAGGTACTGCTGAAAGTCATCAGCTGGAGGAAGAAATGGAGGGAAGATTCTACTTTTAGACACCATTTAGCTATGAATAAGTGGACCAACTCAGTGGCCAACTCTGATATTATTTCAAACATGACACGGTAGAGGAAGATTGGTGGTATTTGTGCACTTCTGAAGTTATGATTGCAGAGAAGCCTTTTTATCTCTTCTTGCAAAGCAGGTATAGGCTATTCTCTGCTTCAAATAAACTCCCATTAGATAGCACTCTGGCCTTCATCCATCAGGCAAATATTTGCTGTTTGTACAGTTCAAGATTTTTTTTGTCTTCTCAGAAGTTTTATTAATTTCAGTTTAGTACAACAGTTACTTCTATTTGGAAAACAAAGTAGGGGTACCCCCAGTGCCAGACAGTCACTTCCTCAGGTTATCTGATGAAATGCCTGCACTTTACCTTGATGGTTTGCTCAATGCACATGCGTAGTATGGGTATAAATACATCCTGCTTTATTACATTCTCTAATCTATCATCTTGAATATATTAAGCAAAAGAGACAAGTGACCAATGGAATGGAGACCTGCTTTGGAGAGGTAATGATGGTAATTAGAACTATTATCCCAACTGCTTACAAATTTCTTTCCACAGTGCATTTTAGGGTAGTTTTTCTGCCTGCTCCCCTTTTAAATTTTCTAAAGGACTTTTCAAACCAAGTCTCTGTTGTGAATCAAAGTCTTTGAATAACCTTAGATACAGGGCTTTTGCTTTTTATATCAACATTAGCTGGAGGTGAACAAGTGTCCACAGACAGGCGGGAGAGGTCTGGAAAGATCTGCCAATTTCTGGCTATCCTGAAAGTCTGAAACTTCACAAGAGAGAGCAAAAGACAGCACTCATTTGAAAAGTTACTTTAGAACTGGCACAAAAAGGCAAATGCCTCTGGAATTCTTTTTGTCCTCAGTGTTTCCTTAGCTTTCCTCCCTCAAGGGAAAAAGCCACTGTATCTGAAAGCTTTCCCTCCAGCTGGCTGCTGGCCATTAATCCTCTTGTGTTTGCCAGCTCAAGAGTGCTCACTGCTTGTTCTGGGCTTCACTCCTTTCCCAGTTTCTCCTTCCTCTAAGAGCCAACTGCTTTTTTTTGTCCAAATCTATATCTTTTGTCAGGATGGAGATCATCAGCATTTGGTGGGAATTTAGGTCAGGAAAAGGTGAAGTTTTCTTGCAGCCTGTCAACTTACTTTCTCTTTTGTTTTATTGTGTGTGAGAAACGCTGCATTTCATGTTTATCGCCCTGTGAAATGTAATGTCTCTGTTGGGAAAGGAGAGAAAAATTAATCATTTTTATGATTAATTTCATTTAAAATGTTTGGTTTATAATTTTTTTGCTCCAGGCAGTAGAAGTTGCCATTTCTTGCTTTCTGCCACCCTATGTGCTGGTAACACAAAATTCACAATTTCACAGATTAGTTTTATTTTCACTCAAAAGATTGCAGTAATCACAGAAAGAAACTGATGACCTTTCAGAATTTTTCTTGTCAGCATTTTTTTTTCCTTTTCAGCTGTTAGAATGCTTTAAAGTCAGGTTTGGTTCTGGGGTTGTTTTCTTTTCTTTGAAAAAACAGGTGCTGCATTCATGTTCCCATGTAGTCCATTAAGGGAGTACATTTTTATATAACTATTCAAGCACATAATACATGAGTCTTTTAATTAAACTACCTAAGTGAATATCTTAATGAATTAAATGTAATCATCTTGAAAAGTAATTTTGATTCCAGATTTTTATGGTAAGAAATATAATTTAAAGCTATTTTATGATGAAGCACTTTATTCTTTTTTATAACCTTTCTTAAAAGCATATGGAAAAACATGGTTTCTAACTGAGCTGTACAGGAGTATACTAACCTGGAATAATTTAATCCATGAAATTTCATGTGAATATGTGGAGACTTACAAAATTCTCTTAACACTTTAATTTTAAAAATACGTGTGTTGTAAAGTGTTTATGGTTTAATTAATTAACTGTTTTTGCATTCTGTAATGTCTGTTTCATCTGTACCAATGAGATGAAATATGCTGTAAGTAATTCTAATTATTTTTTTCAGTCATGCCTGAAAACCTTGGAAAAATTTACAGGTAAAAATTGTCCTGTGTGTATAGAAATGTGTCTTATGTGTATAGACATCCTATGTGTAGAAAAGAGCAGTATCAAACCAGAGTAATACATGATGGGGCATGCTTAGTTAGACTTTATGAATTAGGTAAGCCTTACTTCTGCTACAGGTGTGTCACCGGACAACATTTCTTAATAATGTCCCAAATGCATTACACTTTCAGTAAGAAACAAGATAGAATGAATGCAGTACAAAAGCTAAAGTTTAAAAAACACCTCATTAAATAATTTTTTTTATATAAATAATGAAATTATATAAGCTCGAGTTTCCTCCTCTGGAGCAGAATTGTGTCTGAGAGAATTCAAGCTTCCTGGAAGGGATATATTGTTAGAAAAAAAGACTTGAGAGAAGCAGTGCCTTCCAAGGATAAAAATATTAAGAAAGCAATTACTTGACAAGAAGTTATGTTGTATTTGCTTCCTTGGTCTGTTTCCTTGGGGTCATTCAGCTCCCTTAAATCAGAACTCCCGAATATCAGCTCCTTCCCCCTTCACTTATTCCTTCTTATTCATACTAAACATGCAGCACTGGAGGCACTCAGTTGTTTTGTCAGCCTGTTCATTCCATCCTCTTTAGAATCAATGCAAAATCCTTCCCTGTAGCAGAGAAAAAGAATATGAAGGTGACTGAAGAATGCTGATGTAACACTCAAAAGTGCTCAAGCCCTTAAGTTTGGAATAAATTAACCTGTCAGCAGATTGTGACTGTCCTCAAGAAGCACGACTGGAACAGACAACGGCAACACTGATTTTCCTGCTGTTTGAAAGCCTGGGGAAGCAGATGTAGGCCACTTTCCCAAGAAGGCTGCCAGTTTCCCATGGACCCAAGATACCATGCTAAGCCATGAAACAAGGTCTCAGCAACAGGAGGTTGAAGAAGGCTCCTAAATATGCTGAAAGCTGCAGCTGAATGTTGTTGGTCAAAATTTCTCTAACTGAACTTCAGATGGCTACAGCAGCAACCCTCCAAGCTACCTCCCCTGGGCTAGCTTTGGGTCTCTCTTTGGTAGCTGGCTGCCCACATTTCAGCCCACAGTTATAAATGCCATGGGAAGGTCTTCATCCAACAGTGTCCACAGAGAGGCCTCAGCAGTAGGAACTCACTCTCCCATGTAACACTTCAGGATTTTACAGGGAGCAAAATGGGCACTGCTTTTCCACCTTCTTTTAAAAATAAATTTACAAAGCCTTCCCATAACCATTAGCCAGGTTTGAATAAATTCAGTGCAAGTCATGATTAAAGGACTTGCACTTGTTTTTCTTAGTGGCTTTCAAGTGGGAACTGTAGATGAGTCTTCCTGCTGTTAGCTCTTACACTTTTAAGTGTTGGTTAATGAAAACATTAAAGAAAGTTTTCACAAGGAGCTATCCATTTCCAGACTCTAAGAAGCTTTTCTAAAATAAAATTTGCTTCTCAAAATTGAACTGTGCTTTTAAAATGTCACTTCCTAAACATTAGCATAATCAAATGGCATCACAATAGCAAAAAAAAACAAAACAAAAACCACCAACTATTTTTTTAATAACCTTGCCGCCTCTGGAAGGATCACAAAGGTTAAATGTCAAGTTTCATATGCTTAAATAAATATCACAAAATAAAAAAACAAGGTCTGAAATATTAGTACTAGGAAGAACACATATTGCTCCTTTCAAGGGGCTACAGTAGCCCTTATTACACCTGGCATTAAAATTTTTAATAATCTAGATCAAAGGAGATAAGAAAGGTCACTGAAACCAAAGCAGGCTAATTTTTAGCACTCCTATACACAGAGAGCAGGGTGTTGCTTCAGCATGTTAGGTAGTGAATTTCTTTGATCCTACCTATAAATGTCACTCTGTATGTCATTTAATTGTGGTATAGCCTTTTATTGGTGCAATTAAATCTTTTCTAATGCATTACATTATCTCCAGCTCTGCTAAAAATCCTGTCATTGTTTAGGAAGCGAGGTAAGTCATTGTGAAATGATGCAGTTGACTTTTTAGCTTCTTCCTCCCCCCCTCCACATGATTTCTCCCAACGATTTTAATTTAAATCTCACCAAACAGTATAATGGTCCTGGAATTTGTTTAGTGGTTTGACTTCCTTTATCACACAGAGATGGTAAACATTCTGTTGCTAACCTGAAGAGGCTCCAAGCAGCAAAACTAGGAGGATATTAAACCAGTAAAAGCTTATCAACTGATTCATTGATATGCTGTAAATTCCAGCCTTTTCATTTTACTTTTGAGGGCTGCCATAAGTCAACACATTAGTAAGCAATTTGCTGACATGGGATCACTTAAAAAGGCTTCCCCATGGACAAAGTTCACCCCAGTGCTTTGTTTCATCGTTTCATTTTATCATAGTCTTGTGCTGCTGTACAGATGACTGATGCAGCTTTGCATACCGATGGGGGATTTCACAGTCACTTTATGCCACTCTGTCCAAGCTCTAGGAAGTCTCAGACATAAAATGTACAGGATATGGTGTTTTCAGAGCGAAATTCAATTGCTCTGTTTCAGTTACCCTAGGATTAAAAAAAAAAAAAAAAAAAAAAAAGTTATTCAGTATTATGCATTAAAATAGAGCAGAATTTAATTTTTACATTCTAGAACACAACAAGTTATTCAAAATGCTGATTTCCTTCCTCTCTGTTCACATTGATAGTTCATGCTGATTTAACAGTTAGCAAAAATTCTGAGTTAAATTTCAGTTGCACTTCTTTTTCTTCCCAATCTTAGACTTTATTTACAGATTGATGGATGAGTTGGGTCAGGTCATACTACAGAAAATCCAGGAGTAGCTCAAAGAAGATAGTATCTTAGCAGCAGAGGAACTTCATAGATCCCTGTCTCATGCAGGAAAAGAGTTTTAAGAGTTTTCCTCCCTTTTTTTTTTTTTTTTTTTCAGTTCCAGCTTAAGGACACTTACTTGCTTACAAAACCAGGTCAGGTCTGGTCAAGTCTAATACCACTATAAATGAAGACCAAGCATAACTCAGGGCAAGAAGTGTTTTCAAATTGATCAACCTTTACTTGATGATGAACAGAAACACCAAGTTATGAAAGAGATGAGTATAATCTTACCCCATTCTTCCTGAAGCCAGATTTCAATATGAAATCAGGAAGGGCAGTTAAAATTGCAATGCAGAGTTTCAGTTCTAGAACCTGATGCCTTAAGTTTTAGCTGTCATGTTTTTCAGATCCTGTGCTGCCTGGGGGTGCAGTTCTGAGCCTCACATTCAGCGTCACTCAGCTCCCTTCACAGAGCAGGGAAGCAAAACAAATCCTTTCCTGCTGCAGACCAAGGACAGCCTTCAGGCCCAAAAGCACAAACAAGGGTGGGCTGAAGGGAGGAACAAGGATGAGACCTCACAACCTGAAGATGTAATTGGACAATTAAACCCCCATATGCAAATGGACCAAAACTTATGAAAATGTACAATCTCATGACTGGCCAGCCATTTTGTGACCGTTCTAAGTTGACCTTGGGAGTAGCCCTGGTCAGGCCCTGTCCTGCCCAAGGTGTATCCTAGAGGCCTTTCAATAAATATCTACTTTATTCTCCAGCTCTCTGTTTCAGGTCAGCCTTCCCAAGGCATCAAACCCAACTAACAAGAGTCAGGTACAACTTACTTACCAGGGTTGTTACTGATTAAATACACCCAAAATATTAAAGATATAAGCAGTGCTTCACGAGTCATTCAGAGAGCACACGGTGTCACTGGTCAGGATTGTTTGGAGACCACAAAGTGTAAATATTGGAGGAGGCCTGTGGTGGGACTGTTGTTTATTTGTTTTTTGTTTTACACATACCACTGAAGGTCAGTGTGAACGCCTGTGTGGCAGAGCCCGGGATGTTTCCTCCTTGACTGAGCAGCCATGAGGGGAAGCACCAGGTTCCCCCGCTGCTCTTTGGTGCACAGAATTCTCTCACAGAGTACAGGAGAGGCTGCTGCTTTTCCCATCACTTTGGGATTTAAATATATCCCCAATACAAAGGCTCTCAGGGAACTTCTTTATGTTAATTTGCTACGTTAGCATTTACTAACAAGGAAACGAATCCAGTTCCTACTGACAAATGGATACATCCTTTCAATACCTTGTTGTGTTAGGGATCATTTGGGAACACAGTAAGTCATAAGAGACTTCAGTTAGCAGTGAATCAGACCATAGAATAAAAAGAATATGAGATCATGTTAGCAGAAAATTTAGGAAATTCAAAGTGTATATAAATTCTTAGTAAGTTTCCCACATCATTTCCATATTATTTGTGATATTTGGGCTCTTAATTTCTTTGGGTCTAGAAAAGTTCATTTTAAATGCTCTGATATATGCTATGAAGGGTCACTTTTGCAGTTGGAAGGGAGCAGATGTGCTAGTAGAGAAAAGCTACTAAAAGAAAAAAAAAAAAAGTCAAATGAAACAATAGGAAAGTGTTAAGGTGCCATGAGGCTGTCTGACCTTGAGCTCAACCCTTCTGCCTCCCACCTCCCAAGCCACACTCCCTGAAAAAATGGCTCCTTTTCTTATCAGGTTTTCTCTCACAGGAAATGCACAGAGAGAAAGGCTCACGTTGCCTGGTCATGACACAGATGTCAAAATGTCCCTTAAAACTGCTGCACACATTCATGGGCAGAGACACACAGACAAGTCTAAGACCTGTGTGAGTCCCTGCAGAGCTTTCAGATACAGGGGTACATTAGGAGCAAATGGCCACAGTGAGCTGGGATTGCACTCAGGATTATTACATTCAAGAAAAGCAATCCTTTTAGGTATTTATTTTGTTGAGCCCCTGTAAGAGCATCCTCAGATATGAAGATGAGATTGCTCAGGCCTATATGCAATATGCAGAAACATACTCAAGGCAGTAAAAAGGCACAAAAATCTATACTGAGGACAACACCTGAGATGTCTCCTCTCCCACTGCCTGTCAAAAAAAACCAATCCGAACCAAGCAACCCCCCAAAAAAATACAGAGAAAGAACTGAAGATATGATGGGCCAGAGCTCAAACTTGGAGGTTTCTGTGTCCAGTTGAGCTCTGCATTTCAAAAATACCTAAGCATCCCCACAGACAGCAAAAAGGATGATAAGAGGCCTCCACAAAACTGTTGAGGGAATTGGGGGTCACTTCTCATGCAGAAAATAAAGGGAAATGTAACCTTTCAGGTGTGGAAAAAGCTGGTGCAAGCAGAAAGGCTTGTTTTACTATGGATGTTTGAGAACAAAATTAAAGCTTAAAGCATGGCAAGGGCCCTTCACATTTGACATTTATGAAATCTTGGACAATTAAAAACTGGAATATACTGCCTCGAGACAGCACAGCAATCCCATCACAGATAGCCCCTGCCAGGCTGGTTAAATACCAGGAATAACGCAGCTATGTTTGATCCTGTGCAGCTGGATGGATCAAACATCTCCAGGTCCCTTCCAGCCACGTGATTCTTGAACTTTAAAAACAGCCTAAACTCTCCTGTGAAATGGAATTTAAACTCTGAAGCTGTTTAAGTTACAGACAGTTTAGGAAGCATGGTGGTCAGGGGTTTAAGATATAAAAATTGCCCTTCAGTCAAACGATTAAGCATTGAAAATTACTTACAAATTACATAATGAGCATACTTTGCTATAAACAATCCCCACTGGCCTAAAGCAGAGGGTTCAAATTAATTGCACATCTGTCTTAAAACAGATGGCTGTGATGCCTCTGAATGTAGAGGAATCTTCATCACATTCTCTCTCTCAGCTATTTTAGAAATGCAACCATTTGAGAATCTCAAAAGCAGGTTAAATTGGGAGGAGGAGGAAGAAGAGAGAGGAACACAGCTATTCATACCAATTACTGACACAGATGCTTATTTTTTCACTGCTTGTAACAAAAAAAAGGCACAAAACTCCGCTATAAATCACACTTTACCTTTATTGAAAACACAGTAAAAAAAAATTTCCTACAAAACATTCAGTGTAACATTTCAAACAAAGGAAGAAAAACATAATACCACTACTTTCCACAAAACAAAACAAAACAAGCCTAGCTAAGGCAGCAGATATTTTCTTTTTTTTTTTTTTTTTCTTTCTTTAACAACAAAATACCCACAACAGAGAACATTATAAATCATAATTCTGGATGATCTCAAATGAACCAGGAAGGATTTGGTGGGGAGAAGGTATCTACACCAAAAACTGTTGTGATTAAAGTAACACTCAAAGCACATTTTTTCAGCTGTGTTCTACCTTGGTCAGATACATCCATGTGAAAAAGAAGTTCAGCTGCTCAAGACTCCGGAGTTTATAAAACATAAAGCACAAATCAGACCAAGAGGGGACCACCAGTTCCATTCAGCACCTCCCAGCCTCACACAGTTTAGAGATTGTGCGTAATTTTTTTCTTTAGTTTTGTAAACTGTGATATTAACCTGTAACACTGCAGTGACAAACCTGAATGTGCACAGTGAAGGTACCTGCTGCCACCATCACAGCCCAGCCAGCAGCACCAACAGCCACAGAAAGGCCAGCTCAGAACTGTGTGTTTTTGTGGTCATGCCACCCAAGCACACATGAAGCCAATTCCATGTGACAGGGATCAGGGTGCCAGCAGCACTCTGAGAACATCTTTAGTCTCCTCACTGGGAATTTTAAAGACAAAATTTAGTGGAGACAAGAGCAACACGTGATTTCTATTTAGGTAATGTGAGGTTGGGTCCCAAACCCCACAGGAAAGGAAATGCACCCTTTTTTGTGTATATGTGTTTCATACACACACACACACACCCCCCAAGATTTCAAATCCCATGACCCAAAGGTATCTTCTTTTTCTACCCTCTTTAAAGCAACAGAAATCACACCAAATAAGGCAAAAATACCTTGAAACCTACCTTTAAGAAAGTAAAAGTGACTAAAAATTTTTGTTACACAAAGCCGAGGAGGAGAAAGTACTCACAGAGATTTTGTGACTCTTAAGAATTTTGGTCCAGACTTGAAAAAACTCATTTTTAGGGGGCAAGGGAAATCATGCACCAGCTAATTATCTTAAGCATTTAAACACACCCACTGAATCCACTGCACAGGTATCACCATCATGCCACTGCTCTGAATGACCAATTCACATGGGGAGAGAAGGCTCAGAATGTGCTCATACACGTGAGATAGAAAAATCCAGAGAACAGGTGAAGAGCCTCACCTCGGCATCTCGCAAAGCCTGACCCAAAGAGGGCTGACACAAAGTGTGTCCACCTCCCACTGAGGGAGGCAGTGAGAGCTGAGGTCTCTCTGCACATCCCACAGCAGATGAGCTGCAGAGCAGGTCCACGACAGGAGCCACCCAGCAGTGACAGCCACCCCAGGGTCCCCAGTGGCCCAACCAGCTCGTTCCCTCCCTGAGAAGTGGGGCTGCACCCTCACACCACTGAAAGCTAAAAGCACAAAGATATGCAGTGACTAAGCCCTCTCACTCATGATTCAAACTGACTTGAGCTCTTGGTGATTTGTTAGAGGACCCTCTAGTGACAGGATTGCTTAAATGAAGTCAAGTGGTAAAAAACTAATTAATAAAAGTGAACATTTTTGTAGTGGAAGAACAGTTCTAACTAGGGAATATCTCTGTACAGGCTATGTGGGAAAAGAAATACATTAAAATCAAAGCAAGTACCCCAATACTTCAGTAGCTGGTATCTATGGAAGCAGGGAATAGATAAGGAATGCAAAATAAAGCCCTTTTCAGGAAAGGGGCTTCATCCAGTGATGCTGACTCTAAAACTTAATGTAATGGAGGCAGGGAGAAAAGCAACAGCAACACCTGGGGTTAGTGATCAACAAACATCTAGAAGCAGCATTCCAAAGTGCTCAAGTAGGTACATATCAACATTCAGACACCTAAAAGCCTTTAAGAATTAGGATTTCCTAATTTGATGTAAGACTTTCATACAGATACAGTTTCTAAATAGCTTGGAATTCAGTATGTCAAGAATATCAGCATTTACAGGATATTTCTCATACTATCTCTGACTGTTTGGAGTCACCCTCTATACTTGTGAAAACATTTAATGCTATGTATATAAAAAAATTACAAGCAATAAACGAAACTAAAAAGGTAATGATAAAATATGATAATTAACACAAAACTAACAAGCATCCTCAGGTTTCTGTTGCCAAGACAGAGATACCTTCAGAAGTTCACAGGCTTCTATAAAAGTCCAAGATACTGTTTCACTGTGAATCACAAATGAGATTTTAAGAAGTGATGAATTTTTTTTCAGTGTCAGTGAATTACTGGCTTATTTAGAGAACACTAATTTGCATACTAATGATACTTATATCCTCTTTTTTGTTTGAAAGAAGAGTTTTAGGTGCTTTAATTGTGAAATATTTCAAAAGCCTTCCATTAAAGTTGCCTTCTGGTATGTTTGCTTACAGTGCATAAATCAAATCTATGTGGATTTTTCTGCTATTTCATGTTTTGTCTATCTCAAGGGGGCAAGGTAGAAAAGGGGACAGAAGTTGCATCACCATATGGCTGGTGGCTGTGGCCTTAGTTTGTGCTTGCTGAATGGGATAAATTCAAAAGGAACATTTTTGTAAAGTTCAAATCCTGATAATGTGACTGAAATAACCTGCCAGCTTACCAATAGCAAATTCAGTGTTCATGGGTTGGGGAGGGAAGTCAGTGTAGGCAATATTGTCTCAACTCAGCACTAAAATAACAAAAATCCTAATACTAGGAGGTAGGGAATCTTATTTCATTAAAGCAATTAAAGCTTTACAGTTCACATCAACACTTTTTTTTTTTTAAACAAAACTAAGTACATTTCTTTTTGAAAAGGTTATTTATGTGGCCTTATTTATGTGTCTCTGTTTAGATTATTTCAGCTTGATTTAAAAAGTGCTATTTTCAAGATCAGAGAATGTGTTAAACAGGATTTAGCTGTTTTCCTGTATTTGTTATTTCAAAATTTTGAAATAACACTAAGGGTAAGGCTCACCTGCTGTACATATACCACCACCCCACTTCTGAAAGAGGAAGCAGAGATGGGAAATAACCTAGAGCATGCTTCAAGAACTCAAGGAAAGCCACATGCAGGAAGAGGCCAAGCACTTTCTGTTTCTACCTATTCCTTTCTCATTTAGATTGTAAGTTCTTTAAGAAAAGGGCCATCATGTCTTCAACTCCACAGCACATGTGAGCACCTCAAGTAGCATCAGCTGCTGCACAGACTCACAGGTGAGTGGCAGAGACACAGTGGGATGGACAGGGGCTGCAGCCCCTTGGCACCCATCACTCCTGGTGACACAGGGGAGGATGTGCCACTCCTGGTGACACACAGGAGGATGTGTCCCCATGTCCATCCTGCCAAGCACCTGCTGCAGGAGCTCCTGCCTGCACGGGCAGCCCAGCTCTCCCTCCACTGGTGCTCCAGGTGGTACTTGGGAACCAGACAAGGAAAACAATTTGTCAAATCTTTTAATTTGTATGACACTAAAACAGCCAACAGGGTCAAAGGTATCAGAAGAACAGGGCCAAAGATAAACACCACATTACAGACAGTAAACAAAGCTCCCTATGAATGCAAAATTGTTACTTGTACAGTAACTAATACTATTATTTTTTAGCTTAAAGTGATAAGCATGTGTGCTTTATGCTTAGAAACCCAACATATATTACAATTCTGCAATTGCATTTTCAATATTGTGCTACCAACACGGAAAAAAGCCAAAAAACAGCTAACTTAAAACACTCAGTTTACATCTATTTTTTGGTCTTGTGTGGTATCTAGTTGAAGATGGAAGCATTGATGTGCTTTTTGCCTCGTAAGAAGTGAGGCAGATGTTAATGTTACTAAGATCAGCTGTATATACCTTGAAGGTATAGACCACCTGACTCTACATGAGTCAAAATACTAGGAATGTATTGTCAATATCCATTAATGAATTACCAGTTGCTTGTACTTAAGTGACCATATGCTTCTGTGAAAAGTATACAGTGACCTGTATCTTGCATGCAGTGACAAAGCTTTGCATAAGCACGTCATTTTCAAGGCCAAAGGCGTATTTTACTGTAGACAGTGTCACAATATCAGCAGTTGATTTTAAAACAAAACACTGTCAGTAGTTGCACAGGGTAGCTCTGAATTTCTCACCCATCTTGGAAACCACACAGCACCTCAACCATCCCACAGAGTCCAGTGTAAAGTCTTCCCTAACGTAGCCTTAACCCACACATCCGCCTGCAGAATCCAGCAGAAGGGGTGGGAACAGTCAAGGCTCTAACATTTGTTTTGAAAAATAGTTTTAAAGTCTTGCCTGAAGTTTGGGTGCTTCTTGGCAGGAACTGCCCCTGCTCAGTTGAAGTAATTGCCCAACTCACTTGCAGAAGCCACACACACATTACAATCCACCTTTTTCTGTGTTCTTAGGTCACTGATGCCATGATAAACATCTCTCCAAAGGCACAAAGAGCAAGACCTATGCTGGTTGATACTCCTATGTTTATTCCTAATAATAATTTATTCAGAGTGTATTAACTGTCTAAGCCTTGTAACAAAAATATTTCTATGAAGCTAACTGGCCTCACACACCACAATTCAGCAGCCCCACTAAGACATGAGGACAATTTTGGTCATACAATGACTCGCATGAAAAAGTGGACATATTTCAGTTTTCAACTATGATGCCAATACATAAGGCTACAAGCTCTGAGAATACCTGACTGATGCCCCTAATAATATACCTCCCAATATTTTAAATATAAGCTCATTTTAGAACAACTTTTAATTATAGTGCTGTTATTGGTTGCAGAACTTTGACTCAGATAAACATTTCTCACTACAGTGTCAGCATTAAAGAGAAAAGATACTTGTAAATCTTAGTGAAATCAAGTAATTTTACTTTTTCTTCCAAGACTTGATACAACACATCAATAGTCAGTTCAATAAACCTTGAATTTATACTAATCACACACACCAAAAAAAAAGTAATTTTCTAGCATCATATTTACTACAGAAATATTTACATTATGCCCCAGTTCAAGTCAGAAAAGGCAGCTGCAAAAAAGATAAATCCTCATGTACTGGAGCTTGATTTTTGAAGCACTTTAGGGGGAAAAAACCAAGCAGACCTTCACACACACAGCAATAAGGTCTACAGCTCAGAGCAGTCATCTCAGGAGAACAGCCAAAGAGTTTCTGACACAAGGTTTACCTTATTTTGGAACCACACTGGAAACCAAGTTGTCACCAACTAATATAAGACCTCAAACTACAGACAGGCAGACTTGTTTTACAGAAACGGGAAATGAACAGGAAAATTTTCTGGCTCCCTACATGATGGACACTCACTGAAGGCATCCCCATTCCAGTCTGTTTGAAGATTACTTGTGGCCAAGCAGGACAAAAGTGCAACCAGATTCTGAATACTTACTTGGTATTTTTCTTTACTATGAACTGCTTAATTCCTAAGGCTGCAAGGAAATGCTACAAGAAAGGACATTATCACCCACTGATGCCATCTTGAATCTAAGGCCTCTGAGCAGTTAAACTGTAACGCTGCAGAAATTCAAACTACCAAGACTGAACACACAAGTTTCACTTACCAAACCACCTACTGTCATCTCTATAACCTTAGAATTTAATTTACGATATCTACACATATAGGCCTATATACATGTTCATGTGTACATTATAAAACAGTGACAGATAACTGGATTATGCCACTGAACAGAAATCCTGGTAACTGAAGCATAAATTCAAAGAAATTTACTTCAAATTAAAGATTGTAGAAAACTGCAGCTGCAGCCTCCTAGGCCTGTGCTCCTTGCATTGATTCCAGGTACTGCTTACACACAGTAGTTCACCAAGAGTTTTCACAGGGGGTACTGGGTAGGGGAAGGGACCTCCATGGCACAACAGCTCACAGAACTGTGACAGCTGTGACAAGGGGTCTACACAGCTTTTTACAAAGCATACTAGGCTCAGATTTAACAATGAAGTTAATCTTCATCTTGGACTTCTGTAAGACATCGTTTGACCACCAGTAAAGCAAGCTGGCATTTAGAGCTAAGGACAGAGAGCAGAAAACACTGGCCTTCCAAGAAAGCTCCGTGACACAGCCTACTGCATCCAGCACCGAGGCAACTGTGCTCTCTCCTGTCCTTGTGAACTCACTCTCAGTAGAGCTGCTTACCTCCTGTCACGGATACCTACCCCAGGTACTTTACATTTCCAGTAAGGGTCACATTGGCCTTCAAGTGTATTTTTTTTTTTTTTTTAATCAAGTCCCAAAGTTACTCTTTATAGCTGTGTTTGTATAACACAGGAGGTACTGTGCATTCAAATGGTAACAAGTTTAAAAATAAAAGATGTGAGACTTTGAACAAATAAAAAGGAATGCATTTTTCTCTTCAGCTTCCAGTCTTCAAGGCACCTCCTGCATTAACTTACTGGGAAATAAACAAGCAGACCAAAAGTTCACTGGAAAGTGAAGAATCTGACAGACCTAACTTCCTCAGAAGCACACAGCATCAAAATGAGACAATGCTCAAACCCAATTAACAATGAAAAGCAGTATAAAAATGCTGATGAGATGACAGGAATGCCATGAGGTTGATGTTTTCAGCTGTTGATTGCAGGTGATTGTTATCACAGTGTTTTCTGATGCCCATTTGCAGAAGGCTTTGTCTCCGAGTCTCTTGGGTTGTTTGATAGATGAAGTTTATCTAATCCTGCAAAACATTACAGAATAAGGAAAAACTAAGACTCCCCTTGCCTCATGCACATAGGTATTCAAAAGAACAACACAGACAATCCAAATTCTACTGTGTTTTTGCAGACTTCTCATTTGCTGAGGACCAGAATTGATGTTCTACCTCCTGTAAGAATTGCTTCTGGGAAATTCCCTCAGTGTTGTTTAAGTGAGAAAATCCATTACAGTGAACAAGCATGGAAGACAGGGAATCCTAACTCTCCATTGCTTAATTCACAGACTCAGATGTTAAGAACCAAGAAAGATTTGAAATAATTTACCCTGTCACATACAAAGACCTAAATAATTACCTAAAATATTTCTTTCAAACTCTAACACGTGTCTGTAAATCATCCACTGCTGATTTTAATGTCATTGGTGATGACCAGATCACTTCTTTAAACTATTTAAATGTCCAATTACATTTTTAGGACTACACTATTACTGATTTTTCTCTGTTTCCAGCCATTTGTTCCTACTGCACAAATCTCTACAGCGAATGCTAATTCAAGTCTCACATCCTGCCCCAGGCAAGCAGTTACATTATTCTTTTTTTTTGAGGGGGGAGAGATGAGGAAATATGGCAAATTTAACCATAGTTTATTCAAAAGAGGCATGATGTCAGTCCTTCCTTGCTTGCTGCAGCTCCTCTCTGAAGTGTCCTATCAAGTCGTTAAAATTAAGGATCAAACCTGGAAAGACTTTCTTATTCATTTTGTGTAGACTACACTGAATGTTTTACTAAAGTGCCACAATGCACAAAGTTAAATTTCTTGCATTATTGGAATTCCAAAATTGACTGCACTACCAAAACACCAAAATCTCCTTAATATTGTCTTAACTGTAGTCCTAATACGTGAATTTTCTGGTCATAGGCCAATTTTGGTTTTCATTCTTTGAATTCCATGGGACAGCATGGAATTTTTCAGTGATGTACAGCACTGAAAACAAACACAATTTGTGCCAGAAATCTGTACATTTCAGGGTTTGTGATTCCCTGCTTGTGTCAAATCCAGTGACCATTACCCCACTACGACTGCACTTTTGTGTTTGTTAATCTGCCTTTAACATCTGTAATTTTTATTAAACACTTTAGTTCTAATTATTTTACAACAATTTTAAACTAATCTTCCACCAGCACTCTGGGAAGTGCTTGGATTTTGTTTCAGCACCACAATTCTGAAAGCAGTGAAAATTAACATGAGTAACTTCTAGATAATGCAAATGAATCCTCAGTTACAAAGAAAAACTGAAGTTTCAGCATTAATCCTCTCAATTTAAGCAAATGCTATTTTAGGGACCTAAAGAGAGAGGAGCTTTGTTAATTAGTAAAGATAAGATGAGGCAACAACAATAAAAAAGTTAAAAATATTTTATCCTCTTAATATCAAATGTTTCAATCCTTTCTTCTATGGTCAAGAAATACCAATGCAAAATTTGATCAATTTTTTGATTATATCAGGTACAGGTTTTACTCAGCCAGTTGCTAAGGTTCTGTACGTTCTGTACAAAAAAAAATATGAATAGATATTCCAAAAAAAAGTGTGACAACAAAGCAGTTAAGATCTCTGCTAACTATTATTAGGGAACTAGTAAGTTGCTTTAAACAAAAAAGAAAAAAGCCAACCCAACCAGCTGAAGATTTAATTTGGAATAATTGCTCATAGCAATGAGAACGTTTCTGTGCTCTCCAAAGACTGAAAATCCAACTGGAGATGAATAAGTACCACAGGCATATCCTTAAAATCAACATTTTACCTTGGACTCCTCAAAAAAAACCCACAATCTTATTCATCCTCACACCTTAACTTTGAGAAATTGCCATCAAAAGAACAAGTATGCTGTGAGCTGTGACAGAACTCTACCAGTAGCACATCAAGGTGCCAGTGGTGGAGAAAGGGAACGGTCAAGCACACAGTGAATTCCCAGGGCTGTGTTACCTATTGCCTTCAGGAGCTCTTCTCGCACAGCAGAAGTGAACTTTCTCACCAGACACAATGTTGTCATGATAGCAAAGAGCAAGTTGTAAGATAACACAATATAGAAGTTCCCCAGCCAGTTGAACCTTCCAAAGTCTCCAAGGAGATCAAATCTGGTGATTCCTGTTAAATTGCATGCAAGATTTAGATCAAAACATTCATAGCATTTTTTTTAGGAAACACAAAAATCCCCTTCTATTACATTGACATTTCGATGCAAAATTCTTACAGACAGCACACCAGAAGACACATGGTTAGACACACAAGACTATGTTTGTTGGTCACAACTGTAAGACACCTTTATCAAAATGAGTTTTTAAATTTCATAGTAAAATGCTTGAATAATGGGAGTTAAAATTAATTGTCTGTTCTAGGTAAGAACTCTTTATAATTTCAGTAAATGTAACTACAAAAAAATCAGCTTTAGTATGAAAACTACTTGAAACCTCAGCTTCTATAATATACTTAATGATTCCAGAAAAGAATGAAATGCATCTTGAGCTTTTAAAAAAAAAAAAATAAAACACACAGGTAGCAAACAGCCATTCTATGAGAGTCACAACATCTTATGGTAAACAGTAAGCCTTTTAAGTGCTCCTTCAGAGCACTGCTTTGAAACCATAGTTTAAAGACGTCTTTCCAACTGCAGTTTTTCTCCTGGATACACCCACCACTACAGCCATGGAGCATTTGCACAGAAGGCAAAGAGGCTGAAATATGGTGCTGACAGGTGTTCTTCACAGGGCACCTCCAGCCCTGACACTTGGGCTTTGTGCTGATCAAAGGCCTGTCAGTCACTAATTAAGTGAAGACCATTTTTCTGAAACATGGAAACATCTGCAAGGTGTAGGGCCCATTGCAGAAAGCAGAAGAGGAAGAAGCACAGGTTGTTCCTTTGTCAGCTGTCATGGAGTACTGCACTGAACACATGGCAGAACATTGAGACCACAGCCACATGACCATTGTCTAGGATTCAAATGCCACTGTATTCCCAGAAAACCTTTGGCACACATGATGTTAGAGGGAAGTGTGCCCTCACAGCAGTGCAAAAGCAGGAAGCTGACCCTGTCCCAGAACTAAAATGGCAGCAGCAAACGAGACAATCACAAAGTAGCCCTGGCTCTGAAACTCATGAAAGCTCCTGATTTTCTATCATCTTATTTTGAAAGTGTTTTGGGGCTCTTCAAAACTGACTTCAAAAGTGATAATAAATGAAGAGACAGAATTAAGGGTCAGTTGCATCTCTCCCAAGGGTAAACCTGACACTTTGGAATCTCACTCTACCTGGATACCCAAGACTTGCTAGCCAGCTATCACAACGTTAAAAGATACACACACTTCTTTAATGCAGCATCAGTCATTTAAATTGAAACATGGGAATTGAATTTGGTATCTAAGGAAAAAATGCTGAAATGAAGAAGTTTCAAAGGATTAAACAAAACAATCACTGATCAAAAGAGCCAGGGAGAAATACTAAAAAGGCACAGAAGGTCTTAACACAGAAAGAAGAAACCAGCTGTCTGAATTAATTGGTAAAGAGATGAAGGACAATAAACACAGAGCTGCTTTCCCACTTGAAGGAAAGCAGTGTCCTTAACATTTCCAAAGCAGCAGTGTTTTAGTCAGACTGTGGAGTCACATGAAAATTAAGTCAGGTTTGAATGTACAGGCTTCCAAAACTTTGAAGGAAAAGGAACAAAACAGGCAGAGCACTGGAGTTGCCTGGAAAATGAATGACATTCCTTGACACATAGAGGTCCAGAAGAAAAGTGAGCCATACAGCAGTGTTACAAGGACAAACAGAAATGAACCCTGACACTTCTGTTAGAGTAGGTGGGACAATTATTGTCCATAAATTACACTCAATTTCTTCCTACAAACAGAAAAAGTCACTGCTCATCAGAAAAGTGACACAGTAACAGTCTGTAAACGCATGGGAGAAAAAGGTTAAAAAGGTTTTGATGACTTTCCTACAGAAGCAGTATCTACTCAGCCCACAGAGAAAAAAAATCAAGATTTTTAATAACTCCTCAGTAATTGAATAAAAACTTGCATATCTAGTGGCACAAATAGATACACACAAAAGCTGACGAAACTTTACCAAATAAACTATTAAAGAATTCTTCAGGTTAAAAATAAATAGCAGGTTTTAGACAGCACACACAAATAAATTTAAAATTCCCATTTACTTGCACAATATAATACTCAAGTGTAGAATTCTAGGAAAACTTCCATATACTAGAAAGTTCGATTTTCTGTGGAATTCTTTGTTTTTGTATTCTTGATTATTAAGTGCCTTGTTCCCAATTTGTTTCTCTGTGATTAGCAACATGGTGCTGGTTGGAAACATTTCTAAAGGGCTGCTAAAAAGCTAAAAAGTTCTGGGAAAATATAAGTAAACTTATTTTAGATTAAAACGTTCCTGGAATTCTAGAAGAATGACAGATTAGACATATCCACCACCTACATATCTAATTAGAATGCTATGAAACATGTAAGAAACTATTTCCATTTTTGAAAGTTGAAAAAGGTCAGCGCCTGTATTAGATAACTTTTGCTTTTTCACCTTTCCCATAAGGATAAAGTCTAGTCTTTTCTGCATAGTCTAGAATCTCGCTTCTTTATTAAAGTGAAAAGACTATGAATCTGCTTAACATATTTATTTCTTTTCATCTATTCAGTGCCACAGGGTGGTGGCATGTAGTGCAACGCACATTGGTATTTCTGCAAAGCACCACATGACTCACTGTACTCTAATACACTCTATTAATCCTGTTTGGACAGCTGTGACTGTGCATTTGTTAGCTGTGTGTTAATTGTTCCATCTTTTTTCTTCTTTTATTTATCTCTATGGCAAACTATTCAGGAATTTCACTTGTTAGTCTGGTTTTTAAGTGAGTTTTACCATTAATCTGTTTCCTATGAGACAACAATGGACACAGCGTGTACACTGACTGCCACAGAATCTGGTTATTATCAACTGGTAATCTCATGGATCATTAACAATTAATTTTATTTTCTTTTAAACAAGTCTTGAATGCAGTAATTTAGTGGACACAAACTTATGTTACAATTCTGTTCTAAAACAGTGATTTTTCTATGTAACATCTGGCTCCACATGCTAGAACCATTTCACTACTTAAACCTTTATAATATTTGTTATATTTTAAAACTGCACTGCTTTAAGTACTTAAATTACTCTTTTGCATTTTTGTCGAGTTTTACTACAGACTTTTATAAGTAAGTTCCAGAATGCCTATTTTAAGATTCAACAATCCAAAATGCATTACAGAGGGTTTTTCATTTACTATATAAATGATTTATCATTTATTAAATTGCCTCATCTATACATAACATGAGAATATACAGTATAATTTACTGGAAAATTATGAATTACTCTTGATTCAAGTGTATTCTCCCTGAAAGGAAAAACAGCTACACAACTACTAAGCACACACTGCTGGTCTGTGGGTCTGAGCTCAAACTTCTAAGCTTGTACTTTAGACTTGTACAGCCCGAGGTGAAGATTTTTGTTTTGTTCTATTTAATGTTCCAAATGAAATTCACATTAGCTACAAGGACTCTGCACTACTTACAACATGTAACAACCTTGCAATTTAACTTCAAGAATTCAAGCTGAAGATTACCTAATTAAAGTGAAGATATAACACATCATTCCAACTGGTTAAAACAGCTTAACTACTTCATATGCTACTGCCAATCCTTAGCAATAAAATCAGGAGTTCTTTAGTTCTGCTATGGTAGATTCCAAACTGTTATATTTGAAAAATGAAGTTAACCAAAAATACAAGCATATTATTGTAGGGGAAAATGAAAGTAGCCTGGTATCACTGCTGATTAAAAAACTTAATAAATGCAGAGTCATTAACTGTTTTTAAAAAGCCATTTGCACTTAGTGTTACCTCAAATTTCAGACCCAAATCCCAAATGTATTTTTTGACAGGAACTAAGCACTAATTTCACAGCAAGCATGGAACTACTTCATACTGCTCTAAACAATCAGTTTTCCTACCTTTTCATCTCACAACATCCTGTTTTAAGAAGTTTCAAATTTGACCTTCTTAAAATAATATATTCCTTTAAAAATGCTTAGCATCTTTTTAGAAAGTAAAAAGTTCTGCAGTTCATGTACATAGATGTATGTTCAACAATTCATGTTCGTGTAGAAATGAAGGCCACAGATACATGTTCTTTCCACTGACAGTGATGGCAAATTACATACATATTATGGGAAATACAGCTATAGGCTATTCTTTTGTCATGTATTTTTTAAATTCAATTAAACATCCTTTATTATGATGGTACCTGCATTTCACTTACCCAGTGTCCTTGACATCACTGGCAAAGCAGAACTCAGCACCAAGATTGAGACACAGTTTCCAATTATCTGTTTGAAAATGACAAACAGCATTTAAATGATAAATGAGATTGCTGAAGAAAACACAAAGAAAAAGAGTGGTCAAGATGAAAAAGAAGAATTCTTCAAAGACACATTCTTCAAACTAAACCTAAAGCAATTTACAGTAACATATTGTTAATCTTGCTGATTTCTGTCACTCCTCTCCACATGGTGTTAAACAAGATGAAGATGATCCAAGAAAAAAAAATCAAATATGTATTCATGTGCTTTTAATCAAAGTGTTATGTGTGCTCAGATTCAAAATTATTCAAAACAACCATGTTGCAAAGCATCAGCTGTTTACTTACTTCCTGCGAATGTTTTATAAAAGAACAATTCCATGGGCTTAGAATGGATGACTGATATATCAGCTTAAGCCTTGGATGTAACTGCTTGCAGGATTAGCACTATTTAAAAAATTACAACAAAGAGCTTCCTTTCAATTCAATGCCTGTTGTCTGCTTTAAATAATACTAAAAAATTCACAGCTGTTAGATTTTACTCTTGTTCTTGTAAAGCCTTGAGTAATTGAAACTTTCTTTCACAAGGGATCATTTTCTTCAGGTCTAGTTCTATCAGAAGCCAAAAGGAAAAAAAAAAAACCAAAACTTTAAAGTAGGTAGACATTTGTACATTCACTATTTATTTCTACACTATTCATGGTGTACTGTAAACAATCAATAGGAAATATTAAGAACATTCCAGCTCTCTACTACTTAGTACTCTAATCTTGTGTGCATACCCAATTTCTCACTTCAACAATTTGTAGTAAAATTATCTTAATCCATTCCTTAAAAAAATATATAAACAATAAAACATACTGAAAAAACAACTAAATTCAACATCTGTTCCCTGGTTACTGATCACCTCCCCATGTCAGCTGTGGGAATATTTTGCCAAAAACCTAGGCATGTTCCTCCAAATTAGGTAACAGCATTGGTTATTCTAAAGCCAGTGCTAAATTATAGAAAGTCAAATTAGCTTCAGATGGCAAAATGTTGCTGAATAGCTGTCCTCAGTTTCATTATTCAAATTTGAATTACTTCGTCTGTATTACTTCTAGCAACCACTTTGTTCAGATCTCAAACAAGCTCCCCGAAGTACAGTTAACACAATCAAAGTTACTCATTAGCAATAAGTTCCCTTTGAAGGAAGTTCTTTCACTTGCTTTTCTATAGCCAGTTAACAAGGTCTGCCATTCCTGGCTTTTTACAAGTGAATGGATGCCATCCAAACTAAACAGAGCACATCCTTTTTCCCACTCATTCAGCATTTTGACAACCTTCCAGTTTGTGTTTACAAAGCTTACAAACAAATACTGATCACTGCAAATGAGCCATTCAGGGCAATTACTAAGAGAGTCAGTTTGTCTTGGGTGGCAAGAAAGACAGGAGGGGCCATCCCCATCCCAGACTGTACCTTACCTTTGTCATAGTTGTGTCATCCTTCCTGGGAGTGAAATTCTCAAAAAAACGAAGACTGTAGAAGCCGACGACTGAAGATACCATAAGATAGCTGTGAGAATCAAGGAAAAAAGGAACCTCCAAGGAATGCAAGTTTCACTCAAGTTCTCAGCAGTCTCCCAAAAGTCTTAAGAACTAACGAAACAAAAACAATTCAAGTGTTTGAGAAGGAGTGAACTATCTTTCTTCTTTCCAGGCTAGAGCCTTAGTGTATTACCAGTGTCCCAGAAAACTAGACAGAATACTTGTTAACAGACAAGTATCTTTCAGAAAAGGATACAAAATCAAAATGATTTCAAGTGCTGCTCCTACAAAGCCAAAGGTGGATAAGGAGGCATTTCCTATTCCAGGTCCCTACAAGGAAAAAATTACTTTGCAAAATTAAATAATATACGCACAACAGTTCATAAAGTTAACTTCTACCAAGAACAAAACGTGTAACATCTTCCATGAAATGCAGCCTTTTTTCAATGCAGTGTTTCAGGGGAGTTCTGATGTCCCACCCTCCAAGTTCCCCCACCCCACATAATGGCATCAGCAGCTTTCAAACTGCAGTGAAATGTATTGCAAAGACAGAACTGCAAACTCCAGATTACTGATCTCCTTTACTGCATCACTGTATCCACATAAAGCTTCTGCACTATTTTAGTAAGAACTCACTACAATGTGACAGGTAATAAATGTTTGTGTGGACACAGGAACGAAACCTAGAAGCTAAGTCAAGGTCAAGACTCATTAGCTTCCATGTTATTAAAGCAAAAGCTCTCACTTGCACTTCTGCAAGGCCTCCAAAGCTTTACTAAAATTATAAAAATTGTAAAAGAGATTACTTTACCCCTGATCCCTTTGGCATTGCAGTCTCATCAACCAACAGGTAAAGAATGTTGAAAGCGACTAAAAGAACTGAAAAGGACTATAAAAAAGTAGAAACAGTCTTGTTATTGAAAAGTATCCCACATTTTTAAAATCTACACATTTATCCTCACCAGATTCCATTATGTCATGTTTGTTTGTTTTTAAATGATCAAGAAAAGAATATCAAGATTGTTGCTTAAACAGTTATTACTCCAAAAAAATTACCTCAAATTACCAAAGAACATTTCATACTTTTTGCTGGGGAAAAAAAAAAATTCTTACTGTCTGAATCAGGAGCAATATCATGACAGCTGGATAAACTAAATTCCTTTCCCAAGCCGAAGCTTTTTTCCTCCGTTCTGTTCAGAAGAGAAAAAACATAAGCCTAATACCATAGATCACCTTCAAATAAAACAAGTAAGAATCATTCAGCTATCTACAAACTCACTATAAATATAAGTAACAACAGTATCCCAATCTGGAACAAACATTAAGCAGTTCATAAGAATATCCACCCATACAGCTGTACAAAGCAATGGCAAAAATATGAAACCTCTCAAGAGAAAGGCTGGGGAGACAGAGACAAGTAGGTTTTTCTTAGAGCCATGCTTCCCCATAACCTTCTTCTTCCCCTAGCACACAGCATTTCCACAAAGTTTAAAATCTGCTGAATTTACAAATACACTGGTTACATGTATATTTTAGCACGACCTAGAGGGACAGAACAGAATTTCAGATATTTAAATAGTATTTTCCTCTTGTAAGGTAGGAAAGACAGAACTAACTTCACTGCACATCATTAGTATGTGCAAGAAAAGAAAACAGTTTGAATTTTACAGAAATAATTCAAACACAAAAAGGAAAGTAATGTCCTAGATTAGCCCAAATATTCATAAGCATATTATACATGAAAAGCTCCATGCAAAGAAGTGTTACAACTTCTCTAAAATAATGTTAAAAATAAGATCCAAATCAGACTCCTTACTTAATTTTTTCTTGTTGGAGGGGTGCAATGATTTCAAGAAATGTATTTGCAAATGCACAGATTTGGTTAAGAACAAACTGAAATCGATCAAGCAACTGCTCCAAACTAAACACAGCACCTTAAGGTCATTTAGTAAACTACAGTCTACATGAAACAATAGAAAGCTCATTTACCTAGATTTGTTTTCTTGCTTTTCACTTTTTCAAGCTCACGTTCCAACTCTACGGTCTGGTATTCCACTGTGGAAGGTACACCTATTAAAACAAAAGACATGATTTTCTTTTGGATGTGACTGCAAGGCACACAGTGACAGTTTGGATTTAGGAAGTATTACATTAGCACTTGTGACTTCAAACTGCAGGTGTTTCTTTGAGACTCTTCAAATACTTTTCAGAAACAGCAGAGTCTACCCAGAAGAGCTCAGCACAGAGGTTTCAGCATCATCTCCTGTGATCCCAGCCTGTTCTGCTGATTCTCAACTTTCACACAAGTCCAATGACCAGTTACAGTGTGACAGACTGGATGTCTCAAATGCCTCACTCTTAAAGCCCTATATGATTCTTTACCAAGATATAAAGAATCCCCAGATGCCCTTCAGGAGCGTTGTTATTTAGCAAAAGTAGACCTTCGCCTTTAAAGTGGTCAGAGCTCCAGATTTCAGCTTCTGCCTCTCCCTCCCTCCTTTTCCTCGGCAAGCTCAGTTTCCATACTGCTGACCTGCTTGCTGATGGATCTTCTGCTCATACCAGTTTTCCTGCTCCAACCCTCCATGCCACAATCAGATACTCCCACTGCCATACATGAGACCAACCTCTTCCACCTTCCAATTTACAACATACATATCACTGTTGTGCAACTCCTCATACTTTCTCCTGTACACCAGCCTAGCCCTGACAACCATAATATTACTTTCTCCCTAGGAAGTTTCTACTCAAAAGCTGCTCATCAACTTTTCTTCCTGTCCCTATGCAGCCTTGAGGAAACCCAGCCCATTTTCTCTCTCCATCCTTTTTCTCTTCAACCTTCCATTCTCTTCCAACCACTCCTCTTTCCCAGTGCAAGCACACTGGGGTTTCCCTCCTTGATGCCAGTTCCTTTACAAACCCTGCACAGTGTTCAGGCACTGACACAGCTCTGCAATGCTGACTAGAGATCTGCTGTTTCAGTTCCCATCCCATTACTTCTGCTTTAGCTTTCACTCCCTGCAATCACAACTTGAAAATATTCTGCCTAGGATAAGTTAGAAAGACTCTCCATTCACCTTTGTTCAGAAATAAAATGGGATGAAAGTGGGGCAATTTCACCTGAAAATAAGTTAAGGGCTCATATTTTCCCTGTCTATTCCAGGCCAATTTCACTCTGCAATAACACACCATGGCAGTGACAGTTCAAGGCCTTAACCCCAAAGCCCTTTCTGTTGTTGTTTTGCTGATTTACATTCACGTCCTTCACCTTCTGGCCGTTCCCTACCCTTGGGCACACCTTTGGCCATGGGCTAAGCTATAAGAGCACTATGCTCCACACACTTTTTTTAAACAGCCCCTAATAAATTCATATGAGATTAACATTCCTGTCCAGACTTTTACCTCATATCTTGATCACTTGCCTACAAAACCTAAACAGCACTTAGGCTGCTAGCACAGCAACACTACTTTGTAGTCCAGTCTCTTTATTTCTTTATTTCCTGTTGTCTCCTCATCCATCTAGCAACTTCAATGCAAGAAAAAAGCTGACTCTTTTTATTGCAGACTGATTTGTTCAATGCAGTCAAATCACCAATGAAACATCCAACTGTTTAAAATTTTAAATGTTTAATTGAATTAAATGAATGTTTCTTCCACACACATTTTTGCATATAACATAACTTCTGTGCTATGTGTAAACATTTATCTTGGATATCAGTGACATAATGAATATGGGGTAATATTTACAGGGCTTCAAATATATAAATATTTCTAATCTCAGGACTATCCAGTAAGACCTACAGATACTACTTCCATTACAACATCTTAATCATTTGAAGTGCCTGAAATACAAATGTCTGTTTCATTTCTCAGAGTTTTGTGGGATTTTTTTAATTAATCATAATACACAGGTTTTTCAGAGAAAGTACTTTAAAAAAGCCCAAGTTAATTATCAATATAAAAATAAGCTTTTGTGGTGAGGCATTCCAACCCAAAA
Organism: Phylloscopus collybita; assembly: GCA_027886175.1. NCBI lineage: Eukaryota > Metazoa > Chordata > Aves > Passeriformes > Phylloscopidae > Phylloscopus > Phylloscopus collybita. The sequence goes on from JAJNNQ010000002.1 coordinate 7,226,537, forward strand.
AAGTCTAAAACATCTGTTTTATGGAATGACTAACTACTGTTAGGTGGGGAAAAAGATAGCTATAGAGCTCAGTAGGAAAAGAACTTTCATGGAAGTAGTTGAACAAGAAGGAAAACTCCAGTCAGCATCGGACGTCTTCTTCTTCTTCTCTGTAACTGATTTAGGAGTCTCTGAGGAAAAGCTCAGTTCAATATATATGTATTTTTTTTCTTCCCTCAATACAAACATCAAAACACTGATTTCATGGGAGTCTATCCAATAAATCAGCGTCATCACAGTAGGTCCCTAAGACACAGGTCAGTAGAAATTCTGAATCATATCTAAGTCCTGTTGTAGTTCCTCCTTAAAAATAGCTGCAAACAACAGGTTACTATACAAAAGGATATTTTACAGGAGAGGCAAAGTTTCAGATCAGTCAAAAGAGTATTTGAAAAGGATGCAGCTAAATTCTTAAAAGCTCTCTAACATTAGCTTTATTTCAAACACGCACAAAGTTCAATGTCAGCGCTGTCTAGCCAATAAATCAAATTGGTAGACGAGACTTGTTTGGACTAGCAATGAAAAGTTAGAAGGGATTCTCCAAGAAAGCCACAAAGCAGCTCATTTAAGGTCAATTTAACGGTATTATTCTGTTTTTCTTCCAGCCCCGACATAAGATTTCAGTACCTCAAAGGAAATTGTAAGAGTATCTATTTGCATTCCCCCAAGGTGATTGGCAGTTCACCACCAATTAGTTCAAAATTACACTGTTACTAGTATGCAATAAAAACAACACCTTTCATCTTTCTTACATAGGTAAGGATACCTTCAGAGCCAATAACTTTGATCAAGTAAGTATTTTTGATCCTGCCCCACCCGTCTCTTTGGATTCAGGAAAACTAATAGCTGAAGGCAACTTTTTTCTTTTAATATAAAAAAGTCCCAGCTTTATTCTTCCACGGTAGGAGTGATGTGGGTACTGAAATATAATACACTGGAAACAAACATTTTCCCAAAGCCCAGTATCTCTTCAATAGATAAAAATACTAGGGTAGATAACACAATCAAACTTTCCCCTCCCTCCTCCTCCAATTTTCAGTTAGACACTGCAAACACCTGAGGAGGAAGAAAATTAGTTCCCACAAAGAAGATATACAGTTTCACAGATGGATTTACTTTCAAATATGAAAAGCTTTACAATCATCAAGTATCACTTAAGCCTCTGCTCTGGTCCTCTTCATTTTAATAAAAAATCAACTCTTTAGTTATACATATAAATAAAGTACATATTTCAGAGCACTTTACTGCAAACCTGCCCAGCAGGGTTATTTAAGCACCATGCATTTCCACCACCAATGCTGTGGAAGAGTTGCAACAGCCATGGCAGAGGAAGTGTGTAGCTGAATATATCTGCTGTGATACAGCAATAAAGAGACACAACCTGTGTGCTAAAACACAGATTATGGCCTCTAACATCACAGCATGACATTTACTGATGTAATTAGCACCACCCCCATTTATACACACATTTTAAAATGCAATGCCATTCCTTCAGCATTGGAAACAGAGGGAATTCATTTCCTCTCCTGTCCCAGGACATTTAAGTCCCATGTCTTTCACTGCTCAAGAGCAGGCTGGTGAGTGCTCCATGGAATATGTGTGGGCTGCATTTCCTCTTTTCACTGAATACCAAGCCATGTGCTGAAAGAGAATCCAGTCTCTTCTTGGCTGGTGTTAGGAGAGCTCCCAGCACACACCCCAAATCCATATCCAGGTAGTAGACAGCTACAAACAGCCTAGGTCCACTCCACAAGTGTAATTAAACTGCAATATAAGCCACTGTTGAGAGACCTCTGCAAGAAAAAGAGCAGTCAAGCATCACCTAAATAATCACATTCCCCCTCTGAATAGCAGACCCCTCTCTGCACTACTTCCAATAGATTCCTGAATAACTATTGGGTTATAGCTCTGTGTTGTACACAAGCAGAATCACCATGACAACATAAAATATTCAGTAACAAGTATTTTACAGTTCCCAGCTAACATCAAACACACAGAATTATTATCATTACCCCATCACAGCTTCAAAGACACTCACTGTGTGCACCTTTTTGTGTGCATGTGTCACTATAAACACCTGAAAAGGTGAATGTTGCTTTTAAACTGAAGTGATGGCTGATTTAAGCACAAAGAAGTCACTACTCCTCCACAAATTTTACACACTGGAATAAAGATGACCACCATGATCTCTGCTATCAAAGGTACTTCCCCTGACCAAACAACTTCAAAAGGAGACTGAGACCTCAGAGAAGGAAAGACTGAGATATATGACTGAAGACTGAAAAGCAGGAGAGAAGAAGCAGGAAATTAAAAAAAAAATAAGGCTAAAATAAGTCATCATGACACAGACATTGTTGTGCTGTCTTACATGAAAATTCCTTGGTTTTTGAAACTGCAGTGGTTGTATAAATTATGGATGGATGGCTTACCCACACAGTTAAAAGCAAGTCAGAAGATTTGTACAACATGATTTCCAAGTTTATAGAACCAATACATTTTCCAAATTTGGTGCTTGCCATGTTGCAACACTCCTTTCTATTCTAAGCCAAATCTTTATACTGTTTTTTAAATACTTCATAACAGAAACACCTTATCAAGCAATGCAAAATTGTAAGACTAAATAAATTATGTCTAAAAACATTTTTGTAAGTATTAATTTTCATTATTTATTAATAGAATGTTTTTAATTATTAAATTTACCAAATAACTCCTAGAATATAAAGGAGTGCTCTGATTTTTAATGGATTATTACCTAAGATGTTAAATAACAATCAACTGAAACACAAAAAAACCTCCAAATTAAAAATAAAACTCATTGCAGGAAGTCAAGCCTCTTGCTAATGTAACTTCATTGTCCTTCAAACAAGGCTGAAATAGTCATTTACCAACCCAAGCTATTTTGCAGTAAGGGTGGTGGGTCTGGACAACTGCTCAGTTGTGCTCAGGCTCAGAACATTCCCGTATTAGAGAGCTGACAAACAATTCAAAAATAAAACCAAAGCAAAACACAACACACATAACACAAGAGCCCATCTTGGAAAATCCAGTGAGGAAATGTAGACCTGTAACATTTGTTACAGGCTAAGATGTTGAAATTTTCTGTTTAGAGAGAAGAAGCTGCACAACAGTGAGACCAATATTCCTGACCAGAACCACTCTACTCTAAATACTGTATGTGAAGCAGGACCAGTACAGGTATAGCATACATACCATTAAGCTTCCTCTGAATTGCTTCTTCCTCTAAAGTGATGATATACATCTGCTCATCTAGGTCTTCCAAGATCTGTATTTGGAAACAGAAACATGAACTGAGTCTCAGAGACATTTGTTTTCCTGACTGCACTTACATAATCAGATTCACTTTGCTTCTGTAACCTGTACTTTAAATATACAGTCTACAACTTCACAATAGTGACACACACAAATAAGAACTTCACAGAAGATTATTCCGTTGTGTTACACAGTTGTATTTTTACTGTAAGCAAAGTTAAAGTTTTTATTCAAGTTAAGGCTTTTATGTTCAGTTTCAATCTAAAGAGACAGAACAATATATCTGACCTACATTCAAATCATATCAACCTTCACACTCAATTTAAACAAAAATAACTAAAGATTTTGAGAAATTGTATTAAAAAGCAACTTTTTACATAAGCCAGTATTCCATGCAAATATAAACTGCTTTAGAAGCTAAAACCAAGTAAAAGAACTCACTCTGCCTCAGCTACCAGGTGCTTTGAGACTAAAGACAAAAATAGTAGGTACCTTCTTTGTAGTTTCAGGGTTGAATTGACTAATGAAAAGCAATGCAAGACCTAAGTGCACCCAAATTTTAGTAAATACAAACTAGGACACGTGACACTGAAGTCACTAGAGCACTTGTACATGGTACAAACTCCTCCCTTCCCTCACAGCATTCAGAACATGAACCAAAGAGCATCTGTATGTAGCAAGCTCTTAAAGATGACAACTACCCACATTTCACCCATCTGTATGTACCCCCAGGTACCCTTCTTGTTATCCAGGCTTTATTTGCTCTTGTATTCTTTGCTCCTGAACTCAGAAATGCCCACACTTTTCAGGCACTGGTAAAACACAGCAGGAAATACTGGTAATAAATAATATTAGTAGCATTGACATAAACTGAAAAATCAGAGGAAGTATGCATTATCGTAAGAAAAACTTGGGAAAAACCCAGGCTTTTGTGCTACACGAAAAACGTGAAACAAGTACATCAATAGTGGTTATAGAAGCTCCTATGAACTGAAGAGTTCTGTAGAGTATAAGCATTCTAGAAGAGAGTACCCAAATGCCCTTCTACCTTCTCACAGGTAGCACAGGAGGACAGAGTTGTGTGGCACTTACTGTCGGCTTCACCAGCAACTGACCCATTACTGTAAACATCCGCGAGAGCCCCACTGGCGTGCACACTGCAGGGGAAGGAAGAGCAGGCAAAACAGTCATTTGGAAGTCAAAGAGCAGGTTTTTATTTGGATGCTTAGTGTGCTATTCCACATATAACCATTTTTTTGGTTTTGAAAAGGACTGCAAGATCTTAAAGCTCCGATAGGAACTTTCAGGCACATTGCAATCACACGAATTTTGAACACAACAAGTATCTCTCCCCTCCAAGAGCTTAATTGTGACATTTTTTTTTTGTCAACAAGAAACCATATAATCAGAGATCTTAAACTTGCTGAACTAATTAATTATTTATTCAAAGCATGTGACACCAGAGGCTTTGTCTTCACTAGTAAATTCAGCAGTGCCAGGATGCATTCCTGGGTTTTAAGACTGGATTGCCTACACCAGTAAAACTGTTAGAACTATTCCTAGCATGATTTCCCTGGGCCAGTTCACACTTTCCTGAATGATTCTCAGTGCAGTTCTGAAGCTCAGGCAACCCAGGGACTATTATCATGAGCCAAAGCTGCACAGACACCTGCCAACTGCAATATCCTGGATACGGAGTGACACTGGCTGGGCACAGCACTGGAGAACAGCTCAGGCACATTTCAGCTTTCAGCACAGGTGTAGCCTCAAGGCCAAGAGATCCTGAAGCTGCTTTTCTCTGAAAGTTATCCTTCAACTTCCACTGACAGTAGTCTCAGCTACTAGACTTTAGGTCATTTTCTATGAAATAACAGCAGGTCCTTTCTGTTCCTAGCCTGTGATGGTTTCCAGGAATGATGCATGTACGCTTCTTGGGAGAAAGGCTCAACCATGATAATAGAAAATTATTGGCAGAAAACAACAGTTTAGGGAAGACATCCTTCAAATACTGAAATGTGTCAGAGATGAAGGAATTTATAACAACACAGATGAGCATGTACATCTATAGTTTCCATTACAATAAAAAACTGTTGCCAAAAAATTGAGACAAGATTTTATTGTGAGGATTGCATTTATTTTTATTAACCAATGTTTCACTGTAGCTACTGTGTATTACAGGAAAAATACAAGAGTATTTAAAAATCTAACTTAAGCTAGCCTGCCTTTACTGCAGAAGAATCCTGCAGAAAAAGGAGAAAAGAAAAATGAAGTGAAGCTCCAAATCACCACTGCAATAGGCTTTATTCAAACACGGCTTCAGCAATTAAACCAGCTGAAGATCTAAAGTTCTACCTCAGCAGCTGCCCCAGTGCTGTATACTGCCGTTTCAGCTACACAGATCTAACAGCTTGGAGGGCTGTGATTTGCTTAAGTTACACATTTCCAAAACCTGGTATTTAGCCACAAGAATTTTCAGTGAACTGGTTTACAACAGCTCCAGAACAAAAGCTGAGTTTTCAGCTCTGCTGAAGCAAACTGCAGGGCAGATTTGAAGTTTTGTAAACCAACTTCCCATTAAAGTGTTCAACACCTCTGTGGATGCCACTCTGGAACAGCCTGCACAAGACGTTGAGAAGCACATTGTTTAATCCCCCCACCTTCCTCCAAAGTGGATTTGAAAATCTGCACATACAGAGAACCTAAGGAGATTCACCGAGGTCTCTTTCATAGATCTGTTTAAAGGATATCACAAATTATCATTTCCAACCCTTTCTCCACAAGTGACAGCCACATGTAAGCTTTGAACCTGTCATGCTTGGAGAAGAGATGAAACCATAGCAATTTAGAAAGGGAGATGCTCTGTCCCTCTCAGCAGTTTTCTAGAAATTATTCCAGGAGGGGGCTGAAATTATAAATGGGATTTGGAGCCTTCCATCATGTTCTTCCATCATGTTCCTTATTCCCCTAAACATGGATGACTGAACTCTGGTTAGGAGCAGGTGGTGGAAGGTTGAGTTTTTACTGCATTTGTTTCAAATGCAATTGTGTAACTGACCTGCAGACTGGCCAGAGACCAGCTGTGTGATTATGAAAGCTGGCTGCACTGTCTTCCAACTCTTGCCTATACAGCAACATTTTCAATTACAAAAGGAAGAATGGTAGTTTATTGAATATAGGACAAAATGTTCCAAAATCATTTTCTCACCATAATACCGGCCTCCTGCAGACATTTCATTTAAAAATTGTGCTTTTCTTTGCAGAATGGAGTCCCTATTTTTCAACTACCTGCTTTAACGAGTTAGAAGTCAAAATTGTTTTGAGTGAGGTGTAAAGTTTCTCAAAAATTGAAAATATAAGGTACCATTTATTTAAACTTCAGAACCCAAACCTAACAAATTCACACCTAATTTTAAATTTAATCAGAAAAAGAAAATCCCACTCAACTTTCACAATCAAAAAGTTTTGTTTAACCTTAAAAAAAAAAACCTTAACACAATACACAAAAAAATCCCCCACCATAATATCATTCATCTTTTGGAATAATGAGGAAAATACTCACACAGAAGTAACAAGCATCCCATCAGTGATATACAGGAATATAAATACGGGAGGTAGAATTCCCAGAGGTCTGTAAAGAAAACATTGAGCACAGCTCTAGCTTATTACCAAGAGGCTACTTATGTCACAGAATTTAACATCAAAATGGTGCTGACTGAATTAAGACACCTTCACAACCTGTGCAATACTCACATAGCATGTACTAGAAATACATTTAACTGGAAACCTGCATTTCTGTATTTACAATGAACCTGGGTGAAGGTTCTTTTGCATTCCATACCATATAAAGACTCCATACTGGCAGCATCATTGTCTATGAGTGCTGAAGCCACCCATACGATTCCAAGGATAAGCAGTGCAAGAAGAATGAGCATTACAAGGGTTTCCAAAATCCGTGCTCTGATGCCCTGTGGGCAGAAGAGGGGAGAGGGAGGGAAAAAACACAGTCAAGAAGTTTGAATCAGGTATTTTCAAACATTTTTAAAACTACAAATAAACAGCAGATGCTTTTTCCTAAATATATACTCACATTTTATCATGTAGACAAAAGCACAACATGTAATGCACATTTAAAAGGTAGTGCATAAAAAAAGGAAGTACTTAAGGCTTTATAGTGCCCAGATTGCCTTTTTCTCCTTAAACCTATAGAAAAACGTTTTAAATTGCATATGCCTTACAGTTCTCATTAATCTCATTATTCCATAAAGTACTCTTTATACCGCACGATTTTGTTCGAGCATTTTTAAAAGATGGATTACTTTCCTAATACTTTCAGCAAAGAAAGTGGATTAGCAAATTTTTATCTATGATTCCAATCAAGGGAATGGAAAGCCAATTATGGCAAATAGCCAAATGGCCCGGCGAGCATTAAACCCTGCGCAGGTACAATGCAGCAATTCCCTTAAAAATCCCTCGGCAGCCGTCAGTCTGCGGAGCCCTCCAGCGCTCGGCCGCGGAACTGCTGCCGCCGCTCGGGCACGGCTCCCGCCCGGCCCCGGCCCCGCCGAGCGCATCCCCGCAAGGTCACGGCACCCGCTCCGCTCTGAGCACCAACAACGCTCCGACAGCTGAGTGCTACATTCGCAAATACATCAAATATTACAAAAAAATCGGATTTACTTTTTACTGGTATCACTAATTTGGCTGATTTTGAGCAAGAGAGTGATTGGGATGCTTTCTTCGGGCATCAAGGATATTAAGGAACCATCAGAATGATATTCAAATTACAATTTTGTTTTTCTTTGTTTGTCAGTATACATCTCCACAAGCGAATCCAATTTGTTTCTCGCACAGGTTCACCCCAGCTTGGAGGACTCTCATTGCAAAGACTACTTGATAGTTAAAAGCAGAAAATTTGCTTTACTTAATTATTTTTTCTATTTTTATCACATCTTCCCTCACTACTTAACTAGGCAGTTACTTAGGGGTAACCTTTTTATGACATTTACCCTGAAAATAATGCTCTCTACATAATCACTGCATCCAACCATGAACGAGGACCCCAGGCACCCTAACCATGAGCAGTGATCTCTTCTAGCACACCAGCTCCTCTCCTCCACCAGCCCTCTACAGAACAGTAAGATTACCCCTGCAACTCCATTCTGCTCAGGGCAGAAGAGTTTTTATATTGCACACACAGACTGGGATTCACACTCAAATACAGTGAAATAATATTTTTAAGAACTTTGGTGAAGTGACAGATAGAAATACTCTGTCATAGGCACTAATGAATACTTGGTAATGGTCCAGGATAAAAAAGAAATTAAGACACTTAAAGCACATAGGTAAATACTTAATCTCAATTAGGCACCCATAAGACTGTGCCCTGTGAAAAACATTAATGTTCCAGGCACATTAGTTCATATCTACACACATCAGAGTACCTGCCAAATAGCTGCTATTCAAAACTAATGAAAGGTACAGAATTTTCCCCCTGTGCACATGAGAAAAACTCTGGAGAATCATGGAATGACTGAGGCTGGCAAGGACCTCCAGAGGTCACCTGGTCCACCCCCTGCTCAAGCAGGGACACCTAGAGCTGGTTGCTTGCCCACGATTCTTTCGAGTATCACCAAGCTTGGAGACTCCAAAATCTCTCTGGACAACCTCTAGCTTAATTTTTAGTAAGCCAAGCTGCCCCATAGAGCACTTCTATTTTAAGGCAGTCAAATTTTCATTTGACATTTACTTTTCATTGGCCAAATAATGCTGGGATCGTGATTAGGTTGGAGTAGTAAAAAAAAAAAAAAAAAAAGCCACAAAATACATAAAATGTAATTAAGATTAACATTATAAAATTAAGTGGACAACTGAAATGCATATTAAGGTGGTGGGCTTTCATACACTCTCTGCTATACACTAAGAAAATTGCTACGACTTCAGGTTACATTTCTGTGCATAAGGAGAAAGAGGTGGGAAAGAAATAAGGGAAGTAGGAAGACCTGGAAAAATATACTGCTTTTAAAAAAGCCTTGTCTAACACAAAGCCCACGATTAGAAAGACTATTTGCCACGCAAAGATCAGAAAATTTGAATCTGTAGCCAGGACACATTTTCATCCATGGAAACAGCTGAAGCCATATAAAGCATGGCTGGTTCTTCAAACACTCCCTGAAGATACCAGGAAAAAAAAAAAAAAAAAAAAAAAAAAAAAAAAAAAAAAAACACCACCACACACACACACAAAAAAAAAAACACACCACACACACCACCCCAAGAATGACATGAACAGAGAGACAGAGAGAAAGGGCTCAGAAAGCACCTTCAATTTGTACACACTGCGGTTATTCCTATTCTCTGGAGACATGCAGAGAAGAAGGAAGGCTGTGTACACTAAGAAGGAGAAAGAGATGAACTGGAGCACAAAGAGCAAAGTTATAAAACTAAAGCTAAAAAGAAAGGCAGAAGTGTTGAAGAGTCTGACCTTTGGTTTTCAATTCATACATAAACTTCACTGCATGTCAGTAAATGAGAGAGACATGCTCCCCAAATGGACTCAGGATCAGTCTTTAGGACGCATGAACACCCACCAGTTTGAAGGAAGGTAGTACTACTCTTTCTCAATAGTGATTTTGGTTTTAGTAGCTCTGCATTTTAAAGTATTTTTCCAGGAAGGTATCTTTAGAATAAAACATCAACTGTCATTGCACTACAAACCCGTAACAACATCTCTGGTAAATGCTGAACAGGAACACAAAACACACCCAACACCTTACAAATTCTTCCAGCTGAGTTTCTGATTATCCATAAAGCAAAAGCCACTCCTGAAAGTCAATGCCCTGTGTGATTCCCTACTGTCCCTAAGCATAAGTCTGACATCTTACAGGCTGAGACATTGAAGGAGTCTCTTGTGGAAGATGAAAAAAAAAAATGATAAAAACTTTTGGAAGCAAATTGCTATAATCCAATAGAAACTAATTAAACTGTTTATCAAGAAAATTGGGGAAAAGAACTGACAGATTATACCCTCAAACCCCCCACCTTTTCTTTAAAAAAAAAAAACACTTCAAAGTTTCACAGCTTGTTGGTCCACAGCTCACCTACACTTTCACTCACAGCATATTTTCAAAATCCACCAGGCTCTTTAACATGAGCACTTAACCAAGTGAAGTATTTTATTAAAGGAAAGATATTTAACACATCAATCTCAGCAGACTGCAACTTGCCAGAAGCCCAGTAATACCTGTCATCTTCTCTCTGCCCTAATGGGGGAAGTAGAAAAAAAAAGAGCATTTGAAGCTCTCAAGGCCTGCCTACAAAAAAAAGCTGTTCTACAAACACATTCTAAGGATCTTGTGGTTTGTACAGCCTGAGAGATATCTGACTCTTAGACCTCTAATTCTTTAAAATTCAATTGTCAAGACATTCAGAAGTTTTTATAGCCTAATCCTGAGCTACTTACGCTGCCTGGAGCACCAGGCCTAAGGGTTCGTGTTTCCAGAAAAGCCTAATTTTAGCAGGAAAGGTTTTAATTATTTTAGAAGTGTTCTGACAAATTTTTAATTGCTACTCTGGAAGGCATCATCAAAATCTTACCATGTTTCTTTTCTATTATGATTAAAACAGATAAGTCATCCCAGATGACAAATAGCCAAAAGATATTAAAAAACAGCACATGGCCAAAAAAGGTAATTCTTCATCTGAAAAACCCAATGAAGTCCAAATGGCAACAACAGTCCTGAAGGGATAACAGATGTCATACAAGCAATTCAGCATAATCACCAAGGAAACCACCTCTCCCCTGTACTACATTTGTGTTGAGGGATGACTGTTATGCCACTTAGAACCCATTAAGACTTTCCCTGCTACGTGTGTTCACATGTAACACCTAGAGACTGGTTTTACTTTAGAAGATATTGTGTGGTGATAGGTCCTTACAGCTTTTCAAAAAGGAAAAGGAAAATTTCTTGATAATGCAGACAAAAGTCTTGGGGGTTCCTTTTGGTCCCCATTTAAAAATCTGTAACTACTTTGAATTATACAAATGTGACAACACAAAATGCTTTGCCATTAATCTGGCACCAGTAACAAGTGAAGACCTTGCTCTGCACACAGGTTGTCCAGCAGGTTTCAGGCCTCTCACATAACCAGCAGTTGGCACAGGGATCTCTCCTGACTCACAAGGACAGTGCATAGGCAAGGAACCTCCTGCCTGCTCCTCTCTCCATTAAGAGCTGCATGTAAACTCTGGAAAGTTTAAAAGGAAAGCTCTGACAACTGCTCTTCTAGCCATGCTAAGGTAAGACATGTACCATATCCCAGGAAAGACACTGTGAAAAATGTTATCCTCTGAGCAGTGGCACAACTCTGGGCCAGAAAATCACAACTTATTAATTTCTGGGGAAGAATTATTAAATAACTGAAAGCCATCAAGGCATTTGTTGCCAATTTTTTGCTCTGCCAGCTGTGATAAGAAACACAAATATTATTCTTTGGAAATTTAAGCATAGTTCTTAATGCTAATGCTATATGGATTTTAACATATATGTAGAAATATTTACCAAGAGTTCTTTTGTTTCAATGCTGATGAATAAATAGAAAACCTTTCACTATGTTATCATCTCTTTTTGCAAGAGGCAAAATTCCTGATAAAGTAAAAGAACTACAACCCCCTTAAGAAAAAGTATTTCTTTGTTGGAACATTACCTGGCTATAGAGATTTTGCTGAACATATTATTCATTTTATACAAAAAGCATTTTTTTTGAGCTACACTGCCAATGCAGGACATGGAAGGGCTTTTGTTAATTCCACATTTTAATCTGGTTACAAATTATGCAGAAAAAAATAATAAAACGCCCTATCATCAATGAAGTAAAAATAACATGTTACACACAAAACCGGAGTTTCTATGGCGCTGAATATGTGAACACAGTTCTGCTGGGACATCTTGACCTCTTGCAAGGTAGGTAAACATCACTTTTTACACCATGCCCTGACCCATGGGGAAGGCCTGGGAAACATTTCTGCAATCATGGCACATTTGAAGTACACACGACACCCATTGTTCTCACGTGACAGAAAGGAGTCTTAGTAACCTCGAGATTTGTTCAGTGAGGGGCTGATGGCAACAAACACACATGATAACATCTACAGGAGAAGTGCAGGTACTAAAAAAGGGAGAATTACACTGGGTATGAGGTTGGGGATGTTATATATTAACCCCAATTACATTTTTCTCAATTTGTTAGCATTAGGGAAGAGATAAGTGTCAAGCATTTGACCCATTTCTGTGGTTTGACACCAGACTTGGAGCAATCCTTGCTGTGACCTACTCAAGGCAGTCCACAAACAAGTTTTTAGTAAGGAGAACAATTTTGCATCAGGCAACATTAAACACATACTACATTCAGCACACTGATATTTAGTCAAGGGGTCATTACCTCATGAGACTACACAAATTACTAAGTCAAAAACAGATGCTGTAGTTTTAGGAAAATGTAGCTGCTAATGACTCAGAACCCTCATGAAGCAAGCTAAGAAAATTTTAATAAAAAACTAATATATTCAAGCATCAGATTCAAGTAAATAGGGGGAAAATAACCCACATTTCCTTGCCCACACAATAATCAAATACTTCAGACTATAACTAGCATTGACTGTGTCTTTTCCCACACCACCTCTTCCCTCACAGAATCTTCACAGCCTTTAGGGATTTTAAGATTAAAGTGAGCGTTTTTCATCACAAGGATATTTTAAAATTTATATTTATTTTCCATGCAATACAAACACGAAAAATTCAGCCATAAAACATTCCCAGCAACTTTCAGCTGATTTTTTCTGTTACTATCTTTTCTCAAATGGTTTCACAGTTGTTACCATGCTGTCAGTGGAGCAAGAGTAGGCAGCTAAAATACTGAACTATATCAACCTTAACAGCCACACAGGATAAATAACAAAATCCAGAAAATTCTGAAAATCCAGAAAAATGAAAGTTTTGTTGGGAAAAAAAGAAAATCATTTTTTGGGTACCGGCAAAAGACATGTAACTATAAGCACTAGAGCTATGCCTGCCAAGTTGGAAGTGAAGGACCTAAAATCCCTCAAGCAGAGCTCAAGAAAAAGATGTCTTTACTTAATAGCCTGGTGAGGAGGCCATCTCAGGATGCAGTACAGCCACTGGAGTAACTCCTCTGCTAAAGAAAACTTATGCTCTCTTCTTCAGTGTCCAGAGGAGCATCCAAACCACAATGTTATAGCATAGTTTGGGGTCCATACCATCAAACATTCCTGTTGCCACCACTGCACACAAATAACTTGGTGAAATAACCTAAGAACCAAGATGGACTCCTTGCAGACTTGAGTCCTTGTGATAAAAAAAGTTCTTTCTCACTTTTTCCCCTAGGATCTATTTAATTATCCAATGCAAGATGGACTCCAGTGAGAATGATAAGGTGGGATTTATTTATTGCCTAGCAGTTAAGGCGCTGTTTCAAGTACATGGATTGAAATTACTCAAGCAAAGAGCATACCCATGGCTCCTCCACATTAGGCAACAATCTTGTAAATTTAACATAGAAATAGTACATTAGTAGTATACTCCTTACAAATTTTGTATCAGAACACATATCAGAATACATACCAATTCCTTAAAATAAAGAAAAGCTAGACAATAGCAGCCAAAATGCAAGCACACACTAACTGGAATAAAATAATTACAGCCTACAGCTGCCAGATGCACACGACTACCCTGCTGCAGCTCGTCCTAAAAAGAGATGGATGCAGATCTGTGGACATCCAATTCAAACCTTCTGGGGAGAAGAGAAATGAAAGGAAAATCCCAGTAAAATGATAACTGTCCCAAAGTTACCCTCTTTCTCCCACAAGTTTGCTCTGTTGTTCCATTCACTAGCCCAGCTCACTAATTAGCTCTCAGAAGATCCACTCCCTCCACCTACCGAGTTTCCCAGACTTTCCAACGCCACCTGCAACAACAACACGGGAGCTGTGGGATTTCTGACTCCATGTGTCTCCCTCTAATCATTTACTTTTGGATCAGAAAGAATCTTTCCTGCTAGACCGGCCTGATAGGAAGATAAATAGATGTTTTCCAACTTCTTTGTAGCTTGGCAGAGCATTAAGATAAGTAACGCTAAGTATAAAGAAAGACTTGGAATTTGTGATTGTGTTTCTGGCAGAATGAAACCCTGAAGACAGTTACCAAAAGCAAATGACATGTACAAGCACACAGGTCACTTTTAAAGTTGTAAAGTAAGTAAAGAAAAGAGAAGTAAATCCCCTGAAGTCATGTCTATTACTAATGCCCTGATAGGGTGAATAAGGCCAAGAAGAAAGCACACTTCTAGGAACTGGTCAAAGCACCAGAATGCTGGAAGTTCCTATTAATAAGCTGGGAAACTCTTGAAAAAGCTACTCAAAAAAAAATATGGACAAGGATGGGAGAAAGTCTTTGGTTCTCCCTTCTCCTTTCCTTTGTAAATTAAATTGTTGTCAGCCTCACAAATTTTCACTACAGATGTGCAAGCTCCTTTCTTGCCAGTTCAGAGTAAGTGACTCCTAATACAGAGCAACACATAATGTGAAGTAATTCTAGTAATACTAAGTAAGTGATACAGACTACTCAACTAAATATCATATGGTTATCAGTATCAAAACCCACTGCTTTCAGAGTAGGAATGAGAAGTGGAGTCTGCCTAGTAGTTTCATTTAATAAATGAAAACCCATTAGAAAAATGTTTATTGACTATCTATGATTAAGACAGTTATATTAAACCTTTCCACTATCAATATAAAATTCTATGGAAATTTTCTTCTTTTTGAATTGAAACTACAATTATAGTAAATCTGTAAAGTATTTTTCAATTTTATTATAAAGCAACAAAAGCACATAAATAGCCTTAAAATAGAGACAAAGTTTTGCTCGTTCTGAATGGTCACTACTTGATGTCAATGAAGACTCAAATGAAGACACTGACTAATGTGGAAATATTTAAATACTGAAATCTTAATAAAATATTCCTCATGCATAAACCAGCTATTTTTAAAAAACAAATCACATCCTCCAAACAAAACTAACAGCAAATCAATATAATGTTTCTGACCATTTATTGAAATAAATCCAAACACACTGAGATGGGAAGATGCTCACATTGCCTCTTGAAGCCTCTAACTCAGATATGCCAACTTCTTAGAGGCATCTGCCTGTTTCCATTGAGTAAGAAAGGGGTCTGAATTACAGCCATTTCAGGGATCTTGCATGTGTGAAGATGCACACATTCTTCCCAAAGGATGGCAAATTTTTCCATGAAAAACTTCAGTTTTAAATTAATTTTTAAAGAATTCTATTATAAACTGACAAGTAAAAGAAGGAAAAATAAATACATCTCTGGCTTTTTAGATACACAGCTATCATCGACCACAAACAGAAGGGTCTATAGAGGGCATTAAGAATGCTCCATCCAAGCAAAATTTAAAAACTACTTATTTCTACCTAAAAATAAGTGTCTTAGGAAGAAAAAATATTTTAGAAGCCAGTGCTTTAGTTTACATCAGTGATAAACTAAGAGATTCAAGCTTAGCATTGATAGCTCTACCATCTGTATACTTTATAAGTAGTAGAAGTATTTAAATGTTTAAACATGTTTTAACACTTTTGCTCATGAAGAACTCTGTAGGCTATCCTAAAACAAAACAAAAGCTTAAAAAAAAAACTTTAAAAAAACCTCACAAGCAAAAAAAAACCCCCTAAATTTATCCACAAAGAGAGCAGAAAAGGAAAACATTCTCCTGTTATTCCATTTGCAGGCTTCCAACTACATGTTACGGCTCTTAGCAGAAACTGTGGAAATTCTACAAAGCATAAGCATGCTACATACAGCACAAACATGCAAGTTCAGGGCGGCGTAGGCGTGGGGAAAGCACCAAAGTTCAGCAATGCAGCCCATTCCTGGCTGGGGTGAGGTGGAATAACTAATGCTCCAGTGTTGGCTTCCAAAACTGAGTAGCTTTACAGATGCCTCTACCTACTCATAATGTGTCACCTAATGCAGTTTCTCACAGCATGCTAGAGAAGTCAGTCAGAAAACCACATTTCAAAATAACACCATTTTCTTTGTGCAGTATTTTTTACCTCAACGTTACTAACATTCGGTTCATCTTGTTACTCTACAAATTTCCATAGCTCAAACACATTAAAACACTGCAAGAACACAAACTCACCTGACACATTTTGATTTTCTATCTACATTACAGAACTGGTCTCAAAAAGTAATTACAATCTCAGCTGCATACACAGCTGCAGAAAGGCTGAACCCCTGCTCAGATAACAAAGTGGCAGTGAGGCAGCCAGTGCAGAAAAGCTGTACCCAATAAACTTTACCATCAGCTTATCTCCTGGTAGCTACCTTTTTGTACCTTACACTGAGGCCTCTTTAAACGAAGTACCATCTAATTTATGGAAGCAACCAACTGACATTTAACTACTTCAATGAAATGGAGCACAGATCACATCTCATCACATCTTGATCCAATGTGTGCAACAACCAACATTCCCTTATTTCCCCCTCAGCTGTCCCCAGAAACAGAACTGTTACTTATATTCAACAAACCACAGATGTCCTTATGCTAATATAAAAAAGGCAGATTTTTTGCATATAATGTCCCCAAGTGACTTAAGCAAGAAGTCCTATAAAAATCTGGTAAAATATTTTATATATCTACAAAACCAAATTCACATTAAGCCATTATTTCTCATCTGGAAAGTTTGTCTCTCCTGGTCATCGATTCTTGAATTTCTTTTTATCTCAATCTCAGTGAAACATGGTATGGCCTTAGGCTGACAAATACATGGATGTTTTTTACCTGTCCTGCACAGTCTTTGATCCTAAATATCTAAATACAGACATTTAGGGGAAAAAATTATGTGTTTTGAAGTGAAGATTTTGAAATACAAAAAAATAATAATACAGCCAGGATTCCCAACCTCTTTTGACTTACCTGTAGTAATTTTTATGCTCTTACAGTCATTGTGAAAGGACAGCAGGCATGACTACAAACAGACACTACTTTTACAAAGGTATTTTCATTTCACACTAATCTACAGCAGAGTTACAGATTCATAAAAGCAGGCCAAACACTTACCAAACTCTAATTTGGTAATATATTTACCTGTAAGGTAAGAATACTTTTTTTCCTCTGCAGAAATGCAAGTGAAGGACTCGGTAGTGTAAAGCTGTAATTTTAACATGTTTTCAGAGTTTAGTGTAACACTTGTCAATGGTACATGCTAACAAGTTATATTAAACCTTCTCATCTTCCCTTTCCAGCCCTTTTATAAGCTCTTCTCATAGTTAGTATTAGATCCTCTACATTACAAATTACAAACACATTCTACATTTAGCCATGCACAAGCTGTTTCTGAGACATCGGTGGAAGCAGCAACCACACAAAGGTTCAGGATAAGCACCATCCTTAAAACAAGATTTACAGTTTATAAATACAGTCCTCAACTCTGCATCTTACATCCTACAGATTATGTTATGGGTTTGTACAACAGTCAGCTAAGTATACTTCTATTTTAATTAGGAGAAGGAAAAGCCATAATCAAGCTACTTGGCAAATCAAAATTCCAGAATCATCAGGATCTGCTTCTAAACAACAACAAACTCTAATAAATTTTAGGTGGTGTCATTTTAAAGGACTCCAGTTTAAAAACTGGACTTCATATCTGAACTTAACATGTTAGTTTATGTCAAAAATACAAACCCAAAGAGCTGCCTTTGATGTAACTGATTAAACAACCTTTGTCCCTGGTACTAATGGAATGAGTAAATGGGTTGTAATATAATGTACAATAATTCAGTTGCATACTAGTAAACATTTCATAGACATCAGAGCACTAAAGTCTTAGTTCATGCTAAATGATTTTATAGACAAATAAATATGAGCTTAAATGCCAAATAAACATCCACTGTTAACAGGGCACCTCAAGACTATTTGGTAAGCCATGCACACCCTACCTGCCTGTGGGTACTGCAGTCAGGGGTAGAAGTATGCATAAAGCAGAGCCAAATGCTGTTTGCAAACAATGTTCAAGATTCTTGAACTGCCCAAATCCATTTTACAGAAAAACCAAGAAAAATTTTAAAAACTGATCTTAATTAGAGATCATTTCATATTGGAAAAGATTCCCAAGCCACTTATTTCCCAGTATTTTGCAATATAGGAACAATTTCTTTCCATGGAAATCTGCTCAAGACAAGTGAAAAAGTTTCTAAAAGTAAGTACTTCAAAGCTGACTTTGAACATACTTCCTACATTGTCATCACATATTGTAAAATGTCTTTTACAGTAGTCTACATCTATAGTTGTACCAGAGTTCTACTGGTACAAACAGTAAAGCTAGGAATACAGATTTTCTACAAGGAAAAATACAGAAACTAGAATTTCCATACACAACAAGAAATAAAAAAGCAGCAGGTTCACTCTTCACTGTTTTTATTACTCTGTTTAATTACTTGGAATCTGCAGATACAATGCACTGCCACACAATACAATGAATGAGAAACTTCAGCTTAGTTCATTCCTATTTCTTACTGCAATGACTAGGAAAAGTCACTGCTATTGATAAAGTGGATCACATAAAATACTGAGGAGATGGAAGACACACTATGGTTGTTCAGCAAGCTAACAAGAGAGTACAGCAAAAAAAGCCATTTCAAAATTTCAAAAATAATACTATTTTTGCAAAGCTTCAACTTTCACCCTCTCCCCAAATAAGTAATTTTACTTACAAAACGTATTTGTAAAAGTGATGAAGGGAAAAAAAATCTGCCTTTAAAAGCAGAAACCCTGTATTTCACCATTTTGTGAGGAACCCCATGTTTTACTTGCATGGGTTAAGCTGCAGCTGCTAACAGGCAGGGCTTTGCAGCCACAACAACCAAATCTTTATATACAGTACCAAGCACAACACAACAAATGTTCTGACCACTGGCCCAGCTCACCTGCCTTCAGCATATGAATAAACCGCTACATTTTTAAGTGGTATTTTTACTAAAATAAACTGAGAATTTGGGAAGAGCCATCAAGGAAAGGCAAGCAGATGGAGGGACTAGCTGACACATAACAATAGCTGGTGAAATATTACTCTTATTTTCTGTAATAAACACCAAGATCAAAACATTACGCAAGTTAAATTTCCTTGAAAGGTTCCCAGCAGGAGTTTTCCTTTTTGTTTGTGCAGTACGCGATTTCCTCTCACCCACAAAAAACATACCAAGAATGTGCATGTGCCACTAACACTAAGCAGCACTTCCTTAATCACTCATTTCCAACAATTTATGGATGATCAGTGGCAAAAACGAGCAAAAATAATGAAAGCATGCAATGAAAGCTCATTGAGACAAACCGGCTTGGACTTCCTACTCATTTCTGTGTCTCTTTAAGATGGGGGTCTGATACAAATTAGCCACTGGGAAAAAAGTCATCTGGTCATAAAATACAGTACAGGGTCACTTTTATGTAAGTTTGCCAAAAGGGACATAAACCAGGACAATTTCAAACTGTGACACAGGATAGAAGTATATTAAAAAAATCTTTGTTCCTCCTCCATTGTGCTGTCATGTTGCTCAGCTTTATAGACATTCTGAGCACCAGCTCTGGCCTCGTCGCTTCCACCTGGTCTACCTAATTAATTAAGCAAGGAAGTTACCTCAAATTTTTGTACTATTTGTTTTTATTATCATGCACTTCTTTTGATGTTCCAGGAGTTAACCTCTTAATCCACAGACTCTGTGTGTTGTGTTCTGAACATTTTGGGATGTCTGGATAATTTGGATAATTGGTCAGGATGTTGCTGTCGCTTACGTTAAACTTTATGCTATGACTTCAAGTTCAAAGATCAGTACTAAGGTAATATACTTCATAAAGCCTTTTTAAAACTCTACACTTGTGATTATGCAATACCTAGTTTGTCCAGTTTCTCGCAGTAGTAAATTGCACTGTTTGTATTTTCTTATAAGGAAATTACTCCAAAACATCCTTCTCTTTGTCGACTTCAAATTAATACAAATTTCTATTGAAGTTACATCAAGAGGTCATATTTTAAAGGTCAAGAAAAGGTATAGCAATTATCTCCTCAAAAATGTTTGCCTTCACACAGCAGCACACATGTAATTTTCTGTGCAGTCTGTTACTGCACATGGAAACATCAGCACTGTGACCTACTCAACTGCAAATAACACAATTTTTCTTTTTTGGAGACGATAAAGAATGAGGTTATTTCTGACATTAAGAAACACTGTTGACAACTTTGTTTCATAACTACAGTCTGATCACATCAGTGGCAAAGAACTAGAAGATTATCTAAACAAGAAATATAACTTTATGCACAGTCTCTACAAAGGAAGATAAGAACAGAGGAAGATGTAAAACAGTTTTTAATACTGATGCAAGAGATTAAAGTGATATCAGCTACGCCACCAGCTCAGTTAACAGCACTGGCTAAATTGCAGTGTATTACAATTCAAAGTCTTGAAAAATTCAATTCACATGTGCACACAAAAATACATGTGTGCATACATACACACATGGCAGATATACAAAGACATAATATATATACATAGGTATATTATACACCTCCATTATTGGCTGGATTATTATTATTATTATTGTCCTGACATCAGAACTGTTCAAGTGCCATTCAGTGGAAATGAACAAGAGCAAAGAGCAGCATTTAAGCTCTTTCGAAGGGCCTGGTCAGCCCCCTCAGGCCCAAAATGCCTCTTCTGAATTCACAGAGTGGATTTCATTAAAAACTAGCAGAGAATCAGTCTGAACTTCAGTGTAGCACTGCATTCGTCCATGGGCAGTGACTCATTTCCCTATTTCTCTCCACTGCACAAAATGCAAGCCCCTTGGTTGTTTCCAACAGCTGCCCTGGGGAAGGCAAGTGAGTCTCTAAAAGGGGCCAGGAGCCATTCAGAAAATATACCAGCAGCCAGGGGAAAGGGCCATAGGAAATTGAAAGATGGTTAATCAAACTCACTCTGATTCAGGACAGTTAAGAGAGCAATGTTACCATTCAGGAACATGGAATGAGAAGTTATATAAAGTTCTCAATAGTAATTTATGAGCTATCTGAAATATCAGAGCTTGCAAAAAAAAAAAAATCACATTACAGTCAATACATAAAATCAACTTTTACAGCACAGTCTGTGATAAACAGATGGCTAAAATCTTCAGGAGTCAGACCCACACATGATAATGACTAAAATTACTGTTGCTATTTAATCTGAACAAAAAGATTTAAAATATTCCATTAAAAAAAAAAAGTCATTTCAACTTCAGGAATGAACCTCTTAATTATGCATTTTCAGAACTTCTATTAAAGTCCAACAAGTAATTAATATATGAAGACCTCCATATATGAAGACCTTCAAATAGACATCTTCACTGCACACACCTATATCCCAAGTGACTTTTTTAGTCATTATGATGAAGGTAATTCAATGACAAAATGACCTGCATAAAAGCTTCCACTGGAATAGTCTTTCTATCCCAATTTTGATCTGAGCTGGGTATGTAGAACCGACTGCTTTCCCAACTCCCAACTGAAAGATTAAAGATCCATGCCAAACCTCTTTACTGAATGTCTTCACATTTACAGTAGATCACTCTTCTCTTAAACGCTACAAGTTTTGCCAAATGTATGAAATGTTCTTTTAAATTGAGATCACTAAAATCTGACTTTTTCAGTGAACAGTAACAGCATTTGAACAAAGTTTTATCTCTCTGGTCCATTTGTTTAATGAGATGAATGACAAAATTTGACTTTTTAAAAAAATTTACACAAAATACTTTGTTCAAATACCAAAATTCTACAAAGTAATCATGGTCTCAGATCTTGGAAAAGAGGTAAGAAACATGACAAAAATCTACAGAAAGTAAAAATTGATGGGAAATATCCTTCCTTTGCAGATGCTAGAACTGAAAACCTTACACATAATCATGAGTTTGATTAATCATGAATTTTCCCAGATTCTAATCACCCAATTACATGATGTAATTCTTTAAAACATGTGTAGTAATTATTACACATAGAATCCTTTATCTACATCAGCATCTGAAAAGAACCATCACCTCAGTCCAGAAGTGCCATCTGCCACTTACTTTCCAAAAAAAGCAATCAAAGACAAGGTATGTTCATATTACAACTCCAACAGTTCCTGAATTTTGACCAGCAGCTTTAAGGCTCACTCCAAACTGGCAAAACAATTCCATCCATTTTGGATAATTTTAAACAGACCAGTGAGGTAGAACAGACACTGCATAAAGGCCTGGAGTATTTGTACCAGGAATCACGCTTGGTTTCTGGGATGTTCCAAAAACATCCAGGACTCAAAGTAAAAAAAAACCAAAAAAATTTAAAAAAAATTAAAAATTGAATTCCTTCCCCTCCAATGGGTAGGTTTTGATACTAAAATCTGATCTCATCTGCCCCCATGAAGAAGCAAACCCTAAAGCACTAACAATCATGTTTTCCCTGGCATCTGCAGAAGATTATGGCTCTATCTTATATATCTCATCAATGCTTTCAAGCATAAATGTGCAATGGTGATCTGATTTATTTTGAATGGGATTTATTGACAGCCACAACCATAAGAAAGTTACACACCAACTATTAAAAGTTTCATGTAAAGTGCAAGTTTCATGCAGCTGGGATACACAAAGCATCTGCTGGAGCCAAGAGAACTCTACCAGCAGAAGTACCTTAGTACACTAATGGAGAGAATCCTTGGTTTTGTTGAAGGAAACACAAACCACATTGAAACCAGGTAACATATATTTTAGAAGAAAAGATAAATGTTGGCTGTGGCCAGATACTTAAGCGTCAAAAGGAAAATGGAGTGGCCTCCACGTGAAAACTGAAAGGACAAATGGAGTTGCTAAAAGCTCTCAGCCCTGTAGATACCTGAAGTGAATGCAGAAGAATGGAAAGTGTTTGCCAGCCAAGATGGACGAGTGAAACGCAGCAGCCCATCACCAAACTCCCTGGAAGCTGAATGCACTTGTTTGGTCACCCAAACTCGTAACTGAAGTGACCTTGCTACCTCTGCAGTTTGGTCAATGCACAGCAATGCTGCAGCACCATCAACTCAGCACAAGGTGACACCAGACAACATTTACACCCCACCTGGGACAGGCCCTGCAGGTGCTCTCTAACAAAGCTGCATTGCTATAATCCACCAGTACCTTCTGCTGTGGAATAAAGTCTCTGTTCGTCCACATTATTCTCTCTAAATTAAAATTTTCCTTCATTCCTAAGTTGTTTTCAATTGTTTGTTTTGCTGTCCTCTGTTTTTTCTCAAGTGAGCCCAAAAATCCCAACCTGAATGCAGCACTTCTGTTGAGTTTTCCCTAATCCCACCCAGAACCAAAATGGCAACTTCACTGCCTTCACACCAGTTCCTGTCAATGCAACCAGGAATGATGTTTTCCTTCCAAACACAATTATCCCCTTGTGGCTTTACATCCCATGCCATGCTTCAATGACTCATAGTCTTCTGCATCCATCTTTAATTCATTTTAATTCTTCAAATTTCAAGATCATTTTCCAAGACCCTTTGCTTTCTGACAATTGTCATCCAAAGGGAGCAGAATTCCCTCAAGTGTAGTATCATGAAAAACAAAAGTGTAATGATTTCAATGATAAAGATTAATGGAAAAGTGCTACAACTAGTCCCCAGACAGTCATTCCAGTATAATCTATTTGATATTTATGATTTGAAATTGATTTTGATGTGACTCCCATTACAATAATCTCTTACTGTATCTCTTTAGTTCACGTATTCATAGAAGCATCGTCATCTTATCGGTCAAAAATTGCTTTGCCAAATTCCCTGTTTCACTGAAATACTCAGCCCTCTCCACCTGAACACATTCAACTAAGTTGAATATTGTAAGACATGTTTTTAAATCATATTATTGTTAATATTGACCATATTTGAACCTTTTTTGGGATGTCTGCAATCTTTAAAAATCACAAAGGAAGCTTGTTTTCTCAGGGTTATCTATTATTTAATCACCCTTCCCATTAGCAAGAAACCTGTCCTTTTCCTTGTTATTTTATTTCTAGTGCATTTCTTGAACCTTCTCTCCTTTTAACATCCCAACAGAATCATCTTCCAAAAGTTAAAATCTTGACTGAATCATTTAATTTTAAAAAAACCTCTGATTTTCTTTATTTCAGTACACATGGCTTTTAAGGAGTCCTTTTTGCCCTGTATACCTGGCCTGTGCCAGAATGTGTAGCTGTATATACACCTTCACATAAGCACACACGCCAGCACCAAATCCTCCCCAATCTGTAATTTCAGTTTCATCAGAAACAAGGGCTGAAAATGAAATGTACACTGCAATTACTCTGTATTTAATAATGTTTTCCTACCTTTTTTAAGCCAGCAAACCCTTCTGATTCCAGGAAGAAAAACGCAAAGGGCATCAACACAAACAAACATAGATTTGAAAAAAGAGAGGCAAGATTCCACAAACCTGCAACAAACAAGACGTTTACATTGTAAGTGTCACAGTTAAATATGCAACATTTTCCTCCATTACATATAACAATGTAATATATGTACAAATGCCAGGGGGTTATGGATACAGTTATTTACAGGTCATTCTGAAAAATATCCATTTCTCTGCATAATGATCTTCAAACAAAACCTGGGTACAACTTACCTTTCAACAGCAAATGTCTGAAGCCTTGGGAGACAGACTGCAAGCTCAGGTGTACCACTTCCACAATCTCATTGAAGGCTCTTTAGAGAACCACCGTAGAAGTTCTCAGGACAAAAGTATTTTACTACTCTCAATCTCAAAAAATCCTGTTCTGTATACTCCCTTTCTCCCATATTTTTTCAAGCAAACCAGGGATTTTAACATGAGCAGTACATAAACGCCATCATCACCCCCGAATCAGAGGAACATCTCATGGTAACAGCAGCCTCCCACAATGGGATGACAGGCTCAGCAGGCAAGAGGAGAGCAGCAGATGTTTTTATCTCAGCTTTCTAAGGCTTACATCATCTCCCATGAATCCCCTCACAGTCCAATTAATGAGGTATGGGCAAGGTAAGTGGACTCTGAGGTGGACTGAACACTGGCTGAGCTTCTGGGCTCCCAGGGTTGTGTCACCAGTGGCATGGACACCTCAGGGGGTTGATGGTGGGTTAAACACACCTTAGTGACCTGGGTGAGGACACATCCCCAGCAAATCTGTTCAAGAGACAAAATGGGGAGCAGCAGTGTCCTGCAACTCTGATGAACCTCAACAGGTCAGACAAATGGACAGAGAGCAGAGAAGAGAGGACTTACAGAGATTTTAGCAATGTATATAAATACTTGATGAGGGAGGAAGAAAGGAAAACAGGGTCAGATCTTCACAGTGGTATCCACTGAATTGAGGAGAGACAATGAGCATGAATTGAAAAACTGTAAAATCTACTTACTCATAAAAGGAAAGAAAAAAAAACAACCCAACTAAAAATCCCAAACATTTTCCACTGCCACTGCACTCAAGCAGTGCAGCAGGTTGCCCAGTGGTTCTGTAACCTCCATCCTTCAACATACTCAAACCTAAAAGGGGAGTGCCTTGAGCAGCCTTCTCTGACTGACCCTGCTTGGAGCAGGTTATTTCCAGAGGTCTTTCCAACCTCAACCATTCTGTGGTCTATGTGAAAAATCAACAACTCATTACAAGGACATCTGTAAGACACATATGACATCTGCAGGAAGAGAAAGGGTTTAGAAAATAACCTGAAGTGATAACTAATCTCTATTAGGCTATCTGCTGTATTAAGATTTTCTAAGCTGAACACTTTCAGAACAGCCAGTTTCTGGTGTCTAAACATGAATCCATCATCATCCTATCAAAAATTGTGCAGGATGCAGCGTTTCTCCTTTATAAAAGCAGAAGCTTAGCTGCAATTTAGTAGCTAAGAGGTCTAACTAGTGTCACATGCTCTGCATCCTAAAAAAACACAATTCTGTAGAGAAAAAGAGGTTTTGTTCCCCACCTTCCCCAAGGCACACACATTTCCATAATTCTGCAGGACTGTATTTTATCACCTGAATATCACTCAAAAATAATATTCCCCCATGATAAAAAATTTGAACAGCTTTGTTTGTCTCCTTCTTCCCAGGTACAAGCTTGGTCCTTTTCCTCTTTGAAACTGGCCATTTTGTAAAGAATAGGGAAGGAAAAAGACATTTACTGGATGCAAATGTATTCATTAGCAGAAAAAAATTCTGAATTATATACAAATGTAAAAAAGTTAGCAGTGATTTTGCTTATACCCTCTCAAAAAAATGCTTCTACCATATACTTTCTTTTTCCTTAAATGACAGCATTCAAATTTGAAGGAGAAATAAAAGCTAGAGGGGAGGAGGGGGACAAGGGTCCAAAAGAACTTCTTCAGCAATTGACATCAGCAGGACAGCAGCAACCAAAACTCAGTCAAACAGGCTACAGAAAACAAAACAAGAAAATTCCAAAAGATGCGTGAAATATAACACTCATTTGCTAAAGAAAACAGACTGCCTAAAGGTGGCTAAACTCCAGTTAACAAAGAGGGGGATTTTTCCTTTTGAATTTGCTTTGCCAGGAAGCTCCTGTTACCATTCGAGAAACATTCAGGCATAGCAACATCAGCAGGAATGTCATTAACAGCCCTTACAAGGGGACATTAACTCCAGCACTCTGCACTTTTTTCTTTCCCCCAAAAAAAAGACACCAGAGGAAGAGTAGAAATACAGCTTGATGGGGGCAGGAGTCTTATTTCAGCAGTTTTCTCTAACTGAAGACAGAGTGCATTCAGTTACCTAATGCAAAGCTGCTTGTCCTAATTTCAGCACCTCTATTACGTGAGTATCTTACAACATAAAACAGTGCTTAAGAGCTACAGAGGGCATTGAGCATTTTAAGGGAGGGGAGACTGGTGCACATCCAGGGTGATTTTTAAAAAGTTAAACCCCAGAAATTTACACATTAGTAGCATATCAGAGCCACATTTACAGAATATTAAACTACAGAGCTACAATATGCACATAAAGTTAAGAAGCAAGGACAGTGCTGTTCTACTGCTGATAGACACATGCACTTTCCTCAAAGTAAGGATCTTCTCGATTTCTTATCCTAATTTGATAGTTCAGAAATCAAATTAAAATAGACCCAGAAAAATAATTATTTTCTACTATACTGACTGCATCATAAAATTGCATAAGATACTTGCAGACATCAACATATACAAAAGCTTTAAGCAGTCAATTAGAATTTTTTTTCCTTTGCATTTGTAGTGATCTAAGACTTTCCTTCATAAAACAACGTAATAAAACACAAAAATTAAAAATTTCTGAGTCTCTGGCAAACAGACCAAAGCGATTTCCCATTTTTCTTATTCATGGAAGTTTCATTACGTTTTACCCCCACCTGGTGGTTGTACCCAAGAGCAGCACAAGGGAACACCGCTGTCAGAACTAGTTCTGGATTAGTTCAGCACGTATTAATTAGTTAAGAGAGTTTATACTGGATCCAGGTTTGGCCTTTCCGCCTAGTTTCAAAAGTTTGAGGCATATAGTTTCTGCTTTCTTATTTGCCACGTAATGATGTAATGCAGCAATCTACAGAATAAAACCCCTCAGTGTCAGGTTCCCATCCGATTATAGCTGTAAATCACCAATCTAGAAAAAATGAAGTGTCTCAAAGCAACACAAGTGCTTGACAACGTTAGCAGAGCAGTACACAAGGCACACGCGAAGGCTGTGTGGGCAGAGTGCTCCGGGGACCGGAGCATTTCTGAGCTCGGGCGCTGCGAGCTCCCGAAGCCGCGCGGGTTCCCCCGCCCCGAGCGGGGCGATCCCGGCGAGCGCCACGCGGGGGAGCCCTCGGCCCAGGGAACGGCTCCGAGCCAAAACCCGCGGGAGCCGAACGCGCCTGAACTCAGCCAGAGCTCACCTTCCCCTCACACACACACCTGGAAACACCGAGCTGCTCAATTCCCCTCCTTGTTAGCCACTGCTGTGGGACTTAGGAAATATAAATTATACTGTGCGTCCATAAAGTGGTGTTTTCAAACATCATCACATTAAAAGATGGTCACTGGCAAATTCAAAGGCTTTCCTATTTAACTATTCCAGCAGATATTTTACTAATCAAATTTTCTGAAGCAAAAAATGACAGTAAAAATTTCTGAACTGGTTATTATATAATTTTCAGTCTCTGATGGATTTTATTGCCCTTTTTCCAAAGACGATTCAGATATAGAAGGAAGGATTATCTTCCAATAATTCTTTTCCCATGTTTGGGAGTAAAGGGTATAAATGTCTGAGCAGCTAAATCCGTGCGAAAAATTGATTCAGCTTGGATTTTTTCCCTCCCATGTAGGAGACACACCAAATTAGCAATTCCCCATGACGTGTCACAAATGATAAAGTAACTCAACTAGAAAGAGCCTGTAAAGTCACACAGTCTCATCCGCCCTTAGAAAGCCAAACTGCAGCTGCCATCAGGCTGCTCAGGGCTTTGGCCACCTGAGCTTTGGAAAACTTCAAGATCTTCCAGGGTCTTCAGACAACCTTTTTCATTGTTCAACCATCCCTGCTGTGAAGAATTATTCCTTTATGTTCTACAAACATCACTTCTTACTTCACCAAAAAACTCAAACAAAACAAAAACCCAACAAAAAAAAATCCTTGCAAGTCAGGGATCTGGATATTTATGAATTTGCTATGTGTGAATATTATTAGACATTTAACAAAAAGCATGTACATTCAGAGAAAAATCCTCCAAAGCCAAATTGCTCTCTTCACAAGACTAAAAGAGGACACCACAGTTAACCTGTAAATTATTTGTATCAGGTTAAATAGTTTCACATAGTGAACATAATTTCTGCAGACAAACCTAGAAAAGAATGTCCTGTTTTCACCAGTTATTTTATTGCACATCTTTACCACAATACTTATGTTCCACAATTTTCCTTGTTTGCACATAAATCACTAACAGCTGAATTTAACTATCTAGTCCAAGCTGCCAACAGCTAGCAAGCATCTTAAAACATGTTTTTTACTTTGAGAATAAATGTATGGGTATCATCATAAAGAGAAAGGCTTTTAAATCTTGCATTAACATAAAGAAGTGTGAACAGCATGTTTCAGGTTAGCTTCTAGTAGTTCTTATTTACATTAATATTCGAAGCAGTGAATTTGGTTTAATTCCAACAAGTCTGCATAACTCTTAAAAAAAAGAACAGAACAGTTAAGACAGCTTTTTGTGATATACCACACAGCAGCAAAACCAACTAGCCAACAGCACATTAACAAATTAGCATATTAAATGAAAATGAGTTATCAGTTTGAAAATAAGAATGTATCTGTGCACGTATAATGAAGACATCCATTTAATTACATTATGCTGAGTACTAACCATGAATTAGTGAGCCATTTAACCACTGAATATAGTAGTTTTGTGGAAAAGAGAGCAGGATCTCATTGCTGATTATTGAGAAAGGTAGAAGCAGGACTGCACCAGCTGAAACTGCTAGAGTGAAGGTGCTCAAGAACAGCCTGAAATTTAAAGAAATGTACCACTGTTACCACCAACTGAACAGCACGGGGAAAAATAATTAAACTACCTGTTAATCAGTGTCTAAAGGCAACATTCTTATAGTGTAAAGAAACTGGGATTTCCAACATATTTGACTTCCAAAAAGCAAATTTAAAATAGTTTACAGAACTCAGTATAAATAATTAGTTTTCAGCAACTACCATGATTACTCTCTTGGCACATGCATGCATTCAACTCCACTGTAATACAAAGGAGTAATACTGTAATACTGTAATACTGGAGTTCATTAAATATCTTTTCACAAGTCTCTTCTGTCAGTTTTAATTTCCCACAGACACATACACAAGAAAAAAAGATTCAATTTGTATATTCTTAGTACAATTTTTAAAAGCTGAGCAATATTCTAATAACTAGAATTCTAACTAGAATACAACATTCTAACAACTAAAGAGTAAATTACACATAAATATTTTAACACCAAACTGAAAACCAAAGTTGGGGTCTTTTTCACAAAGGAGTTATGCAAGCTATCATCTCATACGTGTAATGTCAACATACAGAAATTGTCAGAAATATTTCAAATATTTAAGCTTATTCTTTTTAGATCCCAAATACAACTTACACCAAATGCCATCTTGTGGCATTAAAAAGAACTGTGTCCTTAAAAAAAATAAGATCAACAAAACATGCTTACAGAACTAATCTAATGCTATAATAAAAATAGAAATAATTCTCAATTCAAAATTGCATGACAAAATAAATAAAGAGAACATCCCTACAACAGAAGTGTTTGTAAGTTGCTTACAGAAATTTTACTTTTCCTAAATAGTCTATAGTTCATTTTTCATTCATACATTTTTCATTCATACAATACTTAGAAGCGCAAGTATGAGTGACTAATTTTAACTTTAACAATATCCTTAGGTTATTGTTGTTGGCTTCTGAGATTTTTTCTTTTATTTAAGGATGTTTAAGTATTCTAAGCCAGAACTGGGAAACCTAACAAACTACAGCAAAATGCTACAGCACTTTGGCTTTGTTCTCATCCCTCCACACCTCAAGTCCTGACCATTATGCCATGTGAAGAAAAATCTATTTACATATGTTTGAGAGTTATTGCTTTTAGGAAAATAACATGCTTATTTAAAGAAAGAAAAAAAGAACATTTTATGTTTACAACAACACTTTTCTCCAAGCTCTCCTTCCAAAGGGATGACAGCACCACCAGGGAAGAGCCAAGAACACTGTAACACAGAAGGAGCCAACTCCCCTGGTTCAGCCAATCCTGTAACTGAGAGGGCAGCAACAGCCACAGAGGTTCTGTACATCCTGAGCCATACTCACACAGCAGATACTCATAGCTAACTGTACACAGGAAGAGGATAAGGAGAGAGCTGCTGGCACACCAGTAGGCCTGGCAAGTGCTTGTCTTCCACTTGCCACCTTTCTGCAGCTTTTTTATAATGATCAAAGGTATCTTCAGAGAGAGCTAACATTGCAGGATCCACTGCCTCCCTTCACAGGCCTTCCGCTGACTGCTGTGGCAACTTACAACACCTCCCATCCAAACACCTACATTCCAGAGAGCTAAATCCAGGTCTTGCACTCAGTTACACCTCTTGCATCAAGTCCTCATGCAATATTCTGGCTAACTTCATACCTACCAGCAGAACCACAGGTGAAAAGAAGCCTAGACCAAACTTTCATAACCCTTTACATAACTCAAGGTGCCACTAAACCAAATCTTTTTCCCTGACCCTCTAGCAATCTATTTAAAATACATTTAAATATTTCACATAGATTCTTATTTATTTGGAAGCACAGAAGATTCCTATCATAACAATACATTCAGGAAAAGAAGTTCTGCCAAGAAGAGCTATACATACGATATTCTGTTAACGATAGCATCTTCATCCTCTTGCTCATCTGAAAATTAAATTACATCAGGTTATAGTCAATACTTGTCTTTCTTCAGGCAATGTATAGAGATAGGAACAATTTTAATTTACAAGTAAAATTCAGACATACTGATACAATTTATGAGCATCAATATTCTAAGAAGGTTCATTCCAAAAATGAATTATTCTCACCCTGGTTTTTTTGCTAGTCCAATTCTTTTCAATCAATGTAACAACAAAGTTATTTCACTTTACTTAAATATGCAGATCAAAACTTCTTGGTGACCTCTTCCAGAGGGTTCTATGGCACACATGCTTTCAGACTACTACAGCCACAGTGACTGCTGCTTTGGGCATCTCTGGAACCACAGAGAGCAGGCAAGCTACAGAAAGTCTAAGAGTCCATACTAACTGCTGCTAGAAATCATTTGCAGTTAAAATGTCTTTTTAAAACAAGAAAGCATACCCAGAACAATAGTGATGACTACTCAGTTGCTTCCCTTTACTTACCCCTCTTCCCAGCTCCTGGGGATTTGGGGGATGGGAGGAAGGAGAGGTTCTTGTTATTTGTTTTGGATTTAAGGTATCATTATTTCCCTCTGATACTTCAAATTTTAGACCATTTTTATTCACTTACGCCTCACTTAATACTTCACTAAAACAATCTTTTTGAAACAACATCAACATTTAACTCAGATGAATCACTAACACATCCTTCATTTATTTTTACACCCTTCTCTATGCACATCAACACACAAATGTAAGCATTTCTAAATTTGAAATAATGTAGGCACTTTGAAATAAAAATTTCTGAATAATTTTACACTCAGCGTTCTAAAGTTTTTTTCTATTTTCCATAGGAGGTAGAACACCTGATTTTATTTATTTTTAAATTTTAAAATAAATTTAAATTCTTAAAAGAGTCATGCACACAGTCAAAATAAACACACAGCCAATAACCTCATGCTATTTTGAAATTCTTCTGTGAAAGGACCTGGAGTTGTTGGGGTTTTGATGGATACCTCATGGTGTTTTGAAAGATTAAGTCAAGGTCTCTTAGGAATCATTTTGGCTAAAAAGCTTCATGGAAAAGCAGTGTACAATTTGTCCTGAAAGAGTTCCAGATGTGTTAACTCTTCAAACATTTCTCATCAGGAAGATCGTAGCAGGCTACAAAGTGTGCCTAAGTGCTCAGAAAGCTTTCATAAAGTCAGGACAGCTGCAGAGCAGCTCCTCTTCCTAGCTAAGGAGATCAACTGCCAACACAAGGTAATAGAACTGTCTTTGCATCCAATTGTGTTTGCTAAACCAGTTTCCCCTTCCTGTTTTTCTCCAAATGGTAGCAGCTTTGTAACATCCAAAATACACATCAGGATCAGAAGACAGTATCTGTCTTACTTCTAAGTTTACAGACATGTACCTTTCTTTCAAGGAATTAAATTCCATGAAAAGTTTACTTTTTAAAACATGAATCCCCCCATGAAAGGAGCTCTATCATAACACAGGTGATTCAATAAACGGTTTCCAATAAAGTTCAAAGCACCAAGATCACCATACACAAGAATGTTTCTACATTCTGACTGTTACAAAGCACCAAGATAGGCTGTCAAGAGTCAAAGATTCTGTGATTTTATACCAATTTTTATGCTATTTGTCATTAGAAACAAATATCAAAGAAAATAACTGGGCTTCCTACAGACTAGTTTTGGAGGGGAAACTACACAATGTTTCCAACAGGAAAAAAAAAGTATTATCTCAAGGTATTTTCTAAACTTTAGTGGTGAAGTCATAAGAAACAGGTTAAGACAACTGAAATAACAACTGTACCTGATCAGAGCCGGACTTTTTAAAAAAATAACACTACTTTCCTTCTGTAGCACTGGCAACCTTTCACTTTACTAGCAAAAGCTCAGAACCTGATTTTGCTGCTAAAACACAGCTGAAGATACTTATTCTGGAAAAGCTGATGTGAAAGGAGAACAACAGGATCTCAAGGCAAGGGAGGCACAGAAGCATCTACTGTGACATTGACCCCTTTCTTCCCTCTCAAAACAGTTAGACCAGCAGCCTAAAACAGTTTTGTTTTTTCTACTTTCCACATGGAGATGGACAGGAAAAGAATCATCTATTTATTTGAAAAACAATTATTTTTTTTTTACGTATTAAACATTATATGCTTACCTGCTTTCCTTTTGTATCTTGTGATTATAAAGTAGGAAACTATGTACAGAACAGCAAACAGGAGAAAACAGATCTGGAAAAAAAATTGTATTTATTAGGTCATGTAGAAATGGCTGGATTATAATAAGCAGTAAATCTA
The DNA here is from genome assembly GCA_027886175.1 of Phylloscopus collybita. Classification (NCBI taxonomy): domain Eukaryota; kingdom Metazoa; phylum Chordata; class Aves; order Passeriformes; family Phylloscopidae; genus Phylloscopus; species Phylloscopus collybita. Next base: position 7,260,703 of record JAJNNQ010000002.1, read on the forward strand.
GTCTCAACAATTTAAAATTGAATTCAGATCAACAGGAGCATATTTTATGCAGATTTCAAGACTTACATTTTATTAACAGAAAGTTAAACCCATTAAAATAGCTTGATTAGAGTAACAAAACTTGCTGACCATATAATTGCATCAATTATATGGTCAGCAAGTTTTACTCTAAAATTAAGAGAAAATATTATTCACAGTCTGATTTTTGTTTGAGGGAGGGGTGAGTAGAGTGAGGTGGGATGGGCAGTTTTCTGAAGTTTGAATCCACTTGATTTGTAAAAGTTAGCAGGCTTTGCATCCCCTTCACACAGATCCTAAGGGTAACTGTATTTTATGTAATGGGCTCTTGAGGATGTTTTGGACTATGCTGTCAACACACGTAAAAAGAAACAAACATGTTTACTATTTCCATCCTGTCTTGAATCAAACAAATTCCAGGTGACAACACACACAAGAGAGACTCGTGCCTACAGTGGATGTCGAAGCATGAGCTCATCAAACATGATGTTTCCTTCACAGTCAGAAGGCAAGGGCACAACTTCCCTTCTCCTAAGGTGGGTGGTTTATTTAGGTCAGATGCACCTTCAGCCCACAGTACCTTGGATCAAGTTGTTTATAAGATTTAGCACTACAATTACAATACAATAAGGTAAGACCAAAACACCTACAAAAATGCTGGAAATCTTACAGGAAAGAAATTGAACAGCAGGAAAGTTTTAACCCTCCAAGCCTTTGAGGGTGGAAAAAAAAACCAAAAACAAAAACAACAACAACAAAACCCCACACATTTTATTTGCTCCTGGATGAGGCTTCAGTGGCTCAACACTGCTTCCTTAATCCTGGATGCCTATCCTATTAAAAACATGAGTCAGTTAGAAATGCAACAAGAAGCAAGCGTGCCATTCTGTTTTGGAAGTTGACTTCACTGGACAATAGCTGACCTATTTCTTTAAGCTATCATTTATAGATCAGTAGCATTTAAGACTCACTATCTTAAAAAAATCAGGAGCAGAGAGGCTACCCTGAGAAAGGTAAAAGTGAAAGTGAAGGTAGTGATTGATAGCCCTGATAAATCTGCATCTAAATAATAACAGTGCATCCAAATCAGCAAATCACAGTAGAGAATAATGTATTATTCATGAAAGACAGACTTCCTAAGAAATACTGATAAATATAAAGTGATTTTTCTGGTCTAGTGAGACATTTTAGATTTAAAAAAACCAAGTATAACCAAGTGTCTGAGTATGGCATTTGGGTGACTTCCAGGTGCCTCCCAGAAGTACAACAGTGCTGTAAGTCTGAAAGTGGCAACCCAGCTCATTCTCTGTACAGGAAACACACAGCAGCAACACCCAAAATACAGGCACTGAAAATGAGATTTCATAACTAGATCTCCAAATTTCAATCTTTAATCTGAATGGAGCTACTACTCCAACTTTCTTAAGGATGCTTCAAAGAAGAAAAGGTTTTGATAAAGAATTCAGTCCTTTAAATAGGTAATTCTAAAGAATGTTGTTAAGATTTAATAAAAATAAGTTGGTATCTTTTTGAAACAGGAAGAACAAAACAAACTGAGAACAGCCTTGGTTTTTCAGAGTGCTCTGACAGAGCTCATCCTGTCAGTATTGGAAAATGCAATGCCAGTGCTGAAAGAGAATCCTTCTCTAAGCTTCCAGTTCCTCTGAAAACTAGACCAAGGCTACAGCTAGAGACATCTAATTTTAGGCACCCACTTTTGAAAATCAGGTATCACATATACAGGGTAACTGAATTCTTTAAAAATCTGTCAGATGCAAATAACACGGGGTAACCCATGTAAAAGAAAAATATAGTTAAGCTCATTTGTGGTTAATTTTCCTTAAAATGAATAAAAATTACTGCAATCTTGTTTACACCTTCAAATAGAACGGATGACCTCTATTCTATTTGTGATAGCAAGGTTACAACAAAAATGTGGGTCTGTACTTACAAGGTACCACTGAGATCACTGAGGTGTTTTGAGGGCAGAGCAGACAAAAGCTGTCCAGTAACACAAATTGTCAAATGCTGGATTTATGGTTTCAGATAACAGCTACTCAGCAACCCAGCAATAAGGGGTAACTCTACATCCTGGTGTAATTATTCCCATACTTTTGTCAGACTTGAGAACAACTTTGTAAATATTTGATAAAGCTGTTTATTACTGAAAACACAAAAAAAATTTAAATTATTGCCAAGAAAATAAATAAATTCTAGTAAGTGAAAGCTTTGTGATCTTAAAAAATAAGTTGAATTAAAAATCCTCCATGCTGACCAAAAGAAGTGAAACAGCAAACTCAGAAATACTACTGTAGTTTCAATTTACACTCAGTGAAACCTCTGACCCTGGACTGTTTCTAACCATACATTCTGAAAAGCTTTCTAAAGGAAACAGCTCAAGTCAGCATCCCAACTATTTTTAGAGTGGAACTCAGTTAAGCTGGGGAAAAGGAATGTGTTGCCTATGATAGCTGAAGAATAGGGTCCACTGTCCTGTCAACACTGCAACCCTGGGTTCTTACTCCTCATACCACTGTTTGTTTCAGGATATTTTTATATTAGAAGAAAAAAAAATCCAGCCTTCTTTATATCTGCTGTAGTTTCAGTTCATGTTTCTCAATTATGAGTGGCTGGGCTTGTATGCAGCATGCCAGGTAAGATTTTACACCCATATGTAACAGCACTAAGCCCTCCTTGCTGCACTGAAAATGTTTCTCCACACTCACCTGAGAATCACACTGCTAACTCAGCACTAACCTCCTGTCACTGGATCCATCAGCACTGTCCTCCCCAACTGCTTACAGCAGAGTAGCTCTCAAGTTTCAATAGAAACTTGGTTTTATGTCACCATATAGACATTTCTTTTTAAACCACACCTTAATGCCACACTACATACAATCATCTGTCAATTCCATTCCTAATCACTTACTAAAAAGCACAGGTAGTCATACTGAAATAGGGCACTACTCACAAAAGAATACCCTACACAAAACTACATTGATACCTTCAGTAAAAACAAAAATTTAAAAGAGTCTATATTCTGTAAATTCCATTTTTCCTTCAGAAACTACTGTGTGTCAGTATTGGAGGCAAGATAAAATGTTAAATCCAAATCATATTGCAAGTTGTTTCCAGCCAAAAAGTAGTGATTTATGCCATCATCCATCTCTACAATAACAGCTGACAAAAGGATGCTGCAAATACAGCAAATCTACGACAAGCTGTATTCCTCAGATCCCCAAGTTCTCTGCAAGGAGTTTTTCACTGGAGCTCAAATGAAGCTTTTCTAGGTTTTACTTGGGGGAGACAGTCAAGACACTGTGCAGAGAATGTACCCAACTGTGATGAATAAGGACTTCTGACATCCCCCACTTCACAAGAAACAATACCTTTCAATCTTAAAAGTTATTTCCTTAAACGCATTCCAAATTTGAGGGACAAAGTAGTTGTGGATCTGTTGCCATAATTAGACTGGGAAGCTACTTTAAACATAACTAGGGTACATTCTGACCTTACAGGAGAAATACACTCAGTCCATGTTTGACCAGGTGGATCAAAATTTAAGGAAATTACGAGGAGCCCAAGACTTGTCTATGGTTATAGCCCAACAGTCAACCAAAGCAATTCTTAATAATTTTTAATGTCTTTATGTGCATGTCCCCTCCACACCACCCAGTAACTGAAAACACGACACATGGATTCCGTGCCACATCCCAGGGCTCCTTTTTAGCAGATGGCACATTAAGAAATCTTCAAACCTCGAGCGTATCATTCATTTACATCTCTTCCCACGGACTAAATACAACCTCTGGTAAGACAAGCAAAAAGAAACCTGTCTTCCCCTGAAGCCCTTAATCTTGATTCAAGAAAGGAAGTGCCTTCTGCTCCTGCTTAGATTACACACCAGACACGCCAGGAGAGGCTGCTTCTGGAGACCCACTGCACTACATTCTTACATCTCTTGTAATCAGCTCTTCCACAGTGTCATACCTTTGGATCTCTCATCCAAAGTCATCCAAGGACGATCCACATCATACTTTTGGACCTGTACCACACAGCTCCCAGCTCCTGTGAGAACGGAGCTGGAGATTACCTGCACACTGCAGGCCTCTAAAGGGCCAGCATGGAAGGGTCCAGCAGTAAACACGAGCAGTAACAGCCTGAACTAGGTCAAATTACACTGCAGTTATCCCACTGACAATTACTAAAGATCAGCTGACACTAATTTGTCCTTGTGGATGACCCTTAAAATTCTGGCACTGAAATTCACGCCTCAGATTGGGAAAGCATCATCTCCTGTTGCGAGTGTAAGAGCTGCACTTCCACGCTAAGAACGACTGTCCTCAAAATGCCTAAGATTCTCTTTTTTCCCCCCTCTCACAAACAAGATTCAACCATCTTTTACAACTGCAATTTGTGTGCGTGCACATTAAAAGCTGCATTTTTATGTACAGGATTCCATTTATATAGCATGGAATTACTCCCAGCTGTTGGGAGGGAGCTGTATTTTACACCAGGAAAAAAGCATACAGGTGCCTTGTCCAGTAACTGTTCATTACCTGTCAGGCAGTGTGCCCTGGTAGCAAACACCTTAAAGAGCATCCCTGGCTGTATTACCTGAAGCAAAGCCAATAATCATGGGAAGTAATTCTCTCTCTCCATTCACCCTGTCACATGCAGCTCCTGTTTTGAGCCACCAGTATAGGAGAGATGCTGGTAACTGCAGAAAGGATGATCAATAATGCTCAGGAGGCTGGACACTGGCCTGGTGCAGACAGGCTGAAGGACCTCAGCGTGTTCAGCCCGAGGACAACAAGGCTCCAGGAGGACTGACAGCAGCTTGCCAGTACCTGTGAGGAGGTCATTGAAAAGAGCTGAGCTCTTGACCATGGTGTCAATGTGAGGATGAGACTGGTGGTAAGAAGAAATCCCTCCATGAGGAGAGCAAAGCAGTGGAACCAGTTGCCCAGCAAGGCTGCACAATCTCCATTCCTGGAGGTTTTTAAGCCCTAAGTAGCCTGATACCATAACTGAGCCTCCCCTGAGCAGGAGCCTGGAGTCCACTCAGCCTTATTTTCTACCTCCCTGACTAAATAAGCACCATTACAAACTTAGTCACCTCATAATTTACACCCTTCTCCAGGTTACTTATGAGTATGTTTATTAAGCGTAAGCATAGGTCCCTGTAGGACTGTGTCAGGGACGTCCTCCCACTGTGAAAGAGCCAGACATCTTGCTGAACCACAACTTTTAACAGCAAGGAACCCCCACAGAACTCCTTCCCAGAGAGAAGTCCCACACCTTAGTAATCTTCTTTAACCTAACTTGTTTCCAAGCACAAAACACAGATTCAACACAGGTTCATTTCCACTTGAAAAGCATCAAAGCAAGTGATTGTTTCCTCCAACTTCACTGCATACTAGCATGTAGAACAGGGATAAAATCTGTTTGCTCTGGAGGAGCAAAAGACAAGCAGCAAATAGTGTTTTACCATGCCACATGTGAAATTAAAGAGTAGTTCCAAAGAGTAAGGGAAGAAAGGATGAAGCAGCTGTGTCAGTATTAAAATAAAGATACTGCTATTTCCTCCACAAGCATTTCTATGCAAATGATACACAAAACAAGGCTACAGACGTAACAAAGAACATCTCCACTTCTAGCTGTTACTTTACAGTATGTGTCCTTTTCCCTAAACAGAAAAAAACAGCACAGAGAGAAGACAGAGATCACTCTGGGTAATATCACCATGCAGACTATGCCTATTTACATGTCTAAGTGTTGAAAATGAAACAGTCAGTATTTTGCCTGTGGTTACTATCTACAGAAAATAATAGTGTTGCATTTCTTGATTTTAATTTCTGTAATAGAAAACAACAAACACAGTATTATACTTCCATCTCTTATTGCTCTAATGCTGCTGAAGTATTTTAATGTGCATTAAAATACCACAAGGCAACTAAAAAGCTTCCTCCTACTGTCCCATTTGGCAACTGCTTTTGTTTACTCACAGAAAAGATGTCAGGAATAAACAGTAAGAAAATACAGGTAAAGACATGCAGGTCTGCTTGGTCTACTTCTAATAACTCAATTATCCCACTGACATCTAAAAAGCAAACAAGGAGTTCCACCTGTTTTGGATGTGTCAACAAAGTAAGAGACCTAAAACCAACAAAGCACACTAAAGAAAACTGAAAGTTTTATCTGTGGTCTCAGTTTGACCTTGGCATTCATTGTATCATCTGCTCTGGAAATCTCATTTTTCTCAAATGAGACCTTAGCTCTGCTGTGTTCACTCTAAACCAGCCAGCCTTATACACTTGACATGGCACACTGAATTTAATATTATGAGAAAATATCAAGTATGTCCTAAAACTGTCTATGACTACAGATTAATTTTGCTCATTAACACTGCCCTCCATGCCTATGATTCCCCCTCATATACAGTCTCTTCTCAGGGCTCCTCCCTAGCTTAAAACGTTTGCAAGCAGATGACCCACTTTTTTTGATTCCTAAGTCATGAAGAAATTATAAATGGTTCAGAGACAGGTGCTTAGACTTGCTCATCTAGAAAAAACATCCAGGATCCAACAAAGTCAGAAACACTCAAAACTATATTCTGTGTGCTACAAATTCTGGTGAAGATAAAAAACAGCTTCTACAGCCCTTCAGTCGAAAATGTTTTTCAGCATAGGTGCAATATTTAAAAAACATTCTCTAGAATTTACAGAATAACACCAATCTAGATCATTCTAACATTCTGTCCCTAAATGAGGCATTATTCAACATTGGAAAGTCAGGCTGTAATAATTGGTTATATTAAAACTCCAGAATCATACCATTAAAAATTCATTTCTGAAAAAATAATCTCAAAAGTCTCATTAATACAGACTTGGTAAACTATTTATTTAAGACAGCTTTTGGACTAATAATTTTCAGGGCAAGAAGCAGAAGATCTTAGTAGACAGAGCTAATAAACTTTCTCATCCTAACACAAAAATACACTTCCTTCTCTTTTCACACATATATCCTGGAGCATTTTTAAGTGGCACCCCCCCCCCCCCCCCCAAAACCACAAAAACTTAAACTGCAATAGCTGTATGTTTTCATAATTCCCACCAATTATGCAGACTCTTTACTGGGTATGTTAACAGTCTGAAACTCGGCAAATATTTTAGATTTGTTCCTATTGTCAAATTCAACTAAAATTCATCAGAATCATTTTTTCCCAAAAATACATTAAAAAAAAGAAATTACATATAGATAATGGAAAAATGGATAATCAAGGCCTAAACAGGAACTTAAAATCAACAGTAAAACTGAAGCACCATGTTTTGGTGACAATTGTGAAGTCTATCCTGGAAACCACAGAAGAAGGTAAAGGGGGAAATATCAAACACATACACTGTTCTATCCTCTGTACACTAACCCAGCCAAACATAGACTTCAACAACATCAATACACATACTGCCTGCTATAGGAGCACACATGATTTGGAAAGAGAGAAACTGAAACATAGTTCTGTAGAGTATTTTCCAGTTAATCTAAATTTTCAAAACTTATCCAAGTGTTCAAATATTAATAGTACAAAGCACAGGGCTCTTTCTTGAAATCATGTTGATGGTAGCTAGAAACAACTTTTAACATATCCAGCTAATCAAAAAACTAGAAACCTCTGTGTGGGGAGCAACACTGTTATACAGGAATATTCAACACCCAGCTGCTAAAAACGGCAGCATGAGTTTTAAACCCATCTTTCTGAGGGTCAATTGGGTCCCAAAGAGCACAGGTCAGAGCTGCTGAAAGTGTGAAGCAATCTCACCTGTCACATGAATGCCTAATCAGGGGGTTGGGGCAGCAGCTTGTTCCAGGTCACCTCTACCTGGCTCTATGCTCATCCTCCAGAGTGATGCAACAACCAAGGCTGTCTGTCATTAGATGCAAAAACACAAACTCCAGTCACAACTTTCTAAGTCTCTCCTCTTCCTATGTTAGAAGTTGTATAAATTCCCCAACAGGATTGTTCCTAAGAAGGCAGTGCCCCGAGTCAGGTGACAGCACAGGGGTACGTGAGAGAGCCAGGTTTTCAAGGTAAGGGGGAGAGCATGGGAGTAGAGACTGATGCAGAAGTTAAGACTTTCTTAACAAAAGTCATCACTGCCCTCCCAAATGAGGATAAATAGCAAGTTAAATAGGAAAGGTGAAAGTCAGGAAAGGAGAAAGCACTTCAGTTTAGAAGAAAGAAAAGAAAAAAACACTTCCATAATCTTCAAATACAAGCAGTAAACTTATACTGAATAGAATGCTTTCTTTAGTCTTCCTTAAGCCAAAATTCCATCTATGTTTACAGAACTGAGCTCCAAATTTCTTATCATAATGTCACTGATAACAGATTATCTCTGTGCTCTGACTTTACCACCTTAAAGTACCTTTAAGGTGGTGACTTTACCACTTTCTCTCCTCTGCTACTCTGGTCACCTGTTCGCCCACTCTCAACCCTCTTTAACCACTCTGAAAACACCTATTTGCAGAGGATCTTGTGCCAATAAACTCAGGAACACTCAGTAACCTCCTCACAGAAAAGAATGAATCTCCCAGTTACACCCCACCATCTTCAGTCCCTCTCCTTCATGCCCAGCCACTTAAACAAAACCCAAGACAGACTGCTTGGTTTTGGTAACATCATGAAAAGCTGGTTTTGTTTGCTGTCAGTTTTTCTACTTTTCATTAGATTTTCTCAAGTCTAATTACATCTTATCACAAAAATTTCTTAAACATATGCCTGTACCCTCCATGAAGTGTGTTGCCCTTCTGGTCAACTGCTCCTGCAAAGAAACACACCAGGAACTCAGAAGGAATTATTCTGAACTGTAAGTAAGTGCAAATTTTTACACTTCAGCCTTTCATGCTTATTTTACGTAAACAGGAATAGTGGGACTCTCCAAAAGCTGTTTCTATTTGGGGAGTAAGTATCTCTCTCCACTTGTCTATGCCAAGTATTTTGAGATGCCTATTGATTCCAGATGGATCCACAGTGCTGATCCCCAGGACCAACAGCCAGAAGATGATTCATCACTTCTCAAAGTTCAGTACAGGACCCATGTTTACAAGTAAAGCTATACTTTAAACATGACAGAATTATGCCAACATTTTACATATTTAATTATGTTAAGTGTGCACCAATCTTTCAGCTTTATGCCTCACATCACTGCTACAAATACTCCTTTTTTTCAGTCACAAATCTTTCCCAAAATATTTAAGGGAAAAAGGAAAAAAACAAGCAATACTGAGAAATCTAGGCAAAGTTTTTTTCTGAAACACAAGAAGCCATTTAAGATACAAAGCAGTTCTCAAGTTTTCAGTGTACAGGTAAAAAAAAATGAAAGGCTTTTTTTTTTAATAAAATACAAATTTGCATAACCATTCAAACAATAACGTTTCAGTATTTGTAATAAGTTTGTTCTTACAAATCACCCACGCTTCTAATCAGCACTTTCTTCCTGGTCCATTATCAGAATATCACCACTGCTGGCAGAAAAAAGGCTCTGTGAAAATCTCAGTTTTTTAAGGATGCACATCTGGTCACAAACAAGAGCCCACTACCAACAGAAGTCAGGTGCTCAAACCAGCCCCCTCATTTTACAGCCATACGGAGGACAAATGCCAGCAGTAGCTACGCTGAACTAGTAGAGGAAATAAAGAAACTAAGTTTCTCAGAATATTTAGCATCTGAAGCCTGCACTCCTGAAAATATTTAATGCTTCAAATGGAAACATATCACATTTAATATAACACTCCATATTATACCAGTTTCAATATCTGCCTGAACTTGCATGGAACACTTAAAAGTTATAATAACACTTTTGTTTTTGAACTTATTCTACCAGGACTGAGTTTTTTCATTACATATTTAATATAATAAACTTATTTCCAAATATACTATGTTTATTCTTAAGCTTCCTAACTTGGTGCTAATAATAGAACCTAGTAGTTCTGTTGTGTTCTTCCACAGTTTTCCCCACACTACAAATGCAAGCACAGTGTAATTATTTTGCCAAGGAACCCTCACAAACAGGTGTACATGTATATTTTTACATACTCAAAATCCTACATTTTTAAGCAGAAAAAGAACAAAAAAAAAAGCTTATATTTTTAAAAATACAAGCAAATACTGCAGAATAGAAGACTCAAATTGAAAAAAAAAAAAAAAAAAAAGGAAGTGAATATTCTAAAAAGTAAACCCAGGGGACCACAAAGAGGCTCAACCATTGCACTTGCTCCATTTACATTTGAAATAAACAGTTCACAACAATACCAGCAGAACATGAAACACTTTATAAACAGGCATAATAACAGGGCCCAAGGGAAAAGCAGTTCCCTAGAAGTTCAAATATTTTCCACGGATGTGCAACATCTTAGCAAACTATAAGTGAATGTAAAGGACCAAGAAGGGTAAACTAACAGAATATTATCCTGCCTTTACAACTGTTTCATACAAATAACTGACCAAATACAGAACACAAACCCTTTTCCGTACTTTGCAATTAAAGCTGCTTTTCAGAAAGATGCCCCTTTTAACCAGACATGAGGATGACTCTGGCTTTGTTGAAGTCAAGGATCTCACTGACTCCAAGAAAACTCCCAGCTCTGCCCCATCTCTTACACTGGGTCACCAGTTCACAGTCTCCACATTTACTTCATTACATCTGAATTTTAAAGCTTAGACTCAATCTGAGCCTTTCAGATGTTTTCAGGTGTTTTCAACAAGTGTTCAAAAGAGTTTGTTTGAAGAGCCATGCCTGACTAGAGAGTTAACCACCTTCTAGTAGCACAGATCATCCTCATGAAGCAACAAAATCCAAGGCAGATTATTTCGTTGCAAACAGGCACCCTCTTGAAAAACAGGTGCCATAGAGACACTCCAAATGAGGTCAAGAGCAAACAGGCCTGAGTTAAATTAAGCATTAAACTACTGAGTCACCTCAAAAGCAGATGAAGGATGTATTTTTTTAAAAAGTAATCTTTACCACCCTTGCTCAATCTCTAAACATGTGTCAGAAATATTTGTTTTCTGAAGGTGGAATAAGAAGAAGCAGAAAGAGACAGGCACCACCAGCTAAAGGATAACCAGCCTTGAATTTTTTCATGTTACACAACTTTATGGAAAACTTTGTAGCTTGCCAGTTCAGAGAATACATGAAACAGAAATAAAGAAGCTAAACTCAGTGTGCCCTAAAGATTCCATCAGAAAGCACAACAGAGGAATTCTGTATGTATTCAAGGAAAATTTGTAAGAAAAAAGTGAAAAGGATTTTCTTTTCAACTACATCAGCTTACTTTGATTTCTCTCATGAATTTATCATTTTAGCTTCCAGTAAAGACTGTGCCACACAAATAGCTCTTCAAAGTCACTTCTAACAGACAACATAAATTTCTCTTGCTCCTAACAGGCACAGAGAGGTGTCATCCACTGTAATATTCCACAACAAATTGGAATGGAGTGGCTTGGGTTGGAAGGGACCTTAAATATCATCTGCTTCCAACCCCCAGCCATGAGCAGGGACACCTTCCACTAGACCAGGTACCACAAAGCCCCATCCAAACTGGCCTGGAACACTTCCAGGGATGGGGCATCCATAGCTGCTCTGGGCAGCCTGTGCCAGGGCCTCACCACCCTCACAGTAGAGAATTTCTTCCCAATACCTAATCTAAACCTACCTATCCCCATTTAAAGCCACCACATCTTGTAATGTCAAATGCTTCTTTTCACTGCTCTGCTGCCCCCAGCCCACCTGCAGCTAGAATGAAGGTTTATGCATGTGTCAGAGTGGAATATGTTCCCTGCTCCAGCTGAGGGGCTGATGATTACACCCACTACCCACACAACAACTGCCTATTTGCATATTTTAAGAAATTCTATTCACCATATAACTTCATGAGCAGCAAGGGCAGGAATGGTAAGGAGAGATGTTAACATAATTGCACATGTAAGCAACATACCCTGTGTGCTCCAGCATGCTCAGACTAACCACAAATACACTCATATTTGCAATATTCTCCTGCAGCCATGTGGGAGCCACAGGAGGCTACACACTCAGCTGGGGGTGGCAGCACTTTATGCACTCATAAAATCTTGTGGTGTTCCAATAAAAATTAAAGACAAGATCACAACTCTACCAGTGTATAATTTAAAAGGCAACATTGTTATTATTATTCCCACTGATTAAACAACAACAAAGGTGGCCTGTGATCAACATTAAGATCAAAGTCAAGTTTCAAGAGAAAGAATATTCTGAGTTCACTTTGTCCAAACAAAACAACACTGCACCTCTAAAATATGAGTTACTGATGTCTTGTGTGATTTCTCACATGACTACACCAGTAGGATGATTTACCAATTGCTCTGGAGGGGCTGAAAAAGTTCCTTTAACCTTGGAGGAGTACCTGCAGTACAGATGAACTAGTTCTTTAAGAATTCTACAGATTTCACTATTTCTAATGGTACTCAGAGAGGCTGCACATAGCCACTCCTTCAGACTCAAAAATCTGAATGAAACCACAATATGGAGCACCTGATTTACCAGGGCAAGATTCTGGTGAAAGTAAGTAGGAGATAATTTGCACAGATGAAATACAAATGGAAAAACAGACATGAGAGAAAAGAAAGATTTGTACCTACATTCATGTATGTACAAAGGTGGTTAAGATAATACTTAGAGCCTTCTTTACAAAGAAGTATTTTATTTTTTGTACCCCTCTGCTAGTCATGGCTTCCAGGACATACACTACATCCATGCCCAAAGAAGCAACATTCCAAAAAAATCCCAAAAAGGACCCGTTTTCCTCATGCAAGCTTGTTTTGCACTCTTCAGAAAAAAACACCCCAGAAATAATATTTCACAAGAAAGGTCTTAACATGGATTCATATACTACAGAAGGGTAATTCACACATTCCAAGCAAGTCTGCTATCAAGTGCCCTAGCCAGAGCACTACATAAATCAGTTAAGCACAGTATTTTACAGTCTCCCAACAAGGCTGAAAAACACTTAAAGCTAAATTATGAAATCTTGTTTTAATGCAAGAAATCCATTTTTTTTCATCTAGACAACAGGGACAGCAAAGAAAACAGGATTCCCTTGCTGAGCCTGAACAGCACGTTCACAGGACACAGCACCGCGTGTCTCCCTTGTGCAGCCTGCACTTCCTTCCTGGAATTGAAGCGGGAGAGACATGAGCTCCATCAAAACACCTCCGTCAGCTTTGAATAGTCCTGAAAACAATTACAAGGCTGTCAGAGAGGAAACTGAAACTGTTCTGTCTGCACGTAAGGTGTAGTGCTGCACCTCCCTACGGAGGGCTGAGAGAGATGGGACAGCACAGGCACTGCCGTGTGCCCCACTGGGAGAGCACGGGGCCTGAGGGGCCAGGGAAAACACGAAAGTTACAGCCCAGCAAGGCAGGAGAATCCCAGTTTGACAAGCAATACCATGAAATCCCACGCACATGATGGGAACAAGGCTGCACCTGGGGGCTGAGGTGTTCACAGAATGCCAGAATGGGTCACAGTTGGAAGGGACCACAGTGGGTCATCTGGTCCAATCGCCCTGATCAAACAGGGTCATGCCAAAGCACACAGGACAGGACTGCATCCAGACTCTGGGTTCTTGCATCTTGCTTCTCTAGGCAACCTGTTCCAATGCACGGTCACCTGCACAGTAAAGAAGTTCTTCCTCATGTTCAAGTGGAGCTTCCTGCGCATCAGTTTCTGCCCATTGCCTCATCCCCTGGTGGTTGGCACCACCGAGAAGAGCCTGCTCCATCCTCTTGGCACCTCCCCTTTAGATACTTGTACACATAAAGGATGTCCGCTCGCAGTCATCTCTTATCGAAGGTGAGCACTGCTCATGAGGTTGCTGCACCGGTACCTGTTCCGAGAGCACACCGATGTCCTGCATACATACACAGCATCTCCATCTTTCGCTGAAGGCATAAGGAGATGAGAACCCTCCAGGGGGTCAGCGCTAGGATCCTCCAGCTCTCGCGGCACCTCAGAGAAGGTGCACTCACCTCTCTGCCCACCTGGGACAGGCCCCCGAGTCCCTCCGGACGCTGGAGAGAGGGGCAGGCAAGGACAGCGGGAGAGAGCGCGACAACCCGCCGGTGCCCGGCGACAGGGCTGGGGCACAGAGCTGTGACGGGGCACAGGGCAATGACAGGTCAGGGAGGGTCCGCGGGGCACGGCGGCACCTACCGTGTACTCCCGCACTTGGCTGTGGAAGTTCTGCTCCCGGATCGTCACCTCGTCCGCTTCCATCCTTCATAGTACCGCGGCCCCCGCGAGCAATGGCGGCCGCCGCCGCCGCGCTTGCTCCTGCCCCGCCGGCGACGAGCGGGCCACCATGGCCGGAGGCAGCCCGGCTGTTCCCCCGGGCCCCGGCAGCAGCTGAGGGGCCCCGGCTCCGCCGCTCTGTCCCAGTCCGGCGGGCGCGGAGGAGGAGGAGGAGGAGGAAGGGCGGGAAGCGCCGCCTCAGCTCCTCCTGCTGCGTCACCGCGCAGCGACCCCGACAGGGGCGGGCGAAGGGGAGGGCGGGGTCAGACGCGGGGGCGTGGCTTGTTCTTAACAGAAGGGCGGGCGAAGTCACGCCCATGGGCGGGGTTTGAGGGCGGGGGCGGGGCCGTGATGGGGCGGGGTCAGGGCTGGCAGGGAGCGCGGGGGCGGGGCTTGGGAGCGGAGAGGGGCGGGGCCGGTTTTACCGGCGGGGCCGGGGTCACGGCATCACGGAATTGTTCCGGCAGGAAAGCCCCCGAGATCATCGAGGGCAGCCTGTGACCGAGCACCACCGCGTCAACTAGACCGTGCCACTACGTACCACGTCGTCTTTCCTTAAACACTCCCAGGAACGGTGACTCCGCCACCTCCTTGAGCAGCCCATTCCAATGTCTAATCGCTCTTTTCAGTGAAGAATTTCCTCCTAATATCCAACCGTGGCGCACCTTAAGGCTATGTCCTCTCATGCTGTCGGAAACAGGCCAGCTGTTTGTGCTCATGTGGGGACTGGCAGGGACAGAGAGCCCCTGTGTGCCCTGGGACACAGGGAGCAGGGGACATGGGAGAAGGGACACTGAGCGGCGGGACAGGAGCCTCCTGGGGGGAAAGCAGCGCAGGGGGCAGTGGTGGGCATGGGGGGAGCTGCAGGCCGGGGCCCTACAGGGAGCTCCCCAGTGAGGGGAGTCGGCAGAGCAGCCTGGACCCCGGGGGTCACTTGCAGGAGTCCCCCGGAGCAGCGCACGGAGCCCTCCGGGACGGGCGTGCAGAGGGGTTCAGCTCCCGGCTCGGGGAGCGGGACAGCCACCACTGCCACTCAACCCGTCAGGGCAACATGAGGGAGCCGAGGGTGTTCGGCTCGAGTTGATCCTCCTCAAACTCAACAATGTAAACGCATCAGAATTTCTAGTTTATAAGACTGTACTTTAAACCTCAGTCATAATTTGTATTCCACTTCCCTGGAGCAGGTTTTTGTCATTGAGTGATTTCTGCTTTTCTGGTTTTTGCCCAAGTGCTGTGGTGAGAAGGCACGTTATTCCCTGTTCCCTCTACATGCACGGGCAATCTTCTTTTTTTCTGAATTTGCAAGTAGATCAATTGTCTAAATACACACAGAAGGCTATTAATCTAGGACACACTATAAATTATAAATTGTGGTTTAGCAAATGCAACTTTTATTTCAATCCAAGTATGTATCATTAGTCTAAAGAATAAGGATCATCATTTTCTGCTTATTTAAAACTGCTTATTTAAAACAACTATTAACACGTTGTTAATACCAATTATAATTCTGATTATATTAATTCCCCAGCCTCTGGCCCATTTTCTTGGTTAAAAGCAGATGGTAAAGTATTAATGAATTTTTAGAGTTAGAAAAATTAATCATGGACTGATGTATTTCTTGTAGTTCTGAATGGATCCAGAAGGTCCTGCAGCTTCAGTATGGCCACAGTTCTACCCTTGTTCTTTTGATACCTGTGAAGATACAGACAAGGTATTTGCACAATCATACCATGGCTGTGACAGGCCAGAAATGTTCCCATGCTTTCTCCTCTTGAAGCCCACTGCTCAAGGAGGGAGACTTTAGGTGTTCACTGAGGCTGTAGAAACAGGATACCATTAAAAGCAGGAGCAGGGAGCACAGTCTTTGAGCTGCTTCTTAGGAAATGCTGTCCTACTTTACAGCTGTTTCCTGCACAGCACTTGATTCTGTCTGATATTATTACTTGTCTGGGTTTTTTTTTTTCTTCGTCTATTCCCATTTATCTTCAATCTCCTTTTCTTCTTCAGATGCTGAAAGTGATGAAAGCATCCCTAGTTTCCAAGATGATTTTGACAAAGAATTAGGCTTGTAGATCAAGCCTAGTTCTAATTTTGACTGGAATGAGGTTAGTGCTGTTCTCTGCTCAGGACCTGGTCCAGACTGAGCAGGCAAGTTTATAGGTAGACAAAATATCTTTTATTATAACAAACATAGCTGGAGAGAACAGACAGCTGTCTGGCATGTGCAAACCTGACCCCGGGGAAACCAAATTCTCTATAGAAGTATTGGAATAGAACAGTCAGGATCCCAACTTTAATTGTCTTATATATAAGACCCACACAATAAATGGCAATGATATTGGAGCCAGGCTGTTAGGAACTGAGTGTTAGGCCTTCACTGGATTTGTGATGAGGAGAGAAATGCTGTCACCAGAGCAAACCTGCTCTAAGAACTAGAGAGACCAGATGGCCCAGTCAAAGAGGGAAAACGGGAACAACCAGAGATTCAACCAGCAGTCCAAGCCTGAGGTGAGGGTTAGTTCCTGAGCTACCTGAGAAATGACTCACCCACTGTCAAGAAACAGCATTTCAAGCATTTCTAACTTTATCTGCAGACCTACTAAACACTGGAAGATTGTAAGGAAAATTAACTGTATTTTTGTAGCTTATAGAAATTAAGATTTAGAAGACCTGAAGCTTCCACTCTCACTTAGGCAATATGTGTTCTTCTTAATTTACGGAATTTGAAGTAAACCTAAAGAGGAGATATAGTACATAATTTGTCTCATACTGTGGACTGTCAAGTTCTTTCTTCCAGTTCTAGCAGATGAATCATCAGAAACAACATACACATTTATATTTGCTGAAAAGGCAGGGTAGGGCTGGAAAGAGCTTTGATCCTTTCTTGCAGAAATTACTGCTCAGTTCTGAGGTATCTACATCACAAAGGAAGGTCAGAATAGCCACCACAGCAAAATCTATTTATGCCAAAGGAAATTCAATCTAAAGTAGGCAGCTCTTGCAAACTCATGAGGAGGCTGACAGATGCATGCATCATCAGATGATGATGGGAGTACAAAAGTAATAGTTTGAAGCACATTAGATGTAAAACTACCAAAGCAAGTCTGTGGTACTTTGCACCAGAGAGTGGTTAAAAGACCTCTAGGTGTTTTTCATCCATATCCCAGACAAAATGAGACAGTGCTGGAGGGACTGTCCTCAGCCATTCTTAGGACCTCCTCAGTAACCCTAAGGGACCTGGTTTAGGTGTAATCTATATGTGATTTAGGTGTAAATAGAAAACTTTCTCATGCTAGTAATTGAGAGATACACACATACAAAAGCAGTAATAAAAACCAGACTTCTTTCAAACTTACATTTGGTGGTGCCTAACCCCTCAGCATAAAAGTTGAGAAGATTTATGGCATTTTGCTCAATTGCATTTCAGCAGTTTTAACACCATTTTTCAGCTCCAGGGTGACCCAGCTAGTATCTGGTACCCTGAATGCCCAAGGAGGGTTTTATGTGCACACTCTTACATCTGAGATTTTCCAGATAAAAACGTTGGGATATTCAAGCTAATAAAAGTCATTTGAATTGTCAAAGGTGGAAGTTCCTAAACTTGGAACTGTTTCTCTAGGAAGGTTCCCTCAGAATTTTCCAATGGATTTTAAAGCACTCTTTAACTGTAAATGCAAAATTGGCACCATGCCTTTAAGTCTAAATTTATCTTACAGCATCTGAATAGGTGATACTTTCTTTTCAAATCATCCTTCAGCCAAATGAAGCTTGGAAAACAGTTAATATGACTACTTACATACTTATATTCAAGATATTACATAAGAATTGGTCAGATTGAAGTCCAAAGCCCACTTTAGTACGGTTCCAAGAATGACCACTGACTTTTAAGAGAACTTTGGATACCACAGATGAGATCCAGCAATTTATATTCAAAAGCCAATTCTGGAAGACAAAAAGAAAGATTCAAAAGTTAAAATGTCTTGATCATGGTATAAAAGAAACATAATGCTATCATAATTATGTGCATTAAGTTTATTTTTTGGGTGATTTTTTCAGTGTCTTATATTTGGTAAGCTAAAGCATAGCAAGAATTGCATTATAACTTTAGAAATCCAGCTCAATCAGTCTTGGATCTGGATTCAGCTTAAAATATTGCTGACTGACATTTCATTTCTATTCATAACTTACACTTTTTACTTCTTTTCTTTTTTTTAGAACAAAAAAGGGGTGATTTTTTTTGTTCCAAATACTTGAAGCTCATATTTTCATTGTGTCAACCCAATAACAACAACTCCCCATGGAAATGCTGTATTATAGCATTATATATATTTTTTAAAATTTTTTGAAACAGCCAAAGGAAAGAAATTTAAATTAAAAAATTACAATATCAGCATGAAAAAAGAGGATATAAACTAGTTTAGTATATACTCACATAGGTATGTGCTGGATTTTATATATACATATATACATATATATATATAGTAATAAATGTATTGAATATATACTCCCTGAAAAAGAAGAAAAAGCACAAAGTACTACCATTTTGAACAAGCTTTTAAAATTAACATTTTAGTAAAAATCTGCACTATTTCTGATTTAAAGCTTGGTCCACTTGTAAAAAATTAAGTGAGATTGCTTTCAATAACAAGGAACTGAATTTAGTAATGAATAAAACCCCTTCTAAACCTTAAGCTTCCTTCACTGATAGGAGGCTAGAGTCAGAAACCTGCAGTTTATTACAGTCAGAGGCAGAAACTCTGCAGGAGTTCAGTGCTGTCAGGTAAAGGAAGCATAAGTCACATCATGAAGCTAGAACAGTTTCTCTTCCATATCTAGGCAGCATGAAGTGACTGAAAGTTCATTTTGCCTCCATTCACCCTTAATGGGTCTTTCATGTCCCACTGGGAGCATTCAAAGCACTCCTCAAAACAAAACAAAGCAAAACTCACACCACATTGCAGTTTAAACTTGATTAGAAATAAAATGAAAGGTAATACTCAAGGATATGCAGCTGCATCTGTAAATCAAACTTTACCTGCTATGTAGATGTGAATGAGGCCCAGGTCGTTTGTTCCATGCTGTGTACCCACGGCTGTTTGGGCTGATTCTTCAAATAGGTATTAACTGGTGAAATTCTGGATCTGCTGTCTTGGTCAATATTGTTACAGAAAAACCAAAGAAGTAAATCAATTTGAAAAACAAAAAACAAAAACAAAAGGTGTCTCTTTTACCAGTCTATGTCTGTTTTTAGCCCAGAAATTAGATTTAAACTTAATCAGCCTCTGAAAGGGGTTTAGCTAGAGCAGATGGATGAAAAGAGTGAAAATTCATTACTTCTCCTTACAGTGTGCTCAATATTTAATTCCTGCTAATCACAATTCTCCTCAAAATCTCCTTTTCAGTCAGTTAAAAAGATTTACTCTAAGTAAGTTTACCCTTTGAAGATTTTTCTCAACCGTGAACTCTTTTTTTTTTTATCCCTGAATTGTCTCCAAACTTTTAACCTACTTATTAAAATGCAGACACAAGAACTGAAAGCACTATTCTAGGCTCAGTTTCAGCAATTCTATGAACAGATGTAAAATCATCTTCTTATTTTATGCTTGTTGTTACGGACCATTTAATCATTACAGAGGAAAATAGCACATAGATTCAGAGGTGAAAAACATGATTACTTCCCAGAAGTAAATGGAATGATCAGTTGAAGACATTTGTATCTACTCCTGTCTTCTTGCTGTCAGAGGCCTGGCTGTAGGTAAAAGGCTGCCTTGTGGTTTTGATTGCCATGTCCACTTACTTCCTTACGGAGAGTAAAGCCAGTTTTAGGGACATTGTAATCCAAATGCTATAGCAATCATTTCCTTGACATAGAAAATAGTGGTTACCTCTAAACTTCACTCCTACCAATCAGCAGCAATCTGTAATTTCTATTCTGAATCTCTGCCCTGCAGATACAGCCCTGGCTGTGTTCAGCCCCTTGTTCCTGGTGCATTCATGGGCTTTTAACTGAATTCAAACCTCTTTTGTTTTCTGCTCCCCGAACATTTCAGATTGCTCTGTATGATTAGCTCATCTTTGTAATTTACCACTCCTATTTCCAGTATTTGCCAGCATTTCTGTGTTATCTGCCAGGAGCATTAGCAGTAATTTCGTCGACCACAATAAATACCTCCTTTAAAAAGTGTCATTGCCATCTCTGTAGGGGATTTTTACGTTTTTCTTACTTTTTTTTCCTCATCTTTGGAAAGTTCCTGATGTACTAAGTACATAAAATAATTATTTTACTGGCTGCAAGTGTTATGTTTGCCCATATGTAATAGGAGCTTGCCAATATCATGGGTTGGTTCCATGGCAACACCGTAAGGGGATTAAAAGAGTTATCCGAGAGTGGAGTCAATATTATTTGTGTTAGCAAATAATCATTAGAAGCTTTAATGTTGTTTTACCACTGGCTGAATAATAGCACCAAATGTGTCTCTGAAACCCAAGTGTCACAAACAATTCTTCTGCTCTTCCAGAAGAGATGCTGTCTTCACTGCTGTGCTTTCCCTTCAGCCTCCGTTTAATTCCCGCTCTGGAGATGCCCAGATGGTCCCATTTGAGGTGGCCTCAGGCCCTGTTGCACTCTGCTGTGCTGTGTACACAGCACCACCTTCCACAACACAGAGCACGGGCTGCAGAGCCTGCCCCTGTGCTTGCCCCACAGGCTTTGCTGATCATTTCCCTTGTTACTTTACAGTGTTTCTCTGTCCTTTCAAAACATTCTCCTTTGATTTGTGGGCCAGTCAACATCTTGCATTAGATATCTGAGCCTGCCAATCTACTATTGATTCTAAAAGATGTGATCATGCATTAGCTGTATTATAAATGACGAAATTGCAAATATCCACCCATATGATCAGTTCCTGACTACTTAACATGGCTGTAATCATCATCCTTTAAAAAAATTAAATCATTAATCTGCTGGGCCATCTGTGCTTACTCTGACCTATCCTCAAGCTATTTTTTGTTAATTACATCGTTTTGAGAAATGGAATTTTACCATTTTCGGAGAAGAGAGGTTGCACTGTGGAATCCCTAAACATTAATAAGAAAAGATTTGGTATTAGTCAAATAATTTTATTTTTTCTCTCTAAATTCAGCATCTGACTCATCATGACTAAGATGCTTGTACTGTTAAATACCACACAGAAGGCATTTCAAAAATCTATCCAGTATTAACTACAACCGTTTTTCAGTCTGGGTGACAAAAATCACATCGTATAAATTTAGTCTTTGAAAGTAAGCCATGCACCTTTTATGAAGGACTTTTATCCAAAATGCTAGAAATTTTAAAGGAAATTAATCATCTTAATTTCTTAAATTAATAGGTGCAAGATTTATTCTTAAATCATGGATACTCCTTTCTAATTAAATTCAAATGTGTTTAATGCATCTCAGGAGTGTTAAGATAATAAGTAGTCCTTTTCTGGAACTTAACATCCTCGATCCCTGTCAATAATTATATTGGGTGACTAATAAAATATGATGCCAGGCATTTTTTAAATCTTTATCTTCCTCCTCTGTCTCATTAGCAAAATGAATAGGTTTGCTCCACAGGCACCACCTAATCTGGAGAATTCAATGTTGTTCAAGGACACAGCAAATAAATTTCAGCAGGTACTCCTTCCTGCAACAGCCATATATAAAATGCACTTTTACAGCATCTGCCAGTTGCTCGTTGCTGTATAAGATTATTGCCATTGTAAAAGCCACCAAAGGCTGGAAAACCACAAAGGCCTGTCAGCTGTCATCTCCTGACTAGGAGAACTTTATGCAGTTACCCCATCAAAGACTACACTCCTCAT
Source organism: Phylloscopus collybita (assembly GCA_027886175.1). Classification (NCBI taxonomy): domain Eukaryota; kingdom Metazoa; phylum Chordata; class Aves; order Passeriformes; family Phylloscopidae; genus Phylloscopus; species Phylloscopus collybita. The sequence goes on from JAJNNQ010000002.1 coordinate 7,282,895, forward strand.
AGAGCTCCAGTGGCCAGTAATTGATCCACAGAAGACATGGCACTCATCCCTTCCACCAGTGGTCTATCAGAAAATGCTGACATCAAGAAAGCAAGTTATTTTATAACATAAGACAATACTTATTTTCAGAAGCTGGACTCAGCTCTAGCAGGCCTTTTAACAAAAATCATGCCATTAATGTGAAATTAGCTAATTTGTTCTTGAGAATTTAATTTCCTTTCTCAAGTAGACACTACATTACAGTAATTACACCTGCAAGTAAGAAAAAAAAAATGGCAGGATCCTCAGTCCCTGGGATGATATATAGTCCTCTGGCCCTCATGTAAAAGCAAAAGCCATCTCTAGTCACTTGGGTATATCTAAGTATTTCAATGGAGGACTCCAGAGATTTTATTTCACTTGAAGGTGGGAGGACAGAACAAGGAAAAGGTTGTGATTCATCCAACACTTTAAAATATTTTCATCTTTCTAATTTTAGGTCCTGTATGCCATACCTTAAACTCAAATGATACCTACCCTGCCAGTGGTTGCAGCTGCAGAGATACTGCATGCTGATACTCCATCTCTGTCACATGTGTGATATTTGACCACATTTTACATCTGGTGTGTCGCACAAAATCCCAGAATCTTTTGAGTTGAAAGGCACCCATAAGGATTGTCAAGTCCAACTCCCTGCTCCTTGCAGGACTACCTGGAACTAGACCATGTGACTAAGAGCAATGTCTAGATATTCTCAACTCTGACAAACATAGTGCCATGACCACTCCTCTGGGAAGCCTGTTCCAGTGACCAACCACCCTCTCAGTGAAGAACCTTTTCCTAACTGAAGTCCAATCTGAACTTACCCTGACACAGCCTCATTTCATTCCACCCCTTTGAAAATCACTATCGCACTGTGCCCCTTTATTTTTTTTCCCATTTTATTGAGTTGTAGCCCTTGACCTGGGCAAGAGGAAAGGTCAGTCTACACAAGATACAGAAAAGCATGTGGCTGTCCTACAAAATCTCTGAATTCAAGGTTTTTCTGAAGACTTCTGTCCACATACGTCATCTTAGTCTATGAGTAATCACCTATTTAAATTGTAGAGATAGCACAAAGGGAACGCAGTTTCACAGGATGTATTCATACTGTTTTACATCATGTGTGTTGATAATTCAAAACTTACTTGCTTGCTTCTAGAGAAACAGTATTTTTTTCATTGTTTTTAATTTGCCAATAACTAAACAAATTAAAAGAGTACATTAAAAGTCACTATAAGGCAGATGGGAAAACCTGAATACAAAAAGGTCACTTCATCCTGAATATTAAAAACAACAAACCATGGGAAATAACTCTGCAGTTTGTAGTCACTGGTAAAGTATGGCAGAGGATGTAGTTTTCATTGCAGTACCATCAATGCTGCATAGCATATGACAGCTTTGCTATTTATGCAGTCATGTCTGTGCTGTTTCTGTAGCCTGACAGCCCATCTCCCTACCCCACACTCTGTCCTGTCATCACTGGGGGTATCCAAGTGCCAGTACTCTGGGCACTTGCTAATCTAATCTCATCCCCACCTTTCAATCCTAGCCCACAGCACCCTCTGGTCCATTTATAGTCACCTGCCCCAAATTATCATTAGCATAATTAGGATATACTTTCAGACCTATTTGCTGTCTCATTGTGTATTAACACTTGAGTATCATCAGCAAAGTAAGAAAATAGCCTGCCTCTCTTGGACAGATCTTCTCCCTACTTCAACTCTGTTACCAAAGTGATATTTAGTCTGGAATGCATTCAGGCTGCTAGTAAACCTGTTAGGGAATTAATTATTGAACATTGCTCTTGTCCTAAATAACACTATGGGCTATGACACATATTTGGATTTTTTGTTGCAGTGACAGATAGCACGCCAGTGAGCTCATCATCTTTCCAGGTTCTCTTCACCCCACAGCCCACAGTAAAACACCAGCAGCACCTGGTGAGATGAAATTCCAGCCGTACTCCTTGCCTTCCTCTGTATTGCAGCCCCACCACTGACTCCCATATTTAACACCATCACCACACAGCAGGATCTGCTGATGCATCCCTTCATATTTTCTCAATGGACCTTGAGTCATGCCAGCCTTGAGGAACATTAGCTTTCCTGTCAAACAGTTCTGCAGTTAGTCTCAGATTCCTTCTCTGAGGCTTAAAGCACCTTATAGAATATCTGAATCAAAAACTATTCTGTCTATTCAGGTTCTAAAATTTTCACATAATTTGTCACTTGTGAATTAATCCTGCAGCAGACACTGTATTAGTCCAAGTTCCCTACATTTAATTGATTTTTATATTACTGCAGGCTAATAATCTCCAAAGAGCCCATGAAAAACCCAAGTTAGGATTTCATTTAAGCACTTTGTAAAAGTACCCAAGCAAGTACTTTTTGAGCTGCAGTGCTGATCCTGTCCAGCTCTGTTCTTGTTCAATTTATTCCCACCACCCCTCAGCAGCACTGACAGTCATATGTGGCTGGTCAGACCGGGGGAAAATAACTGAGCAAAAATAAAAAAAAAATAAAATGAATTCTCCAAGCCAGTTCATTCTGCATTCACACAACAGAGGGAGTGATGTAAACTGAGCAGCCACTCCAGCCATCACTGTTGCAGGAAGAAATGCTTGTGAACTCCAGTGTACATGGAAAACAACCACAGATAGCTTTTTCTGTTTGGCCAACGCCATTTGTAGTACTGAGAGTAATAGAAATTGTGAGAAACTGTATTGTCCTTTTGCTCTGTAATCACAATCCTCATAAAGGATTTATGAGTCAAGATATAACTACAGACCAATAATTTTCAGACAGTTCATTCTGCCCTGAGCTACGGAATAAGAAATATGTGTACAGAATGCCAGCAGGACAAGTATATTGCATTTTTTAAGAGTTTGCTCAAAGATTCACTCATGCAGTAGATTTTAAAGTGTACATTTTCAAAAAATTGAATTAATTTGTATATTGTATGCATACTTACACATAGTGTGGGTCTGTGTATTTATGTATCTATGTGTGGTGTAAATTTAAAACACAGTTACTCTGCTATAGTACTAAAATAAGTTTATACAAAACAGATCATTGGGTAGTGTCCTCTAGAGAATTTCTTTACAAGAGCCAAATTACATAATTTGTATGCTGAGTTAACTTCAAAAAAGGTATGGGCATGAGCTTTTTTGTTTTTTACAAAATAATGGCCTAGTGACTTCTCTGAAAACAGTATTTTTGCCTTTACAATGAAGCAGCAGCTTATACTGTTCTTTCATGTGAGTTTGTGTGAGTATATATATGAAAGAAAGATATAGGTTAATTACTGTTGGAGGGCCTCTTTAGCTTATCATTTTGTTATGCAGTGCCTCTTCAACTTATCATTTTATTCTGCAGTTTATATTTTATTTCCTTAAGAGGAACATTGAGGTTTGTGCCCCAAATAAACTCTTTATTTTAAAATGGACAAAATAGTTAAATGGCTGCTTAATATAATACAAGAAATAATAAGCTAAAGTGTTATAAACTGAAAAAAATATTATAGACAAATCTGAAATATACACAAACTAAAACATTGCCTAGTTATCTTCCCCTTTGTGCACTGCATGCACAAAGTCATCTAGCTCAAATCAATGTCTTCACTTAAACTATGCTCTGGTAAAAAATGAGAGTTTTGACTACATAGAAATATAATAAGAATTCCACAATGTGACCTATAGTTTTTTACTGAAATAAATTAATGGATGGCATGCAGATGCCAAGATTAAACAGAGTAATAACAAAACATTAGTAAGCACTTTTAGTGTAATTAAATTTTTGATGTATTACAATTTTTAGTGTGTAATTATTTTTGAAGGAACTGGAGAGCAATACTGGATCACACCCTATCTAGTTACTAAAGAATAAAGTGTGGTGATACTTTTAAATTCTATTGCAGAATAATAGTGTATTGTCCATCACAGATAATGATGGCAAGGTTTCTCTCATCTGATAATCACTCATAGTGATTACCTAATAAAAGGACAATCCTTGGTACTGCAAGAACCTCTGGTCAGTCCAGAATGTAAGCAAGCATTAAGATGTGCTATATAAAGCATCTCAGCTTGCAAGTGACCTTGAATCTGCTTCCTTATTGCTGGAGGTTGGGATTGTTCCATGGCTGTGTTCCCAGTCTGCATCAAGAGGCTGCTGATAACATCAATCTTCTACACGAGTCTTTAAAACTATTTTTGATGTTGGCCTTGAACAAGTATAATAATTTCACTTAATCACCTCTGTTTCTACACAAAAACTGGAATCTAGGCTGACTTCTAATTTTTCATTCTTGTGAAATCCGGCCACAGGTTTTCTGTCTGCCATCAAATATCTGGAATCACAATTAGCTAAAATATGTCGGATGCCCTGTGACTCCCAGCCATCTTTATTGTATAGAAGTTCACTTTCAGCTAAGAGTAGAATAAATTCTGTTTGACTGAGAGGTCAGTCCTTGGGAAGAAAAATGGGAAGTGTGTTCATTCCCATATTCAAACATGCAAATTGAATGCATCCAATTTGCATTATTTGTTTCTTAATGAGAATGACCTTTCCTGCTGATGGGAAAAAGCAATTGAAATTAGGCATGTGAAAGGTATGGAAAATATGGTATTCCAACTCTTTAACAAAACAGGTCAACTGCTTGGTCCTGTGAGTTAAAAAATATGCCATATTGTTCAATGCCATATTGAACCCCAACTCTCTCATCCTTAGGACACCAAGGTTCAGTATCTGAATTTTGCTACTCAGATGGATCTCTAAAAACACTTTGTGCATAGCACAACTTCCTCTTCACCATCCTGTATGAACAACATCTAAACAGCTCTCTCACCACTAATGTGGCTCAGGTTAACACCACAACATCTTTATCATTAATTTGCATAACAAAATATGAAGCTGTAAAATTCAAAGATCAAGTGACCTGCCCAAGGTTACCAAGAGGATGTTACTACATCAGGACTGAAACTCAGTTACGTCCGGTCTTTGCTCCTGTGTAGAGATCAAGTTTCCTTCAATACCCAAGTTGAAACAGAAAGAAGCCACGATCAATTTACCAAGAAAAGGAACATTAAGATCACATAGCAGTGTTGCTCTCCTTCTGTGAATGACAAAGAAAACAAGTCCTTCATATGGGCAGCTCATCCACAGATAGATATCATCATCACTACTAGTGCCATGCATTAATATGCATTAACTGTCTTCTCTACTAGGAAAAGAAAAAGGAAAAAATATATATGGTCAAGTTGCTGATATGCTTCTCTTCCCTTCAAGCTTCCTCTTTCATCTGCAGAGCTCAAAACCAGGCAGAAGTGTCACCACAAAGGTAACAGATCTTAGAATTGGAACGACTCGTGCAGGATTCAGGACTAATTAAAGAGCTCAGAGTTCAAACCAACACCTTGATGTGCCTTAAAAGCAAGGGCAGAGTTATTTATTCTTGTTATTGTTGTTTCTTCTTCATTACAGGGCTGCAGGAGTCTCCCATCATGGATCAGGGCCCCACATTGTCAGGATTTATTTAAACATTTAATGAAAATATCATGCCTGCAGTTAAGAATTTACAACTGTAATTATAAGATGAAGAATAAAACTGTCTTCAGTTGATTTCTGTAATCATAAAATTCTAAATGATATTAACATGTGCCTCATTTTATGTGTGTGTTTTCCCATGATTACTTAGAGGAATAGGATGCTTAACACTGCCATTCTGGAAGTGCATCCAGACAAATGTGGGTTGTCCTAAAAATAGATTTCTTACCTTTGTCAGCCAAAATGTATAAACAAAAATGTAAACAAGAAGGAAATTTCCACTGAGGAAACAAAAATTCAAGCTGTACAGACTCAGCCAGCTCCCTAGACACACACATATAGTTGTGTAGGCTTTATTCTTAATGTTAACTTAATTGTTAGTGTGCTTTGCTTTTTAGAAAATTATTCAGGAGAGCAAAGAAGACAAACCCTTTCATGATAATGTAATTACACAAAAAATGTTTTTGTAATTGTTCTTGTTTTCACCTGTGTTTCAAAACCTACTTCTGATTGAGCAACAGAAGGGTCAGCTGTAGCTGTTGAATAATGAATTCTCCCTTAAAGCAGCATGGCAAATAACTCTGACACAGTAATTTCTGTAATCTGCTAATCATGTAGTTTCATAACTGATTTTGAGTGATCTTGCTCTGTGCTGCTACTGGAAGAAGTTCTCTTTCCCACAGCTAGCTACCTCTTTGTGTAGCTGAGTCACAAAATTAGGCCAGTCCAATTTAAAAACTTTTTCGTTTTATTCTGATCAAATCCTGAATTTGGTGCATTATGCCGTGACTCCTGGTGTTAACATGGGGAAAGGCATTACCTGGACAAATTCGTGGCAGATTGAGATTGACCTAAAGTAGCTGCAAAATTGCAGGTTTGAAAGATGGCAATCACTTGAAGGGGAAGTTATCAAGGGAAGGAGTAGCTTAGGGTGGTATCTGGTTTTAGCTACTGCCAGACACAAACTGTAAACACGGGGTCACTTAAGGTCATGTGAGTATGGTTTTGTTTTCCTGCCATGACCTTTGCAAGAGTCACCTAATGAGGTATCTCCAAGGCCACTGCCTGCAGCTAAACCAGTCATGGAAGGCAGCCTTTCCACCTTGGGCTAAGGGAGTCTAAGGCACTGATCATCTTGTCCTGATGCAGAAGCCTAAGATGAATTAGATGAGGTTTTTTTTCTCTAAAAGTCATTATTTCTCTCCGTTTGAATATAAAGAGAGAGCAAGGAGACTGGCTCAGCTGTAGGTGTCTGTCTAAACTGAGGGAGAAGAACTCTGTTGTCTGTAAGGCTCAGATCAGTGTGACTATTTCAAAGTACTTTGAGAGAAGGAACTGTAACTAGAGATTTGGGAGGTTCAGTCCACTGCTGCACTCCACTTATGGTCATGTAAGTAGATCTCCTAATCAGGAACTGTACCTTAAATCAACACTATACTATACATAATAACATCATGCTTTATAAGAACTGGGATTAAAATATAGAATGGCAGCCAAAATGTATAAATTGCTATAATTGTTTCAGTACAAGGTTGCTGACACCCTGGAGAGACCTCCAAACGCTTCATTGTATTTGGCTCAGACACACATCATAATTTGTATATTTAGCAAAGCCTCAGGAAAAATGCAGTAAGGCTTTTGTTAAAAGCTAGGAACACCCCACTGAGCTGAAAAAGCTGCTGGAGATTGTCTCTGGAAATGATCACGTTACACCATGTACCAGAGACAGGGGATGAACAGTAGCACTGCACACTGCTACTGCTGCCACTGCTTCTGTGTCAGTGGCACAGAATACTCTTGTCACTGTCTTCACTCTTATAAGTAAACAAACAAACAAACAAACAGGTAAAAGATGACTTTAACAAAGTAACAGTATCTGTTAAGTTTAGGGAATTTGTTGAATTCAAGCCTTCCCAGGTATTTATTCTGGAGTGTCACTCCTAAGTATTCTTTTTCTGAAGTTGTCTTGTCAGAATTAAAGAAATAGCTAATGAAGACCGATCTCAGGGAACAGAATTCCAGCTGGGAATTCTTACTTAAAGCTAGGTAATTAACAACAAAGCAGAAAGAACAGAGGGAAAAGGATCCCTTGGTATGTATTTACAGGTTTTTGATGAAAACTGCCTTCCAAATGACAATACAAGTGTTCATTAGATAAGGTTGGTGTTTAGCACTAAGTCTCCCACAGAGACAATTCTTGGCACAGAAACTTTGATTATATAAACTTTGTATGAAAAATGCAAAGGGCCATAATGGGACACTTTGATCAATGGTGCTATTCTGATTTACAATTGGTTTTTTTTAAAACTATGATGGGCACAAAACATTAATTTAAAAGCTCATTTCAGTTGCAATTTACCTCTTCCTTTTAATAGCAAGAAAGTAATCTGATTGCATTTTTTCAGTCATCCTTGTGCAACATATCAGATAATCTCTTTATAGTTTAAAACTAAAAATGCTAATGGATTGGGGAAATGGGTTTCTGCTTTCACTCAGAATATCTGTCTTTTTTATGCTTGTCTTTTGGATCATTTATCTAAATAATAACCTTTACTACCCAATCCTTCCTTCCAATGAACTAAAAGATATTAATGATTAAAATCAGTGAATATCCGTCTTTTCCCTACTTCAGTTTTGCCAGCTGAGGTTTCCACTTTCATTTTCTACTATTTGGAGGGGGAAAGCTACAGACATCTTCGTGTGAAATCCTCATGGTTACTTTCCAATTTGTCTAAATCAAACAGCCTAAATGAGCTTAAACTAATGGCAGATTTATTTTAAGGAGTATCACCAGCAAGCACTGACTCAATGACAGCGATTTCAGGGACTAAAAGACAGAAATTACATTAAAACTCAGCAAACAGCTTTTGGTCAGCAAATCTGTTGGGGCAGCCCCAGAGAAGAGGCAGGAATTATGCCTCAGGTTCTGTGTGGAACTTCCTCAGCCACCAAACCTGGAGATACAGAAGGATACACTTGGGTGGCTTTAGTCTCAGAATGATGGAAGGAAGCTCATTTTGTACAAAGGCAGCAGAGAGAAGATAAATGACCAGCCCAAGGTCAGGTACAAAGATGATGGAAATGTGGGAGAAAGTGCCAGAACAGGCACTTCTAGGCTCTTTGTGTAGTCAGATTTCAGCATGCCTGGCTAAGCTGTCTACAGACCAAGACCGCAGGAATTGCTCAGTACATACACCCTGGGGAAAAAAATAAAACAAAAACAAACAAAAAAGCCAAAACAAACAAACCAACAACCAAAAAAACACCAAGATTCTGAGCAACAGAGATGTAGCTTTAAAACTCAGTGGAAACCACTTTCTTCACCTACCATTACCTTCTGCAACCGATGGGACTGAAACACATCTGAAGAACCAGCAACTTTGTACTGCCCTGAGGCTCTGGAAAATGTTTTCCAGAAGAAAAGTGTCCTTCCACAGACACATTTGGTTTCCCAGCAGACCAAATTTCAGTTTGGCTGCTTCCAGTGGTGACAGTATGACATGAGGAGAGGCAGTACCTCCAGTAGATGGATGCTGTGCTGGGTACTCATTGCAGAGTCACTTGCACTGTTCGGAGGCTCTCAGTGCTCGGAATAAATTCATTCTGGCAAGAAGCTTTTATTCTGTAGAGTCAAAAAAAGGCTTTGTATTAAAGCCATGTTCTTACATTAATCAGGCTGTTTTCTCCATTGATGAGAACAAAGAGCCACCCTTATGAATTCAGTCTAAAAGTCTTTCTGGTGCTGCTTTGATATTTCCTGTGGTGATAAATATTCTCAATAACTGCAAATTACAAAAGAGCCAGTATCTACCTATGTGCATTATGTAGCCACTAAGGCACATTTTCATGGCATGTGGGAGGTGATCAGGAGACAATAGCAGACAGACAGCTAAAGGAATTGTATTCTGCTCATTTTGCTAAGGGCTGGGAAATAATAATCCAGGAATATAAAGTAACAGGAAAGGAAATCTTTTAAGAAAGATTATCTCAGCAGGAAGCAGCGAATCTATATGAACTTTCATTTCCAGTGAATCATTCTGTTATGCTCAATTTCATTCCAAATGTGAAGCCGGCCCTCGTGGCTTGTGCTCTGATGTGGGATCACTGTCAAAACAAAGAACAATTACAAAATGTTCCCTCAGTTCCAAATTCCTGTTTGGTAAGTAATGCTCACATGATGCAGAGATCTAAAAGTAAAATTTGTGAAATGGAAAACTGGATTTCCTCCCTTTTCTGGTATCTAGACAACACAGGAATGTTGGAAGAGTCCTTGGCAGAAGTTTTCTAATTTATTCACATTTTAGACTTTAAGACTGTATTTACCAGGTACTCAAAGCCAAACTGGTAAATGTGAAATAATAAACCCCAATATTTTGGGATAGGATCTGAAATATTTGTTGTAATGTATTTCTTTTGATACTAGATTTGAATGCTGGATGAGTCTATTAAGCAGATTAAATATTACAGATTTAAATATTACAGTTTCTTGACTATGATATTTATATCATGTCTGAAATATTGTTTTAATCATTTGAATGTATTTTTACTTCAAAAACAGGTAATAATAATTCTATCCATATCTATTTTTTTTGCAAAAAGTAACATGCCCATTTTCATCCAGATTTGGGATTATGGGGTTCAGGAAAATACATGCTCTTTACACTTTGCTTTGTGACATGAATTATTGAAGAAGGCAAATATTGGCATTTTCTCTCTTTGAAGATACATGAAATTTCCCATTACTGGAAAGGTCTCTTGCCCTGAATAACAAATTACATGATGAGACACAAGGAAGATGCAAATCTTAGGGTTCTAAAAGCACCTAATATTTTCTCAAATTATATTCAGCTGTATTTATCTTGCATTCTGGCATGCTGCTGGATTACTGTTATCAATAAATCTATAAATAGGATGCAAAATGCATGTGAGCTGTCTGTACATGAATAAAGAGTGGCCAGGCAATAAATTACAACATAATATATAGTTTAAAATGTAGCAAAAGGAATGCCTTGACAAATCAATGCAACATTTTGTCAGTGAAGATGAAAGATTCATTATTCACCAGCCTTGAGAAAGCTGAATTTCTGAGCCATGGGTCATCTAGGACATATGATGTAATCAGAGAATATGGAAGCATGCATGGAAAGACAAAAATAATCCTTTAAGTAATAAAGCCATATTAAATTGTCAGGTAAAATGTAACTCCTGTGCAGTACTTCATAGTCCAAGAGAGGTCAGGAGTACCATGACAAACACAATGAAACCTGACTTCCTCTGGATTTGGTCCCCACAGCAGGTTGAAGACCAACCCTTTTTCTGAAATTGGGTCATGTGAGCTGGCTTTGTGTTTTTCTCATGTCTGCTAAGGTCCAAGCTTATCTTGAGGCTCTTTGTACAGCCAAGAAATTCTCTCCTCAGCCCAGTTTTCAATGAAACTTGGGAAAATTCAGTGTTTTGGGAAACTCCAGGCATCTGCCAGACATGGCTGGCACACACCCAGCAGGCTCCATATGCCTGGACCTGGCCTGCAGAGACTAAAAATAAGACTGACCAATTGGTTTTCCTGCTGACAGTAACAAACTGCCATGGGACATTTAATTTCCCCTGATCACATGGATGACAGACAAGCTGTCACCAGCTGTGCAGAGCCAGGAGGATGCATGCCTGTGGCACTGACACAGGCCCCAGCAGTAGCATCACCTTGTCCTGAATGTTGGTGAGGGTGGAAATGCCCCAGGAGAAGTTGGCACCAGTCACAGAATCCCAGAATGGGTTGGGTTGGAAGGGACCACAGGGATGATCCAACCCCCCTGCTCAAGCAGGATCATCCCAGAGCACAGGATTGCATCCAGATGGTTCTGGAATTCCTGCAGTAAGGGAGACTCCACACCCTGTCTGAGCAATCTGTTCCAGTGCATGGTCACCCACACAGCAGTTCTTCATGTTCAGGTGGAACTTCTGTGCGTCAGTTCCTGCACACTGCCTCTTGTGCTACTGCTTGGTACCACTGAGAAGAGCCTGGTCCATCCTCTTGGCATGCTCCCATAGATATTTATATGCATTAATGAGGTCCCCTCTCAGTCATCTCTTTCAGAGACTGAACAGGCCCTGCTCCCTCAGCCTTTCCTCATAAGAGAGATGCTCCAGTCCCTTAATCCTCTTCGTACCCTCCGCTGGACTCGCTCCAGGAGCTCCATGTCTCTCTTGTCCTGAGGAGCCCTCCTGGGCTGCACACAGCATTCCAGACGTGCTTCACAAGAGCTGAGTAGAGAGGCAGCATCACCTCCCTGACCTGCTGGCAATGCTCTTCCAAATGCATTTGAGGATCCCATGGCTTTCTTGGCCACAAGGACACACTGCTGACTCATGGACAGCTTGTCATCCATCAGCACCCCCAAGTTCCTCTACAGAAGACCACGGACGTGGATGTTGGCTCTGGCACACTCAGGAAGAAGCACCTGAGCTTGGCAGTGTTGGAAGGGGCTTAAAACGTGGGTCTCGACAAATGGAGGAGAGATGTTGATGGGGGCTGGTGTTCCTCAGCTCCTCAAGGGGCATCAGCAAGAGCTTCATGCTCCATGGGAGCCCTGTGATCACAGCCAGGGCTGTGAAGGACAAATTACTCCAGTCCCTGGTGTAAGAAGAGGAACAAGCCTTGCATTTTCTTCTTGGACCATGTCTAAGAACAGGCAACAAAGCTGGTGAAGGGTCTGTGGCATAAACCCTATAACCAGTGGGTGAGGGAGCTGGGGTTGTTTAGCCTGGAGAAAAGGAGGCTCAGGAGGGACCTTATCACTCTCTACAAGCACCTGAAAGCAGGGTGTAGCCAGGTGAGGGTCGGGCTCTTCTCCCAGCTAACAAGTGATAGGATGAGGGGATACAGCCTCAAACTGCACCAGAGGATGTTCAGCTCGAACATTACGAGAAATTTCTTCACAGAAAAGATGACTGGAATGGACTGCCCAGGGAGCTGGTGGAGTCACGGTCCCTGGAGGTGTTTTCTTAAGCATTGTACTTAATGCCACAGTCTAGTTGCCGTGGTGTTCGGTCATAGGTTGGACTCAGTGATCTCAGAGGTCTTTTCCAACCTAATTTATCCTATGATTCTTAAACGCATACGCACAAAGGAGGAGATCTCCACAGACTGAGCGCTGTTGACACAGCACTCCAGGGTCCCGTCCCCTCAGAGCTGCAGGCGCCCGCGCTCAGCAGGGGGCGCTGTGCCCGGCATGGCGGCCGCGCGGCGGAAGCGGCAGCTCGGCCCTTCTCCAAGATGGCGGCGCCCAGGCGCGGTGTGGCTGCGGGAGGGATGAAGCGGGGGGCGGCCGCCCGCGCCCGCCGCGGCGGGAAACTGGACCGGCTGCGGCAGGCGGTGCAGGACTATGTGCAGGCGGCGGGCGGCCAGGCGCCGCTGGCCCTGCTCAAAGACTCGGAGAGGTACGACCGCAGGAGCCGCCGGGACGCCAGGAAGGAGAAGCGCAGACTAAAGCGGAGCCGCCGCCGCCGACTCCAGCGCGGGGAGCTGGTGGAGGCTCCCACCGCCCCAGCCAAGCCGGCCCCGGCCAAGCCCGCTTCAGCCAAGCTAGCCCCAGCCAAACCCGCTTCAGCCAAGCCAGCCCCGGCCAAACCCGCTTCAGCCAAGCCCACTCCGGTCAAGCCGGCCCAGGCCAAGCCGGCTCCTGCCGCCCGCCCCGGAGCCCCGGCTTCGCCTGCCGCTGTGAAGCAGCGGCCCAGGCCAGTGTCGGCACCGGCATCGAGAGCCCTTGAGGCCCCCTCGGCCGCTGCAGCCACCTCGGCGCGGAAACGGGCCCTGCTGGAAGCCAACGAGGAGGAGGAGAAGGAGATCCGGCGGCTGGAGCGGCAGCTGGGGCTCGGGAAGCGGCGCAAGAAGCAAGAGGGGTCCGGGAGCGAGCGGCTGCCGCAGAGCTTCCTGCGGGACGGGCTGGGGTACGTGCTGGGAGCGCTGGGCACACGGGCCGGGCTCAGCCGGCTGTGCGAGAGCAGCGACGAGGAGGAGCAGGAGACCGAGCCGCGGCCGCAGGAGCGCCCGCCGGGGAAGGTGGAGGATGGTGAGGACGAGGAGGATGGTGAGGACGAGGAGGATGGTGAGGACGAGGAAGTTCAGGAAGGCGCCTCAGACTCTTCCGAGGCGGACGACGTGGAAGGACATTGGGAGAGCGAGAGCTCTTCCCCCGAGGACAGCGGGGTGCCAGAGGCCAGCGTGCCCTCGAGCGAGGAGGAGGAGGAGGAGGCAGAGGTAGGATGTTCGCCTCAGATAGCACAGACCTGCTTCCCAAAGCACATCCCGCCAGCTGAACACTGAGCAGCGTCGCATCGCCGCTGTTGAGCCCAGGTGCTTGCTGTCCGGTCGGGCCACGTGGGGTGTTCTGGTTCGAAACAGCCGGGCCCGGGGACAGTGTTGACTTGAGGGGTCTGCCAGGTCCTAGGGACACTTGTTAGACGTGGAGGGGAGAGTTCCCGAGTCAGGCTGGTGGCAGATAATACCCTAGAGCACAAGGCATGTGGGAGCTGTGTGTGAAATCCGCAAATAAAAGCGGCTGCCTTGGCATTAGCGTGTAAGGGTATGATCATACCCTTCTGCAAAGACAGCTTGAAATTAGCAGGGGTTACACACTGAAATGTTACTTTCTGAAAGAGCTCAGAAGTTCTGCCAGTATTAGGCCTTGTTGAATGGGTAGAGGAGGTCACACAGGTCATTTAACCCTCATGGGCCAAACTTAAACTGTCTCTGATAAAACTTGAGTAAAACCAAGACTTAAGATGCCAGTTTTTAATGACCAAAACTCAAAGAAAGGGAAGAGGAGTTTTGCTGTAATCAAGTTTGTCATAAAGGGTAATTTTTTGCCTGCTTCTTTTCTTCATGTTGTTCCTTTGGCATTGGTTACTAGATGGTATGATATATCCTTAACTAAAAGTTTGGTCCTTTAATCTTAAATAGAAAGGTATGTTTCTATTCAAGTGTTTAAGATACTGGTCGTATCTGTTACCTTATTTTCTTGTTTTCCTGGTAAGAGTGATAATCATGGTGCTACAAAGTATGTTCCTCCTCAAGTAAGGAAAGCACAGGAGACGCTAGATGACAAGAAAAGAGAAGAATTGGGAAGACTGAAGAAAATGGTGAATGGCCTCATTAATAGGTAATGTAATAAGAAAAGTCATTAATCTTTCTGGATTAATGTGACAATGTTCATCATTCAAGCCCAGGTGGCAAGGATGTGACTTTTCTCTTCACAAACTGATTTTAAGTTGGCAATCATGTCTGCTATTGTTAAAAATAATTATCTTTATTGGTATAAATTCTTCAAAGTTAGTCATTTTATATGTTGAAGAATGTAGAAAATAGATTTAGGATTGGGCTGGATTCCATACAGCAGTTGCCTGCAAGTGCTAGGTATAATTCACTAAGTGTCAGTTGGAGTATGCTTATTTAAAAAACCTCAGAAGAAAACAGGTTTGGGCTTGTTTTGGGGTTTTTTAATAAATTAGATTTCTCCAACACTACAACTGAGGAGGAGCGACCCTTCCTAGGTTAAAGTACTGCAGAATAGAAAAAGTAATTAACATTTATTTCAGTTTTAGAGTATTTTTAAAATCAGAAATCTCTTGGCAATTTTCATCTCTTACCTGTAAAACACAGACAAGAGTTTGTTCAGTCATTTGAAATTTGATGTACATATATGTTAAAATAGAAATTATCTTCATACTTAATTTCTTCAAAAACTGTGATGTGCCACAGTTAAAACTGCTAAAACCAATCTCTCTTTGTAATAAATCTGTTCAGTGTGACAGCAGGTTGACAGTGTTTCATAAATACTGTTGCTAACATGTTTTTACATATACTTTTTAAAACTACTCTAGAATTAAATGTACTATAATTTTTTAGTTCAGTAAACACAGAAAACCACAAATGGTCCCTTCCAGTCATCTTATGAATCTTCAGTCTTTTCTTCTTAAGTCAAACTAGTTTCTCTGAATTTGTTGGGTGAACTCAAAATCGTGGAACCATGTAAAGAGAAGAAAGAGTGAACATTGGTTTTTGTTTCTCCATAGGCTGAGTGAGCCAAATTTGTCCTCCATCAGTGGACAGATGGAAGAGCTCTACATGGCCAACAGCAGAAAGGACATGAATGACACTCTGACAGACATTCTCATGAGTGCCTGTGTTAGTGCAGTCGCCATGCCTGCAAGACTCATGATGGAGCACGTGCTTCTGGTCAGCATCCTTCATCATAATGTAGGAATTGAGGTAATTCTTGTGCTTGGGACAACATTTTTATAATAATACATGTTGTAGAGTGTTTTCCTTGACGTTTTGTTTGAATTGCCTTGTAATTTTTAGCTGTGTGGCACTAACAAGCATCTTCAGCTGAGTTTCATCAGTGTTTTGTGGGTTATTTGCAAGGCATCCACAAGTGAAAGGGTCTAAGTACATTGCTTTATCTGATTTTTTTTTATCCTCCATGAGTTACCACTGATCAGTTATAAAACCATCATTTTTTCATAAAAATCTTTCTGCACCCAATAATCAAAGATTTCTAACCTTCAGCTTCTCTTCCCTTTAGTTACACGGCTCCATTTCTGTTCTCATGGATACATGAGGGTATTGTTTTTGAACTATGTGTATCCAGATAAGAAAAGTGTCTACACTACAGGAATCCTTTTACAGTGGTGGATAAACTTACTTTTTAAGCAAATCATGCAAATCATCAGTGGAATTAAGTAGTTATAACATGGAATATTAAGAACTTGAAAAAGCATGCCAGTTTTTGGAAGGGATTTTTTTGTGTGTTTTTAAGCCTGATGAATGAGGTAAAATCCCTCTGACTCAAGCTGATGCTGAAGCTCCTCATATCAAAGGGAAGATTTTAGCTAATTTCAGTGAAATGTCTGTCAGGAAGTGGAGTTGTTTCAGCAGTATATTCCTATTAGATTACTCTTTTTTCTTCCCCCCACATCTCAATGCAAAAGATGTATTAATGCAAGTTTTTCAGTTTGTCATACAGTGGCCTGCATGCTGGCTCTGAAACCATATTAAATATCAGATGAATGCAATTACAGCAGCTTTGTCCATGTAGACTTGGCATTAAACTTTATCCTTCTTTGCTGCTTGAAAGGCACTTCTGACTGCAGATGCAGTGTTTCTGTAAAATAAATGTACACTGTGCATTACATGAAAGTGTGGTAGTACAGCTGCACTGAGGAGTAGGTTGAGCACTGCAGGAGTTGGCCTGTCTTTATAAATTTGTTCAGCCATTGGATAGTTAACACCTAAGCTGGTCAAGGCTTGTAATTCAAGTCAGTATTGCAGCTGGGACTTCTGGTATTCTTAAGGTCAACAGATTTTGGCTCAATAATAACAGGTCTTATTTAGCAGCAATGTATTCATTACCTCCCTGCGTTTTAGAGCCTATAGGCTTTCTAATCACAGCCTTTAGTATCAGTTCTCTCTTCAGAAATAAGTAAATTCCAAAATTTCTTTTCCCAGCTGTACCACTGACAAACGTCTCAGAATTATCCCCACTTCAAAAGCAGCCTCACCTTATGCTCAGCAACTGTGAAAGTTTGGTGTTTTGGGGATTTTTTCACAATATTATTTTCTATCCTCTTGTTAAGGATTTTGTTCTGGAATGCCAAACTCAGGAATGCATTTGGTTCTTGACATGCAACTTTTCCTGGATGAATGACTAGCAGTAACAGCATGCTAGCCTGACAGCTGGAAAGATGTTAATATGTGTCCATGAATATTATATAAATAAATGGTAATGTATGTGCACTGTAGGTTCATAATACTTATTTTTCTTGCACAGGCTTTAAAAGGCAACTGGATGTCAAATATGAGGTGTAAATAACACAGACTTCTACAAAAATGTCACACCACTTAGATATTTGTGTATGTAAATGTAGAACATCCCTGTTGGTTGAGAGGAGCAACAATATTTCTTTAAAATTAATAGTGGCAATGACCCAAAAATGAATTTTACAGATGTCTGTAAAATTTACTTGCAGTTAACTGCCGGATTTTTTTTTCCCCTTCATGGAATTGTTGCCAGGTCGGTGCTCACTTTTTGGAAGCTGTGGTGAAGAAATTTGATGAACTCTGTAAAAGTGATGCTGAAGGGAAAGAATGTGAAAATCTGCTTGCCTTGATTGCTCATCTGTATAACTTCCATGTGGTTCATTGCCTGCTGATCTTTGATATTCTGAAAAAGCTTGTTAGCACTTTCACTGAAAAAGAGATTGAGCTGATTCTGTTTCTTCTGAAAAATGTGGGCTTTTCCTTAAGAAAAGATGATGCATTGGCTTTGAAAGAACTGATCACTGAAGCCCAGAGGAAAGCAAGCACAGCCGAGAAGAAATTCCAGGATCAGACTAGGGTATGTTTGTTCTAAAGATTTTATATTCTCTACAGCCTGTAATAAGTACTTGGATACATAGTTTAATTTACAGAAACGTTTTCTGCTACATTCTATTCAGGTTCTAAATTGCCATTAGTGGGACATTCAGTTGTTTGCATTCCTCTTGTTGCATTACTGCTTAGGACTCAGACACCAAAATGCTCGTGATGGGTGAGAGAGGACTGGTTTGTGTCTTATGCAGCGGACGGTTTTTCTGTTTCATGACATTTTGTACACTTCAAAAAATGGTCACTGAGGCATGATGTTTAGCAGATGAAGCTTGTACACAAATAAAGCAACAGGGGTTAAGGTAAACATCTTGTATTTAAATTTTGGTGTACATTGCCAGCTGAGCTGCTTATTCTCACAGAAGAGTCATTTCAAAGTACAATCATCTACTTTGTTTAATAAACCCACAGCTCAGAATACACAGAGCTATTTCTTTTCCCAACAGGTTCGATTCATGCTGGAGACTATGCTGGCACTTCGGAACAATGACATGCGTAAGATTCCTGGGTATGATCCTGAACCAGTTGAAAGACTCCGCAAATTGCAGAGAGCACTGGTGAGAGCTTCCTTGGCTGGTGTAGCCCTGTGATTCTTAATCCAGGAGTAATTATCTGTACTGGATGTCAGCTTTCTTGTTTTTTTTTTATTGGGGGTTTGGTTTGGGTTTTTTTGACAGAATGGGCATTTTGTCTAGAACAGCCCAATATGAAAGGGGTGGAAGTAATTTATCAGTGCAGGATGTGCATATCAGGATAAGAGGCCAGGCAAAAACAAGCTAAGTAACCTAGTTCTGTAGGATTTCTTCTCTTAAATTTTTGCAGTCCTTCTGATACGCCTCTAGACTCTGTTGTTGAGAATTCTTATTTTGTTCAGAGTTTAAAATTTTTGTTATTTGAACTATACAATACATAAGGCAGTTTGTTGTGTCATTTTATGTAGTCACAAGTGTTCAAAATTCACAATCTTCAGCAATGTCAGCATCCTCTGAGTTCTAATCAAACTGTGATTGGAAGATGTCTGCTTTTTAGATTAGTATCTCTTTTCAAATAAAAGACTCAAGAACTTCTGCATATAGATCTATGCAACTTCATGCATTTAAAAATTACAGCATATGGGAAACTTGCAAATTCTTTTCAGGTTGCTGATTGAAACAAAGGTTGGGGAGGAAACATTGGGAAGACCTTTATGAAGATAAATGTTTGAAGTTTTTGTTTAAAAATAATTTTAAGTAATTAAAGTGTTTGTTGTTTTCTGTAAGAAAAGAGAAAAAAATGTTTCAAATAAAAGCTTTTCTGTTGGTTTTTGTTTTTTGTTTTGTTATTCAAGGTTCACAGCAGTGGTTCAGGAAAGGACACTCAGCTCCGTGTGTCCCTGGAGTCTCTCCTCAGTGCTGACCAGGTTGGTCGCTGGTGGATCGTGGGGTCATCCTGGAGTGGAGCACCAATGATCAGTGATACAAAAAGCCAGGCTCAGCAAAAGCTGCATGTAGGAAAGGTAAATCCAAATTATAAGCCTGTTTGTGATCTCTTGAAGATTTTTCATATGTGTCAATAAGTTCATTACAGAGCTCACCAAAAAACCATCTCGTGCTGTTGTAAGACCAAACTTTTGGACTGTAAATTGTGCTCTCAGATTTTTTAAAACATTGTACTCATGTGCTCCATAAGAGCTGTTACTACAAATATGGTATAGCTTGTTTTTTGTTATCCTGTGGAATTGCTAAGGTGTAAGAAAAGAGTTGATTCAACAGTGGATTTGCTAGTAGAAATTCTGACAGCTTGTGGTGTCTGTCTGTGGCATATATCCAAGCTGATTCCAGAAGTAAGGTGATGAGATGGTCATGGTGAATTACTTATGCTAAAGAAGCACATCTTAAAATTAATTGGCACAATTAAAGTAGATTAAAATGTATTTCCATAGTTGAAAAAGCCCTTGATGATGCCTGTGTCTCTGGACAAAAGCTCAGGACCTTTGGATTGGTGATTCATGGTTTACTGGAGAGCTTCATTGATGCTGTTATTTACAGCTGTACAGAAATAGCTTTTTTTTAGGCAAACATAATTAAAATAGCATATAACTTTTTCAGGTGAGTTCAAAAATAATGGAGCTTGCTCGTAAGCTGAGAATGAACACTGATATCAGGAGAAGTATTTTTTGTGTCTTGATGACAAGTGAAGACTTCATGGATGCCTTTGAAAAACTTTTGAAGTAAGTATAGCCCAGTACAGAAATCAGCCCAGAACTAAAAACAGGTTATAAATATGACATCTCTGCTCTGGGCTTTAGAACATTCAGTTGATAATGCAATTAAAAGAAGTGCATAGCTAGGGATCCACATTGGGTAAAAGGGTAGGAGAATGGACCAGAACCCTGATGCAAGGATGAATGGGGCCAGGCAGAACTGACTGGCAGACAGAGGAAAGGAGTAGCCCCTGTTGTTGTCACTCCTGGCTGTAACTGATTTGCAGCATCTTTTGATGTAAGGAACTTGTGTCTTTTTGCACTGGAGCTGTGTATCCCAGTAGAGTGGATGGAAGGCTGCTGCAGGCTTGTTTCCTTACAGAGGCAGACCAGAAGCCCCTGCAGAACATCTCTTGGTTTTTTTGCTGGATTGCTGTGGTTTCTGTATTGCTGCCACTTCTTTGACTTCTTGCCATCTTGTTAAGCCATCTCTGCCCATACTTGCATGACCTGGTAGTGTTCTAGCACCTCCACTTCCCTCTTGCAGAATTTATTAGCTTTGGGTTTGCTTCACATTAAGACCAATTCCCTTACCCCTTGACAAGCAGCTCTTCAGAAGAAGATATGATCAGGGAAGAGCTCAAGCTAAGCTATTCCTTGTGTTTGCCAGAATATTAATTGTAAGCCTGTAAGAACTGAGAGGGTAGAGATCAGGTCTGAACTTTTCTGTCTCAGCCTTGTAACTCAAGGGTATTTTCCTACCAGGATGGCATGCAATTATTTAATTTGCTTACCGACCCAAAACAGACTTTGTAATAAAGTCAACTAATATTTGATTAAATGCCACTTCTGCAAAACACAGCTTGGACTTAAGACTGTGATGGAGTCATTCCAGTATCTTAATATGGCCTTTTCAATTAAAAGAAATTAGCTGCTGCTGCAGCTCTTGCCAAGACCTGGCAGCTCAATTTGCAAATTGAACTTGACTCTCATCTGTACTATTTAAGCTAGTACACAAATCTGAATACATACAGGCTTGGCAGAAAATCTCTCTTCAAGCTGCCTGGTGTGTGTTGGTGCTGATGTTTATACAGCAAACTCAGAGGGAGGAATTCTTAAATCTGCCCAGATCTGGCAGAGTATGATGGAAAGTACACATAATTGTCAGTGAAGGAATTAACCTCCGTGTGAACATGTGTTCCAGAGTGTATGGGAATTTGTATTTGTATGTTTGATGTCAGTCTCATGAGGAAGAACATAGAAAGAAATATCTTAACTCTTGTTGATTCATCTGCTACTAGTTCTGTGGCAGAGTTGAGATGTGGTTAGAGGATAATTTAATATATTTGAAATCCAGGCTGCTATAGTTTTTCTAGTCCCTTTCCTCCTTACTGCAGATGAAAGTAAATAGTTTGAAGCCAGAACAGCTCCCTGAAGTGGCTCAGTGATTGCAGAGGTGTCAGTGAAGAGAGAGGGCTGGGAACATCACTGGTGACAAAGAGCTGAGAGTGAGACTGGATCCTCTTCATCAGGTGAAAGGCCACACCTTCTTCACAAACCACAGTTTCACTCAGGAGAGAGAATGAATGCTGCTTAAGTTTGATGGAGAGGCAATTTTTGAAGTTATTTTGTAGATGTAAAGAATTTGAGAAACTTCACATCTCAGAAAATACTGAGCCTCTCATGAAAGGCTCAGCTATCCTATAGGAGTGAAATGTGTAACTCAGGATAGCAAGTATCTACCAAAGTAAGTGTATCTACAAATAAAATTTGAACTGACTTTTAAAAGGGGTTGCTATTTTTGATCTGGAAGCAGTGATAGTCTTGGGCTTCAGCTGATGATGACTAACCTACTTGGAGGCAGGCTTCTGCTGGTGACAAATAACCTGCTTCAGAGGCAGTTATCCCATTTACAGCAGGATCAAAATATGTAAGTCCATGGGAATACTGTAACTCATGAATAATTGAATCAGTGAGGCAGTTTCACATTCTTTATTAAAGAATATCAGGCTTATGAAATCTATACAGCTTTATGGTGCAGCTCAGCAGTGAAAGACAGTCCAGACTCTTAAATTTTACGTGTTTAGGAATTCTAGTTCTATGAAGAAGTGAAGGTAAGAAGAAAATTGAATATCCAAGTGTTATCACTGGGTTACAACTCTGGCAACATGAGTGTTTCCTAAATAAGCAAGTCATGATAGCAGTGATGGTGAAGAAGTAAAAGGAGAGTGTGCCAAACTAATGATTGCAGTGTAACTTCCCAAGTCATCTATTAAATACAAATCTGATAGCTGAAAGCTTGTATACCTGTAAAAAAACCTTTTGTTGCTCTGCAATCAGATGGAACTTAGCTGATGGGAGAACGGGTGGGTTATGACACAGACACAGCACTTCCAGTACTGACCCCTTTTGCAAGTGCAGACTTCCAAAATTTTACTGCTCATTAGCCTAGAAATCATCCCAGATTTTCCTACTGTAAAACTTTAAATTCCACAGAGTTTTGGCTCAGCAGCAGTGTTTTCTCTGTTAATCTGGGATGTCTGTGGTCACATGCAATGCAGATGTCTGGAGGTGTGTACAAAGGAGGGGTATTGGCATCAAGCAATGACCAAATACTCTACAGACAGTAGGGCAAGTTCCAGTGGAATCAAACTTGGTTAGAACTTGAGTTGTACTAATGCCCTGTGAAACTTGAAATTAAGGCAATGAGAAAAAATTTTTTTACTATTTTTCAGATTCTAATGTGACAGATTTTTCATTTTAATTGGTTTTAATGCTGCCAAGCGTTTGGCAGCACTTGGAAGTCAGATCATATTATTCACAGACCAGGTGCATTGTGAGTTAGTCACCATTCCATGCCAGAGTATCTCAGCCCTCTTTTATGCTGGTCTGCTGTTGGAGGGGGAAGGCTGCTCAGTCCTTGGCCTTCATACTGAGGCAGCCAACACAGACAGACAGACAGATAGATAGATGGATACATACATACACACATACATACTGTTTTCTCCAGACTTTTTTTTAAAGGTGCTTTGTAATCACTGACTCTATCCTCTTAGGCTACTGTCAAACAAAAATTAATTTCAAGTATCACGTAGCATGGATTTGACCCAGAGATTAAAATATTTGTATCACCAAGTAAGAAAAATATCTAAGGATATTTTCTTATCCTTACTAAGTACTGCAGAAGTGAAGGGCCCTGGAAATGTTTCTCCAAACAGGCTTACACTCATCCAAAGGCTGGTTTTCCTCCTGTGCCCATAAGTACAGGCAGGCTCAAGATATCACACATGAGATATCACGAGATTATCACAATGGGACCCTACAGTTCTCGTTTCCCTACTGAGCCTTTGTTTCACTGTTTAACTCTTGTACTGCTATCTGTGGGTGCAGTGCTGCTGCTGGTACCTCTGTGCCCTCTCTTCTGTTCATGGCGAGCCTGCAAACATGGAGTGGGATACCTTTCCTTCCCTGGGCAATGATAATACTTTTATAATTCCATTTCTGTTTCTTGGGGTCTTACTTTTGCATCTCCTCCTTTAGCACCCATAGTGCTTCAGCATTTCCACAGTGCCATACCAGGATACTTGTTTAGCCAACACTCTTAAAGGTTGGAGTCCATTAGGAGTTTTAAAGACTTCATAGGTACTTTATAACAAGTAAAATTTAATGTGGTGTTTGGAGAGATTTTAAAGTATTACTCTCAGATGTTGACTGTAGCTCTTATTTTGTGTCAGCAAGATTTTCCTTACAAAATGATTCTCAATTTCTTGCTAAATTCTAGGCTTGGACTGAAAGACCAGCAGGAGAGAGAAATAGTTCATGTCATCCTTTATTGCTGCTTACAGGAGAAGACATTCAACCCCTTCTATGCATTTTTGGCTAACAAGTTCTGTGGATATGAAAGACGATTTCAGGTAAAGACAGATCTGTTACTTCATTGGTTTTGTGTCATGATTGTGGTTAGGAAGACAGTTACTGAATACCTGAGAATGCATGCATGCCTGTTAGGATCTTGATCCCAAGGAAACATTCTGCTGGTATGGCTAAGCATTCAGTAAGGTGTACTCATGGTCAGATCTGAATAGGAAATCAAATGCTGAATGTTTTCTTCCTTCTGTTTTATGCATTTTAAAATGATTGGAACAGTCTGATCAAGCATTTCTGTTAATTAAAGGAGGGCTTATAAAGAATAGGAGGTCAAAAGGTTTGTTATGTTGTTACTCATTTAAACAGCCACTTGATTTGTAGGATTATTTTTTTTACCTTTGACCCCTAGGTGACATTTCAGTTTAGTATTTGGGACAAAATCAGAGGCTTAGAAAACCTGTCAGCTGCTGCCATCTCCAACTTGGTTTCACTGCTGGCTCATTTGATAAGGACAAAATCACTGCCACTTTCAGTTCTCAAGGTTGGTGTGTTTTCTTTTCAAATTCTTCTGTGTTTTCCTTGCATTTGCTAGTTCTATGGAAGGCATGTTTTCTCTGTTAGCTATCTGTTACCTATACTTTAGCTGATTATGCTAAGGCAAACTTATTTTAAAATTACCAAATTGTTCCAATTGATTGATTATGATAATGCTGTCATTTGGGGAAGGGAACCTGTGGTGACCCAGGCATAGAGAAAGTCTGCATTTCTTTGTCTAGAGCAGTTATTTCCTTTGGTATATCCAGAGTTGGAACTGAGGCTCCTTCATTAGCAGGCTTTGCCAGTGGTTTTTGTGCTATGGTTTTTAGCTGATGTTGTTTTTATTAGACGAGAAAGTGCTGACTAGATTTCTTGGATTTCAGAATGGGGAGTCCATAGATTTCTATTAGAAAAGTAACTGGAATGTATTAAATAGGCAATTAAATGGATTGTCCCAGGTACTTACAAAGTATTTATCTAATTGAGAAAGGACTGCTGGTACCAGTAGACTTCTATTCCTTAGAAGGTTCTTGGCTTTCATTATTGATTGGCTTTTGGAGGCAGCCTTCTCAGGTAATTATTCTGTGCTAAACTCAAGGCTCATTATATGCAGAGGCCAGTTGGTGTGCTGAAAGTCCTTCATTTAGGAGAGAAGACCAGCTGTTTGAAATACTTGAATTAATTTAATTCTCCCTCTCTGTCTGCCAGGTAATTGAATTCAGTGAGCTGGACAAACCCAAAGTCCGTTTCTTACGACAAGTATTAAGCACACTGTTAACCAAAGCAGATGAGGAAGAAATTACTGATGTTTTTATGAGGTAAGTGATACTGGCATCTCCAGAGAACCCTTGTTGAGCAGCAATTAAGAAGATAAGAAGTTTGCCTATTTTGTTTGGAGTTACACTGTGTGCCTTTTCCACACATCAGCCCTCCATCCCTTAAAATGTGAGCTCTTCCTGGCTGAGTGGGGCAAGTGTGTCCTATGTGTGTTGGTGCAGGCTCTGATAGAAATGCAACTGTGTTATACAAAATAAGGCTTCCAGATATTCAATGTATCATTTTGGTCACAGGATTTTCATGAGCACAGCTCTGTAATTCCTTGTTTCCCTTATTGCTGTACCACCTGTGTGCAGTGGGATTCATTCTGCCATCAGTCATTGCTAGGATGTATCTTAAGAAGGAAAAATAAAGTTATACTAAGGAGGCAAAGGTTTAGGTTATTTTAATGGGTTTTTTAATCAATGTTCTCTGAAAAATCTTATTTTTGATATGGGACAGAGTTGCCTGGAAAGGCTAGGGAATTTCCCTCCTTAGAGATGCTTAGGACTTGAATGGATGAGACTTGCAATGTCACATAAAGTTAGACAAAATTAGGTGGTGATGTTTCTGCTGCATGTTTGCTTTATTCTTTTCTGTAATGTAATTGTTTTCATAAAGCAAGCCTGAGGCTGCAATATTCCATTTTAGTGTTGAGGCCAGTTGTATGTCAAGTGTTTGGGCTGTTTGCCAAACCAAGGTAGACTTGGTAATTTGAAAGCTTCTTCAATAAAACTTCTTTTATAGGTTGGATTTTTTTTCTACAGAACTATTTGAAGAAGATGATGAAATTAAGAAACTTCTGAAACAGGGGAAGACTAAATAATATTTTTGATCTATATCTTTACAGGATATCTGACAACCCCAAACTGGGAATGCTGCGGGAAGGCTTGAAACTCTTTCTTACCCACTTCTTACTAAAACATGCACAATCCCAAAAGAGTGCTGAAGAAGCTAGCTTGTTAAAAGAGAGAGTGGAACTAGCAACCAAGGCTTTAGAGGCAAAAGAACCTAAACTGAAGCTGTAGTTATGTTTTTTTCTAATAAAACATTCAGAAAAACCAAGCTAGGGTCTTTCAGACCTAAATAATTGAGAACGAGGAGAGCTGTGTTACTCCAAAGGATCCATTTTTTATGTAAACAGTTACTTTGCTCTATGTGCTAGTTAGAGGTTTAATTGAAGGGGATGCAAGGCCTTTTTGAAGAAAGGGAAAATGTAGTTTTGTCATGTCCCTTTTTGGTGCAAGTGCTTCATGTTGACAGTTGGTATCTGGAGAAGAGGGTGAATTTCTCTTCTGTGGTACTTTGTCAGCAGTGGTGTTCTGCACTGCATATTCCAGCCTTTCATTTAAAGTAATAAAAGAAGCAGCCTTAACTAAAGGCTTTTAATAAGGAACCATTGTACTCACCTGAAGAAAGGGGCCACTAGATGGCACAAGCACTGGTGAGTCGGTTGGGGAAGAAATCAACTTTTTTCTTAAAGTGTTGAAAGTTACTTGCTAATTCTGTGAATTGATTCCCTGACTGTGGGTCAGGAAAAGATCTTCAGTTGGATTCAAAGCTGTAGCAAAGCAACTTGAAGATCTATGTTTGCCCAATTATATTGGGTTTAGAGATCGCAGCACAGTTTCATGGCTTTTTTTAGCCTGTTTTTCACAGCTTTAGAATTGGAGTTGCCAAATCACTCATGTTAATCAGATTTTTCTAGACATAAACAAAATCATCAATATGAGTCTTAAGAGGAGAATACCTCTCAAGAGTTTGTTTGCATTTTTCATTTAGATGCTTTAAAAAATTAGGCACATTTCTTTCTGTAACATTCTGTTAATGGCTTGTTTCTGTTGTCACCTTGCCACTACACATTAAACTGCAAATTTTCTAAATGCTTTGGTGTTTGTGTTAGCTTTACTCTGGCTGGCCTGGCAGGAAGGGTATGACCTTAAATTGGGTGGAAAAGGGAAGTGCTTTCTTTTTTGGAATGTGCATCTGTGATCTACCTGTGTTGGAGTTGTCAGCCCTGTTTCTGTAGCCAGGCTTGCCTCTGATGTCCAATGGGCTGTTTACTTCTGGTGCCTCCCAGTTGCCTTTGATACAAACTGATCTGTCCCTGTTGGAAAATTCATGTTTTAATCAAATTGTTAAATGTATTATATTCTGCTTGCTCAGGTGTGCTGTTTCTAGGTGGAAAAGTGTTTCCCTTAGCAGCCAGGGAACTGTTTTTCCTCACCCTTCCTCTGAGAGGACAGGGCAAGCTTTAGGGAAAAAGGTGTCCTGGGAGCAGAGAGACCCACTGTCAAAAATCCTGTGTTACACTAGCAAAGTAACAACAGAAGAGATTTTTATCAAAAGAACAAAGCAAGATGCTTTTTTTCAGCCTATTTCTTACAACTGGCAGCTTTTTAAGTGTACAAGACTTAAAAACTAATTGCAATAAAATTAATTACAGTATTTTCTAGAAGTCATACCCATTACCAAAGTGTGGGCAGCAGCAGAATTGATGCTATTTTGGTGTTTACAAAAGTCCCAACTTTAGGGGTCGTGTGTGAACATCTCCCCTTACAACCAACCATGCCAGACCTTGTACTTAAGGTTTGGAGTATGGACTCAGGAGGAAATCTGTGCAAGCCCCTAGAAATAGCTGCTGTGGAACACATGGGACTCTGCGAGTAAAAACTGTTCCCCCTAAACTGCAGCAGCCACGTAATTAATTGCCCTTTTTGCAGGAGTTTAGGTAGAACCAGCGTGTCAACACGTTGCTGGTTTAATAACACACAAATGGAAACACACTTTGCTCTAGCAGGGAGGTTGAGGCAACTTGGCTGCTGGAGATAAATTATGAATCATCTCCCTTAGCCCAAAGGTGCTTGGCTGTCTGTCCCTGCCTGGTGTGGGGGCTTTGCTTGGTGATGGGTGACCAGCTTTGCTGCCGTGGCAGCATTGCCAAGTGTTTTATGGGTGTGAGCATTCACTTGCTGCAGCTGCCTGAGGTGGTGCAACACAGGTGTTGCTGTGCAATTAGAGGAGATGGTTTTAACCTGACAGTTGAGAATTGCAATTGTCTTTTTTTTCCCCCCACACTGAGACTTGCATGAATTATTATTTCTTCCAAAGAGCTCATATGTTTTGCTGAAAATTCGTGTTATCAGAGCCATTGTTTAGTCTCTGAAGAAAACAGATTTTATCTGCCTGGGATTTTACATTCAACAGATTTGTGTATAAACATAATTTAAAATAAAAATATTTTTAAGGAAAGCAGCAGAAATACACTACTGTGCTGTAGTTACATCAGCTATGGGTTTTGTGGGTGACTCTGCACAAGTGCCATCCTCTCACTGTGATTCAGTGAGGGAATAACTGTCTGACATAAATTTGACAATTCCAAGAAAAATGTGAATTCCTGAGTCTTGGATCTTGTCATATTTAACAACTTTTTCCATGGTCCTACTGGCCAGACTGCCACAGCTCAACAGAGGTGGAAGGCCTGGCAGGCTCTGCTGTTGATGTACGTAAGCATCTGCAAGCTGTTGCTTCAGTGGTTGTTACATTCCAAGGGTATAAAGCACGTGTGAAAAGGGAAGCAGAGAGGATTTTGTACTTATTTATATGTGTAATTATATTAAAATATATATGCATAATGTATTTTATAGGTATTCTACATGTATACTTCTGTCTCTAAACGTGTATTATACACAATGTATAATTTTTTTGCATCTATCATACTTCTAACCCTGGAGAAAAAAAAATGTCCCAGCAAAGCTGGTCCTGTCAGTCTCTCCTCCTTCTGGCAGGGCTGTAAGGTCTCTGTAAGAGCAGCAAGACCAGATGCTGGCAGTTGCCTTCCTGCAGGACTGCACACTAAGCACTGCCTGCCAGCAGCGGCTGCTGGGGAAGTTACACCTGGCTGGGACACATTTTGCTTTGTCTGCCATGGAATAAGTGTTCAATAACATACACAAAATACAGCCTGTTGAGATTTCTTCCTGTTGAGTATTAGTCTGGCAGCCCACGTCAAACCCCTGTGAGAAATGGTCCCTGGTCGTTCCAATAATGGAGATGCCACTTAAAATGTCCCAAATTCTTCCACACAGCAGTTTTGGGAGAGTTGCTACTTAATGAGAAGGAAAGGGGTTTGGATTGGTAAAAATACAATATGCTGGAAAGCCAAGCAGCTATGATTGCAACACTAATCCTTACTCCCACCAGACCAATTGGAAAACACGGTGTGATTTGCTTTAGATGCGTTTAACAAAAAGCCGGATGTTTGATTTTTTTAGCTGTGTAGCAGAAAATTTCAATTCCCCCTTTAAACAGCACGATCCACTCAGAGCTATTATGGCAGCTTCGATTTTTGGTTTTCTTTTAAGCTGGACAGCAACGTTTCAAAACTTTCTCTGTTTTCTGTATCAGAATTAACAGGGCAGCGAAGTCTGGTTTTTAGCTTTGGCCGGAGCGTTACGCTGATAAATCATGCACAAGTCCTCTTGGCAGGGTTTTAACGCCGCACCTGAACGAGCCAAGTATCTGCAGGGCTGTTTTTCACTTGACATTTTTCCATTGTCCCGCACGCCGGGGATGAGGGGCTGACGGCAGTGGAGCTCCGAAGGCAGGCGCTGCCCTGCCTGGTGCTAGCGAAGGTGTGCAGCCCAACGCTGTGCTCCCAGCACATCTGGGATCGTTCCCTTCCCATTGTTCTGCGGGTGAACTTTGCACATGAAAAGTTACGGCCCGGCAGCAGCAGCAGCCGGTGCACGACGGCGATTTCAGCTTAATAAACGTGTGAGTGGCAGCTCTAATACTCCGGGTTTTGTTGCGCTGATCGTAATTGCAGCTCAGTGCCCAGCTACATCCCGTGTGTGTGAGTCAAGATGGGATTTTTTATTTTTTTTTTCCTGCAGTTCTGTTTTCAGGAGACAATTTGATCCGTAGGGTCGCTTTTAAAAGGCTTGGTGTAGGTTTTATCCAAGACTTTATGGGTTGGACTGATTTCAGGGATTGTAGATAGAGATATGACTCTTTTACTATGTGACACTTGCATGATTTCATCTCCTGGAGGAACTTTCCTTCACCCTCCAGTAAAGCATAGTTTAGTGTGAGGCTTGCAGTCAGCGACATCACAGCTGCTTGTATGAAACAGCTGTGCTATCCCTAAATTCTGGTGTGACCTCCAGCCTTGCTTTAAAGCTAATTACTGTGGCCTTCCCCTAATTTAGATGCATGCACAATTCCAAACTGGATACCACGTGTTTTCCTAATAACACTTTAAGGAAATGAATGAGCATCTATCAGGGATAAGCTTAGGAAGAGCCAGCTGGCACCAAAAATTCCTTAAAACTTGTGTCCTAGGACAAAACTGTTAACACACCAAAAGCAGCTCACCTTGTGTGAATTGAATGGAATTCATTTCAAAGTGAATTAAAAATGACTGAGTAATGTAACTAGAATGAGAGGTACAGAGCAAAATTAAAACAGAGACCATTTTTGAATTGTTCCTTAATAGTCTTTTATCAGTCACAGTGAAATGGTTGTTTCATTTTTGTAAGTGAAAGATTTCCAGGCATTACACATTTTTCATTAAAAACTCCATTATGGACCTTTTATGGTTCAGATGGTAAGAGTACCCTCAAATCTCTCCTGGGTGCACAGGCCCTCATGGCTCTGGTGTGGAGTAGCAGAGAATATTGTTGAAGGCACTGAAGTTCACTGGGGAACAGCCATTGGTTACAGCCAAGGGATAGAACAATGTTTTTGTAATATAGAGACAATAATCCAAGACATGCTTGGTGTCATCTTGAGGAAAAATAGGTCACCTTGATTGCATTTTCTAGGCTTGCATCTTCAAAAACATCTTTCCTCCTCAGCCAAAGCCTTAGATTCTTAATGGAATTTTTTCCTTACTCTGTAATTCAAATCACCCTTAAAATATCAGGTAGATGGTATTTACTTTCCAAATTTTCCTACCTAAATGGTTTGAAACTATGTTTTGGTCCCTTGGGGATATTTATTATGCCAGGGATTATGCAAGTGCCTGTGTGTCAGGGACGAGGAAGCAGTGCGGAAAGGCAGGGACAGCACCAGAGAATCCTGAACTGTTCCTGTGATAATAAAGTTGTGGAAGGAGGCTGTAGGGAGCTCTTCACCAGCACTTCAGAGCTTGAGCAGAAGGAAAAAGATGGGCTTAAAAGGTGCTGTGAGTTTTGAATCAGTTCACATCTCTTATCTCTGGTCTGAAATCTGTGTGAGAATCAGATTTGGAGAGACCCTAGACCCATCCATGCTTCTGGAGTGCCTGGTTCTTGGGAAGCCTCACACCAGGTTTGTGAGTTTAAGGAGCCTTCAGACTGCTAAGAGCTGGAGGAGCAAACCTTTACTCCCAGCCAGGTTTTTGACACCCTCACGGAAGCTGAGTAACACTTTCCCCGAAATGGCCTCTCCCCCAGGGGGGAGCCAGGGCTACCCAAGGCTGGAGCTGTCAGAGGCACACGAGTAACAGGTTTTGCAGAAGAGCAGGTTTATGACTTTTCAACGTTGTCCCATTTTCATCTGCTACCAAAATCGACCTTCCAATCTAACCTGTAGATGTAATTATCAGTCCTAGAGATGAAGATGTGGAGGAATAAAGGAATGGGGGTTCATATATCTTGCCATCCATAGCTGATGAGATTTCTTCCTCCCACCCCAAAGCCAGAGGAGCCCATGGGGTTTTGGGTTACTGCAGGACTGGCACATTTCAAAGGCACAGACAGGGCATCTCACCTCTGCTAAAACCTCCACCATGGGCTTTCCATCACCTGAAACCTGTGTTACACTGGGTGAAATCTGATCATGGGCTGAAGAGTGAAAATGTGGATAGAATTCACAGGTTTTATTACAGCAAACCACACACTTAGACAGCTGTTATCCCATCTCCTCCATAGTCATGGACTGAGGTTTTCAAGACACACAAAAAGGCAAAAGGTGTGAAGACCAGCTACTTCATGAGGTGGAGGTTCAAGAAAGGTGAAGTAGCTTACACACATTGCCTAAGCAAGCTGCCTGCAGAGTGGGACTGAGTGCCCTGATGCTCTGAGCAAGATCATAGGGGCAGCAGATCACTGCCTCACATCACCCAGATCTGCTTCTCCCAGCACCCCTAGCAAACCCTCACAATACCTTATGAAATGCTATTAAACAGCTTAAAAATCCTCAGGGTGTGGTGAATTGGGCCCTTCAGAAAAGCTGGGGGGCCAAGAGCATGGGAGGAATGACGGGAGTGAAGAGATCCCTGAAGGAGGGTAAGAGCTGAGCAGGGGCTGGGAGGGGAGGAGGAGACAGCACAGACAGCAGGAACCACTGGCTGATGCTGCTGAAGTGTCATCTTAATTATCCCTGGCAAAAGAACAGTGATTAACATCAATGACTGTGGACAACCTTTATGTAATTACTCATTAACATTTCTAAAATTGCACCTAGCTGCTGCAGCAATACATGCTTTATAGATTTATCATTTTGAAGTCCAGAAAGAATCATTAGATGGTCTAGGCAGACCCCAGCACAGTGCCAGCCACTATTACACTGCAGAAATCAGCACCGGAGGTGGCTCGGCAGCTTCTGCTTGGCTTCCACGTCCTTTCCAGAAAGGCCATCCAGGGATACCAAGCAATGGACAATCTGCCCCATCCCTTGAGGTGCTCTAAATTGAGATCACTCCCCTGCCCCAGCCTTACATCAAAATCCACGCTGGCTGCTCTTTTTTTTATTATTATTATTTATGGAAATGGTACCCACAGCCAAGCAGGGCTGGATGGGGACAGGAATCCTCCGTCCCCATCTCCTCTGTGAGGGAAGAGAGGAGGCAGCTGAATCAGGAACTTCTGCACTCTGCATCCATACTCCCCCTTCAGACACGAGTCCCACCTGCCAAAAGGTACCATTGGCCAAGAACATTAACAGAAGTCCTATGAATAATAATTTAAAATAATGGATTAATTAGAGGAAACTGTGATCTGCTTGCAAATATGCTGCAGGTAGTAAAATGGAGCTAAGCCTTGCAGCTGCAGAATTCATTGCAAGCCACTGACTCTGCTGAGTTTTACTAGAGGAAAACAGCATTGTTCTTTACTCATTTTAAAGACCAGTCCCAGTTAGACTAACTCAGCAAAATGTGGGCTTTTTTCCAAAAGGAAGTGGAAAAGCAAAATTTTCACAAGCAAAATTAGCTTGTGAACAGAGAAAAACCATTCTGATTTCCTACGTGTTGCAGGTGATCCCATTTCCATGCAGGCAATTCCATTTCCACCTAGGACTTAGTTAAATTAAAATTCTTCTGTCTTCAGAGTAGGGAGAAGACAGTAAATATCTCCTCAATCCACTGCCCTTGTAGAGAACTGTTTGAAAGAGACATTACACAACCCTCAAGGCAAGAAAAATGAATAAAAGTCCCAGAAAAGACAAAAGCACCTCTTCTTAATGTGGGACAACCTCAATACACTGTTGCTTTGATTCTAGTTGTATGAGTGTTGGTGAAAAATAAAAAATCTGTGTCACAGTTGCTGAATAATTCTCAAAGTAATGTGCAATTGGTATTTAGCTCTGGCCAGACCAGACCTGGCCATTTTTGGGGGTCAGAAAAGTTGTAATTTGGTCACTGCACAACACCCAAGGGAGACTAAGGAGCTTGGGAATTTCATCCTTTCCACTGTTTGTCGTGTGTGATGCTCCCAGAATTCAAACAGCCGACCAAGAAGCTGCCTGCACATGACAGGAGCGATGCGTGGCTCAGGAATTAACAAATTATGCTCCTGCCTTCACAGCTGAAGCACAGTGTGGTTATCTCGGCACCCTCAGTGCTCAAGGGGAAATTTGGGAAAGGAAGAAGGGCATCTGTACTAAGATTCAGTGTCCTGGGGCATCTCTGGTGTCACCTGGAAAGCTTTAGTGTAGCTCCCCGGCAGAGGAGTCAGAGCTGTGACAGGAGCCAGGCTGGAAGGATCCGTGGCAGCGAGGTGGCTGCCGGCAGTCCCAGCAGGCACACAGTGCCAGCCTCCCCACGCGTGCCCAGCCCCGCAGGCACGCAGGGAAGGAGTGTGAGAGGAGGAGGAGGAACCGTGCGACGCAGTCTTACTGAGAGCTAGAGAAATCACTGAGAAATAGAACATTAGTCCCTTCGTTTTGGATGGGCGTAATGGTTTGGACTTCCGAAATAATCAATAGTCTTCCCTGCTAGTGGTGTATTTCATTCGCAGCAGTTTCACGGAGCGTTTGAGGGAGATTATATATTTATGGTTTCCCATTTGAAAGACTTTTAGCAGGTTTACCTCGAACATATGGATCCCGTTTTGGTTCTTTTGTTTTAGCACTTAATGCTTGTGAAATTGCCAGTTAATGACATCCATGCCTAAACCATGTTGCTTTTTAAAGTAAAATGTCTACCAAAGGTCCGTGTTCATACTTACCACTTCTCAAATACAGCAATGAAAATTTTAAGAGGTTTGTTACCTACTGCGTCTGGGGAGGGAACAGACCGAATAATGAAATTACAAACAGGGGTTTAGATTAAAGCCCTGCCTCTGCTGGGTCTTGAGGCAACGCAACCCCAGCAACACCAGTGGGGTACCCCGGGGCTGGGTGTTGGGGGCACCCTGGAAACGGGTGCAGGGAGGCCCCACACTCGCAGGAAGGTCGGTGTGGGGGGAGGTGGGCTGGGAGCGTGAGGCTCCCGGGGCAGGGAGAGGGGCGCCGGGGGATGAGGCTGGATGTGGGGACAACCCGGAGCTGGGGCGGGGGGACCCAGAGAGCCAGAGAGCGCGTCCCCTCCGCCCCAGCCGTGGCCGGGCTGGCTTGTGGGTGACAACGGGGCCCCTTCGATACCTCCCGGCCGGGCCCCCCCCACCCCCGGCAGAGACTTCCCCGCCCGGGGCGCTCCGGGAGCGGGCGCGGAGCCTCCCCGGGCCGGGCGCTCCGGGAGCGCGGAGCGTGTCGCACACGGTACCGGCTCCGCTAATCACCCGGAGCCTTTGATTGCCCTGCACGTGGGGACGAACCTCCGCACTTCAAAAGAGCGTGGGAAATCCTGATTAAAAGGCTTTTCTCCCCCGTTGGGACCGACACCTTCTTTGAAGCCTTTCCAAGCGACGATGCAAAAGCACCCAGCGCCGAAGCACCGTATCTATATTTTAAGTGAGTTTAATTTCTCTTTCCCCCTCTTGCTCTCTTTCCCCCTCCTTTCCTTTCAGTTTTGGAAACACCTGGTAAGTTGTAAAATGATTTACGAAGTGAAAGTGTTAAATGAGGCCACCAGCTGTAAGACTGACAGAGCTTTATGAGTTTTATTAGGTGCCCTATTATGGAAAATAAACTTTAATCCCTCCATAAAAACAGAATCTGAAAAACATATTTGCCCTTGTAGTCTGGAACACTGAAGGTATTCTTGTGAGACGCTGGGCTTTAAAGAGATTAATTTTATTGAGACAGACACAATGCACCGGTAGGACTTTGATACCGAGTCCGTGAATAGCTGCCTGTACCCGCAAGGCTGGTTTTCGTGGGGCTGAGACGAGTTTGGACACACACCTCTTGTGCACACAGGATATTTCTGGCCCGGTGGGGCACGTCTGCCAGCTTAATTAGTGGGTGTTTAATTGGAAATTAATGACTGAAGGAGGATCTTTATTGTTGGGGGCGGGGGAAATGTGATCTCAGGTAGCTTTGTTTATTATTATTATTATTATTATTATTATTATTATTATTATTATTATTATTATTACTGTTGTAATAATAATATGCATACACACTATGCATTATATTTAATTAATTGATTTTTTTTTTTTTAAGATGATAAGGGGTTGTCCAGACTGATAGGGTTCAGGAGTTTTAACGCATAAGCAAGAGGTAAACCCTGCTGACACTGACTGGGACGTGTCGCCGGGATTAGGGCGGAGGAGCCACCGCGGCCCTACGCGGGTCTTGCGCGCTCCTGCCCGGCCGTTCACCCACGAAGATGCAGCCTCAGCCAGCGGCGTGAAAAAAACCCACAGAGATACCGAAGCCTTTCTTTTTCTATCGCCTTGAAGTCTCCACAGCCTGCGGCCAAAAGAAAATCGTTCACAAATTTAAATCAGAGCCTCCGGGAGCGATCGTTTCCGTGCAAGGGGGTGGGTATCGGTCAAACCCAAATCGAGATTAGCCCGATCAAGTTTTTTGACGTATGGGATCTGTTCAGATTTATGATATATCGTGATTTTTGGCGTGTCGCCCCGGGGCACTGGGTGTGCGGGGGCGGTGAGCTGGTAACTACCCGCGTTATTGCCTGGGTGCCACCTCCAGCCGAGCCACCTGAAGCTCTCCGTGAGGGATAACATTCTTCCTTCACGAATCTCACCCCATAACCTCATGAATCCCCCGGCCTGTATTTCACGGGGCGGATTTTTACAGAAGCTCTTAGGAGGGGCCAGGCTGAGGCCTCACAGAACTGGTTAACGCGACTTTGTAGAAAATATCTTTATTAAAATAATTAAATTTATATTTTTAAAGTACACGGGAGTGGGAAAGCTCTGTGTTTCAGAGCTCC
The DNA here is from genome assembly GCA_027886175.1 of Phylloscopus collybita. Taxonomy (NCBI): domain Eukaryota; kingdom Metazoa; phylum Chordata; class Aves; order Passeriformes; family Phylloscopidae; genus Phylloscopus; species Phylloscopus collybita. Next base: position 7,319,827 of record JAJNNQ010000002.1, read on the forward strand.
TCATTCTTATCCCGGGGCTAGGAGGGGGAGCGGTGCCCCACGAGCGGTGGGATGCGGGAGCGGGCCCCTCCGCCCCTCGGCGCGGGCCCTACGCGGGCGCGGAGCCGCCCCGTAATTCATTCGCCAGGATGAATTGCCAGACGTGGCCCCGAGCTGGTGGGGATGAGCCAGTGATTATATTTAAATTCGCTATAATTGATTTCGGGAAGAGCTGCCGTGACAGGGATTAATTGATCTGCAAATTTATTGGCGAGATAAATCGCGCAGTTATCGAAAACCCCGCGCTCCCAGCGCCGGCGGCGTGGGGAGAGGGGGGTCCCGTCCTCGGCGCCTCGCTCCTTTGGAAGTCAAGCCGCCCCTGGAAAGCACCGCTGCTCCCTCCTTTCCTTTTCCTGGCCCCCTCCGGCCCCCGAGCTCCCAAAGTCATGGCTCGGCGAGGATCGCCGCCGCCTGCCCGAAACCCGCCCGGCCCCCGCAGCTCCGCTGCCCGGGGCAGCTTCGCCCCGGCACCGAGGCGCTCCTCTCGGGAACATCAGGAATGTCCTCTCACCCTCAGACATTACACGGCAGTTGTGGCACTGGGCTAAATTCGGGTGAGGAAGCGGTCCCCCGCTCCCTCCCGACTGCTTCGGCCCCTCCCAAAGCACCGCGATGCCCTGGCCCGGGAGCGGCGAGCATCCTCCCCTCACACAGCGCTCATACACCTCCAGTAAAAAACGCCGTTTATTTCCCCCCCATCGCACGGGTGGGAGGACCTGGGGAATAATTTAGCATGCATAAGTAGAGGTATTTTTTTTTTTTATATAAATACGATATACAAAAATAAAGACAGTATTGAGATTTCCAGCAGTTTTAACGTTCATGACATAAACAGATTTCCCGATATATAATAAGAACAAAACATTTCCAATACTCAGCGAAAGGAACGCGCTTCCAGGAGGCAGGGATGGGGGATAGGGGAGCTCAAGTTTTGTCTGGTTTTCAGTCAATAATAACACTGTATTCACGATAAATCCTCTTCCCCGCCCGGCATGCGGAGGATCCTCTTCTCCATCCCTCTCCAAGCAGGGAGAAATCAGAACAAGGGGGGAGCGGGACCGGTGCCAGCCAGGAGAGGCGGGACACCCCCGCGGCGGGACGGCTGGAGGGAGCTGGACGTGCGGGGGGGGCTCACTGGGGCTGCGCCGGGGCTCCGTGCCGGCCCCGGGGCTGCGTGTCCTCCTCGTCCGCCTCGGAGCAGTCGGAGGAGTGATACGGGCAGCACCTCCCGGCCGCTGCTGCCGCCTCCTCTTCCTCCTCCTCCTCTTCCTCGTCCTCAGGTTCGCTGTCTGGCAGCTCCCGCATCCTCCTGCCGGCGCTCTTCTCGGGGGCGGGCAGCAGCAGGTCCTCATCCCCCTTGTCCTCGCCGCCGCCCCCCTTCTGCTTCTCGGCCTCCTGCGCCGCCTGCTCCTTCGCCTTCTTGCTGCGCTTCCACTTCATGCGCCGGTTCTGGAACCAGATCTTCACCTGGGCGAGACGGGACACAGACACATCCCCTCATCCACCGCCCGCCGGGGCAGCCACGCCCGCGCACCCCTGGCGGGCCCGGGGGCACTCACCTGTGTCTCGGTCAGCATCAGCGACGTGGCCACCTCGAAGCGCTTGGGCCGCGAGAGGTACTTGTTGAGCTTGAACTGGTGCTCCAGCTCCAGCAGCTGCTGGCTGGTGAAGGCCGTGCGGGGTCGGCGGCACTTCCCCAGGAGGTTGGACTGCGCCTGGGCTGGGAAAGGAGAAGGGGGAGCGCGGAGGTGAGCGCGGGGCCGCGCATCCCCCGCAGGGCGGTGGGAAACGGGGAGGCAGGGAAGGCTCTGCGGGCCAGACTGAAGCAAGGCTGGACATTATCCAGCGGAGCACGGACCGAGGCGGGGATCGCCCCCAGGCCCTCTGACTCCGGGATTTCTCGGCTTCCGCAGTGTCGCGGGTCGCCCGCGGGGACCAGAAAAAAAAAAAAAATTAAATCTTTTAAATAAAGAAAATATGTCACTTGATTTCCCAAGAGCCTAACAAAGGCGAGACAATAAACCGAAGCCAGGGATCGCGGCGAAGGGGCACGCAGCTCTCCGGGGAGCGGCAATTTGCTCCATTTAATGTTTTAGTTAAACCTGCCGCACTCCCTGCCCGCCCGTATCCGTTTAATTAGCGGGATTGCAGGCGGGCACACCTCCGGCGGGCCGGAACCAGGACCGGGACCGAGACTGCGAGCTCCAGGCACCGGCTGCCCCTGGAGCGTAAATCAGCAGCGAGGAATAGAAAACGGTCTTGGAAACGGGGAGAAAAAAATAATTTAAACAGCGTGTTTTCCGCGTTCAAAAAATAATTAAAACTAACGATTTATTAGAGAGGGGAAACAAAACACTGAAACAACAACAACAGATTCAACCACAAGAAAAAGCGGGAACTGAGCCTCTTCGAAGGCCTCGACACCTCTGGGCATGCGACCTGGCAGCGCTACTGCCCGTTTCTTAAAATATTTAAACACTGGCTTATTTAATGTAGAAAACCTAAAAAAAAAAAAAAAAAAAAAAAAAAAAAAAAAAAAAAAAAAAAGGCAGCAAAGGGCAGCTCCTGCTCCCCGGCCGCGGTTGGAGAAGCTCGCTAAAGCGGCAGAAAGAAAAGGACAGTGTCTGCTCCCGGCCACAGCGCCCGGGAGATTTTCTCACCGCGGTGCGATTTTCCGAGACTCGTTCTGCTCGGTTATTTATTCCCCTCCGCCCCTTGTTTGAGAGGCAGGGCTCTAACAGCTCTCCTAATTATTTTTTTCTTCTTGAATGTTCCAGTCTAAACAATTCCAATTCGAGAGAAAACAATGGACTTTTTTGTCTGCGAATGTGTGTGCAGAGTAGAAGAGGGGGGAGAAAAAAATCGCAATTCTTTTCCTGGCATGATTTTCGTAAAACTACACCTCCGGTATTGTTAAACCGGCCATTCCCACCGAGAGCTCACACCTCCGAAAATGATCTTTGCTTAAACCAGATGCACGCAAGTTCCCCATCGCCGCGAGGCCTAGAGCTCGGCACCGCGCTTTGCTGGGACTGCGGGCTTGCCTGGTTCCATCCGGCACTCCCAGCCTTTCCTGGGCCCCAAGCTAAACCCTTCTTTCCTATTCGTTATCTCCAGGGAACTCAGAACCCCAGGGTTTTGGCCGATTTCAGATCGTCCCTACATACCTTTGCCTAGAAGGACTGACATCATTATTATATGCCCATTTCCGATAAAGGAGAAATAAAATTAGGAACAATAAGCGAGTGATGCGACCTGCCCCCTCGCTTTTGGGGGGTTACATTGAGACTGGGATTTTGGGGACACCATAAGGACTCCTGCCCCTACCCCCACCAACCCCCACCTCCCCTCCGCTTTTACCCTCAGGGAACGGCGGAAAAGGGCATTTGCAAAGGCAGGGAGCAATTTGTCACCTTCCCGTTTAACCTGCCGTGAGGGGCCAGGCTGTCCGGGGCTCCCCAAGGGCAGGGAACGGCGATGTGACCGCGCATCCCCGTTGCCCATTGCGGAGCGCTACTTCTTTCTTCCAACATAAATTTTTCAAAAAATAAAAGCGTCTCTTCCAGTTTAAGTCTGCAGCTTCTTTAGGCGGGGGCAAGAGGGGGCAGGAGGGGGCTTCTACCCTCTCGGACGGAGGCAGCTCCCGGTAGGCCCGCGCAGCGGACCGGGGATGGACGCGGCTGCGGTGCGGAGGGAGGCAAATACTCACAGTTGAAGTCGGGCATCTTGGGCAGGATCATGCCCGCGGTGGAGGCCCGCAGCCACTGGTCCAGCTGGAAGGTGCCGGCGCTGAGCTTGATGGGGTCGGCGGCGGGGTGGGAGGGGTGCGCTCCCTGCACCTGCGAGTAGGGGTAGGAGAGCGCCGGGTGCTGCCCGCCCAGCGCCGAGTACCCGTACACCGGGTGCCCGTAGAGGGCCGCCTGCGCCGGCATGCCCGGCCCGCCGGGCGCCGCGGGGTGCAGTCCCAGGGCCATGCCGGCCGCCGAGGCGTGGTGGTGCGGGTGGGATCCCGTGCCAGCCCCGGGCAGGAAGCCGGGCTTGGGGACCAGGGCGCAGTGGGCGGCCAGGAGGCGCGGCGGAGAGGGGCTGTCGGTGCGCAGGCAGTCGGCGGGGCCACCGGCGGGGTGCTCGGAGGAGGATGAAGAGGACGAGGAAGAGGAGGACGAAGACGGAGGGCTGCCGCTCCCGCTGCTGCTACTACCGCTGCCGCCCAGCGAGGTGACCAGGGCCAGCGGCGCGCTCTGCCCCGCCGCCGCCTTGGGGGGGTCGACAGCCAGCAGCGCGTCGATGCGGAAATTTTTGGATTTTTCCATGGGAGCGCCGGCGGAAGGCGGCTGGGGAACCCTGCGGCTGCCCCGGGCCGGCCGCGTCTCCCGGCGGCGGCGGGCGGCAGTGCGGCCGCGCTCCGCGGCGCGCCCCTTCAAGGGCCGCAGGCGGCTCCCATTGGCCCCGCGCCGCTGCGGCCTCGCTCGCCATTGGCCGCGCCGCCCACCCGTCACCGCCGAGCGCCCGCCCCCTCCGCACACCCCGCGCTGCGGGCGGCGGCACCGGGCACGGCCCGGGAGCCCCGCGGGGAACCGGCCCGGGACCGCCGCGGGGAACCGGCCCGGGAGCCCCGCGGGGAACCGGCCCGGGACCGCCGCGGGGAACCGGCCCGGGAGCCCCGCGGGGAACCGGCCCGGGACCCCCACGGGGAGAGCTCTGCCAGGCACGGCGGTGTGCGGCTCTCCGCCGGCCGCGCTGGCTCCGCCGTGTGTCCAAGTGACAGTTTTTCCACCGTTCCCGCACCCGGCAAATATTTGCCGTAAACGAGCCGCCGGCCGCTTTTTAACGAGTCGGAAAGAATAAACACCTGCGGGTCAGGGAGTCACGCTGCCACCAAATCCCGGCTCTGTCAACAGCTTTATTACACCTGCTTACCTATGGCAAACAGCCTCGGACAGAAAAGGGAAAGAGCGGGGCGAGGGGTCTCTCCTTACCAGGGTCCCGTTTCCCCAGGGGGGCCTCGGGGACCCCGCCCCGGCCGTGTGAGCGAAAGGTCAGGCTGCGACATGAAGCGCTGCCAAGGCAAACACGTTCTCTTTTCAGAAGTTCTCCCCGGTGAAGAAGGGTCCCGGCTGCGGGAAATGCCCAAATCGCGGCTCCATCGCCGTCAGCCCCCGGGAGGGGCCGCTCCGCCCCCGGGGGGCGGCAGGACTGTGCCCCAGGGCCGGCCGGGGCCACCACAACAAGGGCGCGCTGTTCCTCCTGGCCCCTGCCCCTGGGGTGGGAAAAGTAAAAGCAATGAAGAGGAGAGGAAAAGAAAGGGAGAAAAGGGAAAAAATGGAGAAGAGAAACGGAGTCCAACACTACGAACAAATTATCTGACAACTTTGGCCCTGTCTCCTCGCCACTGCTCCGTGGGAGGGAGGCCAGGAGCACATCTGCGGGCTCTGACCTACACCTACAGACCTACAGACAACGCACCCTTTGATCCGTGCCCTCGTATTCCCCTTTCCCCCTGCACTTTTCCTCTGCCCTTGACCTCGCTGGAACCTCCAGACACACTCACACGACAGACACAAGCAGGACAGACAGGTGGACACAATTCCGGCAGGCACACGGACGCACCTGTGCACAGGCCTGGCAGGATGCTCACACCCAGCCACACGCACGCACACGGTATCCGCACACGGGCACCGGGGAGCAGATGCTCCCGAACAGCCGCTGCCGCCCGGGAACCCCCAACACGCACCGAGCACAGCCCGCACACGCCGCACACTGGCACAAGACCCCAGTGCCCCCCGCTCTCCGGGATGAAGAGGGGGACACCGAATCGCTCGTTTCAATGAGCCGCTTCGGTTTTGTCGGGGCTCTGAGGGCCTGGGGAGGCCCCAGGGAACGCGGCGGCCGTCCCGGGCATCCCAGCCGGCCCCACGTTTCCCATTGACCGTCACTTTGTGCCCCACGCACGGGCAGCCCCCAGAGGAGGGAGTGACAGATCCAGGGGCCCGTCCCTGTGACAGATTCCGGAGCAGGAGGAGGGCAGTGGACCCACACTCGCTTCCTTCCCTGCGTCCCGGCCCCGGCAGGGATGATGGTCACCCCCCTTCAGTGTGTGGTGTCCAGCCCGCGGGACACGGGGACGCGGCTGTCACCGGCCGGGCACCCCGGGCAGAGCCGCTGCCAGTTCCCGATGCCCGGGCCGGCGCTGCCGGGGCGGCAGAGGATTGTCCCGCACGCAGGGACACTGCTTCGGGTACAGCGTGCAGCCCCTTCTCGGGGCAGTTTTGGGGACGAGGGACAGAGCTGCAGGGGAAACCACGGGCTTAGGGCTGCGCTCAGGGCACCGGTAGGGACGCGTGTCCGCCGTCGGAGGGATGCGCGGCTGGCAGCGGCCGCGGTGGAGGGTGGGCGGTGCAGTGAACACTTCCCCAGACGGCGATGGGGCGGAAGGCGCGGCCGGCTGGTGGGGGACGAGGACCGGGGGGCAGTGCGACCTCGGTCCATCACCGCCCCGGGGGCGGGCTCGGGCCGCCCGCCCCGTCTGGACACCCCGCGCCTTCGCCGGGCTGCTGATGGATATTTAGTGCTCGGAGAAGGATTTCTTTTTCTTTTCTTTTCTTTTCTTTTCTTTTCTTTTCTTTTCTTTTCTTTTCTTTTCTTTTCTTTTCTTTTCTTCCATTTTTAAAATTTCCTTTCCTTCTTTTAAAAACCTTTTTATTGTTGGGGGTTTTTTTCTTTTTTTTTTTTTTTCTTTTTTTTTCTTTTTTTTTCCTTTTTTTTCTTTTTTTCTTTTTGTTGCAATTTTTAAAGCTTTTTTTTTTTTTTTTTTTTCCCTCGCCCCGCACCGCTCCGCTCCTTTCCGTGTGTTTGTCCCCACAGGTGCCGCGGGGCATCCGGGCCTGCTGAACTCCCCGCGGCTCCCGCACCTGTGTTGATCCAGTATATTGCCCGGGAGCCAACAATGCGCGGTTATCTCGGCGGAGATAGCGCAAGGAGCGCGCTCCCCCGACACCTCCGGGTGGTCCCTTTCAGCAGAGCCCCCGCTGCCCCGGCCGTGGGCAAACAGATTCCTATCTCGCCTTTTGAAAAGCCGGGGCGGTGCACGCCGGGGGCGGCGTGGGGCGCTGGGGTAAATCCCGGTGGGAGCAGCGGAGCGCCCGGAGCCCTGAGATGGGGGTGCCTCTCATTTTTCCGAATTAACTCCCCCGATATCCCCCAAAGCTGTTACGAACCGCAGGCGCGGGGCCAGCGTTATTGCCAAAAAACACATATTACACTGCGACATTCTGTAAATGAGATAATGATACATAAACCTCCCTGATAAATGTGACATCCTCGGGATGTCTCCTCTAAATTAGCCGCTTGCATTGACTGCTAATAATGGTGAGTTTATGAAAGCAATTTCAGTGCAAAAAGCACAGGGTCTTCTCGGTCTAATCAGCTGCCTCTCCTAATGGATGAGGGGGTCAGGCGGAGAATTATTGACACTCTGCTGCCCTTAACCTGTTTCCCAATAAAGCTGATTAGTTTTTGTCAATTCATCAGCTAACCACTCTCGCCGGGACTGCATCAAAGCCTTATTTGCTCAGGGGAAATCAACAAGTCACAGATCAGATCCATTACGGAGCGGCCCCGGCTGCCGGCGGCTCCCGCGCCGGGGCCGCTCCTGGGCCGGGGGCTGCCCTGGGCCATTCTGGGGGGGAAAAATGAGCCGCTCTGGGTGCTTGGGCTGGGACGAACACCCTCGAGCACTTGGAAAACGCCTCTGCGTTATCAAACTTTTTCCTTTCGCCCGGCAAAGAATCTGGGGTTGCCGGGAGCGCTCTGGGCAGTTCCAAAGGCGGCTGGGTCTCCAGCAGCACCTTGCCCCTCCTGAGGTCTCGGGGAGGGGCCGCCTCCGCCCGTCCCTCCCGGGGAAAGGGCATCTCACACACTCCAGGGTCTCCGAGCTGCGGAGAGGGGCCGGTCTGTCAAAACCCTGCCTTCACCTCAGACCCCACGTCTGGACAAAAAGCTGGCCATGCCTTACGGGGCCGGGATACTTTTTCTACATGTTTTTTGGTTGTTTTCTTTTTTACTTCCCCACGAGCCACCTTCCAAAGTTTTGCCTGGATTGCTTTAGACTTGCTCCTCCGATAATGTCAAACAAAAATTTTAAATGTTTTCCTGCTACCCCTGCAATTCCCGCACCAGTCGCGGTTTGTCTGGAATAACGGACTCTGGACAGGTTTTGTTCATCCACAAGAAAACAACAAAAAGCCCACACAGTGTGCGCTGCCCCTTTAAGCCCGACCGACATCCTCTCAGTCCACCCCCCTTCAATTTAATTTCATTAAAACAGAGCATGAATATTTCTATTAAACCTAAAATGAAATATGAAGCCATTTAGACTCTGCCTGCACCAATCACCCAGATTTATGACTTTTATTCATCACATCAAGAGCTGGGAAAAATGAATTTTCTTCACCCAGGAAGGAAATAAAAACCCTGCCTTGGTCATTTCCAGAAAGCTGTTAATTTGCCCGTGTGGTAATTACTTTCACAATTAACTAAAATACAAATCAACCTGACAAATCGGGCTAGTTTATATATTAATTAGCCGGTTTGAATTTATTCATTATAAAAAGACAATTTAAGAGGACCTCGGGTGTCTGTTTTATCGCAATAAATTATTGTTAGGAAATGGGGGCTAATAAAACATCACCCGCGTTTTGAGGGCGCCGCGCGGGGCTTCCGCGGGCCGGAGCGCGGCTCTGCGCGGGGGCGGCGATGGGAGCGGCGGCCCGGAGGAGAGGGAGAGGGGCCGCGCCCCGCCTCCTGCCGCGCTGATTTAACACTCCGTCGATAGGATCATTCGATGCCTTTTAGCTTGTGATCTTTATAAATGTCCCGCTATTAAATTAGAAAATGATTCTCTCCTCGTTTAATTGTATTCTTTTCGTTTCTTATTTCCAATTAATTAGTCCTATCGACGTTGCAATATTTTAAGTGACTGGAGTCCGTTTACAGTTTAAAATATATGGGTCAGCGCGTGCAATTTTAGACTAGGCAGAACTATATAATGTGGGTTTTAACTACTCTTCTCTCATACGTCTTAAACATCCGGCTAAGTGCATCACTGGGAAACGCCGCGCGTATTTTGCGCGCTCGGGACCGCCCGGCCCGGCGGTCTCTGAAAATCGCCTGCGCTGCTCCTTGCGCCGCCGCTGCGCGCAAACCGGGCTGGCTGGGGGGAAGCTGAGGGTTTGCTCTTGTTTTGCTTTGTTTGTCGGTGCAGTTCCGGGAGCTGCAAAACGCCTTTGGGGCTCCCCCCCCGCTCCCCCTTCCTCTGGCAGCGCCCCCAGTGCCGGCAGCTGAGGGGCTGTGCAGGGACAGCCCCCTCCCCTGCTGCCTGTCCCCTGCAGGAGCCTGGGCTGGGAGCTAAAGAGGGGATTCAGTATACATCAAATATATGCAATGGGGCATTAAATAATCAGCCCTCTCCTGGCTGGGGTGATCTGCAAAGCCCTCCCCCATAGCACTGCCCGAGGGGTGGGCTGGGGATGGAGGGGGATGTGTGCTCCTCCTGCGGCAGAACCAGCTGGAGGGGGTCTGGTGCTCCTTAACCTTCTCTGTTCCCATCTCCTGCATAGGGGAGACCCCTAAGAGCTGCCCTAAGCACAGGCTGGGCAATATGGGTGATTTTGTTTAACTCCTTTCCAGTGTCATCCTACCCCCTGCACAGGCCCCCCTCCCCGAGCAGCCACAGACTCTAAGCAGTCCCACCTTCTCCATGAGCTGGGTGGGCTCTCTCCCCATGCTGTGAGACTTGGAGGGAGCCCAAGAACCCAGAGCACCTGAATATACACAAGACCAACGGAGCAGCCCCCCAGGAGCAGGATGGGGGCAGGGAGTGGGCTGCCAGAAACACTGCACAGGCAGGTGAGCGTGGCTGGGCTGTGACAATGTGGGACTGTGGAGGACACGTTTTGTTTCCTGCTCCCCTGTGCCCCTGGGGCTCCCCCTTAGTGACACAAACATCCCTGGTCTCGTATTTCTACATCCCTCAGTTGATGCCTCCTCCCTGGTCCAGCCCATCCCATCCTACCCTCCAGCACCTTTCTGGGTGCTCCTTCACTGATTTGTGCTTAGGCACCATCACAGAGAAGTTGCCTCCCACCCACACCTGGGGTGATGCCAGCCCTCTCCACGATGGCTTGGGCAAAGAAAACCTGCACAGAGTGACGCCTGCAGCAGGCAGAGTTGTACTTTGCTGTCACTGGTGTCACTCCCGATGGAAATGTGCCAGGGTCTGTGGGTCTTGGAGGCTGCCTTGAGCTGCCATATTTAGGTGGTTCCCACCTCCATCTCCAGCCCTGCCTCCGTGGGACCCTCTCTCCAACCAGGCGAAGATTCTTATAATTATTTTAGAGGAATTATTTGGAGAAATAAGAGATCCATGTGGATGGAGAGTGGGACACCTGCCACCTCTCCAGGTGAAGCCGCTCTTCACCTTCAGGCTGTTCAGCTCTGGCACTGTTCTGGCCCCCAGTGTGCATGTCAGAGGAATGACATAAATGCCAGGGAGGATAAAAGATGAATCATAAGGGCAGATTAATAATGTGACAAATACTATTGTTTCCTGGCCTGGACTCCAAAGGTCCCTCCCATCCATGGTGGGCTCAAAAAAGCACCTAATGTGGTAAAACCTAAACGTGAGCTGCTCTCACTATCGATTGTATCAGATGTCACTGTAGTAACATCAATCACAGCAAGTTCCTCCTGCGATTTAGGAGATTGTAATATGTGATTCCATAAGACTCTCATTGTGATTTAGCATTGATTAATGTCCGTTCATAAAATGATATAAAACTTACTTCTCTTCCATTGTAGAGGCCCAAACTGCATTCCAGCCAATAATTCAAAACCTTGTTAATGTAACTGCTAATTTCAGAGGGTGATGGGGATGGTTATGGTGTACATGGGCTTGTGCTGAGGGGTCTGCAGTGGGGGCAGGAAGAGGTTAGAGGAATTATTTCCAAAGCAGAAAATTGCTGCCCGGTTTAAATTATTTTAGGTGTTACGTGGTCATTCCGCTGTGCCTTCAGATTCACATCAGAGTTCCTGAGGATGTAATCAGCACTGTAAAGTGCCTGGCTCTAAATGCTCAAAGAATCAAATTATTTTGGTGATAAATAGTATTTTTACCTGTGGCTTCTTGATTTCTGCGCAGCATTTGGCCACCTTCCACTCCCAGTGAGCTGGCTGCTCTGAAGACATTCATAGACACCGTTTGCTTTCACTGGATTTTCTGGAGGTGGGAGGCTCTGCTTGGCACAGGGCCTAGTACAAAATAGCTCATGCTTTTTATTTCCTTTCCTCTTCTCTTTTTTTGAGACACATACTAGGGATTGCGATGTGCATACAGAGTGGTATGTGAGCCAGGAATCATGCTCTTGCAAAAAAACCCCATCAAATTAGTGGAGTGGGGAGGAGACTGAGTCACTAGCAAAATGTTTAGAGACTTAAAAAAAAAAAAAAAAGGTTGAAAATTGACATCTGGGTGAAAAACAATATGTAATAGGAAGTTGAACATTTGGTGCTTTAATATAAATAATTTGGTTATAGATAACAGACAATAGAGAATTCACAGGATTACTTGATGGGAAATATATTGATGATACAATCCTTCTTAGCAAAATGTATGCAATGATTGCAGTTTTGGTTTAATAATAAGTGTAACTTCGAAGAATCATTTGATTCAAACCTCTGCTTTTCTAATGGCATTCAGAATTATTAATACCTGTCTAGCCAGCTAAAGAGGTTTTTAAAAGAGTATGCTGGGTGTTCTGCAATTAGAGTAGCCATCTGCCCTTTATTAAAACTCCATTAACCTTTACATTAAAATACATTTAAAATGCAGACACACTGAAAATATCAAACACAAATAAAATAGATCAATCTAAGTGATTTCTCAGCTTAAGTGGCTTATTTGTGCAGAACCTGGCAACTTGCTGTGGCACCTAAAATTTTCTGGGGACAGATAACAACCTAGAATAAATTTTCCCGTGCTAAGGATAGGAAATAATTACAAGGAGGTAACGGAATTATTAACATCTCTGATGAAAATTTCTAGAACGTGATCTTGTTTAGAGAAGGCTAGAAAATCGTTAAAGTTCATGTTATTAACTTCAGAATAATCCCTTTAAAGAATTAAATTGCTTTGCTTATGCAGCTGATTACAGTGGAGCTATTTTTGTGGTAGAATGACTCATGCAAACAAAATGATTGAAAATTTCCTGAAAATATTTGTATATATTGCCAATATAAAATCCAGCAGAGCTCTGTAGATGCTGCTGCATTGTTCATTGAGCCTCATGCTGGTGACTCTCCAAGAAGTGAGAGCAATGCTGTATTTCCCCTGCCTGAATTACTGTTACCATTAGCAGAGCTGATGACTTTGTCTGTAAATAAATATGCCTAAAACACTCTTCCCAAGACCTGTTTTTGCTTGCTTCCGTTATCACACATTTGATCAACGTGGACTGAACTTCCTGAATGTCTGAGATACCTGCCTGCATTTTAATTTTTTTTTATTTATATATATATATATATATATATATATATATTTTTTTTTTTTTTTTTTTTTTTTTTTTTTTTTTTTTTTTTTTTTTTTTTTTTTTTTTTTACAAATTGGCTCAGCCATTTCGAAGGCTCGGGTTAGGAGATAATCCCGTTGTTTCGGCCGGTTTAAAGTCTTCCACCGAGCCCTGATTTACAGCGGCGGCTGCCGGGATCAGCCCCCCGCGGCACAGGGCGCACCTCCCATCGCCGGTCCCACAAACCCAGCCTTTGGCTAAACCATAAAACTTTCCGAGGTGGCTCCTCCGTGAGTTGTACATCTCGCTTCGCTGCGTTTCCCTGCCTCGGCTCCTGGTCGTGGTTTGAGCAGGATTTCCCTCCCTGTCGCTGGTTTTTCTGCCTCCCCCGGGCTGCGGCGGCCGGTGCGAGGGGAACCAGCGGCGGGAGGAAGGAGCCGGGGCAGCGGGAGCGGCCTGAGGGATGCTCCGGGGACCGCACCTGCTGGGCCGGCAGGGAAATCCAGAGCTGGGGGTGCTGGGGGACGCCAGAGACAGAGGTGCTGGAGCTGGGGACAGGGACAGGGCGGCGGGAGGTGAGGAGCGACAGGGAGGGGTGGCGGGGCAGGGAGAGGCAGCGCCGGCGGAGCACCGGGCAAAGAGGATGTCAGCCGGGGGGTCAGCGGTGGCGGTGGTCAGTGATGGTCAGTGATGGTCAGTGGTGGTCAGTAGTGGTCAGTTGTGGCCGGCAGTGGCCAGTGGTGGTTAGTGGTGGTCAGTGATGGCCGGCAGTAGTCAGTGATAGTAGTACTGGTCAGTAATGGTTGGTAGTGGTCAGTGGTGGTCAGCGATGGTCAGTGGTGGACAGTGATGGTCAGTAATGGTCAGTCAGTGATGGTCAGTGATGGTCAGTGGTGGTCAGTGATGGTCAGTGATGGTCAGTGGTGATCAGTGATGGTCAGTGGTGGTCAGTGATGGTCAGTGATGGTCAATGGTGGTCAGTGGTGGTCAGTGGTGGTCAGTGCTCTGGGCAGTCAGTGCTGCTGTGCTCAGCAACTGCTCACAGAGGAGTGAACTTAAGGTGGCAAACCATATCAATCCACACTGCAAGAAAATGCTTTTAGCTGGCTTGACAGAGTATTCTCAAAGCTCTGTTTTCTCAGAAAGCTGTACAACATTTGCAGTTTATTTTTGTTCATAACAAACACAAATGTCAAAATTATAGAGTTTCCCAAGAGCCACAAATGTTGCTTCCTCTGAGGCTCTGGTCTCAGTGATCCCTGGTTATCAGATGGTACAATTTAAGTTCAGATCCCAGTAATGCCCTTCTGATAGCAGTCAAGGAATTAAACAAAATATTTCCATGGACTGTCATGCTATTTTATTAATGGTATTTTCAATACCAACAGAATCCACATCTCTATAGATTGGAGGAATATCTTGGAAAAAAAAAAAAAAAAAGCTCAGCTTTCAAACAGGTTTGTAGTTTTCTCATCTGGGTTTATATATGGTCCTTATATTGACAGTAGTTTTTGATTAATGTTTTGTATAACATTCCTTAATGCATCAGATGAATTAATTATGCAGAAACATTTGGCCACCTTAGTGTACTATTGATGAAATGACATTTTATTGACAAAATGACAATTTAATACTGAGCTCTCCTAAAGCTCTCTGCTGAATAGATTGTTTCAGGAAGTGGGCAACTTGGAAAACCCTTTTGTTTCCCCCAGTATTTCTCAGTGGGCTCTGAGTACCTCAGGATTGCTGCTGGTAGTTAGTGTTGGGCTGCTTCGTGTCCTCAAGTCCAGGTTGGCTGGGGCCCTGGGCAACCTGATCTAGTGGGTGGAATGCCAGTGGCAGAGGGGTTGGAACTGGATGATCTTTAAGGTCCTTTCCAACCCAAAACACTCAATGATTCTGTGATTCCATGACTCTGGCAATGGATAATACACAGAGGAGTGGTTTCATCCACTGCTTGTGCTGGCTGAGCTCATGGTAGTTTTCAAAAATGTACCTGTGAGTCATGGCTCCAACATCTTCTTTTGGCAGGGACCCTGCACTGGCTTTGGACATTTCAAATTATATTGGTAAATGAGTGGAACTGAGGCCAGGTGACAAACATGGCTATTAAAGAGAAAAAAGTGCTGCCTCCACCTGCATGGCTTGCAAAGATCCCAGGTTTGCTGCCCTATCCACAAGTGAGAGAGAGGACTGCTCAAAACTTCCCCTTCTCACCACTCCGTGGACAGTATCACCTTGCTTTGTGGTCTCAAATAAGTTTTTGTTTAGCTTTTGCCATGTCTTTGAATCCCAGACTGTAAAAATCAGGCCACACTTCAAAATGATAGATTTAAACTGAGATTTTCAAAAGCTTACAAGTGACTTTGGAACAGGAGTTCCATGAAATTGCCGGGGTCTTCCATCATTTGGGCACCTTTAAAAAACCCCATATTCTTTATCAGGACCTTAGTTTAACTTCCTTAAGAAATTGGAGTGTAGAGGTGGTCCTGATGATGGAGAATAATATTGACTTTCTGTAGCTGATAGCAGAGATGTGAGTGGGCTGGGAGTTTTCCAACCAGATGTTTTTCTCTTGGAAAATGCTGATTTATTAAAACTGAAACTTTTCATGGGAACATATCAGTACTGATTAAATTCTGTTGAGAGAGATTGCTAGGGCCTGAGCCAGAATCTCTGACTGTAACAAAAATGAAATCCTTGAATGGGGAATGGCCAGCAGGTCAGGGCAGCCATCTGGAGCCTGTCTGGGTCAGGTAGAGGAGCTGAAGGGCTATGAGTCTTTCACATAACTCACAAAGCCCTTGGGCTATTCCCTGCTCCAATGATAATCTACTGGTTTTCCATAAAGCAAAAGTAAAAATCTCTCCAGCTTGTTGCTGTATGGAACAGGAAGAGGATTTCTTGCCCAGGCTGTTGCGAGAATTAAATGCTTGCTTGCAGTGTCTTTGAAAATCTGATGTATCAAATGATTGGTATTGCATTATTAATACTAATTTAGAGAGGAAAGTACATTGCAGGGTACAATCATCAGGAACACTTTGAAGAGGATGGGTGAACATCAAATCCAAAGACTTAATCCTCTGGAAGCAAATTACTGGTAACTGCATTATGGTGAGTTAATATCAGTAAATGTTATTAGTGTGAGGATTTGTTCCCATGTCAAAATGATGTTAATACAATATTAGCCATGCAGGTCTTTGGTGTCAACATAAGGATATCAAATGCAAGTGGAGGAAAATTGTATTGGATTGTGGAGATGATGGCAAATCAATGACACAGAAAATATATGGAGAGCAGTTCACAGTGACACAAGAAAGCACTGTCTGCATAAATCAGTGCAGGCCAATGGACACTGAAAGGGAATTTCCATGCAAGATTAAGTGGACACAGTTATCATGTCAGGACTACGTGAAATAAGTGCCACAAAATGAGGATGATACTGTGATACTGAATTTAGACCAACCAATGTCAACAGAAATTTTTCTCATGTAAAGAAACCAGCAAGGCTCCTCCAGTATAAACTCTGACAGCAGCAGGAGCAGCTGCTGGGCTCCATCAAGCTTCTGTGGTGGATCAGTCCCTGCAGCATTTGGTGCTGAGCAAACACAGACCTGCACAACTCCTCTTGGCCCAGAAAGCTGCCACAGATGGGGACAGCAGGTATCTGTAAGGGGGACATAGCAAGGAGAGTCCAAAGGACAACATGGGCAATGTGGGGGCAGCAGCCTCTCTGCTGAATTTCCTCTGTGCAAAGGAGAGAGGTGAAGGATGAGGAGGGTGATACTCTGGGGACCCATGGGGTCGTGAAGAAGAAGGGGAGGGGGCTGGAAAACTGGAATGGGAGTTGGGAAGCTGATGCTGATGGGAAGGAAAAATTGATGTTGGAGTCACCCAACACCTTTTCTAACTACGTGTGTGTTTAAGAAGGTGATCAATATGTTTAAGGGAGATGAGTTGATATGTCCCATCAACTTACCTCCTTACAGTATGAAATTCAGGGAATATTCTTGACTGTGTCCTGATCCACCTGTCCACCCAACACTCCAGCTGAGCAGCTCTGTCACACGTCCACTCAGTGCAGCCTTAGGCCCAGAAGGGCATCACAGTATGTGGAACTGGATGAGAGAACCCTCAAATATCTGTGAGGCAGCTCACAGCTGGCACAGGTACTGCAGGCACCTACCCTGGGAGGGGCAGGAATTACCCCTGCTCCCAACACTGCCCCTGTGCAAACTCCCCCTCACCATCACAGGCTCAGCCCAGCCCAGGCATGGTCCCATCTCCCAGCAGCTTCCCTGTGCATCTTGGACTCAAGGAGTTCTCTGCTCTGGGTGGAAGTGAGTCTGCATTTTCTACATTTAGTGCACATTTACTGTACATTTACTGTACATTTATTGCACATTTATTGCACATTTGTTTAGTTGAGGCCCAGTGAACTGGGTCTCAGGGAATTCAGTGGGAGTTTTGCCACCAGTTTGACAGCGAACAGGACCGGGCCCTGTGTCTGCAGGGCGGTGTAAGTGTCCTAATGTGCTTAAAGTGTTTATAAAATTACTTAAGTCAGGCACATATTTCAGTCCAGCCCATTAGCCTTTCACATGTGTTTGTGCAGAGCACAGTGCCCAGGCAGACTGGCGGCTTGTAAATGTTAAATCAGCATAAATATCACAGCCTCCATGAGGCCTGTTCATGTGGCAACTCACAGCATGATTAACATAACACAGGGAAAGAAAATATTGACATTTTATAAATCTGTATCTCCGTAATGCTGCGTGAAAAGTGATATCTGCGATACTAATGGACACCTAATTAATGTTATTATAATACTTACAGTTCACTGAGAAGCTAATGAGAGAGCCTGTAAAAGAGATAAGATTAAAAGAGAGAAGAGTAGTAGTAATTTCAGGGAGGTTTCTGGCAGCAAGCTCTGGTGCAGCTCTTTTTTCCACTCCTGCTACAGTCACTGCTGGCATTTATGGCTTTGTAGCTTCAGGGGCTGCTCCTGCAAGGCTGTTGGATGGTAAAAGGGAGCAGAGGGTGCTGAGCAAGAAAAGTCAGATTTGGAAATGAATCAGAGAGATTTTGTTGCCAGTGACATAAGTGGCTGCTGCTCAGAGCTGTCTTGACAAAGCAGAGGGAGATGGAGAGGAACTCAGTGGCAGCGACTGTGACAGCAATGAAACAGGGAAATGCTGGAGGAGGAAAACACAGAGTCCCCTCCTGGCATGGTCTCTTGCAAATGTGAGGTTCACAAGGTTTTGTGGGGTCCAGTTAAGTTTCTGTTTTGTTGTCTAGTTAAGTTTCATAGCTGGCTCCCCAGACCTTGCCATTAACCAGCAAATTTGGTTCAATCACCGTAGTGACAAACAGGTATTGGCTTAGCCTTGTGCTGCTCTGGGTGAGGAGCTGCTGAGAAGCATTTGAAGCATTCCTGTAACTTGGAATTATGTTACTCCCTGCCATCCTCAGGGGCTGAGCAGGGGCATCTTGGTGGGCCAGGAAGGCTGCAGCTGTGTCAGCCTGGGCTCCAGGCAGGCAGGGAGGAGCTGGGCCTGGCACATCCCATCCACAGCTGGAATACTTGGGACCTACCAACATTGCAGGACATTGTGCTGGGGTGAACAGGAAACACTGGAAAAACAACATTGAAAGCCATCCTTGGGCTAAACCACTGGCAGTGGTCAGTACATGAAAGCTCAGGGTGACGGTTTTTCTCTAGCAGAGCTGCAGGATTTGTAGTGACATTGGATTGTCTCTGGGACATACAGACCTGCCTTCTTTTTTCTCTGCTGTTCAAAGGCTGCAAATATTTCCTGGAAGTGTGGCAGGTACATTGATATTGACTGTATTCCAAAGAGGATCTCCCTCCTCCAGCCCCTGGAGCTGTGGGGCACTGGTTGAAACGCTGACCTTGCTGGAAAGCTCTGTCCTCCTGCAGCAAGGCTCTCACATTGCATTTTCCTGCCTGCACACACCAGCCAGAGTGCCAGTGTCAGAAAGGACTCTGCCAGGCTGTTGCAGGGGAACACAAATAACACACAGCCATGCCAGAACTGCATCAAGTCATTAAAGGCAAATCCTCAGGTGAAATTACTGAGTGCACCAGGAGTTCTTAGGACATAAGGACTGATGTGTGATTTGCAGATACCTGCAGACACTAATCGTCCACTGCTTGCTTGTCTCCAGCTCCTGGGGTGTTGATTTTGCTTCCATCACATTTGAGCAATTAGTTTTAGTGGCTAGGACATAATTTGTATGTTGAATAGCCCAAGCTCTTTAATACAAGACTGTTTGCCCCCAGAGAGGTTTAGAATTTTCCTAAAAGATGGCAAAGAGCCACTCTGCTATCTTGAATCACAGTCTAGTTCCAGAACAATCAACTCTAAGTTGTTTAAGAGGGCTGGGTACATTAAAGTGGCTGTAAATCAGCATAATGAAAACAACACTACATATAGAAATTCATTACATATCTGTTATGCTGGGGTGTTGGTTTTTTTTTTGTTTGGTTCATTTTGCTTTATGATTATTTTTCAGCATAAAATTCAGCCGACGGATGTGAAGTTACAAACTGCTTCCACCTCTCTCACAGTAAACAGAAAACATTTTTAAAAAAAATAAAATAAACACCTAAATGTTTTATTATAATAAAGTTACTTGAGGCCAAGAGTTCAATAAGGAGAATTTATAAACATATCATTTCAGATCTTGGAATGATTTCAACATAATTTGCTTGTGGTATGGTAAGTGAGGTGAAATCCATCTACAAGTCTCTCTGGAGTAATAAATATATGGAAGTGTCTTTTTATATTTGCTATGGATTTACTGTAGCACAAAAATGCTCTAGACTATCCAAATCAAATATGCATGACTTTTGGGCAAGGAAGAAATTCTTGATGCATTCTACTCTTATATAAGTTAAATTCTATATCTCCACAAAACAGAAACCTTATTCTCTCTTAACTGTTTTGACTCCAATGGTGCTACTCAGAGGGTAAGGTTTTGAAGAATAAGGCCCTAGGGCCCCAGCTTTCAGCAATATTTTTGAATATGTTTTCATCTAAGCTGACAGTGTAAATAAATTATAATAATTGAGACTTCATTTTATGTCCATTTGTAAATGAACATAGATTTTTCAATTTATCTAAGTAATTAACCTTTATCAGCACTGGTGGCTGTAATGCAATGACAATTTTATACACAAATAGACACAGGTGATTGTCTGTGGGTATTTTGGGCTTGGTAACCAAGCTGCTTTTGAGCAAATTCTCCCTTGTGCAGGTGGGTATGGCTGAAGAGCCACTGGCTGCAAAACTCCCCATCACTGCCAGCAGCTGCCTCTGCAGGCAATGAGAAATGGGGCTGCTGAAGGGAACAACTCTCCTAGAGGAGGAGAGTTTTTCAATTAGTGGCACTGCTGAGATTTCCACCTTTGCTGCCATTCACCACTGGAATTCAATGAACCTATTTAACTAAACGCAGGAATTTTAAACCTTGCACAAAAAGTAGGGAAAAAAAAGAGATGGCCATTCAAAGTTTCTGGTGAATTTTTATTTAGGGGAACTGTTAGTCAGTAGATGTTATATATCCCTTGTCCCACTCCAACAGAAATACTGCCTCCTGTCCAAATATGTGGTTTTAGGCTCATTTCCTAGGGTCTCATTGTTCACTGCAAATAAATTTCCTCACTTGGGACAGACAGCCAATGCCTCTCCAGTCTCTGCTATGTCATCTCTTCCTATCCCACCCATATGAAAAAAAAGGGTCAAGAAAGGTAGCAATTACCAAGGCCAGGTCTTTTATTAAACCTGTAGTCAGAACTTTTGTAGGTGGCTCCTGGGAAGGGGATCTGCTTGCAGACATTTGGGAGCAAAACAAGCCCCACTTTCCATCTGCAGTTTTGCAATGATCTGGAGGCTTACCCAGGAGTTCAGATATTTTGCCTTTGAAAAGATTTTTGATTTTTTTTGCCTGTATAGTCTTTCAGATTCAACAAAATCATCTGTTCTGATTAAAAAAAAAAAAGATTTTAAAAAATTAAATAATATTTAAGAGCAGCTCGTCTTTATATATTCAGAACCATCTAGTGAACCATAGGGGAAATACAACTGCATAACATCAAAAAAGCATATTTCTGGGACTTACACTTTTATTGAATGAAACCAAAGTCTTAAGAATAAACCTTCTACACCAGGTACACAGTAAAGTTGGAACTGAAGGTGATGGACAGATTCAAACTCTGATCATGGATTGGGCTGTATAAGGAGGGTCAGTTTTCCTGCATGAGCAGCCTGTAAAGCATGAAGGGATATATCCAAAAGCAAGAGGGGCTTGAAGTCTAATGCAGAAAAGTGTTTTTTAGTAGATCTGGCTAACAAAAGTTCAATCAGAGATTAAGCTGATATTTTTGATCACACCCGGGGGGCTGAATCAAGGGCTTCTCAAGGTCTTAGACAATCCTATTTTCTAAGATCTGAGAGCAGTTCCAGACTGAACTGCTGAAAATCTGCTATGTAATATAATTGATTTTAAAATGAACTATGAGTTATTCTGGCCAATCCAAGAGAGAGAAAATGTCCCTTCTGTCCTCCTGGCTTACAAATCATAAGCTAGATAATAAAATACAGATCATGACAGAATTGCTTTTCCCTCTGTTTTGGAAATGAATGACTTTAAAACATTGGCAATCTCCTCTTGCCTACGAACTCCCAAACCCATGTTTAAGCACATTAGGTTCTTTCCATTGTGCGAGGCAAGGTAAGCATTTAAATGTTTTGGGTTTTGGCAAGCAGGGAAAAAGAATCATCAAACCCTACTATTATTAAACTCTTGAGAAAGCAAGCAACACAGTCAGCAGAAAGTTGCAGTGAAAAGGAGCCACTCCTCGAGAGGAGAAGCTGTGGCAGGAGAGGATAATTGAACTTACTCTGGGACAACAGGGATCGAGATGGTGGCTCTGTGCCAAACCCTTAAAAAGTGAAGAGGGTCTGATGTCCCATCAGGCCTAGAAATGGGAAAGGTGGAAAGAAAAAGAAGGAAAAGTTGGCAATGACTGAAAGTATGCATGAAAGAAAAAAACTTCAAAAGCTTTGAAATCAAATCCCTGGAGAAGGATGGTTGCACAGCCCTGTTTATCAAGTCCAAAGGATGAGGTGAAAAAGCTCCAGTTTGTGTGATTAACAGTGGAAGTTGCTGCTGTCAAGGAACCAGAGTACCTTTTTCTGGATCTCTGATCTCAACAACCTACAGTTTTCATTTGCTCTTCGAGGACAGGATGGTGTGTGGTTTTTGTCTGTGGAGGAAGTGTGTTTTCCACCCCTGTTCTGAGTCACCACACGATGGTCAACTTTTGCCAGTGGGATACCTCATTTTCTTTACCAAAACTGGTCTTTCCTGCAAATCATTACATTTGTCCTGCTCAAAGTTTCACCTTGCCTATCTGCCATGTGGCACATGTCAGAGAGAGCAAATACTCCATGAAAAATTATTTTATTCACAAAAAAAAATTATTATTGTTCACAAACACCAGCTGAAACTGCTGACCTAACTGCGCAGTGACAGCTCCCAGGCAGCTTCTGAATGATCTTGCAAAAGGGTAAAACAGAAAGTTAAATATGTTCAGCAAAAGACTGCCTACAAATCCTTATTTCTCTTGTGCAGAAATACCCTTTGTAAGCACAGTGGATGTTACCTGTGACTGTGGCAGGCAAATCTCATGGCTGCTCTCTATCTCATTTCTCTGCGGATCAACAGCAACTTCATGATTTTTTGTTCCTCTTTCTGGGCAAAAATTCCAACCAGAAGTGAGGAAACATTTTCTTCTAAACTGATGTGTTTCTTCTAAATACTTTGCTAACTGGAAAGATTTAATTGAAAAGTTCCTGTTCTGTTCTGGTGCATCCTGACACCAAACTCTGCAAGAATTGGGGCTTGCACAGACCCAAACCAGAAGGTTACAAACTGGTGCAGTCCCAATGAATATAATCAATTGCCTTATATATTATATCAGTTTAGCTAGACAGTTGAATTCAGTTAACTGAGTATAGCTTAATCAGAGTCATTCAGCAAAAGCAGCAACATAACCTGTGCAAGAGTCAGGGCTTGTTCTTTTGTTCTGCTCACACTGCCTGGGGTAAAGCAGCCCTTTAGTCTTCCTGACAGTGTTAGAAATTAATATAAAGTGAGGACATATGGATTCATTCTCCTCCCAGCTATTGTCAAGCAACCTGGGAGCAATTCCACTAAAATCAGTTGTTACGGTCTAAAGGTCAGAAGCTCGGGATTTTTATAAAATTTGGTCTGACAAAGAAAGTATTTCTTTTGTTCCTGGCTGCTTCTGATTTGCTGGGTTGTCTCTGTGGTGCCTACACCAGAATCAGTGAATGGGTTTCTCTCTAGATATTTTCTCCATAAATTTCAGAGTGTCCTTACTAGTTTTTGTTTTTAATGTGAGCTGAATGTTTGGTACCTGGGAAAAAAGTCTCTGCTGCAGAAGAATGGTGAACAATTGCAGTGGGAGCATAAAATGGCCAACTTGTGATTAAAGAAGTACCTGTGTTCAACACTGGGAAATACCTGATTCTCACTGAGTTTTAATAAAAATCAGTCAGTCAAAAATGGTGACATCTGCATGTGATCAGTGACTCCCATATCCCTGATATAGTCAAGTCCACGACCTTTCTCTAATGAGGAAATAGGGGTAAGCATTGGACTTGGAAGTGTATTCGTGCATCTTAAAAGTTATGGAGAGGAGGGGTCACTGCTCCTTCTGAAGAGAAATTATCCAAGTCCTCCTGCACCAAGAACTTGATGCAAAGCCCGTGGGGTTGGACTGGGAATGTTTCTGTAGACTTCCCTGGACTTGGCCCAGAGCTCAGAGCAGGCAGGATGTGCCCTTCCTTGGGCTCTGTTTCTAAAGTGCCCACACATGGGAACTTCTTAGCACAGAACTGGAATGGGCCTTTCCAAATGTTACCTGAGCCTCTGGCTTACTCCAGGCCCTGTGCTGATCTTGGGCACTCTAACAAACAGCCTTCTGCTGGCTTTGGGGAACAAGTGGGAGAGGGGTAGAAGTGACCTTGATGAATGTTCCTGGTGTGACACCAGCCTTTGGTCCCTGTTGGTTCACCTGGAGATTCATTTGCCTGCTGCTACAGCTGTGTATGAACAGGGACACTGCCTCCATGCTGCCTGCCCTGTCCTGGTGAAGTTCTCAGAGGGTTTCTGGAAAAGCTGTTGACCTTCAATAGCCAACACTGAGAGGAAATATTTGCACTGGCCAAGGCTTGTTCTTGTTTGTTCAAAACTGAGCTCAGGACTCCCTGCAGGGGACAGAGCAGATTTGCTCGGTGCCTAAGTGTTGGCTTGGCCATTTGGCAGGGAAAAGTAAAAAATGTTACAGCCCACCTGGCTAGCATCCTACCCCAGGCTTGATTCTGTGAGAATTCAGTAAAGACAGTTACTAAGCCCAAGCTCAGATGGATAGAAATATCTCTTAATGCTCTCAGACCTGATCTTCACTTCAGGATGCAGATACAGCCACACTCCTGGGGACACTGTTCTGTGGGGTCTGGTTCAGTCCTGGCATAAGGATGCCAAAAAATGAAACCCATGAGGCTTGCCCTCACCTTTCCAGTGCGATTTAGAGAAGTCAGGTGAACCTTGTTTCAACCTTGTTCTTGGGTTCTAAGTGGTTGTTTCATTTAGGACATTTGACTAAAAGCCCTTTTCATGGAACCAGTTTCTGCAGGAAAGGTGCCAGCAATTAATGAAAGATGATAAAATAATAAAAGAAGTAATACATTAACTATATTATCCTTGCACATTTGGGCAGTCTTTTTCATTATATCCTCTTTATGGACATCCTCCAGCAACAATTGAAAAGCTTCTTTATTGCTGTTCTGTGACTGTTTTGGTTTCTAGACATTAACAAGTTATTTAAATGCAAAACTTCTCTTTTGCTCATCCATTTCCTACTGGTAGATTTGATTCAAATAACAAAAAACCCCTGCAATATGTTGAATTTATACAATTTCTATGTGTGTAATTAATATCAAAAGGAATTTCGATCTCTGACTTTCTTCTTTTTCTCTCCCCTTCTTGCAAACACAAAGAGATGCAAATCTTCCTTCTGTACAGGTGTATACTCCTCTGGTTGAGTAGCACAGTACTGTGCAGTCCCATTGTTTTGAATACTGAGACAGGATTTTCTGAGCAGGGAAATCAGAGTGAGCTCACCAGGGCAGTGATTTCTCAGCTCCTTGGAAACTGCAGCCTCTATCCCTCCTGGGCTGGGTGGGAATTGCATTGGCAGCTATGGGCAGATACCTCTCACAAATTCCAAGGCCCATTGACTCCTTTGGTGCTAATTCTTCTAACACCAACACAAGCACCTGTTTGGAGGCACCATTCAAAGCTTGACTCTGCTTTTGCACAGAACAGTAATAGCTCTTCAGGCAATTCTGACTGCTGGCATCAAAACAGAGCATCTGGTGGGGATGGCTGGTTTTGGAGCCCAGCTTTAACAGGCAGGCTGGCTTATTTAGAAACAAGGAAGGTAGGTATGGCTAAGCCCAAAGAGAAAACTGAAGGGGGATTGCCTGGTACAGTATTTATTAATTCCATTTCCCCCAAATGCCTTCTGACAACTGCTTAAGAAAGGCAACAGCAGAGCCAGGTCTGGGAGGAGGTGATTCCAACTCTGTTTGCTGCAGAGTATGTTTATGTCCTACACAAAAATCAAATGTTGCATCTGATTTTTTCATTCTGCAATAACCCTGTGGCTACAGAGGTTGATGAGAACTGCCAAGGTTCTCAGTGTTATTCTTTATTTAGCCTATTTTTACCCACCTGTACTTCTTCCAAAGGAATTGTTCCAGATCCATATATATATATATTTAAATGCTCAACTATCAAACAGTAGTTTGCCATCCTGGAAAAAGAATGTCAATGAATTGTCAATTCTTTATGTTGAGTAATTGATTAATTGGCACATTTATCTCTAAATCAGCAGCAATAAATTCTATCATTTTTAATCTTGACCTAAAAGTACTAAACCACTTCTAATTGCCACTGTTGCTGCTGTAAAATGACTGATTAAACGGCATTCATATCATAATCTTTGTTGCTTCTGAGAAGTCTAATTGAAGTTACATCAGTGACTCAGTGCCAAGAAAAGAAAGGACTTTGCTTTTGCTTTCTCTCAGGAATTGTTTGGATGGGAAAACCTGATATTTCCCCCTGTCTGTACTGGACACTGGCCTCTGATTTCAATTATTGTTGCAATGCTATTTGCTGTCTGCATTGAGTCCCAAGGTGCTGGCTGTTCCATAAACCCAAGACACGAGGAGTTCTAATCCTAGAGAATAAGGAGAATATGGAGAAGTAGGTAAGCAGGAGTAGGTAAGCACAAAACCATGTTGAAGCACCACAACAAATACCAGTTCCAGAGTATGAGAACTTCCACAAAGTTTTCACCAGGCATCAAAACAAATGGGAGTTCTGAGGAGACATTTAATTTTATTTTCCAATTTATGCAATTATTTTCTAGCAATTCAACATCACAAAGACCCTGGAAGTCAGCTTTAGCCTGACCTTTGCATACATTCCTAGGAAAAGGGATAGAGCCCAAAATCCCAGCATTATGGTGAATCATAAATCCTGGGGCCACAGGCAGCTGGGATTAATGAAGAGTTGAGTGGCCCAAGGATTAGGATGACCGTGTCCAGGTTTCCTTTGTTCTCATGCTGAACACAGCTCAGCCTGACTGGCTAATCCAGCCCTCTTGTACTATCATCATGTACAAACAGGATTTGTGAAGTGGTACTCTAAGCTTGTGAAAAACAGAGTTTTCTGACAAAGAAGCAGAGCAGACCATCAGTATCCAGACAGGCCTTCTTTGAAGCTGGGGGAACTGGGGATGTTTTCTGACAGACAAAATACCTCCACTCTTCCTGTGTGAGTTATGCAAACTGCTGAGGGACTTGAGTGGCAGCTTCAAGTTGTAAAAATCTAAAAAAACCACCCTAAAAAGAAGTAAAAATAATAAAGGACCCCAAATCCTGCTGGATTAAGCTGAGGCCCAACTTCTAAACTTTTGGGAACTAAGTCAGCATAAAACCCACCTAACAAAGTTACAATGCTTTCCATCCCAGGTTCTTGGATTCTTGTTCTGGTTTATTCATTATCAGCCCAAGTTCTGTAGCTGCAGCTTTATTATCGTTCTAATTCCACATATAGTTTGCAGGTGAAATAAACTTTGAAACTGTACCAGATGTGATCTGAAAGAGACAGAAAAAAAGAAGCCCAGACCACCATAATTCTGTAACCATGAATTTAGATTTTGTAACCTTTAGCCTGCTTATTGCATTTGACAGTGTTACATTTTAAGGGGCTCCATTGCCTCAAATAGAGAGTCTCTAAACCTGAGAAACCTTCTTTTATCACAAAATTGATTAAAGGAATTCAAAACAACTAGGAAAACACCAAACCTGTTAAGACCCAGCACGAGCAACATGAGCATTTCTTTTGCCTCCTTATTACAGCTTCCCATGATCCCAAGGACAGCACAGGCAGCAGCTGAGTTCTGTGGGATTTTGGAGACAGGTACTGGCAAGGCAGAGTGAAATAGGGAGAGGAAGGCTGCAGCTCTTAGCACAGGTTTCTCTCAGCAAATGCAGGGCAAATGCCCGTGGGTGTAGATTAGCCAGAGGTGTTTTTAAATACAGGGGAATGAGACTACAGGGGATGGGGACGTGAAGGACAAGGGGATTCTCATCTCATGGATGTCTGAAAGGACAGAACACCTCCTCCTCCTCCTCCCCACGCTGCACATTTTGCTGCTCCATGGTGGGGGTACTGAGTGGAACACAAGTGCACTGGTGCAGTGTAACTCTGCTCCTGGGGGTCAGCACCAGAGTGGCAGAGGGCTGTGGGTGAATGCTGACATCCACTGTTGTTTTTTGATGTTTTTGAATCAGTTTGAGGAACACAGTCAACACTTTTAAAAAGTATGTTAGGTTTGGGGGTTTTTCTTAGGAGGTTTTGGGGAGTTTCTCCTGTGCTACCTTTGGTTAGTTTGCAGGGAATTTCCCAGCTATAGCACTAGCAACGGGTGGGCACTGACCGAGTGAATGGGACAATGAGCTCCAGAGGAAATAGGTCTGTGAAGCCAGCCAATTTAATCTCCTCCATGGAAAATCTTGTAGATGAGAAGGAAACTCCATCTGATGGCCATCTTTCATCAGACATTTCTGTCATTTGAAGTTTCCTCTATGAGGATTAGAAAGTATAAAAGTATGGAGTATTAATCACAACTAATTTGATTGTTAAAATGACCTCTATAATTTCTTTAGGGTTTTCTCTGCTTTCAGAACATCCAATTACTCCATCTTGTGCTTTAAAAGCAACATGAAAATCACTCTTAAGAACAGCTAAAGAGCACTGAGAGAATTTGTCTTGTTTCTTAAATAAAAGGTTCCTTCTACTTCATTATTGCCTTAAAATTAGCAGAGTTCGTTGGTCATTTCTGTTTTTTCCTAGATGGGGCTGGGTAATTTGGAAGGTGTGTGCTGTGATTTCTCTGATCACAGGTGCCAGGGTGGGAGTAATCTGTCTCCGAGAGAGAGAGTTGATGTCCTGTGTACCAAACACCTGCAACTGCAGTGAAACAACTGTGAAAACCAAACCCACCAAGGGTCCCTGGAGCCATCTGACAGATCATCTCCAAGCTGCCAGTCTCTTGCCTCTGGTGATGTCCTGACTCACCAGCTGCAAGGCACTACAGACTGCTGACCCAGCCAGGAGCTGGCTGAAGTAGTCTGAAAAAAAGAAATAATAGTATATCCTAAAAAAAAATAATTCTTGTAAAGTCCAGACTGCATAAATGCCTCAGATTTCCTTCCTTGTCATGAAAAAGCAAAAAAATTTAAAAGGATGTCAGTTCACTTTAAAAGAGAAAATTTCAGGAAATCTTTGTGTAAAGGGATAATTCCTGGCCCTTACTGAGATTGTTTCATCACATTTCCTCCTTTTTTTTTCTCCATGTGTGCCAGGTAATACATGATGTAATGCTCACATCCACAGAGTGATTTGTACAATAGTCAGATATCAAATAAAGCTAAAATAGCCTAACTGGAGGAAGCCACAATGGGACTATGTGGATTTTTGGCACCATGGAGTGACTGTTCATGGGAAGAAATGGGATTGCTGGTGGATTTCTTTGGGTTTATTTAAATGGTGTCAAATCCATTCCTCATGGTGCTTTTGCCTTCAATCCTGTGGCTGAGCATCTTGACAAGGCCCTGGAGCTGCCATATGAGGTTTCTGTACTGAAGTAGCACTGATGGGTTCAAACCCCTGTGGGAGGATCCCCCCAATGGAAATGGAGGAAGATGTTCCTCTGAGTCACTCAGAAAGATCTCTTGAAAGACCATGCATGGCTTAAAAATTCTAAAAAAATCCATAAATTGTTGAGAACTTCTGATTGCTAGGAAATTATTGTCCTTGGTTGATTTGAATTTTAAGTTTTCCCCAGTGCTGTGGGAACTGTAATTTTGAAACCTGGGAATCACACAGAGCCACTTGCTCTAGAACAGGGCAGGAAAGGGCAAGTCTGGGGCTCAGACTGCAGGGATGGGGCTGTAGCAAAGGGGCTTCTTTGGCCAAGAGTTTAAAACTCAGTGAAATGCTGAATCACTCAATTGGCAAAGCTGAAGTTACTCCTCTGATAAAATCTGTTCTCTCTGCTGTTCCCTGTGTGGCTTGTCCTGGAAGAATACAGTTCATAGCTTATTCTTTAGAAGTAATGAATACAAAATCATTTGTGTGATGCAGTATTTGCCATGCAAAAAACATTATTACAAACTAATTTTGAAAGTAATTTTTAGCAGATACATTTTGGGAAGACTGTTGTATGGCAAGCTCTAGAATATGAAACTGTGGTGACTCTATGAAAGCCAAAATTTACACATTAGTAAACTTTAAAATAGTCCTAGACCTTAGAATAATCTCCAAATGGATCATTTTTCAGCCTACAGACTTCAGAAACTACCTTTGGACAGATCCAAAGAAGAATCTTATTTGCCAATAAAATTTTCCAAAGGAGCTGTTTTAAAAATGGTTAGAACATAATGTAATGGCTTTATCTAACATTTTCATCTAATGGTTTTGCTTTCCTATGACTAAGAGTTTGGGACAGAGACATCTTATTATTCATGTATTAGAAAACAATTCCATTCCTATTTTAAAAACAAATGTCTATATAAACCCAAGTGTTGGGCTGCCTTTTAAATATTTGTCATCAAATCCATTAATCCTCCAAACCCTGAGTTCATTTGTGATTAGATTAATCTGTCACATTAGACAGCATCCTTTCTAAAACAGTAATCAGTGGAACATTAAGTGACAACACCCACATGATGACCTGCAGATTGTAGAGGCAAGGCCCAAAAAGTTATTAATGAATGAACTTTCAATCCTTCTCCAAATTTATAAGATTTTTAAACTGCCAACATTTAAAAATAGCACACTGCCATTGCCATGAACATAATTAAAAAGGAACAATAAATCCATGGAATTAGAGATGTTGCATTAGCAGATTCACACAATCAGAATGTACTGTCAGTCTTTGTTTTGCTACAGTCCAGTAGCCAGATTTCACAGCAGTAAATCTCTGAAATGTATTTTTGTACCTTTAACAGTCCTTTTCATATGAATGCTTTAGTACAGGGTAAACATAACCAAACTCTCATTTTTTAAAATATAGTGTTATAGACAAAATCATCTAATAAGAAAAAGAAAAGTAATGAAAGCCCCAGAAGGAAATTTTGATTTTCTTGTATTATACAAGCTGCCAGACAAATGCATTGGTAAATTTTCAGCAAACTTACTGTAGTCAACTGCAGCTTTCTGTAGAACAAAAATAACAGAAATCCTATTTTAAGGGGATATCTCAATTCAACTGTGAATGGAGAAGCGTCTTGGTGATTTCATGTTAAATGCTGCCTCCAAAACTTCATTTGTAATCTTATCATAGAAATCAATTGTACAAGACAAATAATATGAAAAGTCTTTGAATTTTTTTTCAGCATGATAAGACTATTAATTGTAAAGGAACAGAATTTGAATAGCTAAATGAATTAATCCAGTTTTAATGTTAAATATTGAATACAAACATTGTACTTCTTTTGGGTGATAAAAAATTGCATTATTTGCCAGCTATGGTCTGATACTAGGAGGGGGTCACTGTCATAATGGCTATGAATTAATTTTATCTTAGTAATGTCATCACTACAGAGGCAACAGAGTTTATTTTTCTGAAGTTTTTTTCTTTTTTGTTACCTTTGCTTGAGTTATTCTGTGAACTAACATTCAAATCATGTCCATATTGTTCTGCATTTATTCATTTGTCCAGCAAAGACAAGTTTTATATTTCATGGCACTCATAAAAGTTGATCTGTTGAACAACTTCACTCCTAGTGAACATGGAAGCACTTTTCCTTTTGGACTCTTAGAGGATTTGTAAGAAGGTCCTGGCTGAGCAGAGCTGGTCTGGGCTCACATTTTCTTGTGACTCTGTAAGTACTGAGTGTGGACTGGGCTGCTTCAGCCTCCTTTACCCCAGTGGCCTTATCAATTTGAGTTCAAGACATTATCCCTCTAAATTAAAAGTTTCTGTGTGTGGATTTGGCTATGACTAGAAACTACATTTCAATGATGACGTCACGTAGCTTTGCTGTAAATACCAGCCATCTCTCTATTTTCTTGTAATTCCAAAAGTATTTGTCACCTGGTTATTGGGTCGTTATTGGACACCAATAATCAGAGCTTTTTTGAAGCTTTTTTTTCATTGAAAAACAATGAAACACCAATTTCAGGAAACTCCTAGATGATCTACCAGGATCAAAACAACTTGAATTTTTGGCATTTCCTCCTCCTGCCTTGTTTTTCCTTACCTGTCACTTTGTATGTGACAGTGTCACTGTGTTTCCATGTTGCAGCACTTGATCCTGCACATTGTAGCAGTGCTGGTCATCGTGAGCATTTCCTGATCACCCTTTGCTACAGCGATCTGTTAATCACATTTCACTATTAAATGCCAGGTGAAATACATTATATAGGCATTGTAGGCAAGAGACTTGCAAGGTTAATGCAAGTGCAGCAATAATTGCTCTTCGAATATAATTATAGTTTCTTTGCATTCACTCAGTTATTTTCTTTTCTTAGAGACCAGGGTTATGCTATGGAAAATGTTACCCTCCATCAGGCCTGTTATTGGAGTTCTTGAGATAAATGTTCTTAAAATCAAAATGCAGTCTACAGAAGATGTCATGTCTTGGAAAATTGTTGCCAGAGTTACTTTATTTAGTGAATTAGCAATCAGCAGTGACACATTGCTGTAGCATATCAAGTACAGTGTAAGATTGCTCTGCAAAACTGTCATTTGAGCAGGAACAGTCTGAAACTGAGTGAAGAGTTTTTCTGGAGTTCAAAAGTTAAACATATCCATAAAATTTGGTCCCCTTGTCAGTTTTGCATACTAGAGAGTGTACAGAAGAGGGCCAACAAATGCATATCAAAGGCTGTATAACTTTTTGCATGCCAAGGTGTTCTGTTTGCTTCTGTGGCTCCTGAAGGCAGGAGATTTATCTAAGAATTATGTCAGTTTGGTGTAGAGGAAAAATCATCATGGCAGTTTCTAAAAATAACTTAATTACAGCTAACAACTAGCTAATATTCAAGATCTCTTTATCTCTATAGTCAGGTAAGTAAATATCTGAAGATTATCTGTGGTGTAGTACCTGGTGACTCCCAACCATGTTAAACTAGCCATGTCATTGTAACTCAAGAATAAAAAAGTGGAAGCAGGGGGTTTATCTGGCTGCCAAATAAATAACAATAAATAGCATACTCACTTGAAAATTATTAACACCAATTCTAAGCTATAAGGAGATCAGATGCATGGGCCAGTCTCCTTTTGAAACAAATTCATGACCTTCTATTCACTGAAAGTTTGCTTAAATATACTTTTTCCAGGAAGCCTTCCAAAGGCAATGTACCCTGGAAACAAACCTGATTTAAAAAATTCACACAAACAAATGAAAATACCAAGAACAATACAGGTTGTTTTGTTTTGTTTTGTTTTGTTTTTTAAACTTTCCCTCTTGTTTAGGCTTTATGGTATTTTTGGATGGTGAGGGAAAAAATCAAGGTCAAGTTGTCTGACATAATCTGTCTGCTTTGCAACATTACATTTTCCTTTAAGATTACTGTAATCAGAGTTTAGTGAAGAAAAAATTCAGTCAAGCAGAAATTGTCTAAGATGAGTGGTCACCAGAGATGTTCTCTAGTGCCTGTCCAGCCTGGGGCTTGTCTTGTACAATTTTCCTTTCAATGACCGTGACACACATAGCAGGAATTTGCCAAAAGTAAAAAGTTGAGAGACACTGCTCATACTGAAAGGAATCTGAATATCCAGGACAAAGAAAGCCCTGGATATTAAATAACCAAAAGTACTGGAATCAAAAACTGGCTCCAAATTTCATTGTGCAAAAGTGTCCTGCTTTAGGGAAGCCATCAGAGGGACTTCTGCTGTAAATTGAACTCACCAGCTGAGAAGTCTGAGGAAAAAGGAAATAAGGCCATACCAGTGAATATCAGGACTATTAGGAGGCAACAATGTTATGCAGAGATGAGAAAAGTGGATGGAAATGCATTCATAAAAGTACTTCAAAGAGCACGAGGAAAGTTATAATTTGAGGGAGACCTGCTCTGCAACTTGTCACCCAGCCCTGGCCAGATATCCTAACAAAAAGTGTGAAGAAGGATTAATGAGATGATGCTGGCAGTGGGGAGCTGATCTTACAAGAAGACACAGTGATTCCCAGTGGTAGCTTGACCACCTGTCAAACTGATCCTGCTCCCTAAATCAGCAGAAAACTCTTTGTATTTTCTGCTGGGTTATTTTATTGATTTAATCACCTATTTTATTTATACTGCTTTAATCACCTACATTGAATGATCAGATAAGAGCCAGAACCAGTTGCACAGGAAATATACACATGGATACGAGAGAGAAGAGGAGGAAGGAAAATCAGGGATCATCCCTTTCAATGACAAGAATCTGATGGATTGACTCAGCCTGTTTCTGGCAACCTCACCTGAGCAAGGCTTGCTCAGCTTAGAAAATCTTGACAGGGCAGAAAGGAGATTTTGTCTCCCAACATTCAACCAGATAAGACAGAAGCCAATGCTGGTGCAAGAATAAATGGACGTATACTGCCCATGAAGAGAGCTGAGCTGCAAGGTAAAGAGTGGTTTTAGGCTCCATACCAACCAGATTCTGCAGTTTCCAATGGGATTAGCCAGGAAAATGGAAAAGGCATAACCACTGAGGGACACCAAATAAACACTCAAGTAAAACACTTAGAACAAAGGGCATTACTTTTTCACCCACAGAGCATTTATAAGCATACAGCAACAGGATTCTGCTGTTGGAGGACGTTACAGAGGCCACAAGGATAAATGGGCTGAAACCCTGAAACCCAGGATAAATGGGAAAACAAGGAAAAATGGGAATGGCCAAACTCCAGAAGGGGAAACACATCAGTCTCTGCTTCAAACAGTCTTAGTGTTCCCAGGATGGAGCTCCACAAATTTGTGCAAAGGATTATATGTAAGGAATGTGTGGTAGCAGGGGACCAGAGTGCACGGTGCAGGATGTATTTTCAAGTCCTAGATCCAAAGTGTATGGATCACTGCAGAGGCAAATGAACCAAATTCCATGTCCTATATTTCACAAGACCATATGAACATTCTTATCTGGCCAAAATATTTCCTTGCTTAAGACCAGAGTATCAGATACAAACACAGCTTGTAGGTTACAGGTTTGTGTTCCAGAGAGGCATAATACACAAGATCTAGCAAACGGCTGTACCCCTCTTACAGAGTTCCACAAAATACTATATTGCCAAGCCAAAATATTCAAAAATTGTGAATGAGATCCCATTAATCAGGACACATCCTTAAAAATATATTTCAAAAGGAATCAAGAAATTTCTGACTACATTAAAGTCAATGACAAACCTTTTGTAAAGTCAATGACGAAATCCATATGGGATTAGTTTTAATTGCCTTTTGTTTTTATGAGCCTTCAGGACTCACCTACTTGCCATTTCCAGTCTCTGTAATCAAAAAATTAATTTTCCTCTTTAACTGACTGATGGAGTTTTCCCACAATCTAATAAGTCCAGGAGTTGAGGCAATAAGAGAAGCACAAGTTATCATAAGGTTTGTGCTCTAATTAAGTGTCTCCAGTCAATTGGAGAACAAATTTTTCTTTTAAGCTCCTGCAGGAAAAGGGTAGTGTCTCACAGGGAGATTTGATGAATTAGACAGGAGTGCCCTGGAATTAAGGGCTGGGAGTGTGGCCCAGACAATTCTGAGAAGGTGGAAGGACCAAGCTGGGAGGGAGAGTGGGGTGCAGATCCCAGCTAAGCTGTCCTTGCCACTGTGCCTCAGGGGAGAGGTGGGTGGAAGCAAGGATGTCTGCTTTTGGGACTGTCCACCTCCTTCCTGGCTGCTGCCACCTTTTCTGCCCTGTAGAGGCAGGAGCTGCTGGTCCTGTTCTGCAGATGGCACAGGCAGGGGTGCAGTGGGAGCAGAGCTGTCAGATCGTGACTTCATCTGTGCCTGGTGTCACCCCTGCTTGCTGGGCTGCATGTGGGACAGAGGGAAGCAGAGGATTACCCTTGGGAAATGTTTAATTTGAGGGCACTTATGTTCAGTTCAAGCTTGACACCTCAAACAATGGCAGCTGACTGATGCAATTTACAGAATATGGATTTATCTTCTGCTGATGTTCA
The DNA here is from genome assembly GCA_027886175.1 of Phylloscopus collybita. NCBI lineage: Eukaryota > Metazoa > Chordata > Aves > Passeriformes > Phylloscopidae > Phylloscopus > Phylloscopus collybita. The sequence goes on from JAJNNQ010000002.1 coordinate 7,355,291, forward strand.
CTGACTTTATTTTTTAGACTTGACTGACTTCATTCCCAGAAGCTGCTTCATACAGCAATGGTGAGAGTGGAGCAGTGAAGACCTCTCTTGAGGCTGGAAAAAACCCATGGAAAACAGCTGGAAATATCTTCTTGGAAGATAAGAGCTTAGCCTAAGAAGGGAAAAAAACTCCAAATCTGCAAGAAACAGAATGATGGGAGGGGGCCAAGAGGGACAGAAATATTTTAAGCTAAAAATAAACCTCAATTCTGAAACTTAAATATATAAAGCTGTCTATTAAAAAATAGTACCAGATTACATCTCTACAGTGCCAAATAATTAATAACTTTTAATAACCCTAATAAATTTGGATTTCATCAAAATCTTGTTGCATATCATTGACTGTTTCAAGCAAGGACTATGAGTTCTTTAGGGAGACCAGCACCTGTGTTAAAATGTACACTGCTGACATCTTTCCCAGGTACATCAATTATAATTAAAGAGTAATAAGAATGCCAGGATGGACTTCACAGGCACTTTCATGTGGGAGCCCTAGCATTTAAAATTAAATCCATTAATTGTAACTACTGTACGCTTGTGATCTTTCTGATAGCGTACAAACTAATTCATTGCTTTTGCAGCCATGCCAGTCTTTGTTAATTAAGGTTTGTGATTTATTTAATTTGAACAGGGATGTATCAGAGTGCCCCAAACTGGACTGATAAAAGTTCATTAGTTTGTACTGTTTAAGACAATTTGGAATCTGATAATGAAAAATGTTTCTAGGCGCCTGACAAAAATTGATTAGCAAAATGGTCTCTAATTGTTTAAAGGAAAGCTCTATATTTTCTTCAACCCACCCATCCGCAAGTTCATATGTTAAGAAGCTCTTCTCGCTCTGAAGTGGCTCTGAAATACATTTGAAGATAAAAGGCTGATTTAAAATTATTGTTGGCATTGCTTAGGGGAGGAGGGAGCCACTGTGCTGTCATCATCTGGAAGGCTTTCTTTCTTTCTTCTCTTTCCATGCACAGCAGCCAGCACCACAGTCTTTGAGTGAGAGTCAAACATTAACAAAAGTGTTCCTCCAAAATAGTATTAAGGTAGGAGTTTCTCTGCTTTGCAAATGTGAAAGAGAGCTGAAGAATGTGGGACCAATGTGACCAAGCAGTGGCTTAGAGAGGACAGCCCTTTGTCATCAGAGAGATCTCAGCAATAGAGCAATAATCCTGACCATAGGCTGGTGAGTCTCATCGTGAGGTTGGCACTGGAGGAGTCATAACAGTGATCCAAAAGGAACCCAGAGCAATCAGATGAGATACAAACAACCATAGCCATTAGTTTGGTGAACTGAGTCACCTGTGGACAAAGCAGGACAACTCATTGCTCAGCACACTGTAGTGTAGGTTTGAATGACCCCAAGGATGCAAGTTTCACAAGGTATCTCTCTGGGTCCCATACAGAGTGTTTCACCACCAGCAGCATGAAATATCTAGCTGAAAATAATCTCATTTCCCTTGTTGCACTTGTGTCCATTGCAACTTGTGTCCTCAAGATGAGCTTGGTTCCACCTTCACTATCCACTCCAATTAGACAGTAATAAAATGCAGGGAGGTCTTTCCTTCAGCCTCTGGTCTCAAGGCTGGACAAACCAAATCCTTTCAGTCTCTCTTTGTATCAAACCAAATCCTTTCAGTCTCTCTTTGTATCATACAGTCCAGTCCCTCATTGTGTTTTTGGTCCTCTGATGATTTCCTCCAGTATTTCAAAATCCTTCTTGCCCTGAGGAGCCCAGAATTGCATGCAGTGTTCCAGATGCACTCCCAGAGAGAAGAGAGTGTAAAAAGTGCAGAGAGAAGTTCCATCAAGCTGCTGACTATGCTCTACACAGCCGGTTTTCTCTGCTGCAAGGGCACACTGGCCACTCATGCTCAACTTCCTGCCTAGGTGCAGCCCAGGCCCTTCTGTGCACAGGTGTTTTCCAGCTGGCTTACTGGGTCATGATTATACAGTAGGTTAGTGGAAGTGCTAGGCATTTAAACTACATCTCCTGAATCCTATGGCACCTTCATCTCTTCCTAATGGCACTTTGAAAATCCAAATTAATTGGAAGAGATCAAAAGAAAAATGTCATTTCTGTGTCTTTTTCTAGAATAGATGTTAATTACAGTCTTTAGAATTGGTAAAATGGGAATTATTCAGCAGTCTCTGACACTTTTCTCAATATCCTTCTGTGACACTAATAATAATCCTGAATAATTTTATTGCTCATTTGTCATTTAGGTCTTAAAAACTGTTTAGAAGTGCCTAAGCATCATTGATCCTGCTTTAAGGATAAAGGATATTTTTTTCTTTATTGTTTTATTTTCTTTATTTATTTAATTTCTTTACTGGCTTGTTTTCAGTCACAGGGAAAGTGAACTGACTACAGCTAACTTCAGCCTTGCACATTGCAAGTGCTCAATGTCGTAATGAACTTTCAGTCAATCAGCACATCCAGTGACTTGAATCCCTTATAAGGGAGAAGTTTAGAAAAGGAAGTGACTCTGTGTGGAGAAGTCTAGATGAAGAGGTCAGACCAGATGCCCAATATTTAGCTAAAATGAGATTACACAGATGTCACTTATAAAGAAATATAAGAGTAGGTAGGAGTAAAATTCAGGAACTTTATTCTAAGGCAGCATAAACTGTCTTATCTCCTACTGAATTCATGTGTAGCTATGCTCATTTTTATCAGTGGCAAACATAAATGAATGGATCTGAGCCATGAAAAATCTAAAACTAGAGAAGAACCTTTACAGCTCATATAGGACTAAGCTAAAACACCCATGCAGAAAATTAATCTGAATAACTCGAATGACACACAGATGTAAATCACAATAATTTTTCAGGATCCCTTAGAAAGCTGTAGTAAATTCTTCAGAATAATTTTAAATATCAGAATACTATTGTTTCCCCTTAGTTATCTAAACTGATTTTTGTGGTTTTTTTTTCTTTTTCTTTCTTGTAATTATTTTACGCAAGATCATAATTTGTGTTCCTTAAATACTTTTCAAATGAGTCTTCAGAATATGAATTTACTGTCTGCCTTTATTTCAAGCTGCTTCCAGATGAAGGCTACTTCCACCTCATAAGAACTGGTCAGGGAAAATTTACTTTCTGAGTGGACATGGTACTGACAGGTGTTTTCAAATTTTTTTTTTCACTGTTACAGGTGCTCAGGCCTTGTGCAACAACTAACCCATCTGAGTGTTCATACTTAATGAACAGAGGTTGGGGTGTACTGGGATTTTCTTCAGACATTCAAGACTGTTAACATTTGTAATTATGAGTAATTTGTTATGAAGGGCCTCTTTAAATTCTTCTTTGAATTCCTGCATAAAAATACACCCATAAATCCTTGTCTCAATACATGCACATGTAAGTATGCATGTGTGTATCTGCTTTTTTGGATCACAGGGAAGCTCAGGTGACCTAACTTAAAGAAATAATCTGGTCTGTTTTTCTCAAACCACATGAAAGATTTGACTTCGACAAGGTTTTTGTTTACATGGGCACCAAGGGAGGGTGAAAATACTCCAACCAATTTAAATAGGAAATTAAATGGAACATGTTTTAACAACAACTAGATGTGTATTCGCCCATAGCACACATGTTTCTCTCAAGATAAAATCAATGTGTTGGAATTGCTTGGAATACCAATTTTTATAATGCTTACGTTTAGGGAAAGCTTCCAGGTGTATTAAAGGTGAGCCAAAGATAGTAAGGTAAATATGAAGTTACATTTATGTTCACTTGAGTGTAATTATTCTTTAAAATTGGACTTTCAATGACATGTAAGAACCCTGAATGCTCCATTCCTAACAAAATAAATAGTTCAGGTTTTAGGCAGACTTGAAAAAGACGATCCTAATCTTAACTGAACACCTCTGCAGTAATAGTACTTGAATTAAATATGTTTATATTTTGAAACCCCAGAAAACAAAACAGGATTTATACTTAACTAACATTTGTCAAATTACATAACAATGTCTTACAACTATAGCTCTAAAACTATAATAAGCCCTTACCCCCAGTGCTCCTCAGAAGACTGGATTCTGAAAATAAATGATCTTGCTCCATCAGAAGATGTGAATGAAATGTAGGCACCTCTGGGGGTGGATTTTTGCTATGTAGACATTATAAAGGATCTGAGACTATAGGCTAATAACTATTTTTTCCTAGAAACTGTGGACATAAGGTTCCTCATCTCTTCAGCTCAACATGCCTTTAGAGGGATAAGGTGCCAATACTGAGAAAGATACCACTTGTTTGGCTTTTTTACATCTTTAACAGCAGGGACAGAGGGCAACAAATAGATATTTGTGGATTTCTAAAGGAAACCCCAAAATCTCACTTAACCAAGCCAACAGAACATGGAATGATGGCCCTGGACTGGAATCCAAATGCATCACTATAGTTTGCTGACATGATCAGCTCTGTAGTACAGGATGGAGCCTGTCCATTTTTCAAAACTGGGCCAAAGCCTTGAGCAGTTGTTTTGGTAATGTAGATGAGCCTTTAGGTCTTAATAGTTCCTACAATTACTGCTGAATCTGGCCTTGGCTCAGGAATAAACTCCTTGTATTGAAAAGATTTACTATCCTAACTATATCTGTATCTCAATTTAATGAAAATGTTAAGGATAATTTGATGGTTTCTTGCCAGTGTAATTTTAAATAAAATGTCTTCATTCCTTGGCAGTGTCTATTGGCATTCAGGTTTAACTAAAGGAAGTGCTTAAGTGAAGTGCTTTTTACATTACAGTCTTGCCAGTATCTTCTCTGATAGAGTAGATTTAATTTTCTGTGTTTTACCCAGAGTAAATAAATTAAAAAAAAAAAAAACAAACCTCCCACCGTCAGTCCATATGGTAGTAAACCTTACTAAAAGCATTACTAAAAATCAGGTATTGGCCTATCACAGCACTTGGACTAATCTCAAGCCTCATCTCCTGTAAATTAAAGTATTTCTAACTTATTTACTGTTCATTTTTTATGCACTCTTGTAAAAAATCTTTCTGTACCTAGGGAAATAATGTAGTACATAATGAGGCGCTGTCAGTGCATCTTAGATTTTCATTTGAGTTCAGCAAGTCAGCAAAAAAGTTTAGGACACTTTATTATAATTGCATAGGGAATGGAAAGTAATGGTAAGGTGGTGACAATTTGGCCATCATACCATACAGAACTGAGCAGCTGCCAAATACAGTTTTGATTGTTTACCCTGTCTAAATCAGGAATGTGTGTACAGAATGAGGCCAGAAGGACAATGCATCAGAACTTAAATTGTTTGGAGGTAGTCTGAGAATAGAAAAAAGATTGTAGAAATAAACCCGTGCTCATTAAAAGGGTAAAACATGCATAATATTTATTGTCCTTCTAAAATATAAGTGCCATTGATTTGTTTTAGTGTGCGGAAAGAGTATTTACAAAAATTAAAAAAAATCTCCCTGACAGAGGCAGAGTGTGCTGCTACTTACATTAAGGTACCAGGAGCTCATAATTTTAAAAGTTCATAAGTCACCTCAGTAATGTTATTCTTGGCACCCTGCACAACAACTTAAGACCTTCACCACCCCTGGGAAGGAATGATTTTTCTTGTTATTATTGCTACCCACCAAATCTTAATCCCTCTTTTTTTTCTGCTCAACAAGAGACACATTCAGAAGTGTCAATAAGAGACTTTAAGAAGATGGCTTTGCTCTGAGCCACTCACAGTGAAAAAGCAAGATCTTACGACATCCATATGGGCACCACGGATTTTTCCTGTTCCTTGGTACCTAGAAGCAGGCCCTGGAGACACTCTATGGATAAGTTTCTCTGTGGAAATGTGAATTGACGTATTTTCTACAGCTGTGACTATCTTTGTGTTGCTGTTTCAATTTCTATGGCATGCATTTACAAGAAAAATATGATATTTGCACACACTTGGGAAACTTGACTTCAGGGAGTGAAGAAAATGTTGAGGAATGACACCTTTTTAATAGACTGCATCTGATAAACAACTGGACCAAGTCACTTGTACCTGGGAGCAGTGTGTACACAAGCGTGCAAAGGCAAAAAGGACAGAGAACTGACCAGGGAAATACAAAAGGCCTTGTGGAATGTGTAATAAAGAGGTGAGAAAGATGGGAAAGTTGCAGGAGGTGATGAAGGTGGGTTAACACAGCGTACACACAAGAGCAGTACTCCTACATCCTTGAATATATGTTTGTCGGGGCCCTGGATTGCCCTGAACAGCTTCATCTGGGGCCCCCACTCACTCACCCATCTAAGCTCAGGTGTACTTGTCTCCAGCCCTTCCTCCTGGATGAACTGTGGACCTACATCACAGCACTGTCTGGTCTCTCAGGACTCGTCCACTCACCCTGCCTGGGGCTGTCAGTGAATCCTGTGTAACCACTGCCAGGCTCTGCACTCTCTCTCTGGATCCTGTGGAATTATGTTCTGGCCTGGGAGGGCATCCCCATCTGTGCTGGGGGCATCCACTTTGCTTCCTTCCTGGAACAACCTGTTTTTGCTGCTCCCTGAGAATATTAAACCAGTCGTGGCCTCCAAGGGCACATGCAAATCAGAAAATCACAGAATGGCTTGGGTTGGAAGGGACCTTAAAAATCATCTAGTTCCAACTTCCCTGCCATGGACAGGGACACATCCCACTAGACTAGGTTACTTGGAGTTCCACCCAGACTGTACTTGAACACTTCCAGGGATGGGACATCTGCAACTTCTCTGGGCAACATGTGCCAGTGCTCACCACCCTCACAGTAAAAAAATTCTTTCTAATATCTAATCTGAATCTACTCTTTTTTGGTTTAAAGCCATTCCCTCTTGTTCTGTCACTACATTCCATTGTAAAAACTTTCTTTCTAGCTTTCTTGCAGGCTCCCTTCAGGTGCTGGAATGCCACAATGAGGTAATTCCAAAGCCTTCTCTTCATTGACTGAACAATCCCAATTCTTCCAACCTTTCCTCAGAGCAGAGATGCTCCATCCCTCTAATCATCTTGGTGGCCTTCTGTGGACTCAATCCAACAGGTTGATGTCCTTCCTGTGCTGGGAACACCAGAAATCACCAAGACTTCTCAGGCACTCCTCAGCTGGGCCTGTGTCATTTACCAACCACTTCTGCAGAAGGTAACAGCCAGGGTCAGCAGAAGATCCATTGTCCTTCTGACACTGAAGCTGGAACATTTCAAATGTGTATCAGTGAAAACCCTACTTCATAGAAACTCTGCTCTCTGTAGTTTCCTGTTTCTTTGGCTTCTTACATGAGGAGGGATTGCATCCCTAAGTTGTCTTTGCTACTGATAAAGATGGCACAAACTCATGACCTAACAGGTTTATTCTGTGCTAATGAGAAATAATTAATTAATTACTAGGGACACCTAGACTAGTCCTCTTTTTTTTTGTATGAGACTTACATAGTTTATCAAGGCCAAAGTCAAATTGAAAAGAATCTTGTCATGTTTGGGGAAAAAACTTACTATCTATAGAACAGAATACAGAGTGGTGGGATATTTCATCAGCAATGCAATGTGTTGAAACTATGAACAAACATATGATGTGGTATTTCACAATACCCTAAATCCCATCTGCATTTGTAAACAGTATTTAAGGAGGCCAGGCTCGCTTATACTGAGATGATGTTATCTGGGGAAATGCCAGGCTAATGCTTACTCTTGCCAAACACTCATTCCCTTGTGAAAAGTCTGAAAGTTTAAAATTTAGACTCTTCTGAATAATCAAAATCCAATGAAATCTGAACAAATTGTTCATTTGCCAGTCAGCTTGACAACAGTTAAAGAGCATTGTGCTCTTGGTATGAACAGCTGCAAAGCGCATACATCCTCTCCTGATGTGGGTGCTTGCCTTTTGTTTGTTGTGATATGCCTATGTGAGAATTCACGAGCTAGAGCTCGTGAAATCAAATTTACACTGATGGGAATGAAAGCTGGATTTCGCCACCTATATTTATTTACCACCTTGAGCTGCAGACTGAGTAACTGCTTTTTGTTGTTGCTGTCTGTGACACCTCTGTATCTGGAGGGATGCAGTCACCACACTGAAAAAAATGGAGAGCGGGCTAAAAAAATCTAAGAGCAGCCTCAGGTGTAGTTTCACCATTCAGGTCTGCTGCTTTTACATGACAGCCTTTTTCTCTTTCCATGCCTCATCAGCTGAGGTCCCATTCCTGAGCCCATCTCTATCATGGACTTTCTCGAGTGTATTTTCATGGCTGTGTGAATTGTCATGGCTAGACAGAAGCCTGTATTGGTGCATTCAGTGTTCAGTCTTCACCCTGGTCACAAAGTCTTTGCAATGGGGCCATGTCCATCACATGTCCATCACATGTCCATCACATGTCCATCACATGTCCAGCTCTTCCTGGAGGAGAGGAGGCTCAGTGGTGACCTTACCTGTCCGTACAACTCCCTGAAAGGAAGATGTAGCCAGGTAGGGGTCGGTCTCTTCTCCCAGCACTGGAGAGGAACTGGCCTCAACTTACACCAGGGGATGTTCAGGTTGGGCAACAGGAGGAATTTTTTTCTCAGAAAAGGGTGAATAAACACCGGAATGAGCTGCCCGGGGAGGTGGAGTCACCGTCCTTGGAGTTAAGAACTGGACGCGGCACTTAGCTGACGGAGGTGTTTGGTCAAAAGTTCGACTCTCATCTCAGAGGTCTTTTTCAACCTTATTTATTCCGTGATATGCTTATGCTAAAAGCACAAATTATATATACATACATACATACACATATATATGTATACATGCATACACATATATTTATATGTGCGCGTGTGTGACAAATGTATTCCCACAGCCAAATGACGCTGAGGAGGGCCAGCCCTATGCCAAAGCCCGGCTGGACTCTCAGCTCGCTTCTCGCCCTTAGCGCGGCCCGCCTGGGCAGGATGCGGCACCACAGCGCAGTCCAGCCCCAGCCGCCCCTGCACACCCGCAGGCAGCTCCCGTGAAGCCCGGAGCAGGGAAGTTTCCCGTGGAACACCCGCAGCCGGGACAGCCGGGGTGGCCGGGACAGCCGGCGCCGCTGAGGGCCGGGCGGGCCGGGGGCGGGGCGGCGGGCGCGGCCGTGTGTCGGGAGCGCGCCCGGCGGGCGGCGGGTGGCCGCCATCTTCTCTGCGCGGCCGGCGGGAGCGCTCCCGCTGCCCCCTCCTCTGCTCCCTCCTCCTCCTTCTCCCTCCTCCCACTACGCTCCGCCGTCGCCGCCGGTCAGGAACGGGGCGACCGGGATAGCGAAGGCCGCGGGGAAGGCGGTGGACGGGGAAACAGCCCCGCGGGGGCGGGCGGGCCGCGGGGCTCCAGACCGGGGGGTTCGTGCGGCCCCTCCGCTCGCCCTGCCGGCCGGCCGGGCCCCGCTCCCCATGGGATAAGCTGTAAACATGTTCAGCTTTGAAGGGGATTTCAAAACAAGGCCCAAGGTGTCCCTCGGAGGAGCGAGCAGGAAGGTAAGGAGCGGCGCCCGCCCGTGCCTGTGTCGGTTCCGCCGCCCCCCGCCCTGTTATCGGTGCTTTTACCGTCGGGCCTTCAGAAATGGGAGCAGCGATGACTAAGGTTTAATAGAGGGGGAAAACCCTCCCCTCCTGATGATGTGTTTATCTCTGATCTCCCTGCCTCTCTGTTATTATTATTTTTTTGTATAATCAGGCCACACCATCCCAGGCTTGTAGTGTAGTAAGGATTGTGGGAAGCGAGGAAATGTCTCCTTGGCTCGTCCCTCCCGCAGGCGATCGATCGATCCCGGGTGTCGTGGCTGGTGGCTCCCGAGCAGTCGCTCTCCAGGTCTCCCGGGGGGAAAGGACTCGGAGACCTGCTGTCATTTCCCTCCAGAGGGAATGTCTGGCAGTGGACCTGCCTCGCCGGCGGGATGTGGGACACACACAGCCTCACACAACCCGAATTGCTGGGGGAGGTTCATCCACGTGAGCCGCGGCTGCCGGGTTGGTCTCTGTCAAGTTTAGGTTCAGTCAATTCGTCGTGCGCAGGGTGGGTAGCAGTTAATTGTCAGCTGCACTAGACTGTTTGATCTTGTGTTTATTGATGGGAAAGAAGCAGAATGATTTATTCAGATCTTGCTGGTTGGACAGGGTAAGCAAATGTTTAGTCGAGCACTGAAGGGCACAGGACTTCGGAAGAACGACAGAAAGGACAAAGTGTTTTTAGAAGTGGCCTGATCTGTAGGGGTCACTTTAATTCACTGTGAAAATACTGAATCTCCCCGTTGTCATTGGAGATGACTGTGTGGGAAGCTAATGAGTTTTTCCATTAGTATTTTTGAATTTTAATTGGGTAAAAAAATAAGTCCCAAGTTTATATTAATGTGAACTAAAAGCAAGTTTGATTCTTGGAAACGTTTAAGGTTTGGCAATACAGTGAAGAAATGAGCAAAAAAACTGCAGGATGTGATACTAAAATCACAATGAAGTTTGCATTTTGGCATATTGACTTAATATGAAGAGAGCGTATACAGAACTTTATTTAGATTATGCAGCTTTTTCTCTGATTCATGTGCTGTCTATCTTAAGACATTTCTGTTTGTTAGGCCACGTAAACTGGCATTACATGAGTCAAAATGCCATAAATACTCCCAGCTTAAGTAGGAGTTGGCAGAACATGCCCTGGTCCTCAGCTGTACACTTCAGGTACTTTGCAACTTTTGACCCTGACTTGCTCATACTGTTTCTTGCTGAACATGTTGCCTCCTATAGAAGTAAACAACTGTCATAACATCTTCTTTTACACTTAGCAGTTTGTGAAGAGGTATCAGAGTTATGCCTATTTTAATTATATGGGACAAATTTATTAATGTTATGCAGGCATAAATTTCCAAGGGCATGTAAAGAACTGGAAACTGAAATTGATGCATAACCTTCACTCTGTGCAGCAGAGGTTGTGGTTCATGATGAGATTGATACTGACTGCTGCACAGATTTCATGATTTTACATTGGTTCACCGAAGTGCTTGTGCTGCATCAGTGCAAATCAGTTACACGCAGCTTTGGGCATCATGGTTACATGGACATCCTAGAGTGTCCTTGAAATAGCTGCTTATTTTCAGAAGCTGTCTACAATACTAACGATAGAATTTATTTAAGCAGTACTAAAAACTACTTCTGAACTTCAGTTTACCTGAACTTCTGTGAAAACATACTACAACAGAGATTGCTGTGGGAAGTGTTTATGTGGGTTCCATGTGATGCCTTTAAGATTTTAGCTTTTATGTTTTTCAAATTCTTTACTGCATTAGTGCATAGCTCTAAACTCCATATAAAGTGTAGTTAACTGTCTTCACATTTTGGTTAGACAAAACAATCCCTCTGGGCCTGTTACCCAAGGATACCCTACAGCCTCAGGCCCTGAGAAGTATAAACAAAGGTGATTTGTGGAGGGGAGCAAACTGGGGGAATACAACTTCATTACCTGAAGCAGTAATTGGAGGATTAATGCTAGGTAGGTAAATAGAACAAACTTATATCTGTCTGAAAAACTTGTGACCACCATCCATTTTGGGTATAGCCCCTTGGGGAGGCTTCATCTGCCCTTAAAGTATCTGAAGGTCCTTCATTAAATGTATCTGCTTTTATGTTTTGACTTTGTCTGGTCTCTGTTTTTAGGTAAGCCTGAATTAGACATCACTTGAGTTTTTCATTATTTCACATCATAGGCTCCTCAGGATCATGTTTCTCATATGTATTGGGTTCATTTTTACAAAAAGCTGAATTATAAATGATTTCCTTTCAGCTTTTGGTACCAAAGACCCTCTTTTTTTGACAAATGCCCTTGCCCTCCCAAATGGTGTATAATTTGAGAAAGATCCAATGCTATACCTCTGCCATGCTTTTGGTAACTAGCTGCATACTTACTGCTGTGTGTTGTGATTCCTTTGGTGGAAGAAGGCGAAATTCAGAAACACTGGGGCCATGCAGGCTGCTTAATGCCATGAATAACTCTGTAGTCAGTTTGGGGAAGTTTCCCATACGTGGCTGCACCACTGCAGAACAATGACAAAACCTCCCCAATATGGACACAGGGACACCTGTTTGAGGAGCCAGTCAGTGCTAAAGATGCCAGTGAAGCCTGATGTGAGTACAGCTACACCAAAATAGTGATCAGCAACACCACTGGAAGTGTGGTTTTGCTGATGGAACTGCATCTGCAAACAGTGAGTGTGTTGGTCACGGCTCACATGGTGACACCTGTGTGGCACTGCCATGTGTGTCTGTAGTGTTCCCTTAGGCCTCACAAGGGGGCTGACTTCAATAAGTTCTATCAGTACAAGCACAATGATGGAAGTAAAATTGGGGACTTGAATAATTGTGGCAGGTAGATACTGAATGTAGTGTGCCTTCTCATCACTAGTTTGTTAGGCATTTTTGAATTACAGAAACAGAGAGCTTTGGGTCTGTTTTTGTGCAGTTTGGATCTTATATTCATGTGTGTTATGGTCTGAATTGTGTTTGCTCTTGAGAGGCACTTCAGTCCACCCATATCAAGCATCACTTGTTTTTGTTGTAGTCACAGGCTGCAAATTAATGTTCTCAAAATTACTACGTTAGTGACTGATCCTTTCAGAATATTATTGTAGCATTGTAATAATGCATTGTACAAAAGTGTAGAAATGTCAGTGATATTGTCAGTGCTTGGACTTTTTCTTCCATACCTGCTTTCAAGAATCTGCTGATTCATTTGTTTGCCCTGTTGTGCATGTTTGAGGGTGTAGATACAGGATTTTGTTTACACAGTGATAAGCTAATTTTAGAGGGTTTTATTTATTTATTTTTCTTTTTGGGGTAGTTCATCATTACCTTTCAAACATGGTTATTTGCTTTACAAGGCTCTTCAAAAGAAAATTTCAGATTTAGTTTAATTGTAACTGGTAAACCATATTTTTGTACTTCTTAAGTAAAGTAGCCTCCAAAAATGAATGCTGTTATTTGAGTTCAATATGGGAACATCTTGAATTACTCACGGATGTTTTGTACAGGACAGTAATTGTTGCCTGGAAGACTGTGGCTGCAGAGAGTCTGGTGTGTTAGGCAGGAAGTGCAGAGCTGTGCTTGAAGAGTTGGCTTGGGGTGCAGCTCAGATTGGCCTCACCCAACCCAACTGCGCAGGGGACTGGAGCAGATGGTCCCTTCACCTGGCTGCTTCCCAGCCCACCCCCTGTGTCCCGTGCAGGGAACATATTTCTGTTAGGTGGAGTGTCACTGGGCCTTCTGGGGACAGCTGGCAGCTTTCACCGATTTTAGCACGAGGCTGAACACAGCACAAAATTGGTTTAACCACGTCAACCTGATTGGGGACAGTCAGGCCTAGTGTTACTTCATTAATTTCAGTCCTATTAAGGAAAATCTGAGGTAGCAATGCTTTGGTACATCCATGCAGGGGATCCACAGGCCAGAGCTGAGATGTACAAGGGACTCTGTGGCTCCACATTGTTTGATTACATTGTGAAATGTGTGAATGACACCTTGGAAACCTAACAGGGAAAATGGGTAAAAGAATATTAAGTCAAATGGACAGTATCACTTGAGCTATCTAAATCATGCTTTTACAAATCCCAAGACTGTTCAAAATAGAGTATTTTAAAATTATAATGCATTATGAGTTGATTTAAAAAAACCCTTCTTTTTCAGAATGAGTAATACAGATGAGTTAACACAGTCGTGAAAGTGAAAGTGAAAACAACTTCATTGGTTTTGGGGTTCTTTTTGATATTTGGCTTTTTTTTGTGGAAGACACAGAAGCTTACTAATAAGCAAATATTGATGACTCCATCTGTATTTTAAAAAGTCTCAGTAATTTCTTTTAATATGGGCATTTTTACTAATCAGAGATCTTTAATTTACAAAGTTTGTTTATATTTTAATTTAGTAGTTACTGATTTGCTTGCTTAAATTAGTAGCATGACATTAAACATTAAATTCTTGTTTGTATTTCCCCCTGCTTTCAGCTGAAGTGCAGCGGTAGAACTCCAGAAGCACCTTGTTTGCTCTTTGTTGTCTGTATTCTACATATGAAATAACTTCTTGTGGAACTAAATTAAAAATTTTACAAACAGTAGGCTGTAAAATTACCAGCATATGGAGAGATCTGCCCATGTTGGGCTTGGTTGTTGTGGTGGATGCCTGTAGGATATAAGCATTGATGGGACAGTTAAAAACCAGTTTTGTTTCTCTCTTACTGATTGAGTGAGGAAAACAGTTAATAATTTTATGAAGGAATAATTTCTATTTTATTATAACTTATTAACCCTACACCATGACAGGATGGAAGTGGAATGATGCTAAGGATTTCCAGTATGGGAATTCTACATTAGAATTACAAACTGAGTGTTTATTTTTGAAAGTTGGGAAAGAATTGGAATGCTTTGCCCCCTAAGACCTTTGTCCTGTCAGGCACAGGGTGCAGCTCTGTGTGCAGGTACGTACCTTATTTGAGTTAGCTGTGTTTTATCCACAATCTTGCAGTGTTACAGCCTAAGTCTTGTAATACTCTTGGAATTTCAGATCTGTGGCGTGAAAATATGAGGAGACCATCATGTTGTAAAATAATGACTGCCTGTCAGTAGGAAACTATACAGTTAATTCATCCTTGATTCCTTAGGCTTTTTTTCCCTCTCTCTGTAACATTTGAAATTCTCCTCATTTGAAAGCAAGCTACAAAAGATGGAATTGTAGTTAGCTGACAGCAGTGATTATGCTGTTATTTTCAGTTACATGCTATTTTTTTTAGATTCAAACCAAACAATTTCTGCTTTTATAAATACATTTTCCCTGCTTGTTCTTGAGAAAATGGTGAGTCATCAAATGGTTGGGGTTGGAAGAGACCTTGAAGATTACCCAGTTCCAACCCCCCTGTCATGGGCAGGGGCACCTTCCACTAGAAATCGCTCACCTACAGCTCTGTGTGCGATACGCATCTTAAAAATCATAATAGGGACAAACCGAGCGGAAATGTAAAAGCAACTTTCTTGCATTTCAGTTGGCCTTTAGAGCCTTGTATCCCCAATGGTCTGTTCTGTTTGTGTTGTATATTAAGTTTTGTACCTTTAAAAGTCAAATCAAATTCTGATTCCACCGTGTGTGGTTTTGTGGGTATCATGATAGAAGAGATTCCAGATCCTCCCAGCATCCCACAGGAAATTTCAGCTCAAGTGCTGAGGTGTTTTCCAGCAAGCACCGTGACATTGACTTCAGTGAGGCCAGGTTTTGTTGGGCCAAATGCTTCCTCCTGGGCATGGTTCAAACTCCCTTCTGCTGCAAGATTGTCTGCTCTACATATAATCATATCTCTGATTATTATATCTGCTCTAATCATATCTCTGATTATTCACATCATTATTAAGAAGAACCAGAAACTGGTTAAAAGCAGAATATTTCAAGCTGCTAAACATACTCAGACATGTTCAATGGAATTTCAGTTGTTGAGGTTCAGTTCAAGACATTGTAAGCCTTTTGAAATGCAAATTTCTTTTACTATTCAGATTTAAAAAAAACAGTTGGAGTTCATCTTGTCTGAAATAATGTCGGGAAATACAAACATTGCTGAAAAGGTGGGGGATATCTCCCAATGGCCACATTTGCTCTGTAAAAATAAATGTTAAAAATTTTCCATTTATTTGCTGGAGTTACTGAATACTTGTGTTGAAAGGAATTTTATTCTATAAAATACCTAGGTCACTTCATTTGTTTTGGGAGTTGTTACTGATTTTTATATGGTTCGAGTTAAATTCAGCTGTAAAGTTGTGTTCCTCATTTTAAGGAAAGAAAAAAAGATTCTAGTTCCTGGATTTTGTAGATGAAAACCATAGAAGTTTTTATAATTGTCTACAAAAATTAGATCAAGTGTTTGTGTTTTAAAGAAAATTCATGAAAAGTTATGCCTTGTACTTTGCATGACCTCTTGTGAAATACAAAGCATTCTCAGCTACTAACCAAAATAAACCCTCTTCATTTATAAAGAAGCACCAAACATTTATTAATAATATTAAGTTTTTGGCTTCAGTATGTTATTATTAATTTTTTTTAAGATCAGTGTTTAGCTAGTACCTGAAATTAATTATTCAGTTTCATCTTTGCATCTGGGCATATTTAGGTTTTAAATTTATTTGCCATAAAATAGCTTGATTAACATAGCTGTCCAATTTCAGATTTTGAGAGTCAACAAATATTAGAAGTGTTGAAAAGGGTTTAATTATGCATACGTTTTGTTTTTCTGAATCTGGATTTTGAGCCAAGAGGGCTGAAAGTTTATTTCTCTCAAGACCAAGTGTTTAAATGCAGAAAGAAAATAATGACAGTTTCTGTATTTGTGTACCTTTTTAGTCTTTTTCTACGATATGTGAAAGCTGGGAGTTCTGCAAACACTTTTACAACCAAAAAATGTATTTCAGCAAAACAAGGGTAGGAAAACAACTTGAATTCAATTTTTTTTTTTTCATTATGGATTGAGCTGCTGTTTTTGAAGCACTGACATTGAGTTGTTCCACTGTCAGAGGGGCTGTGCTCAACTGCTGCCTTAGAGCAGTTCTGCCACCGGGAGCTTTGCTGTGGTGAACAGCACAGTGCACGGAAGTATATGTTATCCCCATGTACAAATTAACATTTCAGATGTTACTCAACATTTCTTTGGTGGCAGTCACACGTTTTTCTTTCTGTGTACTGTCCTCCATCTGCTTCCCTGTTTTCACCTCTTTCGTCCTTCTGTCTTACCCTTTGTCGCACTGTGTTTTGCTGTCACATACGCTTTCTCTGCTTTCTTGTTGCTTTGCGCTGTACCTCACAGAAGACTTCTCAAATTGGGTTTTTCATGGTGCTGCAGCAGAGCAGAAGGTTGGTTGTCTTTTCTCTGTTGGAGAAGAGGAAAGGGACTGCCAGAAGTCTCCTACATTGCATGAAAACTCACAGACTATGTGTTATTGCCTGTTCTGCACTTGTTCTGCAAGCCCTGAATGAAGAAGACCACATCATAAAAAGTCAGGACTGTGATTCAGGGAATGGCTTTTCACTCCATGTGAGTTAGAGGTGACAGAGTCAGGACAAGCTCATGCTTCGTTCCCCCTACCTTGTCTGCCTGCCTACCTTGAGAGGAAGACTCAGCACCTGTTGAGTGCCTGTCTGGCAGGTGAAGAAGGACAGTGGCATGATCGGCACAGGATCAAGGCAAGGTGGGGAGTAGGAGTGAGCCAGGTGTGATCTTTGGGAGTTCCTGTCGGGCCATGTCCTCCTGAGGAGCTCTGGCTGTCAGCAGCAGGAGAGGTGCAGGAGCCATGGCTGTCGCTGGCAGCAGTCAGGAGACTCTGGGTGGGAGTTGTCAGACGTGTGTCACTTGAGTAACGCTGTTGTCATTCACAGCCAGCCACAGAACAACAGCTACTGAGATTGGCTCCTTTTCACAGTGCTGGTTGTCAAGGGCCAATTCAGGGAGGATTTCAGAGGTGACTGCAGTTACCTCTCCTCAAGAAATTATTTTGATAGAATGCCCCTTGTATTGGAAGAAGATTATTTCATGGTTCTTTTCATCTCTTTCCTAGTCCAGGTTTGTTTTCTTTTGCACATGCATGGTTACTTTTTAATTTCTTAAGAGACAGTATTTCAGCTTGGTTTAATAACTCTCTTAGCGGGTATATTTTTCTTCAATTTGATTTAAATGTGTTCTTTAGTCATAGTTATGATCTGTGTATATCTTGTGAACATGAGTAATAGTATTGTTTTACACGTAATAATTCATTAAAGGTGGGTTGTACTTACCTGAATATTTTATTGTCTTACGACAGTTCTTCTATTTTATTTAATTTACACTTTAACAAGTTGGCTTTTTTTTTTTTTTAAACAAGTACTCAAAGGAAGTATGTAGCTGACTAAAAACTTAAGTTTTGTTTAAGAGTGGATTGGATTAAAGACTGTTTGCTACAAAGAAACCCAGTTCTTCAGCAGTGAAAAGCTGGTGATACATTAAGGATGCACTGCCCTCCCTCTTCAAATGACTTCAAATTGTTTGTTTCTGATAAACCCTCTGGCCACTTATTTTCCTTTATCTACTAATAATTTCTATTTTCTGTCTTTGCTTGTGTTTTTTTCATGCCATTCTCTTCTCTTTTCATGCATAGCAATTTGTTTTCCTTTTCCTGTGTTTTGTTCTGCTTTTTCTTTCAATTCTCTCTGAAGTGTAAGGACAAATTACAAAACATTGTTTCTAAGCAGAAATGCACTCTACACAGTGCTGTCTGCAGAATGATCACTTCTAAACTGGGGCATTTCAACAGCTTCTTTAATGCATCAAGTATCAGCTGTTGAAAAAGTCCTGAAACTTTAAGCCATTTGTTGGTTATTAATTCAGTACATTGTTTTGTCTTTGTGTGTGCCTTTCTGTACCGCTTGAGTGGAGATACATCATTCTTATGTGTGGATTTCCTTACATTTGTTTGTACTGTGTTTAACACATGGAACAAACCCTGTCTTTAGAGGGCTGTAGTTAGTGGTGTCTTTGGCCATAAATACTGTCATATGTCAAATACAAAATAACCTTGTGGTATTTTTTTTTTCTTTTTCACTCTCTTGGTGGTCTGTGTTAGAGTATTTTGTATCCTAAAGAAACTAAGAGAATCATGACTTTTCTTCCTCTGTATCATCAAAAAAGAAATGCAGAAGAGTTTTGCTCTCATTTTTTGTATCTGCTGATAGACATTGAGAGTATTCCAGCACCGTTGTTTTAGCTGTAGTTAAATATTTTATAAACATTTGTTTGCCAGCTTCAAATTGATTTTTCTGTATTAAAATACAGTACATTTTCTGCTTGAGTGTTTTTTAATTTCTTAACTTCTCTAGGCTAATAGGGGCATACGGAGAAAAATGAAGTTGTCGTATGTGTCGTAGTGTCAAAAAATGAAAATAATTTCTGTAAATCTGCTGTGTGTTTTGGACTGGATTTGGGAAGGTGCCAGGGTGCTTTCATCTCTTGTTGCCCTCAGTGGAAGCTGAATACTGTGCATCAAAATTGAATTATTTTGTATATTTCCTTGGAAATTACCTACAACCATCCAGTAAGAGACTCTTGCAAATAAAGCTTTGTTTATATATTGTAATCTATGAGAACTCATGTAAGATTGTGATTTAAAAGCTAATGCTAATTTCTGTTGTAATAATATTGGGGTTTGAAGCCTCATGAATACTTAAGTATTCTTATCTTTTTCTCTGTTGCTGAGATCACTGTCCTGAAAGATTTGATGCGTAGCCTTAATCTGGGTGAGGAATTCAAAATTTTAAAAGAAAAATTTCTTGCCATTTATGCTGTTGCTCTCTCAAGCTTTGAGAAAATGGATAAGAAGTAAATATAAGAGCTTCATGCTTTTTTGCACGTTAGACAAAAGCGTGGAGCTTTGGAACAGGATGTGATTGCTCTGAACGTGCCACAGCTTGCTGGGAGCACCTGGGCCAGGGATTTATGTACTTTCCAGGCAAGGAAAGCACTGAGACTTCTGGTGTGATCTGGTGGGACTGAGAGCTTACTATGCTCCAGCTCTGCTGTTTGTAAATGGGTGATGTTTGCCAGGGTAGTTGGGATGCTAAGAACACAAAGGTGAACAGGGATCAGTACAGTTTGCTGCTCTTTGCTTGTCGGTTTTCATAGGGACATAACTTCCCTCCATCACTGTTCTTTTGGGAGGGTGGCAAGCCGTGTGTTTGTGAGTTCAGAAAATGATTAACACCTACTTTTCTCTATGTTTTACATGTTAGGCATTTTGAGCAATCCCTGAAGTGAAGTCTGCAGTAAATGTTCTGGATGAAAATGCAGTAGCATCTTTCTTTGTGTCTTACAGGAAGAAAAGGCTTCTCTCCTCCATCGTACTCAGGAAGAAAGGAGAAAACGAGAGGTAAAGTAACCTGTAAGCGTTTGCCTGCCCACTGGATTTTTCTTTGGTGTTACATTTACAGTACAAAGTACTTATGCTGCAGTGGCACTTAGTTCAGCATGTTTTCTTTCAGTTTGCAAGTTCTGTATAGTCTTAAAGTGTGCTTTAATTGGCAAAACAATTTGAGTGTTTTAAGATGTTTCTTAGAAGTGCTTTTCATCTCAAAAGAAGATAAGCATGTACTGGGTGCGAAGGGAATTTTGCCTCTTATTTTGATATTTATTGG
Source organism: Phylloscopus collybita (assembly GCA_027886175.1). Classification (NCBI taxonomy): domain Eukaryota; kingdom Metazoa; phylum Chordata; class Aves; order Passeriformes; family Phylloscopidae; genus Phylloscopus; species Phylloscopus collybita. Next base: position 7,375,472 of record JAJNNQ010000002.1, read on the forward strand.
ATCTAGTCTTTGTTGAGAAAAGATAGGGATTTGGCTAGTAAATTGCAAATTTTACCTCGTCCATAATCTACTATGGGTTGATCTCAGCAAACTTTCTTCTGCTCCTGGTTCTGCTATGGTTCCTTGGCTGACCTTTAGTACTTCACTTCCCCAGTGTGTGCCTCAGTTCTGTGAAGGTAAAATCAGAACGGTGGTTCTTGAATGCTTTAAAAACTGCTGAAGTACTTTGAAATCACCTGACAATTAAGGAGCAGTGAGAAGCTGATGGTGTGATGCTTTAAGCAACCTTAATACTGGTTTGTGATATAAGCCTACTGCTCTGGAAAATTCAGTCTGAAATAATGCAAAGGAGGAATAAGCACTGAAATGAAGAACCCAAAATCTAGTAGTATGAAATTTGAGTCAATATGTTCATTTTGTGGTTTTTTCCCCCACCCCTCCCATATAAGTCGAAAAAGTTTTGGTGTTAAATACTGATTAAAAAATATAACTATGCAAGTTTCATGCTCATGAAGAAAACAGTTCTTTGGCCCTTAAAGGTGTGTTTGACCCATGCTAGAGTAAGCACAAGTTCTGCAGTGGCTCCTCATTTTCTTTGGACAGTTACTGCTTTTTTTTCTCTCCAGCATGGGTGTGTAATTATGGACTAAGTTCAAGTTCAAATCCTAAGTTCAGGATTTCACCCATTCATTCAGAATTCCCTGTTATGAATCAGCTTTATGATCAATGAGTCCTTAGCAACATATGTAAAACTTCTTCTTTGTGGTCCACAGAGCCATTCAGTTGCTTGGCTCTGTGCTTTGCAATGCTGATACACTCACCCAGTGGAGGTACACATGTGCACACAATGATTTGCTGTGGCATGGTACACATTTTCACAAAATCAATGACTCCTCTGGGAATAAAATCAGCTATGGCTTTTGAAAGCTGCCTGTAGCAGAATCTTAGCAATGACCTCAGACTTAAAACCTTTGCAATTAGGAGTCTCTAATTGACAATTATGTGTTCTGAGATAAAACCAGTACCTAGAGAGAAGGAGAAGTGCCCAGGCCACCAAGACGATAGCTGAATAAGCTGCAACAGAGAAGTTACCTGTGCTTTAGTTGAGCCTTACATTATGGTTATGAGGAGACACTGCCTCTCTGAATCTCTTCCCTGATTGTACTTTTGCTGTCAATACTTTGGAGAGAGAAATACTCTTTGGCCTATCAAAATTTTGATTTTGGTCCATGATTTAGAGGTGGTTAGTGTTTTCAAGAATATGCTTATTCAGATAAGTTGCTTTAAGAATCAGGGTTTTCCAAGAAAAATAAAATAGGCCTTGAATAGCAATTTTGTCTGGTGTTCTTTCTGGTCAGTTCAGGTCGTACTTTTAAGTTGGATATGTCTTTATAGGACAGTAAATTGGAAATCAAGGTTTTGGGACTTGAAAGTTTATGTGAACTTTCCAAAATTATTTAAATGAAATTTATGAAAACATTTTGGTGTTTTGTTTTGCCTGATGACCCTCAGAATTATAGATTCAATATAATTTAAGGATTGATTAGGTTAAAATTTCTCTTTTGAAAGCAAGCTTCTTGATCCTTGTACTTTTCCCTCAGCCATTGCTTTGTAGCTCTAGGTTCATGAACAACTCTTTATTTCCCCTATTTTATTCCCTAAGAAGCCATATGGACATTGTTAGAAATATAATTACAGTAGCCACTTTCCATAGATATTTATTGTAATGGGATATACCCAGGTTGTTGTCAGGGAACCCCAAGAGCTCTTTCCATAGCACCTCAAACAAGCTGGCTTTCAGTTCCTCAGAGCCATTGTAAGAGGGTGACTTTTGCTACTCTTTCCACCTAGTGAGGAAGGTGTCATAAAGGATTTGCTAGATAGGTCTGGTTTGGAAAAAAGACTAAAAGTTTTTGTTAATTTCCATATTTTGCTCCTGGGCCACATTGAGAGTGTAATTTTCCTTTTGATAGAGGTACTGTCTCCAAATAACTGATTTTTTTGGATTGTTTTCCCACATCTAAACTGTGCGAGCATCATAATGCTTTTATATTATTTGAGTGAAAGCAAATAAGTGGGTTGTCAGTGTTTGCTGCTCTATGCAGAAAGAGGAATGATGTCATGGGATTTGATGAATCCTTCAACATTTTTCAACATAGTATTTCAACATAGTATTAAGACTTTGTCTTAACTGCTAATGTCTTGCATTAACAATAAAGTTATGTGAAGTAATAAAATATTTATGTTGATTTCTGTAGTATTACATACTCTGAGTATTAAAGAGTCTTTTGCAATGTTTAGTGGTAAATTTGCATTTAAAAACATAAAACGCATTCTTATGTATGTGTATTGGGTACAAACATTAAAATTATTTACTTTACTAATGATTACTACTTAATTTTCATTAAAAGACCATATTGAATACAAGTATATTTGATAAAATGGGAGAAATTAGTATCAGTCCTATGGTGTTGATTTCAGTTTTCTTGCTTTGTTTTACAGGAAGAGAGGCGGAGGCTGAAAAATGCAATAATAATCCAGTCGTTTGTAAGAGGGTACAGAGACAGAAAACATCAAGTCAGTACCTGGTTATTTAATTAGAAAGATGCTAAATAGTTTTGCTGAAAATGAGACTTTCTACTAATAAATAATTTAATTGAAAAATCGTTTTGAGTATTTGAGAAAGTGGAAGTTCTTTTTTCCTTCTTGACATTTTAATTTCAAACTCAGTATTTTAGTAAACAGATGTATATTCTGCACAGCATGGATGTGACTGGATCTGAGTGGGATTCTGCCATTTTTTTTTAGCTGATAAATTGGATAAAAACCATTAGGTATTAAGAACTTTCACACACCAGTGGAGCTTTTAATTTTTTTTGCAGTATGGATGAGGTGGTACTTTGAATCAAAAAATTGTTCTAAGTTGCTGTTGGGTAGATTCTTCTAAGAAAGAGTTTTGTTTAAATTTGTTAATTTGAGTAAACTAGACTAAAATGTTTGATGTGATAATGTGTGATAAGGTTTGTTGCAACTGTACTTTCTGAGTTACAGAATGGAGCTGTGGCTTCAGCTACAATAGCATGTGTATGTTTTGATCTCTTAACAAAAATATGTTGTATCTGTTTTACTGCTTTGCAACCTCGCTGGATGGGAAGCTGAAATTTTGCATCTCTGCTTTAAATCATAACCATTACTGATGCATTGATGCATGTTTTCTTTTTAAGTACTCTATCCAAAGAAGTGAATTTGATCGCTGTGCTAATTTGGCCCAGTCTGGAGGAGCCTTTTCCACTGCTAATGGAGCGAATTTGACTCTCTTAGTTCGCCAGTTACTCTTTTTCTATAGACAGAATGAGGATTCAAAGCGTTTGGTGAGTACTGTGACACACTTTGATCCGTAGTACTTGCATTTTGTGCCCTTTTAAAGTAGTCTTTCACTTGAAAGTGCACTTTCACTGCACTCTGCTGTTTTTCATTTAGTCACAGTAACTTAAAATCAGATTTTACAAGTGCATGTGCCCACACACATACATAGTATGTGCAATGAAGCCTTAAAAATCCGATGTGGGTTGTTCACAGTAAGTTTTTAAAAATAATATACTTCTGTTAGGATTTTAATTTTTAGACAGTATTTCTACTTAGCCCCATAGTCATTCCCAAGGTGTTTGGGAATGTTCCATATTGCTGGCATATCAACTGCAAAGTCACTGCCAGCTTCCCAAATGTATGAATAAGTGTGATTCATAGTGGCTGTTAATAATGGCCATTAAAGAATTATGGCTGTTTAAAAACAAAAAATTACCAGATGGTGTAACTCAGTCTCAGCTTTGAAAGCTTAGTACTAGTGGTCATGGAGTTTATAATGAATAACAACTTTTTTTTCTCAACTGAAAGTGATTCAGTCTGAGTTTGTGTTTTTTAAGTCCTCTAAAAGTATCCACTAGAGCATTGAAATACTACTGCCTGAGTTGCCATACATTATAGAACTTGTCATTATGAACTGTAAACTTCTGCATATCTTGTTGCAGGTATGGATGTGTCAGAATTTAATTAAACAGAGTTCTCAGTTTGTTAAGCAATTGGATGGTCCAGACAGACTTACTTGCTTATTCCAAATAAAAAGACTGTTGGGGCTGTGTTGCAGGTAAGTTCATTTTTTCCTATGTGCTGCTATGTTAAAAGTGTTTAGAAATTATGTTGAACACTTGTTTGTTTCTTTTTTTAGCAAGTGAAATATTAAACACACATTAATTTTATGTAGAGGACTGTTTATATTAAATATGTGCTGGCCATGGTATAGGATAGCTGTTCTCATGTAGAACAATTGAATGTTCTTAAGCTCTGTTGACTTTCAAGTTCCACATGTGCTTAAGGAATGCTCACTTAGGGTAGGCCTGAGTGTGTTCTTAACTGTTTTTGTATAGTGCTGTCATTGGCATATTTGTGAAAAACAGGCTTTCTTGGGAACTGATAAGTGTTTAGATGTTATTATCTGAAGGAGACTAATGTTCCAAGGATATGCTTTGGATAGATGTTGTTTCAAAACCAATATAATTTAATATGGCTTTCCTCACACTTTATTTTGCACGAAAGGCATATTAAGCAGTTACATTATTGGCTTCAGCATTAAATTTATTATTTGTAGTGAGAGGATCACAGGAAGGTAAATCTGTTAGGGTCACTTTAATATCTGGCAGCTATTGCTATTCTAATTAGAACACAATGTATTTGTTCTTATCAATAATAGGGACTAGCTACACTCTGCAGAGCTTTAAAATACTTTTTTTTTTTTTAGAAAATTGTTTCATTTAAATCACTGAAGCTTGTGTTCTTATAAGTGTGTAAACTGTATGTATGACAAACAGTGACACCAGATATTAAAGAAAACTTGAATGGTGGGCTTTTAAGTCCATGTGCAGTGGGACACAGCTGTGGTGTCACTGCATTGGATTGTACATTTTCACTACAGTGGAAATTGTGTTTTTGTAAATGCAGCTCTTAATATGGATGGGGAAAAAGGCACATTGTTAGGGCAAGTCAGCCCATACACATCTTGCACTAAAGAAGTACTTTGAATTCTAAGCAGGCTCTTAATCATCATAATTTCTGTGGTTACTGGTAGCTGTTACATAAGGAACTTGTTAAAAGGGTGGGAATGGTTGTATTTTTAGTATTTCAGTCTGTAATCAAAGATGTGTTATGTTAGTTGTGCACATGATGTTCTCTAGCACCTGTTCCCAGCCCCTTGGCTTCATTTGTAATATGATTAGTGGTACATGTTGGTAAAACATGTATTATTCTTTGCTTCTCTTCCAGTTTATGCAGTAGGCCCCCAAATTTTCAAATCAGTCAGAGCAAGAATTTAGTAGGATTTAAAGGTAGAATGCCATATTCATAGATACCTGAAAATCAGGAGTTTTTAGTATCAAGATGCCATCAAAAAGATGTAGCTAAACCACTGAGAGCACCTGGAAACCAAGTAGATAGAAATAAGTTACTTTAAGATGAATGTGTGGTGAAATACGAGAAATATCTTGTTAAATAATTTTAATTTCATTTATAGGCTACTGCAAAATTGCAATGATGACAGTCTGAATGTTGCACTTCCTATGAGAATGCTTGAGGTATTTTCATCTGAGAATACATATTTGCCTGTTTTACAAGATGTCAGCTATGTGACATCATTAATTGAACAAATTTTGCACTACATGGTTCAAAAAGGTGAGTAGCTAGGAACCAGAAGTTCTGGGAAATAATCAAAAATTGAACAACTAAAGCCTATATTGTTTAATGAAATTTTCATCTTTACCACAGACACAATGAATAAAGTGCTGCATACACTAACCTATATATTAGGTGGATATTGTTCTTGTCATGGCTTGAGAAATTACTGCTTGATTTCTTTGGAAATTCTGTTTATAAATTGAGTATTCTGCTAAATTATTTATACAGACCTGTAGCACAGATTTTGAGAGTAGGTGGATATCTCCTAACAAAAGTTTTATTTCAGTGCCTGTTTAACTCTCTCACATGAACACACACACTGTGGTGGATCTAAGCTTCAGTTGTGTTTAAGAGTACTGTTCTCTGTAAATGTTAATATTCATATATTCATTATCATTCTGGACTGGCATTGTCTTTTCATCCTGAGCACTCAGACACCTTAGCAGAGATGGTGGCCTGGCTTTTATTTCTCTCCTACAATCATCAGCAAAACTGTTTGCTAAACTGCAGTCAGTGACACCTGTGCAAACATACCAAAAGTTAATGAATTGTATCGTTAGTACCAAAATGATGTTTAGTTGCAAAGAAACATTATTATTCTGGGAATGTCCAAAATGAATTATTTTGCCTTTTTGATATGGTGGCTTGAGTTTGCAAAGCTTGTGGGTTGTGAGGAAAGATAAAAACATTTTGAAATAAATCTCTTGGATCCAGCTTCTTTGGTATACAATGCAGAAATAGCATCTTCCAATGATTGTTTTGGAATATTTAAAGTACATTCAGTGGACTTGACTGCCTAATCCTGTTACTAAGGACTGTATCTTGAAGTCAGTATGAGAAAAAAACACTTTTATTGTAGCACATGTATTTTATTTGCTTTGACATAACAAAAACTGTATGTTTCTCTCATTGGTTTTTATATAATATATGTCTTCCAAGATGTATGGATTTGTTCTTTTACTAAAATATTCTGGCCTCACCAACATGAAAGTTTGAGATTATAGAATCATAATTTTTTTACTAAAATTTAGCTTTCTGATTACCTATAATGAAAACAGAAAGAAGTGGTTTTTGTGCAACTACAAATATTCTGTCTCCTAATAATTTTTAATGCTTAAACTGTAAATAATCCGTTACCAGTTTTCATTAGTGCACGTTTTTGGATATAATTTGCCTTCCATGTGTATCTGGTCAGCATTGCTAAGTCACTCCTTTATGGGTACTTCCACTGTGACAAGTTAGGTGGTCCCTGAGAAGGATTCTTAGACTGGACCCTCAATGATGTGACACTGTTTATGCATTTACAGTGTTCCTGTAATTGTGGAACCTGTGTCTTAGTTTGGGAGTTCATTGAGCATGAAGGACGTTGATTTAAGAAGAATGATGTTACATGGTTCCATTTGTACTTCAGTGAGATAAAAATAAATTACTCTATACATGTCTTTATGGTGTGGGTAATAATGCATTTTATTACTGTCTGGGAGAGCCCTGTTCTGGAAATAGTGATTGTATTCTTCAGCTTGCTAAGGCAAGGTGGTCCCAATTGGGACATTCTGCCAGCAGGCCTCTTGCCTGTGTGATCCAGTCATGTTTTGGAGTAGAGTGGAAAACTGTTCATTTCTGGAAAGAGTGGAAGGACAACATGGCTAGAGTCACTTAAAAGAGAAGAAAACATCTTTTTTATAAATCATTATTTGAAAAATCGAGTTATTCACTTCATCAGTAAGAGTTGATTGATCTTTGAAATCAAACTGACTCTGAATATGGTTATCTATGAATGATTTTATAATGTGATGTTTCCAAGGAGATTGCTGATATAGCCTATTAATTATGTGAATGTGACTTGGACTACTGTAAAATGTCTTCCTAAGTCAAGCTTCATGTAATGAACTATAAAGTATTTTTCAACTTAACTTGCATTTTTATATAGAAAAGAAGAAAAATAATGCTTGTTTAAAAGTGATTTATTTTTTTTTTTTACTTGCAGGCTACTACAAGTCTCTTTATTTGTTAATTAACAATAAGCTTCCCTCGAGTATTGAGTATTCTGATGTTTCTCGTGTCCCTATTGCAAAAATACTTCTGGAGAATGTTCTGAAGCCATTGCACTTTACATATAGCTCCTGTCCAGAAGGTGCAAGGTAAATAAAGATAATCTAAAACATTTCTGTGCTCATTTACTGTAGTCAGAGGTGCAGTTTGTTGTTGTCTAGTGTCCAGCCATTCTTTCAGTGCAGTTTGTTGATTTATTTGTATATAGTAATGGTTTCTGGTAACGCTGTACATCACTGAAATGATGTAGTTTTGGGTGTGTTTAAGAAAAAGGCAATAAAATGCTGAATGCTGCAATAAACAGAGCACAGAGAATAGCAGGTATCACAGTACATAGGAATGAGGGTGTGGAAAATTTAGATGAGAGCAGAGATGCAGGTAAGGGTAAATGAAAAGAATTTTAGAGTTCAGAAGAATTCTTTGACAGGTGGGCTGAGGTTTATAGAGAGAAATTACTAAGGCAGCTTACAAGCAGGAAGAGTCAGGTATGTAGACAGAGGGAACATAAATTCAGTATCACATGCAGTAGTGTTTTTTGTTACAATAGGGATTTTGTGTAAAAGAGCTTTTTTAGATGTATTTTTTTTCTTGAGCATTAAAAAAAATCTATTTAACTTCTTTTCTTCCAGTTCATGAAAAGTTTAAAGGATAAAATTGCTTATAAGATCATCAGGAGGAGGATTTAGTGTAAGAAGTTAATTTTTGAGAAATCTGAGAAATCTGATGTACTAGGACGGAATTAATGGAGCACATCTTTGCAGTCCTCGTGATGGATGTGTTCATACTTGCAAAATGATCTATTATTCCATTGGTATAATTGTGGGAAATTTTGCCTATATTTTCTATAGCAACCATTTTTCCTCCTTTCAGGCAGCAGATTTTTGCAGCCTTCACAGAGGAGTTTCTGGCCGCACCTTTTACAGATCAGATATTCCATTTCATCATTCCAGCGCTTGCTGACGTGCAGACCATTTTCCCTTATGAACTCTTTCTGAATGCACTATTACTAGCAGAAAGTGGATGTTCAAGAAGAAGTGATCAAGCCCCATGGCTTTTCTACTTTGTGTTAACAGTTGGAGAAACATATTTGGGTGAGCAGCTGAGTGGACAACTCATTGTTTTTTCGTATTGGCATTAATATATTACATATTTCCTCAACATGGTTCATTGCCAAGTAAAAAGGACAGTTTGTGGATAAAAGTGTTGGAAAGATCTGTTCTGTTACCTATTCTTACCCTTTTCATTATAAAAATGCACTAATTTGATAAGATTTTGCATAACTTGTTTTGGTCAGGTATTTCTGGTAATTATAACACAGTGTGATCCTGCTGATGATCGTTTGTTTCAATGTATGTGCTCTAGGATCCCTTTCAGAAGAAGGACTTCTTGTGTATTTGAGGGTACTCCAAACTTTTCTCTCTCAGCTGCCTGTGTCTGCTACTGGTACAAATTGTCAAGATGCAAACAGTGATTCTGAAGATGAGGATGAAGAGATCACTAAAATGACAACTACACTGGTAAGCAGTGCAGAATTCCTGTGAAAGGATTTGTACTACAGCAGCAGCAGCAAAGACAGGCAAAAACTTGATGACTCCAAGTCCAGTATTTTTCTATAGGTGTAGGAAGGGAGCCTGTTTTCTTCTTAAAAATTGATGACTGTTCACTTCAAGCAAATGGAACTGATTGTTTACATTAAAGTAAGCTCCTTACTATAATAATAGATCCTGAACTACAGATAGCGTGTCTGTGGAAGTACAGAGCTTTTGTTTAAAAAAAAAGGCTTAAAATTGCCTTTTAACATTTCTATTTTATAGAGATTTTCTTACTCTCTGTATTCTCAAGGTCCACGAGGATGCTGAGATATCTTGAAATACACTGATACTCCAACTTAGTATTTTCATTTTTTTTATCATGGAAATAACTACAAGTTCAACTGGAGTGTTTGTCCTGTAGAATAGGTCTGTATATACCCAGTAACTCAAAAGCCCTCAAAGGGAAACACCTGCTTTCTGTAATAATGCATAGAGACCTTCTTATAAATAGAACTTCTTCACTATAGTTTAAACTTAGAACAAATCTGTGCTGACTTTAGCCTCCTGCTACTCATATCAAGGCTTTGACTAACCAAAGTTGGACAGATGTAAATTCAACATTTATGTATTCTTTCAGAAGACACAGCCATTCAAAGGACTCAGTGTGCACGACATTCTCACATTCTCACTTTCTAGAATGTGAGAAATTTCACCATATTTAAAGTTCATTAAAAAGAAACTTAGGAAAAGCCATCCTGCCAGGGAGAACTTGCAGCATTTTACTTGAATGTTTTTAGATTCTGTGTGTTACTGTCACACCAAAATCTTTACCATTGTAGTGTGAATAAAATACTTAATTTGCCAGGCACACACACTGTGTGCAATATAAATATTGGTGGATTCTACTTCTGGCTTAGAGATTGGTGATGCTTAAGAGGTGGTTAGGTAAAAACAAAGCAGCAATTCCTGTTCACAGATAACTTACACTAATTCATAAATTAGAAAAAATGAATCTGCTCTGAGGAGGCTTTATATGAATAATGCTATTTATTGCAATATGGTTTTTTGTGTGTTTCTGCTGTGATTTTTTGTATGCAATCTATATTTTCATTCATGCTTGTCTTACAAAAAAACCCCAAAATGTGAGTGGGAGGGGAATCCCTCTTTCTTAAAAATAGATAGTGTCAGGCTCACTGTGTCCTTCAGTGAGCCTGACAGCTTTGCTCAGTTGGGGGCAAGATACAGATAGGAAATTAGTAAAAGAAAAGGTTGAGGTGGACTCAGTTGGATGCCAAGAGAAAGCATTGCTCTTCACACACTGCTGGTACTGCCCAGACACGTACTGACCACCCCCAACGTTGTTGTTGTTTGTTAATGCAAGAATTGTGAATGTGAAAACACTCCTTGTAAAGGAGTTTAGAGTCAACGTGCATTTCTGGGTTTCATGTCCAATGCTGAGTGGTATCAGTGGAGAAGAGATGATTATTCACATGTTTCATGCCAGTAAATGATTTTGCCTAATTGTATGCAAGTGTTGCAGAGCATACTTACAGTAAAGGCAGTATTTCCACTGGCCTCAGTGAAAGAAGGATACCAAAGTACAACACTCACCTGCCTGGGGCTTTAAGTTGGCTCTTGGATCTGATATTTTGAAGACTTGGATATACATATGTGCTTCTGTTTTATTTATTGTACAAGAAAACTTCATTGTAATTAAAATTGGATGTATTTTTTAATAGAAAAAGGCATGTTGTTGAAAAGAACTAAGAGTGAACTTTCCTTTGGTGTTTTTGTAGGGTGATGGGAGAATATCAGTGCAGTACATAACTGAGGAGTGCCTGAAGAAACTGGACACAAAGCAGCAGACAAACACTCTACTGAACATGGTTTGGAGAGATTCAGCCAGTGAAGAAGTCTTTACCCTGATGGCATCAATCTGCCACACACTGATGGTACAACACCGAATGATGGTGCCAAAAGTCAGGCAAGTACAAGTCATCTTGAGCTGCAGTACATCTAAAATTAGTTTCCTTAGATAGACTTGTTTTAAATTCCTTGTGGAGTCTCTTCTGTGTTTTCTTTTACAACTAGCTGAAATAAACTAGAATTTCAGAATTTAAATAGTAATTCCAAGCAAGCCAAAGAGTGGATTCTTTGTTTCTTACTTTTCTTGCTGTTCACTATGCCCTCTCAGGTTTCTTGGAAGCATTTTATCTGTTCTCTTGCAGAGAGGCAGTGTTCAGTGTCTTTCTAGTAGAAATTGGACTACCTTGTTTTTAAAACATTCAGTGCTATGAACTCCCCAGGCTCTCTGGCTAGCTGAGCACTGAAACCAAGTTGTTCACACCCTTCTTTAGTATATGCCAAAATCTCTTGCTACAAATTAAAATAATTCCTGACTATTGAAATTGCTATTGTTTGAGGAGTGTTTGGCACCTGAGATGAGAACAAAGGACATGTTTGTTTGTGCAATATTCTTTTACAAAGACTACAACCACAGATGTCAGAACAATGGGAGAAGATTTTTGACCTTTTTATTATCAGACTGAGACCAATAAGTATTAACACTGTTCTGGTGCAAGTAGTTTTAGGTACCTATGTAGTTGCTGGTAGTAAAGTAAGTATTTAGGGAATGTTGTAAACATAATTCAAACTGCATTGTAAACAGTGATACAGAAAACTAATTAGGTGCTGTCTTATCCCAATGGTGTTTATAGCTGCTAGAGGAAGTAAGATGTCAGTGAAACTGTGATTGCTCGATTAGGGTAATTAGTTCTTTGTAGACTAATTGCATTAGAGCAGGATGTGAGACCTGAAGATCATAGCAGCAGCTGAATTAGTGTGCCAGCTTTATTGTTGCAAGTAGTGCATTGCCTTGGATAGTAATTACTGAGCTTAAATGCATCAGTGCTTTGACTGGAGGCTTGCTGGTGATCTGTGTGGAAAAGGGTGTTTAATGAATAAAGAAGTCACCGCACTTTAATTGTATGAGTATGGCATCTATTTCCTCTGAGAAGCTCTACTGGGTCTTTGCAATTGTTTGTGATAACAAGCTATTTACACACTGGATACATTTTGGAGTTATGGAGGTTCTACTCAGCATCTTCTAGTTGAAAATAATTGACAAATTGTAGCTTTTGAAAAGCTGAATTTTAGAAATAAGTAGTAGATATCAAGATTTCTGTCAATGATACCAGTGCAGTTACTTTCATGGTCAAAATGAACTTAATTTACACAGATAATTGGTAAATTAAAGTAGACATTTAATTACCAGTTCTGACTTAGAAGCTGTAAGTGCTGGGTTTGCCAGGGATCATCATTTCAGCAGGTGTCAATCTTTTGTCCTGTTCTCAGTGCATTTTAGACCTGGCCTAGGCTACGAAGCAGCTATTCTAGATATAATTTTTGAGTGTTTTTTGAAGGACAGATGATGCTTATTTGTGGAATTTAAAAAGATAATTAAAAGACTTCTTGTCGTTAAGTTTAGCTTTTTTTATTTGTCTGGTGATTTTTTTTAGAGCCCAAATGATGTTATCAAATTCAATGATAGTCTTTTGAAAGATGCTACACTTGCTTTGAAACTTTTAAATTACTTAATATCTAGAGTGAAGCATATCTACTTAATAAAACCATGTAGAAATAGTTAAGCAAAAATAATTAATCTCAAGTTTTTAATATTTTTAATATATTCTAAGAGCATAATAGTGATCTTTTATATTGTGTTTGAAATCATACTGGGTCAAATGGTTTAAAATTCAGGAGTTGTTAAAAAGACTTAGTTTATTTAACAGCATATAAATCTGTAATATAATGATAAAAACATAGATGCTTCAAATCTGAAAAATGGGATGATAAATAGAAAGCATTAATTGAAAATAATTTTTCAATAACAAGAAAATTTGGCTAAGATCAACATAGGTTTTAGAAGGGAGCAAATGACAAATATCTCAGTATTGTTTTAATAGTTTTAAGGTTTTTTCTCTTCCTGGACAATGATGAGAATTTCAGAATATAGGTTTATGTTACTCTGTTAAAGCTGATTCTTTTTTCTTGAGGCTTCTCAGTACTTTTACAATTTGACTGATGAAGGTGGTGTTGTGTGGTGTTAGGAACACGAGTGTTGCTGAATCAACTCAGTATTTTCCTTGGTTTTGCAACAGAGACCAAGACCAAAACAAGGTACCCACAAGTATAATGTAGTTTTGAAAGGAGCAAGCCTGTAGGGTTATTTTCTGATGCTGTAGACAGGGTGGTGGGATCCAGAGATGAGTAACTGAAAAAACACATTGCTTTGGGTTAGTTACTAGAAATTTTGATGAACTCTGGAAATACGCAGTCAAGCCAAATTAAAAAAGAACGTCACAGTACAAGAAAAACTTGACTGTAGCCTGTGTTCAGTAATCTGGATTAGAGGTGTAAAATAAAATCCCAATTGTAAAGGAGCCATTGGGAGTTCTGCTTGTTTTCAAAAAGGATGGAGCTTTAATATTTTCACAATGAAGTTGATACATATTATTGAATACAGTTATTAAAAAAAAGAGAAAACTTGTGTCTTGGACTGTAGTTCTCATAGAGAGACTTGCAAGACTTTTTTCATCAAAACTATACTTTAAATAAGTAGTAAATTCTGTTTCTGTAAAATACTTTGGGGGTGTAATTTAATACCTTAGACTTCGTCTTTATTACAGCTGAATATTAGATAGTGATGGAAGCTGTGCTGGTAGTGGGATGTCAGTCTGTGTCAGCCATCTGATCAGTGCACTCAGCTGTTTGATCACCTTGGGTTAACAGCTCCATAGTCCCTGTTCATCACTACTGCTTAATTACTGTAACACTGCTCATCTTAGCCTGTGCTTCAGAATTGTCTGGCAAATGCCAGACACTCTGGTGTGATCTGGGCAGCCTGTCTTCACTTGTGTGCTGAGGTACCCAGGCTTTACCTGGGGTGGTTGGGGTCATTCTCTAAACAGTGTTCTGACACTGCTGTGTTTTTCTTAAGGCCAAAATCATATATGCAGTTTTAACCTTTTTTTAAGCTTTGCTTTACATTCTTGGTCCAGTACAAGTAGAGGTAGAAGCATAAAGGTGCAGGACAGTTCATTTAGCAGTGGCTGTGCTGCTGTCTCATACCTGGGACACCTCACAGTTCTGCAGTGACAGAACCCGCTGCCCCGGCTGCAGTGACCTGTCGCAGGCTCTATGAGCTCCTCTCATTCTGCTGTATTCTCTTCATTAACTTAAATGGTCTCAGTGGGAAACGGGGCCCAATTTATGGCCTAGACTGAAAATCTTGCCTTTAACTAATTAACTTGTAGTGGTGCCTCAGCTAAATTAAGCTTAATGGGTCATTTAATCTGTCCCATTGCACAGGAGGAATTTGACACTTTTTTTAAACCAGAGGTGCCCAAAATGCTATTCTGGCAAGTAGACATAAATCATGTGGCCTTAGTGGACAATTAGATACCTAGAGAGAGAAACAAGGTTCTAAATAAATGATCGTTATGTACTTACTTTTGGGAACAGATAATTTAATTTGGTATGATTAAAATTGATACTTAACAGGAATCACCAAAGTGAATTTAACTCTGTCACAGCCTGAGGCTGAGCCACTGCATGTTTTTCCACTTGAAAGAAGTTTATCCTTTCTGGTAGCACAGAAATGTTTCTTTCTTCCAAATAACTGTGCTAAATCTTAGTATTGGACTTTACAGAGAATCTACTAATGAATCCATTACATAAAACATGCATAATGATCTCATAACAAAGAAGTTGGTGGCATTTAGTGAGATTTTCAAGAAAATGCAAAACCTCCAGATATGAGGAATTTAAACTTTAGCTGCTTGGATTGTTTTTAGAACAGTGCAAATATTGAAAATGAAACCCCTGAGTTAGATTTTACAAGTTTACATAAAAATTTAAATGTCTGTAATCTTTTTTATTTCTAGTGGGGTTTTTTTTTGTGTGTGTGGATCTCCTTTGTTTCTTTAAAGTAAAAATAGTCAAGACTCTCTGGATACTCAAACTTTATATTAGCTGGTCTCTAAACTTGTGGATTCATAAGGCTTTTTCTTCAGGCTGTATAAGCCATGCCTGTACTCTTCTACAGTTCGTCAGGAATTCTTGCACTCTGTCATTTTAATGTAGCTCTACCTGGAAAGGCTGTTTCAAAGCACATGAACATCCTTTTTCTGACAAGGAAAAAGACCAAATAAGGTAGATTTTGACCTATTTTAATTATCAATCTATTTATTTATTTATTTATTTTTCTTCTTTTTCACGGTCCTTTTTTTGGTCAATGTGAAACCAAAAATTTTGAAACTTTATTACAGCCAATTTTGTGTAGATACAACTTTTCAAAGCCATCCTTGCATTTTGTGGTGAGTTTCTTTTTTGTGTTTTTGTTGGTTACAGTTGTCATTTTCAACTTTGAAAGCCATTTTCTGTACTTGGAGTGGGAAGGTAGCTGGTTTTTTCTGCCATCTTTACTTTTGCAATGGATTAAGCTTCAGGTGACTCCAGCGATGCAAATCTCTTTTAACACATGGCTGAATTCTATGTTCAGTTTGCAGTTCTGTGTTTGTTTTCTGGTCACAGTACAGAAACTTTAGAATGGAAGCTTTAGAACTGATGAATTTATTTGCTTCATATGTGTAGATATTTCATATTAATGAAACAGGCTGGTGGTACCATCTTCTTCCAAATTTCCATTTCTGTACTTGACCAGATTTTCAGGAAAGGGAAATGTGAAAGTTGAATGTATTCAGCATTTCTGGAGCTGAGCCATGAAACAGAGCAATTGCTACGACTGATTGCCTGAACCACGGATATGGAATAAAAATGGCTAAAACTTAGGCAAAGGTTATTATTATAAGCTCTTAAGGTTTGTCCTTTTTTCCCCTTCATTACTGCTGAATATTGCTGGAATGAAAAAATGAATTGCATTATGATAGGTTCACTGCCCATAATGTTTGTTCATTTCTGCTCAAACTGTTAGATAATTTCCAGGGATGATTGTGAAATTAACAAGTTTTTACTTGGAAACTGCAGGAGACACGAAGGCAAGGTGCCAAATTGCTTTTCATTTTAAATATGAGGCTGAAAACTGAAGGTCACTGAGGGAAGTTTCTCATTTCAGAAACCAAGACATCTGAGCTATCATTCAGATATTTAAACGTTAAAATACAAATCCTTATTCTAAATTAGCTAGGTATGATAAGGCTGTCCTTACATGTTAATGCATAATTTTCCCCAAATGTCAAAATAACGTGACTTTAGAAGGGAATAGAATTCTCATGTATCAAATTCAGGTTGAATTTTTTCAAAAAAAACACGTAGTTAAAGCAGAATTTTATGTAACAGCAAAGCTTATCTTTAACTGGCATTAGCTGCACTTGGTTCAAATTTGACTTGGACTTGGTCATGTCCCCAATGTGCAATTTCTTTGAAATAAGTGAAGCTCCCAACTATTTTTAAAGGTACTGATCTATGCATTTAAAATTCAGAGGCACACTGCAAACTCAAGATTGTTTCGTTTCCCATTTTTCTGCACGGCCCTACTCGTATTTCCAAAACTGCCTGTACCTGGGAAACGATCCTTTGTGCTTAGTGAGGAGCTCTGCCTGCCTCATGCTGCTTTATCCTGGCACAGGTCCTTGTCTGTGCAGCTGGGGCTGGTGGGTGCAGGTGAGCTGGGAGCCTGAGGAAGGCAGCAGCTGTGGGGCAGCACTGAGGTTGTGCTTGTGGGAAGGCAGCAGGAGGAGCAGCCAGCAAGCCAGGACACAGGGACATGTGGCATCGTGCTCTGGTTTGTGAGAGGGTGTGTCGGTGTTCTTGTGTGGGAGTTAAACCATTCTCCAATGTTTTTAAGCCTTTATTGATATTTAACTTATTTTCTTGAATGAAAAAATGTGTGCATCTTTTCCTTTTGCCATCTGCCAAATTTTAATTTCCATGTGGTCCGCAATCAAGACTTTGTTTTCATGGCAGCAGGTAGTCTTCTCTCCCTGCCCCCATTTTCCAGCCTCCTATCTCTTGTATGCTTCATCACAGAGAATTCTGATAGTTGCAAAACTATTGACCACTGGGAGATGTTGATCTCAGGGGTTTTTTTTACCTCCTAGTAGGAATTAGGAGTCCTAGGAAAGTAGCATCTAGAAAAATTAACTGAATACTGTTCTTTGATACCTGAAAAATGACTGCTTAGTCGTGAAATCCAGTTTTGTTCCTAGAAGACATTTATATGTTGTTTCCTGCAAGGGGAAGAAAATACACTAGGGGTGACTTTTTTAGTTTCAGGAAGCTATTTATTTCTCTTTTCTATAAAAGGTTTTTGATACTGTAATCATGTCTGAAGGAATGTGATTAAAATCAGTCCTGTGTATAACTGACTGGTGAAATAACACATTTACTTTTAGAGATTAATAAGACATTTTCAAACAAGAAAGAACTTTCAGTCTACAGATGGGTTAATGTACATGTAGCAGTCCTGACATTGTTCCATTGACGTTTTATTTCTCTCTGCCAAGCTGAGTATACCAGTAAAATTGCTATAGTTCTGACATGAATCTACCTTTTGCAAAAAATTGCTGTGTTGTTACTGTCAAAAGAACCACAGAAGTGACAAATTAACTAGTTTGGTGTAATTTTCTATATTAGAATTTAAAAAGTCTCAGATTATTAATTCAGTGTTAGGTTATTTTTATTAATATATGTTGAATTCTGCAAAAGACTGGAAATGAGGGATTATATTTTGTAGTTTGTTCCTGATTTAATTAAAACTGTTATTTTTGGTATAAGGTTTTATATGGTTGGTTTTCAGCTTCTAGGGCTTTCACCAGATTTGATCAGAATAAGATCCTTGATCATGGAAATGTAAATTTAAACTGTTAATTTCTGAGAAATGCTTGACAGAAAAGTTCTTATAGAAAAATTGTGTTTTGTGAATACAGTATTTTGGAAGACACAATTTATTTGAACTTCTTTTGCAGGCTTCTTTATAGTTTAGCCTTTAATGCCAGATTCCTGAGGCATCTTTGGTATTTGATATCTTCAATGACTACACGAATGATTACAGGGTATGTATTTCTGGAACTGATTCTTTGTTAAAATAGGGCATATCTAGTGTAAAGGGAATGGGACAGTTAGAGGTATGGTTACTTACCTCCTCTGATTTCATAAAACTGAACAAAATCTTGGAAATCTGACAGAATAAAGAGAATACTTACTTAAAATGGTTGAACATTCTGTAGTTCTTGGAGTGCTTACAAGCATCAGTGTTACAAACACTGAAGCCCCAGGTCATTCATCCCAAGTGTGTGAGTTTTCTCTCACATGCTCTGACTAGTCCAGAAATAGATGGTGGAACCACTTTACTGGGAGCTGAGGCTCTGGACCTGCAGATGTGTTCAGTGCTGACATGCAGAGAATTATTCTCTTTGTTCATGTCTCCAAAGAGAAGTTTATTCCCTTTGTTCATGTCTGCAGTCTGTATTAGTTAATGCCCAAGTTTATTTGTCATGAGGTACCAGTGACAAGAATTTGTGAAGAGTAACCTTATTTTCCAAGAATTGTAAATAATAGTTACTTAACTGAAAACAACATTGTTATATTGCTGTTGGAACTACTACCACATTCTTTTACTAGAATGCTGAAGGTCTTTCTTAGAGTGTTTTATTAACCCTCTCTTTTACACTGTGTTTTGTATTTAAGGTCTATGGTGCCACTCCTTCAGGTGATCTCAAGAGGCTCTCCAATGTCTTTAGAGGACTCTAGCCGAATTATCCCTCTCTTCTACCTTTTCAGTTCTTTGTTTAGTCACTCACTTATTTCTATTCATGATAATGAATTCTTTGGTGACCCAATAGAAGGTGAGTTTTGATCATACTAAATAGCACTGCTTTGTGAAATGTTTTTGTGTGAGGCTGGAGAGCCCCCTGAGCAATGATTTGCTGACATCTGGGAGGAAGGATCTTCTGGGCTGGTTTGCTGATGGTCCCCTGAGCACTCAGCTGTCAGCTGGCTCTTTTATGGTGATTACACTTAGAAAAAAGAGAGAAAATTAATGGTCTGCACCTTGGGAACCCTAGCTTTACACAGGGTCTGATATGAAAGTTCTTAATCATGATAATTTTTAATGAGTTAGTGAAGAAGGGAACTTCTGGATTGAACCTCTTGTTTAATGTATAAATTTAACATAGCAGGAATCACAAAAGAGATCAAGGGGATATTTTAATTAAAATAATTGTGACTCACACAATCCCAAGATTTGATTACCTTTCTAAATGTATACTCCTTCTCTTTTTGGATGATGTTTCTTTTCTCTACCTTTAGATTATGTGTGTGAATATTAAAGTTTAATTAAATAAGTGTCGTTTGAAAAAGTCATTTAAGAAAACTTAAACTTGTGTTTCATGTAGTTGTAGGTCAAAGACAATCATCAATGATGCCTTTTACACTAGAAGAGCTTGTAATACTCTCCCGCTGCCTTCGAGATGCATGTCTAGGAATCATCAAGCTGGCTTACCCAGAAACAAAACCAGAGGTTCGTGAGGAATATATTGCAGCCTTTAGAAGTGTTGGAGTAACAAAAAACACAGAAATGCAGCAATGTATACAGACAGAACAGAAGAGGTGGATTCAGTTATTCAAGGTAAATTGTGTCAATTCTCAGAACATAGCTGAATAAAATTTTCATGATTCTGCTGAAGATAGGAAATTTGATATTTTTTTCTCTCATGTTATTGCTGTTGCAACATGAAATATGGATTTGGGAAGATTGCTGTTTGGCATATGTGCTAAACTTCAAGTAACTAAATTCTGATAACTAACAATTTTTTTTCCTTCTGTCAATTCTTATTTTTCTTGCTTGTCTTGTTTATAGAACAGTTACTGTGTAAAATATGGGGTTTAACTCGGACTCCCATTTAGCAAGGTGCTTAAGCATGCAGTCAAACTTTGTACAGGTGTGAAATTCTAACAAAATCTAATGATTACTCAGGTACTTCTGTATTAGAGACTTCACTACATTGGTACCATGCTGTATTGGTTTTATTGGTATTCTCCTAAAACTGGTTGGTATTCCTCATTTTGGCTTTGCTGGAATACTAAAGGGAAGGTGAATCTGGCTTAGCAAATGTGAATTTAATGTAGGTTCTTTCTGGATATCTATCTACCAGGGTTTTTCTGCTGGTTTTATCTGTGGCATCCTAGCTAAGACACGAGTTAAGAAAAGCTGAAAACGTTGGCAGAAAAAAACCCCTTAATATAACTGTTGCTGAAAAAAAGGAGTGCTTGACTTGTCATGAAAATTCTGCAGCAAACACATCTAGTCAGCTAAAATTGCTCATTAAAGAAGTGGGAGCAGAAGAAATGCATTTTCCAAATTGAATGCTAGATTTACAGTCTGTTTAATACTGGCGACCTCTCGCACACTAATGTTCAGTTCGAGTCATCAGCTGTCCCTTCAGGTCTTTTATCACTGCTTTTGTCAAGCTATCTATTTAATTGAAAGAAGTTAATTGAATGAAAATGATCAACTAAGCTTGTATTAATATTGCTAATGGAACTTTCTTCTTGGCCATGTTTGGAGAAAGATGTCATGCTAGACTTTAGGAAAGGCCCATTAAGGCTTGCACTTAACCTGATGGGCTAATTAAGGAATGCTTATTCATTCTACAAGTCTAAGGTAGCCTCTATCCAGCCTATTCTGCCTGATTTTACAACACATTTCACTTATGAGCATAAGCATTAATAGCAGTGAGAATAACTGATAATGTTTTGATTGCATTGAATACAGCCCTAATGCACCACTGAATTTGTAATTTGCACAGATTGATCTAATATATGTTTGCACAATGTAATTTACATACTTATCTTTATATTGCCAAATAAACTTTTGATTTAGAGGTCTCTAATGAAACCCCCAGCATGTCTTTTTTTCTGAGAGAGATGTCACAGTGGGGGTATTTTTATGCATGCAGTTCATATCATGCCTCCTTCTTTTTGTTTGCTTTTATTTGTTATGCTTTATCAGTCTTTGTGTAGGTTGATGGATTTCAGGTGAATTTGATCATATTTTGCTGTCATTCAGAAAGTTGTAAAATCTTGAGTTACTTCCTCCCGCTTTAGCAGTCAGAAATTAAACTTGTAGTGGAACTGTCAAAACTGGGTGTACTCTTACTATGTTCCGAAGCCAGGGTTGTCTTCCATCATCTGCATTGAAAATGTAAGTCCTGAGGGTATCTGGAAGGCTCCAGTTCTACCCAAAAAAGAAGATAATAGTAAAGCTTTCCTTGTTTACTTCCTCAGAAGCATGTTTGTTGTTACAGATAAAAATTTAACATGGCTAAAGTTTATGTCATCAGGAAGACTCCTGTGCATAGCGCTGTCTTTCCTGAGGGCAGCTTGAAATTTGCTTCCTGCCAGTAAGCAGGCAGCAGTACCTTCTTCCAAATCATTAAAACAAAGCTAAAGTAGTTAATTATAAATTCAAGTGGAAAATTCTTTTTCTTTCCTTTGCACTATGTCATATATGTCTTTCAAATATATGGGATTTATCTTTGCTAAAGCTTTAGCAAGCTGCTGGCCAAAAAAAAAAAGCACATTCCTTCCTTATCTTCTCTGCTTTAATTTCTCTTTTTCCTTTTTTCTTTTAACTCTTCACATCTTTTCTTTTTTTTTTTTTTTTTTTTTTTGGTTTTTTTTTGGGGGTTTTTTTGTTTTTTTTGTTAAACAAAATAATTATTTCACTATCCTGAGTTATTCCTGTGGAATCAAGTTTCTGATTTTATCAAATTTTAGTTTTAAATGCTGCTTTCACTGGATACGTTTTTGGAAAGGAATATCCATTTTAATATTTTTTATTGTAGTACATCTTCCCTTTCAATGGAATACATACTTACAGAAAGTTTTGCAAAGAAATGCTGAGTTGGGGTGGCAGTAGATCAGTTGGGTTGGTGTCCTCAGTATCCATGCATTCTGCAGGAGAAACTCCAATTTCACCTAATCTGATTCAGCTTCCTTTAAGGTTTCTTTAGCTGCTTGTAAAATATTGTATTTACATGGTCTTCATATGGATAATCTTTTCTGATTTTATTTTCCTTTTTAAAAACGTTTGCCTCGCTTAGTGGTAATGGGACCAGAGAGCTTCAGTGACTCATGTAACCTGCACTGAATTTTATAAGGGAAAGGTGATGAAAATTCCCATGTAATCAGACAGTTCCCTTAATAGCATTCTTTGTTATGTCTTAGATAAAGACATTACCTTAAAAACTGGATGTTAAAAGCTCTTTTGTGTAGCATCTAGACACAGAATCCTTTAGAAGACCCATTAAACTTTGTTACTCTTGACACCTGTCTATTAACTGTCTTCAAGCAAGATCATTTCATAAAAGCTCTGTGTACATTTTTTTCTTACTCATTTTTCAAGTGCTGTACTTTAAAGTTCCCAAACAGATGGCTGTTCATTGTAGCAGTGATAATGTCTTTTTAGGCTAGTAATTTACTGTTCTATTGATTCCACTTAATTATGTTTTATGTAGTGGTGGGTGAACTTGATTCAGCTTTGGACAGAAGGCGTGCAACCGAGTATGGCAGTTCTGCCTGAGGTGCAGAACTTGTTAGCTTGATTTCTCTGCTTACTTTTATTTTTTTTTTCAGGATTGGAGGAAACGGCCAGAAAAAACCACTAAAATTGCAAAGATACCCTAGTGACCATGATAACAACTTTTCTCAGCCTCTCAATTTTGCTAGGAAAATAAAAGAACATTATATGCATACATAATATGCATTGTGTGTATACTTGGTTAGGTGTTATTTTCTTTAAATAAGTAGTTTGATGTTGATAATGCTTTGTTGTGTCCCTGAACTGGCATGCAGCACTTTAGGTGTGCAGTACTGCTGAATCCTGTGTAGTCCTGGTTCCTGGATTTTGGAATGAGACTTCATTCCTGGCTTTAATAAGCCAGGGTTTTTTATGTCTTGCAGGTGAACCATGATTACTTAATTTCATTATAAGGTATTTAAGTCTAACAGCAAGTTTTTGTGAGTTAAAATTAAGTGGCAATTTTATATGTTACTGACTTTTTAAAAAAGCTTTTACTTTGTGAATTATGTAATTTCATTCACAGTGCTAAATGTATATTGGCTATATGTGTTTCTGACACCTAGGTCATCACAAACTTGGTGAAAATGTTGAAATCTAGGGATACAAGGAGAAATTTCTGTCCACCAAATCACTGGCTCTCAGAACAAGAAAACATTAAAGCAGATAAGGTAAGAGTCATATCCTTTTCCACAAAACCATACAGGTGCCAAATTTTCAATGGTGAAGTGTTTGATTCCTGACAGTATTAGTGATGTTGCACAGATTGCATGGTTTAAAATCTGGAATAATGTTGCTTTTCTCTGATGTAAGAGTCTTGCATCTGTTAAGAGAATTGTATGTTAAAGCACATTTCCAATCCATTAAGAGGAGCTTGCCCTACAGTGCAGGAGTGTAAATCATTGGCATTTATAGCAGAGGAGACTTGGCAATTTGGTAGCATTTAGTTGCATCTTCTCATAGAAAAATGCTAAATGAAAGAATTGCTCTATAGTGGGGAAAATTCTCTTCCAAAATAAAAGAAAATTCAGCAGCATTTTCTGTACTTACCTCACCTAGAAATTAATTTTTTTTTTCTAAAAGCTTTTGAAAAGAATGACATTTTTTGAACCTGAAAAACCACTTACTTGTGTGCAAAAGAAAATGTTAATACCTGCTGTGGACTAGACTCCTTTGAGTCATGGCACATGCTCAATACAAAATAAACAGAATATTTGACATCTCAAAATTCAAAGTCATCTTCTCTAGTGTCATAAATACCAGAACTGAATGTAACACTGTGTGGTATTTTTAAATACATGGGATATATTGTATTGTTAGTTGTGCAGCTCTCCTGTAAGGCCCAAGCATAAGGAGGGATCAGCAGAAATGAAGGTGTTAAGGCATTCAGATGCACTCCTGCATGTGACAACTCCATGTATTTAGTGTGCAATAGTAAATTGTGATGTGTAATTAGGTCCTGTTTTAACTGTGAAATCTTGTTAATTTGTGAGGTCACACAGCTGTATGTGCCATCAGCCAGACACGTGTGGAGAGTCAGGAGGATGGGGAGAATAGGACCACTGCAGTCTACTTTGGATGGTAAGACATTGTCTATGCAATTTCAGCTTTGCTAAGTCAAAATAAGAGCTTGCCTTATGCAAATAAATCTGTCTTTTCTAGAACTCAGTTGAACATTTTGTAGGAAAATCTCGGTAGCCAAAAGCAAGACAATCTTCCATAATTTTGGTTAATATATCTTTTAAAATTGTGTACTTATATGCATGTGTGTAAATCTTTAGAATATTTAATGTTATTTAATTCAATAATTTCTTTGCCCAAGCTTCAGCTGGCATTGATGAGGGAAAATGATAGGTGGAGAAATGATGTGTTTTTAAAATAATGTATTAATTTGTATAAAAGGCAGTTGCATAGAATAGAAGACTAATACAGTTGCAGAAGCTGTAAAGCATTGAGATTTTGCTTTAACTGTATACTATAAAGAAACATTTTTATTATGTATTAAACTGTAACAAATAGGCTTTGCATGGTAAATATTAATTCCTGTTTATAAATAATGTCTCCACTTAGATAAGGCAGAAAGTTAAACCTCTGAATTACTCAAAATATCAGGATTTTATGGAACTCTCAGAGAGAGATTTGAGGATGGCACAAACTTAGCAATCAGGGTAAATTTACACTAGATTAGTTGTGCCAATATGCTTTCTTAGGTAGACAGTCTGTTTCTTCCAGCTTTTCATATCTTTTCAGCTTCACTAGTCTAGAATTTTACCTCTCTGTGATCAGGTAAAATAATCATAAAATCACTGACACTTGTGCAGAATTAATAATTAATTAAAAATGGCGCCTTTAAGTGGCAAAATGATTTATCTACAAGAATCCTTCCTCTCTTTTAAGATAATGCAATCTGCATGAGTTAGTTTATCCAGATACAGTAGATCATGGAGAGACTGTACCCTTTGAATGCTGCTGTAGGGTTGTACAGAATTAAGAGCTTTGTCCAGGGTTGAAGCCTAAAGACTTCTAGTGATAATTTTTATTTGAGTAGCTATATTTTGATTACCTTATTAGTGTAGTTGCCAGATAATAATAACTAGTTGGCTGAGTTTAAGTACTGGTGAGAATTTTTAATTATATATTTTTTCAGTTTAGTTTCTTTCTTTGGAAGTCACCTCTTCTCCACATCAGTAATCCTTGGTTTCTTTAACCGACCTACATGACTTTCCCCAGCTGTTTATACTGTCTGGATGTTCTTCACTGTCAAACCTATTCCACATTTATCACTTCCCCATTCTCCTGGTCTTCTTGCCCTCATACATACAGTACCTTGAGCTCTTGGCTGGGTCTTCCTTCCCCAGATGCCCCCAGTTCTCTCCATTTCATGCCTCTCTTGGTGTGGGCAGTTGGGGGAGAAGGAATGCCTGTGCTGTGCTGGTGTGAGCAGCTGTGTGCCCTCCTTTTCCTGGCTGGCTTCAGGTGAGCTGGCACAGTGAGCTCTGCTCTCCTGGCTGTGCCTGTATTCAGGTCAGTAAAGGAGTTTCTCCTCTCTGGCCTGTTGAAAATTTTCACAGTACTTGGTATTTTTGAATCTCCTGTTCTCTGTCAAATTGAAGTTCAGCTGATGAACTCAAGAGGTGTGTTGGAGGCAAGATGGTGAGGAAAGATGACAGTGTGTTCATGTAAACCTCGTTTTCATATGAAATCAGGCTAAGGTGAAAGTGCAGTCAACATGAATGTGTGAAAACAAGCAGGTAACCTTGTGCACATGACTTGTTTAATCCCTCTTGACTCCATATGGGTTAAAGCCAATTAGCATGAAAGTACTGCTGAATCACATATGGTCATGTTTATTTGTGCTTTTTCATTTACTTAAATGGCAGACTTGTGAGTTCTAAATGCCCTCTGTATTGATGACTCCATCCCATATTTCTCTTTAAAGAAAGAAGCTGTGATGGAGAAATGCAGATAAAATTGACTAATTGACTGAAATAATTGAACTGTCGAAGTCATGTAGTAGTTTACCTTTGCTGTACATGCACTTTTCATTTAAAATGCTTTTAACTGTTAGCTTAATAGGCTTCATACATTGACTTTAATTAAAAATGTTTACTAAGTAAACTAAAGGTAATCACAAATAAGCATTTTTTCAGAAATTTCAAAGGCTTGCAATATTGAAATTTGCTCCCCATGAATATATATCAAGATTAGTGATGTTTAGGGTCATATCCTATTAAATTGGTGCTTAATATATCCCTGCTTAAAGTGCTTTGAGGATTTAAAAAGCAAACAAAAAAAGAACATTGAAGTGTTCAGTCCAGAAGATTGCAGAAGATGCTTGTCACCATGGGTAGAAACCAAAGAAAAAACCTTGAAACTGTAATCCAAAACTTCCAGACAGGGTAGTGACATGAAGCATTTATTTATTTATTTTGTAGTACACTCTATGAATAGTCCAGACTCTGGAGTTTTTTTTCAGAGAGATGGTTATTAAACATGAAAATGAAACAGCCAAGGAACTGTGGGTGTTGTTACCTCTCTAGGCTGAAGTCAGGAGGACCTTTGGCCACAGTTGCTTGTCAGTGAGCAATACTGCTTCACTTAATTAATTTGCAGTCAGATATGTGCTCACCGGCTGAGTTTCCTCCCATGAAATTAGAGCAGGATTCTCATTTCTACTGTGCATCACCAAAAGCTGAGTTGTTTCCTAAAAATACCCTCAGTGGGTTCAAAGGAGCTGCACAGTAGTTTGGGAAGTGTGTGAGTGAGCCTCTCTGCTGTGGCTTCTTAAATTCTTTTCCAGTACTTTTGTCTTAGGTACATTATGCAAGTTCCTGATGATGTTTTCACTGTTTCTGCAGTGATTGGAATTTAATGTGGTCACTGTGACTTTTCTGCTAGGAGAGAAAACTCATTGAAATAAATGTTATCTTCTCTTGGTTTCCTTAGATTTGGTTTAATTCTTAAGGTTTTTACCTAAAACAACTTGATTGAAAGTAGTGGTGTAGTTGAAAGCACAATGACTGTAAATGATTTGGAGCATGAGGGTAGGAATATTGTATATTCCCGCAATGAAAATTCTAAATCAACACAGTTACTAATTGTCTTCTATCATGCATTTTTTCCTAATTCCTAAGCTAAAATGTGTATAAGAAGATTTTTTTCTGAATAAAATAGAGATATGGAAGTACTTATTTTTACATGCATTTTGTTTTCATGTGTTTTCACAACTTATATTTCAGTTGGCCTGTAACAACTAATGTTTAAAGAAAGGTAAGGCTTTGAGTGAATATGTAGTAAAGAAACTATTTTAATGTATGTATTTTTATACAAAATAGATTGAGTCACTTGATACAAAATAAATTGTTTTAAAAAATGTTCTTTACAAAATTTTTAAAATTATTATTTCTATTTTAAGTGGGTTTGGAACCAGCACCTCTTTCTGTATCTGAAGAACGACAACTTGCAATTCTGACAGAGCTACCTTTTGTAGTTCCTTTTGAAGAAAGAGTAAAGGTACCTAATTTCTAATTTAATATGCAATTGGTTTCTTTAGCTTTTTGTTTTCAGTGAGTGTAAAAAGCACTTAGTGAAGTAGAAACTGGATTGATTCCCTACAGAAGAATATGGCAGTCTGCACTGTTTTTCTTCAGTACTCATGCAGCAACTAAACATTTGAAGTTAATAACTTCTCTCTTACTTTCCAACTTACAATATTAATAATAATAGTAGCATTAAAGTTAGAAACATTTATTCTGAGAGAGATGAGAGCAGTTTGCAGTCCTGGCTCAGAGATGGCCCTACATGACTGCACCCTCTTGTGGTGGCACAGCACCGGCTGGTTGTGTGTCTGTACCAGAGTGCAGGGTCACACCTGGAGACTTGGGAGCACTGGGTGGGTTTGCTCCAAATGAGATAATGGATTTCCATTTTGGGAAATTAACACCTAGAGATTAAGTTCCTACATTCATAGCTGAGTAGCTGAACTTTAATAAGAGTGTATAGCTTAAAATATGCAAGATTCTTGTACTTGATTGATTGGATTTGCTTTTGAATGATTTTGAGATTTTATAGATGTAATTGTTAGTTCTGTTACCCATTTCAGTTTGCATCATAAATATTCTTAAAGCTTTTTTTCTGTTAAGCACATTTTTTTTAAACTGGTTTAGTTTTCAACAGTATCAGTTACTTAAAAACTGGTCCCTAAACTGTCATGTTGAGTTTCAAGACACTGTCAAGGCAATGAAGAGTAATTCCATAGGGAAAGTCAGTCTTTCTTTGTCAAAACAGACAGAGGCAGCTTGGTAGAAAATGTGTGGTTTTTTATCAGGCTTCTATGAAACAGTTGTTCCAATAAAACATCTTACTACTGTGTGGCAATCCCACACTAGGATTACAGGGAAATTATAGGAACTGACCTCAAGCAGGGATCTCTCTATGTCATGACTTAGTCACTGCCTTCCAACCTCTGGACTTCTTAAAGCTGTGTTGAGATGCACACATGTTATGTTTTTGGAATTCATAAAGCTGTTTTTTGACAATTGGAATTTATAGAACCTTGTGTGCTTTTATCACAAAAACTGAAGTAGCAGTGGCATGGAGAGCTTGGAGATACGGATAAAGCTACAACTGAACTTCTCTAGTTCAAAGAGGAGATTCTCTTATACTGTGTTTGAGAACAAGTGTATACAGTGCTTTTTGTATAATAATGGGAGTTGGCATTCCTTTGGAGTTTCCCACTGCCTCTACAGAGCAAGTTGCAATAAGGGAAGAGAACATCACAACCATAATAAAGTTTTTTTTTTTTTTCCTTTTGGTCAGTTTCTGTCTATTGCTCTGTAATTTAATATGGTAAGCTCCGTGCTGCTTGTGTATGTGGGTTGTTTCATATGCCCGTTCGTATTCTGATTTCCTCATGCCATTTTTATCTTGACTTACCAGATAACAGATACTCTTAAAAGCAATTGCGGAGTCGAGTTCCATGGTAGGCTCTTTCTGGCCCCAGGGAGTGTTTTCCCCTTCAGCCTTAAGGCACATTGTGGTGTACCTTTCAGTCTGTGGGAGGTAATGAATTCAAGTTGTAGCAAGTACCTTGGTTCTCACCTCCCTAGGCCCTACTTTGGTCAGCTTGCCTATGGTGATGCTGCTTCCCATGTGTGTGCTTCAGTCAGCATTGCTTGTTTTTCTGTGTTTGTTTGAAGTCTTTGCAAATGCTTCAGTTGTGCATTAGAGTTCTCATTTTCAGGAATAACATATCCATGAACATTGGGTTATGTAGGGAGTCAGAGTCAGTACCAAAATGAGTTTTGCTATGAAACATAATACCAGATGATTTTTTCCATCTAGAGTTGGGTAGCAATAATGAATAAACTATATCTAGTTCTGCTTCAGGAAGGAGAGTGGTAGTGAGCATATTCTCATGCTCTGTACATAAAAAAGGTGCCTATGGCTACATGTCTGTGTTGATGTTATAAAACTGTAGAAAAATTTAGGCCAGAAGGGACCTCTGGAGGTGCTCTAGTCCACATCCTTCCTCATACAAGATTAACTTCAGGCTCGGATCAGCATGCACAAGGACTTGTCCAGATGAGTTCAGTCTATCTCCAGAAATGGAGATTTCACAAACTCTCATGTAACCTTTTCCCATACCGAATCACTCCTATTATAAAATTCTTTCTTTATGTCCATCCCTTGTTTTTCTTTCTGCAGCTTAGGACTATTTTCTCTTGTTTTCCTGCTGTGTACCTTAGGAAAGATTCCTGCTTTGTCTATACTGTAATCTTCCTGGGTGGAAAGCATCTTCTCCACTAGCAGCAGTTGCCCATAAAACAGTAGATTTGAGACCTTACTCTACCTTTGTTTGCTGTGGTCAGATTTCCTCTTTCATGGTAAATTTGCTGTTTTTAAAAATCACTGCAGACTCTTAATTAATCTTCTTCATTAAAAATGGTCTGACTTATTACTGGGAGATTATATCCCTTGGAAAATGTACTAGACTATTTATTGAATAGGGGAATGATGTCATGAGGGCATATAGTAAACATACACTCCCTGGATAGAGGGAATACTATTTAGGCAACCCCATCCCGTGCTACATCTTGGCATAGAAGCACAGTTAGCTACAGTTACTCTTCAGGGGAACAGGTTCCTGTTGTGAAGACTTGAAAATGGACAGTGTCAAGTTCAATTTGTACTTCAGTTGGCATAATTGTTTTGAACTTTTATGATGCTCTGGTTCTTTTTTTTTTTAATATGGCAGTAATATCCATGATTTTAGTCTGAATTATTTGTTCACTGCTTATACAAGGGGAACTGGTACCTATTTTCTTATTACTGAGAATGTTCCTGGACATTTCAAACAGCAACAAAAAATTATTTACCAGTATTGAGAATAACCTCTGTGTGTGTAAAATAATCATGGGACTTTTTCCCTTTGCTTTTGAATATTTTGCATTTCAGAACTCTGAGAGTTAGGGAGAGGAAACTGGAAGCACTGGCACAAGTCTATAGATGTGCCTCTTCATGTAGAAAGAGCTGAGGATGGTATCTTAGCACAGAAAAGTTCTTTGCATTTCTGTCCCCCTCCTCCTCTCCCATGGGTCATGGCTCTGTATTAAGTTTCTGCAGCTCGATGAGAGAGAAGACAAATCACTTGAGAGTGAGTGCCAGAGGCAGGTCAAAGCACAGTAACAGTAGTGAATAACCATCTCTCATTGATTATTTAGATCTGCACATTGACATGATTGCTCTTTTCACTCATTTTAACAGATTTTTCAAAGACTGATCTATGCTGATAAACAAGAAGTTCAAGGAGATGGGCCATTTTTGGATGGAATTAATGTCACTATCAGAAGAAATTATATTTATGAAGATGCTTATGATAAACTTTCTCCTGAGAATGGTAGGTTTACAGTTAAATTATCAGCTTGTTATAACACTCTATTGTTCTTACCATGTAGCTCCATATTTGCTTATTTGACTGTAGGTATGCTGTAGATGTATCAGCTCTGAGATGTGCAGTCTGAATAACCTCTTTACAGCCTATTTTTATGGTGCTTTTCTTCCCATTTGCTCATCCAAATAATTGTAATTTGTATATTTTTCTATCTAATTCATTAGATATTAACTGCTTTGGTAATCTTTGCCAGCAAATACATATGGACTGAGCAGGATTTGGTCGGTACAATGTGTCTGGGCAGGGCTCTTTTTAATGATGGGGATGTAGTACTGTAAGTTTTACTACGTTGAAGTAAATTGCATGTTGGTGCAAATCTGTGTGAATATTGCACTCACAATATTTTATATAAATACAATTTTCAAATAATTCTTGGATCTCTTTTAAATATTTAGTAGGATTTTTTATCCTCCTCTACCTATAGTCTTATCCACTTTTCTTTTTGATGACCTTTTCTACAAAGTTAATATTTCACAAAACTAAATATTCCAAAATTCAAGCCAGTAATAAGAGTTTTGCTACTATTTACTAGGTCAGTTTTTATTCTAGCATATGTAGTTTGTGTGTGTAGTTACATGTTTTTTTGTCCATACAAAACTGAAGCAGACAATTGTATTTGAGTTTGTCTCTCTCCTTTCTCTGCAGAACCCGACCTAAAAAAGCGCATTCGTGTTCACTTGCTTAATGCACATGGTCTTGATGAAGCTGGTATTGATGGTGGTGGAATTTTCAGAGAATTTCTGAATGAGCTCCTCAAGTCAGGATTTAACCCTAACCAGGGTTTTTTTAAGACCACCAATGAGGGACTGCTTTACCCAAACCCTGCTGCACAGATGCTCGTTGGAGACTCATACGCCCGACATTACTACTTCCTTGGGAGAATGCTTGGAAAGGTAAAACCAGTGTTCTGTGCTAAAAGGTGTAGCAGTACTGAAGTTACTCAGTAATGTTTTCATCTGATTAGGAGGAGTGGATGGGAAAACCAAACTGTTTTCCCAGACTTAAGAGACAGTAACTTGGAGATGTTGGGTATGAATGTTACTACTATGAAATTTCTGGTTGATTTCAATGAATTATATACTTGGGAAATACAGGAAATTTGTGTTATCCTGACTGCCAGTTGAGCAAATTTTGCATATATTTGCTTCTGTGTATCTCCTCATGCCTTAAGGTTAAGTTGATCGAAGTCGCCAGCTCTACTCTGCATGTAGTGATTTTGGAGCTTTTAGGAATATGGCTGCAGTTACATTTCCATCATTTGGAATAAATGAAATGAATGTTTTAAACCGTTCCTAGTTGCATGAGGTATATAGATCTTGGCAGCATTTAAAATTTGCCATCAGCATTTACCATACTTAAGAACCACATGCAAATTACTTTTCACATATTCTGTTTGGGGTTTTGTACATTTTGCATATTTCTTGAGTTTTAGTGCTTGATAATTCAGTGATAAGAACGTTCAAAGGCTAATAGATGCTGAGCTAGATGAAAAATGAAGGGGGAGGAACAAAGAGAGAAACCATTACAAACATTAATTACCTTCAATTTTCTTTTATAGTCAGGTTTAATACTGAGGCTATTTCATTCTAAGCACTTGAAATAATTTTTATAAAGCTAATAATTGTGAAACAAAATTTGGAATACAAATTTCATTTCAGAAAAAAAAAAAAAGTATTAACTGCTACTTACCTTTCTAATACTGAAGGTATTTAAGATATAAAAGTGTCATTTAACTGCCTGAAGTATTTTGGAGGCTAAATGCCTTGCAGTGAGGTTTGATGTGCAGTTGGATGTCTTTGTAGTGTAGCTGGAAATGGTTTCAAGGGATGTTGTTGGTAAATTGGGAATTGTTCAAACAGTGCTGTGCTTGGGAGTTGCCAGTCAACTGATTTAGACAAAGCTGCCTCTTTGTAAGCAAATTCCCTGCTAATGCATCCTAGCTACTGCCATATCCAAACTTCTTAAAGAATGGAAATCACAAATCAGCCATTTCAATAAATAATCTATGAGTGATGTTCCCACTCCTGTCGTACTAATTTCAGTACTAATTCAGTACTAATACAGTAGTTGATAATTATATCTGATACTACGTATCCAAGCTTCATTTTCTTTCTGCATGTAGAGATTTTTGCAGTGGGAAAGCAAACACTTGTGGTATTGTTAAGGAAGTTACTTTACCACAAAAATGTTTTGTGTATATCTAGGAAGGAGGCAGGGATCTGCTGTCAGGGGAAGTTTGAAACATTATTTTAAAAAAAGATTGTAATTTTGAGTCTTCAGTTTCCTCTGTGAAAACAACATATTGCCTTCAGTAATTGAATTTCAAATATTAGCATAGAGACAGAAGTTGCAAAATGTGTTTTATCTCACAGAGTGATACAAGTAGAGTTTTTTTGTCTTTTTAAAATCAGAGAATCTATTATTTAACATTTTGAAAGCATAAGTTGTATTTGCAGTGTGTTTAGATAAGGTAAGAATTGACAGTGCTACTTAATAATTACCCTTGCCCAGGTGCACAGACACCTTTTTAGTAGTGTATTTAGAGACCTGGTGAATTAAACAGAAAGATAAGGCACGACCATACTATTCAAAACCTGCCAGTATTGTGATCTTGGTTAGGTTATTGAATACCCACTCATCCGTTTTCAAAAATGTGTCCATTTTATGCTTTGCACAGGGTTATTTGAGAGCAATAGTGAATTATTAAAAGCCCCTTTGCAAACAAAATAGATATAATGCAAAGGAAGCAATCAGACATCCACAGCAATTTCTTATTTGTGGAAACGAGTATATAAAGAGTGCTGCCACCAAAAACTCTCACGTAAGAAGCTTCAATGTTATCAGAAAACAAATACATTAAAATACAATAATTTATAGAAGTTCTCTGTCTCTTAGTAACCACTTCATACTAATATCCAAATGCATTTAACTTTCAGGACCATAAAGTCACACCTAATTCAGTTTTTCTTGTCATCAGGAAGTTTCTAACAGCTTGGCATCTTCTTTGTTAATTGGTCAGTTCAGAAGCAGAAACATCTGAAAATTTAAAACATATCTTGAAAAGTGCTTTAGCTGAAAATGTTAATAATTTTAATCCTGAATAAATTACTGACTTTTGGGTGTATTATTCTGGGTAATGAAGAAAATAAAATCTTTGTACAAAATGCATAGCTTGATCATGCAGTCACTGGATGAGCAAAAGGCCTTGTAGAAATAGTACTGTGTGATCATGTAATTGCATATGTTGTCTGAAATCATCCTTAAAAAAAAAAAAGAAAGAAATGAGTTTGCTTAAACAGCAGCTACTCAAACACTTCCAAAGTTTACATTTCTCAACTGTCAGTGACTTTACCTGAAATGTAAATATTGTCTTAGCACTGGTGCCTTTTAAGCATTTTCCTTTCTCTTCCTTAAAGGTTAAAGCTCAGCTTGCCGTGCACACCTTTGGTAAGAGTCTCCTACTGCCAGAGGGGTTTGAAACTCTCAGTGTTGCCCACTGGAGGCACATCTGGGACTCTCTGAGTCCCAGGCTTTGCTTGAGAGCCAAAGGTGTCCTGGGGACTGTCAAGAATGTTCAGACAGAGGAGTTCTAAGCCCAGATCCTCATTGTTGTCCTCTCTGGAAAGTAAAGCCTTCTTGTCCCAAGCGGTGTCCCAGAGGGATGGATGGTCCAGCTGCTCTGATGCTTTTGCTCTCTTGGTAGTTTTGGGCTGTGAGCAGGCTCCTGGTTTGGTTCCACTTCCTTTCCACATGCAGTAGTTGTTGTTTTGGCTGCACTAAAAATCTCCCCATGTACAGACTCTGCTGTGTTGTGGAATTGGCTCAGGAGAACACAAAAGGTGCTTTTTTAACAGGCTGCCAAGAAGCAACAAAGGAAGGAAATTTGGAAGCAACACCTGAGAATATTAAATAAGATTTTTCTCCATGCTGATTCTTGAGTGGTCTGCTGCAAACCACAAAAGAAGGAAACATTGGTTAACTATTCCAGCAGAAACAGTGATGGAGAATTAAATCTGAACTTCACCATGTTCTGACTTAAACTCAGTCTAGTATACAACATATTTCTCCATTTCTAGTTTACATTTGCATTTATTCAGTGATGTTACTGTGACAGATGTTGTGGAAAAGGACATTATTTGCATTTGGAATTCTTTGACATCAAGCTGCTAATTCTCAGGATAATTTACTTAAATTTCATGAAGTACCAGCATTTGTTTAAGAATATGGCAGGAAATCCATAGATAGATTAGTATGATAATTTTTATGGTTTCCTCTTCTTCCCTTTTGACATAAACCTGCTAGTTCTTGCATTTATTTTGTTTTGCAGTGACTGTCTTTGCATATTAAACAGAGTGACTCTGACAGTAGAGATTTTTTTATAATACACTCAGTGTCTTTGAATTTACTGAATTCTACCACCTCTCTTATTCCAGAATATTAAACAGCACTTGTGAGTCACACATTCATGTTGCTGAAGAATGTCTGGTTTTGAAATACAATATTGAGTCCCCTTTTCTAAGCAATAGAACTTGTAGTCCTTGGAAGATGCTAAGATTTTCTGAAAATATTTAGATTTGTTTTGCCAAGACCCAACTTCTGTCTTAAATGATTGGGAAAGCAGTATGGAGAACAAAATGGTTTTTGAGTTGTTATGAACTGAGTCCTTCCTTTTTGGAACCAAGTAAAGAAGTTTCATAGAAAAAGCAGCAAGGATTGAGAAAAACTAATGTGTTTGTTTTAAATTTTAACTTTATTTTGATGGTGGATACAATCTAGGTTTAGTTCTTTGATCACTAATATTTAATGGTGTATAGGAGATCAGTAATTGGCATTGACTTGTGGATATTATATTGATGGAAGACAAAGTTATTTTCCTACGAGTTTTTGTATTTTACTGGTTTAAGATCTAACAGACAATTCTTTGCACATATCTAAATGTTATTAAATATTAAATAAATTTAAAAAAAGTTATAAAATAAGTCCTTGGGTAAAATGAAGCTTTAGAAGAGTAATGGTAGATCAAATACAGATTTTATTACTCTACAAGTAAATGTGGGACCTAATTAATGATTAGATTATTTTTCTGTATATCAGAGAGTGTGCCCTATAGTTACTGCTTGTAACTTTGAATATTGTGCCTGTCTGGAAGGTACAATTCTAAGATGAGCAGTGTCTCTAAAATCTATTCTGCAGAAAAACTAAAGTAGTTCTTAATCGTTCTCTGGCCTTATCTAAGAAGTATTGAATCAGGGGAGTCTTTTACAGCACAATCTGCATCACATCCTAAACTCTTAAATTATAAATAAGCTGCACATATGGAGTTAAAACATTCAAGGAAATGTTTCTAATAACATATTTGAGTGCTGTTTGTGCACCAAAAGCTTGTGGAAAGAAAACAAAGCAAGAAAACTGGACAATGAGAAGTGAGTTTTGTATACTTGAGTATTTGATAGGATGGTGTGTCAAGCATTGCACTGGCACTCTGACTGTTGGAGGGTAGGGTTTTTTTCCTTCTGATTCTTAGGCTGCCCTTTCCCTTTTCTTATTGTTAATTAGACTCACTTTGGCTTGTTTTAAGTCAGTACACCCTTAATTGGTTTGTGCTGCAGCCACAATTAATAGTACTAGTACCTGGAGTGGTAGGTATGGGATTGGTGATACTTACGCAAAGAGAAGGTAATTGCTATAAAGTCTTTGTTTTATTAATTTCAGTTACTTCACACGTGATTTTGTAGATTCAGCATTTTGCTTAAAAAGCAAGTTAGCTGATGATCATTTGTCTCAGAAATTTCTGAATCTGATATGGAATCAAAACAGGAATTTACCATGGAAAGTGGTCCTTTAATGATAAACTTCTAGTGTGGAAACAATCCTAAGAGAGCAGAATTGATACCTTGTGGAAGTTACTTCATGATTTATGAATGCAGATGTAA
The DNA here is from genome assembly GCA_027886175.1 of Phylloscopus collybita. Taxonomy (NCBI): domain Eukaryota; kingdom Metazoa; phylum Chordata; class Aves; order Passeriformes; family Phylloscopidae; genus Phylloscopus; species Phylloscopus collybita. The sequence goes on from JAJNNQ010000002.1 coordinate 7,412,765, forward strand.
ACTAATCTGAATCTATTTTCTGACACAATTCTTCAGCATGACAATTCCTTTGTGTACTGGTGCATTTAAAAAAACCAATTATCTTTTGATTACAAATAGCTGTGTTAGTAGTAACCTTGTAAATATATGTCTAGTGCTAAAAGACTACTGAAATGTGGTATTTTAACTCTAAATCTTTAGGGAGGAAAAGTGTTTATTGATGGATTGTGATATTTATTGGGTCATAATGTATTTAAATTTTCTTTAATGCATATGTTAGTGATTGTTTACCGTGATAAAGTGCATAGAGGTCTCTGCAAGGAGTTCTGCATGGAAAGAATTACCTCATGTCAGTGGTCACTCCTCAATTAAAAGTTCCATTAGCAGATGATTCCTGCTTCTGGTTTGTGTACTGATTGCATTTTATTGCCTCTAAATCAGGTTCCTAGACAGGGAATAAATAAACAGTTAGAGTGTGTGGTAATGGTATCCTGATCTTTTTTCACAGCTGGGAACACCTACATCCTTTTCAATCAATTAGGTTTGGAATATTTACTGAAATTCTTAAATTGGTTTGAACTTTAAAAATTACTAGTTTCACTGCTATTAAAATACAGATTTATGTTAGAAACATATCCAGAGGTTATTTATATAATAATATTGTTTCAGAAGCGTGTCAGAAGATTAAACTTAAATAAGTAGGAGTAGTTTTCCTTTTATCTTAAAGTTCTTCCTAAATTATGTTTTAAATTTGAGACAAGAAAAATCTATTAAGCCTTTACTGGAACTTCAGTAATGAATGATAACTCTCAGTTATCCAGTGCATTGACAGGTATCTGTAGTGCTTTCCTCTCTCATCCCTCAAACCCCCCCAAATGACATTCATAGCAATTTATATCATATTTATGGCATAAGTTACAGAGGTAACTGTTCCTATTAAATGAGAAAGCAAGTATCAAGCTGATGAAATGGTAGTTTTCTGCACGTGCTGGCATTTCTGAAGCACTCTGTTTTGGTAATAAACATTAATGTAGTTAGCATCCTAAATTCCTAGAATAAAAACGCTAGTGTGACTTTCCGTTTTTTAATTAAAAATTAACTCAAGGTCATTACAGTTGATATGATCCAGTGAAGTCTTTGAGAATGGATCCTTACATTTTCCTGTGTTCATGGCTTAGGATTTGGTCTGTGCTGCCACACCCTTGCCATTCATGTCAGGGATTTGCACTGACTGCAGCACCTGTGACAGGCAGTTCCTTCGTGCCTGAGTCTTGTCACCCCAAGTCTCCGAAACTTCTATAAACTTGTACTTACTGACCTTCAAATTCCCACTGAGTGGGAAATCTGAAGTAAAACCAATTTACAAAAGGCTTTTTCTAAAAAAGTAATGATTTAGAAATCTGATGATATTCACACTGCTGCAAGGGCTATTAAAGCGCACAGAAGCCTAATTACAGGCATCAAGCTGTGGAATTTTGGACTTCTGTTCTTTTAAAAGATAGAACAAAGGCGAGCTATGAATTTTCACAGTAATGCAGGGAAGAGAATGCACCAGATTTTCCATTACTGTGCTGGTACGAATGCATCTAGAGATCTGCTGCTGCTCAGAGGCTTGGAAACAGTGACTGAGAGCTCCCAGGTAATGGGACACATTGCTTTGAGACACACACCTGAGAGAATTAATTTTAATTTACCATATTGGCTTTAGAAACAATATCATTTGGGATTTGTTCACTTTAAAGCATGTTATTAAGCATATCTTTAAGAAATTATTTTATCTAGAGATAACTGAATGTTAGCTCTAAAAATGCTTCAAAAATACGAGTATGTGTTAATTTTAATTTAATTTAAGTTTTTAGTTTAATCTTTTTCACTAGGGTTGAAAAGTCTCTGCTGCCCCCAAAGGCTTTGTGAGTGTGATATTTCTAGGATATAAATAATAAGGTAAAAGGAAGTTCTAATGGTTTTGCTATTTTTCGATCATTTTTATTAATGGTTCTGTACAGCTTTGAAGATCTATTGCACTCTGTAAGTGCTAAGTATTATTTAATAGTAACTGTTTAAAATTACTGAAATAGAAAGGGTTGTGGTCCTGGGGCTGATTATGGAAAGAACTGAATTTAAGTCCAGTCATTTACTGCCTTATCCCAAAAGCCATGCATCTTTCTAGGGATATGACTTTAGCATTGTTTATGCTTTAAAATACAGTTCTGGGTTGTGAAGGATTAATGGAAAGTAGAAGCAGTGACTGATTATTTTTCTTGAAAGAGATTTTAGTTGAAATAATACATGAGAGAATTAGTTGTAGACCTGAAAGTGTAAGTAAAGGCACCAAAGCTGCCTTACAGGGAGGGAGGTTTAGTTAGTTCATCTGTGAAATTGTTTACGCAGTTTGAACCTTACTCAGCACGTTGTAGTGGTCATGTAACCTCGACTGTGTACAGCTAAATCTGGCTGAAATTACTCTAATTTTGTCCAAATTTAAAACATGGTGTGAAATCTTTTCTTTCTGAAGAGCAGTTTCCTAAATCTTGGGGCCATACCTGAACAATACCTTGTGTGACTACATACTACTTAAATGATATTGTGATAGTTATCATCTGTAGTTCCTGTCAGGCATTATTCTTACTTTGCTGAAAGGAGAAAAGTCCTCTTTATCCAAAGTGCTGTCATTCTTCTCTTTTTGCCACTATGTACAGCTGTCCTTCAGCCCAGATCCTTCTCCCATAATATATTACAGATTGCATGCCTGTGTTCTGAAGGGTGCTTGCATTAAAGAACTGTTTCTTGTTTTTCCACATCACAGATCTGTACTGAGTGCATTCAGTATATTCGTGTCTGAACATCATATTTTTCATCACTTCAAGTGCCCACATTGTGATCTGTGTCACCAAACTGAGTAAAGGCCAATCCCTGTAGCAATCAATTACTGTTGAACTATACTGTAATCACAGGTAGCTGAGATTATTTAAAAGAGAACAACAGGCTTCAGACTGCATGTGAAATGAAAACTTATTAACTGCAGTAGGCTTTCTGTTACTTTGGTGGTTTTTAATATTCTAGTGTGTTCTGCAGGCATTCACAAAAAGGGGAGACGGGTGGGTGAAATTCCTTTTACTGAATACTACTTTTTCCATAGTGAAACAATTATTTGTGGCTTTTTAACTGGGAGAAAACCTTATTTTAACCATCTCTTCAGAAAATAGAAAAGGCTTGACATAATTAGGAGAACACTGGGTTGGGAAGTACTAAAAATAATGTTACTGAAATATAAATTTCAGAAGCTTTTAAGTTATTTTTTTGATATATAGAGATGTCAACTTTAACTAAAGAGCATCCCTAATCTGCATGAGTTTGAAAGAGTGCTGGGAAATCCAGGCCAATTGTTTGGGAATGTGTCACCCTGTGAGCATTACAGTGCTTGTGGGATTGCCCTTGATGGGAACATCACCGTCTCTGCTTCAGACCAGCTTCTTGGCCCAAGCTTGTACCTGCAAACTGCACTTCTGTCCAGCTGGAGTGTTCATATCCCAGCCTTCCAAGGAGACAGAGCTGTATAGGGTCAGTTGAGGTTGTTTGTGTTGACCCCCACGTCTGAACGTTAGAAACTGGATCTGATGCCGAATGTGACCACCAATCTCTCCTTTCATGAATTCCTCTCTGGACTTTTTGCCTTACATAGGCCTGCTGCAGTTTATGGGCTGCAGGGTAGAGACAGTGGAGTCAGGGGCTCAGATAGGAAAGCTGGGAATGGGAACTGTCAGAATTCATCATAGAAGGGCATCAGTCTCATCATGATTACTGCAGAGTGAAAGGAAATTTGCAAAGGGATGAGAGTACTAGAAGTTTGAGAAGAGATTAGTTTTAAAATAGACATTGGTTAAGCTTGCTTGCTTTGATCTCCTGAAGCAGTGTGTGAACAAGAAGCTCTGAAGTAGACATCTCTGTCCAGAGCAAGCCAAGTTTCTCCCATCAGTGTTGTTGCTCATGGGCTGTGAGAGAAAGAAAGAGGACAAGTTCTGTGTGGACAGCATGACCATATATTGTATTAAAAAACTTCATAAGTGTACTCTAATGATGCACCTTCACACTGCAGCTGATTCATCTGGCAGCTGCTTTCCTCTGGTAGAGGTGGTCACCATTCCCTTGCCTGTTGCTGATGCTGGGCTCCTGCCTCCTTGATGTTGATGTTGCAGAAAACCAGTTCAGACAGGCAAAAAACTAAGCTTAAACTAGGGTAACTTAGAGCTCCCCATGGCAGTATTTTCAGTATGGAAAACAAGAAAGGAGGGAAGTCTTCCTCTTGGCCATTAGATTACTTTTAGTAAAAAAAATCCCCATCAGGGTGGGCTTCTATGGGCAGCTGGTGAAAAATATGGTCCTGCAATTCCCACCTCATTTCAGCCATGGCTGTGAGCTGGATCTTACTCTAATTTAAAAGAAACTTCAGTGTCCATGCTGTGGCCACCAACACCCACCCACCCTGCAAACCCCAAATCCAACACAGCACTAATAATTAGCAAGTTTTGAACTTTCTTCAGGTTGTAATGACCCTGTAGCCTCTGCTGCACAACTGCTCTGCTTGCAAACAAACCCGGGGGAATCAGCAGCTGATTTGTTTCATTGTGCTGGCAGGAATGTGTGGAATCACATTTTTTACCAACAACAGATAGTTTAATCAGTTTATGCTGACTGAGAAACAGAAAAGTTAGATGGAATCCAGAAAATAAAGTTTCTGTTTATTTACTCATATTGTACACACCATTTCTCAGCATCTCTGCAAGTGCTGGGACTATAATGGTGACAACAGTAAAGTCATCATGACTTTATTCACCAGAGTTTTAGTGCATTTTTTTATTGAACTTTATTAGGATAGCTTGACTTTCAAACTAATTAAAACACTACTGTTTGTCTTCTTTCCAAAAATACTTTATTTTGAATATGCAATCACTTAGCTAAGAGGGAGTAATTAAAGTTATTCTCAAGTTGCACAATTTAGTTTATTTAAAAATGCTTTATATAGTTTTTAGATGAAGTTATAAATGTTCACTTTGGAACTACCTGAAGATTAATAGTGATGCATTTGAAATGCATTATTTTTTTATTGATTCTTAATGTAGTAAATTACTGAAGTTATTTGGCAGCAAACAGAAATAGCCAGTGATGTTGTTCACATTTATTTTCCTGATAGCATCACAATTTGCATTAATTGCATTGCAGCTGCACTCACTTATATTAAAAAGCTTCTACCATAATTAATCCTTTTTATTTCAAATCATTTTGGCACAATTTCTAGCAATAAACACTCATAAAAGACAGACACTTGAAAAATAACATACAAGTTTCTTCAATATACCTATTGCTGTTTTTTCCTGACAAGGAATTATTGATAGGCTTCTAGGATCAAGTGTTGGAAGTGGTAAAGACTTTAGACCAGTCTGAAAAATGCTAAGTGGATTATTTTGCATAAAAAATAGACAGGTTTTGAATTTGTGTAATTAACCTGTGTTTAGAAAATACCTTGATTTATGTCTACATTTGTATTTCAGTTGCATACATTATGGAAATTTAATTTATAATCCATTTAGCTGATGTGATCATAGTTTTTAGTGCTATCATTTATTAGTCCTTGTATATTAAATGCTCTAAAGGCTTAAACCTGCCTTGTGTAAAAAATTACACCTCTGCATTTACATTTTATGAGTCATAGATGGAATTCCATTTTAAATTCGGGTAGCTTTGATATATTTAAGGAATTACAATAGCTTTATTGTTACTAATGCAGGAACAGCAAACACTGACCTTACACATTGCAAATTAATGATTTATCCCTCTAGTTTGCTTTTAAAGTCAACTATACAAATGAGGATTTTGACTTCTACACCTTGAATAAATCATATGGCTCTAAATATAATGCACCCTTTGGCTTTGAACTCGTTACTCTCAGGTTTTTTTGCAAGGTCTAACTCACCTCATAGAAAAACGTTCTTTCAAAAGTTTAAGGAATTTAAAGTCTTTGTTGGAATATCATTGAGTGATTAGAGCTACATCTATTAGTCTTTTTTTCAGGTTTTTTTGTTGGTTTTTTTTTCCCCTTAGTGGGATTCCTTTTCTAAGCTTGCAGCAGGTCATGGAGGAATTAAATAATGCCAAAACTCTGCTCTTGGAGAGTTAAAAGGGAACAAACAATGATGTTATGTTGGTGATGGTTTTTCTGATCAGCCTGTCAGTGATATTAATGTTCTGTAAAGATTTGGTTGTCATTGGTAGAGATGCTGATGTGACAGACTGGACAATGAGAAAGGCAGCATGTGCCAGGAATGGGTCTTTTCAAAGCAGTGCCCCTTCATTCAGAATAGCTCTGAAGGGTACACCTCTCATTCTTCTGAGAGCTGCCATAAGTACTTTTTTCTTCCAATCAATCAGCATAATCAATTGTTACTGACTTAATAAAAATAATGCAAAGATACTTTGCATTACATGGAAATGTGCTCATACAGTAGATGAACCTAGAATGGTGTTGCTGGAGTTTGAAAATTCTTGAGGATACTTTTGAGTTTGCAGTCAAAACACATCTTTCGTGAGTGCTGCAAATTTGGGTCGGGTACATGTTTGGTTCAGTAATTTTTTGACATCTGTAGCAGTGTCAGGCATAGAAAGGATTGGACCTGTGATACAGTCAGAGCTGGTAAACTCTTGGCTTGGAAACAAGGATGTTTTGACTGTGGCAGTAGTGCAGTGGAATTCACTAAACTTGCACCAATGCGTCTGTGTAACATGCATGAGATGGTTTCTGTTAGTTTAAAATGTACTGGGTTTACAGAGTTATTTTAAGGGGATGAGGGGGATGACAGTTCTACAAGTAATGATTGGTATGAATAATACTGCTTGTGATGGTGCTAATGGAAGCAGAGATGTAAACTTCTTTTGTAAGACATTCTTGATGCAGCTGCATTGTCCTTTAACAAACCTTGCTTTTCCTGAAAATAAAAGCAATTTGGGTAAGAAGAGTAATGACAGATAAGCAATGACCTTGCATTTTAAATCACAACATAATTTATTTGTGAGATTTGGGACCTTGGTATTTCCAAGAATATTCACATCTCAAATTTTGGATGAATATTCTTAAATTTGTGAAATATCTGCGCTATTTCCATGCCAGAAGAACCTACTCAGGCACTGAGTTAAGACAGAATTACCCAAAAGTTGAGAGACAATTACCTTTGGAATTCCTGCATGTACAACAATAAAATATAATGTGCTTTTAATTGCTTTGTTTTTCAGGCTCTTTATGAAAATATGCTGGTGGAGCTGCCATTTGCTAGTTTTTTCCTCTCAAAATTATTAGGGACAAGTGCTGATGTTGACATTCATCATTTAGCTTCACTAGACCCAGAAATGTACAGAAATTTGCTTTTTCTCAAGAGCTATGAAGGAGATGTGGAAGAACTTGGACTAAACTTCACTGTGGTAAATAATGACCTTGGAGAAGCACAGGTAAGAATGACTTTGAATTTTTTTCTTTTATCTGTGACTGATGAATCTTTACTATCCCTATAAAATAAATTTTTAATTTAATTGTGGTAGGAAACAAGAGTTAAAGATGCTGTGAGGCATCAGTTGAGATTCTGACTCAATATTTGAAGTAGAGAGTAACGATGCACTTAAAAGTAACTTCTGATGATGACTTAAAGGTCTTGTCTTTTTAGGGGTAAACTGCAGTGATTATTTTCCAGGTCATGCATATAAAGTTCTATTGCCTGGGAATGTTTCTTGAACAAAAATATGTTGTTTCTTCAGTTGCAGTTGTTGGAATAGGAAAATTTAGATGATGTGTAAACTACAGAAGTACTGCCTGGTTTTAGAATTGCAGTTAGCAGTCAGAGAGGTTTTAAATAGTAATTATAGTAAAGACCCTTTATTGTGAGATAAGCGTCGTCTTATCTGTAAATTTCAAAGTAAGAGAGCCTGAAGTTTGACCAACATTAATTTTTTTTTACCCCCCACACTTTTTTTAAGGGTTGAGATACCATATTAGTCAAAGGGCATAAATGGTGTTCAGTGCTTCTAAAAAGCAGTTCCTTAGGTCCTTAACTGTGAGTTTTTAACGCAGTTGCACCATATAATTTGATTACAGCTTTTATTTGCTCTGCTGTATGTACTAAAGATCACTCATAGTAGAAAATAAATGTCACTAGAGCTCTAAAAGCCTGCCTTAGTGTGCTAATGCAGGTAACTTCCTAGGTAAAGTCTTTTGTCATGCTTCCTCTTTAATTTTTGAGGGTTTAAAATTGAGGATTTCAAACTTACATTTGATTATGACATATAATTGGATGAAAAAAGTAGACCTGACCACATAGTGATGAGCAGCACCATCTGAATTCAGCCTCCTCTCATGAGGAAGAAACAAAGACCCCAGAAGGAGGTGAGCAGTGCTCTGGGGTTTGCTGCTCAGGGAAGCTGGGACTGTGCACATCTCCAGTGCAGCAGCACCTCTGAGATGCAGTAACCTGTCCTGGAAATTGGTACCTTGAATTCTCTGCTGGTGCTTAAAGTCATAGCAAGTTGGCTGGCCAAGGCTTCTGCTTGAGCAGTGTCAGGCTTGGATTTTATCTTACTATTGTGTCATCCATTTCCTGCCATTTTGGAAGATCCTAAAGTCTGGATTGCATTCAATTTTAAAATAATACCCTCAGATTTGGGGTTCTTAAAGCGTACTGATGGGGAGAGGCAACAGTTGCCTGATATAAGTAACATTTAATATTATACATGTGCCATAGGTCATTTTCCTCCCTGGATTACACTCCCTCTGTGAAAACATCTGACCTGCACTGTCTTTAGAGAAACTGTCAAAAACTTGAGGTGAAGATGTGATACAGATGTACCCAAAAGCACGTTCTTAGAGTGCCTGCTCTGTGGTACCTTGTGCTCTGCATGGCTGATACTGAACTGAGGTTTGTAACACCCAGACCTTGGGTTCTGGGGTGCAAAGCACCCAAAATGGCAATCCCGGTATTAACTAGGATTTTTAACAGTGAGGGAAAGTCTGTATTCTAAAACTATTTATTTAATTCTGCTTAAAGTAATAGCTTTGTTAGGCTATAAATATTCTGATGCTGGTTTGCTGTTTTTATACTTGAAGAGAACATTTTATCCACGAAGTATCAGCCTCTTTTTATGAGGCTCACTGTACGTTAGCATAATTTAACAGAACCCATTGGTTCTTATCACTGTCTTCTGCCTTTCAATGCAACAAGTCTCTTGTTATACTTCATTTCATTAACTTAATAAACCTCATATGGGTAAATACATTTTGTCTGCTATTTGACTTGTAACCATTGCATACTAATTGATTATGCCAAGGTAAGGCTAATTCACTTTGGGAAAAGAGCTTAATTTGCACTCCTTATGTCGAATGTACATTATACGTACTTTTCAGCTAAACAACCACTTTAGTGTTTAATAAATTAGAGCCCAATAAATGCATCATAAATCTATCATTGTAAATAGCTGTCCTCATGACAGTGTCCATCCACCAATTGTGGCACAAAAGCATTATCTGCAATGAAAGACACATTCAAAAGGGGCTCTATTGCCTCTGTCAGTAGTAGAAGGTAGAAATTCTATTATCAGTGTATTGATTCCAATCCTGTAATGTGCTTTTAGACCCCATTAAACTATTGTCAAAGTGCATTCACAAGAAGTTGAAAAAGGTACTTAATAATTTGCACATTAGACCTGCTAATTAGGGGAGCTATGCCATCAGCCTTATCTTCCAACCCCAGAATAGCTTTTGATAAAGATCTAGCTAATGCAGTGATACCAGCCTACATTTCAGCTGTTGGGTCTCCTGCAGAAATTGGTGGCCAGTAGCAGTCTCAGAGGAGGTCAGCCTGTGGTTACAGGTCTGTATATTGATTTAGTTTTTCCTTTTATCTTGTATATGAGATGGTTATGAAAGGTCTGGAAGAATAAGGTTAACAAATTCAAGAAAATACCTTCTCAGACTTTCCTCCCTCCCCTTCTTTCAGTGAGGAAGGCAAGTTTTGTGGCTGTCCAGGGCAAGAGGGAAATGCAAATACTCATTCCTCTTCCTTCAGAAATGTTGGATACTGTACTCCAGAAACTCGGCTTGAGAGTATCAGCATCAAACATTGATACTTGAGAGTACATGGGTCATAAGTTGAGTGTGATCAGAAGATTCCATAAATAAAGATGTAAGAGCACAAATCCACAGAGAAAGCACTATGATATATATGGCAGTAATTTCTCTGAAATCCATATCATACAGAACTTGGTTTTGGGACACCTTCTTGGGCTTTTTAGCAGGTGTGAATGCCATTGCTGTCACTGAAAATATGCTGACTCACCAAAGGGGCATTACTTGCCTTTAAATTTCTTCGGAGGAAAATTTTGAAGCCTTAAAAAGAGTTTTGAAAGTTTCTGTCTTGACAGCCTCTTTACTAGGATACAGTGGCTTTGATGGATAATTTTAAAGGTTTTTCAGCAGCAAAGTAATTAAGCTGAGGCTGAACCTTCTCAGGCAGACTTGTAACACACACAGAAGATGCATTTGTAGGCATTCATGTGCAATCTCCTACCTGGACTCTTGCGTGAACATCTGGAAAGCAGATGACAAGGAAAGGAAAAAAAACAACAGCTTAATTGGCTTCTTTTCAAAACAGGGAAAAAACTGTAGGGGAGATGTGAACAAAAGTGATCAGAGCTCAAGAGAAAAGATAAAAGGTTCTCATCTTGCAGGAGTTGTTGAGCACCTATAAGAGCTTTATGAAATTGCATTGGAGGTTCTGTGATTCTGTGAAGAGATGTGTCTTATGTTGTCATACGGGACTTTTCTGTCCCCTTTTTGGTATTTCCCCTTCATTTTGGATGCACTTTGTGAGTAGGGAATCAAATTTGTCTGAATGATCTGAATACTTAAATTATATCTATGGTTTGATTGCCTTTAGTGCATGCGGTTTTGATTACAAACCAAGTTAAAATGCTTTTTGTTTGTTTGTTTAAACTTAGATCTGCAGGGTAGAAAACAGATGACACAGGGCTGTAGTTTACTCGTGTGGCTCTCCCGGGTAACCTGGGTTATTGTCTTGCCCCATCTAGTGGCCAAAACTGGAAGGATAAAAGTAAAAATGAAGCTGATAAAGCATTTAAGATCTATTAAGATGTGCTGTGGTCTTTTTGAAAAGAAACTCTTCAACAATCATTCCTGACTTCTAGAATTAAGTGGGAATTCTGCAGTAGTTCCTTTAATGCCATGAAAACACTGAGCACATCTACCTTTACTTTAGTTTTATGCTTACCAAGTGTTACTGTTTGATGTTTTACATCCTTCTTAGCCCTTTTGGCATAATACATTTATTATTTATGTTCTGTTATCCCTTTTGTTTTGTTCTTGGATGATACTTTGACACAACAGTGGTAAAATTTACCTCACACTGACAAACTCTGAAAATAGATAGTTCAGTCTCTGGAAAACCCCAGGAAATGCACTTAACTGACTCCTGTCCCTGTATTTGTGGCAATGCAGGGCTCTGGGGAGGAAGGGGAGCTACAGAAATGTTGCTGGATCAGAAATCAAGATTTGCTACTTAAAATATATATCTATATATATATATATAAAGGAATAATAGGATATAAAACCCCCAAAACTTTGTCCTGTTTTCTAAAAATAGCAGTCAGAAAGAGTGCAGCACCTTTTTGTTCTTTGTTTTGCAGGAAGAACTTTATGGGGAGAGAATAGCTTTTTATTATAGAATGAATACAGCTTTCCTGACATCCCTAGAGCACTGTGGAGTCAGTGCTATTACAATGCAAATGTAGATTAATCTGCATCCTGATTTCTGTTTGCTGGCCTGCAGGGAAGGTCAGACATTTTACTTCACTTAGTGCTGAGGTGAATCTTAAAATACAGAACTTTTCTAGAACACTCTGCCAGTAGTTCCCTTTGGCTATTTTAGGAAGGAGGTCAGTAATGCAGTTACAGTATTTTTAGCATCTTTTAGTGTAAATACTGTGTTCAGAGAAATTGTTATGTGCACATGGAGTGATATCTATTAGTGTATTGTTGGTGTCTGTATTCTTAAGAGATGCTTGATGAGTTAGGAGATACAAATATGTTTTAATGCATTTTAATATGGTCGTACCTCAGAGAGAGGGATTGTATTAAATGGTGTCAATGACCCAAGGGATTCTGCAGTTCTGCAAAACAAGTAGAGAAAGTTTGTAAGTGGGCAGATAGTGAAGTATTAGTAATACTGAGGTCACAACACTGTTCATGTGGAAGGTCACTGGTTGCTCTGATTTTGTAAAGCTAGAGGACAAGAATTTAAGAAGAGAAAGCTTTCTGGTCTTGTTAGGCTTTGTAAAAGGTTTTTTTATAGGAGGAAATTAAAAAATTGTCTTTAGTTCCATGTAAAAGTCTCTGTGAAGATTAATGAAGTTGCTGCCCATAACTAATACATCATGGATATATTTGAGGAGGAAGGAAAGAGCTGATTAAGCTCTTCAACACTGAAATAAGGACAATGGGTATGAACAAAACTTACTATTGGATTTGAAGTGAAAATTAGAGTGTGTCTTGTCAATAATTGGATTCATCTGATGATTAGCTTTCCAGCATCTGTAGTAAAATTACTACAGTGAGATGAAAGACAGAGAGCTCAGCAGTGCAGGGGCCCCTTCTCATCAGCTGTTTCCACTATGGTATGGAACGTGTCCCACACTTCTATTAATACTCCATGTGGAGTTTACCAGTAAAAATACCCTCACCCTCAGGCCAGCCAGTGGCCACAAGCACTGGCCTGTGCCCTCTGGAAACAGTCCCTGGCTGTGTCCCATGCCAGGCTCTGTGATGGGTGGATCCCAGAGAGAGCGCTCCAGGGTCTTGTGTCCCTGGTTCTTGTCAAAGGGAGCAACATAATGTGTACAGGGTGTGAAATGGTGTCACCTACACTGACACCTTCCTCTTAATTCTTGCAGGAGTAGGGTTTAAGCATAATCAGTACCTGCACACAAACATGATGGAGTATTGATGAGTTTTTTTTACTGTGGGTGCTAACAAAAGCCAGAAGCTCGCAGCTGGAGGATTAAAGTGGGAAGTAAGACATATTTATAACACCTATTGTAATTCAGGTTGTGGTAGCTTATCAAAGAAAGAGGTAGATACTCCATCACAGGATTGCATGTCTCTAAAAATGTGCTCTAACTCATCTGGGTATTTATGGAGTTAAATACAGGAATCTCCAGACAGAATCCTGTGGCCTGTGTTATCAGGGAGGTCAGGATTCACAGATCTTAATGGTTTCTTTTGCCTTAAAGAGCTATGAATCAAGAATAAATCTGAATGCTCAAAAGCACTGAGTTTTTAATCATACCGTTTTGCACATTTTGCTTAGTACAAGAACAGCTCTCATTATTAGGTAGCATGTTAGAAAAGAAGCTATTCCTGTGTTTAATTCTCCGTGCTCTAAAGATGTCATCGTTATCACATACTGAAGTGCACAGTTGGTTTAAATGAAGAAATTGCTGACTCCAGAGTGTAGGAAAAAAAAAAACCAAACAATTTTTGGAAGGTGACACTATCTTGGCTTTTCAGGTTTTTTTAAGTCTTCTCTTAAGTACTCTAATAATACCTTCCACTTGGGCTGCTGCTTAACAAAATTAGCCTTGTATAGTAAAAAGTAGAATATGTGAAGGCCTATAGTGTTCTAGTAAGAGCTAACTTTGAACCTGGTTTATATCTTAATGCAATTACAGTATCTTTAGTTTTGAGGTTTTTCTTTAAAAATTCTCCCATACTGAGGTACCTTTGTGTACTTGAAAGACAAAAGTAGATCTTCCCAGTAGAAAAAACAACATTTAGGCTTGATTTGTTTGGTTGGTTTTTTACTTTCATTAAATGTACTAAGTATGTACAACAGTACATTGTCACAGGATGAAGTGTGAATGCTAAGCATTCTGCAAATCAGGCTTGTGTCAGACTTTGAATTTTAACTCAGTGGACATGGCTTTTACCATAATGTGACCCTGTAGAATTCACCAGCAGCAGTTAGGGAAGAGCCCAGCCAGTCAAGCACAGCTTCCCTGATCCAGCTGCAAGGAGCTGGAGCTCTGTGTGAGCTCTGTGGTGTTACAGGCTGCTCTCCCTTCCAGGGCACTTTTGCAGTGAAGCTGTGGGGAGCTTGCCAAGGAGGGTATTTTCACCTCAGTTCTTGTCTGACTCGCCTTGGTGAATTTGGTGTTACAGACAGCACCTATGAAAGAGCTCTGACTGTGCTAAATCTGCTTTCTGGTGACAAACCATGGGGCTGTGTGATGAGCTGTCTTGGCAGCTGGAGGTCTGGGTGCACAGAATGCTCCTATGCTCTTACACATAACCAGAAAAACCACCTACCTTTGTAACTCCTTGTAATCTTCTATCTTCCTTTGAGGCAAGTATTCCTCAGCGTGTTCTAGTCAACTTCAAACGGATACATCACTTACTAGAATGCTTTGCAGCCCCATGTCACAGTTAGAGCACAGCAGTGCAGTTCCCCAGGTGATGAGAATGGCTGTGTTTGTAGGTGGTTGAGCTGAAGCCGGGTGGAAAGGACATTCCTGTCACCAGCGCCAACCGGATCGCGTACATCCACCTGGTGGCAGACTACCGGCTGAACAAGCAGATCCGGCAGCACTGCCTGGCTTTCCGGCAGGGGCTGGCCAACGTGGTGAACCTCGAGTGGCTAAGAATGTTTGATCAGCAGGAAATACAGGTACTTCTGCTTACAGCTGCACAAAACAATTGCTCTAAACAGAAATAATTGCTTATTTCTACCTGTAATGTAATGGTCTTAATTTCCTCTGCTGTAAGGTTCTGACTTCTGGTGCACAAGTTCCTATTAGTTTGGATGACCTTAAATCTTTCACAAACTATTCAGGTAAGCAAATTTTGCTTAAGTAAAAAAATCTAATATGATTGATTTTGGAGTAACTGAACTTGCTTTTTATCCTACCTTTTAAGAAAAAAGTTACAGGGTCATTCTTGTTACCTTTGGCCAAATTTGGTGGATGTGCCTAAATTTCAGAAAATGGGCTAAAATTACAACCCAGTTTTATAAATGGTGGGAAATTGAGATACGCAGTTTCTTTTATTCACGTGCTGAAATGCAAGTTTATAGCCAGATAATTCAAGGGTGTTTCTTTTCTAAATTAAAGTTAGTCACACAGACTGTGTCTGATTCATCTGAAAATAAGTCTGCAAATGACTTGGGGATAGTAGTTTCTGCTAGAAATCTAGCATCTACCGTTTAGATGCTTGGCATTTCTCAGGCAGTCTGAAGAGAGAGATCATATATTTTCCTTGTGAGAAATGCAAGGAATCTTACTTCATTTGTCCCCTGCATTTATCATTAATTTAATCAAAAAGTAGCTACCAAATCATCCATTCATGTCTGGGCTTACCTCAGGGTAGGCAGATTCATTAAATAGCATTCCGGGTCTTGCAGATTTTGCAGATTTTGCACACTCTTGGAGTGAAGAGAAATAATCTGAAGTTACTAGCTAAATGCAAAACTAAATAAAATTAGTGTAAAATATGATTCAGGGAAGAAAACTGCATTTAACAAGCTGAGGGATATAGTAGCCATAGGTAAGCAATGAAACTGAAATTGTAGTAATGACAGATCTGTAGGTACTGGAAGTTAGCAGTACAAGCCTGCTGGTTATAATATTTTCCCCAAACTTTCAAGATTGATGCTAGGTTTTCTGAAGAATTTATTTCTTACATGAAACTGTTCTAGCTGTAAATCATTTAAATCTCATTGTAGGTGGCTACACAGCAGACCATCCTGTAATTAAAATATTTTGGAGGGTTGTAGAAAGCTTCACTGATGAAGAGAAACGCAAACTACTCAAATTTGTAACGAGCTGCTCTCGGCCACCTCTTCTGGGGTTTAAGGTATGTCCTCTGACTTAGTGGCAAGGTTTAGAAATGCTGCAGGTGCTGGTCCAAATTTCTCTTGTCCAGGAATCTACAGTTTGAGACTACTCGTCTGTAACTACAGAAACAGCTTCAGTCTTTGCATTTGCATGTATAATAAGTACAGTTTTAAATATCTAATGAAGTGTTCTGTTGCTTTCTCTTCTAACTGCAAAATTTGATAAGCCTGCGAATCACTGATTAGAGCACTTGCTGCATGTGATGGAAGGTCCTTGCTGCCATTTCATGTTGGGCAGAAACAGAGTTGCTACCAGTTTCAAGCAACAGGTTGAGTTTAGCCTAGTGTCTTCTAAGTCTAGTCTCAAAAGAGAACTGAGACTATAAAAGCAGTTATTAAATTTGATCCTCCTAAATTAACCATTTGAAGCAGGACAGGCATTTTCCTCTAATTCCCATTTATCTGCTTATAGCTCACAGCTCATTACCCTTAGCAGTAAAATATTTAGCTGCAGTCTCCAAATTGCTATTTACAGGGAAGCTTAAGTATGAAGAAAAATCTGCTGTACTGACTGCTGATAAAACTAAAAGAGAGGCCAAGGCAAGGTGAAGACATTTTGAAACTAAGTTCTGGGGTTGTTCTAGCCATGAATTTCAGTGGACTGCAAAATTTTGGCTAAGAACCAGCCATCACATCATTTCCTCTAAAATGTAGGAACATTCAGTGCTGTGTGGTGGTGTTACCATGTGGATGGGCAACATCCTCCATCTTCAGGATCTGTAATCTATAGTTAAGCTATGCTCCTTTTTATAGACATCTGGGATTGGAACTGGAACTTTCAGTTGGTAATTGGGCTGACTGTTCTGTTTGTCAACTTCAGGATGAAATGAGTCATGTCTTTGACTCCCCAAAGCATGCTAACCAGATCCTTTTTAACAGTAAAGAGTGTCCATAGATATGGATATGGAGATAATGGACATGGCTGTTGAATCACATGAATCCTGTCTCAGGTACTTGTCGATTGATTTATGTGATTCCTTATTTAAAAGTCTGCAGGCTTTTCTCCCAAACCCCCCAAGTCCATGCAAATATCACTGTACTGTACTCTAGCAATGAATAGGGTTTTACAGGACAGCAGGAAAACTCCAGGATGAGACCAAGATAGAACAGTGCACAACAGTCACATGAGGAAGGGAGAATATGGAAACAACTGGGGAAACCAAGTAAGCAGAAGTTCCCATTTGTTCTCATCCTTTTTAATTACAAGGAGAGAGGAAGAAATGCAGATGTAGGTATCCAGCTTTGAGGTAGCCAGTGTGACATTTGAAGAGATGGAGGAATGAATCAAAAGTCTAAAAATACTAAGGCTGACAGTGACACACTTGAAAGAAGCTAAATGTGGAATGCTGCAGTTCATGTGTTCACTTGGGAGATGGGCCACAAACTGCCTGTAACATACATGGCTAGGAAAAAATGGAAGCAAATTAGTCACCAAATTTTCAGCATGAAAGCAGTAAGTGAAAAGATGAATTCACTGTACAAGGGGCTTGCATGCTCAGGCACATGCAGCAGTGCTGGCAGAGGAAAGCAGCTGCAAGGGCCTTAGAGCTGCTCTGCTGAGAGCTCTGAGCAGCACCTGGGCAGTACCTACTGCAGCAGGACCCGTTCACAGGGATTTACCCCCAAACCAGGGGCTTGCCAGGAAGGGTCTGCCAGAAAAGGCAGTGGGTGACTGGTGTTGTCATCAGCAGGAATGTCTTGGTAGCCCATAACAGTGCACTGTTTGGAGCTCTGAAGAGTGTGAAGCCACGGGGGTGCTGAGTATTACCAGCCAAGTAAGCATGAGAACGTGTTTATGTTGATGGGAGACACGAACACAAACCACCTTCAAAATTTGTTTGCACTTTTAGTGTGTATACTATGTTTTTCTGAGAGAAACACAGTTTCTGGTTCTCACTCTGAAATTTTCTGTGTATGCATTATATTGTGGGATGAGCATGTTTTCTTCAAGTTAGTGCATGTTGGTTCAAGATTAGGAAGTATCTTGATGGTCATAGTTTATAAATAACATAGTCTAGCTTTGTATCATTTCAAAATGCTAAACTTTCATTGCCAGAGTCAGGTTCAGAATAACATTTACTGAAGCTAATTAAAGTTTAATAAGTTTAATAAATGTGATTGTTACGGACAAAAAAAAAATCATTAAAGTGTGGTTGAAAATTGTTAAGTTCCAATCAGGTCACATAATAAATTGATGATACTTTTCCCTTCCAAACTATTGCAGTTTCCCGCTGTACAGTATTTAATTATGCAACAAATGGTGCCCTTGGCATGACATTTCAATTTAGAACTCCATTTTTCCATTTTTAAAGCTAGAGTAGGGGAATTCAATTAGCATTTTGAAAGGAACACTAAAAATGCAACATTTTAGCCATGAAATACTTTTAAGGCCTCCATTTGAACAATAATTTAGCTTAGAATCTCATTGACCTTTTGCCTTTGGAGCTGGAATTTTTTTCCAGTTTCTAAAATCAGAACTTTTTTATCTCAGGCAAGCATTTGGTAAAATGAATACTATCTTGCCAGAAAAAGCAGTGCTTTGGAGGTAACAAATAAATTTATTTTTCACTATACTACTTGGAAGACGATAAATGGGATGTTATTACAACAGTATTACATACAAAATGTCTTTAAAGTGTGTTCTTCAGATCAGTAGTTAACAAACACATCAGTAGAATAATCAGGGTTTGACAAGTTTATATCATTACAGACTCTTGATACACATTGATATCATGTTTTTGTTGCAGTATGAACTGTATGAACAATAACAAGTCACTTTTTTTCCCTTAGAATCATATAAATTGCTTCATATATTCCAAATTAGTGAATCTTGTTGGGACAAGGCAGAGGGAGACACTACTCAATTGAAGAGTGGTTTTGCTGCTGTGAGGAAGGAAAGAAATGCCATTTGAGTGTCATTGTGACAGGTTTTCATCTAGTGATTTACTTCATAGAAATAAATGTGTGCCAGCTGCTACAGAGTAGGTTTTGGCTTGTATATATTTTTTTTATATGTGGTTGTTTTCTGTTTTGGTTGTGTCTTCCAGGAGTTATATCCTGCATTTTGCATTCACAATGGAGGATCAGATTTAGACAGGCTGCCTACTGCCAGTACCTGCATGAACTTGCTGAAGCTTCCCGAGTTTTATGATGAGAACCTGATGCGAAGCAAGCTCCTCTATGCCATTGAATGTGCTGCTGGATTTGAACTCAGCTGAGTCCAACCCGTGCTTATTTGGATGATCTGCAGAAGAACGAACCAGTGCCTACTCTATAAGCAGCACCCATACCCAAGCAGTTTTAAGGGAATTCTGTCTACATTTCTGCAGCTCTTGTGTCTTACCAAATGCCCTCAAATAGGTTTCATTTCTAAACACGGTTTCTTAGTTAGCTTCCATTACTGAATATTGCGTTGACACTGCTTTATGACTCAAAGCAATGAATGCTGTGTGCAGCGTGGCTGATTTCTGTGTTTATGTGAAGAAAGAGCACATTTAAAGAACAGTGACATCTCAGTGAAATTAACCAAAGATGAAGCTTTGGCTTTGTGCTGTTCAAACATAAATAATTTTGCAAACTGGCAATAAAGTTGTGTACTGTGCAGTGCATTGGGATGAGACAGGGCTAACATCCTGTAATTAATCTTTTAGAAGGAAGGGAAGCAGATGTTTGCAGATATCCCAGAACTGAGAGGATGAAAATGCTCATTACTGACAACCTAACATCTTAACTTACATTATAGAGTTGTTTACAAATCATAGAGACATAGGCAATCACCAACCATATGAAGTTCAGCCAGGGCAAGTGCTGGATTCTGCACCTGGGACAGGGCAGCCCTGGCTGTGTGGACAGACTGGGGAATGAGAGGATGGAGAGCACCTCCACAGAAAGGGGTCTGGAGGGTCCTGGTTGATGGCAAGTTGAACATGAGCCAGCAGTGCCCAGGCAGCCAGGAGGGCCAACCCTGTCCTGGGAGCACCAGGCCCAGCATTGCCAGCCAGGGAAGGGAGGGGATTGTCCTGCTCTGCTCTGGGCTGGGGCGGCCTCACCTGGAGTCCTGGGGGCAGTTTTGGGTGCCACAATATAAAGAAGACTGTGAACCATTACAGAGCATCCAGAGGAGGCCACGAGGGTGGTGAAGGGCCTGGAGGGGAAGCCATGTGAGGAGTGGCTGAGGGTACTTGGTCTGTTCAGCCTGGAGGAGACTGAGGGGAGACCTCACTGCAGTTACAACTCCTTGTGAGGGGAAGAGGAGAGGCAGGCACTGATCTCTGCTCGGTGGTCGGCAGGGACGAGACCTGAGGAAACAGCATGGAACTGGATTGGGGAAGATTCAGGTTGGGTATCAGGAAATGGCTTCTCACCCAGAGAGTGTTTGGGCTCTGGAACAAGTTCCCCGGGGCAGTGGTCACAGCCCTGAGCCTGCCAGAGTTCAAGAAGCGTTTGAACAATGCTCTCAGACACTTGTTGTGACTCTTGGAGTGTCCTGTGCAGGACCAGGAGTTGGACTGGATGATCCTGATCAACCCCTTCCAACTCAGCATAGTCCATGATTCTGTTATAGTTGTTGCAGAACTGATTTTGTTTCATACTACCTTCTCTCAAGATGATAGGCACTGAGATAAAATGGGTGTAATATTCCATTTGTGCTTTCTAAAACACTTTGAAGAAAATGGATTTGCATAATTTTAAGTTCAAGCTTTGCCTGCATCATTATCACTTGGACACTGTTCTGAATGGATGTGACTTTCCAGGTTTTCTCTGTCCTGTTTGTCTTTTGTGCCTGTACAGGTTTGTTGATTGATTGGTTGGTTTTAAATGAATCAGTCTCCTATTGCATACACAGTACATACAGAAATCACCACTTTGGAAAAATATACATGTAATAATTATTAAAGTTATTTGAACCAAAGTTATCAGGCTTTATCTTTTATATTTGAAGCCTGTGGTATTCACATTCCTTTTCCCTATATTTCTTTCCATCTTAAATGCCATATCTGTGCTGTAGACCCTAATCAAATTAACTCTTTTTTTTTTTTTTTTTTTTTTTTTTTTTTTTTTTTTTTTTTGTGATTAAACAGCTTTTATATCCATTTCCCTGCAGTATTTCTGCTGAGAAAAGTAAGTGGGAATATGCTGCTTAATATAATTTGATATCTGGGGAAAAAAATTGCTCTCGTATGGAAGGAGCTGATCCTCTAGTAGTAGGCACATCGTAGGGTTTCGTATGCAAACTCCAGTGAGTTTAAAAAAGGAATTATAGTTCAGACTGTAAGATTCATCAATCCATCCCTCTGAACTTTACTTTTTATATTTTAAATCATCAGAAATTACAATCAAATTTGTACTCATCTCTTATGCAAAAAAAATATTTTGCTGTTACTGGAAACTCTGCTGGATTTCCTATTTAATAAGCAGTAACCAGCAATATCCTTTTAAATGTGGGGAAACTGAGTGGTTTTAAGATGTTTACTAGTAACCGTATAAAAATGTATAATTTCCTAATTTGGGTAATAAATGAAGTGTTAAAATACTATTTGTAGTCTTGATGTACAGAAATAAAATGATTGGTTTTCTTTTTGGTTTTGCTTTAGGCTTTTTATTTATGTTAAATGTTACATATTCAACCTATTCTTTATCCCAAATTCCTTTCTTGTATATTTTTCTACATAAATTATGAAACTTGTAAAGAAGTTGAAAAAGAGATCAGTAATAGTGAAACTGCCTCCTCCTAATTGCAAAACCTGAACACTTCTTTTAGATAGCATTATTTATTTTAGAACCTAATGCTTTAAATATTTTGAAATTATTTTTCAATTCCATTATTTTGCTACATTGGGTAGTGTTGTATCTGTATTTTGTAAAATTAAATTAAATTTTTCTATTAAATATTTGTATTTTGAAGATTGTGTTGGAGTCATGCCAAGTACTGGTGACTGGTAACGTCCACTTTGTGCTTTTGAAAAGGAGCCAGTGCCCACTATTGCTGTCCGTGGCCAGGAGAACAGCAGGTGCCACAGGGAGGGTAGGCTGGGGGAAGTGTGACTTGCACAGAGCTGTAATGCAGGAATCACAGAGCTGCAGAAACCTTCAGGAGAGAACTTGAGTTTGCTGACAATACTCTGATGTTTTATTTCTTCGTTCTGCAGCGCTCAGTGATGTCTGTGTGTGCTGTACAGGAAGTGTGACACTCTGGCACAGGCAGGGCATCAGAGCAGCTGTAGCCCCGTTTCACTGTGCTCAGGCTGGAGGTCTGTGCAGCTTCACCACCTTCAGAATCCAGGCTGCAGTGAGAGGAGAGTGGGGCTTTCCTCTGGCAACCAGTGCTTCCAGCTCTCCAGCTGTTTTCAGAGAGGCAGGATGAAGCACGAGTTCCTGCTTGTCAATGATCTATTGCTGGATATTTTAAGGAACAGGAGATGAAGGTGTGAGAGGTAACAGTCATGTCCTGAGGAGCAGGGGAGTCAAAATGATCTCTTGTAGCACTTATGTAGCAAGAATTGTTTCTATATGAAATTGGATTTTCTGGATTTTAAAAGAAGAGCAAACTGTCCCCCAGTGGTGATGCTCACAGAGTTTAGGTAGGCAGAGGCACAAGCACTCTGCATGCAAGCAACCTGAAATATTATTGTAGATTTGATAATCAGAGTTATAGCAGTAATAATGAGTTTGGGGTTGGTTTCTGTATACAAGACAACCCTTCCTTAAAGTAAGTTTCTGTACTACGGTGTTTCTTCCTCCTAATTCAGTACTTGCTTTTTGAAAATGCAAGTATTTTCTGATTGGTTTTTGTTTTCAAGTAAGTTTGGGTTTGTGATTTTGTAACCTGTTCTACAAACATTTTTGTCAAGGTCTGTATGATGGAAGAATTCACAAATTTTTCATCTTTACAAAGTTCAAAGGCGTTAAAAGTGGAATAAAAAAATAAAATTAGCACTTTGTCTCTTTATTTCAGTGAGAGTTTTTCCAGATGGGGGTTCAGTCCTGTTAGGTGGATTAACACAAGAAAAGCACAGCAAACTAAACCAGAAGTAATTGACTTTGTCCCTGATCTGTGTTGTCTTCCGTCATGGTCCTGAAAGCCAGACTTGTATAAATGTCAAAAAATTGATTTCTAGGGAACATTTTATATATCTTCAAAAGAGGAAAGATTTTCCTCCAGTTTCATGTGTAAACACTGAGCTGACAGAAGTTTGGTTTGAATAAGGATATCTTTAGGTATTTTTGGGGTAGGTGCTCCATACAAATAATAAAAAACGAGCTTCCTGATGCTATTAGTAGTAATGTTGACATTTTTTGGCATCACTTGAGTAATATAGCACAAGTGTCCTCATTTAATCCTATAAAGGGGTTTGAAATTCAGAGAAAACACTTAAGAGTGCAGTGAACGTTTCAGTTTTTACCAAAGGCTATTAGTTAAATACCAGTGAGACAGCACATATTCTTACCACCACTGAAGAAAGAGTACAGCACAGAAAAAAACACAGAAAACACAGAACAAAGCAAGGAATGTTTGTTCAATCTGTAATATTTGCTCATATACATGTTAATAATGGTCTATGATGTCAATGCTTGTTACTTTTTTTTTTTCATAATGCTTTTGCCTGTCAGTGAAGGTGAGAAGAAATGAACATGGTCTGTAAAACTGATCAGGATATCTATATTTTTATTGACTTCTGCTTTTGTGAATAAAATAATTTGAGTTTTCTTGAAACTCTGCAGAAACACTCTTTCATTTTTTGCAGTAAATTGGGCATTCTCTTGTTAAAAAATGATAGTACTGATAGGTTCTTAAGGAATAGGTTATTAAGGAATTTAATATCAACTGCTTGTTGGTCTTGAAGTTCGTATGTTGGAACTGGCCACCCATGGCAGTGATGGAGTCACCGTTCA
The DNA here is from genome assembly GCA_027886175.1 of Phylloscopus collybita. NCBI lineage: Eukaryota > Metazoa > Chordata > Aves > Passeriformes > Phylloscopidae > Phylloscopus > Phylloscopus collybita. Next base: position 7,436,632 of record JAJNNQ010000002.1, read on the forward strand.
TGGAGGGATTTAAAATTCCTGGAAATTTGTCACTGAGGGACTTGGTTCAGTGGTGGGATTGGCAGTGCTGGGTTAATGGCTGGACTCAGTCATCACTGAGGTCTTTTCCAGCCTAAACATTGCTATGGTTCTGCTGCTTCGGGATGGTTCATACCTTCAGCTTTCGAGCTGTGATTTCCCACTCTGCCAAGGAAGCTGCAGCTCTGAGGTTTACCTTTGTTTCAGGGTGTCGTTCAAACAATGCACTTGCTCTGCTTTCTAAAAACTTCTTCAGAATCTTTGGAAAAGAATAAAACTCAGTGGATGGAAGGTTGAGAAGCTGTAATTCTTAGTGAAGGATGCTAATCTGTCAGCAAACACAAAGGTTTCTTTTTCAGCTGCTTCTGGGATTCTAGCACATGTGGGCCCCTTTGAAGGTGCAGTTTAGTTTTTATCTCCTTTGATAATTAGACTTACCTGCTTCTCTTTGCTTATTTGTTATTTTCATTGCTTACATACACTTCTAGTTCTACTTTAATATTGATAAAGTTAGTATTGTGCATATTTATTTTTGAATGCTTAGAAATAGCATATATACTTCAGCTTACCTGCTACTAAAAATCTGGTAAATGTAAAACTACAGAAAACTCCTCTTGTAGGGCATTTCCTAATTTGTAACATTAATAAAACCACAAATGCCCATGTATCTGACCTGTTTTGCAGTATGTATCTGGTAGTCTGGAAAGGGCATTAAATTTCTCATGTGTGTAGAGAGGACAAGGCAAAAAGTGATCATTAAGTTACGTAAGTTGAATCCATTACAGAGAACAGAATGGCTGAAGTCAGGAAGAATGTCTGGAGATCACCTCCAAGTGCCTGCTCAAAGCAGGGTCACCTGCAGCAGGTTGCACAAGACCTTCACTTGTGGAGTTCTGAATGTCTTCTTGGATGGAGAATCCACAATTTCTCTGGGCAGCCTGTTTTCAGTGTTCAATTAATTTCACAACAAACCATTGCCTCTTGTCCTGTGGGGCAGTACTGAGGAATCTGAGCCTTCTCCGTGCTGAACAACATCAGCTCTCTCAGCCTCATACAACACAGCCTCCAAAACCTTAATCATCTTTTTCTCTGCCTTGCTTGTTAGTGAACCCAGCAGCATCTTCAAAACACCTTTTGAGTACTTTGATGTGACTGGGGACTGAGTTAAATGACAGTAAATCTCTTCCTTGTCAGATTCCTGTGGTTGTTAATCAGTGGCAACTACCAAGTAGGGTTGGATTTAAGATTTTGTGGCTTTGCTTTTTCAACTTCCAGTGCTGCTTTGACTTTCCAAGGATTTTGCAAATCTCTTATCAGTGCAAAACAGCAGACTTGGTAGAAACTGAGTTCTGAATTATTTTCACAATTTTTTTATAGACAGGATGCTAAACATTGATACAAAAACCGTAAGACTAATGTTATGTCACCTAAATGTATATTTGCTTCTATCACCAACAGTATCAAACACCCAAGTGCAGCCTCTTGTGCAAACCCCGGTATTTTTTGACTGTCTCCTGAATGTCCTGTAGCCTAGAATTCAGCAAAGCACATCAAACAGGTGAAACATGGGAATTCTGACTGGCAAAAAAGGGACATAAAGGCAGACACAGATGTCCTGCAGCTTGATTTCACAAGGATGAGGAATGTCAAGGGATGAGCTCTTCTTTTGTGATGGTTAAATCATTGCTACATTTATTGCCAGAATAGTTGCACTCCAGTCTGGGACAGCTTCCCTATTCACAGCTCTGCAAAATCTTATATTCTGTTAGCAAAGTTGGTTCGTGTATTTATAGGAGCAGCGTGCTCAAATTTCCTACTATATTTAACATCATTCTTTTCTGCATTCCCAGAGCAGCTGTTTGTTCATTCTGTGTAACATTTAACTGAAAAGTAGTTTTGCATCATTTCTATTTTATTATTTGTTTATAGTTACACATAGTTCTTGATTGCTGAAGAGAGAAACAGGCATTCACCAGATGGTGTTATTTCAGATCCTCCTGCTACTGCTGCTTGCCCAAATGTTAGACCTGGGAAAAGTGTCTCTCCTCAGTTGCTATGTAGTTTTGCTGTATGTTGTCAAACAAACCTTCTGAAGGAATTGTTTCCTTCTTGCCCTTGTATCTTTACTTAAGAATAATTATTTTCATTACAGCTGTATTTTTCTTTTTTTCCCCTCTTCACTTTCAGGCAAACAGCAGCAGAGCTCCGAGTTCTGCAGAGATATTTTAGGTATAATTATCTAGTAGATCTATCCGGCTATTGATGAAAAATTACATAGAATTAACTAATATTTGGCATTGTCACATGGACAAAAAAGCATTTCCCTGATCAAGTTAATGAACATAAATGCTGATCAAGCTGTCCTTGCGAAGAATAAGCACTTGGCATAAGCTGTGAGATCGTCTGACTGCCCCAATAGTTCCTGGGTTGTTGTGTGCAGACCCGAAATAATCAACAGAATACTGGCAAAAACATCAACTACGCTGAAGTGGTTTAACCACTTTCAAAAGCATCCACTTAGCTCAGGCTTTTGTGCACAAAGAGGAGTCCAGATAAACTTGCAGCCTCTAGATTACCTAAGACACACTCTACCGATGAAAACTGAGGTTGTGCTTGGCAGGAAAACACTGGAGAATGCAAGTGAAAATGGGGTATTTTGTGCTTTTAATGCTTCTACTGAAAGTTTTAAACTCTAGGTGTACTGTCCATATTTCAAGTCTAATTGTTTCTGATAAGTTATCAGTAAAAAGTTAATGCTTATATTTAATTAAGTGGCACTTTCCAGAATTACTTTGCCAGCAGTACTGTAATTAGATGACGTGAGAACAGTCGTTGATACATATGCTCATATTCTTTGTTAACACCAAAAATAGAATCTGTAAATCTGTAAATAGAAAAACTGGATGCATTAAGCAGCAGGGCAGAGCAGCAGGCTGGGAAGGCTACAGCCATTACCACCTCAGGAGAACTAATATTAATGTCTCTCTAATGCAGCATTTTTAAGCATTTCTTCTGTTCTGATGGGCTTTATATAATTGACCTCCATAAATCATAAAAGATGGTTTAAAAAAAGAATCTGGGAACTGTGTGAATTGCTAATACCTCCTGGAATGCTGCCACATTATTTCCATCATTAGGTTATAGCTACCAGTTAGGCCTGAATTGATCTCACTTAACTTCAGGCATCTGTCAAGGCAGCTGGGGAGAAAAGGCAGTCCTGGGACAGAGCTCTGGTGGGCTGTGTCTTGTTTACTGAAACACATCTCCAAAGAGGGTAGAATGAACTGTGCCCTGGAGGTGCCCTCTCCTCCCCTCTCTCTTCACAGTCAGTGCCTCAAACTGGATGTTTGAGACAGCTGAAGTTAGGTGAAATGACCAGACCTTTCCCTCGTGTTCCCAGAGGAGAGTTAAAAGTTCTTAAACAAGTAAGATTTTTTGATAGCAGCACTTTATTCTGACTCAATGACTCAGCACTTGGATATCAGCCTGGATCTCTGATACCAGCTTTAACAGACCCACCAGCCCTTCTTTTGTTATTGGAATGTTGATGCTCTGCCAGCAACATCAGATTGAATGCCCCTTAACACACTACTCCGGGCTTCTGCTGCAAGAAGCAAGCCATAAAAACACAGGACACTTTGACTTCATACTTCACAAATACCTTTGAAGGTTTTCTGAATCTTAAAAGCTTTTCAGTTCTATTAGTCCTATAAATAGATCTAATTAAAAATGTTAATGAGTCAGTTATGTAATCCTTTTTGATTTCAGTAAAACTTTCGATACTGTCTCTCCCAGGATCCTTCTGGACAAAATGTCCAGCACACAGCTGGATAAACACGGGATGGGATGGGTGAGCAATTGGCTCACGGGGCAGCACAAAGGGATGGGGTTACACCAGGCTGCTGTCCTGTCACTAGTGGGGCTCCACAGGGCCCCAGCCTCAGCCCTGTGCTCCTCAGCATCCTCATAAATTACTTGGATGCAGGACTGGAAGGGAGACTAAGTAAGTTTGCCAAGGACACTAAATTGGGAGGAGTTGCAGACTCCCTTGAGGGAAGAGAGGCTCTGCAGAGACCCAGACAAATCAGAGGGCTGGGCTATCACCAACTATATGAAGTTCAACCAGGCCAAGGGGTGGATTCTGCATGGGATAGGGCAATCCTGGATGTATGTATCAGATACTTCAGTATCCCCTGCAGTACCCCTTCTGCTGGGCTTAGCCACCTTCTATTTTAACTGAAATCACCTGTAACAGAGAGCAGAAGATTAAATACCATGTGCACAATATGAGCAAACTTCTAAAAAGTAAATAATTCTTGTTATTGGTCAGTGTTAGAGATAATCTTAGCTATCAAAGATTATAAGTTTAAAAAAAAAAAGGTGCCCTAATAAATGATATTTGTAATTGGTGGCTCTGTAAACTGCCCATTCAGCAAAGTCTTGGGAAATGTCTTCATATCTTCTTTGAAGACAAGCATAAACCACTTAAAATATTTTTTTAAAAAATAATTACACAATCTCTTGTTTCCATCTATAACTTTGTTAGGACACATTTATTTATATTCTCAGTGTTTTGCTGTAGAAACTGCATCTTGTACAGCTTGCCCTGCCCTCAGCTATGAGCATGCATTTACCTTCTCATACCTTCCTTTCTCCAAATGCAAAATTGGTCTCTAAGCCCTCCCAAATATTATTCCTATATCTGAAGGATGCTAAAGCAGGGCTCTGCTGTCTAGAGTCAGAACAGTGTTAGAAAATCTCTGGGCAGATTAATGTAATGATAACAATTGTGTTAAAGAAGCCTTGTTGCATTGATGCAGGCAGTGTTTTGGATTCCAACCCTCTAGTTCCTTATGGAATCATGCTTCTTTGCCATGTTCTGTTTGCTTGAATAAACAGATAGTTTTATGGGTAGCATCCATCATACCTTAACTGTAAATATAAAATCTGCTCTCTAAACTATTACAGCAAAGAAACTGCCTCGTGCAATTTCTGTCTTGTTTACTGCAGCTCAGGTTTTAGCATTCTTCACACTTTTTTTTTTTTTTTCTCCCCTGAAATCAATTATGAAAGGTTGGGGAAAAACCTTTATTTCCACACCAAGAAATGTTTAAAGGATTAAATCAAAATTTTATATGGTCTCCTCCCACACCACACAGTACTGACCTGCCTTTGCATTTAGAGGCTGAGGATCCTCTGAGGCCGCAACCTCACCCATTAGGAAGAGCCAGTCTAACCTACTAATCCTTTGGCTTTTTTCTTTCCAAGTGGACCAACAACCTGGACTTCACAGCTACTTGCTGATGAGAAACTAATAATGGAGTGAGGTGTCTCTTTGCTCTCATTTTGAAGAATTGTTTCCACAACCACAACTTAGCATCAATAATCAACAATATTTCTTTTGAAGCTTGCATTTCCCCAAAGCACCAAGCCTATGCTTAGGGTTGTCCTACTACTTGTCCTGCCAATTTGTTTTAGGTTTTCCTCTGCCTTATTCCAAGCTGGCTTTTGTCTTTTTGAACTGACCCCACTCTCACACAAACACTTCCTAAATAATAAGTAGCTTTTTAGTTGACTTTGTTTGGGAAGCATACATTTTAGGCATGGAAACTCTCTAAATGCACTTTGGTCATCTATAAATTAATGCCCCCACTTTTTAAATATAGGGCAAGAAATATAATTTTACAGCAATTTAAAGCATGGATAAAGTCCACATTTTAAAAATAGAATAACTTTGCTGCCCTATACTTTGCTGTCAGCCATGGCACTCAGAAAACCACAGACTCGAATATAACACAAAGGATGCTCCAATACATTCACCCGGTGCCGGGCTCTGTCCAGGTACTACATGCAGGGAGAGGAATCTGACCTCAAAGGAATTGTGTGCCAAAGTTAAAATTTTTGAGACTACAAATTAAACACACAAGAGGAAAAACAGATTTGTCATCTCACCTCTAGCAGCCAAACTCACCTATTCAAAGAGTGTTTCTTAAAATTATTAGTTGTTTTTTCACCTTTTCCTACATCACCACAGCCAGGCATCATTTTTTTAAATTTCCCTTCACAGAATCCCAGAATAGGTCAGGATGGAAGGGTCAATTGGCGATCTGGTCCAAACTCCCTGCTCAAGCAGGGTCATCCCAGAGCATGTGGCACAGGATTGCATTTGGATGGTTCTGGAATATCTCCAGTGAGGGAGACTCTGTTCCAGTGCATGGTCACCTGCACAGTAAAGAAGTTCAGGTGGAATTTCTGTGCATCAGCTTCTGCCCATTGCCTCATCTCCTGTTGCTGGGCACCACCGAGCAGAGCCTGGTCCATCCTCCCGGCACCCCCAGTTTCTGAGAGTAAAGACACAAAAGGGGAAGAAATTTTGTCATCTCACTTCTAGTAGCCAAACTCACATATTCAAAGAATGTTTATTCAACAATATTATTTTTCCTTCTCCTTTCCCCTCAGCTGCACACCTCAGCATTGCTTCACAAAATCACATCATCAGTTAGGTTGGAAAAATCCTCTAAGAGTCCAACCTATGACTGAACACCATCATGCCCAGTGGACATCCTGTGACTCTGTGGAGCAGGGAGCAGCCGTCGCTTGTTTGAAACGCGCGGAGGCACAAACACGCAATGACCCTGCACTGCCCGAGCGCCCCTCGCCTCACAGAGCCCCGCCCTCCCCTCACAGAGCCCCGCCCTCCCCTCACAGAGCCCCGCCCTCGCCTCACGGAGCCCCGCCCTCCCCTCACAGAGCCCCGCCCTCCCCTCACAGAGCCCCGCCCCCCACAGAGCCCCGCCCCCCTCACAGAGCCCCGCCCTCCCCTCACAGAGCCCCGCCCTCCCCTCACAGAGCCCCGCCCTCCCCTCACAGAGCCCCGCCCTCTCCTCACGGAGCCCCACCCACCCCTCACAGAGCCCCGCCCTCCCCTCACAGAGCCCCGCCCTCCGCTCACAGAGCCCCGCCCCCCCACAGAGCCCAGCCCTCCCCTCACAGAGCCCCGCCCCCTCGGGAGCCCCTCCCCGTCCTCGGCCCCGCCCCGGCACAGCGCCGCCAGCCGCCGGCAGGGGGCGCTCTCCGCTCACAAGGCCACCCGGCGGGGCCGTTCGAGAAACTTCCGGAAGCGGCGGGGCGGAAGTGACGGCGCGCGCTGCCGGCGCTTCCTGTTTGCGGCCGCTGCCGTTTGTCCCGGCGGGAGCCGCGGGTGCCGCGGGAGGGGACGGGCGGGAGCGGCGGCCGCGCTGAGGAGCCACTGGGCTGGTGAGTACGGGGCAGGCGGGTCCGGAGTCGGCCGGCTGCGGCCGTGCGGGAGGCAGGGACAGCGGGGAGCGGGCGCTTGGCCGGGCCGCGGTGCTCGGCAGCGGCGTCCCTGGTACCGGGGCCTCGCGGCGCGGCTGGCGCAGGCCCCGCAGTGCCGGAACGGCCTCGGGTGCCATGAGGGCTCTGCTTGGCCTTGGCGGGGACCGCGGGGAGCTCGGGGAGGGAGCGGCTGCCCAGGGCTCTCTCTCGCCGGGCTCGGAGCGGGACAAATCTCGGGACGTTTATTCCCAGTTCGCACAGCCGCCTGTTCGCCGCAAGGCAGAAAAAAACCCCAACCCACCCGCATCACAGCGGGTGAGCACTTTCTTGCTCACAGTGGTATGAGTTTCCAGAAAATGAGGGCGAGCCTCGGTTCGTTAAACAGACCTTGTCCTTAAAGCGGTTTTCGTGCTGCCTTGGCGGCTTGGGAGCTTTATTGTGTTCTCCTTTTTCCCCCGTTCTCTACAACTCCCTGAAAGGAGAACGTAATGAGGTGCGGGCCGGGGCTCTTTTCGTGCCTGCAGCGTGAGGACCAGAGGAGATGGCCTTAAGATGAGACAGGGGAGATTCAGATTAGATAACGTAAATAATATTTCACATTTGGGGTGGTTAGGCGTTGGAATAGGTCGCCGAGGGAGGTGGTGGGGGTGTTTAAGGATGTGGCGCTGGGTGTTGTGGTTCAGTGGTTAAGGGACACAGTGGCGGTGTTGGGGGGGATGGTTGGACTGGATGATCTCAGAGGCATTTTCCATCCTTGACGATCCTAAGCCAAAGGCTCTGTTTTTCTCCCCCGATGGAAGCAGTTTTCTTCTCAGTGTTTGTTACTGGGGGTAGGGGCAGGAGGGAGGTTTGTTGTGGGTGAGGTCAGCAGAGGTCGGGTGTTTGGAGTTCGCTGTTGCCAGGTTCCGAGCCGAGTTGAAAATTGACACTGCCAGGTAAGGAGCGCTGTTTGTTGTGTTTGCTGTACTTCGGAGGGGGCAGTGGGCTGGGTTCATGACCCGCGTTCCTGTTTGCACCAGTACTTCGTGTTGTGTTGCTGTTGGAGCTCTCCTTGGCTGCTGGAAACATGTGCTGCAGCCTTCAGCCGTGCTGACAAAAGTGTTAGAAATTATTCAAAACACGGAGCAAATCTGTTTTAAATTGTGATAATAATAAATCTGCTACTTATTTAGACACAGTAACGTGAAAGTTAAGTTTATAAGAAGGTTGATTTGCAAGTGGTCAGACATGTGCCGTTGCATAGTCAGTGATCAAACCCAAGAGTTTTTAGGGTATAAAGTGTCAAAAAGTGATAAGATCAAGGTGTTGACACAAAGGGAACAACTGCGATGAAGCAAGGCTCTGCCTCTCCAGTCGTGCAGCGGAGGTTGCAGTCACTGCTGCCTGCTGACCTTAATTTTTGTTTACTCTTTGGAGATCCTTCTACTCCAGTTAGGGATTTTATGTTCAGCTGTTGATCAAGAGCTCGGTAGTTAAAATACCATTTAGTTAGATGGATTATGCTGTCAAAGAAGATTTGTTTGGACCAATGAGTAAATGTATTTACAGAGCTTGTATCTGTGGTTGTTGGTTTTTTTTTCATTGCAAACAACCAACATTTTAACTATTGCACAACACCAGTCTAACTTTGTGTACTCCCTTTGGCTCTTGTGCTGACTTCTCAGTGGAGAGTAAGAGTGTGTTGAAAATGGAAGTTAAATTAGTAGTATTTTTTTTAAATAACCTCTGTTGGAGGAGAAATTTAAATTGTTACTTTTATTGCAGCACTGTTTAGAGTGCAATAGTACTAATACTAATGTCTTTATCTGTGAGCTGCAGAGTTCCCCTTGTTCTCCATCAGACTTGTCTTTTTAGTACTTGTGCTTTCAAACGACAGCAGATTCTTACCCAAACAGCTTCTCTCTCTGTCCTTCCCAGATCGATGCAGTTGACTAATTTATCTTAGCTGGGCTTGGGAAGAAGGCATACAGGGCTTTACTTCTGTGTAACACTGAAGTTTTAGTTAGAGGCCTAATGCGTTTTGCTACTGATTTTTTTTAATAGATAAATACATTTCTTTATCGACTGTGTTCTTTCTTTTATCCATTAGAAGTTTTGGAATGTACGTGAGGACAGGGAACAGCTTATGTTAAATCATCATCATCTTCTGTAGGATGTAGGAGTTCCTAACAGTATGTGGACTGTCCTGAGGAAATAAATGGCAGGTTTTTGGTTTGTTCTGCATCTGTGCCGAGCTCAGTGGTGCAGTGAGATCTGCGAGCTGAGGTTGCGTGGGACGAGGGCGCTGATTGCGTTGTCCCCAGTCCAGAGGCGCCGCAGTTGTGGCCTGGAATCGACGGAAATGTCAGCGCGGGTTGGGCGCCGGGCGCAGCCACCCGTGTGAGCCGCAGCCGCTCCTTGCCGCTGGCTGTGGAGGAGGTGCAGCGCGGCCGAGCCAGTGCGCTGCACTTGCACACTTCCAGGGCACATCGACTGCTTTTTAACATCACTGTGGAGTGATGCTTTGAAGGGAATTCCTTGCTGTAGTTTTCAATTTAGCTGTGTGAAGTTTGTGTTTAAGCATTGTGCTCGTTAAGTAGGAAGTGCTCCATTTCTCTAATAGCATTTGTAAAGAACCCCATCAGCTGTGTCCTGGAAACATTTTCTCTCAAAGCTTTTCCTTTGTCTTATTCAAGCAATGGAAGGATTAGTGGGAAATTACTCAGCTTTGTCAAAACTTCTTGGATCTTGCATATGATGATTGTTTCTTTCAAGACAGATTTAAAATAAAACTGCAGTTGAGGGTATTAGTAGGTTTAAATTATATTTTCTTTTGAATGAAACACATTTGCATGGATGTTAGATTTTCCTTGCTTTAGACTTAATGAAATCATTCTGCTTTATTTATTTAACTGCTAGGGAAGAAATAATTCATGCATATGCATTTCACTCCTACAGTTACTAGTTGTAGGTTTTATGTTCTCTATTTGTTCTGAATAGAGAAATCCCACTGATATTAGTAAGGACTCAGTGCTTAACAAGGATCCTAAAGGCCATATAGTAGGTCTGAAGCTATTTGTAGCTACATTGCAGCCAGTTTTAATTAAAACTAATTTTTTCTGGTAAGAAAATTTTTTCTGTCTTAAAATGTAGTCTGAATCTGTGACAGTCTGTAAACACTCTGAAAAAAAAAACTTGCTCTTGGCTTTAATGAAGCTTTATCTTTTTCTTTTTTTTTTTTTGGTTTTGTTTTGTTTTGGTTTTGTTTTGTTTTGTTTGACTTAAATAAAGTTATCATGACTCCAAAAACACTAAAGGGGAAATGTGTAGAAACTTTAAACTATTTTCTTTTACCTAAAGAATCATCTGGTTGCATGTGATTATTTGCCTAAAACTTTCTGGGCCTTATCTTTCAGTTGAGGCTTTCACTGTTTTTCAATTGCTTGATCATACACAGATCATATATTTTTTTAAAAATAAGATACAAATTTTCCTTCATATAAAATAGCCTTTTATGGTTAATTTTAGGAGAGTGACAGTGTTCCAGATATTTGTGACACAATTCCAAATTTGGACACCTGAGTTGTCATGTTTTGGAAAAATGCTCCTTTGCTTTAAGGAAAGATCATGAATAACTCCTCCTTTATCAGAGATCAGATGGATAAGCAGGAGAGTCTCAGCCAAGGGAGTGAGGGTGGCCTGTTGACTGATCAACATCCTTCCCTGTTTTTTGTTAGCCACTTTACATTTCTTCCACGGATGAAGAGTTTGGATTTCTTCTGTTTCCATTTTTGGTTGGTTCACTCTTTTTTAATGTTTCTTACTTGTTGCCCTCTACAGGCTTTCATTGTGCCAGGCAGCAATAGAGACAAATTCCTGTAATTCGTGCCAGAGTTGTGTCTTGTTCCCCTTGGGGAGGAGAGGAGTGGACAGGGTTCTTTGTAACTTCCTGCCTTCAGGGGTGAGGGTGTCCTGTACAGGTGTCTCTTGTTTGGCTGTGCTGGAGTTTTGTTTTTGCTGGCTTTTCTACAATGGAACATGAACTGTGAGGTAAAGCACTCAGCCCAGCTGCCTTCTCCCTGTATGAACTGGTATAATAATAACAACTGTATCCAAATCCACTCTGCTGTCTGACATACAAGCAGGATGTTTGCTGTAAACATGAGATTAAACTAAGCTTTTTGGAATGTTCATTTTATTAAATTCATCTCCTGGGGATGCTGAGGGAGTATTAAAATAATGAGCATAAACATGGCTATTTAAGGACACTTTATTAATTTTAATTATATGGTAAATTGACATTTTTCCATGAAACATTAAATTTCAGGGGCCTGTGAAGTTCAACTGTGACAGGTTTTCTAAGCTTAGGTAAGTAAAAGCATTGAAGTTGTTAATATGCTTTAGTCTGCACTGCACACGTATAAGTGGGAGGAAAAAAATCATGCTGGTGCCTTGTTTAAATGTATTTGTCAGGTCTATTAATCATAAAACTTACACAGGTTTGCTTGCTCTGTGTTCTTGCACTCATAAATAGCTATTTTTTCCTTAGCATTCTTACTCTTAGCAAAATTTTTGGTAAACTGTGGGATTTTTTTGTGTTAGCATGGTGCATTTTTGTGAGCTCAGTCAAAGTGGACTGGAGTTCAGAGCAGAGTGTTTGTTCCTCCAGAGCTGCCAGGAGGATGCAATCCTTTAGGTGAGTCCATGGCACGCAGGCAGGTGCCGGGACCGGCGTGGCTGTGGGATTTGCAGAGGATGTTGATGACTGCCTGCTCTGTGAACTCCGTGAATCAGGAGTTTGGAACTGCAGCTCGCTCTCCAGGTGACTGCTGTAGTCACTAAGCTCGAGCTATTCTGGCATCTTTGAGGGCTCTCTGTGCTGCCCGCTGCTTCATGGCCAGAAATAGATAACTTTTTCTGACTAAGCTGACTGCAAAGGTCGCATGCCCCTTGCTGTCTGAATTCTCTCCTGGCTGCTCTAAAGTATTTCTTGTTTGGATGCTTTCCTCTGTTCTCTATTTAGTTAGGGGTGCTGCTTTGTCATCCCTGCTGGTCGTTTGTCTGATTACTTGCTTTTCTCTGTCACGTGATCTTACAAAAGTTTAGAGCTCTCTACATCTCTGTCTTCTGTCATACTTCTCATGCTTTTTGTGTAGCTGAGGACTGTGCTGTGGAGAGAGTTCATGAGCCAGGTTTTGGGTAACTCTGGCTGAGCGCTGGGCTGAGCTGTGCGAGGAGGGCCTGAGCCTGGTCATGTGGCCCTGGTCACTTGCCTTGAGTCAGTAGTTCAGGGCCACTGCTCCATCAGCCAGAACACAGCTGCCTTCTCCTGTGATGACTGAGAAATCTATAAACTATGGAAAGCTCTGGTTCACATAAACATTTGCCTGTTTGATTTTCATGTCCCAAAGAAGGAGTTGGAGTAGCTGATAGCTCACTGTAAACAGTGGGGTTCCCAGCTTAAGGAGCTACAGATATTTGTGAGCAAACAGGAAGGCCATGAAACATCTCCTTTCAGCTGTGTTGGGGTTTTTTGGGTTTGGTTTGGTTTTGTTTTGCTTGTCTTCTGAAATTTTGAAGATGTTCTGTGCATGAAGGCAGGAAGTCAGCTAATGTGGGTTGGCTTCTTCCTGGCTTTAGAGAAAACTCTCAAGTGCCTAATTAATGAGCCTTGCTTGTATATTTGGAGACAGATAGCGTGTTTGGATAAATTGTGTGAGAGATTGGGTGTTTGGAGATTTTTGTCATGTCATTTTGGTTAGGACAGTTGAGTGGTTTCATGCAGGGAGGTGTGTGGTTTGTGTCTTTGAAACATAGAGGCATTTTCACCATGCACATTTCTACTAGTCCTAAAAGTACTGATTTATTTTTTTTTAATTGGCCATCTTCTATTTTCTAAATCAATGGTCATCCATATTCTGCTTTATTATAAACTGATGGTGGTTGTTTTCTTGAGTGGGTATTATAAATAATTCTGTCCTGAAAAGATTGCAGATAGAGCTCTTTTCTAGTTTGTGAATACTGTTGGATTTTTTTGGGGGGGAAAGGGGGGGTTTTGTGGATGTGTGTGGTGTTTTTTTGGTCAGTCTTACTGGCTGTTGAGAGGCTAAATATTAGCTGACTTTTTTTCTTAAGCTGGACAAAAAAGCTGCAGATGATTTTTTTTTCTTGTAAATATTTTTTAAACTTTTTACGTACAGAAAAGAGTTCCTATGATAACTAAAATTTCAGCAGTACAGGTTATGCTTTATGATAACTAGCAGATAGACGTAACAGTATGTCAGATGAATTCTTGCTGTCACCTGACTTGTGCAACACTTTGATCAGGAGAAGGAAAATATTAAGAAATTTTTTTCTTTAGACAGTTTCTGTCTTGTTTTAATTCCAGACTTTATGCTAATGGTAAGTAAAGATTAAGCAATAACACTCACGAAACACAGAATATTCAATCCGCATACATTTCTTTGAAACAAATAATTTCTCTGTCTTGAAGGAGTTGCTCTTCAGAGTCCTCTGTTCAGAGGAAGTCATGTTGCTTCAGCATTGTTTTTTTGTCCCAACTTCAGGCTTCTGTTACCTAGGATATATGGTGTTTGTATTGAGTCTGAACTTAACAGCTCTGCAGAATTGCTTTTAAACAAGCAGGACATTTTTAAAAAGATACTGTCTCGAAATCAATATGACCACCTGTGTGCACAAAGCTCTCTAGGAGAAGATCTGATTTATTTTTTTACATCTAAGTTGCTTTTCCTACATGCTTTTTCTAGTTAGAAGCTTGAGTTTTAAATTTTTGCTCTAAGATCGGTACCAGAATTGTGAGGAGAGCGAATGAAAGTCTTGTATGTAAGAAAAGGAGAATATGGAAAGAACACTTAGTGTTATGGTATATGCTCCTGTCTTGTGGCTTCTTGCTGTTAGCTTACCAGTTGTAGCTGGTATCTCTTGTCAGGAGGGACTCTGACCTCTAGCCTTAGGCTTGACTCAGACTGGATTCCCCCCTTCTGATTTCTTTTTGTAACCTCTACATTCCATATATGCTGTTGCTCATAAGGGCCGGCTGTGGGATTTGATAACATAACCCATTCTGACTTTGCTCCTCATCTCTGTGTTCAGGGAGCTGTTCTAATTGTTGTGTGGGGAATGGAAAAACTAGAGAGGCTAGTTGATAGCAAATATCCTGGGATGTTTTGGGTAATCTGTGTGTTTACATATCGAACCCTGCCATTAGTATATTATTATTTGCAGTCTTAATTTTAATGCATGTCCCCCAACTTCCTTTGGTGTTGGTCACAGTATTAACTATACCCGTACATTTTCTTGATATGGAGATTTCTTCAAAGGGCTATTTACTTGCTATACTTAATTTTGTATTTGTGGGACTGTATGGTTAAGTAGATTGCTAAAACCACTCAAGTTTTAACCATATGGGTCTTCCAATACATTTGCTTCTGTAAGTGGTTTGGAGAGGGGAGGAAGCATGGCAGGGTATCTCTTGAACTGGTTTTGCCATTTGAGGAAATGTGTGTGTAACCACAATTTGCAATTAAAGTTAATTAAGCTTTAATCTACAGCAGGAACATATTTTGAAGATGTACCAATTTATTTTAAAGGAAGTCTTTTTCAGTGTTTATATCCCAGGATGTTGAAAGACACATGTTAAAGTAATACAATAAATTAATTTCAGGGTATTTCACTAGGCTACATCATCCTTGGTTCTTTCAGCATTTATGGGAAAGAAAAGGAAACTGAGACTTTGCCTGGGCTAAAATGAAAAATGCTGAATGACTTGACAGGGAAAGGTTATTTCAATGAATTTTTGTTCTTGATGCACAAGATAAGAAAATGTGACTAATACATTGCTGTATTGTTATGTTTTGAGTGTATTTGGGTGACTTGCCCTGCAGTAAGTTGATAACTACTGGAAAAGGTCCCTGTTTCCTTGTTCATTAAACTTGAAACAAACCAGCAGTGGTAGGATGGAAAGGGGATTGGAAATTTTGCCAGAATGGAGATTTTTACAGTGGTGGGAGAGAAAGGCAGCATTGCATGAAGACTGGAAACATTCTTGAAACTTTCCAGAAAGGTTCTTTCATCTTAGTGGTCATTTAGTTGGAGTAATGGTCAGTGTAACTGCTCCTTGTAGTTATTCTCTAATGTTGCCGAGAAACTGTAAGTATTTAAATTGCTTTTTTAACTTCTAGGTTTCTCAGGACTCTTGTGGTAACTATTCTTTTATACTAACAAACATCAGGTGCCTCTGCACTTGAGTTGGTTGGTTTACCTCACAGTTGGAGCAATCTTGCCTGGTTATGTGCTTCTCTTGGTAGGCATAAAGGAGGCAAATAGTATTTGGTAGCTTTGGCAACATGCATGTTTTTTGTCAAAGTCTGAATACAAGAAAAGCTTATTGGACTCAATAAAGCTGAGTTTTAAATTTCCAAGAGCTGCACACACGTTGCTTTTCTGAAGGGAGCATCTCAGTGCATGTTCTGAAGAGCAGATGTGAAAGATGGGGTCCCTTTGTTTATGCTCATGTGTGCTTAAGTCATGACTGGTGTCATAAGTAACAGCTGAACTTTGCCATTCAGAGTTACTAATATCTACATCAAAACTGTGATCCAGATACCCTTCTTAAAATTAAATTTAGCTTATCAGTCCAATCTGTTTCAGGAACTGCTATATATCTATCTGTTTGTGTACTGTGTTTCAGTGGAATTAAAGAATATAGAAATCTGAATTACGGTAATTCTTTGATCTCTTGACCTAAAGGAAAGTGGTTTTATTTTTTGGGATTTGTAACATTTGAGCGTGGTCTTTCTTTGATCAAGGCAATACCAGGCTCTTAACTGACTTTTATGAAATAGCAGTAGCTGGACAAGCTTCATTTACAAGTTGTTGTTGTTACAGGACTTGAAAGACTCCGCTGTTGTTCCCAAGACAACTTCTGAAACATGGTGGATTACTATGAAGTTCTGGGAGTGCAGAAGCATGCCTCAGCAGAGGATATCAAAAAAGCGTGAGTGTCACTGGTGTAGATGGATTTTAAGGGACAGAAAAAATTACATGGGTTTTGGATTCACAGTTTGTTGTCTTCCTGTGTTCTTTTTCAAATTCCTGCACATAGTACTTTATCAACTCAAATGTTTGAACTGTGATCTTGGATGATTGCAAAACACATCAACCTAAGTGCAAGCTCAGCTTTGCCCATCTAAGTAAGAAGTTATGAACACTTTGCCTAAATTGTTTCATTTGAGAGTAGGAATTGTGTGCAGGTGTGGCTGTCAAAGAAGGGCATTGATGTTAGGATGTCACAGTCAGTGAATTCGTGGAGCTTCATCAGCTTCAAATGTACCAGATCCTTCTTGATGCTTCCCTTGGTTGGTTGTAGTACTGAACAATTATAGATCTCTAAGGAGAACCCCACAGCAGAGATATATTGGAATGTTTTGCTTGGGTCTCACAGGTATTGATCATCAGAAATGCACAGGAATAATTCTGGAATAAGTCAAGAACCCCAATCCCACTTTCTAATTTAAAACATCTGAGTAGGTGGTTCTTTGTGTACCTGCAGAATCTGTTGATCCCAACATCTAGATGCAAAATACAAAGCAGCAGGAATTTCTTAATTCAATCCCTGACAACCTCTTTAACCTGACAACATTGTGTTTATCTGTATAGCATATTCCATTATTTCAGAGTAAAATATCCTTTGTTTTCCTTCCACTCAGGTACCGTAAACTGGCACTAAAATGGCACCCTGATAAAAATCCAGACAATAAAGATGAGGCGGAACGGCAATTTAAGCAAGTAGCTGAGGCCTATGAAGTCTTGTCAGATGGTAGGTGTTTTAAAAAGGCTCTTGAGCTGCCTGTCTCTATTCTGGGGATCAGTCTGAAAATGGTGGTCTATGCTGCTTTGAGGGGATATTGTAATTGTATTGTATTGACTACTTCTTTTCAAAAGAAGGGAAAGAGAAAGAAGCTTGCAGATAAGACAGATTAAGCAGAAATTTTGAAACAAAAATTTCAGGATATCCCTAGATACGTAACCGAACTACTAGAAACTGAAATTCAGTGTCTGCCAGAAATTTCTGTAGAGACTTCTTGTGAATCCCAAGATTAATTTTTATCTTAGCAGGTGAGGCCAGTGTTACCATCAGTATAAGGGTATTGTGTTTATCCTCTAAAGTCAGGGTAGACCAACTCTGAAGGATCCACTGTTGGGTCTACAGCTTCTAGTTTTTGTAACAGTAAACTAATCTTGACAAAGCCCAAGCATACTGTAAACCTGCCTGAAAATTTGGATTGCGTTTGAATGAGTAAATTCAGTCAACTGTGATGCTAAAGATAGTGTTTATTTTGAATTGTTCTGAAAGAGGTGTTTAGCCTGATCCATGCAGTGCAGGAATGCAGTTTACAGCTCACCCATGTCTTTTTGCTTGAGGAGTATCATTAACTTTTGCCAATGTTCTGACAAAAGCAGCCTGAATCATAACAAAGTGATTTAAGCTACTTTGATTATTTTTCTCTGTAATTGACTGCAGCTGTCTATATGCTATTTCTGAAGTGTCCTTGATTTCACCTGAGACAGTGAGCATGGGAAAGCTATATTTAAAGCACTAGCAGCATCTAGATTACCTCTCAGAGTTCAGCCTGATTTAGTGAGCTGCAGTCTTGTACATTGTGTTTCTTTGCTTGGTTTTGATACTTAATTGACAGGGGAGAAAAAGAACTTAATTTATCATTAGTTCGTTGTATACTTGTCTTTTAGATTACTTTATCCTTCTTAAGCTATTTTTTGGGCAGGATAAGAATAGGATACTGGTCTGGTTGTTATACAGATCTCTAAGTTCTTTTAAAGCAGTACACTGCTAGAATTTTAGAACATCTTCTAAAAGTGCTGCCAGTTTTTGGATTTAAGCCAAATCCTAAGTTACTGGAGTCTTAACAATCATTTGTGCAGTAGGGATACCAGAATCCTGAGCCCAGTGGTTGAGAGGCAGTCAAATGTTCTGCAAACTTAATGAAATTTTCTGACACCATTACAGGCTTGAATGATGACAGATTTTTGGCAGAAGAATAGTTTTGTAAGGGATTACATAAGCAAAGAATACTGAAATTGGGTGATCATTGAACACACTTCCCTTGTGGGAAACCTTGTGGTTTCAAAAATGGAACATTTTTCAAGATGAATTTTGGTCTTTGTGAGCCCTCAGGGCATCCTTGCTGTTTCCTGCCCATGACAGTTTATCTACCTTCCTGCTTTCTTCTTCATAATTTGATGGGTAGGTTAACCTCCTTTTATTAAAAACTGCTTTCTAGAAAGGCAATATAGATAATGTATCAGGCTTTGGGGATTTGTCTGCTTGTGAACCTATTGCAAGCTTCTATTATTTGAGATGATAACTATTATATAAAATTTTAATTCCTGTTAGTCAGAAGTATTTTACTTTCAGCATCTGTTTGAGGTAACTGCACATTCTTTCAGTGATGCTGTTTAAATTTTAAAAAGCATCTTTCACTGAAGAGATTCCACTGGGAAAAGCGTGATAATATTAAGATACTAAAATCAAATGCCTTGATTGGTTTTTAACTGATACCTCCACACCAGTCCAAGCAAAATGAGCTGACTGTCCGCTTCTGTAAGGTCCTCAGGTTCCCTTCCAAAGGTACAAAAGTGCTATCTGATCTTGTGCAGGAATGTAGAGTTCATTTTTCACTCCTTTCTGATGAGTACTGTAAGGCTGGTCTGCAGTGAAATTAATAGTCATTCTATGCCTTCTAAAATAATAGAGAGCAAGCAGTTTGAGTCACATCCTTCCATGGCATTTTGGAACATCACTCTCCATTATGAAGCTAGCAGAAGTGGTTATAATTAATTTTAGGGGTTTTTCAGTCACTCATGTAAACACTGGTCTTCCGTTCTCATAACTCCCACAATGGGCTCAGTCTTGTGCGATAAAAGGAAAGGTGGCAATGGTCAGGGTTTGCAACTGGGATAGAAGGAAGGGAATGCTTGAGCACCTGTAGGATCTTGTCCTGGAAACTGATGTGATCACAGCTTTATTCAGGCAAGATATGACCAGTTCCATGATTAGACTTGTGTGGAGGAGCAGGTTGAAGTCCAGAGGTCCTTCACAGCCTTAAAGCATTTCATGGTCGCTGTCCAAAGAAGAAGACTGCCAAATCCTTCTTAAGGGCAGACTTCCATGTGAAGTTTGTCCTTAAACCAAACTTTTTCTCATACATCAGGGTCAGACCTTCTACAACTTAATGGTAGTAAGTTTGAAGTTCTGTAGCTGTTCTTTCTGAACTAAATTGCCTTGGCAGTCCTTGTTAAAGATGTTCATCAGTTATATGCCGGAACTCCCTTATATGAACTAGCTTTGAGAAGATGCTTAACAGAGAATACCAGTTAAGTGTTTTTTTATTTTTCACAAAACCAACAAACCTGTTTACTGACATGATGTACAACTTCTCCTTGTAGCTAAAAAACGTGACATCTATGACAGATACGGAAAAGAAGGCCTAATAAATGGAGGTGGAGGTAAGTTGACAACCAGCAGTTCTTTGCTTTCTGTTTTCTGTAGCTTTCTTTTCAAGACAGGAGTCTGGGAATGCTTGTACTAAGGCGTAAAATTCAGTCTTCTGAAAATTGAGATTACAATTGTTTTACTAGTTATTATAAAAGGTATTACTGTTATCTGAAAACAGAGAAACTATTATAAAAAGTAGTGAAGTAATGTGTACTTAAGTTGAATGATATCCAAAAGAGAAATTTTGGAAATGGTTTATATTTTTAGATTATTCAAGTTCCCTGTAGGCCTGAATTTTCTTATTAGTAAGAAAACATGAAGGTAACAGAATTTTTTTTTTTTTTCAGGTGGAAATCATCATGATATTCCATTTGATTTTGGATTTACATTCCGCAACCCAGATGATGTCTTCAGGGAGTTTTTTGGTGGAAGGGACCCCTTTTCATTTGAATTCTTTGGTAAGAGATTCCCTGGTTTTAGTTATGAGTATCTAAAGTGTAGCTAAAACTTCACTCTAAGAAAACAAATGTAGCTAATGTAGTTGTATTAGAAACAGTTCTGCAAATGAGGCAAACAACTGGTATTTTGTATTGTATTTGAAATCTTTGTTTCACACCTGTTTCTTGGTTAATTTTACAGTACAGAACAGATATGGCTTGCCAATTCATGTTTAGTTGGAAGGTCTGGTTTGCCAAACCATAAAATGATGTCTGCAATGTCTCTAAGTTGAAAGGAAAGTAATACTCAACAGAAAAAGTGCATACTGGAATTTCCTCTTGAGAATTTGAGCAGGCTAATTTAGTCTTTTGGATTTCTCTCTTTTGATCTGTAAATAAATTTAAAAATAAAACTTGAGAGCTTCTAAATTGGACAGCTTAACTATAACTGCTACGCCATAACCCTCAGTGTGAACTTGTGTCCTAGCAGGAGTGATTTTCTTATATCACGATAGGAACAGTTGCATACATAATCTAGACACACTCCCAAATTCATGTCACTTGTTTGTTTGGGGTAGAGAGCCCCTAGGACTCAGATAAAATAGTTCTTGAGGCCTGAATTCTTCATGTAGGAAGCATTCATTAAAGGAATACATGATAAAATTTGTCAAAGTAATCTTGCTACCCTTATGCTGAAGGTCTTCTGCCTTGTGATGTTGTTTGTTCTAGTGAAGGTCTTTTCAGAGGTGCTGGGATTCTTATGCAATCGCTCTCTGTATGTTCAACTCAGCAAAATGCTGACCTATAAAGCAGAACAGTTCCTGTGTTCAGTATTTACTGTGAGGTAGTTCCATACGGAAAACTGCAAGAAGTGTACTTGAAAAACCAAGGTTTCTTCCTGTTCAGTATGTAGGTATTGATTTATGTCTGTAATAATGTCTGTAAATGTTTTAATATTTTTAAAAGTAATTTATTATCTTGGGCAGCATTAAGGGGTAATTCAGCTCAGATTTTAATTATATCTTTCTCTGGTTTGCTATTTTAGGATCATCAGCTGTTAGATGACTAATGAAGGATTAGAAAAGGGGTTGAAGGGCTAGAGGTTGAATGCAGGAGAATGCTAGTTGATGAATTAGATGAGTAGCTAGAGGAAGAATCTGGTAGAAGATAGGCAGCTGATTTGAGCAATTGGATCCAGTGTGAAATCAGCTGAAAGTAGGAAAGGGAACATTGGAGGAAGCATCTAGCAAAATAGTGATGAGTGAAATGGGCTCCGAGCTGGGTGGATGCAGCTTCTTCACTGTCTGCAGTAGAATAAGAATTTTAGCAAGTGTAAGACAAGGATTTCAGTCTAGATGAGTGATCTCAGCACTGGTTAGGACACATCTGGAATACTGGGTCTACTTCTGGGCTCTACAGTTCTCAAGAACTGGACTTGAGAAAGTGGAATTGAACTTGAACTCAAGAAAGAGTCCAGTGAAAGGTCACTAAGATAATTACAAGAGCTTTTCTCACATGAAGAACAGGTTGAGAGAATTGCTGGAATTGTTTAGTACAGAGAAAGCTCAGGGTCAGAGTCTCACGAGTGCATTGGGAAGGAGGTGATCCTGGAAATCCCACTCAAGTTGATCTTGTTTGAGCAGAGGATTGGACCAGATGAACTCTAGAGGTCCCTGTCAAACTCAGTTGTTCAGTGATTGTGTGGTAGAAAACCTAGAAAAATATGAGCAGGATGTTGAGTAGGAAGCTAGTGTGGGGGAGCTGGGAGAGAGTGTTCAGTTCTTTCCTTTATTTTTTGATTGAAGAGCTATTAAACAAAATAGTTCTCAATCAAATATCTTTATAGTAAATTCTATACATGAGGTGTTCTAGCTACTAGTGGGAGACTGACATAGGCTCTGTTTGATTTTGATTGTATTTGCTTCATCAACACTAGCAGAAGACTTAATTTGCTGTCTCTGAAAATATCAGTATTCATGATTAACCTCAAAACCATGAAGTTTATTTCTGCTGTTAAATAAATGATAGGCTTAAAGAAAGCTGAGGCCCTGCCTTTTGGGTTCCTTAGAAGGAAGGCTGTACAGCACAGTGCATAGAGCTACCCAGCTTATCAGATGGAGGTACCACTGCTGCCAGTGTTTCCATGGGATTCTGCACCTGCAGTATTCCCTCCTGTAGAGTGATTCATCTTGGGTTGGGGCACCAGTGAATTTAACAACATACCTCTGCTCTAGTGACCTAGAGAGACATTCTCCCCCTGCTTAACACCCAGGTTTATTTACTTATTCAAAAGCAGGTTATCTACTTCATGTATTGATTGCTGTCTTTGTCAGCTTGAAGATAGGAGTACTGAGCACAGGCTCTGCTTCTTGCCAAGGTTCTGGCAGTGTCAGCAGTGTTCTGTGCGCTCCGATTAATGAAAACTAATCGTTCCTAAGCTGCCTCTACTTCATGTGGATAGTTGCAGTGTCAGTGACCAGAGGCCTAAAACCCTCAGTTAAGCTTTGGATTTTGAGCATAAGCTCTTGAAATTTTTCTAGTCAGGAGGTTTCAAAGTGAGCGTTTTTGGTTTTTTTTCTGTTTAAGATGCTTAAGACATTCTCTAACATGGGTAATTGTGACTCCAGGCAATTTTTTTTCACAAATTTCTGTAAAAAGTATTTGAATTGGCCTTTGAACATACATGAATGTTTCAAGATAGTACAACATAAAAATATGTGTGCTTTCAGCTGAATGTAGTGCATTTTATAATTCCAAAAGCAAGCAGTAGATTGGTGTGTATAGCATGAATATTTGTATTGGTGAACTACAGCCCTTGTAGGTTCTGCTGTTTTGAAACACTAGTGGAACAGTTCTGTCCTGAATAAGAAGAGAATTTATCTTCTAAAAAAGAGGAGTTTTCAACTTGGTGATGAGCTTTCTGTGGAACTAGTAACTTCTTAAGGAGCTACTCAAGTGACAATTGATACTCTAAGCCACTAAATAAGGACTGAGATCATGTTTTCTAAAAATGTGCACTGGTGGAATCAAAGATGAAATTGAATAAATACTTTAAAACATTTGTACTTTTTATACAGTTTGAAGTGGCACGTAGTGAAGCCTGCAGAATGCAGGTGGGACTCTCTATATCCTGATTGTCATTGAATATGTAAAGAGCAGCATTCATATGCATAATTCCTGTAAATTTATGGATGTGAAGAATTTCTGAAATTGTGCTATGAATTGAGTATGTTCAACTCTACTGAGCTATACTGCACTGCTCTTGCAGTTACAGAAGATTTTCTTCATAAACAGAGGGATCTTTTTTCTTCTCTAGAAAAGAGGAAAATGTATGAAGACTTATCTGGTGATTTTTTAAATGATGAGTCCCTTCAGACTTTTCAAATGAAAATCTGTAATACTGTTGGAGACAGCTCTGAACACTTCCAAATGGAGCAAAGTTAATGTTATGTGCTGTGTGTTGCACTGGAGACAGTCACAGTTTATTTTAGCTGGTTTTTTCAGGCAAATTATTTGTAAAACTAGGGGTGCAGGAAGGCAAGTACTTTTTAAAACTTGATCTGATACTATGACAGATGCTTAACTCTTAGTCTGAGATTTGTGGGCTTGCTTTTTGTAGCATGTGTGTGTATTCCTGGTGATCTCTCCTAGGGATAGTTTTTAGCCTCTGATACATGGATGAGTGGTGATCCTTGTGACAGGATGAAAAGTTGGTGCTTCCTGTGCAGCACTACACTTTGCATTGCAAAGTGCTGCCTTGGTAAAGCAGTGTCTGGTGTTCAGTCTGTCCCATACACCTCAGGCTCTCTGAATGTTCTTTGGCACTGGAACTCACAGTTTACTTGTAATGGAGGGATTGGTTTCTTATGTCACTGTACTTAAACTCCTATACTTCAGCTGTATCGTACCCTGTTCATATGTGGTGCTTGCCTTGTGTTTTATTTGTATTTTACTTGTAAACTTTTCAAGGACCTTTTTCCTTCTGTACTTTAACAGTTCACAGGGGGGAAGAATCCCAATGTTACCATTGGTAGCGGAGGTGTATTGATGAAAGACTGCTGCTTCAGGCTGAGGAACAGAAATTGATGTGCTTTAGTGTAGGCTGGGCTGTGTTTCTGGGCTGTTAAAGAATTGATTTGGTTTTGGTTTAGAGGCTTTTCAGATTCTCTCTTCAAGAGTGGGTTCTATGTTGGAAGGTGTTATCAGTGAGGAGTTACTGTGAAAGATGGAGTTGGTATAACAAGATCATAACATTACCAAACAGAAACTCCTTAAGGAGTTGGTTTTCTTTGAAGCTGCATACACACCCTAAACCATCTCCAGATGTATCAATGGTGCCTGAGTAATTTGTGTATGGGCTAGGAAATACAACTCAGGGCCTACAGCAGACCAGTATCCTCCAGCAGCAGTGTCTACAAGCTTGACAGGATGATTTAGGGCATTTCAAACTGCTTCCAGTGCCTATGTGTGTAGTTAAATGAATCCCACAAGGAACCTGGCTTCTCTCCCTGGTAGAATGTGCTACTAATGTGACATGATAAATTGCTTGTGGTGAATTCCCTCTCTAGACTTTGATGTCCCAAGAGAAGTCTGTTTGCAGGAGCTCTTTAAACACTGATTGTAGTCTTGACAGTTCTGCTGTGGTTCCTAAACATTTTAGTTTTCTCGATGTACATTTGGAGATGGTAATATATAAATGTCTTAAATTTTCTTTAGATTGTGAAGTAGAATTCACTATGTACTTTAATGCATATAGACCCATAGGGATTCTGTGGAGTTTTCCCTTGAGAATTACCTGATTTATGTGATATTTTAAAATCTATACTCTTGGAAATGAGAGGTAAAATGAAACTTAACACCTTTATACAGCTAGTTAGATACAAATTTTTTTTCACAGAGAATGTCAGCTAGCTAGTTACCTGGTATGTAGTTTGGTTCCACCAAAGGTCAGAATTACTTCAGATTGACTACTGTAATATTGATTACATAAAAAGAAGCAGGACTGTTCTGAGAAAGTACAGTGAGTTGCTTTTAGTATCCAGGCAAAAGAGTTTTAAGCTGACAAGAGAGAGGAAATTTTATGTATAGTAATGATTGCAAACTCTACATGATATGTGTTTTAGGATTTTTTCCTGAGTGGTACAGCGTCATCAAATTATTTGTCTCAAGGACAGAAAGTTGTCTTGCTGTGGCAAAAGATTCACATAAGAATCAGATCGTGATTTTAATTCATGTGCCATCTCATTTCTGATAATTGATTGTTTAAATGTTCTAATGTAAAATGTATTTGTTAGTAAAATGGGTTATTAAAACTGTAAATGGAGGTGGCTTTCAGTTAAAGCTGTCTTGAACAGCAGTGTCTTTTCGGTAATTAATCTTTTTGTTGATGTAAATTTGCTGCTTTTGGTGCAATTTATGAAGTGCTCACAGATTTGCATATGCATTCATTGCTTTGGTGTGAATGTACAGTTTTATTTCATAACCACCAGTCTTAGATCATAATTATCCAATGAATGGTCCAAATCTCTATGATTTTTTCAGAAATAACTTGGTAGGTTCAAAGAGGGTTTTTGAAGCACAGAATTGTCTCACCCAGACAGCATTATCAGACAGGAGTAGGGGTAGGGCTGTGGTTCCATGGCCAAACTAATACATAGTTACCCCTGCTGAAGGGAGGAGGGCTTGCTCTAAATTCTCATGTCTATCTTAAAACTTTAGTCTTTGTCTAGTGTCCCATTAGATAGATTGAGAAACTGTTTGATAGCGTACTAGCCAAAGTTTGTCTTGGGAATCCCAGTCCAGTTGTGGTTGTTAGTCCCCAAGAAAATAGTTTGATTTGGTTTTCTTGGAGAGATAGTAGGTGAAATTGGTCAGAGCACAAATGCTGAACGTTACCTAAGGAGAGCAGGTCGTACAGAGGTAGTGGAAGTTTCCTCTGTTTTTAAGGTGTGCCTGAACATTTGAACATTCATTTGATAAGTATGAAATGCTGATTACTGTACTCCAGCATCTCTGTAATTACCATATAGATGGCATTTAAAGGTGATGTTTTAGGTCTCCTTTTCTAGAAAATAATGATTTCCAAGATCTCTGATATATACCATTAGAAGGACTTCCAAGTGGTTCTTCTGGTAATTTAGTAAATGAGTGGGGCAAACACCTGTTTGACATCGAATTTATGAAAGTGAGCAGTTACAAAGACCATGCTGAAACATTAGGCAGGTGAAGCAATGGTGCTTGCAAGATCATCTTGGTGTCTCCCCTTTGTTAGGGACATTGACAGTGTGCGACTTTCTCAGGAGGACAGTATTTCCATGCATAAGTGCTTTCGGATTTCTGTGGCCTCTCCAGTTCTGATGGTATGTGTTTTAGTGCCTGAGGGCTCTCCAGAGTTATAGCACGAGGTTCTGTGTGCGTTTACTGCAAATTTGCATATTTGAATTTTTTTTTCCAGATAGGATACAAGGTAGGAAACACCTAGTCCAAGAATTCTGTTGCATTGTGGGTATTGTGTCTGTAGCCCTTTGCATAAACACATTGTTCAGACCTGCATTTGGGACTCTTCTGGCAGGACATAGAAAGTCATTACAGGATGCTTTTGAGATAAAGAAAAGGTGGGGCAGGCAGCCTTTGCTTACTGCAACACTGCAGCAATGCTCGATGCCATTGGGTGTGGCTGTGCCCTTCCATGGGGGCTGCACAGTGTCCTTTATCCTTTCTCCATTATCCTGTGTTGCAGTGAGTGCCATTCTCCTGCATCTGCAGTAGGAGCACTCAGCTCAGGTGTCACAGAGGCAGTGGTGAGGCTTTGGTGGCAGAGAATAAAGGAAAGAAGGTTCACTGGTTGGAGAGGTGGTTCAGTGAGTGGGGCCTGAGCAGTGGCCCTGCTTGGACAGGGTAATTCCCATTGCACATTGTCCTGAAAGAATTATCAACATCTCTGACTGTGACAGTATGTGCATGGGAGAGCATTTGCTGACAGCTCACCATTTATCTCAACACCTTTGATTTTTGGGGGTGAATGATGGCATTGCAGTGGAATGTGTTCAACACTTGGTCAGCAATAGCATCTTTTTGTGACTGAGGGAATCTTTCTGTGCTGCCTTTGACCCTTGGGCACTTCTGCTGCTGCCTGCCCTGTAACCAGCACAGTTCCACGCTGTGAAGTCTATCAAAGAATTGATGTAGCTGAACTTGCTTTCATCTGGAGATGCTCTTTTCAGCATATCAGTTCCTGATCTAGTTCCCCCAAGCAACAGCCAGAATACAGGGGTCTTGGTAGAAGTGACTGCCATAGGAAATGGGACACTTGTTGTTTATCATGCATTGTAATTTCAGCTAATGCCTTAGATTGCTATAATTAATTTTGAGTTTTAAATGCATTGTGGACTGCTTCAAATTGTGGGGATTGCCTCCTTTCCTCCCTTCCCCTGTTACATGGTGCTTTCCTGCCCTTTTTTTTTTTTTTTCTGATACACCAGTCTTTCCAGTGCTGAAAGAGATTATTAGCTCTTGGGTGCAATAGAAAGTAACAGCTCACTATTTTCTTTTGTATCAGTGAATTAGTGCACCTTACTTGGTTCCATGATCATAAGGCAGGAGACGAAAAACAATCATATCTTTTAAGTAGTATTCTGCCATGAGCTGAAAGGGAAAAAATCCTGTTTCCGTGTTACAGCTGGGGAGTCCTCAGAGTGGAGAGATCACAACCTGCCTTATTTTGAGCTGCAGTGAGATATTTATTATAGTAGTTGTTGTTGTTTGACCTATTTAGAGGTGAAATTCTTTTTCTGTGACTACAGAAAAGCAAGGTAATCCATGGTTTGCGGGGAGCAGGTTTAATGTTTTACCCAGAGGAACAAGAGAGTTGTTGCATTTGAATTAGCAATGATTTTTCTAAAGAAAGTAAATTTTCCTGGAAACATTACCTCCAATGCAATTATTTTCAGACACGTTTGTTAGTGTACAATCTTTTGTGTTGCTGGGGGTTTTGTGCTCCAATCTCCACATTAACTCTTTGGCTTTTGTAACTTCAGCCTTCCTACCCAGTAACAGCAAGAGTCCTGAAGTCCTTCATTTTGCCTGGTGTTTTGGTAATGGGCTGCCATGAGTTCTTTGCTGAAGCATTGGCCTTTTTCCAAAAAGTTTCATGTCATCTGCTGTTGACAGATAAGAAGTTTTTCTCAGTGGCTTTCTTGAGGTTTCTCACCTTTTGTTTTCTCTCGATCTTTGCTGTTTTGACAGCACCACAAATTCTGCATTAGAAGTGTATGTCAGCATTTTTATTGAAGCTGAATTAATATCTGTCCTCCCATAAGCTTCTGGTAATACCTAGATTATAATATATTGAATTTCTCTCCAAACAGTACTTAGTAATACTCTTAAGTATCGCTGGTTTAACATTTTGATTTTCTGAAGCTTGGAAGATGTATTTATATAGTATTTTCCCCTTTTTAGAAAGGCCTCTTCTTTTGTATTTTTTTTCTTTCCTTTTTGCTTTCTAAATCTGATATGCCACTTACATTCAGTAAAAAATGGACTGGAAGTACCAAAATTACTATAATAAGAGGAATCATTAAAAAAAAACCCAACACCCTGCGTTTGAACTGTTTGGAAAAGGCCTTTTTTGTGAAAAGGTTATCAGGGATGGAAAGGTCCTGCTAAAATAGACTTACAGGACTGAAATGTTGTTATTTTGCTAAGTGGTGCTATTAATCATCCTGATTTAGGGAGTAAAAGCATAAACAGGGTCTGAGTAGTTGTGAGGTTGCTATATTAATGTGTATTTGGTGGTAGATACAACAGATGATAGTGCAGCAGCCTCCTACTGCCTTCTCTCAATGTTTTTGGTATGTTTTTTCTTCTGCTTGCTGTACTTGGCTGTCAAAATCATAAAGCAGTGGTTTCTCTGACAAGTCCTGCCCCTTTTCCTGTCTCGGCATAATCCATCTTGCTGAGCATCCTGCAGTGCTCTGCAGAAGAGTGGCTGGTCTGTCTTACTTGAGAGAATTACAGGAAGAGCACTGCAGGATTGTTCCCAGGGCTGCTGACAGCGATCACCTGACGTTTGAACACGTGCTGATACCAAGTGCTGACCTCTTCCTTTGCTGTGCAGGCTGATAAGGCATGGCCAAGTCTTGGTTAGGCTTTGGTGTGGCAATAATCCACTGAGAAGCTGGGTTGGTATCAGGGATCTCTAGGAGAGTCCGTGATCTTCCCTTAAATAACTTTGTTTCTGCAGCTGTTGTGCCGGGGAGGAGAGATTCACTTGCAGAATAGGCTGATACACTGTGGGAGATTAAAAATTCAAAGCTTACATGATAGGTTGTTTTGTTTTTATTCAAACTCCAGGTAACGAGAAAAATTATAAATAGAAGGCTTAACAGTGGGAGTAATGTCGTATAGATCATTTGTACACGTGAGTGAATGACCTTCATAACTAACCTATGAGTCATTCCTGTGAGAATAAATTGGACTGCAAAACAATTAACTGCAGTGGTTGTACTTGCTGGTTGATATGCTAGACCGCCTTTTTAAAAATGGACATTGTGCTTGTTTTGGAAATTGTAATAATTCCCATATTTCCATGCTCAAATATTGCTTAACTTCTGTAAAGGTACTAGTAGGTCATCTTTAGATGGAGGAAAACATACTTTACATGGGGGAAAAAAAGAAGCTACAAACCAAAAAGTGTCCGAGGTAGAAAAAAGTCTTGCTTGCCAGTGCATGTAAGATAAAAGTTTGGTCCTGTGTTGTTTTACTCAATAACTCTGGAGGTTAGAAGAGGGGTAGGGGTATCTTTTAGCAGCTGCCCTTGTTCAGCATAAATACATTGTGATATTTCACATTTAAGTAATTGCACATAAAACAGATGGTAACTTACATATTTTTATTATCATATTGATTACTTAATGATGCATAATGCATATTGCATTAACTTGGTGATTTATCATAAATCAGCTTGGATTTTTGTGGATGTACTAGAAGTGGAACAAATACTGTATTTCTGACCTTCTCTTTGTCAGTTGTAGTTCTGAACAGTTAAGCAGTCACAGGTCTTTCCTTGCTTTCATACCTCTGTTGCTGCTATCATCATGTTCTGCATTTTTCATTAAAAGATTATTCTGAGCTTTCAGTACTGAGAAAAAATCTGTGTGCAAAATTTGGTAAAATCTTTGGTGTCCTCAATAATGCTCATTCTGGGAGAGTTGTGGCTGCTGGAGAGAGTAGTTGTAGTTCCTAAACTTTTCTGGTTTTAATGCAAGTATTGTATTTATTGACTTTCTGGTTTATGATTGCAATTTTTTCTGTTGCTCTCTGTCTTGAGAGAATTAGAAAAAAAGCAGTTTTCTGATAATTCTAGTAAATAAAGACTGCTTGTATAGGTGCTGGCGTTGTACGCCATGGCCCGACACCTCCCCCAGCTTTTTTTTTTTCCTTTTTGGAAAGAGACTATTGTCTTCCTGGTGGGGATGGAACAATAGCTGTTCTGAATGACATAGCAGTGGAACTTGAATTTGAAATAACATTTTATCCATGACCCCCTTTCTCTATTTTTGCCCTCTCCCTCCTGCTTGGTACAGATCAAATGCCTCTTTGGGACACTGTGTGTAAACCTCCATACTTTGCTGCTAAATGTGCATCAGAATACGTGTTTGGAGTATCTAATGTGGCAAGTGCTAAATTAAACACTTGGAACACTTCAGGATTATGAGTCACCAATCCCTGGATGCTGTTTTTAGATTTCAATAATTAATACAACCTGTCTGGAAGTTACTTTTCAGATCATGGTGATCCACAATAAATCTTGAATAGAAATAAGCTGTAAAGTTCAGGTACTTATATGCAATATTTTCAATTAGGCTTACTAGTTTTTGATGCTAAACGGGTAAAATAAGGAAATCAGCTATTTTTTTTGTATATAAAACTATTTTTACATCCATAAGCAAGCAGAATTTAGACCAGAAGAAGCACAAGAATTACCCTTGGGGGAGTCTCAGTTCAGTAGCCTCATGTATTTCACAGAAAGAATCTTATCTGTTAACAAAAGATGTGTTGTTGTGGTTTTTTTTTTAATAGAGTCCCTAATGATTAAATATAGACTCCTTCAGTAATACTGACCTCTTAAATGTTGTCTTCTGTTTTGTAGAAGACCCTTTTGAGGACTTCTTTGGGGGCAGACGGGGTCCAAGGGGAAGCAGAAACAGAGGTGGTGGAGGATCATTTTTCTCTGCCTTTGGTGGATTCCCTGCATTTGGAAGTGCTTTCTCTCCGTTTGACGCAGGTAAATATCATCATGCTTTAGAAAGAATGCAATTTTGGCTCACAAAGGCTTGCAATATAATAAGCTGGCTTCTCCATTCAGCAGTTCTGTGGCTGATTCCTTTTTATTTTTTTCTAATTAAGCTGCTCTTTGTAAGGTGTAAATGTAAATAAAGCCATAGTTAAGAGTATTTGGGTTTCCTGAAGGTTCATATAGAGGGAACAGATCTCTTAAGAAGTAGAACTTTCTGTTTTCTTTATTTTGGGGCTGCAGTTTCTTTATGGCTTTAGAATTCTTTTGTTCTCTTTGCTTTCAGGAGTGTGATGGCTTTTATTACAGGTCCTGAAAAACATGTGCCTGAACCCCATGGTACTACTTAGTTTGAGTGCTGGCAGTCTGGGTATTGGTTGGGATGTTACTGATACAGGACTTGTTCTGTCTGCCAGCTCGGGGCATCCCAACATCTGCACTAAAGCTGATGATCAGATTCATTAGGTTTGCTGGCTTTCCCCTGAGTGCAGAGCATGGATAAAGGTTGAATGCCTTTCAAGGGGAGGAGTTGACAGATAGTTTTTGGATGATGCTGTGCATTTGGAACCTGAACTGTGGGTCCGTATGAGAGAAATGGATGGGGCTGGAGCTCCACTCCTCCTGGTGTTAATGCCACCTAGTCACTGATGCTGTGTGATGCAACCAGCTGAGGGCTTCCTGAAAGTAGGATGTAGTCTGAGTGGATGGTAAATTTGGATCCCATAGTCACACAAAATCACATTTTATTCAAATGCCTTCTTTTTCGATAGGTTTTACTTCGTTTGGCTCACTGGGACATGGAGGCATTACTTCATCGTTCTCCTCTACGTCATTTGGTGGCAGTGGGATGGGAAACTTCAAATCAGTATCAACCTCAACTAAAATAGTTAATGGCAGAAAAATTACTACAAAGAGGTAAGTGATATAAATATATGAAGCTATATGTAGAAACATACCTATAATTACATGCATATAAATAAACTGTATCTTTGCACACACACATACAGTGTGCATTTTTTTTAACTTTTGTTATTATGTTCATCATATTACTTGGATTTCTCTGAATGCTTAAAAAAATTTGAAATATTTTATTGAGTTCTCTGTTTTTTCTTGGCATTGTTGAAGTACTCAGTGCTGTAGCTGGAGCTCTTTTAAGCTTCAGAACCTCCTGTCTAGTGCTGCACCTTTTATTATGGTCCTTGCCTACTGTCTGCCCAGTCAGAAGTTCTGGAAGGAAAGTGTGCTTGGTGTCTACTGATTGTGAAGCTTTTAACTGGGAATTGGGAAGAATTTTAGTTTTGCAGATGTTATGGAAGAATTCTCCCTAGCATCTGCTTAGTGTGCTTTCCTAGGCAGTAAAGTGAAGTCTTTCTAGTAATTTTTTTCTGTCTGTTAAGTGAAATAAGCAACTGAACCCTGCTTTGGAGAAAAAAGTGCCTGTTTGTTGGAAAGTGAATTTTCAAGTCCTGTACACAGTGTACTTTCTCTCCATTTCATACTTGTGATGGGGAAATCATTGCATTTGGGAAACCCAAGTCTTACTTAGCTATAGAAAAACCTACATGGAATATTATAGTCAATATAGGACTACTGAACAAGTAGTTAAATGTAATTTCATTACTTAGTAAGAAATTACGGAAAAGCAAGGGAGGATGATTTTTTTTTTTTTTTTTTTTATAGTTTGTTTTGTTTGTTAGTGCGGGGTTCTTCTGTGAACTATTATACTGCAGAGCTCCTATCATCTTGACCACTTAAAAACAGCCTCTGGATCACATGCTGGTGTGGTCATGATATTTTTCTGTGAGTATATTACAGAAAAATCTGAAAACTCAAAAGCTCTTTAATAATCTCTCTCTTCAGTCAGGGATACTTGAATTTTGTAATATGCATGCCGGTCATAAAGATGGTGTATAGTAGGTCTACAAATTACTTGCTCTGATCAAATTAAAAGTGGATTCAAGACTGTGCTCTGTGCAAAATTGTGATTGGATCTAGAATATCATACATTTAATGAACAGGTAGGGACTAAATGCAGTGTCAAGGTTGTGCAGTTGATCTGGCAAGGCATTTAGGCCTAGAGAGCAGTGCGTAGTGTGAGCACAACTGTGACCGTGTATGAGGTGGCAGCTGTGACTGTGAACTCCACATCCTGGACGATTCCAACTTCCAGAAGGCAATTTTCCTGACTAAGCAGTGGGGAAATGGTTACTGGTGACAGCTCTGGCGCTGGTAAATACCAAAACTTGCCAAGTACAATTGCATTAAGCAGGTGGTGCTCCCTTCCAGTTTGTTATCCAAACCCGAGGTCTGGTGTGTGTTTAAAACTGCCTGCAGTGCTCTAAAATGGTTCATGGTGTTTTTGTCCTGCAGGATTGTTGAGAATGGACAAGAGAGAGTAGAAGTTGAAGAAGATGGCCAGTTAAGGTCGTTAACAATAAATGGTAAGGAGCAGCTGCTACGCTTGGATAACAAGTAATTCAACGCACGCATTTAACAGAAATTTTAAGCTATAACAGCCACCATTTGAGGATTGACAGGAACATTTTTTGAAGATTTCAAATGAATTCAACTTTCTGTATATCCGTACTCAATCTTAAGTAGTATAAGTAGCTCACAGAAGCTCGTATTTGTCATAGACTTTTGAGTTGATTGTTGGGACCACATCAATTGGACCATTTTTTGTCCTT
Source organism: Phylloscopus collybita (assembly GCA_027886175.1). NCBI lineage: Eukaryota > Metazoa > Chordata > Aves > Passeriformes > Phylloscopidae > Phylloscopus > Phylloscopus collybita. The sequence continues at coordinate 7,470,877 of JAJNNQ010000002.1, forward strand.
AAAATTGTTGTAAACTTCTGTATGCACTTTTCTTTTCTTATCTGTGATCAAGGTGAACCATGATCCTTCAGTAGTGCTAGGGCGAGATGTACACTAACACTAGCATGAATCTTGCTTTTTCCAATTTGAAATGTGAGCCAATTAGTAGTTCAAGTCTGCTGTGAAGTTAACAGTTCCAGGATAACCTTTTTAATAATTTCAACTTCTTCTTTTTTTTTTTTTTTTTTTTTTTTTTTAATGTTTAGTAGTGAACAATGTTAATACATTTCTGGTAATGCATTTCTGGTTTAAATAAATTAAGGATGTTTTCTAGTTGTGCATGAATGCAGACAACTTTAGTAAGTTTTGACAAATGTTTAAATGTGTAATGTAAGCAAAAGGTAAACAAAAGTGAAGCCAGTGAGCTGAGTCTTTTGTCATTTGCTAAAAAAAAAAAAAATTCAAAATGAATAAATGCTGATGTTTGTGATGCATTCTTTCATGAATGGCATTTGTAACCTTCCTGTGTCTGTGTGTGATTTGGGCAACTTGGGAAAACGGTGCTTTTTTTTTTTTTTCTTTACCATCTTTTTCTTCAATCTTAAGGATGAGGGCCTTTTTTCTTTGCAGATGTTTTCTTCAGTTTGACTGAAAACATGATTTTAATTTCATTTCTAAACCTAATTTTGAGCACCTAATTTTAAGAAGCATTCAGAGGCTGACTCTTTAACTCCATCTTTTGCCCTAATATGTAATTATTTTAGGTCTAGGCCTAAAGCAACTCTATTTTAAAAAGTTTTCTAAAGTTATTCTGAGATTTGCTTCAAACACTGATCTGTAGTAAATATAAATATACATTTGCTAAATTTATTGAACATTTAATAATTACAAAAAGACTTTGAGAATTATGAGATTTTTTTGCTGTTTTGAGAACAAATAATAATTGCTTTGAAGATTTGGAAAAAAATATTAGGATTATGATATCTCACTCTTATTTTTAGTCCTCAACCAAAAATCAAAAGATGGATTAATGCCCTTTGTTAAATTAATGGGATGAAGTGTTCATTTGTAGCTAAGACCAGATTTTCAAAGTTTAGTGAAAGATGATTTGGTTTTGGTGTGTCACAGAGAAAGCATGCAGGTAACTAATGGTGTATGTTAACACATGCCAGGTTCTGGATAGTTCATGCATAGATCATGGATGTGTACTTTTCATCTGTGCACCAGCTTTGAACATCTGGCCTTCACAAAACTCTTCAGGGTGGCTTAGTATTTAAAAAAAAAAAAAAAAAAAAGCATGGTGTTTTCAAATGATCACCTAATGCCTTCTTGCTGAACACCATCTGTTTTGTACTAACAAATGTGTTGATTATTAAATACATTGAAAAGATATGCTCTTGTTTTTCATGCAGGAAAACCATTTCTACTTAAGCCAAACCAAGCTAACAAACTGCTACAACAGAACTTGTATTTCCAGTAAAGTTAGTATATTGTACTTTTGTCCCTCTACCATTAATGCTAATTTGATAGAACTGAAAAAATAACATGTAGAAGAAATAATAAATATGTACTTTGGTTTTGGGACTAAAGCAGTTATATACCTTTTCAAGTTCTTTGCAAAGTTCCTGTTACTTCAGTGTTGTGTTTTTGATGTAGAAGCACAAACTTAGTTTAGAACTAAACAGTGTTTTCTTGTTAATGCTGTTTTTTCCCTCCCCATGTATGTTACTTCTTGATCCAGATAACTAAACATGAAATTTATTTCAAAATTTGGCTTTGTTGTGATGTCTTGAGTTATTAAAAATGTTAATTTATATTTATAGGATGCAGTGTGCTCCTTTAAATTATGTAAATTGTAAAAAGTGCTTTAAAATTGATTAACCAAGTCAAATAAAATTAGGACAATCTGGAGTTGAGTTTGAATGCCTTCCTCTGGATAACCATAGGTTTTATATTAAAGTGCCAAACTTTGCCTTCTAGTTCTATTTCAAGTCATCATCTTTAACATTTAACTTACCTTGCTCAGGTTAAGAACAACTAGGATGGCAAATCTGTACTCACGTGCCTATCTTCTTATCTAGGGAAGAGTGGTCCTTCTCACAATGTTACACACAAACAGATCACACCAGGGTTCTATAGTGAAGTTTTTTTAACACTAGATGTGCTCTAGTTACAGTGTTTTGGGTAGTCTCTGTTCTGCCTTCAGGTCCTTGAAGCTGCTTGTCAGAGCTGGCTGAAATGCAGCATTAAAATGGCAGTGCTGCATTTCATTGGTAGAAAGAGAAACTGGAAAAACACAAGGAATGAGTCAGCAGAAGGCAGAATTTGGCAGTGGATTCCTGCAGGAATGAGATACCCACACACCAGCATTTCCATAGGCTGGTGGTTGAACTGGGTATGTGGTCTTGGTCCAATGATATCATTGGACCAGCAATTCCAATTCCAGGTTTAAAAAATTGTCATCATTCACTTGACCTAAACCTAACAGTCTCAATTTCTTTCAGTGTCTTTTGAAATAACACCACATCAACACTTTTTTATGCAGCTTCTCGCATCCAGCTCCTTTTTAAAAACACAAAATAAATCCACATTCCATGTTATATTCAGAATTTCTTCTGCTGAATTTAGTTACTTTCTCCTGAAAACCCACTTGTTAGGTTGCTTTGAAAAAAAATGTATGTACTTCCTTTCTAATACGTAATTTGCATGGATGTACAAGACCTGTGTATTAGAAGTAATGGATCATCAAGGGCAGCATATTTCCTTAAACTTCAATTTTGGCCAAAATAGTACAAAATAAATAATAACAGAAGAAGTTCTTGATAGCAAATGCTAGGTAAAAGTGTACAGTGAGATGAGGCAACTTTCAAAACCAGGTGCTTTTGCATTAAAAGTGCCATCTTTTCATACATGAGGGATTAATTTTGAATGTTTAGGAACACCATCCCATTTAAATTAAGCTTCCCAGAAAAACAGCGGTTTGGAAAAACCAAGATGGAGTTTTTGAACCTGCAAAGTCATTTACTCTTTCATGCTCTGCTTCAAAGTTCATTGGTGGATACAAGAACTTTGTAATGCTTTCTCCTGGTGCAACCTCTTCCCGGTCCCTTGTGCATGGCAGTAATTGCAGTGGAGCACACTAACCCCAGTTTCTCTGTTGATTGCATGGCACCTTCCCCTTCCACTTGGCTTTACTGAAGGAGTTTGGGATTTTGTGTTAGAATGCTTCACATTGTAAAATGGCTGCACTCCTGCAGTGCTCAGTTCTCACAATACCTTCTCTACTGAGAGTCAGAGGGGTTGGTTCGTGGTGTAGGTGACAGAGCTGCTCTGCAGACAATGTGTATGTAGTGTTTGTAAGGTGGATCCTGTTTCAACTTGTGATTAATTGATGAGCTGAGTTAGAATGCTGAAAACAAGGTTGTAAAAGATTTAAAAACCCATAATCTCTAAGTCCAGAGGGTTTGTATCTCTTCTCAGTGTTTGTGTTTGGTTATCCTGTTTCCTTGACTCCTTCAGTGTTTCGGTATTAGGTGTAACTGGAGGTTTGTCTTTTGTGTTTAGCTGTGCTGTGTTTCAGACCATCTGTGGGATGGTCCAGTGATAAAGTTAGATTTTTTTTTTTTATTTTATTTTTGGAAATGTGAGTTCCTGAATCTGCTTCTGTTCTGAGAAGTGAGCTTAATACCTCCTTTGCCCGAGTTTAATCTGTGCTTGTAACAGGATAGTGCTTCTGAAGATGGTTCTGTTGCAAAATGAATGCTACAGCTGTTTGATGCTTGTGGTCAGAGAACCTTTGAAAAGGGCTCAGTACTTAAAATACTTGTTAACCTTTTTGTGGAAGTGTTTCTTAGTATTTTCGGAAGATCTGCCTCTTTGGTTGTGATTTTTGGATGTTGTGGTATTTAGGTTTGTTTTTATGTCATGGTATTCTCACGGACCAGTGGCAATATGGGCATCAGTAATCTGCCAGTCATCAGTAACCAAGCTATGAAACTTTCCCTTTTTTAACATAAAGTTTGTTTGCATTGTGTGCTCTCTCAGGGCTTGTTTACTTCAGGATTGAATCGTGAGCACAGACTTGCTTTGCCTAGCACTCAGCATAGACAGTTTGGGTTTATTTGTTATTATTTGTCTTCAAGTGGTTTTGGAAGGTACAGAACTTCTTATGTTCCACTTGAAATGCTGAAATGGTCCTTACATTGCACTAGGGCTGGAATGAAGATTTTTGACTTTGTTAGTGTTACAAACTGTACCTTTGAATTTATGATTCTAGTGGGTTTCCTACTTGGTTTTGAAAAAAATACCTTAGCTAGAGTTGGTTGTTTAGTGAAGTGCAGTCCTGAAAGCTTAGAGCTGAAGGTGGTTGGTTTATACTCTGCTATATAGGTCATACATTCACAAAATAATAAACCTCATGTTTGAGATGTTGCTGTCAGATAAAAAACCCCAAAAGAATTAAAATCCTGTGATGATCAGAGCTGTAACCCTGAAGCTCTGCAAGCTGTGCTGATTTAAACTCATTGAAACTTCTTTGAAAACTGTTCTGGCAGACTCAGCGCTGCATTAGGTGTTATCTCACTTACAACAGCTGGTAGAGAGTTAATCAAAACCCCACATGAGTACTCTATGCTCTGTCATGCTGCTGTGGCCAAAAGATACGCAGGAGTTTGGAGGTGATAGTGCCCAGGCCTGAAAGCTGGGCTGTCCTGGTGTGAGGTAGATTGCACTGATGCCCTGACTGCTAATTACCTTCTAAAGGAAGTGGAAGACTTTCAGATGTTGTCAGCATCAAAATGTTGTGGTGGGGATTAAAGTATGTTTAATTGAGAAAGATAAGTAAAACATTTTATCAGAAGGACACTGTTAAATAGAATTCTCTTTAGTTTCTCTGGCTTTTACAATAAAGTTAACTTTGCAGCATATTGAGTTAATTTTAAACTCACTAAAAATAGGTAATTTTTGAACATGACTTAAAACTGACAGTCAAGAAAATATATTTTTAGAGGCTTCTGGTAATAACTCTTAAAATTTGGCTTTGGCCTATAGCTTGTCCTTACCTCTGAATCTCTTAGGAGGGCTCTTCTAGCTCTTATTTTCAATGCAACCAACTTCAAGTGAATTTTACAAAAATAGAAAAAACAAAACCCTGTAGCTGCTGGTTTACCAGCAGTGAAAGTAAAGCTGAATCCTTTAATTTACCTGAATGTTAGAGAGATTAAATATAGCACCTAGTTTGTAAAAGCTCATGTGAGGTTGCTGGTTTGTTATATGATAGATCTACAGATAGAACAGAACGTGGTACATTCAAAAGGAGAACACTTCAGTTCCTCCTTTTTTTTTTTTTGACTGTTTAAAGTCAAATTTGAGATTTCCTTCTTATTTGTAAATTTATTTGTGTTACTAGAATGAGAGAGGATTCCAGCTTGGCTGACTGGTCATAGAATTCATGTTGTGGAACACACATTCCTGATGGCCAGAAAAGAGATTTGCTTGGCTGTGTCTGTAATGGAATTGCTTGAAGGTGTTACTAAACCAGCTGAAAATGCAAAGCAGTAGCTCTGGAATTTTCTGTCTTGGTTCCAGTCACAAGCTTGATTGAATTGTGGTGCAGGAGGGGAGTTTACCTCCCAATAATAAAAGAAGTCATAAAGCTGCAGAGGCTTTGAGACATCTGGTAGAGAAGCTGGGCAGCCTCATCCATCTTTCGGTTTTGCTCCAGAAATACATGTCAAGTCTGTGTTAATCTTTGTAACTGATATATAGGGTAAGATTACCTTGCTAATTTATCAGACATTTGTGTAACTGTCACCATAGCCACCTCTGGCAAAGTTTTCTCCTAGACATGTAGTTGGAGGCTGCCTTTTACTCTTTACAGAAAGTAAATCTGCATTTGTGATCCTGTTGTGATATTTGTCATACTCAGCAACAGAAATACTGTGCTTTGCTTTTGTGAAAGAGCATCCTGCAGTATCAGTCTCTGTCATTCTCCTTCCAGGGGGAGCTAGACTTCTCTGTGACAGTATTTCTGAAGGAAAATGGAGAAAACTCACATGGCCAAGGCTCAGCCTTTCCTGCAGCATTTTGTAGCCAGAGGACTAGGCCTTGGTCTCCAGAGGACTTTGGCCAGGCTTTCTGTAGTAGCACTGCCTTTCATCAGAGGGCACTTTGGTGCTTTGATTTATTTGGACATCTCCTTTGAGTAGTCACTCAGACACCCTGAGAATTACTCTGCTAATCTCATTTCTTACTGCTGGGTGCCTATGGAAGTACAGTCAGGTCCTTATCACCAAATGTACTGCACTTTGATAATGAAAGGGCATTATTCATCTGTTCTACACAAAGTGTGAGCTGGGTGTCCAGGAGAGCAGTAAGGGAGCTAGAAATTCACTTAGAGTTATTTTGGGTCTATCTGGTACTGCCTACAAGTAGGAGTGGTGTTCACAAGCCTCTTGCCCTCAGTTTTTGACTGAGCTCCTGAGTAATTGCAAAGAGGTGGAAGATTTTTCTCTTGGGGATGTTCACCTTGAAAGTTAGGACAACCACCAAAATGTTTCTTTTATTAAACACATCTAGTGCTACTTCTGTTTTTTGGTTCTTCTGGTTTTGCTACTTCTGGTTTATCCCTGAGAAGTAACAACAGATCTCAAGGTCCTTGAAACCAGTAAGGGAGAAGGAGGAAAACAATGCAGCTTGTTTTGTGCTGTTGACAAAAATTTCAAGGACTTTTCTCCTCATTTGGTTTTTGCCTTTCTCATCAGGAAAACATGGTCATGAGTTATCACAATGAATACAGAAGTGGTGGGTGTTTGTCTGTGTCTCCTCCTCCAGTGAACCCTGCCTGTTCTCAGGGCTGCTCTGGAGGCTGTTTCCCTGCCAGCACAAACAGGGGAGGTGCTTCTGCAGCCTGAGGATGGTGTGCCAAATTCCACTTTGATTCTAAAAAATGTGTACACCAGTTAGAAAAAAATGTGCCTATCAAAGGTCGCCTTGTTTGGAAGAAGAGTATAAATATTTGTATCAGGCCAGACAAATTCAAATGAGAAGATAAACATACATTTTTAACACATGGATGATTAACTGTTGGGAGAAGCTGCCAAGAGCAGTAGTTTCTCTGGCTTTCAGTGTCTTAAAGACCAGCTTTCTGAAAAATATCTCCTAGTGAGAAGGGAGTGCTTAGGCTTTACAGAGAAGTAGTGGAAGCTCTGGGAGCCAGGGGTGCAGAGCAAGATGCACCATAGAGCACAGTGTTCTTCCAGCCCTCCTCCATGCTCTGTATCTTGGCTTCTTCCCTCCTGATGTGTTGACAGTAATGCACTGGTCATGTTCCCTTACTGTGGTTTTGAGACTGGGGGATGCTTTTGTGATCCGGGGGCTGCTTTCCCTCTCGGGAGGTGCCGAGGAAGCAGGGAGCTGGGAAGAGAGGAGCCAACACCAACCACATGCATCTGGGGCAGCCTATTGCCCTAAAGCATCCACTTTGGGATGTGTAGGTGCCAAGAGAGGACTTCATGTGGGAGAAGACGTTCTGGATCTGTTCAGGTAAGTTGCTTTATTGTATTGAATGAGTTGGATATTAAGTGAGGAGGAGGAGGAGGAGGAGGAACCAGAGCAAGGTCCATGATGATGACTGTGCCAGGGAATTAGACTTGGAATTTGCAGTACAGTGAGCTCTTGTGTATGGCCTGTTTCCTCACCAGCTACTGACTGCACACCTTGAGGCAGCCTAGTTCCAACTCCTGAGCTGAAGATTAGGAGGTCTCTTGTTAATGACTGTAATAATACAGCAAAGATCCACATTTCAGAGGAAACTACTAATTTTCTTGAATGTGGGCAATGTTTTAATGATCTAAAGTTTTTTATTTTTAGCGTGTGTTCAATCTCATGTTGCTAGCAATACATGTGTTTTGAATTTTAAGTGACTATGATGAAAAGAGCTGGCTTTTTGTTAATGGAATCACCTTTGGTAGTGTGGTAAATGCCTAAAATTGCATTTTGTCAGATAAATAGTTCTACAGAATAGCCAGGGAAGTATCCTACAGGGCTTATGTGTGTGAAAAACCTCTCTGTGGGTGCTTTTTTGGGTTTTGTATATAGCCATAGCTGCATTGTTAGGCTTATTTTAAGGGGAACTTGAGGAAAGGCAACCTCCTAGAATTGTAACTCAGCAGCATTTGGGTCATATAAGGAACAAACATAGTTCATAACAAAACTAAAATGTAAGCTGTTGTGTGGTAAAATCCTGGTATCTCTTGAGGTCCTTCCAGATTTTGTGGGAAAGGTATCCTGCTTGAAGAGTGCTGGAACTCCAGGACGTTAGTCTTCAATGGTAAAATGAACCATGTTTTGAGAAATAAGTATTCAGCCCTGAAAATAGCCTTTGTGCAGTCTCCTTTCTGAGCAAGTAATAAAAACTGTGAGGCTTTTGCCAGTCACCAGCATGGACAGAGCCAGCTGTAGTGACACAAGGAATCTTGTTAATGGAAAAGCAAACAATCGTACGTGCTGTACTGGTCTGCCCTTCTCTGGCCTAAAAGGAGGCTCGGACAGAAATATTTCTGCCATTTGTGAAGTGTGTAGCCAGTGTACACCTTGAATGTTTGTCAGCAGTAAACGACTTCAAAACTAATTGTTTTTAAATGTACCAGAACTGGAACTTGTCAAAGCAAAACAGTTCTATCAATCTATACTTTCCAAGGGCCTTAAAAGATTAGGGTTGCATTCTGTGTGGAACCTATTTCAGAGGTGGAAAATGCAGTTTTGTTTGCTGTACGACTCAAGTGCCCTGTTACATCACTGGCAGAGTCACTGCCAGGAGTTCATGGACTAAACACCATTTTCTTTGGGGAAGCAGGTAGAAAATGACAAATAGATGATTGGCTTTTACCACTGTTAAGTAAAAAGAAAATGATGTGTACTTTACTATACATATTAATTTTACTTACATGTCCATGTCAGCTACTACTATATAGTATCTAAATTGCAGGACCTATTGCAAGGGGGGGCATGTCTAACTAGTTTTGAAAGTACTTTCGAAAAATTGCTTTTGCCCTACTTTTGACCTGTATTGAAAGTATTAGCCTGAAAGAAGAAAGTCCTTTTGGTTAAAGGTTAAAAGAAGATAGAATAATTTGTCTGGAAGCTTTCTCATAGCAGTTTTGTAGCCATTAATTATTTATTTATTAATAGTTATAACTGTCTCAAAAAGTGTCATAGAACGGAAAGTGACTTTTAAGTGGCTTCTAATGCAGTGACTAATTGAGAAGATGCTTCTTGTAATCACTCCTAAAAACAAGAAGCTTAGCTCAGGGAAATAAAACATTTTTCTGAGAAGATACAGGTGTTTAAACCTCCCTGCTCTTCTTAATGAACCAAATTGAGAACGTAAGATTAATTGATTACTCTTACGTGGCTTCCACTCTTTGCTCTCCTCTAGCACTTGCTCTGAGATCACATGTATGCTTTTGCCCTCAAAATGTTTATAGAAGATGATGACTACATCCCTGGTAACCCTTTTCGTGGAATAAATCATGAAGCCAAGTGCATGCTCGTGCTGCTGTGTTGCAGGGGAGGTGCTTGTTGCCCTGCACAGAATAGTTTCCAATAGTGGAAAGTTCTTTTATGAGAGCTGTTTGTGGGGGGGAACTTTGCCTTGCACCTCCCAGCTCCTCCTGAGACCAAAAGCCAACGCGTGGTTCACACTGGCCTCTAGATTCAGCTCGCTGTTGTTTTCTGGGTGTGGTGGCAAAATTACCCAAATTGTCAGTGTCTCTGGTGTTGAGTTTGGGCCTGTAAGTGGCACAGAGCCAAGCTGGCAACTTTGAGTGCAGCTTTCGTGTAGGTTAGATGATAGATTGCTAACAGAGGTCAAAGACTCTTGGGTTTTCTATTTTTGTGACAATTCTGGCTAATCTTTCCTTAAAATATATATCCTCCAGATTTTCAGTTGAAACTGGGGTAGACATGGACACCGAGGTCCTAGCTGAACTGTCATCAATGTCTGTTTACTGCTGTTACAACAGCGTGGTTTTATTTATTGATTTATCTTCTCAATTGAATTCAGTGCTCTGAAGGCTTTTGCAAACAGATTCCATCTCCTGGAAGGCCATGTTGCTGTCCTTTTGGCTCCAATTCTGTTTCCAGTCCACTACTCGGTCTTGACTAAGCAACTTTCTCCTTAGAAAAACAGTTTGTGATTCTTTTATTTAGTATTTTTAAATATTACTGTAAAAGGAGATTGTTTCTGTAGAGATACCAGGCTGTATCCAATTCCAGCAGTTCAATCAAGGTCAGAATTTTAATTGCAAAGTGATGAAATGTTCTCAAATGTGAAAAATCTGGGATTATTTCTGTCAGTCACTGACTTGCATGATAATGTTAGGTGAACATCAGCCTTACCTGTTGTGCATCTGTTCCAAATTTCCTTTCTCTGTCAGGGTGCTGACCTCAGAACAATTCCAACCCTGCAAAGGGAGGCACAATGATTCAAAAGGATGAGGAGAAATGCTTTTTGTGTAAATGAAGTCTGACACCTTCACACTTAGTAAAACTCATGGCAGATGTTTCTGAGAAGATTCTGAGTTTGCTGGTGTTCAGTGAAGAGGTGGAGTAGCTCTGCTGGATGCTGCACTTGGGGTTTCCAGTAGTACAAAATTCTAGTTACACAGCTCGAACCTATGCAGTTTTAATATTTGTTTTATAGTTTTTCAAATATATATATATATATATCATGATATAATGAGCCCACTGACAAATAGTCACTTAAACATTCTTCCATAAAGCTTTCACTGCCATTGCAGAATTACAGAAGATGAGGGTATGTCTTTATGCTGGGTAATATTGAGCAGAAGCTGGTTATGGCAACTTCAGGTGTCAAGTTGTTCAGTTGTGCAGTTTTGGTGCATGCAGCCCTCCCCAGGTCACATCCACCTCTCCACCAAAAGCCAGTGGGCACTCCAGTGTGCTTTCCACCCTTCTGGAATGCGAAGCGCTCCAGCTTCTCTGCCTTTGTGGTAGTTCTTAAATTCTGGTCCCCATTTTATTTCTTTGGCCCCATAGATGGTGGTTGGAAATGGTTGTTACTGTCCTTGGTGCTTCATCCCACAGATCTCAAAGGTGTGTCAGGAGAGGAGGAGGTGGGCATGGGCACATGGCCTTCCTGGGTGCACCAAGAGGTACCAATGTTGCTCTTCAAACTCTCCTTCTCTATCCAAAACTCACAAAGCTCTCTTGGTAAAATCTTGCCTGCTCCCACTGGATCTCTGCAGAAGGAGTGTATAAACTGGCGATACTGTTTCCAGGCACAAAAGAGAATTGTAAGTATTGTTAGTGTTGAGTGGTAGTCATGTTCCTGGTTTGGTGTTTGGGGATTTTTCAATTGAGAAAATCTTCATTTCTGTGTTCCCTTTATTGGCTGTTTGGGTCAGAAGTTCAGTTTGAGAAGTATACATGGAACAATTTATTTTTGTCTGTTTAAATACACGCATGTATATGTGTGCATCCATTTGCATTTGTAAACATTGTTATTGAAAGGATTTCAGAAATTAATTGTATTTCTGAACTGTGGTGGGTTTAAAACGTAGATCTTGACTATGGGTGGGAAAGGAAGAATGTTTGGAAACTTTGAGAGTTCTGTGATGGATTGGACATGCCAAACAACAAAAGCCTGGTGCAGCTTGGGAGTCATGTCTCCTCTAAGGCCAGTTGTACAGGTTTCATAATTAAATATAATATTTAGTCAAAACTACCATTGAATGTCAACTTGAAACACTATTTTTTTTAAATTCAGGCTTGTAATTTTTGTGTCAAAAACTGAACAGCAGCTAATGACTTGGTGTTCCTGTCGTTGGGAAGATGTCAGAAACAGGACTGGGTTTTGTAGTGAAGGTTCATGAAACACTTTAAAACCTTCTGAGCCATCAGGAGAGATGTCCTGTTGCTGTGAGCCTGTGATGTTTTCAGGGTCATTCAGAAGATGATGGTCTCTGGAGCTCTGTAAGTCAGGGATGTGTGCTCACACTGGAAGATGGGATTTGCTTGCTGTAGTCCTAGTATTACAGGGATAGATGGATGAGGAATAAATTGCATGTTGGGGGGTATAATTGAAGAGGGCAAGCATCTCTTCCTTTTTTTGTAATTAATACGTGGAACCCTTAGTGTCAGAGCCACAGTGTCATATTTAAGCCTCAGGGTAGATGGGAGAATATTTTTCAAATGATTTACCTGAAAAGATGAGACCTTGCAAACAGCGTGGGCAGTGCAATATGAAATGTGGAGCTTGCACTTACAGTCTCGTGTCTGTGATATTTCAACAGCACTAACTGTTTGATGAAAGTATAAACTTAGTGATTTTGTGCTTTTGCCAAATTACTATGGAAGTGTTGACAAAACAGCTGGGGAAGTCATTCATCACATTTTTCTGAAGTCACACATGAGATTCTTTTCTTTTTAAATTTAACTGCATGGCTTTTTCTTGATGTATCTTTTTTTCTTTTACGGTAATCTGGGTTTGCTGTGCATTAAGGTTTTGAAGACTGGTTTGCAGCTGATAATCAACGGAAAAATATTTTATACAGCTGTACAATTTGCAAATTAGGGCTTGCTCAGAACTGTTCTGGAGATGCTCCTTTAGTGAGGGCCGCTAATGGGTATAAGATGACGTCTTGATACTTTAACTCATTAGTTTTTAAGAGTTATAAAGATCTGTTGCAAAAGTAGAAGAGCACTTCTCCTCTGCTTTTGCTGTTTGAAGAGCTTTTTAATTAGAAGCCAATTTTGCTTAACCTGGTGGTGGTAACTCCTAGAAGGGCCGAAGACAAGAAACAAAATATTGTGTTTGGGGCAGTGAAGGAGCTGCTTCATCTGGAACTGGGAGGTTCTGGAGAACAAGTGTGAGAGGTGTGAAGGTCCACGGGGCTCTGCTTGGGCACAGGGGCAGAGGAAACACTGGTGGGAGGCACCTTGTGTCTGGGTACACCATGGAGGACCTGTCAGGGCTGCATGTAGTTGCACCGTGGAATTTTTATTTCTTTGTTTTCCTCTAGTATTTCTCCTCTAGTAGTGAGTATTAAGTTCCATTATAAGGCCTAGTTACTTTTTTTTTTTTTTTTTTTTTTTTTTTTTTTTTTTTTTTTTTTTCCCCCAGTAGGATTTTGGTTTGCTCTTCAAATACAATTTCAAAATGAAACTTGGGCTGTGAGGCTTCCTCATGGTAGAGATGAAACCCACGGGGATTTCTGTCTGAGGTTGAAATACAGTTGAGATGAAAAACCCTTCTTTGTTTCGGGACAATCTGAGTTGGAAGGGACCTTAAAGTTCAGCCAGTTCTGACCCCCTGGCAAGGGCAGGGACACCTTTCACTAGACCACGTTGCTCATAACCCTGTCCAACCTGGTCTTGAACACTTCCAGGGATGCGACATCCACCAGCTTCTTCGAGCAACCTGTGCCAGGGCCTCACCACCCCACAGTAAAGACTTTGTCCTAATATCTAATCTAAACCTGCCCCCTTTAAATGGTTTAAAGCCATTCCCCCTTGTCCTATCACTATCTGTCCTTGTAAGTATCAAACCAAATCAAATAATTTGGTGTCAGTGATACAACTTCTGGAGGAAGAGAAGCCATGTAAGAGACAGAGACAGGTTCAGTGTTCTGAGTTCCATCTCAGCTACGTGTTGTGTGAGGTGTGTTGGAGAGAGAAGCACCAAGAGTAGCAGCCCCTGGCAGAGATTGTTAAAGGGGTCTGGTCACTTCAGTGTAGTGCTGTGCAATGAGACTTGCAGGAAACTAGGGTAGACCTCTGACATGACCCCTAAAAGTGTAGAAAATACCATCTTTTAAGTAATCTTGATTGTTGTTTAAAAATCAGGTCCATTTGGTCAAGCTCTGAGTTTGAAATTGTGCTAATTTCTGTTTATATATGTCAAGCTGTGAAGCATATTCCTCATTCTCTGCTTCCTTTCAAAATTCATGCTGAAATGAATAAAAGGCCCCTGCTTGATAAAGTCTTTTAAAATTAATAAAATTCCCTTTGAGCTGCAGCGTGCAAATTGGGTCATCTCTCTGCTTGCTGGAAACGTGAGGATTCATGTTACCTCTTGCTATTTGCATTTCCAACATCCCAGATCTTTAAGATGAGAGCAACCAGCATTATCCATATGGATGCCCTGGTGTGCTTTAACAGAAGGAAAATAGCTGCAGAAAACTGGATGTGCTCGGCCTGTGCCTTCTCTCTTGCTTCAGAAACAATGTAGGACCAATTCACTGGGCTTTAAAAGGTTCTAATGAGGAAGTTTTGGCAGGGAGGAGATAACTCCAGGCTCTCCCAGCAGCTCCCTCTCTTTAGGCCAGGCTCCAGAGCTCGATCTGGTCCAGCAGGAGTGGCTGTAGCCATTGATCCCTGATAGCGCCGTGGGGAACAGCATGAGCACATTTCCTTTCAAAGCAGCGCCTTTGTGGTTGGTGTGTGCTGAAAACTCGCTTTGTTTTACCACTTTGTTGCAGATTGGGGAATCTTTGTGGTGAAATGTTGCCTTGAGTAGCTTGTGATGTGCTGGGAATGCAGCATTTCGTGTTGGGACACGCTGGGCTGAATGAAGGATATAATGGGGTTCTTGGGTGTGGATGGGGGTGGTGCCTAAAATCCACAAAAAAAAAAAAAAAAAAAAAAAAAAAAAAAAAAAATCAAAAGTTTGAACTTTCTAAGGGAGCTGCTGCAGGGCAGGGAGGGTGAGTGAACCCAGCATGGGGCTTTCCCTCCTCTGGTCTGTGCCGCAGGGGTACAGCTGGGCAGGAACAGTGTGAGCTGGCACTGGAGCAGATGAAAATGAGGGCAAAAATAAAAGGAGCAAGTCCATTGCCAGCTTTTAAAGCCAGAAGGGCAGAGAGTTGCTCTGTGCACTGAGCAGAAAGCATTGAGCCCTGCCCTTGCCTGGCCACTGGACGTGCTGCAGACAGGCCTCTCCCCAGACAGAAATAGCACTCCATCAGTCTGTCACTTTTCCCAAATCCCACACCCTTGTTTTTTCCATCACTTCCCAGGACTTTGTGGGAAGTGCAAAAGTCACCACCTCCCCTGCCGTCTCCTGCCACTTCTGGATTTTTCTTCCCTCCTTGCAGGAAATGCCTGGCTTGCATGGCAGGCGAGATAGTAGTGCTGGTCCTGGCCTGGGAAAGGCCAGCCCAAATCCCCTAATTATAAACTTAAAATGAGTTTTTGGGTTGAAGCAGGGAGACAACAACCCACATCCGAGTGCAGTGCCATCGGTGCTGAGAGAGCTGAGATGTCAGAGCCAGTGCAGGATGTGAGACAGGGAGAGGAGGGGGTGGGACACTGGGAGCAGGTTTCTGCAGGGCATGGATTGGGAGCTCCTGGCATCTTCAGTTTCTACTCAGCTGAGCAATCCAGGCACCGCTTTGGATAAATATTTCCGTGGATTTTGCAGGACGGGAGTCTCAGACAGACACCAGGAAACCCTGAATCACCTTGTGTTCTCTAACACTGAGTGCATTTGCTCTGGAAGGAAAATAATTGCCAATAATTGGTGAAAGGCACTGATCTGTGTGAGCTGACTCAAAACCTCATTGTTTGTCCTGTGCTTTGGCTGATAATCGTCACTGTTGAAATAAACTCCCTTTACAGTTTACAAAAGCGATGGTGCAGATGGGGCAGCTGCCCCGGCATTCCCCAGATAGTTTCTGAGTGATTTCAGACTCTTTCAGCTTTCAAAACTATGTGAGGATTTTAAAATGGCTGCTTTTTCTTGTAAGCATCACATCAAATAGCAAGAGAGGGATTTTTAAGCGCTGTCTAACTCAGAGACGTTTTCCAAAGAGGGCTTGATGTAAATTTTGGTTTCTATCAAGTGTGACAAACCCAAGAGAGCACAGGCTGAAAGAGGGTTTTATAACTCCTGCTAAGCGTCACAGCGTTAGTGTTTCCTGGCATTTAGAAACAAGTTTAAGAACAATTAATCAGAAGAACTTGCTCAACATAGCCTCTAGTAATGGTGAGGGAGTATTTTCTTGGCTGAGCATGTAGTCTACAGTTTGAGGAGAGGTGAGGGCTGTGTGTGTGCACGTGGTTTTGGAAAATACCCTGGGCTGGGTGTTTTATAATGAGCATCTGTCATTTCCAACAGGAATTAAAAGAAACTGATGATTTGGCAACTTTGTGAAAACAACTTTCAAGGCGTGGTCTCCCAAATTAGACCATTTCTGTGTTTTAGTAGAGTCACTTAGTCTCCTGCTGTCTTCTCTGTGCTATCATACATTAGATATGAAGCCTTCATGAGAAGAAACAAAAGATCCAGTTAATCTCCAGGATTTTTTCAGCCCAGGGTAATCCATGCCTGTAGACAGATCTGTTAGATGAGTTCTCAGATTGAAGTGGTTCCTGTAAAGCATAAGATTTCCCAGCAACTATTGGACTTCAGTCTAGGAAGAACCCTGGCAGCTTCTGCCAAGGTGAATGTTAATACCGGAATTGCTGTAACAGTGGAGAAGTTAGATGGTAGAAAAGTCTTATCAACAGGTTACAAAGATCATAGTGCAATCAACTTCAGGTAAATGTGTTTAAACGGGGATTTTTTTCTTTCACTTTTGATTGCTCCTTCCGTTGCAGTTCATCTCTCTGCAGCAGCAGCAGCAGATGTACTTGAGTCATCAGAAACTCCAGTGTCCTCTGTAAGCACAGGGTAAATTCCAAACCCTTGTAATAGGAGGGGGGAAAAATTCTAGAAGAGCTTCTCCCCACCCCTTCCCCCACTTTCTGCACTCTTTGTGATGTCAGCCTGCATCAGGAACAGCTCAGGTGACCCTCAGATTTCCAGCTGAAGCAGCAATATGATGCCTTGCTCTGAGTTTACACTGCCCCTTTAGAGTCTTGAAGTATTAGAAAGACACTTTGCAGGCCATCCTTCAAAGAAGATTTGAATGGAGGAAGCTTCCTGCAAGCCGTCTTGAATACCTGGGTGGCAGGAGCTTAGCTCGGAGCTGCTGTGTCACTGGATACAGTCAGGGATGGCCCTCACCAGGTGCATCCTCTGATGCTGCTTACGGGACATGGGGCTCTCTGGTGTTGGTGGCCTCAGGGAAATGTTCCTTTGGACTGAGCAAATTGATGCACCTGCTTTTTATTTCATAATAAATACAGGGGGAACCCCCGATTCTAGCCGTAGTTCTTTGGTGAGGTGTGTGAGAACACCGAGGGCAGCAGTAGGGCAGCCGTGCGGGAAGTGAGCTGGTAAATGCAAATCAGCAGCTCCATCTCCTCAGGATGTTTACCCTGGTTTGTTCGGCATAGTTCTGTCATTACTGTCTTGCCATTAATTACTGCTGATTCCTGCTAGCATTTCAGTTCAATTCCTGGACATACACGGATATTACTTAAACGTAACACTAAATAATAATGCTAGCCCGTGCAGGACCGCTTTGGTGCGAAGTGCTCCGAGACTTACCTGTCCCAGCTCACCTGGCATGTCTCTGCCAGTTTTTTTTTTTTACTCCCGTGTGTTATCTTCATTTGCCAGGATCACGCACAGACCCTTTGGTGTAGCTGGTGGCTCCCCATAGCCCCCAGCTAGTTCGGGTTTGCGACACCGTGTAAAATGTGTGTGACCGCCCCAGCCGGGCCGGCAGCGGCCGTTCCGCCAGGACAGCTCGGCACAGCCAATATTGCCCTCTGCTGGTTCCCTGCAGCTCCAGGCATCCAGCCCTGTCTGCCGCTGCCACGCAGCACCACTTCGCTGGGAGAAGTTATTTTCCAGCCCTTCTTGCTCGGAGCAGGAGGCAGCTTTTAGCCCTAACACAGCTTTTTAGGATGCTACAGCTCATGTTTGGTTTTTTTTCTTCCCTGGAAGCTGCTGTTCATTAAGGAGAACCGGGTGCACCAGAAAACCAAATCTTGATTATTATTTTTAAATGTTACATGTACTGTCAAATCTGTAATTTTCAGGACTAACCCTTAGAAACGTAATCTCTCCGAACTGGTTTTGCATGTGAAATAACTGCTAGGGTTTTAATTATTATTTGCATTAGTAGAATAAGATCTTTTGCTTAACACCGTAACCTGGATGCTGATTCCCGCTGCCCTCGATAATTTCCCCCTTCCCTGCCCCAGCTGGGGCGGCTGCACGATGAGCTGGCTGCAGGCCCTCAGCTGGGTTAAAAATAAGCTGGCAAAAAGAGTTATTTTTAACCTGGGTCAGTCCCTGCTTGGGGTCACGGCGTGGCTGCCCAGGCTCTCACATGGGTGTGCTGGCGTGGGGGCGTAGGGGTTGGCAAGGAGGTGTTGGGGGAACTGAGGGCTATTTCCAGGCTACTCCTGGAAAGTGCTCCTTGGGTGGATATTCCTGGTAGAACTCAGGTATTCCACACCCAGCCCCCACCCCCCAATACCAGCTGTCTTCCTAAAAGCCATTTCTAGGACAAACATCACTGCTGACAAAGCTCTAGCAGAATTTAAACACTTTTTGGTGGTGATGTCCTTTGTGGCTGACTTCTCCCAGAGTAAATTCTATTCAGGTTTTCTATTTGCAGTGGTACAGTCTGGCTTGAATGTTTCAAATACGTAGAACAGGAGAGAACATATGATGCAAATCACACTTTAGTTTTGCTGTGCCAGGTGTGCTAAAGGTGGATGATCAGAGGAAGATCTGACAGCTCATGCCATGCATAGCACTGGAGTCAATTCAGTATTTAAATCACAGCTGACATGATGTTACACCACTTAACTAATTTGTGCCATCCTGCTGTCCCACAGGTCCTAAGGGGGTAAAAGTTTGCGTCATTTTTTGGGATCTACTTGTTGAACTAAAATTTTCCTTTGCTTTGGGGATATGGAAGACTGAAGGACTCTGTTACACGACCAAGATGGATTTAATCTTTTCAGATACTTAAAAAGAGCTAATAAAAATGAAGACAGATCTTTTAGTAGGGCCTGTAGTGACAAGACAAGGGGTAATGGTTTTAAACTGAAGGAGGGTTGACTTAGATACAACGATGAAATGTTTACAATGAGGGTGGTGAAACGCTGGCACAGGTTGTCCAGGGAGTTGGTCGGTGTCTCATGACTGGAAACATTCCAGGTCAGGTTGGATGGGGCCCTGAGACACCCTGATCTAGTGGAAGATGCCCCTGCTTATTACAGGAGGATTGGATCAGATGAGCTTTAAAGGTTCCTTCCATCTGAAAGTGTTCTATGATTCCAAATGGTTCTATGCTGGTTCCCTGAGCCCAGTACTGAGGAACTGTGTGACTGTGTGTGGTTGGGATGTCTCTGTGATGCACAAAGACACCCAGAGCCTCAAGAATTGCCTCAGCATGTTTCCCATTCCTGCATCTATTTGCAAATATAAATTTTAAACATACATTAAGCAAGACTTCGCACATGAAAAAGAAATCCATGCACTTTGTGTTTCCATGGGAGAGGAGGGATCTCCTATTTCTGGTGCACTGTAATTTGTTAGGAAGTGAACTCTCTTGACTGGTTTTTATTTGTGCAGCTGACATAAACAGGTTCCATGTGTTTTTTATTCTTAATCTTGGCATTTTTTAGGCTTGCCTTCAGAGACTTGGTATCATCAGCCAGATACCTGCTTCAGGTATTGTTTGTATAGTGTGTAAAATCCTGTAGCCTCTTATGGGTAATGATGGCAATTCTTCATCTGGCATTCCCTGAGCTTCTCCTTGCTCTCTGCCTCTTGTGGCTGAAGTCCTGGTGCCATCCTGGCAGCCCTCTTCTACTGCAAGGAGAACCATACACCCAGGGATTTACCCTGGCATGATGCAGGCAGGCAGAGACTAAATGCAGAAACCCTTGTCTTATCATCACTCATGTTTTCGTGGCGTTTGCTTGTGCCTTTGCAAGTGTGGGGGACTCCAGGGTACAAAAGCAGGAGCGTTGAGTTGGGGATGAGCAGTTAACCACTCAGGAAGGAGAATCCTCTGCTGACACCCAAGCACAGTCTGCTGGATGCTCAGGCAGACAATGCGAGGCATGTCCTGGAGTCCTCCTCTGCTGCAGGGCCTCGGGTGCCGCACAGCACTGTGAACTGACTTTTTAAACATACCTTGCCTCCTTTGCCTCGTGCCATCAGAAGCATCTCCCCGTGTACGATTACAAGGTAAAGCCAATGCAGCCTGTTGTGTTTGGAAGTGTGGTGTGGGGCACACACAGAGTGGGTATTCCTGCTCTGTCCCCTGTTGTGTACCTGGTGCCTTTTTCATCTTCAAAGCATTTTCCAGCCATGAACAAAGAGCACACGCATTAGCTGAGAGCACACACCCCTCCCTGAGCAGCTGATGCTGGGCACATCCCAGGAAAAACTTCCAGAATATGACACACCACTTTTGATGAAAATAAAATGGGGCCATATTTCATCAGCTCTATTAGAAGTACTTAAGTAATTGAACTAATGAAACTTTAAAAAGCCTTTTAGAGATGAATGTGTACACATCTTTGTTCCCAGTCTTTCCCCCCTGCCCCCCTTATTTTCCCTGTTGAACATCTTTTGTTGACTTTTTGGGATCTGTTTGTTTTTCAATGTGTGGTTCTGCTGGGTTTTGTGTGTGTTATGGTAGTTGATTTCTCTGCTTTGCAGCAGTGGTACTGTTACAGTTTCTGCAGCAAAGGAAAGCGTCATCTGCAAAACAGCATGAGTATGACGGGAGCACCTCATCTTTCATACCAGTTCTTGCAAACATTGGGTTTTATTTCCATTGTGTTCATTGGCCTGTGCTATGTGTGCCTGCCTTGCCTCTGGGCTGTGTTTAGCTCTCACAGCTTCAACATGAGTTCTTGTCTTCATGTGTTCCATCACACATTTCCACCATCCTTCCAGCTGTGATGTCCAACATCTGGCCCCTCTGAACCCATCTTGGCTTAAGTCTTGTCCCACCACCCCTGCAACCAGCTTGGGTATTTATCTCTCCCTTTACCTTTTCCTTGAGCAGGACAGTCCAAGTGAGGTGGGATGTGATGACATGCTCTGCACAGGACAGAAATCCTGCCCAGGGCCATGTGCTCAGCTCCCTCACCCTGCCTTTTGGGAAAAAAGGGAACAGTGGCTCCTGAGTCATCATATCCAGTGGACTTTTTTGGGTGGCTTCAGTGTAGTGACTGGCCACTGACGGAGCTTTCTGCTACAGACAATCTGCAGATACACAGATGGTCTGTGACCAACCACTGCCAAGACATCAGTTTTGTGACCCCTAACATCCAGCCCGTTTCTGAGGGCTTTTTTCCCCAAGCTAAATTTATGCATTCTGGGTGCAGCTTACCTTTTTTCTTTTCTGGGTGCAGCTTACTTTTCTTGCCTCTTTTTGCCTTTTGCAGGGGAGGCAGATGAAGAAGCATTTGCCGAGGAGTGCAGACGGAGAGGACAACACGCGCTGCCCTCCCAGCCCACCAACCCTCGCCTGCTGAAGCCTCACAAGTCTGCCAGCTCCCCCCGCCTTGCCTGCCATTACAGTAGTGAGGAGGTGGAAGAACAAGATAGAAGCCGGGTTATGAGCAGCTTCGAGGCCCCTTTTTATTTATCAGGTGTGCACAAGCATGGTGGTGAGAAACGTGCAGAGAAGGACCCATCACACAGTCAAAAGCCAAACCCAAAAAGCCAAGCAAGAAGCTGGTGCTGTGTGTTGACTTAATGTTAGTTCCCTGGTAGATAATAGATAGCAGCTTGTTTGCCTTCATCCTGCTTTAGCTCTGATCTTCCAGTTAGCCTAGATTCACTAATGCCCTGGGATATTTAAGGATCCAGGGCAAATACTGTTGTGCTGCTGAAGTGCCTCTGCTCTTTGCTGTTAAAAGTTAAGGCATTTTAGAAGTTAACACAGGACTTTGCACTTTCATTTACTTAAATTGTGCTTGGCTTCCTTGTCCAAGGAGAAGTTCAGCAAGTTGATACTATTTCTGGAAGCTGCAATTTTAGGCAACTAAATCCTAACAGAGGAGGCTGAGAACGTTCAGGCAAACGTGGCAATGTGGCAATTGTCAGGGTTATTTTTGGAAGTAATTAGTCCTTGGATATATTTTCAGTCTGTAACTTTTTGGCAATGTAGTCCAGAGGCTATCTTGGACAACAAAGTCCTCATAACTACTTGATTTAACCTGTGGTCAGAGATCATCCAGGACTGCAAGAACAGGTATTTCTGATAAGTAAAAGATGCCTTTCTACTTGGATGCCCAAACCAAGGACCCTTCTCAGTAGTGTGAAATCAGGTGAAGTGCTGGGAAGTGTGTGCCTATGAGGCTTCTCAGGGTAAACACAGCACATGAAAAATATGCACTGTACCCTAAAACAGGTGCTCATGTACCCCCAGTGCTCTACCAACTTCCACTGTGTTTGTGAGCCTTTAAATCTAACACTGTCTTTTGTATGGAAGACCTAAGCATACTATGATAGATGACAAATTGAAAAAATAGAGTAATTTAGATTATTATCTTCCTGATAAGTTGCTGGAAGCTTTGTGTCTTTAAAGATGGCCTAGTTGAATCTTTTCTTTTAGAAAAAAAAAAAAAAGGAAAAAAACGTTACAGAGGCCTGAATGTAACCTCTGGGCTGATGTCCTGAAGCCTCCCACACAAAGGCTACAGGTTTGATCTCCTGTGTCTATGGCTGGCAAAACAAAACCTTGGCTCTGCCTTTGGACACAGGAGGGTCTCTGCAATCACAATATTTTGCAATGGATTCAAAGCAGCAGCTGAGTTTGACACGCACCGTGAAATTTTTGGAGCAATTTTTAAGATTGCTTAGGACTTTTTGCTGTGAATTTATTTATGCTCCAGGACACACAAGTTTGCAATTAAAATTGATTTCTGGAAGTATTAATGCAATCACAAAATGCTCTCTCCTATCAGTAGATTGTGAGTTGCCAAAAAAGACTCAGGGTGAAAACT
Organism: Phylloscopus collybita; assembly: GCA_027886175.1. NCBI lineage: Eukaryota > Metazoa > Chordata > Aves > Passeriformes > Phylloscopidae > Phylloscopus > Phylloscopus collybita. The sequence continues at coordinate 7,493,755 of JAJNNQ010000002.1, forward strand.
TGATTGCAGTAAGACTAAGATTTTACTGTTGCTTTAAATATTTTGCCTGCTGTTCCTCTGATGGACAGGGCTGCTGAAGGACTGGTCGAGTCAGTCATAAAAACCTACGTGAGTGTCTTAATCCCTCCCTGGGGGGTTTGTGCACGAGCCCTGGCCAGTAATGCCATTCCCCTTCATGGGTGTTCACCTCTGCTGACTGCCTTGCCCAGCAAGCAGCTTCACCAGCACAGCTCTGTAATTACAGAGACCACTTGACTTGCTTGGCTTCTCATCGATCACTGCCGTGCTTACACGGGCCGGCGTCGGGAGAGAACGGCATCCTTCCTGCCTTGCTCCAGAGCCCTCTCAATTCACTGGGGAATAGTTAAGTCCAATGGCCTCAAACCAGGTGCAGTTCCACCTTGAACCAGACATTTTTGCCACTGCCAGCGTGGGGCCCTTGACAGCAGGACCACGCAGCAGTTTTGGATGTTGTCCCAGCTGGAGCATCTCAAGCAAACCCTCAGTCATTAACGATTCACCTGCAGTGAAGTGGTTTTCTTTTCCCAGCTCTGAGAATGGGACTGTTTGAATTTTGATTTGTAAGTCCATAGGAAATTTAAATGAAGGAGAAGGGGATAGGTTTTATATTGACTATGTGGTGGGAATCCCTCTGGAAGTGGCACCTCTCTAGTTCCCAAGAGGAGAGGCTGGCCAACTCCTTTAGACTGGCAATGTCCAGAGGTGAGATGAATCCTCTCCCTAGTCAGGATTGCCAGTCATCACAGTGGGTATTAACAAAAAAATGAGAGTTTAATTTAATTGTCCATCTACCGTGGGCACTTTGTGTTTTAGTGGAAATTGCTCTGGAAACTGTTCCTGGTTTCATAATGGCCTTTTAGAATAAAACTTCACCTCTTGTGCTCTGAAGTCACTGCATATCTCAAACAGTTCTCTAGCACCAACAAGGAATTTTTGAAATAAGAATTCAGATAATACAAGTGATGTGCTCCCTGAATATGATACACAGCTGACTGGTGGGATCTGAGCTGTGCCAAAGTGGTGTTAATGCCAGCAGAGACCTGGGGATGGCAGCTGTTAATGCCAGAGGTAGTGGTAACAACCCCAAAACTACTGCTTTGGATTTGAGAGTTTTGACCTTTATCCAGCAAGAATGATTGAAATGTTTAATTGTTAAAATAGTAAAAAAATATGATACAAATTTCATTATTTGGAAAGTAATATTGCAAGGTTTGCTCTTCCTTTTCAAAGAAATAGTTTGCATTAACCTACAACTTACAACATTAATAATTTATTTTCTCCTGCATTTTCATCTGCTGGCATCTGTGAAGAGGAAACCACCCTAAAAGAACTAGTTTAACTAATCTTGATCCTTTCCTGGCATGGATTCCTCTGCTGGAAAGTTGAGCTGTTTGTATTTCATCTTTAATTCAGTCTCTGTTCTTTTTACCAACATGCAGTTTCCTAAATGACACTTTACTAACTAGTAACAGTGATGTGCTTTGTTATCCAAACTAATTACTTTGTAATTCCATCACAAACTTCGTTGTGGGCATGTAATGGAAAGAGAAAGGAAAGCAAAGCCACTGTTTTTTGTGGAAATCTAATACATGAGGAATGCTGGAGGTGCGGAGATGGAGTTCCCCCTCCCTTTGCTCCACCTCCCCTGGCTTTAACTGTGCAAGTGGGATGGGGTAGCAGCTGTAGCCGTGGGGGGCAGGGGCTGGGAAGGCTGGCTGGTGGATTTGGAGACTGGCTGGTTGCCCCCAGGCTTAGCCCAGAGCTGCCTTCACGCATGGTGTTTTGGCTGCTGGTACGAGTTCATCCCCTTACCCATCAAAGAGAGCTGGGCTGTGTGTGGAAGGCCTTCCATGGCTGCATAGCCTTGCAAGCTTTTGCTTGCCATTTGGGAGTAAAACCTTGGAAATCTACTCAGTGCTAGTGTTGCCCTAACTAACAGGAGGCAAACAGGTGGAATCTGGCTTGGTATGTCCTTGTGGCAATTCCAGGCAGAATTGGTAAAGAAAATGGCACAGTGAGCAAGCATGAAGGAAGGCCCCTGCAAGTTGCTAAAGTTTTCAGTCCCCTAAAACATCAAAGTTGGGCTTACATCACCGGGCTGGCCAGTGAAACTGGAGAACTCACCCCTTGGATTTAACAGCGTGGATAATTGAATAGTGGAACAGCATACCTAGACAGGGTGGGAAGTTTTGTCACTAAGGGACTCTAGGCTCCCTCTCCACAATGCTCCATGGCACAGGCAGGAGCTGAGGATGAAGAGAGGGAATTAGTAGGTCAGGTTGTGCTGTGTGCTGGGCAGTGGCTCAGGCTGAGGGGAGGGGATGTGAAAGTGTAAAGTCATAATTGCAAATTGAGTCACGCATGAAATTATACTGAAGCTGTGATCTGTGGTGAATTTTTACCAATGGGGCATGGGTGAGTGTGGTCAGTCTGAAATAACAGAGGGTGGCTGCAGCTCAGAAGTAAGCCAGCTGCCTTTGAAATAGCAGTTTATTGTTTTGATTAGAGAGACATTTCTAAGAGCAGAAAATTAGAAAGCACTACAGAACTCAGCTTGAAAGTGCCTCACTGCCCTTTTAAAGCTCTGTGGGTGTTGGGGTCATGGCTGCTCCCATGCTTTGAAGGAATGCCACAGTCTTAGCAAAAAGTTGGTAGATCTTGGAGAACATTTTCTCTGAGACTTGAGCAGGAGGTGTGAATCCCTCTCACCCCCAACCTCAGTGTTTCACTCTGAAGTCTTCATCTTAGCAGACCTTCCATAAAACTCATGCCATGGCCTTTGTTACTCACTGCTGTGGTCGAGTAGCAGCAGTGCTGTGTGTTAATTGTCAGTTGTGGCTGAACATCTTGTTTCCCTCTGCTGACTCCTACACCCCTCTGTGCTGGCAGAAGGAAGGTGGAGCAGACCCGTGGCCTCTCTCTGCATCCTGGTACAGCAGGCAGGTGTCAGGCAGGGCAGGAAAAAGTCAGATACCAGAAATTTAGGAGTGTCTTCCCTGGGACACTTGTGCCTTTGGATGGGTGCTGCTGATGTGCACACCTCCCTTGCAGCTGCCACCCAAGAGTGTGATGAGTTTTGTGGTCAGTGACTGAACAAACTCGTGACTTTGGGAGGTGCAGATGGCAGGGGAGTAGAAAGCCAGAAGGAAAGTCAATCTGGGACACAGCAGAGAAGCTTCCCAGTTTGTTTGGGTCCTTGTTGAGTGATTGTTGAAGAAGTTGCTCCTAAGTGTTTCTGGAAGTTGTTTTCAGCCTTCAGCAGCTTTATGAAAGCTGGAATAGCTTCTGTGCTCCCTGTGGCTCTTCTAGAAGTAGAAAAAAGGGGATGAAATGGAAGGAGTGGGTTAGCTGATGCTGTTTGTTTTAGATAAGATTTATCCAAGTAGTAAAGCAGGTGTCATTCCAAATGGTGTGGATTCTTGCTTCACCCATCTCTGCTGCTGGCAGCTGACAAAAGCAAGAAATACCAACTTAGGGAGATTTGAATCTGCATTTGAGTGAATCTGTTTTCCAAACGTCACAGCTTGGGGAAGCTCTTGGCAACCTGTTCTCCCTCTGCCCCGTGAGGCATTTCTAGAGCTTGGGTGGCTAAAGATTGCCCTGCTAAGGGGGGAAATGTGAACAGCCTTCTCCGAGGCCAGCACTGCTTGGCTGAAGCCAGTTCATCCTGGCACTGCCTATGGGAAGTTTCTATGGACACTTTGGGATGCTGGTGACTTGCCAGGACATGGGCTCACTGCACAGTGATCAGTCATGGGGCTGCTGCTTTCTAATTCAGATTTTGTTGTCTCATGATTTCGGGGCTAGTCTTGTAACCAAGGCAGCTAAATGTGCTTTTAATTAGTGCTGGTTGAAATATTTGAGTGAAATATGCACTGAAGGGTTGCATCTTCAGTGTGCAATTCTTACTTATTTTAGGAGCTGCTTCACTTGTTTAGATCAGGATTTTTGGCTGTTATCACCCAGCATAGCATCGCTGGAGCAACAGACTGGCAAAGTTTGACCTATCCTTTCTTCTTAGGTGGGGGTAGAAAAGGAAATGGCAGACAGTGAAATTATTTATCACAGCAGGCTCAAAACAGAAAAGACCTGGCAGTTTTCTCTTGAGGAATACTGTGTTTGTGTGTTATCTCCCACTCTGGGCAATCTCTTTCTGTGTGTCAGTGATAACGCTTGAAAGATTTCCACTTTTCAGCCTTATCATTCTAGAGGCTGGTAAGAGACCATGTTGTCAAATACCTAAATATCTTCATACCACAATATTTTAACATTTGAGTTGTTTCATTTATAAGAAAATAAATTATGTGGCATTCACTTCAAGTCATAATTTACATTGACTCACAGCATTTTTAAGAAACAGTTGCTAGAATTGCTTTCAAAATCTCAAGCACTTGAAGAAAATGGACTATTGCAAAAAAAAAAAAAGTATGATGATACAAAATAGCAGCATCAAATTCTATCATGCCTGGATGTGGAAACCTTTTAGAAATACTGACACTGTTTTAAGAATGAAAAATGAAAAAAATTATGAAGCTAACATCTGCTAGGGTTTAATGATCCTTTCCCAAATATCTGTGTTATTGTTTCATAGTTATTACATGAGCTAGTTCTGATTAGCTAATATGATGCTGTTTTTCCCTCCAGTAAAGGGAGGAATCATTTGAATAACACCCCCCAGATGACTGATTCTCAGGAGTCAGCACATCTCTTCTGCCTCCACTGACCTCTGTGGGAAAGCAGGGAGATGCCTGAGCCCTTCTGGGATGGGTGCCTTACTCAGTGAATTGAATGCAGAAGGATCCTATTTTTGGTGATGTCTGGGTGACCAAGGGGCTGACGTGGAAGGAAACTTCCTGGATGGAGTTCTTAGTGAGGAGCTGTTCACACAGTGACTCCAGGGACAGGAGTTTAGCTCAGGGGGTGACAGAGTGCAGGGAAAACCCAGCATCATCTGCAATTCTGCTAAGCACTGCCAGTTTCTTTCTTCCTTAAACAAGAAAACTGGTTTCCACTCTAACCATGTGCAGGCTGATAGCTCATGGCAGAATTTCTAAATAAATATCCTGCCTCTTGACTCAGATGATTGCAAAGGATGAAGTCATGCTGTGGGTACAGCACAGGAGCTAGAGTGATAACCTAGAACAGTTTCCCGTTGCTACAAGTGAGTGTATTTCCTCTAAGCTTTTGATAAGGTCTCAAATGGTTTTAGCTGAAAGACTTACCTTGTTGTTCTCCCCAAGTCTTAAACTGAAGAACTTCAGCTCTGCTGTGGGCACATCTCTAACTGTGCTTGGGAGTAGCTCTGGTGAGGAGCAAACTGCAGCCACAGTGTGGCTTTGTACTCCCCGGTCTCCCACCACTTCCTTTTCCCATCTTGATTTTACTGTTGATAAATTGATGGAGAACCAGGTGCACTGGTGAAACTGCTTCCTTGGGGCCATCTCTGCCTGCCTGCTGATATAACAGAGGAAAAAAAATGAGATTTCCATTCAGGCAGAGCTGTGCCTTTCCAGGGCCATTCCTCTGACTCCCAGCCCTGCCTCTCAGCTGGATTGCAGGGGCTGCTCTGCTCTGTGCTGGTCCCAGTCACTGGACTGTGCTGATTTTCAGTGACAGAGCACCACTGAGCTGAATGATCCCTCCAGCTGTCTCAAACCATCACAGAATGATTGTCTGAGGGAAATGTTTACTGGCTCTCAGTTTAGATTTATGAGTGCACCTGGGTAGATGTGATGGTTCACACAGTTCACTGCCCGTGCAAGTCTGCCAGCTTGGGTTTTACTGCAAGTTTGGAGGAAAAGGTGTGATGCCGAGCAAGAACTCTTTTTCACACATCTCTGTGGGGGTAATAAACCACTGGAATGATGATCACATGGCTGGAAGCTTGTGCCTACTGAACCTACAGCAAATAATTGTTGCTTGAACTCAATGCTTTCATGCACCATTGGGGCTGCAGTCAAATATAACCTGTGGTGCATAGTTAAGCATTAGCAGGCTGATGACCAGCATATAAAATATATATTGGTAAACACTGAGCACCTTCTTATTTACTCAGGATTCTTGGCATTCCCTCGTCTTAAAATGGAAATGCAAATATTGTGGTAATTCTGACTACCGTGAGCAGGAAATGCCAGTACTTAAATTGCTCCTGCTGCATAAGTCTTATTTATTGCTTCCTTTTTGAAAATTATTCTAGTTTTGCATGTGCTCTAATTTTGAAGCTTTTCCTGAATGGCTTTGAAGTATTTTGAAAGTTCTCCAGATCTTTTCAAACTTCAAAGATTGCTGGTATTTTCTTTCTATCCTATGTAAGGGATATAGTAGAATGGGGGATATAGCAGAAATGACAATTAAAAAAAAAACCCAACCCAAACAACACATTAGGAAGCCAGACCTTTTCTTTAATATTCTTTAAACCATTCAGAGAACATGTGCTTTTGCTAGAAAGAAAAGTCCATGAATGCTGTGAAAAGTGTTTTACAAGCCATGTTTCCTCAGGATACAAGGAAGGCAGCAAGAGGAGGAAGCAGAAGCAGAGAGAGGAACTGAAGAAGAAGAAGTCAACCAAAGCGAGTTACTAAACTGGACTTCTCTGCTATGCCAATACCTTTATAATAATGACAACAACTTCATGTTACCTTCAAGCACACCTCTTTTGTGTATATTTTCTGATTGTTCACACTGCTACCAAGGAAGTGACTCATGTTTAAAACTGTACTAAAATTGCACTATGCTATTCCTTTTAGTTTCACCGAGTGGCTTTCTTGCCCGTTCAGGTTAGGGAATTCAGACGAGGCTGGTCGTGGCTAGAAGTGTGTTATGTTTGAAGATTCGAAAGTGCTACAGAATTTATTACCTCCTCCTTCCCTGGGACTAAGATGACTCTAGTCTAGTGTTTGTTATTTGTCTTGTAGGATATAAAAGGCAAATGCTCGCTTGTTTGGTCACTGGCACCAACATCAGGCCCGTTGAAAGAAGAATTCTGTTCACTCGTGTCATTGGGAGTGGGACTGAGACATGAGCTCTTATAGGGTAATTTATGTAAGATTAATAAGTGACATTTATGGTTGGGCTTTTTGTTGTTTTTTTTCCCCCAGGCTGGGCAGTTCTGCCCCTGCTATTAAAATGTTCCCTCATATTAAATTGTATCTTGAACTTATATCCTCTGATTTTAAGAAATGTAGGGTAACAATGGTCTCCTGTAAGCACTCCTACTGATTTCTTTAGGTTTAGTTGACTCCTGATGAATCATTTAGTGAAATCATTCCTTATTTTAAAAGTTTATTTTCAGAACCTAGAGACAAATGATCCAAGTGCTACTTTGAAACTGCTCTTTGTTTCTTCTGAGTAGGTTTTAGATAATAAACATTTTTTCAGCATTCGTTTTAGATTTTATCAACTTGTTTCTGCAAAGAACTTGTACCTTTATGTATGAAAGCATTTTGCATCGGTTTTATTGCAGGACAATTTTTTTTTTTTTTTTTTTTTTTTAGCTTGAAAAGATGTCTTAGATCTAAAAGAAATACATATTTCCTGGCAAGATGACTTCCTTGCTTCCCATACTCGTCTCATGTGCATGACACATTGCTTCTCTTAACCTTTTAGTGTGTACAGAGCCCCTCTGTTGCCTTAAGCATTTTACCTGCATGTTTCTTGTCAGTGTGTTGTCTCCTTTTTTTAACCTCCAGGTAGGAGTTAGCAGCTTATGGTTTTGTTTTGTTTCTTTTGTCGTCCTCTTGCCAATATGTTGTTGATGTAACAGCTTTAAACCTGGCAATATTTAAAGTCCACAGTTCCTGGAGAAACTCACTCATCCTAACGTTTCAAAGATGTAGGAATGCACATAATGGTGTAAGAGAGGAGCTAAATAGAAAAGCCAAGTCTGCATTCTAGCATGGTTTGATGTAACAAATTCTGGTGTCTCTGGTATCTGAATGGTTTAGCTTCAATTACCCAATGTAACCCTCTGCAGGCATCATATAACACACAATAACCATTTCTGAACTCTCTTAGGGTCTGTAAATTATGGTTAAGATCAAATAAGGACTGAGTACTGGTTTTCTGTCACTTAAGTACCACTTTTTTTTTTTTTTTTTGTGCAGTGTTACTAATATTTAAAAATAAAGAAAATCTGCCTTTATACTTTGTCCTCTTGCACTGTACTGTAGACTGGCATCAGTTGTCTGGTTCATTTCCATTAAAGTTCAGGCTGTAAGCACAGTGGGGAGAGTCCTCATTCACACAACGCCCACAAGCATTCCAGGTAATTCCTTTTGTTAAATCCACGAGCAAGTCAATACAGCCCCTGTGTCAAATGGCTGATACTGGAAAATGAGGGTTCTTTCTGGCTGGGAACATCCCTATGAGGAGAGTGCACTTCAAGCAGAGCTTGCAGATTTGCCATGCAAGGAATATTCATCCTGGATGATGCACAGCAGTGAACTGCATCCCAGTTAGGTTGCTTTCCATACTCTAGGAGAAATGCCTCCCATACACATGTTAGTTTAAAGCTGTTACTGCTCATTATTTGCTGGGGACATGGTGCTTGCTTTGGAAAAGCAGCAGAGGTGGAGGAAGGGAGAGGTTGACACCAGCACAGGGCTGGTCTCCTCAGGGCTGTCCCTGTGCTGTGAGCAACCTCACGTAGTGGGACAGAGTGGCTCCAGATCAGGAATGTGCCTTGAAGAGTTAGAGCAGACAGGGATTTGGTACATAAATATCTCCTTGACTCAATCCCTGTGCTAGGCTTGATGGAGGCAGGTAGAGTGTTAATTAGGAGACCTGCAGGCAGGTTCTAAATGAGTGAGGAAAAGCCTGTCTCAACAAAGGGATCCTTATCCCACTGGAAGGAAGGGTGCTGCCGTGCTTGCAGGTGGCCTCCTACACCCGGCGCCTTCCACGGGGAGAAACTCCTGGGAAACAGAGTCCCCAGAGGAGGGAACCACGGGCGTCATCTCTTCCATAACTGCCTAGAATCTGTCTGAGCTCGCCCAGAAATTAAGAGATGTGGGCCCATGGCCATTGAACCTAATCCCTTCTTTGTCAGCCTAATTATTTCTGGGTTTTAGCTGAAGGGGAACTGCTCATGTGTAGCAGTGTTCACTTGGCTGTGCTGGAGCTGGTGCCGTGTCTGTAGGAGCAGACACGTGGTTCTGTGTGCCAGTGCATCCATCTGCCACAGGTGAAGGCTGCCTGGTGATGTGGGTACTTAAATATGTGTCGGGGTAGGAAAAAATGCAGGTGGGTGTGAGACACCACAACTGATAACAGATGACGCCGGCCCAAGAGAGGTTGTGAATAAATGTATTGTGAAAGTTGGAAAATGATTCCTGCCCATCCCACAGGACTCCTGTGGAAGAGCTGAGAACAAGAAACAGAGCTAGTTTAAATATGGGGCTTAATGTGATGTATAAAGTGTATTGCAAAATGATTCTTTATGGAGCAGATACCTGGGCTCCAAGACCCAAAATGTGTCCATAAGGAAATAAATTTCTTAGGGAAGATAACAGTTGAATAACAGGAAGGATACACTGAAAGGTATCCCTTTAAAAGATACCCTGAAAAACCCCCAATTTTGAGATAGAGGGGACACAATTGCAAAGAAGCACAATGCTAACAGCTAAATGTTCCTGCCCCTCAGCTGGAAGCTGCCACTATGAAAATGGTTTAAATTCAGTTGTTTTTCCACACCTTTCAGAGATGTGCACTGTCTGCTCTTTCAACCAAGATTTGGCAAGACTTTGATCTGAAATGAATGATCTCCGAGTGTGCAGGTGTCAGAACAATTAAAAAGTATTTTTCAAGTTTTTGCCCAATCTCTGCTCTGTGCTGGTGCCACCTTCAAGAGAGCTTCCAGACCTGGAGGTAACACAAAGCTCTGTCTCCTTCTGTCAGCTTGGCCACCCTCAGAGAGACTTCCCTTTTCCCCAAATCTCAAACCATCTCATGAGCCTTTGTATGTATTTCTTGCAATAACACACTGAAAGGATGATGCACATAGAAAATGTGCAGTACTCATCAGGTAAGCACTAAGCTGCCTGTTTTCCCAACCACATCTGGAATGTGTGACTTGTGCCCACTTGTTCTTCAGGAATGTTCCCCCACCATGTGCCACCAAACTGGTGCCTATCAAGAGGTGGGATTAGTGTGTTACGGTATCAAATGTCATTGTTTTATTCTACCTGTAAAGAATTCTATTAATTTCCAGTTTTTCCCTTTTGTTTTGTGTGCTAGTTGCACAGGATTCCCTGGATGCACAGGTTAGTCCTTCCTGCATTTCAGATCTTGGTTATCTTGTGCAGTTCTGCTCTTTTATGTCCAAGCTGAGCTCACATTTTAGGGCTCTCTCACGTTTCCTTGCACAGGGAACACCTTGCTGCCCTGCAACTCACAGAGTGATGGGAGGGTGGGGGTGGCATATTTGCCCACGATTAGCTATATTTAATTCACTTCTTTCCAAGTGGGAAGCTGGTTGTAAGAAAATTTTTATCACTTTTTGCAAAAATTTCTTGTTGCTACCTGTTGTACTCAAAACTCTAGGCAAGGCAATTTTCCTCCCAATTGATGAGAACTAAAAGAGGGCACTTCCAGCTACATACAGATGTCAGTAAATGTTCATATTTGGAACTATGATCGATTCACCTGCCCTGTGTCAGCACACTTTGTCTCTTCACAAGCTCTTGTACCCAAAAAGGATCAGGTGGGGTGTTAGGAAGTGTCAGATTTGTTACGTACCTTGTTGGTGCCCTCTTAGCCACCAGCTGCTAACTTCTGACAGCTGGAGAAGCACTTACAAAGTGGCTGAGCTGACATGAGATGACATTTCCAATGTGGATGGGTTACTGTGCTGCTCTCATCATGACAAGAAGAGACTGACCATGTAATTGGGCATATCTTGAACTACAGTTTCAAGTATCCCAGACCTGAGATAGGCAGGATCCTGCCTCTTCCTGAAGGCTTCATCTTGTCACAGCAAAACCAGCCCAAGAAGTAAGAAGTGAGTGTGAGAGGGAGATTAAAACACTTGCACTGATAATGAGTCTGAATGCTTTGATTTCAGAGAAACACCTCAATATCCACCTGGAAGCAATAACAGGTTTTCTAGGATGTCTTCAAGGAGGGAATGGGACCTCACTGCACTGGCTGGATGTCAGACTGCATCTCTTCAGTGTCTGTTTCCATTGGCACACACGGGCACCTTTCTACTGAAATAGCAGATGTCATTTTTTCCATCCCTTGTTTGGGAAGTGCTCATCCTTTGGTCAATGCTGAGCAATGTGCTTGTTTTTTGGGCTGCTGGTAGTTGAAATTTAATGAAGTCTTACATGGCAGGTATTATTTTTACGTCATTTCAATGTTAAGAGATTGCAGCTGGGAAAATTTCCTTTAAAAACAAAACTTACTTCCAGGCTTTTGAGACGAAAGCCAAGATGGCAAAATTGTGGATCACACCAAAGCTTTCATGCACATACACCCCTTAAATGTAAAGGGGTTAAACCTATAAAATATGTGTTTCTGCCTGATTTTTCGAGTTCAGACATGTGGCATTTTTGGATGGTTTAGTATGTTTAGATGAGCAGTGCTATTGCATATTGCTACGTCAGACCAGGAGATGGTTTGCAGCCTCTGTAACAGATGCACACTCAGAGCCAAGGAAGGGAAGGAGCACTGAGGAGAGGTTTTGGAGCACTAAAAAAAACATTTCCCACAGTACCTGGAAGGGACATTCAGCACAGGTGGTTGACTCGATCCTGGCAGCAGACACAAGCTGCAACCTGCCACAGTGGTGGAGCTGTGACAACATGGGTTTCACCGCTGCGGGAAGCGAGGGGAGGAGGCTCAGCACTGGAGCCTTCCCTGGGCTGTGAGTCACGCTTTGTACCCATGAAAAGGGTTTGTCAGCTGCCTGGCCCACTGTCCTGTCTTTGATAGTGACTAATGGTGGCTGCCTAGGGGAAAGCACACGAACAGGATGAGCTTGTTATACCTCACCAGTGTTTTCCCAGCTGTGGCACTTTGGGGGTCAGAGGCTCCTGGATCCAGAAATGGCCTTTTTGTTACCCAGTATTTTTTTCCCATTGGCTTGTTAACCTAGAAAGCTGCTCAGTACTCATTGTTCTATGACAAGGCATTCCTCATGTGACTCCACTGGGTAATAAGTGCTGTGTTTTAAAAGTCTTTCCTACATCTTCCTTTGGCTTCCTCCCCACCTCCATCCCAGCATGGCAAGAGATACTGCCCACCATGTCCTCACTCACCTTTTCCATGGCACTCGTGATTTTACACATCTCACTCATGCCAGCCTTTGGTTAACACTCTTATGGCTCAAGAGGTTCAGCACATTGAGCCATTCCTTGCAGAAAGCCTTTCCTACCTCTGATCACCCTCTCAGGATGGGGAAAGATGGTTAAACAGTGGCTCAGCTCCATAAATTGTGCTGACCATCTGGACAAGCATGAGTAGCAGGTTATCAGCTTGCTAATACTTCACTGACAGAAAGAGAAGTGGGCCATGCACAGCCTGGGATGCAGGAAGGGCAGACCTGGGGCCTGGCTCTGCTGCCCTCAGTCTCACCGGGCTCTCACAGGATCTGCGATGCGAATGCATGATGAGCTCATGGCAGCGATGGTATCTCCAGAGCGTGGTCCCACACACCTTCCCTCCCCCTCAGCTGAAATCACATCATGGGACATTCCTTGGCAGCATATGGGATGTGCTCCTCCTGACTCAGGCTCGGCTCCTGCTGCCACTCGTTGCTCCTCCAAGCGTTCTCTCTCCGTGCCCCCCGAGCTGGGGGTCCGTGGCCACTGCCAGGCCACTGCTCCCACAGAAAGCTGGCACTGGCTGAGGGCTCCCTGCCTACAGTAGCCTTGGGAAGGCGCCGTGCTCCTGGTGTGACACATCCCTGCAGGCAGTGCCAGGAGTCCCGGGTGGTGTCACTCCAGCTGTCCCCAATTTCTGCAGCACTGCCCGTGGCTGTGCAACAACTTTTCCACTGCCAACCCCTTCCTGTTCAATATGCAGAAGATATTTCCCATCTGTAGCAATCTGGGCTGTGAGTTTCCCTGTTCCTGTCAGCATATTTTGTGCAGGGACAGCTGCATGCAAGTGTTCTCTTACTGGGTTTTTGGGTCATCCACGTCATCTGGGAAATCTTAAATGTCTGGGGAAATAGTTATGAGGAAACGTCAGTGATGGGAACATCCAGAGAGATGGGAGGGTGCAGGACAGCAAACAGGGATAATTAAAGTGCAAAGACAACACCAGCTCATTGATCTGAGCCCCCAAAAGGTTGTGTCAGGACCTGTCAAAACCCAGAGTGTGTCTGGCTCTGCAGTTCTGGGTCAGATCCAACTCCACTGTAAATGCAATTTTGCCCAATATGTTTTTGTGCTGAGTGCAGACACTGACTCAGGTGATGGGTGACCCCTGCCTTCTGTGCCTCTGCTCCAACAGACAGCCCCACTGAGGTGTTGTACAGGGAGGAGGTGTTTGGGTGCACCTGAGCCCCTATTTTTCTTAGCAGTATTCAGGTTTGGTGGTGACATTTTCTTTAATCAACAAAATTACTTCCCTTGGAACCACAGATTTTTCTATCATATTTTCTTAGGAAAATATTATTCAGCTCATGTAATGCAGGTCTGAGGTTGCATTATGAGATGGATGTGATAGAACACGATGGAGTGAGTCACCTCCTATCATGTTTTATTGTGATGTGTCAGCTTAGAGAGGTAGAGAGCTATAGGTGTTTCCACCAGCCCAATTATGAAACAACCACTGGTTCATGCAGGAATTAGTAAGTTTTTCCTAGGTTAGTTAGAAGATAGGTTTTGGTCTGTCATTTAACAATGTGGTTTTTTAAGTTGCTAACAATGAGCTGCCTCAGAATCTATTTTCCACCCAGAGAAGTCATCAGACTCTTGCTAGAAAGGGTTGCATGTGCTCAGAAATTCCAGTGATCAGGATGAGACTGTCTCTCTTAGCAGAGGGGAAAGGTTCTGAGATGGCCTTTACTTTAGGACTACCTTCTGCTGGCATTGACTAGAAGGGGGTGATGATGCCATCACCTGCTGCTGCTGAGAAGTGAGACTGTGAAGGTATGATTTGGAAAGCCAGGAGGTCACAGAACAGGCCCTGATCTTCTCAGTTTAACCTAGAGAGTGACAGATGCCTGCACACAGGCAGAAGTGTTCAAGGTAGGCTTTGCATTTCTGTCCCTGCTGGCTGTGCTCTTGGTGGTCATTCACAAGGACAAGGGACATTCCTTCAGGATGTTGCAGAAGTCTGAGTAGGAAACCATGTCTGTGAGATGTGGATGATGGAAGTGGTGGAAACCAATGGGTCTTGGTCCCTCTCTACCACTGGTCTGGTGAGACCTTCAGCCAGATGCTTTGCTTGCAGCTGAAATGCCCATGGATTTGCCAAGGCTGCACAAGCTGCCTCTCAGCTGGGCAATCTGGAAGTATCTGGTCATAGGGGAAAAGTAACTTTTTTGTAGAAGTTTAGGTAAATGTTGAGAATAAGGCTGTATATGCTCAGCTTTTCTTGTTGTGCTATTCGTTTTGACTACTAGTGGACTCAGTGGAGGGGGCCTGTAGTTTCCAGCCCCTCATACAGGGGACAGATTTGGGGTAAGTATAGGTGTCTCCTCTCCCACAGCCCTGTGCCTTCTCCTGACCACAGCTCTTCTGTAGCCCCCTCCCTTTAGCCCTGCGTCCTTATGCAGCAGAAAAAGTCAATTCAGTGAAATGCTCTGGGGCTTTTGCTGTGTCAACAGAGGCCAGGGCAGGACCTTTCCCTTCATTTTTGTACAATGGTTTGAACTGCCCTTCTCAAAGTGTTGGTCTCACACCATTAACCCCTTACAGTCCTGGTTTGAGGAGAAGGTTTCTTAGTGGGGTCATAAATGCTTCAGAGGAGGCATCCAGGGAGGGAAGCTGAATAATGGAAATGTTAACAGACCTTTCGTTACACACCCGATGCATCATCACTTAATTTCTTTGCTTTTGCCTCCTGTTTTTATAGGGTTTTTTTTCCACCCTGATCAATAGCATTCATCCTACTCAGTGAACAGTCTTGATACTGTTTTTATGGCGTGAAAATTACTGTTGCTTTGACTGGCTCCTATTACCAGGTGACACTGCTTGGCAGAAAACAATAAATCTTCCTATTATTTGGAAAATAAATGTGATTTATGGGAGCAGCAATTGATAGTGGTCTGTGTTTTGCCATCAGCGTGCTTGCTTTCCTGAAATAAGGCTTTTACCTTTGGAGCGTGAAGGGGCTGTTTGTCTAGTGCTGCAGAGCAATTATATGTATATTTTTTTCACCTCAGCTTTCATTAAAATTTTTTAAAAACTTGATAAGGAAAAGATCTGTTGTTGTTTTGAGGGTTTGGTGCCTATGCAGGAAGCAGTTGTGTAGGTGTGAAGTTAAGCAGGCTGCAGGGAAGGACGTGTTGTGGCTGCTGGAGATGGTGGAAGGAGAGGGGAAAGGGAAAAGCTGACCTGAGCACCTGCTGTCACTTCCCTTCACTCATGGTAGAGATGACAGTCAGCACTGAGGATTTATTATTAAAATCCCACAATACTGATAACAAAAAATGGACCAATGTAGCTGCAGGGAAGGAGAACCTCATCCCCATAGAGCTGTGTAAGACATTATTCAGAGACGTCTGAGGAGATCCGTGAGGCTGCTTCTGTTTTTTCTTTCATTCTTGCTCCATTTCAGCAATCTTTGCTGCCAACTGGTTGGCCTTGGCTGCCCTGGGCCAGCTCTCCCCCAGCCAGAACACCAGTGGGCTCTTTCCCTGCTAATGCTGATACTGAAAATGTCTTGTGCTTCTTGAACGACAAATAAATAAAGGTCTCACCTATTTGGGAACACTTTTTAAACCTTTCATAGGGCAAATGACCTGAGACATCCCCTGCAACACTTTGGATTTTTTTTAAAATTAAAATAGCCATGGTGTGGTGGGTTGACCCTGGCTGGATGCCAGGCACCCACCAAAACCACTCTGTCAATTCCCTTGACAGCTGGACAGGAGAGAGAAAATATAAGGACGGGTTAATGAGTTGAGATAAGGACAGGGAGAGATCACACACAGATTAACAGCCAGGCAAAACAGGCTTGACTTGAGGATGTTAATTGAATTTACCAATCAGAATCAGAGAAGGATAATGAGAAGTAAAACAAATCTTAAAAACACCTGCCCCCCTCCCTCCCTTAAAGTCCCCCCACTCCTTCCTGGGCTCTCTCTTCTCCTTGCCAGCTCCCAGGAGATGGGGAATGGAAGTTACAGCCACTTCATCCACATAGTTTCTGCTGCTGCTCTGGGAGAGAGGTTCTTCCCCTGCTCCAGCTCTTGGATCACTCTTCCATGGGGTCAGTCCCTCAGGCACAGCCTGCACCAGCGTGGGTCCCCCACAAGGTCACAAGTCCTACCAGGAAGCTGCTCCAGCCTGGGCTCCTCTCTGCACAGGTCTGCAGGTCCCTGCCAGGAGCTGCCCCAGCACGTGCTTTCCATGGGTTCTCAGCCTTCCCTTCAGGCATGGCTCTCCTGCAGAGCTCTGCACCCCTGTGAACCTCCACGGGCTGCAGGGGCACAGCTGCCTCACCACGGTGTCACCATGGGCTGCAGAGGAACCCCAGCTGTGGTGCCTGGAGCACCTCCTGCCCTCCTTCTCCAGTGACCTTGGTGTCTGCAGAGTTGCTGTTCTTGCAGATTCTCATCCTGCTCTTCTCTGGCCACAATTACATCTGCCCAGTTGCTTTTTTCCCCTTCTAATATATGTTGTTACCCCAGAAGAATTACTATCATTCCTAACTGGCCCAGCCTTGACCAGTGGCAGGTCCATCCTGGAACCATCTGGCAAGGGGAAGCTTCCAGCAGCTTCTTACAGACACCCTCCCTGTAGGGTGGGAATTTTCACCTTATAGGAATCAACAAATCAGTCACAACTCTGTCCTACAATGCACTGCATAAGGGGCCAGATTTTTTTTTTTTTCAGAATTACTGGTAAAAAGCTCCACATCCAAAGAGGTTCATCTGCACATTTCACAGGAAAGGCTGAACACTGAACATACACCTATTACTGCTGCATAAAGGACCAATGGCACAGGGACCAAATTATTTCCCTATACAGAACTGAGCTGCTCAGAAAAAGTTAATCAAGATGTTTTCATTAAGGTATTTTGACAAAGATGAATGTTCCCAGAGGAAGCAGGTACATCAGACAGGAAGAGTTTGACCATTAATTTTAAAAAGTCCATTTTCTGTCAGGTATTTTGGATCAGTTTTACTACTCCTTCCTGCCAGCCTGCTTGCTCTGCTTTGAGGCCAATTTGTGCTCCAGCTGAAGTGAATACCTTAAAGTTGTTTCTTTCTTCACAGAAATAAATATTCAAGCATGCACATCCACATGTATATGGACCTTAAGCATCTTTTGGGATGTTTTCACCTACTTCTATTAGGCCAAGAAGGTGGATACTGTCCTAGCAGCTAGGAAGCTGAAGCAAACTGGAATTGCCTTGATCAAAGCAATGGAATCAGCAGTTTTCTGAATACCTTTAGGCAGAACCTTTATTTTTCAGGCCTCTGAGTTTATGCTCAGGCAGTGCCAAACACTGGAGCAATCAAAGCCTGATTTGTGATTCCTCAGTGGAACTCCTTTCTTTCATGGTCAAGAGGAGAATATTAGGAAAATCTGATCTACATTACATGGGACAGTATAATTTCACTTAATGATGCCTGCATTGAAGTTATGATCTCATGGCAAGCCCAGAGTGTGTTTCACAGAGAAACACCCATCCACAGCTGAATACTTATCTCTTCTAAGCATCATCCCATACAGAAGGTATTTCAGTTTACTCAGTTCCTCAAACAGCAGCTTCTTCTACACAGCTGCCTGTCTGGCTGCAGGGTCTTTGCACAGGTAGGAGCACCTCTGGCCAGGACTAAACACGGGGTTTGTCCTGAGTTAGCTACAAGGAATGGGTTTTAGTGGGGGAAATGGCACAAATACAGCTTCCAGGGTAGCTATAATTACACAGACTTTGATAAATATAATTACACTGTTGTTAAGGGGATTTTGGTGTATTTTATTTCTTCCACTTGCAAGAGCTGGATAAGAGATAGAGAGCTGTCAAAGGGAGTGCACAGTTTTGTTTCCTTATCTGAAATTAGAGCCCCAGGACACAGCTGTATTCTTATACTTTGAAGATTAATTTAAAATAAATACCACGCTTTTTATATCAGACCCTTGCCTTCTGTCTGGGATTTTGGTCACGTGGATGCATTTCCTGCAGGTGCAGCTTTTCCCTCTTTGCTGCCCCTTTTTGGAGGGGATGTATTTTTGTGTGTATTTGTGTGCTCACCTGGTACAGGACTCAGCACCATGTATTTTAGCACTGCATTTCTACTGATAAATATCTTTTAATAATGACATGTGAGCTTAAAGAGGGGTTAAACATTAATTATACTAACACAGATTCTGGAATAATTTAAGGCTTCATGCATGTAACATAAAGTATTGTTATGTGCATCATTACTCTGAATCTCACTCTTAAAGGATATTTTATTTTGACTAGAAAACAGAGAAGCCAAGTAACAGAAGTACATGTTGCAGCCTCAGAATCCAGTCATAATTTGATGACATTATCAGGACGTGTCTTCTATAAAAGATCCCCAAAAGGTCTTCCTATTTAAATTAAACCTTGTGGAGTGCACAATGCTTTTGTGAATGGAGCTAACCGTTCCTTAATTTAGTCCTGGCAGCTGCTGTGCTATTTGCACTAATATATGCTGATATTCAGTGAATTAAATCTTGATGCATCCCTCCAAGTGCAGTGGGGAAGAAATCCCACCAAGGCACTTTACCCTAGAGCAGCCTTCACCCATCTGTATCGCTCCAAACGTGGAGCACGTTGCTGTGATGAGTGAACTCCAGCACCCACAGAAAACCCCCAGATCCTGACACCATTTATCAGCCTATAAGGAGCTTTGCTCCACAAAGCTGAACGTACTCCAGTCAGGTTCCTGACTTCATAAATAAAGCAGAGGTCTGCCTTCCCCCTGGGAAGAGGTTGCTGTGTTCCTGACTCTTGTCAAATGGAAAGCAACACTGAAACAGCTTTTTGGCATCAGCCAAGTGCTTTCTGCTTTCTAAGCTACTACCTCAACCTCGTTTTTGATACTGCTGAATTTCCCAACACATTAGCCTGATCTATCAGCTTTGTAGAAAAACAGTATCTATTTCTTTAGAGTCTTTCTGGTTTTCTGCAATTTCTGAGCATTTGGGGTTGCTGAGCATATTATCCTGGAAGAACATTTTTTTTTTTTTTTTTCTGGAGGAATTTGCCCTTACAGATATGAAAATCAAAGCTGCAAATTTGCACAAGTGAGGCAGAAAGTGGCTTGACGTGTGATGCACGGACACATTACAAACAGAACTCTGTCCTTGCCAAGGTGGAGTTCAGGGCTAAGAGACTGGAACTCAGAGGATTTTTATGCAGTTCCTGACTCTGCTCCTGATTTCTTGAGCCAATCTTTGAGTGGTTACCAGTCAGCTTCTCTGTTCCCCCTGTATATCTCTTGAACTTCATTCAGTGCATTTAGCTCATTCATTTTTCAGACCAGGAAACCAAAAATGCTGCTTCACAAGGCAAACAGACAGGGAAACAGTGTGAAATAATACAGAATAAACAGCCTTGTTTCAGCTCATAAAGACGAAATTAAACCCTACAGGGTATTTCTCCTTAGAGCCAACACTGAGACAGCACATTTCTCCCTCCTCCTGAAACCTAGCCACACCAGAGAGGGAGATGGGCGAGGTCTGCTAAGTGCCCTGCTCCACCCCCTGCCTGTGGCTCTCCTTGCACCCCCTCTCATTCTGAGTAATTGTATTTGCAGTGCAAGTATTTGTACAACCACAGTCACATCCGAGGGCTTTCCCAGAGATAAGGGGCTCTATTTCACTTCCATTCACAGCTATCTGCAGTATAATGTAATTAATTTATCCCTTGTTTGTCAAGAGAAAACAAAACTGAACAGCTGAAACGGTATTTCAGGAGGAGCAGCACATTCCTGCCCTTTGGCATAATTCAGCTTATAACTCTTTGTCCAGCTGTTCCTGTGCTGTGGTGTCCCCCACTCTGGGATGTGACACGGAGCAGCGCTATAGGAAGACACCATCTTGATTTATAGGAAAATTTCAGCACATCCATTACTGATAAAGTTATTAAACTCCTTCAGTTATTTATCTTCTGTATTTGTGACCTGCCCTTTTGTAGGCACACGCATTTTGGGGGCAGGGGTTAGTGCAGAGGCAAAGTACCCAGTTGTCTTCTGGCTCTCCCTTAGCTCTGCCCCAGCACACTGGATGTGAGTCCCACTGGAGTGGAACAGACCCTGGGACTGTTCTCTCTGAAGGGTTTAAATACATTTTCCTGCTTGTTAGACAAACGTAATGGAACTCTAACTATCCAAGCCAACTAGTGTGGCAAAAAGATGCTGTAAAATCTCAAGAATCCAGAGCAAAATGAGGAATGTTTAAAAAGACCCTCAAAGCAGCTGTCTTTAATAGAATTAGATATCTTAGCTAAATAAATAAGAAGCTATTGCTTGTAAAAAACCCCAAAACCTTGGTGATTTCCCTTGAGGTAAAATCAGTAGAGCAAAAGAAGGAAAAAAAAAAAAAAAGGACTAAAAAAATCCCTTACCATAAACCCCAAAGGGACTTGTCAGCTCTACAGCAGAAATTGGAGAGACTACTCAAGCAAGAAGAGGATTAGGCTATCTCCTATCAAAGCACCCAGGGACTGGATTTTTACAGCAACTTAAACAGAAAGTGGTGGAGTTTTGGATTTTTTTTATCATTTCCAGCTGTGGCAAAGACTGGAAGAAAAAATACACACAATATTACCCCTCCAGTGATGTCTTTCCAGCAGGACCAGTGCCTGTGTCCTCCTTCTAGGTCCATCAACTTTAACCATTTCAAAAGTGCTTTGCTTTGCACAGTGACCAAAGGCAGTGAGAAGCATTTACACCTTTGGGTAAATCTCTGAGGACCCACGTCCCACGCTGCTGAACACGAGAGTGAGCTGGCCCGGCTGCGAGAAGGACAGGACACAGCTGGTGACAAAGGCTCCGGGATGCTGCCTGCTGCAGGAGAGCTGGAGGCAGCCACCAATCCTTCCTCCTAATCCTCTCTGACCTGGGCTCCTGATCCCACACCAGCATTCAGCTATTTGAATCTGCTCAGGCTTCCAGAAATAGCAGGCGTGGCCCGAGCAGACCCCAGTGGCACGGCTGGGCCGGGACAAGGCGGGCCGGGCCGCTTGGCTCCGGGCAGGCCCCGAACTCGCCCCCCGGGCCCCTCCCGGCCCCGCAGACAGCGCCACGGCTTTCACAAGTAGCAGGGATGGGGCAAATTGTCGCCGCACTGTGAAGAAATCTTTCCTTATTAAACACTTTTTCAATAAGCCCTCAAGTTTGAGGCTGTGCCTTTGCTCATGCGTGCCCTTGAGTCCAAGCACTGAGGGGAGGGCGTTGGTGACATTACTGCTGTGCTCCGGCACAAGTCCCCTCCTTCCTTGCTCTGGTCCTCTCCTTCTTTGCAAGGTGCATCCAGGGACCATCTCCTCTAGGCTCAGCCCAGCTCCAGCCCTCCCTTCCTCATTTCTGCAGCTTCTCAGGTTGGGCTGCTGGCAGCTCCCAGGGACACAGAGTCATTGGTGCATCCCTTGTCCTTCTTGTTGTATGGCTTCTGCTGTGATTTGATTGTAAACTGTGCCAGGGCTGCATAACTGAGCATCTTCACCTGCCCATCTTCAGACCTGCGTGTTCAGAGGCTGGTCCTTCACCATCCCTCTGTGGTTCAGTCCTGCTCCCACCATCTGCTCTGTATCTTTAACCAGTTTTTCCCCAAAGAGAGAACAGATAGCGTTTTAATTTGTAGTCTACTTCTAGGTTCTCAACTTGCTCTTCTAAAAGTTATTAATTCCAGGACAAACACTATTTTCTCTCTCTTTTTCAGCCTCATGTGCTGTTGAGGTAATGTGTCTCTGTCTGTCTAGCTTTATATAACTGTCTTCCTTTCTCCTTCTTTTTTTCCATTTTTTTTTTTTTTTAATTTTCTTTGCCACTTTATCAACAGCTGGAGAAAGAACTGTTATCTCCTTCCCACGGGCAGGGCACAAAAGAGATAAAAAAGCAATTCCAAAGCCCAAAGCTTCAAGTCTACCTGCCTAGCCTTCAGCCACCAACCCTCCTTGGCTGAATCTGACAGTGTCCTAAGCCCAGGGCCTCACCAAGTTCTCCTTGGAGATTTCCTTCAACACCCCTACATGTTCTGCATTCAGAGACACACAGCACCAAGCCTGTGCAGCAACCTGTGCTCCTGCTGGGGGTCACCAGCAAGGTTCTCTGTGCCCATTCTCACCTTCAGAGCCAGCCCTGAAAAGGCCACGTGCCTGAAGGTGGTCTTGATTTATGCTCCGGGGATGTAACCTCCTGCTGGGATGGAGTAACTGCAAATTCACCTCCCTCAGCTGCCTGAAGGCTTCAACAGCATTTTCTGCTGCTACCTGTAAGGCTCTGCAACAGTAGGGAGAAGAGGAACTGGGCATATTTCAAACAGCAGTTCCAGGATTTCATAAATGTGGGAAAGCTTGACCTTAACATCTGGCATCTATGGAGTCCTCCTCATAGGAGAGCTTCACATGGAAGTGGTGTTTTAGCCTCTTCCCCAATAACACTGTGTGAGGTCAGTTTACCTTATCTTGATGCCATTCCTTAAGGAGTTTGACTTGTAACAGTGCTCTTTTTAGGTATTGGAGCACCCAAATTCTGCTTATAAATCTAAGTAACTCATCAGTAAGTTAAAATAGGAATTTATTCAGAAGCTATCAATCCAGTTTGAATTTACATCACTTCTTTTTAACCTCAAGACTTCTAAAAACAATTGCCTCAGTATATGAATGTTATTGAATAATTTTCAAGGATGCTGTTGGTCTAGATATGGCTGTATCAAGGCAAACTGTATCAAAGAATCCATTGCTCATTGCTCAAGATATGATTACAATGGATTCCATATCTTTACAAGTGTACATGTTTAGCTCCAGGCATTTTATTATGACTGGCACTAATGATAACCTTTCAAAATAAACATATGTGTATTGTTCCATACTGTTAGTAAAGTGATTCTAATCCCTATTCCTCCTAGTTTTCCTATTTTAAAAATTTTCTAACCAGGATTTTGCAGACCACTACTGCCATCCTTGAATTATTTCAGATTAATAATTTTGATGCCAGGGAAATATTTTATTGGCAACTCCCTCACTCCCTGGAAAACCCATTTGTATTTTAAAATCTTAGAAGGAAACCAGAAATTTGCCAGTTCCCAACTGTCATTTGCTCATTATAGCCTCCTTTTGGAGCATTGCCAGAAGCTCTCACCAGTCTGCTCCTGAGGTACATGTGGCTCTTTCAGCATCAGTGTGGCTGGGGACAAGAAATCGGTGCACAGAAACGATGGCTGCCGATTTCACTACAGAAATGCTCTTTGACCTTGACCCCCGCCTGGAAACCACAATATTGTTAATTCAAGTCTCATGTTGTCTCTTCTCTTTGCTTCTAATCTGTGTAGGTTTTATTACTAAGCACAGTTTGCAGATTTCACAAACTCACGCTGTTAGCAGGACACCCCCAAAGTCCGTCTGCCAGGGTTCTCATGGGAGCTAGTTACTCTTTGCGTGGCCTCAAAACCTCCCTACTGACCCAGCACAGGAGCAGAACTGATATTAGAAAGCCCTAAATTCACTGTTAGTGTAGAATAATTATATTTAAAACCATTCACCTAAATCCCAATTGATTTCATTTGGCAATACATGAGCCCTTGGAGTAGCACAGATACCATTTTTGTGTGTGTGTGATAGCACGGATTCCTGCTTAGGAAGATTTATCTGATATAATGACATAGCTGCATTTAGATTGTGTGAAGCAGTACATGTCATAAACTGCTTGAACACTCGTTAAACCTGATGAATGAAATAACCCTCCTGGGCTGGAGAGAGATGTTGCTGTTATAGATTATGATACATCATATATCACATCTGGTTGCTATTGTTCTACCCAGGTTATTTTATGTGTAAAAGGGATAGCACCAGCAGAAAAAGTCCTGCTTATTTTGGAAGAAACAGATCCTCTGCAAACAGGAGACAGAGCAAAAAGCTTAGAAACTGGGAAATCTGCTGGGAATCAGGAAATCTGCTGGGAATCAGGAAATCTGCTGGAAATCTCTCTGACAGTCAGAGGAAGCGCAGGAGGACTTGACTATATGAAGAAAGCCTGAAGAATATTATTATAGATCAATTATTATATTGCTGGGTTTTTTTCCTGAAGTACACTGACTTGTATTTTGATTTTAATTCCTTTCATTCTGAGTGCTCATCCTCTGGAAATGTTGCCACAGGGGCTGCTTATTCCTTGCTTGGGTCTCTCAGGTTGGAGTCTGATACTCGATGCTACTGATACATGTCTCTTCTTCTGTCCCCAGGGTGCACTAGACTGGGACCCAGATCTGCATTTCAGTGATTCTCTAACCTATATAAGTCTTGGGCAAAGGTAAATTCTCCTCAAATTGCAGTCCAAGCACTGCTCTCTTTGTGTAATCTGTATAAACTCATATTTATTTATTAACTGGTAGCACAATTCCTCCAGTTCTCAGGTTTACACTTGTGGTTGGCCATCTATCTGCTGGCAGGCAGGGAGCAGCTTCTTTCAGCCAGAGCCAATTCCTGATGGAGTCAACGGGTTCTGAGCCAGGCCAGCTGCCCTTGGCTGTGAACTGTAAAATAAATATTTCTCTTAAACACGGAGCATCTTGACTATTCCAAGAATGTCTCAAAAGCCAATCTAGGCTATGTCAGCTCTTCCTCATATGCAAAGGGGAAAAATCCCTTCAGAACTGAGGCATGGGAAGTATGTAACACTGAGATGTGTCATTGTCTAAACTCTGGGCAGGGTGGGATGTTAGGGAAAGTTTCCAGGGAACCAGAAAAACTTTCACAAACTTACTGGCTGCCATCCATGGCAAATGTCATTCCAGATATGGCAGAGAATTAAGCAGCTCTAGAGCAAAGTAAAAGCAGATCTAAAAATAAAAATCATAACACTTATATTTTAATGTTAAATGCTAAAAAATCAAGTGCTGTAGAAGTCAGTGAGCGTAGGGAAGAGACTTACAATCCCTGGTAGTATTTAAATGAGTAATTTTCTGTGATTATGATTAAGAGCAAGTTAAGTCTTTGGTGCCTCTGAAAGGCAGGAAACAATTCACACATCTGAATGCATCTAGTCTTTAAGTTGCATGCAGTGTGCTTTGCTAAACTATGGTCAAAATTTCTCTCACCTGACCAGTGATGAGTCGTGCTGTGATGTGAAAATAGTGTCTCTAGCTTATAGTGTCTGTTTTAAATCTAATAAACAGATAAACAATGCAAGCAAACAAAAAATGCCTTTCAAAGAAGTCCACCTAGGACTCAAAACCTTCTCACTCAGCCTACATAAAATTTTAGAACTAAACATTGTCCCTTACTCATTCTCCTGTTTTATGTCCTTTTGCTCCTTTATCATCTCTCTTTCCAATCCTCTCTGGGGCATCACTGGTTTTGATCCCAGTATCCTCTCAATGCTGACAACATCTGGATTACTGGGGTTTTTGGGTGGAAAGCACCCATAGGTAGCTGTGTCCTTGGGGCTACAGCCCAAGCACCTACAGCAGACAGTGGTGCTTTGGTCAGGGCAATTCATTGACCCACAGGAATATTGGAGATCATCCTGAAGTTCTGACCTGCCTTTGGCCACATGATTCCCCCTCTGGGATCCAGAGCTCACACTGACAGCAACTGTAGCAGGGCCTTACACACAGCCACTCTGCCAGATCCCTGGGATTCTGTGTCCTAAGCAGGATCTGGATCCTACCTTTGCTGTCCAGACTAAAACCCCGGCACATCTTTGTGATTGGTCAGTTGCTTTTTGTTCAGTTTTTAATCTTTCCTCACAATGTTTCCTCCTTTCCACACCCTTTCCTAATCGTGGCAGGTGATAAGGCTGTTCAGCCTGTCACTCAGGCTCCCAGCCCAGCCATTGTATGAGCTGGAATTTGGCTGAGCTGTGATTACTGAAATCTCAATGATTCTTCATTTCTGACTTCTCTAGCAACCAACCCTTCTCAGCAATTCCCACAGGTAAACCTCTCCTCTAGGCACGCTACTTTCACACTTAGATCCTTGCAGGTTTCTTTCTGTTACCCTTGAGAAATTCAATCCTACCCTGCTCCTACCCACAGGCTACTAAAGGTCATTCTCCAGCCTGGACTGCCTCTCACCTTTCTTTTTCCACACTGACACCTTCTTCTCAGATACTGAACATCAGCCTCTTGCCTTGGCTCTCTGGGCACAGCCTGGCCAGCTCCTGACCTTCTGCCTCAACTTCCACTGCCTGTCAAGGCACTTCTCCCTGCCAGGGTGCCATCATTCCTGGTTCACTTTTCCAACAAGAACCTGTATACTTTCTTCCATAGGCCCTAGGGCTTGGGAAAGGCATCTTGCAAACAGCCACAAAATGACATCATTACCTGCCTTCAGAGCTCTTATTTTAATTATACTTTGCCATAAGGCTTAAGAAAAAACACCCCACCTTTGATGTAGTACATTATACAAATATTTTATTGTACAGAATAAATGTAGTTGTTCAAGATTTCTTTTATTTCCTGTATATTTTTTTTATTTTTGATTATAAGCTCCTTGAGGTATGAACTGCATCCAGGAGTTTGTTATTAGAGAAAACAAAGTACATCATTAGGAGAAATTAAGGAGAGTAATAACTTTTTCATTCAACAGGACAGGCCTAAATTTCCTGTTAGCTGGGTATTGTGAACTCCCTTAGGACCCGTGAATGTAGAGACCAGTTTGCCTCATTCATTGGCTTTTTTCCTAGGGTAACAGAGCATGGGGTTAGCTTTGGGAGACGTGAGAGCACCTTATTTCAGTCAGCCTTATTTCAGCATAAAACTCTCCCTTGCTTCTTCAACGCTGCACTTTTTGGAGAAGCCACTGGAGGGAAACCTCCACTACAAAACCAAACCCAGCTTCAACCTGCTCCAGCACTTCCAGCCTCGTCCCTCCTGCTCCCTCTCGGATGGAAGACTCCTAACACAGTTGTCATTTTTCCGGTTGCAGATACGTTCTGGTTTAAAATCAAAGAACTAACGTGACATAAAGTTATTGGTTCTATAGACACAGGAGGAAGAGAAAGGAAGGAAAAATGTTTGTGTCACTTTGAACCAGTGTTAAAGCTCACAACTTTTTAACAAAGGGAAAAAAAACAACGTTGGAATTCCTGCTCTGGCAAAGCCCTGCTTACAGGACACCTGTGCTGACACAAGAAAAAAATCCAAGATCGAGTGGTACTGCCACAGCTCGAGTCTGTAGCCACCAGACACATTTAGGCAACCAAATAATCTCTGATGGCCAGGCTGCTCCTCCTGTTGAAGGTTTTGTGAGTGATAGCCACAGCAAAGATGAAATTATCTCATTCTGGGTCCCTGGAAGCTGCAGAATCTCCCTTTTCCACACCAGGTCTACTTCTGCTATTGCATTCACTAATCAAAATGAAGCAGTATTTATGGCTAGCTGCTACTTTTCCAGAAAAAAACAATAGTCACCAAGAAAGTGGCAATCTGGGGAAAATATGCCAAATGTGTCCAAAACATATCTCTGTGTAAATATGATTCTATTTTTGTCTGAAACAGAAGGCAGGAAGCATTTATGTTCCTGAGTACCTAAATTTATCTTGAAAAGAATATTTATTAAAGTCACCATAGAAACAGAAATTTGGAAGTATTAGACTTATTCCAGTTGTTGCAATTACTATTTCCTCCACAGCAGGATCTGTTATATTAAAAATAATGAACAGTTCAAGATCTGTTATAATCTTAGTCTAGATATTTTTGCTCTTTAATGGAAAACCCCCAACTTTTGTGGCATGAAAAGCTTCCCTTTCACATCCCTGCTTTAATTCACTGATCAAAAAGAGAAAAAACCCCTTGAAATATTTACTTGGAAGTAAAGATATAAGGAAGAAGTTTGTTTGTGCAGTGCAAAATTTTTGGGCAGTATCCAGGATTGTTTGTCAGATTTAAAAATGCTGTTTTATTTTCTGATTGATAAGCAAGGTCCATGACTGACTGTACACAGAACAAAGAATCTGCTCAGCCCAGTGGCCCAGTGCTCACTCTAAATTTTGTCATCAGTTGTCACAGCTGCTGCTTGCAAAGCCATTTTTTAAATGACCCCATTGCTGGCTTGCAAAGACCATTTTTGTAGCTTGATTCTTTAACCACAGCATGCCCCAGCTGACCCAGCCATGAGCTGCAGCCCACGCTCTGGCCACGCTCAGGACATTCCCTCTGGTTTTCCAAGGGGATTACACACCCCACGTTCCTGCTGGATTGCTTCATGCTGACCACAGCTGAGCCAATGAGCTCCATTCCAGAGCTATTGATAAAGAAGCATCCTACAAACTCTAAACTCTGAAACAGCTGGTTCTGTGTGCTAAAAACCAGCTTAAACCATGAGAAATGTTAAGTACAAAGCAGTCTCTGCTCTCATCCTTACTTTGTGCAGCCTTTCACACCAGCTCCTCAGTGCAGTGGCTACTTCAGATTTTCATCCTTTCCAGTATGGGTGACACAGATGTCCTATCATGGAAGCTTCACCTTTTCTCACTGGATGTATTTTCTAAAAGCAACAATGTAATCCTGTATGCACAGGTTATATTTATCACAGCTGGCTTAGGCAGCGACAGAATTAATTAGGAAGTGTCTAAAATGTCAGATCATTAAATGAAATTGTAAAAAGGTAAATTGTAGTCTTCAGCAAGCAGAGATCTCAGAAAATGATCCTTGAAACAAATTGCAGTTGCTGTAAAATATTAATTTCTTCTTTACAATAGGGACAGTGTATATGGTTCCACATAAACACTATAACTTTCTAATTTGATGTGAAGGTCAGTATAGAGGTCGTGATGAGGAATTTCTTTTAGTCTCTGAGGAATGACTAAACACCGAACAAATATTTAATTTGCATTTTACATTACTATTGAATAGAGTTTTCTTCTTCAAAAAATCCCTGTAGAGCTTATTTCAGTTCCAGTCAAAAATTTACAGGATTAAAATGGAAAAAACCAAGATATACAACAGCTAAGAGTTCACAAATTCTGCCTTTTTTACTATTTTAATAACAAAAAAGGTAATGTAATAGTCAAAAATGGGAGGATGCAGCATATTTCTCTCTTTCTATCCTAACATGCAAAATTTTTTAGCTTGAAATCAATATTTAGACTCAGTAGTAGAAATACATTTTAAATGGAGAAACACTTGTAATATAGTTTTAAAATCATGGATGTGAGGTCTGTTATTTAATGCACTCTTTGATTCCAGGGACTAACAGGAGATTTCTGTATTAGGATGCCAATTCTCACCCACATTGCAAGAGGTAGCAAATTAAGACAGAAAACAGCATGTGGGGGACAACACATTATTTTCCTCCCTTCTCCCTCTTCCCTCCCCAAGTCAATCTGTTTGGACTGTGTCAGCTGTGGCGTCAGAGCAGAGTGTTATGAAAAGGGATGCTTTGAAGGGACAGCTTGTATTATATTAAATTTAAACATGGCTCCTGTAAAGTGGGGTCTGAAATATGGCAGGATTTATCAAAGGGCCTTGTTTCTTCTTGAGATTACCCCCATATCCACAGCTGCTGTGTGGGCACCCATCTGCCTGGCCTCACTGTGTTAAAATCTGTGGCTCTTACACCTCCCACACTGATAAGAGGGTCTTGAGATTGGCCACCCTCATGAGAACCCTTCCCTGGAATTTCAACTCCAGTTGTATGGTTGCAGATATGGTCTCCACCCCTTCCCCTCTGCACAACAGTTTGGACAACCTCTTCCTGAACTTAATGAATGCTTGGAAATTCCACTTAAGTGGAAGGCCTCCAATATCTTTCCCTATAAAACAGTTTTTGTAGCAATGTTGCTGATCCTTCCTACAGTCCCAGAAGACTTTGGAAGAAGGAAGTCCTCAGCAGAAAAGTGAACATAGATACCTGTGCTGCTGTCCCTGTCTCCTCTGCACAATTCTGGAGAGGGGAGCTCTTTCCCATCTGTTTTCCCAGCCCTAAATTCAGTGAGAGGAGAGCATGGCCTGGAGCACAGATGTGCCTCTCCACATCACTCTCTGGGACTGTGCTGGAGATGGCAAGGGACAAAAGCAGCCAGCAGTGACACTTGCAGATATGGAGCTGTATAACTTTGAAATTCAGGTTTCAATGCTGCCCTTGTGACATATCTTTGATAAACAGTGTCAGCACAGGGACCTGCTGGAGCAAGTCCAGAGGAGGGTGAGGAAGATGATCAGAGGACTGGAGCACCTCTCCCATGGAGATAGGCTGAGGCAGCTGGGGTTGTTCAGTCTGGAGAAAAGAAAGCTCCAGGGAGTCCTTGGAGCACCTCCCAGTTCCTACCTAAAGGGGCAACAAGAGAGCTGGAGAAGGACTTCTGACAAGGACATGAAGTGATAGAACAAGGGGGAACAGCTTCAGACTAAGAGAGTAGGTTAAAAAGAGGTATTAGGAAGAAATTCTTTACTGTGATGGTGGTGAGGCACTGGCATAGGTTGCCCAGTAAAGTTGTGGATTCCCCATCTCTGGAAGTATTTGAGGCTGGGTTGTATGGGCCTTTGAGCACCCTGGTCTGAGTGGAAGGTGGCCCAGCCCATGGCAAGGGGTTAGGAAGTAGGTAGTCTTTAGGGTCCCCTCCAATTCAAACCATTCTATGTTCCTATGATATTGGTACACACAGACATGTATGGCAGCTTCACCTAAGCTGTGATACATCCACAACCTGTAACAGAGAAAGTGTTCCCACCTAGAACTTGGCAATTCTCCACTGCACCACCAGACACACAGTGCTCAATGAGACTGGCAGAACATGGCAGTCAAAATGTCTGTGTCCCTAAAGAAATCCAAAAGTGACTGACTATCAGTCTCTAATCCTCCACCAGTCCTGCAGAATTGCTTTCATTCAGTCTTCCTTGTGTTCTTACCTGGTATCACATGGACTCCTTCATGCTCCTCCTATTGAAAGCACAAGCCTTGATCATCTGTTAGGAGGGCACAGTGAATGTTACATGAGTGAATTCTTGGATTTTTTTTTTTTCTTTGTGAACAGTTGAAGTTGCTTCTGGAGGACATAAATGCCTCTTCTGACTGTCTCAACTCTGTCTTAATTTTTGATGCTGAGGATATTCAAGAAGAACAGGTCATGTTGCATGGGATGTAGGAAGCTTAACGCACAAATCGCAGACCTTCTGTCTCATTCATAAAGAAGTAATAGGAGATTTTGTTTTCTCTTAAATAAATCTTTTGATTAACAAGATGATGATGGGCATTTTTTAAAAAAATGACACAGCAGTAATAATAAAAAGGTCTGCTTGCTTTTTGTTCCATATTATACAATGATTTGCCTGAAAGAGGTATCAATTATATTTGTGTAAGAACTTTTTTTCCTCACTGGTTTTAGCCCTGTGTGTTACACTGATTAAGGGGAATTGATCTTTGCTGCCACAAGGAAATGGGAAAACATGAGCTCAGTGCTGTATAAGATGTGCTCGAGGGCCATAATTTGAGCCAAGAGGAACACTTTGTGGCTTAGACCATGCAGACAAGTCTATCAAATGTACAACGTGTCATATACAGATTTCTGTTTAGTGGACCTTTCTGTCCCAGCCTCCACATTTATCACTGTCTCCCTGACAGGAGCTCTGCCCTGTTATCCTGGCTTGTATGTCATTTATCAGTGTTAAGTACAACAAAAGAGTATCTCTTTAAACCCCCTTTACCCTTTCACATGCTTCTACCCCTGAATAATGATATCTGTCTCTGCAGCCACAAATATTCAATTTCATCCTTTCCTTTGTATTACATTAGTTGCTCAAAAGTGATTAAATGACATTAGTGCACTTTAAAATGAAAATTATTATATTATTGTTGGAGTCATGCGTAAGAGAAGAGATAAAAGCATTTGGGTGCTTTTGCCCCCTTTTTAGGCCTGTCAAGGCAAAAGAATTTTGTATATATATGTATATACAAAAAAACCCCCATCCACAAAGTCAAAATTTGCAACACCACTTCAGCCCAAATCACATAGCCCCAAGCCCAAAGCTGAATTTTCAGCTGTGAGTATAAATAGCTCTGCCCAAAGGAAATAACATAAATTATGACATAAAAACAGACATTAAAATAACATTAATGGTCTTTGAACATACTTTCACATATGACTATTGCATTTATCTTATTCAAGAACAAAGAGGAAAGAGGTGAAAATGGGCCACGGAAACCTTACAAAGGCTACACAAAAAGTGTAGCAACACTGAGAACAGTTTCTAGAAGAGATGTTTTCAAGCAGCATTTCATGGCCATGCCTGCTGCCATGTTTTATAGCAACAGACAGCCTTTATAGGAAGTTGGTAACATGCTGGGAATCATAAGCTTCATAGAATTTATGTTTAGCTACTGCCTCACTAGACATTTTATAGAGATGTGTTAGCAACTCTGTATAACAGGTATGGTTCAGGCTCAGGTTATTAATTATAGCTTGGAGATTCAATTTATAATCAATAAAAAACCCAAATGAATTGCCAGTTAGAAACTTTGCTTCTCATTTTCTCGTGTGTACATACGCATAAATCATCCAGTTCTCACACCTCCTGCTCTATTTCCCAGGCTTATTTTCCAGTTCTCTTTCTGAAAGGCAGAAACACCTCATCCTTCATGTTTTTCCCAGCCTCCTCATGCTCCTGCACTGGTTGGATGCATTCCCTGGCACTCCTCATCACTGTGTTGGATCCTTTCAGACACCACTTACAGGATGCTGGGACCTTCAGTCTTGGGCACAGCAGTGAAGGAATATCTGCAGGGGAGAGAGCACTGCATGGCACAGCTCCTGCAAAGTGATGGCACAGGGAAGGGTGAAAGGATCCCTCTCACTACTCCAGATCTGGATCCTGAGACAGACATCATTTCTGCAACACGAGTCAAAGCCTCTGTGACAAAGAAGGGTAAGTTTCTGTATGGTGAAAGTACCTGATGCTGAAGGAATGCCCAGGAAAGGATTATTGGATAAAAACCAGGTCACCTGCTCCTGAAGCTGGTACAACAACAGGAATACAAGGAAATGGACACATGGAAATGGGGGAGAAATTTGGAAGGTAGGGTGTCTCCAGAAGCTCTTGATTCTCAGGTCTGGTAGCTGAAAAGGTTCTTGGGGTGTCTAGGAGCTGGAGGCTCCTTGCTATCCCTGAGCAAATTTTTCTTTTGTATTTGTATCCTTGTGACCATTTTCTTTCAATGTGGTAATTAAGAGTCTGGCCATATATCCTGCTAATTGCCTTCTCTTGTTTTGCCATTGAGTTTACTTGATCCCCTGCATACCCTGGTCTTAAATACACTTAGCTGAAAATCACTATTTCTACTGTGTAGAGGAGGCAGGTTCTGGACCAGGATTTCAGCTGAGGGAAAAAAAAAAAACCCCTAATGGAGTTACAAAAAGGACCATATAATAGTGTTTGCAGCACTTTGTGTGCTGGCATGGCAGACTCTGGAGTCTGCTTTTCATTGACGAGTTGCTATCACAAACTGGAGATCTGGGAGCAAGCCTCTCACAGGGGCTGCCAACTGGCACAATACATTTTCCAACTGGCAAGCAAGTCCCAACCCTTGACTGTCCCAGGAGCACGTCTGGAAGGCAGTGAGTCAGTCTGAACCTCCTTTCTCTGGCTGCTCTGCAAAGACACCCCCAAAAGACCCATTGTGGTGTGACCATCACATGTGTGCAATGCTTTGGATGAGCTCCTCTCAGACAAAGCCTTACTCAAAGCCACTACAGCAGCAGTTTTCCCAAAATGGGATAAACTGACCTAACAGCCACTTCCCAGTAGAATCAGTGCCTACTCCTTTCCCTTTCCCTTGTCTCTGCTCTCTGCTACACACTCTTGTCATTAACCTTGTGGTAGGTACGTGGCTCTCTGATTCCCTCTGCAAATGGATGCTGCTCATTCACTCAGAAAAAACCCATTTTTTGTTCCTTGGTTACCAAAAATTGCAGGAGACTGGACTGACAGGCAGCAGAAGGGACTGAGGAGAACAGAGATGGTGCACAGGAGATAGTGAGAGCAGTGTCTGAGTGTAGGAAAAGGGCACAAGACTCGTGTCTGTTTTTAGGGCAGGAGTGAGCCATTAGACCAGCCCAGAAGATCATGACTCTTACCTTGATATATCCTTAGCTCTCCCAGGAATTTCACTCCTGGTACAGCTGAAGGCAGCCTTCTCACAACTGCCCTGGGGCTGGTGGCTCACAGCTGCCACACAATCAGCTCATGACCTTTCAGTCATTTCCAATGATGAGCTCCCATCTTATGGGAGCTATTTTTTTGGGTGTTAGCTCCAAATGTATCAGTTAATATTTTGCACCTTGAATGAATTTTACTGTGTTTCCATTATTTCAGTCTGAAGCACCATGCAATCCCCCCTTGTACCACATACCAGTTCTTCTCTGTTGGGAACACCTCCTAGCTTTGTGCCATCAACACACACCATCAAATGCTCCTGACATTTGTGCCAACTGAGTGTTTGCATTTAGGCTTTCAACAAACCACATGGTACTTCACATACCCTGATGGAGCATGGCTAAACCCCATATTGTCACTTGGTGAAACCTTTGGTGCTAAACACCCTCCTGGCGAGATTGTGTAACTCCCACTGAAATCACAAGGGGTCCTGGCGGGGATGAGAGTGTGTCAGGCCACTGTGCAGAACAGGCTGGAAAGTTTGGGACCAATAAGTCTAAGTTGTGAAGAAAATGATTTGAATATGCCAGTGTTTTTTTAGGGTAAATTTTGGAGCTTTTTATTGATCAATACAATGAAACCCCTCCCCCCCCACCCCGCCCCATCCTGTGTTTAAACAAAATTACAGTGAATTGCTCAAAGGCAAAACAAAATTCTCTGCTCAGCTGTTTGGCTCACATTCATCTCCCTTTACTCCTATAGAAGTGACATTTTAATTAACTGTGTCAGGTGGATGTGTAACATCTCTGCTGAAAAGCCTGTATCTGCTCAGCTGTGTGTCATAGTTTCTATACCAGCACGATCTACCAGAGGTCACGCTTTTGTGGCAGGAGTATCCAAATTCTAAACAAATACCTCCTAATACATAATCTGTCTAAGCTTTTCTTCTACTTGCACAAATGTATGGAAAGTAGTGATTTACATACACATTTTTTTCTAAAAGCAAGCAAATAAAATTCTATAGCAGGATCAAAAATCAGTTCTTTGTGGGTAATAAACAGTTTTGCATGGGACTGGCTGAGTAAATGGTAGTGATTTTGTTCCTCGAGTGAGTGCTTTTAGCTATGAATACCTAAGTGTGCAAATGTAAACCGCTGCTTCTGCAAATATATGTGCAGCTCTGAGGTTCACTTTCTGTGAATGTTAATGGACACAGAATTCAATCACATGAATATTCAAAGAAAGTGAACACAAAAGCAGCACAAGGGTGGTTGAAGCAAACAGATGTAAAAATGTAAGCCCAGAATCATGGTTTCCCCTGCCTTGCCAGTGCGAGTGCCTTCAACTTTGAGAGCTTAACAGTATTGACCAGGTTCTGAATTTTTCAGGTAAATATAATGCAGGATAAGCTGTGACACTCCACAGACTCTTGTGAGGAACATATCAGTTGTGTCAGGAAGTCTGATTTGGATCTGAAGCTTTCCTAGTCAACTGTCAGCTTAGACCTACACGGAACGCTGTGGTGCAGGAAATACTTCTGTTGGGATGACAAGGATATGGTCAAAGAAGAGGATCACTAGCTTTATGAGAGTCCCTTGTCAACCAGGAGTCAGGGAAATGATATTTGTGAAATTCTGTGAAAGGGAAAGGATGAAGGTGAGGATTTTTTTTTTTTTATTATTATTATTATTTTACAAAATAACAACGTATGGTGGGGTTCAAATTGTAACTGTGTGATTTTAACATCAGTGAACAGGAGGAAGAAACAAAGGAGGAATGGAAATCTATATATACACTTATGCATGTACTTGAACATATATTCTCAATCTATCACCTTTAGACGTGCCCACTTAGCTGCAGCTGTGAGTGGGAACCTCTGAAAGAGTCACTGAAGCAGGAGTGGGCACACAAATAGAGTAAAACTCCAGGTGGCTGGAGTGCTGCATTTTGTTATTCAGGAACTTTCCTGATGCATTTTAATTTTACCCATAAAGAAATCACACATGGACGCAATCTACAGGGAAAGAACATTGGAGGTTATGAGCGAAACCAGTTACAATTAAAGAGAGGCAATTCAGACCTTTGGAAAAGCAAATGGCATTTTCCCAAGCACATCATTGAGCACAGTCAGTGGGAGCTCACCACACATCAGTAATGTGAGTAAATGGCAACTCCCCTGGGGAAACTAAAGGGAAACTGAGGCACGTGGGTGACTGGCTGGAACTCTGATTCTCCAAAGCACTTAAATATATGCTTCAAACATGGGCCATCCTCATTGATTGCAAATGCTGTTTTCCTGAACTTAGTAGCTGTTTGTCTCAAATCCCTTCTCCTTAAAAGAGGGATGATGTGATGGCTGTGCTTAGAATCATTCTATGGTTAGAAGTATGCATCAATTTTGTTTGGTGAGAAAAAAGCTACACATTTGGCTGAAGGCCAGAGCAGGAGAGGGTCAGAGATGGGCTTGGGACAGAAATATTGTTGAGAACATCAGGCACAACCATCACTGGGGTATGATGGCAATAGGAAGTGAGGAAGAGCAAGAACTGAGACTGCAGGTGACAGATGAAATACAAAAGTATGTAGGAAGCCTCAGGAAGATGCACTGTTGAATCTGTGTTGCTGTTTCAATGGAAATTAAATGTAGGGTGCTTACTTACCATGCAGAGTACACAGGAACCAGCCTGGAGCTTCCTAGATAGCCATGTGCTGCATCAGCAGAAGTGAGGGATACTGTGGAAAGGCTCATCTTCCCTCATTCACTTTGTAAGGTGGCCAAGACTTGGCAGGGCAGAAATCAGCGCATTTCTTTTCAGTATATTTCCTTCTAATTCTGTTCTTAAAAACTAAGACAAACCCGTGCAGTGATTCGTGCAAGCTCTATGTGCAGAATCTCCGTTTCTTCTTGATACCTTCATTTCTGCCACACAGCAACTTGTTTCTCTAATAGCTACAGAGGAATATGGATTATATTTATTTGTTTAGTTAATAGGAAGGGTTTGGGTTATGTAATCAATCTAGTAGGTCTTGAAGTCTGTTCCAGCAGCTTAACAGCTGACAACAGACCCTCAATAATCAAATCTAAATTAATTTTCAATGAAATTAAATACTACCTTTCATTATTCTATCTTATTGGCACCTTGTCAACTGCTATTTTACTGATACTCCTCCAGAAAAATGAGATCTGATAAAAATTTGCATTTCAGTTTGCATTATTTATCAGAATTTTAGACTTCATAAATGTGTCACAATGATAATAAC
Organism: Phylloscopus collybita; assembly: GCA_027886175.1. Lineage (NCBI taxonomy): Eukaryota > Metazoa > Chordata > Aves > Passeriformes > Phylloscopidae > Phylloscopus > Phylloscopus collybita. The sequence continues at coordinate 7,531,440 of JAJNNQ010000002.1, forward strand.
TGCAACTCTCTGCACAGTTGCACGAAGACCTACCAAAACTGCAGCACACAGCATCACTTATTCTCCGTGGTTCCAACACAAAATAACTCCCTCCCTAATCCACCCAGTGTCAGCACCTCCTGACTCTTCTGGAAATGCCACCAAATGATTTGGAGAGGTTATAAAGGTGACTGAAATCAATTTAATCAAAATGATTGTGCACATTGATAAATGGGGAGATCTGCTGTGGTTAACTTATGGAAAATTGTGGGAAAGGCTGGTGCTGACTGCTTTTCTTTTTTTCCTCGATGAGGTGATCTGGTGAAAAAGCAGAATTTGAGTAGGTTGCAACCCCCCCTAACTGGAGTCATTTAGGAAGCAGGCACATAGTCTACACCAGCCACGTGGGGTCCCTCTACATTCAGTGGAGAGACACCTTCCTCCCTCTTATTGTGGCCTCTCAGAGCTTATGCTGAGGGACCACTGTGATTTTGGACAATCCTTCCTCAGGAAGTCTTAATTTTCTTGGCTGGGGTTTGCCGAAAGTGCTGCCTTAAAAGAAAATATCTCTTTGAGTGTATTTTTCACAAAACCCAGTGTTCTTTGAAAATGTTCTGATCCTTCGCTTTGAACAGTATCCAAACTGAAATAAAACCTAAACAATCTTTTTCCATATTCCAATACTCTCTGCCTTCTTTCCATTTTTTCTCTTTATTTTCCTTTGCTTTTCCAGTGGAAGGAAAATAGAACAGAAAACACAGGGAGTGTGAGGATGATTAAGCCTATATAACTAACCTGTTAAAGGCTTTCTAAACATACAGCCAGCAATCTGCTTGGGAGTCTCAGGGCAAGTATGGCTTCACCATAGGATATTCTCTGCAGAGCTGTATGGGATTAAGTGAGCAGGGTTACCTCTTCACTTTCTCCTCAGCCATTAGCCTGCAGCAATCTGCTCTCCACACTCCCAGGCTGCTCAGAGTTGAAGGGACATGAGAGAATTTAGAGTAATGGCTCATTTCTGCCAGGTCTGTGCCCTGGTAGCAGACAGTCCCTCCTTCCATCAACCTGGTGGCTCAAAGCAGGCAGGATGCTGCAAGTCAAACAGAGCAGCCTGGTTGATTATTCTGCAAATATTTTGCTTCTTCAAATTTGCTTACATACCAAAATATGGGTTTAGCTGATAAAAGCCAACAGCTCCATCAGAGTTCATTACAATCTACCAGGCAAATACTCAGTAATTTCCAAATTAGTCCATGGACTACAATACATTTAAGTCATCTTCGTAATCTCTCTAGTAAAAAAGGCCCACCGTTATAAGAATTACCTAAACATGGATTTACCAGACAGATAGCTTGCAATGTAAATGACTTGTGTTTGGATAGGTAGAATGCATATCAAAATGCATGCTCAAATGAGGGACCATATTGACTCTCTCCGAGTTGTTATGGTCTATTAGATAAATATTATCTTGGTTCAGGATAGTGGTAGTTTTCTATATGCACAGTTTCCTGATAAGCCATATGGACTCTCAGATAAAATTGTGCCTTCAGATTTCAAAAGTGATATGGCTGAATAGCTGTAATGAGTACGAGGAGGCTCCTGTTAACCAATTAATCAGAATGTGTCACTGAATGCCCCCTCCCTGTTTTGTGTTAGGATGTGTTACAATACCCACACAGCAAACATGCACTGCTCAGTGGTATTTTGGCAAAAAACACATGCCAGGGGCATGGCAGCCAATCTCTGTATAAGAATGGTGGTTGTATTAGTATCCCTGCACTTCTGTAATTCCAGTCATCTTATTATTATTTTTCATCCTGTTCACACAAACGCACACAGACTTACAACCACTGCTCACTGATATTAACAGAAAGAATTTTAATGGTGTGAAAGACATGGATTTCCATCACACTTTGCTTTTTCTCACTTAATAATAATGTACTAAACACATTTTTCATCATCACTGGCAAAAACTCAGTGGATTTACATTTCATCTACAAGGAATGTGAGCTCCAGGGATGCCTGCACAACCGGTAATGTTCATGTTAACTAAACGAGCATGGGACACAAACCAAGAGAAAAACCATTTGCTGAAGCCAAGTCCAAGCTTTGCAGGTGACACCCCAAGCAACTTCTCCCTCCTTAATAAACGCAGGGATTTCTCCAGTGCATTTGTACACCACACTGATGTGGAAAATCACGTGGCGAATTCCAGTTTATTTCAAGTGACTGTGTTTCTTAGAGCTGACTATTTACTTCCTTCTGGCTACACCTTGCAAAAGAGGTCTCTTGTTACCACATAAAAAACTGTGACTTCAAGAGGACAAAAAATGACATTATTTCTGGATAAATTAAATTTTGTTCAATTTTTCCTCATCATTACGGAGTAAATTTTCTCCTGAAGAGCAACACAAAGATGTGCCTACACAGCATGGTTCAGCATTATGCAGAGATAACTGAGGCAACCTTAGGGTACCACAGGCCTTGTGACTTCTGGTGTGTTTTCCCATAACTGTGTCTCAGACTGGGCAGCACACCAATGCATAAGTACCTGGTAAAAAGTTTTTTAAAAAGATGTAAAATGGTATCGCAGCAGAAAAAGTGCCACGTGGCTGCTGTGCTGGATGCTCTCAGATGGCTGCAGAGGGTGAGTCTCACTTTGGGAAAAGGGATGGTGCAGATACAGGCAAGGCCACGAATGCCATGACATTATTCCTCACAAATGGGTTAAGTAATTTTAGGTTTAGACCATTGCTTATTTTACCTGCAGACCTCAGAAGTTAAGGCAGCAGACAACATATTATAAAAATAATTTTAACAGGTGAGAAATGTAACTTCATTTGGTCCTCTGTTCCATGACTTCCTTGTTATCTTAATATTATTTGAAAGTAGTTCTGCTTTGAATGGCTAAATTCGTTCTCTGAAGCATGCTGCTGAAATGTAAACATCATACAACTTTGATTTCCTCTGAATAGAGAACACATGCTGTTCCTGCAAAGAACATACAAGATTGCCACACTTTAAGAAATCAAATGTTAATTATGACTGGGGATTGGAGGACACAATAAGCTTTTGCCCATTCATTGTGGCCAAAGATAATTTCCAAGTCTCTATAAAAATTGTATTTTGCAGATCTGTTTAGACCCTTGTATTTTATTAGGAGAGAAGTACTTCCAGCCCCTAGTCCTGGCAGAGGAAGCTGTGGCTGCAGGCACTGTCTAATGCTCTTCCTACCTTTGCAAAGAGGACATCAGCATCTTGCCTGTGCTCATGTTCACAGCCATCCTCCCATGAAGGAGTGTTAAAATTTTCAGCTTTAAACAGATCTCCTGTGCTGTAAACGTGCTGTTGAAGCTTTTATCGGCCAAGTTACACAATGATGTTTTTCTTTCTGTGTACATTAGTTTGTATGTCAAACTTCCAATGTGAAAATAACACCATTGTAAGCCTGAAGCATTAAGAGGTGTCAAAAGAAAACCAACTGCAATCAGTTGCTTTATCTTCCCAAAAATTTGACCACAGGCAAATGAAGACGTGGCCTGGGTTTCCACCAAACCAAAGCTGCACACTTTGTAGAAGTTTTGAATTCTGTTTTCCAGGCTTTAATAGTTTATGCAGCTTATTTTGACAATGAAAGATGAAAAGTGGGAAAGAGCTGAACATTGAGTATTGCAAAATTTTGTTTCTGCACCCTGTGTTTCAAAGCACCTTTGGCACTGCCAGACTCTGAAGCCAGCAGACCACTCTGTGGCTGGCTCTTCTGAAGGCAGCCCTCCCTTCCATTCTCTAAGGAAGGCTGCTCTCAGGAGATTTCCACCACAGCCCAGACTCTATTCAAAAGGCTCAGATAGGCTTGAATAAACATCTGACCTTCTTGAGGAAGAAAATGTAAACTTCCCTCCCCTCCCACCCAAGCTGGGATTCTTTTAGGTTCTTTTCTACTATTTGTCTTTATTTATCAAGCAAAGAAAGTGTGTTTGACCCTGTATAAGAACAGAAGATTTTCACACTTGAAGGAGTTTTCAGCTATAATGGAAACAAGTGAAGAGTTCAAAATTGTGAATAAATATTAAGTTTGTGGGAAGGATGTTTTTAAGATTTTATACTGGGAAGAGTAAAAAGAATAAATAAACCCCCAGCTACACAGCACATGATGAGCCCCATTTCCAGCTCTGGGTGACAACTGTGCTTGTAATTATACTGCAGATTTTGTGGAAAAAGTGCAGAACTGTGTGGCTTGATCAGCCAGGATTTCATGTTTTTATTTTACCAGAGCACTGCTATTTTCAGTGAATTTTAATGTGTGCCATCAAACCCCAAAAGTAACTTAAGCAGATGTTGGTTTTCTTCTTTATTAAATGCACATCTTTTCTCTTGCCTTTTTCACTGAACACTTCATGTCCTCCTCCAAATTGTTCTAGGTTCAGCCTCCAAGAGAGTAGTGAGGGAAAATCAGGCCATTTAAAAATAAAATAGATTACTTCTGCACAGCTTTCTTTAATCAAAACCATTATAACTGAAGGCTCAGAGCCTTGATTACACCTCTTCAGAGGGCACCCCTTGATTTTTGCGCGACATCTCTGATTATTTTATTTACTTATTTATTTATTTATCAGCTTTTACTTTCGGCATTGATTTCTAGGTCACCGAGTTGAGGCTTTTCTTGTTTTAAATGGACTTGCTTCTTTCTCAGTGGCAGGTTATTTTTCTTGCAGGGGCTATGAAGTAAACATGCCTCTTTTTCAGAAGACGACAGAAATTCCCGTGATCACATATTCCTGGCGCTCTTTCTCTTTTGCCTTCCCCTAGCCCCTGTGGTGAGCAAGATTGGACCAAGAGTCATTCCTCCCGACCTCTCCCGAGCCCCTGCAGAGCTAAGGGCCAAAAGGTCATTTTCTCAGGTTCCCTCTGGAGGGAGAATCCAAAGGTCATTCCCTCCCTCCCCAACTTACCCCAAGTGCATCTGAGAGACATTTAAAACTCCTTTTAAGAGGGAGGGGAGAGACTGAATCCATGTGCTTTACCTACTGCCCCTCAACAGCCAGGAGATGTGAACCAGGGCTGCAATGAAATGTTTATCATGGAATCCCAGAACTGTTTAGGTTGGAAAAGACCTTTACACCATCAAGTCCAACCATTTGCCAAACACTCCAAGTCCACCAATAAACCACATCCTTAAGTGCCACATCTACATGTCCTACAAATACCTACAGAGATGATGACTCTACCACATCCCTGGGCAGCCTGTGCCAATAACCCTTGATAACCCTTCCACTGAAGAAACTTTTTCCTAATATTCAATCTGAACCTCTCCTTGCACAACTTGAGGCCATTTCCTGTTGTCCTACCACTTTTTACTCAAGAGGAGAGACCGACTGCTATCTGGTTACAACCTCTCCTGTTGTAGAGAGCGATAAAGCCTCCCTTTTCTTCAAGTTGAACACCCCCAGATGTCCCTCATGGGACCTTGATGCTCAAACCTACCCAGGCCTGGCCTTGGGTTCAAAATTTGGCACTGTGAACTTCAGCATGCATGGGCAGATATTGATCACACAGCTGTGACATGGGCCAAACCATTTCTGCTTCCTTTCCCCCAAATCAGCTTATTCCTTTTCACAGTCTCCAGAACCCTTCTTGTCCTCCCAGGTCTGGGTTTCACGTGGAATTAACCAGATACCATTGGGGAGTTGTGCTGAACAGCTCTGAACGTCCTGATGCTTCTGGTTCTTGGGAATGGGGCGGCAGTGATCATTTTATGAGTCCCATTAGAAAACAACCCCTGATAGACTCCCACAGCCTCAGCCAGAGCTCCTGCTGCTGCTGCCTGCTGCCCTGTCATCCGTGAACCCTGTGGACCAGTTTTGGATTTCCCAAGACAGAAGTAAATAGTTAAGGCTAGCTCCTCTAGACTTCCTCATTCCTTTCAAGGAAAAAGTCTCTTCATTGCTTGCTCTTTGAATGATGAAGTAAAAGCGAGCGATTTCTCATCGTTAAATTCTTTGAGCTGCCTGAGGAAGGAAGGAAGAGAAGAGCAACACTTATTTCACAAGGTCCCCTGCAGAAGAGGGGCACCAAGGGTCACTTCCTCTCAATCTGTCCCCTCCGAAGGAGAGCAGTCAGGCTGTGTCAATGCCATGGTCCCTTTGTGGCGGGTAGGCAGCCGGAGGTCATCCTGTGCCCCAGCCCCGCTCTCGCTGGGACGCACACACGCTGCTGAGCCCCGGCTTTCTCTCGCACAGGGGGGGCAGGGGAGATTAGTTCTTTTTTCCTCTCTCTGCTTTGTGTGGAGGGAACTCACAAGTCACTACCTGGGCCCCTTTCGGAAAGAGACAAAAGCAAAAGGGCAGTCCCTAGGTTGTTGTTTTGGGTTTTTTTTGGGGGTTTTTTTTTTTTCTGGGGATTTTTCAGGCTGCTGGGACACAGTAGAATTAGCTGAGCAAAGCTTTAAAATCCAAATAAAAGTGAAGTGCTGAAGTACAGGTTTCGAGCCACTTGGAGGTTTTGGTGACACTCTCAGTGCAGTTGCAAATCCACAGCAAATCCACTGACCTCTCCCTACACATGAGCCTGAAATTTGAGGAAAACACTGAGCTTCCATGAAATACTTTAAGATAGCAAGGATCATGTGAAATACACTGGAAAATTCAGGTTCTTTGTTATCACACAGGAAACAATAAACAAAACCACCTATCCTGCTTGTTGTTTGGGATTTGAATTGTTGCAGGTGGCTCCTTTAGAGCCTGATCTCAATCTTTTGAAATAACTCAGGTGTTCTGGCTGAATTTCATGGACTTTGGGTCAGGCTATGACTGGGCTTCTGTCCTTATATTAGTCTCTGGGCAGATCTTTATGGAGCTAATGTGGAATTTAGAGTCAAGAGCTACTTTTTCATAGATAACTTCTGTTCAAGTCTTTGGGTCAAATTTTGTTCATATAGAGGCTTGCAGTTTCCAGTGAACTCAATGAGCAAGATTTGCTGCCTCCAAAGCAGACCCTGGGGAAATAAGCATTGTTTAGCTGCTTACTTTGGAACAAGAATTTGGACCTAAGATGTAACTGGTAAATACTTTTATCTTGTTCAGATAAGATAATCCTACAATTTCAGCCTTTACTGTTTTAAGTGACACCAACAACAAACTGCTCAAAAGAGATGTGCAGACTCTCTACATACTCCTAAGACAAGAGTAAATAATTCCCCACTTGCTGAGTAGAGAAACTAATTCAGCAGCATGAATTAACATATGCCCAGAACCTCCATGTGAACTTACTGGCAAGATTCAAAACTCCTTTTGAAACACTCTGAGACTATTTACAGTAGAAGAAATTGTAGTCAAGGCTTCCTTCCTTCCTTCCTTCCTTCCTTCCTTCCTTCCTTCCTTCCTTCCTGCCTGCCTGCCTGCCTGCCTGCCTGCCTTCCATCCTCTCTTAAGGCACTCCTGGCCTTGGGACTGCAGCCTGCACATCAGAATCTGCACTGATATAATTCAGGACTTTCCCTTCCAGCTCTTGAGATTACACAGAGTTTCTATAGGAGCAGTAGCACTTAAACGTGGAACAACACAGTTTTTATGGCCTAGGTGAAATACATCTTTGTGATGCTGCAAGGTGTGAGCAGTAAATGGTTACAGAATGCTTCCAGTTCCCTGTCTAAGTGTCCTATATTGTTACTCTACAGCATCTCACCACAGAAGCTCAGCACTAATGTTGTTCATCAGTGCATCAGAAAACCCCCTTAACAAATGAAGATTTTAGCCTTTGCACATGAAGTGACAGATTATTCCACACACACACTGTGCTGCAATGACACAGGTGGGGGTCCTCTGCCAGCACTGAGCCTTCCTCCCCACACACAGAGTCATTCAAGGATGTGAGGGAGGACAGGGCCCTCTCTCCTGGACAGACACACTTGACTCATTCAAGCGTGAGCTCCTATTTCCACCTGTGCCTGTGGATCCATGTCTTTGCCTTGGAGCATTCCACACTTCAAATGGAGCATGTGAAGATTCTTTATTAATTGTGATGGTTTTGTTATTGCCACACAGTGCTGTTTGTTAAGAATACAATAAATTTCACTTATTGCAGTATCCTTTCCTCCCCTCCCTCCCCAAATGCAAATACAAATCCACTTAAAAAGCGGAGATTGTTTTGACTTCTAACCGAAACTTTTATCCACATAAGAGGATAAGAAATTCATTAGCTTAAGTTGTGTGATTGTAACAGCTCATTAGAGAGCACTGTGCCTTTCACAGTGAGCATGCCTCCAGTCTTATGTGGAATCTGTCAAAGTTGAGGATAAAGGTATGGGACAATTTCACCATCTTGGAAGACAATTTCTGATTTTTAACTATGCAGACCACAGGGTTCATTAAATGATTTTAATGAACAGTCACAGGCCTGATATTCAAATCTTCATTTGTCTCTAATTGCAAGCAAAATATGAAATCGCTAAATTGATCATTCTTGACAAGAGAAAAAAATTAGGGTCATTAATTATGTTTTCAGTTAGTTGTTGGGTTGGTTTTTTTTAAGGTAAAATAAATATTTTGATCTCATGTTTGTCTGCTGCAAAATACTGCTGTGAAAATCCTAACACAGCTTCTCTTCAAACAAGGGGAAGCTGCCACTTCAGACCAGAAGACATAGTAATTAGTCGTACTAATTTGTTAAAATAAAGATAAAGAAGAGTTCTCAGCCATGTATCAGATCAAAAAAGTTAGCGATACAGTATTTTTTTAATCTATGGGATCTCAGAAGGCATAGCCTTGAAAAGGCAGGTACTTTGCAACATTTTATAAAATATATGAGGGGAGATTGGAATGTATTTTTCAATCTTCCCCTGGCAGCCTTCACGGCTTTATTCAATTTATGCATCATCTCTTGAAGTTCAATACAGGGCACTGGGTCCCAAAATGTACTTTGAAGCATCTATAGCAAATCTTCTGATCTCTGCTCTCACTATCTGAGCAACATATGCATTAGAGCGGAATTTGGGATCAGCTTTTAGGTTGAGGGGTGAAATGCTTACTTAGATAACCCACAGTATCTCAGCTTCAAGAGCAATGTTCAGGTTTGGATAAATGATTGCTTTTCATTTTCCCCAAAGATAAAGGATACAGTTTTATACTAGGATTTACAGACCTTTGTACCCACACGGACATCAAGTATTTCTTTTAAAATATATGTTAAATGCAAAGATTTCAAAAGCAGCTATTTCCTTATGCCATTCTGAAAAATGATACAACTTTACAGAACATCATGATTGCAGTAAGCTACCATCGTGTGCCTTTAGTAATCAACAAGCTTTTCTGCCTTCACTGCTCTTATTTATCTAAACAAAGCTAAACCCCTTTCCACCTCCTCAAAGAAGGGAAATTACACATTTTTGCATGTGTAGCAGTACTCCAACAAGAGTTAACAAAACTCCACAAAGGAATTGCATATGGTGAGGCTCAACTCTTTCAGCATTTTTTTGTTTCCAGGTGCAACTTCTACTACAGCAAATTTTTGGGTTGTTTCCATCACTATTCTGTCACTTGGATTTTTGCTTTTGTTCTCCTGTATGTCACCCGAGAGCAATGACTGTGTCGTGTGATAAGACAAGCCATGGGCTTGGAAGGGCAAAGGCACAACGCAATGATTATTGCCGGAGGGTGCAATGGAGGGAAAAACAATCTGATTTTTAAGCTGATTCTCTAAAAGTGATGTGTCATTTATGGAGTATTACAGCACGCTCTCGAGGAGCATTTCTGCTTCTTGAAGACCAAATTAAAAAAAAAAATCCTGTTTTCCCAAATTACACAGCGATTTGCACTTAAGAATCTTTGTTAGTAAAAAAGAGGGAGAAATTCAGAGAGGTTTTGTGCTAGTGCACCCATGGCATTTTCCGAGAAAACCTCAAGATGAAGGTGCTTTAAAATAAAAAAAATCCTAAAATTAAACAAACGAGCAGATAAATAACCCACTTCCTACTGCTCAAAGCCCTCAAGTTTCTCTCCGTTTTACCCAAGACTCACAGTTAAGGATTTTACGGACACACATCCCGAACCACGCAATTCCCTCAGAACCCACCCCGCCGCCGCCCGCCCTCCCTTTGTGTCGTGCCTCCTGATTGGTCCGTTGTCGGCTGTAAGGCGCGCGCGGATTGGCCGGGCGGTGCGCGCTGTTGCCATGGCTCTGTTGCTAGGGAGGCTCTGCCGTCTCCAGGCCCTGCAGGAAACATGTCATGAATTATGGATGCTTGGTTTGCTCAAAGAGGGCCTGATCTGTAATGCAGATGAGCCGCCAGGCCTCCCCCCACCCCCCACCCCCCACCCCGAACCACCCTCCGCCACATCCTCCACCCCCTTTTTCTGCTATATTCTTTAAAAAAAAAAAAAAAAAAAAAAAAAAATTAAATGGGGGGGGGGGGGGGGGGGGGCGGGGGGGGGAAGAAGCGGAGGGCGGGGGGAGGAATCAATTTTAAATCAGAATCCGCCGTTTGCGCGTCCCCCGCCGCAGCAGTGGCTCCCGAAGCCGATGGCATTCTCATGCAAAGGCAGGGCCAGAGGTCACTATCCGTTATTTGTTCAGGAAAAGCTTGTAGGATTTTTCACTGAACTCCCTGACCTGCTGGGGTATTATTTTTTCCCCCCTCTTTGGTTCAGAGACAAAATAGGATACAAGCAGCAGAAGTGGTATTTTCTAGCAGTTGGAGAGGAAATGGTCCCCTTGGTGCGTGAGGAACACAGCGGCCAGGCTGGCTTTTCTAGCCTCCTAAAAGATATCTTTGCCCAGACGTGACCCAAGACCTTCCATTGGCGTGGTTGACGTGGCTCAGGCCTCTGGAAATGGTGCCAGAAGCCTTTGGCTGTGGAGATGTTCCCTGCGAGTGCCACAGCTGTAACATGCCTGCTTCACTTCTCCGCAAAACTGGATCTTGTTCCCCACAGATTGCTCCCCAGCTGGAACCCCCACCACGGCTTGAACAAAGCCTCTGGTGCTTCATACCTGAATACACAGCTTGCTACAATTCATTTAATTCCCCTAATCTTCTTCGAATAAGAAGTACAGTGGATGTTATGCTACAGAAATATTATTTTCCTATACCTAATGAATACTGATGTCAGAAGAGACGCCTTTCTTGTGCTCATGCAGAGTTTAGTCTTGGTTGGGGCTTGTTTTCAAACTAGTGACAAATTGTTTCAATCCCTTCTGTGTCAAGCCGCCATGGACAAATGTGACTTGAAAAGTTTTTAATTCTAGCAAAAATAATGAACCCGATCCTTGTTTTGAGTGAGATGGTGTAATTTTGGCCAGATTCAGCTGAGAGTTGGCACCCTTAGCTGTCCAAATACTGACATCAGCAGAGTTCTCTGTACCTTGAAGGTTCATCACTGATGTGAGAGATGAGATAACCCTGCTTCTCCTCAAAGCCCTGTTTTTCAGAGAAATCCACACTAAACAGTTTACTCAGGAAAGGAAATTACTGAGCAATTAGATGAATTTCTACATATTTTGTATTGTGGAATTTTATGCCCTTTTCACCTCAGATCCCGACTAGTTCATGGTTCTTCCTCTGGGAGAAGTAAATACTTGAGTAAGAACTCTGAGATGAAGACGAAATATATCCAACCCTCCTGCGATTCACAGTAGAATGATGCCTTGTTTCTAGGATTGTTAAACAAAATGTTCTGTTGTGTAAAAGCCAAAGAGCACTTAAAAAATAAGAAAGTCTGTGAAACACTGCTTACAGGAGGAGAAAACACTTACGGTGAGCTCTGGCCATCAGGCAGTCCCTAAGAGTTTCAGCTTCAGTGGTCCTTATGTTTTATTATTTTCTATTATTAAAATGTTTTCTATTGAAGAAAATGATTAAGGCAAAACTGTATTGTCTATCTCACCTGTTTTTTGAAGAGCTATCATCAAATTCCATTAAAAAAATTCCAGGCTATAGAATTAGAGAACCCACAGTGCTTAAAGTAGAGAAATGTCTGAGATATGTTTAGCTGAAAACATGGTATTAAAATCTGTATATATGGATATTTTGATTTTTTTTTTGGTGGCAGTGATTCCCTGCAACAATACATTCAAACAAAAGATATGCTAACAGTTTGCACTTGCAGGAAATGTAGGTCATGTTTTTGTGAACCAAATAATTGTGGCTTACACTTTTCATTTATTGATCTTCATTTTTATGTACAATACTTTATATCTAAGGCATTGGATGATGCTTATTCCCACACCTATACAAATACATGCTGCACATACCATGAGATTTGAGATAGCTTTAATAGTCAGCAGAGAGGCAGCAAATTACTTCTTAAGCACATAACAATTTAAACAAATCCATATTTCCAGTGCTTTAAATGGCCTTAGCATCTCTCCCATGTTTCTATTGAGGAATCACAAGAAATTCAACCAGCAGCAGCCAAACCCTTTCTGTAAGTCTGCTGTCAGGTTGTGGAAAGCTCTTGTAATGATGTCTGTAGCACAGATTTTTGCCTTCATGCATTGGTCCAAACGTAACCAAAATAGTGCTTGAACCTTCATGGCAGAGAGGCCTCAATTCCAGCAAGCCTTGCATCTTCCCCAGGACATTTTCTAGGCAGTTCCTCAGGAGGAACCTTGCTGAGTTCTTCTGATTAAGATTTTATAATTCCCTTTGCTGTGTTTGTGCACTGAGGGGCAAAGGAGGGGCTGGAGGCCTTTGGGGTATGGACCTAACAACCTGACTCAAATGGATACAATACATACTGGACAATAGTTTAAGTGTGAGAAGGTCTGGAGCCACCAACAAGGAGAAAAATGATGCAGGAAGCTTTCACAAAAGAAGCAGCTCTTAAAAAAAGAGGTGAATGAGGAAAGAGAACATTTTGGTGCATGATGAGCGGGATGTTGGTGTGTGGCCAGGGTGGAGCAGGAGGGAATCTTCAGAAAACAGGAGCAGCTAGGAAAAACAAAGGAAAAATAGTAAACTGTATTTTTTTTTTTTTTGTGGCATCTTGATTGAAAAAAAAGAATCAAATCTGTTTCCATGGAAAATATAAAGTTATATTTCCCCCCAGATTTTTAATGTTATTGTTTCAGTGGCAGTTTCTTACTTTTAGAAAAAAAGGGCTTCTTTAAATTTACTTAAAAATTACAAACTTTCTAATGTTCCTTTTCTATTAGTACTGTATAAACAGAAAAGCTTTGCATTTTTAACAATAATAGTTTTAAAATAGTGCTTTAGCACAAACATATTATTCAAAAAGATCCTTCTGTAATTTAAAACATTTTTTTCTGAAGTAATTTCAACCAGTTTATGCTATCAGTAATCTTCATAGAGTTTACATTAATCCACAAACATTGTATAGTGTGATGAAGTTGATGAGAATCAACAAAGGATAAAGTAGAGTATTGCAGCCCAGATAAAGAAACCCTCTGTTTAATGCCAGCTGCTCAGGAAATGTCAAAAGTAAAGTGAGTTTCAGGTCAAGGGCACTGGGAACAGTCTGTTAGCAAACCCTAAGACAGGCAGCTCTTGTTATTAGTATGAACAAGGATATGGTGAGTTCTTTTTAATCTATCCCTGGGCCTCCTTCTGGCTTCCCAGACATGAATTCATCCCATTTGGGCTCACCTCTGTGGGATTGGTGGGAGTTTTTCAAAACATACCCTCTTTGCTCTCTCTAATGTTCCCCATCAGGTTTGTTAAAGGCCAGGATTTCAGTGAAAATCCTGCTCCTAGGAGACCTGTGGGCTCGCTGCCAGACCTTGAAAGTGAACAAAATCGTGGGCAACTGCTCTTTTTTCCACTTGTCTTGACAGCAAGGATTTTTTTCACCCCCTTTTTTTTTTTTTTTTTGCCATGTACCTGTGAGTGTACCTTGTTTATCACCACTTAAGGGAGTTTTACCTCTTGATACAACACTAAGTTGACAGGTGGAACATCTGAGGAAATAGGACCAAAGTCTGGGCAGGGTAATAACTGGATGAACCTCTCTATTGGTAGTCCTTTCATGAAGGATGGGGCACTCTCAAGGGACTAGGAAGCAGAGGAGCTGATTTGGGAGAATGAACATGGTATATGCTGATACTACTTGACAAAATGTCCCCAGCAAGGTGCTACAAAATGAGAAAACCATTGACAACCACTCTGAACAGCAAAGCAGCTTGGCTCTGTGAATTCAGAGCCATAATAGGCACTTTGCTGTAGATGTCCCATGGATGTGCACCAAAAATACAAGGAATTTTGCAATGATTGTTCAGAATTGTGCAGGTTAACAGCATGGTATGACTCTTTTCTTGCTGATGTTCTTTATCCTCTTCAAATTTTCAGGGATCCCTTCAAATGCATGTTTAGTTCTTGAATGCCATGTTTTGGACCAGAGAAAAAAATCCTAGTACAAAACTCTGCAATGTATTTTGTAACATGCAAACTGCCAACATGCTGTGGGATATGGCTTGTGCATCTTTATGATACAGCACTAGGTGAAAAACTTCTTCAGTACAAAGTATATAAGCTTAGCCAGAGCATTAGTGAAACTGATGAGGCCTACTAATTTAGAAATTGTCATAATATGCAAACATGTTCTCACCTTTTATTGTTTGAATAGTGGATATTGGGAGATATAGATTGGGAAGGAACAGATGACTCAGAGGCTGCTGGTGCCATAAACTTTACAGTTATTAGAGCCAGACAGTCTTTCAGATTTGGTTTTGTTTGCAGAATAATTGTCCTGTGAGAAAGAACAACCAATGTGATGCAATCTACTATGGATCCAAACCTTCCTCTCCACAGTGACAGCATTTATTTCATCTTGTGTTGGATATTTAGAGAGCAGGAATTTACAGCAGATCTAGTGAGCCCAGGCATTGGAGATAAACATTATTTGGCACCCAGTTTGCTTTATCTGTTTAGTTCTGTCTTCCTTAGACTGAGACAAGCCTATGTCCCGGAAGTAGATGTGTTGGGATCACAAGGCAAAAATTAATATTCTGTCAGTGTATTGTGTGATCCAGGCTCTTCAAGAAACTCACTTTATACCTGTTTCAAAAGATCTCTGTACAAAGCAGCCAGAGGATCAGGCCTAGCCAGTAAGGGTTTATGAAATTCAGGCCTTGCTTGACCAAGCTCATCTCCTCCTATGACAAGATGGCCCAAGTGGGTGAGGGAAAGGCTGTAGGTGTTTACCTGGACTCTAGTAGAGCCTTTTACACAATTTCCCATAGCATTCTCCTCTAGAAACTGGCTGCTCATGGCTTGAACATGTGCTCTGTTTACTGGATAAAAACTGGCTGGTTGGCCAGGCCCAGAGAGTGGTGTGGAATGGAGTTACATTCAGCTGGTGGCTGGTCACCAGTACTGGGGTAAATTTTACTTAATATCTCTATCAGTGACCTAGATGAGGGGATTGAGTGTGCCCTTAGACGCTTTGCAAGTGACACCAAGTTGGGTGGGAGTGTTGATCTGCTGGAGAGCAGAAAGGGTTTGCAGAGGGATCTGGACAGCCTGGACTGATGGACCAAGGCCAGTGGTATGAGATTGAACAAGGCCAAGTGCTGTGTCCTGCATTTGGGTCACAACAACCCCAGGCAGTGCTACAGGCTGGGGCAGAGTGGCTGGAAAGTGGCCCTGTAGGAAAGGACTTGGGGGTGCTGGTCAGCAGCTGAACATGAGCCAGGTGTGCCCAGATGGCCAAGAAAGCCAAAGGCATCCTGGCCTATATCAGAAATGGCCAGCAGGATCAGGGCAGTGATTGTCCCTCTGTACTGGGCACTGGTGAGGCTGCACTTCTAATCCTGGATTGTGTTTTGGGGCCCTCACTACAAGAAAGACTTGTAGTCTTTCTTGTAGTGAAGGGCCCAAAATGTTGGAGAGTGTCCAGAGAAGGGCAACAAAGCTGGTGAAGGGTCAGAAGCACAAATATTATGAGTAGCGGCTGAGGGAACTGATGTTGTTTAGCCTGGATAAAAAGAAGCTCAGGGAAGACCTTATCACTCCCTACAACTGCCTGAAAGAAGGGTATAGCCAGGTGGGGGTCAGTCTCTCCTCCCAAGGAATATGCAACAGGACAAGAGGCCACAGCCTCAACTTGCACCAGGGGAGGATTTTGACTGCATATTAAGAAAAATGTTTTCTCTTCAAGGGTTGTCAAGCACTGGAACAGGCTGCCCAGGGAAGTGGTGGAATCAACACCCCTAGAGGTATTTGAAAGATGTGTAGATGTGGCACTTAAGGACTGGTGGTGGAGTTGGCAGTGCTGGGTTAAGGGTTGGACTCACTGATCTTAAAGGTCTTTTCCAGCCTAAAAGATTCTGTGAAACATCTCAGCCCTGCTACTCTTTGCCTCTGTCACACAATCTTCTTTCACACAAAACTTGTTCACAAGCCTGGAAAGAGACTTTTTCTGAATGAGCCAGGAACTGTTACTCCAAAGCAACTGGTTACAGGCCTCCCCACTCTTTGAGCAGCAGCTGTTGGTAGGATCACAGCAAGTGTAGCCACAGAATCTGCTTTAACAGCAGCTTGGTAGCTGCTTCAGCTTTCCAAGACAGCTGGCAGCTGAGTTGTGAAGCTGCAGCCAGCCAGCAGTGAGATGTCTAATACATCTCCAGAAATCACTGTGTATTTGCCATGATTACCATAGTGACACACCCCACTGTTTTGTCCATGCTCTGGGATCAAATAGAATCAGTCAAGAGGTTGCCATTTATCCAAAACTGAAATAAAACAGTGAGATAAGAGGAACAACAGCACTTTGGACGTGCATCCCACATGCCATAATTCTGCTAGATTACAAATAGCTTCTGTTATGTATGGCCTGGGAAGAAAAGGTACCATGATGGATAGGTTCCTTCTGGAGAAAGGACTATGGTACCAGAATTATGGATGCTTCATAGGGAATCTCTGCCTGTGTTGCAGAGATGTTGATATGGTAACAGGTTGTGTGAATAAAAGCAGCATAGATAATTGGAGTGTAATAGTTAAGATATTACTCAGCTTATTTGCAAGTAAAAGCTCTAATTTACCTTCAGCAATCCCTGTGTAACACAGTGGGCTGCTGCATTGTGCACTGTTTGAGCTTTTCAAGCAGGTCTTGAACTCATAGCTACTGGCAAAGGTGGCAGGTTTGAATATGCCTATTTACATATAGGAATATTGTTGGCATTGGTATCAAAACTCATATTGTGATAAAGGAAAAAAGCATTGATCCTTAATTCCTTAAGAGTAATTCCTTCTAAGGTAGGAAAGCACCATAAGATCCTCTAGTTTCATCTCCTGTATGATATGGTCTGTTCAGTTTTAGTTGATGCACAAATATTTTCATGGTTTAAATGATGGTTTTAGTTAGATTAAAGGATTTAAGTCTTCAGGGGTAGCAGTTGCATGCCACAGGCATAACACAGAAAGAACAAGCTGTAGTGCCATGTATGTGTGAGGCCTCAGTGATGATGGAGAATTTGTTAAATGGGACATGCCTAATTGATCACAATTAGTAAAAGTAGTGCTTTCTGCCATCTTTTAACTATTTTTTTCCTATTTGACCTGAGAAATTCTTTCCAGCCTTTAATCAATATGCATCTGTGCGTTTAAGCAAGAAATACATATGTAGTATCTAGGAACATTTGTCTCTGTCTGGTTAGAAGCCAGATCTTTGGAGCCTTTTTGACAGTTATGGCAAGTCTCTAATTTTGAAAACAAACCCCAGCCTTCTAACAGTCAAATAAATAAAAAATCCCAATCTCCAACTGCCCAGTCATCTCCATCTGGCCAGCTGATCGTGAACGGGAGAGGGAGAGGGGATCCTTCTTGCCCAGACTTGCTCTGAGGTTGTATTGAAACCACATCTTTTAGGAAGGTGTGTGGTATTGCCTTGCAAACTCCAGCCAGTAGTAAGACCCTCACCTTTACTGATAATCTTTTAGTGTTTAATTACCCTGTCTGCCAGAAAATTCCATCTTGTTTTAAGGTTGAATTTGTCTAACTTCCAGCCATTCAATCTTGTTCAAGCTTTTGTCAACAAGACTGAAAGCCCTTTATTAGATATCTTTTCCACCAGGCAATACCTATATAAACTGATAGAGTCATTGTATAACTTACCTGATGTTCTCCCTCTAAAAATCACTTCCCAGCTCTTACTTTCCCCACATCTTCCTGCCAGAGATTTCTTCATTCTATATGCTGGATGGTGAGAAACCAACACTGTCTTCTAATAAGAGATGAGGAAAGATGAAGAAATTATCTAAGAAAGAAAGAGGAGTGGTTCAAAAGGAATTGCTTGGAAGAGGCATTTCTCTTGATTTCAACTCATTTCTGCAATCCCGATAAGCAGTGCCCTGTCCTAGACCACACCTGGCATAAACCAGCCAACTTCCAGTGGTGGGGTCAGCTCCTATCAGTGAAGCTGTTGCTCCTTATAGCATTTGAGGATGTAGAAAGTGCTTTGCCAAGAAGCACATGGATGTTAGGGAACACTGGCTAAAGCAGGGATAACCCGTAGCATCCTGTGTGGTGCTCTGCAGAGTCACGGTGAGATCGCAGAAAACCCCAACCACTTAATTTAGCAAGTCATGTTAAACACAAAGGAGTAGTTACAATTTCACTACCAATTTGCTGTCAAGAAGTCGTTTGTCACCCTACCCCTCCAGTTATTAATTTATATAATCAGCACTTACCGTTCACATTATGAAAACATTAAGAGAGACCTGCAATTGTAGAACATGGCTAGATTAGGACAAAAATGTAATGCAGTCCTCATAACACCAAAATGTTGATCTGTAATATTAGCTATTTGTACTGTAATATTAGCTATTTATAGCTGACCAAGTCTAAGCATTTCATGTAAAAGGAGAGAGGAATTCAAAATAAGAAGGTGAATACAGCTCCTCACCAAGGAGGAGCCATGATCAGAATTCAGCCTTTGCTGGTTGTGTAGTTTTTGTGTGTACCCTACGGGTGTGAGTTCTGCAGCAGTGCTTTATTTCAAACATCTTCATTTTTCCTCTCAGGATGAAGCAAATGTTTTAAATTACAGCTATAGCATGGAAGAGAGAATTCAGCAGAAGCACAAATATGAGTCATGAAAGTGTTTGTGCCTTATTTTCAGGGTAATCACTAAACAGCTGCTAAATTACATTTTAAAAAATTACCCAGTATTTCATAGTGGGTTTTATCCTCTTGTTTATTATTTTCTCTCTTAAGTCCCACTCTCAATCTTTGATCTGCATGGGAAGATTGCCTTATCCATGCAGAGCTCCCCAAACTCAGCAGAGCTCTGCATGTACTGATGCTCTGCCCATGCAGGGCTGATTACAGGACAAGGACTGAGGTTTGTGCTACAGGGACAGACCTCAGGGACTTTAGGCAGAGTCCTGGCACAGCACTGGGTGCACCAACACAGCATGAGAGAGGAAAACATTACCCAGAAAAAAACCATAGCCTTTTTTTTTTTTTTTTTAAGCTAGTGTAGCAGAAATAAAAAAAACAGAAGTGACTCATCCATGCTGATTCTGTCTAAACTTTACTTTTCCACATTACTTTTCTTCTGTTAGCAACTTTAGTGTTTTAGAAGTGCCTTGTGGAGGAGAAGAATGTTGTAGGTGGGCACTCTCCTCCGTGGGATGTGTGGTGTATATTTGGTCACTGAGCCTCCTGGGAACATGGTGGAGGGCACATGCTCAGTTGTCTGTTTCACTTTTTATGTTTTCTTCAGTTGTTTTCCAGTCTGGCACTGAGTGGGTAGACAAGACTCTTGAACAATCTGTAATTACATCGTGTCACAGTTGATGAGGTTACAAAGGAGTAAATATCTGGTTTTAGAGAGGATGTTTTTAACAATACTCACTCTACATCTAATGGAGTGCATCTGTGTCCTCTGTGGGCACTTTGCCTTAGATAATATAAAAGGAGAGCAATGGGGAAAAGAGCAGCATAATTATATCTGCATAGTCTTCAGCAGAATCAGTTTCTGCAAATACACACTTGACATTTCAACTATTTCATACCAGTGCTGCTCCTATTGATGCCAGTGGCATCTCTGCCCTTGAATAGGAATAGGATTGAATTCTGACTGTTGAATCTCTTATGACAAGAGAGGTGGAAGTTTCCCAGCATGACCTGTTTGCCATAGGGAAAGATAAAAGTTTCATTAGACCATCATGTTAGAATTCTTGACCTGGGGTCGTGACTGTGTCTTGACAACTTTCCCTTCTTTTGGGTCACAAGGAGAGACCAGCAATCCAATATATTTTTTCTGTTGTAACATGGGTCACAGCACAGAACAGAATAAAATAGTTCCATCAGCCTGCCTCTGCTGGATTGTTACCTGCTGTGTTTCCACTTCTGCCAGCCAAATGTTGGCAGCCCAGTGATACAGAGCAGCCTGCTCTGGACAGTATCACATGTCTAAAGTCATATGAAATCATATTGCATTTATACCACTCAGAGCTGAGGGAAAAAACGTTTTAAAGAGTCAAGCACCACGTTCACTTTATAATGGCAATGTAGAAAGATTTGTTTAAAAGGCTGTCAGATACTGATGCTTGAGGTTCTTTGGTGAAGCAGTTACTGGGCACACTTGTGGTCATATTTATTAATTATTTGTGCTCCAACAGCACCTACTAATGCACATGTCTAATCCAAATATACAGAGTGACATTGCTTGAAAGCCCATCATTTCCAGCTTTCAGGGCAGGTGTGGGAACAACCAGACTGACTCCCATGAAATAGCATCAGCTCACTTCATCTATTGCTCTATCTTTGCAACCTGAGGATGAGACTCAGGCTGTTGATGATGTTGGGAACATCCCCTGCTTCTCAGCTTCAACGTTCAAGCTTTTGCAAGTAGATTGACCTTGAGCAATGACAGACTTCCCTCTGCACATTATGATGAAATGGCAGAACTCCCCTCTATAGAGTGATAATATTCCCTAGTTTA
Organism: Phylloscopus collybita; assembly: GCA_027886175.1. NCBI lineage: Eukaryota > Metazoa > Chordata > Aves > Passeriformes > Phylloscopidae > Phylloscopus > Phylloscopus collybita. The sequence continues at coordinate 7,552,319 of JAJNNQ010000002.1, forward strand.
TAGTGCAGGAAAAATAACTGTTAAAAACACCTTTAGGAAAACAAGACAAATTTGAGAAAAGGCAATAGTACACTTAGTTTGCTAAAACCAGGATGTAAGTGCAGACCTATTTTCTAGAGTCACTTGCTGAATTTTTGAGGAGATAACTAATAATTTGTTTTTGTTTTCCTAGCCTTGCTCTGTCTCTTTCTTCTTTTCAGCATCTGACAATAGCACCACCTACGCAATACAGCAGAAATGATCAAGAAGTCAGGGGAGTGGTTAGGTGATCTGCCTCTTGAGCAGCCTGCTAAGAACCATCTTCTGAATGAGAAAATTCAGATGCAGTGTAGGAGAAATCCATCAACGCTTGCTTAATATTTTCCTCCTCTTTCCTCTAGCTACAGGAGACCAAAGCAATCTCTATCCCCTGGGCCTGTTGTCCTATGGTGGGATTATCCCTTCCTCCAGCATGAAGGGTTATTTGTGTCTTCTTTTCATCTACCATCTACTGTATTTTCCCTGTCTTGAAGCTTTTCCCTCTCTTATTGGCAGTAAGGAGTGCCAGTAAGGACATGAGAGAGCCGGGCCTGCCTTCATCTAAAAGGCAGAAAGGAAAGGAGTCCTTTTCCTTCTGGCTGTAACATACTTTGTGCGATTTCTGCCTAATCCTCACCATTCTCTTTCTCTGCCTCTGCTCCTCCTTTGGGCTGCCCACTCAAACACTCCTCTTGCTACTCTTCCCCCTCCTTGTGATGTAAAACCTCAACATCCAAGTAATGAATGCTGTCTCACCTCTTTCTCTTCACTCATATCCCTGCCTGCAAGGTGAATGAACGCCCTCACAATGGAAGGAGGAGATAAGAAATTCCCCATGGATATATCACAGATACTTAAAATAATTTGGAGCAAAAATCCCTGCAGGTTTATTGAAAACACCCCCCTCGACACACAGAGATTTATTTATCTGCTTTACTGCATTTTGCTTACGTCAAGAGCTGGATTGCTCCTGTACAGCCCCCTCACCAGGCAGATAATTGCTACATATTCTTTTGTATTGCTGCCACCACCTCCACCATCGGGCGTTTTCCCAAACAATCGCCTGCGCAGCCTCGGAGCAATCCATCTCCCTGCCGACACTGGGATAGCAGTGCTTTGGTATTAGGGGTCTCCCAGGAGCAGGTGAGAATCTTGCCTCTTTTCTTGAAAATCAAATGAAGTAAATGCTGTGCATTTCTCCTTCCTTTTCCAGATAATTAGCAAAGATGTTAAATAAAGCCAGGGTAGCTCTCTGACAGCTCCAGCCTCTCCTCAATGGTATCTTGTTGGCCGTCACTTCCATGCAGACACACCGAACTGATGTAGTGTCATTTATCTTTACCTTTTGTTTACAGCCACTCAGCCAGTTGTCACTCTGTGTGACAGCGCCTGTATTCAAGCCAATATGAATTTATTTTCCAAGGAAGGCTTTCTGAGAGCAAAGCTTATGCCTCACTAAGGATCCAACTAAACTGCATTGCTGGCAAGACCTTTTCCTTCACCATCATCCATTATATTCATGATTAAACAAATTATATAGCCTGGCCTTTCTTTTTTTGTTATTTCCTGCTCAGGTTTTCTTCCACGTGATGATATTTATCTTTTCAGCTGAATAGTCATTAAATTCTATTGCTATGCATTTTGGCAATAACAGTTTTTAGGTGTTCTTTGATTTCCTTCATCTGCCTCCAACTTTTCAAGACTGGTTTCCTTCTCAGCTCCCTGGACATGGGACTGTCACACTCCACTGGCTATTAGCAAGCTGGAGACCCCAAGAGTGCCAGGACTAATCATGGTCCCATGTTTTGTCCTAGGAGAAGGATGCCTGACAAATGTGATATCACTGTGTGGGAGAGCAGGGCATAAACAAGTTTTTGTATGTTGCTGTAGTCACAGCAGTGGGTCTTAGTTTTGAATTTCTTCCTTTCCTTCTCTTCCCTTTTCCCTGGTTGCTCAATGAAAGTGAGAGGAGAAGAGCTGGATGCAGAGGCAACATCCCAGGGAGAGCTAGGCCACATCTGTTTATCCTCCCCTTGCCTGCACTCATGTGGCAGTGTGCAGGTACCAGCCTCTTTGCTATGGCCTTGGACAAAGGAAGGAGGATGCACTCACCCACTGGGTTTCCTGCATTGTTTCCTTCTGGACAAAGGCAAAGCTGGATGGAGACAAAGTGTAGGGGCTTGTTTTCCATGGTGCATACCAGAAACAGGTTCAGCAAAAGAGTTTGTTATACTGTGGACGAGTAATGACTCTCCTTGCCATTTTTATTCTTAATGTATCCATTGCCAAAATAAATATTTCATTTCCCAGTACTAATGCAGTTCAAAAACCAAGAACATGTGTATTCCCTTCCCTAATGTCTCTTACCCCAACAGCGCAAAATATATAATTGCACAAAAAATGCTGGGGGACTAAGGACATACCTTAAACTACTTCCAGTCTGCCTAAAACTTCAAAACCAGGAACCTTATGCTGGGCCCAAATACACAACTGGATGATCTATTTTATGCAAAAGTTCTGGTGAAGCAAGAGGTTTAATGATGCTAATTATTTGTAAAATATTGTAAAACTCGTAAAAAATGTTATCCCACTGTGAATTTTACTTTCTAATTTCGTAGGAGGTATGCTTCTTGTAAGAGTGTCAGGGGGTATATTAGTTTTTTTTTAATTGGAAAGTACTTTAGCTAGAAATTACATGAAAATTTATTCCAAAAAGATTCTAAATTCTTAACATCAGATGAAAAAGAAAATATTTTGGTACATGAAGCGTTTTGTTTTACCTGATACAATGATTTCAAAATATTTTTCTGCTTGCAAATAAGTAACAAAATAGTTTGAAATGAGACAGTCATTTCAACGTCATTTTTTTTAGAGCCACTAGTGAGATTAAAAGATCCATTATCTGTAAAGCTCAGAGTAGAGAATCTATGTCATGAAAGTTGTGTTGAAAGCATCTGGTGATCTTTAGATGGTAGATGCTGGCACATAGTATATATATGTGTATATGTGTTTATATATGCATGCATGTGAAAGCATGAGCGTATGTTTATAAACAAGGGCGTAGTGCCACAGGGGTTTGCCCTCAGATGTAGTTCCTCCATATAGCTCATAGAGAGGTGTGCAGTCAGCATTATTGTGGATATTATTTCTTTACAGCTTTGGACCCAGGACAAGACTTAAGCACAGTTATATTTGAGTGTATCATTACTTGTACCGAGCTTTGCGTGAAAGTTTTCCTTAAGTCTTTCCCAAAATATACAGTGTGGGATTTTGTTTCTAACCCTTTTAATAGTCTCCCAAACGCCTCATTGCCTTCTGTTTTGGAAACCATTGTGGTGTAATACATGTGTGTGCTGGCAGTGGTATATGAGATGCTGAGGGCAGTAGTTACACAACTCTTGGAGAAGGTGTTCTTGCTGCCATCCCTGGAAATATCAGAATAGGTAAATTCAGCTCCAAGCCTTCTATGGTAGGCATGGATCCAGCAACCTGGCCCTGATCCCTCACCCTGAGGCCATATCTCAGTTTTGCCTGCCTCCTGAGTCAGGTTGAGCTGCCTTTGTCTTTATCTGTGTATTGAGCAAGAGGCGCAGCAGGAGCAGCACAACCTGCCCGGTGATGCCAAACGTGAGCGCTCCGTGGGGGCGCAGGTGTCACCCCGTGCTGTAGGTGAAAGGAAAGCCAGGGAAAACAAGCAGATCAGCCTTTGGCTGCACAGAGCTGCAGATCAGGTCCCCAGTGCCCTGCTCCCTGCTGATGGACAGCAGCGTGTTGTGGAGGCAGTGTAGCATAGCTTGTTTAATGCTGCATTATGGTAATGAATACCGGGGAGCCATTAACATGGGAATCTCAGATTTCAAATGTAAAGAACTACACACTTCAATGTTTTCTAGCAGTGTGCTCTTTGGAGCCGTAAGCACATGGGTTTTTTTTAATCAACTTCCTTCCCAAAACAAATTTTCCCAGCTAAATACTTCTTTAATCCATCTATTTACAAGTATATATATTTGCTATTTATAACATTTGTTCATATTTGCCAGAAACATAATGACACTGTTATTTTTACCCATGGTATGTTCTTTACCTATGTAATGTTAGACAACCTTTCTAAAGCCAAATTAAGCAAAAACATTAGCATCAATCCATTGAATTCAGGTGCTATTAAAATAAAATAGATGTTTTCAAACACTAGAATGAATGGAAAAATATTGCCTTGACTGTCAGATTGCATTTCTTTCCCATTGAAGCTAAGTGGGTTAAATTAAGTGATTAATTAACTATGCATCTGCACAATTAGGTGGGGATTTTTATTTTGTTTAACTTATATATTTATTTCCAATAAGGGAAAAAAGAACAAGTAACAAGAAAAAGGGAAAGCATTCCCCATAGCACTACTGTAGTGTGGTTTTTACTATCATTTCCATTGGAGTGGTGCTAATTACTTGGGTTTATAACTCAGACATAAAAATTTGCACAATGGTGAAATTTCTCAGAGAAGATTTTGCTAAGTTTTATTATTTGCTGTTTTTAGATTAGAAAAGCCGAAACAACATCCAGTGGCAATAACCACCTTTGTTGCTGGTGTTCTGAGTCTGTCCTTGTCATGAATTGATTTGGTCCAGTCTGGCATTGGGGTACCATTTCCAAAACCGTCTCTGAAGCTGGTGCCTGGACTTTTGCCTGTGGTTTGCATGAGGCAAGGCAGGTGCTGCTTTGCAGCTGAGGAACTACCCAGATGCCCAAGCCAGTCTGGAGCAAAAGCAGCAATCACGGTTTCAGTTTCTTCAGTTCCCCTTCCAAAGTGCTTGTGGAGGTTCATAAACCTCCAGCAAACAATCAATGGAAGAAGGGCACGCAAGGCTTCTCCACTCAGAGTGGAAGCTCCTCTTTCCCATCCCTTACACTATTCCCCCAAAACTGCATCTGGCTGCAGCGTTGTGCTGGGTTTCTCATTGAATTTCCTCTTGCACAGGAAAACCAGAGGGGCTTTTTAGCACTGCCATTTGCCAAACCTCCTTTCCAAGATGGTTTTTATCTTGGTTCTTGCCAGAATTCCGGTCACTGGATGGTGCAAATGCTGTAAATGGACTAATGTGGGCCCAGCAAGTGCTGGGACTGCTGCTTTGAGCTGAGCTTTTGAAAATAATGAGCTGGATTGTCAGAGCCCTTGGTCAGCAAGGCGAGAGAATGAGAACCCTGCTGCTCCCCTGCTCAGTTTGCAACTCCAGCTGCTGGCAGTGGCAACTATTCAACTGAAATTCCCTACACTGAGAAAGGTCTTTGGCAAGATGGAAATGTTGAGATTGTTTTCCCCTCCCCTGTAATTTTTGTGGGTTTTTTGGCACCAGATGCCTTGTGTCTTCATACAAAAGTTCTTTTCTTTTTCTTTTTTCCTTTATTTTAAGCTGACATTTTGATTCCGCCTCAATTAAACCACTTTGGAAGCAGCATGACTCTGTTTTGGAATGAGTTGCACTGGTACAAGTATTGTGCAGAGGCATCTCTGTTTCAGAGTGACTACATCCCTTCTGACAGTCCTCCCACAGCTAGCCCACCTTGCCTTGCTTCAGGCCTGCATCAGGATAGGTTTTATTACCTGCATGAATCCTACGTCTCCACAAGCAATCCTGACCAGATGTCACAGGGCACTTTTCATGCCGAGAGAAAACCACTTTTGCTCCTTTGCTTTTCTGCTTGCCTGACAGCCCGCTTGCTGCTTCCCTGCCCCCTCCCCTCTTCCATTCAGTTACTGACCCAGTGTGGATGTCAAGCCCCAGGATTTCTCAGGGCTTTTTTCTCTCCCAGAAAAAGAGCATGTCCAGTCCTCACTGGATGCGTTCTTTGCTGTGACCTCCCAGTGTCTGGGGCACAGTGTGCAGGAGGAAAGCACTTGTGGGGGCAAGGGCCAGCACCTTACTGCATCCAAGGAACACGTGTGGCTTTACTGCAATGCAAAGATGCTCTCTTGCCACTCCCTCCACCTAAAGTTGTGCACATGATTTTACAAAGTTTTAAATTGTCATTCGTTAAAAGCGGTCGTTAAAAGATAAGTGATTTTATTTTTTGCTGTTGCCCTTCAAACCCACCCTCCTCCTGCCCTGCTCATATGGTGCTCCTACAGCTTTATACTTTAAACAGCTTTGTTTTGTTCAGTGTCTAATTTTGCAGGAATTGGCCAAATATCCCACCTCTCCCTCATAGCCATGTGCTTTATCTTTCTCTGTCTTGACTCTCCATAAAGCACTGTAGATATTCAAGTATCAATATTTTGCTTACCAGGTTTTAAAAAAAAACCAGCTGGTTCAGAAAAGCCATGAGTGAACTGCCTCTTAGGTTTTCTAACTGTATTTATAGTAGAAGAGGTAAATTGCCAAAATTAAATCATGACAACATGAAAAAAAAACAAAACGTGGAGATGCTAAGGGAGAAATTCCTAGACATCCTGTCTTGCAACTCCACCTCCAAGCCCATGAGCTCATTCTCACCAGCTTGGGATGTGTTTCTCAGACTGGAAAGTACCTTCATAAGGAATTATTGGTTATTTTTAGTAAAATCCTTGGAAATTTTAACAATGAAGATTCAAATCTGTTATTATTAAGTCTAGTTATTTGAAGGTGCATTTTTATAATCAAAAACCATATGGGAGAGGATTTAAACAAAGAAAATTAGAGCTCAGTTTCAGGGCTGGGCTATGGAATAATGGACAGTCTCTTCATGGGTCTGGGTTGATTCAGTGTTTCCTTCATACCCCAGTAAGGCCTTTCTGACCACCAGCCTGGTACGTGAGCATTGCTCCATTTTCCGGGTTTATAGAGCCTTTTTTAAAAGCAATATCCTTTTCTGTTCTGCAACCCAACATTTCAAGAAGGCATCCACTTACAGAAAAGAAATCCATGGAGGCTAAGAAATAATTACAAAGCCACTATTAGAATTACAAATATTTTTACCCTGTGCTATTGTTTAGTGGATTGAAAATTGAGTCCACTTGGATGAGTGGAATGAAATGTGGGAAGAAGACTATTGGGAAGTGATTAGCTGGTCCCTGTGTCCTGGAAGTCTGGTAGGTCACTGCTAGGAAATTCATAGCCAAACCAATTCAAAGCCTAAAGCCAAACAAATACTGGATTCACGGGATGTCTTCCTAGGGCATGCACAGCTTCTTTGAAAAAATCCAGCTGTATAATAAGCATGAAAATGCTCTCAAACTTGCATTAAAGTGGCATTAAAAATATCACTGAATGTGTTTAATAAAAATCTTCTATCAAATGCATCCTTTTAGGAGTGGGACAGAACTGCATAAGGACATGTCAGGCAGAACTGGGTAATTTCTGGAATTCTGGCTCTGTGATCCCCCTTTTGAAAGAGAGACAACAGAGGCAGTTTAATTTGAGGAAAAGAAGCAGAGCAAATGTTTCTCCTTTGAGCAAGCAAAGAGAAGAGGGAAACTGTGATCATTCCCTGTTCTGCCTGGGCTGCAGGGCAGCTCCAACCTGTCTCCTGTGCAGGGCAGACAGTGGGATTACAGCCAGCATATTTCAGGGGGCTACTCACTGCCCTACCAGCTATGTTTAGTGGTGGGTGTTTTCAGCAGCAGGATTTTTGTTTTGTAATCCATGTCACATAGCACCTGACTGGCAGATGTCTGGGTACACAGGGAGGATGGAAGGAATCAGAAGCTTGGGAGTGCTGGAGTTTTTTGGATGTGACTATTTTATCATATTGTCTTTATTGCAAAAGTGAATTTCTAACTACACCCACAGTTCTGGGTGAGTAAAAAGCCAGACCTTGCATAAAAACAATCAATTTTCTAAAGTTGTTGAAATGGCAAGATCTTTAAAAATCTGTCACTTCATTAATATGTAATAAACCTACGCCAGCTTGCCCTGAAATAATTTAGTAGATAAGATCTCATTTTGCTGATAAATGAGTTTTAGAACATTCAGGGTATTTTCTTTTTTTAAATCTTGTTTTCATTTACAATTGCTTGTAACTGTTTATATCCATTTAATGACTAAAAAAGCATGTCCACAATCTGTCCCTGGCACTATTCCTCTGAATAGTTCAACTCGTTCAGAGCAGTATTGGCTTAGCGTGTTGGTTCAGTGACCAGCGTGATTTTTGAATCAATGTGACACAGGAGAGGGTTCACATTACTGCTGCCACAAAATGTAATCAACTGCCTAGCATACTTGTCTGAAGAATTATTAAAGCATAGAATGCAAAGTGGCAGAAATAGAAGTATAATTCTAGTAAAATCATCAAAGGATGCAATAACCGAGTTAGAAAATGCAGTGACAGATCTAATTAACGAACTAAATTGCAATTCAGTCCAAAAATAATTGTCATTAGAAGTAAAATCACATTTCTGTCTGAAGCGTCTCACCATGTTTGCCATAGTGATTGCTAAAACTAGAAAGAAACCCACTCTCATTATTTTTTTAATGCAATTATTACACACAAAAATCAGTCATGAAATCCAATATGCCAGTTTAGCAAATGATTCTCAGCTAAGAGCCTTCCCTCTCACACTACAAGGTAGAGATTTAGGCTGGGGCTGCTGGCTTACAGCACTTTGTTTTCGTGCTCGCGTTGGAGTCAACATTATTTTTGGACTGACTCCTTCCTCCCAAAGACCTCTTTGTATTCTGACTTAAAACAATGGACCATTTAATTTTAATATTGACCTAATTGCACATCTGAATCCGTTGGAAGCTGTCTAACAAAACAAAAATACCAATAGGACGTGTGCCAACTGCAGTTTAAGTTGGGCTGCTTTTAATAAAAGCTGAAGAGCTTTTGTATTAAGCTCTAACAATGGCTAATACAGCTGCTGAGCTGATTACTTAAGCAACTTCTGGATATATTCACACATCAAATTTGAATTCCAAGTGTTTTGCATACTGTTTCCACCTATATAATTGTCCACTGGCCCTTATCATTATTTATTATGCAAAACTGATTTTTTTCCTTGAAGCGTGAAGAATGAAGTAATTTAGTATGCAAACAGTTAAAACTCTCATGTGGATTCTGATTTCATATGTGTTGATAAATTCACTTACGATGACTGACAGTGTGAGATATTTTGGGGTCATATCGGTCACTCTTTCCATGACACTGATGAAAATGATAAACTAAATGCCAGAAGTGTCCCTGGCGCATCATAGGATGAAATGTGTAAAATGTCAGTGTCTAGCCTGTGTCTATTAATAACTAAATATGATTGTGTGTAATGAGCAGAGATTTTCATGTTGATTGAAGTATGATTTCTTTTGATCTTCCAGATGTTGCTGCTTAGAAATTCATATTGCTCTTTTGCTGCTAAATGCATAATGACCTTTTAAAACCTTTTAACTGTTAAAGCCCCTATTTTTTTCAACAACATAGTCAAGTTACCATCTTTATTTTAGTATTGATTGGAAGTTTCTCTCTCTTCCCATCCTCACCTTCCCTTTCTGCCTTCTCTGGTTTCCTCTTCCTCTCTCTTTTTTATACTCTGCCTCTAAGACAATACTCTAGCAAAGTTCCTGACATCACACAGACTCCTGTGCTCAGAGGGGCAGACAGCATAAGAAGGCAGTCACCACCTGTGTCACTTCTACCCCCTAAATGTCCCAGGTTGTTAACCAGCATTGCGATCTGCTCTGAAGAAAGGAATTGTGGAGCATTGTAAGCTTTCTGAAGAAAGGAATTGTGGAGCATTGTAAGCTTTCTGCATGAATAATGCATTTGTGTCGCTCATTTTTGGGCTTAGTCACACCCTGCCTTCCACATTTGGACCCTTTATGGTTGCACCTGTGCATGAATGGTGACTGCCTGAGAGCCTGCAAGAATAAAACGAGTCCCTGAGTAAAGGCAGCAGTAGCAGCAGCAGCAGCAGTAGCAGCAGCAGCAGCAGCGTAAACATCTCTTCATTATTCAGCTTTAGTGCCAATCCCTCGTTGGCAGAAGGCTTTCTCTGGCCTGTGTGACTCAGCCATGTGAATGCAGGAGCTGCTTCCTCACCCTGAAGGTGTTTAAAGTGTTTGACTGATTCGGTCAGCAAAGAAAGGAGTCTCTACTCCTTGCATTTCTGCCAATATGAGTTTAGGGTGCCTCAAGAGCTCTGAAGGGGCTTCGCAGCGCCCAGGTTTCCTCCTTATCACTGCACCACTCCAGCACTGTTCACACCAAAAGGGCCTTGGGACACCCCCCAGTCCAAACTCTCATTTCAAGCAGGGTCAGCACTGGCCTGAGACATATTTCATCCCACTCATTTCAGGTATTTAGGAGGGGTCTGGAAGGAGAGCTGAACCTAGCTTGTTATGTTTGGGATGATGTATATTTAATGGGTCAAGGGCCAAATCCTCATTATAGTCTCATTCTGAGCAAATGCAGCATCTTTGAGCAGGACTCTTATAAATTAGTGTGAGGATGAATCTACTTGAAACAGTTTCATTCACTGTGAAAGGACTCTTCCATCTAAATACTTTCAAACCCTCCTTTGGGCCCACTGCCATCCGGCTTAGGAGCTTGTTCAGCTCTTCTCGTTACCTGGATGCTGGCACAGGGCCATGCCTCAGATGTTTTGTGCCCTCTGAAATGGGGAGATGGCTCATGGATCTATTTAAGCTGTTGTGTAACAGCAGGAAAACAAACCACTTCTGCTTGGGCAGTACATAGACAGAAAAGACAAGAAAATAAAGTAAAGCATCTATCAAAAGAAATCCCATTTCACCAAGTCTTTTACACCTAGATCTGTTCCTGGAAATATTCAGCATAGAAAACAAATGATTTTGGTTTTAATTACAGATTCTGTGGCAAATATGACACACAGAGCCAAACCCAAGAAGATCCTAGACCCTTGGAAGCCCAGACCAAGTCTACCATGACAGGTAAAGAGTGTCTGTACCAGATGATTATTTAGTGATTAAAAATGCTGTCTGTCATATGGCATCTTTGCAATGTCCTTGTGAAAATAGATGCATCGTTTACTGGTGTCCCTGTGGTTTTGTTTGTCCCTAATGCAATAGTGACAGTCCTGGGGCCCTATTGCTCTCAGCTACCTCTGGTTCCTGTGCAGTGTGCTGTGTCCTTCATTATATATTCTGGTCCCATCTGGTCTGACAAGCCTTCTCCATCCTCAGAAGCGATTACAAATAATAATGATGACAAAACCCAGAGAATTTTTGCTTTATTTTGAAAATGATTGTTTTGTGTTGCATGGTGGCGCTTCCTGCCTCGCTCTGGGGTCGCCTGGCAACCATTTTCCTGCCTCCTGCCATCAGATCCCTATCGAGCAAGGGCATCTGGAAGCTCATTTGGGATGGGAACTGCTCCCTTTCACCATCCCTGCTGGCCTTCTGTGGGTAGAGGTGAGGTTACTGTGCATGCAGTGGATTCATGACCACCACTCTGATAGAGGCTATTTAAACATATTGTAGCAGCTTCATTTGTGTGTTGCCAAAATATTAAAAGAAAAGCTGGTGATAATACAGTATCAACCACCAACACTGCATAATTAAGCATGCATTATTTGCAGTTGATGTTTGTCTGTTTAATAGAATTAAGGATAATTAAGAGGAAACAGTGAGGAGATATCTCTGCACAATATAGCAGTCTACCAAAGCAAATGAAACAGGGAAAGAGATGTCTCTGAGTGAGATTGCTTACCTTGTGTGATGTTTGCTTCTTTGTTTCTTCAATAGGGCACTTATTATATATCAAAATTATATATTTGTATATGTACATGCATACATGGGTTAAATGAAAAAGTAACAGATCATGGCTAGGGCACATTAAGATTTTATAAAGGCATGCTCAGATTTTGAGAGTAGAGGCATTTGCTACATAGGGCTAAGATGGACACAACCCAACTTTCTCTCATCCAGCATTCTTTTCTTTTGTTTTCACCGAGATGCCCGGTGACTGTTCCTGTCTGATCACATTCCCACTCTCCTCACGCTGAAGCTAACATCTCTGCACTGGCTGGAGTAAGTCCAAAGGTTATTAAACACTGGTTTGGCCACTGGGTTTTGCTACAGGAATGACAGTGGATGAATGCCTTGTGCCAACCCATACCTTGGAAAGAGCACCTTCTACTACATCCCACCTTGGGGCTAAGCCTCCTCTCCTGGCTGTGGTGCTACAGATATAAATCACCTTTCTGTAGCTTGATAACCCTTTGCTTTAAGGGTCTGTTCCTTTAATCAAAAGCAGTAGGGTCAGTGGAGGGAGTGTGGCTAAAAATGTATTTACTTGAAACATTCAGACTGCTGAATATATCACCAGCATGGGCCAGAACGACCTGGGGAACATCTGTGCTTCAGCTTTGCTCAACAAAGACAAATACGTCTCACTCAATGCTTTGTTCTTATATAAGTTTCCATATTGGTAGAAATAATTCAATGTATCTTGGTAATTCTGTTAAGGCAGGCTCACCAGTTTCCCCACTTTGGATTCAATAGTAATTGTGTTGATATTACCTGCAGGTATCTTTGTAAGATAATGCTGTTAATGTCACTACTCCAGAAGCTTTATCAATACATTAATTGGTGCAGAAAAGTTGACAGCCTGCCCTTCCTTACAAGTGCTTGGCTTTGAGCAATCTGAAACTGAAATGATTATTTGAAATTATTTTCATTTTAGAGGATAGTGCTCTGCAGAGGGACAGCAAGTAGCAGCATCCTTAAATGGCACCCAAGTTTGATGAATGGATAACTAATGCAATCACTATTTTTGTTTGTTCCTGTATTGAAGGCACACCCAAGGGCTTTGGTGAGGATTAGAGTCTCTCTGTGCTTAGTACCACGTTACAAACAGCTTGCAATCAAACGTGGATTCATATATAAGAAAATGAAACTATTCCCTTTCAGAAAAATTGAATTCCTTTCCCAACAGGTCAATAAGTGACCTCAGACAGTGGTAGTTGAAAAGAAGAGACAGCTGCCATGGATAGAGCTTCCTGACGAGGGTCCTATACCTCTAAAAGACTCAGCAAACTGAGTTCCTGCACTAACACAGAGCTTTGGGGGGAAAATGTGCTCCAAGACAGAAACCTAAGTCTCTGTTTTTATTCCTCCAGCACTGCCTTTGCAGACAGGCAGAGCTGGTGGCTCCCTGTGGCAGCAGTGGCTGGCAGACTGCCTTGCTTGGACAAGCATGTGGCGAAGCCCTCCCCAGCCCCTGGTCCCCAGTCCCTGTCTGGCCAGTCTCTACTGCACAGATGCTGGCATATACTGTTGGAGACAATGATTACTAATCTGTTTCTTTCCCCTCAGCAACAACTAAAGAAGCCAATCTAGTTCTCCTTCCCAGGCTTGTTCCTTCTGCCTCTCACCTGATCCAGCATCTGTTCCCACTCACAAAGTTTTCAGGTAGATACCTCAGAGATAACTTAGAAAAGCAGTCTTCCCCCAAACTGGTGTCTCCCTACTTTTCCTCAAGTCTTCTTCTAAATATTTTTTTTGTTTTTACAGAATTGAATTCTACCCTGTAGTAAGGATCACCCTTGAGCTGACTTTGCACTCTTAAGCTCTGCTGAGAGCTGATCCTGAATTGCAGATTTTGCCTGGATTTTGCAGTGTTCTCTGAGGTCTAGACCTCCTGACACTGCACAAAAAGCCCCGATGAGGTCCCACAAAGGGATAATGAGCACTACTGCCTGGAAAGGTGATAGAGGACCCATCCCTGGAAATAGGGATGTTGACAGGGCTCTGAGCAACCTGATTTAGTGGGAGATATCCTTTCTCATTCCAAGGGGATTGGACTAGATGAATTTGAAAGGTCCCTTCTAATACAAACTATTCTCTGATTCTATGAATCAATGAAATTGGCCTGAATCCAGCTGGTCTAGCTTGCATGTATGATTGAAATTTTAGGGGCCTGGGCAGAAGGAAAAAGAGATGGATGCAGCTACCTAAATCTTTTTGCCAATCAAGTGTGAAGACGTAAGCAACAATGAAGGCTTCCAGAGGTTGCTCTTGTCTCTCTTGTGATGTGTGAGGAAAGAAGAGAGGACTCACTGGAAACGTTAGTTGTCTTCATGCTTTTGAAATCTGCTCCATCGCCCCTTTCTATAAAGGCAGAAAGCTAGTACTGGATGGTGCCATTTGTTATGTTATTAACTATGTGGCAGGAGTTAGAGCACTGATTTAAAATGGGGATTATCTAGCTCTCAGCTTTCCTCTGATGCAGGAAGAAATGTTCTCTTGTTTCCCAGATCTCCAGCCCTGATTTGCTGTATCCTGGACCAGAGCAATCTCCAACTCTTCTTTCCAAGCCAAACCAGGGTACAGCCAAGCTGGCAAGAGTCACATGGAAAAGACAGCAAGCAGGAGAGAGCCATACATGCTCAGTCATCGGGCATGCACAAGTTTTGCCATGGCTTTCTCCAATTTTTATCCAGTCACTCTGAACTCCACCAGCAGATCTGTCCCAGCACAGTGCAGCCACAACAGCAACAGGGAAATGGCTGCACCATCCTGGTGGTATCAAAAGTCCTGGCTCATATGGAAGCTAAGAGAGGGTTCAGGTGCCTGTTGGTCTATGCTTGGGTTGCTTTAGAATTAGTAGCCTCAACCATGCCATGTGCATGCAGAGTGTGGCAAAACTGAGGCTAAACCTGTGTGGATTTAGCTGTCATCATCCAAATATGAAATTGTTGAAAAGGAGCAGTTTTGACAAACTGGACCAGTGTCTGATATTTGTAAACCAGCATGTGTCTGTGTTCATATTTATTCACACCATTCTTCAATGCTCCAGTTCCTAGATTGGTGTGAGGATAGTTCCTTGGAAATTAATAACTGTTAGAGCTTTGTGGTGCAGTGAGTTGTTTACTTCCTTACATCATTAATACTATCCTTGTAGGGAGGAGGAGTGTTGAAAATAATAAACACTCTTTCCTTCATTAATATGCTGAAGGCTGTGGAAGAAAAGGCAAGACATGACTGCTAGTTACTGTGGGGCCTCAAAATACACAGCTCCCAGCTGGTGCTTCAGCCCATGCTCAGGTCTTTTCTCCTTGCTGTAATAAAAAAGTGGTATAATCACACAAGCCCAAGTTTGCATCTCTTCTGGCATATTGACTGTTCTGCTGTCTGCCTGTCTATCTGTATATATATTGTATGTACATCACTTAGAAAACATGCTGGATTTTACATATTGGGTGTGGGTATCACTCATTACAGGAATTCACCCTGAGCACTGGTCCTTGGTGGGGTGCTGGTTCAGTAGGTGGCACTATTTCCTCTGGATTTAGGAACAAATCTTAGTCCCAGCACCATGTGTGGGAGCCTTAAGGCCCAGTTTGATTCAGTTATCAGGGCTGGTTGCTTCTGTGCAGGACATGAAGCAGCATTTCTGGCCATGGGTGAGAGGGGGCCTGACTTTGGCATCGTAGTCAAAACTAATTTCTGTAGTTTCATTCTGATTCTATAAATCTCTTTTGCACATTCAACTGGGTATTGTGTTGGATTTTTACTTGACAGTCTAAAAGCTGCTGATATTGAATATGTTGTAGTAACTTTCTTAAACTAGTTATTATTAGCTATCCCAAAAATGGCTGCATTCCTACAGTGGAAATGTGTCCCTATACGTTCCTCCCCTCATAATGTTGAATCTTAATTAATTGCTGCTTATAAAGTGCTTTCAGATCCCCAGAGGGGGAAAAAAATTGTAAGAAAGTGAAAGTATCATTAATTGTTATTTTAGCACTTTAAAAGCATGAACCTGGCCCTGAAAACTAGCCACAAAATAATATACTAATTCCAAATTCTGCATGAGAAAACTCGAGGCCACAAGGGAATTTGAAAGGTTCCTAATTAGGCAGAATTCACAAGGCAGACAAAAACTGGAAGACAAAGGTTAAACAAAAGAGGCAAGAATATATTTCATAGGAATCCAAAACACAAGTAGAGAAATGCAGTGACAGACAGATACTTGGTGTGGGCCCAAGGCCAGGTGCAGATGCACCCGGGGAGATGCCTGCACATTAGCATACATCACTCTGCTAAATGTGCTGGGCAAACCCAGGCCTGAGGTAGCTTGAGCAACTTCCCTGGAGTGACACCAGGGATTTGCTTGGCCCCTTTTGTTTTGCTGATATCACAGGAGTG
Organism: Phylloscopus collybita; assembly: GCA_027886175.1. NCBI lineage: Eukaryota > Metazoa > Chordata > Aves > Passeriformes > Phylloscopidae > Phylloscopus > Phylloscopus collybita. The sequence goes on from JAJNNQ010000002.1 coordinate 7,568,428, forward strand.
GAGACAGGGAATTAGACTGACATTGATAACTGCCTGCCATGCAGTCAGGGGAGAGGGTGATCATTTGTGTGCTGTTGGCTCTGCCCTGTAGGGTCTTTGGATTTTGTGGTTTTTCCACCCATATTATTATCCTTCCTATTTTTAGAAAATTCTGTAGAGAAAGAACAAGTTGTTAAAAATACTAACTTAAAATAAAAAAAGTGAGTAAAAGCCTTGAGGCTGGATTTACAAGGACAGATCAAGATGCTAACAGCCATTCTATGCTGAGTCTAAATGTAAATTTTTTAACTGCCTTCTCCTCCATTTAATTAAATTTATTTAAACAGGAAATGTTTAATGCCCTTAATATAAAAGTTTACAAAACATCTGTTTTGTCAGATGCCATGGCACTGGGCTTGCACAGATAGATTTTCACCTGCAATTTGATGACTCTGAGGTGCTTGACATCTGTTTTACTGACAAATTTTCTCTTTCCCAGAGTAGCAGATCTTGAAGCCATCCTTTCCCTCCATATCCCTGCATCTTCTCACAAAACACAGCCAAACACTCCTCCTGCTACACATGCAAACCCAGTTCTTTTGAGTATCCCTGCAACAAAATCCCTGCTTTGTGTGTTTTGGGACAGAAACTCATGGCCAGATCTCCTCTCTTTATGGAAACTTTGTGCCAGTGGGGTACTGACTGAGATAGGGTATGGCCATCTTGGTCAATCCCGTAAATTATTCTCAATGTAATATATGCCCTTTCCTTTGCATTTGCAGTTCAGCATGTACAGACTAAGGCAGCCAGCCCTGCCTTTCCTCCAGTGCAGGTAAGGATCCAGCCCTCAAGGCTGCAGAATCAACTCTTTATGGCTTCTTGTTCCCTGTGCCTTAATGAATATGTATGTTTTTATTGCAGCATGGAATAGCTCAGGTCCCATGAGCACAGCAAGCAGGGAAATGTTTGATTTGTGAGCCCGAGATAGGGAGCAGCAGTAGTTGAAATTCAGGTGCCACAGGGATTTCTGTACAGGAGGAGAGCCATGGAACTATATAATTTGGGTACCAAGGAGGTCTGGAAGGTGGCTGGTTTGGAAGTTAGCACACAGACCAGCAGTTAGACACCTCCAGCACCCCAGTGAATGAAGCTCCAGAGGCTTCAGCACAGTATGCAATCCATATTCGCGTGTTTTCATTATTCAAAAAGGTTTATGCCTTGCCTGGAAATTAGGCACAAAGGGCCTAATTCTGGATGTTGCATGGATATAACCCTTGGCAACTATCACTGAAGTTGATCAGTAAAACAGCATTTCACTTTTGCCTCTTTGAGAATGAAATTTTTTCCATCCCTAACCAGATAGTTGTCATCACACTGATCCATACACCTGCAAAAGAAAGTGTCTCTTTTTTTACCATTGCCACAGCATTTCCTCTTTAGATATTCACTGCATGGGGTCCACAGTTTACACAAAAAATAAAGAGCTACTCTTCCCTTGCTACTGTTTTACTGATGTTACCTGTTCTCAGGATTCAAAAGTCATTGATCATTTCCCATCCCTGGAAGTGTTTCAGGCCATGTTGGATGAAGCTCTGGGCAACCAGGTCTAGTGAAAGGTGTCCCAGCCCACAGCAGGGATTTGGAACTAGATGGTCTTTAAGGTCCTTCCCAACCCAGACCATCTTTTGATTCTGTGATGAGTCTATGATTTTCTTGACAAAAGATATGGCATTTAAGTGCAGCACCCTTAAGAGAATGCCACAAATACTTTATGGAGAGGTACAGCATGCATCTCTCTTGGGCTGATCTTTGCTAAGTACATACACGTTTTTAAGGCTAAATATTCCCAAGCAAAGGTGAAGACCAGAGTTGGTTTTCATTTGTTTTCCCCCAATCAGTCACAGCCCAGGTACTTAGAATTAGGTTTGGTGAGGCAGCTCAGCCCTCAGTTCAGTCTGCAAACATATTATGTCCTCCTGTACAGATCCTGTAGTCTAACTGCTTCCCTTGCATTTACTCTGATCTTTGGACCTTGTAGCAACCTGTCAGTATCACTACAGAGGAAAAAAACATTAACATACAGGAAGAAAAGCAGAAATGGATGTTTAGTGTCCTAGCTGAGCCAATGTGAGGGGCATGGTGGGCCAGCATGGTCAGCAGCAGGGGGATGTGCAGGGATAGGGGCTGTACCCCAGAGAAGTGAACTGTGAGCTTGCTCTCTCTGCCTGTAGAAACTTCCCCTTTAGAGGTGAACAGGTGTAATTTCTCTGTAAGATCCACCCCACAAGCCTTCCAGCACAGCTCCCTGTCTAGCATGCATGCAACAAACTAGACCCAAATGCTTTAATTAGAGCATGCTACCATTATACACACCACACAGCAATCTGGGAGGGGAGTGGGAGAGAGGACCTAAGAAGTGATGCTGGCTGTGACAGGAGAAAATGAATTGCTTTTCTTCTGTGTTTCAGCCTAATTATTGTACTGAGAGTCTGTCTTGACTGGTGTCTTAGAGCTTTAGGGCTCAGTGCTGAAAGCAGGATAAGTGCCAGTAGCCAGGGAACGGGGTACTTGGTAAAAAACAACAAAAAACATCTTCATGAAGGCAGTGACCTGCAGGACTCTAATTAGCTCTGGTAGCAGCAGGGCCCAGCTGTGATGCTGAACGCTGATCTGAAGCTTGAAGAGACTGGCCAGCCACAAGCAGGCTCCATAGCTGTGCCAGAAAAGAAGGGAACAGAGGAAAATTCTGCCACAGTGACATGAAAGAATGCTCAGAAGGTGTCTCGGGCTCCTGTGCCAGCTGGCTGTGTGGCTGCAGAGCCTGCATATAAAGACCACTTTCTGGGAAATGGAAAGATATCTATGTTTAATATTAGAGCTTGTGACTCATTTTCTCTATTTGCTACCCCAACTGCAAAACCAAACAGAGTCTCCAATCTTCCTTCCTATGACCTTCAATCATCTGTTGGAAAGACACGTCACTCGGATGAAATGGAGAAGATTTATTCAGAAATTTCACTGAGATGAAGCAATCTCTGTGCTGCATTTGTCCATCTTTCCTTGAAGACCAAAGATGAGGTGGGTCACACAAAAGGCAGAGTTTTCCATCAGTCTGACCTCCCAATACAGTCTCCATATTTTGTTGAATGCAGGAAGCTGATAACCTTATCCTTGACATGTTTTCACAGATCTGTGCCTCTTTTCATCATATTCCTCCAGGCAATTCCGTGTCTATTTTGTACTTAACCTCATAGTTTTGTTTGGCATAGCAGGTTGCCTATTCCTTTGCTTTTGCACATTTCTTTTGTTTAAGAAAGAATCCCATCCTTATCCCTTGAATTTGCCCATGATTCTGCCATTAATCCCTCAAAAGAAAAAAAAAAAAAAAGTGCAAAATATACAAAATCTCTCAGAACCCAGAGAAAAGAGCATCCCAAAGAACACCAGTGTTAAATACTGTTGTTTACTCATGCACTCCAAATGCATTAATAGGTTAGAAAATGGAGATGAGTCTAGGTTAAACAGACAGCTTTGTCACTTTGCAGATGACAGGCCTTTAGACTTACAAGATAAACAAGACAATTCAAGCATGGCTTTACCACTCAACATACTCCTCCTTATGTTCTTACAAAAGCTTATGCAATTGTGTATTGATGTAAAAGGCACTTTCCTGCCTGTGATTATTTATGCAATCAGTAAGAAAAAAATCATGATGAACTAGACTCTGCAGGTCAACCTCTGATCATTCTAATTTGAATGTTGGATGAAGAAGAAATGTCACAGGCAGCCAGTATCCTGGAAAAGAGAAGATCTGTAGGGTCACTGACAGGAGACTGGCAATGTGTTGTCACAGTAGACTTCACTGATTATTTGTTGTCTTTCTGTGAATCATCTGGTCTTTTGCTCCTTGATCACAGGCTTAGGCTCCCCTGCATGCAAGACAGATGCCTCATTTGTGGCTACCAACAGGAGCCATGTCTAAGATGAATGTTGAACTGCTCAGATCTGTTAAAACTGAGAAACTTCTGGGCTGAAAATACAACAGCTGAAAATACAACATGAATTGCCTCTGGAGCACTGGTGCTCGAGGCTGTAATGCCTGCAGATTTTTAGATACCCCTTGATTTCATGAAGAAATGGGGAGAAATCCATGGCTTGATGTCTGGCTGATAGCTGGCCATGAACAGAGTGCTAGACTCACGAAATCTCATCTATGCTTTTGTGTCTGGTTTCGGCTCCAGCTGAAGAGGGATAGGAAGAAACTGCAGCAGGTGTAATGGGGGACTACCAAAATGGCACAAGGTTGGGAGGTCATGGCTCACAAGAAGAGGCCAAGGGAGTTGAGTCTGTCCTGCCTTCCTGGAGAAAAGGCTAAGGGACAAACTTGTAACTAAAAGGACTTGATGGGCAGCTACAAAGACAGAAGATCTTCTTGGTAGTGCCAGGCATATAAGAAGGGCTAAGATCACAAAATGAGATTTGAGGTTTCAGTCTGAACATTAAGAAAAGATTTCAGCAGGAGGCACAGCCATGATCTCACCAGAAATGTTGTTCAGCCTCCATATTTTGAAGTTCACACATCTCAGCTACAAAAAGCCATAGGCCTTGTCACTTCTGGATGATGAGTAGAATGATGGAGACTAGAGATCTCCAGATGTCCATTGCAACCAGCATTTCTGTGATTCTGTGACTTAGAAGATTTTTAGCATATTTTGTAGCTGAAATGCAGTTCCAGGCTTCTCAAGTGAGACTAAGTCAGAGCAGAAGACTAGAACACAAAGAACAGAGAGCAAAAGTTTTGCTCTAAAACCAATGCACCAGAAAATTGAAAAAATTTTATCCATACGCTATTGTAAGCTGAAGAAGCTGTGTGTTTGCCATTATACTGAATGGGCTGACTGTGAGTTTCTCATCACGGTGTGAAGAGTTAGGGATAACTTCAGAAGGATCCTGCTGGAAGGAAACTCTGCTTGCTGGAGTGGTGAAAAGCTAGCCTTTCAGCTGACAGCAGAACAAAGTCTTTCTACCCTCTAAAATGATTCTCACAGAGACCAAAGAGAGAGTGTGTGTGGGGGGGCCTCTTCTATCTCTTGACAGTGGTTATGCTCTGGATTAAAATGTTGGGGAGAGAGAAGGAAATACCTTGAGGAAAGAAGTCAGCATTAATTTTACTGTTACTGTGTTTTGGCGTGAGCAATACTGAAGTCTTAGGCTTGCAGATGTGGTGATAGCCCCCAATTTAGTTTGCCATAATGAAGTCTGTTGTACAAACACACACACACACGCACACATCTACATCTTTTAAATGCCCTCTAGCACCACTCACCACATACTTCCTTTGTGATTAACACATTCCTGTTGAGTGGGCAAAAGTAGTTTTTGCTGTACTCCAAGTCTTTGACTGTCTGGGCTGGCAACTGCACGGGGAGCACAGAGTGCACTCCATGTCACCTAATCCCATGTGTCAAACTGAAGAAGGAAATTGCAGCTATGCCAGGCACACAGTGGTGTGCATGAGTATGAAACCCAAAAAAGAAATAAACTTGTAGATCTCTGTGGATCTATTTAAATACAATATTTTATTCCATTCTGTGTAGCTTTTTATACAGTTCTCATCACCATAGCAACAGAGGTCCAGCTCTTCAAATGGTATTTAGGTATCTTTCAGCACCCAAATCTGTCAGCTGGGTGCTATTGCAGTCACAAAAAGATTATAAAGCTTCCACACACTCCTGTGTTTATTCAAAGCTCCTGGATACAGGTGCTGCCCATAGCAGAGAATATGCTAAATGTTCTGGCTCAAGTTGAATCAGGACTTAAAGACATCCAAATGCAGAATTTCCCCACTTCACGATGTAGTACCTTTGAAACCCTGGGAAGACGGTTAAATGAGCTGTGGTTCACCCAGTGGACAGCTAGCCTAGGGACAAATATGACCCTATATTAATTTTTACCTCTGCCAGTCTTACCACCCTGGCAGCCCCCTCCATCTTGGTGGTTAAAGAATTGATGTGTGACAGGCGGGTTCAAATTTTGCTCTGAATCATTTGATGCAGAGAAATATGACTCCTCTCCCACATCATACTAATAATCCTACTGCCAGCTCTCCCTGTTTGAATGAACATGCTCAAGCAAAAAAATTTCCTCTGCAGAACACCTTCCCCTCAGGGGAACGGTTTGAATTTCACCTCAAATGAAGCAAAACCAGGGAACTGAGCTGGAGTTTCCTGCAGCGCAAGATTAACAATCATCTGTCATGGTTTGGTTCCATTATCTTTTTGTAAAGGGAGATACGTACGCAGGGGGATTTTTAAAATATACATATTTCTGTGCATATAAATTGTGTCCCTCTTTGTGTTCTTCTACTTGGATGAATAGTGTGTGTGTACTTAGCAGCATTGCACAGATTTTGCATGCATAAATATTGTTGTGTACATTTTTTATTCCCCTCTCTAAATAGCTCGATATATGTGGAATGCAGTGACGTTTATGTTCAGGCTGTGTGCAAGGCTGTGCATGGATGTGCCCTGTGCGATGGGGGAAGGGGATTTCCTTGACACAACACTTATTAGTATCATCAATCACTGGGGATGTCATTTCCAAATTCCCTTTCCCTTACCTAATTTGCTAAACCTAATTCTTTATCACACCACAAAACCCAGCATGAGAGATGGAAGTGATAATAAGAGATGGCTTGCTCTACTGTACAGAGGCAACGTCAGCCTGGCACCTTCTAGAGGGATTTCCCATTTTCTCTCTTTCCATGTAGGTTGCTCTGTATCTGCTCAGCCCAGAGCAATTAGAAGCCCATTGTGTCCCTATTTTACTGTAGCTTTATTTACTTCTGGCTCCTCGGTGAGGTCTTTAGTTGCTGGAGTCCCTAAGTCAAGCATTTTGCTTGATTTGTCTGCTGGTGCTTTCTTGGCTTATTTGCTAATGCATCCAGTTCAGGACACCTACAAAATGCACTTCATTAATTTCAACAACCTAAGGCTATATATTTTTTTTTTCCAAGTCTGGCACTAAATTAGCCAAAGACCTTTATCAAAAACCTGCCTTATTGAATTTGCCAGTCCTGTCCTACTTGTGCAAATAATTGTATGTCTGTAAAACTTGGAGGGAGGAAAACAGCAAGCCATGTGTGGAATCTAAACTAGTGACTCAAAACTCCCATCCCTCACATGGACAGTGCCAAGATCCCACCCTATATGTGCTGTCAGTTCCATTCCATATGCAAGTCCTCTTCCTGTCAATGAGTTTAACTCACCAGAAATCATTGATTTGCCTGGGTTTGTTCACAGGATTGTCCTACGCACAGACTCCTAATGGAATGAATGGATCTGCATCCTGCCCAAATAGATTATAGCACTGGATTTGGGCTCAATTATTCATGGACGTGACTTTGTTTCAGACTTGAGCAGACCTTAAAAATAAACAGCATCCTCTCTCAGTTGTTATAAAGAGGATGCCAAAGAAAGAGAACAGAAACATATGAAAACTGTAACAATAGGGCAGGTCAGAAGCCTTAGGAGATGATCTTCAATATTTCATGCACTTCAAGGGAAAAAAAAACCCCAAACAAGCTCTGTTTTTCATAAAACAGGGAAGATGCATCCAGTGTGTAAAGCTTTTAACACCAGCATAAAGAATCAGTGAAGCCTGACTCTTACATTTGATGAGAAATGAGTAAGACTCAGAATACAAAGTTGTCACCAATTAGCAGAATCTCATCTAAAAGTGTGAATATTTTTAGAAAACTGGAAGGATTTGAGACTTATTTTTAAACAAAGAAGAGGTTTTAATCAGATGAAGAGATGGATATTATGAGGGATGCTTTACAAAGATCCCTTGGGAATTTGGTTGCTTAGTGCCAGAAGGAATGGTACTTAACTCCTTTTTTTCTCCTCTTTTTTTTTTTTTTTTTTTTTTTTTTTTTCACTTTGAACATCTGTAATTCCCCTAGTGACAACACAGTCCCTTGAGCTAGACCATTGGGACTCCCTGTTCAGATGCTGTCATGATGACATCAGTCTTGGTGGGAGCACAGGAAATAACATTGTGGATCAAGGCACACTGTGCTGAAGATTCACCAAAACCAGAGTGTTTATAGGAGTCCTGTAAAATTGACCAGACTGGGAAGGTCCTACTCAAAAGATGAAAAATCACCAACTCAGGCCAAGAGCAGTCAGGATTTACTAGAAAATTGTGATGTTCCAACATCAGAGAAGCTGCAGTAACAGGAGATGTGCAGTGAAGGGTCTGCTTTGACACCCGGGTTTGTGGTGCTGCACCTCATCACCCTGAGTGCATCCCCAGGCAGTCAGGCACCAAAAGCTTTGTTACTTGAATGCCCCAGGGGCAGCAGCAAGAATTCCAACCATGAGCTCTGCTATTTGCCCAGAGGTTCTGAGACCCCCAAAACTGCTTTTCCTTTTGCAGAGAAGGTATCTGTTTGCTCAGCTTCCTCACTGAAAGCCATGTTCAAACAGCAACAGCTGAAAAAAAAAAAGAAAAAAAAGAAAAAAAAGGCTTAAACAAGGTATTTGAGATTGCAAAAGCTCCTCTGAGCAGGGATTGACTACTACACTTACCCAGTGCTCTGTACTCAGTTCTTGGTTAGCTTTTAGGCAGCTCTGTAAAATTTATTCTCCAAGGAAAATATAAAATCTTTCAAGGCAAGAAAATTTCAGTATTTCTACGCGAGAAGTATCTAACATAAGAAAAACCTCTGCTTGCTGCAACCCAGATATGTATGGTAAATTTTCTCTGATCTTGTGATTTCACACCAAAAGAGATTCATGCCACTGCCAGTTGTCCAAGGAAAGGCACCATAAAACTCCTTGTGCCCCATTGAATACCCATAAACAAATCTACCAGATTAAGTCTTCTTTTCTAGAGCTGTAAGTACCTAATGAAAATGCCTTTTAGCATAGAGAGGCTACAAGGAATGCAGCAAAATTTTGGCAATGAAACTACAAATTGCTTTCTAATGGCTGTTTTCCTCCCCATATCCAGAACTCCAACTCCTCCCTACAGTAAATCCTCCAATATTCAGATTGTCTGAGGAGTATGGGTATTGTTTTAGCCTTTTGTAGAAGAGCTAAAGAGTAAAAAAATTAAATAAATTTTAAGTGTAAAATTATATGTGATTAGACACAGATAGTAAACCTCAATTCCTGCATATTTTGTAAAGCTGGGAGAAGCCTTTTTGCATAAAATCTGCTATGAGAAAACATTTAAAAATATTTCTCTAAGTAATGTGGCCATATCTGCCAGAGGCAAAGGAGTAAACCCTATACAGATGATGAATTTGAGAGCTATTTATCTTAGCTAGACCATAAAAACCAACTACAAAGATAGACAAAGCTCTTACCCCCAGAGGCTGGGTTTCCACTCCTCCAGGGCAGGTGGAATTTAGCCAGATCTTCGGGTTTTTTTCAGTCTGTAGAACATTAAGGAAGATGCCAAATTGTTGCAAAAATACAACTTTCTTGCATACTTTGAAATGAAACAATATTATACTCCATGGCATAGAAGTTTTTGGCAGTTAAGTATCTTATTATTCACATTGGGCCTTCATCAATCACTGTAGTCCTGTAAGTTCATTTAATACTGTGCCTGGTAAATTTTCTCAACAAGTCTGGAAGATTCGTAGTATTTAGGTGAATACCACAGCCATTTGGTTGGCCTGTGCTAAGAAAAATATTTTGCAAATCCACCAAGTCACATACTGAAGTGCCATTCAAGCTAGGAAGGTTATGAAGGCAGTTGTCCCAATCTTCCTGCTGCTCAAAGGGCTGTGCAATAATTTTGGCCCAGGACCCAGCTGTAGGCTTATTTAAAATATCAGCAACTTTCACCTTGGTGTAAGGTTTAGTGAAACTCATTGTTTTTAATTTGCAGCTTTGAGAAGTGTAACCATCTATGTTTTATAGATTTTTCTTTTCCTGTGAGGAAACTCATCAACTTTGATGTCTGTAACTATTGATTCTCTGCATTAAGGGATTGGTAAAACAGATTAACCACAATAGCATGTTAATTAAGACCATGTTTCAGCTTTCCAAAATTACTCTCTTTTTTTGCAGAAAGCTGATAAATTGACTGGCATTAGAGACCATCCAGCCCAAGGAGCCAGAAGGTACAGATCACAGGGGAAATCATGCACATACCCAAGAGAAGGTTTGGAGAGAGTGCAATCCCATTTTCACAATGTCCTGTGTGGGTCTGTTGTATCCAAATCTTTAGTGATGCTAACAGGATACTCCACATACGCAGAGCCTGTCAGATCTTCAGCCAGGTTGAGACAGGATTTGCCATGCATGAAAATTCCAGGATTGAGGGGTCAAGACTAGAAACAGGACCTGGTCCCACAGAAAGATGTTCTGCCACACAAAGCCAGTTTGTCAGCCCAGGAATCTCTTCAAGTTTTCTATTACATTCAACTAAGGCAACAATTTGCCTCCTTCCATTGTTAACTTTCATGTCTCTTGTGCAGTTAGGCTTTACTCTTTGGAGCAGAGCTTGCAGTGTTGTGTTCTCCCACCTTGGTCCTCCCAGAGCTCTGCTCTGGAGATTGCACCCTCTGCCTGACTTTCACCCCAGCTTGGCTCTGCCTTTCCCAAACCCCATTTCTGGCTGCACTCTCACCAACTGGTTTTTTTTTCAGAGTCTGCAAACCGCAGGGCCAACTCAGCTCACATTAGTGTCAGAGAAGTATTCCTTGGCAGTTTACGAAAGAAAAAAATGGAAAGTTGAGTATCATTTAATGCAAGATGTGCTAGAGTGCCTATGCTGTACTTCTCTGGGTGGCCTGAGGCTCCAGCTACCTGAAAAAGCTGATAAAACTGCTGTCATCCAGTGATTCAGCTCCTCTCTCTACAATAGTTCTGGCCCTGCTCTGTGTGGACAACTCCCAACACACAGGAACTTTTTTTTTTTTCTCAGTCCTCTCTGGCAACCTCTCTTCCCAAACCTCCCAAGTGGACCAAAAGACTGGGACTGAGGGAGCAAAGTCCCTCCCACTGTACTAGGAGATGAGGCTTGTGACCTCCTGTGGAACCTGAACCTACATAAATCTATGGAATCTGGTGAGATGCATCCTAGAGTCCTGAGGGATTTGGGATATGTAGTTGCCAAGCCACTCTCCATGATATTTGAGAAGTCATGGCAGTCAGGTGAAGTCCCAGGTGACTGGAAAAAGGGAAATGTTGCACCCATGTTAAAAAAGGGCAGAAAGCAGGACCCTGGGAACTCTCAACCTGTGCCTGGGAAGATCATGGAACAGATCCTCCTAGCAGATGTGCTAAGGCACAGGGGGGACAGGGAGGTGATTTGATCTAACCAGCATCGTGGGACATATCAAATTATATCATGGGTTTGATATAGCCAGCATTATGGCTTTGCCAAGGGCCTGACCAATCTAGTGGCCTTCTGTGTTGGGGAAGATGAAAGTTTAACAGGAAAGTTTTACAGATATTAATGCTTAGCAGAAGGCTCTCTGAATGTAAAACCTGTATGTGAAATAGAAATGAAAGCAATTTTGATATAGAAGAATAAAGGATGTCTAAAGTTAGAATTCCTGAGCCAGTTGTTACTGGACAACTAAGAAGGCAAAGGTTAAGTCAAGTTGGAAAGAGGTTTTATGGCTGGAGCAAAGGATATGTTGACCACAAACAAAGAAAATGTTTTTAGCAAGCAGAAAGAGTTCTGAAGAAAAGCAAAAGATACCATAGGCAAACAAAAATGTTTTTACCAAGTAGAAAAAAAGGTCTAAGAATTTTCCACTGCAAGAAAACAGAAAAAAAAAATTAAGCTTAAACTGTAACATAACATGGCAATGATAGTAGTTATGATAGGCTATAGATAATGGTAAAGGTATTGTGTATGATGCTGATTGGTTTTTATGTATTAAGATGCTCAGCAAAGAAAACTATATAATGCATTGTAACCAGAACTAAGTGGCTTCAGGTTTGCCTACAAGCTGTAGCTGGCAGCTTTAGGCGTGGCTCTGTCACCCACAACCCATGACTGCTGTAACATCTTCTATACAATAAACAGCATTCTGAAGAGCTACTGTTGGCCCACATCTCTCAGTTCAGGCTCTATGATGGGCTGACTCCCTCAGTGGGCAAAAGAAGAGCTACAGATGTCATTTATTGGGTTTTCCGTAAAATTTTTGGCATGGTTCCCCAAAACCTCCTTCTCTCTAACTTGGAGAGATATGCACTTAATGGATGGACAAGGGATTGGCTGGATGCTTACACCCATGGGGTGGTGGTCAGTGGCTGAGATCCTGATGGAGATCAGTAACAAGTGGTGTCCTCAGGGGTCTGTGCTGGGGCCGGTGTTATTTGATGTCTTCACCAATGACACGGGCAGTGAGACTGAATGGACCCTCAGCACATTTACAGAGGGCACCAAGCTTGATGTGCCTGAGGGATGAGATCCATCCAAAGGGACCTGGACAAGCTGGAGGAATGGCCCATGGGAACTTTGCAATGTTGAACAAGGGCAAGTGTAAAGTGCTGCACCTGGGTCAGGGCAACCCCCAGCACCAATCTGGCTTGGGGGACGAAGGGATTGAGATGAGCTTTGCCATCCATCCATTGGAGGAATTAGGGGTGATGGTGGAAGAAAAGCTGGACATGAGACAGGAGTGTGCAACTGTATCTAGAACTGCATCAAAAGCAGTGTGGCCAGGTGAAAGAATATGAATCTGCCCTCTACTCTGCTCTTGTGAGACCCCACCTGGAGTGCTGTGTCCAGTTTGGGGTTCCCCAGCCTTGCAAAGACATGGACTTCTTGGAGTGAGTCCAGAGGAGACCACAGAAATGCTTCAGAGGGTTGGAGCACCTCTCCTACAAAGACAGGCTGAGAGAGCTGGGGTTGTTCAGCCTGGAGAAGAGAAAGCTTCAGGTAGACTTTAGAATTCCTTTTAGTACCTAAAGGGGCGTATAACAAAGGTGAGGACAGAGGTTTATCAGCGTCTGCAGTGACAAGACAAGAGGCAATGATTTTAAAAAACAAGGGTAGATTTAGACTCGTTATAAGGAAGAATTTTTTATGGTAAGTGTGGAGAAACACTGGCACAGGTTGCTCAGAGATGTGGTAGATGCCCCATACCTGGAAACATTAAAGGTCAGATTGTACAGGCTTTCAGAGCAACCTGATCTAGTTGAAGTTACCCCTGCTTATTGCAGTGGGGATGGGCTTTTAAAGGCTCTTCCCAACCCAGACTGTTCAACAAGTCAGTGATTCTGATGCAGGCTGGTGGTTAGTGCTGCTGTTCATTCAAGTTTCATTTGCATTGAAGTGTTAGTTCTGCAAATGCTCAGTGCTCTTCTGATGTATTCAGTCAGAAAAAATGATGAGAGTTTGCTTTTTATGCAGTGATGTGGATTGCTTTTTTAGCTCTTCTGTCTGGGAGAGAGAAAAATTGAATCAATGTCCAAGGGGTATCTCTGGTGGTAGATCAGGCTGGTCTGATCCACTGCCAGAAAGACACAGTACCATGTGGGCAGAGAGTCACCTCCAGCAGCCAAATCCTCTCCCCATTTCTACTCTACCCTCATTACTAGGGCAAGGATATCCAGCAGATTCTTGCTCCTCTTAACATCATGCAAGCTGGAATGTTTTTTTTTTTCCAAAAAAAAAAAAATATTGTTAGCACAGCACTTCAAGGTCATGTTCCTTGATGTACCCAGTTGATTTCATTTTCATTTGGTTGTATAAAAAAAATGAGGAACATGAGCTGTACAGCATTTGAATATTGTTTAAAAATAAATTTTCTGGAAGGAATGGGTTATTTTGTTCAGAGATTATTTTCGCTGGTTCTATCCATTTTTCTGAACTGAATTCTTCCCCCCTCCCCAGAAAGCTTTCTTTTAATAACAGTTGTTATTTCTTTGCAACTGCTGGGAAGAGGAGTCCAATAAACCCCTCCTTGGGTTCCTTCCAGAAATAAAAAAAAAAAAAAAGCAAACCCTCTTGGCTGTCATTCAGGCCTGCCTTTTCATTAATTCTATTTCAATGTATTTTATGTGACCGTGTGCCTGCCTTTGCAACAGCAAGGAATCTCAGTGGGACGGAGCAGCTTAATCGATCAGCAATCCTGGTCACCCAGAAAGAGTGTTAATTGGCCTCGGTACTTGAAGCATGTGACACTGCCTGACCTAATCATCAGAACTGGAGAAGTCAATAAATTAGAGGAGAAATGCAGATGGATAAAATAAAGACCCAGCTCTATACAACACGCTGTGAGCGTCGTTCCTGAATAGTGCTATATGGAAAAGCCAAGTCAAGCATTTTCTGGATAAGGCCCAGGGGAGCTAAGAGCAAGAATAATTTCATGTTTTCAGAGTTTCACCTTTTAGTCTTCCATCACGTACTCTTGATATGTCTCAGCAATTTGCCTGAAAGCTCCTAATTCAACCTGTGAAAATTATTCATTCTCCCACTCTAATAACCAGCAGTGTAGCTTGCCTTGCTCCTGCACTCCCTGGGGATGGACTGAGGCTGCCCAAGCCAATGTGACCTGGTCAGGGGTTTGGCAGGCACATGCCCAGGCTCACCTCCCTCTCAGAGAGGAGCAGTGTTCCCACAAAATTTTACGTCTGGGTTAAATACTGCAGGTGAGATCTCGGCTCCCTCTGCCACCATGGGAGCAGGTTTGCTTTGTCACGGGGCTCAGCATTTAACTTCTGATGAGCAAATAACTTCAGGCTGCCAGTTTAGACCCATGAAGAGGCTCCCACAGAACAGCCAGTGAAGGAGAGTGGATTGCCCTCAGAGACAGGGCAACCCACTGTCAGGGCAATGTCCTGTCAGCCTTATTAAAAGTGCTTCCTTCCCTGTGCTGCAGGCAGAGGACTTTGCTCCCTGGAGCCAGCAGGAGTGATTTTCCAAGTGTTGGCTGCAAAGGAAGTGATATATGCAAACCCAAGGCTGTCCCAGTAAACATGGAAAGGACTGCCCTAGTGACTGAAGTATGTGGGATGTAGTCCCAGGCAGAAGCTGGTGAGACAGAAGAGTCCAGAATCCCAAACCTACCCTCTTATGTGGAATGGCTGTGTAGGGATAGAACCCTTAAACACCCCTTCTGTGGGATTAGGCAGTGTCAGAATAAGAAAACTCTACATCCTGCCTGCTCCAAAGGCAGTGAGTACTGTAGTAAGACCCAAATCTTCCCTTAAATATTCAGAAAAAGAAGGAAATAAATATAAATGCCCGGTAAATGCATCTGTCAGGCAATGAATTAAAGGGAGGATGGCGTAAGGTATCACCGTGCTGGTTTTGTCTGGGATAGAGTTAATTTTCTTCATGGTTTCTAGTATGAGGCTGTGTTTTGGATTTGTGCTGAAAACAGCTTTGATAATGTAGAGATGTTTTTGTCATTGCTGAGCCGGGCCAAGCACATAGCCAAGGCCTTTTCTATTTTTCATACCACCCTGCCAGCAAAGGTAGCTGGAGATGCTCAAGATATTGGAAGGAAACAGGCAGGACAGCTGACCCCAGCTGGGCCAAGGGGTATCCCACACCATATGGCATCCTGCTCAGTGTATAAAGCAGTGGGAAGAAAGAGGGAGCGGAGAACGTTTGGAGTGATGGTGTTTTCTTTCCTGAGTCACTGCAGTGTGTGATGGAGCCCTGCTTCCCTGGGAATGGCTGAACACCTGCCTGCCCATGGGAAGTGGTAAATGAATTCTTTGATTTGCTTTGCACATGGTGTGGCTTTTGTTTTGCCAGTTAAAATGTCTTTTTCTCAACATGTGACTTTCTCAGTTTTTACCCTTCTATCAGGTTTTTGGTTTCCTACCAGTTAGGACCACCTTGTGTTGCTGGAATCACTGGAGGGGACTGGTGGGACAGGCACTGCTGCCAACCAGCTATGGAGATGCCAGCAGATCCAGAATAACTCCTAGATCCCAGCTGAGCAAATGATGTCTCCTACACCAAAAATTACAGATGTCCAACCATGAGTAAGAGAACATGTGCCTGGTAGGAGTGCTGTGATGCTGTTTTATCCAGCACAAATGTCTGGAGGGACGTTTATCCATCTGCTGGCCATCCACATAGCTGTGGTCTTATTTATTATCTTATTTTTTTTCCTGCTGTTGTTTATTTATGTCTAGATCTGTAAGACATATATATCTCTAAAACAGCTCCGGAGATAGTTGCACAGATAAACATCTGTTGCAAGGCATGGTCCATAGAGAGAAAATAATGTGTTAGCAGAGAAACCATCACAAAAATGCAGTCAAAAGTCATAGGCACAGTCTTAATAGTTGCAACTGATCAACAAAATGCATTTTCAAAAATAAACAAAGCTTAGGGGAAAAAAATATCAGAGAGAAAGTTAGCAAGGTGCTACAAACTCATTTGGTTTTCCTTCAAGTGCCAGGAAGATGTTCAGAGACAGCAAAGCTTCTGATGTTAAGTCAAATGTGAAAGGAAAGTAAACTGGATGATTACAACCTTAGGAACTTAAGGAATAGGAGCAATAAAGTCTCCACACTAGCCAGGTGAAAAGTGCAAACCTGTCCTGTCCTCTCTGTCCATAACTCACTTTTTCCCAGAGCCAACAAAAATTATCTGTACCATATCCTTTCAGTGGGGCAGTCAGGATTTTTAAATAACAATAATAAAGCTTTCCATTTGTATTGTAATAAGAAAACATTTCCTTTTATCAGATTACCAGGCCTGTCATGATTCACCTCTGAGCCCTTCTCTTGGCTAATGAACTTATGCCCCTCTCTCTAGGGAAATAAGATCTTGTCATTCACAAAATGATGCCATTATCAGCATATCTCATGCTGAGGTGAGGCAGAGAAAGAAATCCTGCTCAGCTCCTTGGTGCTGGTCTCTCCTTCCTCCTGTGTTTGGTGCTGTAAGAGGGGAGACCATGGTTTAGCTCCAATCCTTTTGTGCTCAAGGGCTACTGTCTGGTCTCAGAGCCTTTGAGGTCAGGAGAGACCACAGTGTGCAATGGAAAACCTCACACCTTTGTCCCTTCTCAGACCAGGAGCTGCTTCTTCTGTTATGGCACGAAAGCTCCATCACTGACTCAACTTGGGGCACAAAGTGAGTGCAATATGCTCCCCTATCCTTCACCAAAAGGTTGAATAGGAGTGAAATTTTGGCTGAAACATGATGAAAGGAAAGCTGGACTGTGGACCAGGGGGTGATTCTGCATCTCTGGCATGGACAAGATGCTAACCTATACAGCAAGAAAATCCCCCAGATGGCTTCAAACTTTGCTGAAGGTAGATTGCCTTCCATCCCCATCTATTCCTGAGCCACTGCACATCATGCCAGGGCAGCTTCTCTGCTCTGGTTCAGGATCCCAGAGCTGCTGCCTACCACCTTCACCCTCACTGTGGGTAACTGGTGAATTTAAGTGTGAAGATGGCTGAAGAGCAAACATGTCACAGTACAGGGGGCAGACCTAAGTGCGGGAACAATCTGGTACTGGTTTTATAGTCTCCAGCTAAAAATGAAAAACAAATGTCTTTTTTCCCCCTAACTTTGAAGTGCCAATTATTCATAATCCTTACACAAATCTGGCCTATGTGGGGCAATCCCCACTCTCAGCTTTGTGGCACATCAGCTGAGGATTTGTGGGAGCTGGGTCTAGCAGCTGCCTGTTGGCAGTGCAACATTCCCACAAGAGATGCAGTGTCCCTGATCAGAGCCCTGAACATGGGGAATGGCAACTTCTGTGGGAGACCTAAAGCCAGGTGGGAGTCCTTCCACATCTCATGATGCTTTCCTTCTTGCAAGGGAGGCTATTTCAATAATGTCCTGCCTGCCTAATGCCCAGCCTGTATTTTCCACTGGGAATAGTATTTTTCTGCTCTTAGCCCAAGGATAATTCTGGGCTAAGTAATTTACCACTGTTTCTTTCTCTCTGCTGACTTGGAAGAAAGCTGAAAGGATTATCTGGGACTACTACTTAATTTTTAGCTGTTTGGATTAGAGGAAGCAAATCCCACCTTCTATACCTACATCACTAACTGAAGGGTAGGGGACCAGATGGTGTGGGGAGAGAAAAGTGTGTATGTGTAAGTAAATGCTTATTGGAGGATTTAGAAAAATATCTGTGAGTGGTACACTGCTGTGCTCTCCCCTCTTGTCTCCTGCAAGGTCTAACCTGCCAGTGCATTCCCTGACCCTGGATATGGGCAGGAGAAGTTTATCAAGTTTATCCTTATGCTTCCCTTCCTTCTTGCCCAACCCTCTATATCTCATTGTGCATTACAGGGAAACTCAGACAAGTAATTAAATTACTTTTCCCTGACTTAAAATACTTAATAATATTAAATGAGCTTTCACGGAAGCCAAAAGTAAAAGCTATAATGGCATTTTCAGCCAGCATTAAATTGTTAATTAATTGACATACATTAGAAATGGTGTAACTCATGCAGCATC
The DNA here is from genome assembly GCA_027886175.1 of Phylloscopus collybita. Taxonomy (NCBI): domain Eukaryota; kingdom Metazoa; phylum Chordata; class Aves; order Passeriformes; family Phylloscopidae; genus Phylloscopus; species Phylloscopus collybita. The sequence goes on from JAJNNQ010000002.1 coordinate 7,586,833, forward strand.
AGCCATCTATTCTGAAGAAACATTTTAAATGGGATGGTCTCAGTGACTCACACTGGTCAGATGCAGCTAGACATGTTTATATAGCTACAGGAATCTGCTTTAGGAGGGGGCACCAACACTGGTTATGTATGCCGGGGCTGCTTGTGTCTGCCATTTACATAAGTCCTGCTTTTACAGGACTGGAGTTCACCAGAGAGAATTACAAAAGCTTTTTCAAGCCAGCATTCTGCTAAAAAAAGAAGAAGTTTTATGGATATTTATGTGGTTCTGTGCACGTTAAATGTTGTGTTGGCAGCTTACAGAAAAGCAAGTTAGATGCAGAAAAAGAAGATCTGTGAAAATCTTTCAGGATAAATACCTACAGCACTGAAAAAAAAATTTTTTTTTTTTTTTTTTTTTTTTTTTTTTTTTTTTTTTTTACTGAGAAGAACAAGATTATTAGAGACTGGAACTTGCTCAGCAATGAGATGACAGCTCTGGCAGATCACTACAAAGATGTCCATCCATTCCATTCTGTTCCTTGGTGAATGTGATGATATGGGAACCTCTGCTGTAAGCTCTCAGCTGCAGAGCAAGCACCCACAACTTTCCTGCAAGATTCTATTCTTGTGCCTCACACCCTCATGTCAGAGGGGGACCAGCCTACAAAGTACATCCATCTCCATTTGGCCTTTTGGCCATGGAGGATAAGGAAAGTGGAAGTTGAGCAGGGTGGAAATTTGGCAAAATTGAGAATCTAACAAGGGCCTGGTTCAGCAAACAGAGCCATAACAAAATCTTCCAGAACATAATACCTGGATGTCTATGAGCCAGTAATGCATCAAGAAATGTTTTATTTCCCAAGTCATCTCATTAGCTCATCATGCTGTTATAGTGTCTTTATTCTCTGAACTGCAGAGAAAAAATAAAAAAGGTAATTTAACATAACAAACACAATCAAAGTGTTTCTTCAAAAAGCTCAGCATTTGGTGCTATAACTGTAAGGAAAGCCAAATCCTACCTAACTGCTTAGGAACAAAATTTGGCTTGGTTGCCTGTCTTGAGGGTCTTTGCAATGGAAATATATGGCATGGGCAGAAAGGTAATTAATTTCAGATTAACCCTAACAGATCCCATTTTGTTACTTCAACTTCTATATTACCATATTTAAATACAATGAAAATACTGTGTCTTCTTAGAATGAAGAGTAGAATAGATGAGAAAGTCAATGCTAAAGACCAGTTCTGCAAGGAACACCTCACTGAGTCAGGCCACTTACCCAGCTCCTTCAACCATGCACAGCTGGACACACCAGATGTTAAATCAATCTCCCTTTTCAAAAAGCAAAGTGTTTTCCTGCTTATGGAAAGAAATGTCTAAAGAATCAAAAGGATTTTCTGGAAAAAGTGGAAGTTTGTATTTCCCCTTCAGCCACTTACAAGAGCTCTGGCTTCCTTTTCAGCCTTGGCAATGCTCTTATCAGGATCACAAGGCTGTGGGTCCACTTTGGCCTCTGCTCAAGAGCTCAGGTGTAGCATCAGGAACACCTCAAAAACTGCTCTTGCTGATGCTCTCTCTTGTAATATTCACCTTCAGGAACAGGAATTTCTAACTTGGACAATAAAAACAAAACCTGTTGGAAAACAGAGCAGACTTCCTGCGTGAAGGAAATGGATGCCGCATTTAGAAACAAGTGCCACTGGAACACTGCTGTACACTAGGTTTTATTTTATGTGAACTCACACTTTAGGCCAGTTTTCCCTCTTTTGCCCTCTTGTGCTGGAAAGCAACAGTGTCTCTGATCCCACACAACGCTGTCACTGGCTGTGAGGTACACAAAGCCTTTCAGTGCTACCCAGCACAAGGGCTGCTCTCCAGCTGTGCCCTGCTGTGCTCATTGCAGCACTTCATGCCTGGGCTTGGCACACAGTCAGGTAATGCTGCTGAAGTCACAGCCCAGCCTTGAATCCAGCTCTGACAGCAAAAATGAGGGTTTTCAGAAGCTGCTGCCTGTTTTGGAGTCAATTGTCTGGGAAGCTGCTGTCCTGTCAAATTCCCTCCCATACCTTCAATTTTGGTAGAAGATACAGAATCCAGCTAGTAGACATATGATGTGGGATTCAGATCCCTGAATGCAGGCATCCAATATAATCTGAGGCACTTCAGGAGATTTAAGCCACCAGCACAGGGCTGGCAAACAAACCACAAGACCTCAGACTCAGCCGTTTGGCAGGAGTGCTGCAGGCTGGGCAGGGGACTCACAGCATCTGCAGTGACATCAACCACTCACCAGCAAGCACTGAATCCTGCCCAGAGGGTGAGATCCAGCTCATGGGTTAAGAATTTATTTATAAATCCTTCCATGAATGCTACTTGCCTGAGTGTGCTCTACAGTGACAACCTTGGTGGTGGAACCTAGAAAGGGATTTGTCTGCACAAGGCATCCCCTTTGGGGAGCTGGTTGGCCATCAATCAGCATCAAGGGAAATTTCAATGAGGTCTTCAAAAGGTATTTTACATAGAGAGGACCCAGAGGAGTCTGCATCTCTGGAGATAGTCAAAACTTGCCTGGGAATGACTCTGAACTATGTGTTCCAAGTGCTGCCTTGAGTGGGGGTTGCACTAGCTGAGTTCCACAGGTCCATTTTCAGCCCATCCAGTAGCTCTCCACTGACTCCAAAAGGATACCAAAGCTATTTTATTGTGTCCTACTCTATAAGCTGCATCCACACCCCTGTCTCTAGATCCTGCATAACTGCAGGATCCTGCATAAAGAGGAGGGGGAAGCAACAAGGCTTTTTGCAGGGGAACACTTGCAAAAGCCTCCTAAGAGACTTTGAAGGAATCAGTGAGTTCGATGATGTGTGGGATTATTTTGTATTTGGCTTTCCTAAAAGCATTTGGAGAAAGCTGTCTCATGAAAGGTTCTTACAGAAACTGAGTAGCCATTGCCTTATGGGGAAGTTTTTTTTGTGGATTAATGAAGGATTAAAAGTTAAGAAACAGCTGTGAAGAAAGGGACATTTTTTGTAGTGATGGTGATTCCCCACTTTAAACAATAGGAAAAAGAAGGAGGTGATACTGAGGTGGCAGAGTGTGAATGGCACATTATTACCTATCATTATAAAAACAAAAGTAGCTGTGAAGTGTCATGGAGAGATATTGTGATACTGTAGGACTGAGGATGGCAGATGAAATCACTGGTGGTAAAGTAATTAATATCATGAAATACATCTTGACAATAGAGATATAAAGATGACCTAAAGAAAAGCATTTGGGTATTACTGCCAATGAGTGTCTCACGACCATGAGAACCTCAATGATCAGCAGTGGAGAAGGGCAACAAAACATTACACATTCCAGAGAAGAGGAAAATATTTAAAATATCTGAAACCATCACTGTGACACTGGACCACAGCCTGGGCCCTGTGTACCTCGGAGTGTAGTACAAACAGAATTGGACAAGTTAAGGTGAAGTGTAGCAAAGGTGATCAAAGGCACAGGACAGCTTCTGTAAGAGGGGACATGACTCATCATGTGGAATAGGAGAAACTAAGGAGGAGTAGGATAAGGATGTCTATAAATTCAAGGTCTGTAAAATCAGAAATCACTTCCCTTTTTCTCACAAGTGATCCAATGCAGTTTTGAGGGACTAGGCTTACAATATAGAAAGGGAATGCTTTTGTACTTAGCACATAGTAAAATTTTGATGTTCCTTGTTTCAGGGTATGGGGTGAATAGGATAAATTACCTCATGGTGAAGTGGAAGCCAAACCAGGTAATTCCCACTCTAAAAATGCTGTTTTCCTTTACTGACCACAAAGGAAGCTTATGATGAGTTGGTGGCTTGTAGAAGTCCATGAAAAGCTGCTAAGAGGCTGGTTAAGATGAATCCCACCTGTACTATATGCTGGAAATGATGGGAGCAACACATTCCTATATCTTTGAGAAGTGTGACCAAAGCCACTGCAGGAAAAATCTGGGGCAGGGCAGTACATCAGCCAAACAGCCCAAACCTCACTAGGTCTGAATTCCCAGAGTGGTCATTGAGTCTTTTGTCTGTATTGCTGATTTACCTGCATGTGGGGGGTTAACTGGTGCACTTTCAAGGGGAGAAATTAATTTTTGACCTAAGAATTTCCCCAAGCACTCAGTTGTTTCAAGTACACAGTGTGTGCAAGTTCCTTTGTGTAAGCCAAGACTAAACCCAGCCTACCTGCTACCCCTCCCTGTGGGTGCACAGTTCTTTGCTCAGCATCCCAAACAGGAACACCATCAGCACTTACAGCTGTGTGCACCTGTGCAGTGTGAGGCCAGAGCAGCACTGCCTGCATGAATGAATGATGCACAACTGATGGCTTTGGGTTCACCTAGCAGGCTCACAATGCTCCAGTAGTTACACAGTTAAACACATTTCTCCTTTTGTCCTCCATCTGATGTTACCAGAGTTCTCAGAAAGCTGTCTTGGAGATGAAAGACCTCCTAAATTACACCAACAGGAAAATAGCTGTAATGGTGCATATATTTTGCTTCCAAAGATGAAAGTCACCTTCTTACACTGAGAAAGGCACAGATATTAAAACGTGCAACTACATAAACAAGGTTAAAGAATGTAAAATGTGATTCTTTTGATGGGAAGGAAGTGAGCTGGACCAGGACCACTTTACGTTCCTCTTTACATTTTCTTAGTGCTTTCCAGGTAAGTGGCAAGCATATATTAAGTCTTCTTCAAAACACAGGTGAAATTTTAACTCATAACACAGGACCATGAAAACTGCCATGCCAGGGCTGTCTAAACCCAAAGACTGTTCTGACAGGTAACAGTAGGTATTTCATGGGAAGATCCAAATATAATGGACAGTGCTTATGGGAAATGACTTCCTATACTCCAGGAAAAAGACCCTTTACTGAATTCTGGTTTTGTGTTATAAAGTATAACCTCACACTTTATTCCTCTTAACCTTTTTTAAAGTAACAGTGAGATGTTTCCATTACCTGTTTAAATACTCCTATGAACTTCTACTATGTTAAAACTATAAATCCTTGGCCATTTTGTAATGGTCTGATCCACCAGCCTTTCCTTCCCAAAAACATTTTCCCGCCTTTAGTTTTCCTGAAAGCTGGTACCATTTAATCTGTTTGTTAAGTCGTACACACTGTGACACAGCCTCTAGGTGATTTTTTTCCACTTCCTGGCAGTACAAGGAGGGTCCCTGTAACTTAGTGATTCTTTTGCCTGCTTCACTTTTGGCCTGAACACAGAAATCTGTCTCAATCAAAACCCTGTAAGGTGCAGTATTACAGGCCACACACCCGAGCCAGAGCTGGCTGAAATCTGTTTTCAGAGCAGATGAAATGTGCACATCCAAGCCATCAGCAGGGCTTTTGTGCCCCTCTCTGTGAGCCTCCTGTTCCCACCTTGGACAGTCAGACCCCACCCCTCCAGCAATAGATATCGGCACTGCTCCCACCCCCCAAATAAAAGCAAAGCACCAGCTGTAAATGCTGTATTCACAATACCATACTCCACAGACAACGTGACTTTATTCACAAATATGATTTTTACAGAGGTAGAACAAAATACTTTGTATAATCTTTTTTTTTTTAACTATATACATATAAAGAATGTAATAGAATGACAAGAAAGAAAAGGTTGTAAACAAAACAATATTATGCCATCAAATACAGTACAAACAGCATGCATGAACAGCTTCAAATGAAATCTTGCTGGTGTAACTTTATTTTTTTTCTCATGTGGTAAATGAAGAGCAGTAAAGAGTCATGCTCTAATTGGATTGAGTATGCCACAGCTCTGCAATTTTGTTTTAATTATTTTTTTTTCTTTTACAATAAACCAACAGGATCACTTTCTTTTCACTGTGGTGGGGAATGCTTTTGTAATGCCCAATGTAATATAAACAGAAAAATATAATAATCAAATCTACAAAGTGTACTCTCATTTAAAAAGCAAAACCATAGAAACTGTACAGTTTTAAAAAGCGAATTATCTTAAATGCTTCTTAAGAGAATTTTCTAAAGAAAGAATAAAATATGCAGAATAAAAATGAGGAGAGCTATTGTTCTGTAACAAAGCTAATCAAATACTTGTTTTCTGTTCCAATAAACAGTTTTTTTAATTAATGACTATTCTGGAAATTATGAAGTGGGCCAGGTTTTATTAATGTTCCATTTGACTAATAAAGCATGAACTCCTTACAGGTACTATAGCTGTCATTCCCCTGGGGATGGATGGGGATTGGTTCTGCATGCATGCTGAAGACAGGGACAAGGTTTAGTCATGGGTAATAGATTCTAAAAATATTTTGAAATGTGTTAAACATTTAGTAGCTTCTATAAAAATAATCTGGCTTGTTTTGCTACTGGATTGAGATTTGGATTTGTAATTTTCTGCTGAAATTAATTCCTGGCCATGGACTTCCACTGGGGATGGGAATTACCTGGGCTGCAGCAGGTCCCACGACAGCGGCCAACAGCGATGGTTACAGCTCACACCTGAAGCCAACAGCAAGCCCCACATTGCTGTTCAGCCCAGTGCCTCAGGCTGAACCTCAGGGATCTGGGATTTGGGGAATGGTGCTGTCGTGCCTCTCCATTCCTCTAAGTCCCAGCCTGAGTCATGGGAAAGACAAAGACTGGAGAGAGCATCTGTGCTTTATCTCCTGCAAAATATCAACTCTGGTGACAACCACCTTTCTGTCTCTCCTATCTGGACACACTGACTGCATCAGCAGGGGTCTGGTCAGATCCCTGCCCTGCTCAGGGACAGCAGCTGTGGTTGCTGCCTGTGGGGAAAAAAGGGATTTCTGCCTCTGACCAGCGAGGGGTTAAACTGCCCTCCTGGAGGTCGCCCCCTAAAATGTCATTTAAAGATTCAAGCACACAAACAGAACCTGTACACTCCATTTGTCTTTGTCAAGAATGTGAGCATGTCCAATATCAAACACATGCTGTTTGTGGCCAAGAGTCAGGCACCAGCCCCAGCTTCAATTGCAATGAGTTTACTAAAGATCAGCAGAAAATTGAACAGAGAAGGATGGTGGGTCTCATTTGACTTTGAGCTCTCAAGTGATCTCAGTCTTCAGGCACAAGCTCAACTCAACCTGACAGTGAAAATGGGGTTCATCCCAGGTCCAGTGCAAGTGACTGGGGGTTGGCCTGAATAGCATCCTTCACCAGATCACAAGGATTAAGCTAACTGCAGTGAAGAGAAACACCTGCCCTGCATGGCAAATCCATCTCTGTGGCTTCATCCATGGCTTTGGCATCTTCCTGGGAAATGGACAGTCAGACCCCTCTAGATTGCCCTGGTGCAACTGAAACCTGTGTTTCACTAATTGACCCTGCAGCAGATTATCACCCCCAGAAGCAGGGCATTTATTGAGAGGTGTGAACAGTGTGCTATGCACAGATGAAATATTCTGTGTGGTTGTCTACAGTCAACAGAATAAGCCTTGCACCTCTTTGTGGAAGAACTCTACAAAACATGGCTGAAATAACAGGATTGTCGATGATGGTCAGTGGGAGATACTCCAACCCTCTGAGTAAGACTGCATCTTTCTGTTGTGTAAACTGCTCTACAAGGATGAATAAAACAATACAATACATTCCTGCCCCATTAGCCTTGGGGAAGATTAATGCCCTCTAATCTATGCTGAATAAACTCTGAAGCATGAAGTCTCACATTCAGCTGCTTGTGAATTAATAGGGATCACCCTGAAATTATTATTATGAAATGCAAATATTTGCAAAAGAACAATTAAAAAATATTCCTGAAGTGCAACGAAAGGCTCGCCAGTCATGCTTGTGGTATGCACAGGGACAGTCAGGAGGCAAACACTAATGAATCCCAGGGCAGAAATCTGTGGTAAAACCCCATTAGCCCATTGGCAGTGGGTGATGGCACAGCATCTCACACTGGGAAATCATTCCACACAGTAATCAGAGGGCTTGGCTTAGGATGCCCCAGTTTTGACTCTTTGGACAGTTTGTTTGCATACAACTACCTGTATTTTCAGAAGGCTGCAGTACGTGGCTCACAGTAAATCTACTTCAAACACTTGCTGATACAGCTCAAACTGATCTCATCTGCCCTGATCTGCAATTTTGTGTTAGCTAAAGCAATAAGAGAATCCTGTTAAACCTAAATTATCAAATGAAAAAGGCAATTTTCTCATTTATACTCCATTAGTTTTTTTAGTTATTGCTAGGAAAGCTCTAAAATGCTTAGGCCATAAAATAAACATGTGGCTTAATGTACAGTATGTGTACTTAAGAGGATGATGGCATCTGCAGTAACTGCTCTGCACTGCTATAGTAATGGGATGCACAAATTAAGCAACAGCATATATCAAGTAAAGCATACAAAAATGTATGGCAAAAAGTAACAAGCCTTCTGCTTTTTTTTTTTTTTTTTTTTTTTTTTTTTTTAGTAACTCTTTAATTGCTAAAAAGAAGAAATCACCAATATCCACACCTACAACACAGAACTGCAACATGGTTGATATTGATTGATGCTCGTCACCTCTGTGCCAGCAAAACTGTGTGATACCATTACGTTTAACATTTCACTGATTATAAAAGCACCCCTTCCCAAATTAAATTCAATGATATATTTTCCAGTGTTAAACAATTAGCCTGATATGGTTTCAAGCACAAAACATTTGCAAGATTTTGGGAAAAAAGCACCCCAGATTCTTAAGTCACAGAGATGTAGGAGAGCATATGAAAAAGCATCTAAGTATTCACTTCTGAAAATGAAATTAATAGCCTAGATCACTTAGGTACCTTCAATAATTTTACTCTGAGGCCCTTCATTCAAACATATCAGAGTACTTTCTATCAATAATGTAAATTCCTCTAGAAGAGTGCCAGAACTAAACCTGTGAAATCACAGAAGCAAGATTGCATTTCCAAACCATTTACAGACATATTTTAGCATTACTTTGCAACAGTAGGCATTAGGCTTTTGAGAACACATGAATCTCTAAAATTCCATCTTTGTGCTGCTTTACTCCTTCCTGCTCAGTTCAAATAGGTGTCCTGCAGAACAAGGAGTGAGCAGAGCCTCTGCAGAGAGCTGCAACAAATGCCTGGATCAGACAAACTTGGTGAGAGTCATAAAAAGCAGATTGGAGGTTTCTTCTTCAGCCAGGCTTTTACAGAAATATACTTTCCTGGCTGAACAGGATGGCACAGCAGAGCTTTACAGAGGGAAATGCAAATATATGAAGGAGAGAATCCCATTTTCTTCCTCAGTAATCCCATAAAACCAACTATCTCTTTCCATAACAGCTCTGGACAATTAGCTGACTGCTGACAGGACCTTTCCCATCACCTGAGGGGAACCTATGCTCTCCTTTTCTGTGCTGTCAGTGCCAGGTACACGGTCAGAGTTGTGCTCATTATCCCCTGGCTTCCCATTAATGTGACCAACATGTTTTCTCCCAAGTTGCAACAACCGTGCAAGCCTCTTTTACTCATAGTTCAGATTTTCTTCCTCTCATGGCACAAAGCTGAAAAGTAAACAACAGTTAAGAAAACATTTGCTTGCCAAAGCCTGGCATGAGAAGGTGCAAGCTCTCCTTGCCAGAGCCTGGACCTGGGTTTGCTCACACCCACAGTACTGTTTCATGCTCCAGCTTGGCACTGTATGGGAGCAATCATCATCCTCTTCAGGCCCTCACTCTTATTCAGCCTTTGAGAAGTTACAAAATATAACAGAACACTGTTTTCTGAGACTATATTGACTGCACTAATTACCCACAATATTGTATATTTGCTATTAAGAACATGAATGTGTGCTTTCAAAGTGTGACATTCAGGGCTTCAAGGATGTGGGAGGAATTAGATGGGTTGTTCTGTCACTTAATCCGAGGCTTTGATGTACTTTTAAAAATTTGTTTAAAACCCCCAAAAAAACAGAATGCACATTTTGAGCTGTTGAACTTTTACCAGCTAAAGGAGTTTGTAAGGACCCTATCACTATGTGGTTACAACAGAAGATACACAGGTAAGGTCAGGTCACGGTTTCCAAGAACATTCACAGGGACTGAGGATGAGGAAAACGAGGGATGGATTCTGCGGGAACCTCCTGGAGACTGAGCTGCTCACTGGGGAAGGGCCTTGAGTATTGCATTCACTTCCTCTGCCACCGCTGTCAAAGCAAACTCAAACTGCTCCTGTGGAGAGAACAAACGCACACCCTGAATACCAAACCAAACCAAACCAAACCAAACCAAACCAAACCAAACCAAACCACTCTCCAGAAAGCCTCGTGCTTCATTCCGCAGCTGAACGTCCTCAAGACATTGTTAAAGATATGAATATGCAGGACGAACCGTACACTGCCATGGAAAGGAACAAGATGTTCTGGGATTATTGATGTCATATAATACGTTTGACAGCATCTCCAAGCCGGAGCCATTTAAATGGAAAAAAATGTTAGTAGCAAAACCCAAGCTATTGGGACACAATGATATATTGCCATTGCATGGTCAGAAGGGTTTGGGAGTAGCTGATCACCAGCCATTTCCTTCTGACACAGAGATGGGAACTCAATGCGTTACTGAAATATGAGGTAAGTGCGATGCTGTAAAGCAGAGAGTTTGGCATTTCTCAGGACTGTTTCTAGTTGAAAGAATCTAAATTAAATATCTCCTCCCCTGATACCTATTACATAGAACAGTATCTCCTTTTTGGCTTACCTGTCAATGATCTCTTTAAGCTTCTCTTTTTAACGTCCTTTCCAAGCTCAAAAATGACTCAGTTTTTTTAAGACCACTCCTATATAAGAAATATTTGGGAAGAGTTTTCTATGCTATTAATTTACTATAACCTCAACACCAAAATGATTCCCAAGCTTCTGTGCTGGGTTGGCAGAGGTGTGAGGGACACAGCCATGAACAGCTACTTCTAAGTGCAATCCTAACACTCTCCTGAACTGTGTAGTCCTACAGAAGGACAAAGCAGTTTTAAATCCTCAAGATTAACAGGTGTTACATTTTCCAAGCAAGTAATTTTTTTTCTCCGTAATTTAACTTACTGAAATAACTGACAGGGTGACTTGGAGTTTGGGACTTTTCAGTGGAAAGTTTTCTCAAAACATAGACATATCAAAGACACCAGATAAGGACTGTGGAGAAATTCCTGGATTTTCTGGAAGTACTCCAGAGGTTTAAGTCAGCTGGGATCAAGAGCTGCTGAGGAACTGACTCTGAGGATGCAGGTTTGAGATGCAGCCTGCAACGCATCCCAAGATCACTGCTGGGATACTGTCTGTGTCTCCCACTAGAAAATTGATGCTCTGATCCCATACAGCCCCTCAGCTGGTGTTGCCAGGGGCTGTATGGGATGGTTACAGAACACAGCCACCCCCAAAAGTGATCACTGAACCAATAACATTAATTTTCCACAGTGTTTCATTTTACTGCAGGAACAGACAGGAAGGATGAAAGAACAAACTACAGATGTACAACACACAGTTCAGAAAGGCAGCTGACTCTTAATTCCTGCAATCCACTACCAGTCTTCTCTGCCTTGTCTTACCCGACTGTAGTCAGCTCCCATGTGGAGATGCTTCAGAGAAGCAATGATGGGCAGAGTGCCAGAGCATAAAAAGCAGAACAAAACTCAGAATAATTTCTCAGCGACACTGCCATTCAAGAATTTTGCTGTCTGCTTGGTGCTGTCAAAGTGGCATCCATGTACACTTGCTGGACTGCAGCCAACAGCTTTTAATCAGACATTAATTCACCCTAAAGAGTGGGACTCATCCTCAGTAGGCACTGAAAATGGTGTGCATGGCTGCCTAAGGCTCCCTGCACCGTCTAAGGGCTCTGCAATTAAAGGAAACACTGGGAATGCTGGGGGCCATCCAGGAGCATCAGTTGTATTTTAACTGGAGCACAGTGAGTGTGTGAGAGGAGCTGGAGAGCAGCAGGGTCAGAGAGGGCATATATGGGACATGCTGGGACAGAACCAAACTGTGTGCTTGTACCAGTTCAAAAAGCCTGAGGGAGAGTGTCTGCCTAGCCCAGGGACTGAGCAACAGGAGGTGTGACCTTACTGACTGAGGCAAAACAATTTACAGAGCATAATCTGCACAGCCAGAGCTCAAAACTGACTTCAGTAAAGGGGACAGGACAGCAGACACGAGATGTGTGGGGACATGGCCTGTCAGGGATGGTGCAGCTGAGCTCCTCTCCCTCTATCCTTCTGCATAGCACACCCAGGTGAAAGGCAGGGAGTGCAGTTTCCATTGGTGTGCATCATCACCCTCCCAGGAAAAACCTTCCCACACCTTCCACACTTTTCCATGAGGACAACTGCAAATTAATGTCAGTAATTTTTAAAGGAGCTTGGTTTGTTGTTTTGTACAACTACACTGCCATTCACATATTCTATTTGCAAATACAAGATGGCCTGGAGATGAATTTTAACATCTAGCTTTGCCTAGAAAACAGAGCTGGACAGACATTCTGTGGTGTCAGTTCACCTATAATGCAGAAGTGACAAGAATATGCTTTAAAAATGACTGTGGCTATGTTTCATTAAATCTACAGATAAAAATTCCCAGGAAAACAAAGTGAGTTCATGTAGCATATATAACACAGTAAGGAATCTATCTACTGTTATAGATTGTGAGAGGATATAGGAGACAGGAAAAAAATGAAATGTATATTTTTCCCATCACAGAGAATACACTTCCTCCTTCATTACTTTTTCCTCTCACATGTGACATATCAATTCTATTTTACGACTCCCCTGAAAATAAATAAATAAATAAATAAAAAATCCAACAAACCCACAAACCCTCTATTATGCTTCCCAGAAATGCAGAATGTCGTTAAGATAATTTCATTACAATTTATTATATACAGTGCTTTTGAATTAAAGATCCCTTCCAGAAGACAAAATGCTGCAAACAAATCTTTCCCATGCCTACTGGAAAGGTGGAGCGCTGCCTGCTGGAAACACAATAACATTGCTGAAGGAAGTTGGTGTTTATTTTGCCTAGGGATATTCTGTAATTGGCATTTCTAACCTGACTTTTAATCCATCGTTTTAAATTACTCCAAGAATCTAATATTCCTCATTTGTATTCAGTTGGGAAAGCACAGGGGTTTGTTTAAATCCATCAGAAAAATTCTCTGGGGATCGTGCATTGCTAGCATGTAACCAGATATTTATAATTTGCAAGACATTAGCTTGAATAAGTGATTTGGGTGGTTTTGAGAAAATGACAATGATGGAAGAAGGAGCAAGAGGAGAGATAAGCAATATCCTGAGAAAATTTTTCATCCTGGATGAAAACACAGGATACATTTGTTTTCTGGAGCTCTTCCAGACAAATGTTTGGAGGAAAAAAAAACACGTCTTGAGGGAGATTTTCATGGAACTCAGGTAACTATTGCTGAGCTAAGTAGGAGAAGCTATTCACATAACCTCATCCTTTGGTTCTGGAGCGATGTTTTTTTCTTCTCTTGAAGGCAACAAGCCATAATTTCTCTGCCCTGAAAAGGAAACTGGAATCTGAGCTCTAGGTTGCTACAGAGCTGCTACATATTTTGAATGCATTCGCAGGATTTGCATCTTACCTCAGAGTAAATATATATCTGACATTGGATACTGTGTGCTATTTGCCTTTTTTTCCAGTCTGAATAAGCAAAGCGGAAGAAAGACTTATGCAATTTTATGTCTTCCCTGTAGATAAGAGATTAGCTAGTTTTGACTGGCTCATCTTTATTTTTCCAATGCACTTAATTGGTAAATAACAATTAACATTCCCCAAGGTGTTCTTCAGCAGTATTTTCCCCCAGTATTAGTGGGAGATAACATGATCAGGAAGAGATTCAGGAAAAATGATGAACCAATGATTCCTGCAACACACGTTTATTTCACCTTTACCCCTCAGCAATTTCAACTCCCTAAACACTGCAGAATTTCCTGTCAGTTCCAGCCTGGCCAAGACACAGTACTGTCACATTGCTCTTGTTACTCAGTTTGGGACTATAACTATCATTTGATATTTTAAAAGGCCATAAACAAATTTATGTCGCCTCCATACCATGAAAGAGTTTCTTTATTGTCATATTTGCAGCTCTTAACTTGCAGCAAATATCCCAAAATATCATTCTATACACCACTGGAATTGTTGATAACAGAAAGTTTCATTTCTAATTTAAGCGACTAGAATTGCACCATCAGCTACTATGTTTAAAAGTTTTACATTGTGGAAAAATGTCAAAACTATTACAACTGACAGGCATTTGAGAGTAAGGCTTTTATCTTACCAGTGTAAAAATAGAGTTACCATGTTACATTGAAGGCTGTAGGCATGATGCAAGCTCTTCCATTCAAAGACACTAACAATTACTTGATTCCCTGCAAAACTTTATTTCCTTTAATTCAAAACTTTTTGAGTTCTTTTTTTTCCAGAAAAAAACCCCAAATGCAGCAGTTTCATTCTCTTTAATGAGTAGAAGCTTTAAAAAAAATATTACATGCACAGTTAAGCACAAATACTCTAAGAAAAGAATCCATAGTTCAGGATGAAAGCAAGAACATTCTTTCAAATGCACATTTTCTTTAGCAGGCTATAGATTGTTGTCTTGACTGCCCTTCATATATGATAATCAAGATAGATGTTGGAGATGTTACAAGAAAAAACAGTAAACACCAAAGAAAGTAACCTAGATAAATCTTCAGCATAAATAAACCTCAGTTGGTAGGGAGCCAAACAGAGTAATCAGCAAGCGACCTGCGTTAAATTAGGTCATACCCTCTCTCTTCTGTCATGAAAACAACTACTGTGAAAGACCTTTAATGTATTTAAAATCCCAGTGGATTTATTGACAGTACCTTTGTCTGGACCATGCCTGGTCTCTGGTCCCTCAAGTGCTCCAGGGTAGCAGCAATATCAATCTCTTTAGCACCTGCAACAAACCACAAATTGGGCTGAGTTCAGAGCACAAGATAATCCATGCTGCATCTGTCAATCTCTTGCTATCGGGTTCCCTTTGGGCTAACAGTCCAATTGAAAATTATTACATCCATCTCTCAGCAGACTTGGCAGGCAGCTGCAATTTTTGTCTTCATATAGAAAAATAAAAGGTTGGGGGACCTTTTGCTAACATTAATTCAAGAGAAGCCAGAGAAAAAACAAATTCTTAAAAATGTCTCTGCACCTAGAGCAGAATATATTTTGTGGAACCTGAGGGTCTGTCATGGCAATGCCACTGAGCATCCCTTTGTCACTTCTAAGAGTAGGCACTGAATTAAGGGCCTGAACCACACCAAGATTAATGCTGTAAAAACAAGATTTAGGTGACCTTTTGTCACCTGCAGCTGACATCCAGAAAACCTGTCTGTGGCTTCCTAGTTCAGGACCTGTCAGACTGCCTTGCTGTGGTCTCTGTTTCACCTGGCTAATCTATGGCATTTTCTCTAGGTTTGACTCCAGGTGTCTGGACACAGCTCCCCTGTGGCCATTGGTAGCACCAGGCACAGACAGCCTGACTGGTGTGGGACTGGCTCCCTGCCCCATGCACATGTAGATCAAGTCCTTGAGCCTCTTCCCTTTCTTACAATCCACAAAGACTAGAGAACTGAAGGGGACAGGGAGATGCTGATTTCCTTCTCAATTTCCTCCAATGACTGATATTTCAAGACCACCCTTCTCATTTTCCTACAGTGCCTAATCTGATGTTTTGATGAAGAGACTGAGGGGAAATCAAGATTTTGGTCCTTCCTGTATGGGCTTCAAGAGTAGAAGCCTGGCTGGAAATCCTTTGAGGTAGAAAGTCCACCTGCAGAATTTGGCTTTCTCGTATCTGCTTCCTTCTGCATCTCCCAAGAACATCTCATGGTAGCCAAGCACCAGGCAGATGGGCAGAGGGTCATCCTCATGCAAGTGTAACATTGCATGTTATACTTGCATCTCTGCTCCACTATGCCCTACTGCCCTGGCTGGCTGTTCATCCTCCTAGGGCTGATGTGGGCCCAAGAGCTACAGGAGCTTGGAAACATGTTGACCTCAGGTCTCTTTTCTTTCGTACGTTCACTTTTGTCATTGGATAGTTGATCAAGGGCAGGGATTGGTCACAATTCTGGAATCTGCTCTATTTTAAGGGATACTCAGTGGCGTGCTCTGAAGAAGATTTGTCAACTGTTTCCTGTTGCCTGGTCCTACAAATTTCCTGGGCCACCCTCTGCCAGTTTGGGACTTCCTTCTGGAGGCATTTAAATACCCCCAAATATTCACAGGGGTCTTAGTGGCCAACCTGTGGGCCATGTACCTAGAGCAGTGCTGCTGCAATGTAACCTGTACAGATCTAGAACACATACTTATTGAGTTCCCAGAACTGGATTTAGAGAATCCAAATCCAACTCACCCTTTTTCCTACAACTCTTCTAATTCAAGGGCTTGTCTACCTGTAATTAGGTTCATATCAATGTAAACATCATGCACCTCCTCATTTACCCAATTCAACTTTACAGCTCAGCACCATCTTTTAAAAAAATCAGAAAAGCAATGAATAGTGAACGATTTAATTTGGTTTCCTTGATAAAAGATATGAAAGTATATTTTAAAATAACATCAACTTTACAAGAATAATTTATTTGGGATACGTTCTTCGAATCAATCAAAATATGTTCTTCAGCTGTATCAGAAATGGAATTAATTCATTCAGTAAATATAATAACAACAACTTAGAAATGGTATCTGACAGACAGTTCTGCTAATTACCATGGGTTAGGGCATTGCATGCCTTTTACTCCACAGCCCTCTCCAGGATTTAAAGGGATAAGCTTTGAAAAAAAAAAAACCCAGAAAGTTTTATTTTAAAATTAAACCCTCCACCCCAAATCTCCTTACAACAGAACAAAGCAATACTTACATACAGTGTAAAGTCTGATAACAGTGACAGCAATTATACCCTAAATCTGATGCAGGTTTTGCAGTGGCAATTTATAATTTATCTGGAAAGCATCACTGAAGGTACCCTCTTCACAAACCCTAACACTGGTGTAACAGAGTAGCTCTCTTCAGTGTTTACTCTCACACACACATGTGCAATTAGGGGGGATTTCCCTGTTCCACCACGGCTGTGGATGGAAGCAGAGCTATGTGAGCACTGCACACAGTACAGTACTCGTGAACCCTTTACAGCCTCACTTGTAGCCTCATTTAATTACCAGGAAATATAATGTTCCAGTAGCATCTTGGTTCAAAGTAAGAGGAATTCCCCTTTCAGAAATTAAGATATGAGAAATATCTGAGGCATTGTCATCCATGGACAAGGTTAAGCACAGTTCTGAGCTTCCCAGGTGTATGCAGCAAGGATGAGCCCAGAGATCCTCCCACTGCAGCTGGCAGGCTCAAGTACCCATGACTGAGAACATGTATGTCCCCTCACCACTGAGGGGTGATCTTTATTTGAAAATATTCTACCCTCAGGACAAAAAGAGAAAAGATTCATGACAAGACATAGTTACACTCTTTAATGGCCAGACAGGCTTCTGAGCTTACCTTTGAAAGAGTTAATTCCTCCATTTCTGTGATGCAGATTGCAGGCATTTACTAGTGAACTTTTTATCATCATTAAGGGAATGACATGACTAATAGTATGAACAACACTTGATTAAAAAATCCTGATTTAGCAAAACACCAAAGCATATGCCTGCACTGGAACATAAGAACAGTCCTAGTGGGCTGGTGTGCTTAATGGGAAGCATGTTCTGAAGTGTTTTGTCAGTAAAGTCTCTAAAACATCAGTTTTTACTGACTAGTGTCCCCAGCCCATGGGTTGTGATCAGCAGGTCACCTAAAAGCATTTCTGATGTCCTCTGCCATAGGTAATTTTATGGAAAAGCAGAGCAAATCAAGAGTCCTGTTGAGATGCCATTGGGTTAGAGATAATACAAAGCAGAGACATGCTACACCCTTTTTTCCACCTCTGAATGCCTGGGATACTGTGGTGATGGGAAATACTTAAGTGCCTGGAGAGACTGATCAATGAAACTTAGTGCTGCAAAGACAGGGCACTGCTTCAGAAGAAAAACATCTCAGAACAAGAAAATTCACAGGACATCAGATGAAATCAATGGCACAGGAAAAAGCCAGCATGACTTGTTCTCTCTCTACATGAGTAATCCTCTCTTTCTCCTCTGCATCTACATGCTCTGCATCTATTCCCTTATTGTGACTAAAAAAATGCTTTAAAATATATATTGCTAGTCCTCCATTAAATCTCATTTTGTGATGAGGGCTTTTTTCTATTCAAGCTTAGGATACTCCGCTGCTCGATTATGTAAATTCAGGTCACTACCACTGGCACCTGCAATAGTCTGTAAAAAGTTTTCTGGTGACAGACAGACAAAGAAAGAGATTTTCAAGGTATGAAGGGAGGTCTGAACCCAATCTGCTTTCACAGGTGAGAAGAGCTCAGTGTTTAAGTGCAGTGTGAACTTTCAACTCTTTGGAATTATTTTGCCAAAATCGGACACAAATTCAACACCACCTTCACCATGCTGAATCTTTCTCTTTAATCTGGGAGTATGACAATATGGCATTACATTCTACAGTACCCAAGAACAATTTATTTATGCTTTTGAGCCATTTCAGGTGGCAAAAAATACAGCATATGCTACATGACATTGGGAGAGATAGATACTGCATCTAAGGACATTAGGGTCAAAGCATGCTCTTACTGAGATGGCTGCAAAATATCCATGCACTGCTAAGGCACTGCTTATCTGGAAAGCCCACATACAAACTAAACTTGGTGCAGTGGCTTAGAGCAAAAGCTGGAAGAGCTTGATCCACTGGTTCTAAGGATATCCAATTATTGGAAGTGTTTTGCTTAGGCTTCTAACCTATTAAGTCCAGTAATAGATGCAGATGTCAATTTATTGTCATACAACAAATAATCCACAGGAAGGGTTAAAAAACCCAGGCTGGAGAGCAAGTGACATTTGGAAAAGAAAACAAAATATGTCAAAAAGGCTGTATTTTCTATCTTTTCTTCTCACCAATATAGATCTATCTGCTACTGGTTTCAGAAGCTAAAGAGAGGGATAAAAGAAGAAGCATTTAAACAATAAAGAACTGCCTTTTCACCTTTTGACTGTATTTTACTCTGCAGGGAATAAATTTGGGTTGTGTTTGTGACAGGCTTTTTCACAATGGATTTCACTGCTTGTTTTAAATGAACATACAAATGTAACTTAGTGTGAGACTGAGCTAATATTGTACCAGCAGTATTGTGAAAAATGACTGTGCAAAGTGCTATTTTTTTAAAAGAGAACATACATTTTCAGTAATTCACTGTGAGCCAGATACTGCCAGCCTTCCCCTGCCCCTAGCAGCTCAGTGAGCTGGCTGAGTAAATACCTCTGAAAGCACTTCCACACCAGTGCAAGCCAGATTTTAACTTCAGTAATTAACTATCATCTTCCTAAAGGCTTGAAGCATTCACAGTGAGTGCACAACAACCCACATCAGGAACATTAACTGCATAAACTAAAAGAAAACAAGAGAAGATGCAAGCTGAATGATATTTTGCCCCCAAGGAGAGAAGCGGTTTCTGAAGTTTAGGGTCATATCCTCTGCTACCCTCTCTCTCCCCGCAGGCATGAATGCTGGATGCATGCTGGCACTTAACAGCTGGTGCTCCTGATTAGCAGATCTCAAGGGGTTAAAGTCTTTGCCCTTAGACAGTCGTGTAAGTGGAGTATCCAGCACGTCATAAAAAGATGGGTAAATTCCCCTTTTCTCCTGCAATAAATAATGACCCAGCCTAATTCTGCTGCAATGGGCTGCATGAGGTTACCAGCAGCTCCCAATATTTAAAATCACCGTGAATTACCTAATATTAGTTTTATGACTATAATAATGAAAGCTTCCCTCTCTTCTCATTCCCCTAGACATGGCAGGGGTCCTATTTTGCTAAGCACAAGACACATGAGAAATACTCTGTGGAGGATGGTCCCTTGCACATTGTAGCAGTACTGCTGTCACAATGATGGTACAGGAATATGACAATGTTTGTCAAGAGGAGTAACATCTTTAAATCTATCAGCTGGGAAAAAAATGTAGACATATCATTAAAAAGTTTTTTTTCAGGTTCAGCAAACTACAGAGTTTGTGCACCTGAAAATATGCTGGGTTGGGGATTTTTTTAAGTTTTAAGAACAATCAGCATTTGTTACATAAATGCATGAGAAGTTTTAGCTTAATTAAGGTAATCTTTGAGATTTTTATGTAATAGGCTTGAACATACACCGAAAGCAAAGTCAAATGTTCTGTTTTATTCAGTACTAATGAAAAGTGCAGTGTAGATTCTGTGAGACTGATAGAATTTTATATTAAAGCTCTGTCTTAAAAGGAATATTTTAGATTCTAGATGCTCTGAATTTTCTGTGTATTTATAAAAATAAAATGATGCTTAAATACTTCATCAAAGCAGTTATTTGTGGGGGGTTTCTTTTTAAATAATCCAAACTGAAGAGTTTTCTTTGTGAATGTTTCACAAATACATTTTGCTCATAAATATTAAATTAAAAAGGATTTTTCTAGTTGGGAAAAACTTCCAGATCTACCGGCATATATCCCCAAAAAGATATGATTATAAGTCTGCAGAATGGCTATAAATTTGTTACTGTGAGTCCTAAAGGATGGCTTGGTCATTAGGGGGCTATGTTTAGATAAATTTCACTTCTCTTCCAGACTGAGACTTTGACTTCCTGCACCACTTGGGCTAAATCATTAAATTCACCCTATGTTTCACACCATCATTAATAAAATGAACCATTTTTTTCCCTACCTAATGAGTTGTTATGAAAGCAAATCCATTAATGATTATAAGGTACTTGGACACTAGAGAAGCGAGGACCTAGATAGAACCTCTTACTTTTTTTTTTTCCAATACCTTTTGCACCTTTCTCAGCCCTCTTTCTGTTCTCCTTGATAATAAAGTGATCGCAATACTGAATATATGAGGTAGGAGTCATGCTGAGCAGTTGTAAAGGGGGGGTTATTAGCACCTTTACCATTTCTCCTTAAGGAAATGATGATCAGTGTGGGAATAACCATTTATCCCAACAGAAAAAAAGGAGCACTGAGGGCAATACAGAAATGACCTGTCAAATGCCTTTCCTTTTATAGCAGAAAGTATTCAGCTTCATTCTAGTCAGATATTACCTGCCTAATGCATCTTTTTATATTTATTATATTGTATAGATTTTGAATTAAGCCTTAAAGGGCAGAGAGACTTGTTAGCTAAGATTTAAAACTGCCTTGTTAAAATCTTGAAGGAACAGTCCCTACTACAGTTCTTTACGCTGTAGTTGCTAGAAGCTGAAAAAGAACCAATTAGTGTTTGCAGGATGCTGCTGATCAGCAGCCTCTAGCCTCGGATCCTGCACGGCTCAGTATTCCCAGGCAGCCGGGACTGCTGTGGAAGATACACTTGTAATAATGTGAAACAGCAAAAATACACTTGAGAAAGAAAATAAGGGGAAACAATACAGTGCCAGCGAGGACACTAAGCTGTCTCATCACAGTGTGCCTGTGTTTAGGAAGAATACAAGTGTTTGTCATGTTTGGGTGATGGCTGCATGACTCATGTCTAAAAGCGGTGCGTCATGGTCACAGCAAACTGGCGCAGCGGCTTTACGCTGCTGCCTTCTTCCCTCCCCATCTGAACACTGACAAAGAGCCTTTCTTTGGTACTGGATTTTCTGGCCCTTTCATTCATTTTTGCCACATTCAGTTTTGCCACAGCCAGGGGATAGTGAACTGTGGAGACCAAAAGACAAGACAGAAAATAGATCCAGGTCTGTCAGGAAGGAGCCTAAAACACAAACATACCCATCTACACTACTGTCTGCCATAGAGCATAGAGACAGCAGTGGGCTCTCTGGGGAGTCAGGAGGGTAAATCAGCACTCGTGGACTTTTGCACTGCCACAGCCATGCTGTTTTCAATGTCTCATGTAGCTGGACATAGCACAGATATGCTGTGCATTTGCAAATCTCCTAAAGCCCTACATGCCTCCAGCTTCCCACTGACAGCTTCTAAAAGAAGGCTCATGTAGCTGCCCCAGCAAGTGTTTGCCCCATTGAGTACTTAATGTTGCAGCAAAACATTTAATCACACCATATGAGGGGCAAACTCAATCTGATTAAAGAGAAAAGGGTCATAACTAGGGGGAGTGTAACACCACTTCTTCACTGACCATTAGTTTTAATAGCAAACCGGTAATATTTACTAACTAGCTTAGTCTCAAAGGCCCAACCTCATCTCATCTACTCCAGCCATCCTTGAAGTTCGAATTGGAGTTAGTCATCTCCTCTCTCAACAGCTAAGAGAGAGAAGGTAAGCTCTGATGGGCAATTCATTTGCCTGAGAATTATCCTCCAGAGGTGCGTATCGTTCTCCTTGATGACTGAGGAGACCCAGACAACTAGGTTAGGTGAGATGCTTAACACTAGACGTTTTATGTGCCATAAGTTAGCTGGAATGAACCTGGGCTGAAAAGAGCTAAGTTTCTTCTCTTCACTTCTGGGCTCACAAATGCTAGAATCTGTTAAAGCTTACAGTGTTTGAGATCTGTGCTTCGTGTCTGTAGCCTTCCCTATTTCCCTTACCACCACAGTTGGTGATTTCGAAGGAAATGACAGAAGAAAGGCAACATGGAACCAGAGTGAAAAGATAAACCAGCAGTACAATGTAGTGACGGTCATGGAAGTGAAAAATGTGTCCTATGAGTAACTGCTGTTTGTATAGTGCTCTGCTGCAAAGAAACTAGAGTATTTTCTTCCTTCAACTTGCATTGTCTAAGTGCCCACTAAATAAAAAACCCTTGTAAGTATTAGAGATAAAAAAGGGACCTGACCATCAGCTAGAAACTACAAAAATAAAGCAATTTTCATTTGTAGTTATCCAGATGTCTGCTGCTGTAGCTCTGCTCTTGGCCAGGAGGATCATTTGATGCTTTTCATGGAAAGAGAAAAGCATCAGCAAAATCCTAGTGAGGGCTACACTTTCAAAGATAACAAAAACGATTAATGTATTCAGGTTGGCATTTTCATTATAAGCTTATTCACTTTTTGAGATGAACAAAATCTGTGTGCATGTGTGTGTAGTTAAGGATGGATCCAGCCTATGCCTGAGTCAGTGAACTGTCTGTAATTTCAGACAAAATACGTAAATGCTTCTATGCACCTAACAACAACCCAAATTAAAACTTCATTACCTTTATTAAAAAGAAGACCAAACAAAAACAACTTCAACAAAAGCACCCAATGGGAAAAGCAAGCATGTAAGTGGAGAAGGGAGTGCTTGAAGTAATATAAGTGAAGTAATTAAAATTATTGTGACAGTCATGCACACAGAGTATACATTACATATATGCATTACATAATGTGTTGCTGTTTACACATTTTATATTAATACTTGAAGACTGCATGTACAAATGTACAAATGTCACATGGCTTTGTCAGTACACAGTCCAAAGGAA
This sequence comes from Phylloscopus collybita, assembly GCA_027886175.1. Lineage (NCBI taxonomy): Eukaryota > Metazoa > Chordata > Aves > Passeriformes > Phylloscopidae > Phylloscopus > Phylloscopus collybita. The sequence continues at coordinate 7,610,355 of JAJNNQ010000002.1, forward strand.
GATGACACTGAAGATGGAAGACCTAGGCATAATCTAATATTTAAAAAAAATGATGTAGGAAAAATTTTATAATTTTTATAATTTTCTAAATTTTATACTGATTTTAACAGCCTTGCAGGGAGAGAAATTCACTGCTGACATGCCAGTTTTTAAGTTAATATCCTTTGTCAATGCAGAAAAAAACATGCAGAAACCACTCACTGTAACTGAATGCAAATGGATGCTAATTTGAGGACCAATCCTTCCTCACTTCCAGTGTGTGTGAGAATTGTCACATTGTATTCCACACACAATAGGAATTGTTTCTCTTTTACAATTAGATTTCCTCCACCCTCCCCAGAAGTTAAAACTAAAATGAATATGCCTAAATTACTACAGACGAATTGCTAAAGAAATGGATGTTAATGAGTTTTATTCCATTTGGGGTAAAATATCCCATAATCACCCATTGTCACTGTAGAAAATACCAGTGCACACATCAAAATTCAACTTACACGTGCATGTGCAGACACACACAAAGCACATACAGAGTATGTACATACATTCACAGTATTGTGAATGTGCTCTTACTTGCTGCTAATAGATGTTCCCCACGATCAGCTCTCATGGAGTTGATCACACAATTTCTGGAAGTATCTCTTCCAGAAACTCTTGGTACATTACCCGAAAGGCAGTTGATCTCCAGGTGATGAATCAAACACGATCAAAGTTAAGATGCTTATTGCAAAAATGACACTTATGAAAACATGTCTCACTTGGCCTTAAAAAAATCTTCAAGTCCCCTTTGGAAAATATGCACTTTCTTTCCAGGAGACACAGAAGTAGCTCGCCTACATAAATCTATTAAATTGTAAGAACTACATTTTACATTACTTTCATTTTACGTTGCATGTAGGTGGTAAAGCTCTCACAAGACAGTACATGGAGTGACCTGAATAGAAGATGCAACTGTTATGGATTCATTCTTTAAACTCTTTAAACACAGTTTATCCTTAAAAGAGACTAAACTGGTCCAGCTATAGAAACTGTGGAATAGCTACACTTTAGCTACTGTACCCTTTACAGCTGTACCCTTTACAGCTAGAAGACCACCACTGGTCAACTGAACACCTCTGCTGTGTGAGATTAGCTACCAGAAAAGAAATTATTTTACTCTCTGTATATAAACCACCTTTTCCAAACACGTGCCCAGTTGCTTTCAAAGCAGTAGCACAGTACTTCTATGACCCAGCTTTTTCACTTTTCCATATCCTAACCTACCCATTTGTGGGAAAAAAAAACACTGCCCAAATTCATTATCTGCTTATCTCCTCCTTAGTTTCAGTCAATGACCTCTTGTTTTCAAATTAGTCACTATCTCAAGCTGCTTACTGACATCAATACATTTCTTTCAGGGTCTTCCAGTGCTCTATGGGGACCCCCCTTCGTGCTCCCTCTCCCAAGGAATAGCCCATGTCTGATCAGTCTTTCTTCACAATTCATTTGCCCCTAACCCTGGATAATTAGGATTGCTTTCTACCATACTTTCCTACTCCCAAGTAGTATGGCACTTTTAGGGTAATACCTGGCCACTAAATTATATATTAAAGAAAAAAAAAAAAAAGAAAAAAAAAATTATCAATAACATGTTTGTTTTTTTGCTTGAAATCTCAATATTCCGTAAAGGAAACCACCTGAAAATGCAGTGGGAAATATCAACCAAGAACACATTTCCCATGGTCACTAATTCATTTCAGAACAGAAGCTTGTAGAACATGCTACATTTTTATCTTCCTTTTGTGAACTATTAATTGATGACTCCATACAGGCAATAACATGCAAAAAGCTTTAAAGCATCATAAGACCAAAAGTGTTTATCAAAGGAAACAAACACTGTTTTGAACAGCTTTTTCTAAATAGTAAGAGTTTGCCTGAGCATCTCAGGCTGGATTGTGAAAAACTGTCCTATACATTCCCTATACACTTGTGCATGTAGCTGGGGGCCCAGCTCTCATTGTGATTAATTATCTGCTGGGAAAGGCTGCAAGAACGAGCACTATTTGCCTAATTGTGTTTCCAGGGTAACTCATTACATAAAAGTTACAATACATAAATGCAGCTCATTGGAAAAACCAGCCTTATACCATACAATATGTTTACACGGACACGAGCAACTTCCTTTGGAAATCGAAATTGCAACATTTCAGATTTACATGGTTGGCATTACTGCTGCCAAGAACTGAGGTGGTCTTGTGGACAGCACAACAGTAAACAAAGCAAACCCCAATTTTTTTGGCTCTGTATTTTTTTTTTCTGTATTCCTAGAGATAATAATAATGTGTCTCACCCAAATCTCAAAGACCAGCCATGTAATTAATTCAAACTTTGACCATGAAAACAATTATATTTTTAAGTCCTGAATTTTTCTACTGTAACTTTTCTTCCAGAATACTACCTATTTCTAATCCCACTTTTTGACCCTCTAACAATTAACTACCTTAAAAAAAATAAAGAAGAAAGCAATCTCCCATTTACACTATATATTCTCTCATCCTCTGTATGAAATATAGTATGTTAAATTTTGTTTGCATGGGAGAAGCTTGATCCCAGGCTGAGGAAATATTCCCTCATTCACCAAAAGCATGTCAGAAATAGTCAGCTCTAGAATTGTATCAGCACAACAGAACAATAGAATTTTCTCAGACTTTGCATAAGGACTCAAAAATAAGCAGATTGAATCCATTTTAACACGAGTACGGGCAAGCATTTTTCTTTCATAAAATCCTTTCAGAGAGGAGCTAACCGCACAACTTCATTATGATTGTTAAATCCAAACAGCAGATAAGCAAAACCTCAGCAAGGGTTCAGATTAGCCCAAATCATTTGATCACGATGAGTCAGAAGGCGAATTAAGGAATCTTTTGTTTTGCCTTAAAATGTCACGGTATAAACTGCATCTGCTCAGGAGCTGACTCACAAGACCCTCAGACAATAGGGTAGCAGGGGCAAGGAAAGGACTTGGGGAGATAACCTCCACAGCCAGCCCCGGCCAGAGTGTGTGTGCTCATCAATTATAATCCAAGCTTTTGAATGCAAGAGAATAAACCGTTGGTTCGGCTTTGCTAAATCAAATCTTTTTTGCTGGGTTTTAGAATTTGGAAATCAATACTTTAAAAGGATTTTAAAATTCATATTTGCCTTCCTTTGACTCATCTCGTTTCAGCTAGTTCAAACACAAGAAAATGGATGGTCAGCAAACCCTAAGCAGCTGCTGGCTGGATGAATATCTAAAAATCAAACTATTATCTACACTATCCAAGCCTCTCAGTTCAGAAAAATGAAAGTGGGAAGGCTCATAATCTCATCTTTTTTTTTTCTTTTTCTTTTTTTTTTTTTTTTTTTTTTTTTTTTTTTTTTTTTTTTTTTATTTTTTGTGCCAGAAACACTCAATAAAAATGTCTTGCAATATATCACACTTTTAGTCACTACAATAAGCCTGCGGGAAAGACATGAAATGAGAAAATTCTCAACTTTTCTCTAGATCACACAAAAAGAAAAAAAATCTGATCAGCTCAGCATTAGTGTGAGTTTGGGGTGAGGAAAAAATATCAAGTAGACTAAATCTAAATCATCTTATCTTCCCTAGTAACAAAGGATAAAACTTGTAAATACATCAAGAATGTTGAAATTCTCAGCAGAAATCAGCCTCAGAGAAACAGTCCCTATCAAAATTCCAGCAAGCATTGTTATCTACAAAAACAATCCATTATAATTTTCTGTATTTATTTAAATCATGAAAATGCACATGGGCTGAACTAAATCACTTCTAACTCAAAACTAAAGCTTGTCCTAAGATGGCTGTCATGGAAATGAGAGGTGATTTGGTAACTGTCTTAAAACTCTAATACCCATGTAAAAATAGTTATCATAGTTAAATAGATGTCACAGTTTAAACATATTAAATAGGATTTAAATACGTTACTGTAAGGCCAGATTCAACACTGTTTCATTCTTCTTATTGCCTCGATGGGTATAGGATCAGGGTCTCTGCATATCACAGAATTACAGAACACCAGGCTGGAATGGAACCTCAAGGATCAACTGGTCCAAACTTCCTAGGCAACAGCATATGAAGCCAGGAAGAAAAAAAAATGTAGTAATAAACTACCCAATAAATTGCTACATTAATTATTGGAACAATGAAACAAAAGGATATTCTCTGCATTGAAAGTTCCTGCTGACATGACACAGGAATGATAGCAGTGGATGGACACTGCTGCTCTCTGACTATCCCAGCATCTCAGATTATTTAATGTGGATGTTAGACATAAGTGCACAGATGCAGTCATTGCATTTACTGCACTGAGGACAGTGAAATTCATTAAGAACCTCCCCCAACAGCAAATCTGCCCCAGAGCCCCTGTGAGCTCCTGCTAATCCTTCCACCAGCTCAATTCACCCACAAAGTACACCATGGGAGCATTTCTGCCCTCAGTACCAACTTTTCTGTCCTGCAAGTGCCCTGAGCTGAGATGCTTTGCTTCTTTAAACTTTCATTCTTTAAAATTTCCTTCCTCAAAGGGGTTGGGGCCGTCAAACTGATGTGGCAGATGTCAAACACAAAATCCTCCCCAACTTGATTTCTTTTCCCCTTCTTTAGGTTTTAGGAACAGGTCCCTTGTTGGTGGTTTTCAGCATCTAAAATAATATGAGGGTTGGCAACAGCAGGGTAGAAGATATGAATTTATAATGTGTTTAATAGACTAAGTGTTAGCACTCATTCAATGAGCAGTAGAAGAAATTGTAAAAGAAAAAAGGCATTTACAGTTAACTGTCTAAGAGAATGCAGGGAAGTAAATCATTACATGAAAAAGGAGCTCCTTTGCTCAACCTATTAAAGACCCCACTAAAGAACCATGGCATTTATTGATTGCTTTCTACTTTCCCACTGCTGAAAGTAAGTACTCCTCTATTTACTTTGATTTAAAAATGCATTATTGTCTACTTTCTAATAAACCAGAACAAGAAACTCAAATTATTCTAAGTTTATTCTTAAAAGTCCGTGGTGGTTTTTTTTTTTGGTGTGGTTTTTTTTTTTTTTTTTTTTTTTTTTTTTTTGAAAGACTGAAGACCTTAATCCTTAAAAGCCTTTTTGAAAGAAGGGTTCCTCGATGCTGGCCCTGCAGCTGGGCCCAGATTGAAAGTGCACTTACATTTTTATGTTCAGCGCTGAAGGACTCTGAAGTTAGCCCTCGCACTGCACATAAAAGCTTTGGAAAGGGCATTCTTTGCCACTCGTGCAATTCATTCTCTAAGAAAAGGAAATGGAAAGAAAGATTTCATGTCCAGGGCTTCAGGCCTTTGATCATTTGATGAACATTGGATCCTCAACCTGGGCCTCCAGCTTCTCAGGCCAGACAAAGAGGGCCCCGGCCGCACAGGCTGGGCCGCGGCTCCCGCCCGAACAAAACCTTTGGCGGCCGCACAGTGTGACAGCCTGGGAAAGGCCCACCTCAGCAGGGCTGAGATGCCCGCTCTGCCCTTTGATCTTTCATTTAAACTCCAGCCAAAGCACCAGGTCAGGGGATTTCGCGTCGCACACCCCCACGGGCAGAGGGGAGCAGGTCAAGAACAAAATGGGGGTGACCGATCTCCAAAAAGCCCTGTGACGCCTTTCTCTGGCCAGTTTCACATGACTTGTCTGGCATTGTGAAGCGCTAAGCCCACACTTAAAATGGAATTTGACATTACATGGTACAATGGAGTCAGTAAATGGCATTCTTCAGTGCTTTTACAACAAAGTCAACCCTCCCTTAAGTGGCTGAAAGCCCCAAGCTAGAAAATACTTCTCATTTACTTCTATATGCCAATAGATTGCATATACTTTAAATCTAGTTTTCATTATGGCTTCCCACTGCTGATGGCTGAAATGAGTGAACAAACACTTAACAAAGGTCCACATTAATTTTATGATGTACCATTGCTTCTATTTTTAAAGTCTAGGTTGTCACGTGGCAAGTAACGAGCATTGGAAATATCTCCATATTCCTTCACAGAGCAAAAACCTATTTTCCAACGAGCATGAAAAACTAATCTCATCCCACTGAAAAATTTATTTTCAGTACAGCGCAAAGAAGGCAAACATACAACTTCTTTTAGCATCAGTGGCAAGTTCCACATGATGCTTGCAGGCAAAAAATTCAGTCCATGTTTGATGAGACATATTAACAGAAAATAGAAAGAAAAAAAAAAAGCTAAAACATTTCTAACGGGACTGGATGCTACCATGTCCCAGAGGACTGGAATATTCAGGATGCAGCAGCAGATGACTGCAAAGCATGGAGAGTATTTTTAACTACATATAAAAATATGTCTATGCTAGAAGATACTAAACAAAAGCTGTAAAGGGATTAGAATTCAAAGACCTAAATACTGTTTCTCTCTATAAATTAGTATGTTTTTACAACTAATCCTTTTTCATTAAATACGCATGTGTGCATAATGCACATGTAGCTTAAGAACTTAGGTTAAGAATCAATAAAAGCAAATTTCTTTTTGTTTATTTATATGCTCACTCTTACTCTCCTTCCTTCTGAAGACATTATCAGCATTAAAAATTGCCCAGCTCTAACAAAGATTATTTCAGAGTATCTCAAGTACTTCCCACCATGAACAATTTACCAATCAAGAAAGAAAAGGAATGGTCCCAATCTCTAAAGAATCTATAAATGGTTCATTTTAACGAACAAGTTTATGTTTAGTTGACAGATTATTGCCCACATCATAAAATTACGTATCACAGATGAGACTTCTAAGAAACAGAAAAGTTAAATACATTGTTCAGTATCAAGCAGATAGTGCCACAGCTAGCAATGGATATTTATTTTCTGTCCTCTGTCCTGTTCACTACAGTCTTTTTCCTTGTAAGAAACAAACCTGTGCCAGACACAGAGCCCTGTCTGGCACCACTACTTCTGCACATGTTGGTGGCAATGGGCAGCTCCAAAAAGGAAAACAATCACATCTGACTGTCAAGGTGGGGCACGTGACAGGGAACTGGGCAAGAGCCGTGACACAGCCTGGGATCTAGCTCCTGTAGCCACTAAATTAGGGTTGTACAGCCCCAAGGCATCACTTGTAAAAACTGTATCAAACTATTTTAAATGATACATTTAAAAATTCAAATACTTCTCAACAGTGCAAACACACCTCTCATTCACAAAGCATTTCCGTTACGTATGAAAATAAAACTACAGAACATTCAGGAAAGAGTACAATTTGCCTCTAATTTATTCTCAGATTTTCTGTGAATATTGCTCCCCCACTGTTGTCATGGCAACACAAGCACATCTTTCAGTACTGAGGAAGTAACAAGCCTTTCGATTCTCACCTTTGGCCATTTTATTGAGAACCATGTCAATTAGAATGTAGGTTCCACTTCTTCCCGCACCATCACTGCCAACAGAAAAGGAAAAAGAAAAAATAAAGCCTATCAGTGTGCATCTAGACTCAACGTGAAGGCACCTGCCCTTAATGTCATAGTGTTACACATGGTGGGAGAGGAGAGAATGAGGGGTTAAAGGAGGGTACTGAGAGAGGAGAGGAAGCTTGCACTGAATAAACACAAGCTGGTTGTGGAAGATTAACTACTACCCTGCATGGATAACAGGGCTTTGTTTTGATTTTTTTAAGCCAAGTTGTGTTTATGCAAGAAAAAACATTTTAAATAACAGAGGAAAACCCTAAACCAGAATACCATTTCTGTTCAAAAAGTGTACATATAGCGACCTTACAGTCACATGTGAGATGAAGAATCCATAGTAAGTTTGACTAGAACATTATCCAGAACAGTCAAAAATGCTGCAGATGGCATTTGAATGCCGTGGTCAGACGGAATGCAGAGATCTGCTCAAGAACAAATATTTGATTACCGAGGACTGCAATCTTTCTTCACTATACATGCGTGGTTTGTTTTTAATCTGTACCTTTCCCTTGAATTCTTCCCCAGTAGCAATGACCAGGAAGAAATATTATCTTGTAATTCCTAAGAAATAGCTTTAACTATTGTGTATCAATAGCCCTTCCTCAGAGATGTGAGACCAAGCCTTGGGAGGGGGAAAGCTCCCTAATCTGAATGCAGCTTGTGTCCCTTTCAGAGAGCAATGTGTAATTGCTAGCGTGATGCTCTTTTAGAGCTGCTGTTAGCAAACATAATTAAGACTTTAAGTAAAAGCTTTTTTTCTTTCCCTCCCCAAAATTTTTACAAAGATGCATGTGTGACCCATTAGGCTGGTATGCAGTTTTATTAATTAAGCCATTATTTTTATTGATAGCTCAATTTGTGTACAAGAATTAATGAAAGAAAAAAAATAATAGAACAGCATGAAGCACGTTACTACATTCTGTTTACAGGCAGGCTATGAAACTTAATTTCTGTAGACAGAGATTTTTTTCCTTTCAGTTACTAGATCACTGTTTAGAGAAAAGGTGCTACTGGCAATAATTCTTCTTCTCTATCCATGAAGGGAACAAAGACACAATCTTATTAGTTAAGCTGACTAATGAGAGACAAGACAGCAATCAGGCCCAACAAAAACAAAAACTGCTGAGCTCATGGTAGATATTTCCATCCATCACAGTAAGGAAAGAGTGAGAAACTTGAAGGCTCTTCGATGTGCCTCAAACTGTTCGTTTCTCACTTTTCCTGAAGGAAATGCAGACAAGCCTCCTCTGCAGCATTTGGGTCCTTGCATCCTCACTCGGCTGAGCCACACGTGAGAAACACGTCCCCTCCCTCCTCAGTCCCATCCAAAGTGAAGTGCCACATGGCAAGCATCCTGCTTCTTAGCTGGGCTGTTTTTCTGTCTTCATTATCTACAAGGATATTCTCGATAAATAAGTCAGAACCTCCAACCCAATATTAATGTTACTATGGTAAACTGTTCCACTGAACAGCTTTTGTGTGCATCTATCACATTGTGAGGCCCAAAAATATTCTGTGCTTAAAGAATTACTTAAATTCTGGGCAGGTTTCCACTCCCTGACATTGCCCTCTTCTTGCCCTGATTGCTAAAAACAAGCGAAGAAGAAATAAAACATAACTGAGTGTTAAACTAAATTGGGAGGGCATGCAAAGAACATCTGTAATTTTGAAGGAGATGTATGAAACTTTCTATAAGTGCTACTTATACTAGAAAGCGTGGCCTAGTCACAGCTCAACATCTAAAAAATAATATGGAAGGACAATTTTATGATGAAAACAAATCCTAAGTATAAAACAGCATTAACAGTCAGTTGAATTATACTTAAAACTTTTAGCCTACCTCACTGTTTAGTGATTCACGAAAAGCTTTAATTTGCCCACTTTGTTTATATCTATGTTAAATTCTTACACATACAGATCTCTCTAAAACTATTTTAGAAATTGTACTTGCCTGCAATGAACAACTACTGGACAAGAGCGACCCCTGTAGCACTTGTTTACTTTTCTGAAATAAAACAGACACAAAAAATTAATTAAGCATGTTATATACTGTTTCTTTAGCCAACTGTGAAAAATAAGCAATAAGAAAATGCAAATATTGCTGACTTTAAAGAAATATTCAGGTTGATAGTTTCCTAATATAGCAAGCTGTTAGGGAGATAATCTTGTTTAAAGTTGGATTCTGCTTTGCTGCCTAAGAAATCCCAGAAAACATTCCATTATTACTGTTGTCTGGACAAAATAAATGAGCTATTTTCTCAAATGGTTCACGTCTTAGCTCCAAAACTAAGATTATCTTGAGATGCCTTGATTTTGAGGCAAACTTTGAGTTCGTGAGCTTGCTCAAGGAAATATCAAGGGGCATCAAACTAAATACAAAATTAAAAAAGACAATTCCACTACACTTTGTAGAGTGTGTGCTGATCTGTAACACCATCTCCTCCCAGACAGGCAAATGCCAAACCTCCTGAAACTTGTCTTAAAAATTCTAAAATGTAATCTTATCTCAGTAAAAATAACTAAACCCATCAGTAAGCTTTGGTTCTATAGCAAAAGTCTTATATATTTAATATTTACACACTGTTGTCTTTGACAGCTTCCTGTCTAAACATTCTCAGTGGCAAGAGAATATATGTGAAATCAATCAATAAAAGTACAGCTAAAGAACAGGTCAGCTGATATGTAAACTCAATGAAAGAACTAGTGCTGAATTAAACCAAGATACTCAGTCTAAGAATAGACCCCACAAAATTGGTTTAAATCTATTTAAATTGCCTTACAAAAACCAAAATCCCAAGCCCTCTCTTTTGCTCTAGGACATATTTTGCATTTCAAGTACGTTACAGGCCAAAACCCCATAAAATATGCACACATATGTTAACAAGGCAAGATGAATAAAGGCTAAAATGGGAAAGCATTGCTTCAAGAAATCAAAACCTTTCATTGAAATTATTTGACGAGATGTTTGAATTTACTGGAGCTAGGAGGTCTCCTATAAATTCATTTCATAGGGCAGCTTCCAAGGGGTGCTCTGATAGTCCCCCAGCTCAGTGTAAGTGCTACACAGGATCCTGATAACTAAACTAAAGGGAGCTGCTGAAATTTGACAACAGTGGTGTGATGTTATTATGAATTTTAAAGCATAACTAACCTACTGAATCATTTAGTTCTTGGCTGTTCATCTATTCACTAACATCTGTGCTGTGAAAACATGCACATATCTTTAAACACTGCTTACAGTATAGCCTGAAGATGCCTGAACTTCTGACAGGGTGTTGGGATACCTGGAACTCAACCCAAATGGGCTTGGCTATGGAGGTACTGGTGATACTACCCCATGAAACCATGTCTTCATAATCTTCTTTTTGTTACTTCAGATTCTAACCAGACTTGAGAACAATATTAAGCTCTTGTAGAGATCCCCTTTCAACGTTTGAATTTAGGGACTTTTCACAATTCTTACTCTCTTGCTTACTTATGTAAATCATACTTGCAGAGACATTCTGTCTCTATTTATATTCCCTGGATGTAAGTAATTAATGCAGTAGAACAATGTTCTTACGAAATGAGTGGTAAGTCATTGAGAAGCACATGGTTTTGAAAGTTAAATGGACCATTTCTATGTCCATAAATATACCCATATGCAGGCAGTACCAAACAAAACTTTAACAACTTGGGCTACAGCAGAGTTTTCATATGAATGAACCATCCAGTTCCTGATGGGTCATATCTTGAGGATCAGCTCCTTCTATATGACATAAAGCCTGGTTTGGTTGTTTTTTTGTTTTGTTTTGTTTTGTTTTGTTTTGTTTTGTTTTGTTTTTTTAATTATTATTGTACAGTATATTTGAAATGTCCGTCTGTACCAACATCTGATAACAGTCAGCCTGCATTCCCCAACTTGCAGCTGGTCACTCTCCCCCCACCCCCATCATGTGCATCAGTAAAGAGTTGTTTTTCCATTTCAAGTATTAAATAAAAGCTAATCACTACAGAGGGGTATTTACTGTTTCTCTTTCTGCTTGTGTGATTCCTTTGTTCCTTGCGTGGCACCACTAATATGATATTTGCATGTTGGGACTAGCCATCTACCAAAGTCCTAACATAATTTCAATGACAAACTCCATCTAAATCTATCAGACCTCTCAGTAAATCAGACAGCCAGAGACACATGTTAGGGAAAGACACCTTATGTTTGTCAGTTTTATTGAAGGCGTTTCAAACATTTTCATTATCACACATTTCAGAAAACACATTAAAACAAAGGGTTTCAATCCAGCTGGTTCATAGCTTTGTCTATATATAGCTTATGAAAATATTTAGAAGTGCAGCAACATCTCATTTCATTCTTAGTTCTGGCTAATGAGAGTGAGCTGAAAATTCATCAGTAAGCAAAGTTCTTGAATGTTGAAGAAAATATATATTATATATATATATACACATATACAGGAAGAATTAACTTAGAAAGAATGATTAGTAATACAAACCAACCCTTGGCTCATTGAGTGAAAAAGAAATCATCATGCAAACCATCAGCAAGCAAAGGTCAGAGGTCGTTAGAGGCTCAGAAAAGGGGTTTCCCACATTGTCCCTGCAGCAGAGTCACAGTTTCCAATGATCACTTTTGTGACTATGCAACTGGGCTCATATTACTAGCTGCAACATCACAAAAATGACACTGGCAACCGCTAATTAGCTGGCAAAATAAGAATTTGTCCATTTTTAAAGTGAGCAGTGTTAGTAAATGCCATTGCACACAGCGAGAAGTGATAGCATAATAGATATATATTTTAAGCAAAGCCCTCACATGTGATGCTAATTATCTTTTAGCTTAGCAGTCCCTCTTTAAAGTGTAAATGTGCTCCCTCTGGGCTCAAGAAATATTTAATGACACATATCAGTGCATGACTAACAAGCTAGTCCAGAGCAATAATGATTGGTCTATTGTTCAAAATGAAATTAGGACTCCAGAAGCATTTAAAACTGACCAGTGGTTTCCGTAGTAGCCTCACCTCTCAGGGACTGTCTTTTGTACAGATTTGTAAAGGATATAGAATAATCTCTTTTTGCAATTTATTCCTACATTATAAAAGTATGATAGCTTGTTCAGCAAGGTTTAGTGTATCTGATAGATGCAGAATCATCTAAATCACTGTCTGATACAGAGTAAGAAAAATGTAAGCTTTCAGTTTTCAAAGAGACTTGCAAAATTTACTTCAATAAAAATGTTTAGGTCCATATTTCCACAGACTCTGGGCAAGGTAATTTTGGGAATCCAATTTTTCTTGGTGATGAATTATAAAAAATAGAGGGTTGGTTATGTATATGCTTAATTTCATATATGTATGTGAATATATAAATATACACACATATCCATATATATATACAAACACACTGAATGCACATAAAAACAGATAAGATTAAAAGAAATGAGAGCAGCCCCTTCCTAGCACTACCCTACTAAGAGTATGGTAGCACTGTCAGACATTTTTCTGGGGGCTTTATGACTCAGCTGTTGTAATCCAGCAGAGTTTGTACTTTAAATAGAAAGCTTCAGGTGCAAAACATGTATTGTATTAATGAATTCCAAATATTTTAGCAATAGTGCATTAGTTTTTTTGTCATTTCAAAAGAATGAAAAAAAAGAAAAACAACCCAAAGATCAGATGACCAAGAAAACTGAGATTCATAGACCAGCTATTGTGCATGCCAAAATTCCTTTTCAGGCGGAATTTTACTATGCATTCAGTACTATGAGTTCATTGTACAAAATCTGCACGTAGCAAATGATTACAGTACCCTACACTGGACTGTGAATACATGTGAAATGAACACTCAGAATTCAATTAAATCTTAACAGGTTCATTCCCATACTGGCTTAAAATACAAAGAATGGCAGCTCAGCTACTTTTCTCATCTAGTTATCATTTTTCTTTTTCAAAGTATTACACAACACTTCTTCAACATGGCTATTTAACCCTTACACAATGTCACTCTAAGAAGCGCTTTCCTGGCGACGTGAACTGTGACTTACTGTAGATCTAATCCTACAGCTCACGCAGGGACCTCAATCCTTACTGAAACAAGTCAGAGGCGAGGTGCTCTGAACTTCAGAAGTCCTGGCTGTACAGGCTCATTTATGCTCTAGTTAGAATTGCAAGCAGATTTCCCACTAACTTTGAAAAGAGCAAAGCCGGACGCTGCACTGGCTCTGTGCTGCAGCCACACACAGCTTAATGGAACCGAGTCACAATTCTCACTACAGAAATTCACTACAGGCAACTTCCTCGGTACCACAGGCAAAGGGAAATCAACCTATAAAAATCATATTAAAGTTGAACCCAGAGAAGAAAACCTTGAAAATTCAATTACAATTTCAACTCCATCCTATGGCTGTGCTTCCTTGCTCCACTACTGCTTTTGTGTTGTGACTCCGTAGAACATCCTTACATCCTCACCTAGCCATAGCTCCAAGTGACTCAGAGCAGCTGCACTCCATTACCTGACCTGCACTGTGTGAGGTGCCTCTCTGCTTTGAAAAGCCTTGCAATATGTACAAGAATACTGAGTGGATGAAGGGTGGCATTTAGTCCTAGATTTTTAAAGGTAGAATTTTGCCAACAGACAACTGTGCAACCAGCTCCTGTTGGCTGTGCGCCAGCTCCTCCCCTCGGGTGCAGATGCACAACTTCGACTGACATCAGCCAGAGCTCCCAGCACTCCTTGAAAGACACAAGTTTGGACCTTTTTGAGCGCTGAGCCCCTTCTAATCACTTTGGGGGGTTGTAGATAATATTGTAGAGCAGAGAGAACAACAGGCGATCCCACAGGCCGCTGGCGGATTGAGCACCAACTCCCCAGCCCTCCTGGAGATTCTTTTCATTAGCCACGAGCGCATGGCTGTGGATTAGCTGGTACACGCTAACACCTACACGTGATGCACTGGGCACGGTTTGCAATCAAATGAAGATTATTGCGCTCCAGTATTTATCATGCATGGCTTTAATTTTCAAATTAAAATTTAGATAGGCACAGCAAACATTAGAGAAGGTGGCAAGGACTTTCACAGCTTTTGCCTTTGTATGTTTGTATTTTAAAGCCACGCTGACTTTCTTTAAAGTTCCAAAGGGTACGCTTTGTCAACATTTTCATCTGCTTTCTCAAGTTCCACCTTCCTGCAGCCAAAGGTCTTCAGACCTCGCTGTTGGATCCTTATGAGCAAATGGTCCCATGGGAATGATGCTATTACCATATGACTCCATTGTGATTCTTTTTTTCAAGCATGCTCACACTTCCTAATTTACTTGTGAGAGTCCTGATACAAGGATCTTGGGGGAGCCACACAAAAAGCCTGGAAGTTGCAGAAATGGATAAATACTTGAAAAACAAAGAAATACAGAAGCACTGAGATTATACAAAGGGAGGAAAGGTACTGATCTCTAAACGGGAAATGAATATGTCTTAAACCCAGGCAACATCTCTGTGTGAGGCAACACTAAACATCAACCTACTGAAGATATTTCTCTCAGTTTAGCATTGTGGCATCACAGGCATCACTTTCAACCCAGAAATCTTTAAAGGACGAAAAAAAAAAAGCAGTAGTTCCTCAGACCCACACTGTTTTAAAAGAAGCGCCATACTTTGTGCTTTACCTGCGGAAATCCAGAAGTGATCTGGTGGAAGCAGGAACCCTCTGATCGTTCCAGCTGAGGAAGTGGAACTGTGTCACTGTGCGGGTCTCGTTCGTCTGCAGGTTCTTCAGGTAGAAGCTCCTCACGAGGAAATCCTCGCACCAGATGTGCTCAGAGACAAGATTTACCTACACCCACAGGAAGGAACAAACGGAGATCAGCAATTCTGGCTGCAAGTCACGGCTTCAGGATTGCAGGTGTAAGAGTTCTGGGATGAAGGGATTGCAGGAAAATTTTATTTTTATTAGCAAATTGGCCAATATGGGGTGGGGGTGGAATTGATTTAGTAATCAATATAGCTGTCAGAAAGGGGTTAGCTGCCATTGCTATTGCATTGAAAAGAGAAGAAAAATCTTGACAATATTAATGCAAAAGGAAAATTCACTGAATATAATCTTTATAACATTATGTGGATACAAAAGATATTTTGTACTGAAAATGTGCTGGGAGTTCCTTTCTTTTCAGAAATGTCCACAAATGCATTGCCCAGGCCACTCTTAGAGGTCTTAAAAATCTCAGTTAAATTCACATGAGAAGTGAAAATTTGGTTTCTTTTGCTACAAAGAAAAATAAGCACTAAAAAATGCAGCTTATTTGTAGAGCTCATCTTTTCAGAAAATTACTTTATTCCCATTTTAGTTTCAATAACAGTATTTCTTCACAATTTCTCCACATTTCTTCGTATTTGGCATTGTGGTATTATTTTCTTCCTCTACACAGCTGGACCACTGGAAAAATCTGACAGTCGTTGTCAATGTTGCATTGCAACATAACTCGTGATATGGTATTTTGGGCTAGAAATGCAAAGCAGAAAATAAAAATATGTATTTGTTGTTGTGACTGAGGCAAGAGATAAAAATAGATAGGGTTAATTACTACAGCAATATAGAGGTTTTTCTACAAAGATTTACATATGGCTACGTACCCTAAGGCAAAAATTCACTAGTTTCCAAAAATACTATTTTCCTATAGAATATGAATACCTGCTTTTGTGCATCAACCATTCAGAATGCAAAAATTGTCGTCCTTTCTAATATTGCAACATTCCGCTCGTTATTTATTTTATTTGGTGGAAACCACCTTGCTGTGAAAGCTGCACTCCAGTTTTTTGTTTTGGTTTGGTTTTTTTTTTTTTTTTTTTTTTTTTTTTTTTTTTTTTACAAATGCAAAACTCCCCGAAGGCACACCGAGTGCGTTTCAGAGTCCGCAGCTCGACCCGCGGGTTAGATCGTCTCCAGCACCATCCTGCCCCGCATGGACGCAGCCCCTGCACTTACTGTCACGTTTGCAACCAGATATTTTGTGCAGGTACCTCGTAGATGTGGTAGAGGTTTGACCCTTCGTCTGGCCAATAGTGGTGGCACTGCTTGACTCCGTTTTCCACCAGGGGTGTCAGCATGACAATAACGACACAGCCGTTCTCCCAGACCATCTGCAGACAAAGAAAGACACCGTGGCCACATTGTGACTGCCTAATTACTGCGTGACATGTATAATTACTGCACTCAGACACACAATCAAAATTTATTCCATTCACAGGAAATTTATTTCATTTTCATTAGACACTTTTACTCCGCAGCTGCTTTCAAATCCCTGAATAAACTGGCACCATATTTTGCAGGCGTCCATGAAATATTAAAGAATTTCCTGTGATTTCAATTCAGGTCACCCACAAAATCTCTCCTTGCTCCCGGTACCATGTTCAACTGCTTTTCTGTCAAACTTTTAGATCCACTAAAGGAACACTGAATGGTGCTTGCAGAACATCCATCTATTTAAGATTTGATATTTAACACTAAAGCAGCACAGACCACAGTACATAAAGTCACATGTACTGAAACCCCATGTCTTTTTTCAGTTTGCCAAGTAGCAAAAGCCATTAAAGCGCTGCATTGCTGAAACAATCATAAAAGTTGCATCTGAACATCAGTAATGAAGAAAAGGCAGGGAAAATTCAAAGCAAATCTGTTTTTCCAGGAACATTCTGGATGGAGAAGTCATCCCTCCAAATGTAGATTTATAAAAAATTCACTGCAAATGTGCATACTTTTTTTCCTTTTTTCTTTCCTTCCAGCTTTCCTTTGTTTTCTTTCTTCCCTTTTCCTTTTTTTTTTTTTAAATCTTCTTTTTTCTTCTCCCTTCTCATTCCTTCTTTTCTACTTTTTCTTTTGTTACTTTTTTTTTCCTCTCCCCTCCTCCTTTCTCTTTTCTAGTTCTGTTTTCCCCTTTTCTCCACTTTTTTTTTTTTTTTTTCCCCCTGGAGATAGAATGAAAGTCCAACTTGTGCTGCAGACTGCACTCACAGAGCACAGGTACAGCAGAAACAGAGGAAAACAGAGTATCCTCACTGCCAGCATGATCACTTAATAATTTAGACCAGCCACAGAGTAGGATACAAGGAATCAAGCACATGCTAAACTAAAGGATTTGTGGATGTCTCTCACAAACAGCAAACAAGCAGAGATGCTCTGGTCTGGCATATCTCTGTTCCAAACACAGCCCATGACTGAACAAAAAGGCTCCTATGAATTAATACCAAGCAGCATAATCACTAAAAACTGTTATTATTATGCTGTACATTGATGTTATATTTGCATACAACTTTCATTGTCTTTCTGCTAGCATATAAAATTACTAAATGAAGAGTAAACTGCTCTTTTTGTGAAGGGTTATGTTTATTTCACAGAAATATTTATAAGCAACTGCATTGACATGTAAATTTTGTCAACAAAAAAGGCCTTTGTCTAAACTGTGCAAAGATGAGATGATACATTCAATTCAAGGATTATTTTTTTAATTACATATCAAATAAAAAGGTTTCCCATTCATGGATAATGATGTTGTCTTCTCTTTTAAGAATAGCTTGCATATAGAGAAACAAATAACATTTTTCTTCCCTTTTTTCATTTTGCAACATAATTAAAAATACTTTTAAAACCAGCTTAGAATTATTTAGAGAAATGAATCTAGGGTTTACACAGAACAGAGTTATTTATCATTTTGAAAAGAAGTGGGGGAAAAAATTACAGTGGAATAGAAGAACAATCTTTTATTTTTTTCTTTTAACCCCTTAAGAAAGGTTTTAAAATAAAAATGTCTGTAATTTCCTCATCCTCATGTTAAAACCACACAGTGTCACAAAACCATTTAAACATTAAAATTATAGACACTTTACAGACAGATGTATATTTATCATTTGTATCTTTTTTTTGCACTGCATCTGTTTCAGGCCACAGCTGGAAACCTTCTTTACATGTAAGGAAGATGATACAGATTTCATTCATTCTGAAGTAGTTTCACCTTTTTCAGCCAGCAATCAGACTAAGATAAGAATTCAAAACATGCATCTTACTTTAAAACTAGCCCCACTAAATCAGTACTTTCATCACATAACGATTTAATGTGCCTCTAGAAGGTATAGAAGCTCATTGAAGCCATTACGAAAATGAGGAGAAACAGAGTTTTTATGAGTGTAATAAAAATACAATGATCTAGACCATAAACTAATCATCGAGCACTCTGCTTGTGCCACCCAAGTGTAACATTATAAAAGCCCACTCATTTAGAGAGGAATCCTTGCAGTTTGGCAACCCTGCTCATTGGTTCAAAGACGGAGCATTTCATTAGAGAGGGGCTGTCTGCATCTCTGAAGATTTCATTAAGCATAAATCCAAATGAAAGTTAATTTAAACAAACAATTTCAAAGTTACTCTGGGGTACAATATTTCTTTTAGGTCATTGCGTGAGAAGTAGAAGTCAAATCTACTAAATCAAGAAGGCAATACGACTTAGTGCCTTCATTCCTGTTACAAGCAACTGTCCCTGCATCTCCTGTGCTTAGCATTGAGATGGGATTTTCACTAAGGCTCTACAGCATTTACTTTGTTTCCTTGCTAATTTATATATTAGAATATCAAGTTGCTATCTATTACCATTTTATTTCCAAATAACTTGGAAGCAGGATGAGTCAAAGGCAATTCACAGAGTTTTACACTGTCATCTGTTCACCTCCCCATCTTTAAGAAATTGATGGGGTTTTCAGAAGCTGTATCTCCCAGCACTTCACACTCAGCTGTGCTCAGTGTCCAGAAATACCCACAAACTAGAAAGCGGCCCCAAGGATGTGTCTTTGATAAAGAAAGAACAGGTAGCCTAGACCTGGTCTGCACAATCCCAGCACAGCCTCTGGAGAAGTGCCTGTGGTTACCAAAGAGACATTTCAGCTGGCTTTGGAGAATGGTGAAAGAAGTTCAATTGCAAATATGCAGTAATTCACATATTTCTGAACTTTGTATGCTTGCACAATGTGATAGAAGAATAAAGAGAACATCAGGTCCTTAGGGCAGAGGCTCTTCTTTTCATGCAAAGCCCAGCAAAATTAGGCCTTAGACTCTAAGTGTCTATAAAAACGAAATATATTTATATTTATACATCACATCATATACACGTATATATTTGCAATACATAAAACTATATTTATTTTAATGACTTAGCACAGGCAGGTTCATCTTTGTAATTCATGGTAACACTTTCAGTAGAAGAAGAGATGTTGAATGGAGTCCTGTGAATGGGAGTGATAAAGCTTGAGTACAGGAGCTCACTGCAGAGCCTGCAGTGTATTCTTTGCTGAAAAGGGAGGACACTGCATGATTCTGTGGGACACGTCCACCTTCAGCATGCAGGCCTAGAGAGAAACATGCTAATGATCTTTAATGAGGTTCTGCTGTATGCATCATTCTCAGAACACTTCTTGGACAAGAATGGAACACCATCCTGTTCCATTTGCTGCAAATCAAAGGCTGAATCCTGCAACCCAAAGATGAGCAGAGCATTTGAGATTCTCAGAATTCCCCTGTTGATGAAATCCACCAAGTGTAGAGACCTCATGCTGTGGTTATCCAGCATTGCCAGCCCCATATAAAGGGCTTCCACATTGGGATGAATTGTATTTAGGAAGAGTTACTTGAAAAGGAGCATAGAATTGGGTTTTTCAGGTAATGAGAAAAACAAAGTCACAAATAGCAGAACCAGTGTTACAACACTGCCATAAATCTGATAAAACATCAGTTTTTGATAGCTTATACTTTAAAATGTCCTTGTTTACTAGCTTGTAAATAAAATGGTTAATATGAAGCCCCTTTCCTTTTTCAGACACTTCATCATTTTGAAGCTTCTTTTTATAATAAATGATTCTCCCCAAACTCCTTTTTAAGACATTTCTGTCATTTTTGTGATGAGGAAATGACAAGATATGAGCTCTGCCCAGACAGTTCATTTAATGGAGACCAGTGGAGAAGTTTCTAAAATGCAATGATTTAAAAGTAGAAAATAGATGGGATAATCAGTGAAATACAGCCAGTTCCCTAAATATAACACGCTAATCACACCAGCTGCTCTCTGGATGAGACCTCCAGCAAGCTACAGAATTTACCTTTTCAGTCTTTTAGGCTTCCCATACAATTGGCATAACTGGTAAATCCAAAGACTTGGAAAAGCAAATGAACCACCAAAGAAAACCCAAATAGTTTCTAAGGATAATCAAAACTCAGTATGAATAAGCTTGACTCCTAAAAAAACAACAAAGCAAGGTACTAACCCTTGCTGCATCAGATAACATTAATCCCATTTCATATTGTGAAAATAATTAACTCAACTGTGATGTCTTTCAAGCTTTAAAAAAAAAGGGAGATCTTTTAACAAGGAAAAATTGGGTTGAATCTAGATTTTTGTTACCAACTAGAGCTTCACAATGTATGCCAGTAAAAAAGTCATAAAACTTTTTTTTTGCAAAATATTTTGCTTGTAAATGACATAATTTTAATATGAAATGGGTCAAATCTGGCAAGGTCAGAACTGCTGTTTGAAAAATCCCAACTGTGCCTGATAGTTAAGTAAATCTGTAGGCTGAAAGATTAACGCTCAACAATCTGTATTTTATTTAAAAAGTATCTGACTACAGCTGGAAAAATGTCTTCAGAGAGGACCATATATAAATACACAGTTGTATTATGTCCCCTGCTGTTGCAGCAACACTTGTTTGGAAGTCATTGGGAAAGGCAAATTCAAGATGACTGCATGTGTTGCAATAATTTCTCTTTCTGCTTCCTCCTAGAGACATAAACTGCTCTTATTCTTCTCTGTAGACTCCTAACTCAAGCCTTATTATTAAATAATTTAAATATGAGCCCTGTTTAGAGTTGCACTGCTGACGAAACCACATTAAGGAGCAAAAGTCCACCAAAATCATCAGAAATTAGCTTTTCCTTTAGTACTGAAAAATGTGGAAACTAAACAATAAAGGGATACAAATTTTAAGGGACCATTTCTAAGTACCTTCTCCAACCAGAGCCATAATTGGAAGGGAGTGTGGTAAAAGCAGACTCTTTCACTGAACGCCTATGGAATTTCTAATGCCGTATTTATTTCTCATGGCTTGACAAGTTACTGGAGCTCTAGGGGCTACTGTTCTGTGCCTGTCTCCCTTGCTGTTTTTCCTTTATTAAATTAAAATATGCATATTTTACACATTGAATTGCTTTCTGTTAGTTTTCATCTGCTCTTCTTTCTGAAGGGGAGAACTGATTAGACATGCAGGAAGTCCCATTCCAGGCAAAGAAAATAAAACTTGGGAATCACAACTGCTTGAAAGCATCGTGCCTGCGCAGCACAAAATGGTGAAGAATAATTTAGTCTGTAAATTAATTTCAGCACTCACGACATGTGCTGAACTGGGAGCACAGAAAACAGCATTTAGAGCAGAGAAGGGTTTGGTACAGTTGTTCCTACTCAGCCCATGGGCTTGGAACATTGATTTTGCTGGAAGACTCATTCAGCTGTGGGGACATGGTCTCCTGCTACTGGGATTTGCCCTTGGAGACTACTGATGACTAATCCTTTTTATAGAGGAAACAGTCAACTGACAGTATTTTGTATTTCTTTTGTTGAATTCCAAATCTGGAAGAGAGAAGCAAGTGTTGCTGATTAGACATGCAAAGATTTATATGGTCCTCAAGACTGTGATTCAGGAATCAGTTCTTAATATGCTGTTGTGATTAGGGAGGAAACCAACAGTTAGTTTTTTGGACTGATGCTGATAACTTACTCCTGAACAGGGGTAGAGAAAAGTAAAAACAGTTTTAGATTAAAAAATGCAGTACTGGGGCAATGAAATGCATATGGCAGTTAAACTCCCTGGCTCATATTAGGACTATGGACTTTACTCTTGGGATCCCTTCTGTATTTTACATTTAACAGTCCTGCAATAAAAGTAAAAATAATCAAGGGAACAGAGATGAGGTTTCCCTGATCACTATGGCCACAAGAGTGCAAACCTCCACTCCGGTCTCTGCTTGCCAGCAAGACTTGGGCAGCATTAACAAGAAGGCTGAAGAGCATTTCCAGTTTCAAGACTATTTCATGTACTGACAAGTAGTGGAGGAAAGTTGAGGTAAGGAAAAGCATGGGCTTGATTGAGAATATGTAGCATGATGAAGCTTTTTCTTGCTTCCTAGAGGAGCATCCCAACCACAAAGGGGCAGCACTTGATGTCTGCCTTCCTGCTCCTGTCTGACTTGGTGCAGTTCATGAGTGGTGTCTGCTCTGTCATCCTTGCCAGAGTAAGGCATTGAGGGATCTATTTATATACATATATACATATATACATCATATAGATATATACATATATACACATATACATAATACATACATATATACATATATAATACGTACTATATATACAATAGATATATATCTAATAGATAGCTCAGGCTATCTATTGTAGCCTGAGCTACAGATCTGTTTAGACAAAACCCATGGAGTTTTCTGGTCTAAACTGCAAGTGTAGCATTTAACTGTATTTAACTTACTCTCGTGACTTACTGTTAGAGGTGCACTGTACCTTACTCAGCATTTGCAAAATGAGGAAAATCATATTTCTCTACTCCTTCTGCAGAACTTCTTAATGTTCAGATAATGATTAATTATGTTCTTCATGGATGGGGGGACATCACAGGAGCACAACAAATACTTACCGAAGTATATATATCACATATTATTTCATTTTCTAAGGCAACTAAGGCATTGGCAGGAAATGCTTGTTTCCTCCCCCTATTTCACTTAATGTGGTAAAATAAAAAAAAAAAAAATGAAAATGCACTTCCCTCCAAAAAGAAGGAGGGGAAAAAAGGGACGACATGGGTAGATTCATGAAAGAAAGACATAATACGGGGTATTTTCCAGAGGGAAAATTTATGGCCTCCTACAGAAATCTCCATTTGGAAAAGACAAACCTTAGCAGACATGCAATTTATAAAACCAGCATAATTAGGAACAATTTTTCAGTGAAAGGAGAGTTGGTTCTCAGTATCCTAACTCTTAGAAGTAGTTTCTTGCATATTATCATCCCTTGCTTCTTAGAATACTTTGCAAGTTAAGACATGTACTTCATGTCAAATATTTTGTGGAATTATAACCCAGCACATACTGAAAACAATAAAATTTTATGCCTCCAGAATTATTCACAACATGGAACTCCTGCTGTGAAAACTTGTTATAGATCAGAAATGTTCTACATCCCCTTTCTTTTGAATTATGTTCAAAGAGATGTTGAATTTTAATAGCGCTATGTGAAAGAGCTGAGTGAAATCTCACTGAAACTGCTGGACAAAATCATCACCTTTCATTCAAGATAAATGTAAGAAACAAGCAAACTCTTTTATGAAGCCTGATAACTGAAATTACAGAAGTTATCATCAAAAACAAGAGAAACATGAAGCATATGGACCCATGAGTTTCTCTAGAAACTGATATGCTTAATGCAGAGAGAGAGCATTAATCAAGGCAAGATGATTAATCCCGATAAGCAGCATAAATGTATAAAAGGAATAAAGAAACCACCAGCACAGCTCGACAAATTGTGATCCTGGAAGAAGAAAAGCTGAAAGAGAGGTTGGGGGTAAAACACTGGGTGAATGAGCTTTGGAAAAAAGAAGTTATTGACTGTTATTTGATTCTGTCTTTGTTCAAGGAAATAAAACTCTGTTCTTTCTTTGTAAATAAAATGGAACTCTATCAAAGCAAAACCCTGTCCTGAGGATGAATTTTCTTTCCAACTGAGAAGAAAACAACCCACAGACCTGACAAATTGTTTAACCACTCAGGTAAAATGGATTAATACCATGTGAGGACAGTCATCCAGTTTTCGAGAAAGGGAATCGTGAGGTGGAATTCCCACTGAACGAAAATAGAATCAACGAAGAATGTATTTCTCAGAAATAGTAATTGGCAAAAAGAGATGAAAACAAGACCAGATAAAATTAAAAGAAGACTTAAATCAGCTGGAGGCTTTTCAAAATTAATTAAAGTAGTGGCTGGAAAATTTCCAGAGTGGTCCAAGAGATGACAAGCGGGCAGAGATGAAATCTCTGCTTGAGCCGCAAACACAGAGCATCCAGACAGATTAGGAAGCCCTGTGGCAAAACAGATCAATGAGATGACTGACAACACAACTCCTGCAGGCTAGAAAGTTTTCAAAGAAATAGGTAAGCCAGGAAAGTTTAAACTAACTTGGCACTTGCTGACTTAGAGAAGCTATACCAAGAATGGGAGGAGATGGAGAAGTAAACTAGAGGGACGCAGATAGCCACGGATGTTTTTTGCCATTAGAAAAGTCAGTGTAAGACTATTGCCTTTTATAGCATTACTTTTCTTACAACATCTACAAATTCACCGTTTGCAAATGACCAATATCCAGGCATTTGTACCATCTCCAGCTCAAACACTGTGCCTTTGAAAGAAAAACAGCAATCAAGCTGATCTCTTAGGTCAACTTGGAAACCCAAATGAAGAGAAAGTTTTACAGAAAATTCTGAGACTAATGGTCAACTCCAATGGCTCAAATTAAGTGGTACTGAAGAATGATACCTGCTCTTCTCCACCCTACCAAAAAGACATAATCTTCCAAGAAGTGGTCACTAGTGAGATCAGTAGAACTAGTGCCTCTTCAGTGTCATAGTGGGACTAGGCTTGGATCTGCTCACCTGTACTAAGAATGCTAAACTACGTGAGCCTGGACCAAGCGCCATCAATGTTGTATGAAAAAGCTCTGCCCAGTTTGAGAAAGCAAAGGCACTGAGCTAACTATGATTTTTGTTTGGATCTAGGCAACTCGAATACAGTAAATGGGAATTAGATTGCTAAATGTCTAATAGCACTTACATTAAAATACTGGGCACTGGATCAACATAGCAGGTTTTAGAGAGGCCTGCCAGTAAGACTAGAAAAAAGATTGCCCAAAACTAAATTATCTGTTTGGTAAAACCTACAAAGTATTGTGACATTCCACAAATCCATTCATAGAAGGCCAGACTGCTTGCTACTGTAGAGGTAGTCACTGATTGGTGGGAGAATATAATGAAAGCTTAAGAGAAAGCTGGTTTAGAAACTATATCTGGAATGAGAGCATGAAATGTAGGCAGTCAGCACAGACCAGAAGCAGTTTGGATTTCATTGTGGATTATCAGCTGTGTTGCAAGTGCCAAGAAAGTTGCCTTACACTTTCAAGTAGAACAAAAGCTCCGTAGACGTGAGTTTTCTAGACATCAGCTTGAAATGCCTACAGGAGTGGAAACAATTACAAAAGGTTCTTGCTGGGGCAACCTCTCAGCCAAGACACTACAAGGTGGCTGCTGCCCACTCTGCACCCTGGCTCTTGGGAATCTCAGCAGCTACATCTCTGCAAAAATAAAAAGCAATACATCCAGTAAACATTGCCATGGAAGGTGACACAAAGCTCCATGAGTTTCTGTTGGATTTGCTAAAGCATGACATTGTGCATTTAGACAAGGAACAGCAGAGTAGTCTCAGATCTCTCTGGAGTCAGTCACTCTTCTCAGTATCAGTCAGAAAACTGCTTCACTGAGCACAAAATGGGGAAAACAGCAACGCAACTCTGCAACAGCTGGCAATAAGTGGAGGAGAGAGAGGGAGGAGAACCACTGAGATGATGTATCAGGAATGAATAATTGAATCTTTAAACAATCCCTGGTGGCAGCATCATGGAAGCACCATAAACTACAGAAAACTGTATTCAAGTAAATATCAACTGATTGTGCCCTGACAGGAGTTAAGACTATTTTCCATGGCAAGTTCAGGTTTCCTATGCTTTACATTAAAATGTAAATAGAAAAATAGAAATTAACTTTTCTCCTGCAACTGGGCATAAACTGCAACATGTTCAAGCCATGGATTTTGACTTGTACACTTGTACTTTCATTTCAGTGGATGCAGTGTTCTGCAAGGAGCTCATCTCTCTTGGCCTGTTTATTACATCTGGTTGATACCCAGGGCTGTGTAAAAGGTTTGGGACAAGAACCGGCACACTGAAATGTGATCTGCAGGAAGTTTAAGAAAAGTGGGTAATGAACCAAACCAGGGCACTGGCATAGGTAGATTGTTATGTTGAAGTGACAGACATCATCAAAATAAACATCAGAAAAAACCTTTTCTATAGAACCTAACAGAAGAAATAGTAAAAGAGCATCACATCAGAAATACACACAGCTACACTTAAACCAAAGCTGAACCATGTCTGCCAAATGGTTTCTGAGGAGACATTTACAACAAATCTGGTGGGGAGCTGGAGTGAACTTTCACTGATGGATTACAGGAAGAGAAATAGCAAAAAGAGCAGAAGGAAAGTGAAGAAACACTCTTCCACACAAAATAGCATGAGGAAAGAAAGTAAAAAAAGAGATCTTTTAAGTATGAAGTGGAATGCAGAAGATTGTACCACAGAACAAAGAAAACAAAGTTGTAGTCTCTGTGACCATGCAAACAGGTTGCCTAACTTTTCAAACCTGTGTGGGAGAAGAATAAAAGATATCCTTCATACTATGCTTGTATGGTTGATTCTGATTTCTGCAATGCTTACTCAAAGTGGGCTTTTTAAATGCCTTATTTACAAATGAGAATATATATTCTTCAACATATAAAGGGGCATTTACAGGTCAAAGTATACACAATGAATATGTACAAATATGAAAAAATAAACAATTAAAGCCTCGGGTCATAGAAATCATAAAATACCATTAAAGAATAGCTAACATACTACTTGATTTTGCATGTGTAACTTAACAAATACATTTTCAAGTATCATGCCTGTTAGAAGGAATCCATGTGCCAAGGAAAAAAGATCAATCTTCTCAATTCTAGCTAATTACCAAACAGTGAAGACAAAAATCACAAGTTCATTTAATTTAAGCCAGACCAAAAGCTCACCTGACTTCAAGTGCAAAGCATTTGCTCTGCCTTTCTAGAAAACAGTCTCAAAATATCTTGGACTGAACACTTCAATATCCATGCACCCAAAATCCAACAACTTTTTGGAAAATGTCCTGATTTCTCATCAGAAAAATTGTGACATGAAAAGAGTCCTCAATAGGGATCAGTTAATACTTTCTAATGATAGGTCAAGTGAAGCAGATGAAGAGATGATTTCAACTGATGCAAGCTCCTAAAATACAATGACATTTCTGAAATTGTCACACAGACATTCTCTTATCTTCAGAACAAAAACTTCTAAATTCATAATGCAAAACAAAAAATAAAAGCATATGTTCGTGTTGATAATAAGCCCCAGTTGGCCTTCTCCCCAGGCAGCTTCTGTAAACTTTTAGACACAGTTCTGCACTTCCAAAGGAATATCTAACACTCGTATCCATCACACCATCAAACACATCTATCCTGGTAATGTGTGTTGGTCCAAATCTGAGAGCTGCACCAGCACTAAAACACCTGCATACAAAGTAAGCTCCTAATTGTGCATCAATAACTACTCCATTTAGCCCCAATCCTGCAAAAAAATTCTGCCCCTACTTAAATGTATGTAGCTGGATCTTAACTGCCTGTGGTAGGGGAAATGCATAAGGATATAATCATGCTGGAGAACTGGAACACTTGTGGAATAGATTTCTATGGAAAATTCATGGCACTCAGTGTTAGGTCCTTTCTGATCTGAACAGTGACAATCAACTCTGGCTACACTCTTCAGGCCCTCTGAAAATCACTGAATCCTTGGCAGTAATTTAATTACAGAGACCAGGCACTAAATATGAATATTTTGCCCTGAGGTTTTCAGTCTAATTTTCAGATAAACTACTCCTTAGCAGGGCTTGTCTTACACATAAATGGCTTGAATATCCATGTACTAGATTTTAAAAAGACCTCTGAATTGAGGTTATTCCACCTAGAGTGATTCAAGCACAACATACTTTTACACAACTTACATTTCAAGAAGCACAGGAAAACTTGTGACATAAATTCAGTTTTCAAGGAGATGTTTAACTTACCTGCCAGAAGTCAGCAACAGTAGCAGGGAGAGGGCCCTGGGTGGCAATATATGCAGGATTTCGGGGGTCATGGTCCATCTGGAATAAGGAAGAAGAACACAGACTGGATTTATTCAAAGGAAATCCCTTGCAGTGTTAGAGAAAGAAAGCATGAGAGGGCAGAACAAGGGACTTCCTAAAGGACTGTCAGGTACCTCCAATCCTTTTTTGGCAAGCAAAGTGTTTTATTTCTATTTGTAAGCTCAGGGGAGAGGCTTTCCCCCAAAAGACTGATGACACCACATGAATATCAGCACACGTGATGAACAATGTCCCATGTCCTCAATATGCAGAGTAAGATCATTTATGGTGCCTGACAAAGGCATTTATTGGAGATCAGTACTCGTGGTTTCATAGCAACCTAGAAGCCTTTTGAAACATTTTTCTACACTGAATGCTAAGAATGCTCCACACATCTAAATATGTTCTCCATTTCCACCATGCTAGTCAAGGGCACATGTAACTAAAAAACAGCAAAAATGGGGAACAAATTCAGTTTCTGGCTTTTTCTGGTTAGCTGATTTATCTAAATGCATGGATTTGGCCTCAATGGAGGAAGTTCTGCTTAAAGACCTTAATTATTATGTTTAATTCAAGGAGCAGAAAATTCACTGAGCAGAAAAAATAAAGAATCTAAGAAACAAAGCCATCAGGAGTAAATAGGATTAGCGTGTTACAATGAATGTTTTCGAACTGATGGGTGGTTTTCTTGGTTCTAAATCTTAGGACCCATTCTGCTGAAAAAGAAGATCTGCTGATAGGATTAAAAAACAAACAAACTCTTTCTAACCCTGAACTGGGCAGGACAAAACTTTGAACATAAAGAAAAGAGACCCATTTCACCTCTGTGTGGGTTTGACTCAGTGACACTGAAGTTGGTGAGAGTTAACTTATACCCATGTAGCTGAAGGCAGAATTTGTCTCAATACACATTTCTGTTCTATAAGTAAAGATCTGAATAAGAATGAATGTGAGTCACATTTGCATTAACAAGCATCTCCTGAATTTATTCATAGCCTATCAAAATTTTCAGTGATGGTACATGTCAGCGTAAAAGAAGGCACCTCATAATTATGTGCAACATAAAAGAGGGAAGAGACGTAAAAGAACAGATGTAAGTTATTCTAATGGAACAACAATATGATGAATGTTGCAAAAAGGAAGAGAATACTTTTATGTTTCTAATTTTCTGATGTATAATTAAGCTGGACTTAATATTAAAATTCTCCATGACAACACAACACAGGTAAAAGTCACTGAATCCATTTGGACTAAAAGCTTACTTCTGATTCACCACCCAGAGTTATAAAAAACCTTGACCAGGATGTCTATAATACCATCATTTTATTCCAAGTTTCACTGGGATGCTTCTCTTATCAGCAAATAAATCTTCCCAACAAGCAATTGCTCACAACAAATTTCAACCTTGCTTTCTTTGCCTTTTGACAAAAGCAATTCTGATAGCAGGACATTTGCTACTGTGGGTATTTTAAGACCAAGGAAAAGTAGCTTTCTTCAGAAATCAGCATTAACAAAAAAGCCCTTAGGAAACATTTCAAAAGGGGCAACTTTTTTTTGTTTTGCTTTGCTTTGCTTCGTTTTGTTTTGTTTTGTAAGAACTGAGACATTGAACTAAACACAGCTGAAAACAACAGCAGATGTGATCAAGCAAAGTCAAGCTTACAAGCTGGGGATTTTTTATTCTCCATTACAGTTGAAATGATTTGTTGTTGTTTTGTTTTGAATCCCAAAGATCTACAGGATTTAAACTTGTGGTGAAATGATTTCCTATGCTGGAACTAAAAATATTAACTTAGAAAAACTGACCGACACCAAGGAGGTTATGCTAGTCCCAGTGGAAACTGTTGTGGGTTTCATCCACTCAAAAATGATGTCACTTCTCCCAACAGGCTAGAGCTTGGCTTGGAAATGTAACCAACAGTAAATACACCAAACTTTAGAAAAAATAAAATTTACTTTGAATTCCTCCAAAACAATATTTTTTTTTAATGTAGACATGCCAGAAAACAAAGGCAGAAGAAATCAAGGATGATGCAAATAGTGCTGTCATGGAGGAAATACGTCTCAACATTCAGCTGATAAATCAGGAATAGGCCAATCTTGGCATTTCAGCATTAATCAACCTCTGTCACAAAGGTGCTTGTTGGAACGTGGCAAACATTACAACAAGCCCAGAGTGGTGAAGTATATCAGCAGTTTAACAATAATTCAAAAGACAATTACAATTATTACATTCCAAGCACATTGTGTTGCACAAAAAAAAAACAACAAACCAAAACAATTATGAGCAGAAACTCTTCTTGCTTGGAGCAAACAGAAAATGGCAGAAAATACTATCACACTATTAAATGATCTTTAACTGAACAAAAATAAGAGCAAAGTTTAAACTAATTAAATGAAATTCCTGGTTTCATCAATTTTGTGTTACATGCACTGTTTAAAAGACCATGTATTTCAAGAAAAGTGTGAAAAATCCCTAGTCTGGTCACATTCAATTTAATGTGAGTAGGTGATGGCAAGGGACAGCTCTTGAATGTTCTTTCTTTTTTTCTTTTTTATTCTCTCAAGGTCACCAAGAACACCAAGGGCATCTTAATCTACCAAAGTTAACAGAAGTTTGAATAAAGAAATAAAGTCAGTAATGGGTTTTAAACTAACTAATCAAGGATAAGTGAGAGGTTTTTTTTTTTTTAATGTCAGTACTCATTACCTTCTTTCAAGGATCCCTCAGACTTCTCACTTCATGAAAATAAAATAGAAAATGTATTCTCCAGAGAAAAATGGAGTACTCCAGACTCCATACAATCAAGTATTAAAACAAAAATTGATTGTTTGCTAACGCTTTACATCAGAACAACCTTCAGAAATCATCCTAATAGCAATTGTTCAAAAAGAACATGATTTTTACCTCTATTTCCACATCAAAGCATCAAGTTCACAAGGCTTATATCAGAATGGGATTGAACAGCCATTGTTGGAAAGAAAAACCTACAATTATTACAACTGTTCTACGACAGTGGAATTCTCATTTTCTGCTGCAGTACAGCAAAGGCAAGTCTGGGATAATGTTTCTATCTATTTTTCCATGATTTTATATTAGGGGTCAAGGATTACTATTACTGGCCATGCAATTGATTGCACTGATTTCCATCACTACCTGTATCAAAAGCAAGTGAAAGGAAAAGGAGGAGCACTGAGATTTCTGCTTGGAAAAGAAAAACTGGAGAAAACTTTAGTGGCACAACTTGTACTTTCCTACAGGGCTCTGCAGTATAAGCTGACTTACAGTACCCTAAAGTAGGAAAATATATGAAGAACATTATCACAACTGGTTGCACCTTGTTAATATCAGACCAGGATTCCACCTGTGCTTTACCACAGAATAAAAGCTCATTCTTCCTTCCAGAGTTCTATTATCCAGCTGCCTTATTCGAAGACTTTTCAAGGATTCCCTGAAGAATGCTGAATTTTTGTTGAGTTTTTGATAGAGATTGTGCTGCTGCACGATTTCACTGATAATGCTGATGAAATACAGAAAAATCAATACATTGTGGGAGTAAATCCTTTAGAGTGGTACATGTAGATTCTTGTTAAGCCGTCTTGTAAAACTACAAACTGAAGTAAAAGTGTCAATGGGCATCAATGACCATTTTGAAATTGCATGTAAATGATAATACTGAATAATTCCTTCCCTTTACCTTCCCTTTCAGCTTGTCAGATCTTTACATTCCATAGAGAAAGATGCTGTGTGAGATATGGTCTCAGTCACACCATATTTACCTCAATCTAAATCCTCTGAGTCCATCTGAAATATTCCTGAATCATGAGATGAGAACAAAATCCAGTGTAGACCAAATATGACAAAAAGGAAGTTGAAATCTGATTAACACCTTAAATTTTCATACGGATTCAAGCTTCTGTGTGGTTTCCAGACTTAATGTGTTTACAACACCAAGAAAATCTACTTCTATGCATATATTTATTACACAAAGTATAGACAGTCTCTAAAAGAAGTGGTTTTGTTTTTACAAAAGAAAGCATATCCAGCAAATGCAGATGAACTTTGTAATCATTCACCTCAACATTAAAATTAAAAAGTCCTCATCTTCATGTTTGAATTAAAATTTAAAACAATTTTTAAATCCTTCTTTGTAAACCCCTAATGGAATGAAAAAAGCAAATCTGGTTGCCTATGCCATTATGAATTTCAGAGTCTATTCTTGCTGATGAAATTTGTATGCTGTATTTGAACAAACTGTCATGCTAATGACATTCCTCAGTCTGGTGTCTTCAATAATAAGCATACGGAGTTTTTAAATGTAGTTGATGGGATTTTTTCTCTCTCAGACACCCTATGAGGAAAAACAGAATTTCCCATTTACTTTCATGACCTCTGATTTAAAAGCAAAGATTGCACATTATTTACTACTGGATGATTTTCCTGAAATTTAATGAGGACTAAGTACAAATATGACAGAAGTAATTATCACAGTTTTATTCTGCACAGTCAGGGTCTCCTTGTGCTGTAATTGCAAGCCTTTCATTCAGCTGCCGATACCAGAGTTATTATCATAGTACTTCATGTTATTTCAGAGAAGAGGGAAACAGATTTCTACCTCACTTTTACCCTGCAAATTTATCCTAGGGACTCATTTTTCCTGGCCTCATGCTACAGAGAAATAAAAGACATATGGGAAGAACTTGGACTAAATCTTTTCTGATTCTCTTCACCCATTCCCAGCTGCAATGAGGCCACCAATATAACCCCAGTTTTCACATCCTACTGTGAGGTATTGAGGTATTGAGGGGGGGCAGCATTTTTTAAAAGGAAGAAACATGTGGGCAGGTGGCCAGCTCATTGTCTAGCACGGAGATTTTTTTACGGTGTGCTGCTGCACTCATTTAGACTTCAGTGAAGGTTGAATGAGCCCCAGCTGGAGACTGGACCACTGACCCAGAAGCTGGAGATACCCAGCAACATGTACAGGACTGGCAGCCTCCCTCTCTGAAGCTCAAACATAATTACTTTATTTTACACTCTTCCTGCACCAGAGAGCTCCCACACGTGGGGAGGAAAAAGCCTCTTCCAGTCAGTTCATCCTGTACTG
Organism: Phylloscopus collybita; assembly: GCA_027886175.1. Lineage (NCBI taxonomy): Eukaryota > Metazoa > Chordata > Aves > Passeriformes > Phylloscopidae > Phylloscopus > Phylloscopus collybita. The sequence continues at coordinate 7,644,022 of JAJNNQ010000002.1, forward strand.
ATCCTGTGCTGTCCATGCCCATCTCACAACAGTGCTCACTCCTCACCCAGGCACTGCAAGCAGCAAATGCACCAGGAGCATCACTGTATTGACAGGACAATTACTGTGGTTATTTAAGTTGAAACAGTCTGAAAGGAAGAAATGGTAGGATTTTTGTAAGAGTGAGTCAAAGTAGTTGTACTGATACTCCACATCCACTGTGTGCTTACATGGACACTGACTAAATGTGCTACCAGAAAATATCTCAAGTAAACAGCAGTAGAAATAGCACATATGTCCAACTGAGGCTTCACTAGCTGTATAAACACAGTAAATACTGCAGAATCAAGTGCCCAATTCAATATTGCAGTAGGCATTTGAAGTGGTGACAACAGAGACTGAATATCTCTGCCACTTCTATATTCGACCTCATTATACAAAAACTACACCATTAACAATATTAACAAATATGTTTACACGAATGTGAGGATATTTAATTTGGCTCAAAATTCAGTAGTTTGCAGGGAATGGGCTTGCAAAGCAGGGATTTCCTCCTATCAGCCCCCCACTGCATCACCTTCCGGAAACACAATTTGATCTGTTGCTTTCAAAACAGCAAAATGACTACTGGCTTAGTGGAGCCAACTCACATAACTAACTGGAGCATCTCTTTCCTTGGAATAGCAGGTCTACACAAATGTCAGCTGTGGGACTTCTCACAGTAGGGTCTCTATCCTACCATGAAGAAGAGGAACTTGAAGTTTTTTCTTGGCAGTTTTTCTTGGCTATGCAAGTTATTGGGCACTTGTCCCAACCTAATGAAACACTTGTTTCTTAGAACCCACTTATTTCTGGGCATAGAAGTATTTCTGTAAGAGATACCAAGCCATAAGAATTTTTGGTTCATCAGTGTGACTTGTATTAACAGAATTCTTGAGTGTGGGAAAATTATGAAATAGAAATACATTCTAACCCTGCAGAAGGACTCTTAAGAGCTGGATGGAAAGGCAAGATTTCAGCCCTTTGCAAGAACAGAAGAGTTAAAGCTGTGGGAGCAGGGACCCTGTGCTTTCATGAGCTGTGGGCATCCTGATAAAGCAGACCTCTTTCCAGTTTTGTCAATGGGATATCTTAGTCCTGTTTCTTCACTCCCAACAGTACTTAATCTAATACTTTACTCTTCAGTGTAATTAAAGACATAGTTACACTATAATCCAAAACTACAATTGCAACAGACATATACACACATGCAAGGATTTAACCCCTTCTCCAGCCAAATTTGTGTACTAAAACTAGTTAAGATGTGTCTACACAGACTTTTGGGCAGGTTATTCAGCTGTTAGAAGCCCAGTTATTCAGTAAAAAACCCAGAACTTGTACTGCTGTCAACACTGACCCCGACTTAGCACTGTCTACAGATGCTGTAATTCCACTTTGATACCACGTTGTTGCCATGTGAATTACAACCAGGCTCTTGCAAGAATACAGTATCTCACTTCCAGTTATCACCTCCCACTCCTGTCCTTCCCACAAAACCTCTCATTTTCTACTATCAGACGAAGGCTTGACCAAACATAACTCACCAGCTGGGTCCTGGAGACACAAACAGAGCCCTGGAGTTGGACCACTGTGTATGATTTTACAAGCAGGATGCACATTCCTTGGAACACGACCTACTGTGATCCCCTGATCCTGGTGCAAGGTAGAGCTTGGTCCAGAGACATACCTAAAAGCAGTCTAAAAACTCTAATCTGTGCCTGTCAACTTTTGTCCTCTGAAATGGAAACTGGCAATCCCTCAACATGCAGGTGGCTTTGGTTTCCCCTCTACCCTAAGCCAAAGACAAAAATATCCCAAAGGTGTTTTTTGGCTTCTGTGTGTTTTTCAACTCTTTGAATAAAGCACTTTTATGTGTTGAAGGAAATGAAGCTTTGAACTCTGCTGAAACAAAGATCAGGGAACAGTTTCTATGTAGCTCTTGGGTTTTTTTAAGCAAAAAAAGTATTGTCAACAACACTGGAAGGAAGCAGCCTGTAATTTCATGCTGTTGCAAATTGTCAGCTGCCTTGCCCACACAAAGTCATTTAACTGGGGGAGTGATACTCCCCAGGAAAATGAGCCAGTAATGGCAAATACAGCCCACTGCTCTGAGATCTTATTCTCCCTCCTAAGTTCTTTCTCACAGCTGCTCTATAATAACTTTTTGGTTCCTAATTAATACGAATAAAAACTGTGAGAAAAAGCGACTGCAACACCAGCAGTCCAGCAATCCCACAGAGGTCAAGGACACAGTGCCTTTCCCCCCCTTCACTTTTGGATTTCCTGACACTTCCATTGAGATGCTATGACAGGGCAGTGCCACTGGCATTACCATACCTGTTCAGTGTCTACAAATGGAGACCTTTTCTCCCTATCACCTTTCATGGACGAGAAGAGGATTCACATTCAGCTCACACATTCACGGGAAACAGCAGCTGGGCCACACTGGAGTATCTGGACACAAAAATTGAACTGACCTACTTTGCAGCTGGAACGAATACACAGGGGCTAGGGGATCTTGTTCTTGCTTTCCAAACAGCAGGCTCAGAGAAGAGCCAGGAGAGCTACAGAACCACCAGACAGTGCATCACTAGGTCAACAGGGGAAGAAAGGTTAGAGAAAATGTCACTTCCTAATGCACAAGAAGCTCAGAAGTCTGTGGAGCTCAGCTCTCCATGCCTGCAGAAACCATTCCTCCTACTGTAGCTAGTAGGACAATGCAAAAAACAACAAGCTATTTTTACCTCTTGGGAGAAGGAAAAGCTCCACAAAAGTAAAGCATTGAATTTTATAATCTATAAGTTAATAACATCTAATATTAAGTACAGAAAAACTGACAGTATAACAAGATAGAACAAAGGTTATCTAGTGACTTTTTCTTAGTAAATAAACTTCAAGAGTATTGCATGCACATACATTTCTCTACAATTTGAAAGGACAGGCTGAACACCAGCACTGTGAGGTGCTCACAACCTGAGATTAGCAGTGGGGTGCCTGGAGTGAGCCTATTTTGACAACAAGGAATGGCAAGGATCAACTGTTGGAATACTTCTCATAGGTTACCATACTTACAATTGGACTGGCGTTGATGTAGTCTGAATTGCCGTGGCTACTTTCACCTTTCAGACATATCCTGGAATGGTCATCTGCAAAGGAGAAAACAAGGTAAGTTTCTATAACCACTATTCTACCTATTTTATGTTAGATCAGTTTACAGGTAAATATCAGAAAGGGCATTTCCTTCTGACTCCCAGCCTAGCCATAGGGTTGATACAGCCACAGCATCACAGCCTGACCCAGGAATGATGCAATGGGATATTCCAGAAGCTCAGTATCACAAAGACTGTCTTCATGAGATGCACTGTGATGTGCTACAATCTCTCACAGCAAAAAGGGAATCTCTTCTGTTCAGGGAGTTTAAGATTTAAATTAGGCAATCCACTAGAACCCCCTAGTATTATAGCAAATATAAAATATTCCTGTGCTTGCAGGGTCATGGAAGAGGGAAGCTGATGGAACTTTATCCACCTGGCTTCTCTAAAATATGAACAGCAGGACCATGGAAGTACAGCTGAGAGCTAGACAGTTACTCTCTCCTCATCAAAGACCAGTGCTGTGTGGTGCTCCACTAATGACATGGTGAGACAATATGACTTGGAGATGATCATGGGAGAGGGAAAATGCCAACAATTTCACTTAAAGTACAACTGGAGCACAAACAAACATCTAACACTGCTGTTAATATAGCTACTTCAGATACCAGTAAAGAAAACAGCAGTTCTGGACATAGGAGACTTATGTTGTTTGCCCATCATTAAGATTATTTTATCACTTTTTAACTTGTAATTTTACTGGTGCTAGCTCAATTATATTTAAAGCTGGTACACCCCAAACTCTAGTCCTTATTTTATTTTTTAATTATTTCTACACCAGAACACATATAATGGATGGGTTTTATTTGTCTATACAGGCAGAGACAATGCAGGTGTCTGCATCTCTTCCAATCATCCTGACTCACTTTCTGTTATGAGAAAAGAGATTTTTCTACGGGATGAATGATTTAATCCTGATTTATCTGTCACAAACAGGCCAAATTGTGTTCAAGAAATCCCATTTCTTTCCACTGACTAAAGAAAGCAAGCCCAGATCACACTCAGATATTTTGAGAGATGTTTAAGTCTACATATGAATCTCAAATAATTTGTACCTGATATATAACCAGCACAATTTATACTTCTCAGGAAACCTACTCTACACAGTATATGGTAGAAAGAGGTTGTGGAGCTGCCCTTTCTGTTACCCTCTAGAGCTGAACACAGACACTGATGTTTTGAATGGATTGAGGATCGTTCCACTGACTTTTCAAATAGACAAAATAAGAGTACATTGTCTAGTGGCCTCACTACATCACTTAACATCAGGATTCCAAGTTGGCTGTTAAGAGCATATCATTATTTTAATATTGAGGAATAATAAATAGAATTATCAAACGTTCTAAGGACCATACAGGAGAGTTTGGGCTCTGCTTAGGTTTATTCAACAGTAATTCCACGGCAGTCCAATAGATGAGCAAGACAAAGAGATGTTTGTAAGAGTGTTGTTTATTGTCACTCAATCTCACCCAATGGCAATCTTCCCCTGGAATGAGATTAGTGATGAAAAAGTCACATCAATTAACTGAAGATATATTCTTTACTATTCACATAAAATTACTGTCCCTGCTAAGGTTTGAGGATGAAGAAGAAAGGGAACATGTTTGTGAACATTATTCATTTTCACCCCACTTTGGCACCAATGCACAAAAAAATCCAGAACATAAACATGAACTTTTGACACCTGAGATCTTGGGCTACCCAGTATTTTTTATAGAAGGCTTTGCAATGAGCGTTGTCACAGAGCACTTGAAGAACTGCATCTCTGAAACCTTCTGGCTTTGCAGGAGATACACAGGTTACACACAATTAAAGTGGTCTCTCACCTACCTTAAGCTAAGCAAGCACTCAGGGTAAGCCCTGTTCATTGAACAGCAAAGGTGTTTGAACTAATCACCAAAGGAAACGTGTGAAATGTTTTCAAATCGATGAAGGAGAGAGAGCAGACAGTGATTCATCAGTATTTAGCAAACAGATGTCAGGTTGACTCTCCAATAAGAGTCAGGTGTGAGATCAGTAACTTCACAATCTTTTTTTTAAAAAAACCAATTTTTTACCCAGACCCTCTGATTTAGTGTGCCATGTCATTATCTTGCTGTCTTGAAGGGTTTATCAGAGGTTGAGACATGCTAAGGCTTTGGTAGTGAAAAGGTGTTGAGACTTTGTTCTCAGAAAAAACAAGTGTACAAAAAAGGTTGTGCATGTTTTTCTGCATATATCAAGAGTTTGCACCCATGTGTGCTTCAGTTGCAGCATCAAACATTCATATTGACAATGAACAGATTGTGCTTGTCTATGCCTGTTATCACCTCAAAGCTTCTAGGAAGTAGCATAATAGCTCTTCTGAAACAGGCAGGGGAGAAAGAAAAGAAAAAAAAAAAACAAAAAACAACGGAATACCATGGACACCAGATTGTTATGTTAACAATGAGCAACTATGGGGAAAATGCTGAATGTATAGCTTTTTTTTTTTTTTTTTTTTTTTGCAAACTGCTTATTGATTATATGAGAAGCAGGAGAGCAGGAAATACAAGTAAGGAACGTATTTCAGAAAAGGAAGATGCATAAGATCAATCTAAACAACAAGAAAGAAAGATGAATGAAGAAATAGGAGAGGAGAGGGGTGGTAATAAGGAAGTGAGAGAAAAGACAAATGCTGCTACTGCAATCTGGCCAAGCTACAACTTGTCATCGTTTTAAGTATCTACAATAGCTGCTGCTGAATGCTGGACTGCTTTGCATTTCCTATTGCTCCACCCAAGCCACAGCTAAAAGAAAGTAAAATGTATAGATGGATACATGTGGCAGATAGAGACTTCCTCAGCAGGAAGGTTTATATTAACCTGTAGCTCTGGAGAAACGCAGCACAATGTTGCATTTTATGTACATGTAAAATATAAATTATAAAGCAGAGAGGCTAGAGCATCAAGAACACGATACAAGCAAACACACATGAGTTTGTAGTATATAAATCTCAATTTATAGATTGAAAAAGCGGTGTGTTGGTGTCTACACATAGATATCTTCATGTGAAGTGGTTAGTGGAGCTTGATTTAGGTGGCTAAACATGAACATGGACTGTTTGAGAAACTGTAGGGTAGATGAGACATTGCACAAGGAAAACAGACAGGACACAAGACCCCAAGACTTTTACCCTTTTAGACCAGCATCTGAAGCTCACACAGGATACACAGTGGCATCCGAAAACTATTCATTTCTCTATAAACCAAATACCAGCTTTGGCCATTGCACAGCTCTCCTGATTTCACCGCAGTGACTGGCTCCTCACTGGCTGTATCAGGGCCTTTGACACCTGGCTCATATGGAGGCAGCTGCATGGAGACACTTAAATCGAGGCATCCTGATCTACACTCTCACAGATTCATGCCCAGAAAACCTGGTTTCAATGCCTCAGTATAGGTTTCTACTGATATTTGAGAGTCCTAAGGACACTTGGGCTAGCAGGCAGGAGGGTCACAAGTCCCCCACATAGCTGGTGTTATAACTATCAGTTCTGCCTGGGTACCTTGAGTACTTTAGGCATCTCAAACAACACTGGATTCCTGTGCTTAAATGACTCAGTTAAGCATAAAATGTCACTACTATCTGAATTATTAAACAGTGACCAATATACAGTAGTATGTCACCTCAGCCTTTTACTACTCTTACAGTGGCCCTGCAACTTAATGAAGATTATTTTTGTTGTCAGATGGAGATTGAAATCTTGTAAAAGTAAGACTCACATTTTCCCTCTGTCTTTTGTTTCCTTTTAATCAGATACTTCTGAAGGAACAGAACAAACAAACATAAGGTTGAAAAGAAGGAATATGGGCAACTTTGGGTTGTCTGAATCCAGGCACCACAGAGTAAAGCAAATCCTACAGCAACCAACCTGGCACATCCTGCCTGGATCATCATTTTCTTCCTTGTAGATTTAGACTGATTTTTTTTTTTCCCCATACAAAGCACTACACAGAGCTCCACCAAATTAAGAAAGTGAAGAACTACTGAGCAATGAAAGTGGTGCTGCCTGAAGGCTATGGAGAATCATAACCTGCTGATTATCATTATTTGCCTATATATGATCTGCAGAAAATGGAACTTTCTTTGCTCTGAATTGCTCAAGTGCATTCATTTCAGAGCACTATTTGCACATGCACTTGTAACATGGGTAATGCACACAACCCTCTGCTCAGGGGTTCCCATCTTTGGTGCACAACCCCAGGCTGTGCTCTAAAGGCAAACAAGCCTCAGATCTGGGTGCATGTTCTGCCCCTAAATGCTTGGCTTTCTTTTAGAGGAAAGGCAAAGCACAGAGAGAAGCACGTTGCTTAAATATATACCATGACCCATGGACATGGCTATGGTGGACAGTTTTTGATAGATGTTCACCACAAAAAGTTGTTTGCCAAATGTTTAAAATACCTGCATATATTCATGGTGTACATAAACAGAAACATACAGTACTGACTCTATTGAGATGGGTTTATTTTTCAGAGATGCAAAAAGAGGAAAAAAAATTGGAAAGCTCTTCTTGAGCTGCTCATGTATTCATAAACAAAACAGACATCACTAAATTATAGCACTAAAAATAAACACCGGTGCTCTAAATTATAGCAATCTGCTTCTTGATTGGATAAAAGGATACAGTTTTGTTAATCTAGAAGGTCCAGGTAACTTGAATTGTTAGTATTTTTTAAACTAGTCATTACTTAAGTGCAGTGTCATGGTGTTCTGCTATCAAGTATTTTAAAAGCTGTTTGTATAGAATATAAAATAGAAAAGTTAGGTACAAGAGTAAGATATGATAAAATCGTGATGGTGATAATTAAATCAGTTATATAATCAGTAAAATAATATTGTATTACTTCAAGACTGGCTCAGAAAGAAAAACACAAAGCAAATACAACGTGATATTAAAGCTCATTTCAAGCCTTTCTAAGAGGAAATCTTCTACGTGAATTGGCAATCCTGTTCTACCTTCTCAAGGTGATTATGAATACAAAAGGGGTAAGGAAACACTAACAAGGCATTACTCTGTGAGAATACACAGAATGTAGCACAACTCTGTAGAATATCAAAAGCACATCAGGTTTGCTTCTTCATACATTATGAAGCAAATCTATGGCTTTTTTGCTATAGTTTCAATGTCTAACACAGTTAAAAAAAAAGTGGGCAAACTGGGCCTTCTCATATCAGTCTAATCTTAGAGTCTAAAACAAACACCACCTTATTAAAATTTAGTATTGTTTAAACTCTATGCCATACTTTCCACCCATCAACAAAGTAGTAAGTAGTTTAAACATTATAACATGACAGCTGTTTACCAGTGCACAGCAACTTCAGAAAGTGAAGGCAGGTAATTCTGTGCAATTCAGTCAAAAAGGAAAATTTCCAGTGCACTAGTATTTGTAAGAGAAGTTTCTGCATTGAAGAAACAAAGCAAATGTATCATCTTACCCTTTTAAATGTACTAAAATACTTTAGGTAAAAAATTAGATAAATTGCAGTCACCCTATCCGTGTCCAAATCACCTTCAGGCAGCACTGATTCAGTCTAGACCCAGATATGGGAAAAAACAGGCATAACAACATGCCATGGAAGAAGCAATGGCAGAGAACCAAAGGCTGGGCAGTGCTGGCTGATACATCCACACAGTACAACGTGATGAAAAGAGACAGACTACCTGTCACCACCCCTGAGTGTATTTAGAAGACTCAGATGTACACGTGGTATTCAGAGATGTGATTCAGTGGTGACTTTGCAGTGCTGGGTTAGCACTGGATTGGGTTAGGACTGGACATGATGATCTTAGAGGTCTTTCCCAACCCAAATGATTCTATGACATCCAAGCTAAAAACCTCTGCTCTTTAGCACTGTCACAGCCATGATACTTCTGGATTCAGAGGTAGAAAAGTCTGGCCTGAAGGTTTCTATCCTTTAGCTCATCGTATCGTGAAGACACAGTTTCTACATCAGTCAAATAACCAGCACCAATTTCTGGCAACATCTGTAGCTCCCATGCTGTCTCTGTAGCAGCAACCAAAACCAGTCTAGCTTAATTTATGAGCAGGAACTTGAAATATCTGAAGATGGTCTGACTGTAAGTCCATATTGATAAAACACTTTAAGCAGGAAGATTAACTTGGATCAATAGGTATTTTCATGGAAAATTTTCACTGCCTATCATGTCAGTTAAGTGCTGCTTTTTTTCCAGGATGTAAAAGGGCATAGAAGGCTTGCATTACTTCAACTTTCATGGTGACTTCTTTAGAACTTCTCAATAAGCCTGATCCCAAACCACATGGAAATCAGCAAACTGCTGCTGTTTCCCCAACAGGCTTTTGACCAGCACCATATTTACTCAGGAGAATTAATACTGCCAAGTTGCTGTAATCCTCTCCTGAGCAGAAAAGTATTGCAGAAAGAGCCACTACATAAACAAAAGAGACAAACCCCGCTGAAGCAAATATGCAGGGACTGATGGGCTCAGTTAAATTATCATGTCCTTCCAAAGAATCTCACTCTAAATCTGGCTATGACATTTACTCAACGTGTTACCTGTCATTTCCCCATTTCTAAAGGAGGAATACTACTGACTCAAGACTCTTAGGGAAAATTAATGTTTTCAGGGCACTTTAAAAATTAAAGCAGCTATATATATTTGCCAAGCTATCCAGCTGGATTGTGGGCACACTGACTGAGAGCATTTTGGTTGCTGTGGACTGTGCATATATTCTCAGTTTCATTTTTGTTTCATTGGTTGCTTAATGAAATATGTGTCCCTACACTACCAATGTAATCCATGAGATATATATGCTTGCATAGGAAAAATATGTTACTCTTATTTCAAGCTCAAAAGATGGTTGCTTACAGGAAAGAGCAGATTCTAGGACTATAAACAGCAGTTCCTCTTTTTTTAATCATTACTTTTATTTTTGTGTGCTTAGAGAAGTCTTGCAGAGAGAGGCCAATTTGCAAACTTATCCGCTGAAGCCTAAAGGGGCTCCTTCAGTACAGCTGAGTATCTGATCCACAGATCATCTAGCTCTGCCTACAGATTGCTGGTATATACTGCTGGATGGACAAGAGACCAACTTGTCTTGGTCAGAAGAAGAAGAGACTTCTATTGAACAGCTACAGATGTCACTCTTGTACAGACAGTATATTCCAGCACTGAAAATCACTCTGGCTATGGAATTCTGTGAGACAGCACAGCTGCAGCAGCAGTGTTATGGGGCACAGTTGTGCACTTTTGTAACATTTATGCAACAAGGAGATTAACAGGGTCTGATATGACAACAGGACATGCACCTGGCCCACAGCTATAGCCACAGATTTCCAGTACACACAGAAACCACTCCACACCGTTTACCTGCCTTCTGCAGCTTTCACACCACTGTGCAAAGGATATTGGGGAATGTACCAAGAATTTGAAATGCCATGATGCAAAGGGAGGGGTACGTACAGGGCACGACAGCCTGTGAGCGGTTCTTCTGGACATTCTCCTCCTGCTGTGCTGCGCTGCTGTCGTTGGGCTCAGCCTGGTAAGCACACAGGGCTTCCCACTCCTTCTCCAGACGATTCTTGTTCTTCAGGTGATCTTCCATGTAGGACTGGAATTAAAAGGATACTGCATTAAGCACTGACTTAGCTAGGCTGAAAGCTAAGCTAAAAGGATGTTTCTCAAAGCACGGGAATCCTGAGCTTGGGGGAAAAGAGAGGCTCAGTTTTAAGGTTCATTTATATACTTAAGAGAGTTAACTTAAAGCTTATTCGTGCAATAAAAAATGATAATTATAAAATGTACCAGTGCTAACACAGAGGAAATGCATGAAACATCCACTCCCTGAGCTTTAGGAGGAAATTATTTCCTCTTCAGTACCTAGAAAACATAAGCCCAAATGTCTCTTTCATCAGGCAATGGAAAAGAAACAAAGTTCCATTGACAAAAATTACTACAGACAACAACTTCTGTCAAAATAAAGGATTTTACAACTAAAGTTCAAGCACATAGGCACATCACAACAGTGATAGAAATGTTTAAAAGAATTAAAAAATTGCCAGGCTGAACTGTTGTGGCTCAAGCACTGGGTCCTCAGAAACTCATCTTGCAGATGAACTGGCACAGAGAGGGCCTTGAACTGAGGAGGTGTTGTTAATTAATATTAATATGTTGTTAAGGATTGTACATTGCATTCAGTTAGCAGTATTGGGAAAAGCATCACCAAAGAAAACTGACTGTGGCAGGAATGGTGGGCCATCAGAGTATATTTATTGGTGCTGGTCTTAAGCTTTTGCAGATCTCCCAAGGCTAGAGTGCCCGTCCAGCAGTGGATAGGAATTCAGTTCCAAAGATTTGAGAAAAGTGAACCAAGACCCTTTTCCTTCACCCCATGGATCAGAAAATAATCCAAGTATGAGAGGGGAGGAGAGCAGAAAGGAGGAAAGGTGGGGAAACCCAGAAATCTTCCCCTCTCTTTAACATGAAAATTAAAAAGTGATCACCTGGTATGTTAAGCCCACTTATACAGGCCCATGACCTTGCAGAGCCTGCCGTCTTCTCCTACAACAAGCAAGAGAACCATCTCACATTACACTCTGTTCATATTTGTAAATTAAACTCCATACTGCCTTTACTAGGTAGGTTGAAATTAACATTCCTAGACAGATTTAAAAAGGACAGACTTTAGGAGACAGGCTCAGGGCTGGGGTCAATAGCAAAGCTCCTGGTGCAAACATGTTATTGCTGGAATGCTCACTAATACAGCCCAACCTGTAGCAAACCTTGTCTAGAAAAAGGTAGCTCCCAGAACGGATTCACTGTAATGTATAAAAAGCACTTACAATTACTTAGCAATTACAGAATTGCCTAGAAAACCTTTTCCATAGACAATCCCTGTGATGTTGAATTGTTCTTCCCAAATGTGCTTTAAAGAAGAAAGGCTCTCACGCCCTCTCAACAGGTTTAACAGAAGGTGTAAAAAGCTTGCAGCTTGTCCTCTGCCAAACTGCAGCTCTGCAAAGCTGTTGTGCCACTGTGCTTCCCACCTGGCTGGCAGGGCAGGATACAGCTCCCTCTTGCAGCTTGAACAGTTTTTTGATGAGAAAAGAGCCCCTGACACACAGCTTTGTTTGGTGCAGGGTTTGTCGGGCGCCTGAGTGGTTACACAAGGTCTGTACATCAAACCTGGTACCGAAAAACCAATTCAAGAAGCGACGCTTCCAGAACGGATGTCTTTACGGACACAGAAAGATATTGCATTTGGAAGAAAGGTTTCTAAAGGAGGTAAAAAATAGTGGTGGCCTAGATACAATCAAAACACCTACTGTGTGATTGCTTCTTTTCTATAATGAGGGAAAAAGCATTGCAGTGGACAGAGCTGTGACCTGAGAGACAAGGAGCTGGGAGAGCGGCGTGGCCGAGCCGTGTGCCAGGGTGTGGGTCAGGTAACATGGTCCCAGCATTAACTTGCAAGTTAACAGGAGGAAACCATCTTCTAATAGTTTCTTTGTCCTTGTCAAAAGGCTGTTGCTGCTGGGGAAAGAAGGAAGGCTAAAGATCCTGTTCTTTTCTTCTAGCAAATCTATGCCTGGATATGTATACTGAAATCACAGAAAAAAAAAATAAAAAAAGATAATCCCTCCAGAGCAGGCGGAATTTTTATGAGGAAAAGGGGAAAAAATAGCAAAATCTTACAATACCACAGAGCCAAGACTTCTGGCTTCAGAGCAGCTGTTGAGCATGCAGCAGGGATGAGGCAGTCAAGGACCAGCCTGTAGCATCTTCCCATTTTAAACCACAGTTTTATAATCTGATTCATTTTGACATGCCCATCCACCAAAGTCCCAAGACTTCAGGGACATTTTATGCAGATATACAGATCTGCCAACACTCAATCTCTCCAAAATACTGGTAGGTCCACAAAGCTGAAGGAAAAGGGCCATGAACACTTGATTCCTAAGGCAGGACTGAATGTAGTAAGGAGCTTTCTGTTGACTCCAACTTATCTCTTTGATGATTTCAAGGATTGTATTTTAAAAAGAAATTTAACTTCCTTTTTAAATCATCATATCTGACACTGTTAAGGTAAAGTTTACAGTTAAGGTAAATTGACTGCCTTTATTGCATATGAGCTTTTAAATAACTCAATGCTCTTTAAGATTTTACTTTTACCTTAATTTTTCAGGTAATCTTGAGAGTAAAGAGACTTTCGTTTTCAAAGGAAAACACACTGAAATCTTTAATCAACCATTTTTGTGTTGTTTCAATTCTTCAATTCAATTTCATCACATGGATCAGATTCACAGGGCACTTCCTACAGACCTTGAAGAGGTGTTTGACTATTTGAATGCACCCACGGAAGGCTCTGCCCCATATGAACATCTGCTTTACACACATATTTAAAAGCTACTGAGAAAGAAGCTTGCTTTAAAACATTCAGGAGCCAGACAATTCCCTTAGAGTTAAGTAATCTTTCATTTACAGTCCTTCAGAGCCCCTATGCTCATCCCCACTTTGCTAAACAGAAGCTTAGTGATTTTGAAACACTCTCTTGGGAGCTGCTGGATGTACATTAAATTGAGTGGAACTTCTGATATTTTAGAGATTGTATGTCTACTCAAATCCACTCCTTAATTAGGATGTTTTGATGAGACATTCTGCAGCATTTGTCTGGTACAAAAGAAATTCATTACCAACATGTCAAACACGCAGATGATTGTCCTTGTCCCAGAGCAGCAGGTAAAATAAATAGAGGTTGTCACCACTGTTAATGCAATGCTCCTCAAGCCTGCTGAAAAAAGCAGAGGTCTAGCCTCACCAATATGTGCACAACAAGGCAAGTCCTGTAATCCCAAGTATATGCTATTATTTAAACAAACACCATCTGCTTGCACAGGTCTTCTGATGCACCTTAAATTCCATTAACCTTAATTTTCCTTCCACGGAGCCTCCCTCACCTGCAAGGACAATTGGTAGCCCAGTCCATACCTTCTCTTGTTTAACAGAGGAGATACTCTTGCTACCAAACATGCTGTGGGGATAAGAGGATGTGCTGATGTTATGCAGACAGAGTGGATGCATTATAAAATCTATTATTACTGGGTGAGACACGCCAGTTGTAGGGCAAAAGAGGAGCTTTCAGCCAGAGGACGAAAAACTGTCCCAGGGACAATGAATGGGCTAAAGAGATGCTGCCACTGGCACACATTAAGACAGACTCCATGTGCCTGAACACAGGTGCAAACACAGAGGACAGGGGCCTGGCTTGGCTTTGGTGGAACATGGCTTTGTTGGAACATGGCTTTGTTAGAGCTTCCTGTGTGCTCAGCTGATGTTATAATAGGGTGTCAAGCTACTTTGGTTTTCTTTATTTTTTTTTTTCTTTACTATTTTATCGAGAGGGGTGTCCAACACATCCTCTGTGACTAAATAAGGTTAAAAATATAACTATTAAATTCTAATTGACTGGTCAATCTTTAAATCATAGAATCACAGAATCACTTAGGTTGGAAAAGTCTCTCAGATCATCGAGTCCAACTGGTAACCCAGCACTGCCAAGGCCACCGCTAAGCCATGTTCCTCAGTACCACATCTGTATGTCTTTCAAATACCTCCAGAGATGGTGCTGACCCCACCACTGCACTGGGCAGTCTGCTGCAGCGCTTGACAGCCCTTTTGGTGAAGAAATTTTCCTTAACATCCAATCTAAACCTCCCCTGGGACAACTTGAGGCCATTTCCTCTTTTCCTATCACTTGTTTCTTGGGTGAAAAGACACAATACTTTCTTCAGAGACAGTATGGTTTGTATCTGTCAAGATATTTGTTTTAAAAATGCCTATTTTATTAGTTGATGTTCAGTTGCTACAATTATTTTTGACACCATGCTTTCAATATGGTACTTGAGTAGGAGCTCCTTTCATGACTGAGGATGCATCTTTCAGTGAAAATATGCAGCTCTCAAATTGACAGACCCTGACAGGTCTAATCGAATTTCAAATGTCAGCTGAAGATGTGGATTTGAAATTATCTTAATCCTTGTGAATGGTGACTGCTCAAACCCCACACTGTTCACCCAACAGTGTGTGAGCCATGGCTTTCAAACTGCTGCTGCTTTTTCCAGAGATGCAGAGGGCCAGGCAGAGCTGTCGTGCTTCCCAGGGTTCCTCAGAAGGAACGTGTAGAGGAGAAAATTTGTCTTAGCTATTATATAGCAAATTGTGCAGTACAAGACTATACTAGAAAAAAAAAATTTGTTTTGTATTCTCCTCAGTTAATTTAAATAATGGGGGTTTTTGCCTTTGTTCCTTGCTAAATCATGGGTTGCACTGTTCTGGCCCAGGATGCCCCAGAATTCTTGCTACTCTGTTTGAACTTCTTTGTGTTCCTTAGTACACATTGCATTGACTACATTACTTTTCTGCATAAATCCAATTTGCTTTCAACACCACATATGGTTTTGTCCTTCCATTTTCTGGCTTAATACCTTATCATTAGTGGCTTCACAGTAAATTTCTCTGTTCCCACTCATATTACTCACAGTGCTATAGAATTCAGAGACAGAAGCAGCCTATCTGATTACTTGCTTCCAGGTCTTCAAATAATGTCATTTCTTGTACTTCACTAGAATCTTTCTAACATTTGGCTGCTCTGTATCTAAAGCAGAAGCCTGAAGCACGGTTCATTACTACTTCTCGGGACTCTAACTGTTCTGAACTATACACTGTATACCTGGAATATACAAATATTTTCAAAGAGTAACACTAGTTCTCATTTGAGATGTTTTTTTTTTCATAGGGATGTCAACAATATTGCTTTTCTGTTTCAAACTTAATTTGCTACTTATTTTCACCAAGCCATTTATTTCAACTTTAGTCTGCTTGCTCAGAATATTGCTGTTCTCCCTAATTTCTGCTTGTATATATTCCAGTGTCTTCACAGATCATGAATTAATGGACCTATGCAAATTATAGATATGTCTTCTTGTGACTCTTTTCTTCAAAGATAATTTATTTGTTGTATGTATTTTCAGGTTTAACATTTCCAAACTTCTGAAGTACTCTTCTGTCATCATGTCTATGCAGAACTTTAGACTGTGATGAAAGTCATTGTCATTTCCACTCATTTCCACATCATTTTTTAAAAAGTTAAAGATAACTGGATCTAAGAGCAATTCCTATACTCTGCCTAGACAGCTTTCAATCACTACTTTTTGTATATCAACCTTTTGCCTCATTTCAATCCACATAATTGTCCTCTAAAAATTGGCATTAATTTTTCAATTAACTATTCATGAGACAGTGTCACGACGTTATTAAAATCTGTATGTATTACATCCGTTGTTTTCACTTCATCTGCCAGGTTTTGTAGTTTCACTTAAATAAAAAGCAATCAGGCAAGATTTGCTCTTTATAAAATTATGCATATTCTTACTCATTGTTCAGCTATCCAATGGGAAGTGTGAAGGAGATTAGCAAACACACAAAGGAAAGACTCCTGTCAGCCTTTAAGAGGACAGCCTTCCCTGTCCTCTTAAATGACAACCTTACATTTATTTTCCTTTTATGCCCTTGAAAAAAACTCTCTCTAGATAATCAGCAACTCCTTTTTTAGTATGTGCTCCATTATCTTCTAGGGCTAGAGTCTGGACTTGGGGAATAGCAACAGAAAGGTTCATTTCTCTTCTCTTTTCCTGCTCCCCACTCCTCTGACAAAATTATTATTCTTCTATTTTAGTGCACCCAAACTTTCCACAGCTGATCAAATAAAGCCCCCTGAGATCAGTGTCACTATTACAACTCTGAGCCATATTCAGATCCTGCAGAGCACCACAATGTTTTTTTTCTACACTTTTTAAGCATTTCTCACTTCCCAGCATGGTTTCATAGTGACAATGAAGTCGGGGGTCTTGCTCACAGAAGGTCAGTCTTTCTCCCTGAGCTGCCCTGGTGTCCCTGCACAGACAAAAGGCTGGGAGCTCATCACACCTTTCCATGAAGAAACTTCCAGTGGTGCTGAAACGTGGGAGCAGAGCAAAACTATGCTCATGCTTCCCTACCTTTCTTCCTAGCAAAGCAGAACTTAAATAAATAGAGGATGCACTATCTCAACCAATTTCAGTCTTTCCATCAACTAGCACGTTAAGAGAATCAGTTTTTTCCAAGTTAGTTGTTCCATGGAAGTCCCACCACTGTTTCTGGTGCTCTAATGCAACCAACCCCCAATAATGCAGAGGCTGTCAATGGTACCAAGACCAGCTCCATCTCTGAAGCATCAATCCATAAATGTTAGAAACACCAGCTTTAATCCTTAATATCAAGTTTTCAATATTAACTGCGAGGAAGTGTGACTTTATTGGGCTAGTTCTATTTAGCTTATACAGACACATAAAATGAAAAATTCTGTTGTGGCAGCTCATTGTCAGTATCTCACGGAACTTTTATCTGGAAGAAATCTCAGTAAATTATAGCCAGTATACCATCTGGCTATGAAGTCTCACATGCTTTGAATCCTGGGGATGTTCTGCATCCTCTGCTTTACTGGAGCCAATCACCTGATTAGTCAGTCATTTCAGGCTGAAGGCTCCTTTCTCTTTTCTACCTTGTCCTTCTAACTATGATCCAGACCTTCTGCTTACAGTAACCACAAATGAAAAAATCTGGGAAATAAAAACTTGGGAATTTGTATTTTCTCTTTGCAAAAGACACTGAGAAATTATTTTTCCTCCTCTGTTTGCAGCCGTATTACTACCATGATGTGTTTTGATCTAATAGTTCTCATATTTCTCAGGAATGCGAGATTCATGATTACACCAGTGGAAAAAAAAAAGTTTTGAAGCTTTTCAGTTATGTACTGAAAAATACTATAGAGCTCTACTTGTAATTTGGCATGAAACACTACTAATATCATACATAATATGGTAGGTGATGAAGGAAAACTTAAAAAAAAGCCAGAGGGAGGCAATTCACTGACAAAGCAACTATTCAGTGTGGTTGAGAATAATATCCCTAGATTGCTTCAAATGGGTTGTATTATTCGGAAATAATTTAACTTCCATGGCGATACCAGCCAACAATAAAAATGACATTCCATCCTTTCAGTTTCATATTTTTAGATGTAAAGCTCACTGCAGACACCTATGCATGCACACAGAGAGCAGTTGTGCTTTCAGCATGCCATCTCAAATAATGTTAAATTATTGCCCCTGGTTTGCTAGAGAAGTACCACCTTTCCACAAGCATTGTAAGGCACCATCTACCAGACTGGACCAGTGTGCAACTTTGGCAAGAATGGCTGTAATTCACAAGTATATTAGGTGGCAACCTGTGTTCTGTTTGCCTAAATTAATCGATTGATGCAGCGTACAGCACCATCTCTCCCTCTCTCAATGCTCTGATAATAGAGTTTTGTAACTTGTAAAAGGATTACTTCAATCCAATCAGCAGGTGCTGGGATCAGTGTGTCTCACACAAACACTCACTAATCCCTTTTCTTACAGCTCCCAGCTGCCAAAGGTGTTCAATGAAATCCCAGTGAAATGGATGGATACAACCTGGTCTGGACTGACACAGGTTGTCATCTCTGGAGGAAATCTTGGAAAACACATGAAGCAATATGCATTGCTTCAACTGCAATGGTTGAGGCAGGTATGCTTCTGAAAAGACATGCAGCTAAGAAGTTAAACATTAAAAAAATGGAATGCTTAATTATTAAATATTTACTCTACCTGTCTCTCTAAATATAGCAGAAGATAAAGAAATTCACTGTACAAGGAATCCCTTCTTGAGGAATATCAGCTACTTAATGGTGTCATCTAGGTCTTAAAATACAACCACCCTCATCTCCTCCTCCTTACCCTCTTTTATGAAATCTAAATTATGCCTATGAAGTTTCACCCCTGCAATTACTCTGCTTTAAATAAACCTCAACAAAAAAGAGAAGATGATTGCCATAAAAGGAGTATAATTTGCTCCCTTACAATCCCTGTATTTCTACAGCTCCTTGTCCAACTGTCTGAAAGTGCTCACATTACTTCTGCAGGGGAGGCAAGTATCACTGCTGCTTCACAGATGGGAAATGAAAAGGAAGAAACATTGAAATTAATTCTCCAGGGTCACAGAATATACTCCTAAAACACTAATTTTTGCAGGAATATTCTTGACAGCTGTTTTCTACCCCATGATCATGTTTATAGACATGGCTAAAAGTCAGGACACCTTAATGAATCTGTATCTGATAACATTTTTGTAATTACAAGTATACCAAATGTTTTGTCTGTGATGGAATTAGTACCGATTTTGGGTGGGGGATTTTGTTTAGAAATACATGGTTAAAGTGTCTGGTGAGTAAATAAATTTATGCACACACTGAATCTGTTTAGACAAAGACATGCCAAGGTAAATAATATACATGTAAAAGATGAATTATCCAGAAGCAGTTTCCAAAATTTCTGTACTTCTTATAGTAGATTTCACTACAAAAATCTTAAATAATAAACAGCCTTCACAAAAAGGAGCAATACTGCTTCAAAAAATTAAGGTCTAAACCTCTTAGCCAAATATTGCTATTTCACAGCATGGGATATGTTGTGACATTTCTTAAAACCAAAAATAATTCCAAAACAAGAAAGAACTCAGCCCAAACCTCCCCACTAAATTCAGCTCTGCAGTACAGGAATTGGCGCCAAGGAGAGCATCAGCTGAATTCATCAACTGAGACATTTTGGGAAGCTTTTCTGGTAGCTTTGTTAAAATGCAAAAGCACAAGCATGTAAAAACTAGCTGGAAAACTGAACAAAAATATACAAATCAAGTCCTTTGACTCCTTGTGGTAAATATTGACACCCAACACCATTCTCACAGAAATCTGCTATTTTCTTCTTACACATTAAATCAATTTTTCAGATGATCCCTTCTCACTTCATTTTTTTACTAATGTTTTAACACCATACCGCAATCCAAGACATACTTGTGATTCATTTATACGTCTGTTGTGTGTCTGAAATGAAAACTTTTAAAATATATTACTGCACACTAATTACCTGGCTGAAAACACAAACCCAAATTTGCTGGCTCCTTCTCGTAGCCCTGCTAACTCAATTAAGCATCTAAATTTGGGTTCCCTGTTGGGTACTGTGTTTTCAAATTTAAATTTTAATGAATTACAGTCTGTGTTTCTTTTCAGAGCACTTGTATAGTCATCTTCCTTTACTATATATGTACAAATTACCAAGAGATAAATAAAGAATTCTGAAAATGTCATGTTTAAAAATAATCCTCTCTTCAAGCGTGGTCAAGTTCTACAGAGATAATGAGACCAGTAAAACCCAGGCAACCATGACCAAGTGATACAGAACATGATGTGATTTATAGACAGTCTGGAAAAATATCACTACATTAGACACTGGCCATCTTTAGGGCAGAAAGGAAAATATTACTTTTACAGACATAACGCCCCTGCTAAAGCAATGGGCTATGTACTTACTTACTGCTACTCTTTAACTTGTGAATAAAAGTCAGAAAGTGCTTCTCCAGGAAAAAATAGTAACTCATAAAGGAACACCCCTCTGCTTTCCAGTGTGGGTAGGTAAGATATCAAACTGATGGAGTTTGTACCTAAACACACACAGAGGTTGTAGAAAATTGAGAACATGCAATATGAAACCAAGAAGTCTTACAATTCGTGCTATACCCACAGCCCAGAGGCAGGCTATGCATATAAGTGCAAGTGACCATTAGGTTACTTGGGAGAAAAAGCAGGGAAAGACAAGACTGGATAATCAGCCTTTTCCTTAGAAATCTCCTGTAACAGAGAATGGACACTGAAAACTCCACAAACATCTTCAAGGGTCACATCCTTGCACTCAGGACCATTTTGGAACCATGCCCACTACCTAGGAAGTTCCATGTTTGCACACAGAGAAGCAACACAATTAGTGAACTGCCAGTCCCATGGAGGCAGAGTAAACTCAGTGCAATAGTAAAAACAAAGAGCTTGGCTACAAAAGCTCAGAAAGCAGGTTGAACAAAATACTGATTTTTTAATGGTTGGACTTGATATTGGAGATCTCTTCCAACCTAAATGACTTTATGATTTTATGACAGTAAGAAATGAAGAAACTCTTTTTTCACAGAATCCCTTTCATGACTTAAAAGAGACAACTGTGAGAGAAGACACTTCTGCCCTACCCCTTCCATGTCACACTCACAGCCATGTTGAAACATGCAGGAGGACAGTAAGCAATGCTGGCTGTGAGAAAGATGCAGCTGGCATCTACCCAGCTCCCAAATCTGGAGGAAGTGTCCCATTTTTCAGGTAACCTTTTATCTGTTCATCATGGGATTTTCAACTGACGCTGGCCTAGCTCAGTGATTCTCAAATATTCTTCTCATGAAAGCATTCAAAAGGGATTGTGAAGTGATGGTAGAAAGGCTTTAGAAGTGCACAAGCTGAATCCTGCCTACTCCTGGGACTCTTGGGTTTCCATGGAAGCCAGTAAAGGATAACACTTTAAAGAAGTTTGAGGAACACTGGTCTAATCCACAGAAGAAAATATTTGAAGTGACAGAGGGCAAAATAAGAACAAGGAAAAAAACAATGTGAATGAGGACAGAAGAAGAAGCCACGCACAGACTGTAGAGGTCAACAAAGAAGTGAAATGATGAAAGAAGACACTATACTGCAAAGGAAGTCAGAAAAACAAAAACCAGAACACAGCTAAATGCTATGGGAAGAAGCAAATTTTGGCCATAGCTGGTAACTCTCAACATTTCCTTGCATGCTGTTTCTTTTCCTTGGAACCCTTCCCTTCAACTGCTGAACAAGGAGAATACACTGAGGGAGTGACAGTAGTAGTTTTGAGTAGACAGTAAAAGTACAGCTGACTGTTAAACAGAAGAACCTAAAATTTGGTGCATGTGCATGATTGCTAAGGATTTAGCAGATTGGGCATATATTCTTGAAAAAAACTGTTATCAATTCAAAAAGAGACTCAAAAAATGTGTGGAAGGCATCCTTTTGATCAGAGTTATTTACTATAGACTCAGTTTGGTTTTCACAAGCTTCTTCAGTATGTATTTAATATCTTTCAGTTAGCTCTCCAAATATGGAATTTTTTGCTCTTAGATAATGAGATGAAAACTAAACTTGCAGAATGAAATCTGACAAACCCATGTCCAGAATTCCTTTATAGTTTCATGTCTTAAAAAAGAGTAATGAGCAACAAAAAAGGGCAAAAATATTATCCTTCGATACAATCCTTCTTCTGTTGAAGTCAGTATGATGAGCTGTGAGAGCACAGGAACACCAGGGAATGGGGGTCTACTCCTGGCTCTGTTTCCAACCTTAAGGTTTGTCTTGGTCAAGGTGTTTCCCTGTCTGTGCCTGAGTTTCCTGGACTAAAACGGCAGAATAATGATATCAACCTTTAAAAAGAGCTTTGAATCTATTGATCAAAAGTAATATATAAGCATTGGTTTATTATTATTTTGGTTAGTGAAGTGAGTTGAAAAGATCCTGGTGACTAATCAAATTCTTATCGGGCCCCAGAACCTTACCTAAAGGACAAAGTTTCTCAAAATTCAATTATGAGGACACACGTAAGGTAGGTTAAAGGCTGGTGGATACCCTCAGCTACCACCAAGTTTTCTTGACTACAACAGAACTTCAAATGACACAAAAGTCATTAATGGGCTTCCAGAAGAAATAGTGTATTAGGCACCATTAGTACACCTACTACAGCAATTAGACACTATCATGAGGTTTTCAATCAAACTGGCCCAATGCAAAGACACCAAAAGGTGAAAGGAGGCAATGAAGAAAGCACTTTTCTCAGGCAAGTATCACACACACCTGAGAAGCAGCAGGACACCCCTCTGCTGTGAGCCAGCACTGCCCTGGGCATCTTAGGTTGCTGTGGATAATGAACCCAATCCTTCCAGGTGCTTTCCCCAGCAGCAGATAAAGCAATAGATGAACAGCTGCATCAGAAATACTCCTGCATTTAGAAAAGCTTTGGGTTTGGATTCTGCATTAACTTCATCCTTGAAAAATTCCACCTTTTAAATCCACCCCAGCCAGCCACCCTGGCATGGTGACTGTCTCTTACTGCCATGGTCTTCACTGTTTGTTGTGACTCTTACAGTTAAGAAGCACGCCTGATGCCTCTGACCTAACACATAATTATAATACATACAAAACACAATTTTATGGTTAAACTGCCTCTCTGGATATCATTACTGCATGCTATTTACCAGTTGCTATGTTCAAGCTAAAACTCCTTTGGCATTGTCTGATGAATAAAGTGAATGTACACTTCAGGACACTTCCTGCTGCAATGGTTCTCCCTCTGCAAGACTGTTCCAAGGAACACTGCAGGACTATGGATAAAAGGTTCATTCTGTAACCTGCAGTTTTTGCAGTGAGTCTAGTGAAGTGCCACATGCTTCATACAGAGATAAAGCTTGGAGTAATCCCATGGTAGAGCAGGTATATGAGGGTTTGTTGTATTGATGGTACTTCTATACACAGTCCATCTATTCGTGCAAATAAAGTCTTAAAGCATTTAAATGATCTCTATCTACTCTACTGGTAAAATTTGTCACTGGCAAAGACATGTGGCATCTTTTCCATTAGCTTTTTTCTGTAATGTGACACAGGCAGATTAAAAGGGTTCTTTAACATACATCTCCTCCAGTACTGATGTGGTTGAGACCACTGCAAATTAAATTTTATAAATTATCACTGCTGTGCTTTTCACCATTTGTGTCACTACATATTTACAATTTCCTCATCCCAAGGAGCACAAACAGCCTTGTCAGCTTCATTTCTACACTGCTGAAAGAGACGAAAACAGTAAATATTACAAGGAAAAGTTTTAAAATTTAAAATGCTAAATGGTTTTTCACTAACACAGGAAAGCTGTATATATTGGATCTCTGCTCCCAAATATTTATCTATACCTGTAGAGGATACTTATTGCTGTTCCTGGTATTTGCACACAAGCATGCATGTGAGTATAAAGCACCCACCACTGAATAGTCATCTCAAGGCACATGATACTAAAAAAAATAAATATATATATATATATATATATATATACAAACCCTGAAAATATACCAGTATTTAAAGGTATAAGAAGGCCTAAATAAACATGAAGTAACACTGTGTCATAAATATATCACCAAAATCTAGGGCCTGATTCTGACTGGGCTCCCACCTGCTAATCACTCGTCTGCAGACACAGCCGTGGGTGCAATTTCAGCTCTCAGATTTTCCTGCTGTAGCTTTTTTCCCCTTGTTATCTCAGTAGACATCTTCACTTTGGTGAGATGGATATTGAACTACCATCCTGCTACACATTCTAGGAATATGCACACAGCAAGCAGCTCGGCATCAGCTCACACATGAACAGCCTTAGCTCCCATAAAATATTCATTCATTTAAAAAATATTTGCACCCTGCTGTCAAACTCAGACAAATTCATACTGAGCCTCAGAAAATAGCTGTTTTAATGGTAAATGATGTTCCAGAAACCTCTTTCAGGCTAAACACTCTCGTCAAAATTATTTTAATAAGAAAGATTAACAATTTCAACATTAGCTGCTAATCCCCTTTCATTTGAAACTGTGCTGATAAAATTCTTTGCTTGTCATTCAAATAGTAAGTAATAATTATAGATTTGGGGCCTCCATCTCTTGCTTCATTAATAGTAAATTGCATGGAAGTCTGAAGCATAAAGTCAGCTTTGATACATCTCAAAATGCAATTTCCATAGCTTTCCTTAGCTATGTACAATTAATTACAGAGTTAATAAGGGGAATATGTTAATGAAAGGGAAATTATTCACTCAGACCACCTGGTCTTATCAAATTTCTTTAATATGTTTCCTTCTTTCTGTGAATTTGCATGACAGCAAGAACACAAATCATGGCGTGCATTGCTAGTCCTTTAGTATTTTATTTGCAACCAGCTAAAGTCCACTTAAATTAAATACAGAAAGAATGAAAGAAGCAGTCAGCGGTAAATAACTGACTGCATTTGTTTTTTCAAGTTCAGTACCTTTATAATTTTAAAATAATATCGCTTAAACAGCTTTATAATTACCAGACTCTCTTCAATGCTGAAGTACAAATATAATGCATCCAAAAAGGAGACATTGTCATCTTCTATTTCCTTTAAACAAATGTGCTGCATGTGCATATATTTAATAAAAGATGTACAGAAACGTGCTTCAATTCACTGCAGTCTGACAGCTACTAGAGCTCAGTTGCTATGTGCAGTAGGGTTTTTGGATGTTCATGGGAATATTTTAGTTGGTACAAACAGCCCAGTCAGAAGGTGGCAAACCTTCACATAAATCATCTTAAAAATAACACAGTTGTGATATATAGTCAAGAAATATTTTTTAAAGATGGGTCAAATCCAGAAACCAACCATCTTCAACAAATCTTGATGGATTTACGACTGACCAGAGAGGGGACAAAAACATTTTAGGACCTGGACACCAGCCCTCATAATCATTCCAGAAAGAAAAAGGCCAGAGAATAATTCCTGGAGCAATGGCAGGTTGTGTTTGGAGGAGGTGATGCTTGTGAGCAGTTTATCACCCCTCCCTTCTATTCTTAGCTCAATGCAAAGGTCCAACATACAGCCAGCAACAAGAGGCAACTCATAATTCTCCTTTGCTATGAATAGGGTTTTCTTGGCCAGTTTGGCAACCTAAAGCAGCATTAGCTCATGAGTTTAGGAGAAGAGGATAAGGGAGACATGACAGCATTGAGGGAGAGCTGCCAACTACAAAAAAAAAGTAAGATATTACTCTGGTCTGAAACAAAAGGACAGTTACATAAAGGAGACAACCTCTGTAGAATTGACTATTATGAAGCTGTACTGAGGATGGGATGTAATATTTGAGGGTGGAATACTTTACCTGGTTTTGACCAAAAAGTAACAGTCTCCTCTTTTACTGAACAGCAAATACTATGTCATCCACTTTCAAGCAAACTTCACAGATTATTTTAATGTTTATCTCCTTATTTAAAAATGTTTCCACAGCTGCGTCGTGGGTGCATATGCAAAATTTGATCATCACAGGAGCATTTTGTCTGTGTCCTACACATCAGATTTTCCAAATACCACCCAAATTCTGTTACCTTACTCAGAAAACACTGCCAAATTATGGTCTAATCTCAGAAAGAGTTGCAGAAAGAAAAGCATAAACTTTTTTAATCTTGCCCTGAAGAGGAGCATAACCAAACTTCGTTGAATCAGTGGAGGGATTGAACTGTCTTCATTACAAATAACCATGCCATGTTCAGTAACTTTTGCTGGCATGGCCCACACAAAGAGAAAGAGCTCTCCAAAATAGTGTTGGGAGTTCTCCTGGGCATCCTAAACTGCAACTGGCACAGTAGAGCAAAAACACAGTGTCAATACTGTGTCTCTTTGGAAGTATCACGAAGCAAGTCCCGGTTTCACCCTGAACTCTTACACATTTTGAGAAGCTCTGAAGGTGTAGTCCCATTTATCACATGTCACTTGATCTTAGCAGTGCACCATGTCTAGCAACCCATGTGAGTAATTTCTTTACCCTACAGTGACTCAAAACTCACCACCTTCTCATATCTGAACTCTGCCACCAGCTCAGAAATACTCTGTAACATAAATTATCATCTTGGGTCTCCTGCCTGAGAAGTCTTCCTGAATCGCTCTTTTTCTAGTATCCTTCTAAACAGGCATTTCCACCTGTTCCTAGACCCAAAATATGATTAACTGCTGTATCTGCTGCAATGCATAATCAAGGATTTAATGCATGATGTGAGTGTGCACAATAGGAAAAATACAGCAAGAGCACTTCATCACTGAGGATGCATTTGGAGCCAAAAGACAAGACCTCCTAGATAAATGTTCACCTCCAGGAGACTCCACAGTTCACGAGACTCTCAGAAGCAACTGAGTATCCAATAACATTGTCTTCAACCTCAAATATCAAAATTCAGATATTTTTCATGACATCCTCATCTATTGCTACAGCTGATACTTGTCTTCCCTTGATGTTACCTGGATGCCCTCTAGAAATGCAAAAAAGCTGGATGAAACAGAAAACAGCTCAGATAGATTTGTTTCAGCCAAGAAAATGATCCCTTCTTTTCACTTGGTGCGCACAGCTGCATAACCTAATTTTGTGTCACATATTTCTTCCAATGTAACACTTTTAAAATTAGTATTCTAGAACATTAAGAGAAATGTTTTCTTCATCTTTCTACTAAAAGCCTTAGGGAATGATGTAAGTTGGATAAAAGTGTTCAACCAAAGCAGCTTAAACAAAGCTGGAATAAACACTTTGCAGTCAAATGACAGTGCAAGATGTAGTCACAGAAATTTGGTGAGTTATTTCTAATCATGAATACATTAGGGGAAAACAACTGGCATGAAAGAATTTAGGGAAAAAAAAGATTTTGAAATCAATTTCATACCATGTTCAAGAGTAACGTTTTTCTCAATTTAACACTGACTCTGCAGTTGTCATTATTTCCTAGGGCCCATTCAACAAAATTAATATAGAAAATGAGGGCAACTTACTATGAAACAAAGAAAACTGGAAGAATCAAAGGGTAACGTGTTCATGAATATTTTTTCTGAGTTTTATTGATGTAATCTATGTAGTACATACATCCATTTATTAGATTTATAGCTCTATTAGTAGAGCTGTTTCCATATGCCATGAGATTTTTTTCACTTTCCTTCGCAGTTTTTCTTTGCTCTTGTATCTCAAGTCCCAGCTTTAAACAAACACAGGCAAATGTCTGAAAACAACGTAAACATTTAGGGAGGGGGAAAAAAGATGTAAAATGAAGGGATAAACACTATTTCATCAGCAGAAGATCTTTCAGAAGGCAGCCAGCTCTGCTTGTCCCTAAAAGCATGACAACTCAGGGAGAGATGGGTAAAGATTTTCCCATCCACAGTGTTTATGTCTTTTTCAGGATATTGGCTATCCTGTCACTGAGTAATGCAATACACAACAGCCCTTTCCCTTGTGACTCCTCCTGTCCAACTGTTCATGATGAAATGGCCTTTAGGGCCAAAGCTTTCCTGGGACTTAATTTTGTGAGACTTCTACAATTATTTATACTGGCACAGCTGAAAGATAAGTTGGGGTTTAGATCCACTTAGCACATGTGTAAGGAGTTTATGATTTTAGCTAAACTTTGCCACTGAGTTTTTTCCCTTCCCATGTGAGGGAGGTTTTTTCTTTTTCTTCATTTTCTCAGTTGCAAGTCTTTTTATAAACAGGGTATTTATATTCTTGAGATGCATGAAGAGGTATTAATGCTGAGAGAAGGAGATGGTGGAAAAAGGAAAAAAATACTAGAACCCATTTAATAATCAAACAAATGATTGTGACAAAGACCTTGTTTTCCATACCTGCACTCCTCAACTTTGTCCCTGCCAGCATTAATCACCTCTGCAGCATCTGTGTCCCCAGGCAGAGCACTGCACTCATGCCCTGCATGCTGCTTCGCTCAGGAGATGTTCACTGTGTATATGGATTAAGGTCAAGGTGGAAAGTACACCTGCTTCTAGCTCAGTGCTATTTCTCCTTACATGCTGGAGCTTCTCTCTTCATTTAGAGAAGTGTGTTTAGATGCCTTTTGCTCCCAATTTTATTGCAGCTTTAGGGATAAAAAGAAGGAATTTCAGAAAGATGTAGTACAGGATCTAGCAAATACCTTTTCTTGTTGCAATGTGTCTTCGGTCACTCAGTTCTACACTCTTCCATATTCAATTAAAAAAATCTGTAGCTGCTACCCAACAGAACTCATTTAAAAAGAATTCACTTCAAAAAAACAAGAGCGAGGGGGAAATTGCTAAGAAACCACCAAAAAGTTACTGTTCAGAGAGTACAGGATACCAAAATTATCAAACCCCCCAGGTTCAATCTTGGAAACTATTCCCTCTTTGTTACCCTTCTCAGTCCTACAGGAATCCTGCCAGTGATTCAGCATCAAAACTAAAGTGGACGCAAAATTCAGCACCTTGGGTTTGCCCATTTTAGCATCACCAGGCCCCCACCCCATGTCCCCAGCTAAGGTTGTGTCACTTTCTGGGACACAACCTGTCCCAGGACTTTGACAGAAAGTTCTCATATGAGGCCAACCTTCACTTGTCTGTGGTGAATGTCCTTCTGGTTTTACAGGCATATTGCCAAAGGCAAGGGGATTAAGTAGACTTACATCTCCTAGATAAAAGGCCATAGATTTCAGGCTATAGTTCATCTCTTCCCATCACCCCATTCAAATATGAAAGTTTATTCTTCTGAAAAGTACATAATCACAAACAATCACATATTATTATTATTATTACTATTTCCAATACATAAAGCAGTTTCATACCCTCTGGGAGAAGACTCCTCAGACTTCAGTTTACAAAAAATACTGAAAAAGACCTTTTGTAAATTCACACTTTCTGAAACTTTAATTTATGTATAATGCTCCAAATTTTGCACGTCTGTCTTTACAAGGAAAAAACCTGCAAAACACAGAAAATCCTGCAAAACACAGAAAATCACTTCCGCTTCTGCAAATTCCTTCTCTTATAAGGTATTCAGATAACAACTTCATAATATCCTCATCAAAAGCATACATTCCCTTCTTGCAATACTGTTCTTCATTTAAAACCTCATAAAAGATTATAATTATTTTAACCAAGAAAGCATGGTAATACATGAAGCAGGTGTAGGATCCAATCCACTTTGGTGCTGAACTTGTGCTACAGCACAAACAGAAGAGACTCCTTCATGTAGGCTGCAAACATCAACTGGATTGTGCAGGCACAAAAGAGGCATCTCAAGAGAAATCCACTCTCTGCCTAAATCTCTGGAGGCCTTCACAGCCACCCACTCACTTTATCAACTAGAGGGGGAATTTATGGACTCAAGTCAACATCAACACTTAATTAAGTGCCTAAAATATAGGAGCCCAAGTTAGGGAGACTAAATCTCTCCTGATCGCTTTTAAACCCCTTCCAGTTTTCTTGCTGGACTGCAAAAGGAATTGTTGCCCTTTATTAAAACTTCTCTTGTCAGCTGCAATACAGACATTCACATGAGAATAAAATGGGTGGAAGTTCAAGTTCCTATTGTTGTGACCTTCCAAATGACGTTCTCTTGCAAAACCACTGGTGAACAAAAATGAGGGCAACACATCCTGAGTTGCTGAAACCAGCCAGTCAGTGCCACAAACATGACTGCATTAAATATGCTCCTCTAATTACACTTTCCAAAGTGCTGGGATTTTTCAGAAAGACAGAATCAAAATGTGCCATATGCGCCACCCTCCCGTTAGAAATGTGATGAAAAAGACAGTGAAAAGGGAAAAAAAAAGAAAAAAAAAAGAAAAAAAAAAAAGAAGAAAAAAAGCTCTGAATGTTGTTATCGCTGTCCTTCTGGGCCTCCTGAGCCCTCCCTGCTTCCTCCTGCCAACAGCTCCAACCACCTCACAGTGCTGTCAGCAGTGCAGAGGCATCGTCTTTGCTGCACAGGGAAGTGGCAGGAAGGCAGGATTTTTCCCTTTGAAGGCTGGCTTCAGTCAAAGTGAGGAGACTGCCCCACAGCCACAGGGCTTGGAAGAGTCCTGGTTTCTGCACACCCCGAGCATTATAAACAATGGGCTAACACTAAACCCTAAGCTGAGGTGACTTAGATATGACTGCAGGTATGACTGATAGCATTTTCCAGCAAATTAAACAGCTTTACAGATATATTTCTGACCAATGCTACCTCTGAATAAGATTACATGGAGTCATTCAGCAGTCACACACTTCTAAGCTATTTTCATTAAAGTTCTACTCTGTTTATGAATCAAAATAAATTATTTCCTGCTGCCCCTTTACACAGTAATCCATTGTTTTATTTTTTCTAGGGAGATCCTGGCCCCTAGGAGCAGCATGAGCAATAAGGACTGAGGAGCCTTAGCTCAGCTAACTACCCCTTCACTGCAACATTGTGGAACTCAAAAACACATTTACAGACCTGTAAGTGCATTTACCCTGCAAAGCAGAGGGCATTTGCCACTCTTACTAGGTCCCTTTCTAATATTTCTCATTGCTTTTTTGGGCATTGAGATATTTTCAAAAAAAATGTCTACAAAATATAAAGAGGATTGTGGCAGAGAGAAATAAGAAGGACTGAAAAATGTTTTGTATTCAATGGTGTAAAAGTTGCAAAGTGTCTCCTCACTCTCCTCCACTTGTATCTGCAAGGCAAAGGGAGGAAGATCAACTCTGGCAACCTGCTTCTGTTGCTGAGGTCCAACAAGCCACAGCATCCCCAGAAGGAGAGAAATTCATATAAATAAGGTATTACAGAGATGTGCACTTATTTTTGAGCAGAACATAAACTGGGTCAGCTCTCTGGTTTCATTGTGACCCACAGTGACACAAAACATGATCAAGCCCAATCATCTGCCTCTGTGCTGTAGCTGAGAGATGCTGATCCTTCCATGTAAACCTAACCCAGCTCTGCCTTCGGCAAATCTTGTATTTATGGTTTAACTGCTTCCCTAGGTAAACATCCCACTGCCTGCCTGACCCTCCTATTAGGCTTGCCCTGACAGCAAAGCTAAATGCATCCTTTCGATGCTAACACGTATCTTCCTCCTAACTGTATCATCTGAGTCCATTAAGAACAATTTTTCCCCATCCTGTATGCCACAGCACATAGGCAGGCTCCCCTGAATCACTGATTTTTGTTTGTTCAGGTTAGACTTAACAAATTAACTGTTTTTCCTCTCTCTGTGTGGCTTGCACTCTCAAAACACTATGGCATTTCTTTACCCTTCTTTGAACCCGCACCATCTAAGATACAACATCTGCTGTTAGATAGTTAACACATGTATGAGTTCATCCAGGGTTAAACAGGATTGACTGAATTATGGACACTGAACACCCTAACAGTGATCTTGACCAATCTACTTTTTAAAGTTTATTTACTGCCACATGAAGACAATTCTTTCTTGCAATTTTGCAGAAATGTGCAGAGCCAGAATAAGTGGTTCCCATATGCAACTTTCTCTCCTTAAAGCATGATTTTAAGATGGTTTTTTTGTTTCCCAATAATATCACTGAAAACAATTTTGCTCAATTTGAAGCAGTTGAAACTGTTTGCAAATGTTAAATGCATATTTCCATCTACATAGGAATTTTTGCTCTTATTTCCATACAAATATTGCCTCAGAACTTTTTGAGCCTTGTCTCAAAATTTATACATATTCTGAAGCTGGGCAACTGGAAATGTTTGGGGTTCCCCATCCTCCCCCCTCAGTCCCCAAGTATTTTACTTAACTATGAAAGGAAATCAAGTGAATTTTAATTATGGTTAGGCAAAAGTGGAATAGTCAAAACCGTAACAAATGGTTTTCTGTCATGGGAACAACCCTTCCAAATGACACTTTTCTACCAGATATTAACATAATAATTAATTACTTTTGGAGGGGGTGGATGGCAGAGATGTATTTACTTGGGATGATATACTCTGAGGAATCATCTGGTTTAAAATCCTGCTCTGCTTTTGCTCAGTTTTATAGCTGACTTGATCAAGGCTGAGGGAGGTCAGTAACTTGACTAAGGTCACAGTAGGATTTTGGGTTTTCCCTGCCTTAATTCCTTGCTCTATTATGTGAGGTTGGCTTTTAAGAACTCAAAAAATACCTCAGAAGATTGTACTTTCAAATGTAAGTCCAGAAAAAGAAAGAAGTTTAAAAATATGACCCAGAAGTATGACATGATGGAGAGAAGTTCCCAAAAGCATGGCAAACTATCAAATGGAAAGGGTGCTTACTTTAGGTAAAAGCAGAAGTCAAATATATAAAGCAAAGTAACATAACTTTTGGTCAAGTTCTTCACCACCACCTAACTTCTATACAGCTAATGTCAATGCACTCGAGAGAGACAGTAAATATTTAAAGAAAGATGAAAATAAGACACAAAAAATGGAGGATTACTTTACAGCTCTCCCAGCAAGACAGAAACAAGCTCTACCAGTCCCAACCACTGGACTCTGACTCTTACATACAAAAAACTCTTCATGTGTCCATCTCCTACACTGATACTTGTCTCAAGCTGTGCTTGGAAGTAATCCAAGATTTCCAACATAGACTCCATCAATAGAATATATTTGGATCACTTCAAACATGAGAAATCCAGCCTGGAAGAAATTCATCCAAGGCCCAAAAAAAAAAAAAAAAAAAATCCAGGCAAGCCTCAAAATTCTGATCCCTCTTCTTTTCTAAGCATGAGAGAAACAAATTGCTCCATATCACTAATCTCCTGTTGCCTTCTCAGCTCTGATACCTCCACACATTGGAGACACATGAGAAAAAGCAGTGAGCTGACCAGAAATTTGGCAGCTTTCTTCAGTTGTCCAAGCTGAGGTAAACATAAATAGGACAAGAGAACAGCATAGGGCTTTTTTTTCTTAAAAGCAAGCATGCGAACAATTCATGTGTCCAAGATAAAAGAACGTTCCCAAGAGAAGAAAAACAAAGATATAATGAAAAGGAAATGGAAATAAAAACGCCTTTAGTTTTAATTATACAAAGCTCAGATTACCAATGAAGCTCAGGAATATTCTCCACCTGTGAAAAGACATCTTTCCTGTCTTTTAAAGCTACCTCTTTCCAAATCCTGCGGCGATTTCTCGTGCCACGAAGAGGGAAGTGCCTTACCAGGATCATGTGACCGGTGGAGATGTCCATGTTGGACTGGACCGGCTCCTCGCACCAGGACGAGGTGCTGCTCCGGGCTGAGGGGCTGGGGATGGGCCCATCGCTGAACTGCGAGGAAACGCTGTTGATTCGGGAGGAGTGCAGGGGCTCCGGGCGGTCAGAGGTTTTCACTGCCATGCGCTGGCGGCATAGCTCCTAGAGAAAGAGAGGGAGAGGAGGAAACAACCCACGGTTAAGAGCAATTACAGGATAGACTCTACTAAAGACATAGGATTTACAACATGTTTCCAGGGCTGGAAGTGTTTTCCCCCCTCGCTGCAGTAATTTTTGGGCGGCTGTCTGTTCTGTTAAGCACATCTACAAAGGGATGCTCCATGAAATTACTACACGATGACTACCCCAACCTTTCAAAAGTGCAATTATGGCTGCACGCACATCTTCATACAGATAACCAAAAAATCATATTTTGGAGCTCGACTGCTCTAACGGATTCATTTTTTTTTCTCCCCCTAATATCGCCCCACATTCTGCAAAGCCACTTTTGAACCACACAACCTCCTGAAATTAATGGGGTTGCACAGGAGTAATTGAGAGCACTGCTTGGCCCTGGATATGCAAACTCAGCAAGCTCAAGGCAGCTGAATTGATGTGCTCTCCAGTGTAAATCCTAGTTGATAGATGCCTCATTTCTCTTCATTAAAATAGCAAACTCGCAACACTTCCTCCCTGATGTGGGGCAGAGAGGATGAAGAATGACATTAACGAAGAATAAAAGCAGAAATCTGTCATTGTATTGTTTAAGCAGCTTTGGCGAAGAAAGAAAATTCAAGCTATCACACACACTAATGCAAGTCATGTTGAAACACCAAAATAGATAGCACTGGGAATACGTATTTTCAGTTGCTCTCATGCATAGAATTCGAGCAAATATACAGAATTCTGGTTAGGTAACAGAAAATCCTGCTGGTAAAGCCAACTCCTGATAGTATAAAACTCTGATTCTAACAGGATGAGCAGACGCACAGTTACACTGTCATGCTGTAATGCCGTTAGAATCAGCTGTGGTGGTGAGATCACAACACTGTAATAAAATGATTGGTTTTTTTAACACATGACTATTGTCCATGAGAGATCCTTGGCTGCCTGTGCCATGCAGTGAGACTGGGCAGTCTATAGGATGTGGCCATTGCACACACGGTGTGGGTACACATTTGTCTCAGATTACTCATTCTGCACAGAGGAGTACTAAGAGCACAATCTCTTGCCTCAGGCTAACAAAATAATACAAGCTGAAAAATTCATACCACTGGAATGCCATGGCTTCTGTTTTCTCATTCATTGATAATTTAGTTGCAGCCCAAGTGCCGTCAGTAGGATGATCTGAACACCATTATTTATCAACTGCAATAAAATCTTCTTTTCAGACAGGAGCTCGAAATATAACTTAAGACTATGTTTGGGGCTTTCTTTAACCTTGCAAACTTTAGGACACTGAAGGGGGATCCTAATCCACGCAGCAGCATTCAAACAAACTCCCTGAAAACCATCATATTGAGTCTCTTCTTGTTACCTCATGAAAATGATTAAAGGCTCCTTCAAATATTCTTTTCTCCCAAAACTCCTGTCTTACTTGCCATTAGAAATGCTTATGTAGACTTTTACTATTTGATGATGTTTAATACAGTATGTATATATATATATATATATGTATGCATATACAAATTAAGATACCCTGAGATGAAATTCCTATCATTTATAAACAGGATATATTTCATTGTCTGTTACAAAAATGCAGTCAACAGAAGCTTGGGAAGCAGAGATTACTACGTGGTGTCAGTTTTTGGAATAACTGTACAGAAGACTGTTCCAAGTTAAACTGCTACCTGACTCCATCACTGCGTTTTTATATTTTTATTAATTATGTCTAGGCCATGAAAGAGTTTTTCTAATTTTTACCAAAGATAGCGGTTTCCACACTAAAGTAGTATGTATTCTTTCACTAGGTACCTTTGTAGTTTCCTACTAACCTTAATATGAAAAATATTAGAAAAACAAATTAAATTTCAAAAATACGTTGAAATGAGTAAAAGATATTGGTGTTAGGTCAGTTAAACTGCCAGTATTAAACACAAGACTTTTTAATAAAGGAAAATATATCATTGTACCTCTTATTTTTAAATACAGAAGAAGAAGAAACCTCTTCTAAAAGAAAAAAACCCTCTTTTTCTCCTTTTCTCTGGAGGATCACACACTTCATAAGAAAAGATAGCAACAGTCCACAATGACTATTACTAACCTCAGAATGACCTTGCAGTAGTGTAATTTCAAATCCTTGCTTTTAGCAGATTTTGGGAAAAGTAAAACAGAGTGGAAACTTTTTAGACAGAAAAATAAATCTACAGAAAACCAAAAAGCTGCTCAGATGTTTAGATATCAGCCATTCCCAGAGGGAATGGTTTATTGGACTAAGTAAAAGTATAATAAGTAAAGGTATAAAATTAAGAGGTCTATCACATAACTGCTAGAAGGATGTGTCTTCTGCCTAGCATGCCATGTGGTGTTGATATGAATTTATTATATTCTAATAGACATCCTGCCACTTGACTCACCCCAACTCTGTGCTAACAATAGCATTTGTACTCAAACAGGATCTTTGTTTTTAAGTTGATCTGTTCCTGCTGTTCATATCCTGCCTCAAGTCATAATCCTCTGCTTTTACAAGTGGTTGCTGTGGAAAGGATTATAGAGCTCTGCTAACAAAAAAGAAGTGAGATCAAGTGATCTCTATGAAATTAATGTACCATTTTTACATTAATTATAATGACAAAGGAAACAATATTATAGACAACTGGTTCTGGAATAGATTAACCTCTAACCAAAAAGATCTTTTTGGACATAAAGTATTTAATATGTTACTAAGAAATGTTTTAAAATTAAGTTTAACATGTTCATGGACCTCGTGGAAGACAGTGAAGTTGAGAATTGTAACAAATTTAAATACATAAAAAAAAAATGTACCTGATCTCAAATATTCACATATTTCTCTCTTGACATATATAGAACTGAACCAATTATTCCCAGTACTGCTGTAACTGTCAAATACCTCAAACAAAGCAACCACGTCACTGCACTCTGCTGTAAAAAATGTTTAATGTAAACAGGAAGGTCAAACCATAGCTGAAGCAAAAAACCCACTGAATTTCTTGATTGGAGTTTTAAATCTCCATGACAATGGGTTTTCCCCTGCCTGTAAACAGAAGGTTTTGGTTTGAATTTATTTCCAGATCAGTCTGACAGCCCTCGACAGCTCTTCCTTCTCCTCTCCCAGCCAGCCCAGCCCTGGCTGAGGAACATGCCCCATCCTCACACACATCAGCCACCTCAGGACAGCTACAGCTTCTGCTTCTCCAAAGCCACCTCTCTGTCAGCCCAACCATTCCAGCTCCCACCTGGGCTTCTAGCCTTGCACTACAGGGATAACATGTTCAAGACCACCACATATAAAAGCTTTGATGCATGGGTGTTTTGGGGAGCCATGCAGGTTCCTCCAGGACAAACAGACAAGGGACATCCAGCTCAAAGCAGGGAAATGTCTTTATGTGGAGTCTGGCCTTGAGATGGGTCATCAATGTTCCCCCTCCTACGACAGGCATTGGCAATAGTGGGATCTCAGAGCGTGGGGTGTTTCACACCATCCATGGCACCTACTGAGCTGGCATCTCTTCACAAATGCACAAAGCCCTGGATGGTTCAGACTCTCATAAATAGAGTATCTGTTACCTCTGCATGCTCAGGTATGCTCTGCCCTCTTCTCCAAAATCTTCACCCTCACAAGCATTTTGCAAATCAGCCATTTACCAAACCACAACTAGAATTCAAACTTGACTAAAATGTCAAAGCTTCATACTGTGAGAATGACATGAACTGTATTTCTGTATTGTCTCAGCCATTAAAAATATTTTCTAAGAATGAATTCAATTTACTGCTGCATTTCTATATTTAGCAGAGTGGCTGAGGCTATTTCTGCCATGCTGCGACTCAGTAATGTCTAGCCATTGTTTGTGTATAGTTCAAGATCCATTCTTCATTTAAAAACATCATTTACACCTAAAAAAGCAACCATAATGCATACAGTGAAAGATGAAGAAACGATCCTCCTGACCTTCAGGCTATGATCTAATGGATGGGTTGGACATAAACATTTATTTAAAAGGTAATTTGAAGTTTATGACATTATTTCCCACCACATGGGAATTGCTATCATACTGAGGCACTTACTCTGTTTTTTATTTCCCAACATTTATTATCAAACTTATATGGTGGTCACATGCAGTATATAATGGAGAAGTAATATCGTTGTATGACAAAAACTGCCATAGCCAAGATAAATATTCTGTAAATAATGTCGAGTTAAATGAGTTCGAAGTACTGCACTATGATCATCTGCAGTGAGCTTTTTATTTGACACACAATTGATAACCTTAAACAAACCATAAACAGTGTTCTTGGAAACCCCCCAATCCTCTTCATAATGAGGTTCTAAAATGTCCCTAATGCCTGGCTGTCCACGCAGAGACCGGGAGAAGTGTGAAGCACAACTACTTCCTCAGGTTTAGAGGGTAGAGGATCAAGTAGATTTTCGAATTTTAGAGGATCAAATAGATTTTTGGATTCATACACTCCACTTGTGAATGAACCACTCTGCAGCATAAATGCAGCTTACCCACATTTAAAGAAGGGCATTAAGAGATTCACTGCACCTCCTGGACAAAATCGGGAGCCAGACTTGCCACCATGGTTTGTTAGGTGGGTCTCTGAACCTGAAGAGGTAAGAAACTCTCCTCTCAAACAAGGAGGCATCAAGTCTGTTCAGAAATGGAGCCCACAGATACCTGTCCAGGCTGGTTTGGAGATGTGACTTGCTTACCAGCAGAAGTGTTAGGCCACGTCACCAGCCAGTGACAGGAGCTGCGTCTCCTGCCACGTGGCCTTGTGATGCACAGCAGCCACTGGTGTCACAGCAAGACAGCAAAAGAGAACTCAGGGAAATTTTTACCTGTCATCTACCTGAAAATCCACTTAAGGAAATTGGAAAATCCACTGAAGCCACACAGTTTACTGAAACATTTGGTTTTAGAGAAAAATATATGTATATGCCCTGGTAAGGATTATGAGTATAGGTAACCATAGAACTAAAACCAAATATAACTGAGGCTAATGGGTAATATTAACTCTTTTCCCTTGCTTTATTTGGAAAAATGCATTTTGGGAATCTCAGGGTGACACACTACAGGCAGGAGAGCTGACTGGAGCATCCCAGTTAGGACATGGCCAACACTCACCTCAGCTCTGTAACCATTAAACATGAGCCATTCCACCTCAACACTGCCTCCAGAGAGGATGTTGCAAATACTTTAAGAAAATCCTCTAAGCAATACCTTCAGGTATTTCAAGTCCAGACCACGACACATGAATCATTCTCTTCTGGCTGGTACCAGGTGTATGATAAATGTTCAGTCCAAAGCAAATGAAAATAGCTTTTTATCTAAAACACTGCTCTTCTTTCCCAGCCACTGTCACCTCAGATCTGACTAACAGGATATCTGGGATCTGAGGGAAATGTCAACTTTTCAGTTTATTTAGAAAAAGAAATATAATTTCATTACTATATATTTATGAAAATAATCTATTTTGTAACTGATCCCAAAATTTGCACAAAACCAAAAATTGAGTCTAGGAAATAGGACTAACATTTCCATGCTTTAAAGAATATTTTGTTTAGCAAATTAAAATGGAAATCATTTGAGTTAGCCCAGAAACAAGTGTGGCACAATTATTCTAGAATTAGCAAAATATAAGACAGAATATAGCTTTCCATGGATAATTACTAAGAAAATGCAGAGACACTAAACAAAGAAATTACTGTTTATTAAAAGTGATAGCTGAGTGTACACCAAGCCCTTCCAACCTGACCTGCCTAATATTCTATCAATCAAGAAACAAATCTGCTTAAGCAGGCATGATCACAAGAACACTGTGTTAATTTTACATGTGAAACAAACACATTTCACAGAAATTTTAATTTAAAATGCTGACACTTAATTCTAAATGATTCAAGGCTACATCTTTTAATAAAATGTATAATGAAGATTAAGAATGTATGTAATCTATATGGTAGGTATGGAGGAATAAGACCTTTAAAACGCCTTTTTTTCCCCTCTCAGCTTTAATACATTTAATTTAACAGTAGTCCATTCTCCTTTTCAGGAGGTATTATTCACAGGACAAGCTGCACGTACAGCCTGGATTTCACTGTCCTGCGATGGATAGAGTCATAAGACAATGAGATTTTAAAAAAAAGAAAAAATACGACAGGCTCTTTTTTTTTTTAACAAATGAATCTAGGACTATAAACATCATTATCCTCTAACTAAATTTTCTTAGTTTTACTACAGGGTGAAGCTAAAGTCATTTGGCTGCCTTTGTTTTGCCTTTGCATACTTGATAAGCTTGCAGGTGTTATAAATTTAACTTTAACTTATTTACTGTATTTGTAGCTTTGGGGATAATTACAGTTTTATTACCATTTATTTTTGAGTTATTGAAACATACTTTCAAGCTCTAGCTTAATTTTAACACACTTTTTGTCCAGGAATAAAAGAGCTGTTTACATATGTGGAATATTTGCGTGTATATTTTCTATCCTTGTCAGAAAAGGCAACTCTATCTGATATCTGTGGCCCTTCAGAAAAGGGATAAAGGGATATATTGGAAAAATGTTTGAGAGTAATATTTTGAACGACACAGCATCAAACGTATCATTGCACATCCATACTCTGGACAATTCATTTTTATCTAGACTTGTATGTGACAGATCTTGGGAGGAACAGAAATAAAAAAAAAAGAGAGAAAACAAGAAGAAAGTAAAATATATTTCTTTGATTGTCAATGCAGCCTTCATGTGCCCAGTTCAGTTCATTATCTTGTACCACACTCTGTATATCCAAATATAACTCTGAACCTTGGGATGGAGAAGGCTGCTTTGCTTGATTTTTAAATGAACTAAAATTCAAGGATGCTGTTTCTTTTTGAGAGCATCCCAATCAAATACAGGCTGGAGAATCATTCTCCTAACAAAACCTCAATTTTGATTGTGGCCTGTGAAACTTAGAATTTCAATTATTTTAGCATTGTATGTGTTTCCTGGTGATGATTCATGTAATTTTGATTCCCCTTTCCTCATGTATACAAAGAAAGTCAAGGCAATGAAGAAAGGGAAAGGCAAACAAAACATGGCTAAGTTTAAATGGAAAATTACTTTTCTTTTTTTTTTTTTTTAATTTCTTTAATTTTTTTGTTTTATTCCCTCTCTTTAAATTCAAACATTTGCAGTCTTATCCTACCAAACCAAACGAAAAGCCATCATGATCTTGTACACACCTCCAGGTGTCCAGCAGACATGAAAATTTCTTGCTTGCACAGAACCAAAGGTGCTGCATATGCAATACAGTTTGAGAAAATATTTTTACTTCCATTCTTTCAGCAATCTCTCATCAACGATGAAGTAACCTTAATAGTCCAGAAGCTCCTGAAGGAGGCAGACATCTCCTACATGGCTCACATTGCCAAGGAAGACACGACAGCACAGGTCTAATGATGTTTCTCTGAAATAATGATAATATTGCCCTGCAACCCATGCCAGGAAAGCACAGGTATCTTTGGGGATAGTACTGCTTTCCAGAGGGTCAGTGAAATGTGAAGACCATGTTTAGGTTACTTGGCTGGGGAATGTTTTCCTATACAAAAATACAAAAGATCACTGACTGGGACTGCATGAGTATGACAGTTTAGAGCCTTTATGTACAAAGGTTTTGTGAAACAGATGCTGGACTGAACAGGACTGCAGCACTGTGGTCTTCACCAACAGGAGATACACAAAGAAAGGTCCTGACTCTTTAGACTGATTTGAAAGAGTATCTTCCCTGCATGATGACATCATGGTGGCTTCCCTAAGAATTTAAAGGGACAACCTGGATGACTCCAAGGAAATCAGTGTCTGTTTCAAATAGGATGTATCTGCAAATTGTGTACCTGAAGACATCTGAGATCTACCGGTGTAAAAGTTCACTTTTTTTTTTGTCCTCAGCTTGTTCCTGAGAATATCAGAGTTTTACTGCCCTTGCAGTTCAGACAACTGTGATTCTAGAAGTGATGGTACATCAGATTGACCTATCTGCCACAAAAAAAAAAAAAAAAAAAAGTGGTTTCAACGAGTGCAATATTTTACAGGTACATGAGTAGATGGCAAGTATGAAGGTGGAAGAGGAAAGATTTCTTAAGGGAGTAACCAGAGAGAGATAAAAAAATAACATATAAAACAAACTTGGCCTTTGCCATGTTTTGTTCTCAGCTCACTCTAATACATGCTCATGAGGGCACAGCTGCTCTTTAATATGAATTGGCACAGAAAATTCACCCCTAGCACAGCAAGAGGCACACAGCACAGTATGGGTTACAAATAAACCATGGCAACAATTAAATTAACCTGAAAGGCCACACAGAACCACATGAAAATCCATCATGTACTTTGACTTTGTCTAAGACACCCAAAGCCCGACCAGCTTCCAGCAGATGCCAGCGCTCTTAAAGATAACTGCAACAAATGTTTCCTTTTTCACTCCCAGCGTTTATAGTTGCCTGGGGCCCAAAGTAGGCAAAAAATGCAGTCCCAAGACAGCTGTAGTTTCTCAGCAAAGCTATACATTAAGGCTGTGTAGTCCACTATTTCGTTGTCCTGCAGGACTGAAAATGGGAGCTCATTTCTGCCAGAAATAAGAATTCCCAGCCAGCAGGACTCGGCATGTACTTCCAGCCTGGAGAGAAACAAAATAGCCACTAGCTTTTGTCTAAAATGTTATTTTACCCCACTTCAAAGATAAGTATTGCTTCACTCTAAGCCTGTGTAACTGCATTCATGGTAACAGTTTCTAAAAGCAGTCAGAGAAAGAGGAAAAGTCCTAAAAACCTCAAATATTTTTTTTCTCCACAGAAGGTAGCCATACACCAGAGGTGACGTAAGGATAAAGGAAGAATTTACCAAAGACGGCCACCAGTGACAAATTTTTTTATATCATCTGTCATGACAGACAAAATCGCCAGTCATTACCCCATGCTGGTTTGAAAACTAATCTCACTGCTTTTCACCCATT
Organism: Phylloscopus collybita; assembly: GCA_027886175.1. Lineage (NCBI taxonomy): Eukaryota > Metazoa > Chordata > Aves > Passeriformes > Phylloscopidae > Phylloscopus > Phylloscopus collybita. The sequence continues at coordinate 7,687,128 of JAJNNQ010000002.1, forward strand.
CCACACTGAAAAAAAAATTAAATCCCTCTTCAGCTCTGTTCTTTATAGATCCTTTTTTAACACTTGTGCACTAAATTTGCATTTGGTCTTCCTAGCAAAGCTGCTACTAAGAGTAGGTTATTAAGAGGCAAATCTTAAGTAATACAGAGAAACCCTACTAAACTACGGGAAAAATATCATGTATGAGTTTTCTTGTGTCTCTGAGCGAGACATTCTTTCTATCACACATCACAAAAGTCTTCAAAGATTAAAAAATGGTCAATATTTCTCCACTTTCACTGCATTGGTGTCATAGGAGATATTGGAAAAACTAACAGGGATTTAATTCTTGGTACTGATGGTCAGAGATACAGAGACACTTCATACTTTGGAGATGACGGCGACAACAGCAAAACCACACAACTTCTCTTGGGCTCTCCCATGTCCCTCTGCACAGCCGTGCTCTCAGCTGGGCCAGGGTTGTGCCCTGGCCAGAAGAGAGCCCCAGCCCTCTCTGCTGACCCTGTTCTGTCCCATGGCACCAGTCCCAGGAAATACCCTGCAGCAGCAGTAAGGGCTTAATGTGTGTGCTTGCATTCAAAGAAAAGGACTTCCCTGGCCTTTACTGAGGTGCCTGCATTTTCTTCTCCCAGCCCATACAAGCACAGGTGCTCCCTACTCTCCCTTGGACCTCTCCACCAAGCAGCAGTTTTTCTGCAAGATGCACCAGAGGAACAGCACAGGAGGACAAGTTCAAGGTAGGCCCACTTCTTTAATGGTCACACTTCGTATTTGGATTATTTTAAGACCTGAGGCATGAAGGTTCAGGCATCTTCTAAAACATGATTAGCTGTTTTATCACAGAGTATTTTTTTCTCATGTGGCTCCTTTGGTTTTTGAGATTCTTGCTAACAACTTGTGTATCAACAACATTCTGCAGAAAGTGTTGCTTGTTGCAGTTGTATTCTGCTGCCAGCTCTTCTTCTATTAGTCTTTTATTTTACAAACCTAATATAACTGAAAATCTTTGCCCTGGTGCTTGGCCAAAGACAGAATATAAGTTTTATTAATTCTTCAGATTCTCATTTTATATATCTCTTTTCCCCCCTTTTCTATACTACTACTTGTTACTGTTTTAGAAGAAATAATCTGTCTTTTCAATCTCTCTTTGTATGATTTTTCCATGCCCTTAATCATTCTTGTCACCTTTTCCTTGCTCCCTCCATTTCTGTGCTGTCCCTTTGGCGATGGAGTGACCAGCATTCACAGAAGCCTCCAGCAATGATTTATACTTAATTAACTTCTAAAGCCCTCAAAGAAGCAAACAAAATTCTTAGTTAACAATGCCTGCAGAGCAATTGAGCTGACCCAGACCTCCAAAGAGAAGATGAAATTTGGAACAGCTTTCTAGGCAACCCTTATGTATGCTTTAACTTCACACCCAAGTGCTTTCCAGTGAGGTTAACTAGGAACTGCAGTTCTTTCTTTTGTTCTTGGGGTTCACAATACACAGAATTTACATGCTCAAATTCCCGTGTTACTACACATATTGTTACCACACAGCACAGAGGGAGATGTATGACATAATGTCCCTGTATAAGATTAATTTATATGTGTACGTTGTTTTTCTCACAAAAATACATTCAGCTCCATCACGTTTCTCCTTCTATCTGATGTAAATAGCCAGCCACTGGCACCTTGTGCTGTGAGCCACTGCAGCAAAACCTCTTCCAGCAAATCACACCATTTCACTCCACTCGAGGCACTTTTCTTTCCCAGAAAGTCAGAATGAACTCCAGCTGAGAAGCTGAAAAAAGGTAAAATCCAAGTTTCTTCTCCCCATGCTGTCACAGAAAGACACCAACATAGTGAATTTTACCTTTTCATCTTTCCCTCGTTCTCTTCTCAGTAGTTAGTGGGAAAGATCAGTGTCTCCAACATGTGAATATTCTCCCCACTACACTTCTGAAGACCAGGGGGATGTTGAGACCAGCAGTACCAGGAAATGGTTGGTGGTGGTCCTTAGGGCTCTAGTGCAGCCCACTTCAAACCAGGCACCTCTGCTGCTGTCAGTGTGACCAAGGACAAGCCTCCCAACCTGCATGGAGTACCTGGCTCCAAGTCAGGCAACACACGATGAGGGGAAAAAGAGTGATTTTAATCAGCCAAGATAAGCATGTAATCCCAATACCAAAAATGAGTTTTATTAAGGATAATGTTGAGCTGTTCTCACTTTGGAGAGCAAGATCAGCCATTTCTGAGATCTCTTGAGAGGCTGCCAGAATGTGGTTCTGCAAAACAACAGCCGTCCTATGTAAAAGGAAAAAGCTGGAATCATCAAGAAGCCTGCAACTATGTCAGCTAGACAGGAAAACAGAAAAACAAAAACTGCACTGAAAATCAACAGGGCTTTATCAGTATCAAAGAGTAAAAATTTTTAAAAAAAACTACTGCCCTGGTCAAAATCTGCACTTGTTCAGAATGCAGTCATCCCAAACAACCATCAATAAAACATCACTCATTTGTCTTTAGCAAAAAGTACAGAAACTGGTCCACAAAGCTAGAGAAAACCTCATGAATTTTCTCCTCTGGATAAGCCACTTACACTAAATTTGATTTTCTCTTATTCAAAAGCTATTCTCTCTCACTCTCCAAATTAATTTTGTTTCTTTGAAGGATTTAACTTTTAGGAACATCCATTTATTACAGTCTCCCTTCTTCAGTCTTGATTTGGTTGTTTGCTAAGAATACAAGTGACAAAAACTGAAAGCTGAGAACCTGAACCAGAATGGGAAAAGCTGCAGGAATGCCCCAACTGAATTAAAGTACAGGGACAGACACTGATGCTATTAGAGCTTAGAACACGTCACAGAATAAAACACAGAACAAAGAAGTTAGGTGAGTTGTCTCAGTCCTTTATCATGCCTTGCTGGTGTGCATTAAATCACTCAGGCTGTCTTTTACAGTTCTTTCAACTGCTACAAAGAATTTAGATCTCTGTTGTGCATGAAATTACAAGAGAAAAAAAAAATCTTGGATAGAAGGCCCCCAATCCCTGGAGCCAGAGCTTTTTCTCTGTTGAGAGAAATGAAATTGGGCCTCTTGTCCAGCCAACACAAATCACATCCTCAATGTCTGACTTGCTGTAGCTCAGCACACAGGCCTTCCATGGATCTCCTTGCCCTCACATGTCACACACACTCACGAGGCAGTTCGGGATGACACCTCTCACTTGTGCCCTTAAGAAGATTTGGAGCAGCACAGCCCCAAGAGAGCTCCAGCCTGCTCTACCCAAACTTACCTTATAGCTTTTATCACAATAGAACAAGCAAAACTATCAGTCCATTCTGAATATTCTACTTGGCAACATCCCCACAAGAGTCCCTACAGGGCTACAGGCCCAGATGATTTGAGACTCACTTCAGTTCATCTGTCCCACAAAGCAGCCAAGACCACATGGGCATGCCAGGGTAAAACCTCGGGTGGTTGCAGTCAGCCTCAAACCCTTCCCAAAGGGGAAGCACAAGCACAGTGCAGGAGGGACAGAGACCCTTGGAGGTAAGGTGCTGCTGGTTTGGGCAGGACACAGACCAGCTCTGCCCACACGGCCAAGCACAGCAGAGCCTCCCTGCACATGCGAAGGAGAAAGGAAATGACACAGCATTCCCCATTCCTCTTCCCTTCAACTGCCCACCTGTGAGACTGGGGTGCAGGAGGAACAGATGTACCAAGAAGAAAGCAGAAGGAAGAATGCTTTTATACACTTTACAGACTTCAGAGAATAAACTGCAACCTGTTCCTGCTCGCAGGCAACATGGTCCTACAAGCACTGACAAACATCATCGACCAGTTCTTTATGTACACCAAATTATTTCTACTCCCTTTCAGAGGCCCTGGTATAAGACTTATCCTGCAAAAAAGCAACCCCAAAACTTTCCAGTTAAAAACTTAAAAAAAAAATAATTTTTTTTTCTTCTAGTGCAGCACACTGGAGGAATATGAAAGGATCAGCAAGCCAGATTGCAGTGTTAGCTGCTGAGCATTCGGAGAATATACAATAGAAGAATGTGTCAAATCTGAAACATGATAACAGAGCTGCTGCAAAAGAAAAAGGAAAATCCTAAAACAGAAAGAAGGGTAGAAGTGCGTAGGAAAGACAGGCCTGATTATCCTCTACATTACATGGGGAAAAAAAAAAAAAGCCACTGAAGACAGCATAGTTATTCCAGAAAGAGATCGGGACACTTGAGATGATGTACAGCCTGGGACTGCAAATCAAATACTCTCCAGCCCATTAGGCAAGGCTGTGGTTATCTTTGGCTTCTTTATAACGTACAGGCACTGGGACATAATCAATTTACCAGGGGGAGACAATCCATTGCACTTATCCAGAACCAGCCCACACTCAGCTGGCAAACAGCCTGTGGCACAGGGATGGGTGAAAGGAGCTCTGAAGCAGGAGCAGAATGCTCAGGAGCTGGATCCTCAGGAGCAGGAGCCCTGACCTTGGTGGTCCAGAAGAGGGAGTTAGACCAGATAAAGCAACAGAATTCTCAACCCACTAAAACCAGGTGACTACAGCCCAATTATTAATAAAACTGCCTGATGAGTGAATTTATTTCTTTTTCTTTGTTTGTGCTTACTCTGTTAAGAAACTGGGGAAAGTTGAGTGGCCTGACCAAAAATGGTGCCAGGACCATTCAAATATTTACCAGTTTAATTTACCAGGTGAGATGCAGTCTGTAAGTCCAGAGCACCTCCAGCACATTTTCTAAGAAATGCCTGTTTGGGTAAGGACTCCAGATTTTCCATTAATTAAAAATGAGTCATTAACTTAATTTCGCCTCCTACTATTCTTACTTAGCATTTTCTCATATCCTAGATACACAGAAATTATACTGCAGGATGCTTGGGGCATGGTTGTCCTTGTTTCACTAAACACCAAGCTCAAACACAGTACTTTAGAAAAATAAACAAGGTTGGCTAAGAGGAGAAGGTCAGCATCACCATCTCTCTGCCACTTTGAACTAGTCCTATGCAGAAAAATGGACAACTACTTGAAAAAGATTGGTTTTTAATGAAAATGTAGACCTGCATGGCACCTTCTCATCCAAGCACTCCAGGACTTGCATATATACTCATTTTCCTTCCACACCTGCAAAAAACCTTTCTCTCAGCTGCCCGCTCTCATGCAAGGAGTATTTTACTCCTAGGTGTTTGCTGCACTGCCACTGGTGCAGCAGCCCAGGGTCTGGGCTGTGAAGGTGAAACCTTCTCTGGTAAGGGCTAGTCCATTTCTCCAGCACTGAGTAACTCACAGAAGTTATTCATGAAGACAGGAAAAGGCTGGAGGAGAGGCACCAGTAATACGCCAGTAGGTCCTTTTGCTATGGCCTGTGTGGTTCCCCCAGGGCTGCCCCTCAGCTGGGCTGCCTGTGCTGGAGCAGAGGGGCAGAGCAAGGACAGGAGGTGACAGAAGAGCCCTGCTCCTCGAGACACACACCACAAGCTCAAATAAAGACTTCCAGAAGTGCCCTCTGAAATCTCTGCCATCAAGCTCCAGCCCTCGGGATGGAGATTTCTCATTAAGCAGTATTTTGAAGTTGATTTTAAATGCTTTGTTAGCAAATACACCCCTATTTATTTGTATCCTGATTTATTGACCAAGCAAGTTTGATAAATTTCTGCTGATTTATAAATTCATATAGTATTGTGGGATGCTATTTTGAACACTGATACCATTTAACTCAATTTTATGGCTACCACAGGAAGCAAGGTTAGGGAAAAACACAATCCACCGCCCCACAGGAATTGTGGATAGCTCTGAACACTCATCAGATAAAAAACTGACTAGAAGTTAAATCCAGATTTGTACACATTGTGTTTTGCTTCATTCTGCTTTGACCATCCACTGTCTGACTTCAATGAAGTGTTTAAACACAAGGCAAACTCTTCTTCTAATCACCCTGAAACACTCCCCGCTTTTTCTCCTCTCCCAGAATTGCTACGTGTGACAGCTGTGAATTCTGTGTAGTCACACATATTTTGTACACTGTGAAAACTGTCTCACCTTAAAGTGGTTTATGTAACTACTGTGCATACAAAGTATCTGCAGGTTCCTGAGAATTTATTCTGAGACAAAACGCTAATCAAAGAGAGATAAAATTGTTCACATAACACACAATATGCAAACTTAAATGGACAAGAAAAACTCTTCTAATTCATATACCATGTATGCTTTATCACAAACAATTACTGTTTGTCCTGTAGCTTTACACAGTCATGAGATGATCTCTTTTTGCCTCTTTAAATAAGGACAGGGGAAAAGAAAAGATTAAAAATGCATTATGCCCTTTGTTTTCCCAAAAGAGAACACAAGCAAGCCCTTCACAGCATTCTGCCTTAAGGCAAAATTTTCATCTATCCAAAATCCTTACGAAATGTATTCCTTTTGAGATGTTTGCTAAATACTCATGTACTGAACAACCTCTTCCTCAGTGATATCTTTTGTGCTTAAGTGTACAAAGGTCCTTGAAAATTAAGTTTGATAAATATAGAAGGTAAAACTTTATGGTACAGATTATCTCCAGTTTACCAGCTTTTTTTGGTATTAAGGGTGATGTTAATTGGAACATTGCTGAGAACATGATAAATGAAAAAAGCAAAATTTTCCTTTCCCTCTCCCCCCTCCCTTTCACTTAGTCCACAAAATTCAGCTTCTAAGGAGCTGATACACAGTATTACTATAAAAATTAAGGTCTAATATTATAATAACAAGTTTGCTTTTGAAATTCAGTCTAGAGTGTAAAATATTAAGCCATATTAGAGGTAACGAGCTATCTGTATTTAAACACACAAACCATGCATGATGGTTAAGTAGAGGGTTTGTTTCCAGCAGATTCTTTCAGTTCAAGCCTTTTAAAATATTTGCAGCAAAATATTTATTGCAATTGTAGGAAATAGTGTGTTCTTAATATCTGTAATAAAAAATACCAGCGGGATCAAATGTATAAGAGCACGGAGAAGTTCTTAGGGGCTTTGAATCCAGCAGGATCATGTAATTAATAAGACTGTATTTGACAAAGGAATATATAATTTATACATAATACAATACATGAAATAATGTAGAATTTAACATATAATTTACAATTATATGCCTACCAAGTCAAGTTAATTGGACAAGTTTTTAAAACAGCTGATGATGTAAGCCATCTGCATGTAACCTTGAATACTTCAGCCAGTTTAAGAAAGAACTTCATTGTAAACTGTTTGGTCTTTTCCTCCTCACTTTTTAAAGGAAGTTCTTTAGGCTAAGATGAAGGAAAATTAAAAAGAATGCTATTGACATAAATTATTAAAAGGCAAGCTTGCTGAAGCCAGCTTCAGAGCATTTTAACTTTTGCCTTTTAATTCCATTATGGGCAAGGTTTTGCTTGCATTATCAGTGATGCAGAAGACCATGCTCATAGGAAAGTTCTGCAGTGCAAAGTATAAAATATGCTGATGATTTAACATGCACACCCCAGCGTTCCCCACACAGGGGTCAAAAGCCAGGGTTCAGCTGGACTCACAAATACATCACACTGAATCAAACAGAGCATCCCTAAATCGTAGCAGTCACTACCACACACTCATTACATTAATAAATTGCTTGCTAATGGGAGCAGTGACAAGTAAGATGTGCACTTAGTGGCCCCGCTTGCTGCCCGCTCCTGATGCCTGAATGCCCGTTTTTCTCTGGGTTATGTTCTAAAGTCTTCAAAGTGCATGAAGAAAATCTGCTCAGTGCTGTGAAATAAATCAAAGAGTGTCTGCTGAAAATTCCTAAAACGCTTCTGCCCTAATCTCCTGGACCAGAGAGTGGGCTTGCAGAATGCTAAACTTGCTTTTCAAAGAAGATCAAAGCAACGCCAGCGACAATTAAAAACAGGGGTGCAGGTGCGCGCATGCGCGGGGGCTCCACGGAGGCACCAAGAGCCTCTTTTTAGTCATCCCTGAATGCTAATGCTGACTTATCTAATCATTACACGTGTGGTTTGAAAGGACAGGAGATGTGTTTGTGAGAGACACAAAAACTGTCCGCCTTTATGTATAAAACGTAACATTTTATGAGACACGCTATTTCCATTAATTTTGAAAAGCTCCTCAGCTACTGTCTAATTAAACCAGCCTGTAATTTTGTTGTTTAGTGATTCAAAGATAAATGAAGTTGCAATTGTGTATCTGTCCTTCCTCCTGTTACTTAATCTTTCAATAGGGTTTCCCTATTTGAACACTTTAAGGGCCAGCTGCTTGCCTTACCCAACACCTGAATAACCAGGTTTAGCAGCTTTTCAGGAGCACTGCAGCAATTTAATGTGCCTGCTTCAACTTTTATACAGTACTGGTTGTCCTGCCTAAGACAGGTCCCTTCTTCACGCAGTTACACAAGAAATACTTGTGTTAGTAGCTAAGTGTAAGGAGTGCTCCTGCCTGAGGGAGGATGATGTTGCATGACAAGCGCTACGCCTCCAGTATGGGGGGGGGGGGGGGGGGACTTAGCAGCCAACCTGCTATTTCCCTGATGATATGGTTTTGTCTGTTTTCCCCTTTTCAAGATGGCATTTCACTGCACAAACCAAACAGGGAAGAAAAAAAACCCCAAGATCCCCCAAAAAACAGCCATGGGAAAAAACTCTTCAAAGTTCACAGGATGAGTAAGGAAGGAATAAAACCCTGAATGAACTCTCCTGGCTGAACTGGGTTAGGATGAAAAATGCTTCTGCTAAATGCTGAAAATTTAGGTCAGTCTTGTTTATGAGAAGACATAAACCACTGACATTTTGAGAAGCATGTGAATCTAACTGATATTTCTGTGTTCTCTCTGAATCACGTTGGGCCAGAAGGCCCTTTTATACCGACCAATTTCTCCCCCTTCAAATTAAAAAAAATAAATCTGAATTGTCATGTCAGCTGTAAGCAGCAACACATTGGAGCACCATGCTTTAAAGCCCAGTGGCAACAGCCCCTGAAATATTTCATATTTTTAAAAAACATCAAGTTAACTGAGTGGCTACTTGGGAAACATATAACAGAGGAGAACCAAGTAGGTACAGTTTTGAAAGCTGCCTGCTTCTTTCCTTCTTCCATATTAATACAGGTTACATCATTTCCTTGTAAGTATCAAGAGAAGATGAGGGAAAAGATAGTGGATACCTTTCTGAGACGTAATTGATGTTATCCAAAACATGCATCACACCAGATATCCATTACATTTAACACAGCTCAATATAAGGCGATTCTGACAATGCGAGTAGGCTCAATCCTATTTCTCTTCAAATCCATGTGAAGAGTTTACTACATACAGACCCAGTCTCAGTGATTCATTTTGATAAAATGCTACTTAGCAGCATCAAAACTGCCTGAGCATTTTGTCTGCCTGTACTAGGGCTTCCTACTGCTGCCACTGAAACAAATGGCAGAATTCCCATTTACTTCCATGGGAGGAGCGCCAAGCTCTTAGAAACCTTTGTTTTTAAGGAAAAACATTTTTCCTCCCACTCATGACTACAGTTCCCCTGAAAACCCAATGGAACTGTTTAAGAAGTCAGGTGGTTAGGACTGGGCCCAGAGGTCAGGAACAAAGAATATTAATACAGTCTTGCTATTGAAAAACTGAGCAGCAAGCTCAAAGCATTGTTGTTGTTTTTAAAACAGAAAATGTCATTCTCAGATCCAAATATGGAGATTTAAAAATATATATAAATCTGTGAAGAAAAAAGGAAGCACATATTTCATTTAGTGTCTGGATTACAGATTCTTATTAAACAAACCGAGCTCATTATAAAATCAATATCAACCACTACACTCCCAGGAGAAATGGCAAAAAAGGTCACTCCAAGAAATTCAAACAATTTTCCTGCTGGAAGGGCACGATTTTAATTACAGATACTATTAATTAGAGCTGTCAGTAGGAAGATTGTCCTGTTAATTATCACAAATTCAGTTTCAAGTGTGGTTTTGGAACCTGGAGGGCTTTTCAAAAAAATTAAGAATTCCTGTATTCACAATTAACGGAAGAAAAAGCCTACCTATTGCTTCTGCACTTTAAATAAGCCAACAGCAAGTCACCTATTAAAATCAGACAAAAATATTTATGGCCACAGTCTCATTGGCCAACAAAACTGATAAACTGCTGTTTTGTTCACAGTTTATCCCAGAGAACACTCGATTGTTTTTTGTTTTTTTGTTTTTGTCTACAGGAAAAGCTCTTGCTCTCACTCTGTCTTGCTTTGGAAGTCATTAAATGCAAAGACGTAATTTAATTATTTTTTTAAAGTAAACATTTCTTTAAAACTGAACCAAAACCATTCCTGAAGATACTAATCGTTGCAGAAACATTCATATTTATTATTCTGTACTTAATTCTCTCTAGACCCAGCCTGTGGAGATATACTTAATACATTACATCTTTAACATCTAAGAGGTACAGACAGACCCAAACTTTGTGAGGAAATATGAGTTTATTCCCATAAGACTCTCAGCTGCCAATTTGAATCTATCTCAGCTCCAGGATACAGAAAGGCCAGAATGTCTGATCCTGAGCAGAACAAGAAAGTAAAATAAAACTTGACAGAAAAGTGCCATTAGCGAGGCCCTATGGGTGCACAACAGACAGAGATACTACAGAGACAATGTTTACACATTCTCAGATTCTTTTTCCTGGTCACACTCCAAATATTTTTGGATAGCAGACCAGGGCTGTCTGGTGTATGACCATAACGCATGCACTACCACACCAATAGCACACCAAGAAATAAGTGCCATATGATCTAAAACAAACTTCAGGAAGATGCAATGTCTCTCCACCCAACACTTTTGAAACTGAAAGAGAAAGCTTGAGTTTCTGATTTATTTCCAAGAAGCTGAGTGCAGTCCTCCAGCATTACTGGGTACACATCTGCTATCATTGTTCTCCTAGAACCAGTCCTGCTTTACCTCCCATCTATCAGCATTAGATTTCATTTTATCTGAATAATGGCACAAGATGGCAACAGATCGGGTCAAAGGCTCTTTTCATATCAGACCCTGAAGAAGTCGATTACTCAAAAAGAGAGACATCTTCAGATAACCGTGCAATCCATTCCTCATAAATGTTAAAGATTTTTCGTTATTAATAGTGGCAGGGGTGACAGATTATGGATATTAATGTTATTTTTCTGAGCATTTCAATGGCAAGGGCTGCTTTTTTTCCTTTCTTTTCTTTTTTTCTTTTTTTTTTTTTTTTTTTTTTTTAATGTTTCTAATTAGGCACGAATTTACAGCAGCTACCAGAATAGCCAAGATTAATACCCAGTAGTAAAAAGCTGCTACACGGAATCCGCGGGACTATGAATGGAACGGGGGCGGGAAGGGTCGGAAACGAACCCACCCCCGCGACTCCCAAGGCGAGAAGGGCCCCCCCCGGGGGTCTGCCGGGCAGCGGGGCAGGGCCGGAGGAGGAGAGCTTGGTCCTTACCTGGTAAGCAGCGGGCGCATCGGAGCCGGCGTCAGCCCCCAGGGCCGAGAGCTTCTCCTTCAGGCGGTGGTGGGCGCGGTGGCGGAGGCAGTAGGCGACCCCCGACGCCGCCAGGACCCCGGCGATGCAGGCGAGGGACAGGAGGGTGAGGAGGAGGAATTTCGCGGACTCTGCCTCTTCCCCGCGCTGCGCCAGCGGCGGGACGTTGCTTTTCTGCAGGGGAGGAGAGAGAGGCAGCGCCTGAGTTGCGCGGTCACGAAGCAGCGCGCAGGGGGGGATCCCGTCGGGGGGAACACCCGGCTGACCTAACTTTCGGCCGGGGAGGGAGGCAAACAGAGAGGCAGGGACAGCGCTGCCGTGCCCCGTTCCGTGCCCTCCCCTCCGGCGGCTCGCACTTAACTACCGAGAGGCGGAGGCGCTGGATGCGCGCAGGCACCGCGGAGCGCCCCGCGGCTCCGCGCCCCGCTCGCAGCGCATCGAGGGCCAGGGGCTGCGAGGGGCGCAGCAAGGGAAAATCCGGTATTGTTTTTTTTCTGAGTGGAAAATAAAACACAGGAAAAAAAAAAAAAAAAGTAGGTGGCGATCCTTCCTTTTGTCTGTTGTAGAGGGAAGCGGCTTTAAAAAAACCCCGATAGTTCCAAACTCCTCCAGATTACTATTATTTTTGCAGCAATAGGAGAGAATCCTTCTAGTGCATTTCACTTGTCTCCATGTGCTAAAAAGTTGTACAATAATTTCCCCTCATTAGCTTCATTATAAGCTATATTAGCAACAATTAAAAACGCAACATGAAAATGAAAAGACCAGGCGCGCAAATTGCAGCAAGACTCATTTGGCCTGCATTCCCCCTTTCACAATTACCAGGGAAATGAATTGAAAAGCACGCCCCTGCCTCAGTCCTGGTTGCTACAAGACGAGAACAATTAGCAAACTCCTTTCCACCACCTAATTTCGCGTGGTAACAAAATGGATTTTTCCCCATGAATGCCTAGCCGGCCTATTCATTATCTCTCCTCTATTAGTAATTTTCTGCTCCGTATTCAGCTAGCCAGCTCTTAATTTCCTCCTGTCTTGCAGTGTACACAGTGGCTCTTATGTCAGGCCCGGTCCATTTTTATCTTGTAATCATAAAGGCCACCAAAGCAATTATCGCTGGTCTTGACTGTAAAAGCTTGTCATTAATTAGCCTCCTTGCCTTCAGTGCTGCGGATTAGCCGGGGCTGAGGCTGAGTTAATGGAAATGCAGGTTCAGTCAGACTCCCGGATTTTCTTGCCTGGATGCGCCGCGCGGAGGAGGACGGCCGGTCCGTGCGCCCCGGCGGGGCGGCGGGGGGCGGGCACAGGGCTGGCCGCGGCCACCGGCCATGTGCCGGCCGCGTCCGCGCAGCCAGCGCCGCGCCCGCCGCCTCCCCTCCCCTGCACGGCAGCCGGCCCCTCCTCCAAATCCCAACAGCCACCAGGAGGAGGGGGCTGCACCCCCACCCCACCCCGCCCCGGCCGCGGGGGGCTCCGGGGCCGCCTCCTCGCCACCGCCCCCGCGGCCCCAGCCGGGCACCTGCCCCGGCTGCCCCGGGGGGAGCCCGCCCTCGGCCCGCTCCGGGCGGGGGACACCGGGAGGGGCAGCACCGACGGCAGCCGCCGCGGTCTCGCTGCTCGCACCTCCTCGGGCCCGAGGGGGTAAAGGGCTGCTGCGCTCTGCCATTAGCATCTCCCTGAAAGGCCCCGTCCCCCCGGGGCCAAGGGTCGCAATCTGCATCTCAATAGGCGGCTCCCGCCGAAGTGCCGGCGCCCCCTCCCCGGGCGCTGAGCCCCGGGACGTTAATCCTTCTCGCCGCGGTGTTTGGCCCCGCGCAGCCGGGCAGGGACAAACCCCCAGCCCCGGGCTCCCCCGCGGGCCGGCCCCGCTCATCGGGCGGCTCGGGCCGCCTCGGCCCCCAGACGGGCTCAGGGGCACCGACGGGAGGAAGGAGGCTGGCGGGCACTTTCGGGCACTGCTCCTGAGCCTCACTTCTCTGCTATCTCTACCACGGTTTTAAACGATTTTCTTTCTCTGGATGCCGTGTGACAGAGCCGCACCAAGCACACGGGGAAAGGGCTGTGCGAGAGAAACGATGACAATGATGGGAGCAAAGTGCCGTCAAAAGCTCCGAGTAAACACGCAGAAGAGAAAGGGCAGCAGGCTCTTTCTCCCACTGAGTTAGAGCGATTTTAGATCTTGCTTCCAACTTCACCAGGCAGTTTTACCCGCAAAGCCGGGGCTGCCGTCCCTGGAGTTGGCTGCCCTTGACAAAAGAATTGCTCGAAGAGCCTTCCCCCCTACATACTTTCAGCGTACAGCTGCACTCGGGAGCCTGAAACACGGGGAAGAGTTAGAAACCTTCCGCGGGGCATTCGGCATTGCTTACACCTCGGCAAGCGTCTGCCCTGGGGGAGTCAGGATAGCCACGTCCCTTGTGACAGGCTTCGGGCAGGCGAGAGCTTGCAAAGCCCCTGCACGTCCAGGGGGAGCGGCGCCCACGCCTGCCCCCATCCCCTGTGCCTGGGAGGAGCTGGAGGCCGCGGCGGGAGGGCAGGGGCGAAGGGCCAAGGGGCAGGGGCGAAGGGCCAAGGGGCACGGCCGCTCCCCGCTGCCCGGCGGCGCCCGGAGCAGCCGCAGGGGAAGGGAGAGGGGCTCTGCCGCGGAGCCGCCGGCCCTTCTCCCACTCCTTTCCTCCCTCCCGGCTCACGGCGAGCAGCTCCAGGGCCGCTGCCGTCGGGGCCCGGAAGACTCCGCTCTCCCCTCCCTGCCTGCGGAGGCTGGTGCTTCGGGCCCCCTCGGCCAGCCCCCGTGCTGGTCCCGGGAAACACCACGGGACCGGCGGCTGATGCCCCCTGCGCCGTCCCGCAGGAACCGCCGGGTGCGGCCGACGGCAAAGTCCCATCGCCCCGCTCCGGCTCCAACTCCGGGCTGGGCACACCGGAACCGCAGAGGGCAGCCCGGCCCGGTCCCCCCGGGTACGTCCCATCAGGACACAGCCCCCACTGTCCCCAAGGCAGTTGGAAGAACCCGCTGCCCTTTCATCCTGCTCGATACCTGACCAAACATCACATTATGAAACGGGTAAAAATTAATCCGACGTGTTAGTTACCAGCTCCCTCCCTCCTCTCCCCCCAGTCGCCCCCGCTGCCTCTAGCCAGGAGCACAGATTTCCCTACCTCGCCTCACCCCCTGATTCTTCCCTGCAATAAGGCCCCAGCCTGAAACGGAGCCCAGGGTTAATTAGAGGCGTCCTGTCAGCCTTGACTTGAAATTGAAAGAAAAGTGTTTAAATATTTATGAATTTGACATTTACAGTCGGATGTCTTTTAAAGCAGAACACCTCTCCCTGTGCTGGTTGGGGCTGCCATGGTGCGTGTGCCATGGTGCGTGTGCCTGGGGTGGAAGGGGAACAATAGCTGTTGCATAACAAGAAAAACAAATTACCTCCCTACCCAAGGCTTAACAAATAAATAGACCACATAAATTACACGCAATTAAATATTAAACTCAGCTACATGTAACTATGCATTTTTTAAACTTCACCTAACAGAATATATTGACATTTCTCTGAATTATTGTGTCTTTTGCAAAGTGTGGAGTATCACAGTGTCCCAGTGAAGGAAAAACAACTAATTCCTAAATGAATGGCTTAGAAAGTGAATCTGAATGAAGAGGCTTTGGAGATGTTCATCCAGTCAGTCTTTACTTGCTTTGAAATAGCCCGACATAGCTTAAATGCTAGAAGGCAAAGAACAACAGTACACCCAACACACACAGTGTTTACTTGAAGTACACTGTTTCTGTGAGGGTCTGTGGGTTTTTAAGAGGAAAGAAAATGCTTAGGGTCTGATCTCATGTAGGCTTTCCCGGTCCCTCGACAGAACACATTTTATATACACCCAAAAGTGAGTCATTAACTAGAGCAGCCATAACACTGGAGTCACAAATCACTGTTCTAATCAAAGAGCAGCGTCCCGTTCCGCGGTGTCATCCCATGATGCAGCAGAACAGTCGACATTTCAAACGAATTCCAGGCAAATGTCAGTAAATATTTAATGTACGCTTTCATGTAAATAAGTTCTCACACCTATGCTGGAAGTGTGGGAGAAAGTCTTTGTAAGAGCAGAGAGGAGCTCCCCATGCAGTGATGTGGAAGCTCACCACCCAGATGCCTCAGCAGAATTACATTTCATTATTTACTTTAGGACACAGGGCATGATTGTGGTCCTTGCAAAACTCTAACTGAAGTTGAGGTTTTGTTTTGCTTCATAAATTTAAAAAGATTTAAAATCCAATTTGGCAGTTACTGCACCTGATCACTCTTCCAGTTAGCAATGGAAAAATCACTACAATTAATTTTTAAACAACTCAGCGTTATAAATTTTTCAATTTTTGCATGCTTCGATTTTTACATTTATATTACAGTTTTGTTTCTGAACAATAATAAAAAATAAGATTTCTTAGTAAATATGGGCAAAAAGAGGAACTTCAGAATATGATTTGTTTCAAAATATTAGAACGTTAAGAAACTCAAGAGGTGCTATTTTTAATTTGGAATTCACTATAGAATCTAATAAATGAGAGAAGTGAGGCGGAAATAATCATGTATTAATTCTGTGCATTACAAAATCTTTTCAGAAGCTATTATCAGAGCAAGAGGCATTGTGGTTTGGATTCAGGGTGGGAGAAATCCTTTGTGCAACTGAAAGCTATTGTTCCTCTGTGCAGATGAAATTGTACTTGCAAATATGCCATTCAAGGAGGGAAAAAAGTACCTAGGCAGGAAAAAAGAATTCTACAAGAAAATCATTAGTCTTAAAAATAAACTTCACTAAAATAAGTTTTGGTTCATTGTTTGTTTGTTTGTTTTCTAAAGAATATCCTGTGTTAACAGATGCAGCCACTGACACTACAAGAAAACATAAAGGATATGTGTATTATTTCCTTATATAGAAAGCATGAAGAAAGGGATGTGTGTGGGTGTGTATATATATATAATGTGTGTGTTCATATATATATATATATATATACATCCATGTATGTCTGCTCATTTATATAAATCTAAACTTAAATTCACTTCTAGTAATTTCCCTCTCCCAGAGGTTATCTGAGACATAGGTTGATACACTCTGCTGGTTAAGTTTTGATAGGTTACTAGAAAATCAGAGAAACACTTTACGTCAGGAGGAGCCTGGCTACCATAATCTGTCCCAGGAAAGCAACATTTCCCTCAGTTTTGGTTGCTGTGTCTCCTCCCCTACTGTGCACCAAGTCAGGTTAGTGTGGGGCAGCAGGGCCTGGGGATGTTCACCTTTTGTGCATGAACACTCCTTGTGTTCAGCATTGCACTCCCAGGCTACTTGTTGGTGTTTTAAGGTACTGTCTTTAGAGTTACTGAGAGATTTCTGGGGCTGCTACCTTCTGCCTCCCTGCTCACACCCCCTCCTTCTCTCTCTGGAAAGCTCACCTGATGCCAGGATCACTTTCAGCAAATGTCAGTTCATCACCTGAAACGAGGTCAATTTAATGCTTTTACTCGGGAGGATGAAATTGGATGGGAAGGCACTTTTTGCTTCTTTTAGGGGTCGGAAAGATTAGACAAATCGACAATCGCAAAAGGCAGATGGATTTCTGGGAACTGCAGCTTATTCAAATCACTGAGAAAGGTCACTGCAAAAGCCACAGATCTATTCATCTGTAGGGGTACAATGATCTTTCCACAACCTTCAACACCACAAAGCACTCTGGAGCGTCTCTATACCTTTTAGTAGGATTAATACCATGAACAATGACTGAATACAATCAAGAATTCACTGAGTTCAAAGATCCCTTGATCAATGGTAGATATTTTCTTCTGGCTTCCTAAAAGCAAACAGAAGTGAAGTTTCTGGTTAGAGTTACAAGAAATTAGAGCTATTATTCTGAATCCCACTACAAGGTGATGCTGAAATGCCAGAATGTCCAAGCACTCCGCAGAAGTTTGTGGCATGGAAGGAATAAGGTTGTGAAAGAAGAAATTCAATGGGCTTCAAGATTTTCATGAGGATGAAAATATATTTTTAAGTCAGCAGTCAGATAAAGAGTAAAGTACAAAAGCCTACAGCGTCACTGAGACAGTGTAGGAATAACACACAACTTAGGAAACTGGACAGCCACATCCATGCCTGTGGAAGAGGTAGGTGAGTCGGAGACGGAGGAGCACGGCCCATCCTGTCCGAAGCTGGCACAGTGCTCCTCTGAAGTGGCAGCAAGAAGAGGAGGGCGCGGAGATGGTGAAGAAACTTCGATTCCTGTCGCTAAGGACTTGGGGGCAGTTAGGGCAAAGCAGCAGAGTGGGTGCACCAGGAAGCAGGTTTCCTCCGCAGCCCAGGCTTTGTTAGCCAGAGCAAAACCGTGAAAGAGAGGGACTCGGCAGGTCTAAGTCACAGAGTGTCAGAGCCCCAACCAAGAGGACGGTCAGCGATAGCCGAGCTTAATCAAGCATCTTCAGCTAGCAAGAGAAACACGAGCCGCAGCGCCAGCGCTGATCTAATGCTGATGCTGAAGGCACATAATTCAGGGATTAGATAAGGCACCCTTACAGCCGAGTGCCAGCAAGCGAGCCGGCTCTCGGTAATGCTGCCAAGCGCCGGCGGATCCGTCGGCGGTGCAGCCGCCCCGTCTCGCAGGGAGCCGGGCCGGGCCCCGCGGCCGTCCCCGCTCCGCGGCCGCACGCCCGCACCCACCGCGGGGTCCCGTCCTCGGGCCCGGAGCCGGGAGCACATCCTCGCCCCGCCGGGCCCGCTGCCCTCTCCGCCCCTCGCCTGTTCGACGGCCCCGCGCCGGGGGCATCCCCGGAGCTGCGCTCGGCCGGGGGCGCGCAGGGCTTCGGCGGCCGCGCGGAGGCGAAGCGACCCCTCCGTCCGCCCGCGCTGCTCCGCGGAGACCCGGCCCGGCCCCGAGCGGCGGCGGCCGGCGGCAGCGGCTGCCCCATCCCGGCCGCCCCCGCACCCCACGCCGCGCACAAGGCTCTCCCGAGTCCCGGCCGGGCCGCCTCGAGAGACGCGGGCGCTCCCCCCACCCCGTCCTCCGCCGCATGTACCTGCTGCCGGCGTGCCGGGACGGGCCCCTCTCTGCGAGGGCTCGGCGCACCTCGGCGGGCTCCAGCAATCCACCTCCGGTGCCAAAACTTCCCCCTCTCCACGCCCCCCCCCGCCCCTCCTCAGCGCAGACAAAGGCGGCGGCCAGCACAGTCGCCCCTCAGAGCCCGCAGCCGCCTCCCGGCGCGGCGCGGCGGGGGCAGGCGGCGGCCCCGGGCGGCCCGGTGGTCCCCGCGGGGCGCGGGCGGAGGATGCCGGCGCGCCCCGGAGCTGCCCTCCTTATATCGGGCTGCTCGCAGCCCCTGCCGGCTGCCGCACATGGCCCATCCACCGGTTGCTATAGCGATGCCTCCCCTCCACATGTTGCTGGCAGCAATTGGCTAAGGAGGTCTGGGCTGTGCAGAAACCCTTCGCCGGAGTGCGGCGATGAATGGACACGGGCTGTGTCACTCATTTGGAAAAGCTGTTTGGGGTTTCTGTTGAGGAGGTGCGGTTGGTTTTTTTTTTGTTTGTTTTTTTTTGTTTTTTTTTTTTTTTTGTTATGGTTTTTTTTGTTGTTGTTTTTGTTGGTTTTTGTTGTTGGTTTTTTTATTTTATTTTATGTTTTTCTTGGTTGATTTTTTACGCGCACCCTCCCCCACCTTTTTCTTTTTAGTTTCCTTTTTTTTTTTTTTTTTTCCTTTTTGTCTGTCTTGCAAGATGGAAGTGGAGAGTAGAACAATGACAGAAAGACAAAAAATAAAATCAAACAAGGACAGCAAGAAAAAGCTACAAATCATTTGCATCACAATACGGCAAAGGAGCACACAACGCTTCTTCCTGAAAAGACTTTCCTCCTTAAAAAAAAAAATAAAAAAAAATCCACACATTGCCAAGCAGAGGAGATCCAAACTTTCTCCCTTCTCGTCCTCGTTCTCCAAGTGATACACGAAATTAGGAAGGAGGAGTATGCTCCGACTAGCCCCGGGACAGTAACGAAGTCCAGTTGGATAAATCGCGGCAGAGCCTGGATAAACTGCTCAGAGCCGGCGCGGCGAGCGGGGCCGTGCCGTGCCCGGCGCTGCGCACCCGTAACTCGCAGTCAAAGCCACGCTCCCGCGCAGGTGCCCGGGGCAGCACCGACCCTTCTAACCAAACGGATCCCCCAGTCTTCCCCATCTCCCTCAAATTCCCGCATGCCGCCGACAAACACGCTGCGGGCCGCCCCCCAGCATGTGCCCACCAAGTGCCCCGGCTGCGAGAGCGGGACAGGAGCGGGCGGGGAGCGGGCGGGCAGCGGGCGGGGGGCTGCCAGGCGTGGGTGGCAGGTCCCTTCAATCTTCCTTCCCCCACAGATGAACAGCCCTCCCGCTTCCCTGTCCCCATTGTTTCCCGCTGTCACTGCGTCTGGGGATGGCAGGCAGGGCAGAGCCGGCTCTCCTCTGTCCGTAGAGGCGGGTAGTCCTTTCCATTTCCCTTTCCTCTTCCCTTTCCCCTTTCCCTTCCCCTTCTCCTCCCCAAGCCGTCCCGCCCCCGCCGCCACGGCCGCTGTGCCCCGGCCTGGCCCGGCCCGAGCGGCGGCGGCGGCTGTTCCCGGGCAGAGCTGTCCTGAGGCTCCCTGCACACACCGCACACACCGCACACACCGCACACACCGCACACCGCACACACCGCACACACCGCACACACCGCACACACCTCCCCACGGCAGCGACCCCCAGCCCCGCCCGCCCTTCCCCACCGCGGTGCGGCCCCGGCGGTGGGACAGTGCGGAGGAGGCAATGTGCGGGATGGGATGGGATGGGATGGGATGGGATGGGATGGGATGGGATGGGATGGGATGGGATGGGATGGGATGGGATGGGATGGATAGGATAGGACAGGACAGGACAGGCTGCCCTTTCCCCACAGCCCTGCTTGTCCCGGCAGCCGTCTGGGGCTTGGCCTCTGCCGCCTGCCTTCCCGGCTGGAGCGGGGGGCCCTGGCTCCTCGCGGCTGTCCCGGGGGCACCGCAACAACGCCGTGTAGCAATTCCTTTGCCCCCTTTTCCTCTCGACAGTATTCATCCTTCCAGCGCCCCTCGGCAGCCGGCACCTGGGTAAGGGACATGCACCTGTGCAGGGAGCCAAGGAAGGGCAAGGGCCGCCTGAGTTCCCAGAGCATCCCCGCCCCGCCCCAGAGCGACACTTCCCCCCCAGGACAGCACCGAAATGTCATCACCATCCCCTGTACAGGGTCGTTCTGCCGTGTCCAGAAAGTACAGAGTGGTTGTGCCATGGGCTCACCTACAATAACATCTCACCCATACCCAGCCTTCCCATTCCAGGGCGAGGAAGATGTTCTTTACACCACCACCGTTTCTGAAAAGAAGCTTTCCAGGCAGGAGAGGTACTCCTCACCTGGCTTCTGCTCATGCAAAATCCTTCACGTTCCCACAGATTAGCACAAATTTGGCTTCTCCAAACATTTCCTCAGCCACGTTTGTAGTGCTTGGTCTGAAAGCATTGCTTTGTCAGTCTGTCAGCCTGAGAGGACCTGATATTGTCCTGCCCCTGGAAGAGCCAGGGCATACATAATTTGCTCACTAACCTGCATTGCTTAAGTTGAAAGATAAATGAACCCGCCAAGTGATTTCATTAAAGGGACACGTGTGTTTGCATATTGATCCTTCTAATGAACTATCTGAAACAGATAAATCTTCCATTAGCTTTTTAGTTTGTATTTAGTATTTAAAAATATATTCATTAACATTTCCTGGGAAAATATGGTATCTTTTCAGACCTATCAGATGCTGAACGGGTTGAACATGAATTTGACTGGCCAAGTGTCAAGAGACCGCAAAATACTTAAAACAATTTTTTTTTAACAGTGAGAGTCTGAGAAATTTGTGGTGAAATCTAAAAAACTTTTCACGTTTATGTAATTTTCATTACTTTTATCCCATTCTAAATATGACCTTTGAAGCAATGACAGATACTTGTGAGGGTTTTGTCACAGGGTGAAATTATTTAAACATAGAATGTTTAACATGTTATTCATTAAAAATGTAGAAGGTGTTGAGAGATAGAAGAAATAATTTTCAATTGTTTATTCATTTTAAATTTAAAATCTGTTTTTAAAGTATCTATAGACCTGTTGGTCACATATCTGTGAACTGACTTACTGATAAATTTTCTCATATGATTTAATAAATTAAAAAAAGGAAAACCAAACAAACAAAAAACCAACCCCACCCTATCATCAACAGTAGTTCATAATAAAATTTATAGAAAGTTTCATGTCTTTTTCTCAGAAAAAAAAAGGTGACATTGAAAGTATAAATGACTTTGAGACAGTTTCTTTGGGTTTAGCGCATCTAAAAATACCGGTATTTTGAAGATTCACATTAACATTCATCCAAATTCAAGAGCTGTATTTGAACTATGCCTAAACTCAAAATATTCTAAATCTTGCAATTTCAGTGAGAATGATGCTGAAACATATTTCCATTTTGCACAGAACAAAACTCTTGCCTGAGAACCACCAATGTTTCTCAGGACTCCCTAAAAATCTGTTCTTAATAATTGGGCACTGAAAACCACACTGACCATTTTGCCTTGATTTCTGACTACAGACCTGTCTGCACTTCTAAGTTTAGCCACTTCTTTCTGCAAATACATCTACAATGTACAGCATGAAATAGACCTTAATTCTTTTAAAGAATGTATGATAAAGCATTTGTTGTTGGTTTTTTTTATAAGTTATCCTTTGGAGCCTCTCTCATGAAATACAGATCCAAATATGTTGTAGAGGATTTGCCGTAGATTTTCTGTCCATGTGGATCTTGAAATCAAAATTGAATTTCCTTCACTCTGATGAACAAAACATCTTTTCCAAATATTAACTCCCTATACCACATGCATTTAAATTACTTTAGGAATACATGTATTAAGAAATGTGTAGAACCATGACAGAACTCCCATATCCTGAAAACATCACACCTTATACATAAAACCAACATCTAGGGCCATAATTTAAAAGTAGAGTTAGCAGAATTTTTACCACTAGACTCCATTGAGTTTTATGTCTTATCTTCTCATGCTCATCTGTGAAAATCAACAACAGACACATTCTACTTCCAAGTAAATTCTAGAGCTCTTAGCTTTATTAAGAAAATTATTTCATTCTGGCTAAGATTTGAATCTAATTAATCTGTCTTGCAGTTTAAAAATGATAACTAAATTCAAGCTGCATACTATTCTTCAGAGACAGCTTAAAATATTAATTAAGTAAAGAGTGCATTTTCCATTTATTTTAATTACATTAATACAGTTCCAATAAATAAAATAGTTCTATGCTTCATCAAAACAAACTAGGATGCAGATTTTCCTATTGATTAGTTCTCTGTTCACATTGGCCCTCTTGACTGTTTATTTTTAAATAGGAAAGAGATGTAGAAATGTTTGGGGGTTGCCATTAGTGAAGTGAGACCCAACAGTCTGAAAAGGTCAGTTCAGTTTTCCAGGAGGCTGATGAAACCCTGTAAACGTGGCATCCTGATAATGTATTGCTTATAAAGGTAATCAGTGGGACAAAACTGGATGCATTTATAGACATTTTTAAACAAATGAAGATTTTACTTTATTACATTTTCCCGGCTAACTTAAAAAACCCCAAAGCTGTTAGATCTCTCTGATCCACTTGCCTGTGATGCTTACTGATCCACAGACAAAACATTACAAGACCAGTGGATAAATTGAATTTTTAATATTCAATTTAATTAAAGCTGACATGTTCTAGATTTGCAGGTGCATCTCTTTCTTGAGATAAAGCACAGGACAAGGCAGAGGAGTCTTGTTAGTAGCTATGTCAAAAAATAAAAAGTGTCATTCTATCTAATTCAGTAATAATTCTATCCTTCAAATATTTGAGCAGCAGCAGCAGCTGAAGGTAAACTAAATATTGAAGACAAAGTTTCAAAATACCTTAGGAGTCACAGCAGATGTTTTGAAACCTGTCCTTTATACAGAACATTTTGAGTGTCTTAGTAGGGCCCAGTCCTGCCCCCTTCATTCTAAGAAATCAAATATAAATCAACAGAACCAATCAGAACAGCACCTGGAACACAATAGCACATGTTTACAAAGTGAGACTTTATGTAAATTGGTACTTCACAAAAAACAAACAAACAAACAAACAAACAAAAACCCCAAAACAAAAAAAGACTATTGAAACTTTAATTCCTTTGAGATTAGGTTTATATTCACAGAATATAGATAAAAAATATGAATCTGAGTTTTAACATAAAACTAAATACTATTATTGTGAAGCCTCTATTAAGAAGCTTCTATAAAAATGCCAACTTAAAATATGTCTAATGGCAAAACATGATGAGAAATGCATGATTTTACACTGTGATCTTGTTATAACAAAATGTGGCTATCATTGAAATGCTGGACTCCTTTTATGCATCAGTACTGTATGTGCCAAGAATTCAGAGAACTATGAGGTATCAGTTTTCTCTACTGTAACATCAGCAGCTTAGTTTGTTGAAGTGCTATTTTAATATCATAATGGAAAGGGTGTTTGTTTCTTCTTTCCTGAGATGACAACAAACTAGTGCAGTTTAACTATGAAAAAGTATTTTCAGAATAGTAGCTAGTGCTGCAAATCTGAAGGAGATCTGAAATCAAGATGTGTTTTTTCTGCCTTTGACACATATATTGCTCTTTCTATCTTATCTCCTAATACTGGTAGCCTCAGGACAAGCATAGATTACGTTAGAAAATTGTCCTTCATTACATTGATCGAAATTCACTTCCAACCTACCTCAATCTGATGTTAGAACATTTTTATTAGCTTTAAATTGTTTGCATTATGCATTTAAATTAATAAAATGCTTTTATAAATAGTTTAAAGTTCTGAAGCAGATGGTTTACAAAGTTCTTATGTGCTTCATACAGTCCCACTGAGTTTCTTTTGCTACTGACCTTCCATTTCTGACTAAAGAGAACCACCATCTCTGTGGAATATTCAGCAATGTCTTCTATGAAAATGGATGGAGACAGCATTTAAACTGGTATACAAAGCTTTGAGAAAAGTCAGAATTGAAAAGCACTGTCTGGCCAACTGAAGTTCATGTACTGGTAGAACTCCACTTTATTTTAGATTTCTAGTTGCTGCTACCATTGGTTTAGGGTCCCTGATAAAAGCCTTGTTTTTATGTTGTGACACACAAAAATGGTGGAAGCCTGAGCAGCATTAGAAACATCACCAGGAATACTGGTCCTGGAGCTGGGACAGATAATTTGGCAAAGATGGCAGATACTCAATAAAATCCTAAATGTACTTTTACTGTATCTAATAAAGACACCACCTCCACTCACACCCCACTTCTCTATTTTAGAAAGCAATTTACCAGGGTTTTCCTCTTTTTCTCCTCCTACTGAAGAAATGACAAAATGTCCCTTCTCCGTTGGAAGCAGGCCCTTAGCCAATGAAGCAAGTGGGCCCTATGTCTGTGGCATTTGTAATATAACGAGAATCCTGAAAATATTAACACTTACCAAAAAGAGAAGGAAGATCCTGACACTTATAGGAAGGAGGACAGAGACTACATAAATTTCAGAAAGTCCCTTTCTTCTCTGAGTCATACAAGCATTTGAGAACATTGAAAAATTTTGCCTTTTCTAGCTACGGAAAAGAAAGGCAACTGCATCAGTTTATGCAACCCTAAGCTATAAAACCTAGATAAACAATCATGTGTGATAGCATGGTAATGATAGTGTGCTAGCATAAATGTGTCACAGAGTAATTTGAAAAATATGTGCTTTAAATACGTAGCCTCAGATTACATATGAAATCAGAAAGGTTGTTGAAAAAGCACCTATCCTGTGTTTTCCACTTCATGAGGCACGCACACACACTCCCAGCAGAGTTTTTCAATTGATATCAAAACTGAGTTCAAATTCACAATTCCAGTTAAACCAGTATGGCTTTAGAGTCATTGCTTTACTGACACAGGTATGTCAATCCCCAGTAGATGTAGGTATGGTCTCTGAGCTTTTACCTGGACTCAGACACTTGGTGCTTGAAGTAATTACCATGAAGCCTCCTTTTTTTTAGATGGAGGAAGAACAATGGTGTGATTTATATGAACAGAAGCTTTCATCCTCAGCTGTGGTCTAACAAGTGACACCAAGAGCTACATCACTGTATTCCCATAACTTTGTAAGAGTTTCCAAAGGGCAAAGAGTGGAGGGGTCATGTCAAAGCTTGAGAAGACGTGCACTGACAAGCCTCTCATGCAAAGCTAATTGCAGAGGGAAAGCCAGAGTTTCTGAGATCTTCTGTTTATCACTATTTTTCTTGTGATTTTCTCAGTCCTTCGAATGAAAGACCTTCTTGCCTCTTCCCTCTTTTAATCACTCTGTTTATGATAACTTTGTACAAAAGGTTTTTCAATAAATCTTAAAGATTTCTCTTAATTCAGTATCAAAGTTTAAATTTTCAGCAAGACTTATGATGCAGCCCTTTCAGACACAGAGCTCAGGAAAATTTAGGGATTTACCATCCAAAACTATGTATAGAATTTTGTTTTCCACAATGAATTAGACGGTCTCCTACACAGCTGCTCCTAAGTTTTATGTGTTACATTTCCTTGTAAAATTAAGGAAATTAATGGGAACAGTACTTATGGAAAATTTCCATCTGGAAATCCTTCCAGCCTCCCTCTGGTCCTGGCCTTAGAGCTCCCAAAGGCCCCATGTAGATCTCAGGATAGATTTTAAATGAGTAGAGCTACAGGCTTGGTGCCTGGATCAATTGTTTAGTGCATGAAAGTGTAACTCCCAGAGGCATCTCAGAGGCCAGGAATTGTGTGCCACGATCAAAGCTTGCACCTTTTCCTACTACCTAGCCCCAAAACACACTAGGGTCTGACTTCACAGGTAAAAGGAAACTATGCCTGAGAGTATTGTACTGTTTTAAAACACACATGTGCTGGAAGTTTTAAGAGTTTTATCTTAATTATTAATTAATAAAATTAATTAAAATATTCTGCTGTTCAGCTCTTCAAGGAAATTGAGAAGATGCTTTTGAGGAAAGGATGTGTGAAGATACTCTTTAAGGCCTTCATGTTCCTATGTCATTATCTCTAATTCACTGGTTTTAATAGTTTTGTTTCTCTAGCTACATAAAGCTTTGGGATTGATTATCCTGTCTTCATTAAGCTTCACTAGCACTACTGGGGATTTCTTGGTTGTAACCCCACTATCTGTGTTTCCCAAAACATGCTTATGCCTTTCACCCTGCTCCCTTGCCTCCAAAAACCCCAAGTCAAGTCCATGAACCACAGAAAGTTCTTCAGGCCCCCAGCTGAAGGCTTAAGTGAGGTGCAACCACTGCCTTTGTCTCCTGCTGGTCTGAAAGGGCTCATAACAAATATAATTTCTTTTCTTTTATGTTCAATATTTTAGTTACTCTACTGTTGATCACAATTAAAAATCAAATGAAAAAATGTCATCCCCCTAGAAAAGTTACCATAGAAACAACACCAGAGAATTCCCTTTAAAAATGTCAAGATTTCCCTCACATTTAAATACAGACTCCCAGGCATTACTCATGCCCCATTAAAAACTGCAACACATCCAGTGAGTCATTAGGTTAAAAATACATCTACAAACATACACTCTTTTAGGATAGAGATGTTTTTGTCTCAGTAAATGTATATCATGACACGACCCAACTTTTGATTTTATCTTCCTCTATCTTACATCCCCAGAGAAAACTTGAACACTCTTGTCTCTTGTTCAAACACCTGATTGAGGAAGGAGAGAACAAAAATGAAGAGTGACAAAACACACAGAATGTAAGCAATGCCAGCAAAAGCTACCTGGAAAGGAAGAATAACTTTGAAAACATATTTACATGGTAGTAGACAAGATGAATGGAAAGAATACTGTCTGAAATGAGACACAGTGCAGACATTCACACACACACACACACACAGAATTTTAATGTTGCATCTTAAAGTAAGAAAATCTTAAATTGAAAAATGTTCTAATTTAGCGTAATCCAGGCCATGGTACTGGGCTTTATAATTTAATTTTCATTTCTTTGTACCAATCTGTAGCATAACATTAATCTCACATACAATGCTGCTTCATCCTCCTTGGCATAGCTGGCAAACTCTGACATATTCTAGCAGAGCAGAAGAGGGTCCTTCTGCATTAGTCACTTTGATCATATGGAAGCTGAAGAAAATAAGCTGTAGTCAAAGTTGAAGGTGCTTTACAAGTAATAATAATGTAAATTTAAAGAAAATTCAGAGCTGGTCACAAAGAAAGCTGATAAATAGTTTATTCATAAACTCTTGCATATTTAGAGAAGATAACAATGTAAAGGCATTGTGCCTTCCCTTTGCATTACTGGGTCTGCTGTAGATAAACAGAATGGCTGAATGGAACCAGATTAATGATAATAATGACAGTTTTCTCATTTTCTTTGTAGTAGAGCCAACCTGAAAATGAGGAAAAACAACAAAATTGAACTATTTTTTTGTTCTTCAGGCTCTTATAAAAATGTTTCATTTCTTTCATTTTCTTAATGCAGGGAGTCTTAGAAATTTGCTTCAGAATTTTTAGTGGTAAAAATCCTATTTTTGCTTAGTCCTCTTTCCTCCTTTTTTTTTTTTTTTTTTGTTACTTCTTTCTCTAATTTTTCCTCCCTTACTAAAAGAGAGAAAAAAACCTTCAGAGGACAGTTATAAGGAAAATAATAAACCAAATAAAAAAACCCCAAACAAACAAAACCCCCCCAAAATTATTTTCTTTCTTTCAATATTTAGCTTCCACCGAACACTTAGATTTGCCAAAAATGCTGCAAACATTTTCCATATTAAAGAGGATTTTCAAATACATTATTTTATCAGTGTTGGGTTTTTTTTGTTTTTTTTTTTTTTTTTTTTTTTTTTTTTGTTTTTTTTTTTTTTTTTTTTTTTTTTTTTGTTTTTTTTTTTTTTTGTTTTGTTTTTTTTTACACAGAATCACAACATGAGGAGGGTGGAAGGGACCAATAGAGGTCATTTAGTCCAACCTCCTGCTCAGGCAGGTTATGCTAGAGCATATTACTCAGGATTATGTTCAGACAGCTTTTGAATATCTCCACAGAAGGAGACTCTACAACCTCTCCAGGCAACCTCTTTCAGTGCTCAGTCACCCTTGCTGTGAAGTTCCTCCTCATGTTCAGGGGGAACTTGCCATTACCCACTTGTTAATTTATATATTCATCATACTCTGATTGTTAAAATATAGTTTTAGGTTTTCTGCTATCAGAATTGGGTTTTGTGTTCCCACTTCAACAGTATGACATGGAAAAAGAGAAAGAACCCAAGGAATTAACTGAGATTATGTGAAGGTGGGGAGCAGTATTTTATCAGGACAGATGTATGTAGAAGACACCATCAGAGAAACATATTCTGGAAGTGATCCCACTCTTTAAATGAACTTAAAGGTTTTGATTATACATTTCCTGCCATTCAGAAAGATAAATGTAGTATTTTCATCCTAAAACCAGGAAGGGCAGTGCATAGTAAAGCTGTAACTGAGGTATCCTTGGTATCTTGCTTTTGATTTAATTTATCACTATTTCTAAAATGAAAGAACAGGTTTTGGAAATATGTAGATATCATTTATATACTTGGATATAATTTTTCACCAGCACCAGTCTCATGAGGGGTTATATACTGAATTATACCCCAAATGGTAGCCCAGCCATGCTGATAACAGGCTTTGCTCATTAGGCATTAGCAAGAGGCAGACATTTGCCACTGCCAGCATGGACTGAAGGGAAAGGTTTAGTTATGAAACACAAGCATATTGTGGCAAGTTTTCAGCTGGAAGTTGATTTCAAATCTTTGGTAATTATGCTTCTATTCAGTGCCACAGAAGGAGTTTCACATAGCAAGAGATCTGTTTGTTTCAAAACGCAGTTGTTCAACATTGTCTGGATCAGCAAAACACATTTTTTGGTTTATAGACTCAGTGCCATAACATTCTGGGGTGCCTATGAGAGCTGGACTTTGTATCTGGGTATCAGAGGTAGGTGATTAATGTGCTGAAGCTGCCCTGGCAGAGAGCTCCCCACTGACCACACACCTGAACATAGGCTATTTTTACATGAAGTGAGAAATTTGCTAAAGGGAGGTGCTAGTTTCTTCAGTAGCCCTGCTCACCTTGTTTCTTCAGCAGGATGTATTTAATTTCTCCACTGTGAGAATTCTGTGTGTTTTCCTCATCATTCATCTGCCTTTAGATAGGAACAAATATGAAATGGGACTAACTCAAATCTTCAGCCCTGAAGCTCCTTCTGCGTGGTCTGTACCTCTGCCATGTAGGAGTAACAAACCTTACCCTAAAACCATGACAAAAATCTCTATGCCACTTCTCCTGTCTCCTCTCTGAGAGACAAATCTCTGGAGCTGTAACAGTTTACACTGGGGAAGGTCTGTCCTCATCTATTTTTATTCACACGTATGAATCACACTTCCATGCACCACAGCTAGAAATAAAACAGTAGTCCACCTCAAAGCTTTAAATTACTTAGGGCTTAATTAAGAGGATGATAGAACAGATATGAAATTTAGGATGCAGTCAAGTGGGTAAATTAATGTAGACACAAGCTCATGTGTCTGCTGTATACCTCAATCTGGTAGTTTCACACAGACCAAATTTCCTACCCTTTTTTCCCCCTAGACACAACGCAGTGTAACAACCATGATTACCATTATATGACAATTACACAATTTTGAAATTGCAGGGTTTGGAAACATGACTATCATACATAGGACAAAGAAAAATGATATCTTTCTGTATCAGTTTCTCTCATCCGTGAATGAGTGTTGGATCTTGGCCCATTCCAGTTGCTTTGTGACACTGCAGATTTCAAACAACTGCAGGGCTGAGGTAGGCAGGTCCTTGAGGATTCCCTTCCATCAGAGAGGCAGAAGAATGGCTGTGGATTGATTCCTCTCAGCCTTTATAGAAAAGCCACTCCTTCAGGATAGGAATATCATATATATGATATATATATATATATATATACATACACATATATATATAAAATATATATGATATATATATGAATATAACATGAGTGCATTAAAAGAAGAACATAACGCTTCTTTGTAGACATTCCCCCTCTCACTTTGAGTGGTCCCTCAAATGGGGAAATGTCTCAGGAAGAAGACCAAAACTCCAGTCTTATCCATGAATCCTATGAATCCTGCACATTCTTCATCAGTTTGAGTGTGCATCCACATGGAAATAAGAGATGGAATAGGCTTGCAATTGACTTTTCATCCCAACCACTTCATCTTGTACTTCTTTCAATAGGACTCCTTGTTACAATTGGGTTCTTTTACAAGGAATTTCCCCAATGCACTTGGTAACTTGCAATAAATGCAGAGCTGGGCTAAAATACAGCATTTTACCCAGTTTCCTCGGTAGGACTTTAGTTCTGCCAAAGCTTTAATTCCGAGGCCCAGGTTACTTCAGTTGATGGAGCAGTAGAGGGGAGAGGCTTAGGAACAAGCTCTGACTCTTTGCCCTATCAGACAAGTTCTAATAGAATATCAGACCAGTTTCTAATTTCTCTTGGCAGTTCCCATTCCGTCTCACCAGTTATATCTTTGAAACAACCTCTCCATACCACTTTAGATTTTAAAAGGCAACTCATCTGCCTGAAGGAAAATGAGCAGAAAACCTAACAAACAGATCATCATTATTTATTTTTAAGGTACTATCCTTCTGTGGGTTTCCTACAGAGACCTGACTTTTGCTTTCTGTTGTGCAGAACAGAATTTAAGGAGAGGACTATGGATCCAAGACTATGAAGGCTCTGTTTCTTTATACCCTATTAAAACAGTGAATTTTGAGATCCAAAACTTAGGCTTTAGTCCCAGTTTTGTATCTAACTAATGATGTGCTAAGGATGGGCAGAGAATTTCCGAAGAGTGTATTAACAAAATACAGTTTTGATTGCAATTTGTTAACAATTTATCAAAGTGGATGTTAAACAAAATAAACTCTACATTTGGCCAGAGAGCTGGACCTCATTGTAATCAAGAGCTAGAAAACAAGAATGTTACAAATTGCTTCCCAGTGGCTAAGAAAGGGAATAAATCCAAAGGGCTTTTTAAAGGAGAAGAAATCAGACAACTGTAGTATTTCACACAGTGTATGGTTTAGAGCTACAATTACAAATCGTATTTTTCAAGGGTGTACTTCCTGAAGGGTGAATACAGGCTGATCTACTGCATCTCTCAGGTTCAAGCTGAGGAAACCTGGAGTGCCAGCGTTGGTCCATCAGCTGCTGTGGCTGCATCAGCAGGTCACTGCTAATTGCAGGGCTGGAGAGCGGTGCTGCAGCTCCTCTCCTGCTGCTCAGAGCTGTGGGCATTCCTTCCTTCCCGCTCCCTCAGGTGTTTCCTTGGGGAAGGGCTCCTTAGGCACTGTGCCCTTTTGCAGGAACGAGAGAAGGTTGCTGGGAGCAGACGTGATGCTGCTCGGAGGGAGGGGAGTCACGACTTCCAGGAACTGGCACAGCCGGGATCAGCACGGCGCTGAGCAGCGGGGCAGGAGGCAGGCTCTGCAGCTGCAGCCCAATCCTGCTCCCAGCACATCAAGGCACTTAGAGCAGAGAAGCAAAGATCACCTCGGCACCATCCTCTGTGCCGCTAAAAGCGGCTCGCAGCCCATGCTCAGACCCAGAAGGGAATTTTGTCACATGCTGAGACTCAAGCATCGGGAAACTGTGTAAGGGTGGAGCGGGGAGAGCTGGTGCCTTAGCACGTCTTTGATCTCTCACTCAGAGATGAGTGCTGAAACCCATCACCACCTCTGAGAAACACTGCATGGCCAGCACGGGGCAAAGTGTCCAGGCAGGCTCACTTCAGGAGATTCCTGGTGTGGATAACACAAATAATTGCAGATGCAGTTAAAAAAGTTGATATCTTCTTAAAAATGCACAGATTCAAACTGGAAGCTGTGTTCTCGACTGCTGCAGACAAGCTTTCCCAAAGGCACTGGGCTGCCCTCACCAGGCACTGACTGTGTGTGACCACTGAAGAAACCAAACACAAATGCTGCAAGACCTTCGTGATCACACAGAGAGGTGTGCAACTGAAGGAGAGGAAAGTGAGGGCAGGGAAACTGGACTACAGTTCTGGATGCAGGCTCCTAGATCCTGCACTGAATTCAGCCCCAGGTTTCAGGGGCAGCAGCTGCATTATGCATTTTCCTCAGAGTGTCAGCTCTCAAGCTTCTCAGAGTAGGGACATTCATCATCTACTGAACTGCTGGATTATTTATCATTGAGAAAAATCAAGGACTCTTAGTTATACATTAATTTAAAATATTAATATCAATCTATTTGTCAGTAAAACTCTCTAAATGGTTATGAAATATGTGTAGTGCAACAGATTTTACTTAGAGGATCACCAAACCATTCCTTAGTATCTCTTTTGTTGGAATTCAGCTTTAAACCCTGTGACTAAGATGTGCTATGTTTTTAACACCTCTCCAGTGGCTTGCTGCTTCTCTTTATTAAAAAGGATCCCAGCAGAGAATTTTTTCTTGCTGTAGATCACTTTTGCCCCTCACAGTAGAAAATGTGTGCTCACACTAATTTCTGTATAGCAGATTATTATTATTTTATTGTGATGATCAGATCTGAACAACTTGTCCTGGCAGAATGATTTATGCACCTCATTTCAATAAGAATAGGCTTCCATTTGATTTTAAAGAAAAGACAGGATTTTTTTTTTTAACAACTGAAGTTAAAGAGGATTACAGAGACCTCTGGAAAAATAAAAGATGCAAACATTTTATTTATTTCCTTACATGTACCTAATAATATCATCAGCACAAAACCCACAGATTTATTTTAAAACCTAGAAGATATCATAGGCTTTTATTGGTAGGTATAGGCTAAAGCTGCTAGCTGTGGGGATTTAGGCAGATAGGAGTGGAACTATAGATTTTATGGGCTGATTGGGACACTAGAAAGAGAAATCAAAATGCCTGCCTGGGGTCAGAACAAGGCATCTTCATGAAGAGCCCTGTTCATCCTCCTGTGGCCTGACCACACAAGGCAAATCACACTGGCAGAAAACCATCACACAGCTGGACCAATAAATCCACCGTTGGGGTTGGTACCAGTGCACCTACTCCAGATGAAGGGGAAAATCAATACCTTCCTTAACTACAGGGTTTATCAGCCCTTTCTAAATCCTCCAAGGTGCTCATCCCCAAATTAAAATATTTAATTTCATACATTATCCTCTCCTTTTCAAACTAAAGTATTTTGTTGGCACACAGTGGGTCAGATGGAGATGAAAGGATGAATGGGAAGAGGACAGGCTGATTTCCATCTTCAGATTCAAGCCAGATCTCATCAGAGCAGCATAAAAAGCCCTCTAGAGCTAGCAATGACAGCAAAGTGTTTTGTTCTACAGATTTCCATATGTTTTTGGACCTTGGGAAGGTAAAGTGATAAGTGGGCGCTGAATTTCTAGTTTTCTTCCCATGTCTGCCCATGATACTTGGTATAATCTTTCTCAAGTTACAACATTTATCAGTTCCTCAGTTTTCTTATTTGTAAAATGGACATGGCAGAACTTCAATCCCTCACAAGGCTGTTGTAGAGTTCAATTCATTAAAATTTATAAGATGCATTCAAGTTTTTAGCCAAAAGTTACTGTATAAATTGTGAAGATTGTAACATCTGTTTCCCTACACAGCTGAATACAAATTAGAAGAAAAAAAAAAAAAAAAATCACATATACAGGTTTTCTTGTGCTACCATAGCTGTTTTCTACATTTTATTTTGGGGCCCAAGTGGAAAAGTTATAGGTGGGTATCTGAAAGTGGCACATCCTTTTTGAAGAAAGTGTAATGCCCCTTTGGGACGACCAAAAGAGAGCAGTCTCTGGACTGCATGGATGTCTAGCAAACAGAAGTAACTCACTGAATGTAGGGTCAGAACTCCAAGCTTACTGCAAGACTTTGATAGAATACTACTAACCAAAACTTGAAGATAAGACCAGGCACAGAAAAAATTAAATTAAGCAAGATGTCCAAATACTTTCCAAGTATTTTTACCCTGGATGAATGATAAGCAAGAGGGACACAATGCAGTTAATTTAAATATCACAGCTGATAGACAGATGTTCAGACAGATTCCTGTAACAAATGCCATAAAGCAGAAATAAACAAAGGGGTCTTTGTGAAATATACCAAAACCAAAGCAACTAAGGGACAAAAATGATTTTTTTTTCAGGGGGTATTTGTTTTCTGTCTGAGGAGTGGAATAGATCTTCAGGATGGCTGAATGGTTATTTGTATCATTGCAGTGCCAACACTGCAATTTCATAATCTTCCTCAGATCTTATGTCATGGATATGCAAAGTCAACTCCACCCTTAAGACAAAAAATCTAAAGTTTAATGAGATGGCTGCTAAGGGATACTTTCATTAAAAAATGACAAAAAGAACCTTCTGTTTCAATGCGGTCTTGGGAAGAAAGAAAAAATAAAGAGATAATGATTGCTTGGCAAACCCCAAACATAAGAATATCTGAACAATGGATTTGTTACCTGCAGGTGGGTCAGAGGGGTGAACTGCTTGGTCTAGCTAGAAAAGTCTGGTAGCTAATGGCTTATATTCCAGTACCATGACAAAATACCCCAGCCCCAAAACAGAGGAGACATCAGGAGCAAATTTAAGTTGAGATCAGACCTCTCAGGCTCTATTTCAAGCTTTTGACTTCTCCTGGGAATGCAATTTAACCTCCCAATGAAAGATTTTTCATAAGCACTCGAGGGATTCAGAAGTGAAACTCTCATTAATTTTTATTAGACTTGTGGAACCCTCACCCCTTGGGTACTTTGAAAATCTCCCTCCCTGTTTTTTTTAGTTCACTCCCCTGTTAAATAGGGATAATAATTACAACTGATCAACCTGTTTAAATAATACAGTTTTAATATCACTATTATTTTCATAGGTTATACTCAGCACTGAAATAAATGCATCATAATAAATAATGCAGAACTTTAACATCTGTTCTGGGTAGTAAATAATTCACAAGTCAATAATTAATTTTCTAGCTGTTCATTTATAATTCATAAATATTTTCCAAATATTCAGAGTCTGAAAATTTTTATCTGAACTATTATATGAACTTTTCCTTTTAATTATTACATACTCACAATTTGTGTCATTTAGTTGGGCATTTAATTAACACAGTATTATGTTCCTTATCCTGACTGAATGAGTAAAATTTTTCAAAGATTGGAAAGAAAGTCACTGTCAACACTGAATCATGAATATTCACTTAGCATGACTTTTCAGTGCCCACAAAAGCTCACAATGCTTTGAGGACTCATCAGGATTTTCATGAACAGAATGATTTATGGAGTCATCTTGGTGCAGTTACTCATGTAATGTGCACTTGTGCTATGAGACTTCATCAGCCAAGTCTCCTACTTCCCAGTTGTTCCATTAGCCAGTTCTCCAGTTGACTCCCAGTGCTTAACTACTTCAACTATTTAATATCTGCACCATAATTTGGAGCTTGAGAATCAAAATCTAGGTGGTAACATTTTTTTAAAAACAGTAACAGTTTTTACAGGAAAAAAAAACCCTCAAACCTTTAAAACATTCATTTAATAATTCCCCAAGAACTTATATGACTTTCATATCCTATCACATTAGGAAATAGAACAAAAGCATCTTTGGCACATCAGACTGTGACTGTTTTAATGAAAAAAAAAGGACCCCAAAGCTCAATCACTGCTTTTCATTCTGCAAAACATGCAGCACTAAGTATTGCAGATAATCATTACCATCAGTGTGCATCTGCAATGGAGCTTAGCAGCAAAAGACCTGAAAGATTGAGATTATCCAACCTGAGGCATCTTCCCTGGCTGGTTAAATTGGGGAACTAGTTTCTGGGGGCTACTTGGGCTTAGGAAAGTAATGAGTCTGCTCTGGCTGTGGACTAAAGTGTTTTGAGGGCACGTATTTTGTTCTTTCTGCAGTGGCTCCACACAGGGCCAGCGCAACTTTGATCACTTCATGGCAAAACAGAGCCCTTAACTGCTGCCTGAAGAAGGTCTTGTTGTTTCAAAAGCAGAACAAATAAATATTCACTCTTTACTTTCCCCTTGAAAGGGATCTCTGCGTTCACCAAATGGTCCTGATTATGCTGCTGAAATATTCTAGAATCAAAATTGACAGGTTTTGTCTGGATCTCCAGAGGATGCAAACTATGAAACTATTTAACATCTGGATTTGAATGCTTGTTCAGACTAACATTCTGCATGCAGCTTGTGCCTCTGTGGGTGCATGGATAAAGGTACAGGGGTTAAAAATGTGTCTGGAAGACAGGCTCAGGGCACAGCCTTCTGTCTGCAGCACCAGCGGCTGCACTTCTTTCGCTAATTAGACCTTGATCAGATTAATCATGTATGCAGTCCTACTGAATGCAATGGGACTACTGCTGGGGACAAAAGTAAAAAGCAAGTTTAAGTGCTGCAGGTGGTTAGATCATCAATAACCGGAGCCAGAACCTTTCATACAGCAACTCAAGTAGGGAGAAGCTATCTTCTACCCAGCATTTCCATACCTATTACTTCACCAGAACCATTAGGATTGTTATACAGTGAATATCCCTGAAACAGCAAAGTATCATTATAATGGATTTTTTGTTAAGAGTTCATAGCATCCATAAGCCTATTCACACAGCAATGTGCAGCCACAAAGCTTTTAAGAGTGAGGTTTAGAGAGTGGAAAAGTAGCACAAAGGTAATTCAATAAGATGTTGGTCTCACAAACAGTATCAAAAGACTAACTTTTACATAGATCGTGACATTTACTTTTAAAGCTAAGAAGATTTTTTCTTATTCATATTATTTTCATTAGGAAGCTACACTTGTTACAGATTTTTTCCCACTTGGGCACAGATGAATGAGACAAAAAGCTATATATTTAAAACATTAATATAATAGCCTGATACTCTGTAAATAAAGCTTTGTTGATTACCCATTTGCTTTAAGCGTCTCTTTTGTTAAGCCATCAGTTTTTAGGTCATCTCTGCCATTTAATCCAAAGTAGCTGTAACAGGTATTGGCCCTTGAACATAAGCATCACCTACAGATGTAGGAAGCAGATGGCAGGTGTGTTCATTATACTCTGCCAGGAGGATCTTTGCAACTTTTAAAAGGGATTTGGTGACACCCAGGGTAGGGTCTACATTGTCATTCATGCTAAAATGAATTTTGAAATAACAAAAATACTCAGGGAGATGCCACTACAAAGGCTGTCAAAGGCACTGCCACAGTTTCCTACATTATCTTGTTTCAGCCATATGTATACTTG
This sequence comes from Phylloscopus collybita, assembly GCA_027886175.1. Classification (NCBI taxonomy): domain Eukaryota; kingdom Metazoa; phylum Chordata; class Aves; order Passeriformes; family Phylloscopidae; genus Phylloscopus; species Phylloscopus collybita. The sequence goes on from JAJNNQ010000002.1 coordinate 7,725,095, forward strand.
TTTAGCAATGGACACATATGGATCAGGGGGTGGAGCTCCTCTCCTATGAGGAAAGCCTGAGAGAGTTGGGGTTTTTAGCCTGGAGAATAGAAAGCTTTGGAAGATCTTACTGTGGTCTTTCAGTACTTGAAGGGGGCATTTAAAAGAGATGAAAAAAGGTTCTAATAATAGGAAAAGGGGTAACACTTTTTAAATTAAAAAGAGGGTAGATTTAGATACAATAAAAGAAAGAAATTCTATATGGTGAGGTTGGTAAGACACTGGAATGGGTTGCCCAGAGAAGCTGTGGATGTCCCACACCTGGAAATGTTCAAGGTCAGGTTGGATGGGGCTTTGAGCAACCTGATCTAGTGGAAGGTGCCCCCTCTGTGCCTGCCCATGGCAGGAGGGTTGGAACTAGGTAATCTTTAAAGGTGCCTTCTGACCCAAATCAGTTCATGAATATATGATTTTGTGATGTTGGCCCCTTCTATCCCAACAACCATTTAATTACTCCATGTACAATGCAACAACTTCAACAGCACAACTTGAAAGAAAGCATCTGAGAACATGCTGGTGAGTTACAACAACTTCCAGGACACCAGACATATCAGTATATTTCTCAAGCCATGGAAATTGAATCTGATTGTCCCATGTCCTTGGTGATCTACAGGTCAGAAGATAAGGCATTGTCCATGGACAATGTCTCCCACTACTATTGTTTTCTTTTTCTTGAAATCTGTCTGGTGGATAAAAATCGACAAGTAGAATAAGCTTCAAGGTTTTAATTCCTATCTTGATTTCCTGATCTTTTGTATTTCCTTAAATATATGTGACTTAATCCTCCTTGGCTTCCTTAGGCCAGTTTTATGGTTCACATACTGTACCTGCAAACCCTACACACTGAATGAGTAACTTGCATGGCAAATTTCTTACATATAGGCTTGGTTAATAAACTTAGTCGTCATTACTGAGAGGTTTTTTTAACTAATAATATATAGAAGAAAGTTACTTTCAGAAATGGTGTTTATGAATTGTGTTGCCATTATTCTGATCACTTGGTGGGAAATTAAATCTGCATTGCATGGAAAGGAATAATCTAATTCACAAAGAGGTAATTTACTTCAGCACCTAAAGGAGGTGCTGAAGTAAATTAAAATCAGGAGTTTTGTGAACAATTGATAGATCCTGAAAGTAGGTAAACTTTGACAGAGGGGCCTATTTCAGGCAAAAGTATAGGCAGGCTGATTGGGACTGAAGGGATTCATGACAGTTTGCCCAACCTTTTTCTCTCGATTCTCAAATAATGTGTGATTTGAAGTGAGAGCAAGTCAGCATCTCATTATGTGCTGGGCCCTCCTCTCACAAGTCACATCAGCATGCAGATTCCCAAAGTGCTGATTCTCAAAGGTGCAGCAGACTTGTCCAAGCTGTTCTGAGCATCAAGATGCATTTTATATAACATGATATTGGAAATAACTTCACCCAAAATGTCAAGTTTATCCTAAGCATATTTGATGACAAGAGTTCCTAATAAATTGCAAGACTAGAGAAGCCTAAGGAAAAGGAAGCTTTGTAAGTCCTTTGTTGCAAAGGGACTAGCTTTTAAATTTTTTTTTTCTGAAGTTATGACATTTTGCCTTTGGATGAATTTCTTGGCAAATACTATAGACCAGTGTCAGAAAGGGGAGGAGAAATAGAGTGACTGTACAATGCTTTCTGTTATGTGCATCACACAGTGCCTTTTGGTTCAGTAGACATAAACAGCTTTAAATTTCAAGGCTAATTCAAATTGGATTTTAGAAACACAAAGTCTTAAAATATTTGCACCAAACTAAGGCATTATATTCTTATCTTATCCTCTAGAAAAGCTTTCGAAAAATATATGGTATCTCAGATTTTAAATTGGGTCTTCAAAACCATCTTGTCTGTAGCTGTGTCATCTGCTTGGTTGCTTATTGTCAAAAAGGTAAAATGTTGTATAGAGAAAAGGATTTGCATAAAATGCTATCACCTGCTGGCCATCCAGGTTAATGAAAGGCAGGGGGAAAAATAAGGCAGGAAGCCTTTGAGCCTAATCTTTCTTGACTGCTTCTGTGCCAAAACAGATGAGCAAAATATTACTGTGGTGTTCTTAACTTACATTTACAACCTGGGCCTGGCCTTTCCTATTGCTATCACTGAAATCTTTATCCCCACCTACTGAAATAAGTTATCAGAGGGTGGAGGAACCTTTTGATTGCACAGATGCTTTTAGCCTTGTGTTCCCCACAGGCACCAGAAAAGATGTAGTACAGGAAACCGTGGGAACAAGCTGTACCAAGAGAAAATTTCCCTTTGTGGCTTGAGCAGAGCATACACAGCAATTGAACAGCCAGGCCAGAAACAACAACATGAACAAAAAGCACATTAGGGAAATGCTTGTACTCCTAAATTAATTGAACACTTGGTAAAGATGGGTTAAAAGGGCAACCTATAGCACCCTGCAGCTACCTAAGGGTTAATGAAAGAGGTGGCAAAGCCAAAGTCTTTGTGGCAGTGGTAGATGACATATGAGGACAGTGGTCACCAGCTATGGCCTGGGAGATTAGGATAGCCCAAAAGAGGCTGTGGAATTTCCACCCTTGGTGTTTTCAAGACTTAAGAGGACCAAGCCAGGACTGATCTGAGAATGCATTGGCAGTAGCTGCAGTTTGAACTGGAGTTTGGCCTAGGACTGCTCATGTCCCTTCCAATCACCATTTCTGTAACCCCAAATAATGTTAAGTGAAAGTTAGCATGATGAATATAACTATTTACACAAAAGATAATAAAAAGTATAGTTATTGTGCAAGCAGTAATTTTGTTCTGAGGGATAAAAAATGCTTCTGACAAATTACTACAACATAAGGAATTTTACCAGTCATGTCAAATGAATTGGTTTTTATAGTGTCTGTTCTTTTCTGTTTAGACAATTCTCAAGAAATTACCATTAATATTCATGAGGATTTTATATTTACATCAGAAGAGCAGATAACAAAACAATAGAAAACACTCACCTACAGGTGAATCTCATTTCAAAAGGAGTCTCCACACTGCACTCTATTATCTAACATAGTTTGCCATGTATGATTTTCCAAAATATACTCTTTTGGGGGTGTGGCAGAAGAAAAGGAAAGTTGTATTATTGCTGAGGATTTTTAAACAGCAGGAGAGATTGACCAAAGCATAGTCTGAAAATCTGAGAGCAAAAGTAACTGCATGTATGCCAGACTATTCTTGTTCATGTGCTATAACAAATACATTACCACATATATTAAAACACATTTAACTAAGAATGATTATAGTAGTGAAGCCCTGGATCATGCCCTGTAAGACGATCTATACATGAAAAAGGTGTTTGAGGTACATCTACATTATTCTTCATGGGCAGATCAACTGTGCTGTGCTGGGACTGCTGCTCAGTTTGTCTCAGCTGCACCCAGCTCACTGCACAGGCTGTGCAAGGCAATACCTGGGTTTCTTTCAGGGGAATCTCTGATTGATCTGCACCTGGCTATACGAATAAGCATAAAAAGCAGTGCAAGGGATGCCCACACAAGGTTAATCCATTCTCAGAAGTTGCTAAGTAACAGTGCCTGGAGCTCAGGATCACCCATTACTTGACAGCTCATCCCAGTCTCTGACATGTGGGTTTTTTTGGCTATACCACTATTTCTTGGTAGTAGTCTGGGCAGTAAAGTTTGAGGGGGGAAAGAGAAAATACTCACTTGATTTAGATTTGACTTGTCTCACAATTGTGAAGTTTGAATTAACATCTCTGTAAAAACTCCCTCGTCATGAGAAAATGCAGTGGCTTTTGGTCTGGTATATGCTAATATACCAAATGTTACTCACTCTGGCTTCAATAGCACTATCTCTTTAGAATGCAGAAAAATTCATTAGAAGGCAGGTGGAGTAAATTTGATTTTGTGAAGCTATCATGTGAGTGCAATATTACATACAGAGTGGAGCACACTTATGTTTTGCATATCCTTAGTACGTAATTTCTGTTTGCTGGAGGGTTTTTTTTCTGTCTGCCAGGGATTTTTCCTCCACCTTTTTAAAGAAGTAATCCATCAAGTTCCCTCACAGCACACAGGTAAATAAACATTTACCAGCAACCACATTAAGGTCAAAAACATAACCAATGTTCTGTAAATACCCAAGATTAAAAAAAATGTATTTTTACTATTTCTGTTAGAAGTCTCTTCAATATTTGAATGCTGTGACATTTGAAAAATAATAATCTTTTTGCTCTCACTGACATATGCATTTTTGTCAGCAAATACTGTAATACATGGCTTTCAGATTCAAAATGAAGCTTTAGCAAACTTTTACCTAAATTAAGAACAAGACCAAAGCCAAAGGGTCTACATGGTTCATGGCTGCCATTCTAATATTAGTGAGTAATGATGTACAACATAGAATATTAGCTACAGCTTATTTGATGTAAACAAAATAGCTATTTCAAAAGCATTTAAAAACAATATAAAATACATCAATTCATGTAAAATATAATGAACATGCAATTCCTTACAGTGAAAAATGTATTTTACCTGACGTTGGCAGACACCGTGTGTGTAACTGAAATAAAAATCAACGTAATTTGTTGTATAACTTAAACATAGCTTTATCCTTTTCTACTCAAATTAATATATGGGTTAGCAATTTATATGCCAAGACTCAGTTCTCAGGGATTAGAAACAGCTGAAATATACTGCAACACTGAGGTTTATGATGTGAAAATGCTGACAGACTCAAATAAAACAGCACTGCTGCTACGTCAGGTTGGAAACCTGATCCAGGAACTATTGCTGGTTGGGTGTAAATGCCTGAATCCCCAGCTTCAGTCTAAGGGTTCACGTTTGCCCAGGGGATGTTGCCTAACCTATATCTCTTTGTTTACAGCACTCTTCAAAGTGATACTGTACAGTAAGTGAGCTTCAAATCAGCTACTTGTGGAAATACGCTGTAGTGGATCACCAGCACAAGGCTTGCATGACAGCTGAGCCTGCTTAACACCTTAAAGAAGGGATTAACAGATGTATTTTCTCAAGCACTGCGAGTGAGCCTCCTTCCCTCTCCTATCCTTGCCTCTGGGTTTGCAGCACTGTGGTCCCTGCCCTGCTCTGATACCCCAGTGTCCAGCACACCCGGTTACTGCAACCAGCTTTCCAATTCAAAAGCACCCCAATGGAAAAGGACATTCTTTCTAAACATTTTTTTTTTGCTGTGGTCTTACCCTGAAGCTGAAATGCCTAGATTATGAAGAAGCTCACAGCTAGACCTCAGGCTAATCCCTCTGGATGAGGGGATGTTGTGGCTTTGACCATGTAAAGCTTTTTGTCAAAGTCATTTTACAGTGCAGCATGTCCCTCTCACTGAGGAGCTCTTCTCATGAGTCCTGGCCATCCTGGGCAGTTATAAGGGAAAACTCGGCCTCAGTCACTGCATTTGACCCCCACAGAAATGATTCTGTTTTACTGGTCCATCAGGACATGGCTAAACAGGGCTCATAGTACCTTGGGAGTATAAAGATGCATTTTTCTTTCAAGGCACATCTCTGTTCTGCTTTCTACAATACTTCTCCAAAGTACAAAAAAAGTAGCAAAATAAAAACAAAATAGCAGGAAGTAGACTCTGAATGCTGTACTAAGCATGAAATTCCCTGAGGTGTGAGGTAATTGCAGCACCTAGCTGTCATGGTAACAGGCACGACTGCAATTAATACAATTTAAAGTGCACTATATGTGGAAGAAGGTAGGTACAATCTCCACGAGCCTGTTTGTTTATAGCTACTGCAGCCTTCCCCCTTATCCTATCTGAAAACTTTCCTGATGCATCTTGGCCGGGCATCAGATTTCCTTCAGGGATTTCAAACCTTTGTGCAAAGCTGCTGCCAGCCGTTCATAAACAGAATGACACCAAATTTCTCTCTGCCCCGAGGAATAACACCAAACACTTATAATTTGGAGAACGGAGCCTTCGGTTTTCCGTAACGTGTGCTGTTGAATACCAGGAACTAATCTAATACTGCATAAACCTCCTTTCAGCGCTGGGCTCAGCAGCCATCACATCAGCATGGCTCTCTAGCCAATGTCATGCTGCCCTGGAACCGCAAAAATCAATGAAGGTTAAAATCACACACATGAAGGCATGGTGTTGATCTGCACTGCCATTAATTTAAACCATTTGGGGAGGCTAAAAAAGCAACCCAATTATTTTCTGTTTGCAATGCTAGTGTAGGGCTAATACACACAGCAATACCTAGTATATAAGGAAATGTAAACCTGTCAGTTTGCTGCTAAGTGACCCATCTTATACAGATGTAATTAGAAAGTTATTAAACCAGAGTCCCTTTAGCCATGGCTTCAGCTGAACAGCTCTGCTACTAATACTATCCATTAAATTGCATCCATTTATAGCTGGAGCACTATCACTTTTTAATAGCTCTACTCCTAACAATCAGCCAGCATATGCTGCTTTAAGCATTAATCCTTGCATGCCATTGACTTCTTATAAGCACGATATATGTTAAAATTAAAAGAACTGCAGTAGCATTACCCTTGCAGGTTGTGATTAGGAAGTACTCCCTCTCTTTGAGGTGTGCAGGTGCCAAGAACCAGACCTGATCTCTCCTGGTCAGAGCAGAAGAGGCCAGAGGGGCTACATCATGTCCCTGGCTGTGGAAACTCACCTGGGGTGATGGCCCACCTAAGCACAGGATTGTGCTCTGTCACCTGCAAGTGACCTGGTCAGCCTGGTGGTACCACTGAGGCCTTTCTATGATACCTTCACATTTCCTTTAAAGAGTCTGTGACCAAGAGAAGACAAAGTTTAGCAGAAATCAGACAGGTAAAACTTATATCAAGGTACATCTGATTTCTTTTCTGGGAGAATTTTTGCCCCATATCCATCCTTTCTGAGAACAGCCCATGAGATCAAAGAGGAACCTGATTCCAAGCGCTAGTCAAACATGGGGATTTTTGGCATGTAATCAAACACTAGATCTCCTCTGTCTAGTCCTTGAGAAAGGTTGAATCCTATCCCCAGGAAAGATGTTTTCATTCCACTGAGCCCTCTGGACATTTCTGAAATGCACGCCACTACACAGGTCTGTACAAGAGTTCATTAGTTTCACAGAAAAAGTCTTCAAAATAGGTTCAATTGGAATGCAAAAAAAAGGCCTGTGGCAAGAGGACAAATTTACTCTTTTTGAGTTGACCTTTTCTATTTCCATCCATACTGACTGATCTGTATTAGCCTGAGACACAGTATAATTTCAGTTGCAGCACTTTCTGAAATCAGGTATTTTCCAAACTCCCTGCTCTATCAGTGGGAAGGTACATTTACTAGAGACTGAATCTAGAATCATCCAGGCTTCTGAGGTTGTACTGCGTGAAATAGTTTAATTAGGTAATGGTACATCAGTATTTTTAGGAGAACTTTAATTTATTACATGGAAGTGATCATAAAAGTTGAATGAGTTCTGAAAATAACTTGTTCTTTTCTGAGACTATTCAAAAACCTCATCTTTATTTTTAGATTCAAAATCTGTCTCAATTTTATACTGTATAGATACAGTGTACTTAGAACATATATAATTAGAAAGGAGAAGTCTAGATTGCTCTAGATCAGGAGCAGTAAAATTTTCCTTAAGCCTGGTAGAGGCACTGAGTGTGGTTTAGCATTGGAGAAAAAAAAATTCTTTATCATAAAATGACTTGCTTGTCAAATTCTTTCAGGTATAATCTTCTGTCAGCTAGGTCTGCTGGATCTAACCTCAATTCTATAGATATCAAGACTGACAGAAATGGAGGAATTCTCACCCTTTAATAGCCTCTATGTAGTCTTTTCTTTCCATCTTCTCTTCAGTGTGATACTGAACTCTCAGCCCAAAGGATACATCAAGGGACAGCCCACAGGTCCAACGCACTGCCAGTCCCACACTTCCCCTGCATCTGGGGGCGGGGGGACTTTCACTGCCCTGGAGACTGTAGGAACTGTGTTTCTGTTAATGTAGCATTCTATATGGATTCCATCTGAAAGCTTCCTCATTTTGAATGAACCATCTTTAAAATGAAAGTGTTCAGCTCCTATACTCCAAAAGTATGAAACACTAAGGGGCAAAGAGAGAGCCTGGGTTTCAAGCATTTCTGAGAGAGACTGTGAGTTCCAGCTGGCATTAGACAGTGGAAGATCTTAGAAATAACAAATCAAATGCAGTTCTAAATTACTAGTAACTGCACAGGAACCATAGGTTTTGTGGCAAGAAGAAGTATATGTGCACTTCTCCATCAGAAACATGAGTGTACTGAAAATATTAATGGGGAAAGTACAGAAAAACCTCAGCATACTGGAGTAGGCTGTCTTTAACAGTGGAGAGGAACAATCCTTAATCACAGGTGAGCAATCTTAATTGCCCTGATCTTTGAAAGAGCAGAAAACTACAGCACAGAGCACAATATGGCATGATTTTAGATAAGCTGCACAAAATTCTTGCACTGTTGACTCACCAGTACATGCTCTAGATAAGGCACGTATTACAAAAGAAAATTTTACTAGGAGAAAAGTCTCTTTTTTAATTTCTGTTTGTTGAACGGTGATTGTATCAGCACAGAAGATGCTACGTTTCCTGCTGAATTAGATGTTTTATGGTTCCTCAGTTATAGCAGTTGAGTACATATATCTATATGTTTTACAAGTAAAGGGCACAAAGGGTCCTATTCAAAGAGAACTCCTGAGCCTGCACATTACCCCATTATAATCCATATAACCAGGTCTGACCCGGTGTGGCAGCTTGCTGATATATTGCAGTAACAACTACGTATACACATTGTAATACAGTTCAGGCTATTACCAATAAAAGTCAGTTATTTGGCCTCTGACATTTATACAAGCCATGAATATCCAGAAATAAGAAAGCTAGATCCTGTTTTCTTATTTCTTGTCTTCCTAATGATGCAGTTTTTTTCAAACTTGTTAACAGCCCTGTGTCCAAGAGCTGTTCAGCTCTATGCAGTCATGGTGCACATTTCCATTTGCCTAAATAAATGCAAAACTTTCACTGAAGCTCTTTAACAACGATTTTTCCCTCTGTGCTTTTGACACCTCAGTTAAATTCTCTCTACATTGTAAAGTGAAAAACATCTTAGATGCTCTGACAAATAGTCCAGTTTTGATGTTTGTGTTGTGATGTGCTTCCCCCCTAGGAATCATTTATAATATAAAGCAAAAGCTGGCAGATCGGACCAAAATTCTTTTTTATATATATATATATATACACTGCAGCTAAACCATTTCAAAATGAAAAATAAATGTAAAACAAAAAAATACTTTCTTAAATTTTGCAAAGTAGAGCCATAAGACTTTTTTTAGAAAACCTAAATGTCCTCTGTTCCAGGCACACTTGGACATATTCTGTTTTAGATTGACTTCAGCCACTGCAACTCTCTTCTTCCAGGCATCTATGAAAATTTTAAATACTTCCATTCGGCCTTGGCACAGGAGCTCCTAAATACACTTGGATGGTTTAATACCTTTACTAAAACATCTTAAGTCACTTGGTTCAGACAAAACCTGTGTAAATGGAGAGAAGCCTCTTGCCATACTCAAACTGTCCAATATCAGCAGTCTGATCTCAGCACCAAAACTCACTCAAATGTGCCTGATTTCTGATTTAAAGAGCTGGTGGGACCACACAACTCATCTAACTTTAGACGTGGGGTAATGAACACTTGGAGAATTATGCCTGTTTTAACACTTAAATACAAGCCTTGCTGCCCAACCAGATTTCCACAGTTATAAATGTGGGCTTGTAGCTGTAAATCCCACTGACCAGGCCTGAGACACAGCCCTGAAGTCAAAACTGCACTCCAGATCAATGGGGATTTAATTTAAGCCTAAAGATTGTGTACAGGGATGGTGAGGAACAACCTAGCTGGATTATTGTATAGCCCAGCTGGGACTGGCCCATCGTTCCAGGTGGCCACTCTAGCAAGTTAACCTGAGTGCATGTCACCCGAGTACAATCCTAAGACAAACACAAAACAAGTATCTATGTGACAATCACCCTAAAAATTGTGTCCTGCATTGAAACCTGAAAAGGCCTTGTCTGCCAGCTTCACACCCTAACAGGTTTTTCCTGCAATGCCAGCATTTGGTCCCAGGCCCCCTCCTATCTTGCTGGTATCTGAACTATTCACCTCATACCACGCTCCTGCCTCGGCCTTGTCTTTCAGGACTTCTCCATTTCTGGGTCTTGTTTGTCAAAATTGTCTTCTTTCACTCTGATTCAGCTAAGTTTAACCAACAGGCAGGACCACCACTGCCCCAGTCAACACAAACTGAATCAGACAACAGCTTGATTTCCACCAAGTTTGAGAATCCTGATTATTGTAAATGTATAATAAAAGAAACTTGTTGAGACTGGGAGAATCTACACTCTGTTCAGTAGCTTTTTTTTTTTTTTTTTAATTGAATGTAACATGATGAATTTTGGGAATGGCACATCTACTCTCCTCCACAATTTTAAGGGGAATGTTGGAGGTGAGTTTAAGGGAGAAAAAAAAATTATTAAAGGCTATTAAACACAAAGATACCATCTATGATGCAGGAGGTCCCTGGACCACAAATCACCAGAAGATGGGGGAATATATGAACAAAGTGTCACCGGCCCTACTCCATCCTGCTGTTTCCTGTAGTTGGACACAGACTTCCATGGTCCAAGAAAAATGTATTTATGTGCTCAGGTAGCCATCAATATAATCAGCTGCATTTTTTTCTGGAGCAGGGTTGGGTTGTGTGGGGAAAGGAATTGGGAGGACTGAAGGTGGGAGTCCTACCATCTGCTTCATAAAACTGCAGCTTCAGGTACCTGGCCTGAATACCAAAGAACTGACTGATGGCACCAGTAGACATCTTCCAGAACAGCACTATCTCTGTATGGGTGTCTCCACACAAAGTTTAAGGTAGTGCCTTTCCAAATGACTGCCTCCTAGCCAGAGAGAAGATGGTGATGGTGGGAAGAAGGGGTAACACCAAGCACTCTGTCAGAGGGAAGGCAACAGGGGATCTACAGAGTCCACTGAATTAATGGAAGTGGGGAGAAAAGGGGACAAATTGGAACAGCACCCCCATCCCTGCCAACATGTCTTTTGTTAGAGGCACCACAAAGCAAACAAAGTCCCAGGTACAGAGGAAAAGCTAAACTTTTAAGGCCTCTGTTAGCAGAGAAGGCCTGAAAGAACTGAGCTGGGCCATGAGTTTGAACAGCAGATGCGCCAACAGAGAGAAGCCTCCTGACAGAGGTTATATTCAGGGTATATATCCCTACTGTCAGGAGATACCACTCCTTGAAGCCCCCCTAACAGGGGGTGCAGAGTTGAATAATGTGGAGACTTGCTAAAAGGCTAAAGAAGATCACTCCATCTTTGAACAAGTTTCAAAATACAGGGCCATACTGAGCAGGCTGATGGAGCAGTGGAGCCTGTTTCAGATTTTCACAAAGAAGGACAGGATCGGTCAGCATTTGAGCTCGGGTAGCACAAACCCTGGGCCCTAACACTGTTGTCTTGGAAAGCAGATGTGTTTCTTTTATGCCCTGAACATGCTTGCTCCTCATCTCAGACCCCAAGTGCCGAGGAAAGGCGGGTGCCTGCCACCAGGCCCAGACATGTGGGCAGGAGGTGCCTGAGGCAGGTGCAGAGACACCACAGCGCGGGCGGCTGACACGTACCATAGCCCGGAGCTGCCTGGGGATAACCTGAGCATCTGGCAAGTCTATCTGCTGCAATGTTCTACACCATTTGTCCAAGATATTCTCTGCTCTCCCTCTGTGTGACTCTGTGCAGTGACCTGGTGGACCCCTAGGAAGAGTCCAGCTCCAATGCAATTAGCACGAACATCAGAAAACGTCTCCCTGCCGCACAACTCCATACAGCCAGGGCACAGCTTGAACATGTTTATTCTGTGCAAAGCTTATGAAGAATTTGCATTAGAAAACAGAGACAAATGGAAATTTTGGCTTTCGCTGCTGTTTTTAAAGGAAGTGCCACCCAAAGTGCTATTTACCTATTATCTAGATTCTGTTGTTGATAGTGCTAGCTTTGCAATATGAATTTTTGAAATTTATTTAAAGCAATATTAGGAAATGCATTTTACACCATGTAATTATATTAATAAAGAAATTTGTTTGATGTTAAATATTTATTCTTCTCTCCCTGTAATCATACTTTTGATGCTGCATACATTTAAAATGAAAAAATGCAATTTCAAATGTCTTCAACCTAGTTTTATGATTGTTTGTCAATCACAATCTATTAAAACATTTAGCTTCTAAGTGGAGGGATTGAGTTTTGGTGTTTTTGTTTCGTGGTGTTCTGTTTGGATTTTTTTAGTGGTGGTCTGTTTCACTTCAGTTGGCACAGTGAAAAAAGAAATTTAGCATGTAGAATTTAACTAAGCTTTATTTATTTTATTGTCAAAAGTAATAATAGGGAGTAATTTAAGTACTTTGAAGATGTGCATTTAGTGGTCTTTGAAGCATAATCCCATTAAGATTAATAATGAATTACATCTGAGAAAGACTATGTCCCTTAATGCTAATGTCTTTTGCAAGGTGGATAAATCACTCAATTTAACAGCAAAGACAAATGTGCTGAGGAGCTGTAGCTGCACTGGTTTATTTGATGTTGGAAGGGTCTAATTTTGGGTTTTCTTTGTTTGTTTTGTTCTGGTTTTGTGTAGTAGTGAATCCTGGTCATGGAAAACAATGAGGTGCATCAGGCCCAGCATCACCAGCTGTGCAAGGGAGGAGGTGGGGCTGGGCTGGGGTGGCCTCACCTTCAGTCCTGGGGACAGCTTTGGGCACCTCATCATACAACAGATATAAAGGTGTTCGAGATCTCCCAAAGGAAAGCCATGAAGATGCTGAAGGGTCTATAGGGGAGCCATGTGAGGAGTAGCTGTCTTGGCTGGTTCAGCCTGGAGAAGAGGGGATTGAGGGGAGACCTCACTGCAGTGTTCAGCTTCCTCATGAGGAGAAGCAGAGGGCCAGGCACTGATCTCTGTGATGAACAGTAACAGAACTTGAGGGAATAGCCTGAAGTTGTGTCAGGGGAGATTTAGGTCGGATACTAGACAAAACTTTTTCACCCAGAGGGTGGTTGGGCACTGGAACAGGGTCCCCAGGGAAGTGGTCACAGCACCTCCTCCTCAAGGAGCATTTGGACGATGCTCTCAGACACACAGTATAACTCTGGGGTTGTCCTGTGTAGGGCCAGGAGTTGGACTCGATGATCCTTGTTGGTCCTTTCCAACTCAGAAAATTCTCTGATTTGCACAAAGCCATTCCCAGAGATGACCAGCTCCCTCAAATAATCACCATCCATGTCTCATGACTGCAAACCACACTGGAAGAGTTTCACCATTACCAGCAGGTCTTGGTCATGGTCTGCACAGTCAGCTTGAAACAGACAAGATGGGCTGAAGAGATGAAGACAATGTAGCAGCCCTAGTTCTAATTTGGCTCAATAAACTGCACTCCTAAGAAACCCATGGGGTCTTTCACAGACACCAGCATTCAGGTTATCAACTTCCCTCAGAGGTGCTACAGCGACCCAGAGGAAAGAGATTCTGCTTCTTTGCCAGGAATGGCAGCATGTTTTGTGGCATGCAATAGCTATGAAGTAAAAGGTAGATCAATGTTAAACGTGATTTGGCTCTTTTAAGAGTGAGAGGAATGCACCCAAGGACTGACACAGAGTCTGCAAAGGAAAGCCCTAAGTTATGGCTCACACCAACCTGGGAAAGAAGCCATTTCCCTTTGGCATCCTTTCAGGTTCTTGTAGCAGAGACCTGGTGGGACAGCTCTCCTTTGCCACTCAGGGAGGATAAACATCACTGGCAGGACACCAGGCACTAGATCCTCCTGTGCCCTGGCATTACATTTGTGTCAGTCAGCTAAGTCTTCATCCTGTTTAATTTATAAGAGCTAAAGAGATTCACATTATGCCCTGGTACAACCACAAAATCAGTGCTGCTTTGCCCAGCAAATAATGGTATATGTCGCTTCTGATTACAATTGGTTCAAGGGGGCAACAAACCTCACAGTATGTGCAGCCTTCAAAGCACCTATTAAAAATACACTTTTATGTTGTAATTGCTTACTAAAAAAGATGCATCGATTTCTTTCCCTCACATCTGAGAAGCAATTGCTCAGACCTATTCAGAAGAATGCACATAATATACTTGAAAAACTAAGCGTGAAAAATCAGTTTAGATTTCACTGAGTGTGAATTTGGGGAGAAAAATTATCCCTCCACCTTCTCACTACTAATGCAGTAGGGTTTATTTTTGAATGAAGGCAATATGAGCTTAAATTAAATGTCAAATATAATTTAACATTAAAGCATGAAGTGGCTGAGCATGTGCGTGTCAAAGCTAGAAGCTCTTCTGAGTGGTTAATTGCTATCTACAAAATAATAACCTATAAAAAGATCTCTCATTTTCAGTAGTGAGGCTTAAATTTACTGTACTGGAATAATTCTAACAAAATAGAGCTTAGAAGCCTTTTTAGTCACCCATGCCACATGAAGACACACAATGACAAATAAAAACATCTGCAATCTGGCTGCCTACTTCTCTGGGAGATGTCTAGACTCCTTTTATAATCAGCAATGAGAAATAGACACTTCTAGGCTGTAGTTCATCTTGTCCTAAACTAGATATCTAAAATAGGCCAGAAGAATCACATCTGAAAAATGCCCATTTCTCTCCACTGACTGTAAAGGGAGCCAGCAGTGATTAATTCAGAGGTAGAAAGCTACAAGGCAATGTGTAGTTTTGATTATTTTCTGCCAACATGATCAACTGACCAATTCTGCAATAACATTTTTTTTTTTCACTGACATCTGATAGGTAATTATTATTAGTGTTAGAAAGAAACTATTTTATGCAACATGCTGCCCATTTTAGAAAGTAGTGAAATCCTTGCCAAAAGAAACTCCCAGTCTGAGACTTGAGCTTTGGGGCAGGACTCCAGAAAGACATTACAGGAGCCAAAACAGCTAAAACTGAGCAAAATAATCCCAAGAGACCTAAACTTCCATGCAGTTGCTTAATTCTAGCTACACAAATAGTCCCATGGAGCAGATATAGGTGCTTTTTTAAATGAATTTTTGGCTACTAGTGGGCAGAGTTCGGTGTACTGTAGTAAAATGGACTGGCTGGAAACCACCACTAAACCAGCTGAGTTCTACTTGAAGGAAGGGGCAGTTCCAGTAGGGGAGAAAAAACAGAGGACAACACGTGTTTTGATTGGTACATTTTTTTCTCATAAATATGTAAAAGTAAATAATACAGAGAATCTGAATCAAATGCGTTAGGAAGAACTAGGCAAAATCCTGATGTGCAAAGTTAACAGCAAAACAGTCACTGACTTCAATTGATTCACCACTTTAATCCTTCAGTGTTTAGAAAAACTAAAAATCTAAGACTTTTTCCAGAATATGAAATAACAGTATGTAATTATAATATCTCTAAGCAAATATATCTGCAAGAAGAAGGAGGAAGAAATTGAGATAAGGAAAACAATAAATGATTTTTGTAAAGGCATTATCACTGGGGTCAATGAATACAAAAACAATAAACTGCAATTTTCATCATGATTTCTTGTTTGTTTCCAAAGTGCTATCTCCACCAATACAGAAATTTTGATATAAAAGTTGACGAGTGTCATGCAAGTTACATGATGGAGAGTATTGGGAGGTTAAATTAACAGAGAAATCTGAACACTAAATACAACTTAAATAGCAAGAATTACTATATAATCATAAAACATAGTTAGGCTTCTAAACGCTAGACACAATGAGGAGTGAGTAATACGGATGAAAGAAATGAAAGGTAAGCAGGAATCACAGGGGAACAAGTACACAATTCTTGTCCAAAACTTTCTACCACAACAGGTGCCTCACTGCCTTTTTACTTTATGACTAAAAACTTTGAAGCCTAAGCAAGGCCTAAGCCTCATTGAAAATTATTGTGTTTGCTCTCCAGTGTCCAAAGTCAGCACAGGCAGTGGGCAGGAGCCCAACACGGGACAAGGCCCAGGCAGCTCGTGCCCTGGTGCCACAGCCACGCTCTGCACAGCCATTTCCAAATGTGCAAACCTGTGGGAGGCTTTTACACAGCGGCACGAGCCTCGGGCACGGTGCTGACATCCACGGCTGCTGCCAGCTTGGCCACCGCTCGCCCTCTGTGGCAGCCGGGTGCCAGCCATGAGCTCCTCCTGCCCGCTGGCTCTGGGCTCAGGGGCTGCCGCCTTGGCAGCGGCATCTCGGCGCCGTCAGGGCAGCCCTGAGCCGCCCCACCTGCAGCGGCAGGAGCACAGCCCCCGGTCTGCCACAGCTACAGGAGCTGTGTACAGCTGGGGAGCACAGCCCCCGGTCTGCCACAGCTACAGGAGCTGTGTACAGCTGGGGAGCACAGCCCCCGGTCTGCCACAGCTACAGGGGCTGTGTACAGCTGGGGAGCACAGGCCCCGGTTCTGCCACAGCTACAGGGGCTGTGTACAGCTGGGGAGCACAGCCCCCGGTCTGCCACAGCTACAGGGGCTGTGTACAGCTGGGGAGCACAGGCCATGATCTGCCACAGCCACAGGGGCTGTGTACAGCTGGGGAGCACAGCCCCAGGTCTGCCACAGCTACAGGGGCTGTGTACAGCTGGGGAGGCACGGCAGCCGTGGGGGTGAGCCCTCATCCCAGTGATGGTCGGCTGATAATGACACTGAGGCCCAGAGGATTATTTCCAGCCCCGGCACAGTGTGCACAGAACAATCCTCCTCTGTTGCCCCCTTTGACATACCATGACCCTTCCTTTGACATACCACAAACAAGCACAGGGCTTTTTCATGCTCCCAGCTAAGGTCTAAGTTGGTGTGGGCCATGAGGGGAAGCTGTATGAAGAGTGGCCTGGAGGAGACTGAAGGGAGACCTCATAGCAGTTCCAACTTTCTCGTGAGGTGGAGAGGAGGGACAAAGACTGATCTCTGTGGTGGTCAGTGACAGGACCCAAGAACCAGAGAGTTCTTAAGCTCTGGAACAGGCTCCCTAGGGAAGTGGCCACAGCACCAAGGTTGACAGAGCTCAAGGAGCCTTTGGGCATTGCCCTTGGGCACATGGTGTGGCTCTTGGGGATGGGCCTGTGCAGGGACAGGAGCTGTACTCAATGATTCTTTGTGAGCCCCTTCTAACTCAGTTTATTCTGTGATTCTTTGTATTCATGATTTCCAGTTTGATGACTGCTAGGAGGTTGCTGATGTGGCTCCTCCTCCACATGTAGCTTGCGTTAAGCTGTTTACAACCTCGGTGCCTTTTGTGCTCTGTGACTTCTGTCAACCCTCTGCTGTATGGGCTCACAAAGGGACATGGGCCTATCTGCCCTGGTAATAGGCACGGAAAGCAGAAAGCTGTGATAATCATATCTTCCTCATTTCAGAGGTGTCCTGTATTTTGATACCTTTTGCCAGCCCAAGACAGGAAAAACCAAAGAAAGACTGGCACTTTACTGGGTATAAAAAACACCAATTCAGTTTACTGAAAAAGACAGTGTAACATCCAGGGGACGCTTTACTCCGTGGCAAGAATTGCATTGAACTTGCATGCAGGAGGGTCAAGAACGTCCCTGTGCAGTGACTCAATGATTACATGGTGAGAACAGATAGTGGGTCACATAAAAAGGCCTGTGTGGAAACAGTGGCAGTAAAACTTGGGCAGGTTACTTAATCTGGCACAAGGTCTGCTGACAGCAGTCCAGCCAGGAATATTATCTATTAACTGTTAGTAATTTGGAATTTGTGCAGTAGAGTAATCACTGATTTATATCATCTGGTTGCTCCTTTTTAGCTTTGGTTCTCAGGCTACTCTACAGACCCAGAGATCTCTACACCTGCTACCTGAAGTCTGATAAGATGCTTCCACCAGTGCCATGATGCTTTATTAACATAATTCACCAGCAGCTCTGTCTTCTGTATACCTGAGGTCACAATAAATGTTTTAAAATAAGAAGTAAATACTTTGCCTGGCAAGAGAGGATCTGCATATCTTACTGGTCATCATATTAAAAATCTACCTGCAGTATTTTTTGTATGGTCTCCTAGTTGTCCACAAGTTAAACTTCATCAAAAATAATTAAAAACTTTGAAATATCAAGATTTGCTGATTTAACAGAAAAGATATATTGTAGCAGATGAACTTCAGCAAATTTTGCTGAGGCGGTTTAGATGTTACTGGTCTCAGTTATTTTTCCCATCTTTCTGCCAAAGTTCCTGCCCCTGGACAGAAGGACAAACTAAAACCTGGGCCCATATCTCAGACAGCCCCTTCAAACTGCTGAGATATCAATCTGCAAAGGGATGTCTTTGAAGTACAGGTGTCCAGTCTTTTTCTGTTGACCTTGACACCAGGCAGAGTTGAAATAAATGTCTCCATCAAAAGCCTTAAAAACAAAATATATAACCCCCCAAATTTATAAAAACTACCTCAGTTTTCTCTCCCACTTGTTCTCAATGAATTCAAGTCACAGCCTTGTACCTCTACAACTGTCCTGTCTCTGCTAGGTGCTAATTTTAGCCAGGGTACTCCATTATAGGGCAAGATGAAAAGCAAATCATGAAAGGATGTGAGGCATAGCTTTCCTAAACCTTTTACATTTTTAAGTTCCTCACTCAGGTCTCAAATACCTTTTCTAGTTCTCTCACAATTCTAGCATACAGAATGGAAACACAAAGTGCCAAACAGATGCAGCTATTTGTAAGAAAAAGCCAAAACCTTCTGTCCTCTCGCAATGATCTCTGACTTTCAGAATCTTGCCTTAACATTCATCAAATATTCCCTTTGTCTGCTGTCATCCCTCTTAAATACATAAAGAGCTCATTCATGAATGTATAAACTTTTGTCAGTCTCTAAAGTAAATGGAGTTTTCTTTTTAAATGCTTTAAATCAAACTCAGTGCATGGTGCTCTGTGCTGTTATCCTCCTTTCTTCAGAGACTGTGTCTGCTTTTGATCCTTTATTCCTGACTTCTCCCTGGCACTGATTTCTCTGTCAATTTGGGAGCTATGCCCTGTGTTAATGTTTAGGCAGAGTATTTTGATGTTTTTCCTGTCTCACTTCTCTTAAAACTGGTGCTGACAAAGGTTAAAGATACTCAAGGATAATGTAATTTTGACTTTTGCTCTCCCCTCCCCCATCAGCACCCTATTTTATGAAGAAAAAGTCGAGTAAATGTTGAAGGACCAGAGATTCCATTTGAGATGCATCAAGCTCTGCACCTGCACAGATGATAAACTTTGGTTCATCCCACTACAGTATTAGGGTCCAAACTCACAAAGGACCGAAGACCACAATCCAGGAAAACGTTTCCCTTCAGGAAGCAGTACTCAGTTTCTACATTTCCTACTTGAACCTATTGCATGCTGAGGGAAATATGATCTTGCCTTGCTAAGCCATTTCTGTCATGCTGCGCAAGGAGACCACTACTTCAGGAGTCAGGCCAACTCTTCCCAAAAGGCATTCTATATTCTTTGGACGTTGCTTTGTGTAATACCTCTCTCTAATGGTTAAATTATCTTTATTCTTCTAGTGAGAAGACTGGCAACAAAGCAGCAGACACTGAATCAACTTTAAGACAGAACATAGCTGAAAGAGCAAAGAAATCTTTCTTTGGTGTATGTGTGTATATATACAAACATTTATTTTTGTATAAACTTTTGTATTACACTCACTTGCAGAGATAGAGACGTCTCTGTTAAGAAGCAATGGAGAACTCTGAGATAGAGTAATTGGAAACGTGTCCTTCTGCAGCTCCTATTCACTGCTGGTGTTCAGCAATAAAAAGAGAATTGCAACCATGAATCACAAACACTACTGTGCTGTCTTAATACTGCCTTTCAAGAACTGAAAAGACAAATACCACTTAGTCAAGGAGAAACCCTCATATATCTGATACACCTCCAAATGCTCTGTGATTAATCTTTTTTCTTAAAACAAAACAACAAAAAAAAACCCCACAAAAACCCCAAAACAAACAGTGATTGAACAAAAAAGTCCCACATCCGACAATCTAGATTTCTAAAGCTTTGATGGAATGAGGCCACTGGTGAGCAACAGTAGAACTTTACATAGAAAAAAAAAACCCCAAACACTTTACTAAAGCTATCAAAAGAGCTATTCTTTTAGGTAGTTTTGGAGTAAATAAAACAACACTTACTCCTTTAAGTGATTTGTTTGCATTAAATGATTCATTTGCATTTATTTGTCTAATCCCAGAGAGGTTATTATGCTGCAGCATACTTGCACATTCAATTGGGCTATTCTTTAAAGCCAAGTGGTGTGGCTTCTAAAGTGGGAGTGTGGATGTTGGATTGCAGCAGAGTTGGAATCCACTACATAAATTGATGAAAGAGTTGGCTATTCTGTATTGTCCATATCACGCTTGTTGAAAGAGCATCAACCTTTCAGCAGTGGGAAGTGGGTGGCCTGGGGAGCAGGAGGGATTCCTGAGGCACTGTGTGGCTCTTTGGAAATCCCTGTGAGATGTGCTTGCAAAAGCTCTGGTGGCTGCCTCTATTCTCAGTGTGAGTGCTTTTTGAACAGCATCCATAAGCCTCTTCAGGATTATGATCTCCTAGTGCTTAATAGGAAGGCAATGAGAGTTTGTAGTGCAGATCCTTCCACAATGTCATGAACAGCCCTCATGCTCCAAGACAGGATGGGGAGGTTTTGGTTAGGCTGGCTGACACTGCCTTTTTTGCCAACATGCTCTTGCTGCTTCTCTTGCCCCATCACCAGCCCTCATCTGGATCAGCGAGCTGAACCAAGAGACTATAAAGAATACAAAGTCAGCAAATTTTTGTCCATTTGGCATCCTGGATTGGTTCACCATGATTGATCATGGGTTTGATGTAAGAAAGAAAAAGGACTCAGATAGCTGGGATAGGTCAGAAGAAAGTTTTTATAATGGTTTAACTATATTTTCTTAAAACATACCCTCAGTCTGTCTATCATCCATCTATCTATCTATCTATCTATCTATCTATCTATCTATCTATCTATTCTCCCCTATGTGCCAGGATTTAGGAGCTGTGGTTGAAAGAGACACTTACGTAAGTGCTAATGCAATCTGAATAAATGGTGGCATTTAGGCAGGGGCAATGTGGGGGTGAGACAGCCATTACATAATGTAATTGGAGATTTACCACCAAAGCTTTACACTTGGAGTGGGACAAACTGGATGTCCCAGAAACCAGCAGTTAAACAAACACTGAATTTGTAAACCCATTCAGAATTTGTAAAAGTATTGTTGTTTTATTACTGTTATTTATCTTGATCGCGTTTGTTCTGCTTAGAAGAAATAAAACACAGGCGCTTTTTGCCTTAATTGCTGGGCCTATTCTTTAGTAAACAATGAAAAGTGATTAGAGATGTTTTTTGGCATGCACAGTCCAAAACCACCTAGTGAGAGTTCAAAGAACAAAGCAAATGCTTATTGAAAGAAATTACTCAGCTAACTAAACTTGTATATCTTCGAGTCAGACATTTTTTCGGCATCTTTACCCCATTTATCAATGCACAATTACTGTCACTATTGTGTTGTGTCATTAGGCGTAAGGTTACAAGTGCCAGTCGGAATAAAAAAATTGCAGTAATGTTGGCATAATTTTTCATTATCATCTTCATTAACCACAGCTAGTGGGAGTAAGAGTTTATCCTTGCTGTTGTCATTGTCATGACAACGCTTCCAAAGCTTGTCTGCCGAGAGTTCACCAGATACAAAAAACTGAATGTCCTCATTATTCCACTTCTCACACTCTCACCCATGCCAAGGGTGATCTGAGATGCACAGGGCCCTTGATTTATCCCCTGTGATTTCTCTTGACAGCCTGGTATGGTGTCTCAGCTTAAGGCAATCGGTCTGATTTCACAGTTTAATTACTGCTAATCTGAAGGAGCGTGGCCAATGCTAATGAGCCAGCAGCAATCAAAGCAGTAATGGCTAAACTCACCCTGTTTCATTCTTCTTCTTCTTTTTTTTTTTTTTTTTTTTTTTTTTTTAGCAAGTAATTTCTCTTTTTCTGCACAACTGCAGTGAAAGAACAGATGAGCTTCATGTACAATTTGGTGTTATTTCAGAAGCAGACCATTAGATTCCTTTATATTTTGCACTTAAACATCTGCTTAATATTAGTTTCCAAACAGCTTTGAGTCAAGAAAAGGATCAATAATTAGAAAAGGCTCATTAGTGGACCACTAGCTCAACTGCAGAACATCCATGCTGGAACACTGGGACCAAATTCTGGATGGAGGTCTCCTTGATTTTTGCAGCTGGGCATCACTGAATTATGCAGCGAATAAAAATATCTATAATGGCACTGCAAAAGAGAACCTGGAATACCCAGAAAGGGATGTATTGTAACAGGAATTAATTACAAAACTGGATAACAATCTACGCTGCAAAATGACCTGCGCCTTTCGTTAACACCATCCCAGAGCAGACACTTGCACGTTCTCCCTTCTCTTGAGTTTCTTCTCTCCTATTGCTGAAATAGATGAAGAAGAGCATGGAAAAATCTTCAGAAGTGATTTTTTGTCAATCATGCCAGTCAAATACCTGGAATAACTATAGGAAAAAAACCAAACAATTGGGTGGGCCTTGCATCTGCTTTTTCATACATCCTGCAGCTGTGTTAGAAATTTCTTCAGAATTTTTCCTTGGATTTTTTCTTCCTCAGTAGAACTTCAATTTAAAATATTTACCAAACTGTGATGATTTGATTAACATACAAATCCTTTCACTCTTTAATGATTTTCCAAACAGAAAGTCACTTACTAGAAGCAAGACCCCCAACACCAGTGTAAATCCAGGCTACTTTAGCCACCTTCATATAGAAATTCCATCTTTACTCTGGTGAGCCATATGTAGCTCATTTGAATGGAACTCTTACTCTTTGGAATAAAGAAGAAAAGCTGTGTTTTGGTGCTACTGTGTGTGATATATAAATAGATGGTTAGGCAATGTTTTGCTGGTTAAATGACATGGGAGGAAGATGTATAGAGAAATCCTCCATAAAGAAAAGGGTTTAGAGCAAATTTTGAAGAATATGAACTGCTTGTCTCGTGCTTGTCTCAAGCTGTTCTGCCATTACTTCAAATTTGGTGTTGCTCAGTTAACCTGAAGGAAAATATCTTTTTCACAATTTTGTGGCATCCAGGAATACCTGACCAGTGCACAAAATCACATCTTATTTGCAGAAAAAGGTGTTTAATAAAACAGTAAATATGAAGATGTATGATTTGCTTTTTACAGCAGCATCATTTAAATGTGTAATATATCAAGACAGTGGCGCTTTGTAAGATTAAGTCCATTATAAATCATTTAATCTCACTCATTCATTAAAAATCTGTTCCATCAATGATTGTTTCACATTCACAATGTTGTATTCAAAAATACAAAAGTCCAGATTGTAATGCTACAGAGACCTGTTATTTCGCATTATTTTAAAAATTATATAACTTCTTTTTTTTTTTTTTAATCTGTCTCCGTACAAGGAAAATAATGCTATGGGTACTCACAAAATATGGCTATTTCTGTAAGATACATGAGAGAAAGAGAGTGTCACAAGAGGGGAACATCATTCTAGTAATATTTTGTACTTCATCATAGCACTGTCAGAAGATGCCAATGGAGACTCTAAGTCATTTTAAAGAACCACTTCATTTACAGGGAAGGAGTTCACTCCTAATTAAGTTGGAAAGCCTCCAGGGCTTTCTCCAGCCTTTGCAATTCTGATTTCCTTGGAGAACTCTTGGTAAATCTAAGAGATCCAGAGATTTCAGTGTGATTAAGACCCTATTGACACAGATATTAAAATGGCAGCAGTCAAACTATGCCATAAACCTTACACACAAAAACCCCACAATCTCTCGACAACAGCTCGGGTAAACTGAACTGGATGTCCATTGGAATGAAAATAATACAGCAAATTTATGAAGAACAAGTAGTAAAAAGGAAAAGAAGGAGAAAAGTCTAGGTCTGAATCATTTGTCTCCCTTAGCACAGCTCCTCCTTGATACTCATCTCTCTTAGATGGTTGAGGAACTGGGAAACCTTGATTTAAAGTTTGGGGGGGTTTTGTTTGTTTGTTTTGTTTTGTTTGTTTGTTTGTGGTTTTTTTTGTTGCTTTTTGTTTTTTTAAAGCTATGAGCAAAATTCAAACTGTGTATGAAAGGGTTACAATCCTCCTCTCTTCTCTTTTAGAATGATTTTATATGTCAAGAATTTAATCAGGTGCTACCAAACGGATGTTTTATAGCTATATGAAAGATCTGAAGCCCTGTAAATAAAACTAACATTTCCACATAAGGCTAAATTCTCTGGTTTGGTTCACTGAGAAACTCCCCAAATCTATCAGTACAACAGGCAGAAGAGAAGAAAGATGAAAAAGTAATAATGATAATGATAATAATAATAATAATCTACAACTCTAAGATGAGAATCAAATAACCTGATTTCCACTTACACCCCTATTACCTCATTCTGAACTAAACTGTTTATGTCTAACATAGCAGTGGACTGTCCATATTATACCCAGTCTGACTCAGAAGGAAAGGAAATATGCATTCTTATTTGTAGTTTGTCCTTTTTTATTGAATATCCTTCAGAAGGTCTAGGTTGATAAGAAGTTGTCAGTCAAGAGTAAGTAGCAAACACAGGGACTTGGGCAAAATTGAGGCCTTGTAAATTTGGGTCAAAGAGAGCAAGCTGCACTGAAAAGAAGTAATTTTATGTCATTCTGAATAATGGAAAGTACCACAGCCATTGAATTATCCTTCTCTTCCCATAAATGGGAATTACTAGCAGAAGTGGAAAGCCTTTTTGTTACAAAAGTGATAGAAGCATCAAGTTAGAGATGTCATTAACAAATGTAGGGTATTTTAGTGAAGTGTGGTGTGACGGACCCTGTGACAAAGGAAACACAATGATGAGAAAAGACTTCTAAAAAACGATGCAGGGACACATTAATAACATGGATGCAATGAAAACCGAAGAACAGACTGTCAAGAAATCTCAGTTGATTTCCTTCCGGATGTGGTGAATTAGGAGGTCATCTGTTTTAGTCAGCTGTGGACTGGCATTCTGGTAGTCTCCCCCAAAAAGGAACTGCTCAGATAATAATGTACCATAGAGGCCAGACCCAGAGCTGCTGAGACTGCACTTCTTGCACTGGTAGAACTGCTCAATTTTTAAGTTACAATAAAGCAACTGCCTTCTATTATTCTAAAATAATGTTACTGCTGAGATTTTTTCATTGCAAGACAGGAGTGAGACTGCAGTATTAGGTCACTGCTGTGGAAAAGAAGGGATCTGAGCAATCACACAGAAAAATCAGGAGAGGGGGCATTTGAAGTGAACACAAAGGAAGAAAATGAAAATGAATAAAATTGGAGTGATCTTCAAACAGAAACAAACGTCAGAGGCAAAGGAAAATATAAGAAAGCAAACTTGGTTTGTTTAGCCACCAAGACTAATTCCCCTTCCTGTTAGAAAAGACCTTCATAGATCAAAGTATTAGAGCGCTCTGAATTTCACTTGGGCTACCAGTGATATCCTGATTAGATTTGTATTTAAACAGAATTCTCATACATTTCAATTATCAGAATCATTGGAGCCAAGTGCTCTTTCAAGTTAGACCTAAATTATCCATTCTCTAACAAAAAGTGAAAAGGCATACAATATTGATACCCAACATTGCTCTGCAGAGCCATATATACTTTTAGCAGTCATGAGCATAAAGAGAAGTATTCTGTATTCATACAGTTCCACTGGCAAACTTAACACTTGCTACAGCAAACAAAAGAAAGCTCATTCTTGGCTTTTAATTTTTTTAATATCCAAAGGCTAGTCTTTCATCCTAGTCTTCAAAATTGTTCCTTGGAATAATTCCTCCTGTGTGCTCAAAATGATAAAAGAAAAAAAATATTAAAAGATACTACAAAAGGTACTGATTTCCATGTATTTGGGGTAGGCACCTTCTAAAAAAAGTGTCCTTGATGGTGTGCCATTTGAGGGGTAAAACCAGAGGTACCCCAAACCAGGAGTCTCTTTAAACAATGATGTGTGATCTAGGGAGCTGCACATTTCCATACTCCTAGCAGTGAGCAGGAGTCTAATATCTATTGATACAGCCCTGAAAGATAAACATATCCAATGCTACTGACAAACACTGTAATACCACCCAAACATGACAAAGAGAAGTGAAAGGTATATATAACAGGTCTGGGCATCAGCAGGAATTGTAGCTGTTATGTAAATGCACATGGACATAATAAGGTGAGAACATTCATCTTTTCACTTAAAAGTCATCAGACTATGAATTTTACAAATATGTGTTATTCTAACTTAACACCTACATTTTGACCCTAGGATTTTTAAATTACAAAGACCTTTTTTGTTTTTTGCACGGTGGTTCCATGTTGTCTTAACTTTTACTTGCTGTTGTTCAGTAGACCCTAGGGGTCATGCTGTTACCATGTCTTACGCTGTCTGTAAAATTATGAAGAGCATGCAGGATACTAGGGAGAATTCATCAACACAGTTTTTCACCAAATATCTTTACAAATTATACCATCCTCTACCTTCCATTATTTTACTGCTCAAAGATGATTCTGAACCACAATACAGTGAGAAAAATTTCATCAGTGCTTGATGTTACTGTGGACGTTGCATATTGTTGATGCTTTGTGGCTGCTTCCATCCTCCCTACTCTGCTGCTGAAAGCAGCCTCTTTGCACTCACTGTGTTTTCTCACAAATCCCTTCCAAAGTATCTGCACAAGATCCTATTTCTACTCCCAAACACTTTCCTTATTATGGCAATTTTCTCTAAAGTATGATGCTGTCTACCTCATCTGCAAGACACAGTAGAAAGTAAAAGATGCTTAAAAATGTTAGGGTCACCCAGATATGTCCTTCTCACGTATCTCCTGCTCAGTTTCATCTGTAAGTTCCAGTTTCTGTGTGGGACCACATGCAGTTACCTGGGACAGAGACCAGCTATTTCCTCATCTCACAGGGTGTATCTTTGAAACCTTAATAGTAATGATACACTATGATAACAATTAAATACCAAAGACTGCTTGCAGCTTTTCCCTTATCCTGATGAAGTTACAAGTGAAACAAATCTACAGTATATTTCTAACACCACACCAACAACATATCTGAATTATGGTTTTGTCTTGTTTAAATAATTTTAGAATTTCACATGTTATGTGAAATGTTAGGTGCACCACTGATATTTCCACAGAATATTTTGTCTGGAAGGTAGGATAACCCTACCCCACAATTCACTGTTCTCTTGCACAAAAAAACAAACAGAAATTATAGTGTGAATTTACTGGTCAGGTTCAGGCCTTATTTCAAGTAGGTAAAATGTCTGGACTGGAGAATTTAAATGTAATTCATATGTGCAGTGTGTCCTCTTGGGATCCTACAGTGTAACTGTCCATTACCCAATTGTACCTCACCAGGTGAAATTCCAGTCAGAACCTCACTTTGCCTCTCATCAGTGAGAAGGAAAAACATCAAAGGACCTTCCATTGCAAGAGAGAAACAAGGTCATCATCATTATCAGTGATAGCAGCTCTAAATGGATGTGCAAAACTTTTGCAGAGTTGGAAATGTGGCACAAAGAAGCTCAGATGCAAGCTGTTTTGTATTATCCAAAGCCTCTCTGCCCAGCATTTTTCCTTTTAACCCTTCTGTACCAAACAGCAGCTCTCTAAAAGGATGCCAGCAGCCTCCTGCCATTTTTGTGGCAATATTTAGTATTCACAGAGCCACGTTTCAAGGTGTCACTAGCTGCAGCTGTCCTTATTTGTGTGGTCCCAAAAATAAGGTTTGAATAAGACTTGTACTTATATGGCCTGGTGAGTCTGTCAGCCTGCAGCCCCAACATTTAGCAGATGGCCATGTTTAGCCAGCGAGCCATGGGAATGACAAAGAGCAGGAACCCTCTCTCCTTACACCGTTCAGAAGGCACTGAAGCAAAATTCTGAGTAGGGGCTCCAGGGTAGTTATTTATATAAAGGGGGAAAAAATCATTCTTAATTCTAAACTGCTTAATCACTCCAGTTGAAATGTTGAGCTAAGTCAGGCCATTCTACCTGCCCCTACTATTTAGTTGTCTCACATGACAACCAGTGTCATCCTCTACACCAATCTCTGTAGGACAGAATGAAAACCAAACACACACCTTCCATTTCATACTATTTTTAGTAAGTTGTATGAGTCATCTTTGTCAATATAACCCAGAGGATAATGAAAGCCTTCAGAAAAGCTAATTCAGGTTACTCTTTCCATCACACCATTAAGCATGTCAAGAATTATTTAAGTCATGCTCTGCAATTTTTTTAATGTTGTTAAGCTTTGAACCCATGTTCCTCAAGTAAGACGAGATCTGATTTTTCTTATATATGTTACTTGCAAAAAGGAAAAAGAAAAAATCTGCATGAGCAATCTTTAGGCTCCCTGTTTGGTATCTTCATTTGATTCAACAAATATATTTAGAACTAGCTTAATTAACCTTGGTAGCTTAATTGCTACCAAGGAATTATTTTTGTATTATTTTTGTATTACTTTTTGTATTTATTCTTTCCCAGCTATGCTAAAACAACAGCAGTGGATGGTAACAGGCAGTGTCATAAACATTTCATACTTTATGTATAAAATGCTATGTATTAATATTCTCTACTTGTCTCCCTTGAAATCTTTAGCAGTAAAAGAGGCAATGTCATCCTAGCTGGACATCAAGTAACTCATCAGTGCAATGAAGGCAGTCTGCTTCTGTCTTGTTTTAGACCATCTTCTGACTCAGACAATCTCATCTTGTTGGTTTACACTTAATTTGCCTCATTATCTTTTCAAGCATAAAAAGATGATAACTTCTTTGCTACATAAATAGAGACTCTGGACATAACAAAACACTCCCCATGGTTAAGATGCTTTTATTCTGTCTTTGCCTATGAAAACCAAAAAACCCCACAAAAAACCACAAAACCCAGAAAACCTCAACCCCCCCCAAAACCCCCATAATCTAAGGATATTTCTCATTTCTCCTTTGCCTTAGGCCAAAGGCACCTGGGCTGCTGACCAAGTAAACTGTCCCTCATCAATAACCAGTTTTGGAGTTGTACCACTTCGTGGCTGTTGCTTGAGCCAGTGTAACTGCTTTTTAGTTCTAGCCTGAGGATATGCCTGCTCCTGCTTCCAGTCCTCTTCCAAGAATCCTCAGCTTAACATAAAGAGAGAAAAAAAAAATCAAACAAAACCAAAAACAAACAAACCAAAAACAAACAAAAACCCCCCAAACCAAACCAAACAAACAAAACAAAAGTCCAAAGCAGCTGTCTGGGAAGCCAGAAAGATGGGGAGAGGGAGAATGAATTTGTGTTTCTTAAGATTTACCAGAAGAGCACACACTGAAAGCAGAGCGGGATGGGAACTTCTTCCCTTCAGAAACATGGGAAAGGTATTAAAATAGTGTACTACCATTTTCCAGGCTTGAGCCTCAGTGGTCCATTCTCATGAAAGAAATCATGTAAAATATACAGACAATTGAAGGTAGCTAAAAAAAAGGATTGTTTTACTAATTTGTCCTCATTTAGCCCAAAGTTGCCAGATGATATTCCCCTAACATAAACTTCTATTTTCTCTCAGTTAAAGAGAAAAAGTGTTTTTCTGAGCTGGAAGTTGTAACCAGACCATTGTATTTATCAACCTTTGCTGCATCTTTCTGTCTTGAATTTGTCCAATCTGTTCTTAAAGCTCTTTAAACATGTGGTATCCAAAGCATCCCGTATCAATGAAATCCTCTATTTGGCATTAGGAATTAAAAGTGCTTTCCTGCTGCCTAGCAAGTTCATGGTGCCCCTACTTCTTATTCTGTGGTAGCAGGGGATGATCAATGCCTTCCTGCATCCTCTACATCATTTATAATTTTCTACATCCCTTAACATCTTTGCTGTTCACACCATTATGCACATCATGAGACTCCTTTTTCCACGGGATAAAGAGATTTGGTGCATTCAGTCTCTGCCTGTACAGAAACTGCTCGATTCCCCCGTTCAGGCTGGCACCTTCTCTGCAGCTCTTCCAGTTCCATCACATCCAGCTGGAGACAGAGTAACAAAAGTTGCACACAGCTTATGAAGTACAGAACATCACAAGTTAGAGCTGGAAGGTATTTTCTTCTCTGTTCTGTTCTTTTTCCAGTAACTCCTTTTTGTCTGATGAAGTTGCATTTTTACAAGCTTCTGGGCTGCGTGCCAGGATGATGTGAGATGACTTGATGGTTTTAGTGTTATTCTTCTAAACTCTGACTTCTCAGCAGTCATGTGTCCTGTGGGATAGCTTCCCGGGAAAGAAACGAATTGGCCCTGACTGAAGTGTCACTGCTACCTGTGTACCAGCCACCTCTGCTACAGATATCATCTCAAAGCAAGTGTTGCTGCTCTGGGAAGGTCCCTGTGGGAGAAGGCAGGTCCACACCATGGCTGAGCAGCTGCATTAGACACCACAGTATTCTAATGTAATTAGAAAACAGCTGGGAAGGAAGAGTCAATTGTTTTTTGGCAGTCACGGCCAATTTTGCACCAATGCAAATGATGAATCAAATCCTGCAAGTTTACAATATCTGCTGAGAGCATAATGGCAGAAGCCATGCTAATGATTTTAAATCTTGTTTATGCCATTTTTGGCTGATGGAGTAGTCCCCTGTCCCCAAGAAGCCTCCAGTGAAGGAATTCCTACACACTGCACCATAACACCAATTGGGCAGGGGAGAGGAGAGCCAGTCAGTAGAGTGTGGATGTCAGGGAGCCACCTTTCAGCCACAGACTGAACATAGTGTGTTCTTCCTTTCTGGAGCAAAACACATGCTGTTGAGCCATGCATTACCCTTAGCAAATAAACATAAAATTTTCAAGAGAGAATAACACAAAGTATCCCATTACTACCAGGCTGCTCCTCCCTGACTATCTGTAGTCCACCCACTACATCGTAATACATCAGAAATAGTCATGCAGGAGAAGAGTGTTATTCCTTTTAACATGTTCTTCATATCCGTTCTTTTAACAAACACGTAGATCTCTTAAGGCTATCAAATACAGCCTGTAAACTATCTGCTCCTAAAAATGTGTGCAACTTTACAATCTCAGTGATGATGATAATCGCTAGGGCCACGTTCTCTTGCTGAGGGCCCCCCACATGATCTTTTGAAAGTACATGTCAGCTGGGATTGAAAATGTTTCATGGAAGGATAAGCGCTAAAAATATGTTTTTGTGTTTGTAGCAGTTCCTGTTAACATGAATAAATGGAATCCACTTAGCAATGTTTGCATAAGTGCAAATTTTGAGATAAAGATGTTAGAAACAACATTTCAAAATGGCCCTTTGCCCCTGTTCTGGCCCAAAAATAGCTGCATGTAAGTCTTGAGACGGCAGTACTTTTGGCCAGATAGTCAATAATTTTAATAGAATTAGCATGGGACAGAAATGCCATCCAAAAATGGATTCATGTTTAATCTGGTAATCTGATCCCATATGGCACTTTAAAGAGTGGGAGGAATTAGTGTTTGCTGCTTAAAGAAATTACCCAGAAAATGACTGCTGAAGACAGACCAAATAGTACCTCATCAGCATTCAGTGTGAAAAAGGCAAACAACACAGGAACAAGAGAAGTTAAAAGGTGAGCCAGCAAAGAAAGCCAAAATTTGTTCCTGCATGGCTGGGAAAGGGATAACAATCAGATGCTAAAGGCAATCTCACAAAGTACTGGATATAAATAAAGAGGAATTAGAATTTATTGCACAGGAGAGTAGAAGATAGTTTTAAAACCAAAGCTAACAATAAGGCAAGCTCCATCCTTAAATGCCCATTCACCTTCTCTGCAGTTCCGAGGTTAAGAACGCACAGTTTTGTCCCATAGTTATTCCTAATCATCCTAATAAGGGAAGCAAAGGTCTGGAACACAAGGATCATAATCACAAACTTGGTTCTGACACTTCACTGTGCTTTATGTCACAGTTTCAGGACACATTTCTGGGAGGCAAAACAGGCCAATGTGGCTCTTTCTGCCTTTGTCCCTCAGTCCTGCAGATGTTTGCCTGTGTGACCTTGTGGTGAACTACATTGAGAAACTGAACTTACAAATAATCCCGTTAAGGAACTACAAGAAAGGGCCGAGTATAGTTTTAATATAGCTGAGGTCAACCAGTTCATCTACAGCCCTGCAAGAAGTGGCCATGGCACAACTGAGGAGCCACCCCTGGAGTGAACAGTTGGAGCTAAATGGAATAAACAGATGGAGTTGAAGAGGAGAAAAGCGGGAACGGCTCACGCTGCCTTTGATGCCAAGAGCGACGTCCGCAGAAACACGGCCCCAGAGCTCCCAGTTTGTGCTGTCTCTGGAAGTGTGTTAATATCTGCATAAACACAGAAAATACGGCCTTTGTGCTAAAAAAGAATTGTAATGGCCAGAGAATAAAAATAGCTGAGGGATGAAATGTGATGAACATCCAAAACACTTCAGATTCAGGCAGGCAGAACAATAATGTCATGATGCCGTTTCTGTTCTTTGTCTATCAGGAGGCTCAGCTAGCCTGACCTGCCCCATGTTGGCAAACCTCCTTTCATGACATCGACCTTTCGCTTGGCCCATCCCCAAAAATCCTACAAGATATGAGGAGTCATTCTCTTTTACTGAAATTATGGAAACTGAAAGGCACCAAAACAATGGCTTGTGAAGTTGCAGATAAACCAGTGCATGGGTTGTGGCTTGCAAATGTATTTGGTGTTTCTATAACTTGAAATAGACATGTAGGATAGGTTAAAAACCAAAGAAAAGCTATTTTCGTCCTTCACACCTCTCTGGAAAAGAAAGCATTTAGCAGAACAAAACGGCTGTTGTAAAATGAAATAAGATGTGACTGTTCCCATATGGGGATTACACAAAATACACCCCTAAAGAATTATTCTGTTGCTTACTTCTGGGACAAGAATACAGGATTTATCTGTAAAACCAGCTCAGACCAGGGCAGTGCAGTGGCTAATGAAACCCATGCCAATATATGTCCAAATCCTTTCCTTTGTGTCACCAGTTCAAGCACACCAATTTGTGACAGAGCTCTGAAATGAAAAATCACAGCCCAGTGCACAGAGATAATACAGACAATAACTAAGCTTTTGCTGCATGCTTATGCACACATGCAACACCCAGCATTCAGCTCAGGCAGAGCTTGGCTGGCTCACCAAAGCCAAAAGCCCTGAGATAAAGAGTCCAAACTGGGGGGAGAAAAAAAAAATCTCTTAGGTGCAAGCTATAAAAAGTCACAATACTTTTCAACTTTTATCCTGTGGTTCTGAACAGGCACAGGCTCTGGGTTCTGCACTAATGTCCAATGGCAGGATTAGTGCTATGGTATTACATCCTTACAGGATATAATTTTCTATTTATATATATATATATATTCTCTCTTTAGGTAATATTTTCTTTATATATTTTCTCTCTTTTCTCTTTATTTTATAAAAAATAATTTGCAGAATAAAACATTTTTTTGTTTTGTTCAGGTGGCAGTTGAAGCAGAGGGAGGACAATATCCCTTTTTCTTTAAAAAATTACAAATTTTTGAGTGAGATTCCCTAAAATTAAATATAATATAAGTGCCCATAGCAACTTACATGTCCTCACTTAATCACCTGGGTTTTCACAGCCCATAGCTAGTCTGGGTGTCAGAGCAGCAGCTATCAGCTCTGCACATTTTAAAAGCTTCTTTGATGAATGAAAGAAAAACCCCTACCACATTTATGAGAACAGTATTTACTCACCAAGGGGGTAAATCAATACAGGTGTCTGTGCATGTTCTGCCTTGCCTGTCCTTTCATACAATTTTCTATCTGTGAGGTGCAAAGCTGCAACAGACTCTCGGGGTCCCTTTTGCTAAGGACTGGCCACTTCTGGCAGTTCCCCCACTCTCATGCCACACCAGACACATTTACATGATTTTATGTGGATATAGATTAAGGCAGAAAGGTTATGATTTGCCAGACTGAATAGAGCCAGGCTAGAGGCCTTCCCTAACTAAGAGCACCCAGGTATCACCTGGGTGATCAGGGACATCTTCCAGGCTGTACTTGATTTCCCTCCTTCCATTTCTCCTTTCCCTCTTCTAAAGGCCTTGTTTAACTCTTTGCAGAAAAATAACAATAGGTGAACTGAGCTGACATAAAAGCAATTTCCCTACACTCACATTCTTTGTGCTCAGTTCAGCCAAGATTTCCTTATTTCACCCAAGAGAAAGGCAAAGAACACGTTCCTAAACCAAGCATTTTATTTGCCCAGCAGTCTATTGGATTGTGCCAGCATTAGAATGTCCAGCTCACTAACAGCACAGTGGTCACTTTCCATCAGCTTTTGCAGTAAAGTGTTTATTGACAGGTCAGAAAGGAAAAATGGCAGATTGAATAAATCAGAGCAACTGTAACCATAATCCTTTGCTAAACATACCCCAGAAGTGTCCTTCACATTCTGCAGTGTGATTAAGAATGTCAATAAATTATGGTTTTTATTTCAGGATTTGGCTAAAATAAGGATGATAGCCTGCCTTTTTGACTGCAGTATTATTTTTTTATGGTCTTTAGATTGTGTCCCTTGTTTGTGTTCTTTCCAGTTCAGGAGTTCAAGTTCCAAGGACTTTCTGCGTGTCAAATAGAAATATCACCACTTTGCATCTCTGAAAGGAATCACATTTAGAAATCAAAAGGTTAAACTCTATTATCTGGAAAGACCAAGTTCCCCTTGTATCTCTGCAAGTTGACTGCTTTTATGCAAGTTCAGATTATTACTTAATATGAAAAGCACAGGCTAGAGATGGGACAGGAGATGTACAAGACATGTCATGAAAAAAAAGTTGGAATTAATGGATGGGTCTCATCAATCTCATCTTGTATTTGTGATGAAGACAGTGCAAAGTGAATACACACCTTTAATAAGAAAGAGAATGTCAAAAACATGACAGTTATAAATCCAAGGTCAACTGTAGCCTTCAAAGAGTTTTCTTAAGCAGTTATAATGGATTCCCAAATTGCTGAAAGTTTTAGGTAAAACTGCTTGACACTGTATTACCACATTTCACAGCATAAGAATTTCAAGGCTTTCAGCACATACATCTGAAGGAGATTATAGAACCCTGGCTTCATTCTTGGTATCCATGATAGTGAAGCCATGAAAGGGTTCCCAAGAACAGGAATGCTAAATTTTGCCAAGCAATGGCCATGTCTCAGCCAAAGGCCGAAAAACTCTTGACAATGTTACCAATGACTTTCAGAGGAAATCCATAACGTCCTTTTCATCTTGGAGGCTATGTAAGCATCCCATACCTTCATACACTGGTGATACTCAGCAGCTTTCAGGCTAGTGTACAGCAACCATTAAAAAATTTAGAGCAAACCTACACAATTCTTTAAAAGCAAATGTGAAGTCTACTCTAAAACAGCATTTCCAGGGTTATTTTAGGTGGGTACAATGTAATCACTTTCACAGTTTAGCAGCATATGTTTTGCCTTCAATCTCTCTATATAGTCCCTCTGAGAACATAACCTTATATAACTTTTTTTTTCTAAATTATTATTTTAAAGATAATCCCTGAAAAAGTTTTACCTTGTTCTCCCACAGCTCTCTCAGTGAATCCCAAAGTCTCTACAATCCTCGTAAAGTTTCCAGTTTTCAGGGAATGACACAGCAGTTCAAGAATAGGTTTCCCAGAAAAGACAGCACCTTCAGGCTGCTGCCATTAAGTATTGCTCTTTGCTTCAGTTCCTGTAACTTTTTCCCAGTTTCATCTTCCTCCCCAAATCAGCATCATTATCTCTACACTGTTAACACTGCAGCTCATTAGCTGCAGTAGTGGGCAATCTAGCTCTGTATTTTTCTTCTTCCACTGGTTTTCCATTATTCTCTGCTCATCCAAGTATGCTTGTACATTTCTAGCTCTTCTACAAGAGTTTGTTCATGCCAAATCAGAGAACAGATGTTAGATACCAGAGCAGATAGACACACAGATGTATTTATATGTGGGATTCCTCCCTATCTCCTTTATGAGAATTTTTTTTTCCTCAGCATATATTGGGAACTAAACCAGGAATGCAAAAATACAAACAAATACTAATTCTGCAGAATTACCAGAAAAGAGATTTACACTTGTACTGTGGCCCATACTGGCATCACTTATAAAAGAGTACCTCCAAGAACTGAAGCATGTGTCATGGTCTTATTTCGAGCCATAGATTCCAAATTTTAAATCTGGTCTGAAAGACAATTTCCATGGGCAACCCATCTCCTACTTGAGGCAGCACAGCTTTTGGTGCAGCCTCTTTTCAGGGGACCTGATCCTTCGCTGCCTCGCCTCTATATCGATACTTTTGCACAAAAGGCATAATGTGCTACACTTCCTGCTGTAGCACTCACTCCACTCCCCTCTCCTGCTGAGCAGGTGAAAATGAACAAAGAAGCTGCAAGGCTGCAGCAGTAGAAATCCTTACACTTGCATTTCTAAATCGTTTCTATCAGAAACATGGCATTTAAAAGTCCTAGCAGAGACAAGTTACTTTCAAAGACAGAGAAATTAAAATTTTCTGTCAACACTTCAAACATTCAAAGGGTCCTGCATAATTTTAGTACTATTTTACATTTGATGAAATTCTGGAAATAATAGTTGCACTTTTGAAAAAACCCAGTATTATTAGCTTTAATGAAGTTCTTCAAATCTTTCTTGGAAATGTATTTTAGAGTTTTGGTTGAAGGAATAAAAAAGCACTCTTTCCTAGTTTGACTTCTCTCTGGAATGAATTTGATCCTAACTCCAACCACTCTGTCACCTTTGCTTCTCCTTGAAGCTCCTAAATGAGCTCTGGAGTGATCATTGGAAGGGGCTTGCCAGGTAATGGCAGCCAGAGGCAGCAGGGGGGGCTCACACACAGGGTTACTTTGTTGGCCTTGCATATTTTCATCTTCATTTTCACTCTTTACTGATGGTAATGGCAGAAGACAGAATTTCCATAGCAGTACTAAACTTTGGAACCTAAATTTTCTGATAATTTTCCTTGGAATTTCTGTACATGAATACTTTTGATGATAATTTATATCTATTTCTTGCATCAAGACATTCATCAGTAAATCTCAAAGCACTTTAGAAAGGAGATCAATGTCATTATCATCATTTTGAAATTAGCTTACCAAGAGATTATTATTTCTGGTACAACGTGATTGCTGTATAAAAGCAGTATGAGTGCAATAGCATTTGCCTTTGTGCCATAATTTTAACACTGCTATCAAAAGATTTCTTCAGCCAAATCAGAGTAAGATTGCCTTAGTATTTTCTTCTATCTTGGAAAAAAAACCAAAAACAACAAAAACAACAACCCAAACCCACAAAAACAACGAAGGAAGGATTGAAAGAAGTATGAGTCTTTTGACTAAAGGAAGAAATACAAGTCAACATTACCACGTATTTTACTTAAATTCAGACAAAAAGACTGACAGACATCAAAAAGGACCATGTTCACTAAAGGAAAGCTTTGCTGCTTGAAGGCTTGCTAAACACTTCATAGAAAGGGCTTCACTGATATATTGTGGAAAAACTGGCCCAATCTTTAATAACACTCTGCTTTCTCTCTCTAAACACAGAAAAACCAAAGGCCTTCAGAGAATTGCATGCTAAAATGCCATATAGAAAATGGTTTGCTGTTTGCCATTCTGCTGCAATGCATCCATGACAGGGCTTAAATGTTACCCTCACAGTGCAATGCAAAACTCAGGGAAGCCCCAAGAGCTCCTTGCTGGAGAGGGAAGAGGAAAGGAAAACAAATCAGTAATGGCACGCAAAGGATCTCTGAGCAGTATGTCCTTCTATGAGCACCCTTAGTACAGCACAGATCTACACTGAATCTTCTGCATATTCTTTTGCAATAGGTGCATGAGAAAAAAAGTTAGCTAAAGAGAAACCTATTATGGTTAGTCAGAAAATACAATTTTTGCATTGCCAAAAGAAAAAATGTGGACAAATGTGTGTTTTGAAATGAAGATATGTGTATTGTAAATAAAAATGAAAGGTGTGGGGTTTAATAACTTGACTGTTTCTACCATTCAAGCATCAGCCTCGAAACAAAAAACCACATAGAGCAAGAGAGCTCTGTAACTTTTTCAATATTCTTCATTAGACTCCACCATTCACAGCCCCCAGAGCGAACTGCATCATCAAATCAATTGCACCAAAGCCTCCTCTGATTTATGAAAGGCCTCACCATGGAGTTTTCATATAGTAGTTATTTAAGTACTGAAAAGTCTTACCTATAGATCCTCAAGTAATTACACACTGAGAAAGCTCACGCAGAGCAGACTTTCAGCAAAGGGAGGCCACTGTAGGAACAAAAACCTTTTTACAGCTGAAATCAGGCATGTATTACAGGTTGGTGTTTTTATAGGGCTGCATTAAGAGCTGAGCCCCAAGACTAGCACAAAATGAGAGCAAAGGGACTTTTCCAGGGACAAATCTGAAGAGATATAAAGGAATTTCCAGGACCATCACTATGGTAAAATCCAGGTACAGGTTTTTCCTTTTCAAGTCTGTTTAAATGCTCATTTGATGACCTGCCATGGCACACATACATACATATGCGTATCGTAGGTGCTACGAACATCACCTTTCTACAGTTCAGTATTTTTAATGTTCTCATCACCCTTATTTCCCATTCCCCACCAAGACAGTTAAAAAGAACAGCCAAGTTTCTGCTTGCAGGAGTAGGATCTGCTGTACTCCTGCGTATGGGATTTGGGCAGTGGAC
Source organism: Phylloscopus collybita (assembly GCA_027886175.1). NCBI lineage: Eukaryota > Metazoa > Chordata > Aves > Passeriformes > Phylloscopidae > Phylloscopus > Phylloscopus collybita. The sequence goes on from JAJNNQ010000002.1 coordinate 7,764,046, forward strand.
TTCCAGGGAAGGTTCCCAGCCTTTGTGGACCACTGTGTCATAATGGTCTGGGTAAAAAGAATGCTCATTCCTTTTCTCTGAAACCTGTCCTTCAAACACAGCAGAATGGAGCTTTACCCACTCTGCAACAAAGTAAAACCAGTAAAAGCAGCATCCTCCTCCTCTTCACCATTGTAAATTATTTTCCCCCTTTCCTTCCCCCTATCCAAAGTCTCTCTAAAAAATGATTTGGATAAGTGAATCAGCACTCACCCCTTGGTGAGAATGGAAAAAGACCATGTTTATATGCTTTATCGCCTTTTAAAAAATTTATACACAGTTTATAACCATCAACACATGTTTATGCTCATTTAGGAGAGTAGGCAAACAGAAATTTTCAGGATCTTTGCACCAAACTCAAACATACATAACCTCTCTGGTCAGCTTCAATCAGTTCAGATGGCAGCTGTACATTCACTGATATTGTGGAAAAATTGCTGTATTTTATGACTCCCAAAGCAATCTACACCACCTCAATGGCAACACCTAAATTGCTTCACCTAAACTCTGCTTCAGAGTTAGCTGAAAAATGGTTACAAAACATCAAGTTATATAGAAATATATTTTATATACATTAAATCTCTTCCAAAATGTAAATGTAATTTTAATACAGAAGAGTGAGCTATTGCACCTCTGTGATGAACCTCATGTGAACACAGTCACAAGGCATTATGAAGGCATGGCTTAGTTCTTACCTCTGATGCTTAAAATTACCATTTCATTAATATCCTAGAACCTACAGCTCCTTATAGGTGTCCTATTGTTTACAATTATTCCAAGTAATTAAATACCACAGACTGTATGATACAAAGATGCATCTTTGGTTAAAATCTACTAAAACAAAGCCCATCAGCTGCTGCATCGTAACCATTATCAAATAAAATCTTAACTTAGGCCCCATTTGTTTAGAAAGCACATACTAGTGCATTATGGGGAGATTAGGAGGAAGATTAGGGACGCCACAAAAAAAAATGCTAACAGATCCAAAACTGCCTGCAGGTAGGCTTAATAAGACACCCTTGAGTTTTAGCCTGTGTCAAGGCTAAGAACTAGCATGTAGTCAACCTGATGGTAGTCAGCAGAACACTTTTATTTTAAAATATTTTTTGAATAAAATATTTTGAGTGAGAATTTTTAGTCAAAAGTTAGAGAAAGCCAGAATTAATATTGCTATCCTGAACAAAACCCCTTCCTACAAAGTGAAAAGGGCAGGTATTTTAAAATGGTAAAACAAATGAATTTGCACTGTACTTGTGCTTATACAGACCACCATCTTCTCCTGGGTCACCTAGCAGATGCTCTGAATGTTTATGAACATATTTTCCTTTGGAAGCTGAAACCTCATTGTAGTCTTAAGATAGGATTTTCAAAAGATTGAATCTCTAGCTCCATTTAGGATCTTTCCCATAAACCCTAATCCTAACTGCTTGATGGGGCTTTTCTCTGGATACCCTATCTTTACTATTCTTAAAATATAAAGGCAGCAGAGCTGAGGTTTGGACTCACCAAATAGAACTCAGAATAAAAATACAGCATCAGGTCACCAAGATTTTGCTCTCAAAAGTGACTGATGTTTTCTGATTCGTCATTGATCAATATGCAATTTATCCTGGGGAAATAAGAATGAGACAGTATTTTTCAACAGGTGTGACTCACTCATTGCTTTCTCTGAGTGAACTTTCAGTGGCAAAATCATCATCAGGTTTGGCACTGGGTGTACTGGCTTTCCTACAGCTGCTATTCCTGCAGTGTTAATGACTTGTGCTTGTGTTGGATCACACTGAATGGCTGTGCCACGAGGCTCCCTGTGTCCTGAGGGATGCTGTAGCTCTCCAGCAGCACATCTATTACCTGATGTCAGACAGCACTGTCTCCAAGAGCAGCAGCATCCATCAGCTGCCACGAGGTAGGGAAAAAAAAGCAGCTGTTTCCAAATCTTTTTGATATGATGTGCAATACACTCAAGCAAACCTCCCTTCCTCTCCCCTGGGATATATTATAAATATTATGAATTTGTATTATTAATACTGTATGAGTGTTGGAGTATTTACTGTAAATGTAGGGCCTTAACATTTGTACAACTCAAGTGTGTCTAGGGAATCTCTCACTAAGTGCTGATATGCAACTGCTTCTAGATAAGTGTAAATATCACAGGACAGGATTGCACAACAGTTTAAGACGGAAAGTAAAAAAATGTCATATTATCCTACAGAGCTGATGCTGGAAAGTATGCAGCTGTATGACAGGCAGCCGAGGGTGAATTTTGACAGGGTATTAGGCAGCCAGTGTAGCAAAAGTGTAATAAGATTGTTAACGAACAAGAGATCAATAGCCTTTTAATTTCTCCACCTGAAATACTGTAAAATGCTCTCTCTAACACGAGGTTTTTCAGGGAAGGATGTCAACTACTCACTAATCAAAGCTACTTTCTGCAGCAGTGCTGCGCCTCGCAAGCCGCCCTTTAAGAAAGTCTTCCTGATTTACTTGCGAATCAAATTGCTCTCACAGTCCAATGTGGGATTGCTGTAATAGGAGAAAGCAACAAGGGAGGACACCTACTGATACATTACTTTTCTATTTTATTAGCAGGAACCGTGTTAAAGCCAATTAAATTTCATAGAACTGAGATCAGTTGCGCTCTTCTGGAGATTCCTGTGAAGGTTTAAAGCTAAAATGAAGAGCCTCCCACAGAAACCGTTAATTATAATTGTTCTTAATAAAGAGGGAGCACAAATGCAACCAGAATTTGAAACTAGTGCTGCTGATTTGGCAGGTCTGCTAATAAAGTTTTGTTTGTAAAGTCTGTTCTCAAAACTGACTTTAATAGTCCAGTAACATCAAAGCTGCTCATCACAAGCAAGACAGATTTTCAGTGCACATAAATGTATGACATTTTTAATTAACTAGACATTTCTGTCAAAACTTGGTATTTCATATTTCCAGCTACCAGGACCAGGAAACGGCCACTGAAAATTATTATTCTCTTTTTGACACAAAGCACAGACTGTTCTACTGGACCTTTCATAATTACTTGTAAAACAGTAATATTCTCAATTGCTTGTAGTTTAAAGTGTTCAAGAAAACTAACCCAGAAGAGAGAAAGTTTAATCTAAATTCCTAAATATATAGTTCATTCTTTTGGAAATAACAACCTTTTTTGCTTTTATCTATAATTAAACACCCTCCCCCTTTGTCAAATTTCCCCTCCCTTCCCAAAATGAAAAATTGCATTGTCCAATTTTTTGAATGGCATTCTTGAGAAAACGTGATCAGTTGTTGCTCCAAGAAAGAGCAGCCATCCTTGTCAAGCTGCAAGTGTTTCATGGCTGACTCAAAAGAATGCTCAGGAGAAGGAAAAGCCAGACTACCCCAATACATTTTCACCAAGTGCCCGCAGTCTCAACAGCCGCAGAATTCTTCCTGAGTTCAGCAAGCTCCAGCTTTTCAGCTTTTGGGAGCTGCCACCACCTTCTCACACATGCCAAGTCATCACTTTAAATTCTCCTATAGTTTCAAAAATCAGTCTAAAAACTCTCTTATTTTAAAAATTGTGCAGGAATTTGCTTCTATCGCCATCACAGTCTCCCTCTCTTCCCCTGCTTATTTCCCAGTTTCTTCTGATAATTTTTGATCACCGGGCATATTTCTGCTCTGTGGCACAAGTTCTATAGCCTTACACTGGAGTCTTCCAACTGCCATATTAGCCTCTTTGGATTTCAGCCACTTAAGACTGCTTTGTCTTTGTTTCCCATCTCTTCCCTCTGCAGATGTTTTACTTTTTTTCATTTATATATGCAATATGCAAAGAAAATAAATATAAAATAAATATAAAGAGGTATCTAAAATATTCTGTGGGTGGTGGTTGTTTTTGTTTTTTTTTTGGTTTTTTTTTTTTTTTTTTTTTTTTTTGTGTGTGTGTGTGTGTGTGTATGGAAAAAACATTCATACCATTAGTAGAGAGAACAAGATTCTGATGCAACTCCCAATTCAAACATGTGAGTGGTGGTGAGTAGGGGTGTAGTATCCCCTTTCTGCTCTGTCAGAATCTTATCTGTCAGAATCTTATTTCCCCTACACAAAGGGTTCACAGTGTAGTAGTCTGAATGTACCATGTAGTAGTATGAGCTCCCCAGCTGCCACCTTCTGGAAAAACACGTGCAACAAACTGCTTTCAAATTGGTTTCTATTTATTCATGCATTTGGCACTTTAAAGTCGTGATATATAATTTAATACAAAAAATATAAAATCAATACTGATTTAGTTCCAACTATAAAGCAAGTTGAGCGCAGATCAATTTTCATAACATGCTTATAATCATTTAAACACCAACTGATGCCTGATAAAAAAAACTGGAGAAGCATTTTGCTGGTTGCTGACTTATGGAAATAGATGAATTCTGTGAGATAGGGACTCTCCATTCAGTAAAACAGAGCCTTCACTCTACAATCCTCTTCCTTCCCAACACTGCTCTGTTACGGTCACTGTACAAGAAGTACTGCATTAGGACTTCACAAAGAACTCTTATACTCCAACATATCATGCAGGATTAGCAATTTTGAGTCCCAGAAGCTTCCACAGACCTGTGGACCTGAAGTTACATAATCCCCAAAAAACCTGGATTAGGTGGGCCATACAAACTTTTTGGAGCTGCCAATGGCAGCTGTGGCAGGGACAATATGGGTCAGCCTCTGCAAGCACTGCCAAGACTTGGTGACTCTAGGCCTTGCACTGTTGAGTATGAATTGATAAAATGGAGAGAACTGGGCTGCTTTCTGGTCAAAGGGACCCATTTTCATGGGGTTCTCAGTCAGTTCTTGTAAAAGAAATAATGAGAACTAGCATAAATGCATTCCATTACACTTGAGAAAGCCTTGTGAGATGTTAAGCTCAGAGCCAGCTCCAGGGGGGACCACCTAATTCTCAAACACATCATCAGCCTCTAACTTACTGGATCTGCTGCTGTTACAACAGGATCCTGGGCTTTTGTGACATCCTTGTGCCCTTTTGGGCTGGTGCTTCCCTCCAGCTGATCTGGGACATGGAACCAGAATCAAATCTACAAGGGAATATGTGAAGGAAGCTGCCCAGGGGTAGCTCATCACCTCTTGCTGCAAAAGGCAGATATTGCACCTCTGAGCTAGGTGGTTTAGGCTTAAAATTCCCCCTGAAGGGGAATGTGATGGATGCCTGGGCAGCCAGAGGAAAGGGACCACCTGTTCACCAAGACAAGCAGAGACAGCAAAAGGTTCCTATCCTTCTGATTTCTATGACAGCACAAAATACTGACCCCCAATGCAGTAACTACTCATTGCGCAGTGAAAACTCAGCAGTGGTGAGACTAAGATTTTTGGAAAGGGTGACTTTCAGGGCCTTGCTGGGTCAAGCCAGCCTTGACACACAGCTTGGGATACATGGGCAAGTCTCCATAGGCTCAGTGTCCTCGCAGCAGGCAGGACTCCTCCTCTTCCCAAGCATTTCTCCTCTACCCTTGCAGTAGATCTCTGTTTGCAGCTCCTGACTCCTGCTTCACCTGCAGTCCCTGACACCTGAGATGTGGTGTCCTGATTTCTGCCAGTGGAAAGGGAAACAGCCTTTTTGGAGAGATCAGAGCCAAGATGAAGACCTCCAACTTCTCATTCATCTTTTTAGTAAAGCATACAACACAACGTAGATAGCCAGCAAACAAATAAACCAGCTAATTATACCTTTGCCAGAGTGAGACTAATTTCAGATCCTTTCTTCAGCAGTGTTCCATTTTGAGCTAATATAATAAAGGATTAGTTGCCAGAGGAGTTGCTATTCAGTTTTGGGTAAAGTTGGATAAGTGACAGCTAGCTGAAATCTACAGCTGTCTCAGACATTATGATATACAATTAATCAGATATCCTGATAAAGAGTCGTCCATTCCAGACCAAACTGAGAAGCTCAGATCAGAGGAAGGCAAGATTTTGCATTAGCAAAGTCTTTGCTGTAAACCAGCATTCCTCCATGAAGAGGTGTAAGCTGTGGAATGGTTCCTCTTCTCCCACTCTTTACTCCCTATACTCCCTATACTTTAGTTTAAAAATTGGCAAAGCTCCCAATAACCTTAAATGCATGACATTCATCTTTCCCTAGTAAACTGTGTTTTGATTTACTCTGGGGACAGAAACATGATCAAGAGCAGCAATCATTTCCCTATTGCACTTTTTTATTTTGATTTTATTTCAGATTAAAAACAGGAACACCTTTTTAAACCAAGAATTTCAATAAAGAGATGTCACTGCTGCAGCGATATCTAGAGACATAGATATTTCTTTACATAGAATTGTATTTATAGACCAAAAATTATTATTTCAGTAATGCATAACTATCCTAAAGAGGCAGCTCAGCAAATTATTTTTTTAGTGCTGACAATTTACAAGTTCTTCATATTAACACATGAAGTTGTGGGGGATTGTGTGAAAGCATTTTTAGGGTCTATTCTGCTTATCTGCATAATAAAACTCACTCTTATACATTTCATGTCATCTAAAAGATGTCAAAGTTCCTCACAACTTAAACTAATATTCCAGCTGGAGAGACAAAAACTAATTCCTCACTGAAAGTCAGCATTGGTTTAAAACACACACCACTAAATAGGAAATCATCTTGTACTCTCATACCTGCTTCTGCAAAACGTAATAAACCACTAATGAATGAAAAAAGATGAATTTGTTAGAGTGCAGGGGAAGCAGTTAAGATAGTCTGTTGAAAATATGAAATAAATTGAGATATCAACACCAGCAAAAATGAAACACTTCAGTCATTGATGACTTCCCAGAATTTACACCCCCGTCTAAGAGTAGCTTTTCCAGCTTTGATGGAAAACAGATGCAACTTCAACCTTTTGTGGGATTCATTCTCCCTCTGATTCTGGGGTATCCCAATATAAGCCTGTAAAGAGTTGCACTTGGAAGAAGGGAGGCAGCCCTACAAACCTTTCCAAAGTGAAGACAGCTGGGGGCAGGGCAGGTGAATTGAATCAAAGCCTTGGGTGGCAGAGGGATATGAGTTATTTTGCCCTTTCAAAGATCAAAATGGGAATTGACCTTTCCTGGGTTTACAGACAAAGGACAATCCAGGACTTGGATTTGTATCTGAGACCTTGTTCCTCATGGACTGCAGGATACATGTTCCCAGACCCAGAGTTTTCAGCTCAAGTCTTGCTTGTTCCATCCTTTTGGAATAATTTCTGAGCTGTGTAAATCTTTTCTCCAAATTTGAACAGACCTGCAGTTTGTTGAGAGTGCATTTAGAGTGTGGGGTTTTTTTGAATAGAAAAAATAGTCACCCTCCCGGAGGGTGACTATTTCCTACAGCAAGCTAGATAATTCTTGGTAACACTTGCATATTTAAAACATTTTCATCCTTAAATAGGTATTTAGAAATACATTTTATTCTTTATTGACTTTGCTCTTTTCAATTGCATTCAACAATATTAAAATTGGGGTTTTTTTAATGTTTCTTGCCCCTTTGCAAAAATAAGATTTTGAAAAGAAAGAAGAAGCAAACACCTAAAACTTTGTTTTAAATATATTAAATCCATACCAATCATATTGAGGGCATTTGATTAATGCCATAATCATTCTCAGAATGTCTGTGTTTCACTTAAAGTGCACCACACAGAATTTAAACATTTAAATGCAGAGCAAATATTGTCATATAATTTCATTTCCAAAGCATCAGTGTGACATTTTTCACCTCTAAATAATACAAATGAATCCAGGAACAATCTGCTTATAAATAAGCATGAACCTCTGGAAACCCTGAATGATGAGCTACCACTACAGGCAGTGGAAGTGTTTTCATTCACAACACTAGGGGCCTGACCCAGACCCTTGATGAGTATTGTAATTCCCTGTGTACACAAAACAAAACAGAAGAGTTAGTGACTGGAATCAAGTTCTGTGTCATAGGTTGTCTCAGGAAATGGCATTTTACAGTTCCTTCTCTTTTTGGGTGTTCAAGCCATACCTCTCTTTCCTTGTTCCTTTTATCTCCCTCTTGAATTGTATTGCAGAACCAGAAATGTTTTGCTCAGTCTATTTGAAAAAGAGTTGTCTCTCACAGCTACAGTTGTCTCCCACAGCTACAAATCCACATTTGACCTTCACACTGCATTTCAGTAAAGCTCTGCTTCATTTTTCACACATAATCTGATTTCATTATACAGGTCAGAATTACTCATAATGAAAAGTTGAACTAATAACAAGGGGCACAATTGATGCCTCTTGTCTCCTCATTAAAGCACAAGACTTCAGTTATGATAAATGAAACCATAACCAAATACACATGCACAGGTATCACCAGGTATTTATGCTTTTTGCCTTCTTTTCTTCTCTCTCTTTTTTTTTTTTCTTTTTCTTCCTTTGTATTCTTATTTTCTGAATAGAAAGTAATCAAGTTGGTTTATTTAGTTTTATTTAGATGGGAAAGACTTTCATTTATCTGTTTGGGTAAGGTGTTCTGCTCACAATACAACAGCAGCAGCACATTTTTTAATGCACAGCTCTGCATGAAAACAGAACACAAATCCCCAGCTCTCCACCCACTGTGCACTGGAATCTGTGGGTGACAAAGTGCAGTCAGAAAAGCACATTTGCAGCCTGTAACAAAACAAATGTTATGATGGAGAAGAGAGGAAAAAATGAAGCAATTTTTAGAAAGGGTTTAAACCATCATTTACCCTAGCAGGAGGATGTGACTGACTTGCCACTTTAAGGCTTTATTGATTAATAAGATTTGAGGATACAGTGTAGTAAGAAAAGTTTCCTTCCTTTTTTAAAATAAAAATAACTTCAAAAGATGGTACACAGCTATTCAAAGTTGCTCGTACTTGCTTTGGGATTGAAATGAAGCCTTTGAGCATCAGGAATCCATTCCAGAGGGAATGAATGATGTATTTTGATTTTTAGACTTGCTATTGTACTTTTAACACATCTTTTGGCAACAATTCAAGTTCTTATTAGTTTAAGTTGGAATGACTTGCTTATCTGTGGTTGAACAGACCAAAGCCGAGGAGCCAGAGCTCCTCTATGCTACTGTGGAAAATGGGATGCTTACTGTTTTGAAAATACAAAATAAAGCTCCAGACTTGCAGATGACTCCAAGCCTGGAGCCAGCATACATTGCAGTCAGTCCCATGATCAGTGGTTACCTGTTATTTAAAAGCAATGGTTTTTTATTAAGCCAAAAAGAAAAAATAATTGTAAATGTGTGTAAATTGTTAATTATTTTCACATGAAACCCCTGATCTTGGTTGGATCCAGTCAGTGTGCATCTTTGTCTGAGAGAAGGCTTGACTGGCAAATCTAAGACCTCACCCTCTAACCAATAGCTCTAGAAGAAAAAAAATAAAAATTAATACGTATAGAAGAAAGATGTGCAGTTTAATCCTATACCAGTTGAAGAAACAAGTGTTTTCACAAATGGATTTAGGAAAAGCAAATTCTAATGTGAGTGCCATTGCCCAGGCTAAGCTAGAGACTTGCCCTGATGGAAAGCTGAAGCCAGAGAAATCTAAGACCAAAAGAGTTTTCATTTCTTCCAGCTATATTCTGTTTCACTTATTATTTCTTTTATGTCATGTACTAGAAAGGACTCCCTTTTTCCCCCCCACAACACTTTCATTAAAAGAGAAATAAAAAAACCCAACCCAACAACAGTAATTCAAAGCTCAGACAAAAAAATAAAGGACGCCAGATATCAAGAATGAAAGTATTTTTTTCTTTCTTTCCCTCTTAAAATGTCCTGGTTAAGAGTTCAAAGCTATTTTTTTTCCTTATAGGCTAAGCTGGAATAAAATGCCATGCCCAAGATTTCAAGTACAATTTTGAAAGTACATGTAGAATTCTAATTGGCAGCAGCAGGAGAAACTGCATACCTAAGAAAAATATCATTTTTCTTCAGAGTCGTTAGCCTTTGCAATTTTCATTCTTTAAAGAATGTGGATCAGAATTTAAACCACAATAACTAAGCTCCATTTTTCATCTATTTAATTTAAAGACACTGACCTAGACCTATTGTTTTCACCAAGGATGCAGCCACATGCAGCATCATCCTTGTCATGTGGTCACAAGCAGTAACCAATAACAGAGCTGGAAAGTGAACAAAATCCTGTGCCCCAAAAAAGAGCATTGTATTCAGTAGGCAGGACAGCATTCCCATTTGTAAGCAGACCCTTTGTGATGCTTCCAGTGTTGCATAAGAAGTGGAAGGCAACCAATATATCTTAAAAATTTGAAGACTCTCCCTGCATTGAAATGAAAACTGAAGAAATAACAAAAACCCTGTCAAAGAATAACTACTGATGTGCAGAATCTTCTTTGAATTAAACTGAGATGGCATAATCATGATGGCTGCCTCTCTGCTGTATCATTTCACTTACCAAACCTGATCACTCTATATAAAAATTGATATTTTCTCTCTGACATTTAAAACAGTCCAGCCTCTTATAAAGGGTCTACAAGGGTCACCAATTTTTAAATCATAATACTTACAAGTGCCACAAGAAAGGGGCACAGGCTAGATGTAGGAAACTCTTAAATGAAGATCTGTGGTACTAAGGTTGTTTGCTGCACTATGGACTTTACAAGGGCCATTATTTGTAAAAGCCCCCTATGGCTAGCATCCAAATTTCAGCTATCGATCAGTATTGAGTCCTTGGGGAAACATAATAAACAGCAGAGTTAAATAGAGCTTTTTAAGAGCCTGGGATTTGGGTTATGCCCTAATTATGAAGTTTGAATTTGTTTCTGTGTCTGGCTGTGAAAACAAAGCCCCATGCAGGCTATACTATTACAATCCCCACCAGCAGCAGAATGAGCAATCTGCACATTTGCTGTGACTCTGTGAGTGTTGCATCACTTCATAAAGATGCCTGTCATTTCTCAAAAGGTACAAGAGCATCCTACAAGAAACCTCCACCACTCTAATTCAGATTTTTTTTCTCCCCTAGAATGTACTAGAGCCTCATGTATTCCTGTATACAGACATGCTTTGGGTGACAACATACATTCAAGAATGGTTACATTCAATGAATCACAAATGGGGGGTCAGTGATTCAAAACCATTCATAGATTCAAAAAAGAACTGTTTGCACTGTAGATGCTGGTGAGCAGCCTGGTATGAAGGACTGCTTTTAAAGGTTTTCAGAACCTCTCTCATTTGTGGGGTTTGTTTTACTCCTTTGGATATTTTGGTGTGCTATTAGCTTTCTGTTAATACATGAAGTAATTTTCTGCTGTGCGTTAAAGCAACCAAATTTGCCTTTTTGAATGCCAAAATGGCCAGCAGTTTCTGTTTATTTTATAGCTGATTAGAAATCTGCCTTTTGCACCAAAGCAGTATTTACAGGGTATTCATGTAGCAGACACACAGTGTAATCTTCTTTCTCTGCAGCTGACAGCACACAGAGATGTTCAATGTAAAACTCAATGATGTACAAAGAATTTGACTGCTATGAGATAACTGGTCCTTTTCTTAACCCTCTCCTGATGGATTATGGGAAGCAGACAAAATAGGGATCTGCTACCAGGCTGATAAGTCATTTCTGTTCTCAAAAATAGGAAAGCAGGGCCATATTAAAGGTGAAACCATTTATAAATATAGTCCTGTGGAGAAGGAGATGGACAAAAGGTTGTATGTGATGTTTGAGTACCTCTCAAAAGAAGCAGGAACACAAAAACTGAACAGATCAAAACATGCCTGTTTGCATATACCTATTAATTCTGAAACAAACTTTTGAAGAATACTAGCCAATATATTCCAGTCTGAGTAACAGAATTGGGCTTAGTTTACAGCAAAGCACTTGAATAAATCGCTTGATTTTCAGAGGATATTTGAAACTCAAATACAAAATATAATTGCCTACCTTTAGGCATAAAATAATGAAGCTGCTGACAAAATTACTAACTCTCTGCAGCCATGAGTTCAAGAAAGCTCAAAGATTGAAACTAGGCATTCATACGTAGGTAATAATTATTTTTTCTTCCCCCTGCCTCCCCCATGCGTCTATACCCTGTCATATGTGATCCAAACATTTACAAATACATAATATTGTCTTAGGCACAACCACACCTGACACTTAGTGAATCTGATGGAAAAGCTCACTGTAACTGGCTACTGCCTCTGACCTTAATCCTTCCTTTGGTGCAGGTTGTCACAATAATACAAATTTTCTCCTTTAGGTAAATTTGCAACATTGGCACGTGTTCATCTCTCTAGGATTTAAGAGTGCTAATGAGATGGTATCATCCCAGAAGGCTTTATAAATGTATTTACACTCATGTATACACACTCACAAGCACACGCACATGGGAAAGTTCTAATATATTTTATAAGATTTTACCTTGAAATTGTCCTTGCTTAACATTTAATCATCTGAAAAAAGCCCTTGTGATGTTTATTTCAACACAATAAACCAATGACTTAAGAGGAAGTTGATTTTGGGTGCTCTGTTTGGAGGCCCACCTCTAGCAATTACTGCCAATTTTTCATTAATCTCTTTTCTACAGTCTTACAGAGGAATGGAGTACTGAAAGTGCCATAACAACCACAGAAACTAGGGCAGGCCCTGTTTCTAAGTGAAAATGTAATAAAATTATTTATCAACAAAATTTTTTTTAAGAATACTTTAAAAATAGTTATGTGGATATGTATTGTGATTCTGCATTTCTCTTATCTTCAGTTAAACAGTTAATCTCCTTACTGCTCTGACCAGGATGGTAGCATTGAGAGAGAAACCTTAAAAATCTTATTGAAAAAATGCAGAAAAAATTCCTTTTCTTGAATTTTTATAGAAGCCTGTTCTGACAAAACCTTTATATTTTAGATCTAACACTTTTTCTTAGGTGCTCTGATTAAAAAGGACAAACTTCCTCGACACATTTTCTTCTCCACAGGAGCCAGGGTTTGTTTCGGTTTCAAAATTCACTTGAAGCATCAGACATCAAACCTTTGCCCTAGAAATTACAGGCTGCACAGACAGTTCCTGAGGGATGTGCAGGAATTTTATTTGCATGTTTTTTCTGTTTCTAGTACTTTGCCTTTACTACAACTGAAATAACCACTGTGCAGAGAATGGGCAAGCTTAAATAAAGGGAGCTGGAGTGATTAAGATCTGAGGCAATATTTATTGGATATTTAAAGCCATTCAATTTAGTAATTAAAATAAATATGGTGACAGAAACCCCAAATTTAATTTTTAAATGCTTTAGGTAGTCCCTTTCAATTCTGATTTCTGAATTCTTAACATCTGTAAGATAACTTGCATGAGAGTGGGATGAGACAAAATTCTTTCTGTGAGTTGGATCACAGGGTAAAAAAAATCCATAAAACTCTTCCCTCTGCCTTCTATCAGGAAGGATAGTTCTCATGGACTGACTCTTCTGCTGGAGAGACAAAAAGGCAGTTTGGGTTGTTACTTGGTGCCCAAAAGCTAGGTAGGCTCTTAGAAGAAGCAGGTTTGGGAGCCAGTCATGCCTTCTGCTGCCCACACTGACTGACATGCTACACATACAGAAGAAATGTTTTAAATATTAAGATTACAGTGACAAGTGCTCAAAATTTAGGAAACACCAAAATCCATCTAGCTCATAAATATGTATTTTGCTCCTGTCGTTAATTACATGATCACAGACCCTTTTTTCACAAAGTCCTCAGCTGGTGCTTTCTGAATGAGCAACTGCTGAATATTTTATCTTCACTATGTAGTTTTTGCACTAAGCCTTGGGGATAAAGTGAGAGAAGGTAGCCTGCATTACCCATGAAGTCAAAATACTTGAGGAAATCACTGCTGTGAAGTAACTGAGCATGCTTTTGGTTTGCTCAGTTGTGGTAACTCTTCTGTAACCTACCCAATTAATTGAATTCTTGGAAAGTATCATCTGGTCCCAAAAGGGCTCTCCTGGGACTGATGTTGGGCCCCATGCTGTTCAATATCCTCCTAAGTAAACTGGGTGTTGGGATTGAAAGCAGCAATTCTGCTGGTGACACAAGCCCAGGTGGTGAGATGAACACAGCAGAAGGGTGACCCACCTTACAGACAGCCCTGGACAGGGCAGGGAGAGTGGGTGAGGGAGAATAACATGAAGTTCAACATAGGCAAGTGCAAAGACTTGCACTTGGAGTGACATAACTGATGAGCCCAGCACACACCAGGTCCTGGGGTTGGGGAGCAGCCTTGCTGAAGGGGGCTGGAGATCATGGTGGGTCACACCCCAAGCAGGAGCCAGCAGGGCACCTCTGCAGTAATAAAGGCAAAGCAGATCCTGAGCTGCATCCCCAGGGCAATACCAACAGGCACAAGAGCTGTGATCATCCCACTCTGCTCAGTGCTTGACAGGCTGCACATGGAGCACAGCCCAGCTCTGAAACCACAATTCAAGAAAGACACAGATAGACTGGAGACAGCCCAAAGGAGGGCCACAAAGATGATCAAAGGGCTGGAGAACCTGCCTCATGTGAAAAGATTTAAGGAGATAGTTCTTCTGTCCCTGGAGAAGAGAAGGCTCTTGTCCCAGTATTCCAGTGTTGGAGGTTTGGGCACGAATGGGATGGGACTACTGTTAGATGTTCCTCAAGCTTTTGTTGCAGCATTAGTCTGAATAACAGGGTTTTAGACAACTGAAAGATGGTAACAGCTTACATCTGCTAGCAGCAGCTAAAGATTTCTTTGTTACTGAGCATTTTAAAAGTTTTCCAGCCAATCGCACATTGCTAAAGCTCATAGACAATTGTTTTAGCCAGTCACTAAAAGTACATGTACACCTGCTTTAAACAATGCTTGTTTATATGCTTCCTATTAACAGTAAACAATATTCCATTCTTAAGCTTAAAACATTCTACTATTTTGCTAAGCAATTTTTCTGCAGTCTTAAGATCTACCCTAGCCAAACCCGACTCGGACTATTGTTTTATGTCCTTGCATAAAGTGTTGCACTATTGTAACTTTTTCCTATATTTGAGCTTTGCAGTTGCAGCTAATTCTAAATTCTTCTGGTTTCTGGGGCCTGCTTTCACAGCTTTCTGAAAGCCTTCTCACCTTTAGTATTTCCCACATTGCAGTGCTTACGGGGCAGAAAGAAAGAGGATGGAGTCTTTCTCTTCACAAGGGTCCACATG
This sequence comes from Phylloscopus collybita, assembly GCA_027886175.1. Taxonomy (NCBI): domain Eukaryota; kingdom Metazoa; phylum Chordata; class Aves; order Passeriformes; family Phylloscopidae; genus Phylloscopus; species Phylloscopus collybita. Next base: position 7,779,230 of record JAJNNQ010000002.1, read on the forward strand.
GGTACAAGTTCCAGGGAGAAAGGTTCCATGTCAATATAAGAAAGAAATTGTTTTTGGTAAGAACAATCATTAACTGCAACAATCTCCCCAGGGACATGGTGGAGTCTCCATCACCAGGAGTTTTCAATATGTGGTTGGACAGGGGGCCAGATAATCTCATTTGGATTCCCTTTCCAGTGGAAGGATAGACCAGATGATCTTCCAAGGTCCCTTCCAATCTGGGCATTTTAGGCAATTGCAATGGTAGACAGTGCTGCCATTTCTCCCTATGCATTAAATGTCTTGAATTATTTTGGTCTTGTTTATTCCCTAGAATTAGAACCAAGTTATAAAATAAAGACATAGGCCTATATAGAGGCAGGTAAATTAAATTAATTTGGGGGAAAAGAGTAATTAATGAATCTATTTTAATCTGAAATACTAAGACTTTTCAAATGAAAACATATTGCTGTTCGATGTTCAATGAACAGAGAAAAGAGTTGTTACGGGGAGAGATAATTCTACAAAAGTAATTCAAAAGCAAAAGATAAAATTAAAACAGCTTCAAACTAGTAAATATAGATTGCCAGTTTTTGAAGACTTAGAGCTGTCTTTTGAATACAAATGAGTTATCTATATGTAATTGAGATTATTACTGCTGAACTATGCAGAAGATAGTGATTACAACAATGCTTCACTGGCCTGGTTAGTTGGGTTGAAATACTACTCCCATTAAAGTTGTTAGAAAGTTACAGGTTTCATTTCAGCATTACTGAATTTCTAAAGGAAATTTAGAGTGTGGTGACTCACATGGTGTTCAGGCTTGATTTGCAATGAAGATGCCATTAGTAAGAAAGAAGATAGAGCCCTAAATTGCTTTAACTCTTTTCAGTACTTGATTCTTCACTACATGACACACAAACCAGCTGAAGTGAGCTGCAAACAGTCTTTTTTGCCTGGTGGAAAATTAAGGCATTTCAAAAACCAAATTGTATTCATTAATTCAAACACAATAACCTGCATTTTGCCCTACAGCAAATTTTAATAAATTATTTGAATCATAGTAAACACTTCATTTAAATAAGGTACAATGATTCATTGCCGTTTTGGCAATTTTTAAGTTCTAGATTAGACTTATTTTAAAATTTCAGAAAAAAATATTCATGCAGTTATGCAATCATACTCAAGTGTGCATCTCAACATTCCAAAGCTTATTTTTTTAAAAAAGCTTGAATTCAAATAATTCTTTGGCATTGTCTTCCATTAGAAAACTTTTAAAACCATTCTTTAAAACAATTTAAAACAAAAATGTTTGACTAGTCCTGTGAAGTGTACCACATGTGGTGCATAAATCTAAGTATTAATTCTACATTTTTTTTTTACTAATTTTGGAAAGTAAAATTCTAACTGTTTTATAATAGCATTTATTTTATTTTTTATTATCATTTGGTTTGGGTAAAACATCCAGAAATGCCTGGCTGGGACCTGAGGTCACTTCCCAACACTCCAGGCTGCTTGCACTTGTTCCACAGTAAATATCCACATCCATGTCCTGCCTTCCTGGCAAACTGGAAGTCAAGTGAAGAACAGCAGAAGCACTCCTTGCAATAAGATCTGGTGGTTTCCTAATCTGCCATGAGCCTTCCCAGTGCTCAGTTCTCAGCTTCTCAGTGATTGTTTCTCAAGACTTGTGGTAAAATTAAGCTGAACACATGTTAAAGAATAACTTCTGTTGGTCACATCTCTGAAGTGCTAAGATGTTCATTCTGCATGTAGCTCTGTTATAGTCCAATTGAAGCACAAGAAAATATATCCAATTTGGGAAAACTATTGAAATGCAGAGAAATTGTTCTCCCAGCATGAATAAACATTAGCAAATTTTGGCTAATCTGAGTTTTCATTAATAAGGGTTAGCAGATTTAGGGTGTATTGTAGCTCACAATTTCAGACATTGCACTATTTATTGCCAGTCTCTTTCTTCTAATTTTTAATTGCAATGCCAGAGTTCAGGTAATGAACAAGAGCATTTGCATACCAAGGACAATGACAGGACTTCCCTTGTTGCTGTGTCCCTGCAGCCTCCAGCTAATCTCCTGCCAGCACCAACCACCCAGACAATGCCACCTCCACAAACACTTCACAACCTGTTGATATTCAACAGAGGAATTAGAGCAGACCACTTCCATTTGCAGCTATAAATCAGTGCTAGGGAAGCAATTAGAAGCGCCCTAAAGTCTGATTTAGTTAAGACCATAGGAATTACCCAAGAGCCAGAAAAATCATCTTGATTAGCACAGATCTGTTCCAGCAGAGCCCTCATGCAAGCATGGATTCATCACTGCCTTTAGCAAGAGGACTTGCAAACACAGTTTGGAGTGTCACATACAGATGATTGCTTTTGTTTGCAAATAATCCTGTGTGCAAGATCTGAATCGTGCTAGACCAGCACATACAACCCCCCCAAAAAGCAACAGAAATAACTGTGCTGTAGCATTGCAGCTTTGGATGCAGTCTCAGCTTAATTAATAATCAACCCTTACACTTTGGAGGGCCACCTCTCAGTGCTGTCACACATTTCTTTCTGTACGCTTGCTTGCTTTTGGAGAAATAGCTGCAAGATTGACAAGTGCATGAAACAAAATTACCCCCCTCAAACCAGAAAGAAGGTGTCCTCTCAAGGTCATGCTCAGACAAATGGTATGAGCTGTGTGCTAAATCTCCAGCAATTTACCTGGGCTCGGGGTAAACAGAATCCTTCAGTATCCTGTGAAGCTCTAATGCCAACTCCTCCCCCTTTTCCTCCTCCGTCTCCCATATCAAATTCACTGTGAAGTTTCAAGGGGGAAAAGTACTCGCAAAGGTTATTCTAAAGCTCAAATCTAAATGCATTTTTAAACGCTACTGAACTCACTGCAGATGCCACACACTAGACAAAGAGCTGCAGAAGGCCCACAATAATACGCTAATTCCATTGCTAGAAGAAAGGCAGAAGACTTCAATCAATCTCGAAATTAACTCTGCATTTAAAAATGTAACAGCCTCTGCACTGCATTGAGTGTCAATTCTTTTATCATGATTACTTGTTATGTGTCAAACCATTTAGTCTCACCTCCTATTGTGCTGTGATTGAGTTCATGACAGCAAACATACTGGCCATAAAAACAATGGAAGCTTGAATGCTGTCTGAAATACTTGTTTCATCGAAGCTGAATAATCAAATGCACATTATGATTTTTTTTGTCAACAACTTTAATTTAGTTCTGTTTAATTGATTGCCGATGCCTTACCCATTTTTTTCTCCATAATGGAGGCCTGTAGGACAAACAAGAAGCAAGATAGCTAGCTAAAGCTCATACTCTGTAAATGAAGATATGGCTGAGAGCTTCTTTATTAATTTGTTTCACAAATCCTCCTCTTTTCTTCTAGAATCCCTTTTGTCCATTTAAAGCTTCTGTACCCAGCTGGTGGCTTCAAATTTTATGACCTAGATGCCTAAAACATTTTTGGTGTGCTACAAACCACTAGTTGGACATCTATGAACGTGTTTCTTTTAGACACATTTTGATGGTTGGAAGTCTGAAAATGTCTGGACTTGCTGTAGCTTACCACTCAGTGAGTGTGCAGGATATTTGGGATGGGCAAATGTCCTGCTCAAAGGGGCTGGAGTAAAAATGGAGACAAAGCTGCCCTCATCTGCTGTGCTGATGAGCACTCATGAGCCTGGTAGAGAGGATGTGAAAGCCTGAGGGTCACTGTGCTGCCTGGGGACACCTTGTGAGCATCTCAGTGTTTCTGACATCTGCTGTTGGACTGTCCTGGTCCCACTCTGCACCTCTGTGGGTGCCGAAGGTGTAAAAGCATAGAACAGACAGAGAGGAAAGTCTGTAAGTGATGTGGCCAAGAAGGGAAATAAATCTTCCAGGACACTCAACCATGTTAATTGGTCTTCTGATAATTACTGTTGGCCACAGCAGCAGTAGACACGGGATCCTATGAACTAAAGTTAACTTGGACTTATTTGTTTGTTCTACTCTTTTAAACCATTTCTTTTTAAGATATGGAAAGCTCTGAAATTCATATTGCAACCTTTTAATGAAATCCCTTTACTTGAAATCTTGAGCGAAAATCATTAAAGTTTTGATTTCTCTAACAACTAAAGAAAGGCCATGTCCTATAGCATACTTTTTATCAAATACCAGTTTGATAAAAAATGTTTTACTCCTTCTTTGAAGTTAGGTGCAAATCTTACCTTCCCTGTTTATTGCAAAGACATTTTCACCTAAAAAATGAAAATGATACTTCAGCCTTGTGGTCCCAGTGTGAACAATTGAATACAATCCCACAACTAGATGAAGAAATATGCCAAGGTGAATATGTATAGAGGAAAAAAAAAATAAAGAGAATGGGCTGTTTTGGCTGTGCTTAAAAGCAGAAAACAGGGGGCAACACAATGACGAAGACATGCATTGTCATTCACTGTGAATTTCGCAGATCATTTTCTCTGCTTCACAACCTTTAAGTGCTAGTCCACTTTTTAACCTGCTCCATAGATCTGAGAGCACTGCAGATCTGCCCACAATACTACTTTATTAACTGCAGATAATGAGGTATGCAGCACTTCAAATAACAATACATCAGTCAGCAGAACAGGGAGCCAAATGCCTGGCTTGGTTTGGCTTGCTGTTTACCTTCGCTCCAGCAATTATAACGGCTTGAGGCTGAGGCTGGGAAAATAAGAGAGATGGTATAATTTATCTTATATTTTTTTCTTTCTTTTTTTTCCCCCCAAAGAAAACCTTTGTAAGGAAGAAAGGTAATGTTATTTTAAAATTGAATTCATGTTTCTTATTTATCCTTTATTGTGAGTACATTTCTGTCCTACAGGCAAAGTCAACCACTGCCAGAGATAATCAAAGGACTTTAGTTCTTCTGCCCACTCTGACCATAGCACAGCACTGGCCATCCAGGCTAAGAAGGGAAAAATTTAGCATGTGACTCCTGCTGAGGTGAAGGTTGGAGGACACTATTTCCACTGTGTACAGATTTGTTTCTCACATCTCAGCAGTAAGGGCTTCATCCCTTCTCTCCATCCCTCTGCCACACTTGGCCTGTCTCCTGGACTCTGGATTAGCAAAATTAATTTTTTTTTATTTTATTTTTGAAAAAACTTTAAATTTTTTTGACTAAATGGTGGCTCCATTTTCTATGTATTAACCTCTGAATGATAAGATGGAAGAAGACCATCTAATTTTCCCAGTTAGACAATCAGGCCCCTAACTTGCTGTGAGAGAGTAAAAAGTGAGAAATATTGGGAAGATGAGTTTAAGAATAGAGAACAACTACATTGAACATTTTTCTACTTCGAAAAACTATAATGAAAAATATTTTCATGTGTTTACTGGCTCATTTTTGAAAATAGATATTAAATTAAATCAAAACTGTCCCCACTCATACTGTCCAAAACTAAAATACTCGCCGTACAACAACCATTCCAAAAATAAAATAAAAATTGTATACTGATATTTCTAAGGTCTTAAAAACAATGTAAACAAATAACTATCTTTCAGATCATGCCATATTCCTGATGAAGATCAAGCATTTCTTTATGCTTAGCAAAAAGAAGAAGACAATTGGTTCTTTGAGATTTTTTTTGCAACATTAATATTTTCTGTCCATCTACATTTATAAATATTTTAGGCCAAATCCAGAAATTATACAAGTGAGGGGATTATTTTAATAAATTCACAATTTATTAAGACACCTTAAATTGCCTCATTATTTCCTGTGTTAAAAAGGGAAAATGAAAAAAACCATCACCCCACCCAGCCTGTGGTAGTTTTTCTCTGTTTCTGTCCACATTTTCTGTCTTACTCACAAAACCTGTGATTAGTGAGAGAAGAATCCTCTGTTTTGCCATGATTTTCCATTCAGACACCATGGCATAATCTGGACTGTGTTTGCTTTATAAGCACATATTGATGAGAAAAACGGTTCCAAGACTGGTACCATTTCAGGGGGAAAACTGAGGATAAGCTAGAAATGCTCATTATATTATTGGGATTAGTTACAGAACCAGAGAGCTGTTTACCCACAAGTAAGACATGCTGCTATTCCTCCACAGAGGGGCTGCAGAGGGGCAGTGGATCCCTGTAGGTGATGTGGGATGCTACTCTCATCCTCACGTGATAGCACCAATGCCAGAGTCACTGATCTCTTTATGATTACAGGACAGGTCTTTCAACACTCTGGATGCAAAATCCCACAATTAGAAAGGCAGAACCTCCCTCTTAAAGAAGTTTCAACTCCTAGTTCTGCAAATCTGGTCTCAGAGGCCAGACATGCTCTATGTAGCTATCCACAAGTGCAAGAGTAGTGGGATTCCCTCCTTACTCCTCCTGCTGCAGCCATTTCTTGATTCCAGAAACACTTCAATAGAAGAATTCCCAATGTCAAAAACACATCAGATATAAAAAACTGTGGTTCAAAAGCCCAACCTAATGTGCCAGGTTGTCAGTGCTTCTACAAGTAGCATACTTTATAAACCTGTCTGAGAGGCCAGAAAATGTCTGAGAGCTGTCTGTTTACAATCATCTTCGTATTAATCTAATACTTATCAAGTGGTCACTAGCTGAGATTGACAGTTTTGTGACAGAGGTGTAGCAGTTTTAAGTTCCAAATCAATTTAAACAGCAACCACAGAAAGACTGTCTGGAAATGACATCAAGAATGGTATGTAGCATCAAGGTTTGAGGTTAAAAAAAGTTATTTTCTGCCTGTATTGAAATGGAAAAATCTTGTTGTATTGATATGGAAAGCTCCTCTTGAGCACCTAAAAGCAGCTAGGGAGGGAACAATAACTACAGATTGCAAACACCAAGATCAATGGCAAATGAAACATATGGTAAAAAGGGACAGTCTTCTTTAGAGGAACACTGAGCTTGAATTGGCTAACTTCCATTGATTTGGCTATTGTGTTTTGAATTGAGACTAGGGAATTGCAACTGTCTTTTTTGGCCATCCAACTGCCTCAGTTTCAGTTCCACAGCTGAAGCTCAAATCCAGAGATCGACCTCCTGGCTCAAAAGGGTGCTGCAGAGCAAGAAGGGAGATAGCCAGACATCTACCTGACACTAGCAATCTTCCTAGCCATGAACTGGCAAAATAGTGTCTCTTTTGAAAAAGAAGGGAAGTCAAGGAGATTTTGGACTTCAAAGATATTTTGTGATTAAATATGTGAATGGAGCTTTGTTCTGGTTAACTTCAGGACTACGAGACCCAGGGCAAGGTATTTCCAAATGTGTGCATAAATTTAGGAATTTAAATAGTTACCTGATTTTCAGTTTCTAGATAGCTGTAATTCTCATTCACTAATTATTGCTGGCTAACTGTTGCCATTTACTTAAGTCTTTTAAATTAGAACAGGTGAATTTGAAAATATTTGCCCAAGCACTTAGCAAAATGTGGACTCACAAACTTATGCCCATAGGAGTCCTCATTGTGTGTTAATAATGGTAAAAGGAAGGACTAAGACCAGCTTTCCTCCTATAAATGCATTATTGTGTTGTGCTGCATCAAACCAGCAGTGACCAATAAGCTGCTGCAAAATTCAAACTAATTATGGAGACAGAAAATACTGACTGAGAAAAAGGGACAGGTAAGAAGGAAAACACCAAGGTAAACTTCTCACAAAATCTATATTTTGCATCATCAAACCTTTTGTGAAAAGCTCCATCTCTGCTCTTTATATACATAGAAAATTACCATATCATTTGATGACCTATCAAAACCTATGCTTTGATTACAAGCAGCTGCTTTTGATTACAATCAATGAATCACTAATTTGTGCTCAACCACATAACAGTTGGACTCCATCTATTATTCATTCTTGAAGTGGAGATCCTATTTAGAACTGGATTCCGAATTTGACTAGAGCTTTTTACCCTCTTGGCTATTAATAATTTTGTTTTGAAGTTAGGTCTCTAAGGTTTCATGATGGCCTCTTTTGTTATGATTAAACTCTGAAATAATATGCTCAGCTGTTGCCCAGATCTATACACCTTTCTCCCTGACTGTATGTGTGGAATGGGTTTATTTAAATTTTCCAACAATCACATGATACTCTTTAGATTCTTAAAATCTTTGGCTTTTATTTCCAATGTAGACTGAGCCATATTCACAAGGGACTGGTATGACATTTATTGTCAGTGGTTGTATGACATGAGATCTGTAGATCTCTGGATTTCTTTACAACAAATATATATATATATATGACATGATGAAAAGATATACAAATGTCACATGGCTTCTCAGTTCAAGGTATTTAGCCTGAAGTCATGGGATAGAATCCACCTTTGTCATTATATTCTGTGTGCATAAACAACCACATTCTTCAGATAATTCCAAACCTTTCAGGCTCCCAAATGTCATGTTCAACAGCTTTGATTATATTAGTGCTAGTTCAAGATAAAGAACCGTATGTTTTCTTCTTAGATTATCAATGATATTGTTCATAAGATTGTGTGAATGACTTCTACTGTGGAAAAAACCTCTCTGAGCTGCTTCCAGAGTAAAACTGTCTGGCCCACAAATCTGTGTGACTCCATCAACCAACACAAAGTGACACCACATTTAATAAATGAATGATTAGACTCAAAATGAAAATAACACTCAATGTGTGCTAGTTTTCTATCAATCCCAAAATAAAAATAATTCACCATTAAGCAAGTCAATTAATTTATGAGCCCAGAATGTCAAAAAATGCCCAGTCATGGGTTCTCTTACTCCTCAGACCCCTTATGAAATGTGGCAGAAACTGTGATCCTGAAATGCAGCTGAAAACCAGTTCCAAGTACCCTGGCATGATTTCCAAACTGTAAACCTGAGGATAGAAAATACTTGCAAAATATTAAGCAACATCTTGCTTATAGTGGAGGAGTATAGAGAAAAAAACACCCAGTTTTTACAAGACAGTCTGCTTGGAAAATAATATTCTTTGTTAGATTTACTCCTGAATTGTATTCTACTCCTGTGTGTGAGATTAACCACCCACGAGAAAAAGCTGAGTGAAAGTGAGATACCTTTTCAGTTCAAAATGATGGGCAGGAGTAGTTGCAAGTACAAAGTGGCACCCACAAAACCAAGGATGCAATTTAAAAAACCACAGTTCAAACTCAACAAACACAGGCTCCCAGGGACCCCAGTGCAGTCCATGTCTCTAATGAGAGCCTCCTGCTCCTCCAGTCTCTGCCCATTGACTTCAGTATGAATCGTTCCTCATGATTTTTTAAATAGTCAACAGAATGCTGTAATCTGTAACTCTTATTCATGTTAATAAGTGATTAATCATCTCAACAGGATCTGGATACACATTGGGACTGCTCCTGAGAATAAATTACTTCCCATTGAACATAAGGGCTCAGGCCTATTTTTATTTACACATTGTATGTGAGATTCACAAAAAGCCTGTGAAAATTCAGCTCAAGGTCTCATTGCAAGAGTTGCTGGGAGCTAAGTGCCTCTGAATAGCTGGCATGTAGCACCAAACAGCTGACAATCAGTCAATCCATGAGACAAATTTTGCCCTCAGATGTATGTTGCTTCCACTAAAGTCAGCAAGTTACACATACTTCACCAGGGAATTTGATCATAGAATAGCTGCTAAAGCAGACTGGCATTTTAGAGGGCATTTTTAAGCAAGGTGGTTCATTAGAAAAGTTGCCATGTAACTAAATGTTTAACCACAACCACATAGATTTGGAATGTCAGAGAGGAATAAGTCTTTGCAAGTCTTTTTGTTTCCCAGAGAAAGCTACATAACTCACTAGCCCTTTTACAAATAAATAAACAAACAAACATAAAAGAAATGGCTGCCTGCTCAAGAACAACCTCTGTGAAAGAGAATGGCTGAGTGGAGCCACACAGCAATTCAGCTACAATGGCCAGTACCAGACTGAAATCTTTGCAATAGAGTGGTTTCTATTAAGACTCATCCAATCACCATATGCTCTAATTACACTTAAAATGCAATTTATCATGTCTGAAATCTTTCAGTTTATAAAGACATCCACAGCCCAAGGCACAGGTAGGTACACACTGGCAGCACACACTGAAATGATTATCAGCAAAACAAATGTAGGAGGGAAAAAATCCTCGTCAAAGTTACAAGAGTTTTGGTGCTCAATGCCTTCTACGTGGGACCAGACCCCAGGCAAAATCACAGTCTCTGCTTTGTAAGATATCTTCTAGAAAGTAAAGTTGAACCTCTGTGGCTCATTGCTCACATCTAGGCTGAGGGAATCAAGTTAATGACATCTTTGTGTTGAACACAAAATGCTCTTCTAAATATTTTCTGGTTTAGCTGAATTAGCCTGAATGCAAGTGGAAACCAACTTGAGACCATGTAAAACTGAACTCAAGGATTCTTGAGTGGCTCATGCTGTTTCAAACATATAAAATACAAAAGATAGAAAATCTTGGTGTGACTATAAAAACACCATAGGTGTTCCCTATGGAGACAAAACCTAAGGTGAACAGTTTTCATTGATGCAAGAGAAACACTATGAATTATCATTATTTGCTATAGACTATATATAGAGATAGATTCTCAACACTAGAATATATATATATATTAAATCTATACACTCAATATTATATATATACACACACACTCAATGCTAGAAAATTGGTAACCCCATCAGACAACTAGGATCAAATGAATTCACTTGAAACCAGGTTCCTTTCTGGTTTGCAGGGGCACTAAAGAGCTCTGGTAGGGTGCAGTGTGGGGTTTTGCTATCAAAACAAACTACCAAATGATGCAATACAGAAAGCACATTTGTGGAGGAATTATATTTAATTATTAAGATTTGGGATTATGGTGAACCATTCCCTAAATTTCTAGAAGCCTGGAGTTGGTGAGACATGGCTTGTTGTTCATTTAAAATTCAGTTTCTTTAAATGAAAGGCAGACACAGAAATATCTATGCACAAGATCCATGTGCTCTTTCATTCAAAGTTTATTTTTTTCTCCTAGTTTTCATGAGCATAAGCAAAGAACTTAAAGACAGTGAAGAAATAATAAAATCATGTAATTAAAAATTCAGTAATTGCCAAGTTTTGAGTGGTGCTGTAGAACAGGAGTGGGGTGATATTTTAATGCAACTATTAATGAAAGAAGTCCTATAAGTTGGATGAATATGATATGCAGCACTGAAAGACAGGTATTTTCCAGCAGTAGCAATTATCTTGCATGAGATTTAAAAAACACCAGTGAAACATATGTGACTTGACTTTCACATGAGAGGTAATTGCACCTTCTCTAAAGTTCACTCTGGTTCCTGGTGTTCCGGTGCTTTCCTCTGAAAATTGACTTCATCAAACTAACCATATGAAAGAGAGAACCTTTTATTTAATAGCTTTCCATTAACTATCATTTTGTCATCTTAGTATAATCTTTGGTAGCATGTCTGACCAATTTGCCATGGGAGTAAGAAATCGTGAGTTGGGAGAGGCTACTGAGAGGAGGAGATAAGTTTCAAAACCTTCAGATATCTCCATAAGATATTCCCCAGTCTGCTGGGGAATATGGCTGTATGTCAAGAGATATCCCTTTGTTTCCCTTATGTCTTTACTTCTGTTTAGAGCTTCCTTCTGAAACTGAAGATGGGTTGGGTAAACCAAGCTGTGCCTTATCGTCAGATATTTCATAAGAATGAAAAAGAGGACAGGATAAATGCTGTGTAGGACAAATGGCATAAAAGCACAAAGCACAATGGCAGGTACCTTCAGAAAACAGAATTATCCCCAGAAAAGCACTTTCCTGCACCTTGATGAATATTAGTCTTTCTGCCATCCTGCAGCCTAGTGCTGGCTGGTTTCCCTGGTGCTGTACTTCTGGAGGCTTCTGAAGGAGACACAGTGCCATAGCACAACTATGACATAACTCTGATTTAAAAAATCCCCAAAACTATTGTTCCCTGATAGCCATGGATTGGACTGATTGTGAGTAAGAAGGATATAAATTACAGTTGAATTTTTAAATATTAAATGTGCAAAGATCTGAAAAGCTGGGCAGCAGGTACCATCAAAATGGACAGCCATACACTCTTCAGGGGAACCATTCCCAGGGGTGGTATGCTGCTCTTCCTACTGATTTGCATTTCTGGGAGCACTTTAAAAACAAGATTAAGAGTTCCAGAACTGTCAATATTCACTACCTACTGCCCGGGGAGCAAAGTGAGTGCAGCTGCATGGGCAAAAAGCTGGCTGTGACCTTCATTTTCCAAACTTTAAACCTGCAAAGAAACACAGTCACCATTTTGTTTCACTTTTGTGGAAGCATAAATGAGAGATCAAATCCAGCTATGGTAAAAGTTTAATTAACATAATGTCAGCATTTCATATTGCCTTTCCTTTAAAAAAGAAGATGCACCAACTAGGAGTCTTGAATAATGTGGTAGAATTTTTTTTAAATCAGCTTGTATTCTGATGCTTGAATTGGTCTTAGAACCATATCTCTCTTATTATAATTTTCTTTAGCTGAGGGAAAGAAGGAGCTTGAAGACACAGGTTTTGAGAGAAAAAACAAACAGCAGAAACTAAACTTAGGTCAGTGTATTCCACCTGTGATGCCAAAACAAGCTATTACTGCATAAAGGGAACTAAAGGCCTGACCTATACATTTATTTTTGCTCATGGTTTTCACTGTTCTGTTGGTTTTTATTGCAAGACTTAATTAAAATTAATAGCAAGTCAGACTGGCTTCAGATTGTTTGGAAACACTACAGAACAATTGGATTGTATCTCCACCTACTGTTAGTACTCAGCTTGAGAGGGGTGTGACTATGGCACTTTAAAGCACAGGCACAAATGATGCTCTGGGATACAAGCTGGGCAGGTCATGAGCAAGAAAGCAGCAGACTGAAATAATGGAGAAAGTTGAGTTTTGGCTAAACCCCATATTTTATTATTACTGTAAAAGGGCTGCAACTGGGAGCTTTGAGCTCCTTCTGTCTACTGTTTCCTTTCTTGTGTCAAAATCAGGTGCATTCATGCAAAAGGAACAAACAGCCTTTCCTCTTATTTCCAAACATTACTTTGGAGATTTTCTCCTTCTTTGTATCTATGGCAAAGTTTCTTGTGAAGCCAGGGCTCACAGAAGCACCAGCATGCTTTGAAGTGCATAGTTTGAACACACTTCAGAAAAGGTTTCTCAGGAGCAACCTTGTATTTTACATTAATGAAAAGCTTTTCTCTGAGATTATGCATATTCCCCTGCAGATGCTACCTAAGAATATGTGGACTACATCTTGCCAGCCCTAAATATCCCTTTTTTCCCCTTAGGCTAAAGTAGCCAAAGGGCATTTGGTAATTTCACTGCAACAACTGCCTCCTAGATACCATCCTGCCAAGGGCTTTTCCCAACTTGAATTAGGCATTTTGGGGTAAGAAAAAGGCCAGACTGAAGGGTTCACAGCTACCACATCACTGGATCTGCCCAGCCTGGCCAGCAGAAGATGGGTATGACTTCAGCCTGCCTCATTCAGGGCCTCACTAGCACAGAGGCACTTAGCTGCACTGAGGGCTCAGGTAGCTAAACCCATTATTCAGGTAAGCAAAGGAGGTCTGGCCTTCTTTGAGGGCAAGATGATAGTGCCCCTTTTCCTCAGTAGCTCAGTATTTAAAGCATCTGAGCATATGATGTGGGCCCCTGCCTTGATCAAACATCTCCCCCCCACCTCAGGGATCCCTCCTGCCAGACAGCTGGAGCCAGCACAGCTGGAGTGTCCCAAGAGGACCTCTTGGTCCATGCTGATGGAACTCTTCCACTTTTATTTAATTTGGTCACTGGTGTGGCCCAATTAAATATTCATTGGGACAGAGAGTAGTGAGCATCTCACTGTAGCTCAGAAGTTTTGTTAGTCCCTAGGGAGAGAGTCCCATCTCTGCTCATGTGGATGTTGAAGTATTTTCTATGATGGGTTTCCCAAAACAGACACATTCAGGTAAATGTACACCCGGGGGTCAAGTGCTGTGATGGAGAGGGGAATCTGGGTTTTGCATCCTGGATCTGGGGTGAAGGTTGAATCAATTTGTATGCCCAAGGAACAAGGGTTTTTGGTGTTTTGGTTTTTGTTTGTTTGTTTGTTTGTTTTGTTTTGTTTTGTTTTGTTTTGTTTTTTTTAGATTTACCAGCTGCTCTCACTTGTACCAAAGGATCCTGGGAAGCTTTTCTTTCACTACTGGGCTAAGTTTGGAAAATAAAGCACTCAGTGGCAGGAAAAGCCAGGATTATGGTTCCCTCATCAACTCTATCTTGCCCTCTACATGTATTTTGAAATGATGTCTTATAAGGACTCCTCTTTGCTCAGGGCACAGTACTTTTTGTGCCTATTTTGCATTTGGCCATTGGCCTTATTTACCTCACATTACACATTGCCCTCTGTGATGACAGATGTCAGCTCTAAGGATAGATTAATAATTTTCAATATTTTCATTTCATTCTTTGGTAGTCATTTTCCCAGTATACAAACACTACATAATTTTAATGAATTTCATATCCTGGTAGGACATGTGGGCATTATTCCCACTGTACAAAGTGGATTTGAAGTACAGAGAGATTTATGTCAAAAGGTACTCATTAATTTTGGGTACAATTTGAGCTGTCTCTATATTTTTTAGTATTTCATATATTCACACACACTTCAGTTCATATACTTGTTGTGTGAGTGCTCACCAAACCCATGGGTCAAGCCCTATATGGAAGGTCTTGTATCTCTTGAAAATAAGAAAGAATTGGCAAAACTGGTGTAAGAAAATTGCCTACTGTCATAAAAGTCTCTCTGGTAAAAACAAAATGAATTTTGCTGTTTTAAGCAAGAGGCTATCCTGTCTCATTCACTCTATACTTTCTGACTTAACAAAGAAGGTGGAGGACTCTTAATCATTTGCTTTACTGCAAAGTCCTAGTTCACTGCCAGACCTGACTCCTCCTGCATATGAATGAAGTATGATTCTGTAATTAAACATGCTAGCTTAAAATACATGGAAAAATGAGACAAATTAAGGATGTACAAAAAATGTAAGTCAGGCATTAAATTTTGAGGGCCTAACTTTGCATTTTTTTCAAAGAAAATACTCTTTTCAGAATAAAAAAATACATCCACAAGATTTTGATTCTGAGAAAAAAGTACTCTCCCCTTTGTAGTTCAAATCTTTGCCTTCATAGAGACTCCAATACAGCTTGTCACTTAATATCCATCATCCAGACCTATGTCATTTAGGCTACTGGAATAAAGAACAGAATCAAGAATCATGGAGTCCTTTAGGCTGGAGAATACTTCCCAGATCACTGAGTCCAGCACTGCCAAATCCAAAACTAAAATGTGTCCCTGAGTTCCACCTCTACACATCTTTTAAATACCTCCAGAGATGATGAGTCCAGCACTTCCCTGAGAGTCACTGTATTATCATTGGTTCCACATCTCTCTGCTGATGCAGGGAGTCTCTCAAACAAAAAAACAGTGACTTCAGAACACACTGTGGAGGAAGTTACTCTATGTAATATCTTCCAAATCAGAACCCATCTTTTTCCCAGACCCTTGGTTCTTTGCCTACCCAGTCCCAGTATGAAAGTTTCTCTCCATGGTTGTATCTTTCCTGGCCAATTCTCCTGCAGACCAAGGTGTTTATTACACCTGGTGGCCTTGGTACATTTCCTGTTATAGGATATCATCCCTGACACCTTTCCAAAATCATCTTGACTGCTGTGTCCTGTGGAATTGCTGCTGCACCAGGGAGGTTAAGGTCCCCTCTATTAACCAGGTCTGTGCTACAGAAACTTTTTGATTTATTTAGAAAAAGACCTCTTCTATTTCTCACCTTGGTCATGCAGTTTTTAACAAACTCCCCAGATCACGGTCCACAAGCTCTCAGCAAGCTTTTTGTCTACCCTGACCAATGATGGTATTGCCTGATGAATTCAGATGCTAAAATGCCACAAACTTCTTCAGGGCATGTGCAAATCTTAGATAAACACAGATTTATAACTACTTTAGACAGGGTTTCCTGGATTTCCATTAAAGAAGGGCAAAAGATAAGTCCTTGTAACATGGCTTCCCCTACCCATCAGCATCAAACAAAGGCAAAAGGGATGAACCACTGGGACAGTTAAAAGAAAAAAAAAAGCACCATAACTTTTTTATACTGGTTTAGGTCCAGTTTTCAACAGTAAAATTTCTGAAATGACTGAGTTGTTTTTTTGTAATTTTCCTAAGAAAATTCAGCCAGAGGCAGAGAGTACACTAGGTATTTTCAAATTATTAAAGTTTGCAGCTGAAATTTCTAACAAGAAGTGCCAAGAAACTTTAATGGTTGGTAATGCTGTCCAAACAAAATAACTAAGAAAGAAATTTCAATATGCTTGCATGTGTCATCTTTTCACCATATCCTGAAAGTTACCATGAATGGAGACAGACTGTACCTCCATCAAAAGTGCCTTTTATCTTCCAGAGAAAACACACATCATACAAATGAATTCTTTGTTCTGCTTCCAAAAGCAGAAAAACTTAAAAAACAGATAAAAAAAAAAAAAAAAAAAAAAAAGAAAAAAAAAAAAAAAAAAGAAAAGCGCAAATACTCCATAGAATTGCACAGTTCTGAGCTCATGTGCTGCACTGTTTCAGATTCAAGTGAATTCATTTAGCAAGTGCAGTTGTCATAATTTTCCATTAAGCTCTCAGGACTGGTGGGGACAGCCAGCTTAAAGGAAGACTGCAGCATGTGTGAACACCAACCAGTACTTCTGTCAGTCCCAAAATTAAAAAGAAAACTTTGTGAATTTTCTGGGGCCCTCATATCAGCCTGGTCTTTACTATAGATATCATAATGGATTTAGGATTTCTATTCAAAATGGGTGCATACCTTGCTTTTTATTTATTGGTTATGCTTTCTGGGTTATCTCTTAAATTAAGTCTGTGATTAACTTTGATGTGTCTATCAACACCAGATCAGAGGCTTACTCATCCAGTACTGCTGGGAAGCTGAAATATTTTAATGACAATCTAGAAATGAGAAAAACATTGAAGAAAAAAAAAATTACTAAGGCTCCAAGAAGGTAACATTACATTAAAGTCTGTTTCTGAGATGTCCACGTACAACTCAAACACACATTCAGAGATGAACTTTAAACTTTAGTGTTGCTGCAGAGTCTGTCAGTTATTGACTATCATTGCTGTCATGAAAAAAATGTGAATTGAATGACTAATAGTCCAAAGATTTGATCTTTGCTGCAATATTACTAGATCACTACAGAATCAGTTGATTATGAAGGTACAACCCAACTGTCACATCACTTACATTTTCAGATCTTATCCAAGCAACAGTCTATAACTCGAAATAATTTTTGTGAGAAGGTCAAACAAGTTGAATGGATCTACTGAAGTGTCCTGGAATGTGTATTCCTGATTGGCTGCAGCAAAACATGAACAATCCTCATGAAGGGTTACTTTAATAGTCCCAGGAGTCATTTTTATCTTCATAGCACTTTAAAAGAAAACTGAAAAAGCTAGTGACAATAGAAAAATGTATTTTGTGTCTCAAAAGTGATGCAAAGATGATATAATTATTTAACAGGGTGGTTTTTGTTATTGTTGTTGTTGTTGTTGTTTTAATTTCTATTATATCTTTTAATTTGAGCATTTGGTATCTCCCAATGTGCAAGGCAGGACTTCCTTCTCCCGCAGCCTTCTGCTCCAAAGCTGATTCAGAGTTATGTGCCGGAGCCAGGAATCTGTAGGAAATGCAAGTCCTTAAGAAAATTACCCTTGTTCTCAGGAAAAAAAGTTCTGACTTAAAAGAGCCCCTCCCCTGATATTGTAATTGTAATTTCAAATGTGTATGGGATATCTCCTTTTATGTTTTCCACTGATTGTGCTGATAGCGCAAGATAAAGAAGAATGTTGTGTTATTGCAAACAACTATAATTTTGATGTATATAATTCATTTTTAATAAGGACAACTTATTAAAATTTCCCCACATATTTCCCCTTAGAAATCTATTTAAAAGAGCCTGCAATAAACTACATTCTACAAAGGAAGGCTATTTATAGGCAAAAAACTGAAACCCAAGTATGCTGGTTTCAAAGAAATTGCTTAAGGAGGTGCATACTAAAAAGCTGAGCTTGTTTGTGCACAAAAGCTCAAACAAAAAATTTTTACTGGTAATTCAGAAACTTGGTGTGCATGTAGGTGGGCTAAAAAATAGCAAGTATACAGTATTTCCATATCAAACAAATTTTGATATCAAAGATTGCTCCTGCAAAATGTAAAAAAGCAACAACCTTCCCTATAAATAGATATAATGTCTTCAGAAACAAGTTTTCAGATGATTTTACTGGCAAAGGAGGTAGGGGACAAAGGATCTCAAATGAGATGTCTGGCTAGAGCAGCTTAGTGTGACATTTCAGTCCTGCCCCTTTGAAAGCTCCTCCTGTGTTTTCCAAATCTGAATCCCCCTGCTTTCCTCTCCAGAGTACCTGATGGGAACTGTATTTCTCCTGTTCACAGCTTCCACAGAGGATGTAGAATACAGTGCTTTATGCCATGCAATGGTGTCCTTCTGACTGATACCATCAATAAACTCTCTTTACTGACACTTGAACAATCAGGGGGTTTAGGTTTGAATGTTAATCACAGACAGAAATCATGTGTTGCTGTACATCTATCTGCCTTTAGGTCCTTCCCATTCACCCCCTTGCTACTCAGCACTGGTTAGGATTTCATCCTCTGATGAGTGTGAAAAATAGAGGAAATCCATCGAGTCAAACCAGCCCTTTTCAGCAAATCCATGCAGCCTGGGCTGGAATGACTTCCTCAGTGGTCCATTCCTTGCAGCAAATGAACATTGCAGCAAAGAGAGAAGGGAGAGTTTTGCAAGAGCAAGGAAGATGTCTACTTTACCCCTTCTCATGACTAAAGAAATGAGAAATGTCATATTGGCATTCTAATTCTGACATCCCCCTCATAACAACTGTATAATATACTCCAGGATTGCCTGCTCTCTGTGTCCTGTTTTTAATGCCTGGACTTGGCCCCCTGCATGCCATGCTTGTATGCAATTAATGGACAGGAGGCAGTATGTGATATTCAGGGCCAGCCAGCAAAAGTACATCAAGTTCCTTGGATGCTTCAAGGAAGAGAAATAGATGAGACATCCATTGTGGCCTTCAGCATCCATTTAAATTGGGATGATATAAAGAATAATGGAATAATAGAAATTTAAGAGTGAATGAATGATGACTCATGGGTTAAACTCAACTTCTAAAAAATACATACTTGACATATCTGGCCTGTAGCCTGCTGTGAATTTTTACGTTGTGTTTTCAGAAATAAGAGGATTTTTTTGGTTGATCAGAGGCAGCTGTACTTTTTGAAATGGCTTATACTGTATCTGTACTTTACACTACACTAATGGACTTCTCTGATGCAGCAATCCTAATCCATTTGGGCTGCTATGGATGGCTACATTTCTGTAAACTGGAGATAGTTTTGTTCCCAATTTAAACATGGATTTGAATGAATATTAGTGATGGGCAAACTGAAATTCTGGAGCTGCACTTCAGTTTGAAAAGGACTGACATATTTGTTTATCCAAACTTCCTGGCTTTACACAATGCATAACTGCAAATGACCCCAGGAAGAGAAAAGCCTCTCGTGACACTTTCAGCACTTCATGTACTCAGTGAAAACTAAACCCACAGAGGAGGGATGAAAAACACATAGTTCAAATGACTGTTTTGTTAAAGTTTCAGGCTACACCAGTCTGCCCAAATTGGAATTGTTACTGGTTCATTTATTCATATTTCTATTAAAAGGCAGCAGGTTACCAGAAAGTGTGATGACAGTATTTTCATGCTGCTTGGGTGTACTTCCTAGTTTCAAGGGTGTGCCATATTGCTCTGAAAGCATCTTCTCAGGTATACCAACAAAACTTCTGAAACTCATAGCATTCTCTGAGAGCAGTAAGTAATTTTCTTAGCACTAAACACTTTCAGCACAGGACTATTGTAACAGACTCATAGAATATTCTGAGTTGGAAGGGATCCACAAAGATTGAATCCAACTCCTGGCCCTGCACAGGACCATCCCCAGAGTCACACCCTGTGCCTGAGAGCCTTGTCCAAACACTTCTTGAACTCTGTCAGGCTGGTGCTGTGACCACTGCCCTGGGCAGCCTGTTCCTGGTCCCAGCCACACTCTGGGTGGAGAACCTTCTTCTAACATCCAACCTAAACCTCCCCTGACACAACTTCAGGCCATTCCCTCAGATCCTGTCACTGTCACCACAGAGCAGAGATCAGTGCCTGCCCTCCCCTCACAAAGAGTTGAACCTGCAAATATACATAACAATAAAATGATGTATAAAATCATAAATAGTATAGGATTATACAAATATACAATATTCAATATATAAATATATTATACTTATTCTATTGATTGATTTGTTTAATGGGTTTTGTAATTTTTTTTTAATATTGTTTTTATAATTTTTATTTGGAGATGGTCCATGATACCTAGGAACACATCTCCATGCAGTGCTGTAAATTTTTAAGAGGAATTAGCATTTGATCCTATAATACTTGATTTTAACCTTGACATGCTACAAATAAAGTAGATCTATTGACTTCTGAACTCCTTAATCTAGGAATGGAGGCAAGAGCTCATCTCAGAGTGCCAGAAGAGAAGGAAGGCTAGCCTGTAGTCACTGTCTTGCCACAGAGAAAGCATGTATATGTCGTGGGCTCCACCTTCAGAAAGACAAATGACAATTTGGACACTTGTGAAAAGAAAAAAAACAGAATTAAAATTAAAAAAAAGAATTTCTAAATATCTTTTGGGAAAAATGTTGAGTGTGCTTTCAAAAAAATCCTTTTTGCCTTTTCACCAATAAAACCTTTAAACAAGACCAAGCTTAAATTATGGGTTTTTCCCCCTCTGTCTTTACTCCAAATCTCTCAAAATTTTTTCTTGCTTCAAAAACAACAGCCAAGTAACTTTTGTCAAAAAGAAAGGACCAGAAATCTCAATGCTGTTAATTCTTCTTTTTCAAGTTAGGTACAACATTTAGTCCTATCTCACTGCCTCCTGTGTGTATCACTTCTTATGAATGGCTAGAAGCAGAAGTGTGCAATTCAAAAAAACAAACCAGCAATTAGATGGAAATATTTATGCTGTGATTATTGAGTTTGACACAGCCTGGAAAGCAGACATGTGGCATAAATACACATTCATCTTTTTGGCTAATGGAAAATACTTCAAACAATTTATATTGGTTATTAATAGAAAGCATACCTCTAAAGACATCAAAGATAACTGCACCTAGTTAGTGAGGTACTGAAGGTACTATCAGTTGTAACTAAGGTGATTGCAACCTCTGGACACTTCAGCTCTGTTCCTGACTTTGTCAGGCAACAATCAGTGCCCTGGAGTCCTCTTGTTTTCTGGCCTAGCAGAGTTGTCAGCTGCCTTCTGTATTATACAATACAAAGGGGGACCAAATGAAATAAATTTAAAAGATCTCTTAAAAAAGATCACCATGACATAAAAATAAAGTTTAATCAGAAAAATCAGATTTTTTTTTTCCTAGAATTTATTAAAAATTTGCATTTTTATAGAGCTGGAAGTGCCCTTACTTGTTATTACAGGAACACCTTCATTTTTGCACATTTCTCAATGCTGACTTGCTGTCCACGGGGTGCTTGTAGAACAGCATATGGTGCACTCTGGACAATTTTTCCCCCACTAGTGAGCCACAGTACAGCTTTGGCAAGCAAGCCTTTTAAGGATCAACAGAAAAGTTGGGAAGTTTATTTTCTGTGTTGGTCCAATTAGAGTTACCCTGCAACTCCCAATGTCTTTCTGTTCTCTCACCTGCCATAGCTGTCAGGAATTTGGAAGTGCATACTCATTTAAATCCATACCAGATTGCTTTAAAACCACACACACAATATGCTCTAGGCTCTATTATTCTCTTCAAGAAATTCCCTGTTTCCTTTACATAAGGGCCTTTCTCAATTAAATTCCATTTAGGCATCTTGTCCAGTGTTGATTATTAAATGAAATTGCTTTTACACTACAAAGATGATGGAGAATATGCATGAATATGAATCCCACACAAATATTTGATAAACCAAGCACACAAGTACATACAGAGAAAGGAACACATACCAAGATGAACATTTGTCCATGTATGTGCAAGATGGAAAGCAAATCCCATTTTTAGCATCTGGTTTTGTATTTCTGTGGTTTGTGCAATATTCTCATCTATAAATCCCTCAAAGCACCTCCAGGATCTTCACCTAATGTGTATAGGCATTACAATATTGCCACAGCAGCTGGTAGGAGTCCTGTTTGCTGAAAGTCAAATGTGTGTTGAGTCAAAAAGTTGAGACTTCTTAGCATCTGAAAGATGCAGACTACAAGATAATTGGGATGCAGTTAAACTGGGATTTGGAAATTCAGCTCTATTCAAACTTGCACTCCCACTGATCATTTTTTTTTCCTCTGAGACTCAGAGAGCCTTGTGCCTGTGTATCTGATTTATGATGTATGGGAGGCTACTTTTAAAAATATATTCACAGACCCAGAGAACTCTATACAAGAAATTAGACTAATATAATTGAAGACCAGCTGGCAATACATGTTGGATAAAAAAGGAAGATGTGACAACTTCAGCTAAACCAAGAGACAGAATTACTTGATTTGGTCTCTGCACATCTTTAAAATCATGCTCTGTGAACATTGTTATGACAGGGAAAAACAAGATTTTTTTCCCTGTAAAATTAAATGTCACTCTTGATAGCATAATATCTGAAACATCATCCTTCCAAGTCCATAGCAATACTTTACACAGAAAATTAAACTCTCTCTCTGTTTATTGAGTGGATAATGCTGTCTTCCAATGTGTGAGAACCCCTGCTAGGTGAGAAATTAAAAAAGAAGCACTATAAAGTCTAATGGTATGTATGAAATACAAAAATGAGAGAAAAAGGTAACTTAATTGGTAATCAGAAGAAATCATAAAACTAATCATGCAATTAATGTCTTAAAAAGTCAGCATATGAGGTGTGTATAATTACCAGAAAACAATGCAGTGATGGTTTCAAGGATTAATGAATTAATGATTGTTGGGGGGAGGAGGATTTGATGTGCAATTTTAGATGTGCAAATTTAGCATTAAATCCATACTTAAACCATTATTTTACTTTGTTTACAGGAAGTGCCCTCACTGTATACATAGAGAATTTATCTCTGAAATTAGTATTTTTTCAATATTACATTGGAAAAATTTTCCTTGATAAAGATGCAGATGTGTTCCCTTTTCCTTGATACAGCTCCCCATCCTCCCCTCTTGTTCATGAAAATTGAGGACTCTTGGCAAGGAGTAGAGTTTGGGCAGCACATATATCAAAATGACACAAAGCCTAGAGAAATTCACCAATTGCAGGTGCCAGAATAAATTAAAAAATATCTTGACATATATAAATATTTTAATTTTCTCTTTAAAATGTAAAGTGCTACACCACATATTATCAATTGTCCTTTGTTTTGTACACACATTAAAAATAAATTTGCGTTCTGGTGCTGATTGCTAATTTACTGATGATCTTATATATCAAGATGTTAATTTGTTGATAAAATGAGGTGATAGAAAATTACAAATGATTTAAGACTGCTGTACATCAAAACATAAGCATTCCTTTGATTTAGTTGCCAACTACAAGGATTTCAAACCATGGTACGTAAACATTGGTCTTTGTTCCTTTTTTTTTCCCCTGTCATGTGGTTCAAATGTGTGCATCTGCTGCCAGACGTGATAGCAATGCATGACGGATGGAGGGATGGATGAAAGGATTCCTTTTTTTATGACAACAGACTCCCAGAATTCAAAAACCTTCAAGGAAGGGCTGAGAGGATGGTCCAGGGAAGAGGATGCTGGCTTAGGAACGAGGAGATCTGGGATATCAAATGCATCCCCAGGGCCAACAGCCCATCCCTGACTTGACTCCCCATTTGTAATTAATTGAAGGATATGTCTTACTTCCCTACCTTCATGAACTTTTATAAAAGTAAATGCCTTCAAGGCTGTCAGGTAGATGGATGCTATAAAAAGAGCAGGGAGGTGAGTAATGCAGGTAGAAGCTTTAAAAACTGTACAGCTAATAAGGTAGAGATTTTTAAACTAAATAATGAGTGAATCCTTGTAAAATGCACCACTGTTAAAAATGTAAGCCCTTTCTATGAGAAGCTTGGCAGAAGCTGTGTTCCCACAATGTCTATGGTGCTCCAGGACCTGAGGTGCTCCTGACACCCAGAAGTGATGATCCTATTCCCTCTGGTGCCTCCCTGCAGACACATGAGAATGAGGCTGCATCAAGCAGTGGCTGGATCAGTCTGGATTTAGGGACTTCAGAGGCTGTTAGATATGAGTGACTCTTCAATACCAAGTAGCTTTTGTTGCCCAGCCACACCTCAGTCCTTCAACATACAGACACTGTATGAGCAAACACAGTTTTCACCTGTGATATTTATTCTGCCTGTCTCTAAGCCTCGTCACTGCCACTGAGTGACTGCTCCAGCCATTAAAGGAGGGGTGATGGAGCCCCTCTGAGGTGCAGCCAAGTATCATAACCACTGCTACAGCTGGGAGCTGGAATGTGGAAATGAACTGTGAGTGTCTATAACCCATGTGGAAAGACAGCAACAGACTTGAGAATTGGCTTGATATCTTCTCAGAATCTTTGCTTTTTCCTTCCTTTCCTCCTTTCCTCAGCTAAGAGCATTATCTGGAGGTGAAGAGAGCAGATGTGCTGAGACCTGAACTTCAGGAACTTGAGCTTTTCTGTGGGTACCACCTCATCTGAAACATTTCACATCCTGTGATGTGAAAGCCTCTGTTCCTGCCTCTAAGCAGAGAGGAGAGGAAGGGTATTCCTGAATCTCACGCTGTGGACGCATCCCATTTAAATTGTCCTCATGTACTGAAATTTTGGAATTTCAAGCTTAAGATGTTAAGAGATTTAAAGCAAGTTCTAATGCATTTGCCTTTATCTCACCTAATAAAATGTCCCGGAGGATCTGAATTTTTTTTTGATGGAAATTTTGTTTTTATGGTTCTTATCAAGGGGAGCTTGAATTCAATATTTAACCCCCAAGCATAATTGTGCATTTCCTTGAGATGAGAAAGCAGGGCAAGGAAAGGCTGAACCAACAAATCAATGGCTCCTGCAGCTCTGCAGTCTGTCTCCTTACCCATATCCTGCAATATGACACAAGGGTATTCAAGAAATTTCACAGAGTTCTGCTTTGCTCTGAGAATCCATAAAGTCAACAAAAATTAACTCCCTCAGCTTGATGAATTTCCCTTGACAAATATCCAACCTCAGGAAAATTCTACTTATAGCACTAAAAGAAAATTTCTCAGTACAAGTCTTTTCTAGGTGTTAAAGCCACTGAAAACACTCAGAAATAGTCAGATTGATTAATTTTCCTTTTTATAACAGTTATTAAAGTCTCAAAATTTTTAACTGTATATTTTATAATCAGAAATGTTAGCACCTCATCTTGATGACTTAAAAATTTCAAATCAATTCAATTGAACTCATTCTTTAAACATGAAAATACATGTTTTGATTAATATGACTAGGTAATGCATGAGTTAGAAAAATAGATTACTGGAATTTCTACCCTAAACTCACAGTTTACTGTATAAAAAAAATTTATGCTGTAAAGTTCCAAAAAAAAGCCTCATTTTCAAAATTACCTGGCATTTTGGATCTCGTCTGATTCAAACTGTAGCTTTGAGTACTCACTAGCTTTGAAAATCAAATGACAGTGACACATGCTAAACACTGAGCCCTGAAACTAAATAATTCAAAATTAAAAAACTACTTTTTAAACTCTAGTAAGAGACTTGATAAAAAGTGAAATAACGTTTTCAGCACAATGCAGAAGAATTTCTGAGTCTTCTACTAGAAGTATTCAATCATGTCCACAAGACTGCTTTTACCCCCAGTCATGATTTGCTTTAGTTTATGCTAATTTCTTTCACCCAAGCTGTTCCTTAAACCCATTTTTCCTGATTTGTTTTTTTTACAAAGCAATTCAGCATTATTTAATCTTACATGACACTCAGACAGTGACTTAATAATTAATATGCCAAGTAAAGCAGGTAAACTAAATCACCTCTTAAATTAAGAAACCAGATCCTTTCTATTAGAGCATAAACATAATTTAAAACATTGGTCTTAATAACTCATGCACTATTAAGTAAAGAGCAGGTGGCTTAGTGTTGCTAATGCTGAATTGATATTATAGAAAAATATGAGAATCTAAGGTTGGTGTATTATGTACTTCAGTTGCTTTCTAGCTGTACCATCAGCATTTAAATCATGAAATTAGATTCCTATTCATGAGACACAGTCTTCTGAATTTTAACATGCATATTATAATTATTTTTAGAAATTAAGGGATAATGTTTATTCCCAGTGGATACTATTTTTTTAATTCTTATTTTATTATTAAAATGGCATGTTTTTAAACATTAACTGCCAAACTGCAGGAAGCAGGGCAGGTATCTCCCTGATAATCAGTAATCAAACATGCTCTTTCCATTAGCAGGTTGGGTGAGAACAGAGGCTTAGCAGGAGTCAGTGCACACTGAGTGCCCCAGCATTAGAAGTTCAGCAAGGGCCACTGATGGGACTGCAGGCAGTTTTGTTTAGCTCTGTTTTGCAACGGCCATTTAATTTTTTTTTTTTTTTTGTTATTTTTGTTTTTGTTTTGTTTTAATGCTGACAGTCCTACACCACAAAGCTCTTGTGCACAGTTTACAGCTGCTCAGCATCCCTTCCAGGCAGAAACAGAGAAGTTTGTCTCCTGCCTGCTCCCCAGACCAGAATTCACCCTCAATTTCTGCAGAGTAACATCATACATCCTACACTGAGAGCCAGTAGCTTCCACTGTGATATATTCAAGGAGCTGAAAAGAGGGACTCCCTGGCTCCTGCTGCACTCTGTGCCAATTTTGCAGTGGTTTTTTTTTCACTTTGGTGTGAAGATGTGTCATTTAAATACATAGTGCAGAGCAAGGCTGAAAGCAGATGCCTAAATTGTGGTATATAGACTCCACTATCACAACTCCATAAATTATGAAGGTAAATTCGTCACAATGGCCACTTACTCATAGAATTTTCCTGATTACCCCTTGTATATTTTGAACCTTTGGATATTCATTCATCTTCCCCGTAGTCAAACAAAACCTTTGTTAAAATACTGGTAGTATTTGCATCTGGATCTCTTTTTCACATTGGGCACATTTAAATGATGGATTTAGTTACACAACAACAGAATGTAGATACCAGGGAAAATAAATGCCACAGGAGGAAAAACCTTTACACTGTGACCTGCAAAACAAGATTACTCATTAAGATAAGTGTAGTTTAAAATGCCTTACTCTAAGATCTGCAAGGACCCTGTAAGAAATAAACTCCAGACCTGGATGCAAAACTCAGTCATCTTTTATGTCAACAAAAATACCAGTTCAGGCCAAAGTTTACTCTTTTAGATTAAAAATAAGAAAAAAGAAAAAGTAAAAAGCTCTACAAGCAGGGATATGCCCAGTAGGAATGCTTTAGTTGATAAGTTAATGGTATGGTCCAGGGCTGTTTTCTGACTCATCATCACCTGTGTCAAGCAGAGGTAGTTTTACTACTTGTAAGAGTTTCATTAAATGTCCTTGTTGATACTGAGGCTTGACAGAAATTGTTATGAATTTAACACTAGGATGGAGGCAGAGTTAGCGATCTCACAGATAATTGAGCTTGTGACAAGTCCTTTCACAGGGAATACAATTTTCAAAAGGAGACCACAAAGAGTTCATGAGTGCATGTGAAGCATAGGTGTCAGGGGCAGGTGCTGCTCACACCTGCCAGACAAGCATTTGTGTCAGAGCACACAACACAGACTTCAGACAAACCACTTGCTATTTACATGACATTTGTATCTAGAATAGTTCAGGTTTTGGAGGGATTTGGATATATAGGCTCTATTCTTAAAATTATTCACTTAGGTGCTGTAAAATAGGTGTGTGAAAGAAGGGAATGAAACCTGCTGTTATCCAATGCCAATGGATGCAGAGGCTTTCAGTTCAAAGCTTTTGTTGAGTGTGAAATGTGGCAATAAAAGAGGATCAAACATGCAGTAAAATACTCTTCTGGGAGCTAAAAAAACCCTTAGTGCAGTCAGTGTTAAATAATATGCTCACATCAAATTGAAAAACAATGTGGCCAGCGCCAGAAGAGCCGTGCATGTGACGTTGTCACTTCACTAACAAGAGAGTGCTCCTCCAGCACATGGCCCAGGGCTGTGGGCACTCTCCTGAGGATGACAGGGAGGCTCCATTCGAAATGTCATTAATAAATCCAAATCTGCCTGCTAGGATTTGAACACCACTTATTTGAAAAGAATAACCACAGATATCTGAACACGGGAATGAGGGACAGGAGTCTTTGGTCCCAGTTTTGGTCTTATTAGCTTAATTTAACAAATAATTTCCCATATCTTCATGCTGCTGCTTGAAAGCTGCTTTTGATGAAACCAGAAGCAAAACACCTCCCTGTACTTTCAAGCAGGGCTCACATTCAACACAGTCAGTTAAAAAGCTAATGAGGCAGGGATGTAGCAACAGTTCCTTTCACTAGCCTGATCAACCACTTTACAAATGAACATGGTGCTTCTTTAAGAGACCCAAACACGCTGAAATGGTCCTTCAATCATTCTCCAGCTATATTTGCCCCTCAAAACACAATGAAAGAGATGAATGATTTAAAGTTGCTGTGGAGCTGACTGAGAGAAAGAGCCAGACACATGAAAAATGCTATTTTTGTGGAGAACGGCAGCTGCCATGGTGTAGCACCACTTTGTGGTCTGGGGCTGCTGCTTAATAAATGACAGCACAAATCCTGCTGCAATCCTTTAGGAAAACTTCTGCAAGACAAAACATCCTGTATACATGCAGTGATAACCACACATTAGAGAATGAAGCATAAATGGATTGTATGGCAAAAGCCATCTGTTGTACCTGCAGTTTATATTTAGTACTGTATGATAAAATATCTCCAAAGTCACATAAATCATTGTGATATTCTAACCCAACCTCTATGATCTCTATTGAGAAACCACAGCAGCTGTCTTTAATAGGGTCCTTTTCCAACAGTAACAAAATCTGACCCTATTAATGAAATTAAAGCTTAAAATTACTAGATACTAGAAATTATTGTTCTGTTACAATTAATAAAATTCAACCCTTGCACCCCCATAAAACATTTCAAATTTTATTAAGCTATAAAAGTATTGGGTTTTAGTTTACACTAGCATGACAACAGGAATTGGGCTTATGTGATGCAGATACATATAGTCCATGGAACAGGATTTACAGTAGGAGCATAACATTTATAATAAACTTGTAATATATTTTTGTCTTCAGTTCACAGTAGAAATAAAATTTTGTACATTTTTCTCTTTGTGAATTCTCATAGACCTTATAGCAATTAGTAGCAGATTTAAGTCCCATTAAAAGAGAAAAGCAGAATAAAGCTCTCCCTGCTCTTCCCTGTGCTTGTAAGAATAACTTGCACAGGTCTGTGAGATACCAACTGCAATTTGTTGAAGCTTTAAGAAAGCCCTGAACCTGAGGCAAGTTACATGAAACCTGGTCTGCTTTTAAGACTAGCAAAGCTATGTGGTAGATGTTTGAAACCCAGACTAAGGTTGTACTCAAGGAGTCCACACCAACAAAATCCCAGGGGGATCACTGAAGAGACCATGGCAATGCCATGGGCAGCTACACCACTGCTTTCAAAGAGGACAGCTCTTCCTAGTAGGGTGTTGGCAAGCAAGGCTGTGGGATAGCTACCAAATGGTGTTTGTGACATGGAATTAGACCAAGGAAGAAAACCCAAGGACTATAGGAAGCCTCCTTAATTTTCCTTGTCTTTTCCTGGTACACAGGAACAGATGGGTGAAGTAGATTTTCTTCTATTGGTGCTTTATCTTCCATCCTGATGATTCTGATGTATTTGCTTGAGACCTAATCAAAGCATTTCCTCCATTTTTTTTTTCTCAGCATTTTCAATTGCAACTGTTGTAGGCACATGGTCCTGAGCTCCTTCAGAGCTGGAAGCACGAACAGGGGAATAAGTTCTGTCACTGACTGTGTCCAGAACATTTCTAGTCAATTCTAAAGGTTTCTCTAGGACCAAACAAGGCTGCACACTCATTCAAAGCCCCTGATGACACACCGAAGAAAAATAGCTGTGGGGAACTTTGTTTGTCAAGATAGTTCAACCTGGCAGCCCACAAGGTATAGAGAAAGCCATGAAAATGATGGCATTTCTCACCCTGCACAGACCTGGCAGGACTGGGAAAGAAGGTTCTATGTGATTATGGGTGATTGCCACCCCAAAGACATCTGTGGCAGATACATTTATTACATGCAGAGTGTTTGATGCATGGCTTTGAGCAGGTGAAGGAAGACAAAGAGAACTCATCATTATTTATCACGTGCCAGATGGCAGGAATGCCAGAACCAGGATGGTTCTCCTAGGGACACACCAATATCACCATCAGTCAGCAAAAGAGGATAGAAAACAAATCCTTGGAAAAGGCAGATTGCACCAGA
The DNA here is from genome assembly GCA_027886175.1 of Phylloscopus collybita. Classification (NCBI taxonomy): domain Eukaryota; kingdom Metazoa; phylum Chordata; class Aves; order Passeriformes; family Phylloscopidae; genus Phylloscopus; species Phylloscopus collybita. Next base: position 7,809,944 of record JAJNNQ010000002.1, read on the forward strand.
TTGCACAAACAAGTTTGTAGCATCCAAAGGATGATATTTCCTTACAGCTAATGTGGTAATTCCTGTCTTTTCCTTCTGCCTTCAAAAATTTGTCCACATTTTCTAATGCTGGACCTCAAAGTGCCAGTTCAGAAAGGAAATCTGATGCAGGGTTGGCAACCACCCCGTTTTGAGCAGAAGATGAGACAAGATGGATCCGGGGTCCCTTCAATGTTTTTGCTTCTCCAGATGCTTGTAGAAGCAAACAGGCTTTGAAATATGACAGCAGTGTGAGGAGACTTGACCATAAAAACAGAAACAACCTTGCAGTCAGCATGGAGGGGCATTACAGTCATGGTCATTTAGGGCACAGGAAGAATAAGGCGCAGCTGGCATTCACCTTTGCCCCTCTTTGGAGCTACAGAATTTGTACAGAACCAAATGCTGCATGCCTGAAGGATGGCTGGCTTACCTGGGCAGTACAAACATGTGCTTTTCCTGCTAATCTACAGAATGCACTGTTCCAAATTTCATAAATGCATCATACAGAAAAGAGGGAGGATTTAGAGGATTTTTAGGTATTTGATGAAAAACATGCTCAGAGCTAACTGATCTTTGCAGAAAAAAAGAACTTACTGTCAAACAAAAATAACAGAAAACGGCATGGTTTTAGTAGAAAGTTATAAGGTTAAAAAAAAGGGTAAAAACGTACCCCAAGGAAAAATACCATGTGAAGGGTTGTATCAAAACACTCAAGCACTGCTGAAGGTTTGATCTAAGTGTGTGGCAGTCAAGTTCCACTTTACACCATGTTGTAATATCTGAAATAGTGGGTCATGAATGTGCCCCATGATACTGCTGCATCTGAAAGATTTTTTATCTTGCCCAGTCCTAGTATGATGTGGGAGATGCAGTCAGTTCATCATGCAATTCACAGGTAAAATTTAAATTATAAAAAGTTCCAGAAAATTGCACAGATGTCTTTCTGGCACTTCATAACTTTCCCTTAGTAACATACTTAAGTTGTAACAATCATCTGAGAGACATAAAATATGATGGGGGAGGTGGAGGAAAGGAAGCACTTACTGCTAACTCTATACTGGTGAGATAAGCACCAGTCATAATCTGAACTGATATTAATTCCTGTATGAGAAGGGGTTTTCAGAAGAAATCAAATGCTAAATACTTCTGTGTAATTGTAAAGAAAGTAACCTGTGAAGTCATGGGCCATTAACTAATCACCATACTTCAACTAATGGCAGCACACAGTTGCTAGGTAACCCCTGATAAGATGTGCTGGCTGAGAATTGCTGGAGAAAAGTGATTCCCTTTGCCAGCACCACCACCACCCAAACCATCACTGAGTCAAACTGATTACAAAGGAGTTTCTGTTTTGACTGATTTTATAGGAGATAAATGGTGACTACATTTTGTTTAGACAGACCAAATCTGCACGCTGGTTGATAAAATCTAAAAAAATGCAATCAATGAAGTGCATTTGTTGCTTTTTCAATGGGTTCATTTACCCTTGACATCATAATGCTGCATGCTGCAATCCAGCTGATTTATTTTTATATATTGCATTATATTTCATAAGATGTAAAGAGTCAGATGACTGAAACCTGACTCTGAAAATCAATGAGGAACAGATACCTACTGGCATATATGAGCAGTGCTTGCCTTCTACAATATTTTAATACTTTTTACTCTCTATTTCACACTATCACATTTATGTGTTTGATAGAAACCTGAAATTCAATTCCATTTGAGCATTTTTTTTTCTTTATTTTCAGTCACCAAGTTAATATTAAATAAAAATGAATACTAAGTCAATTCAGTAAACAGCTTTTGAGGAAATATTATACCAACTTATTCTAAATAGGATAGAAATGAAAACAAGTCTAAAATCAAAACAGAGAAGACATCCCCAATATCAAGAGCTACATGGAAACTACTGGCAGAAAGGAATAGGTTTAATTTTTTTGAATGTTTAGCATCCAATGTAGTATCCATAAACTGCAAGCTACTTTGGCAAAAAGACTTAATGACTTCTAACAGTGACCTGTAATGCTTTCCTTGCCCTGGAAAACTATACACTCTCAAGTAAATTATTTAAAAGCAATAAAGATAAATTCAAAGGTGTTTCATCCTTCTAAACTTCTGAATATTACAGTGTGAGAGAGTTGTCTCCCTCTTCTGGATGATCCAGGTAACCTGAGGGGACTACAGCTGCTTGGGCACAAGAAGCCTCAGGTTTGCAGTGAGCACAAACATGAGACCAGATTACTCTCATATATATGAACTCATATAGACATTTTCTTCATGGTAGGAGGAAATTCCTCACCTAGGAAGGGGTGAGGAAGCACTGGAAAGAAAGAACAAAAATAAGAGATGACAACATTATTATATTTTCCTTCTGAGTTAGCTTTGAGATTCAAGGACGCATCAGGGGTTTCTACACTGCTAGAAAAGAACCACAGTTGTTTGCATACACTTCGAGTGGCATCACTATTTTTGTATCCCCATCACCCATCTCCAGTGCTGGCATCAGCCAGGGCCCTTTCCATGGCATACATGGCTCACAGCTTGATGCAACAAACTGCCCGACAACTATATTGAGAAACAGCTTGTTTGGTTTTTCTAATTTGGAAAACAAAGGCGCACTGCAAGCTGTGCTGACTGGGAAGTCATACATCTCTAACACAAAGTAAAAAGGAAAAGAAAAGAAGGAAAAATCCTTTAGATGCTGCAAACGCCTTTGTCTTCCCTTTGCAAAGTGCCGTGTCAAGCATGGCCAACCCCACACCACTTCTCAACATCAGCCAAGAAAGAATGAACCCTTTATTCTATTTGTGTTCAAAAGATAATATTAGGGAACTCGCCTGTAAAGAGAGGGTTTCAGGCTACTAGGAAAGACTCTTGATCAACTATGAAACTAATGCAGACTACAGACTATTCACACTTTCGGCCAGCAGTTGTCAGAGGGCTGCCCTGGAAGGTAAATCACCCACTGGGCCATCAATGCATGGGCTACATGAAATGTAGGACAGAACCAAAGGGCTCCCTTCTAGGGACTCTTAGGAATGCACAAGAGTTGGGAGACCTGCTAGACTTTGAGATCTGACTGCTCAAACTCAGTGTGCTCACCCACACTGTGGGCACAACCTCAGTGCTCTGTCAAAGATGGCCACAAATGGTTGAAGATCAATCAGGAATCCCCAGGACAGGCTTATCAGACTGACATGGAGTTTGGTGAACGTTATTTGCACCATTTGCATCCTCAGCCAACACAGAAGTCTGTGATATCCTCATTTACCTAGTTATTCACATGACACAATCTTAACACCTTAGATGTAAGAGAGACCTATTCAGTCTTAACTTTTAAACTGAATTCCATTTAACTATGCAGCCCCAGCTTTTGGCTTTCCCTCTAATCAGCAACGGGAAATAAAAGGCAATTCCAATCATAGCTGGACTCTGCTGATTATAGAGCTTAGCTGACTACACTTGTATGACAGATGATTCAGTTAACTGTCTGTACAACTAAGTTTGGGGTGCATAATGTCACTTTTCTAATCAGTGAGCTCATACCTCATTGGAGGGTAAGGGTGCAGGAAACTGTGACCCAGTCTTTGAAAGCCCTGGGAAAAACCAGAGCCAGTCTTACAGACTGAGATCCTGGAAACCAGGGATCTGCCATGGCCCACTCCTCCAGTATCCCGTGAAACAAGAGCTGGAGTAAAGTTTCTGTAAATGAGCAGTATTGCACCCAAGAAATAACTTGCAGGTACCATTTACCTTCTCAGGAAATGATCTAGCAAACCCCTGAGCATCTGCTAATCTGTCAGGTATTTAGCATGAGGGAATGCAGCCCAGTGGTTCCCTGTACCTGCTACATCACAGTAATTAATAATAAGCATATTAGAGACTTTGCTCTGAAAGCTGTACATCGTGAATGGGCTGGGCAGGAGTACTGAATTCAAACCCTGCAAATAAGCCATTTTACTACAGAGGAATTCTGTGGTTCTCCTAAGCCAAAAAAGCCACAGTTGACACTATTTCTCATTCTGCTCTCCTGATTTGTGGTCTGATGGCAGATTTTTTAGACTATGTTTTAAATTAAAGGCAGGTGTCAATACAATATATTGTTGTGACATATAGATATATTTAAGATGGCTCCTTTCCTCTGTTTCTTTGGGTTATTTGCATTCTTAATCAGAGACAGAATTTGGCTGAGAATCTGGGAGTCCCCAGGATGAAGCAGAAAATTTAGCAGAAATTTAATTGCTCAAAATGCATCAAGTTGCCATATTTTGTTTATTTCCTGAGATTCAATTACAAAAATTGCCAGTCTGCAACTCCAAATTGCATGACAACTGTTGAACATACAGTCTCACAAGGATAATCACCCCAGAGCACAACAACACACACACTGCGCCTCTACCATCAATTAATATAAGCTACCAGTAATTAGAAAGGGCAGAATAAACTCCACACTTCCTTTATTCCCTGGCTGGTCTAATGAGGATGTCATTCTATTGTCTCCTGGGTGGGATCTTTTGGCACCTCTGTTGTCACCGTTTTTTCCAAGGCACTTGGGGTACAAATATGATTTCACTTCACAAAATGTCTCAGTGCCCTCACCAGTCTGTTCATCCTTGTCAAATCAGGATTTCACACATTGTTTTCTGCACATTCCCTAATCTTAGCAAAAGTTTCATTTCCCCAGCCCATTGCCACTGGCTATTAGTCTGGCACAAAACTCAAGCCCAAAATGAAAAAGATAAAACAGAGAAAAGACAGCAGACACAGCCACTATTGCTCTGTTTTGTCTTGTCACACCTAACAAAATATGGTTAATAGCACTGTTGTGTTATTGGTGAGCCAGAGGGACAACCAGGTGTGTCTTGTCATGCTCTGTGAACATTCCTGAAGTACTCTGTATCTGCCCATTAGTGTTTCCAAAGTTCAACGTGTCAATAGACAGAGGAACACTTCATTGTCTAATGAATAAAACCCAGCAACAACAACATGGTAGTAGCCACTGTGGATGTTACTGAACAACAGGGTCACAAACAACACCTGGATCTTCTCCAAGCTCTGACTGTCAAAACCAAAATAATAAAGTAATAAAATGGCAATTTAAAATTTCCCACATTAATAGTACCTTTTTTAATATTATGACATCCTGATATGATCTTATCTATCTGACACACTTCTAGCATTTTTGTCTACTTGTTACCAGCAAAGTAGAGGACTTGAACTTGTTTAGAAAGGAGACACAATTATTTTTATTTTCTCTATTTATTATACGTTCAGAGATGCAATGAAACACCATCAGTATGTTTAAAAAACGATCTGCAGATTCTGGCTTATCTGGGTGAAAAACTCTCTTCTCTGGTTTAGAAAAGAATGATTTTCCTTTTAGCATTCAAATTTGCATGCCAATATACTTTGCATATAATTTACATAACATACAGTATCACAACCACTTTGCCTCTTATTGTAAAATCCAAGATCAGCTCCTAGCATTTCATAGCTAGGATTATTAAAACATTTTGTTAAGTCAAGTCTGAAGATAAGCTTCCATCCTGATGTTTCTGGAATTGCACACTAATGGGCAGAAAAGGTGAGTGTCTGGTTCTGACTGGATAGGACTTTGGGTCCTAAAAAATTTTCATAGGCTTGTTTTTAAATCTGGGTAATTTAATTTAATATCTTTATAGCTTGTATACTTAATTTTAAAATGAGAAAAATGATAATTTTTATTCCCTTTCTTTCGTAATCTTGTCTTTCTCAGTGATTATCTTAATCACTCAAAGACACAGCTTTCCTGTCACTTTATGTGTGGGCAGGTACCCAGTGAGATCCCAATCCTGTCTAGAAAGCATTACTTTAATGCTCCTGTTAATCAAAACTACTCAGCCTTTTTTCAATTAAATGTTTTATGCAAAGAAATATCAATTTGCTGCAGAATTATTTTTAATAGGTCCACATAAGTTTTAGGGAGACTTTGAATAGGGAATTTATTTTCATGTCAAAAGCTTGATTTTTTTTAACTCAGTTGACAGAAAGCTCTACCACCATTTATGGTTTAGTGTCAGAGCACTCCTATGGGAAACCAAAGTCCAAGTCTTCACCCATCTGACTCAGAACAAGAATCTTGACATAAACCAGGAGCTGTGTTAAGCAAATACCTGTACCAGGGTCTCATAAGCTACCTAGAATATTAAAACAGCTAAAAAAAGAGAAACAATTCCAGGAGGCTCAGTGTAGCTAATGAGATTTAGTCCACAGAGAAGAGTCATGGAGAAAATCAGGGTGTCCTTCCTTCTGCATGAGGGCACACACCTCCCCTCAAATCTGGGTCTCTGTTGGGTTTCTGTCATGAAGAAACTTCATCCAAATGGGAAAACATTAATGCTCCACAATATCAACAAGCTCTGCAGCACACAGAACTGTCTCCTGCTGAGCACTGCCAAGTGTGCAGGTGGTACTTTTGTGGGGAAAATCAGAGTGCACATCCTGAAGCTGCCTGTGATGCTTCAGCAGTGTGTGGCAGCAGCTCCCTGCATGAAGGCAACTGGAAGTGGAATCCAGGACCACAGCTGAGGTCCATGAAGCCCCTGAAGCCTCTCTCTTACCTGTGGTAAGGACCTGAGGATATTACTCCATGCACAGCCACCTTAAAAAGTTAAAATTGGCTGCAGAGGTTAGTGGTGTGAGTACTCACACAATTTTGGATATATTGCTTACAGGCAGCAGTACATTACTTTTCTCCAGACACTGCTTTGAGATGTACTATGGCTTAATATATATGTGGCTAAAATGTTTAAGACCAGGCTGGACAAGGCTTTCAGCCACCTGGTCTAGTGGAGGATGTCCCTGTCCACAGCAGGAGGGTTGAGACTGGATGATCTCTAAGGTTCCTTCCAATCCAAACTGTTCTACGATTCCATGATTCTGTGACTGATGCTTCTCTAATCATCATCTCTCCACTTAAGACAAACTCAAATCAGCATTTCAGTAGAAGCTACTAAAAACTGGTTTGGTAATTTTTCCTATATATCCAACTATTTCAGCCAGGGTTGCTTATCATATATGAAGGATTAGCAATTTTCTCCATTGTTAATGAAGAAACAATTATGAATTATGCTAAAATTAATAGTAAAACTTGTAAGAAGGTGAAATGAATAAAGAAGAACTTGATTTAAATTATGCTGCCTAACCTCAACACAGGCTGCTGCTGTTGAGCTGCAAAAACTGATGAATTTCAGAGTCAATTTAGTGTCTTAGGAAAATGCAAAAAGAAAAAAGGCAGCTCTCTAAGAACCACTCTGACCAAATGGGAAAGAGTTAAGAGGGGCCATTAATACTCCCAGGTGTGCATCTTGCTGGAGCAAGCAGGTAGCATTAGAAGAATCTTTCTTTTAGGAAGAAGTAATGGAATTTCCCAGAAAATGTCTAACTACCTTACATTATCTGGCACCTGCACACCAGACACCTGTACAGCTGAACACCCATCTGCTATATATGCTACATGCATTTCCTTTCTCTTTTTTTAAGCTTGGCAAAGGAGTTGATTAGGAAGATAAAGTCTCTGAAAAACATTTTGGACAAAGATGCCAGCACAGATTGTACAGTTAAAGGTATCAGGTCTGCCAATACATGCACACCACACTCTGCAGGCCACTTATACTTGCCTCACAACAATTTATTGCACAAATTACTGGAATTCTGAAACAAGCCATATCTCCATATTCCTATTTACTATAGATTTCATAAAGAAAGGGTGAAACCCCCAGAAAAAGCAATATTTGTATTCTAACTATTCTACTTTCTTGGTCAGTAGGAACATCTTTCCTTTTAGAGCAGGCTCTGTCTATCTTTCTGCTCTCTCCTGCTACAGGCAATACAGCTGAATGTTGCTGATATGTTTTTTGCCCAGTTCCACATCTAAAAATCTATGCTTTTTGTATGGCAATTTCTCCAGAAATTCGTTAAACTCAGTGAAGGCATTTTGAGTTTTAAAAGGACTGAGTCACACATTGCTGATGAATGCACAACAATCAGGAGCTGAATGGAACTGTCCAGTGTCCAGTAGCACCCACAGGTCTGTCAGATAAATGTCAGGAAACACAAGACCCTTCCACAAAAGGATGTCCTTCTTTATACACACATATATATGTGTGTATATATGTGTGTATATGTGTATATATATGTATGGGGTTATTTGTAGGATCAGGATCTTAATGATGTGTCTAATTTTTTACAAAGGTCACAAAACCCCTGAGAAGCACAATGAAGAACAAAATACTGTGGGCAACTACTGATGATGATGATGATTATGATAATAATAATAATAATAAATAATAATAATAATAACAACAACAGTAATAGTAATAACAATAGGAAGAAAAAAATAGTAAAGTATTTCAAGGCAAACACTTCTTTTAGGACAAACCAGATTTTCATACTATTAAAGACACAAAGAAGTATGAAGAAATATTTTGAACTTAGCATTTTAACATGCAATTATACTAGTTGAACAAATTCACTGATGTAGAAAACATAGTAGTTTCACCTTTGGATAAATTCTAATATATTTTATATATATATTTATTTTTATTTGTTGTATGTTATACAACAACATACTATATGTTTTTGTATATGTTGTCCAGTCAGTAACACCCTGACTTTTCAGTGCACAGCACACAAAATACAAGTGAGCTCTTCAGGCTGTGCATGTACACACACAGTACAGAGATACACAAAATCCTAAAGCAGAAAACTGCACTTATCTCCTTCCCATTTTTATATCATACATATTTCATTAAGCTTCATGCAGAGTGTCTTCTGATTTATGGTAATTGTCAACAAAAGCAAAAAATGCCGACAATTTTAACCCTGCAGTACTGAGGATTTAACTGGAATAAAATTAAAATATTTAGAGGGAAAAAAAAAAAAAACCAAAACACCCTAAGCCACTGGGAGCTTGACCCTTGAGATGTTGTCAATTTTTTATTTTATTTTATTGTGTTTGTTGTCTGTAGTAGAAGATGCCAGCAGCAACATCTGATGTACTGGACACCTCCAGTGTTATCCCAGCATGCTCATGGCCTGGAGGACTTGGAGTAAAATTAATTTCCATATCAAACCCAATTTAGATGAAACATCTTGGTAAAAAAAAAAAAAAAAAAAAAAAAAAGGAAAAAAAAAAAAAAAAAAAGAAAAAAAAAGAAAAAAAAAGAAAAAAAGCGCCAGCGCATCAATAGCCCCTTGATTAGATTTTCATCTCCTGAGCAGACAAATATGAATATTTATTACCATGAATGCAGATTTCCCTCTTTCCATTGCTCTGATCTTGAATATTACCCACTGCTAATTTTTATGAAAATTTGGGCAACATAATGTTTTCACATAAACTGACAGTTCTTGAGATAATCCCGTTATTGTTTGGTGGGAAATGACAGTTTCCGCTTATTCATGTGTTAACGAGGGATTAAATATTGTTTTTCATCACCATAATCTAAGATGGACTGGAAATTAAAATTCAAACACTGTGCATTAGCAGAGCTTTGAGGACCAGAATTTGTTTGCATTTACTTAGTAAAGATCTGTAAATTAACAGTTTAACAATCAAGTGAAATCCATATCATAAAACCAGCACTGACATCTGTAAAATGAAGTCATTACCTGATAAAGGTAAAGAAGCAGACAGACAATGACATCCCTTGGTGAGAGCAGAGTGCACAGTGAGCTGTTGCCAGCCACAGTGGTCCCTGGGCATTAATGGACGAGGTCACTTTTCAGTGGCACAGAATCATGTCCCTTTGCCTTGTCACAGCTGCTGATACTCACAGTCTTGATATGCTCACATCGAAAAATCACATTGAAAGATCACATTGAAAAATCCCCCCATAACAGTGCTCTCCACAGCACTGAAAGCAGCCACACTGACCCTGGAGCTGCTTCCAGGCACGTGCTGTGCTCACACCCTCCCCAGCTCTTGGTGTGCAGTACGTAGACACATATAATTGTTCACTGAAATGGGTGTTTAAAAGGACTGAGTAGATCCAGCTCAATGCTGGAGCTGCACTGTATCTACCACTTCTCTCCTTATCTATCAGTTATCTCCTCCATGCTTGTGCATAATGCCCAGCAATGCAATTCAGAGATACCTACATGTTCCAAAGTGAACACAGAGACCTGCTGGGGACATTCTGCAGTTCAGAACCACTGCATTGCTGTTTCTACAGAAACTTTGAGTTATTAAGTCAGTGAAGTATGTTTGCATTCTTATTACAAAAAAACCCCAACATTTCCCTTTGATACCAAAGTGCACACAAAACTAAAGCTATGCTTATTCAAAGCAACTCCAACATTTTTTTAACTAGACCTTAAAACTATCTCATTGGGATAAGTCTGCTGATAAATGCAAAAAAAGAAACAAAATGGAGCTCCAACAAACTAACTTAATAGGAATCATCACATTTGAATTTAGAAACTTGTTGAAAGTTTTCTGACAAAAATTTGCTTTAGTATGTACAACAGATAAAGCCTTGCATTCTGAAGGAATTTGAAGTGATGGACACTAGAGCCATGTTGCCTTTGAAGGTAGAAACTTACTGATGTACAAGTGCAAAACAGTTCTGAGAAGGGTGAATAAGAATGACCCATCAAGCCTCCCCAGAAAGCAAAGATCTTAAGTTTTACTTAAGTACTTAAAGCTTAGTACTAAAAACCTATAATAAATGACCCAATTATTTTAACCCACAGCTGAAGTTTTAATTCTATTAGTCTTTAATTTTAACATGCCTTTACACCCATGCTCCAAAGGTGACCACACTGAAACCTCCTGCTCTGAACTGTCCCTGGCCAGGATCTTGCTTAGATGGAGAAGCAAACAGTCTGAGAAGTCCTAACTGGCACAATGTGAGTGACTGACAACAACTTGACAGTACAGACAAATGTGGGAGCATGGCAAGCTCTGGCTCCTGTTACTGTTCATTTTACCAGCTCTGATGCAGCTATAGAGCCCCTGATGTCAAGGATTCCTATAGGAAGGTTGGATGTTTCAAAGTCCTAGAACCAGGCCCTTGTTCTCCTATGCTTACAGACCCAGAGCAGAGGTCCCGACAGCTGTCTTTCCATGTTGATCCATATGGGAAAATTTCCTGCCCAGGGTCTGCTAGAGAGAGGGCTGAGAGACTGGGATCTGCCACTTCTTCCTCTCCTTAGCTAAATATGTGTTTGGGATGACTTGAAATCCACGTGTTCTTGCCAGGATCAAGCTCCTATTCATGGAGATGGAAGAATCTCCCTTCTTTACAGTTTCTGACCATCTCTATCCCTCAAACTTCAGACAGTTTAGGAGAATTTATCCTGCAGCTTCCCCAGCTGACCCATTACACCACCCAAGATTTTATTTTCCTTTGAGTCATAATAACCTGGCTGCTGGTAGAAAGAGGTTGCTGAATTTCATGAATCAGTAAGATACCTAGTACAAACAGTCATGTTCTCCTATTTAAAGATTCTTTATTAATATATTGAGTGTAGGCTGCCAAATCACAGTTAAGGTGAATAATAACATTGATACTTAAACAGAATTACCCTACAGTTTGCTCTATGTAGCCAGTGCTAGTATCTAAATCTCTTCTCTCTGCAGATTTATAATGGTTTGTAAGGGAAACTCTGCTTTAAAAACAACGGCATGACACAGCCTAAACCCCAGATAAATCCTTAAAACAAACACATGCTACTTTTTAACCAGCACAGTGTTAAATAAGACAAAAAGGAACAACACTGGTAGGATGCATAAGTTCCTAAAGCCACACGGCAAACCGTATCTTGTTTCATTTTACATGATACTGAATAAAAATTGAATTGCTGTAGTTGCCATGGCAACTGCCACATCACTTGGCACTTCTGCTCCTTTAAATCACACAGTGCTACTGTAAAGGAATTCATGAACCAATGTGACACTTGAATACTTGTGCTTTATATACTGTTTCAGGAGGAAAACATAAATCAATATAGACTGATAGTTGTCTCTGAAAATCAGGTTTGCTGTATTTTTCTTTACATTATAATCTCCTCATTTCCTTGTCGTGTTCTTTAAAAATTTGTAAAGAAGATGGAGGGCGTTGTCACAACCAGAGCACAAGAAAAGAAATTACTACTGACACATGATTTCCAAACTGAAGCTGTGACCTGTCATTCAGATGTCAAAATACCTCTGCTATGCAATATTCAAATCAAATACAGGGGATAAACATTGGAACTTTGCCCCTCCACAACCAGAGACGGTGTGATATGTGACAGAAGACAGTCTCAGGAGCATTCAGGCGTCCCTTTAACTCTAAACTTAGCAGCAGTTTAAAAGGAATATCTAACTATATACTTAAAGCTAAGCACATTCTAAATGTTTGTAGATTTGGGACCATGACTTATATTGTCTTAGTATGCTCTGTATATAACATACAGTAGAATAAGATTGTTGACAAAATAACGTGGTAAAATGATACACATATTTCTCCTGCATTTTTTTTTTGTTTGTTTTTAAACATTTAATACTTTTATTAACACTCTGGATGCAATTTATTTGAAAAGCAGCCCTCTAGTGGGCTATGTATTGTAATAAATAGTTAATAAATAGCATTAACATTATCTCTAAATATTAGCTAGAATGCATTTTTCAAAAGCATACAAGGTCTTAAATAAATGAGCCATAGATCTTCATCATTCTCTTTGGAGAAATTTAATGTTCTGTTTAGCTTTATTCCTCAAATTTCTTAAAGTGTTACTTCTAAATGCTACTGTGTGACTAAGTTCTGATCAGCATAATTTTACTATTCATGTGTACTTACAAACTGTAATAGTGAGATATTATTCACTGTCAGAAAAAATTCACATAAGTAGTACATTACTACTAGAATTGTATGTAAAATATAATCTACTAATTTTTAAAGGTTGCACAGCTTTAGAATCTGAAATCTGTGTGTGTGGGATAAGGCAAGTCTCTCTCATTATGCCTTCATCAAGAATATTTCAAGGATTCTTCACCTAAACGTTTTTTTTTTTTTTAATTTAATGTTACTGCTGTTATTTCTACATATAAAGTCGCATGCCTTAAGGCAAAGAACCAGATCCATGCCTTGCCCACAACAATGCATGTGGCTCCAAACACTGCCCCTCCTGGAAATCTCTGTTTGGCTGCTCATCAATACAGCCACAGTGATCAGCAAAAGCCAACAGCAAGAGCTGTCTGTGGGAACTCCAATCTTACATAACAGGGAAAATAAACTTGCTGATCTCTAAGCCATGGGGTTTGTAAGAAAAAACGCTGAAGGCAGGCCCAGGGACAAAGCCCTCCCTGGTGTCCCTTGGTCTAAGAATGCTTACTCTGTAGTGCAGAGGTGTCTGCCCTTACATGTGCCTGTGCCTGGCTTCAGCCTAATTAGTTCTGGTAAAAGAAGGGTGGAAGTTGACAACCTTAGCTGTGCCTTGGGCTAAAACTTGAGTATTTGTCCATGCACAGCTGCTGTTCCTAAGCCATGGTCTGTCTCAGACCCACCTCCTCCAAATGATCTTGGGTACAGCATCCCTTCCACTCCTGGGTACCCCTGGGCAGTACCTGCTCCAGGTCAGGAGCATTTGGCTTGCCAAGATGTCACTGTAGCAGAGACAGCTGGAGTAGATACCAGGCTAATTTGGTCTTTACAAGCCAAAAGTCAGCACTTAGCATTTTACCCAGTAGTCAGAGATCGGAAGAATGGTTTACCCCTTATTCTTCAACCACTGAAAACAATTTGTCAGGTTCTGCACTCCAATTTTTTTATGGATTTCCACTCCAATATCATTCTAGGTAAAATCTGGATATGTAGACATAAGTGACAAAATCTGGCAACGTTAAGGAAGGTAAGAAGCTAGAAACCTGACTTCTGCCTCAGAAGCTTGCACATCACTGAAAAGTCTGTCTTACCACATCCTCTAGTTTCACTAGAATCTTTAAACGCAGATTTCTTTATTGTAGTAACATCACTTCATGCAATATCAACATAATTCTACACCTATCAAAATATCTATAAATGAGAATATCCTGAAACATGTCAAAATATCACTGCTCTATTTTAGAACATCTAGAGGTATGGTGAAGCATTCATTTTACATATATTTTGGGTTATTTCCATTTGCTTTGGAAAAGTGTTCTAATATTTATGTCTGCCATGTGAGAGCCATGATTCAGATCCTACAAATGAAGTTATGTTTCCAATGATTAGTTTCTTCTGTACATTCTTACTGGGAAGTTGAAAGAGATAATTTAATATACCTTTTTCTGAAGTGGGTGCTGTTTTGTTAGTTCAAAACAGGAATGGTGCCATTCCCTTGGTTTGTTTCAGGCCTTATTAATTGATAATTCAAGTCACAGACTCTTAAACCCTAAAACCTGACTAAACTTTCTTGAGCCATTGGAGAACCTGACTTGTTATTCTGAAACTGTGGTTGAAAACAAATTTCAGCTAAAAGCTGAATAAATATTTATCCATGTCACAGTAATTCTGGTCACAGCAATTCTGGTCACAGCCAAGCTGAGAATGGAATTGAACTCAAAAATACTGTGCTCCTATAATAATTCAACAGTGCCTATGTGAAGAGATAGAAATAGTAAAGTTTCTAAAAGATGCTGAAGGGATATCTGACATGATGACCCCTGTGCAGGACTGGGGCTCATGGTGTCTGCTGAGCTCCTTTGGGCTGGAGAGAAACTCCTGGGTACAAGTCCAGTTGGAATAATGTTGGGGACTTGGGCTTCTGCCACTGCTGATACCTGAACTCAGGAGGAGTCAGGTGGAGCTGTGCAGCTGCTATGGAGGCTTTCCCTTCATGTGAGACAAAATGTTGTCCCCCAGATCTTGCAGGAGTGCTCAGCCGTGCAGAGCAACAAGTTCAACTCAAGTAGTGGTTCACATCAAGTTGGGGCAGAGGACAATAGTTATGGGTCCTGCTTAAATGCTATTTAGCTCTTCAGGTTTTTTTTAGAAGTATTGTGTCTTTCATGGTCTTATGTAAACAGAGACCTAAATAACACAACACATGCATTCATACCCTCATGGACACTCAGCTATAGGAAGTCCTTGAACAACTGAAGATGACCTCAGAACTTCAGAGATTTATTTCATGTGTAGGAGATCAAAAGAAAATACCTCAAAGCTTCATTGTATCTGAATAAACAAGAAGGTGTGAAGCGCTCATGATGGATTTGTGTGGCACAAACATGCATGACAATGAGAACAACAAATCTCACAGGATGCTGTAGAGGACTCCTACAGGTTTTTTAGCTTTAGCTTTTTTGCAGCTCCTGCTATAGCTGATGGAAAACTGAAAATAAAAAAGAAACATCTTGGCAAATATATCCAGAGATAGTAATACAGCAATGCACAGATCCTCAAGATTACAACCTCAATGCTGGTACAGCAGAGTTATTCTGGTTTCCTGGTATAATAGCCTTCTTGCAAACAAGATAAGTGTCAAAATAATTCTCATTTGAAGAGTGACACACATAATATCAAACTCTAACTCTCTGGATCCCTGTACTGTTGAATATTCTCTTGCAAATGTTCAATGTTGAGGTGGATGTACTGTGGAAATACTGGTAGAATCTGTTCTATAGTGTCCTGAAAGAAGGTCTGCTTGCCCACCGTCCAGAGAGTGCTTTGCATTTTTATCATTCACACCTTCCCATGAAATGTACAGAACTTTTAAGTCAACAGCCTGAAGCATGAGCAGCTTCTGAAGTCGCAGCTTAGGAACTCATTTTTAATCCTGCTAAAGCAGAGCCTACCCTGCGCTGACAAAACGCAGCTAACTCAGGCCCAGCCAAAAGAATCACAAGCTGTGGAAATCTTTTACATGACATAAAGATGATGAACTGCATTGCAGCTGTGGTAGACTTCAGACCCATGTTGTTAATGACTATATAGCACATGTTTATGCAGTGACATAAAAGCAATTCATCAGCCCTCCCTGGACTTGATCGAATAGCTCAGTAAGCTTAGTGTGAATTTTTATAATCTGTTGTTGCTTTTGAAATGTTTTTCTTGAGATAGGGGAAAGAAATCAAGAGATTGAGGAGCTCTGAGAAGCATTCCTCATCTCCACAGAGGAAGAGACAGTTTCCTTCTAGCACAGCCAAGGCATAGGAAGTCACTAGTGTCCACAAATTCCTTACTGAGACACAAAGTCTGTTATCATAGATCGACACCTATAACTGATTCCACTGTCCAGAGCCACACATGAATTACTGCTGAGCTTAGGAAAGTTCCTGCATTTGTTTGGACAGCAGCTCATTTGCCACTGTCTTCTGGGCTATATTTCTCTTGAGGTATTTCAGATATGAAAATTGCCTTGCAAAATCAATCCTTTTTATTTTACAGGCCTGCATGAGAAGATTATATATCCATTAACTTTGTCATGCATCTCACCTGCTGTCCAAACAAAAAGGCCATTTCTCATTCTCTACTAAAGTTTTTCTAAGTACTTTTGATTTGAGCATCTTGACTTTGATTTACTGTCACTATTATATATAATTCCAACCCTAATTCCAGTGTGAAGTAAAAAGAGTCCTTATCAACAAGAAACTCCTTCATTATCTTTAAATACATACTTGCTATTATTTCAATTAATAATTATTCACCAGGGTAAATAAGACACAAACTGCAAAACTGGATTACCATAGGGAAATTTAACCTGAAATAGCCTGAATCTGATACTGTATCAACAGAGAGACAGCTTGGTTACAGCACTCCTCTTTTTTTTTTTTTTTTTTGTTTATGTGAGACCACAGAAATGCATTCATTACGTACACAATCATATCTGATAAGACTTAGAAAGGGGAGTTTACACAGCTGGGAGAAGTCACATCCAATAAAATACATAAGCAGCTGAATTAATATTCTTCCATCACCTTACTTGGTCCAAACCACTTGGTTTTTCTCTGCTGATCACCCTCTTTCGGATATAACCTGAAATATATTTAGGCCAAAAATGTCTGCTTCACTTGGGTTAGCCAGATTTCACTTTTTGAATTCTAATAATATGTATTTGGTAGAGTGTAAAGCACAAAATTCTGTCCAAGTCTTCATTAATCCAAGCTGTATCAGTGGTTTTTTATAAAAAGTTGTGACAGCCTAAATATATGGAAGGTGAGTTCTACAGTGACTTTTTCTAAACCAAATGAAAGAATGAGGCTGGTGAGGTCTCTGGCTTAAGAACTCTTCATTTTTTCCCATGTTAGGTGGTCTTAGAATCTAGGAAGTCCTCAAGGTTATACTCCAGCACATCCTTAGACTGCCATGGTTACAGCAACTCTATTGCTACAATGGGGACTAATGATACATTTAGCAGGTGAAAACTTCCTGCATTCCAACTATCTAAAAGGGAATTCTTTCTCCATTGACCACATATAATACAAAAAACTGATCAAACAGACAGCATCTGAAGTGGACTTTCATTTTCCAGCTGATTTCTCAGCAGACTGGAATTCATTCAATGACTGGAATTGGACAAAATAGGTGGAGGTATTTCAATAGCATGGATGAGTCCCATTGGGTAAAGTTGTACTGAGTCTGGCTTCCCCAGCCTGTACCCCTGGTTCTTCTGTTATTAACAGAAACCAGGGGCTGCAGACAGCACAACCACAAGCTTCAGCCTGGCCTGAAGTCAGGACACAGCCTGAGGTGCACAGCCATGCCCCAGGGATGTACTTCCCAGTTTCTAAGGTTATGCACCCATAAGACACATTCCCAGACAGATCCGTTAAGGAGATGGCTTCCATCTTCTGATGAAAGACTTCACCTGTCTTTGTTTCCAAGTTCTAATTCTTTCAGCTTTGGCCCTCAGCATCACAGCAGGCCTCAGTGTTATTGCTCTTCAGGACCAAGTATTTCAACAATGTGAATGAAGTTGCACAGAACCTCACAAATCTCTTCAAGTTAAGTTCTTAGACATGAACTGATAAAAATCAGAAATATAAACCCCAAAAATCAGGAAAACAACCCATTCCTTCAGTATATTAGAAGTTAGTAATTCATTATTTTTAATACTGAGAATAATGCAATCATGAGAAAAAGACATTTGCCTAGTCCTGTGAGCATTCACCGCTAGCAAAATTACTTAAATGGAAAGGAAAAAAAGAGATAACTGTGTACACAAAATTAGCACGAGAATTAGCAATCAACTGTAGTTCATACAAGGTTCTTAACAGATAGCATCATGTTTATTAATAAATGATGAACTGCTTAGTGGAGTTTTTGCTTAGTGATATCCCTATAATAACAGACACATGTTTTATTTATGTTTCAAGTTACATCCAAAATAAGCGAGACATTCAGATGTCAGATTCTCTCTAATATCTAAAGATTCTTTACCCCAAATTTAAACTTCCACTGATCTAGATGAGATAGCACTCCATCAAACCAAGGGGAATAATATGATGACTTCAGTCACTCTGCTCATCTTTGGGGATTTTTTTTCCTGTGATACAACAAAGCAAAAACTGCATTTCTTAAAGCTGGCTGCACTTTTCTCATAAGGATGATATTTTTTTCTCTGTGGGATACAGTCCTATTTGTGCAGCAGATTGTATTTTGACAGATGCAACTGTATCATAAAAAGGCCCTTAGCACTATGAGACTGGTAGCTCACAAACGTTCATGAGCTCCAGAATTTCTTAAAAAAATTCAATAACTAAAATATTTTTGAGAATGTAAAATGCCTGAAGGCCACTTACCTCCCCCACACCAGTCTGCAGAATTTTCAGTCCAGTTGTTTTTTCAAGCTTCTCTTTGTTTATGGCTGTAAGGAAAAATTAAGGTTGAGAGAGTTAAAGAAAAGCTGGAATATGTATGATTTTACAGCATTTCCCACCAACCTTCTTTCCTTCTTCAATATATTCATGACAGTTCCTACCTATTCCATCTATGGAATATCTTTCCCTGAGAGCAACTCTGCTAGTCAGTTTTTGAGCACATATTTATGTTATTAATTGCTCATTATTATGTGAAAAAGAAAGCCAAGCTAATTACATTTTACACAATATTACACACATTTAACACAGATGCACGATTTGTTTGGAAATTTCTTTTCTGAGGATACTTCCCTCTCCCTTGCATTGAAGAGCAGAGCAGTAGTTTACCATGAGAACAGCGCTGTCACTGTGTAGGACTTTTCACAATAGATACAGACTCTTATCTCACAGGTAAAATAAAGAGTTTATTTCACACCACCAGGATGCAATGCACTTTTTTTTTTTAAAATTTATCTTTTTCTCTTTATCAGCATCTATATCAGTAAAAGCATTACAAACTAAAATAAAAAAAAAAACAAAACAGCATAAAACAGTTAAATTAAGGTGATAATCACTAAGACTACAATAATACTTGCAACCCAAACACGCTTAGGGCATGAGCTTGAGCACTGTTGTACAATTGCCTGCTCTCCTAAACCTGTGGTGTGATATGATTTTGGCCTGTGCCTGTTAGAAGCCTCAACAAAACAGTGCTCAACCACAGTTCTGGGACAAGTATGAGATTATTCCTTGCAGGGTGTATTGGTGATGCCACCCCATTCTGGATGGGAAGATTTTAACCTTCTAGATGCAAACTTTGTCAGTTGGACTTGTGGCCAAAACCCAGGCACCTGGCTTGATTTATTTATGAGGAGCAACGAAGCCTTGCAGCCTTGTTAACCTCTCCTTCCTTTAGCTGCCAGTAATCCAAGTGAGTCATCTGGGTTCTCTCTGCTGCCTTTGGAAAGGGATGCACATTTAATGTGGTGAGTCATCCCACACATCTTACACATATCTGCAGGCACCTACCTCTTATCTTTGGTTATGAACAAAATTTGAAAGATGCAGCTTCTCAATTTTGGTTGCCTAAAGCAAGCCTTCCAGTCAGAAAGGTCAAGAAGTACTAGGACATACTGCACACTGTAAATTTACATGAAAATACTTAGGGGCATTAATATTTTTTTTTTCATTTGTGAAGAATTCTCTTTAATTGTTGCCATTTGAAATGTTCAAAACAGCTCAGATTGCAGCAGACATTTCTTGAAGTAAGGTTATTGTGAACTGATACTTTATTGAGTTTGTCCAAAGTGTAACACAAATGACACTTATTCCAGAGGTAAGGGGGAATCATTAGGCTCCATCTCACCACTTACAGAAAGATTTTTGTAAGAGTTTTGACATGCAAAGGCTCAAGAAGTTACACCTCTAGCAATTCAAACACACAAAAGCTTTTCTGCCTTCCACAAGGGTTGAATATTGCCCTAAATTTAAACATTGAAGAAAGCTCTGTACACCTTTTAGACCCAGACACTTTTATTTTTCCATCTTTTCAATATGCTACTGATGAAGCAGAGAGGAACATGGAGTCCCAAGCTAAGAAAACTTAAATGCATGTTTTGCTGAATGACAACCTAAAACCTGCATGCAATACTCACATCCTGAACACCTGTGCTGTGCTTTACACATTCACAAACACATTTATTCCACCCAGAGCCAAAGGGACCATGTGAAGGTGAGTTGACTGAAAAATGAGATTTGAGACCATGTTTTGCAGTGTTGTATATTTTGTGCAGTATGAATTTCCAAAAAAACCAGTAAATTTTTGCAAAGGTATGTGTGCCATGCTACCACACTGACCACCTCACATCCAGCAAACATATTAAAGGCAGATTTCTACCAAGTGCAAAAATGTAGATTTATAAAATGAGAAAGTTCCACGGCTTCCTTCAAAGAAACTGAATGGTCCAACAAATGATTCTTTGGCAGCTTAGGATAAAGAAAGCTGCACAGCAGAGTGGCTGCAAAAGAAATGGCTATAAGTTAACAACAAAGCTCAAATCCCACTGTGTAATTTCTTGCCACATGAACAGTTAATAGAAAATATTGGGTCTGCTGAATCGCTGAATTTTATAATTACTATTACAGATTTGACCTCCTTTTCATAGGTTTCCTGCAGACATTAATTATTGAAGCTTTGATATTAAAAAACAACAACAAAAAGCTTTATTTAATACCTCTGCTTTCCCCCTTGATACTGGCTGAAGCACAAAGGACAGGTCTGACAGCCATGCTAACTCAAACCCTGCCAAAATTAGGAGGCATGAAGGCACGAGGTGTTATTGATTAAATCATAACCGGAAAATGGTCAAGCCCAGGCTCTGTCAGACTGTGGAGAGAGACACAGCCGACAGTCTCTGCCGTGCTCACTCCAGGCGTGTACAGGAGAAGAATTTCAGCTAACCTTGAACTCCACAAGCTGCCCAGGAAGGTCAAGAAATTCTGTCAAAAATGGTGCTGAAGCTGAAGCAGCAACTACATATCAAGCAGCTGCTTCAAGCTGAGGCATGGTGAATACAGCCACTTAACATTTTCTATGCGGAACCATAATGGAGAATTTAAGACAAGAAGACACAGTCAATATAGATGGATGGAAGACATGGTGGGAAAAAAAATGTATTCAGATATTAAGAACAAGCTACTAATTCTCTGAAGATTGGCCCAGATTTTTGAAAATATTTTAGTGTACTAACTGCTAGCTTTTATTCAAATGTCAGTATACAGCAGCTGATGTTTCAGTTGAAAATTTTATGAAAGTGGAAATTACAATTCTGGGTAACACGGTATATTGCACATTTCATCAGTTATTTTTATGGCCACAATCTAAAGTCCTATAATACTAATGGAGAACTGACAAACTCATTGGTAAAGAGGCATAATAAGAACAGCTATTAAAAAAAAAAAAAAAAGAAAAAAAAAAAAAAAAAAGAAAAAAAAAGAAAAAAAAAAGAAAAAAAATACCCCAACAAAATCCCCCTCAAACCAGTTAGCAACATATAAATTCATTTTTTAATCTCCCATTGAAACAAAAACAGCTTCCAAACACACAAAAAGGGAGGCCTTTAAATTAAATTCACTAGATGAAGGATATGCAAATTACCTGAAGAAGCAGAGGCCTATAATGTTCTCAAAATTCTGCAATAGCCTATTTAATTAGTATTTTAATTTATCAGAATAATTCTTTGCACTTGACAATTTATGCAGTATTCCATATAATTAAGCACGTAGCTACAGTGGAATAATTTTGCCTACTCTCTGTATACCAGTTATTTTAACCTGAAAGAATCTGTGGATGTCTCTTCTGTGATCTAAATTACAATGGGGACAATTTAATGGCTTTGCTCTATTAGAGAGCATGATGAGGGTGTTACTGAGTGTTTAAGGGTAGGGATTGTCACTGCTCAGTCTTCACGAACCTGAGGGAGGTCTGATGTGTTTTCTGAGGGCAAACATTTATTTCCTTTAGCAAAGTTATCTGTCAGTGGCACGGTCAGGAATTGGAGTGTGCAGCTTTGGCTGGTTTAACCTCGGAGTCCATCAGTTATTAGAAGGAGCAAGTTATGGAGGGCTCTGAGCAGAGCTCCAGTCTCATTACCACACTTCTGGAAAAAGGTTTTCCATCAAGCAGGCTGCCAGGCAGAGCTGCAGCCTCCAGCTGGCCCATGGGAGCACACACTGGCACCAGTGAGGGAAAGGGAACCAGGAAAAGGGTTTCAGCAGGAAGCCTCCCCAGTTTGTCTTCCAGGCTGCTGCAGGATTTACCTGCCACTAAGTAGAAACCTCCCTTAAACATGAAAAATGTTTCTGGGAAGATGGCATCAGTCACAAGGAAAGCTTGATTTTTGGTGTGTATCTGACTTTGAGTGTGTGTTGTATTTAATTGAATGTAGGGAAAAAAAGTACTTATGGGCATATGATTCCCCTGACCTCTATTACCTGCCCATTTTAGAGTGAGCCGATTCATGTTCTAGACTTGCTAACTACATTGACTGGACCTCCAGTCAATAAATTGAGGGCAACTAATTCAGATTTACTGTAGGCTGTCAGAGGAATTCTACAACCACTGTTTTCTTCCCATCAGCTTGTTGCCGAGATCCTTTCAAAGAGCCACATTTAGAAGAATTTAATTTATTTTCCTCTCTGAGAAAAGGAAAGAGAAAAAGAGGAAGGGAATTCCAGAGAGATGGTGCTTATTACAGTTTTTAGCTTGTTAACAAGTATCTCTAAGACAAGAAAATATTACATTTATTTACATTATTAGATTTTTCTTTCTCTTCCCCTACAAGGAACCCTTGAATATTTGGAAAGCTTCTTCATAGCATGGTTCAAGAGAGAGTGCCTTTGTCTTTGGCAGGGCCAAGCACTGTGCCATGCATATACACAGCAAGTCAAAAGCACAACATGGAATATTCAAAATGCATCAGCTCAGAACTAGAATGACCAACTCAAGTGGCCAGATAATGTGAAAAGAAGGGTGCCTGTACTAAATTTTACAACGCAATTAGGGAGGGACAAGTACACAAGCAGCAGGCAGAAGGTGTTTTGTCTTCCAATCTTTACAGGGTGATGGCACAAGATAGCTGCTTCATGTGTAATTTTAATTTAACTGGCAGCCAGGCCTGGAATGGAAATGGTTGCAGAAAAGTCAAAGCCACATCGCTGTGCTAGCAACAGCCTGCTAAAATACTATGTCATATTCAATTTTCAAGTCATTTTTCAAGTGATTTTAATTAGATATTGTTTCAATCTCATGTGCATTAATTTAATTTCTGATATCAACATTTCAGCTTTCAATCTGTTCAGATGCAGTACCTTGCTGCCTGGAGTAATTTAAAATATTGTTTGCATCTCCAGCAATTTTGAGAGCAAACATCCTTTACAACCTACTCTAGTCAATAAAACCAGCAGATGGAAATTCAGACCATGCTCACCACTCCCTGTGCACCTTTGAGTTCTCACAGATTTTGGTGAGAGGCAGCTAAACCTCCACGCTCACAATCAAGGAATTTTCCACCTCTGTTTGTCTTTAATTCTGTACAAAAAATACACACAAAATCCCTTTGTCGGGGAAATAGCAACACTGCATGTTTCCCTAAGAAGGAAATTGGGCCATACTTGAATAGGTGTCAGGAGCTGTATATTTTTTAAACTTATTCACTGAAACAATGTCACTTTTCCCACTCTAAACCATCTACCTCTTACACCCATGCCCAGGTAATATTCAAGGATAGAGCAGCAATGATTTTATACAGCAGGACCTCAGGTACCTATGTCTTTGCATAGATTAGAGATGTGTTTTAAACACATTCTTTCTGCATGACTGCTTGTATTGGCTTATTTCCACTTCTTCAATAAATAACTACTCAATTGTATGTCTCCCTTTAACTTTCCTTTAAAATGAGCACACTGCTATTCCAAAATCTGATATTTTAATTGTAGAAAAGGAGCTTGGGATGTATGAAATATTTTTTTTTTATTATTTCTCTGGAGCTTTTGTGCTTCATGATGGGATCCATCTCTACAAACTTTTCTGTCTCAACTAAGAAATCAGTCACATTCCATGCCTGGTCAAGAGAAGTAAATAGTTACCACCAAAGATTTACTTATTCCATCCTGAGATTGGTATCGTTTATTTATGATATATATATATATGTATATAAATATATTCCTGGAAATGCCTGCTGTATCAACCAAACCTATTTTTTTCCATAGGCATTCGCTTGTAAGAAACACATATAGACAAGCTCCAAAATATTTCAGCAGTAAAAAATTTCAATAGACAATGCCATGGCTCCAGAGAGGGATTTTCAAGGTGTGGTGTGAGGATGCTTAAGTTTCTGAAGAATGAACAAACCCAGGTTATATGAACTAGAACTGTGTCTTGGGTTATGGAACCAAAAATGTGTATTCTATTTCATTTGCTGAAAGCAGTTGGGGAGATATTTTTTCTTTATCTCTTGTAACTCTGGGGGGAGGGGGCAGGTGCCTTCTGATAATGGGCCAGCTGTTCAAACCAGGTGGGGCAGTGTTCCTTATGTCTTTTCACAATGGGCCATTAAGAATCCCTAAGCTGTTCTCCTCCCCAAGCTGTTATTCTCCCCAAGCTTGTCCCATTGTGAGATGCTCCACCCAGTGGGGGGAGCCAACCATTCCTACCTAAATAAAAACTGAGACACAGGAACACAAAGGTATCTGGTTTCACGCGATTCCTGGAGGAAGACTGGATCTTTCTCACCCACTGGACCCTTTTCTACAGGATCATCTCTACTCCAACAGAACCACATCTGCCACTCCAGGAGTGGACTTTTGGACTGCTTCCAACACCCTGACCAACAGGGTGTCAGGTTATTCCCTCTGACTCTGTCAGGGTTTTTCCAGGATTGTTGTTTGTTTGGTTGGGTGGTTTTGTTTTCTACTACATTTGTATTGTTAATATTCTTAGTAAAGAACTGTTATTCCTATTCCCAAATCTTTGCCTGAAAGCCCTTAATTGTAAAATTATAATTTGGAGGGGGTGAAGGGTTTATATTCTCCATTCCAAGGGAAACTCCAGCTTTCCCTGTCAGATACCTGTCTTTCCAAACCAAGACAAACTGTAGGAATGAAAAATGTTTATCCTAAATACTTATTTTTGGCAGAGCTTCAAGAACCTATTATCAAAAATATTCTCTTAAACAATATAAGCAGACTGGTGTCCATCAAAAGAAGAGTTTTGAGGAATAACAAAAATAACCATGCTCTGGATATGTATCTTTTGTTATATGTTGTATGTATGCATATGTGTGTGTTTATATGTATATATGTGTTGTTATATGTTGTATATGCTTTAGAAACACAAAATATATTTCAATAAATGCTTAACAATGACAATTTTTAACACTGCTGACCATTTTAACAGTGACAATTCAATGCTGCACATTACTTGACTGAGTGCAGTGCATGTATGTGTAACAACTCGCTTGCATACTTAAAACACTTATTCATTATTTATAGCAAAAGTTGTACCAATTCAGCCAGTGTTAGCAGAAAATGAAAAAAAAGAAGTGTCATTCCACTTTTCACATCAAAATTTGTTCACATAAATATTCCTTGACAAGTTTCAGCTCTGAATAGAAAATTCAGATGTAACAAATTGCAGGATGTTGAGCTGAAACTGGAGCAGAGCAGGTTCAGGCAGACCAAAGTGCTGTGACTACCAGTGCAGTGTTTCCCTGCAGTTATTTCTGGGTGATTGCTAATGTCTACATCAACTATTAATTGTCCTTTTTGAAGTCCCACTTAGCTCAATGTCAAAGTTCATCATCGTATCTCCAACCTTAACGTTTAAAAACCAGAAAGCAGGATTTGTGGTCCCAGGGGATGGATGGGTGGGCAAGAAAGACCCCTGGACCTTTCTTAGCCCTTCCCATGAGGAGCACTCTTGGCCTCCTCACCTTGACCACACTGTGAAAAGCAACAGTCCATAAGACAAGCATAAGGCTACAGGTTTTTTCTTTTAAATAGACAAGTTTTGGGGATAACAGCATAAAAGAACAGGTTTCCTGCCTTGTTTTATTTATAGTCAAAATTTCATCAGATTGCTTTAATCATCTCGGGCTGAAAATACTACCAAAAAAAAAAAAAAAAAAAAATCAAGCAGATAATAGCAGTAATTCAGCTTTTCAGGATTTGCTAATATTCTACTTTTGTATCTGCTTTTTCCTTCTATTTGAATAGTCTCTCCTTCCATATAACTCATTTTGATCTCTCAGGATATCCATTGCATTTCCTCTTTGTGATTAATTATTTTTAAATAAGCAGAAAGAACCACTGAAATCATCCAGAGGTTGATACTGATCGTCATAGCTTTGTAGAAATCTAGGAAACCCTGTTATCCGGAACTTAACTGACCCTCTGTGGTTTCTTTAGAATACATGATGTGTTACTGGGGCAAAGGAAAGGACAAAACCATCTCTCCAGAAGTCTACAAGATACTTTCTTTTATTTTTTATTTTATTCTTTCCATTATTTTTTAACACAAAGGAAACGGATAGACTCAGGAAAACAAATCCAAGAATAGTTGTTGCACTTTTAAAGCAATCCACTCCTCCCTAGGGTATCCCTGGAAAGTACACTGACCCTCTTTCATAATATAATACATAATATTTTAAAATATCCATATTAGCATCTAATTATTAATCCTTATCTTTGTTATGCTCTACTTTTTTAGCATTCTCTTGCTTGCACCATTTTGAATCTTAGCCTGAAACAGTAAGAAATGTATGAATTATTCTTACACTTATTTAAAATCTGTCAAAATCTTTGGATGGACACTGTGGTGTATTTGCACTGGTTTATGAAAAATTTAACAGACACTACCACTAATTCTCAGCATGCCAAATGTTATTTTTAATAAATACACATTCAAGAACTGTCATTTTTTTCCCAGTCATTTCCTCAGTTAATAAAACAGCACCCTGTAGGTTCATTTCTTTAATGATCCAAAACACAACTTCGAGACATGTTATTTGTTATTCATCTACAACTACACTTAATGTCATCCTCGTGGCACAAATGTAACAAGACTGAGTCACAAAAACATTAGCAATATTTCAACTGACTGGCCCACTAAATCATGAATAGCACAGCTAATGCACAAGGTCATTCACTAGCAAAATCTATTTGCTGTGCCACAGAATAAAATGAAAATATTTATTACCAAGGATGCCACTAGTAACAAGAGTCACAATAAAGCTTTCAGATGAGAGTGAATAGGGACAATGTTAACTTGCCCATTGTTTTTCAGAACAGTTTTTCATAATTCTGCTTTCATGAAAATTCTGGAGGCTACTTCACTACCTTTAAAAAGAATTCTTGAAAATCAGCAAAAATGGAAAAACCCTTATATATTTCAGAAATACAGGCCAAACACTTTTTGAAAAATATAAACTTTAATCATGTAAAAAAACCCTGTTATTTTTATCCTTGGATGGGTGAAGTGCAAAATAAGGAAGATAAATGCTTGCCTACAGAGATAACTGTGTCCTAAATGCATTTACAGGATTTGAATGTGCCTGTGTCTGCAGGTATGCACATTTGATGGGAATGAGGAGAAGGATATAACAGAAAAGATCTGAGTGTGTGAAGGATGGCTGCTTTGCAGTACTCAAAGTATTATGATTATTACAACCTCACCTACAATGCTTTTCATGGCCAGAATCACTGTGCCAAAGGCACTGTGTAAACATGCTACTAAAAGGTGGTTCCTGTGCAAAAGAACTTATATCTACCAAATGAGTGGAGACAGTAATTGGCAGCAGAGGGGTAGAGATAACAAGGAATGGATATTAGGCAAGGGAACAGCAGAATGCCAAAGCTGCCTCCATCCACACAACATTCTTTCTCATATTTTTTGGCATGGGAAGTGATGTGTTCAGCTAAGCCTTATAAATCCTTTAAAAGCTGCAGCACTTTCACTGTTTCACTGTTAGGGGCAGAAGAGACTTATTGGCAGGGATTAAAATAAGGAGAAATGGCAGGAAAGGACACTGATCAGCTCTCCCAGAAGTGCTGGAAGCAAAGGCAAAGCTTTCCATCCTGTAAATGGTGTGATGGAGAGGCCTCTGCTTTGTGGTAGGTTTAACCCAGTGCTCACTGGAATCAGTTTCTGCTGGCACCATCCCTCCTTTAACAACTCTATGGAAACTTGTTTTAGGACATCTCTTCAAAGTGTAGAAAAGGCTGCCTGGGCTGTGCCACTCCCCATGGGGCCAGTTCCATTTGAGAAGGTTATAAATGTGGTTATAAACCTCTCATTGGGCAAAGTGCAGTTCTGTGTCCCAGAACTCCGTGGACTTTGTGTGAGAATCCTACATCCCAAAAGAAAAGCATTTTGTTATACTGCGTTTTTAAAAAGAAATCACAAGCAACTGCAGAAATATTTAAACTAAACAAGACAGGTGAATTGACAGTGAGAGGCTGTGGACTAATGCTGTGAATCAGGAGTCTGCCCTGCTGATAAAACTGTTCACTGTCCATCAAAATGCCAGCTACACCCTCTTATGAGTAGCCCCTTATCCTTCATATTTTCAAAATGTGCATCATTAGCAAAAAAACCTGCTATTTAAACTAGTTGAGCCTACTTGGTAAATTTTGACTGACATGGTTTAGGGAGTGACCACAGGAACAGTTCCACCAGCAGACACATGACAGCAGTAACCTCTCTCAAGGGTATGATAACCTCTTTCATTGGCGCTGATACATTCAAAAGGAGACATTGGCCCACCGCCTTTATAAGACTGTCAGACTTGTATGGATTATGCAATTTAACACATAGGAATCATTACTGCATACAATTTTCAAGAAATGTAAATGAAATGCCTATCTGCTTTATGCATACATGGCCACAGGTCACTATTACAGTGCCAGCAATTTCAAGCAATTTCTGCATGCTATTTAAAAAAAAAAAAAAAAAAAAAAAAAAAAAATTAGCACAATAGCATCCTTATGGGGTGAAAAACTATAGGACAGTTAAAAGCTCAATGAAACATTTTCTGATTTTCTGATTTCTGTCTGACTGCTGTGTTTGTCTGGCAGACACTGTCATACCAAGACAAGCTGTAAAGTACCCCAAAGACTGTGAATAAAGCCGTGTTTTTGCCTCCCTGGCGCTGTGGCCATAGCACAGGTTTGTTTCCAGAGTTTCTCCTTCATGGAAATACATGGAAACTAGGCTTAAAAGAAACATTTGCTACTGAAAAAGAAACGTGGCTATTGCAAGAGCCATATAGATAATGACTTCCTTGGGAAATAATTTTGTGAGAAAGCGGTGTGCGTATTTCCTGACCCTCTCACTTTTGTAGACTGCTGGATCCATGACTGATTTCTAAAGGAGAGCATGCAGTTGTGAAGGCATTTTAAAATTCCTTTATATATCTATATCATCTGTATCTATATCTACATACCTATATATCTATATTGCACACCAGAGCCCTGTACTTTATGAATAAATACAATAATCTACACATACACACGTAATATGCATGTCTCAATATAAGATGCATACATATAGCTTATTCCACACTCTACTCTTCAAAAAGGAATGCAGAACTGTAGTATAAACATAAATTAAGTATGAGGTATACATCTCTACCCATCAAGATTAATGTATATTATTATCCCTTGACCCCTTCTTAATGTTCCATTTTACCACGTTTCTAAAATATTTATACCATACAGGGTGTTAAATTATAGCAATTAAGACCATAGTATGGTTTTATTAATATTTCATCAAGAATGTTTCATAATTTGAATTTCCTTGGTGTCCTTCTGTTGCTTTGCTGAACACTGGGAATGAAGGGCATTTCTCTCTGGTTCTTTTTTGCAGAACTTTACCAGCATTTTGCTTTATTTAGCCAGATGCAGAGCTTTGCAGCTACTGCCTCTTTACCTGGTGATTCATGTAACAGTCTCAGGTTTGTTATGGCCAGTTCTGTGTCTCCAACAAAATAAAGACATCAGCAAACCAGAGATGATTCAGAGAAAGGCCACTAAAGGGACTGGAACATGCATGCAAGAAGAGGCTGAGTCTCATGGGTTTGTTCAGCCTGGGGAAGAGAAGCCTAAATGATAATTTAACTGCTGCTGGGCAAAATTATAAAAAAGATGAAGCCAGAATTTTGCAGAGATTTGCAGGACTTGAGGCAAATTACTACCGAGGACATTCTGGTTGGACAGAAGGCAAACCCAATTTTCTTAGTAGGTGATGAATAAGCCCTGGGACAGGCTGCCACAAGAAGCTGTAGAATTCATTGATATTTTCACAATTCAAGAAGAAAAATTTCAGATTTAGCACTTCTTAAGACCAGTTGTTGGAC
Organism: Phylloscopus collybita; assembly: GCA_027886175.1. NCBI lineage: Eukaryota > Metazoa > Chordata > Aves > Passeriformes > Phylloscopidae > Phylloscopus > Phylloscopus collybita. Next base: position 7,840,682 of record JAJNNQ010000002.1, read on the forward strand.
CCAATGACCTCCAGAGGTCCCTTCTGCCTTCAGTTTTTCTGTGATTATAAATACATATGTATAAAACACCATTAAAGACAATGATTTGTCACAAGAAACTGTAGGATTTCATCCCAACGTTTCTGAAGTACTGACAAACTCTTCCTTGAAATAGATACTACATGCTTTTTTGAGGAAAGGCTCCTGTCCTCAAAAGTACCATCCTGTGTCAGATCTGGGATCAGCAAAGCATTTTTATTTCTGGATCAGTTTGTTCTTATGCAGCCAGGCATGTTCAGCTGATGAATCACAACCCAAAAGCACTGGAGTGAAGAAGTGAAAAATTTGGGAAAACTCAAAACCAGCTAATATTTGGGGCACGCAAATCTTCATGGTCATCCCAGCAGAGCTGAACTAGGTTATGACAGCAAAACTGGAGACATTGCAAGGATTAAAAATTGGAATATTACCTGAATAGTGAAAAAAATAAAAGGAAAGATTTATAGAGAAAAGAAAGATCTCTTCTTGAAGCAGTGTAGTGTCACTGCATAAATGGCAGGTGGTTAAAGGACACAGTGAGTTTTATCTCAGTCAAAGCCCAAGGCAGACAGACACCAAGGGAGAGGAGAAAGAGAGATGGACCCAAGAAAACACAGAGGGAGGGGGGTAAGGAAAAAATACTCAGGGCTTCAGATTAGGTTTGGCTACTCCCTACACTTTCCAATCTGTAATTCAAAGGTGGTTTCCAAATGTACTTTTAGACATCTGAAAATTAGGCATTTAGCTAAAATTTCTTTGCTACTTCCCTTATAGCTGATAGAGGCACTTCCAGAGAGCACTTCACCCTCTCTGAGAAAGACATAATTCACATACAAACACAATGTCACCGTCCATTTGACATGCAGCCATGAGACCACAAAAGCAGTTGGGGGTTGATGCAAAGACTCCAGGAATTGGCTTTCATGATACAGAAGTAGGCAGGTGATCTTTCAAGGAAGGGGCATATCAAATTAATGGGAAGAAAATCGACATGCAAAGAAGGGGAAATCTAACTACAGGCTGAGTCACCCAGACTACAACAATTTTAGAGTTGTGTTTTCCCATGATTCTGAAAGTGCAATTTCAAACAAGTAATTTTGGATTTTCTCCTTAAAAAAAAACCAAACCAAAACCAAAACCAAAACCAAAACCAACAACAGTACTTTTTCTCCATTCATATACTTTTTAATTTTATATGGTCTAGAATATAATATGATAGTGAGTAATACTAGCAAAGAGTGATAACATTGACCTGGAAAAAATCCAAGTGAGAGAATAGAAGATTTGAAATGATAGTTGTAAAATATTTCATTAATTTCAAAATATCAAGAATGTTTTTTACTAAGTATGGATTACAGCATCTTATTTTTGTTTTATGAATGATTAAAATGCTTTTTTTGTACTGCAATTATGTTACAAAAGACTTTAATATATGAGTCGTTTCATTCAGTACTCGCAGTCTGTTTTGAAACTAATTGAATGTTAAAGTTTTTGTATTTCCACTGTGGGTGAAAAAAAAAAAAGGCAGAATTACGTGTATTACAAGAATCAGTTTTGATTGATAAGATGTACAAAAAACTTTCTACCCCATAAAATTTGCTGAACAGACAAAGTTGACAAATTATCTGGAGGAACAAGTACCTCCAGGGTTATGCTGAAAGGATTTGGTTGTTGTGGGAATTCATACAAATGGGGACCCCAGAAAAAGAGCAGTTCTCTGTATTACATTGTCACATCACAGGAAGGCTTGATGCTCCTTCAGGTAACATTGTGCCAAATATAAAAAATGAACAATTTCAAGCAATTACTTGCACCAAAGGTTGAATGAGAAGCTGAATGTCCTGCTGCCTTATAAGTGGGCATAGGAAGGAGAAAGGAGGATTGTTTTTCAGGTGTTTTTGATGGCTGAGATGAAGGCAAGATAATTTACAGATTGCTCCATCTCTTTTTGATGGCTAATTTAATTAGAAATTCTGTAATTTTGTATCTTGATAATTCCTTGGGTCAAGGTAGAAACGCAAATCCTACAAAAACTCATCCTTAATGGATAAAAACACCGAGGTCCTGTCAATACAGATAAATGTAGGATGGAATTATATGTAAGGTGTATGTGTTTCGTGTGTATGATGTATGGTGCTGCAATAGACTTGCATGTATTTGAATATTCATTAGATCTTCAATATCTTGTGAAACAAAATGCAATAAAGGAAGAAAGATAAACAGAGATAACAGGGAGAAGATGCATCTCTTTCATTTCCCTAATTTCACAGTGTATAATGATCTACCCATCTATTTTCTTATTTAAAAATATCAACAAGATGTTTGGTATTATAAATTACATTAAATAATAGACATTAATAATGCATTATACTCTTGAATCAATTACAATCTTTAAATTAAATCCAAATATATTAATACTTAAATAATAATTAATATAAAATTAACTTTTAAATATAGCACTGTATTACTTGGTGGAAATTATATTAGTAGTTAGAATACTTTAAGGACATAAGCCTATCTAAATCAAATTACAGGCACTGCTGACGATTCATTAAAAGGAATTAGAATATACCATCTATTAGATAATTGCAACATATAATTCCATTATTCTATAGATCATAGTATGGCATCCACCTCATACTTTTAAACTGCCACACTACTACTTGTGCAATTTTACTGTGTAGTGTGCCACACTTTAAAATAATTTCAACAGCAGTAGCTCTAAAGGAAAACAGCAATTTTATAAAGCCTAATACATCTGAAGGGGAGAGCACTCAGAGTATCTAAATATGTTTTCTATGCACAGTTTGAACTGCAGTTGTTCAAAGTGAAGCGTTGCCTTTGGTGTGGAACATGAAGTACTTGGGAGAGAAGAGCAGAGCGGCATCAAAGGAGGCCCCACCATCTGATGCCACGGAATGCATGTATTGATTTCATATTTTGAAAGGCTTCCTCTACCTTGAATACTTTGCAGATCCAATGAAAGTCTGAACTGACCCCAATGAATTTAAATCCTCCTCTAAGTAAAGTGTAGTATTTGAGAAGGACATACAAGTTATTCTATTATTGGCCTTGTTATCAGCAAGCATGGTAGTAATTCAGAGACAAATATATGACACATTGGGCTTTTGGACCAGAGAGATGACAAAAATTACAAATATTACTTGTATTTACAATTGTCAGTAGACTGTGAAGAAGAAGCTACTTCCAAGTATCTTTTATAAGGTAGGCAGAGGTTGCTTTTTTAACAACTAATTAAGTTAAAATACTTAAATAGTCAATTTTTTCTGATCAGTTAATATTATATAATATGTTTTCAGCCTTCAACAAGTCACAAAGCAATTAAAGTGACTTTTGAATTTGACTTTGGCATTAGGTCTTTTTCAACTTGCAGCTTTTAATTTTATACACTCTTTAGTTTAATTGTTAATTAATAGTGACTTTTAAAAGGACCATGATAATTTTTTTACTTGTAACATAATCAAGACATTCTTATCATAATCAAGATGCTGATCCCATTTTAAACCTGGGTGCTAGACAATCTCCTATGTGAAGACACTCCCAGTAAGGAAGGGAACACTGCACATATGTTAAACAACTTATTTTTTTGAGAACTAGAGAAAGTGGTTTTATGAAAAGTGAAAACAAAATCAGTAGATAACTGTCTTTCACTTCCATTATTAGGTTTTGCTTCAAATTTGTTTTAAAATACCTGTTTCTAATGAACACAATTCTTCCCATTGCTCATGTAATCAGCACCTGACCCACAGTCAAGCTCCCTGGCACAGTCTAGAGCACATACTTGAGGCAACCTAAGATGTTGCTAATAAAAATTGCAGCTGGTACTCCTCTCACAGAAATTACTGCTCTAGAGCAGAATCTGTGTTTGTGTCTGGGCTGCCAAGGTGGAATGCTGCATCTTGGCACGCTCTGCTCTCCCTGGGCCTGGCAGTGACAAGGGACAGCTGGACACATGCCCCAGTCTGTTGAGCTGCCATGGCAATGATAGCCCTTGGCAAAATGAACGAGTAGGAGCCATACATAACACTTCCCATTTTGCAGCTAAAGCTATCAGAGCATGTCTGCCTCTTCCTGTTGCTGAAGCCATCCCTGTGCATCCCTGCATCTCAATACAGCCCAATTAATCTCACTTTACTTAGAATTCAACTCTGAAAAAAGCATATTTTCCCTACTGAGCTTGCATTTTTTTCCTGTTGTTTGAGCACTCATGAACTAGGCACAGTGCTGGTTACTTGGCTGATGATGGCAAAGGTGTTTGAACAATTTTTTGGTTATAGTCATAGTATAAAACAGTCATAGTATAAAATATATAAATATGAATTCATACAAAATTCTTGTATGCCTTTGCAAGTTGTCTCCAACATCTTGATCTTATGTCAGACTTCATCTGAAGAACAGTTTTCTGTGCATGACTCTTAGGTCATAACTCAGAAGTTCACCCAGGGCTGAAACTTGGAGTGAGCTCGTAACCACCTCACTGATTTCACTGCCATGCTCCATATCAGTGCTATCAAGGGGGAACCATACCCTGTTGATTTTATAGGGTCACAGTTTCATGGGAGTTTAACTCCCTCAAAATATAACTGCTGTGCATCAATTTCAGCTAGACATAGAAGTCATATCAAGCTGCTTCTGCTTTGTGACTGGAAAGAGATTGCATAATACAGACACATTCCCTTTAGACAGAAATACCTGCGTCAGTAAAAGTCTTTGTCTTCCATATAAGGCAGGAAAGTTGTGAAAGAGTGAGATAAAAGTGATTTGTGTAAGTCACCAAGCAGCCTCCTGCCAAAAGCAGAACCCCTCAATATCCTGTCAGCAATGAAAAAATATAATATTTCTAAAAATACTCCTAGTTTAATATGTCCACTCCAGCATGGAACCTGTAATCAAACACTCCCAGGGGTGCAGATTAAAAATAAATAAGTGAAAGTAAATTAAAAGTATAGCACTAAAGAAATCAGCTGGGCTAAATATTTTTTTTTTTTTTTTCTTTTTACCCTCAGCTTTTTTCCAAAGAAAGGTAAGAAAATTTTCTGTGGGAAAAAGAGAAAACACCCTTGGGAAAACAGCAGCAATCAGTGCACAATAAAATAACAGATTAAGTGAAAGATTCTTTATTATAAATACATCTAACAATTCATTGTACTTGATACTTTGGCCCATTTAAAAATGAGCTGATAAAGCAACATTATTTCTTAGAGTGATAACCAGCCTATTGGATTTCAGAGAGGTCAGAGGCTTCCTTGTTTATTTAGCTGAAGTAGTCTTTTAGCTCTCTGATCTCCTCAGTCTGTCATTATTATTAGTCTTCCTTGAGTTCTGCTTTTCAAATACCTTGTCTCCAGCTCACTTTGCATTTCCTATTCAGCAATTTAACCCTACAGACAGTTTATAAAACAAGATAAAAATCCATAAATTAGGCGTCCATGGGTGCCTGTGCCCTATATCTTTGTCAAGGATGATCACAATCAAACGCTTGTTTCTCGAGACAGCCTGTCAGCAAGCACAATTACAGGTTTTCAACTTGCCCTGCCGTAGCACAAGGCAGGAGACTTGTGTAGCAAGGGAAATAGCTTCATATCATTCTTCACCTGTCTTTTCTGTCTCTTTTCTTACTTCTACTTATTTTCTTTACAGATTGTCATCGATACTTTTTTGAGAAACTATGACTTTATTAACAGTGCAATATTATTAATTTATATTCCTGTACAGGCACAGTTATTTCAGAGACAGTGTAAAAAAAAAAAAAAAAAGGAGATTTTAATCCAGGGACTTTGGCAGCTCTGCCATGTCATCACAGCAGCCTGGGGAGGCCAATGAGAGGCACAGGTCCAATGTGCCACAGCTAAACTGTGAGCATCACCCTCACTAGTGCAAAGCCTTTGAAACACGGAACACTGACATCCTCAGGATCCTTTATTTCTAGAGCTGAAGGGAAAATCCTTACACTATTGAGTAGAGCAGAAATTTTGCCATGGACTTCACTGAAATCCTAATTGTGTAGTGGTTTTCTTCATTTTCTTTTTTTTTTTTTTTTTTTTTTTTTTTTTTTTAATTTTCTTTTTTTTTTTTTTTTTTACAGTTGAAGAAGATATGCTAATGACTGAGAATGTGACTTACAGCTATGACTCCTGGCCCTTGGACAATAGGAATAGTGTGTTCAGAAACATCTTTCCTGTGAGTAGTTTTTGGATTAATGCTGTGGACTACTCATCATCTGAAACAGCACCTATTATAACAAACTCCAAATTGTGCTCTATTGAACAAGGAAAAATGATAATGCTGTATTAAAAAGCCTGTACACCTGTCATGGTTTTGGAACTCCCAGGTTTAATGCTCCCACTGAAACTGTGCTGCCAGTTGCTTGCTCCCCCTTCCCTTCCCTTCCCTTCCCTTCCCTTCCCTTCCCTTCCCTTCCCTTCCCTTCCCTTCCCTTCCCTTCCCTTCCCTTCCCTTCCCTTCCCTTCCCTTCCCTTCCCTTCCCTTCCCTTCCCTTCCCTTCCCTTCCCTTCCCTTCCCTTCCCTTCCCTTCCCTTCCCTTCCCTCTGCCCCCTGCAGTGGGAGGGAGAAGAGAATTGGAGGAACAAAAGGCAAAGATCATGGGCTGAGTAAGGACAATTTACTGAAAACAGCAAGGACACAAGAAAGAAACAAACAGTAATAGCAACAATACTAATATCAAAAGTCGAGAGAGTGAGTGTGTGTAGGTGGGTGTGTGTGTGAGTGTACAAAAATTAACCCTGTCCTGGCCAGAACCAAGACAACACCATAGGTCATTATGATGGAGTTTAGTTACAGGAGAGAAATTTTTTAGATTTCTGAGAGAAAATGGATACACATTTAAAGACTCATCTTGAAGTGAGCCTTAGTACATTGCTGTAAGGAAAACCAGGATGACGCTGTATTAGTTTAGTGTCTTTTTCTCTTAAATTCCTCCAGGAACCATGATATATTAGGAAATTCTGCCATGGTCCGAGGGCTTCCCTATACCTCAGAGCCTCCTCCAGGATGATTCTGTCTTGGAGCTCTACCACGAGCACCCACATCACATCATATTTTGCTCCTATCTCTGATGTGTCTGCCTCATCACCCTCACCCTAATATGGTCCCCCAGGAACAGTCACTGGCCAGGCTTGAAAATCTCCCATCAGAAGCACCATGCCAAGAATCTCCAGGTACATGTGCATATTTAAGACACTTTAACTTCCTTCTCAGCATGCAGCAAAGAACTCAATACTGCAGTAAGACTCCCACCTTAATTTTCTATTTTGTTTTGCTAAAGGAAGCAGATTTATTATCCCAAATATCAGCAAGCATCTAGACAGCCAGGCAGAGCACTGACACAGTGGTACATCTCAGCCACTAATTCCAATGCCATCTCCTGGCTGTCACGTTTTCTGCTTTTCTAGCAAGTATTGCCACTTGCACATATGTTATTCCACTCATAACAGGCCTCCAGGCAGATTACAAACAATTAATTAGTTCCCTTTGATTCCAACAATTCAGGCAGTTTTTCACCTCTGTATTAATATACTCATTGAGACTGAAACGTCTGAACTTAAATTCATGGAAGCTACAGGAGATCACATCAAAAGCCTTGTTTAGGTCAAAGCAGATAACAGCCACTCTTTTCTGGTTATCCACAGAGCTTGTCATTTCCTTGCAGAAGGCAAGGATGTTGGTCAGACATGGTTATTCTGTGATTAATTCATGCTATCTAGTCCCAGTCATCATCCTGTCCTTCATGTGCTCAGTAATAGCTTCCAAGAGAACATGCTCCATAATTTTCTCAGGGTTCAAAGTGAAGCTGATCAGCCTCTGATTCCTGGAGTGTTCCTTCTTGCTTTTTCTGAAGATATGTGCAACACTGGCTTTTCTGCAGCCTTAAACCCCAGTTTTCACGATTTTCAAAGAATATAGAGTGACAACAGCTACATTTCTGGGCATCATTGTATGCACCTGTCTTCACCCATCGACTTTCCTGTGTCAAGATTTCATAAGACCTCTTTGACTCAACTGTCTTCTATTATTGCAGATTGCAGTTTCTCTCCTTAAAAACTCTGTCAACATATATTGGCTTGGGAGACCTTATTTTTCCTGCAGGTCACAAGGATGATACTGAGTCTGCCTTTACCTATTTGTACCACCGGCCCCATTTTTCTTTTAAAGTTTTTTTTGTTTTGTTTTGTTTTTTTTTTTTTTGTTTTTGTTTTTGTTTTTTTTTTGTTTGTTTTGTTTTTGTTTTTTGTTTGGTTTTTTGTTTGTTTTGGTTTTTTGTTTTTTTGTTTTTGTTTTTGGTTTTTTTGTTTGTTTTTTTTTTAATTTCTGGTACTCTTAATGCAGTGGTAGAAGCTCCTCTTGTTAGCATGTCCTTCCTGGATACACCCTTTTTGCACTGGAGCTCAGTCCTTACTTCCCAAGCCAGTTTCCTGGTGCATCTCATTTTCTAGAGTATCAGGAAAGATCATTCTTGAGCTTTCTGTCTTAGATACCTGCCAGGTCTCCTGAGCTGTTTTTTTCTTTAAAGATCCCTCTCACAATATCTTGCCTACTAGTGCCCTGAAAAGCCAAAGCCTGACCTCCTGAATTCTAGGGCCTGGTACATGTTTTCCTCATTTCCCTCAGTCTCCAACTCCCTTTTTCCTAGGTCACTAATTAGCATGTTTAATACAATTATATATGTTGAGATGAGTGCAGGAACATGATTTATAGCATTCTATATGGCTTTTCACTTTTACTTCTTGATTCAAATTGTGTTTGGACTGGATTCAGGGAATCCTGTGCCTATGAAGAACCATGAGGTTCAGCCATCAGGCTCCCCATGTAACTTATTTACATTGTACAGGGGTACAGGTCTGGAATAGCCTCCTGAGGCCTTAAAACACCCTGCTTGTGAACATATTCCTTAACTCTGCACTCCCTCTTTGGTTCAATGTTCAATGTTTGGGCTCATTCATTGCAGTAGCCCACACCTTGGCACCACATTACAAGGTATTCTGGAAGGTATTTGCCTTTCAATCATACCAGCTGCACAGCTATAAATTAATTAGATGTGAGGCAGGAGAGGATCAAATCACTGAGACACAATGCTATCACTGGTGGTGTTTGCATTTCAGAAAGTCTGTTTTTTCCTGGTGAGGCTGAATCCATCCAGAACTGCTCACTGTTTCACTGCTTTGGTGATTTTCCTTCTTTCCTTTCTAAAGAGCTTTAATAAATTTCTGTAGCTCACCATAGTTGGGGTGTCATGGACTTTATTTTCCCTAAATTATAGTTATCCCTTGTGAGGATTTTAAGATTTTTAAGTTCACCATCCTCTAAATCAATCCAGGCAAATAACCCAAAGAAAGCAAAGACAACAATGTCTGGGGTCTCAGAGCTCTTATGGTCTTACAGCATTGTATCATCTCACAGCATTTCAAAGTCTTCAAACAAGTATTCAGTCCAACAGAAAAATCACTGGGTTTTCAGGAACCACAGCTCCAGGGTTTTTCATCTCAACTCTTTAAATCCTTAATCTTAAAGGCTTTAGATTTGGCAACTCCTTCTCTTTTGATGCACCTTATTACTAGAACATGCAGGGTCAGAATCTGAGATGACTTTTTCTCATTTTGAATAAGTTTATCTGCTTATTTATTTATTAAATTTTTTTTGTTGTTTTTCTGAGGACATCAAGGAACTGCAGAAGTGTTACTCCTTTGGTCTTTCATTACATAAAGCTTGCCAAGAAGTCATTAAAGCATTTCAAATAAATAAAGGTATCATTACAGTTATCAGCACGTGACCCTGGATGCTCTAGCAGTTCCTGTAGCCTTTTCATCAGATAGGAATAAATACTTTGAGAACTGTTGTATAAGGAGCTGCTCAAAAAAGACAGATAAATGACCTTTAAGACAAGCTGTGTTTTGTTGGGCTTTTTAAAGAAATAAAATCTGTAAAATAAACAGTTAGGAATTCCAATCTCCAGAATGTAAAGCATTGAAGAAAGAAAATGTAGGGACCCCTCCCTACGGATTAAGAAGTAATTGTTCCATGTTGACCTTCTGCTTTGAGTTCATTTTATAAACACCAATCCCCTTCAGAGCTTGCTTCCATCCCACAGTACTCCTGATTGATGGATCTGTTCCTGTCTGGATGAGCCAGAATGGGAAGAAGCAAAAGGCACAATTTCAAGCTGCAAATGAAGGACCATGAGGTTAAGTTTGGGAAAGAAGAACCTTTGCTAGTGATCCGAAAGATACCAGTAAGTCTGAAGAGAAATTATCCAAAGAAACCTATAGAGATTTCTATACAGTCTTGGGGGTGGAATTCAGATAAGAAGCATTTAACTCAAGAAAAACGAAGTAATTCCTAAAGGTGAGATCTATCAGACTGTGGAACAGTCTCGTGCTAAAAGTAGTGAAAGCAGAATGGTTTGAGTTACATCATTTAAATGCTTCACATGGTATTATATTTACACTGTCAACAGAAAGCATTTCCATTAAAAAACTGCTGCTATATATGTGTGTCAAGCACTTTATATTTAGAAACGCCGAAGACATAGAACAAGTGAAAAAGTGGATATTGTTTCTTGTTATTATTTTCTTACTATTGGGAACACTTGTACAGCTTTTTGTATGTTTGTTTTGTTTTGTTTTGTTTTGTTTTGTTTTGTTTTGTTTTTATGCAGGTGGCAAACAGAATAGGAAAACACAGAGTGTTGATAATGTGGAGTTTCAGAGGTGTTTTTTTCACCCTTCAGAGAGTAAGGATCAGAATGAAATTGTCTCCAGCAATTTGAATGTTTTATTTTTCCTGAATGGAAGAACATCTGAAGTGCAGAGGTGTAATTTGGTGAAGAATATGCCCTGTTACATTGCCAGGAATATATTTCTCAAGGACCTATTCTCCTCCTCTGGCAGATAGAAGGACACTAATGACAACAGAAATTACACATCTGCCATAGGAAACTGATGATGGTTCTTGCCCTGATGTGGCCATTTTGCTAAGCTGGTATTTCAAACACGCCGTATCTTTTACTAACCACAGAGGGCATTTCATAAACACGATTTTTACTCACCAAAAATATACACATATGGAAGCACAGACATTTAACATTGCTGCATACCAATACCTAGACTTCAGTAGCATAATTCCTAAGGGAAAAAATGCCTATGTGTATATGCAAAACCACACTTAATATTAAATTGGACTGAAAACCAACAGGACCTTCAAAGCACATATCTGTTTGAGCAGGGATGTATCATTGCCAGCATACAGCCCCTGGACAGCTGAGGCCTTTGGTGAACCAGAAGTGCTCCAGAGACGAAAAAATCAAGCGTAGTTCAGCTCCCTCTGCCAGCCTGGCTCCCTGTGGCTGCTCAAGGGCCCCAGCAGCACTTTGTGGTACCTGGTAGTGCAGATGATTCCTCACAGCAAATCTGGCAGCAGAGATATGTGAGGTATCTTTTAACAGGCCACATTTTGCAGCCAAACCACTTAACCTGGCATTTTGCCTGGGCTAATTAGTCCTGCAGAGAAGATGGGCAAACCAGTTCATAACACCATAATGCAGCCAGCCTGCTCCTTGAACCTGAGCTGGCTGTGAAATGCTACCTGAGGCTTCTGTTCAGGGTGCAGCAGTCATGGGATATTACTTAGTGATGTATCCAAAGTCATCGGTCCACAGATGAGGGGGCAAATGAAACAAGCTAATGGCAATGCACAAAAAGAAGTAACAAACTAATTTTTTATTGTGTTTTGTCTCTCAAAAATATAATTCTTTTTGAGTAGATACCTCAAATAGTAGCCTGTTTTCAAATCTTAGGGTTATATGAAGGCAAAGTAGTGCAAGAAGTTCTATGAATACATATCATGGCCATGTAAATTATTTATCTGAGAAAATCACTAGAGCTATTTCAAAAATATCAATAGATCATATATTTTCAAATACATGAATGGTGCCTTAGCACCATTGCTGGCTTTTCTTGGCTTATAATGCTGCATATTTTTAAATTCACACAGAAAGCTGGCCAACAAATAGAGAAAAATATTGTAGAAATTGAAAAAAAAAATCAGAAATCTCTTTTAGCTAATTCACTTTCTACCAATGGAATTTAATTGTACTGTAAGAGAATAGGCTGGACATAAGTGATTTTGAAGTCACAGAAAAGTCAATGATGAGCACAGAACAAAAAGTTAAAAGTTAAAGTTTTAACTTTAAAGTTAAAAACAAAACAACAAAACAGTTAGTATTGTAATACTAACTCTAGTTCTAAAATCACAGAAGGTGAAAGGCACTAAAAGTGTGCCTCTGGGACATCTACTTAGCTTTATAAAATGCAAGCATCCTATGTGATACTGCTGGGAGAGAAACAGAAAATTGGAGATGGCTGTAAATGGAAAGGTTGTCCTGCTCCAATCTTATGTTAAATTATCCCAGCAATTCGTTGCTTTCCTTCTGCATTTGCCACAATAACTATTTATTCCTTAAAAAAAAAAAAAAAAGCTGGAACTTGTAAGATTCTTTGGTTTAACTTAATGTTTGATTCATAGTCATAGAAAATATCAACTTAGAATGCTGGGTTGCTCATCAATTAGTAAGAACAAGGTACCTCACCCCATGACAAAATTACTACTTCTTATTGGTTATTTTAGTATCTGTTCATTGTTTAAAAAATCCAACTACTCTGCTAATTTGTCCACATTTTTTAGCTGTGTGGATGAAACATGCCTTGCACAGACCGTCTAAGACCTCCTAAATGCTTCCATGGTTTTACTGCCATTGCTTCAAGACAAAATGCAACAAATTGCTTGGAACAGTATTAAATCTGTTCACAGTCTTTAATTCTTTGCTTCAAAGAACGTTCTTGTATCAGAAGATACATGGCTCTCTAAAGGCTTCCCCAAAAACAAGGCTTTATACCTCAAACATTAAGGTCTCATACTTTCACTTACTAGCACTGGCACAGATACACACTTATAAGTACCAAAGTGTTGTGCTCTCCAAACTCAGAAGAAGATGGAAATTCCAAAAAATCTTCAGCACGGCAGAGATTAGGGCTTTTCAATGGATCACCTTTGACTCAAGCTTTTGCATGAGTTATGTTTGGCACGTCCCTGGCCCTGAGCAGAGGAAGCGTGGGAGTGGCAGAAGGAGAAACCTCACAGTGATCAAGGCAAGCACACTTATGTGCTGATTGCAAGTTTCCTGCCAAGGAGTGGGACATAAAGAGACTTCATGTGAAAACTGGCCCTACCTAATAATTATGACTGACATTTTAAATTTAATTGTTTTCTATACTGTTTCATTCCTTTCTTAGAAAAAAGATACTGCCACCACCATCTATTTCTACTGCACTCAGATCCAGCATCCTGTTGTGCCAAATTATGCAAAGAAAAAAAAAAAAAAAAAAATCTCTTACTTTAAAAGCTGGATCATGGATTCACAATAAACCCCAGTTCAAAAGACGGCTGTTCAAGCCCACACTTTATCATCTCTGTAAAGACATATGTAGCCCTAGAAGGAAAAGCTCTGAAATATCCTGGATACCTCTCAGAAAAGAAAACAAACAGAGGTATCTACCTCCCTGTACAGACTACAAGGGTACATAAAGTGACTAACTCCAACTTACATGTCTAACTTTTGATGTGGAGATTAGGGCAGATAAATGTGCTCCATACTGTGAAAGAAAAAAGTGACTTAGAAGAATGGAGCAGAGTACAATCAAATATATGCATCATTATTTTTTATTACTATATAAGAAGAATTGCAAACACCATCTATATTCATCTCGCTCCAACCTGCCCACTGGTAAGTGATTTATGTTGACACATATTATGAGACAAGATTTGTAAAAGAAGGCAACAGCTTTAATTCAATAGATCATATAGTTGGGGGTTTTTTTAGTTGGGCCCACAAGAGTGGGCCCAAGAAAAGTATTTTCATCATTAGACTCCTTCCTCCTCTCACATCCCTAAGGATCAGAACTGTAGGAATATTACCACACAGAAAAGATGTATGATGGCAGAAAAATCATTTGAAGAAGAAAATACTGGCTAGTGGGTCAGTTCTAGGAGATCCAAGTCTCAAGTTAGCTAAGAAAAAGTTATTTTTATAAAAAAAATAGAAAATTGTAAAATCAGAGTCATTTACAAAATATCAGGTCAGGATAAACACTGATTATACAACCTTGTGAGAATGATTTGCATTCTAGCACATGCACACAGTAAATTAGAGATTGGGGTGCTATCAAACACAAACTCCTAAGAGGAATCATTGCATTTGCTGGTTCTCATCAAGTATTCAATCAGTGCAGAGTTCCAGCCAAGCCAAGTCTTGACACAAAAATACATTGTTAGTCCATTACCGAAACGGCTCAAGCGAAGGCTGACCTTCTGGGAGTTGCACCTCCAGTCATCATGGCAATCTTAGCTGGCATCAGAATTAACCAGACAAATCATAACATCCACTCTGAATAGTCATGCACCACTTCCCTATCTCTGCAATCAACGGAGCAATCCCTTCTGTATTCCTTCCTATGGGACTTGTGAAAAAAATGCACTTCAGCATGCCCTTGTAACAACCTGCATTTGCTAGAACTGCAGAATCCAGCTTCAGTGCAGATGAAAAAGCCAATAAAAATACTGATTAAAAGTGAAAGCAATGGATTTGCCAGTAAAGCACACGGGAGAACCAGCACTTCAGTCCTTGTGTGCTGATTGCCACATGTCTGATAGAATCGTGCCTCATCATTGGCTTCTTTATTGTAAAACCATAGAGAAAGGATAAAAGAAAACAGCTGGGACTTTGGTAAGAAATCTAATATGTAAGAAAAAATGGAGCACAAAATCAAAAATAGTCACATTCAGAAAAAACTCTCTGAACCTGTTTTAAAGGGGAAGGTACTGGGTTGTCGGGTTTTAGGGTCCCAGTGTAAACTGAAAAGAAGAGGATAAATGAATCTGCTTTAGAACAGAAAGATGTTCATAAAAAAATGGAGATGATAATAAAGAAGTCCTTCAGCATTTCCTGGAGAAGGAGCCTATTGGGTTTGCATGGCCAGGTTTTGGTAGAGGGGGTGGTTTCTTGAGAACCTGCTGGAGGCTTTCTCCATGCCCAGCAGTCAATCCCAGACAGCTCCAGGATGGACACGATACTGGAAAAGGCTGGATCAATCAGAAATTGTGGTAATACCTCTATGCTAACATATTTAAGAGAGAAAAAAATAATTACTGCATAGGTATAATTGCAGCCAGAGAAGAGCAGAGTGAGAACATGTGAGAGGAACAATTCTGCAGATGCCAAGGTCACTGGAGAAGGAGGGGAAGGAGGTGTTCCAGGTGCAAGAGGTGAGGTTCCTCTGCAGCCCATGGTGAGACCAGGGCAGCTGTGCCCCTGCAGCCCATAGAGGTCCTTGGGGATGCAGAGATGCACCCCATGGAGGAGAGCACGGAGAGGAGGATGTGACCCTGTGGGAGGCCTATGGTGGAGCAGGGTCTTGGCAGGGACCTGCAGACCTGTGGAGAGAGGAGCCCATGCTGGTTTAATGGTAGTACTTGTGACCGTGTGGAAGACCCATGCCAGAGCAGGCTGTCCCTGAAAAACTGTACCCCATGGAAGAATGACCCACATTGGAGCAGTTCATGGACAAAAAGCTGTCTCCTGTGGGAGGGACCCCATACTGGAGCAGCAGAAGAAACAGCTTGTGAGGAACTGACTGTAAACCCCATTCCCCATCTCCTGAGGGTTGGTGGGAGGAAAGGAGAGGTGGGGAGGGAGGGAGGGAGGGGTGGGGAGAAGGTGTTTTTAAGATTTATTTTACTTCTCATTACTGCGCTCATGATCTCATGATTTTGTTAGAAATAAATTCAATTAACATCCCCAAGCTGAGTCTGTTTTGTCTGTGATGGCATGTGGTGAGTGACCCCTCCCAGTCCTTACCTCAACTCATGAACTCTTTGTTATATCATCTCTTCCCTGTCCAGCTGCAGAGGGGAGTGATAGAGCAGCTTTTTCTGGTAAAGTCAGAAACCTGGAAGAGCAGACCAGTGATGGTGTGGGAATTTCTTACAGGGACCAGAAACAGCAGTGGTGGCTGTGCTCTGCTGGCTGTTGGTGGCCCATGGGACACCTCCACCACCAACACCTGGCTGCCATGTACTGCTGTTCAGTGATTTGCACTAGTGGTCCTGAGGAATAGCACTTTCTGCACTCTCCAATGTGTTATACAATTTTATGCTTCACCCCCCACCTCACATCCCAGGGATGTGACATCCCCCAGAGAACACAAAAGCAGATAAATGTGAAAAAAGTTACTGTATGAGGTTTGGGAGCAGAGTTTTTTCCACTAGTGTCAAGTTAAAAGAGGTTCCAGGTGAGAGGAAGCCAGCTGTGGCTGCCAGGATAAAAAGGCAGCTATTTGAACCTAATTTTGATATTTTAATTCCAGCAGCCTAAAAAGCTTTCAGTTAACTAAAGGCCAAGTGATTCTCAGCAGAAGAAAATTAAAAAAAAAAAACTGTACAGAGAGAAGGACGCTTTTTAGTCCCTCTAAAGTGAAATGCTGTGAACCATACAATTCCAATTTCAACCTCCCACTTAAGTATTCATGTGGATATCCTTTGCACTGCAGTGGGAGTAAAGGCACTCCCAAAGTCACAGTAATATAGCTCTTTTTCATGGCAATATACTTCAAAGGAATAGGTTTACAGATCTACTTACAGGTGCTTAGGATCGATTTGAAAATGTGTGAGGCATCAAGGCTCATCTGACCTCACAGATTAAACATGATATGTCATTTCTACAATAACTTGCAAAACCTTCCCATGCATGCTCTCATCCCCATAAATCTTGGGGTTAGCTAACCGAAGAGTGAAGAGGAGCTTCTGTTTGCCAGTGTCTCTGTAGCATATTTGATCATCAGGGGACTGCAGTGTCTTTCACAAAACCATTATAACAACAGCCAGAAATGCAAAAGAAGAAGAGAAAAAATATGGAAACCTGAACTGAGGAAACCACTGTTTTGGTTCTTTTTTTTTTAAATATTATGCAGTCAGATCTATTAAAAATATATATTTGTGATCTAAGAAAATGAGGTTGGAAAAGATGGATAGAATAGGAAAGGTTCAGAATTAGCAACATTGTACTGTTATGTTCTATAGTTTATGAAATTATTTCCCACAGGTAAAAATGTTTATACAACCCAAAATTTAAAATTATTTCAAATATTTAATTTTAACAGTATGAGAAGTATTACTCTGTAACTTTATTAGTCCTCTTGAAACATGTTTTTAGGCATATGTAGAGGAAGGACATGGATCAGTCAAGAGGAATTCACAAAAATTAAAATGTACCTGACCAACCTCACTGCCTTCAACAAAAAAAAACCAACGGATTTGTGTATGTGCAAAAATGTGTTTCTCACTTTTAAGTGCAGCATCACCAATAAAGTGAACACACTTAGAAATAATAGGTATCTTCAAATTGTTGGGCATGATTTACCTTCAGATTTCAGCATCTGTGAGATATTGCAGCAAGCAGCTCTGCTTCCTGGCACCCATGTGGCAATCCAAAACTTTAATGTATGTCACCAGTATGATGCTATTGCACAAAAGTACATTTCATTCTGAAACACAAAAATTTGTATTTTTCCTTTCATGAACACTAGTATTAGGGAACTCTGATGGCTGGACTGGATGATCCTGAAGGTCTCTTGCAAAATCGATGATTCAATGGTTCTATGATTCAATGATTCTATGAATGAGAGTGGCTCTACTCTCTGCTTAAGGCAGGCCCTCCTTTTCCCTGGGCGGTGCAAAACTTTTAGGTGTTACCTCATCACTCTCCAAAATGTGACTTTGGATTGTATGAAACATATTATTCAACCATTTATAGGCTTCAAGGATTGCCATTTCATCCTAGACAGGGTATTAGTCACATATATGTGCCTGTTGTGTTAGTCACCTCTTGGCTGTTTTGGTTTCCTGGGTCTGAAACAGAATGTGAACATACAACACTGCATTTTGAGAATTAGAAAGGTATTCAACCACACACCAGCTTAAATTAATATTTAAATATTTAATATTTTAAATAATATGATATTATTTTAAATACAGAGTATTTATAGGATAAAAAAAAAGCAGTAATTGAAGGAATAGAATGGAATCACCAAGAAATGCTGATTATTTTGCACTGTGAGGATGAAGCAAAGCATCCACCATTTAAAAACCTTTGTCTTCTGTAGAACAATACGGTGCAAGAGCCCTGACAGAAACACAAATGTTTAATTTACATAAATGTTAATTTACCCGGTGTAGATGGTATTCTTTCTTAGAGATATGTAAGATAACACAAATTAAGAAAAACAATTTTTATTCTACATTTGTCAAAATTCCTCACTACTATTGGAGCACATGCTGACCTTGTAAAGACTGAAAACTGTGAAGAGTTGCTTTGCTCAAGTAACAAGAGCTACAATATTGTGAAAATTAACTGAATGGAAGGTGAAAAAAACAGTCTCAGACCATCAGCATGAGAATACACTCTTTCTGGTGATAAGGAAAATAAAATTTAAAGGAACAAATAATTCTGACTTCTTGTCACTATTAATGAAATTTCATTTACCTTTTCTATTTAGCAGCTATCAGTCTTCATATATCAAATTTAATTTTGCACAGTTATACATTATTTTTCAGTTGTATCAAGAAATTAACCTCATGGATTGTAAAGCCAGATGGGACCACTATGAGCATCTAATCTGACCTCATAAACCAAAGAACATTTTTCTTAATTAAGTTCAAGCTGAGTGTGTGTGTGTGCACACATATACATATATATGCATATTTTTTAAATTGAGTTTCTGCAATTATACCAACTCAAGTCCTAATCTAAACCCAAGCCTGCTTAAACCACTGGATTATGGATAAGAGTGTTAAGGCTGACTCTTCCAAAAAATAAAAATGGTTTTCTTTTCTTTTTTTTTGGTTATTTGATTGCCACATTGGAAAGATGGTCTCACTTGCCTTTTAGCGTTCAGCAAATGTATTTCAGTGTGGGAAAATAATCAACGTTTTAAAATTAAAATTCATCGTTACCTTTTACTTACAGCACCTGAATAATTGTTAAAAACAACTAATTACCTGCATACCAGAAAGCACATTTAATTAGCTGCTCATAAACAGAATACATTTCGAAAGCCCTCCAGGGGGATAGGTGCAGAAATTCCATTAACCAAAGTTGTGCGTGAATTTGAGCACTTCGAAAATATACTCTGGAGACTGCTTTTATGCATATTAGTTTTTCTCTTCAAAGCAATTTCCCCTCTTCCATGTGGGCATGAATGAGAAATTCTGTCCACCTACAGGGGTATGGGGTTTTATGAATGAAGGAACAGTGGGGCTTTTGCTTTTGTAACTGGGGGAAACAACGTCGATGTCGAGGGTCTTTTCTTTCACAGTCTCAGGGAAAAGTTATGGAAATTACATCAATAGAAAATGGGAAATTTATATGCAAGAAATGAGTTTCATTCAAAGCGGGACAGAGCTGGCAGTCACTGGGTGTCTGGCTTTGCCAGGCAGCTCTGTCATGGAGCGTGAGTCATTCAGAACCTTCTCTTCCTGTTTTGCTACAATATTAAGACAATAGCAGGATAGTGGAAAAAACACACCACCCCCCTCTTGCCCAGCAATATCAGGGCTGCTGGGAGACACACACAGCCCCACACCCCCGCACTGTCTCTCACATGCATTCACTCCATCCAATTTTCTCTTCTCTCCAGCCTGAAACAAAGCTGCAGCCAACTTATTGAAGCAAACAAATGCATGGTCTCTTTCTCTTTTAAACTGAACAGGTTTTCTGGGTTCCCTCTTGATGAAGTAATGTCAATCCTTGTCTAACTTATTTCTTTACTGCAGAAATTGTCACCTTCAAAATTAATGGTCCTTTTCAGAGAAGAGTGCCTATCGCCAAGCATTTATCTGATAGAGCTGGCAACATTTTCCAAGAACCATCCTCCATCAGGAAACACTTTTTCATTGAAATTGAAAGTCTTACATGAACATGTTGATTTTTATAGCATTTGACAGAAAAATTTTAATGCTTCAAATAAAACTGGAACATTGAGCTTTTTTACTTGATTTTGTTGTGATGGTACAGTCTTGTTCTATTTCTATTTGCACTTCTTTTAGAACTTAATTTCTAAATAATGCAATATTGTTTCCTATAATTCAATATTATATTCTAATGTTCTGAGATTGCCAGGCTGAACTGTTTTGACATTGCTGAAATGGCAGTTTTAGTAACAGTTATATAGATGTCTAGAAATATGTTTACTTCAAAGTTTCTTCTTGGTTCTTCAGTTGCAGTAGTTATATTCAGAAATATTGATATTTCACTGAAGAAGGAATTTATTTTTTTGATCAAATGTCTAATAACTATGTAAGTAGGTAAGTTCATGCAGACAGTTTTATACATAGTGGGGTTTTTTTTTTCTCTCTCTCTTGGCACAGGGAGTTTAATGTCTTCTGAAATGCATACAACACATGGAAAACTTTCACATGTTCAGATATGAATTACCTGAAGGCTACACACATTACTGGTTTTCTTGCTTAAAGAAGAATTTTGAAGTGAATCTATTTGTACTGGTTGTAGCAAATTGTTTAAAGCTATAGTACATATATTTTCATTTGTGTGTGCATCTCTGTATATGTATTCATACTCATCCAAAACCTTATGGTTAGGAGTTTCCATTATACATTTATTTACTCTAGTTAATATTTCCCTCACAGTTCTTTACGTGATGTAATGACTTGTAAACTGTGATGACTTAGGAAAAAATTGGGCAAATCCCATGCAGAAAGTCTTGCTGTTTACTCTCTAAATGATATTTCAGAAGCTGAAGCCAAATTCCTTCCAGTATTATTGATCTGCTGGAGCCAAAGCAGCTGCACCTACAGGATCACGTAGGTAGCTTGTCTCATGTGATTTCTGCATTAATACACAATTTTATGGTAGCCTTAGACACTGCTTATACTGCAATAACGGTGTCAAACAGCCTAATCATAATGTGATTGATTCCATGGTCAGAAGAGGTGAAAAAGATGTCGAGTAGGCAAGATGATGAAGGGATGAGACCTCACCGTGTGCCTGGAAATCCTAAATCCCTCAGCAGACTCCTGTTTTATCCTAGGTAGCAAATGGCAATAACATTTGGAGCAAGCCATGCATGATTTTGCCAGGTTTCAGACACCCACTGCTGGTGCTGTGGCCCAGACTCGCTGTTGGTACAATGTACACAAAACAGCTCCATCACCTCCTTTACTTTGCCTTTGAAACATTAAGCTCTACACATGTGAAGCCAAACCTTCTCATCCTTCAGAGGAGAGATTTTTCTGTCTTTGTCGTGCCAAAATTCATGTCCCTTATCCTTAGAAATAAAAAATTAAAAAAAAAAAATTTAAACATTTTAAAAAAAGGATGGATCAGTCCAAATATATCTCTGGCCATGAATTTAAAAAGTTACCTTTTTTCATATTCTAGATAGAGCTGGTGAGCACTCACAGTCTCCAAACTGAGTAGAAATTTGATTTGAAAATCTTCACGTTTTTTTTTGCATAAAAGACAAGATAGTGTAGAACTGTAGAAAAAATGGTTTTTGACATTTTTGAGCATATACAGAAAGGAATATGTTTCTTTTATACTTTTAAAAGTGCTTTGAAATTATGAAAATAATTTCTACTCTCTGGTATTTTTTATAGCATTAGTCAGGATGAAATAACTTATAGCAAACATGGAGTTCCTTATGAATACCTTCATGGTATTTCCATCATTTCCCCAGTATTTCAGCATTAAGTGACTGTAAAGTATCAGATTTTTTAGCATCAGCTGAGACAGTACATTTCACATCTGCATTAAGACACATGGATTAAAAAAAAAAAGGAAAAAGGTGTTTCATCGTTGTATGAAAGCCTATGGTAAAACAGCAAGGCTTTTCCTGCCTCAGGCTACAATAGCTACTAGTTTAACTCAATGGTCAGAGCACTCCCTGGAGAACAAAAAGCCTTAATTCTATTGCTGGCAGTAACTTCCCCTTTGTTAGTGGCACATGTACAAAATTATTTTTAAAATAACACCACATGTATTAAACACTCACTCCAAGATGACTTATAAAAACAATGTTCCATATGCGCAAATGAGATTTTGGCAAGCACAAAATTATATGCAGAAATTACATTTGGGCATGGAAAAGACTCTTTTCACTAACCCAGATAGATATTTAATTTCTATGGGATAAATTGCATGCTACCTATTCACTAACATAATTTTCTCGCTGATGATTGACATTTAGATATCAAAGAGGAAAAAAGATAGCATAACATTAGATTGCACATCTCGGAGGAGTAAAAGGTATTCATTAGACTAGGTATGCCAGCAAATGGCATGCTAAAGTCTTAACAAAAATCATGTCAAAAGTCATGTCAATCTTTTTTTTTTTTTTGCTACTTCAAAAGCACATCTGTCTGTGGATGACAATCACTCATTCTGGCACCTGAAATATAACAAATAATATCCACACTCGAAAAAATGAAAGCTGGAATCAATGTGCAACACCCGGCATTGCTGACCAGTATTCAAGGACATGAAAATGCAAATAGAGAGGGCTTGCTGTTCCCATGGGGAAGGTGTGCAGCTGAGGGGCAGCATGGAAAGAAGGAAACCATGGCAAAGGAACTCAGGCCTTCACAGGCTGTTTAAATCCCCAGAAGGGGTGTGATGCACAAACAGCAGCAAAGCCCTGGAGCAGGGGGCAATTGACACACCTTCCTTCCACAGGGCATCCTTCAGCCTGCTCAGAATTTGTGTATCCTGGCTCCAGGGAGAACCCCAGCCAGTGTCTGGAGCTGAAAAGTTGATGGTGTCTCTGATGAAACACAATATTTGTGTAAGGGTTAAATCAGAAGGGAAATGAGGAATAATTTTTTAGACTTTTTACACAGATGGAAAAAAAAAATCAGACTTCTCCCAGAGGGAGAAAGCCAAGACCTGCATTGAGAAAATAAAAAGTGAGCTGCATTGCAGAATAACTGGACAAAAATTACTTTGTCCCACCAGACTGAACTCTTTGGAGGGGACGCACTACATATGAGAATGTGTACCCTGCATTTGTGTCTAGTTTTCCTTCCCCTGAAAAGAATAATGCTAGCAATATAACAATAGCAAAATAAGGGAAGGAGGAAGATTTGCATTATTTGTGTTCATTAACCTAAAGTATAATGCTTCTCTTAAATATTAAATACCTTTCTATGATTAGAAATACATTGTGAAAGGCTAAAGAAATAGATGGTGGATTTTTTTAAAGAATATTTCTCTATGAGACAATGAGAAAAGCAACACAGCTCCTTTAATCCTGTAATCTCTCTGGTAGCAATCAGCTTGGGGTACATTTCAGTTTGTTCACTTGTCATCTACATTAAGAGTCCTTCAATGAGCTTTTCTTTTAAAGTAAATACAGAATGACACATTTATAATTAGATCTCCCTGACCATTCCTTTCTAGGTTTGAAGGATATGAGATGTGGACATGTCATGCAGACCCTGCTCCTGATCAGTGTGCTAAGGAGCTTAGACTTTCACTGTTGATTAGTGAATTGTAAAACAACCAACAAAATACACCATGGGTGCTGTTGGTTCAGATATTGTAGCCTCAGTTTTCCTTGCATTCAGGAACAGTCAGACACTCAAGAAATGTTTTGAGCCACACTGAAAAATAAAAGGAGTTCAAACCATTCCTGAATTTTAAGTAAAGATTATTCAGTCATTTAAGAACATAATCCCCTGTGAACACAGCAGCAAGTAAACCCCCTGTTTCTGTTGAGCCTAAGAGCAATAAATGTGTTTTAAGATTATTATGACTACAGTATAGTATTATAGGTTAGTATTTGCAATTCCTCTTGATATTTAAATAATTTCTTAAACTTCATGGACATTCAGAATGTCCATTACATTATATCTTACTAAGGGATAAAATGAGATTGTCTTGTTTGTTCCCTCTAGTTCCAATTTGTTGTTAATCACTCATGTCTTTGGTATTGATGAGAAAATTTTTCAACAAATGTATTGTATAATTTTCTTTCTAGCAATAGCCTAATGAAGATAAATTTTCATTAGCTGTTCAAAATAAGAACTGTGTTCCAATATAAGCATCTATGTTTGCCTGCTTTCTTTTTTAATATATATATGATAAAGAGGTGGGTTTTTTTACAGCCTTAGAAGAACCAGAGATAATTACCCCACATATGTTCCTTGGTTATATGTATTCGCTGATTAGAGGAAAATACAAGAATCATTCCTCTGTACTTCAGCTGTGCAACACTAACTTTACTAAGGGAAGACAGCTTTGGGGATTTAGTGAATCAGCAATGTTCCTGATTTTTAACATGACTATTCAGCACTAACGTGGACCTCCTGGGGCCCCAAGTCTTTCACTTCCATCATGATTATAATGTTAAAACAGACAACATTTGCCACTGTTCTGATCTCCCTCACTGTACCAGGAGAACAGAGATATCTTCCGACCTTTTTCTTCACAAAGTCAAGTTTTCCATATTTTCTACAGTTAATAAAATGTCCCTTGCCTGGTTTATTTTGTTCTGCTGTGTATACTTCATTGGGTTTTTACATTAAGTGAATCACTTTACCAAATCCCCAGCCTGTATCACCTAGCATTCAAACATCTATGTTCTGTTTTGTTCTTAAACTATTTACTACCTCTTGTCCATCAAACCTCTTTTCAAACAATAATACTTTTGCAAATTCTAACAACCCTAATCCTCCCGTTCTCATAAGTATGGCTACTCCAACAGAGCTAAATAAAACATGGCCAATGACTCAACTTTAGCCTTGAGGCACAACTTAATCTCCTTCACACTCGGCCATGGGCCTCCTTTTGGCCATTACATTACCCTGTGACCATAACATATAACTATTTAATATTTGTAGGGCAGGTTTGGAGATATTTGGAAAAAGAACTGTGTGGTAGCTCACCAGAGCTTTGACTGGAAGATCTTAGTTGGTACCAACTCTCCCTCACACTAACTAGACCCTGGAAAGAATGATTACACCATCATTATGTAGATTAGATGTCATCTACTGTTTGGATTCTGAGAATGCTACATTCAAGTTACTGGTTACAACACATATTGTCAACAATTCTTAATCTAGCATTATGCTGCAAAATTAATTCTCAAGCAAGTAAATTTTACCACAATGAAATATTTTACTTCTAGTTTACAAGAATCAAGAGGAAATTGGTCACCTGTCTCGTGTAGTATTGATTTCCTTCGGCATCATAAGTACACAGTTCCCCAAAAGAGAAGGATTTTTTAAGATGTGGATCTAAATATGGATTTGGTAGCTTGATTTCAGACATTTAGCTCTACAACAGGAAGACTAAAATTCTTGGAAGATTATAAAAGTTAAAATAGTAAGAACCACTGTCAGGAAAGTTGTAAAGGATAAAACATGACATAGAGAAAAAATATAATCAGGTAAACAGGAAAGACAAGATCAAGAATTATAATTGAGTAATGGAAGAAAGGAAGTCTGTACAGATATCTAAAGAGAAGAGTGAAATGGTCAAATCACAAACTACAAAAATAAACCTGACAGATACACTTGGTTTTACATTAGTGTTATGGAGCTAGGTCTGAGAGCAGATGCAAAGAGAAAATGTTTGAGAGTTAGCAAAACTTCTGCACAGCCCATAGATAAAAAAAGAGCAAGGGAAAATAAGGGAAAATGACACCCAAGTCTATGGGGAAGATGATGGCATCAGCAGTATGCCTTAGCTACCTACACAAATCAACTCCCTGGAAGTTACAGGCCATCATCCAAGAGAAGAGGTTCAGCACATTTTAATTTTACTGTTCAGTTTTTAACTCAACTCTGGGGTACTATCTGCATAAATTAAATACAATAACTGAGCCAGAAGATTTCCAGCAAATACTGAGGAGTCATTCCATGGGAAAAGTGTATTTAGTAGCTCAAGTGAAATCTAAGACTGCACCATTTGTCAGCAGGTCTGATTACACTAGGCAAGTGTCTGTGTTAGCAAATCTGATAGTTCTTTCCAAACCAAAGCAGTAATTGACATTAAAATACAAGAATCAGAAAACAGAAAATGAAAGAGTCCAGTGACAATATATGGCATGTAAAAAAAAAAGGCAGCTATTTTCTCTTCAATGTCTTATTACTAGTAAAAACAGTAATAAATTTCAAAGGACACTGATTTTCTGAATTAATGGAATTACAGATGAGAAAACATTGGGTTTTATTTTACCTTCATAGCATTTAATATGAGATCAGAACATCTCATACTGTTATAGCTCCATTGATTTCAATTAATTTAACTTTCTGGCTCACTATAAATCAGAGACCAGAATCAGGACCAATTATGCTCAATGAGCACAAGTATTGCAAGGAGCCAGCAAAACTCTCAGGACTACTTGTAAGGAAAGAGCTTTCAATCTAGGGAATATTTCATGTGTCTCAGTGGGAGTCACCAAGCAGTCAGTGTAATCTTTGCATGGATTTTTATAAGACCATGTACTGGGAAAAAAACCACCTTAATTGAGCTAATTTAGAAATGTTCTATCTGATCAATTTATTGATTTAGTTATAATTTGATTCTTAGCCTGGTGATCATCTTTATGTAGCTCTGTAAGTGTACTGTGAATTTGAAATGGACACAAATACGTAATGGAATCCATTAACTAATAAAAGAATGATCAGTCAATTCATGAGAAATGGTGCAGATTTTTAAGATGAATGGCTAGTTTTACACAAACATTGCATAATTTGTTGCTACAGCATTGTCTTGTTTAATTATGAGAGTACAGTGGTGTTGTAAAGGACATGAATTTGATATCTATCACAACTTTTGGAGGAAAATGCAGTAGCAGGGGATTCCTGTCAAAGCCAAAGGGAGAGCTGAATTTGTTCTTTTGTACTGAACTCGAAGCATCACCAAAATACTCTATTTCTAAATATATATCCTCTCTCCACTGGACCTTTCATCATAAAAAGTGTTGTTTTGAAGTAATGATTCTATATTTTGACCCACTCATAATTGCCTACATGCCTGTGAATCTGGTTCAAAATCTTAAAGCCTGGTCTTCTGCACAGGATAGTATCTTTGTAAGATGTGAACAGAAATCCTGTTCTTAGAAAGAATAAAGTTACTCAACTGATATTTAAAGGATGAAATTGAATGGATACCCCGTGGATGTATTCTCATCTCTTACATCACTGTAATTCAAATCCCTCACAGTCTCTGGAATGAATCCAAGTTAAATTAGATAATATTGTTGCTCTGATTTAAATTAGATGATATTGCTGTCCCACTGTCCTGATCAGTGTTCCTGATTTATTTCTGCATGGTGGAAAACCAAAAGATGTCCTGAGAACACCACAGTGACTGCAGATCTGATACTAGTTCTTTCCTCCCTAGGGAACACTGAACAAAATTTACAAACAACCAGTTTTCTGTGAAACACCAAAAGCAAAAAATGTGGGGTTTTTTTTGTTTGTTTGTTGGTTTTTTGTTTGTTTGTTTGTTTTTTTAATAAACGTTGTATGTATTGTAAAAAACAGTGGAATTCCCTATAACTAGAGAACTTTGAACTTCCTGCACTGCTTTCCAAAATCTTAGTTCAGTCTGAGCTGGAGGCAAAGATTTTCATTTGGCCTCATCTTTCGAACACTTATTATTTCCTTGCTGGCATGTGTTTGCCTATTGTCAGTTAGAATCTCCATGTTTTTACATTTATAAAGAACAGCTAAACAATTCAACTAAGCCCATAAACTTTTTTTTTTTTTTTTTTCTTTTTCCTAGGGACCAAAGTGGCAGCTTTCCCATTACATATCAATTTACAGCTCAAAATCAGGAAGAGATCAATGCAAACCATCTGCACCTTGCAAGTTTTAGCATATCTCCTTTTCGTCACTCTGAGTAAAACAGAGGAAGTTATGCAGAGCATGTGGTCTGCTTTCAAAAATAATTTCTATGGAAAACAGCAGTCAGACAGTAATACAGGCCCAAGGTGACCTCATTACTGAAATTTGTTCTAGTTGTCATTAGACATATCACACTGTGTCACTCAAATCGGGAAAGGAATAAGAGATACTGACATGCAGCACCAGTGATTAGAGATGAAAAATGCTGTTACGCCATAAGAATCCCTTGGTGGAAAAGAAATATGAACAGTGTTTAAGATTCATTCACCCCCCCCAATCTGTCACTACTACCTTCATGGCTTTATTCTTTTTCTACTTGTTAGTTCTCCTTCACAAGGGACAACACCTTGTCTTGAAGGATATTTCAGAGGCCAATGTTCACTGGCTGGCAACCTTGCATAAAATATTGCTGCATTTTTGGTAGTGACACCCTCATGTTGTCTATGGATATTTGCTGAAGTTGCAGCAGGACTACTTGGACATCTCTTTCTTTGTGTTCATTAGTGCAGACTCTTGTCCCTTGCCTAACTGCAGTCGTGGCCTCATTCCTCACAGTTGCAAGTTATGGTTAGATCAAGCCAAGTTTTGCCACGATCCTCTGTAGATTGATAAGCTACAGGGAATGATACCAGTGACTCAGATGATGGTATCTCCCTGACCAGAAGCCAAGTATGGTTGGCAAAGACCCTACTCCTCCTACAAAGTTCTCATTTCCAGCTTTCCCACTTGGTGACCAAAGATCTTGCTCAGTCTGGCTTTTGGGCCCTCCTGATCAAAGGATGCACTTCCACCCTGGATAAATACTCTACTGCTATGAGTCCCCATAGGGACAACAACCCTTGGGAGTTTCAGGACACACCTCCTGAAGAACAATAGTTTGGAGGAGGTTAGTGCCACATGCTAAAGTTTAGCCAATCGAGAAAAAAAGTAAGATTTTCACCTCAATTACTCAAACATAAAGCTCAATTTAAAAAGTTTGCTCTTCCATGCCCCAAATATATATTTAATTAATTTGTATCATGTTTCCTATTTATGCCCTGTTAAATTCTTAATTTCTTTCCAATGCACTTGGCACTTGTTAAATCTATAGTGAAGAGGAATGCTGAGCCTGATTTCCTTACAGAAATTAAAATATTTGCTTCTTCATTCTCTCTTGAAAATATTTCTTTTGCAATTCAGACATCTGCCGCAGGTACGTGTTTTCTTGAAACAAATGGATTTACAGTTAACTCCTTCCCTCTGAAGTCTAATATTTTAATTACTGTTCTATCACAACTGTTTAATCACTTAAAACTGAAGTTCTAATCACTGTCCTCAGAAGGACCACAACTAGATTTTTTAACAAATTTAAATACAATCTCTCTTAAGCTTGTCATATTGTAGAATTTCCCCCTTTCAGTAAAATTCCTTTCAGTGCTAACAATACTTACTGCAGAGTGTGAAAATATGTAATTGCATTCAATCACAATGTTGATAGGTTAATTTTTTTTCTCAAGATGTATACTTTTTACCCATATTCTTTCAGATTTTTGCCTACTACATTTATTAGTCCTTTCTGGAATAGTGGCAGTCCAATTCTACTATTAACTTTATCGGTAAAAGAAATAGCGCAATCTAAAAATGAGAAGTCCAGCCTGTGACAGCTCATCATACATTATAAACCAGCCTCAGCACATCTGTGGGTAAATTGTCTCCTGTGAACTGTTCTACAGCTGTTAGGGTTCATGTTGTTCCCTTATAAACCAGAAATAGGAATTTTTATTACCTCTGGCCATAATTTAAATTACATGAGCCCAACTCCATGATGTAGATTAGAGTACTGTCATGCAGTTCAGCTTTTATTTTGGCATACTACAATGCAGCTCACATATGAACTCTACCATCAGCGGACATGTGATAGGAACAGAAAGGATAAACACACACAGAGCATTAAAAATGCTAGAACAAAACCCTAGGTCTATAAAGAATTATTACTGTACTTGCACTGATTCTCATAGGTTATATTCTTGGCAGCTTTACATCACCAGAGTGAATGGTTTGAGCACTTCACTCGTACTCGACAAACACTCTAAAGGTCAGTGCTGTCACCCTTTCACTAAACATCACCAAAAATAGCTACATAGCTGTTCCAGAGCTCTTACTTTATTTATTAAATAAAATTTGAGCTATAAGTTTTTTTTCCAGGCCTTGCATTGTAAAAAACAAAACCATTTTTTTAACAATGATTAAAAGTTAGCATTTTCAAGTAATCTGTCCAAATAAGAGATGCATTCCACTACAATATTTTAAAAAATAAATTTACTTTTCAAATTTAAAATCTATCACATCAGGTCTAAGAATTGCTTTGCTTGTCATAAAAAATGTCACACACTCTCCCTCCTCCCTGCATATATTTCTTAAACTAGAAAAAGGGGTATTTTAAGAAATATGGAGAGGTTGCAAAGGAAATAAAAAATTACACACCCCAAAATGCAGTGTTAAAAGAGGGGGAAAAAAGAAAATAATCTCATAAATTCCAGCAAGAAGTTGAACCTGTCCCTGACGAGATTTAACCAGAACCTTGTACTTTTCCAGTGGGTTGCAAGCAGAAACATTCATTTGGCACATTATACTTACTGGAAGAAATACATACATTATAATCTGAATTTTTCTCTAAGTCATATTCATTATATTCTTCTGTTAAGTTCTACACTTTGATATACCTTAGAGTGAGCTGCAGTTTATAAATTGCCAGGATGCAAAAGAGCATGAAGTTACTCTAAGCCTGTTCCAGCAACTTGCTTTAGAAAGTCACAAACATTATGGTTAATTAACAACCTAATGGAATGCTGAGAATGAAGGTCTTGCTTCTCTGTGCACTTCTGGGCTTGCCTTTAATTGGTAAGAAATTTCCAGGGCTATAAAGAGAACACGACATCTAAGCAACTCTCAAAATTTACTTCTGGCTTTTCGTCTCAAATAAAAATAATCATTATCATTAGCTTTCTGATTAATTTTCAAAAATCATCATGGCTTGAATAAAGAGTTGCTCAAACACAAGACTTGGATTAAGGATTTTTGCATGTGTCTTCTTTGATTTCATTCATTTTGTCATTGTAGGAAACAGTCTCTAAATAAGTAATTAATCTTTCATTTTGATTGCAGCACAAAATACATCAAACAATCATGAATCATATCAAGGAGCTGTGATGGTTAAAAGGTGGACCTATATTCAGAAGCTCTCAGGAGTCTCCTTCCCTGCTATGCCCCAGGCTGAACCACATAACCTTGAGCTAACAGCTCAGTATCTCTACCTGCAAGAAGCTTTTCCATCCTTAGTCTCTTGACACTGAAAGCTCAAGAAAAGTGGTGGTGGTGGCATCAAGCCTGGATTTGCAAAAAAGGTCTGGACTGCCCAGCATATCACTAATTTTACTAAACCATTCCTTGCTCTCACCCTCGCTATAAATAGTGGATTAATTAAAAAACTTAGCCCACAAGAATTGTTTCCCACAGTTTTCTAACCCTTCAAGATGTGAAATACAGCAGAAATAAGCCGTGATTACTTTCGGGACTGAATAAACAGAAATATAGCTCCAACCAATCAAAGAAATTCTTCCAAGGTTTGAAAATAAAATACTCTTTTTAATTTTAGTTTGGGGGATTTCGTTGGGCTTGTTTGTTTTTTGTTGCTTTTTTATTCCCAACAAGGAGGAACACAACTAGCTATTCCAGATGTGAGCTTCCTCAATACTTGTTTATTAAGTGAGAGGCCTTGCTCCAGCAATTAAAACCTCTGGGACTGTATGCAAACCAGAGCATTTGCATTTGGCCTTGAGCAATATAGCTCCTGTACAACAGTGTGCTCCCCACAGTTTTGAACATGCTGGCAGACTAAAGTAACCAAACCACCAGAGAGCCAGGGACTAGAACCTGCAATAAATGGGAAGGGTTACAGGCTTTATAAATAATAGCATGGTAAACTAGCACAAAGTCTGTGAAAGAATCATGCTCTGAGGTGACCATTACTGTACAGCTGGAAAGGTTTCGCCATGGATACCAGCCAGCCAAAGGTAGAATATTAAAAACAGGAGAAGACTCATTATTTTGAAGCTGATGAATGTGATTTCCATGATTGACCTTTCAGGGCCAGATTCTGATCTTGAGGGAATAGGCTGGGTGTTATCAACTGCATGGGCTCATGGAGATCTAATGATAACATGGCCCCATGACCTGTTTGGCCAGCTGCTGTCCCTAGTCTCATACTTTATAGTCGCTTGAAATTAAAATACAATTAAACGTCTTTAGAAATAATTTAAATAATTTCTAAACAAAGTAGTTTGCATCACCCTGTGCAGAATTGTAGCAATAGTTTTCATTTAAATACAAATCAAAAATAAGCAAAACTTTGAATCCATAGTTATTCTAACTTTTATTTATTTACATGCTAGAAAAATTGCTTTTTTTTTTTTTCTTTTTTGCAATCTGTGGACCTCACATGGAAAAACTCTATTCCTAGATAAGACTAATTTTATTCCTGCAAAATCAATCAGAACACCATATTCCTCTTTTCACAGCATCTTCAAAATAGGACTTGAGTGGCCACAAGTGCTGGGGGCTGTGCCAGCAGCTTATTCTCATATCCGTGTAAACTACGTCTCTGGGGGACAGAATTAATTTTTATGCAAACCATTCATTTTCCTCATGATTCACTAAGAATTTTATAGTATATATCCTAAAGTGAAGCTTATATATATATATATATATATATATATATATATATATGGCCAGAATAAATCCCTAAATAAAGTCTGAAGCTATGATATTTTTTAAAGTTTATAACAAATTTTTGCTAATTTTCTAAAAATTATGTAACTGGATTACAAACAAAGAAACCAGTGTCAAAAGCACAGCAGAAATCAAGATCAACGTGACTTTAATCCCTGAGCATAAATCAGGAGAAACTCTGTTTAAAAAAGCCAGTAAGGTTATTAAGAGTTACTAGAAAATGTAAAAGAAATCCTCTTTACATGTGAGCTACAGCTGCAGTAGTCAAATGAAGAAACCTGGGTAAGTTTGAGGGAAAATATACAATATGCAAACAAGCCATAGCTTCTTTTGCCATCTGACATGCACTAATAGCTAACAAATGAGAGGCTCTTTCAAATGAGCTGGTCCTGCACAGCTGAATTATGATAGGCAAATGGGATAGGAATGAATTAAAGAGCAACGCTCCCTGTCACAATATGCCTTTGCAAAAGCTACTTCCCTTCAGAAGTTATCGGCACCTGCCAAAGCCACGGGGATTACCCTTCCAGGATATAACAGGAGAGGAAATTTTGGCTCCCGACCAAGAAGCCAGAAACTGAAAAATGTCCTAACAAGTGAAGTGAGAAAGCTAAGCAAAAGTTCTTTAGGACAGTAAAGGATTTATCCCTGCCCAACTCTGAGTCCTCATTGACATTTAGCCTCTGCACTGCAGCATTAGAACTGCTCACAGAGGACTTAAGAAAATGGCAAACAAATCTGGGCCTAACAGGGTATGCTTCATCACCCAGCCATGATTCACTGAAAACCAGCAAATGCACAGGGATATTTGACCCACCAGTATACTCTGTCCCACTGGCAAAAAAAGCTGTGAATGTATATGTCACATGGCCCAGAAAGCCAAGAGCCAAAGCCCAGAAAAAACCCCGAGCCATGGGGAGTACAGACTTGCAGTGGGCTGCAGCAGATCTCACCTGGAACTGCTGCCTTGAGTTAACAAAATACCCTGACACAGCCTGGGATGTGTGTTCAAGGAATAGCTCTGATTTCTTGGTCAAGAAATAGAGACCTAGGCTCCCTTTGGCAAGACTAATAGTGGGGATCCCCACCTGGTTGCCCAATTCCATACACTATTCTGTGTTTCAACCTCCCAAAGGTCCTGAACAACCTTAAAGCTCTTCAGCTCCATTCAGTGCTCTTCCTAGTGTCCAAATACGGTTATTACTTGTAATGTCTTTGTACCCTCTCTCTCTTTACCAGCTCTTTTAATTTGCTAACAAATAAGTACACAGACACACAGAAAAATGTTCTGTTCTGAAGTATGTGATGGCAAAAAAACCAGTGAATATGGGGTAGAACATGTGCAGGATGAAGGGACAAACACATATGAAAAGAGAGAAAGAGAGCTTAGACATAAGAGAATTGATGGGTCTGTTCTGTATGTATACACCAAGGTCCTCCCTAGACATGTATTTGATGGCAGAGATTTAGTACTTTATGGGGGGTTTTGTGTGAAAATAAGGTGAACTTTGTTTTTACTCTAGTGATTGATTCTTATAAAAATTAAGTAGCCATCTATGAATAATGTTTACTTTAAGACCTCAGGTGCTAGTTGTCTCTACTATAAAGATGAAGATATAAATTCTGATCATCTAAACACAAGGTCAGTATTATTCATCACAGTAAAAATTCTGTTTTACTATTTCTTTTCAAAGTCTTGGAAATAATTACTGAAGACCTCCCCATTCAAATTCAAGTATTCAAGAGGTGGGAAATGCCAGATTAAAACCACTTATGGAACACAGTTTGGACCTCTTGAATGTATCTGCTATGAAACCATCTTCTATTATGTGATTACAGACCACTTTTCCATGGCATAGCTGCAGTGCTTTTTGTGTGCACTGTGCATGGTACTCTGAGAAATGGTATTTGGGGAATGAATCAGGTTTATCTAGTGAATGAGGCTTTCATTTCTCTCTGCCTCATTTGTTTCAGGAACTGCAAGGTATATAATGAACCAGCAAGGGACTACAGAACGAGAAAATAAGATTTAATGGTTAAGGCAGCTGCCACCGAAGAAGTGAATTCCATTTCTGGATCTGCCACAGAGCTCCTATGTGATGTTGGACAAATTACTTCACATTTCCCAGAGATGACCATTAATTTGATGTTCCTTGTTTTCTGCTCTCTACACAAGGCGACTGAGCTGAACTATTGAATACTTATAGCTGTAATTGATGCAGATTAAAACTGTATTCACATACACATAAAGATTGATTAAAATTATAGAGATTATGAAAGAAATGTTCTTTAGAAATTAGCTGATACATTGTCAACTATTTTCCTCTGCCACCTATAGGGATAACCCATGAATGGCCAGGGTATTGTGCAGGTAATTCCATTACTGTGTGTGAAGCATTCAGGTATGATAGCTGTGAGAACAATGAAGCAACCAATAATTTTATATTCAGTGGAGGTTTTGAATGATGTGGTGGTAAGGAAAGCCCTGGGGCCGCATCCCACATGAGGAGTATGGAAAGAAACATAAGCTAACTGCTGATGAAGCAGGGTCATGTGGAAACAAAAAGTATTAATTTTTTAAAGTATGTCAGAGTTCCTGCACTCCAAGGGGCCAAGTTCAGTTTCACAAGAGCAACCTTCTGCCTGGTAGCACTTAGTTTCTGTATGGACTTGATGTTGTTCTTTTCATGTAGATATAGAGTTGTGTTGTCAAATATATATTATAGGTTTTATGTGAGAAGAGAATCCAGGCACCTGCCCCCTCTCCCATTTCTAACCTAGACCACAGACAAATAGCAGCTTGAATCTAAATCCATATCTCAAAGAGGTGTAGAAGAGGTGACAAATATGATAAAGATTAATGATTTGGGAATGAACCTCCAGATTGGCCTGGCTTGAAATGAACATGCAGATGGGTGTGGTCTCACTGTCTGAAAAAGGCTGCACCCAAGCTTGTCTTCAGAAACAGACCTGACTACAAAAATGAGATGGTCCTGCAGAGAGAGAACAACCACTTGTTATCTGGACAGGACCCATTGTCTCAGCACTTTCATTCAGGAAGAGCACTCAGGGTGAGCAGCAATGCCTGAGGCCGCCAGTGGACATTCCCTGCTCAGTTCATGACCCAGAGGATGTTAAACCTTAGCTGGTCCATGGGAGATGGAGATGGGCTGGGCAGGCTGAGGTGTGCCCTGGAGCTTGGCTTTTACCTCACTGCCCATCTGAGCTGGGCAACTCCACCACTGTGTCTGCCCAGTCTGGGACAGGTCATGCGGCCAGGTGACCCTGAGGTGTGACCTGGCCGGCTGTACTTGTACAGACTGAAAAGATGGGAAAAGTTGTTCTTTCCTATTAAAACAAACAGATTCTGCTGGAGGAAGAAAGAAACTAGAGATACTTTGGCAATTCACTAAAACTTGGAGTTATGATAAGGAAATCACAGTGCAGGGAAGTCCTATCTTGTTACCACCTTCCCTATTATATGAAAAGCATAAAAGAAATGAATATTGTGACAGGGTCATGACTTTGCTTATAAAACCTGCATATTAAGTGGTGGAAAAGATTACTGCCAAATGCCTTGTTTTACTGTTCACCCTCTCTTGCAGTCTCTTATTTTCTGATACCTGCTATAGCTGACACTCACTTTGCCAAAATATATTACAGGCCACATGGAAGATCATATATCAGCAAATAATGGAATCAAGTTAAAATGCAAGTTTCCTATAATGAGCTGAGCCAGCCCATTTCAGCATTATGTTCAGGTGTTACACTGGGAGAGAAGATAGGCTTTAAGGTACATTTTAAATTTGATTGCCCGAGAGAAAGAAAATATGCAACTTCAAAATTTCACGACAACACGCCTGCTTTTTAAAGCTTAAAGCAGTTTCATTCATGAGGTTTATAATTTGTCAAAGTATTTTCACTAGATTTGCATGCAAATTATGAAATACAAAACCAATTTAGTACAGCAAGGAAAATGATTTTGATCACTAAGGGAAATAAAAGTAACTTTTACTTAGAGCATGAGAAGAAAAGAAAAGCAAACAAGAGATTAAAAGCATCGTCTCTTGATGAATTTCATTGTTTGGCCTAAAGAAGATTAGTCAGAAGAGTAAGAAATATTTAAGAATTTATTCATAAATATTATCAACCCTAAATCCACATTCTGAATAAATTAAGCATTCCTAATCTTTCAGAGCAGATCTATTCTGATCAGAGCAGAACAGAAGCTATGACCTGGGCCTTAGGACAAAGCAGTGGTGAAATTTCCTCTTTCCAAGCTCCAGATGGCATATATTTTCATGGACTCATTGAAATCATTTCAGTTCTGGTAGTTTCCACTGTGTTAAGATTCAGCTCCACATTAATTGCCTCTATAAAGTAGTTTATGAATGCTTATTTTGGATCTCACCAAACCAATGGATATGAGTTGGATATGGATATCAGAAAAGCATTTCAATACTGAGGCTGTAGGAGAACGTACTAAGGTGGTCAATGTAACATTCAACTGAAATCCTTCATCCAAGTATGTATCTCCACATACAATGTAAGTTTCTTACCTGGTATCATATTGATACTACAAAGAGAACACAATTCCCACTTTAAAAGTAGATCTTAGAATCACAGAATATCCTGAGTTGGAGAGGACTCACAAGGATCATCAAGCCCAACTCCTGGCCCTGCACATGACACCCCAAAAATCACACCATGTGCCTGAGGGCACTGTCCAAGTGCTTCTTGAACTCTTGTCAGGCTGGTGCTGTGACCACTGCCCTGGGCAGCCTGATCAGTGCCCAGCCACCCTCTGGGTGTTTCCAGTGTTAGAAACACCTACATGAGAACTACACAGCAGAATCCAGTGAGGGAACTGAACAAGAGCAACTAAGCACCTCCTATCTAAGAGCCCTAGTGAGATATTTTAGAAACAAGTATTTTTGGATATTCATAGGATCTTTCCTAAAGGAACTACATACTTAAAATATTTTGAATCATAAAGACTTAAAAGAGCCTTGTGTCTCATTGCCATTTGAGTATCAGGAAATCAGAAGTACATAGCCTATTCTTGCTAATTTGGCTGATCACCTTGCAAGCAATGAATGATCCATGAACAAGAAGTATAATTCCTTCAAGGATTCAAACTAGCTATTTTTCAACTGACAGAGTCAGATCCAGATAAATAGATTGCTTTGATTCTTGATGTTCTTTCATCCAAGAAAAATTGTCTGAAGAGAGAACAAACCAATTTCAAGCTCTTGGAAAGAATATAAACATATTCAGATATAAATTTCTAATATCTGGGTTGTTTTATTTTTTCTTTCAATAAGACCAAAAAAATTTCTTTCAATAGGACCAAAAAGACCACATATCTTTTATGAAACCGTTTTTCGGTTTTTATTACCTGTCTGTAACTACAGTCACCAATGAGCATTATGAGTATATTCTGGTATCTGCCACAAGAATATAGAAAACCTCAAGATTTCTCTGCACAATACTGTCAGGATTCTTCCTGATGCACCTGATACAGCAGAAGAGGAATGATGCTGATTATGATAATGATGATGATGATGATGATGATGATGATGATGATGATTTGGAAAACACCTTACAAAACACAAGATCATAACAAGAGAATTTCAAGAAAATGAGACAAAAGAAGTAGAGGGCAATCTGAGAAAACGATACAATTACATATGGCAGTAAATGCAGAGCAAGAGCAGCTTTAATGAAAATAGTTTTGCATGGATCCAACTCAAACATATTGAAGCAAAAAACATTGTCTTCTACCACAAAATGCTTTGGGGACCAAGAGTAGAACATGATGCATGAAAGACGCACATGCTTGTGCTGAATTTATTCTGAAGAAGAGAGAGCATTTCCATACAACTCCAGAGAGCTGCTGGAGTGGTGCACAGGAGTTTATGTGGCACATAAATGTGGCACAGCACTGCAGAACCCTGATCTCTGTGCACTACTGCAACATGAGCTGTTGCCAGAGGAGCTACTTACTCTTGGGGAGTAAGCAGGGGAAATCATGCTTCCCCCATAGGTGAGAAGGCAGAAGAACCTCACACCTACCTTTGACTTTGATTTTACCAACAGCAGGACAAAGAACATTTGGGAAGCTTCCATTCCAGTCAGCAAGGTAGGAGGTGGTATTTGCAACATTCCATCATATGCACATCAGTCTGAAGAAAGACATACTGTGTCTAAAGGACCCACTCCTTTAGGCAGCACCTTGTGAAATAATGCAGAGGTGCTTGCAGACACAGCAAACCATCACCCCACCTCAGTAAAGCAATTAATTTTTGTTTCACCAAAGCAAATTCTTAAGATACGCTTCCTAGAATAGTGCTATCATCTGATAAATTTCTGGTGATAAATAGAAAGTCCTGATGTGCAAATGTCCAAGCTCCTTAACACAATGTGTCACATTGTTTTGGATCCACGTGAAAATACTGCATTGGGGACATCTGCCTTCATTTGATAAAGCCATGATTTTCACAAGTTCACAAGGATACCTTCATGTCTAGGGTGGGATACTCATAAAATTGTTTCAGAAAACAGCTGCCATACATTCAGGCTACAACTCAGAGCTAAAAATTTGGGGATAGGAGCAGCCTGCCCTACCTACTTCAAAGTCTAGACCAAGCCTCTGTATAATTCTGCTTTCCAGGAGCAGAGTGGGAACATTTTTTGTTGTTTGTTTGTCTGCCAACTTCTTGTTTTTCTTTTCTAGTTAAGACATAAAAGCTCCTGAATTCAAGGACATATCATCATCCCATATACCTGCAGCTCTCATCCCCATCATGCTGCAGCCTTAGATTGCTGGAATACAAAAAGCAGTGTTTTGTAGACAGCATCACGAGGATCTCAATATGCATATAGTCCTACAACATGAGCAAGCACAGTTATTTCATGCATGAATTAAGCCTGCATGACAAGGAAATTCAGTTCTTCACTGCTTTTAATACTAATGGGGATACTCAGTCCAAAATGACAGCAGTTTTTCATGTGACGTTTATATTGGAACATTTAGCAGCAATTCATAATGTGGTGTATGGTGTGGATGTACTGAAATATTTTCAAATGCTCATTATTGCAAAGTGGAATTGAAGGGAGAATTTTTTATTCACTGTTTTGAAGTAACTTTTGTGTACTTTTTTCATTTATATGAACAAAACTGTTTACAAATAGGGTTATACTTCCCTGAGATGTATTAGGCCAAGCCTTTTACCTACAGTTAAAGTAGTAAAATATTAGGAAAAAAATAGCAATTCTGACTATGGAACTTTAATATAACTGCAGAATGATTTTATTTGCAATTTATCTTAAAAGTGCAGTAACCCCTAGAACTACAAAATTAACGCTAAGGTGAGAAGTTTACTCCCCTCTAAGTAGAAACTGAAAATAGATTTCTTCAGATAAGGAGGTGCTGAAGTGGGACTTGAGTGGTATTACTTTAAAAAAACCATAAAATGTTGCCAAAAATAACAAATAACTGTCCCTGAAGTCAATGCCTCAGGAAAATACTAATGAAGAGTGCACCAATGGAAGTGCCATTTTTTGTACAAGAAATAAAATCTGATCATTGTGCAGACATGAATGACCCTGGGTATTTTTTGCTAATGCTGGAGACCTTGGCCCCTGAATTTGTGCTGAACTGATCTGATTTAATTGCCTTCTGCACACCTAATTCCTCCAGCAAACTTCTAAACTATTCTGGAGTGCTAACTTTTCCTTCCCAAATACCAGTTACCCTCCAGTCTAGGAATTTTTGAAATTCTCTGCCTGTATTTCTGGGTTTGATTAAGTATATTTCTTATGCTTTGGGGGAGGGGGAAGAGTTCTTTTGAAAAAAACAGTTTTTCAAAATGCTTGCTTTTAAGAAAAGAACTGTGAGACTATCAAACTAAATACAAACAGGAGTCTCGTAACACAATATGTGTGCAAGGATTTTTAATTCAAGAATTTGTTTAACATTCTCCTTTTCTGTTGGCTG
Organism: Phylloscopus collybita; assembly: GCA_027886175.1. Classification (NCBI taxonomy): domain Eukaryota; kingdom Metazoa; phylum Chordata; class Aves; order Passeriformes; family Phylloscopidae; genus Phylloscopus; species Phylloscopus collybita. The sequence goes on from JAJNNQ010000002.1 coordinate 7,881,480, forward strand.
TTTCTTAAAAAGTAAACGGTACCATCTGTATAGACCATCTGAACTGAACGGACCCTGAACAGGAACATGAACAGAATGAACCCACAGATAATCCACAGCATTTTGTTGAGCCCAAGGATAGCTAATTTACTTCCAGAAAATATGGACAGGCAATTATTACCAGAATACTCTAGTGGAAAAAAAAAAAAAAAAAAGAAAAAGAAGAATTATTATAATTTTGCGAGCATTACTTTCCACAGGAGTTTGTTCTGTGGCATAGTTTTCAGCAGTTCCAAATTATAAAGAAGCGAGTCATCGGGGCTGGTTCTGAAACCAGCATCTGTTTTCCTACTCCTGTCAAAACCATTTACCTTTATTTAGTGTGAAGTTTGGCTTCTACATGAGCAGTGCCTCCGATACAGGGTATCAGTACACGCCTGTGAGAATTGTGTGTGCTGCTCAGCATCTCTGGTGAGCTGCCTGTCCAGTCCCACATATGCTGCTGCTTCCACATATGCTACAGACAGCAGCAAATAACAATCAAAGAGTGGCAGATGAAGAATAATTACGTTTAAGGAACAAGGCAAGAGACTGAAGAAAATCAGAACTCATCAGGACATCTTTGAGGAGATATTGGATTCCCAGCCTTGTTTTCATGCCTGCTTGGTCCTCAACAGCTCCATCCTCACCTACCCTCTTCCAGCATCCTGCCTTTGGGCACTGGCCCCAGCAGCACTGGAGACACGGTGGAAATCAGTGGTATGACTCGACATCCTAATTTGCTCCAAGTGCTCAGCTGCTGCTGCAAGACCAGCCCGTGCACTTCTGGAGCTTGTCTCCCCCGCAGGGAAGTCAGGATAACTCGATTTGCTGCTGTCAAGGAAAGGGGTGCCAAGCCAAGAGATCTGCTTCTGCTGAGCCCTTGGCACTGAAATCAAGCCTGTGGTTCTGTCATGCCCTTTTTGTTGCTTGGATTCACTAGGAACTGCTTCCTCTCCCTGCACAGCTAAACTGTACCACCGTGGGAGGCTTGAACTGTGTTTTTAAACAGGCTCCCTGCTGTTCTGTGTCACATTCTTTCTTCTCTTTCCACAGCAATTTCATATATATTACATTCTAAAACAGAGGGCAAACTCCAGAAACGAGCATCCTGCACACAATTTTCCAACGTTCATGGCCAATTTGCTGCATTCTGCTGTGAATTTCATGACAAGGAATTCAGAAACTATTAATATTGCATTTGATCCTTCCTCCTTTTTCCCTTGTGCCCACTGATGCTTGTGTATTCACAGTATATGAAACAGAGACGGGGGGAATCTTCAAATTCCAAAGTCTTCCTACTTACTCATTTTTACATAAATTAGATTAACCCTGACTTCTTGAAAATGCTGACTTCAAGAAAAAAAAATTAAAATTTGAGGATATAACTGAAAGCACTATAATGGAAACACCATTTAATGTATTTAGTCATGTCCAGGGATTGATCTAATGAAGAATACAGATTATTTATGTTACATTCCCATTTTTACTTTTCAGTCATTTGGGTAATGTAAAATAAATGATGTGTTAGATTAGCTTCTTGGCTTGCACTAAGTATTACCATGTATATTCTTATAAGGAAGTGTTCTGAAAGAAGCACTAATGATAGTCATTAAAGGTAGAAAAAAGTTAAAATTCAAAGGAATCTCTCTGTCTTTAAGTCCCTCACTTTTTGCCAAATGCTCACATACTTTTTTTATATATATATATATGTATATAAAAATCAGAGGCAGTGAAATAAAGAATGTCTTTGATTTCATTTCAAGAAAAATGTCAAATGCAGAGATGCATCCACTATCCTTTCCTAGATATCAAAGCTATTTTCAACAGAAGGGTCTCTGCTCAGCCAAAAATATAGTCTGTTTCCATACTGCAGATGAAGTCTGCAAAAGCTCAGAAAAAAGAGGGGGAAAAAAAAATCAGTTTTCATGGCCATGTACCAATTTCTACAGGATGAAAGATGAAAGCATTTTTGGTTGAATCAGTTGGTATCTTTTAATTAGAAGAAGCATTTCCAAAAGTGTCTAGTTGTCTCTAGGAACACAAGTCTCGGTCACTGACTTCAATTTTGCTACAAAAATTATACTATGACTTAGTGACACCTTTCACAAAAATGGATCGATTTTTCTTTCATAAAAAATGCAAGAAAACCTGACTTTCAAGTCATTTGGCCTTTTATTATAATATATTACATCCCATGCACTGTCTTGATGACATTTACTGTTTCCTATGCAGGATCCCACAGTATGTATGAGTTGTCCGAAGTTCAAAGAGGGCAATCATTAAAATTTGACATTTATGTCAATGTGTGCACAGGGAGTTTACCTTTTCATTAGCTGCATATATATTTTTTATTTTTTTTTTCTGGTGGAAAAAGCTGTTTATGAAGTCATGAAAGACTTGGAGTGATTTTGTGTGATCCCAGTTGAGACTAATGGGTAATTCTTTATGATCGCAACTGAGATTACTGGGTAAAGGAATTGATTAAAGATAGGGTTTTTTGTTGTTATTTGCTGAGTTGTCAGGAGGTGTTGAGTCATGCTGTGAGAAGTTTGAGTGCTGAATCTTCTGCTGTCATATACAGAAATGTCATGTTATATTACACAGCATGCTGAACTAAGTTAAAAAAATTTCTTTGTATATCATACAGTTTGGTAAACAAAACCTAGCAACCTCACAAATCTGGTTCCCCATCCAATTGTATTTTATTTTTCATGCCTGGTAGGCTCAGATTTTTTCAGTGCACAAGTCCCAACATTTGTCTTTCTCTTGATTAACAAACTGATTTAAATACTGAAAGGATATGATTGTTGACAGCCAAACTGTAATTGGTCTTTCTTTTGGTGCAGAAGTGTTTATCAAACTCCTGTTGCATCTTTTCCTTGTTTAATCAGGGTACAACAGCCCAGAAAACTTTTGCCTCTCAACTCATCCCAAAATACTTTTTGTAATTGCATTGTGAACTTACTGAGAAGACAGATAGATGATGTGATAGCCAGAATCAGCTTACAGACCCAAGGGAGTTTTATGCCTGGTCACAGCATGAAGTCAACACGAAGAGGAATGAATGAATTTTTATGCTGAGTTTTAATTTTAGTAAGTTTAGCTGTGTTGTAGTGAAGCCAAAATCCCATGCAGGTGGGTCTTGGCTGGCATACAGCTGTGGTCCCAAATACTTGGGAGAGAAAAGGAGGGCCACTCCTAGGAGGATGCCAAAACTGCCTCTGATAAAAAAGGATCTTGAACACTTCCCCTCCAAAGCCTGGCTTGAAGGAGACCAAGGACAAATGAGGACAAGGACATCAATGTTCTGCTTACAAACTCTTCCTGAAGGGTTCCAAAAGGAAGAGTCAGTGAGGCCATCATCCAGCAATATCAAGCCAAAATTTTGGCTTTAGCTCTTATTTGGTCTCACTATGATCTTGTTCTTTAATCCTGTGATTAAAAGACAGCTGGGGCCTTTAGGAGAAATTTGCTAGAATTATCTCACGCTAAGTGGAGGCAGTGAGCATTAAACTCATGTGGTATTTTCTCAGCACTGCATGTACCACCAGATATCTCATGGTCTGTTAAAAGCAAGACCACTCCATGCAAGAAGTGGCCACACATTTATGAGAGGTAGGACAGTCAGAGGTCTCAGGGCTTGTTCTTCAGGAGCCTGCATTTAGTAGCTCTCTTTCAGGCTCATTGAAGTCAAATTTGCTTTAGAAAAGTGGACTAAAGATATCTGCAGACAACATGAGAAGGAAAAGCCTACTCAGGTCAAAGTAAAGAGGAAATTCCTACCTGCTAAAATCTTCAAAAATAGGAGATTTTCCCCAATTACAGCTGTACAAATGTCTTCTAGATCTCCATTCTGAACTTATACCTTTGGTAATCATTTGCTTGCTTAGTTAAAACAAAAAAAAAAAGGCTTTTTTTCCTCTTCATTTTTATTGACCTAATTCACCTCAGGAATGAGAGCCCTTGATAAGACTATTTCATTCCACAATGCAATGTCATTAGGGTATAATTTGGGCCAGGCCATCACACCCTTATATGTTTTCCCATCTGTCTCTTTAAAAATATACAGTGTGACATAAGTTATGATATTTACCAAAAGACTTCTATTTCATCTGTGTTGAAGTAAATATGCTGAAAGTTCTTTTAAGCAGTATTTATACATAATTGTTCCTGTAAATATTTTAAAAGCTGCCCAAAATGGGGAGGAGTTTTAAAAGGTTTGTAGCTCGAGGTAAAAGTTTTGCTTTGTTCAGCTTTCCACTGTCCTTTTTACCAACCAGCCTGCAGCTTGTAATGCACTACTGACAGCCACCTTTCTGATTTCTGTACATCTTGTAAAGACAATTACTGAATTTACCCAATGAGCCAGACTAGGAACATCCTCATAGGTGTGTTAAAGGCTAACAAGCTGGAAGCCTTTGAGGTGGTGTCAGTGTCTCACATCCCTTGATGACAGTGAGTTGATAAAATTGTTACTAGTTCAAGAAGGCACGTACCCATGGTTTCCCCTTTCAGTCATTCCTTTCAACCAAGCTAGATAGTTAAGGTTTTGTATCTCAGATGTGGTAAGTGGGCTGAAATGCCAGCATTCACACCCCAGGAACTTCACAAACAAGGGCTTTTGTGTTACAAGGAGGACTGAGCAGTTAACAGGTGAAGAAACTGTCTCATTTCCAACTCACCTATTCATTATTATTATGTTTAATAAAGAGAGTGCCATCCTTAGCTCTCTTTCTCCCCATAACCTGAGCAGGATGTTCATGAAAAGATAAGGCTTCTTTAAAGATTATTCTTTCTTGGAATCACCGAGCATGATGCAGCTGTTACTCTGTCACGTATGGTCTGACAAAGTTCACCTGTGAGCAGAGATACCCCACTGCTTGTTCAGCTTGTTCAGGAAACTGCTCAAGCCTGGTGAAAAAGTTCAGGGTTTAACTTCTCAGAGCCGACAGGCTCCTAGCACTGTGTGGAGTCAGCCATTCTCAATTCCCACCAAGCTGAACCATACCTAGGCAGAATGGGATGATTTCAGCTACAGGCAGCACTCGGTGTGAGCCCCAACAGCAGAACTCACCCAGAGCTCCCATTAGTAATCATTACAGCAGTAATAATAAACTCACCAACTTTTATGTTCATAAAACTGTGTGTGTACCCATTATCACAAAAGAAATAATGCAGTAATGAATATCACCATCACTACAAGCCATTAGGAGTTCAGGAGAACACAGCACTACAGTGTGGTAATCTAGGACAGCATGTAGAGATTAAACAGTTGAGTCTAAAAGTATCATTTGCATAGAGGCTGCCTACTGAAATTGAGTGTAAACAAAGATACCGGTCCTGATATCTGTATAGAAAACCACTTGCACTGTGTAAAGGCCTGGGTTCAGACAGATGCAGAGCAAAGAGTGCCACCTACAGAACTGCTGGGAGCAGTCACTTCAATGCATTAGGTCTCCTTTCCATTTGCAGACTATCTATGATGACATTTAGTTAGCACGTCTGGTGAGATTAAGTCCAAGCTGCAGCGCTCTCAGAGCCAATAAATTAACCAAAAAGTGAAGCAACACAAGAGCAAAGCTGCTAAACAAAAGAGATGTTTGAAAAATTTGTAATACTACAGCTATAAGAAATCATCTTGCCAGCTCAGAACAAGCCTGCTTTGAATGTACACTTCCCACGTGTTTGACATCCTAATACAGCTCATTTAATGCTTGCACAGAATCCATAATACACAAGAAAACCTCAGAAATGCTACTGCTGCCATTTTACTTTCATAAGGGTGCCCTCGATGAAAAGAAGCACCGAAGTTAAAATCTGTGCATTTCTTCCTGCTTTGCCTGCATCAGTCGAGGTCCAGGAACGTGCTGCTCACTGGGGTTAACGGGATGGCAGCTTCTTTGGTAACTAGGGGCTGGTTGGCAGCTCTGAAACAGATGGCAGGCTAAATAGTCTCAGCTGGGAGGAATTTTTGCTTTGGCTTTTTCCACCTCCCTTTAGACTAACACGTGACCATATTGGGACAGGAAGATTTTAGGTGGTGGTCAAAAAGTACAACAGACATTCCTTATCCACATGCAAATATTTCCCAATCCAGCCTATAAACTGCTGTCATGCATTTAATGATGACCATACAGTTGACTATAGTAATATGGCTGAACTGTGAACTCTCATTTCTATTAAGAAATATGCTTGTTCTTGGAGTGCTAATACTCAGGTATTGGGTCTACAAGAAAAAAATTAAAGGAGGCTGCTGTGGCCATGGGTAGAGCAAAAACATTTTTTTCCTTTTGCACCTGATATTTGTAAAAAGTTTTAAAACCCTTGGGTTTTGTGTGTCAGATGGCTTGCATATCCTGAAAAATCAGACTTTTTGGGGCTGAACCTGGTCAGTCTGCTCAGGTCCTGTGTGTCTGCCAAGGTTTGAGCCAGTAACATATTGCAAGAGCCAGTGCAATAATTACACAATCTGATCTCTGCATGCTACCAAAATAAACTCATAGCTAATGATGGCAGTGCTACCATCATTTAGCAGGGTGAAGAAGTGTGCCATATTTAATGCTTTCTTATGAGATTGCCCTCCAAATCTGAAAGAGGTTTAAGGCACTTAGAAACACACAGCTTCTCCTTTCTGCTTTTTTCCAACTGCTCCTGGTCACATTGGGCCTCTCTGCTCTATCCCTCAAATAAACAGAAAAGCTGCTTTCACAGCTCATCTCCAGATACGAAATTACTTTCACGGTGGCTGAGTGCTCTCTGCTATCCAAATTTCTCACAAAAAAACATTGCTTTCATTTTCTTGTGCTACTGAGCTGAACAAAGATAAAAGAAGTCAAATAAAGATTATTGATTTATTGTTATCATTTCTCATCTCTTCTCCTCCTTAGGAGCATCATTGTGTATTTTATACCAACATATGCAGCAGCAGCAGCAATGTCACAAACGAGTCAGGTTTGTGACTCTTTGCAAGCTTGAGTTATCAGCAGCCACCTGTGCCACACGCTGTACTGAGGAATTAGTGATTTGGAAAATTATCCAATCCATACTATCAAATCAAGGGAAAGATCTCTTGTTTGCAATTACTCCCTCAGAGCTTGCTGCTGCTCCTTCCTGCATTTGATAAAATTCAGGTAGTGGAACTATAGCACTGGACCTTTACAGTGCCAGTTCACCGGGCTTTAGAAGTATATTCTCAATGCCACAAAAGATGATAGAATTATTACTAGAGGGTAATTATATAGATTTTTTTTTCCTCTCAGGTTGAAGGTAAGTTGTATAACTGGGAGTTACAGTTAAATTCCCATTCCTACCATGCATACAGCCCAAAATCAAGGGAAGCTTGAAATTCAACGTAGCAGAAGCTAACACCCTCTGCCATGACAATAACTAAAAAACTGCAGCTTTCTCACATCTCCTGTAGATGTATCATGAAGCAACTTCTCCAGAACGAAAATGGGAGGAGACATGAGGCCTTACAGATGCTTTTTCAAAAGGGCTATTAACATGGATCCATTAAATATTTCTACGAAGGGCAGTAAAATTAGGCCAGTCTCCAGATCAGATCTATTTTTTTTTCTTTTTAGACACAAAAACTTGAAAAAGCCCCTGGCATAGCTGATGGGTCAACATCTAAAATCTGAGCAATTCAAAAAACTCCAACCAATTAAACAAAAAGTGCCACAAAATTATCACGTGGTAAGAAGACTTTGAGAAAAAGCTCATCCAGTAAAAGGTACCAGCCATACCTCACGAATGCAGAATACCTCTCAACATCTTGGAAACAACTGGATGCACTTGTTTCCAGAACAACAGAGTTTACATTACTGTAACTAAGTACTCAACTTATCCTGCAGGATGTCTATTATGACAGACTGGAAATAGAAACAGGCTAACACAGTTCCCTGGTTAGGACAGACACCTCAGGCTGTGGTAAAACATGACCTTTATAGATATCTAGCAAAAAAACATTTAAGAAACAGATATAACATCATGACCTTTTTAGATACATAGCATAAAACATCTAAGGGAAAGTCCTGCCCCTCTTCCCCTCTGCCACTGAAGCCACAGACACAGCAGGAGCTGCCCAGGGCCAGTGGTGGCTCTGGGAGCTGAGGTTTTACTGAACCCTGAGATGACAGTAATGGTGGCACTGATTACACTGAACTTTGCCACCTATGTGCCTGTTGTTTTGGCTCTCCCTACAGTTGCTGGAGGGCAGGCAGGCAGCTCCAGAAGTGGGGTTTAAAATAAATGTCTCATGCAGAATACAGGAATTTTAAAACATACTTTATGAATTCTTCTTTGGGGACACTTCCATTGCTTTGACTAAAAAGGGACTGCTAATTACCAATCAGAGTTCACTTGGATGAATGGCACCTCAAGGGATGACAAGGGGCTGCTTCTGTGGCTCCAGCACACACAGAAGATCATATTTTAGTGGAGTTAGTGCAGGTTACAGGATTTCCTCTATCAAACAGAACCCAAAGCTTAACACTATTGTGCTGCACTTTTGCTTCTTAATGGAAAATAATCTTGGAATTGCTTCACTGACAGACTTGTTTTTGTCACATGAAAATAAATCAACATAAAAAGCAAAGAGTTGTTTTCATTAAGACTGAGTAATTGAAGATGTAGCACTGCTGATGACAGCGTTTTGCTACTCCTACAGTCCTACCACAGTCAATCCCATTCCAGATACAGTCTGTAGGGTATTTTTAGCAAAATGCCATGTTAGTGAACTTTCAAAGGAGAAGTTTTGGAGGAATAATAGCCCAAAGACTAATCAGAACTGAAAAACCAGAAATTAAAATCTCCAGGAAGGAACCAAGTGCATTGGAAATCAGGAAGAATAGTTTTGTAATGGCAAGATTCAAGATGCCATTAAAGTCAGATGGAAGTTAATTAAACTCTGGAACAAAAGTGTAGAGCCCCAATGGAAGTCAAGAGCCACAGCCAACACTCTAAAAGAGGAAAATCTGAGAGTCTAAAACTATCTTACAGTGAAAACCAAATAAGAGATACTCAGAGGACACTGGAATAAGGAGAATGAGAACAATTTGCTGAAGACTCTCACAGGTTAATGAAGCAGTTAAGGAAGAGAAAGGTCCATCTGAGAAGGCAAATGATCCTTTGCCTCAGTGAAACAGAAGACCCTTGCTCCTTTCCACTAATTAAGAATAAATTCTATCAAAAGAGAGGTGCCAGGAATTCTGGAACAAATATCAAGCTTCTGAAAAAGCATCTAAAAGTCATCTGAAGTGTATAAAATACATTCTCTGTGTTTCTCTGATGTGTGCAGCACAGTGCAGCTGTATTTAAAATCAGCACAGAGATACAGAAACACTTTGGGGGATTAGATTACTGACCAGTGAATGTAAATGGCAGCTTAAATCAGAAAAAACAAAACTCTTAGAAGATGATGATAATAAAGGGCCTAATCAGTCCTGGCTTTCTGAAGAAACACCATATCTTTTCTCAACACTACATCTCTAAGATTTATTTTCTAGAAAAGCCATCTTAAATGCCCCCTAACCACCATTTCCATTCCCCTCACATGTATTGTAATATCCTTACCAACAGTTGTGCCACTGTAATTGTTGAACCTCAATTAGATTACAAGTACAATAAATTTCCTTAAAAAATATATTTATATTTAATAAAAAAGACTGTATAATACTCCCATAATGCTTATATGGAGGAGGCAGCAATAGGGGCACAACAGAAAAAACAAGAGCTTCAAGTTTACTTTACTGCTGAAGAAAACATGTCTTGGAGTTACAATCTTAGAAGCCTTGTGAGAGGCTGATAAAATAATGAAGAAAGAAAAACCTTTTGACAAACCTTATTTGGATCGCCAAAATTATTTTCAAGATCTGCTACAATAGATAAGTATAGGCAAGGAACTAGAAAGTAAAGAGGAAAACGCTGCCCCAGAGAACAAATGACCAGAGGAGAAAAAACCCAAAAGATATGATTAAATGGTGCATTTTTATCATGGTGAAAGGCTAATGACAGGGCATCCTGTGGTTACTTTCTAGGTCACTGGCTATTTAATAGATTCATTAATAATCTAGGAAGGGATGGTGTGTATGTAGGCAGAAAAACAGGCACAATGTAATTTTTCAGGTTATCAGGACAGAGAGGACTGAGAATTGAGTTCAGAGTTTTGCCAGAATATAGGCTTGCTTTTTTTTTGACAATTCAATCTTAAGTTATCACCAACTAATACAGTATTAAAAGCACAGGCTTCCTCCATATAGAATACGACAGTTTATCATCGCTTAATGCTTTATGAGTTAGATGTTGTGTTTTTTATTTCACTAGATAAGTCCACAAGTTACATATATTTTTTATTTCTTGCTCTCTTTTTTCTTCTTTTAGAAAATCTCCCAGAAAAGAATGTGGAGTTTAGCAGTAAGACTAGTAAAATATCAAGAAACTCCAGAAATCAAGCTTAATCCAATAATGTAAATTCATCAACGCTAAGATTAGACTTATTTTTTATATACCAGTACTCCTCACCTGGTCTATCCTTCTCTCAATGGAAGGAAGAGAAAATAATATATTTTTAAATTAATTTTTATTCTTTCAAAAATAAAGCAAAAAGCAATAATCCTACTTTTAATTAAAGACAAAAATGAAGTTTTTATGCTTAATATCACCTAGAAGCTGATTCTTTTAAGAAATATTCACACAAAATTATTTTTACAATATAAGACTTGAGAGATTTGCCATCATTTCATTTTGTGCAAATGCACAGGTACTAAAGTATACCTAATTTCTTTGTCCCTCACAGCCCTAAGAAGAGAAAAATTGTCAAGGTCTTGAAATCCGCACAGCAGCCGTACCCTGTATACAAGTGTGGAATCATAAGACTGCTTCTTAAGGTCAATGCAGCTTATGGTAATGAATATGGAAAGGTTACTATTGTTGTCTTTTGTTGATTTCTCCTCAAAAAATGCAAAGAACAAAAAGGTCACTAAGCAATGTTTCTAAGCTACTTTAGAATTTACTAATCTATCACTGAAGAAAATAAAAAAAAAGGGTTAATAAAATATACTCTAGACACAGAAAAGCAGATTAGAAGTGGCATTTAACTGTGAAACCGTCTTTAGACAGAGAAAAAATAACCCCAAAATCAGAAAGGAAAGCTACTTTCAGGCTTTGATCACTAAATAAATATTTACAAACTGAATAAAGCTTTTTAAAATACAATGCTGGAGCAGCATAACTCGTCATTGAGGAATACATCTGTGACAGTGGAGCTGACATCTATCACTGTAATGAGTGCTAGATGCAACAGTTCTATGAAAACTGTACTTGTCCAGACCAGTGACAGAAATTACTGTGATTGAGTTTTGCAGCCAAGCCTATACTGGAAGTGATTGAAAAAGCAAACAGGGTTTGCAATGGTGAGAAGAGACCCCAGCATGGTTTACTGAATTATCAAATTGTGAGATATCCAGGGGGGATACAAACCTGCATTCTCGAGCATGGATAGTGAAGTGTTTGAATTAGGGGAGCTTAGAGATGAGAGGAGAAGCCCTGTCAAAGGCAGTCTGGATTGGCAAAGGGATAAAGGAACTGGGACCCTGCAAAATGTGTCCAAAGGCACAGTCTTGGGTCCAGTCTGGGGAAACTTAAATGTAACATAAATTTAAAACAATATCTCTGTCCTCTAACGTGCTTTGGTTCTAAACAAATTATAAATGGGTTTCAAGTCATTATTTGGTTGCCACCAGTGTCTCCAAGTGGAGGGTTTGCAAGTCAGATCCACTGTGGAAACCCCTGGTGACGACTAGGAGCTGTAGGGTCAGGAGATTACCTGAGAGGGATAAACTTGTAATTTGATCTCAATACACAGAGCTAGCGCACTCTGAGATGTAAATCTGAAACAGCATGAATAAAAGGTAATTTTTTTCCTAAGAAAAATTAGTAAGAAATTATTGGTGTTTCTATATGGATATTCCAATATAACTGTCAACAGGATACACACATCGTAGATTCTGAATTATTGCACATATTTGTATTTCTGTGGTTTTCTCATGTTGTGTGGCCCTTTAGCTTGGCAGTAGCTTGTCTACAGTGTTTGTGCAGTGTGATGACAGAGTGGAAGAAGCAGCATAATCTTGACATTTTGGCATTACTCTTCATCTATCTTGCCTTTTGTGGAGGTTACTATATTATTTAAAATGCCAAATGCTCAGAACAATATAGATAAGCCAAATTCTATGAATTTTAATGTGACTATTTTATACTTTAAATTCAAAATAGGCTTCTTGTTTGAGAGGAGGATCAGCTTTGAAGATAACTGTGCAAACAGTGACATCGTCACATTGAGCTGTTTGGTAGAGTAAGTTTTGAATGAACAAGAACATGTAAGAAGTATTTTCATGAAACAGCCCTTTCACTGATAGGGGATAGGTTAATCTATTTTAGAAATTTTGAAGTCACAAAGCAATGGATGTTTCCTATGTAATGGATGGAACTGCTGGATTTATGTGATTATTTGTTCTACTTTTATAAAAACAGAGATTATGGAATTAAGGGACATAATTATGCATGTTGTAAAGGAAAGAAGCACAACTAATTTATCCATTTTCTGTTAGAGAGAATGACATCTTTAACAAAAGGAAATTCAGATAGAGTTTTAAAACCGAAGGGTCATCTTCTCATGTGAGCATATTCTTTTGTGTGGGTACATATACAGGCAAAGGTTTGAGTCTGAATTTGCTTCTCAAGCCAATTTTACGTTGCAACCACATATGGATGTTATGTCCAGACGGAATGCTGAGAGGAAAGAATTTCAGATTTCATCTGGATTTTCATTTCAGTATATATGTCAAATGCTTTGCCTTCTTTAAATAAAGGTCAAGAAAACACAATTTTCTTTTTACCCAAAGTGCTTCTGTAAACCAAGGAAGATGTGGGTGGAATGATTTGGAAATTAGTTCTTTTTGAACTTCTCTACTGCAGTCAATTCAGGACTGATGTCTTGAAAAGACAGTTTAACTGTTAGAAGGTTAAGCACACAATTAAGGATGAGATTTTGGAGAAAATTAGCCCTGCATATCATTAAATAGTATTCAAAAATATGGGAATTATTTATTTAATATTTTCTCTCTGAAATTACAAGAGGTCAACTCACTTTTTCCTGAAACAAATGAGGTTGGAAATGCAAATGAAATTGGTACCTGTGGTTGTGGTTACTCCAAGGGTGCTGTAATGATTGGCTAACTCAGCCTTGCACAGAAAGGCAGAACACCCATGCATTAGTTGGACAAAATCAGTAAAGCACTGCATAACTGATGATGGCAATGACTCAGAAGTGATTCACTACCATAGTAGCTATCAAGGTAGCAGGGAATGAAAAAATTACTCCAGTACTCCTGAATGTCATAATATCTTTTCACTCAATATAGGTAAAACAAAACAAAACACCCAAAACCAAAAACCAAAAACAAAAACAAACAAACAAAACCACAAAAAACCCCAAAACAACAAAAAAAACCCCAACCAAACAAACAAAACCCCACAACCACCACCCCCCCCCAAAAACAAAACAAAACAAAACAAAACAAAACAAAACAAAAAACCCAAACAACAACAACAAGAAGAAGAAGTTATTTTGGGTCTTCTCTGTAAAAGAACCCTGTGTGTAAAATATAGAAAAATACTTAATCCTCTTTTACAGGTTGTTTTGTTTTGTTTTAGTTTGGTTTGGGGTTTTTTTTGGTGTTTTTTTTTTTTTCTTCTCTATAGATAAACTGGATTCAAAGCTTATTTAGAAAGATTTAACTAATGAGATTTCTAGAAATAATTATCACCAGCCAACGTGAATAACAAACCAAACAGATGACTCCATTTCAGTGATAGCCAACATAAAGAAAAAAATTTGTTCAAATTCTTTCCACACTACTCAAGTGGACTAGAAACAGATTCCTTCTTTCCCTTCCCAGATATCAGAGAATTCTATAAAAAACCTGAACTATTGGAAGAGTGAAATCAGTTGTGTCAACAAATACATGCTAAAGAGTAAGAATACATGACAAATTTGACACAACTTCTTCTGCAGAAATGTTTCTTTATTTTTTACATCAGATATTAAAAAAGGAAAACCAGGACTCTGAACTTTGAAAAATGGCACTTCTTTTCTCATTAGCCTGAAAACTGAAAATGCTTGGAATTCTTCATGAAAGTGACCTTAATAAAATATTTTATAGCAAATGAAAGAGTTAATGCACTTTCAGTGCATCTTGATGCAGGCATCCTTTTATTTGAAAAATGGTTCAACTGTGGTCTGTTCAATTAATATCAGCAGAAATATTTACAGCAATAGAGACATGGTACACACATATTTTAGAATCAGATATGTAGAACAGATTTTTTTTTTTTTACTGAAATGTAATATACCCTTCTGCCAACTGCAAAAAGCAATAGTACTCACATATATCCTTTTCTCATTCAGGGGACACAACTCAGCTTTCCATTTCTGCTCCCTGATCGCTTTTAAAGTGCAAATACATTTCCTGTAACCATGCTTTTCAAGCAGAAAACAGCCAATGGATTGTTTTTGAAAAAAAAAGGAGCTTTTTCAGAGCCAACCTTAACTAAAAGAAATGGGACAATTTAGAACTTTGTCCTTCTGCACTGAAAATTTTCAATTGACTTCACTTGCATTGGGATTGGGGCTCTAAAGGAGATGTAGAAATTAGCTTTGAACAGCTTACTAAGTAGCCCTAACTGCACTCCTTACTGAGATACAAAGCTGATCATTAATAACTTGGTAATTTAGAGGAAAAAATCAGGGTTCTCAAGCACCTTTCAGAAGCAGACTGGAGGACTGCATTCAAGGAATAATGACAGAAATTAAAGAATAAAATTGCAACCGTCTTTCTTCCATTTAAAAAAAAATAATAAAAAAAAGAAAATAAATTTCTGGATCAGCCTAGGGTCTTGAATATTCTTCACACAGCAGAACAGAAAGCACTGTCATTATTTTTTTAAACATACGTGAAGATAAATGCCTTAATTGGTGAAAGAGAAGCACATGGTGGTGATTTGAAGATTTTTGGTTTTTTGAACGTAAGTCAGCTCTTGTAAAGAAATTCAGCAAAACTTCAAAGAGATAAAAAAATCCAAATCAGTCTAGCCTTTCCTTTATGTATTTTTCTATCAAGAGAAGAATCAAACTCCTGAATGTACCTGTTTTGTTCCAATAACATATAGCAGGACCCTTCCTGAAGCCCTTGCACAGACAAGCAGCTCGGAATTGCCTCCACGGCTAAGTCAGCTCACGGCTCTGCTCGACTGGAGCAGCTGCAGCCAACAGCTTAAATCAAATTCATAAAATGCAGGGACTGATATTTTCAAAAGAAAATAACAGCTAATATAGACGAAAATAAAAGAAGGCTTGATATTAATCTCCAAGTTATTTAATTTTTAAAGATCAAAGCTTGGAATGGGGAGAGGGTCAAGCCTAGAAATGAAGCATTCTGAGGACAAAGAAATTTGATGCCACACTCAACGACCAAATTTTGGCAAAGAAGACTAGGAGGGGAACGAGCAGGAGAGATGGAAAGCTCCTTTCTGAAAACATTCAAGAAGAAATTCTCTGCACTAACTCAGTTTGAAGAACTGACATAAACAACTGCAGCTCAAGTAAAGAAAGACCTGATATCCTAGCATGAAGACTGGTTTTACACCTTTTTTCCAAGAAGGTGGTGTTGTAGCCCTATGGGAGAGGTGCAGCCAGAGACAAGTGACTGCAGGACCATAGATTTAGGCTGGTGCTACTCGGTGAGATTTGCAGATGTCAAGACCTCACCACTAGGAAGGCTTGCAGGTCTGCGGTGTCTCCACTGCCCTAAGCTCTGAGAGTAATAACAAAAAGACAGAGGAGACCACAACAACAGAGAGATAGCCCCAGTATGCAAATTATCTTATTTCTTCATTAATGATCAGGATCAAAGCTTTGGAATCAAAGATTTTAAAGTGAGAAAATAAAACTTCAAACACCTTGGCAAAAAAATTCAGATAGTTCCCTCATTCAATAGCAGTTATCTAGAAGCAGAAGAAAATTTATAGAAGAGGTTCAAAGATCTTCCCATCATTCTTTTCAGTGGTCTTCACCAAAATGATGGTCCTCACTCATTGAATGTAGGTGGATATAGGTAGCTTTATCACTTCTGTATTTTTTTATATTTCTTGCCTGTTTTCATATACTATGTCTCTTAACTTTCCTTTTTATTTGTATCTGAAATCCTCAGATGTCACTCTGTTGATCTCTCTACCTTTGGAGCCTCCATCTTCCCCTTGGGAAGTCTGGGATCGGCCTGCAGGCAGGGAAAGAGGACAAGCATGGCAACAAATTTATCTCCTCATGTCTGGGCAAAAACCAAAAACCTCAAGGCCTGGCAGTAGCCCAGGGCAGCAGCCAACCCATCTCCTGTACCTCCAGCTCTCCCACGAGCTCCATGCCATGGCATCCCTCACATCCAGGAGGCAGGAGATGCACAGCCTTGACAATGCTCCCCTGGCACCTTCCCATTTACTGCAAAGCTGAGGATTTTTACTAGGTTAATGCTTAAGTCCTAAAGGTCAAAATGATACCTGGTGGAGGTTGAGATGAACAATGTGCACAAGGCCGAGGTGTCATTTGGTCTGCAGGGTTTGAAAACAAACCCACAATCCTTCTCTGTACGACAGCTCCTGTATTAATTGGCTATCGTTTGGCACCCATGCATGCAGTGCTGGTAATTAAGGCAGAGTCAACACCCCCAGATTTAAAGGAAGATTTCTTGGTTAATTAGGATACAATTTGGTTTTGTATGCTTCTAGAAATTGCTCCAATAATAAGTTTGTGTACTATTATTACAAAATTAAAAACTGTTGGCAAAGCTGCTATAATTAATGTCTCTGACTTAAAGGTATAACTCTTGAATTTTGAGAATTACCTTTTCTAATAGTAGGAGGAAAAATATTGCTTAGGTTTAAAAGATTGAGTTTAAATTTGTTTGTTTATCAGGAAGACGAATATCACATTTCCCCCTATTCTGCCAGGATAACACATAGTATTAAATTTATCTTTTTTAATTTTTTTTTTTTTAGAATCACTGCTATTTTGAAGTAACCCCTTATTAGAGACAGAAAAGTGACAAATTCCCTCAGCTCAGCAATACAAGAATTTCTAGCTTAAAGACCTCACCCTAGAAACTTTATATTCTGTATCTGACACACAGTATCTGCTATCAAAGCTATGCATCTAAGCACTGCAAATTGTCATTTTTGGGGCAATGCATAGCAGGGAACAACAATAACAAAGGGGAAAAAAAACCCCAGCCCACCTGACAACAGCATAAGCTACAATAAAAGAGTTTAGGATGTAATCACTTAGCTGCTGTCTCTGACCACAGTGGTAGAATACCACTTTCCAGCTGAGTTTAGGCTCTGAAGGTCATTAGAGATGTGTACCAATAAACATACACTCTGCTATCAGATTAGCAGACAAAACAGTTTCCATGGCAACCCTTGGACCAGAGAGCTTGCCTGCATTCAGCATTCATTTAAAATATTTTTTTTTCCTCCCTCAGTCTCCTCAGAGTCAGTCCTGTGAAACACAAGTGCTTGCAAGCTCTCTAATCTGCGGCTGCCTTTGAAAACCCATCCAACGGGTGTTGAAGCTGAGCCAATTAACAGGACGAGAATTGGGTGAATTGCAGAGAATCTGGCAAGGCTGTGTTTACCAATTAGAGTTTTTTTTATGATGCAAATGTTGCACACCATGCAGCAGGAATAAAAGCCAGCTATGCTGAATATGAAACTGTTAATTGCATTTTTCAGAGACACGGCTACAAGGTGAAACTAATCATACAAATGATAACTGGGTTTTACCACCTACAGTGCTTTGGTATTGCACTTGCACTAATCTGTATTAAAATAGCCCATAAATTTTTACAGCAAAAGAAAAAGCAGGCCTTGGTATACCCTCCTGAATTTTGGGGGACATAAGGAATAAGGGAAATTAGATACAGGTAACAAGGAAAACAAACAAGTTACTGCTAACAAATAACATAGCAACTTTTTTTTTATTATTCTTTTTAAGAAAATATGCATTTGTTACAAAACAAAGAGAAGTATAATTTAATCAGCTCAAATGAAAATCCTCCTGGTAAAAGAGACTGGTAAAGATGTCAATGAATAGGAAGTTTTCTGAGGGAATCAGTCCGATGGAAAATTGGGGATGAGGATGGAAAATGCTTGAATCAAAAGTCCTAAAGAAAAATGGGTAGAGTATATTTATGGAAAGGTTTATTAGATGCTTTATAAGCAGCAGGAGAGTCCAACATATAAAACCCCAGATTGCTGACAGGATTTGGAAATACTCTAGTCTGAACAGGGACTTATGAAGAGGACATCATGTTTAACTGGTCCAAATTTAAATACAATAATTCAGTATAGGAAAGAGCAGGCAAATTAATTTTTTCATCTAGACTTCCCCATAGGTTAAGCCTTATTTCTCCAAGGGTAAAATTCACCCCAGTTACAGGAGCCTTCAATGTAGAATACTTAGAAAAAGGAGTTAAGTTACATCCTTTAATAAAATTTTTGATGATACAGCAGTACCTGGAAACAGTGAAATTTGATTTTATCCTCAAGGATTTCTTAGTATGGAAAAATGAACCTAACAATTTTTCTACCATATTCTCCTGTAAATGAGATGCTGAAGTTTTATCATTAGACAAAATTATGAGATTACATTTCTGATATGCACCTGGTGAATATTTAGACAGAAAATACTGCCATTAATAACACTAAACCACAAACACTGCTACTACCATTATCTCATCCCATTGGAAGTATAAAGTACTTTGAGCATACTTGAATAATTTTTTCCTGTAACAAATTAAATTAAATAGTGATGAGAAATAAAACAAGCTCCTAACATCTGAATAAGTAGGTTCAGTTGTCTTCAGGTAGGATAAAAACCACAGTAATTTTGGAATCCTGATTCCCACAATGCTCTAGAAAATTTAATCAGTTCTTCACTGAATCCTTATGAGAAAAATAAAAATAGTATGCTCTTTCTCATTACTTAGATAATTTCTGTCAGTCACACAGAGTTAGAAGGAGACACAAAACCTCCTGTCATCAATTAGTTTGTCATAAAATTATCTCTATGCCTCTACCCTTGTCTCTTAGAAGACAAAGCATGCAGCACAGCAAACATTTGGAGAACACAAATATTTGCTAAACTAATGTATTTTGTGGTCAGCAATCACGTGTACATGACACTTAGATTGGGAAGAAAAGCATCAGGCAGAGAGGGTTTTCAAATGTTCCATTTGAAGAAGAGGATCAAAGTAAATGCTGCAAAGAATAACCACAACCAGAGTAATACACTAGACAACTTCAATTGAAAGTGGCATGGCTTAAAGTAAGATAATGGGGTTGAATAATGCAAATGACCATATCCCATGTGGGTTTGCACAAGAGATCCTAAAACCACAGAAAATTAGGAAAAAGGCATTGAAGAGCAGATTCTTGAAGAGATTTTCCTAAAAGAATAGAGAAAATGAGGACAGCTGGGAACCTTGAATGCACAGCAGGACGAGGGGCAAGGGAATGATTTGCTCTGTAATAAGAACCGAGGGAAACAGTGACAATTGTAGAAAGTGCACGAAGAAAACTAGCCAGGAATGAATGGCCCATGTGTTTCTGAACTGCACTGGCAATCAATCATCTGTTTCCAGCAAAAGACAAAATAGAAATTTGAATCGCAACTGCTGCCAGGGTGTGCTTAGCCCACATCAGTCCAGCATTAAGACAGCAAGAGAAACTCTGTCAGACATGATAAAATGGTTATTAGAAGGGACGAGTTTTCATGAGCTCCAGAAGACAGATGGGTCATGTCAGAAACGAACTGCATCTAAATGACATGCTTCTCTCCATTCCTTTGTGTATTTATTTACCTGAGCTTCTCATATTCATGGGTTGATTCACAGGGTGCTAAAGACATCCAATACCACTGGCATGTACACATCTGATGGCTGAACATCTGAATTCTCTTTAGAAGTTTCTTCTAACCGGGAATTTACTGCAGGTCTGTTCACTTCCACTGGCCATAATGTTAAATGACACAGATTTGAAAAATCTGTTTTGCAAGAATTTAGGAGCTATTCAAATGTGGCCAGAAATCATTTTGATTTCAATGCATAAGTTCAAAGACATTGAATCTTGGGATTAAAGTGAAAGAAAAAAAAATAAAGTAATTGAGATAACGATCAAAGGATAACAGAATACAATTGTTACTGAAGATTATGAAAAATCTGACTGATTATCTCTGCAAACAAGCTACCAGATTGCTGGAAATTGTTGGAAGTGTGGAGGCTATTAGGAAAAAAAGACAGCTTTGCAATGAATGACAAAATTAGGATCTGCCTTGTATCCCTGAAGTTGTAGATGAACAACAAATCCTCTGATTCCCGAGAAAGAAACATTATTTTAAAATTACTGCATGAACAGCATTTCAGTATGACAGTATAAGGAAACTCCTAATTTTTGAATAAATCTACCTGCCTACAGAAGGCAACTGTGAGGGTTAGGAGCACAGACCACATATTTCAAGTTATGGGTTTAGAGTTATAATAAGTGAGATGCAGGACAATTCTGAAGTCTTAATTGACCAATTGGGAATACTTTATATGCTCAGGCTAATAAACTCAAGGAAACAATTTAGAGCAGAAGATCTCAGAGATTAAAACTGGAATCTTTCAAAATGATCCTTTTTTCAGGCATGCTTTTTGTTTAGTTTTGTTTTCTTTTTGTTACTATTTTTGAAAATAGGAAAATTCTGCTTTTCACATTTAAAATCCTACCTTTTAAAGCTATAGTGTAGAAATAAACAGTTGCTGCCACGTTCAGAATACATGGGCTCAAAAAATATTCTCTTCCTTGAAGACTGCTATTATAAAAACAATAGAGGAGGGAAAGGGTGAGAATGAAATATGAAAGTTACTGAAAAGGTAACTCGACAAGGTTTTGTCATACTGTTGCTTACCCTTGGACATATTTGGCTTATCCACCTGCCTGCTCCTAGTTCTTGCTATGAGTTAGTGTTGCTTTTTATAGAAAGGATTCAAAACTAGATAATAATTCACATTAGTGACCTAAATTAGGAAGAGATGTTCATAAAGAAGTCTGAGAAAGGTGTGGCTATAATAACATCTATGACAAATAACACTAATATTTTCTACTGCTGGAACTCTTATGCTTCTTCATGTTGCTCCAGGTTTGCAATCCCATCATAATGAAGTGGGTATATACACAACAGGTATGGATTCTGAGTATATTGGAAATCTGGGTTTTTTTATTATTTTCTTCTCAATATTGCTACTTTTAAGATGTGATATCACGGATGACAATCTTTACTATGTCTACAGGGAACTTCTCCAAGTTGTTATCATGAAGAAATGTTTTCTCTCTCCCAGGCACCATGGCGACTGCAGCACTAAAAATAAGCACTGTCTAAAGAGACATGAATGAAAAATCTGAGCATGGCATCCTGCAAGCCACAGCCAATAACAACACTGAAAGTTGGATTAAAATTATGTGGAAAGAATACTCACTGTCACTTTTTCAACAAGCATTGGGTATGCAAGTATCACAGAGTTGGAGCCACAGCAGCATGAGTCAGGAGTATCCTACCTGTCCTTCAACCAACTGGGACAGGTTTCAACAGACTTCTACACACAGTTGACATAACGGGGCTTGACTCAAAGTCCAAATGCTGTGGTAGCCCTAGGGGTTGTAGTATCCTAGAGGTTATAAGGTTTAGCACAATAATCATAATAAACCTGGTAAGGAAAACACCTAGACACACCACTGGCCCAAGGTGAACCCCATTGCCATGATGCATCTGCTTCTCCTGAATTCTGATTGACTTGAAGAAAAATTTGCATTTTCTGAATGACAATGTTATGTCCAATATGTGTTAGAGTAATTAATCTGATGAGTTATGTAACTCCAAACAACTACTGGATGTGAAAGTGGAAAGAAAAGCTGAAGCCTGCATATCTTGAGAAATATTTTAATCAGGAGGTATTTGGGGGGTTTTTTTGTTTGGTTTGTTGTTTTTTTTTTTTAATCTGATCCATGTTATTGTGTGTTTACTACTTGTTTCTTTAAAAAGTTTTCATAATCTTAACGTGAGAAGGAACAGTTCTTCTTCTGTGGATCATTGAGACTCCAGAGAGAGTAAAATCAAAGTCCAGGATAAGTCTGAGTAGTATAATTTACAATAAAAAGCAGTAAAGTATTTATTAGATTTACAAAATAATCTTCTATACCAATGTAAGGTAATAGAGGAAAAGAAAACCATGGTTTACCCTTGCAAGGTTTCCACAAGCAGAGTTTACCATATTCACACCCAATGGATAGAATATTTTTATTTCTCTCACAAAACAGAAGAAAAAAACAAAACAATCCCTTCTGGGTTAAAAGTAAGTGAAAATAAAGGATACAAGAGCATCCTTTAGTCTGTGTTCCTAGACCTGGATTAACATTATGCCTTTCATTATTCCAAATTATCTGGTTGCCATGTCAAAAACAAGCTGGTGTGCACAACATCTGAAGACCATTCCATTTATCAAGAGTCTGAAAGGCAGAAACTTTTCAGCACTGCTGACTTGCAGTTTTGGAGTGATTGAGGGGAGAGGAGCAGACAACTCAGACATCCCCACAAATGCGAAGATTTAGGAGCAAACCAACTGTCAGCAGGAGAGGACAAACCAAGCCAAACCTGAGGGATCTGCCAGCACATGTGATGAGTCTGGTGATTTGGTTGTGTGGGCTCACTGGGAACAAATGAATTCATTGAGTTGAGAACATCAGGTGAGATGACAAAGACAAACCAGGCTTTACAATAGGGAACATAGGTAAACTCAATAATCAAGTTGGAAATATGTTTGTTCAGGTGTTGGTATTGAAGATTTAAATTTGCATTGAAAAGCTTTGACCTAAATTTAGAGTCTATAGATACTTCAACACATTTTTAATAGGTTCAGTTAAAATACATTGGTTAAATAGAATTGTAGCTATTGAACTTGCATGTAACTTAGATAACATCATGCAACACCTTTTAGACTTAGCAAAATGTATGACATATAAATAGGGAATTTTTAGTGTAGATTT
This sequence comes from Phylloscopus collybita, assembly GCA_027886175.1. NCBI lineage: Eukaryota > Metazoa > Chordata > Aves > Passeriformes > Phylloscopidae > Phylloscopus > Phylloscopus collybita. The sequence goes on from JAJNNQ010000002.1 coordinate 7,904,691, forward strand.
CTCTAGTTATCAATCTGTAAAGTTAATTATACAAAAAAAAATACTTCTTCATTTTAGTCTTCCTAAAGCTAACTATGAAAAGAATTAAAGGCAAATGTAGTAATAGTAAACTGAAATCAGACATAGAAATAAAAAAGAAAGCCAAAAGGGCAAAAAATTCCCTTTTTCCATTTTCTTTCATTTTCCTAATTATTTTTAAAAATATCTTCTCAAATAACAGCAGAGTGAGTGCACAGTCATGATTGCTAGAGCGGTTGCTCAAAAGTTGCAGAAGTATTTTCCAGGAATGGTCATGAGATTTTGAAAGTAAAAACAAGAAGAGATGTACAGTACATTTCATGTATTGATTGATCTTTGTATATGACAGAAAAGTACCTTCACTTTGTGAGCACAAATTACAAGAAGAAAGTTTAAGGCAACATTTCTACCTTTGTACTCACAGACCTCAATTTTCTTTTCAAGACTATAATAAAGTCCAACCTGCAGTTCCACTACCCTCGTGTAAGAACAAATTGGCTGAAGTTTGACATTTCCTAGGGCTTCCCAGATTTTTGGGGAAGAAATGCATACTGACAAAAGTGTTATCACCTCCCACATGTTCCACTATATCCCAGTCCAGGTAGAAGTGGGGATCCCAGCCTTCCTCAGGGAAATAAGAGCAGAAGAAAATTGTATGTTCCCAGGGCACTGGAGCTCCACATTGACTGTGGCCAAGGTTTAAAGATGAAACTCACCCTCTTCAAGACACAGAACAGGATACTTCCTGAGTAGTCAGGGCAGGTTTTTTGAAATCTGGATCACAGAAAACAAGTTGTTCTAATTCACAAGTTTGTAGCTGGAACATGAGGTTATATATGACAAATACGTCCCCTAAAAGGAGAGAAATATCATAGGATCAGAGAATCATAGGATGGCTGGGTTGGAAGGGGCCTTAAAGAAGATCTAGTTCCATCTAGTGCCATGGGCTGGGAAACCTCCCACTAGTCCAGGCTGCCCAAGGCTCCTTCCAGCCTGGTTTTGAACACTTCCAGAGGTGGGGTATCCACAGCTTCTCTGGGCAACCAGTGCCAGTGTCTCACCACTTGTAACAGTTGAGTGGTTCTTTAAGGAATACTCTGACATTTAATAGCTACTTGTTCAGCCACACCAGGATGTCTTAAAAAGGAAGAAGCAGACTAATTTCACCTTTTGCAAAGTTTCTACCCCAGAACAATTTTTTTCCCAAGTAATATGACTACTGTATTTTGCCAGCAGAAACATTTTCAGGCTCATTGTGTCCCCCATACATTTTGAGCCCTGACTGAAATAAGCATAACCACATATCAGTTAGGAAATTCTCATCAATCCTTGAATTTCAGATAGAGCTAATATTTTTATTGCAGCATCTTTTAAGACATGTCACTAGCCATTACATTTTATTTCCCTGTTTCCACTTCTAGTACTGCATACAATAATTCAAATTTCCTCATATTTCCAGGAATGCAGTCAGGTAAAAAAATGGATCTGTAACTATACTTTTAATGATAGGCTCAAAATCAAATTGTTGCTGTAGATATGGATATTTTCTCAATATGTTGCTAAAAAGGGGAGTGGGGGGAGGGAAAGCAAACCAAAGCCTGGGACTAAAATAATTCCAGAGATCAAATCCATTTATTTCTAGAAGGGATGCAGTATATATTGCTTTATACAGTAACAAAGCTAAAGACCAGAAAGAAATGTAAATAGAGAAGCATATATTACCAAAGTTAAGCTTTCTGGATTAGTGAAACAGAAACCCTCCTACAGATCCAGAATAAAAATTTCCTTTCAGTTTATTTTCTGGTGTGTGGGTTACTTTTCCATTTCAGTGACTTCTGTAACAGAGGCAATTGGTTGTTATTGACCATTTGTATGGGGTTTCATTGGCAGTAGCATTTTGAGGGAAAAAGTGCCTTTCCAAAAGATCCTATGTTGCTTTAAAGCATGTAACAGTTTCAGTATGCCAAATGCAGGTCGTGCTGTGAGCCATCACAGCAGTACACAGATATTGATTTAGATAGAGACTCGAGAGCTGGGGAAGATAGAAAGGGCACAGTGTGCTTTCTGATGTGTATGCATTATTTAGCTTTCATAGTTTCATCTGAAGTTAGTGCCTATTTAGATAAAATTATAGAATCGGTATCACTGCGTTCAATACAGGTACATCAAATTACCTCTGAACCAAAGAGATACAGATGATATGGCTTATTTCTCCTTGGAGCTACTACAAAAGTGGCTTTTAGAGATGATCCCTTTTTTTTCAGCTTGAAAAATATACGTAGAAAAAGTACCATGTTGTGACAAACAAAGAAAAATAGCATCTTACCTGCTTGGTTCCCAGAGAGTTACACCAGAGAAATCTATCACACAAATTCCAGTGATTCTAATACCTATGAATGTCACATGATTGACTTGAGACTAATTGGGAAATTCTCCAATACTGAAACATGCTAATTTGTACAGAGCAAGGAAGACAGAGGCAAAAAAAGAATGCAAGAAAGATGTATTCCACTAATGTAGAAAAGAATGGGGAGGTCACAAGAGATCATAACACTTGCATTAGTAGCTTGGATTACAGTCCCTATGTTTTATTTTTACTTCCATACTTCCATATGTCTTAAACTGGGACAAAAAAAAGAGTAGACTCAAATCATCATAAATCATAATTTGGGGGGAACAGATCTTGTACTTGAAAATGAAATTACAATAATTTGAGCAACATTTTCCACATGCAGAAATAACCATGAGAAAAAGCTGAGACCCACGTGTGCCACTGAGAAATATTTTAAACAGAGTTTGCTGTTTAGAGTTTCATATTTTGCAATTCTTTCCAAACTTGTGTACTACAATAGGGCCATGTGGAAATGACTGAAAAATTCTAAAGTTCCAGAAGACAGCCTTTATATTCATCTGCTCATTCTGATCCTGACCTACTGGCCATTTGGACAGGAACATCCCTAATTAGCAGTATTAGTATCAAAAGGATTATTGTGTGAATAAGCACTTGCAGACCAAACTGAAACATGCACAGTCTCTGATAACAAGCTGAAAAATAAATATATTCATATGGAAACACTTATTTGACTTAGCAGTGCAGAAACATCGACTTCCAGTCAAAACCACACAAGCAGAGGATTCTTACACAGGAAGAGAGAGCTGAAACCTTCTAACAATGAGTAATTTTCTAATAAACAAATTAAATGTTTCCTGTTGTATTTTTCTACCAAAACCTTAGATATTTAGTTGATTTTAAAGATTAGCTTATGCTTCACTTGACAAATAAGTTTTTCTTCTATGGAAAAATAACCATCTACACCTGTCACAAGCATCATCACCAACTGTATTGCACATATATATTTAGTAGAAGGTTAAAAATCCCAAAACACTAATTCCACCAAAAGTGGATGTAATGGCAGGCGATTTTTTTTCACTAAAAAGATTTATTTGTAAACAAGGTAACAATAGGAATTACTATGATTTTCCGCACATAAAACCCCCTAATTACATACGGCATAGGGATAAGCCTAATTTAATCAAAAAATAAAAGTTTGCAATTATAATTAATGCTGGTCATTATTTTTTATAATGTAGATAATACCTCTACATTATAACACAATATTGTTCTGGGCACATTTGAAGTTTTATCTTTAAAGTTACTGTTCTATGTTTACTAGAGGTGGTTCTGACACAGAAGTGCACAAATAGACAGAAAGATTACATTTTGTTATGGAATTACATGCAAAAAATATTGCTATAGTGGCTTTTCTATTTTCCATTGCTTAATTTAAAAATTCCTTGAAGACTTGGTTAATTCATGAATTGATATCAAGCAAAACTTCAAAATGGCATTTAAAATATCAAATAAGCTGTAATTTATTATTTAAATGTGGGTTAAATTCCATTTTGTCTAAAAGGATACCACCAAACAAACCTCATGTGTGCTACACGCAACCACACACCGGATCTCAGCAAAAATTTATTGAGAGAAAATTTCTGATAGCAAGCCAAAATCCTGAAAGTAGTGCTGTAAATAAAAACTAAGGAGATGCACGTCAGGAGTGGAAGAACACTCCTTACATCTTCAGACCCTGGAGAAACAACTACAAGGGACAATTCAGCAGCATCATAATCTGGGGCCCAGGTCCTGCTGGTCTTTTCTGCTCAATTTCCTGTTGAAAACATTGCAAGGACAGCTGCTTTCACTGGATTTTTCATGGTCTCTCAGGAGATCTTCTTATTATGTTACTACAGTACTTGGAATGACAGTCAGACTGCAAAATCAACAAGAACAAGATCCAAAGAGAGGAGCGAGTGAAGAAAAATAGAAATTAAGTAAAATGGTTTACAGCAAAGAAGTTTGGAGGCAGGAAAGGAAGGAGGGAAGGAGGGAAGGAGGGAAGGAGGGAAGGAGGGAAGGAGGGAAGGAGGGAAGGAGGGAAGGAGGGAAGGAAGGAAGGAAGGAAGGAAGGAAGGAAGGAAGGAAGGAAGGAAGGAAGGAAGGAAGGAAGGAAGGAAGGAAGGAAGGGCCTTAACACAGACGAATTAAAATGGATGGCTTGAGTAAGGTCTGACTGCAACTTGAAGTAAGAGGCAAGAGATGAATAGAAACCAGATGCTGTGTAACTAGGAGGACAGAATAGACAAATTGTGAGTAAATGACATTTACAAAGCAAACCCAGCTTAGAATACAGGTGTTATTTTATTTTCCATTAGGAATAGAAACATGTGTTGAGTTTGTAGTATCTGTTTATAACTTCACTAAAACCTTGCAGGAGCAGGTAGGACTAATAGGAACTTGCCTGGCAGAAGTCTGGTAAACAATGATTGATTTGTCTGTATTCACAGGTTGTATATTTGGTATGTGTTTCTTCCCTTCTTTGCAATAATGTTGACAAGCTAAAAATCACTCTCTATATGCACATACAAACACAGAAAGTCAAGAAGCAAAAGTCTTTGCTTTTTTGCACAACTAAAAATATTCATATTATTTAAATTATGCCCATGGGAGCTTGTTTCTCCAATGAGAGTGCATTTAAAATTTGATTCTCCTCCTTTCCAGGCATTGGGGACTCTGCCATTTACGTGTGCAGTGACCATAATGGTGGATATTCAGACAGGAGAGGGAAGAGATGAGTCATGATTTGAAAAGAGGACTTAAAAAGGAATTAAAGGTAGCAGCAATCATTGTGTGCTTTAAGACTGAACCGAGGGCCAGGGATGTCAAAAGGAATGCTTTCATTAGTTTCAGTGCCCTCTGACTCAAGTCCTTTTACATTCTAGAGGGCAGGAAGGATTATGTTTTGGAAGGATGCGAGATTGAAATCATACACAGGCATTAAAAATGCCTCTTCTCTGCCTCAAGTGTGGCACAGTAACAATTGTGTGATGGGGGCTGAAATAAGACTGGCAACTCACAGTCATGAGAGCACAATCACATTCATATCACCAGAGCTGAAAAACATTATTATGTTTTTCCTCAAGTTACCTTGCTGCTTATTTTCCCTATTCTTTTCATTTTTAGGGATTAAGCACAAAGAAAAAAATACTAAGATGCCTAGTATTCTGATATTTCTATAAAACAATCACTCCATGTAGACTCTTACAGTTAAGTAATGTTAACTACAAGGCAGTATTTTTGACTAATTGGCAAAATGACATTTCCTCAATATTACATTCTTTCTTTCCCCCTCAATATTGCAAAAGAAAGATATGATTTTAATAGATAAAACTCCTCAAGTCTCCAGAGACAAAAATAGCTTAATAAGATGATGCAAAATGTTATATTTCTTCTAGTCTGCCTCTCTTCTCTTTCTCCCTAGGTCCAAATCCTCAGAAGACAAGTGAAAAAAATTAGTGACAGCATGAACAAAATAGTATGACTACAAGTATGCAGATGTGTAATTTTCACACTTGTTTTTCTCATGTAGTTTTCTAGAATTAGCTTTCTAAAGGAAAAAAGGAGATGTGACTTCTAAATCTCTCTTTTCCATCTTAAAATATTAAAATGTTGCTAGCACATGAACTGAGAGGGTTATGTCTATTTTTACTTTAGAGAACATAGATAAAAGGCAGGCAAAGCATTTTTTTTTCTGGACTGCTTCACATGCACACACACCCCTTTCCAGTGTTGTTTTAATCTCAACTGGAGGTGACTACTCATTTGTAAAAGAAAAGGGGTTAAGAGGCACTAAATAAAGATGACAGATAGCTTCATAAAATAATTTAAATTACTCTGAAAAAGAACTGGGTAGAAAACAAAGATGACGCTGTTTACAGTAACAATATTTAAAATGTATTAATTAAACCCAGAGCAGAACTACAAAAGGGAGAGGTGCTTTGAAGATGGAAAGCTCTGAATGCCACAGAAAGCTTTGAAGTTTCTCAGTTTCCTTTGTTTCTCACTCATAATACATGAGGACACTCTGCAGCAGCTAAGCTTTAACTTTCAAGGGACCTTTTTCTGTTTGTTCCACCATTAATGAGAAAAAAAAAAAAAAATAAAGAATCATACCCTGCTCTTGCTAGCTGTCTTTAGAATTCATGGCAGAGCGATCCACTGCTGCCGTGAGAGTTTCTGGTTCCTGTTTGGGAAGGCTGATTTAATCTGTTGAAGGTTACACTGCCGTCAGTTGTGCCAAATCTGTGCCAGGCTTTAGCACAAATTAATCAAAGCAGTCACTTAGTACAAGTTCCGTCACACGATGGAGGCAGCAGAGCCACAGCTGCAAACCTGCTCTTAACACTCAATCTGAAAGTTTTAATTTCATATTCTACTACTTGATTTTCTCTCTATCCCTTTCCAAAATGCTTTCTCTGACAGCCATTTTAGCAGAAAGTTAGATCAATAGTAGGACCAATTTTCTACTGCCACCTTACTCCTAAATGAGGATACAGAAATCAAGGGAAAAGGAAGTGTGTGAGGAGTTTTTCAGTTGGTGTTCCTGGAAGCTGTCCTTGAGTCCAGTATTTGAATATATTGAATCAAAAGGATAATTTACACACATCTATAGGTTTCTTGACCTTCCAAGAGGAAAAAATAACTTAATTTCTTGCTCATGATTCCTGCAGCAACAGAGGTGATTCCCCCTCCCCTTCCTCCATTACACTTTATAGATCTAATACATCAGTTCCACTACGTATATTACTTGCATTATCTCCTGAGATAACACGATCACATTGTCATGCAAACATGCAAATCACTTCTTCTAGTTGCCATGGTTTTAAATTGAAACACTGGCATCCTTTTATTATGGCCCAGCATAACTTACTGTAAAAAAAAAAAAAAAAAAAAGGCAGCAAGGCAGCATCGACAGGTCCAGCCTGCATTACACCAGAGGAATTCACATAGCTTTAACCCACCTACTATTTAGAGGACTAAATCCTAGGTATATTTTTTTAAATTCCTCTAGAACTTCTAATGCTGCATCTGGGTCCTGTTAATTAAAACATTTTTACATAAACTGGCTCACATTGCCTCTAATTTAAAACTAAATGAAAGGAATGAATGTCAGGTTCCCAGCCACAACACAATACCACTGGGAATGTGCAGCCTTCCAGTTTTAGTGCTCAGAAAATACTGCATTAATGTGGTCAGAGCAGATTTACGTTGAAAAGGAAATTAAAAGCAAAGTTTTACAAGTCTACTCATTGATTGCTTTTACAAAGGCTTAGGAATGAAATACCACAGAAGAGGTGATGTCCAAGGAGGAGCAGCTCAAAATTCTGTGTCACTGCTTGAGGTGCTTCTGCAGCCCCCACATATGAGCCAGAAACAGCACTCTGAGGTTCACTTCTCTAACTCGTGCCAGCCCTGTATGAATGGCTGGAGAGATGTGAACACATCTGTTGGAAGCAATATGAAGACCTCAAATTTTCCTGTGTAAAATTACCCAACAGGTGCTGAAAGTTTTGAGTGTCTGTTAGCAAAAAACAGGTTCAAAAGAAGAAAGTAACTGCTGTCTCCTGTCTTAACAACCTGCATTTCACTGCTGGACACCTCATTATTGATTAGTTAGATTAACTCATTAATCTAACTTGTGGTGTGTTTATGAGAAGGTTAAATTTCCAAAGACCTCTGGAAGAGAATGGAGAGAAAGAACCTCCTACACAGGGTGAGTCAGAGCTGCATCTTAACTTAGATGCTCTGAATTGTCCTCTGGGGAATCTTCCCTCAGCCTGTGATCTGTGTAAGGTGATTGTGCTTCTAATTTAGCCATATTTTGTTTGTCCTGAATTATGGGGTTGTACACTCCTTCCCAAAAGCTCACTTATACCTCTCTGGGCAGGAACCAACACACAGAATCAGCCAACAGAGAAATAAAATATGAAGGCCAGGTCAGACAAGAAAATCCTGCTTGTGGTAAGCTTCAAGAATGAAACCTGAGAGCCCTGGTTGTGCCCTTCTCAGACTAAGGGAGCCTGGACTTGGTCCTCTGCATATATGAGCATGGAGGAGCTGTTGTTTCTCACATGGATGTTTCTGTGGAGGGATGATGCCTTGTTCCTCCCAGAGCAATGTTTTCTACAGGTGTGTGCCTCAAACTCCTAAAGTGTAGGAGTTTGTATTTCACCCAAGACAAGAAAAAATAATATCAGCCAGGTGAAAGTCAATAAACCCCAAATGTTCTACATTTGAAAACAGAAGGTAAACTAAGATTTAAAGTATTCGCTACACAAGAATGCTCACTGTTATCTTCTCTCCACAAAATTAATATTTATTGTACTTAATTAAATTCTCTTTTGCATCCATGTATACTCCACTTCAAGCCTGAATATTAAATTTATTAATAACTATGGCTAGTACACTGACTCATGCAAACACAAGTCACACATCTCTAAAGTCTAGAAAGATAGTCAGTTTTCGTAATGGGAAGTCCCAAGACACGAGCTCTGGCACTCCAGATTTTATGGAAGTTTCCTGTGTGTTTGTGACTTCTTTCACTAAGTTAAAATAGAATGCAACTTCACAGCATCGTGAAGCCCCTGTAGCTTATCTAGAGTAGCTTTAAAGAAACCTTTCCACTGTCTGTGGCACCCTCATATCAGTGTCAGAGAATGTTTGCTGTTGTTGATTCATTTTGTGATTTTTAGAGAAATGTGATCTCTTTGTTCATCATTAAGACCAGAGAGCATAGTCGACAAGTGAGTATCCCACCAATGATTTCAGGACAAACCATTTGCCTCCAGTGTAAGAAGGCCTCCACAGTAGTCTTTCCATACTTTTAAAATTAGGAATTAAAATTAGGAAAGATACTAGAAAAAAATGCTTTTCCACCCATACTCTCTCACTCACGGGTAGCTATATGCCTCAAACAAGAATTCTGACACTTTAAAAGCAACCTATATCAAGTGCTATTCTTATCAAAATCTATAACATAACATAATCTATAGCTCAGAAAATCATAAATCTATTAAAAAATATAATTATTATTTTTAAACAAACCTGCAGCAATTGATATTCATGGCTGTGAAATCACAGATCCCCAGCTACACTCTGGGGCCTTTTATCACTCCCTTTGACTAGTATCCAGTTGTTTTCAGATGTTTTCACCTCTCTCTCCTCTGTAAATACCTTGGCTGATAGAATAAACTAAACTCTTCATGGGGCCCAAAAGAAATTCTGATGCATGGAGGCTGGGCCTGGTGCACTCAAGAAGCTGCATCATACTTTCAAAGAAGAGTTAATGAATTTTTCACACCCAGGGAACATGCATGTAAAAACCATATATCCCAATACTAATTTATTCTACTTTTGCTTTGACATATGATACTCTCCCTGGGAAAAAAAGAAGAAAAAAAAAAAAAAGAAAAAAAGGTAACATATGATTTGTCTTAAGTAGGAAAAGCAGCATAATTTTAATGTCTATTTTCGTATTAAGCCTCCTAAGAAAAATGTTCTGCCCCATCTGCCAGCATAAACTGAAAGGCTCCAAAGTCCCTTCCACTCCATTTCTGATGGATGTTTTTCCCCCTATGTTTTCTCTGCACCTACTCCTTCTCTGCAAATGGTGCTGGTCCGATGATTCGGAAATATGTAACTGCCTCGTGGCTACTTTGTTTGAAGTGGCTTTGACATTCAAATCTCGGTAACATCTTAGTCTTTGAAATCAATGGAGGAAAAAATATCCTAAAGGAGACTTTATTACCATCGTTACTTCATTGATTTCAGATAAATTCAAGTAGAAATAAATCTGGGCCAAGCATCCAAGACAGCATTATTCTGTTAGGAGCACTTAAGAATGTACTAATTAGTCTAAATTGTTATTATGATATCAAGCTGCAAATGCAAACATCCCTTAAATACAGAGACCCAAATGCAATAATACAGCGCTAAAAAGCCAAAAGCAGGAAGACTACAGTGAGTCTGCCACCTGATAAAATACCTGATGTCATAAATAATTTTCTTAAAACCCCGTCCCCAACAGTGACTAATCCTAAATACTGAGGAAAGCCTATGCAAAAACAGGGCCTAAGAAAATGATTTCCAGAACAGTGGTGCAAAATAAGTCAGGAAATTTCAAAGTCAGAGGTGATGCTTTGCCTTTTAACAATTAATGTCATTTTCTTACACTAAATTGTGCATCAGGGATTTTTAATCAACATAAAATTTAGTGTTAAAAAAAAAACCCAAAAACTTTGGCAAGGTCTTTGCTTGATAGTGCACTATTTGCAAAGCCCCTTCTTTCTGCTTGTTGACAGCTTGATTTCACACAGTTATCAATGAGGACACTGTATAGACAATGTTAGAACTGTTTACTATATGAAACATAACAATATTGAAGGCCTTTGGTTCCTGTTCTGAAGACAGAAGAAATATTCAAACCCTACATACACAATGACTCCATGCCACTCATGATTTCACAGGCCTCTAGCATATCTTTCCATCAGTCATATCACTTTTAGCAGGCTCCTGTTCTATTAAATCTTTCCCTGCACACCAGATGTTCCATACCTTTGATCTTCCTTGTCACGCCTCTCTCTATCTTTGCCCATAATAATATACTTTTTGGAGGGGAGTGGAACAGAGCTTCATGCATTTAGGAACTCAGGCACAGCATGGTTTTGTATGATCTGTTCTCCTTTTTTCTCTCTTTCCTTCCCTAACAACGAATTTGCTTTTATTGCTGCTATTGAGCACTGGTTTTTTCCTAGAACTATACATTAAAAGCAGAAATATCATTCCCAAGTACTTATAGTTATCTCACTGTCCATCACTGTATATGCAAAGTTAGAATGGAGGGTTTTTTCACCCCTAAGTATCCTATAACATTTATAAAAATTGAATTTCATTGGCTAATTTATTACCCAGTCACTCATATGTCCTTCGTCAATGTTAAACAGTCAGCCCTTGTCTTGAATATCTTGAATATCTTGAATATCTCAACATCCTCCACAAGTTATTCTGTCCTTTTCACAGATCACTTATGAATCTGTTGAAGAGCACAAACCTCTGTGGAATTCAGCTGGAGACACCTCTGCATTGTGAAAATGGAACATTTATTCTTACCCTCATCTGCTTCTCTTTTTACTGACTATTTATCCATGTGAAGACTTCCCTATTATCCCACAGCAACTTAGCTGCTTTGTTGAGAGATATTGCTGAAAGCCTTTGGAATTCCATGGGACCCATTATCAATAGTATCTGCCTCCAACAGACAATTGTTACTGAATTCAAAGGCCTGAAGCTGGGAGGCAGGACTTGTCTTTTATTTAAAACTTGAGCCATTCCTAATGTGCCACACACACCCACATGTGCACTGAATTAGTATTTGGAATAATTTATACTAATTTATAAAAATACAGATATTTGGTTCAGTAATTTGTCATTTCTGTCGATATTCTCTGTGATCTTTTCTACAAACTATTGTTACATTTACTGTGTTCCAGAGGCTTCCCCATGTCACCTACTGCCTCAGCTATTTCATTCTGGAGAGTTTGAATTATTGTGAGCAACTATAATTTGGCAATGGTGACTTATTATCCTCAATTTTGTCTATTTGTTCCATAGATTCAATTTCAGACATTGTCTGAGGAATTTCTCATAAAGAAAGACTAGTTCCTAAAAACCTTAATAATTACTTAAACAGTGAGCATAGCCTTATGAAGTTAACTTTTTTTTTTTTTTTTTTTCATTTATAGTGTCATTTTCTTAGAGCTACTTTTCAAAACCTTTGATCCTATGGAATCTGTGAAAGGCTTCCTGTCCCCAGTGAGTCTGAAAATGTTTTACTATTGGTTTCTAAGAATCTGCAAGATGCTTGTTTGATCTTTTTTGCCTACTTTACTACATTTTTATAGTTCTTTTGTCATTACCACCCTTTCTCATTTTTCCTCTTGAACATGCCTCATATTTCTTGACATATCTTCAAGCAACTTCCATTTTCATTCTGTTTTACCATGTTGTCTGGATTTCAGTCTTCTTGAAGTATTTTTACTACACAGAAAGGATTTTGCTGGAGTTCCTAATATGATGTCTTTAAATAATCTCTGTAGAACTGGAACACATCTAATATTTTTCACAGCTTTTTTTGTTTATTTTTAGCTATATTAATATAAATATATTATTTCCACTTAATGGATTTTCTGTTTCTAAAATTAGGCACAGGAATAGCAGTTTGTTGTTTTTTCTTTTTGCATTTGCTGGCATGTTGAATCTGAGTAAAACATGGTTTCTCTTACAGAGCAATTATTGAGAGAAACATTATCAATCAAGTCTTTTCATCAGTGCCCAAGATGAAGTTGAATTGCTCACAGATTCCCTGACTGCCTACTTCCATCAAACAGTCATTAATGGGGTCAACAAACACAGATATGGCAATTACTCCAGACAGGACAGGGCATTTATAATCTCATTCAGCACGTCACTGTGTCCATTGTAATTCTATTGTATTCCCCCTACCATCTTTCTTATTTTATTGTTGTTTATGTATTTTCAATTTTTATTTTTATTCTGTCTTCTATATTCATTTTCGTATGTAGAATGGCATTTCCGTCATAACTCAGAGACATGGCTTTTCATGAAGTGCTAATCTGTTTTGATTATGAGCTTCCTTTAACTTAAAACTTGAAACCAGAACTCCACAAAACTCAACAAGGGTTGAACTGTCCTTTGCACATTTGGTATCCTAGAGTCTTGGAATCATTGCATTCTTTTCACCAGATCACCAGATGGGGCTGCTCAGGGCCCCATCCAGCTTGGCCTGGAAAAATTCCAGACAAGGGGCATCCACAACTTCTCTGAGCAGCCCGTGCCAGTGTCTCATCAACCACAAAGAATTGCTTCCTGATATTTAATCTAAACCTGCTCTCTCCATTTTCAACCCTTGTTCTATCACTTTCTGCCTGTAGAAAAAGTTCCTCTCCCTCATTTTTATTAGCTCCCTTAAGGTGTTGAAAGTCTGCAATGAGGTGTCCCAAAACCCCTTCTCCAGGCTGAACAACTCCAGCTCTCTCAACCCATCTCCCTAGGGGTGTTGAATACAAAGAAGCCTGAGCAATTTTGTGCTATTACCACGCTGTGGAAATCTCAGTAAGATCCAAATGATAAAATATATTTTCCATACATTATACATGCATAGACAATGTGCAATTTTCCATAACTTGAGCATCCTCACTTTTCAAGGGAAAAGAAATGAGCAAATGTTCTGGCTTTACCTATGTTGAAGGAGATCTAGACTGTTCTCTGCAAAATATTAAATTGTGCAGCAAAACTTCCCTGCACTTCATGGCATGCAGAGGAAGTTCTTTCCTGCCACCTAAGAATGCTGACACATTGGCTATTGTGAGTAAAGAAATGTAACTATTTACTAACCCTCTTCAGAGAGGGTGAGGAATAGGAAATAAAAGCCAGTTACTGGTGGATATTAAGCATCTGGGCAACCAGAGATGTGTTTTTCATCACCTTGTGGTACAGTTTCTGCATTAGAACTCCTCTCCTCTGTGGACTGCACAGCTCTTTGCAAACTTTATTAAGACTCAGAAAACTTTCTGTGTTAGGCCTTCTGTTATTTTTTCCACTCCAAAGAAGGTATAGGGGACTTTTCTAAGGCCACACAAATAACACTGGTTAAATTAAACTTGTGACAAACTGATTGAGTTTAATATGTGGAAGACAGTGATGACCACCAAACATTTACTGTCTTCTCAGCTTCTCTGTCCTCAGTCAAAAACAAAGGGAGCTCCTGTAAACAAAATAATAGTGTCTACAGCAAAATCCACATCAGCTTAACTGAGTAACTTCAAAAATACTTCCTCTTAATGATTTAAGCCAATTACTTCCTTATTTTATACTTCAGATAGTCTTTTACTTTCCTGACACATGTATTGGTAAAGAGTAAATTAAGGCAACAAGAAAATTAAAATTACATATAATCAGCACAGCGTATTAGTGTTATTACCAGAAAACACTGGCATTCTCCATAACAAAAAAAAAGCACAAATGTACCAACTCTCTTCATTCTTCTATCTTAGTAGTATGTAAGGAAAAGCTCTTCCTAACACTCCTCTAATTATAATTAGGGTCATTAATATAAAGGCTACATATTTCTTCACCTGAACAGTTTATATATTACAGTGTGATCCAATATAAGCATAAATTACTCACAATATGAATGTAAGACTGAATGTGGGAGGAATTATAAGTACATTCAAATATTTGGTAGCTAGAACACCCAACAGTAAAGAAAAAGCATTCCTTTCTCCAAGAGTCTCTCTATATTGTTATGTTCCATCATCACTGAGAAGTACAAAATCATACACACAAGAATCAAATTTCTGAGTTCTTTTCTATCCCACCTTGACAGCCCCAGCCCCCAGGCCAGTTTCTGGCTGTGTCAGGTTGGGCACCTCTGGAGCCAGTACTGCTCAGCTCCCAGATGTGTGGGGCAGGTTTTACAGCAAGGACAGAAGAGATGTTTTCTCTTCCCCTTTCCCCCCTGTAAATTCCCAGTAGTCTGCTCTCCAGAGTCAGCTTCGATGGAAACTCTGGTTTCCATTCTCCCTGAGGTGTGATATCTGTGGACTCTTGAGGAAACCAACTCTTGGGGAAGAATCATTATGTTTATTCTCAGAAGGAGCTCTGTTCCCAGGATTCTCAGTAAACCTTATTTTCAGCTCTATCCAGGTAGGTAAACTCTACTGAGGTAAGAGAACAGAGATAACCAATTTACCCATTTTCCCCCCTGGCTAGTGCTGATGGCTTCCAGCTCCTTATTTAAAAGTTTTGCATAATTTTGACTGCTTCCCCACTCTTGTACTAAATTCAGGTAAAAGCTAAATTCAGGCTTCCTTTTCCTTCCAGGTTAAATCCTTAATTTAGAGATCCTGTGGCCTCACCTATATCTGTAATTGTCTGTTTCTTGTGCAGTCAAATCTAAGTAAAATATTAGAAATTAAGATTATTTTCAGTAAAGGCTAGAAATGAGTAGTTGAGTCAATCTGGGAACCTAAGTGTGCTAAACTTATGCTTATGTTGTCTTATGCCAGAAATTATGCAGGTATAGTGATCCCCAAGAGAGAAATTAGAATGAATTTGATGTGATCATGAAAGAATAGATCCAGGAATACATTTTTAAAGAAAATCGATAAAGAGTGTCAGCTTTAAAATTTTAATTACCAGGGAAATTCAGGTAATAAACAGAAGAGAAATGGGAGAGTACTGTAGGCTCATACATGTGGATACGTAGTAGCTGGTTTACACTGTCATGGCTTGCTCTTGCTTGAAAGTGAACCACTGGCACCTGAAAAAGCCAGAGTTGCTTATAAAAATATATATTAAAAAAACCTATATTCAAAATGCTTGAGCAAATCCCTAGGGCAGACAGAGCAGAAGTCTAAATGTCAGTGCTCTTTTGGAGACAAGATCAACCTATAACCTTATCAGAACACAAATTATGTCAGTGAACAACATCCAAAACCTGCAGAGGCATTTGAAAGATTTTTGGCATTCTAATTTATGGATCTCAGTTGCTGTTTTCTAACTTTCAGACTGCTCAGAAAAAGACAGTTTTTTCTTTAGTTCATTTTTTTAAATTGGTTACAAAAGTCCTGGAAATCTATCACTTTTATCCTTGTGCATTTTGATGATGCATAAAACTGATTAGGAAGTGTCTCAGCTGGTAATAAGTTCCCTTCATAATTTTTTTTTTCAAATGCTGTTTTTATGCAGTTCATACAGGAATCCAATTAGCATATCATTGTGACTGATTAAATATGCCTCATGTAAATTTACATGTCAAAATACATACTGTACTTAAACAAACAGTCAAAGATGCCAGTCTTCTGTAAACAGCTTTGCATTCATAAGCTAACTCAGGAACACAAAAGCTTATATTTAAATTCTCAATGACTACCTGAATAGAGTGAAAGGAAGATAGAAAGGTAATGTTACTCATGCATGAAGTGAGAGAATGAATATAGACATTTGTTTCTCTTTGTCTCTGAAGAAAACTATTGACAAGAGATTCCCCATCTGCATATGAGGCTGTCACGTCAGATTAGCTCATCAGGTAATGGAAATTTGGCCTCTGATCCAGAAAAGGTCCCTATGCACTAAGAATCAAGACTGTTTCAAAGAGATTGTATTATCTTAGACAGCAGGATTAAATTAATATGGGAATGACTTCTACTGGAGGAAATTTTTTGTTAAACATGTGCTAATGTTTATTATGCAGAGCATCCACTTCTCCTAAGTGATCTTTCTTGACATTTATTCATTATTTGTTGACCTTCCTTGCAACTGAAAAACAAACAAGTAAGTGGACCCCCTCTGAAGCATGGAGCCAAGACCTCTAAAGATGCATTCATGCTAGCACAGATTTTGAAACAGTAGAAGAAACTACACTGTTGTCAGGTAGATCAAAATGATCCCCCAAAAGTGAAAAACCTCTTGGAGTCAATCAGGTGGGACTGGGCTCACAAGTGGATGTTGTAGCTACTCTTCTTAACCAGCAAAGAGAAGATTCAGTTTCAATTCTTTTTTCAATGAATAGTTCACTAATTTACATTAAATATACAACAAAAGGAAGTGATATGGAGGATGTTCATAAATATAAAAATACAGGATTTTAGAAGCAGCTTTTGATTTTATAAAAGTAAAGAAATAGCTTGTACTGAGAACACATAGAAGATTAGCTATTAAGTTTGGTTGTTAGGTAGTTACTAGGTAGAATTCATATAGGTAAGATGTGTAATGTTGAAACTCAGCAAAGTGGGACCTAGGCATTTGATATAGCAGAGCTTTGTGGCCTGAATCCAGCAAAATCAAGCTCCTCATCTTTGGCAAGAGCAGAGTGACCTGAAAAATAGCCAAACCTCCACCATGCCTGCTCAGAAGTGAAGATCAACCTGAGGAAGATGTCGACCTTCCTCCCAAGACCACAGCTCACAACCACCAGGAGGGGTGACAGCTAATTGGAATAGGAAGCGAGGGAAGGCAGGAATGGGCAGGTGGGGAATGTAGGTTTGTGGGATCAGTGTATATTTAAACCTGGAGGGTGTGGGTTTGTGGGATCAGTGTGTATTTAAACCTGGATCTTGTCTTGACCAGCTGTGCACAGTTTGGAGGAGATATGTGTCCCAGCTGGAAATAAAACACACCTGCTTTACAATTTCTAATTGAGAAGTCCTTATTCTCTGCTTCAGAAGGACTTAGAGATGACTCATCAAACTGCTACAGTGCAGTGTTCCCTTTGCCCTCCTGCACTCCAGGTCAGTGAATGTTCAATTACTCCATGCAAAGCCTAACAGCTTCTGGAGGAAAGACTGAGAATCTCCTGCCAGGACTTTACTAGCTCTGTGATTAAAGGTATAGATTCAAACTTCCTAAGGCACAGAAAAATGGTGAATTCATATATTCATCCTGACCAGGTGAATTTCTGATAACAGACTGAGACATCATCCATTGAAATGGATCAGGAAGAACTGATTATATAGATTTGCATTGTGGTTTGTAGTACAGGCCAGAGGGAATAAACACACCAGGAAGGGTATCAAGTAGTTGTAAAGCAAAAGTCTGTGTATATGACTCAATATATTCAGCAAACAATTCAAGTCGAAGTCCAGTGTTTTTGATGGAAATCAGGTTAGGGTACCACTGAGCATGGCAGGAGAAAAAAAAGGCCACCTTAGCCCTGACTTTAATGATGTCTCACATGGAAATAAAATGTGGTTAATTTGATCCATTTAATCTCCTTCTGATTTCACACAAACCAGAAGAGGGAAGATCAAAACATAGCATGGAGATTTTTTTCTGCACAGCAATGGTATGTCTCTACCAGAGACATAATCTACCCAATTGCATGTGTTTATTACTCCATCTTATGTGTACTGTAGCATAGAGAGATGAACTACATCAATCACTTAAGAGTCTGAAATAGGTAATGCAATTGAGAAGAATTTCAAAATAAATGTAGGATGTTAAATAGTGAACTAATAGAAATATCTGGACAATGAAATGACATCTTGATATCAAAATTAAAAAACCACAGGTCTCATATAGTATAAAATAACTTGTATGTGCCTGTGGTTGTTATTGATTCTGTATACTGTCTCTGTTACTTCATCTAATATATATTAAAAATTAGAACAGATTTCTGCATTTTCCACTATCTAAAATCAGCCATTTAGAATGTTTCTTTGACAGATTTAATATTGACAGAATTAAATTCAGATTATTTTTAAACTCAAATGTGCAAAAATGTTTATAACAAGTTTCAATCTACATCACAAGCTTCAGTCTATATTAGTAGGATACTGAATTGTGAATGTACTAAAATAAGTTGAAAACAGGAATTTGTTGTTTAGATCTGACTGTTGTTGAAGCGATAACATTATAAAATTAATAGTAGTAAGTGATGTAAATTCTTCAAATACTATGGCAAGAAGAAAACTGTTATTTTACTAGATTCAAATCAACTACCTATCCATTTATTTTATCTTTGCTGGAAACATGGTACAGATGCTTAATAAAAGTATGAACAATTGTTACTGGAAAACAACAGGGGAAAAAAATAAATCACCTGAAGAAAACATTTTGCTTCTTTTGCCGTCCTAAAATTAAAGAATACCCCTTTACGAAAATTTATCACTATCATCAAACACCTATCAGTGTTTTAATTATTGACAGAAATCCGTAAATGAGCTTATTTTGATGATTATTTTCATTTGCCAAGCCTTGTTTAAGGCTAACTTGCAATCTGAAATGTGTCTCCTGCAGTTTGTGCAGAAAAGGCAGACCTACACAGCCAGCTTTTCTAGTGCTTATAACTGAGAAGCATTAGAACATCAAATTCAGAGGAAGGTATGGGTGGAATTCAGTTCTCAAATTAAGACATCTAAACCTATGTGTCTGTGGAGACATGCTGACGTATAAGTTGGTTGCATAAGCTCCCAATGTAGTTGATAAAGGGCAGAAAAATGGTGGAATATCAGTAAACATCCTTAATGAAAAGAGATTTTGCTTTTGTTTGTTGAGAGAAAAATGCCACTATTATCCATATATACTGTGAAAAACAAACGTAGATAGACAATTTTCTAGGGGGGGTTTCTCTTTCACAGCATTGTGCAATTGTATATGACTTGGATAAAAAATATATCTTTTCAATTTATCTACAATCATGATTTACCTTACTGTATGTAAAAGAGAAATTTAAAAAAAACCCCAGCTTCATTGGAGAAAAACATCTTTCACATGCTAATAAAGCTGTATAAGTTGTATAAGTTTTAACTCTCAGTGCCGTAAGAGTCATACTATGTACTTTTCAAAGAAATGTATAAATTTTTCAGCTGGTGACTTTTAGACTCCATTTGCCTGTAATAGGGAGATGATTCAGTCACAGTTCAACCAACAATGCATGTAATATTGTCTCTATTAAAGCTGAGAAAAATCACATGAAAATACTGAAAAATTGAAAATCGTATTGAGTAAAAGTGACAAATATCACATCTGTGATTCAGTGGCATATGTCTTTTTCCTTATTTTTTAAAGGCAATGACATTTAAAGCTGCTAATTAAGATATGTCCAAAAATTTGCATTCCTAGAAATTTTTATTCACAACAGGACTAAAATTAGAATTATTCTTAAAATAATGAAAAAGATTGTTTAATAACACAGTGGATATTTTAGGAAGTGGCACAAATAAAAAGATGTTGTGTACTTGATGAGGCTAATGGCCTAAGTTTAATAGCTGATAGAATTACATTCACTGAAATATTTGTTGTCTTCACTTAGAACATCACTTTCCCTCACTCTCCAAATTTAATGCTATTGTGTTTTGTGGTTTTTTTTTAAACAAAGCACAGACCAGTAACAGAGGCTGGGCAAGACACACCCCTCCAACAGGTTTGCAGTGATGAAAGAATAGTTTTCCTTGGCAGCCTGCTTTGTGCCCAACTTTTGTTCAATATTCAGGAAAGGGGATAGACAAACCAAAGTTTCTCCTAACTAAGGACAAACACAATGGGAATGTTATGGTGTGATGATGAGCAGTGACTCAGGCTACTGTCTAGTTAATCCCTCAAGGGACCTCCTTGGCTCTATTGTTATAAATATTGTCAAGAAATAACAAAATAAGGAATATTTATCTTTTAAAATCACAAGAGCCTTTGCCAAGAATCAGGAGCAAGTTGAGCGGAAAGTTTTAGAATGTATGCATTTGGATTCCAAGTTTCACTGTTGTGTTTTGCTGCTCTTGTCAGCAATTTAGACAGAGATTTGCTTATACATATGCAGTTTGTGCAGCTAACAGCATTATTTATCTACATTAGATAATTTTGTAGAATCAGATGCTCCTAGAAGAACACTCTGAGATGCTCCAGGCCACAATAATGCAAAGCACTTCTGCAGAGGTGGAAAAAAAACAGGTTGGGGGAGAAAAGTAAGAATAAGTGACAGTGTATGTCAAAACCAAGGTAGCCTTTAAAAGAAATCAATTTAAATATCAGTTGCAACCTACCAGAAAACTTTTTTCAAAAAGACCTGCTGTTCCCACACACTGATTTGCAAACTGGTGACATTACTTCCATCACAAACTTCACTTGCCAAAAAATGGCAGCCTACTTGGAGAGGAGTCAAAGGCAACGACTGCTACAAAACTGAAACTGCTACAGTCATTTCTGTAAGAGGGTTATTAAGTGCACTACTTAATTTTTTTAAAGTGAATGGAGTTTGCTCATAGCAGAAGCTAGATGTGCACTGAAGTAGAATAAACCATTTGAAAATTACTTTTAAAAGCCACTGGCAACAAAATATTTCCCTTTGCCCTTTTCCCCCACTTATTTATTCTGTTGACTAAACACAGCAGTACATGCCCTTTGAGGTGACCCAAGCACCTTGGATATCAGTATGGGGTGGCCAGAGGTGACTGAGGGCCATGAGAAAACATCACTTTCCTGAAAGAGCTTCTGGCAGCCAAAGTATTGCTCAGTGCCCCAACTGCTACCAGACCACGCTGGGTTTAGTGAGGTACAACCTGTCCTCCTTGCACAACAGAAGGTGGAAATACCATGCCCCAAAAAATGCTGCCCTTCCCTTAGCAAAAGATTTCCGTGGCCATATTAATTCTGAAATGTGCTCTAAGGGTGCTTGAAAGATATCTGAGGGATTTGCTTTCACTGGGAGATGTTGTTTAGTGCAAAATCTAAGCAAGACTCCTGTTGTAGTTAATGGAGAATAACAGGATCCTCAGGGGGATGATATATACTTGACCTGTCTTAGACACCAATCATAAGTGTGATAGACATGTATGAGATAGATGAGACAGAGGAGTTCCAGATGAGACAGACACCTCTCATGGGATGAAATGTATTACCCTCTGGAAGCACTTATTACACTGCACTGATTGTAACAGGAGCCAAGGTTGACTAGCTTATACTTAAAGCAGCTAAAACGAAAGACACCTGAGTTAGAGGAGACGCAATCCACTCTTACATTTAAATTTGATTACAAGGAATTGAGTTAGCTGACACAATACTGACCATGACTGATTGGGTCCGTGCTCAGAAGGACAAGTCCAATTCAACACTGAGCTGCAAGGTAGCCACTGTAATTAGTTGGCACGATGCTAAACACACTTGTTTTTTTCCAATGCATTCAGTCAACTCATTTTTAACATAAGCAGAATCATTTACCAGTGAAAGGATGCAGTCTCAAAAATATGGGACAGCTAAGAATGATCCACCTGAGGTATTTATGGAAAAAAATTACAATTCTATTCTGAACATTTCAAAATATACAATGGCAATGAAGAGAAAATATTGATTCCCATTTTAAAATAGGAAATTACATATGTTCTGATGAATCTATGAATTAGTTTGAAATGAAAAATATAATTCTGCATTGCTAAACTGAAAGCTTTTTTTAAAAAGCAGAAGTGTATGAATGAAAAAAAATCAACACATTCTGCCAATGTAAACCAACAATATTTGAAAGCGTTTTCTTTAAAATAAAAAGTTAAATTAGCCTGTACACTGTCATAAGTTGAGTGTAGCTATCTTGATTTAAACCACCAAAATTTATGTTGCCATAAGGACAGACAAGGGAGTTTATGCATGTATTCAAACTTTTAAATTCCAGCACCACTTACACATATGAAGATATTTATGTAAAATAACAGGTATATAATTATAAAGAGAAACAAGTGACAGCAATAATGCATGAATGATATTTTATGTTTTGCTAAAGATGACTAATGAACTGAATTTCTATGGAAATATAGTGTGCCTGACATTCTCATACCTACCCAATGAGTTCATAATGATTACTGCTATTACAATGAATACAAAACTAATGAATAATAAATTAAATCCTTACACTAAATTGATATTAGGAACCTCTTTAAGTCATTTTTTGTAACAGTCAGGCCACAATCCATAATAACCTTCTGAGAAAAACAAGTTATGGATTTAATTACAGATAAAAAGAAATATCTTCTATTAAAATGTGGGAAATTATGCCCTAAAAATTAAGAATTGAGCAGATTTTGGAAAGCAGCAAAGAATGTTCATAAACTAAAATAATAATATTAATGAAAAAGGAAATTAGAATGTCATGTTTTTACTTGTAATATTTTCAAAAGAAATATGCCAGGGTCAGGATAAAAGATGAACTAGCCAAGCATACTTACAAAAATTTGACAGGTTTATGACATATAAATTTAAAGGAACTCTCTAAGTTCTATATACAAAATTCCTGTCAGAAGAATTTAGCTAACAATCAAAATAAGTGTCATGGCTAAATTTGGTAATCATCACTCAGGATTCATCAGAAATCTAAAACACTGGAGGGAATTGTTCTTATAATCTTTCCAGAAATCTTCTGGAGAAAATATAATTGCCAGCTCCACAGATAAATAGCATTTTGAAAGTTTAAAGACTCTTGGAAATAAAAGATGGAAGATATTTTAAGGGGGCACTACCTTCCTCTGTGTCCTACCACATTTAGTATTAGAGTTCTGTATGACAATACTTCATTAATCTGGACATCTTTCAGAATTATAAATAACCATTTCACCATAAATCATGAACATTCTGATTTATCATGATAAATACCAGCCTCGAAAAAGGGATTCTGACAAAGTCACTGTGGTAGCTTGGGCTCCCTGGCACACTGCTGGAGACTGGTGACCTCCACCTCCCTTGGCACAAGGGCAGAACCCACCTGCACATTTTGGAACATGCTCAAGAACTCTTTAAGATCTCCCCAAATAGAAGATGCACCCAAGTGCATTTCTATCAGGTACAACAGTTCCTGAACAGAATGGGGAAGAAAAGAAATTACTCCTAAAACTGAAGTTTAAGAGGTGAAAAAAAGACTTCAAGAAAGAATTCTCAACACAGAGAAAGACATGGTACTTTTAAAATCTGTAAAAAGTGATTTTGCCCTGGAGTTGGTTTCTATTTGAATGGCAGTATCTGGTTCCTTTAGCCATGTATCATACCTCCAGCAGTGCTCAGAAGGAAGAGTATGGAAATCAAATACAACTGGTTTCACCTTTTTCAAAAAATATGTACACGGACTTCTAGGAATTCTCTCTTTCATCTGATAAAGATATCAAAATAATGCAGAGTATCTTTAAATATGAAGGGTATAAATGTACTATCTAACTTTAGCACATGTAAGCATCAACAAAGACAGTCTCTCCCACACAAGTGCCAGGGTGAACAACAAGCCTTGCCTTGACCAGCAATAGATTTCATATTCCTGCAGGGATCTACCCCAAACTCAATTTTACCTCTTGTGATACCACTGTTCATTAAACCAGTAACAGTGGCTTAATGAACATGTGTGAATTGCAAATGTTTATCCAGAATAGAGACTAGGAGCATGAAGGATGCCCATCAGTGGCATCAGTGATAACCTAAGAGCCATCAGTAGATACACACTAAAAGCCACATTGAAACCTATTCTACAAGTGTCAGAACTTGAGCTCGAAGGTATCCATATGACAGTGAAAACTGCTGTGGACTGTCTGCTGTGTTACTGAGCATTCTGTCGTGATAGCTTCCATTTCAGCTTTTTCCCAGTGAAGAAATCTGAGATGTAAACATCTTTTGTAATGAGGATTCTTATATGCTTACTGCCTTCTGTCTAAAGCAAAGATTTATTTAACTGTATGGCAATATTCCACTAAGTTTGTTTAAAACTCTTAAGGGCAAGTTATAATTCATTTTGGTACATACGCCTCTACACATAAATATCTGCCAACTGTAACATTTATGGTTGTTTGCTGCATAACAGATATCAGTATATAATGGATATCAGTTTAACAGTTTAACCAAATTAGAGTTCTTAAACTCTCTGAGATGCTCCTTACTGACACCTAACACAGCAAGAAACAAATATACAGTGAGAGATAGTTGCCCTTATACACACTGGCAAAGAGTATCAGAGAAGCAGAAGCAATATGTAGAAAAATATCTAATAAATATCCAAACACTGCCTCATCACCACTTTAATAACCAGAGAAGAGAATCAGTTTCTTTGTCCATACTGTCACTTTAGGCAAACATCTACCCATACCTGCTTTTCTAGCCTTACCACATCTCCCAGGTTCCAGCACTTTTTTGACCCCACTGCTGATTTCAGATATCTTGTTATTCTGAGAGCTTTGCTGCCAGTAGGAAAAAGAGCCTTGGATAGAATGAGAGAAAAAGGGACCATTCAAAAAAGCAGGATTGCAGGACAACTGAGAAAACCATTGCAAATGTTTGGATCCATCCTCTCAGAAAACCAGAGAGGGGCATCTGATTCTTCTACATAAAGTTAAAAGATTATTAACTTACCAGCAAATAAGAGTCCATTAGCATGTTTTACTAAACCTTAAAGAAAGCAGAGTAGTGAGAGCTGCCAAGTGAAAACAGTTTACTTGCCTAAAATGTGACCTAACTCTGAAAAAAATAATTTGCAACATAAAATAACAGGTTCTATAGCAGGTGGATTTCTCAATTTGCAACACATTAAAAAACAATGTTTAAATACTCTTAATTTAATATAAAATAATGTAATAACCTCTCTGACTTCCCAGTTCTCAAGGGGAAATAATTCCTGTTTGAATGTGCAAATCAATTTTACAGCCAAGGGTAGTAACTACACCCAGTGTGGTTGATTTTAGCTGCACATTTCCCATTAATGTTAATGTGACTTTCACAGCTATATTGCTGCACACTGGTGCAGGATATACCCTCAAGTTGTTAAATGAATGAAGAGAATGAATACATGGTGATTCCCATGAAGATGAAAAATGCCAAGGAAAGAAATGTCAGAAAGAATAATATAATACACAAAATCCATTCAGAGAAGGAAAGACAGGGAGGGGAAAAAAGGAAGCATTTTCTGCTCTCTTTCCAAAATTAGTTGTGTTGTGGGTTCCCTGCAATCATATAACAATTGAAAAAGGCTCAACCATAAAAATTCAATCATGAAATCCAGAAGAAAAAAGTAATCATTTTCTCAATTAAAGTCTATGTTTCAGATCAACCTACTGTTCTTTAGACCTAGATTTAAAGCTTTATCTCTTTTTGCTCTGGATTATATGTAAAGTCAAGAATTGTCAGAGGAATATTTTCCTCAGTGCTGCAGCCCCATGACTCTTGACTGGTAACAGTTCAACAGTTTGTGTGGCAGAGCTGATCAAGGTTAAAAACTACTCAGCAAAAAACCAATGCTACCAATGAAGTTCTACTCCAGCTCCAAATGCAACCACTGAAGTATTGCAACCTTATCTCATTAGGTTTAGGTCTAAGATTTGGCCATCAAATCCTGACCTCCATTTCCACAGTATACACCAATCAGTCCCAAACCATTACTTTTTGATGGTCTGCATTCTTTCTGCACATACAGTAAGAATTTCATGGTTACCAAATACCTATATTGGGTATTTTAGTTCATGAAGTAAAATCAGAGGGAATGAATACTTAATTGTGTGTGAAATCACTGCAGACCTGAGGGACTGTCTGGAGTTTAGGAGCGCAGCTGAACACCTTGAATTCCTCTGAAACATTCCCTTTTTCTGTTTATACACACACACACACACACACACACACACATATGGACACTTTCAGTAGCACAAAGAACACCACAATAAGTGAGAACAATAATTTTTAGTTTAGTCTGATAAAGACGTGAATATAACACAAGGAGAAGACAACATTATTAAACAAATGACACAATCTTCATTGTTTTCATAATTGTATTAAAACAATTATTTGTTTGGGGTTTTTTTCTTTCTTATTTTCTCATATCTTGCTAAAGTACTTTAGCAGTTTAAAAACCCTCTCAGTTAAACAAATCCATTCACAGAGTAGTGCTGGATGAAGTGAAAATGCCCACAAGAAAAATGGGAATGCTTTGCATGCATTGAATTTTTGTATTTGAAATTTCCAGCAATTTTTTTTTTATTTCCAGCACCTTTATTAAGTGCAATAAGATTTTTCCTTTCCTTTCCTTTCCTCCCCTTCCCCTCTTTTCAGTAATATTTTTCAATGTAAATAAAAATCATTATTTATCTCTGTGTACACGTATAGAAAAATTCACACATACATAATAAACATGTATGATGTATATATAATACCACACATAAGTATATATATATGACACCACACACATATATATATGCATACAAGTATGTATTTACTCTGTACCACAGATTTCCCATATTTCTCCAATTTCATATTGGAGTACCCATTTAGCTAATTTCTGTGAACTATGATAAATGAAATTACTCTGTATTATTAGTTCACTTATGCTCGGTGCAAAACTACAGTGAAAACTGGTTTCCACAACTTCTAATTACAAAACATTAGCTACCTGAGACTTCTCCAGCTGAGCAGATTAGCATAGATCTTCTCTGCTGACAGCTTTGACCTTCACTCCAGCAAACACTTGTCAAAATGCCAAAAGTAATTACCTGGCTGTTTAGGAAGGAGTAATGGGGTGTAGCTACCTACCTTTTCTTGTTACTGATCTAAAATGTCTATAAAACTTTGCCAAGAGGCACACTCTGGATTTTGGCATATACATTTTTTTCTCATCTATCTTTTTTGTCCTTTTTTTGTCTTTTTTTTTTCCCCCAACAGACTATCAAATATTTGCTATATGATCTCCTGCCAGCCAATCCCATCACAGTTCTGGGGGAGTCTAAATAATCCACTAGATGGATCTTTCAACCAAACCATTTTATGACTGCTGTCATCCTGATTTTGCTGCACTGATGCAACCAGGAAAAAATATATTTAAAAGCAGTAGAAGCAGCACAGAGACAAATTATCAAAATTATACTATGGTGATGGTACTGTTATACCTTATTTTTTTTTCATAAAAGACCTTTTACTGGTCATAATTCAGATTTAAAATTAAGAAAACTGAGCTGCAGAGAATTTATAGGTACTACTTGAAAAATATGTGGCTAGATTAAATCTAGAGATGTCTTTTGACTTCAGCCAACATAAAGTCATGCAGTTTCTCTTAATCTGAAAGGTTCAGATTTATGGAAAATATCTTTTAAACATAATAAAGGGATTTAACATTTTCCTGAGGACTAGGTAATGCTAGAAAGATTTAAGTATTTGCGGATTATTACAATGGTCAATAATCTCTAAATCCTGCAAACAACTTTTGTCAGACAATGGAAAACATCATCCCCAAATCAGAACAAGATCAAACATGATAAATCCAACTTAATCTTATTTTGCATGTCAGAATGGATATGTGGAGTTCAGGAAAACTCAGGGGGGAAAAACCCCCCCTTCTTTGGCCATAGATAGTCCAGAAAACAAACAATTCATGCAAATCAAGTCCCTTGCCTTGTAGTCCCAACGTTCCCCAACAGCTGTGCGCAGTATCAGGCAGGAGCAGCTGCTGAAGTAGCCTTCAGTCCGCAGGAGAAAAGACTGCTTAAAATGAAGGCCATGTTAACACACGGGTCTGAACACTGCTAACAAGTGTGCCCTTGTGAGCACTGCCAAAAAACTTCTCTTATCTTCAAAAACTCTCCCAAAGCTCTCAAATAATTCCTAGTCCCACTATCAAGAGCTCATTACTTTCCCCCTCAGATACATCCCTCCACGAGCTATCAGCAGCAGAAGGTCATGCAAGTGCCTATTTTCAAGACAGATGATACGTGAATCCCCTGGACCTTCTAACTAAGCCTTTTTTCAGCCAGAAACCCCCCACCTGCCCTTTCATCCAGGGTCACATTTGTGCCTCCTTCCCAAGATGTCAACCTGTAAATCGTGTTCTACCGAGAGAATAAATTGCTCCCAGGTTCAGGGCAGTAGTCCTTACACACTGTTACCAAAACACCACACTTCTGGAGAAGGGCCTTTTCCTGTTATTACTTTTCTCCAGGTAAAAGGGACAACAGCCTGTTTCTAAGATGAATGTATTGATTTTCTGGTTTTTCTCTTGTGCTTAAAATAACAACTATTTTTCATAGACTCCTGAAGTAGCACCGCTCTCACACACAATTTTTATTCTTTGACTGATACGAAAGCTATCAGCTAAAATCACAAGACTGCTAATCATCCAATTTCATATATTAAAAATAGGATATTTAGTTACATCAGATAAAGATTATTTTCCTGTTTGTACCAACTAAAATAGAACACTATCTGTTCCACATTATCCCTGTTCCACATGGTGCCTAGTGTTTATTTGCATGCACAGTTTAAAATCGTTAGGTTAATCCTGTTGTTCCACATTTTGAGAAGTTAGAATCAATCTGTCTAATAGGTGGAAAAAAAGACTCTGACTATTCTTTTCAAGGTAAAGATGAGGTTACAATGCTATCTGATCTAAATCAGGGTTTCTTCAATTCCCTTCTTTCTGCTTACCTAGAAAGTTACATAATCATCAAAAAACATTACATAGCCAAACTATGCTTTATATAAAAGCTTCCTGGTATGTACTTGCATTACCAGATTTCTTCTAAGTGTTGCATTCCTAAATAATTTCTTTTAATATGCTTGGGATCTGCTGTAAACAGAGATAGCATCTTAAGTGTACTGCACAAACCTGCATAAAACTTTATTATAGGACTATAACACTTAGAGATGTCTGGAATTGTAATTATTATTGCTGTATATGTCATATTGCATATGCATTTCAATTTTCCTGGAAAATGTGCTGCTTCTCATAAAAATGAGACATAGAAGAAATCTGGCTATATAATATGATGAAATACAACATTAAGCAATTGTCTTGGGTTTGGGGATTTCTGCTTGCTTTAAGTCAGAAATAAAAGCAGTTCTCAAATATTTTAGTGTGGGGACTTTTTGATGCTATGTTCACAGCCCAAGTACCGCTTCTATACAAAAAATAAAAGTGTTTTGTTTCAGTCACACATTCTCAGTGTCATGGATTTTAGAGCAGCTGTTTGTTGATTTGCAACAACTGAAAACCATCGTACACATAAAATATATGGGTCAGTTTCAAACATCTGTACATGGAAATCTGTAGCAAGCTTAAATGGAAAAAGACTTCACTTCCATAGTCAAAAATGTATTGGGAGATTTCTTTGACTTGAAAGAAAACCACTTTGCATTCCAAATACAGGGCGCTTGCATCCTGGGTTATCAGCCCTGTAGGTGTGAAGAAGCCAACTGCAGGAATTTGGTTATTTAATAGTATTGCACATGGTAACAGTTATCAAAATTTGAATTTTTTGTATTTTTATTGATCTTAAATTAATTTTGAATTCTTAAAGTGGTTTAAATATGTTAGCAAAGTACAATGTGAATAAAGGAGACTTATGTAGAAGAAATCAGGATTCACACCAGAAGATTTTAAGAGACCTAGCAATAGAAATAAAAATATTTTTGAATATGTTACCAAGCAGCAATCACAGGAAGAAGCTTTCCAGTATACTAAATTCTACCATCCAGACTTCCACCAATCTCCCCAGATTTACATGCAGAATCTATGTATGGCAGCTCTATCATCAACGATGTCTCAGCAATTCTGTAGATATTAGTGGTGATTTCTCTCTCAAAATTTTAGCCACCTATGACAAATGTCACTTCATATAACCTATCTTTTCTCTAGAGGCAGTCTAGGCAACTATTTTTGAATAAATGCCTAACATTTAGACAGCTGCAACCCATTTAGATGAATTCTACCCTCACTATTAAAATGCATTTAGATATATTACCAGAGGGCTCTTT
Source organism: Phylloscopus collybita (assembly GCA_027886175.1). Classification (NCBI taxonomy): domain Eukaryota; kingdom Metazoa; phylum Chordata; class Aves; order Passeriformes; family Phylloscopidae; genus Phylloscopus; species Phylloscopus collybita. Next base: position 7,935,364 of record JAJNNQ010000002.1, read on the forward strand.
AAAAAATTCAGCTTTAAAATCTCTATTAACCTCTAAACCACAACATAAATTACTTAAATAGAAGACTTATTTTTACCAGTCTCCATAGGCATGCTTATAGATTTCAGAAAAAACCCCACCTAACAGAAATACATGTGTTTCAATCTAAGCTTCAATCCTGCTATTTCCATTGAACCTTTGCTATAACTATGTTCAGGTATTAATTATTGTATTCTACATTATTCTAATATTTATTCTACACCAATGGTGTGTTTCTCCTTATTTTAGTTTAATTGACTGTTTTCTATGAATGGGTGTAAATAAGAGGCATGAGAATGCAATTACATAAACTATCATTGCTAAATTAAAGACTATTAACTACATAATGCTACTTAGGTCTTTTCATTTTCCTCCCCAATTCTACAAAATATTAAGTAGCATTACAAGTCCCAGTAGTTAAGCAGCTGGATTTATGGGTTTATGCTGGAATAGATGACATCACTTTATGAGTTGAACAGAAGGAAATTCTGCAATTTTCTATTAAAATGGAAAGTGGTTTTAAAGACAAGAAATATTTCTCTTTAAAATTAGATACCTCACAGTTATTCTTAGAGGAGAGGGGTGTATGTTAAAATGAATTCCATCCTTACTAATCACAGCAATGAATAGAATAATTAGAAGGAAGTCCATGGAGAAGAGTCATAACCAAAGGTACTTGTTATTCTTCAGGTTTGAGCCACATTTTCTGAATGGTAGTACCTCTCACTTGTTCTGGTTTTCAGCAGAAGAGCAAGGTGGGAAAGAAATGCCATCTTGAAAACTCATTAATCATTGTATCAGACATTTGGTACTGCAGGACACAGTTCAGTTTCTGAATAATCTTCAAAACCATAATGACATCCTTTATTCAGCAATGGAAGGATTTGAGGAAAATAATTCAGATAGCTTTGATGATACAGTAGGTGAAAGGAGATTGATCCACTACAGAGGGCTCAGGAGGTGAAAAAGGACAATGTGAAGAAAGGAGGCTTGAGTAGAAGAAATCAGGATTTACACCAAAAGACTTAAGAGAGGTAGGAACAGAAAAAGACCTGTCAAATCTTAGCGTTTCACATTATAGACTGAAGAATTGTAATCCTACTTAAACCAGGGACACGGCAAGTGAAAGCAGATGAACCTCACAGCCTCCTGGCTACATTGTTCAAAGTTTCTGACACAGAAGCTGTCAGTTCTCTTCAAAGATGAACTTCAAATTATTCACAGACACACTCTTTGTTACCATCTCAGAAAACAAGATATCTAACTGTATGGTCTACAAAAATCTAGACAGAGGGAAGGAATTCACCCGAAGACTTTAAACTTGTTCTGCTTACTTCATCACAGCTGAATTATGATCTGACAGTGACTGACCAATGAATACTTTCAAAACAACCATCATTGCTCACAGTTGTGGGGTAGAAAAAGGAATCAAGACACCTTGCCAGTGAGGACATGTTGCCTGAAGCAACAAAGTTCATATTGCTGAGACTTCTCACAAGACTCGCAAAGCTTAAGCCAAAAGTCAACAAGAAAACCAAAGCTGGCTGTAATGATTTTGCTGTTTGAAATTGAAGTTTCCTCCTTTTGATTACACATAATTCATATCTCCTGCACTGACAGTCACCACGAAAAACAAGGTGGATGTTATTAGCAAACTAGCACAAAAGAATACTGTAAAATTTCATGATGTCAGCAAAAGAAGCAGTGCATTGGAGGTAGAATAAGGCATAAATACTTTCTTCACGAACTGGATCCAGACTCACAAAGAGCTTGGCCATTTAGTCAGCCTAATTAAGAGCAGAACTATGACATCTTGGACCACTCCAAACCAGCGTGGCAACAGCAGCTGAAAACACTACCCAGGGCAAGTTAACTCCAAGGGGTTCGAAATATTCATTTCACTCAAAAGGACTGTTTAATGCTAAAAGTTAAGGATGATGTTTTGTCTGTTTAGAGCTGACAACTTCAACAAAAATATTCACTTTCAAAGTCAAAAAGTCCTATTGCATATTTTTTGTAATGGATATTTCAGCTCAGCTGGGACATGACCAAAATTTGTAGATGTTAAATCTCACAATCTGTAAGATCACATATTTAATCATTTGCAGTCATTTAAAACTGCTGAGAGATTCTATATGTTTTTAATCTATTCCAATAACTTTGAGGCAGTTATTTTCAGAATTGAATCACTCAGAGAAAAATGATTTTTAGACAAGAAGTTTGTATGATTCAACAACCTACTCTCTAAGTCAGGATAATAGTCCCTTTCAGACCATGTGCAGTGTGAAAATGTGAATTTAACCAACAAGGCAACAGAAAAGTAAAAGAAAGCACTCCCCACCCCCGCCCCCCAAAAAAAAAAAAAGCTAACCCCAAAACCACCCATACCAATGGTTTAGTTACAAGTTACAAAAATTTTTAAAAAAATTGAAATATTTTCTTTATGTTCCTATATATACATTAAATAAATCAAAATTTCTGACTTTCCATACTGGTGTGCATCATAAGATTTCTTAGGCACAAGAACTTTCACACAAGGCCTGTTAATTCCCTAATATCTGGTTATGCACTGCCCTTCGTTGTGCTGTCTGTCCCCATCACTACCAGACCTACACTATGCACACAGCCCTTTGCTTTTCAGTCGTCACCTAAACACCTCAAATATTGCACTTTAATACAATACAAAAAGAAATGTAAGCATGACTCCAACACTAAAAGGCATTTCAGCAGTGCTGAGCATCTGTGCCTAAAACTTCTGTTCTATATCTCTTTTTCATGTGTTCAGTATATGTATGACCACCAGGCACGTCATGTCAAAAACTTCAGAAGTTTCCACTTTTCTAATTATCACTGTCCTTGCCTAAATGGTAGGATTCTGGACTACATATAAAGCAATTTCTGTCCTCATTTCTGCATCAAATATATTACAATTTTATATAGAGTTATCTCACTGATAATTGTTCTCTTCTAGGTTTCTCCTGACCTTTAAACTGAAAAGAAATACATATTTGTTTGTCTAAATTATGTTGTGCCAACTGTAATTACTCCTACAGCAGGTCACCTATGTCTTGAGAAAGTTTATTTCTTCAAAACATTGAGATGAAATTACACTGCACCACTGAACCTGACTCATTAAATAGAAATAGGCCAGAGGACAGCCACTTGATGAAAGATGTATTCTATCATTTGAATGTCAAAGTGTGTGAAGCTGGCAAAATGCTGGGTGTCCTGCTCTAGAACAAACAAAGGTATCGTTAATGTGAGAAAGCAAGCTATTCACAATTTTAAATTACTCTGTTATCAGCTTCCCCATATAATTATGTAGTCCTAGAAACTGAAAAAAAAAAAAAAAACCCCAAAAAAAACCCAACCAAAAGTAATCAAAGCATTTACACAGAATTGGAGCCGTGAATTACTGGGGAAAAAAAGTTTTATGAGCAAGAATGTCTCTAAAGGATTTTAGAGAGCTTCTTTTGCCTCCAGACAGGTCATGTGTGCACCAAGAAGAATGAACATCAAACTGCAAGACAACAGAAGAAACCATTTTTATTATCATTCCTCCATATCTCTGGGTTTTAGTGGATATTTTAAGTCATTCGCCTCCTTGCATAGACACTAAATAGTCCCATGTCTTCTCTAACCTGCACATTTTTCAAACTGCACAGAAGAGGTTGGAAAACTTTAAATATAGTTCCCTATATTTAAACTTTAAATAGTGCAAGGAAAATATGAAGTGTATCCATTTTGATTACAAAAATGTATGCTACATGAACAATAAGACCAAACTGCTGCACAAACTCTTCCTGTGGCTATCAGTGAGATTTGCACATACATAACATCTGCACAAATAGATTCCTTTTTGGAAATCTGAATAATTTACATTCCTATAATTATTATGGCATCTGATTACCTCAATTTCCAAATTCTTTTCATTTCTAAGGATGTGACAGACTGTGAAATTCTTCTGTCCATTTGGTCTATTCATTTTCTGTAAACAAGATCTGCTTTCCGAGCTCCTGGAGGGATGTCAAATTATCTAATAGCAGTACAGCATGGAATTTTGCATTTACCTGTGCCTGCCTTGGAAGTATGCATTGATTTCTTCTCCTTTGGCTTCCTTTGGTAAATTAAGTACTTGGAATACTTCTCTTCAAGACACCATTGACTTTAAAAATTTGTAATTACAACTAGAGCCTGAAAAAACTTCTTATGTAAGTATATATTGCTGTTGATTTTTTAAGAGAATTTATTTTTGGCTTAGAGATCTGGAAGCAAGAAGTTTGCTTAAAATAAATGAACTGATTAGTGAGTACATTGACAAGCACTGCAAATTCATGAGTCAGAAAGGAAAAATAAGATACTTTTAAAATTTAAAATATTTGATGGGTGGATAGAATTGTGAGTAGTTTGTTTGTTTGTTTCTGTAAAGGGCAAACAGAAGGTTTAGTTACAACAATGCTATGGCCACAATAAAATACCAACAGGAGCTTATGTAAAACTCCTAAAAACCTCTTTCTGCAGCCATTAAAACCTGAAACTTTTAATTCACTAAGCAAACAGAAGTTAGTTAACTAGTGCCTGGGATATTAAGAGTTGATAAAATTACTGTATAAAATATGAATTTAAATTGGTGAACCTGCAGAAATTCATAGGATCGTAGAACATTACGGTTGGAAAAGACCTCCAAATCATCAAGTCCAACCTTAACCAAATACCACCACGCCCACTGAAGCATATCCCAAAGTGTCACATCTGTTTGGTTTTGAACACTTTCAGGGATGGGTGACTCCATCACTTCCCTGGGCAGCCTGTTCCAGTGCTTTAACCACCCATTCTGTGACATTTTTCCTAATGTCCAACCTGAACCTCCTCTGGTGCAGCTTGATGCCATTTCTCCTTGTCCTGTCATTTGTCTTGGAGAAGAGACTGACCCTCACCTGACTTTTCAGGCTGTTGTAGGGAGTGATAAGGTCTTCCCTCACCCTCCTTTTCTCCAGGCTAAACAATCCCAGCTCCTTCAGCCACTCCTCACAGGGTTTATGCTCCAGATCCTTCACCACTTTGTTGCCCTTTCTCTGGGATGGCATCATTTTACCCCCAGAATCTGCCTCCTTTGACATCAGCATTAAGGTTAAGGAAGTTGAAATCAACTACTTTGATTCCAGTGGTAAGAAAAGCAGAATGTTATATCTTAAGTTTTGCTGAAATAAAAGAGTCATAGGATTTTTACTTTTCAGAGTAGCTTGTTAGAAACAGGCCAAGGCACATCAGGAACCTCCTGGACTTGACAATGTTTCCACAGTCTTGCTAAATTTCAGTGGATGTCAATTGCATTAATTTCCCTATGTGTAAATTTTTGAACACATTTAAGCCTCATTATCCACAACTGGAAAAACTACAAACTGCATTCAGATTTATTTTAAACCTGCCTTCTGCCAGTTTCATCTGTTCTTGCATTGCAAAACAATTATAGACTCCTGTCCACATTCACTGTGCAACTCAAGAGCTGACAGACCTTTCTCATAACATACTCATATTTTAAGGCTTTTTTTTCCAAAATAGTTTCCTTTCTTACTGCACCACTTATATGGTTATATGAAAGATATTCCACACTTACAGTCATGCCTTCTGCCTTTCCCTAAATCTTTCCATTTCAACCAAAATTTCAAATCTCTCTGAGGTATGAGAAGCAGTACTATATGTGGTATTTAAACACAGGCAAATGACATATTTATGAAAGACCAATGATATTCTGTTTTCTTAAGAACAGTGATATTGTTTCTTTCCAAATAATTCTTAAAATCATTTTCCTTGTTCAACTGATACTGGGGACTGAACTGTCATTTTCACCAAATTACCTATTACTACAGTAACTACATTATTACATAGACCTTGTATGCAAAGCTATTTTTTCTCCATATGAATTTTTTACAGTAATTTACAACAAAATTCATCTGCCATTTTGAGTCAATTCACTCAGCTTTATACATTTCTAAAATCAACTTTCACCTTTAATACTGTGAATAATTCAGTATTAGCAGGATTTCTCACCATCCTGCTCACTCTCTTTTCTAATTCACTTATAACTATGTTGAACATTACAGTCTCAGCACAGATCTTTCCACCTTTTTTGTTGTCTTAGCCTTTTAGAAAACTTTATTCCTAATCTCTGTTTCTTGCCTCCTAACCAATTAGTGATTCACCATTTTTCTGTTCCATATTCCACATTCCAAGAAATTATTGATTTTCCTAGAATCTTGTGGGAACACTTTGTCAAAAGTCTCTGGCAATCCAGACAGGCTCTACCAACAGCATCTTATTTGTTGATCCTTTCAGAGAGATTCAACAAGTTTACACAACAGGGGAGGTCACTGTTATAAAAAAAGCCATATTAATTTTTCCCAGGTAAAAAATTATACCTATTCCCAAGTCACATAATTCAGTGTTTATCTTAAATTCTGAGTTCTGACAGTACACATCTAGGGCTTTTTGACGTGATAAATCCTTGCTACTCTTTAATCACCAGTTAACAAGACCCTTCTCCAGTGCAAAGGGTTCTGCAAAGGAAAGTTCTGGTACAGGAACCACCCCAGTTCTTTCTGTAAATAAATTTATCCATGGTGAAGCAAAAGGTGAAGCTGAGGAACAGTTTGGGGCCACCAGTGCTTATTTACATGAATATTTCTTATTTCTGTTTTCAAGTAATATTGCAATTTATTTACTTCTGATATTTAGAGCCTATTAATTGAGTAATTTGGAAGCAAATCAGGTATCAATTCAGACACCTTGCAGAAATTATTTCTTGCAATTAACAACTCCATAATACAGTTAATAGCCAAGCTGAAAATGAGCCTATAGGAGTCCTTAGAACAGTGGAACTTATTCAGAAGCAGCTTAATTCTAGAAATACAACCTTTACTTCCGAGATTAGCTTGTCATCGAAACTGTTTAAACAGCACACCAACAAAGGCATATTTCTAGCATTTTTTGTTCCAGAAATTAAGGCTAAGTTACAATAACTTTTTTTTTCCCTGAAAAAAATATCCGAAAAGTGAAAGTATTACACCCTCTTTTACAAATGACTAATTTGTTTTTATGAGCTTTTGACAACACTGAAGAGTTTTTCACCATGCTGGAACTTGACTACAAGCATCTATTTAATTGTCTTGACGAACAAGGAAGTTCTCAAACAGTTTTAATGGACTCAAAGATGTTAAACTTCAATTTTTCATGTGCCACTCACCTCTCAGCTGTCTCTCCCTTTAAATGTCAGTCTTCTGGGAGAACAGGATGTGTCTGTGCTCTCTGCAGTAGTATTGACTGCTAAACAGACATGGGTGGTCACAGCTGGGGAAAGGAGGACAAGGACTTACCTGCTTCTTTGGCAACATCTGCAGTTGAAATATTTTGGAGGTTTGAGTGCACTCGGAAGGTCACAGCTGGTCCCAGCACACTGGAAGAGGTTATTAAAAAAATGTAAGATTCATAATCAAGAGACATGGCATAATATTCCTTATCAAAATAGGTTTTTAAAGAGAACCTATTAAGACACCATTTAGCCCTCTTCCTTTTGCTTCATTAGCTACATTTGCATACATTTTTATACCTCTTGTGGTTTCCTGTGTGTATTTTGTGCCCGTCTGAAAGAATTTCAATGACATTAACTAAACTTCAGAACACTCCTGTAAATACTATTCTTATTATGAAGATGGCAAAATGGAGGCACTGAAATTGCTATTCACTCAAGTAGAGCATAGACCATCACTGGAATTCAGCATCCAAAGAAGATTACATGAATTTTCACATTTTATATTCCTAATATCAACATAACTTCAGTTCCTGTTGTAACAACTGCAAGTCAGAGGGACAATATAGAAACTCAGAATATTTATCTTAATCATATTCTGCAAGAATGTGTGTGGGGAAGAGATTCTGGGCATATCTGATACAATAGCTGGTTTTGACCAGAAAAATTCCTTAATCATTTAACAGCAGAGGTGATCACCTCTTGGAAGAATTTTTGAGAGGAAATTATTTGACTCTGTGGAGACCTTTCTGCATGTATCCTGATGGTCCTTTATGGTATTAAAATCTATTTACACTTTCTGTTTGCACTTCCTATTTACAAAGGAAGGTACTGATTAGCCAGATGTAGAGTGGCAATGTACTCAGGGTTTCACCAAAAAATATCACTGTGCAATTTTAAGGAAAAATAAATCTGCATTAGTAATGTTGCACTCATTCTCCATCCATCCCAATAAACATCCTACATGCACATCTGATGAAAGGAAAGAAAAAATTTCAGGTGCTATGTCCTTAACATTGTACTTAAATACATAATGTATTTACATCTTACGTGAAAATACACATAATATAGTGGATGTATTTTTGAAGAAAAACATTCTGGGGAACAAGAGACTATATAAGTTATAATGCAAGAATTTAGAGAGGAAAATAGAGCAGGGTTTCAAGAAAAACCAAAATTGGCACTATTTCATAAAAGTTTATTTATATTATATGTATTATACAAGTTCCCAAGGTTTTTTTAATTCATCAGTGAAAAAAATTACATTTATACTATGAAGAGTAACCCTGCTTAAAAGGTGAAGTGCATGGGCTGGAACTCTTCATCTTACAGCTTTTGAGTTCCTATAGCCACGGCTTAGGAGAGAATGAAATCTGAAAAACTGCTGCATAAAAGAAATAACTTGAAAAATATTTTGTTACAGGGCTTGAAATGAAGTATTAAGTTATTCTTTTAGTAACATGTTCATCTCTTACAATCATAGAATGGAGAGCACTTAATGAAGTGTGCTTAATTGCATCACATATATCCTAGTCAGAAATACCTTTAAACTTTTTTCCATTTCAGGCAGAAAAAACCTTTTCTTAACTATAAGACTTTGCTTTGAGATCACAGAGGGAATCAGAGTAAGAATAAGAATAAAAAATATTCTTTTATCTTCTACCAGCAAAGCATGCACTGCACACATTTTATTCTGGAGTTAACAGGGACTGCCATTAATCAATCATTTTTCTCGAAGTACTGTTAGGGGGAGGGGAGAAAAGAAAACAGATCTAATTGTTACAGGACGCTCTAAAAGCCTGGTCACTAATGATCAAGAAACACTTTTAATAATGTCAGGCAATTATAAAACATTTTTCAATATCCTATTAATATTATAGATTAAAATACTCAACAACTGCAAAGTACTTTCTGTTTGAGATAGCTACTTTACAAAAATCCAGACTATTCTGTCACTAACCCTGAGATAATCAACCATAAAATGTACCTTTCAGGATACCAAACATTGAGTCTAACTAATCTTGCACTATACTTCTTTCTGTGTTGCCAGCCTAAGAGAAATGCTGATTCCTCTCCAGATGCTCAGATATTTACAGTGCCATTATTTAGCAGTCTGCTTTAAACAAAAGCAGCATCACTCCAATATGCAGCTCTTGAATGACCAAGACAGGAAGGAAAGAAAAACCAATTTCAGATATTCCCCCCAAATCCTCACTGCAGAGTCCATTATAGCTGATTACCTGGAACCAACACAAAATTTCAACCACAATGTAGTTACACTTTGGCTCTATCAGCAAAGACAAAAAATTTCCTGCCCTCCTTCCCTTATCTTCCTCCCTTCCCCTTTTATCTCTCAGCCACACCCCACGTCCTCCCACTTGTCCTGCCCTGCCTCACTCCCTGCAGCCCAGCATTTCCTGGCATCAGTAAAATCATACAGATTAAAACTGGATCACTTCAGTGACCCAGCCCAGGCAGTGAGAAACAGGGATTTCCAAGGAGGGAAGCCTGTCAGCAACCATCCCAACACCTGGATAATCCAGGAACACAGGAAAATGAAGTCATGCCCACATCAGCATTGCCACAAGCACTGTCATTTCTCCTCACTGCTCAGGGAAAACAAGAACAAAACACAGGGCAATGAAAACAATTCTGTGTGCAAGTGGGATGATACTGAGTTAAGACCATCCTTTTGCAGGAAAGAATAAAGCTTAGGATAATTTAAAACACCCACTCATATGTTGCTCTGTGGGACATCGTTTTCCTCCACTGTAGCAATTGAATTCTTGTGTGTAAGAAATCACCTGAGCACCAGATTCACATGGCTTCACTAGGAATATTTGCAAAATACAGAAAATAAAGCAGCTTTTGTGACAACTTTTTGCACATTGACATTCTGTTTATTTAAAAGCAAACAAAAGACCTTGAGATTACTTGGTCAAAATTGCATTTCTGCTTGATGTTTTGGGAACTGACTGCTTCAGGAGCTCATAAAATGAGATTTTTCTCATGGGGGGCTTCTGGCAAAAGCACTCAATAAATAAACATTTCAATAACAAAAGATGCCCTTTAGGGAATTCCTCACTGTTCATTATGTGTTGGATGAGAACATTTAAACAAAAACAGTAATTATTTGACTGCAAAATATTTTTAAAAGACTTTTTAACAAGAGGTCAACCAGCCTGAAAAAAAAAGATGTATAAAATGCATCCCTGATAGGAGCTTTAAGTTGGGTAGATGAGACTGCTTTCCCGTGTCAGACCTTCTGAAACCTGGCTGACATTAATGGCAATTGTCTTTCAAACTGCTCTAAATACAGGGGCTCACCAAAGTGCACACATTTCTTTATAAGCTGATGAATTGCAAACAAACCATTCCTGCAGATGAGGGAGGTGCTGGGGGAGCAGAGGCATCACTCCTGGCTGGTACCTTACCCCAGCTGGGCAGGAGAAAACAGTCAGACATGGAAACCACAATGGCCAGGCTGAAACCTCACCCACATCTGACATCTGCTGCAACTGAGGTTAAAAGGGTTAGACAGTATTTTTGTCTATCCCTTCCCTGAGCTCCCTGCTAGCTGCTGCAATTAGCCCCAGGTAAATCTGTAGTCATTTTTTTCTGACACAAATGAACTTATACTCACTTAAGTAAGAAAAGATGGTGAATTTTAGGAGATATCTGGACTACACAATGTAATTGCACTTATCACTTTTTCTTATACTTTTTTACATTTTTTAAATAAAGGCAAGCAGTTCTAGCTTCAAGCCTAATAAATAGTGACTTCTCCCCACACAAAATATAATTTCTGTTGCAATGACCTGATAAATTTATTATTCAAACTTTACCAACTAATTACCCTCCTGTTGGCTGTCACAACTTTTGCCTTTTTTTTTTTTTTACTTACAATAATGTTGCCTTCAGTCATAATAAGGGTTTTTTTAACAAAGACATTCAAAGCATATTGCAAATTGTCACCCTTATGTGCTGTTGTCTTTTATTCTGTTTACTAGAGATGAAATAATTACAGTGTTTATACCAAAATGACTTGAAGGTTGATTGCTGATTTAATAATATCCCCTCCCCTTGGGTTTATATTTCCCATCTGAAGGTGGGAGGGTGCTCAACACACACAGAAACAAAGAATATTCTTTGTGTAAAATAGAAGTATTTCCTTTTGTTAATTGTTTTACGACTAACAGCATTCTTATATTTTCCCTGTCAACAAATGAATGATCTGAATAAACAGAGCTGGAGCGTGATCAATATGGCAAGGTCCATATCACTTTCAAGCCGTAGGTTATAATTATATTTATGAATGACAGGATTTAAATCTCCATAAATTATGTACCAAGCTTTTCATGCCTGTTCCTCTCCCTCGTGTGCGTGTACTTCAGTATTGCAGTATCACACCACATGTTCACTGAGAGAGGCAGTCACAGTCTATCATACCCCCTAGTGGAAAAGGATTTGAGAAACAAGTGCCAACATGGGTCTGTGTACTCCTAAGGATGAGACATAGAGCTGATGCCAGATGGAAATGATTTGAGGTGGCATCTCCTTTTTAAGATACAGGCAGAGGGCAATTTCTCAAGGCTGGAGGAAGATGAGGAAATTAGGATTGGCTATTTCCAACTTGAAACATTCTCTTAATGATCTTATTTTATAAAACAGGGCTTGCCTTAATAAAGCTTAGATTTGAAATTAAAGTCACTACTTGTCTATATGTTCATTTCAAAATCCTTTAATCTCTGGAGGTTAAGAAAAGCAATTAGTAACGCTCCAGAGGACTGTGCAAAGCAAATTTTATAGCAGTGAAGGTAATTGTCTCAGGAAACGTTTGGTGGGCTTGAACTAATGACTTGAAATGTGTACACATTTTTATGCCTTCTGTGTTTAGGAATTTGAAGCTTATGTCCATTGTTTATATTGCACTGAAGCTGCCTTTTCACCTTCTCAATTTTGGAAAAATTAAGATGCTCATGCTGCTGTAAATGTTTTATATATTATATTTAGAGGTATATAAACATATTTATGTCAAATCAAATCAATGGGGAAAAGCACATAATTTGCAGAGGCACCTTTGTACTACAGTATGTTTCTACAACATGATTTACAGAGAAAAGCAAAGGCAGAAAACTGCAGCTGGACATCGACACATAATACATGAATGGATTAAGAAGTGCACCCTGGCTATTTTGTTCTCCTTCCAATAATCAGAGTAGCTGTAAATCAGTTGACCACTTGATTTAAGTTTGACCAACACTTTTGACCAGAACTGTTGACCAGAATTTATTTTGTGAAGCATTGCATCATACTGTATTTACATTACACAAGCAGGTACCTGACTGAGCTTCAAAGATTCAGGAAAGCTTGCGAGAGATGAATTGTGCTGACCTGCTACAAAATAACATCCCCGAACTGTTGAGTAGAGAATTATTGATCATCACTCAGACTTAATACTAAAAAGGCACACATCTCTCACTCCTTAATATCTTTACTGCTCAAAGATTTGCTTCACTTTGCACCTGGTCTGCAGAAATATCAATGTGGAGCTGTATGTATTCTCACATTCCTATTGACAGGTATGTATGCACAGCCCAGCGATCAATTAAAAAAATCTTTTTCTGTTTTAGCAAAATGAGTTTTTCGAGCCCTTCTCAGGAAACACTCAACATGCTCCCTAAAGTGCAGAATGATGCACAGTGTTCCAGAGCACCCTGCAATACAGCAAGTAACATATTATCTATTAATATTTATATCCTTCATATACACTAAGCATGAACAGTTTGCACCATTCTCTGAAGTGCTCCTGCACTAAAAACAGCACAGAGGGAGAAAGTTCAAGACTTGTTGTGCTGCCATTACACCTGGTGTCTGACAGTGACCACGTATTGAAGATGGAAAAGCAAAATCCCTGCTAAGGGGAAGACACTAATTGTAGTGCCCACCAGGTAGTGGCTGATTTCCTATCACCACGTGAATTTCATTAGAGGGGTTTTCACCAGGCAGCTGGGAGGCATAACAGGTAGACCACAAAGATTAGAAAGATTGACAGTTTCAGAGCAATCACGTCTTGCAAATGTGGCTACATGGAAACAAAACTTATGTCTGGATTTGACGGTTGCAGCCCAGATTTACTTCTGCAAGTTACATTCTCCATAAATCAGGTAAGGCCTTGGACACCTTGTCGTGCCCTCTTCTCTCCCCCTGACATGATAGGTGCTGAGGAGTGACTGCACAGAGCAGCATTTCAGGGGCAGAGAAGAGGCCACGACAAGGTGTTCAAATAATGAAACGCCTGACACACCAGTCATTAGAATAATTTCCAGACTGAAGTCACAGAAAAGGGATGGCTGGTCCAGGAAGGGATGCTTTCCAATAACAGCAGTCCATGTCTGGTGAGTCCCTGATACCGATACTAAAGGATGGAGCTTTAATTATTTTACGTTAATCATTAATTTTGTATTAATCATTTAATCTATATGCATCAAAATTGTGCTAAGTACACTGATCCTAATTTACATTGCAAAAGATGTTGAAAGAGTATTTTAAAGATTTTACAACTTGCTTCATCTGAGGTGAAGATTATTTTGCTAAGCCTACAATTTAAATGATTTTAAAAAGAGACAACACTTAATTTAGAGATTGATGCTACACTCAGTTTGCCCTATTTTTATTCTTCACAAAATGCAACTTTTGATGATTACTCAATATCTATGAATAATTTGCAGAGTTTTAAAATAATTTTTCTATTAATCTGTCACAAGCCATGAAACTTGACATTTTCACCACACTGAGTACATGAAAGTTGCCAGCTTTGCCTGCCATGCAAATAAGGTTCTTAATTACAGTATTTAAAAGAACAAACCATACAAGTGCTATAATTTCTTACAGTAAAAAATAAAATGTTTGGACCCTGCGAGGGTGGGAAAATGGTCTCAAAAAGCTTCTTAAATGTACAGTAATTTTTCTTCCACTCCCCAAGGATTAAGCTAAAGGATAAAATTTATGTAGTAAAAAAAAAACCCCACATTTTATTTATCCTTCCATTCTCCTTCTTTTTACCTTTATATCTACAAACAGCAGACATTTTTAATTTTCACCCAGTAAGCCTTCAATGCATTTTACTGGCTTCAGCCCTAGTCACCCTCTACACACCTGTGCTGTTAATGGAGCTGGCTGAAAGCACATATAAAATCTGTCTGCTGGGATGACAGTCACCTTTTGCTCTGCTTGCACAAATGACTTTTAATCCTTAATGAGGAGCATGACTCACATGTTAGGGTTGTTACAGCGGTACAGGTTCAGAATGCTCAGAGCTTTGATAGGATCCATGTAGCACACAAGTTTCTCACATCAGTAATAGGCAGCACAACCAAAGACGAAAAAAACCCAAACTTTGTTACATTCTTGGTTCAAAGGGCTACCAAATTCTGAGTGTGACAACCAGAGCTCTCCTGCTTGTCCTCATCAGGATCTGTTGGCTTCTCCTTTAGCTCTGAGAACACCAATGAGAAGATTTGTTCTTGAGGCTCCCTTGTCATCTGTGAGGTAGAGATATTTCTTGGCAAAGGAGGCACTACAAGTGGAATTTATTGGGCTGTTTCTGTTGCACATACAGATGTATATTTGCTCTGTCTTTATGGCTCTTAAGGAATACAAACCCTTCCACAGGCAGGTTGTAATTCAACTCACTGACCTCTTTATGCAACATTTACTGGCTAAGCTGTAACAAAAATGCAAAATA
Organism: Phylloscopus collybita; assembly: GCA_027886175.1. Lineage (NCBI taxonomy): Eukaryota > Metazoa > Chordata > Aves > Passeriformes > Phylloscopidae > Phylloscopus > Phylloscopus collybita. The sequence goes on from JAJNNQ010000002.1 coordinate 7,950,435, forward strand.
ATTCTTTATCTTTTCTGGCTGGGTCAGCAGGTCTGTAATGCTCATGAAATCCAACCATCCAGGTCACAAAATGAGAGGAAAAAAAAGTGTTTGTACTTCTAGGAGAATCAGGTAGCAAAGGGAAGGAGGATCAAGGCAGACATAGACATAAAATATTTTTTATATTTCATCTAAGAGGTTATTCTTTTAAGCAAATCCCTACCTGAAAACCTTTTTTCATTTCTATTATTAGTAATTCTATTTATGGATGCAGCTTTAGTTCAAGAGTGAGAATCACAGTTCTCTGTATCTATTTTCAAACTGCCTTGGGTTTCAATCTACCCATCTGTAGAACGGAAATTATTACCTGTTAATAAAACGTGAAGATTTATATAAATTAAATGCAATGGCATACACTCAATAACTTGAAAGAAAGGAGTATATCCTGCCTCCTGCCTACCCCATAATGTTATGAACTTTGATTTTATTAAAAAAGGAATATGATGGCATTGTCAGTCACACAGAGATAAGTAGTAGAGAAATACGAAGTCAAAAAAACTTCAGAAGTTTACATATGTGTAAAAACCTTCTCTTGAGCAGGGACCTAGGAGTTCATGGAAACGTATCAATAACAGTGGATTCATTCTGGTTTTGATTATGAAGGTGCAAATCCTCTGTTTTAATGAGATGAAATGTTGCAATGGAAAGGCAAGCACCACACATATTATTTGTAAGAATCTCCTTAGACTTTTATGGTCATTCTCTTCTGCAACCTAGAATTCATAAAATGCTGCAGGCCAAAATCTTTCCTGTTATTTAAAAGAGTTTCATATTTTTCTAGCAGGAAAGTTACAGTGGAGAAGGCAAAATTATCTTGGTTATATGCACATTCATTTAAGAAAAGAACACAAAGTATATTGTACCTCAGGGGGAAAAGCAACAAGACTAATGCAATGCTAAGGTTGTGGAATCATTTTTTAGTAAGGAAATGCATAGTTTAAATTTTCACCTTTTTTCCCCCTTATCATCGTGCCTCTAAAAACTGATGAATCTTTATATTAAAAATTAGTTGTCAAATAAGACCATATGTAACAGAAAACACAATGTAATTTCTTATAAATGCCTGCATGCAATGAGTTTCAGCAATACATTTTTCACATAATTTGTTTCCCAGACTCATTAAATCTGTGGGAGAAGTCAAGTTTGAATAAAAGGGGTTCCATTATTTCTGAGTTATGCTTTTATAACACTTTAAACAAGATTATGTCAAATAACCACAGCTGTTTGCTATTTAAAATCAGAGAGCTGATGACAAATACTGCTCAACTTTCTTGAAAGGTTTATCTTTTTACTGAGACTAAACAGGGTATAGTTCAAATTGAAATACAAATCTTGATAATTTCTGGAAATAAATGGAGTGGAAATAAAAAAACATATCTATTTCTAGTTTATATTACAGCATCTTAAAGAGAGCAGGATGAGTTATAGAACATTCCTCTCATTAAATTTAAATGACAGACAGCAAAATCCAGAATCTGCCAAATCTGGAAAAAAAACTTTGCAAGAGTATGAATTCACAGATGTTCAATGTACAACACGAGAAAAGATTAATCACACGAAATCAAGGAGAATGGAATCATTCTGCACAATGGAGGGAACTTTTTAAATGCAAACCTAACAAGACCCTGTGCTACCTGTCCTACCACTTGCTCAGTGGTTAAATAATCCTCCTCACACTATCTTGCCTCTCAATAATTTCCTGAGTTGTTTACATTTGGAACATACGTACACCACATGTCATAACCCATCAGCACAATGGAGTGAAAATACCAGGTATTGTTCCAGTGTTTAGGTTCTGGATGACTGAATATGATTAACTGGTTGATTGAATTTTTCAGGTGTTATAAAAATAACATGACAAACAATGAACAAAACCTATAATGCATGATTAGGACACGACAGCAAATGCACATGTTTATAATAGGTGAGGCTGGGAGATCCACTCACCACTCTGCCTGCCCAACACTTCCAATTTGAGAGTGTTTTAAGCTTCTCCAAACTTTCACCACTGGGTTTGATTTTCAGATATCTTCCTCAGTTCAAGTCCTTTTCACTGGGATGGTTGGCTGGCTTTTCAAATTGTATTTATTCCAGCCCAACCGTTCCAGCTCTTCCTGACAGCAGGGATAATGATAGGCAGTGTTTGGTTGTGTAAGGCCTGTTCTTTGAAAAGGAGGAAAAGGAAAAATGTCTCTAACCCCAGTACTTGGAAACAAGAGATTTGAAGTACTGAAAGAATGTGCTTGAAACTGTCCTCATGGTAAGTCTTCCAAATCCAAGCTGTTGTTAAAATAACTGTTTACACAAAACAATTTAAAAAAATACAATTAACACTATGGACATTCTACTGTAAAACAGGAAAAATCAATCTCACTTCAAACAGAGAAATACAGCCCTTCTTTTAAAAGTGTTTTTTTTTCAGTAGGATCCTTGAAATCCAAAGATGAATGGTGGTCAAGTAGTAGAGAAGACCAATATTTTCAGGGGCCCCAATTTAAATTTTATCAGACTTCAGGAAGCATGTTGCAAATGAAGTATAGAATAACAAAGATTTAAAGGCCCTACCATTACTTTAAATTCTGCTGGAATCATCCACTTCAGACTTAGACTCAGTCTCAGATCATTTGAGGAAAAATAATTTCAGGAATTTAATTTATTTATTTATGTTAAAGGCCAAATACCAGTGTCTGAATGGAGAGCTGACTTCTGGGGCTGCTGAATGCTCAGGTAATTGAATGTTCAGCAGATCAAAGCCAACGGGATCTCTGTCTCAGTCAGGGAAGTTTGCTTCAGAAGAGGCTGAGCAAGCAATGCAGTGAGACATCACACTGGACAACCTCGCAGTGGTGAATGCTTTGACAATAATCTTTCCATGCATAACTCTAGCTCTGGATGGTCCAAATAAAACTCTCTATCTCATATGAGTTAAACACATCAATTCATGTTTGCCAAGCATTTTGATAGTGTAGTGAAGAGCATGATAGGAAAAAAAATCCAAACCAAAACAGAAGGAAATAGGGTTTCTGACCTCAAAGCAGAATTTGAATAAAGTGCAATAAATAAAACCTGAAGTCACACATTGAACAATAAAAATAAAATGAAACATCAAAGAGCTACTCATTAACTGAGGATTTCTTTTCTGATCATGAAATAAGACAGTGGGCTGTAGAAAAATATATAGATGTGATTCAGTATTTCAGAAGTCTATCATATTTACAGTTATTCAAAAGATTGGTCACCTGAACAAAAAAAAATAAAAAAATTGATGGAGTTCAATCCAAAGTCAATTGTTTGTTTATTCTCATCACCTAAATAAAAGCATTTTCCTTATAAGTCAAGCTTAGTTAAATTTTGAAACTAGTTATTACTTTGAATTTATAGTATTTTCTTTTCAAAATGTCAAATCACATTGCTGTGTCTGCTACAAAATTTGAAAGGTATTTTTCAGCTGAAGATTTCATATGGTTCCCTTGTTTACCTTCAGTTAACCTGAATTTTTCATTTTTCATATAATAAAATATTTAAGTAAACACTGAATTCACCTGTAGTCCCAGTGTGGGTAGAGAGCAGTGTGAGGTGAAAGCTGAACAACCAGCCTGAATCCTGGGTGTTGGAGATTTAGACTTTGAAATATGAGGGATTTGGTCTCTTAACTTAGCTTTGGATGCACAGTATAGATGCATCAATTCATGAGAGAGGAATACTGGTTAAATGAAATGGCTTTGCAATCCAGGACGTTTTAGTAGATAATCAGAATCAGTCTTTTCAACCTTAAAAAATCTATTTATATTAGCATTTCAAATTTAGCCTAAGTGTCCTGTTCACTCTCAACATTATATATATAGATTATATGGTTATATAGTGAATTGTTACACTTCAAAACAACAGCAGCAGATTGTGATTAATGTAATTTTATGGAATGAATATAGAGTGCTCTGCTAGAGGTTTTCTGCTGAAAAATTATATATGAAAATGGAAATGCTGGTCAAGTTAGCACATTTTCTGGAAGTTCAGTTCTTTGAGTACTGAGTTTTGGTATATTAGAAGGCAAAAATGAGGAAACTGACATTGAGATAAATGGGTGGAGGAAGCTAAAGCAGAACAAAATGGAGAAAAAAGAGACACCTAAAGCAAAAGATCTTCAATGGCAATAGGGAAAATCACATCAATCTAGAGAGAATGTAATATTCAGCTGAAAATCTCACTCTTAACTGGAGGCAGAGAATGGTAGGATATAAGGCCTGAAATCCTATAAAATCAGAATAATCTTTTTTCTTTCCATACCAAGATATTCACCTAAGGTCAGAGCTTCCCCTTTACAATGTTGGCAGTAAATACCCCAAATGTGAGAACAATAAAAACAAATTCAAAAATTATTAGTATACTCATCAGAAACCAGTTAAGTCATATATGCTCTAATTCATTACTTTGACTATTAATTTTGTGTCCTTTCCACTACTTTCAAAGTTGAGCTGAGAGATTTTGGTATTTTAACCATATTCGGATATTTCTTGATAAAGTCTCATGTTATGAATAACTCAATTACATGAAGAAGGCCAATGCTGGGGATTGCCAGGTCATATATTTTAAAAGAGAATAGATACAAACCCTCCTAAACATTGCTATCCATCTGACTTCAATCCCTGATACCAGTCCAACAATCAATCACCAGGGGCATTGGACACCCATAATTAGATTATAAAATCATAACTATAGTAATTTTACGTCTGCTTGCATAATTACATCAGCATGCTAATATCCTTTTAATGGTCTCTAATGATGTAATAAGAAATAATGGAATTTATTTGACAGCTACATAACCATTAACAAAACATATTAAGCATAACTATTACTTCCATAAAGATTCAGGCTGTATCCAGAAGTGACAACTAACAAGTTGGATCCTTTTTTCAACGTTGAAGTATTTCTAATTCTGAATTCCCTAAATCTCTTCCCACTCATCTGCTTCACAGGGTGAGCAAAGTTTATGTCAATGCAAACTTGACAACAAATCAGCTGTAGAAATGGACTGGATGCTCTGGCAGCCAAGCCTGGGGATATATTGTGAACTGAAGCCTATCAGTTAAAGTTGGCAGGATTGTGAAAAACAGAAGATAAAACCAGCTGATTACTACCAAGCACCAGCTAATCAAAAGCTAACACAGGGTGTTGGTAGGAATGCATGGCAAAAGCAACTGCCCACTTACCTAACTCCAAAGCACAGGGAAAACCTAAAACTATAGGGAAGAATGAAAGATATTTGCAGATAAACCTAACTAAAGGCAGTAATTTTTAGTGAAGCAGTTCCTTTAAATCTTCTCTGTTTTTGGGGGGTGGCTTTTTGTTTGTTTGTTGGGGTATTTTTGTTTTGTTTTGGGTTTTTTTGTGGTTTTTGTTTTTGTTTTTTGGTTTTTTTTTGTGTGTGTGTGTGTTTTGTTGTGTTTTTTTTCAGAGAAAAGGACAATAAGCTAGTAACTGAGAATTTAAAGAACTTTAAAAGAACACACTACTTATCCTCTCTACTCTGTTCTTGCACTATTCCTGTTTGGTGTGATGACTGTCTATACTCTCAAATTAACCCCATGATTCTCATTAACATGTCATTACTCTGAAATCTTTGCAATGATCTAAAAAACCCAAGTCTACACTGTTACTTTCTAACCATTGGGAATTCTTGGAGGGAAAAGAGAGAATTAAGAATTCTAGACCAAGCAAATATTCAGGTCAGAGGTAAAGTAGGATAGTATGACAAATTCTCACTCCGTTTATAACTCCTCTTTCTCCATGCTGACTGATAGTTTGTCCCACATAAACTCCCAATTTTACAAAAAAAAAGAACCTTTAAGAAAAGGATACATTTAGCTGCCAGTGAATTAAAATAAATCACCCATGATGCCTTAGCCCAAGTAAGAGGCATATTTCCTGGGAAATATTTCCTGATACATCAGTGGTGACTATGAGATGACATCAGGTTTTTCCTGAAACCTCTCTCCATGAGGCCACACTGAGAAGCTAACCAGAGTGTTCAAATTGGTACTGTTTTCCACTGATAATGGTGCAATGGCAAGAAAACAACAAATCTAAAAAAGTGTTAACTCTTTTTTTGGCAAGGCCTTTGTCTAAAGCTTCTACTACTGCTTTATCTACTGGTCAGCTCCACCTTCCTTTAGTACTTTATTGGTTTAACCTGAGTCAAAGCCTCATTCTTTTGAACAAAGAAAATTTATTATGGATGAATTCTTCACTGACTTGAAATTTAGGATAAACCCTTCACTGATTCATAGATTTTTAAAAAGGCAAAGACTGATAAAAATCAGTCTGGATAGAAAGTATGGATACAGAGAGTGCTCAGTCCTGTTTGGATTTCCTGTAATTCATCCCACAATTTTAAGGTACTGACCATACAAATATTTTCAGTACAGTCATGTGACTGCACATTAATATATGCAAAATATAATTCTTCACATTAAAAAAAAAGTCCATCATAGCTGGCTATACCACTGGAAGGATATTTTTCATTACAGAAGGAATCTACAGCCTATCAACTGCAATGTGTTGTAATTTATCAAATGATAAAAAAAATAACCAAAAGGCTTTATACTAACAATTAGAAAGGTAGGTGAAAGTGCTCTTGTACTGTAAATGAATGAAGTTAATGAAGCTGAACCCATTGATTCCAGCAGAGAAATTGTTCTATGGGATTTCTCCTTCAAATGTGCAGTAGATTTTCTCTGCTAGTGTTCAAAGTCAAGGGTACAAATTGACTTTACAAGAAAGATAATAGAATATATTTTTTTTCCATTTAAAAATTCGGTGTTCATAAAAAAATATATTTCATGAAATACAACCAAAAGACATTAATCAAAACAAATTAAATATGGGAGTATTTTCCTTCTCAATAACTAAAGCAAATATGCTTGGTATTTCTCACCAGTAGTCCATTTCTCCATACAAATACAGTAATAGAAGGAGTACAATGTTGTGTTTTTTTTTTTTTTACAATTGAGAATAAATCCACTAAAGATGAAGCATCATCAGACTATGATTTAAAATAGAGTATTAGACAATTAATTCCCTTCTGTAAATGAAGATTAAGCAGTAGCTAATTGCAGCACAAGTGAGGTTGAGAAAGATGCTGCACTTTAGCAACCCAACTCACAGGCCAAGGCAAGTAATCCCAAACCTTCTGAAACACAGGCAGGAGCTGGATGCTACCCAGACATCAGTTATTTCCTGTGTGCCCAAGATGTGGCTTCTTTTCTCAAAACCCTCTCACAGCTGACCCTTCTTTCCAACTACATCAAACTACTTCTGTTTTATACAGAGAGGATGAAGTTTTGTGAAGTACATTTTTTTTCCAAAATGCCTTCAGAAAATCCTCAATCTAAAACACTTTACTGGACATGGCAGATCATAACCTCCTAGCTCATGAGATTAACATGCAGAGCATTCATCACTATGAATCATAGGAGGAAAACCAGTGCATGGCATAGCTGAACTCCCTGTGACTTGTTAAATAAGCACCTGACCAAAAAGCCTGACCTAGCGTGCCACGTGCCAGACTCAAAGCCAGGCACCCAAGTTTTTATCCATCTCTGATGTCTTCTTCCCCCTGACAATGCTGGGTATAATGACCCTTCAGAAAACTTTCCTTACCTAGGAACTATTAAATAAAGTTGGTAATATTTGTACAGCATTTGGAACAGATTATTTTTCCCTATGAAAGCAGAAAAAAACCTCATTCTTTATAATTTTTCTCAAAGTAATTTGTTCCCTTGTGTAGGGAATGTTACAAAGATCATCAATATTATTTTTTTCCCTCTTGCCCACTCTCCTTAATTTTGACAGTGAAGAGCAAATATTTCTTTCTAAGGCAAACTATACAAAAATAATGAAACATCCAATAAAATAAAAAAAAGGAGAAAATCCCATGTACATACTTGACATCATCGAAGACACTCATCTGCAGCTTCAGGAGATCTGCCACTTCCTTTATTAACTCCAAGCCCTTTTCCACACTCAGGGGGCTGTTGAAAGGGAGCAAGAAAACAGAGCATTAAAAAAATGGAACTCATCAATACTTGAGAGGCTAAAGGTCCCAAAAGAGTTATCACCTTGGCCTCTTTGAGTCTGAAAGCCACCACTAACTGTATTCCTGTCACATAGTAATCATGATATCAAGGGAATTGGGATCAGGTGCTTCTTCAGGCATGATGAATCACCTGAATTTTCCAGCAATAAGACAAACAATAAGGTGCAAATGGAATTGTTAGGAAGTGTAATGGGCCCATGATGCAGCAACCAGTTCATCTCAGTCCTCAATAAAAAATGTAATAAAGTAAAAGGACAAAAAGAAAGAAAAGGATTGACGAGACAAGGAGGGAAACAAACAATGAAAGTCAAATTGCAGGCTCGGTATCAAATGGACAGGTGAAAAGCATATTTTTAAATTCATTAGATTTTAAAATGAATCTTTGCCCAGTGAAAGGATACAAAATTATTGTGGATTTGAAAGTAAACAATGGAGCAAGACACACAGTCCAGGGGACACTGATTAGATACTTAGGATTTAGCTTGGTGTGTGCATACACTGCTGATAGAGCCCCCGTTAAATCTTTTTAACCTTTGTCAATGCCAAATTTACATTTTTTAATTTAGAAAACAGGTTGCAATCAAGCCTAACACAAGATGACTGCTATCATTTTAAAAAACACTTATCTAGATGCAAAATTTATATTTGCAAAAATTTCAGATTATTTGAGTTGATACAACTCTAAAGATGTATTAAGAACATTCCATCCCTAATATACATATCTTGCTTAGTTGCTGCTCAGGACTGTGGAACCAAATAAAGTATTAAGAAAGTAAAAAGATGTGGAAATGATATAACAGTGTCCAGTGAAAATAACAGAGACAACATTTTCTGTCTAAATCATGATCATAGATTTATTCTCAACATTGTTAAAGCCCCAAAGACCATAAAATTATACTTTACAAGCTTATCTAACTTATGCCACGGTAAAGCAGAAACAACTTTGCTGAGATTAACCAACAGGAAAAAGTGTTCTGTATTTTTTTCCTTCAAGGATTTATAATAAGTAGGAGAAGAAGGTTTCAAAAAAAGCATGTAGTATTAGACACAATCCTTCCAACTGGACTAAGGGAAAAAGATTTTTTTTCAAATCTTTTTTCAAATGTCACTATTTCTACCTCAGATTTGAAGGTTTTTAATCTAATTTTACATCACGGTAATTCATTGCCACTATTTTATTTATTGTCTGCAATGAACAGTGGGGGTTTGGGTTTTTTGTTTTGTGGAGGTTTTTTGTTTGGTGGGATTTTGGGGTTTTTTTTTGATTTTTTTTTTTGCACTGGTTTCTGCATGCACCACCCTAAGGGCACCTCTATTTAAATAATGGGATATCTCATGTGGATCTTGGTTAGGATGAAATTGCTCAGGCTCCCTTCATGCCACTAGCCCAAAATGCTCGAGAGACCTCCTGTCACACAACCAGAGGTAGCCCCTCAAGGCACCAGATAAATATAGAGTTTTTCTAGATGTCTAAGACAGAAATGTTCTTGTGTGAAAGTAACAAAAGAATCTGATTGATTGTGTAAGGAAAAAAAATGTACTATAGATTATTCATAAAACTGCTATATTTCAAGGACTGACAGTAGATAGAAATGTGATTATTCCCATCACTATGAAAGCAGATTGTCATAGTTACTCTGGGGTTTATGTGTTAATTAAATCTTTTCTCCCAAAGAAGTTGGCTTAAATTTTACCGAAATGATTGGTGTCAGCAAGTGGGCTTTTACTGTAATAGCAAGACTGATCCAGGCAAAGGCTGCTGTGTACATTGGTGCTGCTTTTTAACCAAGGGAGACTCACTTGCAAAGCTCAACCCTCTACTCCCAGCTTACCCCTCCCTACTCCCCTGAAAAAAACATTCGCCAGCTTCAAAAACAAGATATTCTGCAACAAGCCAATGCAGCAGCAGTAAATGGGAGGTGTAATCAGAGCATTTGAATGCTACAAACCAGCAGCAATGCTGAAGGGGAAATGGGTGAGAAAATGGTTCAGGAAGGCCATTGTTTTGCAAGCCTCAGCATCCAAGAGCAGTGTTATTAACTCTCACACAATATCAAACTCAAACACAAAGGTACACAAACTCAGATGCAGTTTGATTTGCTAAGAAATTATCATTCATAATAGCACAGGAAAGCTGCAGGATGAGTATTCTGTGGTACCAATATTATTACTGATCCCACAGTCATATTTGAGGATTCCCATTAAGAATGATTACAATCACAATATTTTCCAATGCAATTTTTCCAACTTTCCAACACTGATACAATCTAGTACTGTTTATTGCAGTTCTGCGACAGCTGTGTTGCAGAACAGTAGAATATCCAAAACCTTTCTCTAAAAATGCCAGGCCATGATTTTCCACACTCAGTTAATGCTTTGCTTTTGTTTAGTGCTTCATTTTGATCATTATTGCACGGTTTGTACAGTGATTGCCTTTAACTTTGTTTACATGGAGAGAATAACACCATTTCCAGCAGCACTAAGCAAACTGACCTACCTTGCATCAGCACCTTTCACCCACATCACCCATCTTATTTCAGGCTTTCACAAGAACAATCTTTCAAATATCACCTATTCTCCTGCCTGTGGCCCTCCCACACATCCTCAATGCAAGCACTCAATACTTGTAGCACAGATGACATTTGTGATCTTTCACATCCTATGCTTGTTTCAGCCCTGCTTGATTCAGTTTTTGTATTAGGGAGTGGGGGTTTTCTTAGAAATACATTTTGTCTATTGATTGTGAGGGTTCAACAGCTGTGGAATTAATTCAACGGGAAGTGTTAGAAAAAACCAAGAAAGAAAGACAAAAAATAAGTGTTCAAATAAGGACCGACAGTGAGACACTCCAGACTGAAGTTGTACCAGTAGAAAGAAGACTGTTCAGACAACCCTGACAACTGAACTATTTTATCAAGTCCAAAGACTTGGAGAAAAATTATGGGTAGGGTTCACACTGCTTCATCTGAACTGTCAAGATGGTCATTGCAGTTCCCAGTGGGGGAACTGGGAACTCCCTTGGTGCTGGGCCTTGCTGGCACTCCAAGCAGTACAGCACAGAGTGAGTCCCTGGGCTGTGGCCCCTCACATTCCAGGGCCAAGACAGGTCCAACTCATATGCATTTTCTTCCAAGAGTCTGTGATAAGGCATTTCAGTACACCAGTAACAGTGAACCCCTAAAAACAAAATCACAATTATATAGGCTGCAGAGATACAAAGCATGAGCTGGAAAAAACAAAAGCAGAAAAAGGACTTTTCATGGATGCTATTTATGTTTCCCAAGTTCTCTTGAGGCTGGCCAACCCTTTCTATGTCCAAGAAAACTAATGGTTTCTGCAGTGCCTTTAACACCCTGCTAGATGGCCACTGGAACAGGCTCCCCAGGTCACAGCACTCTCAGCAGAGTTCAAGTGTTTGGACAACATCCTTGGGCACGTGGTGTGATTTTTGGGGTGTCCTGAGTAGGGGCAGGAATTGGACTTATGGATCCCTTCCCACTTAGTATATTCTATGATTCTATGGTTTGATTTTACCACTATTTTTTTTAAATTGCCTTGAAGTTTTCTGATCACCTTTGGTTTAGATTTTGGCCTTAGGAAGAGTCGACTGCTGGATGGCAGAGCACCTTTTTGTAGGTGATATAGATGATATAGATGTTGCCAGATGAGATCTTGAGACAGTGCTTGCTTTGGGTTTCCTACCTTTCCTCTCATTCCATTTGCTATAGATGTGTCTTTTGCACCTTCTTTCAAGGTAAGTGTAATAATAGCAGCTAAAAGAAAATGTAATACATCTCACTATTTAAAATAATTCTTTTGAGCTCCTTTTTAGGTTTCCATCTCCAGTTCTCTTAGAAGATGAAAAGAGTCAGAAAGCATATAAAATTCATGTATAATGTACTTCTTCCCATTGCTTTATCTTCTAATACCATCTCTATCTGTGAGTGCTACCCTAATTGTTATTTTTTTTAGTTGACAGATTCAGACCCTACTGAACCAGTAGCAGAGCTCTGTCTCACTCAAATGCCAATCTCTATCTCATATTACTGGTAGAATATACTTTGACACACTAATGACAATGAATAAATAAGTCAGGAATGAAAAATAAATATTTCCTTTGGGGTTTATAAAGATAGATTGATAGATATAGCTTTAAAGTCTTTCAGAGTGTCATCTGCAAAATATTTCAAAACTGCTTTTGTTTGATCTCACTTTTCAGGGCATGGCTCTTACACCATTATATGTCCTGGAGAATATGTCTTATATCTCTGCTAAAAATAGACAATATTATATGGTAGCATTGTATTATCCCCTCAGATGAAATGACTCCCCAGCTCAGTTCAAGACTCTGATGTATGATTTAACATCATAACATAGCCATGAAAAATTCTGTATCCAACTTAATCATGTCAAAAATAAATAATCAAATTGAGATCTACTTGGTTGACCTAAAATAATCCTGAGCCAATCAGTTCCCTATTAGTTCATCAGGAGTTTTATCTAACACACATAAACACCCCCCTCCCCACAAAAATACCAAACCAAACCAAAGGAAAAAAAATCCAAACAAACAAAACCCAAATAAACAAACAAAACACACACAATCACAAACAAACAAGGCAGAATCTAGGCTATAAAGCCATTTTATTTAGAGATGAAACTGAAATGAAAGCACAGGAATAAATATCTCTTAACTTTAATGTGAGCTGCTGAGCACTTCTGAAAATTAGTGCAATCCATTTAAATGCTCAGGAGTGGATTTGGAAGCCCAACTTTATGTAATTGTCAAAGTGTTTCCACAAAGTGTACTGGACATTGAATACAATAAAATTAGATTGTCTGGTGAAAATAAAATTTCGTATCTTCCAGTGTCTAGATCCCTCCCAGTGAGGAAGCTGAAAACAGTAATATTTTAAGGAACAATCCACTTACAGAGGTAATTTAAATAATAGAACACTGAATGATAATCTTCCTCTGCTATTGACTATTAAGATTTAACTTTTCAATTTACAAGAAAAATGCAGTGATGAGAAGTAATATTTAAAATCTGCTCCGAGGAAGTTGGCACAACTTAGAACAACCCCATTAAGTGAGTTTCTCCTTAGTTCCTGCTACAAAATGTATAGTAATGCTAGCTATTTTTTTTAAATCTGTCTATACAATCCCACTGTCTTCAGTGGTTTTATACATAAAGGAGAGAATACCTGTAGCTAAAAAAATAATTATTGAGGAACAGAATACATCTTCATCTGGGTGAGGTCTATCAAGTTACCTCAGTCAAGACATCTTCTTGACCCACAATTCCACTGTCCATAAAATGAAGGCAGCAATACCAACTTTCTTTGTCAGGTGCCCAGTATTGTTATATAAAAGACAATAATGTTATTATTTGATTTGCATCCATTCTGGATCTAAGAATAGAAACACCAACACTATTGGCTCTGTATACCACTCCCTAGCAAATATGGAGGAGATGTAGTAGCAAATACTATGCAACCTGAAAATTACCTTAAAAACTTCACTCATTCCTCTATCAAAAAATTTGTTCCATACTTTCTTAACACAGGGGCTCTGACTGGTTTTAGAGCACATTTTTGCTGATTTTGGAGCAGATTTGGAGACCCCTGATCCTGGTGAAGATAACTTCTGCCTCCCTGGTGAATTGGAGGCCTTGCTAAAGGCCTGCTATGGCAAAATAGAGTAGGAGACCAGATTCATGGACCAGACTTGCTTCATGAATGGGCAGTTAGACCACTTTAAAAGAAGAGTAGTGCTGAATATTGGATGCTGATCTCAAGACCAGTTCAGCTTCATGCTCCAGTTCTCTGAACAACGTTACAAATGGAGTCCACATTTTCAAGAAATTCCTAAGATTAACTACAGATCTGATGAGTGAGAACAAACATTTTGAATAATGGCCTATTTTTGACCTGGACCTAATGATTTATACATCCAAGGCTCAAGGTTTCCCCCTCTGGTTAAAGAACAAAAATGTAAATGAAGGCACAGGAGGAGTTCTGTGGGGAGAGACACTGGCATCATGGCCAGCTCTGCATGCTGAGCTAAATGGAGCTCAAACCCTAATGTGAGCCAGTGGGCAATGTCAGAGGGAACAAGAGGAAAAACAGAAGTAAACAATGATGAAAACTATATGTTCTGTATTCCCCAACATGCCTGTCAAAACAATCACTAAATTGAACCATTTTGGTAGCAAGAAATCTGATGCAGTTATACAGATGGCTTGATTGCTGGCGTTTGCCAAGCCTGCTCTCAGCCCAAGGAGAACAACCTGTAGTTCAGTTTTATGCTGAGGTTATGTCAGTCTCACAAGCAGTTGCTCTCACTTGCTTCTCCTCCTCCCAATTGCCAAGTGCCTTTGGAAACCCACTTACTGAACTCTGAAATGCCCCCTTAGTGCCATCGTTTAAATTATGTATTGTCTTTACCAGACTGTACCTATTGCCTCTGTTTAGCAATTGTAATGCAGCACTGTAATGGACATCCAGTCAGCCCTCTCAGATTAATTCAATTGAATCATTTTCTGCAAAATTGAAGAAACAGTACAGTACAGAAATGGGCCTGACACTGGGAATAGCACTCTTTAAACCTAAATGTCAGTGTAATCCCCAGAAAAATCTTAAGTAAGGTAGGGTTCAATCCACCTAAAATTTGCTTAGATCAGAACACAGGCAATGATGGCCAGTTTGCCCATTTTCAAGAGTGGTGAGCACTACAATAGAATTGCAAGGCATTTCTCTGCAGACTGAAAGTTGCCTGAATGCTTCACTACAGCATCCTCCCAGCAGTGTCAGTAAGTGTATTTTCTGGGTAGGTAAACACCACTCACACCCAGCCTCTTTTGCTGTCTAAACTCGAGCACAGTGGCACGGCCACTCCATTTATGTCCCCGGGAGAATGTTCAAAAGTTTGGCTACACTTGAGCTCAGATGAATAGTATTTAATACACATCTAAATCAGAGAATGAAGCAGAGCTTGGAGCCAGCATCTAGGACTTTTTGGAAGAAGACATTTTATTAAGACTTATGTTGACTTTAAAATCACTTTAAATGCACACACACTCAAAATACTAAGTTTGGACCTGCAGTCTTCGTTACTCCTGAGTGCTGCAGTTAAGAGTCAGGGTCTCTTCTATGCATGATTAATCTTCCTCTGTTGCTTTTAGGCCTAAAGATGAACCACTGGGCCATCAAGAGGATGATGGACAGTGTTATCTCTCATTTCTGGTAGACAGAGCACTCTATGGAAGGTCTCTTCCATCTCCTGCTTCACTTTCCAAGCCCCACAGTAATAAGCAGAAGACACAGAAGATCCTGGACACAGTGCCTGTCAGCAGAGCAGCATTAGACATGAATCCCGGAATATCCTACTTGTTTGGCATGTCTCAGTGACACAGGGAGACATTTTGCAGTCTGTGCTGTCTTCTGGAGCCTTCAAAGGTCCCTTCTAATCAGTGGAGGAAAGAAGGTGTCTAACCTCCCCGTGTGGGTATTTCTTCACCTGTCTCTCAAGAAGCTCAATGATGAGAAATGATGTGGATGACATCCTTGGGGAATATGGGCAGCATCCCGCAGTTTGGTACCTAAATGAGGCAGTCTGGCTTTCACTCTAAATTCTGAAATAACCACATTTCAGCTTTACACCTAGCAATGTGCCTTAAAGGGAAAAGATATTAAACACATGGGTAACAATACACATATCCAAAGCTCTTGAAAACAGCTTGAATGGATGAAATCTGTTGAAGAATTTAATTTCAGTAATCATCTTTTATTAAACAATGTGAGCTACACACAGATTATGCCCTGCAGGCCAAAATGTTGGGTTAGAATTGTAAGATTCTTTCACATTTTGTTCTTATGCCACAGATTCACATGTTAGCAAAAAAGAGTCTACCACAAGATCTGCCTGGATGGGTTCACCAAATATCCATGGTTTCTTGTGGTGGTACTTTACTGTAGGAGCTACAGTAGGAGCTAATCTGAGTTTTGATCTGAAAAACATAATTTTGTTGGTCCTGACTACCACTATATTTATTCTCAGTGTTTATATTTAAGATTTTTTAACAGTCGTTCTCTTAGTGAACACAAATAGGAACTTTTACATTGAAGATTTGTTTTTAGTGCTGATCTGAGAACTGAGAATCATTTTTTCCCCTCTAGTCTTTTAAAATACTCAATTTTGAGAAAGATGAATTCCATAGTTTAAAATAATTATTTAAGGAAGTTCCACCTGGCCGTTTCTCAGTAATATCTTTGTTTTGATTGACATCAAATCAGCTTCCTGTCACTGACAGAGCAACAGTCTATAACAGTATCTCTTTCTTAATATACAGCACAGTCTCCTTAATACTGAAAATAAAAAGCTAAAACCTAAAAAAAGAAAAATCAAAGTTCAGAAATATGAGTCTGGAATACCATATGGAATGCATTAGAGAGTCAAATAAGAAGTCTGTCTTTAGGAGGAATAATGCTGAGGACTAGTTTTCTCTGGCTGCTAACACCATTTGGCAGCAGCATGGACATTGACTGGTGCAGGCAAAATCCCTGCTGGTGGGAAGATGGGAGGAGCAGCCTGGCCAGCTCCAGCCAAGCTGCCATCCTTCCTCCAAGCCTGGAAAAGAGCAGGAATGTCTGTCACAGGCTGAGGCTGAGTGACGAGACTCTGAAGTGTGTGGAGGTATTTCAGAGCTTCTGTAAAATGATATACAGATGTGCTAGGAACTGTCTATTTGCTTATTGCTTGCTCTAATGAATACAAAATAGTAAATCCAGTAAGGGGGGGGGGGGGGGGTGGGCATTGGAACAGGTGAGTTCGGCATTTTTAACCACCCAGCTCCATGGGCCAGCATCAGGCTTGGTTTCTTTCCCATCCTATCCCCCCTCTCAGTGCACGGCTTGGCAAGGAGAAGCAGAGGAGCCGGAATGCCAGGACTTGGGCACTGCCTCTCCATGGGCAAGGGGCTGATGCACACCAGCCATGACAGCTTTGCCTGCTAAAAGCAGTCAAGAGAAGAGGATAAAGAGCAGGAAAGCAATTTCCAGTTCCTGCTGCTGGGATCAAGAAGGAGTGAGAAGAGCCATGCTGAAGGAACCACATTCCCAGCAGTACATACTAACCCCAGACCCTGAGGCAGTCCTTAGCAGCAGCCACCAGCACAAGACTAGAGGTTATTTTAGGCCACCTTGGACATGTTACTGCTTGATTTTCTAAAACTAGCACTAAATTCAGGGTAGCCCAAATGTAAGTGCTAAGAAATAAAGTCCAAGATATTCTGGAAAAATTCTGAGGGAGGGCAAGAGAAGTGTTCAGCTGGGATCTGCCTCTGTACGGACCACCTAAGAATCAATTTATCTTGGGAAAAACAGTGCTTTGACAAACAAAAAACATTAGGTTTTTAATTTTTTTTTTTGGCTTGGGCACTGTTGTGTTTACACCATTAACAATCAAGAAAGAAAGATGAAAAGACATTAAAAGAGTTATTCAGTAATAGTATTCAAAAAATAGTATTTCCTCAGTTCCCTGAGGGAAAACTTAAACAGTGAAAGGGTGTCTATGAAATTGCCATTATTCAGGCACTTGCCCAAAAACCAGTCAAAAAGCAGCAAAACATATATCCTATCCCAGGAGTACTAGGAATACCAGACCAAATAAATGAGAATATTATACATGAAAAAAAAATCAGTCTAACTGACTCATTCTCTACTCCAGAGGTCAGGAATGGTGTCACATTTTCCTTACATGATCCTCATGAAACACATGAACCTTGTGTTTAAAAATAGTATCAGCCAAGCACTTTCCATGTGTCATATGTGCACTGCAGCCTAGGCCAAGAACAGACAGATGTCAGAAGTGAATTCCTCTTGCCTTATACCCTGCAGCAGGCATATTCCTTCTGAAAACAAATAAGATTATGGTTATAATTCTACAAACAATTAGTTAATGTGATTATGTATCTGCTTAACAATTAGAAAAATCTCTCTTTAAAAAAAAATCTCCTCCTGAACTCTTGATTTCAGTGATACATGTTAGACTAGTTTGTGTTTTAGAAATGTTGGGAAATGGGCCACTGTCTTCAGGACTTGCATGATTTCTTTTAAATTTTCAAGTCTGAAAATATGTGCCACCATATGAAGAGTATATCATGTATATAGATACAGCAAATCTTTTCTTCAAATTTTCCACAGCCTCAGAGAACAGACTACAGAGGAGCTTAAAGAATACCTTTTCTTTTTCTTTTTCTTTTTTTTTTTCCCCAAAGTGTTATTTTTGTTAATGTCTATTATTCTGTCACACTTATTCCAGTTGAATTTAATCTACCATTGTACTCCTTAATCCCTCAATGTATTTAAATCCATCTGGAACTTTTCTAAATCCTCCGTAGTTCTCCCTAACAGAGGCAATTTGCCGATGGGGTACCACTAATCTCGGTACACGCTGAGGAGCAGCAGTTCATGACAAATCTTTCTCTCCTGTCTCATAACCAGCTCTTAATCCGCAGTGACACCCTGCCCCTTGCTCTCTGACTCACTCTTCTTAAAGTCAGTATGAAGAGCATCCCATTTAGCTCCTGTTGATTTGAAGGGTAGGTACAACTTGTGGTTTTGCTGTGACAGCAGCTTTTCTCCCAGGAGAGTCTGGTGTATCTCAGCAGAAGGTGTTGTGGACCTGAGGGTCTTCCATGTGTGGTGCTGCCACAAAGGAGAAGAGAGGGCCCCTGGCACTGCCTCCTGGAGGCCCAGGCTCAGTGGCCCTCAGATATAAATACCCAGGACTTAGATTGTGTATCTTAAAATAGTAGCTTACCGTCAATGCGGTCTCAGAGTCTGTGATCACGGCACTCCTCCATCTCAGAGAAGCTGTAAACACTAAGGAAACTTTTATTTTAAGGACACAGTTAAATTCTTTTGGATTTCTTTTGGATTTGGATTTTTCTATTTTTTTTTCCTTTTTTTCTTCCTTTTTTTTTTTCCTGCTAAGATTAGCAAATATTTTAACAAGCAACATTATGGGAAACTCAGCTTCTGATGTATGAAACATTGATGTCAAATTCCTTGTGTGTAAATTTCAGTACTAACTGAGGCAGGGGAGGGCTGCTGATGGTACTTCAACAAACAGATACAGCTTTACCAAGGTTCTACTAGAGATTTTTCACTCCCCTTTTCTCACTGACTCCTGTCTCCTGGGAATTGGCTTCATGGCACTTTTTAGCACACCAACTCCACTGTTCTCTGATGTGAAAGGTCATTTACCAAGCCTGGCTCATGTAGCTGCTACTGCTAACATCTGAGCCATGCACCTCACAATCCAAATGAAGGATCTCACACATGCCTGAGGAGGGAATTAATGGAGAAGGGTGTCATCTGTTCCTGCCCCAAGGCTGGAGCGAGTGCTCCTGCCACCTCAGGTAGCACATGGCCTGTTGGAAAAGACAGGGCAACACAGTGACATGACTCTGCCATTCTCATCAGGCTGGCAACCACCAGTATAAAGCTATCAAATCCTGCCTTCTCCAACTCCTATTCCTCTTTTTCTAGACATCAAGGAAGTCTCAGTCATCACAAGCACAATGTATATTATCATACAATGGAGAAGAAATGAACACAATAGAGGGGTTTGCTGCAGGTCATAGAGGAGGTAAGTGCCATGCCAAGGACTACTGGGAACATTTTTAATACCAAATTTATAGTGTTGCCATTAAATTTTTTATGAGCCTACCAAGCTTAAAAAAAACCCCAAACATTTAGACATTAAATTGTATTTTTTTTTTCTTTTGTCTGGAAGTGCCCCTGAGAGTAACTCATCTGATAATCTATAATGAAAGTCCTGGGCACTGATGCCTTAAGTCCATATTGTTAGAACAGCCTGCCTTGTCTGAGTCTGACTTTTTTGTCCATGCTTCAGTGTAACTTCATATATCTTGAAGCACATCTCTCCAGTAAAGACTTTGGGAAGGAATGCATTTCATGGATTTATTTTTGTTTGAACATGGTCTGTGTCTTACATTAAGTTAAATAATGATTAGTTTTGTAAATGCTTCACATTTATCCAGAATTCATGAGAGCAACCAAATAACTTCAAAGCACAGAGTTATTCACTGGATTGTTTGAGAGCTGCCTGACCTCACAGCACTGTTATTGTAATAATTTTAAGGACACTGCAATTTTATTGCATTGGGCTGCACTTCCATTTTTTCATGCTTGTTTTCTCAAAGGCTTTATTAGCCATAAAACCTTTTTAAGCTTACTTCTGTTTTGACAGCTCAGCAAATTCCCATTTTCCATAATTTTTTCCCTCTTTCCCCACCATCAGTAAGTGTGAATCTAAACCTCTTAATACAGACAGATTCAAGTCCAGACCCATTTGTAACACAAATGACACTTGCTAAAAATCAATGGCAGTGATTGGGCTATGAAGGTCAGAGGAGATAACAGCATCCTGGAAGCAGGAGAGTGAGAGAGAAGTTGAGAAGGATCAACTCTCTGGAGTTATAATCAAAGTGTGACACTGTGCCAGCCTGTGCTTGCATTACTTCAAACATTCAGTACCTCCAGCTGTGTTAATAGTAACAAATTCATACAGATGCTTTGTCGCCTGCAGAAGCACAGAAATAATGGCAATAATCTGTGCCATGATTGTGTTGCCCTCCCTTCTGAGGCTGAAATGGACCCCACCAAAGTACTCCCTAATGCATTTTAAGCTGAATGCTGGAAACAGCTACAGGGTTCACTTGTGATGCACTTTCAATCTCTGATGCAAAAAAGAAATGCATCAGAGAAAATGCAAACCTGTTCTTTCATATCAAGCTACTCCTTCATACAAGTAATTAGTAAATGGGATTGAGGACAAATGATGATACACATTTTAATGTACTTCTGACTTTTCGTTCTTTCCCTTCCTTCATATCTTCCATCTTCCTTCAAGGCAGCATAAAGCCCAGACCAGACCATTTTATAATGCAAAATGACAAAGAATATCCAACAATACAGTGTTCAAAAAAGGAGTTCAAGGAACACAAATACTAGTTCATAAAGGGACTAAAGCCCCTCCCCTATGAAGACAGGCTGAGGAGGTTAGGGTTGTTCAGCCTGAAGAATGGGAGGTTGTGTGGGGATCTCAAAGCAGACTTCCAGATTCTGAAAGGGACCTACAGGGAAATCAGAGGGGGCTCCATCAGGAAGTGTAGTGACAGGACAAGGGGAAATGGCTCCACACTGAAAGAGAATAGTTTTAGGTTAGATGTTAGGAGGTGATTCTTTACTAGACACTGGCACAGGTTGCCCAGAGAACTTCTGTTTGAATTTATTCACTGATTTTCTACTTATCAAACTACTTCATTCTAATTTTTTAGTGGTCAAGCATTTATATTTTTATATATATATCATGTGAGCTAAGAAACCTTAAAAAAAAATAAGGCATGAAAATTAAATGATGGCATTTTTATATCTGAGCTTCCCAGGACTGAGCAGAACAGCACTGATGAAAAAGTACTGTCAGATAATAGACTGCACTATGATTCAGTATGCTGCATTCCCAGGAATCCTGATCTCTGGCTTTCTTGTTCTCACTAATTTCAAAAGTTTAAAATTCATTACTGTTTCATAATGACCTGAATGGTAATTACCCAAAAAGCACTGTGATGTCCTAGAAGAACTGACCATATGTTATTGTTAAATATGCAGCATCTCAGGGTTTTCAGGGTTTTAACTCCCACTGTTTATAAAAACAAAGCACAGCCCCAGCCCCGTCCTTAGTTTGGGCATATTTAATGTGCCCAGTTCTCTAGCCTGGAGTCAGCAGAGTGACCTGAATCTGCTCTCTGAGAGCTTATGGAGTACCTGAACCAGCTGCTCTTCCAAAGACCTGGCATGTAAGACCCAAACTTAGGGTGCTAAAGCAGCACAGAGGCATGGAAAGAGGAATGAGAGTGGCTGGGAATGTCTGGTCTGGGAAGCCAGGCCAGCAGCCACTCCTGCTCAGCTGGTGGAGTAACACAGATCTGAGGGAGTCCTCGTGGGGCTGTGGGGGACTCCAAAATTGCCCATTGTATCAGGAACAGAATGAACCCTTGCCATTACTGTCATTAGTGCAGTGCACTGGCTTGTCAGCTATGTCAATCAGAAAATTTTCCCTCTGTGTTCCTCTACAGGTAAAAATGCAGAGCTGGTCCCAAAAGAAATGAGAGGAAAACATCTGGGAGAGCAAAGCCCCTCAAGGAGGGAAAGATGGACACTGGGAAGGACTCTTCTCTTGTGAAGTGATCTACATCAGCAGGTGAGAATCACGTTCTGTCACAATATGTTTCAACAGATTTTGGAAGCACAAAAGCTAAGGGCCACTGAAGTAGAACAGATTATCATATTATCTCTGCACATATAACAGATAATAAAAATATTCAAAGCTGAATACGCACATCAAAAAGAACAGGCAGTATTTATTGCTCTCTGTGACAAAGTCACATTAACTACTGCTTTTCTGTTATTTTCTTGTGGATGAATAGGAAGCAGGAACTATCATTTTCCTATGGGAATATATAATATCAAAATTGAGGTGGTAAAGCAGTAATATGGGGGATATGATCTGTCACTTTCTAAAAATCATAAGAAAACTGAAGAATTTTATGTCTAGAAAACTCTAGGGACCAGAATAATTATGCATGAAGAGTTTGCAACAGAAAATTCTAGAATTATGTCTCTTTACAAGTTCTGATGCTGAGACACAAAGACCAAATTGTGCCTGCTGGATAATTTCACAGGAAAGGATTTTCCATGTGTTTTATTCAGAGAGGGGGGGTCAAGCTATGTTGTTGGAAGCAAAACCTTTGGCTTTCAGGTCAATGATGGATATTTATGGAACTTATTTATACAAGGGAAGAGTTATACAAGGGAAGTAAAAAACAGAAATAAAAATTTTACATTTAACTTCTTTTCTAATGTCAGCAATGCTGTCCTTTGGTGATTTTAACAGACTTCAGTAGCAACAGATTTTCTGGTCTATATGTGTTAATAATGTCTCTTAGTTTTTAAAGCTAGCTGTAGAAATTAAGTGAGGAATATGCACAAATCTCTTTCCCATGATAATGTGCACTTGTAAGTAGAACAATGATTTCAAAAAGGACAGTGAGATTGACAGAGAAGGTCAAATCAGAGTTTCTTTTTGAATATATGTATTAAAAGACAAGAACATTCTGTTATTATTTTCTAAAAAGAGCTGCCAAGCCTCATGGAATATAAATGTTTAGCTTCTAAGAAACATCAAGATCTTCTAATAACTGAGAATGATAAAACCTATCATCCCTGTTTCATTGCTTTAGATATTGGGATTAATTTTTCCTATTTATTTTAAATTTAATTTTTAAATGCAAGTAAAATGTTTCCACCTGTTAGGGGAAAAAATAATGAAGATCATAAAAATACAATTCTTTAATGACCTGCCTAGGAAAACAGAAAACTTGAGGAATAAACCAAGACTTCTGCACAACCCAGCTTCAGGGTCCTCACCTGAATGCCATCATGAGGAAAGTAATCATTATATGCAAAGCAATATCATTTATCACATTTCTAAAGGTGGAGAAATAATATCAAGCATTTGCAATTAACCCAACCCTTCAGCACGTTAAATGGGTCAGACTAATCACATTCCTTAGCAATTTTACACTATGAACACAAGACCCATTTTTTTCCCAGCACCTGAGCAGAATAGCAGCTACTTCCAATGAAATGCAGAGCCATGCATGCAGGATCCAACTTGGTTAACGTGTTGTGAACAGATTTACAGCCTATACAATTTTACATAGACAGTCTGGAATTGAGAGCTAACATATGACAAAACATGAACTATCCTGGAAATGCATAATACAACAATGCCACAAGTTGGCTCACAAGCTAAGAGAGCTGCCACAAGCTGTCTGTGATCTAGTATTTCTATGAAAAAACTTCAAGCCTTCTGATAAATCACAAAAAAGGATGGGTTGCTCTGCACTAGATGTCCAAGCATGGCTTCAGACAAGCATGACTTGATTTTGAAGCTTGAAAGACTGAGATAAGCAGTGGAAAGAGATGAACTTTCAAACTAGGATTTTTCTTAGTGCATTTAAGTCTAGCTACTCAATCTCATATTTGAGGTATTGCACGCCAGCTTGGCTATTTAAACTGCTGAGCATGCAGCAGCTTACATTTAGATTTACTGGAGGTGGTAAGAACTACATGTTGTGGAAAGTCAGGCTTTGGGTTTCCTCATAAAACACTCAGGAGACTAAACACTGTGTAAATGTTTTGATTGTGGGATCTAGGCCCTCATTTTAGAGCAAATACTGCCAAGCAAATGGGAGAATTGGCATGCTTTAAAAAAAAAAAAAAAGTTTCCCAAATGTGAAGAACTAGAATTTAAGAAAATAGAGAGTCCAACAGCAAGACTTCTCTGATTAGAGAGCTCACACTGATGTATCCCAACTGTAACAGAGGTACTTTATAACCAGATGAAAGTAGAATACAAATAACATCCCACAGATTGCTTTTAAAAAATAAGATTACTTTAGAATTTTAGTGTTAAAATTAACAAAACACTTCAAAGCAATTATAATGAGAAAGAAAGAAATCTTACACAAATACCCCAGTGGTAGAATAGCAATTTTTTGAAAGAGAAGAGAGTAAACAAAGTAAATTACCAATTTGATTGGTTTCTCAGAATAATAAAGTACTGAAGCAGCAGAGTGGAGGATTTGCTGGACAATTTTCTACACTGAAAGTGTCAATTCATTCCAAAGCTTAGCACTGATGGATAATATGGATTGGTATGGATTGCAGTGCTGTAACCATCTGAAAGGTCACTTGACAAACACAGCAGGAGTGACCTACTGTTCTTGCCATTGACAATCAGACTGCCATTTTGACGAGTCTTTATCAAAAATCTTTACTTCAAGTATTAGATGGAAATGTTTATCTTTAGTTTGTGGCACAATTAAATGCTGGCATCTTCTTAGCACTTCATGGAGTTCACTGCAGCAGTGCTAATACCTCCTTGGATCATACTTGCAAAACCTCATAAGCTAATAGGGAACTGGTCTTCCCATAAATCTCAGCTATAGCACTGAACAGAATCATAGGATCATAGAATTATTTAGGTTGGAAAAGACTGCTAAAATCACTGAGTCCCACTGTTAACCCAGCACTTCCAAGTCCACCACTAAATCATGTCCCTAAGTGACACATGTACATGCCTTTTAAATACCTCCAGGGATGATGACAGCCCATTTCAAAGCTTGACAACCCTTTCTATGAAGGTTTTCCTAATATGCAATTTGAACATCCCCTGGTGCAAGTTGAGGCTTTTCTCTCTGCAGAGCCTTTCTGCCCTCCAGAAAATCAACACTCCCTCCTAACTTGGTTTCCACCTGAAAACTGACTGAGGACACACTTGATCCCTTCCTAAATCATCAATAAAGATATTAAACAGAACTGGCTTCAGTACTGAGCCCTGTGGAACACGCATGTGACTGCTCAGATTTACAACCATGGATTTAACTCCATTCCCCACCACTCTCTGTGTCTGGCCATCCAGCCAGTTAAAAAGACATTAAAATTATAAAGAAAGTAAATTATATTTGTGTATATGGACTATTCTAGAACCAAGAATCTTTGGACAAGTTACCCTCTTCAGCAAGTTTCACTGAATAGTAACAGACATAATTCAGGGAAAACCCGTAAGTGGGAGACTAGCTAGGGAAAAAACTAGGTAAGATGATACAGTGAAGAATCTCTAGGTTGTGAGCACTGAAATTCAGAATGTCTCTCATTTCCCAGAGCCCTGATAGTTCTAAACTTTACCATGTTTATGAGCCAAATAAGTCTGGATAGTCAAAGGAGTTGGTGTCATTAAGGCACTCTTTGGAATAAAGTAGTCTTCCAGACTGATATGAGATAAAATAGATGGGGGAGGTAGGGAAGTAGTGTTGAGCTGGGGAAAAACTGTTTTCTACTGCTTCACATAGCATTCCTAGGCAGGAACAAAGTGGTGCAGTTAAAGAGTGTTCCACCAGTTTCTGGTCTGTTTCTAATGTGCAGCCACATGCCTTTTAAAGCATCACATTATAGTAAAAACAAGAATCCTCCACAAACCTGTTGCCTTCAATCCCACTAATAAGTTAAGAATCAATACATTCTAAAGAAATTTCTGCCTCAGTTTCTCTATGACGCTGGACGGTGATTTGTAAGCTTATCCTAGAAATTCCCAGTTTCTCACAGAAAAGGAGTCAGGATTGCTAATCAAATGCAACATTGTTCCACAGAGGGGAAGAGGATGTAAGAATGCCTACATGGTTCTAAAATCCCAAATCCTGTAATGAACTGTTTATCATTAGGGGGCTAAAGTTGCCTTTTTGAAAGTATAGTATTAAATGTCAAATTCATTACTGGCATGACCAGAAATCATTAGGTCTTTCTTCCTGAACTAGCTGCATATGTGTTGTTTGGATTCCTCCACGTGTTATTTCCAGATCAAAATGAAACCACAGAGAAAATACGGCGCTTTATTATTGTGCGTCGTTTTTTTGAAAGAATGACTCAGGCATTGATATTTAGACTACTTTCAAGTCAAATATTTAAAGCTCACATCCTAACCATGAGCACACTTACTGACATATTGGAAGGTCACTACAACATGAGAAGATAGAGAGAGGTCTAAGCAAAAGACCTACAAATTTAATGTCTTCCGCAAGGGAGGAAAGGCAACTGTAAGGAAATGGAACTGTTTGCTTGTATTTTCATCAAAGTTCTGAACAGGTTCCAAACAGTTTCAGATGTATTAAAAATCAGGCCTGTGGCATTTTCCTCTTGTACATTCATATTTCATTAGGTGCAATGACTTTATCTTTTCCCCAGCTAAAAATGCCATTCAAATTGGCTGTTGTACTTACTCTTCCACTGTCACAATATAGCCATACTCTTTCTCCTCAGAAGATTTCACTTCCAGTTGTAAGCCTTGTCCTGTGTTTTTCTGAGGATTTTCATAGGAGTTTCCTTCCTGCATTAAAGCATTCTCAATCCAGTAGCTGGTCTGGCTCGGGTCTTTGGAGTCAGACTCACTGTTCTTTGCAGTCGTCAGCTCCCTTGAGAAAGTCTCACTTTTTACATTCTCTACACCAGCATTTGTTTCTTCTGAGGAAGAAAGGTCAGTTTCTTCAGATTTCTTAGTTTCTGTCTTTGTTGATTCTTCAGGAATAAGGTCTTTATGCATATTTTCAGCTAATGCGTTCTCATTCAAGAATCTAATTAGTTTTGCAGTGTTCTCCTGTATTAAAAGAAAAATATGATTTTTAAAACTAAGCACAGGAAGGTAATGCTCACCAAACCTGGCTATAATTTTTCAAACTCTTATTGATATGGTAGAGTCTACTCACAGAACTGTTGCATGGTCATTTTCTTAATTTCTATAAGCTGCTAGACTGTGTTAAGAAAATGCTGTTTATTCAGTAATAATAAAAGAGTATTAAATTATGCTACTATATTTTCCCAGTTTTTTCCATGTGTCTGTGTGTTTAAGTATCAATGAAAATGAAACTTTGTTATCAGGTAAGTTAATGAAAAGAACGAAAAATAGAAATGTCCATCAATATGCCTCGGTTGGGCCTGGAAACTTTCATACCTCTTGGGTCTCACAAGTTATAACACCAGAAAAGGAATGGATATTATATGACCAATTCTGTGTCCCTTCTTCATCTCTACAAATGGTGACAAATTGTATGTGAGTGATCCAACAAGCCAAACATATGATCAAAGAAAACCAAAATCTGTCTAATAAATCAACAATAAGCAAATGAGCCAAAGTCAAAACAGGTGCCTGGAAAAATTCATTAGCTAGTTTCATTACATAACTTTATTGCAGCCAAGCATTTGGGAGGAAAGGATGGCTAATGGGCACTTTGTGCTCTGTGTCACAATAATTCTATTCAAACATTCCCTATGCAAACTGTCAATAAGAAATTTACACATGGGATCCCCTGTAAGTCTGTTGTGACTACAGCACTTCATTCCTTGAAGATTTTCATGTGGGTGTTTAAAGCTCCTGCCACACTGTCCGTGTGTGTTTTCCTTGCTTGGTAGAAGGGCTGAAGAGATTTGCCTGTGAACACAAGAGGATTTGCCTGTTTATGAGTCTTCAGTATTAGCTTTTGGTAGCGTACATAGTAGGAGAAGTTTCACACAGTTTTTTAAAATATTCCTTCGACATTTTTCTGCTCCATGAAACTGAGAAAAAGAAAAATGAATATACCTCAAAAATGGCTAAATATTGGACAGTAGTCCATAGGATATGATTCAAAGCTCAGGAGGAATATTGCAAAAGTAATCTGGATTAAAATGCTTATTTTGACGTTACTAGCTAAAGTACAAGATGTAAAGCCTAGAGCTCTTGAAATGCCTCTGATGGTCCCCAGAACTAAGATCCAAAGGACAGGGGGAAAAGAATTTTCAAGAACACCTCAATGCTCAAAATTTAATGATCTGAGGAAAAGCCTGAAGTTCTGTGAATCTATTATGAATTCTGTGTATTTAAAAAGTAGAGAAAGAAGGGGAAAAGGACCTGATTTTGCTTTTTGAACATCAAAACTCTTTTGGTTAAGGTTTAAATAAATGCCCATTTAGCATTTCAGTGCATCAACAACAACAACATGTCTGTGGTATTGAGTCATAGCTACACAAAACACAGAACAAGTCTTATATTTCAGGAGTGTGTCTTTCTCTGCACAGAAACCTGATATTCTGAGATATTGTTTTGTTAAAATACTGGTACTCTACCTCTTTATCAGTTCTCACATTGGCTTCATGAACTCCATTGTCTGTAGGATACGAAAAGCACAAATATATAGTTATGAAGGGCAAACATCATATACAAAACAAAGATTTCTCATAGACTGCTTTTTAACAGTGGCTTTTTTAATGTGATTTAAACATTGAGACATCAAAGCTGAAAGGGCAGACTAAGGAACATAGCATATTTTTTCTGTTGTTATTCTAACCCCACTTTGATAGCAAATTAATGTGAGATCAATAGACAGACCACTTCAAGAGTCAATGTAATAGTGTTATTATGCTAATTAAGTGTCAAATCATCATAGCAGTTTACCAATATCTGAGAAAAAAAAAACAGAATAAAATGGCTTTAGCTTGCTGAATGGACATTTACAATAAAGGGAAAGGAAATATATAATTCTCTCATACGTATTTTGGTGGAAGAAAATGGCATATTTCAATACATAACCTTCACCAAAATCATGTTACAGTTTAAGTACAGTGATACTATTCAGTCACATCCTTAACCTCAGTCAAATAAAACTGGCTTTTTGCTTTGTGAACTGAATGTCATTCATCTTTCTCAGCATGATTCAGGATAAATCCTCAAGTTTTCTCCTTTTAATCTGTAACAAAATCTGGCAATCAGAATAACCAGAATATCCCTAACTAGTAAAGATTTCAGTATATCACCATGAAAACAGACAGTTAAAATAATTTTTTTATGACTTAGAGTACACATTTCTGGCATACTAGATATTATAATATTCCTAAAATAGAAAATGGATGAGAAATAACTTATGTTCCACTGTGGTATCCACTCATTAATGGCAATTACTGCAGCTCCTGAATCTGCATCATCAGGAAAATATGTGTGCAGACAGAAACAAATAACCATAATAACTCTTCTTATTCCCTAAGAAGGAAAGGGAATGAGTGGGTTTGTACCTGCCCTTGTCAAAGATTTTCTTCTGCAAGTAACAGTGGCATGTTAAAAAATTATTATCTGTAAAACACATTTTTTTTCTCTGCATATTTTGAAATACATCTTGTAATATAATAATTTCCAGTATCATTTTGCTTAAACATCTCATTTTCAAGAATAGGAAATCAGACGTGATTGCTTCACAATCTTGTTAGTGAAACTTGAAGACCAAGTGTTCATAAACAGATTTTTTTTTTCTGGTAAATTAAGAATCTGCTGTAAAAAGAAAACAACAATCTAAAATTCCACAGCCTTTCACGAAATACAGAAACTTTCCCTCCCATCTTCTTTAAAACAGATTTTTTGAAGTCTAGCACTAGGGTGAAGCAAATAGAGGAAAATTAGAGTAGCTGTCTTTTGCTGTACTTAACTTCCTAAATGAATACCTGGTATATTAACACTGTTTTCCTTTAATCCAGTCTGAAGCTCTACCCTTCCTTGAGCATTTCCTTTCTTTATTTGCGCTTCTGTTTTGTCTTCTTTAGTTTTTCCAGCATTTTTTCCTGCTTCTTCCTGAATGTCAACACTTTGAATGGCAGTGGCGATAGTATCAGCGATTTCATCCAGTTCTGTCGAGCTGAGATCCTCCACGTTCACTTGGTGCTTCTCTAGGTCCTTCAATACATTTTTAATCAGTGTCTCTGGATCATAAAACAACATAAGCACAGGATTTAGCTGCATACATGAAACACATGTGCTTATATCTTTATGTTTTCCTGAAAGATAGTTTTCCCTTTATGGAGAGTTTCTGCTTTTTAAAGGAAGGCACACTCATTTATGCTGCACTCCTTACAGAAAACATGATACTCTTAATGGATGTTAAAGTTAGTGATGAGATGAATCTATGCTATTATAACCCAACAAGGTCTCCTAGAGAGAGGGCATGAAATTCCCACTTTTTCTTTACAAGATTCTTTCCTAGTCTAAATTGACTTAAAATACTGAAGACAAGTGCTAAAGTAGCCTAACCTTTTTTTTTAGTTGCAAAACAGTGCAAAAAACATCACTGTTTCCTAGAGATCAGTTTTCTTTGGTGATTTGGTTTCACAAGTTAAGTAGCTATACAGAGTTCTGGGAAAAAATGAGAGTCAGATATTTTCTCCTTCAATCAAAAAGCTCCTCGTCAATTAGAAGGGGATGTAAATATATGTCCATTATATGTAAAGGAAAAAAAATATAAATTGTATTAATTTCACTTGTAACATACACAATTTTTCAAATACATATTTACAGATATAGATGATATAGATAGATACGATGATCTAGGGAGATATCTATGTCTACATATAAACTTATAGATATAGAACACGCCTTGATTTGTCAGCTATGAAAGTTTTACCAGTCACATTGAGAAGAAAACAACAAAACAAAACAACAAAACACCTTTGATGTGATACAAGTTTTGAAGATAAGGAAATTCAAGGACAATGGATATTAAAGGTGAGTCAGAAGATGGAGCATAAAATCCCCCTAGGGAAGGCACTTTTCTGATGGCATATATATTGCATCTCTACTTCTCTACCAGTCTGTAGAACTCTGCAAAACTCAGCCTAATGCCCCTTGGAGTGTAACACACTAAATGTGTACTTACTGTAGCACACCAAAACCATTTCCAATCATGCCTCTGTTCTGCTTACTCATGTTGGTAAGAAATTTAACATATTTATGCATATGCATGCAGGCAAGAAAACTCCTTCACGTAGTATTGTGTAGGAAGAGGATAATAAGGTCTGCTTTAAAATCTCTGTTGAGTGTATGAATTTACATGTAAGCAGTTTGAAGACACCATCCAACCGTTTTTCTCAATACTAACACTCGCCATATGAAGCCCAGAGGTTGGATATGTTCATCATCTGTAAGCAAGATTTTGGGACCATGCTGTCAGCTTTCAGGTGCACATAAAATTGAATTAAAAAGTAGGAAAACAGTGAAAAACGATGCCATAAGAAGAGCCAAAATTAAGGATTTTTCTTTTTCCTCACAACAAAGGAGGACGAAATACACAGAGGCTAGGAAATAAGTAAAAAGTAGTTTTACTACTTCTGCTTCAGGGAAGAGGCAGAGAAACATCTGTGATTTTGCAGGGAGACAAGCATCAAGGACTATTTTTCATTGGCAATAAGAGGCCAAGACCTTGGACACATCTGTCATTTTTTTTGGACCCCTCAGTTTTAACTGAAGTGCTCAGCATCTCACCATCAGCTTCCGAATTCCATCTCAAGGCAAAGACTAATTTCCCCTGACCTGACCCAAAATTCACCAACCAAAATAATGTCATTTTCCCTTAACTAATTAGTCCACAAAAAGCAAAAGAACTTAAACAGCTTAATTAATAGGTTTGCTGTGAGTCTGAGAAGGTGTTGGCATATGGGAAAGGTGGGTCTTTGATGTACTTGCTTTTCCAGGTAAAAAGGAAACATCTTTCCAATAATCCACTATGATGTTATTACAAATTTCTACTAATTTATTGTAAAATTCAGTAATAAAAAATACAAGCTATTCTTGTAAAATGTGAACTTTCAAAATTTCCTTTAAAAAAGCATAGTTTTAAATACACTTATTGGTGACTATCAATAAAAAAAGACAGGTTGTATCTGTGATGTTACTTCAGACTGACAGCAGACAAAGATTTTGGTACCATACTGGAACAGCAGAGTGCTTTGCACAGGAAAGCAAGCATTCAGAAATGTGAATCAAAGATGTAAACTCAATCTGTGCCAAACCCTCCAGGCCAAGATATGTGGAGGCAGCAATATTAATACTGAAGTTTGATGGAAGCTTAGCAACACTTCAGAGAAAACTTTGAAAAGTTTCCTTTCATTTTATTGCATCCATCCTCTGTTATGAATTTAATAATATAGTAAAAGCATAGTGACCAAATGCTTTCATTTAGGAAGGTTATTCACACAAGCAAATTAATCCAAACTGCAACAAAATTTTTCAATACACTTGATCAATCTGAGTTCAAGACACTTTTTCATGAAGCACAAGAGCTACCTGGCAGAGAGGTGGAGAGGATGTTACACATAGCAACAATTCAGAAAACTAAGATATAGGAAGGAAACAGTACTGTTGCATTACCACAGGAGCCTTGTATCTGCTTAGGTATCATGTCTGATCTTATCTTTTATAGAACTATTGGACAATATCTTGACAGAAAAGCCTAAATTATTGAAGCAGAGCTAATAAAGTCAGCAATGAAAAGACAGAATATATGTCAGATCCAAATCAAAACTAAAATTTACAAATGAAATATCATTTGAAGACAAATCTTGAAAGAGAATTATATTTCAGGACATATATAATTAAAAGAGTTATATTAATGCAACACAACTAGATTTTTGTTTATTTCATTTGATTCACAACTGTCCAACTGTCAAGACCAACTACCGAGCTACTCAACAACATGTAGGCAAATGTAGCCTTGTCATTTCCATTCCATTTTTTCCAAACTAACTTTTTTCTCTTTACCTATATTCTTAGCCTACTTTTAACTCTCCAGTCCATCTTCAGACTCATACTTAATATCCATTGTCAACAAAAAAGCAGTCTTAATCTCAAACAAATGGGAATGGGGGAACAGGGCAAGGAATAACACAAAGAAAGAATGGCCATGGGCCCCATTCCAGATAATACTGACAGGCTCACTGCAGGTTCTTCTGCTTCACTGAAACCTCAATATTACATAGAGGAGCCTCCTGCTCCTCTAATAGTGGCATTCCTGCCCTGGTCATTGCCACCCAGGCATAAACAGACTCTTAAATACTGCATTGACATGAGCAAAACTTTGGCATTACATCTACTTTTACTGAACAACTACAGTGTGACTTAAAATGTCAAGGACCAAAGGCAATAAATAACCAAAGCCAGTAAGTATGAGGAAATGTCATGTTTCTAGTACCCGAGGAGAAACAGTCACCAAAGGGTCTGTAAAAGTCTGGGGAAAATTCAGGTCTACATAAAGAGTCTTGATAACTTCACGTGGCTACTGATATGATATTAATCCTTGTCCATGGCAAATATGGATGTTTACACTTCTTGTTATGGCACTTGTCCATGTTTGCAATAATTTGTAAATTACTGGATAACACTGATAAACAGATAAATATCACTTTGTCTGTTTACAAACATCTTTGGGTAATACGATGAATTTATTAAAATCAGAAAATATTGTTGGAGAAAGACCAAAAAGCAGATGGATACTGCAATGGTACAGCACTTAAGCAGCACATGTACTTGAACATGCATTTACCTGTGCACAGTTTTTATAGTCTCCCACTGACTCCCTTCTAAGTAGACTCAGCAATGCTCAGTCATGTTTCACAAGGCTTGTACTGCAAACCAGATTTCTCCCTTAGCTCCAGCTTTCCAACTGATGAATGCAAACTGCCTTTTATAGTTACCCTGGAACCATAATGGCAGTAAAAGCATATATGTCCAAGAAGATGTAATTTTTAATATTAGCCCCACAAGTAGAATTCCCTAATAAGCAACAATAGCACCTTATCCAGGGGGAAAAAAAAGCTTTTTATTGTACAGCATACAAATTATGCCTCATACTCTGCTGGCACAAGAGCCAAAGCCAGCTTGCCTGACAAGCACATGGTATGGGAGCAGTAACTTTGTTAGAAATCCCAAGGCATGGTCTCTCTTCTTCAACCCCATCACCCTACTGACCACGTTGGCTGCCTCAGCAGCTGAGCAGCATATGGAATGGTGATCCCAGCTTTGCCAGAGAGAGGAAGCATAAAAAAATATTTTTGTTCCATAAACATGGAAGTTTGCTATTTTTTTAAGACATCTGAATTACTAATTCTGTGACCTTTTCAAAGGAACAGAGAGACATATTCTGTAATATTTAACACAAAAAAAAAAATCAGTAGACTAGAACAAACCCCATCAAACTGAGCCAGATTCTAAATACAGCTGGTGCAGAGGAGAGATTAACAATTCCAGTGTTGCACTGTGACTACAAAGGCAGTACCCACGCACATCATGCTACTCCTAGAGGTAACAACTTCCAAATCTGATAGAAAAATAATTCTGCATTTCCTTCTTTTTGTATTTCTCCCTCAGGGTGCCTTGTTAGCGAATTTACCCGCCAGTGTTTTGCAGCAATTCTCAGTATTAATCTGCTCAGTACCTTCTGGATTGTTCTCTCAGTCCAGTGCCTGTGTCTAATCCTCTATCAGATGGATCAGAGAACTGAGCACCCCAAGCCTTCCAGTTTTTTGCAATTCTGCAGTTTACAGAGTGCAAGAGGAAAACAACCCACAAGCCTACAATAACCCATAAGCACGAGAGAGATCGGAGAAAGGTTAAGAGCAGAAAGAGGTTGTGTGGGCGGCCTGGGAAATGTGAATCTAAGCCACCTTCATTCCAGTGGATAACATTTTAAGCAATGAATATGCTGGGGTCTGTCCTTACCACTTTCTTGTGAGATTATTAAGTGGCTCAAAAATACAAAGGAAACCACACTATTTCCTACTCAGACAATTCATAATGCCTTGTCTATGCAACATTTAAAAGCAAATGCAATGGCAGAAGTTCCTACAGGGCATATTATGTATGAGAAGTCAAAGTAGTACAACCCAATGAATTGTGAAACATGTTATTCCCTGTAAGTGTTAAGCATTTTTTTCCCAGTTGGCTCCTACCAGGAAAGGTGAAGTGGAACAGCTGGAGGATAATGAAACCAGCATGTGCCTAGTTTGTTTTGAGTCTAGCAACAAAATTGTCTAACCTGTGCAAGAGACTTACAGTGCCACCTGGATTTGATTTTACATTATAGTTCATTCCTTGAAACCTATTATCTCTGGGCACCATACCAAGAATGCTTTCACTTCTGAGCATCCTTTAGACTGCAAGCATTATCTTTCCTCTGCTGAAACTCTGACATTTCAGGGTGTGTGTGTGTGGGTTCTGTTTTTGGAGAATATTTAAAAAAAACCCAACAAAACAAATCAAAGAACACTACACTTTATGGATGATAAAGAGGGATTCAAAGGAACCCTCTTACATATCACCAAAATCCATTGGTATAGGGGTGACTGCAGTGTAACAGATACAAGTGCTTTACAATAGCTGGGGATCAACTCTTTCATTTTTCAGGCATTCTGAACCACTGGAATAACACTGATGGTTAGATTAGTTTAGAGAAACAACAAAATGAATCAGAGTTATAAAGTCTACATGATTGCCCAAGACTCATCTTACAAAGCAGTGCTTTAAGTATATCACAGCACAGAGATGTTACCTTCCATTTTCATTTAAATATTTGTTCAACTATCAGGTAGAGAAGAAACTGCGCTCCAATCATTGTTAAACAGCATTATCAAAAAAAAAAAAAAAAAAGGTGAAAATCCAGGAAATGTTACAGAATGTCCAGACAAAACTAGATGCAACCCCACCTTCTTGTCCACCCATCCATGGAACTGACAGAACTGACAGGCTCCTCCCTTCTCTGTGTTCTGCACCAGAATTCATCTCACTGTTAATTTGTGCTTAACTTTGAATTTTACCCATGGTCCTTGAATTTCTAGTTAAATAAAGAGATGTGGAACAAAACCAGGCATTTCTGTGTTATCTATATATATAGTGTGGGATGACTGCATAAAAACAGATTTGATAGCACGGATATACCCATAATTATGCGTTGTTTGTAAAATGCTTTGAAAATATAATAAATTACATAAATGCTATGTCTTACTAAGTGCCATATATTTCTGCACACATATGGAAGGTGGGCTGAAGAATGTGGGTAGATGTTTGCAGGGAAAGAGTAGCTGGAATGGTGAACATTATTACTGTGTTATGGCAGATATAAATATGCCAATACCAGGGGATATATCAAATGCCTAATTTTATTTTCTTTTTCTCAAAAGTAAACATGAGCGAAACTTCAGGTAAGCAAAAATAAGTAAATATCAACTTTACCATCTACAATGGTCAGAGGGTCCTTTGGATCATCCTGGGGAGCAGATTTATGACTCAGCATCTCAGGGGTTGGCCTCAGCACTCCAGGCCTTGGCTGGAACAGCTTCCTCATTTTGAAATCTTCTGCTTTTCCTTTGGCAAAAGTTCCATCAAAAGGACTGACTTGTGTGGAGTACAACCTCTCAGCATAAACCTGAGGCCCTTTAGTCCTGCTGTGAGGGCTCTTATCGCTGCTCTGTGCAGACAGGTTCTGGGTGATGTAGGAGTGCAGTGCGGCCATCAGGCTCTTCTGGTCGAGCCCCGTTCCCGACGGCAGCGAGAGCTCGTCCGGCTGGCGCTGGCTGAACGTCCTCCCTCGGGCATTCCCAGGGAATTCCTGCTGGGATTTGGATGCGTGCGCCAAAGGAGGTGGCGGCCCTTTGGGGTTCTGCCTCGTGTAGTACTTCGTAGGGTCATTGTAGATGTAGCTCTAGAGAGAGCAGAAGGTGGACAAAAGGAAAGGGTCAGAATTGTTTTGTAATTATGGTTGTGCCGGGATCAGGGGCATAACCCTTAGTGCTTTACCAGCCAGGAAAACCTGGATTGGAACCTTCAATGCAAATGTAAACTTCAAACCTCAAACTGTTAGGTGTGCTTCAAAGAGGTACTACTACTTATGTGCAAAAATCTAGTTTATCAAATTATTAAAAAGCAAGAGAAACAGATTAGGGAGAGAATAACGCAATTCAGTGTTAACTATGTCTGCGCTATTTGTATTCAGTCAGACAAAGGAAATTTAATAAATCCACTTTGCCTTTGGTTTTTACTCAACCTGTGAGTATAACTACTTCTCAGATTACTTACAAAAAACGAGCATGTCAAATAAAAAATGTCATTTTTAAAGGAACACCAAGTAAGTAAAGCAATTTTTTGTGCATACATTAAATACTTTGTTGTATTTAATATGAAATATTTTTTCCGCTAAATTAAATCTCTAATAAATATATTATCTGATACTATGAAAAAAAAAAGTATAAATGACATTTAAATTGTTTTTTAATTAAATTATTATTTTCAGGAAAAGCACCACAGCAAATTAAACA
The DNA here is from genome assembly GCA_027886175.1 of Phylloscopus collybita. NCBI lineage: Eukaryota > Metazoa > Chordata > Aves > Passeriformes > Phylloscopidae > Phylloscopus > Phylloscopus collybita. Next base: position 7,988,370 of record JAJNNQ010000002.1, read on the forward strand.
AAAATGTTAAAAACATGTCAATCAAGCTCAAACCACATTTTTACTGAAAAAGTGCTGGGGAATAAAAAGTGGAAAGGTGGGCTTGCAGTACAGTTTTCTATTTTCAGTTTGTATTTTCATGGACACACCAGATGGACATTCTTTTTACTAGGATTTAATCCTAGAGACATTTTTGCTATGATCACAACCTGAAGGCAGGCCTTTTCATTTTTTTTTTTTTAGCAAACCAGTTCTATCCTCCTAAATAATTTCAAAAATCATTTTCCTTCAGTTCTTGCTAAATACAGCTTTGAACTGAGAGGTTTACTTCTATCCAGAATCTGATTAGGTTTTTTGTTTATAAGTCCCTCAGGACGCCTTGCTGAAGTTCCATCCCATGCTGTATGTGTGTTGCAGAATGGGTCCTGCCTCTCAGCTGTGCTTTCTTGGTTAAACTGTCACACAAACTACATCACAACGTGGCAACCTTAGGACAGGGACTATTTCAGCTCTCACTGCCATAAATTATAGTGAATCTCTGCTGTCCCTGTGCGCTGATGACACAATGATTTAGGACAGATGGAGCTGCAAAATACAGAGGGAGTGAAGAGACTATACACTCCAGAGGAGAGCTATTAGAAGGATTCAGACAGAAAAATCATTATTTCAGTATTTGCTAATGTACTTGTAAAAACAAAATAAGTTAGATTGATAAACTCCTCCAGAGATGAAGAATTACTTTTAGATTTAATCTAAGTCTTAATTTCTGGACAATAATTTTGCTCTCCATCTGAACAATTTTATTTCTTCTAATGAAAGCCAGTGGATTTTACAACACATATTCATATCCATTTCTTTCCAAGAGGGTATTCTTCCCCTTAAGAAATGACTGAAGAGGTTCATTCCACAATTCTGTATCATGATTTAAATAGAATTATGGTATAGGTAATTTTATTACAGAGACAAAAGGCACTTTGGCCACTTTGGTTTGTGACTTACCAAAGCAAGGCTTTGGATTTCTGCAGTTGGTCTTTAACATAGAAATCTGCTTTGTGAAAGCCAAGAAATTGGGCTGCAGCGAAGCAGTGTCAAAAAATACAGAGCTGGAGATCAAGCAGCTTTGTGTATGAAATATTTCAGTGTCCCCTGGGAACTGTATCAAACAGTAGCAGTGCAGCTCTGGTTCAGTGCTCCAGCTGCAGGGTAGGCATTGCTCTGATCAGCTCCAAGGGGGAGCCAGTTGTCAAAATGCAAGTTGAATGCTGTTTACATGCTTAATAGCAAAGCCTAAATGTGAAAAACTTACAGTCAGATGCATTTATCTCCCTATTTGAATGGGTCTTTGCCTGGGGTAATTAACTCTCTAATGATACTCACTCCGGAGTGAGGAGGAGCTGCAGAGGGTGACACAAAGCAGCCCAGAACACCCCGAGCAGTTCACTGAGAATAAGCTGCCATCTGCCTTCCCTACCTCTGTTCTCTCTGCCTTGCAGCCTTCCAGAGGATCTCCTGGGCTCAAGGGAAGGAGGAACAGGGCACTGGGAAAGGGAGAAATACAACAGGGGGAGGAGAACATTCCCCATTCTGCCATGGAAAGACAGGAAATCACTCAATCCAACTTGGTAATTTGGATCTATGTCCCATATCCAGCTCTCCTCTTTGCCTCTTAGCTTTACTAGTAAGTGTTAGAGGGGAAGAAACTGCTGGCCACTCAAACCACGTGAAAGATTAGGGTTAGGAGATGTAGGCTGGCTTTTGACAAGCTACTTAAAAGGCCCAAATACCCTTTAGCATTAACAGATCAGTGATTTTCTGTTCTTGCAGACAACAAGGACATCAACAAAGAAAAGACCAACAACCCACCAAGTGATCATACACAAATTGGATGTAAGTGTGTGCCAGTCCTGGGCTCAGAGCTGCACCTCTATCAGGAAGGGGCAGCCTCTCAGCAGCTTGACAGGTCACACTTTGGGCAGTAAGGGATGAAATATTAAAAGTTCTAATTAAAGCAGAGCACTGACAGCTCAACTGTCTTCACTGAGATAGCAGCCCTTCTGATGTAGTTTACTCTGACTTTAATTAAGGGGGTCTCACAGCTGTATGGCAATCCTCCACTTGCAGGAGAAAAAATCCCCTTCCTTGCTGCCTCCATCTCAAAGAAAACACCAGAAGTATATGTGCCACCTGATATATGCAAGATGAAATCCAAGTAAAATTGCAGCACAGATAAATACAATCCTAAACTATGGGTTTGCATAAGTGGTATGGGAAAAAACCATCTAATTTTTACAGAAAAATACAGGACAAAAATATCAGTAATATGTAATTTAGAATCCAGAGACAATTTACATCTCAAGTTATTAATAACAATTGCAGAGCACTGTGATTATATTATTTGAAGTGGGTTTTGCAAAATCCACTTCTGAACATGGACATTACTAGTTTGATTAATGTCAAAGTTAAATGGCATAGTCCGTAGTTAGTGAAAATAATGTCAATTCCCATATTGATGCCTCTGGAGAATCTTCCAACATTGTGAAAAAGCAGAGGGAAACACAGAGCTGGAAGTTTTTGAAAGAAAATACATTTCTGGATCAATTACACAGGACTCAAATTAAGTACTGCCAGTAACAGAACAAAAACCCCCATCCCAAACAAACATTAAGTGAAATGTGCAAAAATAAAGAATGCAGTAGTTAGCATATAGATGGTTTATACTGAGCAGGGTTGAAATGCAAGCCCCTGTTACCATCAGGAACATTTCATTTTTTAATATGCAAAATACTGTTCAATTATCAATTATTCAATTATTTCATGACACTGATACAAAGCCTTTGAAAAGATACTCTAAATTGCTTAAACCCTCAGTTAAAAAAAAAAAAAAAAAAGTCTTATTTCTCTATCTGCACAGGATTTCCCTCTCCTTCACCACCTTTCAAATAAGCTATCTCTATAATTCACACATTACAAAAAATCCACACACACTAACCTTTCTGAAGATGGAATTTCTAGGGCAATGTCTTGTATGGTTTAGGTATGTAACTAACTGACATTTTCTGCATGAAAGTTCACAGAAGGGCACATTAAATGACACTCTGCAGACACACTATGAAAAAGCCTATGGATTACATATTTTATTAAAAAAAATTAAAAGAGGGGTGCAGGATTATATACATAAAACACAATGCTGTTCCATTTATCCACTAAAGGCTAGATTGACTTGAATGTTTTGCTCAAGTGCAGAAAGAATGGTATCAAATTTATGACAAAATACTTCCTTTCTTGCACATACATTTGCTAAATCTTGAAGGCATATAGACCTAACAAAAATCCCTTAGAAGATTTCATCTTCTGCTCTCAATTTCATTTATGTTTTTCTGTTTAATTCATTTGTAGATATTAATCCATGTTTGCTACCACCTAAATTTGGTTGAGGCATGATTCCACCTACAACTCTTAATTTACTCTGCCTGTTTGAGATACTGACATTATGGTCTCTGAAATTAGAAGATAAAACCACAACATGCACTGGAAGGCTCATCTTTACACATAGTGGGATAAAATAAGATTTTCAAAAGATTACCAGAAATAAAATTACCTCATACCTTAACTCACTGTGTGGATTGTAAGAAGTTTAGCTTTTTGTACCAGACACAGTCTAGATGCTCTGTGACTCACACACACTTGTCTCATGCGAACTTACCACATGGGAGATGCACGTACTCATGTTAACCCCCAAAATAAACACCAGCACAAGTGGCACTGCCTGATTGCTGAATAGGTAGACTGTGAATTTGTACTGCTCAATTTACCTCTAAATTGATAGAAATCCACCCAACAATGAAACCAAACGGGTGTCATGGAGTGGATGACAGCAGGAAAATCCCTGGGATGGGGCTGAGCAAGCAGCACAGCTCTGTCCTCAGAGCATCACAGCTAAAGTAGCAAGTCCTATGACAACAAAGCCTTAATTCTTTCAGCTGGTGAGCTGTTGTGCCCACACAGTGCTGTCCTGTCAGGATATCTCAGCAGGCTTCCAGCCAGGTTCAAGCTGAAAGGGAGGAACTCCCCTGACAAGCTCTGTGTGCTGTAGACATGACCTTACATACTCTGCACCAAATCCAGTGTTAGCTTTATCTGAAAATAACTACAGCCAATGAAAGTTTTCAATTTTCTGAGTAATAATGAAGCAAAGGGCTTTGCTAATGACCTTTCCATTAACTATAATGATATTATACCATGCACAAACCCCAATTTGGAAGAATTTGGAAAACCAATTCAGAATCCAGAAACTGGAAAAGAGGCCAAACCAGAGCTTCCTGCAGTGATGGGACAGCATCAGGCCGTGGCCTTTCCACAGAGTCACAGGTTTAAGGCTACAGGCAACATTACAGTCATCTCACCTGACCTATTTCATTAATAATTTTCTGTAACTAGCTCCTATTTTCTTTCTGAAAATACAGTAACTTTTAATAACTACATCAGAGAAGGTGGCAGAGATTGTTAATTAACATCCTGTAGTTTGGAGTGTCAAAAACTCGATGAAGCAAAAGGAGCCTTCAGAGTCTGCTTTGATCAAAGCTGTTCATGACTTTATTTCCTAATCCTTGTGAAACCACAGTGCAACAGGAGTGTCCAGGCTCTGACTCTACAGCATTCAATAAACTCTACTGCTGTAATTTCAGTTGATTTGAGAGATTTGGCTCCTACTCTTAAACAAAACAACCCTCAAAAAAGAAAAAGAAAAAAAAAAACCAAACCAAACCAAACAAACAAAAAAAGGCAGAAAAAAGAAAGTCTTCTTGCTTCTTTCATGTATAAGTCACTGTTTAATAACTGAGACTTTTAAGTCTCAGATGTTCCCAGCCATTCTTGATCTCCTTTGGAATGCTCATATTCACTTGCCTACCCTTCAACCATTGACAACAGACTCTCCTGCATGGACAGTTTTTATTGTCAGTTGATGTAACTTACTGCCTTTAGTTTTCATAACTAAAACTGCTCTTTTTTCTCTTTCTTTCTGACAAATCTCCATCTTATGGGTCAAAACAATGTTTCTTTTGCTGTAGAAGGATGGGTGGTCTTTCCTCAGCATTCATGACTTGACTCATCATAAACAAAAAAGGTCAGTTTTACACATTGGGATACATGGTAACCTGGCTTGTCTCCACACATAAAGGATAAAGTACATGGAGGAAAATAAAGGGTGCATGACTCCCAACAACCTGATTGATGGCAAGGGGCCCCTGCCCTGGCTGCATTCAAGGCCATCACACCCACCAGACAGCTGATGGCAAAAGCTCTCTGGGTCACCCTGCAGACTGAAAGGGGTTAATGTCTGCAGGGGTGTGGGACTCCTTATGGGTGCCATCCTGTCATTGTCTGAGGCATACTATGGGATGTTTAGGGAAAAGGAACAGTCTGGAATGGTAGCATGTAAACAGGCTGACCAGTACACCTGCCTGTGCCTTGTGTCTGTCCTGTCTTCTCAACAAACTCAATTTCTAATGATTCTCCTGTGTGGTAAGCTCTGTTCTGTACCTTGTGTCCCTGGGCAGTACCTGCTCCACTTGGCCACTGCCTGCACATGGGGACACAAGACTTGGGGCATCTTTGCCTCTGCCAGGCCACTGCATTCAGGAGCTCCCTGATACCACCAGCAGAAATCAAAGAGTGACAGTCAGCCCACAGTGATGGTAGGAATTGTGCAGCCTGGTGATCAGTGCTGACAGATCTACCAGGGTGTATCAGCTTCCCTTGCCTGAGAACATTTTGCTCATATGCCAATAAGTCTGTTACTCAAGGTTTCAGTGAATGATGTTTAAACACATTTTCTGTAGGCATATGCTGGTATATTGAACTATCTCATTATCTAAAGATGATTTTTGTAGAAACATGATGATCTTCATCTGCCAAAAGTTGAGCACATTAACACCAATTCAATATATTTATAACTCCAACACATGAATCTAGAAAATACTAAGAAATGCAAGTGAATAGAGATCTGTAGGATCAATGTCCCCAACATTGCTTTACAACCCCATGGAAAGCAACCTTCCATTTCCTGGACAACTTCTTGAGGTCAGATGAGGTCTTTTCCCCCATTAAAAATAAAGAAATTGTTGTTCCACTGTCCTGAAATGTCTACACCGACATACTCACACAGAGGTAGATAAAGTTTAAATTTCTGTGAGGTCTACCCTCTCATTTGATAAGTAAAATGGAAAAATAGAAATGGAATGCACTTTAAAATTTGTATCAGCTCCATCATTTTCTGTTTACTGATTGCAATGTACTGAAGTACAGGGAGTAAATATTTGCAAGACAAACATGGCAAATGTGCAGGAAAATTACAGAAATTAACTCCAAACATATGGTATTTTGAAAAAAAAATAGTTGAAGGGAAGGATCTGAAAAAGAACTATCCAGTCAGTATTTGAGATTCTAAAAATATTAATCTATGTTTCATCTGGGAATTACTAGAAATTAATTAACTGCCCTTTTAAATAAGACTCCAGGCTTGACACAGATCATTTATAATATCATTTCTATGGCACTTGTATCTTCTAATAATTGAAAAAATAATTAATCTTTACAAGATACCTGTGTGATAAGGGAAATGATGGTTTCTATGTTAGATGTTGAAACTGTCAGTATATCCTGCATAAACCCTGATGGGTTGTAGATAAAAGTATGGGTTGGATATAAGACTTGAGCATGATACTAGCACTAGAATGCTCCCTTGCTAAATTATTAGTTCAAAAGATAAATCACAAGTCACATTAGGTCACCAGACTGTGTATTTATGCCACACACAACATGATTGCAATTTTACTAGGCTTTGTAGCCATGATTCTATTAAAGCTTTAAGTGTGTGGGTACCAGTCCTTCCAGAAAAAGTTACAATCTACACCAGATTCCTGCAGAATGGCCAAGAGGATGGAAATGACAGTATCATTTTATATACTTATATTGAGACAGGTGGATCTCAACTTGAAAACTCCCTTTTTAGATAAATACGGGTACTGCTTTTTTGAATTAAAATTTAAGATTAAAATGTGCAATGACTAAGTCATTTCTTACTAGTTAATCACAGTAATTATTATTTGCAGATAAGCTCAGAGTACATTTTTGAGCACTCATGCACTCAGATTTTCTAAAATAAATAATAATCCTTTTAAATAATTATCACACATCTTTGTTCTTTTGGTGACCAATTACAAGATTCATGCAATTTATTTTTTAGGCCAGAAAATACATGAATTTTTATTTTATACAATTTATATGATTTTGACTTGCAGCTTCTCCCCTTTCAGCACCACTGCACTGCTGAGCCACAACTCTCTGGCAGTAATCAATCACTTTACCTCTTTCTTTTCCCCCTCATGATTCTGAAAAGGCCTTAACTTTATTAGCCCCTTCTTTGATGTAAAGATTCTGGGTTTTTTTTCCCCCAGAAGTCTTTGCTTTAAATTTATAAGAATACCTAAGATGTGGATATTTCTGTAATCACTATATCTGCATAAGAAGTCTACCATGAAAATGAATGTAACTAAACCACAAAGAAACAGTAACAACAGAAAATTCATGAAATTCCCTAATGTATCTGACATAATTTTCTCTTTCCCCCCATCCTACCCACGAGGGCCTGAATAGCACATTGGCAAAGACCTCAGCAGCAGGTACAGCCAACCCTGACTGAAGTCCTCAGAGGCCAAGTCAGGGGGAAGAAGCAATTCCATGAATCTTCAAGCGACAAAACCCAAACCATAGAACAGAGATTCCTGCAGGAAGAAATACTGCCACAGCACAAGTGTGATGGAAACTTCCTTATGCCTACAGCCTGTCCAGCAGGAATTACATTTGGCTCAAGTTTCAAGTAAGTTCTCTTTCTGTGATGATTAAGAAGTTTTCTTGGTCAGATCAGAGCAGCACAACTGAAATCTCCTGTAACTATTCAAATACAGTCATACAGAGCAGCAGCAAAGCAACTTCTCCTTTATAGCCTCTGAGCATTGGCAATACCAGCTACGTGCTGTCTTTCAAATCCAACAAAACCCTGAGCCTCAGTTTCTGTAGGAATGTCAAAAGTGCAGTGGGTTTTTCAGGGGTTTGGGTTTTCTGATATGAGAGGGGTTTGTTCCAGCTGGAGGGGAGAAGGGCAGAGCAATACACACATGATTTGGAGTTTCCACGTTTCTTCCCTCTGTAGCTAAGATAATCCAGTTCTCATTGAAATATGTGCCTGGCTATTTTTTGTTTTCTGTACTGCATCCAGGTTTGGTAGAAAGGAATCACAAGGACTGATAACTCAGCATTTTATGAATGGGAGAACTTTCATAAAGCCCAAGTGTGTGTGTGGGGAAGACCAAGAAAAAACCAAACACAAAATCCCACTAGCCAATGCTTAAGTAACAAATGCCACCAAGTGCCCATTTCCTGAACAACTCTTTTCAGCTGAACTAAAATGAATTGTTCCTTACAACTCTAACCCTCGTGAAACAGACCCACCAAACTTCTGATTTGCTGCTATTTATTCCCTGGCAGAGTCTTTATCAGCTGGCTGGACTACAGCCTGTAGTGGATACTGTCTAAATACTGAGAAATAATTCTAAGTTAGTGATGAACTTCAAGTGCTTCAAAAATCACCCAAAGAAGCTCTTGCAGTAATGGTAGACACCACAGGAATTTTGGTCAATCACATGATTTAAGTTTACTGGTGTTATTTCTGTCACTGTTGTATCAAGCCTCAAGCTGACAGTTGTTTGAACAAGGGAAATAGGAAAAGAGTTACCTGCTTTAAGTTTTGTGATGTTTTATTTTACAGCTTTCTGCATAACTGTATGCGTGATGTCTATTCAGTAATTTTGAAGCTCTGTATTTTTATTCTGATAATACAAGTGAAAGACAGCAGGGCAACTGAAGATGAAAGTTTGTAAAATGTATTAATGTTAAGATACAAAATAACACTTTTAGAGTACAAGGAATATTTTAAAACCTCTTTATCTTTTATCTTCCTTTGTTTTACATTTGGCCAGAGACCTCTGGTGTCAGGCTTGGAACCTGAATCCACTCAGGAAGTCTGTCAAGAAGCACTAAATTTCTGCAAGATTCAGCTACACTTCACAGCACGTAAGGTATCAAAGCACCCAGAGTACTGTTACATCTCCTATTCCCCAACAGCAGGAATGAAGTGACAGAAGTAAATATAATACTTGAAAGAAAATTATTTTTAAGAAGGGCAAAGCCCAAAAGCTGCAGTTCTAAGTAGGGTAAAGTACCCCTGTCTTGCATTTATTTTAATCAGAAAAGCACAAGAAGTCTAAAAGATAAGATCTTGCTACAATTATTTAATGTGAGTTTGTAATTTATCTACATAATAAGTACAAAAAAAGGTACCAATATTTTGTTGAAGCTTGCAATTAAAGTGCTTAAGGGAGCTATCTCCAATTTCAAGTGGTACAACCATATCAGAGATAGCTCATTCAGTTACTTTTCTGCCTTCTCTTTTCAAATTGTTAAATTTTATGATTTTTTTCTGCTTCTTAGAGCAGCAAAATCCTAGTTTCTTATTGTTTAAATGCTATTTCACTAATAAAGCAATGACTCAAGATAAAAATACCACATCCCTCTTGCTTTTTCAAGAGGAGCAGTTGCATTTTATTTGCCAAGGATCGGAAAACGTCACCAGGATCATTTAAAATTTAAGGTTGATCACTAGTTTTTAAAATAATTTTTCTTTTATTCTTTTTTGATTTTATAGGTAACACATCTGACTCAATGTCTGTTGTTTCAAAAGGCCCCTTAGTAAATGGAAGTGTATGGTTTGCTCCTATACGTGCTTCATTTCCAGATTTTCTCCTCTTTATCCCACTCCCCCAAGCTTCAGAGTACCCATCTCCATGGCAACACTCGATAAGGTTGGTGGGTGGTGTTATCACAGCAGGCTTCCCCACAGAAGGTCTCAGCCATATGGATTATTTATGAACTTGCATGACAACACCAGACCCACTGAAATACTTCTTGAGCAAGTTTTTGTTGAAAGGCAGTGATTCAAAACAGAGCATCCTCACTGCAGCCAGCGCCCATGAGGAGAGAGTGGAGGAAAAGCACCACCAAGGTGGTCCCTGATCCCTCTCAGAGCTGCCTTGCTGCTGCTTGAAAGCTCCCCTTGCCCCAGATGAGCACCTGATGACATGTGCAATAAATGATAAGTGCTGGAGATAATTGAGTCAGAAACTGGGAAGTTGTGCTTCTGACAAGAACAACAACCATGACTAAATAGTTGCTACAACTGGTGCTGTCACCAGGAGTAGTTGTTGCAAACACCACAGTGGTTTGGTGTCTCTGAGTTAGTCCCTGAACTAAACTGAAGAGTTTGGCTTTGACAATTTAGTCTCTTCACCTGATACTTTTCCCAAAACTTCAGTATATTTTTTTGGCAAATTCTGCATTTTCACTGTATGCCTTGAAATTGCACTGTAACAGCAGCCTATTCTTTAAAATCAAACAGTGCACATCATTTGAGCAAAAGATACAGGGCCATAAGGGCCTCTTGTATGGGACCCTTCATCCAATAATTTAAATAAATTTATCAAGTTGCATCTTAGAGTGAGACAGATTTTCCCTAGGAAGAGTCAAAAATGCTTTAGTTCTCAATAGGCATGTTTGTAGTTTTTGACATAGTCAATACTCAAGATTTAATGGTTGTGATTTATCTTCCCACAGCTATAGATTTATAATGTATACATAGGAACCTTAACTGGTCACAGTAAGCTTTCCTTATGATCAATAAGAAGCAGGAAATGTTAAGGCACAATTTTTCACAAACATTATTAAAATCTGCTTAAAGATTACGTGAATTGTACCCTAAGCAGCATAAACACCAGCAAGAATTCACATCCTGGTAGTTCAGCCAGGTTTTTGGAGAGGAGTAGTTCAGATGCAGAGTTTCAGATCAGCCAGTCAAGACGTTACCAGCTTTGCCCCACTCTTCCTTCTTCATCACATGAAATCCATTCTTAGTTAGGGTAAAATGCTCCAGATTTGATGAGCTGAAGCATTTACAAGGCTGAAGGTGATTAATTTTGAGAAAACTTAGTGCAATATGATAATCAATTGGAGGAGGCAGTAAAAAATAATGTCTGGTCTTCAGACAGAGGGGAAATTTCAAAAATGAGAAAAAGGAAGCTAAAGTCACAGAATGTAAGAACCACATAAAAAATACTACCTTGACAGAAGCTTTGTCACTTGTCTTCCTTGGATACAAATTTTTAGATGCAGACTGGGAGAGAATTCTGAGATATTTAAGGTATTGATGAAGAGACTTGGCCAAGTTCACATCATTTTCCACATCATAATTTCTTTCATTATCTTCATTCTCTCCCAAAGTCCTGTACAGCAAAAGCAAGGAAAAGAAAGTTACCAGCCTGTCCAACATACAAAGCGGCCAACTAAAAAGGCACTGCAAGGCACTGCAACTCAATACATAACAGAAAAGTCACTCAAAAGCTAAGTAACCACAAAAGTATATAAAATTCAATGTTTCAGCAAAATCAGTCAAAAAAATTTGCCCTATTTACAATTTATTTCATGAATCAAAGTTAATGATTCTAGAGTAAAATCAAATAAACTGCCACATCAAGGCAAAGCCATATTCAAAAGAAAATGCTTGTAAAGAGAAAATGAACATGATTAAACTGCACCCCAAAGAAATATGAGATAGTTCTAAGATTTAAAATTTTGCTGGATGATGAAGAAATTCAATACCATTGGCCCAGCACCAATGTAAAGAATAGAAGAAAGGCTACTGTATATGCAGAAATAATGGAGCAAGTAAACTCCAGTGAAAAGCTTGAAAAGGGAATAATGAGACGGAACAAGTATCTCTTCTGATCTTCTCATGTGCCTGGGATTCACAGAATGGTGGTGTTCCCTGAGTGGTTTAGAAAGTTTTTGGTGACATTTGCAAAGAAAAGCTAGAAATGCGATGAAACGATGGCAGTGTGGAGGTGTTTATATGGGATTCGGAGCGCTGTGTGCAATGAACCTGAATTATTACCAGCTGTCCTCATCTATCTCAACAACACGTAAATGGTGATGATAATTTAAATGTCAGCATCGGTAACTATTTCATTCCTTGTGCAAGAAAGCAGAGAGAAAGTTCCCAGCCCTCTTCCTTCCCTGTGAGTGAAGGTGTTTGAGGGAAATCACCTTTTGGTGTCACCATTTCCTACTCACATACCCACACACTTCTCCAGTAAAGAAGAACTCCAGGTGGAAGAGCTTTACAGCTCAGTGAATGAATTTGACTTTCAACATCTCTGTGCCACTGTAAACAAAATTTTATTCCACCAGCCCACATCTTGGCACTAATGTAGAGGCACAGCCTGAGAGAGCACCATTATATCATTTTCCAAAGCTGGGGTTTAATTATATTACTTCAATGAAAAATTAACAGACTTCCCTCCATGCTCACAGTTCTACCAAATGTGTGTCCCTACTAATTTAATACTAATAGACATAATTAATAATCTAATTTACTGTGGTGGCATTGCAACCAACAGTGCTCACAGGTTTGTTCACTTTGAAACACCAGAAAAATCCTCCATTTCTCCCCCATGTATAACAGCAAGTTCCCATCAGGGACACAAACTCTAGGAAAAAGAAGGGTTACTGCACAGAGCACTATAGCAAACCTGATATAATTTACCATCAGTCTTGCTTCCCTCTCATGCTGTTTGCCTCTTTCTCTTATTCCAGAGCTCTAAATTCTGCCTTCTGATGGAGCGTGGACATGCAGGTAACATTATCCACCTTCTTTTCAGCTTAAAGCCAGACCTAAACTTTTCTGCAGTTTTAGAAAAACCTGGGCTCCATGCTTTCTGCTTCAGTAGAGATGAACTAATCCAAACAGGCTCTCTTCATAGGAAGGATCCCAGTTGCTAACACTCATCTTTCATTCATTGATTAATTCCAACACTTATCTTCTGCTTTCTTCACTAATTTTAAAAGGAAAGGGAAAGGGAAAAAAAAAAAGCCAGACCAAATTCTGCCCCAAGGATTTCCACTGGAGCTAACAGGAACTGAATGCAAAGACAAAGGACAGTATTTAGGTTGGTTTTTCAAAGAATTATTTACAATATATAGTCAGTGTCAGTGGTGATAGAAGTAAAATCTGGCATCTAAGATTTCTCATTTTTCTTATGGAGACACCAATGGCACTCATATTTACATTCCACATTAGATGTAATATTTTAAGCTAAACATATTTAAACAATTAAAATGTAAAATACTACAAGGTTTTATGTTTCATTTGATGACAACTTTAATAAGATACTATGAATACATCTGAAAGGTTTTTAAAAATTTTTGTAGTTCACCACTGTATTACCTTGTTAACTCAGGAATGAAAATGCATTAACTGACCAACTATTGCAACGAAATTAAAATATTTCTTTTAAATATGACAAAGTCATACTGGAAAATGGATGAAAGATAAATATATAAAAGCAGTTGGTGAGTAGGAGAAATGGCAGTGAGATGAGGGTTTTTTGTGCACTTATTTGGAAGTATTTTCAGTTTAATTTGCTCTGAAAAATGACTTTGCATATGATAAACTTAAGAATATAAAGACAATGCTACATATAATTATTTATCTACAGAAATAATTACATATTTCCTACAAAACATAGCATTTCAGAAGCTCTTTTTGTAGAAATATCTAAATCACTGCACCTCTGCTATTTCTGGAATGTTGCCAATTAATAGATACCACACATTTTAAAATACATTTCTCCCTTTTAAATGCTGAGAGTATCTTATCACTGACTTAATGATGGTTTTATTATAGAAATAATACTATACCCCATTTCATACACTGAAGTTTGCTGGAAACATTTGTGGTTTTGCCTAATTGCACCAATGAACACAACTGACATTTATTTCCTCTGTGAGGAATGGACTTTTTTCCTTTATCTTGAGTCCTCTTTCAAGAGAGGGTTTTTTGAAATTTAATAAGGACCCAGGAAACACCACGTACACTCCAGTTAGCCAAAAAAAGAAAGAACTTTCATCTTGAAATCAAACTCCCAGTTTCAGCTTTTTTTTTTTTTTAAGATGAAATCCATGTCTTCTGTTTCATCAGATTTCATATGCACTAATTTAGCCTAAGTCAATTTACCTTTCAAGTGTCTGAGTCTATTTTCTTGCTCTCACCAGCTCTGTGGGGATTAATGACTCATTAGTATGACTTCATATTGTCCTATTACACACGTTACCCTTAATAAAAGGTCTTCCTGACATAATGTTTCTTTGATAATTAGCTATCTGCTCTAAGTTGCTTTTTAAATTATTTAATTATTATCTGATAAGATTTTAGCAAGCACACTGAGCACACTGAACACATAACACACTTGATCAGAATCTACAAGACACCAGATTTCCTACTGTTCTCTGACCTACAAAACACGTTGCAAATGGACAACCAGCAAAATCAATTAATGCTTTAAACTGTTGGCACATAAGATAATGCTTTCAGAAGCACAGCTTGGTGACTACAGAAAATCTATCCACAATAGGAACTGCTTTACGTGAACATATTTGAAATTCTGATGTTTTTGAAGTATCAATATACAAAATGTTGCAGTTCTTTTCTAACACATAGTTATAGTTAAAAATGTAAAACATCTCCAGCCTGTTAAAAACAGGAATTCCTGAAAGTGAGTATTTGTTTTCAATCTAAACCTTACATAATTTCCTATCTCTTCTTATATTTTTTATTTTTACATAACTACGAATCTGGAACACTGCCGAATATGGCCTTGATCTCATGGAAATCTGGCCTATTTTGTCTTACTCTCATGAATAAAAATTTTAGCTACTCTCTTAAAAAAAAATCCCCAGAAGATACTGAAGATCATTTCTGATACCATCTACTGAGAGTAATCTATTCAATACTGACATTTTGTGTATCTAAGCAGTGAAAACATGTTTATGGACTCAACCACATGTTGTTATCACCTTTATGGTAATCTTTAGATCACTATCTTCTTCAGAAAGTAAGTTTCTACCTTACTGCACTTCTGAAATGGTGCTGTGATTTTAAGAAATGCTTTTGAATCAGCAAACATGTGACATGCAGGATCAGTCTCTGAATTAAAACAAAGTGAGGCAAACACAGCTGAAGACACTGGGAAGTATCAATTACACAGTATTTTATTTCCAGAAAAAAAAACAACCTAGAAAAGGAATGGTTCTGCAGTATATGCAAACCACATACTGCAGTAAATGAAAATCTGAATTCCAACATTTAATATTTTGCCCATCGAGGCTAGAAGCTCAAATATATCCCACTATGATGAAAGTTCTTTTAACAAAAAAGCCCTTTCTTTTAATTTTAGTACTTTTGAGAATGCATTTCTTAAAATGATGTAAGAGAAAACAAAATTTCTCATTTTTAATTGTTCCAAAAATTTTGTTCTGGGGTTTGTGTGGTTGGGTTACACTTAAAAGCCTTTAGGACAGAACAGACCAGGTAAAAGAGTCTCTTTTTATGTGTAACTGTATACGAAGATGATATAATTGCAGATTCTACAACCATATCAGTCTACAGATCTACTGATGTGTCTCTTGCAACCAATTACTGCAGTCACCTCTCAATTACTCTGAGGCCATGTCCCAACATTAGTTTCTATCATGGGAACTTGCAGGAATCTCTCCTTCCTGAACAAATTTTGCAACTACCACTAGGAATCCATGAACTTCAAATCAATTATAGGTATGTTTTGGAAGAATTTGACTTTGAAAATATAATTAGTCACTGAGAATGTCATTCAGTGTTCAGTCCAGAATAAAATATCTCATGTAGTTACACTACTATAAGTTTGCCTTTTTAAGCCAGTCATAGGTAGGGATGGCTGAACTGAATCTAGACAGTGCATAAACTGAATGAAAGGCCTGATGTTTTGAATTCTGAAACCTTAATTAACAATAGAAAGCGGATTTCCTTAACTTGAGGATAAACAGAAGAACAAAGTCCAGGGTTTTAATTCATACTGTCCCCTGAACACTGGTGGACACTGGTGGCTTTTCTGATTTTTAAATTCTGCCTCTGGGCCAACCTCTTTCTTATCCAACCTCTTTCTTATCATTTGCAAACCTTTTCAAAACCCAAGCAAAACCACTACAGAAGACTTACCTTCCTGTGTCAGATCCTTCAGATGCAAATATATCAGGGCCTCTGCTGTGGCTTTTGTGAATGGTCGAGAGTTCCTGGCCAATAACATGTTGTGTGTAATCATCTCGCCAGGTAAAACCTGATAAATAATGAAACAAACAAACAGAATGAAAAAGATTCACTATTTAATATCTTGGAAGTTTGGCAAAAATGTGTCCTATATAAACAACACTAAAAAGAAAGAAAAAAGAAGCCTCACTCATCTGGAATACAAAAGTGAACTACAGATTCTTCTTCTCTTCTGTATGGAATTCTGTTAATGAAATTTTGCTCATGAAAGTTCCTTGCAATGGAAGGAAGACAGTAAATATGCAAAGACATTTTGAAAGCCTTTGGTCTTAGCAGAATCTTGGCTAGTTGAAACCAGTTTTAATAGATAAAAAAGGGTTATTTTGGACATCTATGGAAATTATCCCACCAGCTGGTGTCTGTTGAAAGGTTGCTTCATTTCGTCCCAGCTCACAGCACACTGCCCTCTCTCTGTTTTCCCCATGAAACATTAAGGTTTAGAACAGAGAAGCTAGTACTGCAAGTTTTAGTATAACACACATGGAGGTGTTATATTTAAATGTTGAAACAGAGAACTTTTCAACAAGGGGAGAGCACAACTATGTAGGCAAATTACAGTGACTACTCACTAAGTACATGCACTTCCAATCTCATGGTAATTATACTTGTAATAATGGCATCATCCCAAACATAATTGTTACCTGATTTGTAGGTTTTTACATTACAGTAACACTTCAGATCATAGAATTTGCTGTTACAATTATCTGTAAATATCTAATAACTAAATATGCCACAACTGAAGAGAATTTCTGCTGTTATGCCCTGGGCAGCCAAACACCAAAAATCTCTCAATGAATATTGATAGAAGTTACAGATATGGTTGTCCAGATAATACCTTCCTGTAACAAACCACCTAAAGAAAAACCCTCTCCAGCACCAGATGCAGGCAGTCGGATCTGGTTGTTAGAACCAGGAAGGGAATTTGCTAGAACTTGGAAGGAGGATTTCTGGTTCAGTCGCTATTTTACATCCAAGTTAAAAACTTCATGAGGTGTTAGGCAGACCATTAGGATGAAGATAAAGCATCCTCAGCCTCAGCAGAACTCAGAACTTGGCCACTTCACTACCTGGATTGGTGCTTTATCCATTGGGCTCTTCAGATTTTTCCACTGTATTGAAGCAGAATTATTTATCTGTTTATTAAATCCTAGAATTAAAAAAGAAGCCTAAATAGGACATTTCTCCATTCTGCCAAAGGAGACAATTCTGAGCATGCAGAAGTAAAATTACTTTATTTATCAAATTTTCATCTTAGGGGGAAGATACTTAAATAAATTCAGTATACATTCAGAGAAGGCTAGGAAGCACTAAAACTATGCTGTTATCTTGATTTAGACAAGATTTAGGGGGCAAAAAAGGAAGACCCCATTTAGGCAAGATTTAGGTGGACTGCATCCCAAACTTTTTTTCATTAGTGAAAATAATAATAATAAAAATTGGTACCAGTGTAAGTATGCATGAAGGCTTTAACAAACTAAAAAAAAAAAAAAAAAGCAAAAAGCTTTCTAACATTCCACTTGTGATCCTTCTTTCTCCTTTACTTAAACAAAAATGTTACAAAAGTTCAAAAGTTTACTGAGGAAACATTTCACCTGAAGCCATATTAGATGTTAATGGCTACAGTAAGTGACTCCAGACCCTTAGGAGGGGAAAGAATATCTGTCTATTTAATCTGGTTTTATTTCTGATTCATCCTTTTCAAATGCAAATATCACCTTTTCAAAGATGCCATGTAAAAAGATGGATTCAAATAGTTTCAAAAATCTAAATCTAAGGCTGCTCAGAACATGTTTTTTATGTGAACACACAAAAATGAGTCACCATGCACCTATGACTACTTTGATGTAGTGTAATTAAAAAGATTTTTAAAACAAAGTTGATATATATTCCATACCTATTTATTTATATATATGTTTGTATATATGTTCAGCTTTACTTCTCTGTTGTCTAACACTACACATTTCTGTTTATTTTATAATCTCATGAAGGACAAAAAACTAAGATAACTTTCAACTTAGGAGAATGTCCAACATAAAAAGTTCAGGTAAAATACATCTATAGTAAAATCATTAGCATAGCGTTCTTAAAACTACTAATGTATGAACTATGAGTCCAAAATGACTACAGTTTCACTCTCTAGCTCTAAGCCAATACCAACCCTATAAAAGGCTAAAAAATACACAATAAATAACATATACTTTGAAGAAAATTACATTGAATTATTCTGAGGAGGTTTTCTCAAATTAAAGCAAGAAGAGTTCATCCATGGTACCTGCATACAGATGAGAAATTAATCTCTTTGAATCCTGAGAAATACAGAGTTTTGTGCCTACAAACCCTAATGTTTTCAGTAAAAGAGCATATGAAACCTGTGAAGCCTGTTCTCACTGGTCAAGAGAATGGCATGCCTGTTATTATCTTCAATCTATTTTTTCTCCTGCCACACTATTTTAACATCTCTCCCTAATGCATTTCGAACCAGTAAAGATGCACTATCATCCTTAATACTGTAAAAAATGTAACTATGGCACTAAAAAAGAGTAAACAGATGAAAGCAAAACAGACTACTTGTTAGAGAGCTAGAAAGAACTAGATTTAAGGGAATATGCCCTCTCAGCTGTGTCCCCAGCACTTCTAAGTCACTTCAGTGTTAGAACAAGACATGGATGAAAACCGCACGTTTTAACTAATTCAAAAATTCCCTTGTCAGTAATTTAATATTGCTGTCTCTTATGCAACGATCTCAGGCACTGCAGCTTGCCTGAAGTTAACCTCATGCCAATCATTTTCCAACATTGTTTCAGTTTCAAAAAAAAAAATATCTCCCACACACTGAGCTGAATAAAACAGCACATTCAAGAGCCATAATGCCGGGCTGACAGCTGCAATCAAAGTCAGGGTTGAGAAGGAGCACATGACGCCGTGTGGCGATTTCCTGTCCCCTTTGTCCCTGCCCTCACACCTCGCGCCAGCCCAGGCCGCGCCGCCCAATTATTGCGATTTGTGTCCAGCGGCTGAGCAGGATCACAGCAGAGCTCCTGGGCACACATTACTTCCATGTCACTAACGGGGAGCGGCGTGGGGGACGCCCAGGCCCTGATTATCCATCCCCCCCGGGGCTCTCCCAGCCCGGATTCCCACAGAGGGACAATGAGAAGGGAAGAGAAGGAGTCTGGCAGGCACTGAAATGACGCAAACACGGTGACAGCAGCAGACACAAGACTGCTCTCAGTTGAAGGTCATTGATAGCGGTGAGACCCCACGAAAAGCAGCCATCGGTACAAGTTTCCCCTACAGAAGTAGAACTTTTCAGTGGTGTCAGCCCGATGCTTAATTTTTTTAAAATTGAATTGGAACTCCATAAGCTAAATGTATGTGAAAAGGGAATGCCAGTATAAAGGCAGTGAAGACAAGACATTAACACCTTTATCAAACCCAACTGGAAGGTCAAATCTAGTGGAGGTTGTCTGGATATGACACGGTTTTTCATATCATCAGGTATCTCCCCATGTCTTTTACTTCCACATCACATTCTGTTATTATTATTGTTATTACCCACAACTACAAAAAATAATAAAATTGTTTAGGTCCCCATTATATTCAACACTTACAAATGGCTATGTCAACAGAGTACTCTTCTAAGAATTATTAGTTGAAATCAAATCAAAAGCAAGCAGTTTAAATAGTGAAGAAAGCCGTTTCAGAGATTTGCAGTAGTGAAGATGTTAATTTCTGTCTACAAAATTAAAATAAAAATTATTTTCAAATTCAACATAAAATGTCAATTAACCTGCTTAATTGCCTTTGCTGCTATAGCAATTACAGAAAATTACTGAAAAATACTCAAAATTCAAATATGTATTTCCTTCTCCCAGATGATGATTTTTTTTCTAAGCAATTGCACTCTTTTGTGTGGTTTCAACTATGCTTTCCACCTTAGAGAAACTTGATGTCTCTCCAAATATACCTGACTACATCTTTAATCCATGTAAATTATAACAGCAGCTTTTTAAAATATTTATCTGCTACTTCTCCATCTAAACTTATTCTAGTTCAGATTTACCCATACAAATGAATTTCCCTCCCTCTGAAGGCCAAAGCAAGAAAAACAGAAGCTTTCTAACAGTTTGGAGGAGCTCTGGCGTAAATGAGAAGAGCTCAGTATAACTGCTTTAAAGAAACAACAGTTCTCATTGCCCAGAGATTTGGTTGTGCAAATCTTCCTGCTGCTCTTCCCAACCCTTTTCCCAACCAGCATGGCTGAGGCTGAATAGGGCTCTGCAGGAGAGTCCAGCAGAACCTTTGTCTCACTCTTCCAGCTCTTATGCCAATCAAAATCTAAAATTATTAGTTCTGCATCAATATATTAAAATTATTTTTACATACCAAGTTCATTGAAAATGACAGGAGATTATTCTAAATTTGCAGAAACCTATATACTTAAACTTGATCCTTTTTTTTGTCAGGAAAATCCCCTTTATGAAAGTCCAAACCCCTCAGAGTTATTCAGAATTAAAGCCAGGATAGGCACTATTTCTGTGTTGTGACATTATTTTTTCTCCACTTTTTGGTAATGTTAGGCATTTTGTATCTATACGGTAGATTAAAAACGTTTGTTGTTTTTTTTTTTTTTCTCTGAGCTACCTTCAACTGCTACTTCATTTCAGCCAGGAAACTCTCATCTGTAGAGCTCAGAGACTTTCATCCCCCATGCCATGTGTTGCAAGTTGTTAATGCCTACTTTAGCTGTCAGAATGTCTGCAGAATTGGGAATGATTTGCTTTCTTTGCTATTTTCACAACAGACAGGTCAATGTAACGTATAGACATGCCTTTCTGCAGGATGCCTTCCCACATTCTCCAGAGGAGCTGCACTTGTTCTCATTCCAGACCTCCCTTTTCAGAGCTCAAGGACATACCCAGTAATGTACACATATTTTGGCTTCAGCTATGTCAAAATCGCAGCTTTAATGCTGAGGTTGCTGTGTACAACAAAATTAAGTCTTTCAGTTGTTATTGCTGTGTTTCCTACCTAAGATTGCAGCCAAAAGATAAAATCCTTGTGTTTTTTCTCTTAAAATAAAACTTCATCCAAACGCAATTTTGCAATACAACTTGAAAGGACAAGTTAATGACAAAAATAGAAATAGAGACGTTAAAACCTGCTCTTAAACCACAACCTTTTAATTTCCCCATTTATTTGTATTGGAATATTCATTTTTAATGAAAATTTTCACTAAGACATTTTCCACAAAATTGGAAGACGGTCTGCCAAAACACTTTGTATTACACTTCCACAAAAACTTACTTTAATTGAATTCTTTTGCTCTGGTCTAACTTTGTATTTGCCTTTCTGAAAAGAAAATCTAGTTCAGAATTTGTTTGAAGAAATTACTGGGAGTTATAAACAGTTATCACCATTATTGTCCAATTAATTTCAGCTGGAGCTGTGGTCATCTCCTGAAAGTCCTCTGGAGCTTTTTTGTTTCATTCCCTTTTCCACTGCCAGGTACCAGGTTTGCATTGGTGACTTTGTTGCCTTCTTTTGGAGTTTCTACTGAGACCTTTCTAATATGGAAGAATTTCATTTGCTGCATGCAGCAGCAATGCACTCACAGGCAAAGAGCTTCTGTTTTATTGAACAGATGAAAGGGCTGCCTAAGGATTATGGCTTCAATTTTTCATATATTGTTTTATTATACATAAAAGTGATAATCTCCACAGAATTAAATTACAACCATGATCTGCTTACAGTCCTGATTTTAATTTACTCTAAGTAACTATCCCAAAAGGTAGAGGGAAGTCTTTTCTCCTCAGTTTTTGAAATTTTTCTATTATTCGAAAAAGTCAAATGAGTGCTTCATTTGCCAAGGAGATTATAAAATGCTCTCACAGGACTCAGTATGTAATGTTTCCTTACCTTTATTTCAGCTCTTGCAGAGAGCTACAAATAATTGGGTTTCTACAAGAGAAAGTTTCTAAGTGTTTCATAAGACTTTTCTGCCACTGGAGCTGATAGTAATAAAAGAATAATATGATAATGCAAAATATATCTCCAGACTTCCATACAGAGCAGGTTACTTTCCAAAGACTACAGCAGAATGGATACATGATTCCCAAATCCTTGAGGGGAATCCCATGCTATTCATATCATAAACCTTCCCACAAACTGTTGACCCTCTACCCAAAAGCATATCATTACATTCACAGAAATGCTTTTTAGAAAGAGGTTGTCTTGTGTCATTACAACTTTTTATTAAGGTTCAACTTTAATTTAACTTGTGCCTCATCCCATCTTCAACTTGAATATCTTTCTGCCCTGTCTAGGCTGCGACATATTTATTAAAAAAGCAATTAACTCTAATGGTGAGCAAAGATGCACCTCCTAATCCTCCATTTCCTTCTGCTCCTGGACTATGCACAGATATTTCCTCTCTGCTGTCAGCCCAAGGAGTTTTCATGAACATGAGGAAATATTCACATGCACTCAAAATAGTGACACTAAAATAAAGATGGGATTACTTTGCTTGTTTCACTGAGCTTTGAACCCAAATGCAGTAGCTGGCAATCACACCAAGATGCATGTAACTATTCCAAATTTAACCCAAAAAGGTCTGATGTTAGTTCCACACCGCAAAACAGCTCTTTAATACATTCATCCTCTGCAAATCTCCTTTTGGAACAAGAAGTGATGATCTTTTTCATTCTGTCAAGATTACTTTCATTTTTCTGTTCCTTTCTCTTTCCTTGTCTATCTTATTATTCCCTTCCAAGATGTATTTAAACCATTCTCCACTTTCATTTAAACTCAAAAGTTTTTAACTCAGGATCTCTTTAAGTATGCAGAAATTGGTTGTAATGCTAGACTGTACAATGCTAAGAATGGAGATTTTGTCCAAATAGTGGTTATCAATGCATTTAAAATCAGCAGGTTTTCCTTCTCATTTTATTTTATCCAATTCATTTCATGCTATCAGTAAGATGACAGCCTTATTGTCACAAAAAAATACAGTTCCTGGGAAAGGATTTCTTAAGTGTCTTCAATCTGGAAATTAAAACATCACCTGTAACAAGGTAGAATTGGTTGAAAATGTGCCAGCACTTAAGTCAGTACAGAAAATTAAGTGGATATACAGATTACACTTTGGCAAATTCATCTCAGGCCTACAGTTCTTCATGTATTTTTAAATGCTGATGAGCAGAACTGTTCTTTCAGCTCCACATAGTGGTTCTCACCCCTGTTTTATGTAACTGTTGGACGCTCATTGATGTTTGTGAAAAATCAATTTTCGGCTGTCAGAGCAGAGCTCTCAGCTGCACATGCAAAGCCAATACCCAGGGGTGCCACCCTGGGCTGGACAGTGAGGGCTGCAGCTGCAAGGGCACCTCCACTTTTGGTTCTGAACAAAATTCCCTCTGACCAAAGTGCAGATAATGCACCAGCAGCGTGAAGGGAGGGTTACAGTGAGCCAGAGCAAAGGCTTCTCCAGGACATTCCCAGTCTATCCCATCAGGAAACTCTATATTCCTGAAACACTCGCCCTAAGAAGAACCTTAGATCTGCTACTCATCACACTCTGTGCTGCATTATGAGAAATACAAATTAAAGCACGTAAAAGGTAATTTGTTTATTTTAAAGGATTGGAAGAAACTCTACACACTGTTTGTGCAAAACCATATATTCCATTTTCCACTTTCAAGCCATTTTCTGAGACTGTAAATTCCTCCTGGGGGAGACCATATATTGCATGCATTTGCAGAGTCTCTACAGCAATAACAATAATTGTTATTGTTGCTATTATTATTAATAGAAGCCCAGCAGCTGCAGAAGAGAGGGTTCCCTTAGGAACCTTGTAAGGATCTTGGTGGCTGAAAGCTCAGAGTTTTCCAGGGAACTGCATTAGCCAAGTCAGTCTGCCTGCAGCAAAGATGAACAATCTGCAGGTCATGCTGTTCCCCCAAAATCTGATTAGAGCTCCTCAGGTTTCATTTTGAATTCACCCCGTGTAGAGAAAATACACACACTGAATTTGTGCAACCCTGAAAGGCATTTTCAGCTGGAGGAGTATTTGAATTATAATTATCTTATTTTTTTATTTTCTCATGCACATAAAATTTCTGGGTATTGACCCTCTAACCAACTGCAATGGAGGGTCCAATCACTGTACATTGAATGACAGATAAGTTTTTAATTAAAGCCTTTTTAGTCTTTGTGTCTCAGGGCTCTGACTTACAGCTCAATTGCAATTAAAAAATGACTGTACCACTTGTAAGCCAAGGTACAGTGTCTGCCCATGTATTAAGCCCGTGTCCATGGGTAAAATTTCTATCATTTGACATATTTTAGCCAAGACTGAAAAGGATTTCATGAGGGAATCTCTGACTGACGTGATTTCCAATATGGTATTCCTTTTCCCTCTCTTTTTCATGCAGTTAACACTTCAGTAAGCTTTAATAACATTTTTAGACAATTCATATAGTGCTGATTCATGGATTCACACTGATGCTTTGTCAGCTGCACACACTATTGTTTCTTTACTGCTTTCTGGGGTTGATCTCTCTAAACACTTAAAATATGCAATGATAAAGCTGTGACTCAGTTTTACCACAGTATACCACAATGCTACTAAAAAAGCTGGGTTCTTTTTACTCTCTAAATTTATTTTTGAAAAAGACTGTCAATGAATTAAAACATTTGCACTAGAAGAGCTGGAACAAGTTCATCAGATATGAACTTAAATCTGAGTCTTTATAAGGACACTTTCTGTTGACTTCTATTCGCAACACATCACTTCATTCAAAAAGCTTCATTAGGTTTTTGCCCGTAACTCTAAGGAGCAGCTAGGTTTAAATGTAATTTACTGGAAACTCTGACATTAACAAAATGCCTCCAAAAAAGAAACAATGACATAACACTGAAACAAAACATACAGAGGGGACATAAAATTCCTATCAGTCCTGGGAGAAATTTTATCTTTGTGAGTTCTATGCTCAGCTATAATCCAAGTTTTCTAAAATAAAATCTCCACTAATTCCATCCTTCCACTAAGGTCTAAGACTAATTGCATAGACCTGCTATTCCCAGTGTGCTCACTACGAACTCAGAGAACTTTCTCTGGGCACAAACCATGGTTTGAGGTGTAGCCTGGACCTGCAGGTTGAGCCACTGAGTGGGGAGCCCCAGGAGGGGGGACCAGAAGCACTCATGCCTCCTCTTGGACTTGCCCTTCCACTTGTAATGCAACACCAGCTCCGTGGCTCATTTCTCTCTCTGCATCACAGACATAACAAAACACAATTGCAGGGGTTAAAGTTGTACTGCATTTCATGAGGCATTTGACTATCATAGAACTGGGCTGGCATAAACAAGGAACAGTGGCAAAACCAGAATTCACCAGGAGCTACTGCAATGTGGCCCAAACTATGTGGCAGGTACTTGGATTTTTTCCTTAACTTCAGTGTATTTTTACTATTTAAAGACTAGTACCTAATATCAAGAAATTCAATATATTTTCAAAACCACCATTTATTCTAGAAATTTGTCCACCAGCAGCTCTGAATGATGTAAAAAGCAGCAAACCTGCTTTAAAGCCACACTGAAGTGAAGCAGCAATGATGTTAAAGCATTACAAAAACACTGGTGGTGTAGCTCTTGTGTCTCACCACTAACATTGTCACAGAGGATAAGCCTTCTGATCAGTGGCTCCCAGCTTTAAGAAATAATGATATATTTCTAGATAATCGACTGCTACCTATTACCATACTTTTGATGTGGTGGAACAGTCATGTGCCTTATTTTCCACGTCCTCAGGGTATCCTGGTTAAATGTCACATGCATTTTTCTCCCATGTTAAGAAAACAAAACCTGCATATTAATTTTTTTTAAGGGAGGCATAAAATGCAATAAGAAGGGAACATTGATTATTCTATTCATCTATAAACTACTTCAATAGACATATAAATAATACTGGAAAATGTAATGTAGCTTTAATTAACAGCAGAGCTCCCTCCATGTTGTAACAGTCTTGATAGATGAAACCTGCAGCAATCAATCTGATTGCTCTGAGAGCAGTTTAAGCTAATTCACAACAAAAGACATAAAGTTCTAAAGCCAGAATCTCGCACAATTTTTAGAAGTATTTTGTTATTTAAATTAAGACCTCTGTGTCACTGACCAAGTTTCTTAGTAGAGAAATTATAAGCAACTCTCTCTGTAAATGTAATCAGGAGCTGAGGTGTCCAAGAGTCCCATACACTCCTCAATGGCTGTTCCAAATATCAGAATAAAATGACAAACAACTGCCCATTCTAACTACAAAATGTTTATGGCTGAGTTGTCCAAACCTGTAGGTCAGTAAAGCAATCTACCTGCAAAATGTTTGCTATCGTGGCCTCAAAAGGCATAAATCTTAGGAAAGAGAAATGAGTGAATTTCACAGTGCTACCAGTTTCAAACAGAAAAAAATACTTTATCTAGAGGAAAAAATCAGTTTATTATACATTTCAGGACTATTTGTTGAAAGGAGGAAACTAGGATTAACATGTTTTATTTACTATGACAAATAAGAGAAACACGGGGCATTGCAAATTCAATGATTTATTGCTAACTTGCTATTCTTACCATTTATTTCTATGTCTGTGTATAAAGATGAACTGTATTTATAGATTCTACTTTACATGCATTATATGACATTAAAGAAAATATTTCCTTCTCTCAATTACTTCTCAGCCAAATGCCAGAAGATCAAACATATAAACTGAACGTGTCTGTCTTGACATCCAGATAAGATCGAGCTTTTGTACTTTACATTATCTTTAGCAGTGACTCAGGTGTGGTTCATTTTGCTCAATGCAATACCAAGCTATGCCCTTAAATCTATGACATTTTTAGAAGCCAAATATGTTCAATGTTACTCAGAAAAGTAATTTTTGGTCAATCTGTTTGCTTGAAAGTACATTAGAATTGGTCAAGATTTCCAAGATTACAGCAAAGATATTCATATTTATATTGATATGTTAGAAAAAAAAAAGACAAGTCTTTTTCACATCTATTCTGTATTTAGTAAAAAAAATCTGTTCAGCTGAGTGTTATGTTTATATACTTTGTGGACGTAAGGGTTTGAGTAGGTTTTTTGGGGTGGGTTGGTTGGGTTTTGTGTGGGTTTTTGTTTGTTTGTTTGTGTTTTGTTTTGTTTTGCTTTGGTTTGTTTTGGTTGGTTGGTTGGTTTGTTGTGGTTGATGTTGTTGTTTTGTGATCCCCATTACAACTGAGGCTAAATAAGATTATGCAACCACTCCAGATTACAACTGTGCAGGCACCACCACTGCAAAGCATGATGCACTCCCCAGGTATCCCTGTTCCTAGAGCTCCTCTCTTGCACACTCAGACGTCACCTGGGGTTCTCCCAGCAGTACCTGGCACAGATTTTATTTCACATGGCTTTTCTAGAGACTGAGCAGGTTATGCTGTGTGAATAAACCTGCTCCAAAAAATCCTTTATCTCCATCAGTACAGGAGTTTAGCTGGTAGTGTTGCCCAGAATAAGTCCTGCCCCAGTTCAGTTTTGGTGTAGCCTTAGATGGTGTGAGGCTTTTCCAGAAGTGGTTGGATGAATGGGAATTCCTGTATGGGAACTTGTGTAAATATTGTACTGAAAAAGCTAAACTAGACCCTTCCCCACTCCCCACATTATGGCCTTATATTGATAACAGTAATAGGAAACAGAAAGTGGTTTTTTTTTATTATTACTCCTTTTATCATTCACATTAATGCCATATCAACAGATCTGGTAGACCAAACTGTGATCATAATGGTTGTAAATCCTGCTTACTTTTAGCATAAGCTCTTCAAACGGCCTTGAAGAATGCAAGGTATTTTTTATAAAACAGAAGTCAGGTGCAGGAAAGAATAGCTTCCAGGCAGATGTTTAGGATTCAGATATCCCTAACTATTATACAAATCACCCTCAGGTATACAGCCTGGATATATCCCTTCTCCTACTATACTTGGCATCATTTTTATTGGCCAGGGAAAGTTTCCCTGACATAGTTTTGACAGTCCCACAATTAATTTATCTTCATTTCATTGTGTCCTTAATAACACTATGTAGGCACCAGATTTCAAGTCTTTCCAAGTGGAATGAAGCAGAAGTGAGCACACATCCCTAATAAATTGTTTATTGAATATTTATTTTTACTTGGGTGACATGGTGCTTGTGAATCCACTGGTGGTAAAGCCCATGCTTACATGCTACAGCACAACATTTATTGAAGCAGATATTCTTGCCAAATCTATATTGCATTTATAAATCTTCAAAACATGCCCTGGTAAATGTCACTTCTTCTTAAATGCTTGGCAGAGTCAATGACAAGTGATGCTGCCTTTGCCCTTGAAGAATTCATGGGTTTGGATCTGAATCCAAATTCTAAAAAGCAGTTCAGAAACACACGCATCATAAACACACATGCAAGATACCAGAGGCACTGAGGAAAGAAAGGAGAAGTTGCTCTAAATGCAAAAGTTCAATACAAACAGGAAAGTCTGTCTATGGCTTTTTAAGATTTTCATTGTAAGCTCTGAGAAATACACTACTTACAGCCCATTACCTTCTTTCCATTCTGCATTGGAATATTTTGCAGTGGTCATCCATACACTACCCAAAAGCAATCAGCTCATTTTGGTGTGGCTTTAGTACCTCATTAGACACCTCTTGAAATAAGTATATATAAACTAGGAATCCAAATATAGACTTACAATATCTAATTCTAAAAAAAAATTGTAGAAACTATCCTGGCATAACATCAGGCAATGCTATGTGCTGCATATTTGTGTTTCCTAAGTATGTATCCTTCATTTTCTGAATGGTAATTCTAATTTTTTTAGCTATATCTCCAACTTCTAAGAGAAACAAAATGCAAAAACTGAGCAATACAGTAAAAAAACATTCTATGTCCTCTAACTTCTTGCATGCTGCCAGTGAATTGTGGAACAGTCTGCTCAGTGTCAGTGGGATGCCCATCTCCAAAGAGTGGAGCTGCTCTGTTAGCAGCACAGTCCAGATTTGCTGTCATGCCTGACATGGCACAACCCAAATGCTTTTCCAAGGCAAGCACTGCAGTGTCCTCGTTTTCCATCTGGTTTTGTAACAGCAAAGGTTTAAAAGGGTATGGGGTAGTCTAGTCAGGGCTCTAAATTATACAGCAAATAGTATTCTTCAAGAGCATGTCAGCTGGCTTAGGCTAATGACATGTTTCTGTGGCAGAGCTGCAACTATATCATCTTTTTGCCCACGGTGGATTTCTCAGAGTTAGGGGAATTTCCCTGAGGAGAAATGCTGTCAGCACAGGGCAAGGAAAGAGACCAGATAAAGAGAATCCATGGAGATCCAGCAGAGAAAAGTCTCTCTCCTTCGGAGTTATAATCCCCACAGCACCTTATACCCTCTAGCCACACAGAGTCTCCCTCCTTTCATAGGAATCTTTTCTTCTGGGGAGAAACCAGATATGTGATTTTCCTGACTTGACCTACAGCTATCTTCAGGGCACCTTCCCCACTAGCCACAACCAGCATCTCTTTTATTTTCAGCAAAAACCTACATTTGTTTCACTCCCAAATGATGCTGAATGTGTTAATTAAACAGAAAATAATTGGCAGAGCTTGTCATAGAAATGACACTGTAATGATAGATGAGATCTTGGGGCAATATTAATTGATAAAATACAAAGTGAAATGGAAAAAAAAGATTGGTTCAAATCAAGCCCTTCTGCTTATTGGTAGAAGTTGTCAGAGCTAAAAAAAAAAATAGTCTCCATCTTTTGGAGCTGTCAGGCTTCTAATTGCTTCAGAATGGAAAACTGGCTTTGAAATGGCAGTAGTTCAATAGGAAACAACCCACAGCCTAGATGGTGATGATGAGCAAAAATGACTTCTCCAGCACGCATCCAGGAAAATGAAAGACAAAAAGATTACGAGATACTTTGCTACATTTTAAATAAGTTAAACAAAGCTCATTCCCTCTCCACCTCTCCCCAAAAAGGATAAATAACCTGCCTGCAATTTTACCCTATTCAGTAACATCCTTGGGGATGGTTATGTTCTAGTAGGTATGACAAGGTTTCTTGGGCTACATGAAACTTTAGAAAACGTGATTATTACAGCAATGCATTGTTTTATTCTAAATAAAAGATAAACCCATTGCTTTTACTATCTTGATTTGTGTTTGATGTCTGCACACAGTGATTTGTAAAACTTATAAAAATGCTTAGAGCACACACCACTTCTTGTTCTCTAATTCCTGTATGCTTTGTTAAATAGTTGTCTTAATGCAACAGCAACAGGATATTTTGGATCTTAATGGGAGAGATGGATTACATGGCAGCCACTAAATATTGGCAAAAGCATCACTCATTGTACAAAGTTTTCAAATGTGTAATGCAAAGAGTCTTTCATTTCATCCACCAATCCTGAAGATCTCTCAACTGATAAAAAGAAATATTCCAGCTCCCTGTTTGAAAATTACTGAAAGCCAGGTGTCAAGATGCTGGAAAGCTGCCCTTTCATCAGCTCTCTTTGGCTATGTGACAGTGAAGTGAGAACCTGTTGGAAGAAGGAAATGATTCTCTCTAAGTTCCTTCCCAGTCTGTGGCAGTGAATCCATACAAAAGTAACTGACAGCCTTGACTTGGAAGAATTTGGGGAAATATTTAATGTTCCCTAAGTGCAATGAAATAAGGGGTTAGAATGAAACAGGAGGGAAGAAACACAACCTGTTCGTGGATTACAATGAAATCTACGTCTGATACAATTTCCTATTACATAAGAATGTGTTTACTCATCTCATATTCTTCACAGTGCTCCCTGTATGTCCCTAAAAAAATGTTTAGGGTTGTATGACAGCAATGAAGTGTGACAGGTTCCTAATCTGCAAAACAACTGAAAAATGATATTTTTTTACAGAGGCAATCCCACATTTGCCTGCTGCCTGATTTAGAGTTTCCATCTGGGCAGTTGGCAGTCATTCCTTACAGTTCAAGCTACCTCGCAACACAGCACAGAGGCTTTGGGCAAACTCTGACTTAGATACTCAGTAAGGGAAGATTTTTCTCCCTAAAATCACTTCCATTTTCAGATATTTTAATCAAATGAACAGTAATTTCATTTCCTTTATTCCAAAACAGAAATGTGGAAAACCACTTGAAAGCTGAAATTATCGTCATCGGAAGTTTGTTGTATCCTAAATCCCTAGATAGAATTTGAAATAGACAGGTTTTGTCCATTCACTTGTTCTCTAGCCTTTCTTCATCTAGAAACAGATTTGATTAGGAGAGTTGAAAAAAGAAACAAAGAAATCTGCGTAATGAAGAGAAAAAGCCCTTATTCTAGAAATATTATTTCATTAGCGGCATTCTCTGAACATCACTGTTCTCTGCATTGCACGCAAAAAATATGGAGCTGCAGTTTCCTTCTTCTCTTCCTACTTCTGTTACCATGTTGTTAATTCCAACTGCGAAGTCACTGACCCTTGAAATGATTTTCACATGCCTGGAAAACACATGGCTTTTCCTTACCTTTATGTTTCCAGAACTGTTCCTTCAAAATTTAGTGTGCTCCCTAGAAAATACTAATTCACACAGGCAAATTAACAAATATCAAAACTTGGCCTTTGTTTTAGTCTTAGAGACCTAAAATCCTTAATGATGGAATTCTGAGTTCAGCTTGCATTATTCCTCACTAGAAACATAAAACCAGATTCAGCACATGTAACACTGCTGCAGCTTAAGCACAGCAAGATACACCCTGAACTTGCAAATCCCTTCCTCTTATTTGTACAAGCCAGGCTATAAAAACAGAGACCTCTAATGAATTTACTGAGAAATCCTCAGTAGAAGTAGCAATGGCAGACTTTGAGCTATAATATTTACGGCAACTGCAAAATTGTGCTTTCATCAGGGAAGGAACAAAACCTTTGTTAGTTTTGAAGCTTACATTTATATTCAGTATAAAAATTCAAAGTATCATTGCCTGTCACTATTAGGACACAGAGGTCAAATATGGCAAGTAAAAAAAAAGATTACATTCACAAGCTATACAAAAGAGAAAATAGGCTCAAATTGTATGAAGTGCAGTGACATTATTTAAATGTCTTTGTTAATCAGGGTCCTGACATAAGAGATGGTGCTGAGAAGAATTTGCTCTTCAGACTCTTCTCAGCATGGGTCAAATCTGCTTAATATTCCAAACGCTGAGTCTAGCTGAACTGTGTTACCCCTTTATGATCTCTCATCTATTTTTTCTCCTTTGAATTCAAGATGCACTGGTATTTTCAGTTTTCATCACTGCTAAAGGGCAGGCAAGTTATAGTATAAACAGTGAAGTTCCTTTCATGCCTTGTTTATAATGATTTATACATTATATAGCTGTTAGACCTGCAGAAATTTTTGTAGAAATTCAGAACACACACACAAAAAAAAGAAGTTTGGGAATGTTTACCTTATGTATTTTGGGGTTTTTTTCAGTTGCTCGATGGGAGACAAAGAATAGGACTATCTGCTGATTTACACTTGAGAAAATAGGAGTAATCTGGTTTCCTTCCTATAGAGCCACAAGAGCATGAAGCCCATGCAAAGAAAAGAACAGTGGGGCCCTCAGAGCATTTAAGATACAGATGCTGCTGTTTACTTATCTACACCAACATCCCACTTGAAGTACACCCATGAGGGCTATGAAGGATGTTTCAGGTGCTCAATTATCACTCTTACATGGAAGAACAGAAAATAAATAAAAAGACCAAAGTCAAGCAAGTGGTACATCTCAGCCAGTAAATTGGTTTCCCCATTCACCAGCACTGTTTGTGGGGAGAAAAAAGGATTCTTAAAAGACAAGTTAGCTCTTAAAAGACATGTTGGCCCCATACTGAGGAGGATGTGCTCTGCAATCACAGAAACAGGACTTTGTGTTCTTATGTCATTCCTTCTTCCCCCAGCACTTGTGTAGCTCCCCCAGCCATCCACAAGCTTCATCCCTGCCAGCTGCTTTCCCATCACCCAGGCTTGCTTCCGGAGGGCTCTGGAGGCCTTTTCTGTTTCCCTGCCAAAATAGTCAATCCATAAAAGACTTTCTCCCATTTCAAACAAGACATACAGCGCACTGAGGGGACATGAAAGAGCAGCTGGCCAGTTTATTATGATTTATTGGAAACATTATAGGATTGCCCAAAGGCCTTGGTCAGAGTCCAGTTGTGCTCAGAGCTGTTCCAGCCTGTCTGCAGCAGTGCAAAGCAGGAAGATAGATGAGGTTGCTTGAGACAAGACGAGATCCAGCCCACTGAGGACAAGTCTTTTCACAGTGGGATTTAGGAAGTGCATATTACCATAAAGACCAACTGCACAATCACTGAAGATTTTAATAGCCTGACCTAACTGCAAGATTTGAGAAAGTGCAATGACACAAATCAGACTGTCTGATAGGACCCTTTCAAGCATTCAGATAAATGAACTAAGTTTTCACATTACTGACCAACATTTGTTAAAAGCTGGTTTCCAAAATGTTCCTGTTCAGAATCAAAATCAATTCAGTACTAACCACTCACTTCCAAGAATGCCATATCCTGTATTACTGTATACTTTTTAAATTGCAGAGAGCGTGGGGAATGCCGCTTCAGCTTTGAACCAGTTTCACCAAACCAGTGTAGGTCACAAGGATCTCCATCCATGATGCAGAAAGACAGTGGCATATTGATCAGGTGGCTTGGATTAGACAACAGATTATTTTCCATGTTTCCAATAGGTTTAATATATATTTTATTATTTCTTGTCTGTGGCTCTGATCCCTGCTGTAGACATCAGCCCCAATGACAGCTTAGGGGCTATAATTAGAGCTTGGCAAGTTAGAAGACACCAAAAGTGTTGGAAAGGCTGAATATATTTTAGTACCTTCTTCCATGACCAGCACAGTTTGCAACAGCCAGGTGCTGTAGCTAAGGAAGGAAACCTTTCCTTCCTGGGAAGGAAAAGGGTGCCCAACACAGTCTATATGCAACATAATATAAATACACTGTGTTTTATTGGAGATCAGATACTTGCACTTCATTTATTTGAAAAGTCCTCAGAAGAACAATGTAAAATGTAAAAAATAGACCACAACA
The DNA here is from genome assembly GCA_027886175.1 of Phylloscopus collybita. NCBI lineage: Eukaryota > Metazoa > Chordata > Aves > Passeriformes > Phylloscopidae > Phylloscopus > Phylloscopus collybita. Next base: position 8,022,797 of record JAJNNQ010000002.1, read on the forward strand.
AGAAGAGGAAGATAACAGGAGGAATGATTTTGAAATAGAAAGAGGGAAAAAAGGTTTAAATGTATTTCTTTCTCTCCTTCTTACAATTTTCTTCATGGTGGTTTTACCTTTTTCAGGACCAGCTTCAGATGGGGAGTATTTAAGTATCAAAAAAGAACTCTTCCCTTCAGAGAACCAGTTTCACTAAATGTAATGTTGACAGGCACTGTACAGCTACGGTGTGTATTTGGGAAGACATAATAAATACGATCTGAAAAGGTCACATCTCACACAGGCACCTTTGACGACTCATGCAGACTCTCAAAATACAGCTCAGAAATAGATAAAGTAACACAGTCCTTCCCTCCAGCGCTCACAGTAAGTAGGGTTTCAAAACCACTTAAATTTCCTATTAAAAATCTCAATTCAGGAATATAACCCACTTTGATTTAACACATTCCTTGAAAGGTAGTTGTGCTCTTGTATTCCATGCTGCAGTCCAAGTTCAATATGGAATTATTTCTTTTCATAACAAAAAATAAAAATTACCATTTTCAAAAGAAGGAACAAATAGGCAGCAATATATTTATGACATCTTACTCCTTCTTGCTCACACCCTTTTGCCATTAAATATTTAAGAGATTAATTACACTTCAAATTATAGAAAAACAATAAAAGATCGCAGTGGTTTTAAACAAAAATCATGTCCAACTTGATTTCTGTTCTTTTTGCGTGGTTAGCTATTGGGATTGAAGGAGTTAATTTATTCCTGAGACAGACGACCTTAGATAAGCTTCCTGGTTATGTAGGCATGTCTGGGTTGCTAGGAGTTAAAACTATCAGCTTGCAAATGGAGCTATTTCAGATCCCAGGTGATCCAAAGAATAGGTCTCCTCCTGCACTAAATGATGCAGGGATTATGTGGAAAAAAAATAGTATGTGATCCTGTAATCTGACAATACACTGCAACACATAAGCAGAAAGATGCTAATTAAGGCAGTGTAGGGAATGCCAGAATTGCATCTGTCTACCTTCTGAACGCTTGATTTGCAGTCTCAGGAGGTTTTTTTAATATTATTTTTAATATTCACAACTATTGTGTGTAGCACACACAAAATATGACTCAGTACTGGGTAATAATGACACTGCTGGTGTGCAGCTCCTGCTTGTTAAGTGTCCTGGTATTTTTCTTATTCGGACATGGATATTTCAGTGGTTAATAATATAATACCTTCTGTATATCAGCTCACTCATGCATATGACCACTTGATTGCCACACATACACTGTTTAACCTAATTATCCTGAACACTGATGTCTCAAGAATTCTCTGTGCCTCCAAGATGTGCACTGTGGAAAACAGGCATTACTCTCTAAGCTATTTCTGAGCTTGGTCACAACACAGTAAACCTGTGCCACTTGGCTAAGCCAGATGCATCCTTGATAAACACTGCTGAACCACTGCCAGCAATGTTCTGTGCCCTGTGATATAGTTTGCATTAAAGCAAAGGCTAAAACATCTATAGAATAGGAAGAGCAGGAGCTTTGGGGGAAAGGGAATTGGTGCTGTGGAGTTTTTCTAATAATTTATACAAGCACAAGAAACACCACAAACTACTTAGTAAGTGGGGGGTGGGGGGGAATGTAGGCTTGAGTTTAGCTGACAATGAAAGTAATCAGAACCTGCCACACAGTATATAAAATATGTGTAAACATATAGTTGACTTTAATTTATTGGTGCTAAAGCTTCCACTGAATCAAACTGGAGTTCAGGGTGCTAAGCCCCCCTGTAAATCAGAAGCTTTGTGCACATGTGATTGTGGTCCCGGGCTGCCTGTTCAACAGGAAATCACTTTTATCATCACAGCGACTCCAGGAGAGAAGCCTATGACCAGAATGCCTTTCTTATCTTCTGAATCTCTGACTCTATGTAAACTATTTCTACAGGAAATAAATCTGTAAAGGTGGCATCAATTATTACAGTTTCAATGAAGGTATTGAATGGCAGGAGACACCATGCGTAACAGAAATGACTAATTTGAAAAAGGAATAATGTACATTTTTTAGATAAAGCTGAAGTAATTTTTTTTTAAATAATTTACCCAGGATATTTATTCTCTTTTCAACAAAGGAGATGACAGTATCCACACATGATAAAGATCTTCTGTCTTCCTCTTCTAGACAAAGGTAGAGACACAAGGATGGTTTTCATATTCAGGCCCATGACTTATTAGTTTTGCTACATTCCCAACTCTTGCCAAAAGCCTCAGCTTTCCCCTTTTCCTTAAAAATCAATGTAAAAATCCTTAATGTGTGATTCTGAACTGAGAAACCACACAGAGATTGACAATATATGTGTGCTTGCACAAGGGTTTAGATCACCAGAAATTAATAGCTTGTGTACAATTATGCTAAAACATCTTCATGTTTGCCTACATGATACATGATTGTTGGGTTTTACATGAAGCAAAACAACAAACTATCTGCTTTGTAATGTTTTGGGCTAGTACAAGATTTTGAGGAAAAAAACAACTATGGCAAAATTATTTTGTAGGAATGATCTGTTTTACACAGAATGCAGCAAAACTACTCCATGTGCTACATGCACTCCATTTAACACACATCCCAGAATCATCAGCAAAGTGGCTGAGAATGCAGGGCATTCTTTGCAAATGAGTAGCCAAAGTGACAGTACTGCTAATAACACAATGTCCTAGATTTATATAGTGCCTGCCACCCTCAAGGATGCTGGAATATCCCCTGCATGAGGAGTAGAAGTCACACAAACAGTCCAGTCACAAAAAGAGTCCACTCTCAAAAACCTGCATGAAATTTTCCACTCAGACAAAAAGGGAATCTCTCTGATCTCTCAAGACATGAAAGAGCAGCCCAAGTATAATTTCATACAACTCAGATTCCTCTCATGCCTGAGTCTTTTTCCTGCCTATATTTCTCTGCTTTAACTTTTCTTTCCCTCCAGTCAACTGTGAACATATATATGAAGATTAGATTTTTGGGAAGCACCTTCAACTCGATTCACTTCAGCTGAATCTTCAAATGCTCAGCCTCTTTGACTATCAGGCCATAAATATGAGAGAAGTAAATATCTGTACCCTGAAAACTCTCCTCTTCTCTCTTTGTGACAGCGCTGCTCATGGCTCCCCCAGGGACTGATTTATCCACAAGACTGGCATTTTAAATTCAACAATATGCGATTTATTTCATAGTCCTCAAAGATAACAAATACTCAGTTAAAAATTACTGAATCATTCATTTAATTCAGTATGCCTGAAAAATATCATTTTTATGGAAAGTAATAAATTGTAATTGCAAGTAATAAATACATAAGTAAAGAGAATGCCTGGACGTGCCTCAGAGAAAATACCTCATTCTGTAAATGAATGTCTTTAATTAATGACGGTTTCTAATTGTAACATATTATTTACAGAATTAACACTTTTTGTTTCTCTCTGTTAACCCCAATTTTAAAAGTTATTTCAGCTGTGAATGATGATACTCATTTCTCTGAATCCAGCCTTCCAGAAACAGCAGGAAGCAGTGTGAGGCCCTGGCTGCTCTTGCCCCTGCACGGAGCATTTTCAAGTGGGCACATAACTGGCTGTCTGGACTTATGCAAAGGCTGACATTCAGACCTTGGACTGTGAGGTGATATAGGGACTCCTGAACACCACACAATAAGCTAATGTGTCTATTAAAGCAGCAGCCAAAGTGGCACCAGTGTAATCCAGCTCAGCATCCTGCAGGTGCTGCAGTGACCATCCCTTGTCCGGTTGGCCCGGATGAAGCTGCAGTGTTGGACACATGCTGGAGCACTGGCCTTGTTGTAAGGACACAGGCACCCTTGCAGGACAATAAAAGCCTTTCCAAGCTCTCCCAAGGGGTCTCATTTGAAGGCCATATCCTGCTTAAGAGATGACAAAGCTTCATTTGTAGGGAGTAAGCTGCTCACACTGGTTGTTGCCACACGGCTTGTACAAAACAATAAATTATCGCATTTATCAGTGCTGGTGGCTGCTAGTTTGGTATTATCATTTATTACTGTGAGAGTCAAAATTAGAGCACATAATCATCTCAAAATTTACTGGTGATGATATTCTGTTGGTGTAGAATAATCCTCTGCACAGTTTATTTCCCAAGTTTGGCAATAATGATACTGACTCATTAAAAAAATAAAATAAATCTTGACTTTCATTTTTCATGAAGTATTATTCCGTGATTAAGGCTACTTTTGTTTTTTGTTTATTTATTTCTACTTTCCCATTTAAATTCATCTGGATACAGCTTCCAGCCTACTTCAGCCAAACATTGTCTTTCTCTACTAGGTTATAGAGGTAACCAATATCTTCAACACATTAAGGCCATTCTGAGCTGTAAACAAATTGTCTCTCTTTCCATGAGAAGGGCAGAACAGATGGAGCTTTAAATTCCTCACTATAAGCATTCTCTCAAAATTATTTTTCTTGCCCTTTTTTTTTTTTAACCTTCTCCAGTTTGTCAACATAATTTAAACAAATGTGGACACAAAACTGAAAAACATATTCCAGTAGTTGCCTAACACAACATATATAGACAAAATCACTTCCCTCTCCCTAAATCACTGGTTTAATCTGTGTATCCATGATCCACATTAGCCTTCTTTGCCCCAGCTCTCATAGAAAGCCCCAGTGAGCTGCTGGCCTGGTTTGACACCTTCCTCAACAGAACAGATATCCTCATTGCAACTGTCAGCCTCTGTTCTCTTTTTTTGGTTGGTTGGTTGGTTTTGTTTGTTTGTTTTGTTGTGGTTTTTGCTGTTTTTGTTTTTTGAATGGCCCAAATTCTCTAGTAGAATTCTCAATTACTGTTCACCATTGCAAGTCTATTAGTCATCTGGAAGTTTCTTTACTGGCAGCTAGAATATGTATATCTCCGATTTATTGACAAAATTGTGGATGAGAATTGAACCAACATCCATCCCTAAGGAATTTCACTGAAACTATCCTACTTAGGTGTCATTATTATTTTGAGAGTGGAAGGCATCATTCTATCCAAAAGAAGAGTATAAAGTCTAAACAATAGTAAAAAAATATGCAAAGCCAGTCTTTTCAAGGCATAGTAAACAACGGGCTTAATTATGTAGAAATGGGGAGGCTGTGTATGAAAATATCATTTGTGAATCAAAAACTGTCCTTAAATTCGGGAGGTTTTAAGCAGAAATCTTGTGATTTCCTCAATTCAATGTGCATAATGAGAACAAAAAATAATTCTGTACAAAAAAAATATGCAGGTTTATAGTCACTTGGACTACAAAGACAAGAATCAACAAAAAATTTCAAGTAACTGCAATACTTGTATGGTAGGCATAGTAAATAGAAATAAATTAATTCTCCATAAAAGTGACATTTTTTTCAACATGGGCTCTGTCAGGGATATAAATTCTTTCTGCCTCTCTCTGGGGTCCCCAGGCCCAAAATAGCATAAGATTAACTTTCATAACAGATTTTTATTTTGAGGAGGGGAAACAGGCAGAGCGAAAAATGTTGTTGTCACTGTGACAGAGGAACTCTGAAAACAAATATGGGTTCATGACAGAAAAAAAAAAATCAAAGTATTTACTATTTTTCAGATTACTAGGACTGCAGGATTCATGAAAGTACTGAAACATGAAGTCCATTCATTCCTCTGGAAGGAAAAAATGCAATTTACAGCAATACTAAAATATTTCTTGTAGAGAAAAGCTTCTAAGGGTATTCACGTTACCCTCCTGACTCCTCCTCTGTTCCTCCTCCTTTGCTCTCTGCTAACCTAGAGAGCTGGCCAAGGCAGCACATCTATGGGTGAAATTTGTAACATAATCAGTAAGATGTCACAAAGCTGAATATTTGATGCTGGCTTATTATTCCCATTGTGCTTCTGCAGGTTGAGTCTCCCTCCCCCCAGCCAGCTCTCTTCTCTGTCTTCCCCCTCCAGAGGCACAAACAATTTTAGCTCAAAAGCTGCATTACCTCTCATTTTATGAAATTTCTGCAAGGAATAACCTTTAACCCATACTTTGCCTCCTCCCCTTCCCTGCCAAAAGCTTTATTCATTCAATCCTTTTTCAACCTCAATTACTTCCCATTTAACAAATGGTTGGTGTAGCAGTGAAGCACTACAGTAAGAACAAAGGTTGGTGCTCCATTGCAATCTCTTCAGGGTAGAATTAAAGGCAAATTCTCTATCAGAGAAAGCCACCTCTCCTCGATTTTTCTGTCACCACATTATTATTATACAGCTTGTCTCTGAAAAGAAGGCTCTCAGGGTGTCATGAACTCTCAGAGAATTTCTAGTCTACAATTCCTTTCAGTAAAAAAAAGAATGCTCCAGAGAGAAAATAACCTTTGTGTAAGGAAAGGTTTGTTCTGCAATATTGTCTGAGCATTGGCTTTACAGGGGGAGAAATGAGTCTTTGCATTTGCATTACCAGAGCGTAGGAACTGGTCCAAAAGAATATGACTGTGCACAGCCTGAGCTGTGCTGCTCCCTTCCCTCTGTCTGAGGGATGGAGAGGCTTGAGCAGGGTTAGGCAGCACATGCAACCCCTCCTGTTGATACATGTCCACAGCAGAACACACACAGCTGAATTTGAAAAACAGGAATCCTTTTCACTTCAAATGATATTCTTTAATTACACAAAAAGACCATGTCGCTTTACATCCTTTTCCTGATCTCATTTGAAAGATAAGGAATGAATACATTCCTATTCCTTGTCCCTCCTAAATTGTTCTCTTAATTTTTTTTCTCCCCTGATTTTAAATACTTTAAATGCAGGCACAAATTCCTGCCTCTTGCAAGCATGTCTACAGCAGCTGTTTATGTCATCAACAGGACAGCAGCATCCTCATGGAGACAAATTAGTGATACTCCAAAAGAATCCTAAGGTGTCTTGTCTAAAAAAAATAAAGACAGCTTATAGCAAGTATCAGTCATACAAATACAAGTATACACAGCACAGATAGAAGTGAGAGATATTCTTTAAAAACAGAGGAAATCACGAGACAGAGTCTAAGCTGTGCAAATCATTAAACACTCTTTGAAATAAAAGGAACTCTGGTAATTAATTTCAGCCAAAGATCTGCCCCTGAGAAATAAAAACCACCTCTCAACCTGCTCACATCCTACTTTCCTGAGTTACTTTAATTATACAAAAATTTAAGGGGCTTATTATTTTTATTTCATATAACTTCATGTATTCCAGTGGTCATTTTAAAGTATTCTGGGTTTCTATTTTGTTTTAAAGTGAAAAGTTTTCTTCACCCAAATAAGAATAAGAACGTTGAAAGGTAGAAGGATGGTAAAATTGTTATTATACTATTTAGAGTCTATTAGAGTTAATAGAGTATATGACTTATAAATCCATAGGAAAAAGTAAACAACAGGAAAAGAAAATTAAATTTTGTAGTATTCAGATTCAGGTTGAAGCTCAACAAGAAGTGTGATCAAAATGGATCCTCCCTTGAGAGTTACAGATTACTGAAGACAGTAGCGCTTCATATGCTTTTCTTAATACTATTTACAAATTACATCCTTCTGGGAGTTGCAGAAAAAAAAATTATACTTCAAAGGCATGCAAGTGGGTTATTAGCTAAAGTTAATGGCTACCATTCCCACATATCTGAAAGATTCTTTTTCCCCCTGAAAGAAAAATAAAGCAAAGAAAAATGGCATCATGCTTGATGTTCTGCAAACATTTTAATAATACATAAGTCTGAGTTAGAAAGGAAAACAACTCAAAACCAAATCAATAAAGTCTGCAAAACTTAAAAATTTCAATTTAGCCTCCAGTTACTCTATGTCAGTGTTTACTGCACGTCGTACAATCTACTTCACGTACCTGCATGCCTAGGATATTCTTAGTGCTGTAAATCCTTTAGATGTATCCCAAATGCTAAGATGACGCTATTTAAATCTATGGAATAATAAACAATTAAAAAAATCCCACTACTGCTGTCATTCAGTGATACTTTAAAAATAGCACAGCTAAGCAGGTGGTGAGTAGTGATTACTGCACTAGCTGTCACCAACTGACTGCAGATTGTGCACACAGCACATCTATACCAAGATATCCAGTTATTTTTGTTACTCATCTTCTCCCTTCCTACTCATCAACTTTACCTAAATGTGTTTTTCAGCTGTAACATGCTGAGTTTTAAACTGTAGCCTCCTCAAGGCAGGGATTATCACTCTAAACTTGGCTGCTACCCCTAGAACGGGGCTTAGACTGTAAACTAAACTTTCAGCCTATGACATTGGTAATCACTCTATGGCATCTTCTGAGACAGATTGACCCTTAAGGGTAAATAGAGAAGTAAAGAGTTAAGTAGTTTCTGAAGAATTTTTGACAGTCATAAGTGCTGAAAAAAAACAAACTGGATTTGGTATGCAGTGAAAGGAGCAACCTGCAGGTTGTAAAATTTTAAGTTAATCATTTGTTAAATTACCATCTATTTTTAAAATTATTTCACGTTTGAGTGGGATGAAAGATGAAGATAGACATGAATTAAGTACACTGCAGTTACCTGCAGCATTTCACAATTCATTTCCAGAATATTTTGGGTCTTGTATTCTGTGGCTCTTTTTTATAAGTGGTTACTACACTTGGTCAGCTCATCATGACAGTCCTTCTCCACTATGATGCAGGAGAAATCATAAAAGGCTTTTAAAAGGAAAGAAAAAAGAGGGGGGGAAAAAAAGGAAAAAAAAGAAAAGGTTTTCAAAACCATTGTCAAAATGAGGGTCGAGAAATCAATTTGTAATTATCCGCCAACACATATCTAAAGGCTTTTCTGTGATAAGGGTGGTAATACATAGGGTTGTAATGTGAATTATTTCAAAGAATAAAGGACTGATTGTCTTCATGACCTATATAGCTTTTAGTGAGCTTTAAAACAAAATTACATTTTATACTTCTCATGAATGGTTTTCTCCCTCCTCTTTCTCCCTTTAAAAATGCAGGGGTTTTGTCCCATCTAGTAGGCTTTCAGCTTTAAATAGGACTTAGTTTCTTCCAATGTTGATATATTTCATTGCACTGAAAGTGAAGGCTCTGGATTTGCAAAAGAGCTGAAGCTTGCCCTGTACAAAGGCAATCCTTTCCAGTGTTTTAAAAGCAAATTAGAAACCATATGATCATGTTATTTTTACACAGATGCTCAGTGCTAAAAATCATTTTTCTTTCCTAGAAAACTTTTAGCATAAAAACATGATAAAATAAATATCTCACAAGCAAAACCATCAGTAAAAAGATCCTCTTAGGTAAAAAAAGGGGGAAAAAAAAGGTCAAACGAATGTGAGGGAAAAAATGCAGGGCTCAGTGCAACAAACTGAAGAAAAAGACAAAGTGCAACATCTTCAGAGTGTGAGGGCTGTATTCAGATTGCTGTCCTTAATCACCTCTGCTCCTGGGGCCTGCTGCCATCAGGGTAATTCCAGCTGTAGGAGACTCCAGGCTTGGCTTTGGACCAGCAGTACTCAATGTGCAGTGCAGTCCTGCAGATCCAAACCCCTGAGAGTTTCTGCAGGTGTCACCAGTTGCAACCTTCTTATGCAAAGTTACCCCACACAGATTCACTTGTGCCTATTGCCTGCTTGGAAACTGCTCTCCAGGAAGTTTCCATGGTAGGTTCAGTGTGTTATGAATTATGTTAAGAATATCAAACATCTAATGCAATGCATTTTGTAGAGGGTATATCTCTATAAAATCACTTAATTTTTTGAAAGGATGTTTGGTTTTGTTCCATTTGCTTTTCCAGAGATACAAAAATCCAATTATTACTTAAGTGTGCCAGTCTGAAAATTTTTTGAATCTTGGGAAATAAGAGCTCCCTGGGATGAATACCTACATCCCACTCTTATTAACACTAAGCCAGATTCTTAACTCAAGTACCTGCTGTTGTGCATGTTGGGATTCCTTTGCACTAATAGCTAGGTTCTATTTTGAAAATGTGATTATTTTCCTTACCAATCTACAACTCTTAAAACTGCCAAAATTCACAATTATGGATTTTCAACAACTGTTCTAAACAAAAAGAAAAGAAAAAAATCCATTTTGGTTATTTTTGTTTGGTTATTTTTCCTGCTAATTGACCAACATTTTTATAGTAACTACCAGGAAATATTACAGCATCTTCTCTGCTTTGAGTTCAGGCAAGGACCTCAGACAAAGAATTCCTTCCTTTTACATAGTTTTAATCTTTAGGAAAGGGTTTTCTAATCTATTAATGTGAGATCTTGTCATTACTGTATCTACTGATTTTTCCTGAGAGGCTTTTCTCATAATATCATTCCTGTTCTATTTTATAGTCTCTTCCTGCTTGTAACACAGCACAAAATTTATGCATTGACCCTGTATGTTCATACACTGCCTCGAATTTTAAGGCCATATTCAGAGGCCCCGCATGAGGCCTTTTAAATAATAAATAAAAACTACAGTGCCAAGGCATCCCTGCCAACTTTTCTGCAATTGGCAAGCACTGCTCATTTAATAACTTTACTTTCCACTAGAGAGTAAACCTGTCCCCATAAGCCATATGTCTTTTTCCAACATTTTTTTCACTTGAACCTAAATTCTAAAGGGACAGTAAAGTACATAATGTTACACCAACTTGCTGATATATTTTCTAATGCTGCAAGCAAGGTTATCCAGTCCTTCCTCAAGTTCCAAATAGTTTCTATTGGGTCAAAAAGAAGGTGAGGAGATTAAAACTTCTTGGTTTCTCCTTATTTCCCCCTCTAGTAAATTAATGTGTTAAAAACATCATAAAAGCACAGACTGGACAGTTCATTTAATCTTATGCAATATTACCCAAGAGACTCTGACCATTTCTCTTCTGCGTTACAACTCTTCAGGAAATGTTATCTCCTGAACACAAATAGGGACAGCTCAGAGGCTTTTCTAAGCCACCCCACAGAGAAGGGAAGATGTATATAATCAGCTGGCACCAACAGGAGGACACAGAATTACCTTCAGCACTTTATCCCTCTCCCTGTTGTTCAATCTGACCATGGCATCTGGTCTTTGAACCAGCCAAATGAGGCTGAAGAGACAAGTCCACAAAACTTCTCAAACAAACTTTGGAAACACAGAAGGAAAACTCACTGCATAGAAACTCACTGCACAGTTAATCAACTGTTATCTTTTAGGGGGAAAAATGCAAATGTAACATCATTAAAAAAAATGAAAACTTTTAATGAAAACAAGAATTACTCATACTGTTCCACAGAGGATAAAAGATCTCTCTTTGGATTCCACTCTAATCTAGTTTCAGGGTAATTGTTAAAATGTTTGAAATATCTTATCTCTCCCTCCTCCCTGTTTATATTCTTGACTTCTTTAACATACAGATTGCTTTTAATTTGGTTAGTTGGGATGTCAGTTCTGTATGAGGCTCTCATTTAAATTCCAGTTAAATGAGCATTTCTCAAGAAATAACCTTCTGTTTCTTTTTCTTTCCAACGCTTTCAGCCCAAAATGCCCACCCCAGTTCTCATGTAAAAGGAAATTTGTCTTCTCCTCATCCCATCTTGCAGGTTCCTTCCCACAGATGTTCAAGGGAGTGGGTGCTGTTCTCAGACCCAAATCCTCTGCTCATGGCATGATTCTCTTCAGAAAAGCCATCTGGCTCCAAATCATGGTGCTAGATCCTGGTGTACTTCTCCATTTCCCTAATTCTCAATGACATTTCTGTGCTAAGTAGCTCAGATTTTCTCTTGATAAGAAATGCTTATCCTGCAGAGTGAATCATATGGTCTTTTTGTAATTGTCAAGAATGTAACACAGTAAACTGCATACACTATAAGGATTTATCACTAAGGAAATCTACTGTATAGTCTTGTTCACTTCAGTTACTTTCTTGAAATTGTCACCCTCTGTGCCTTTGAATAGCCCTTTATTTTTGCATTATTTTTCTGACTGCCTTGAACCAGAGATCAGGGGAACTGAAACTTTTGTGTCCCAGCAAGACACCAGTGAAAGTTTCTCAACTTATCAACAATTTCCTCTAAGCACTCACCCCAGTGCACAGGAGAAACAATAAGGGCAGTGTAAACTACTTGAAAACATTTGTTCTTTTCTCTGGCTGTATCTGCCTCAGTAGGAAATGATCCCAACAATACAGAACAGAAAAATGTGTTAGGTCTGAAAATGCATCTTGTAGTTTGGGGTCAAAGCCTTTTTGGCTTTCTTTTCCTTCAATGAGATGCTGGGCAGCATGTGGTAGCTCAGCACGCTTGTCACTAACTTCTCACATCCAACTCTCCAGTTCATAGTAAGATCAGAGCTGAGGAACACTAAGGAAGATTCTATCACATGGATCATGGAGCAAGACCTGGTGTTCATGCCCTCTGTATACAAAAAAACCTCCTGGGCGCTGGCACTATGTTCAGTCTCTCTTCCATTTTTCCAGACCCTGAAGTACTGATTGGTAAAATGGCTACAACAAAGTTCATTCAGAAATGAAACTTTGAATGACAACAGAAGAAAACAGCTGATAATCACAAGAGAAGCCATAATAATTACCAACATTTGACTAAGACTCAAGGATGTAACAATACTTGAAGAATCCACTGATTCCAGTGTGATTGCAGAAAGGTAAACTGTCCAACCTCTGCTGCACACTCACAGTACAAAGCAATCCACATTATTCACAAAAATTACAAACTCACAGTGATTCAACCCACCATAATCCTACTTTTTTTTCCACTGAACAATTTAAAAGCAGAGTTTCTCTCCAAGTCCCATCTGAAGGTAAGAAATTTTATTCTCCTATGTTTTCCTTAATATTGACCTAAACCCAGTCACCCCCTCTGTAACTCAGTCTCTCTCAGTAATCCAGCCTGGCTCTCCACTGCACTGAAGTCACCATTAGCACACTGCAAAAGCTGAGGGAAGTTACAAGATCAGAGCTCACTCTGTGCTAAGATGATTGCAAGAATCCTTAGGAAGGAGAAAATAGCAAACACCTTTACTCAAGTGTCCTCTCACTTTTAACCTTCATCACTTCTCCCTTCTGCACTAAAATAGGTGTCTTTATGTATGTATCACTGCTGGCATCACCTAATGATTATTTAAAGCTTCAAATTCTTCCTCCTAATAACAATCCTAATAACATGTTTTGACAACTTGAACTCCATGACAATTATCCTTTGGGGAATCAAAAGAACATCCTATCATTAGCTGGGAACATAACCTTGCAGAAGTACAAAACCAGAACTGTCATCAATGTTGGGTTGGTTTTTTTTTTTCGAAACATCTGACTGAGATCTCAAATAGGGACTAACAGGAAGGACACTGTTCTGTTCACTGAACAAGTGCTGGTGACCTGCTCAATGGGTCTGACAGCACCACTGAGTATCTGGACTTTTGGAACATCACTACTACAATGCCTACCATGAGTTGTTACAGAGTCTTCTTAGATTCAGTCAATGGGGGAGAAACAATCTCTCGTTATGTATTTGTACCATGCTTGACACAAGGGGGTCCCATCTTCATGCTAAAATTAACACTATTTACATCAGTAGCTAAACCACTGACAGAAAAGGGGCTACAGCTTCCTTCTTCATCTAGTAAACACATCTTACTTGTTATGATTGTTGTATCTGCTCCATCTCAGTAGGAAAATTGATCAGACTGGGAAGAACCACTGTAAAACAACAGCTGATTTATGAATTATTTTCATTTTAAGTATCTTAGATTCTGAAACAACACTCTGGAATAACTGTTGCTTCAATGGGAATGGTGAAATCTTTTTACTGGTGAAAAATATCATCATAAGCGCATAGAATGGGTTGGTCTGGAAGGGACCTTTAAACATCATTGAGTCCCAATCCCCTGTTGTAAGCAGGGACACCTTCCACTAGACCAGGTTGCTCAAAGCCCCATCCAACCTGACCTTGACCACTGCCAGAGATGAGACTAAAGTGCTAAACTGCAGGGAGATATCTGAAAATTGTCACAGGAAGACATTCCTCCTGCTAATCGACAGCTGAGAGGAGCCACAGTGGTTCACAGCACCAACATTACTGCTGTCAGATACTGCCAGTAAGAGTAACTCAGATTATGCAAATAGCCCCAGGGACATGGCCCACACTCAGGTCACTGAAAATTTAACTGCACTGCATCAAATTTACCAGAAAATCACAAGGGCAATCACCAGATGATCACTGGCCATTACTAGAGCATGATCATTCTTTCTAATGACATCCCCAAGCCATACAGGATGTTATCTGTTTTGGTCAATTGCCAGACAAAATTGTTTAACCAATATTAATGCAATTTAGAGTTTAATGCTCCCTCACGCAAACGCTTTCTCTCTCCACTCCAACAATCAACAATCTCCTCTTTCCATCTCATTTGAAGCAGTAATTTTCTATCAGAGAGGTATACATACCTGGGGTGATTCCTCAGCTCTGCTGAAGGATATTTCAGCTTTAGGTCTGTAATATTCTTAATGAGACAATTCCATGTACTGAGAAAATATGTTGGAAAAGCAAAGCACAGAGCTTTATTGTACTGCTGTTGGTTTTGAACAGGTAACAGTGACTACTCAAAAGGAAGCATGATTAGAATGTTGTACTAGCTTAGAAGTTTACAGAGGCAGAGGTTCTGCTTAGAAAACATTCTGGGAAATAACCTCACAGCAACCTGCTTTCCTACTCCTTCATTTAGAAAGGAAAGCTGCACAAGAAGTCCTGGGATCTCCAGCCTGTCAGCTGAAAGACAGGAAATCCTGGCAATCCTTCAATTCACAAGAGCTGAAACTCCAAGGACTTTCAAGTAGGTGGTGCTTCTCAAACCTCTGGGAGTTCTAAAATAATGACTTATATGCAATTTATTTCGGAATTATCAAAGTTTCCCCCCGAGCATCAATCCATATGCCCCAAGACAATGCCTTTGAGATGTGAGGATTTCTCACAGATGAAAGTTTCCAATATTTGATTAGTTCTACTCTAAATCCATTGTCCTGCAATTTGCTCTGGCTCAGTACTGCTACGATGACATTCTTGGTTTTATTTATTCCAAGTTAGGATAAAAAAGTGGTACATTTTTTCCTCATTACTGAAAAATTAAGAAAACATACAAAATAATAGAATTATAACTTCCTTTCCAGTGCATCTCACTGTAAATGCATGGGTTACTTAAATACAACAGTTGCACAATTCGTTTGAGGAAAAATACTGTCAAAGACAATTTTAAACAATGACCAATATAAAGCTTAAACCTCTATCAGAATCTAACATTTCTCTGGATTTCTTCCCATACTTCCCATAGCCCTCAAAAATTTGTCTCATTTTAGCAAGTCAGCAGGAAACAGAACCACATACACTCATTTTTCTTAGATAACATTTTCTATTCTGAGCTTTCACCCTACCCCCATTTCACAGAATGTCAATTTCTTTTGGAATAATGTTTTCTAGGTTTGGGGTTCTAAGTTTGCTCCTTTTTGTTTCTTAAAAAGAATTTCAGAACCCTAATTGGCATTTCAAGAGAAAGTCAGAATCTCACCATTCCTTTTATAGGCATACTTCGTTCTTTGGAATGGCACTAAAAATGAAAGAACAAGGTCTGAAAATAGAAAATAAGCCAAAAAAATGATCCATCATACTACATTGTACTGAAAGCAATTTGGTTTTAGATTTGATCTTGCTAGTAATTCTTTGGGAAAAAAAAAGGCTGGCATTGAGCAGTTCTTTTATCTAACAATGCATCATCTTGCAAAGAAAGTCTGTGGAATGTTTCAACAAACTTATTTAGATATAGTTACTTTATTGCCATGCCCATGGGAGAAGAGCTTTATTCTCTGACAGAGATTTCTATAATTCAGTTTAAGGCACAGAGGCTCCCTCCTGCAAAATGACAAGCAGCTTCTGCTAGGATTTGATGTTCTCTGCTCAGACTGGAGTTATCCTGTGCCTTTCAGAAACAAGGTCTTGCTCAGTCCCAGTCATCTTAATCACCCGGAACTTTTCAGGTGAGGAAATAAATCTCTAGTTCTGAACTAAGACTGAAAAATAGTCACATTTTATATGTGTTCATGCAGTTAAAAACATTATTATACCAACATATGACATGACATCCATGCAGGCAGTGCCTGATTAAATGAATGGGATGTTTTACAGCTAATGTAATGTTGTGGTGCTGTGGTCCTTCCCTTCCTCTCCTGCTTAAGAAATAGCCACCAGTGGTGGTCATGCTGGCTGCATCTGGCTTGAGCTGGACTCTAGGAAGACAGAAAAAAACTAAAATAGCTGAAGGCCAAACATCTTACTTTGACAGCTGAGGGCTAGTTGAGCACACGCCAGCTGAAATACAGAATGGGAATATGACTGTAAATCAATCATCTTATTCCACAAACAGGGACAGCCCCGGGCCCACTGAGCTCGGCACAGCAGTGGCCTCCATGCCAGGATCTGCCCTTGAGTAGGGACACCTCTCAAGGCTACACATCGAAACTGAGAGAATGCTTATCACACCCGGGTACTCAGGACATGAATTGGAAAAAATAGTGCTGAGATTTCGGAATCTTAACTGATATAAAGGATTAATGTGCACATATAATCCTTTAGAATAAACCACTAACCAAGCCTGGGACTAAGTCTTGAACCAGCCACACATAGAGTTTAGAACCCAAGTGTGTCTTTTATGAGCCTCGTTACTCAATGGTAGGGTCTTCCTGGCAGTTTTGTTTGACCCTGTCCTCTGTGCAGTAAATAATCAATTGTGCTTTGCCATTGAATCTTGTTAAACCACTGTAGCATTTACTATCAAACTGTGTTAAATCACTGGTTTATAGTAACAAACTTACTGCTACTTCTACAAGTGAAGTGTGTCACTGCATCCATGACAATGTTCATTTGTTACTCTTTTTGTGAGGCCAATAATTTTTCCCACAATACATTTTTTTCCTTAAAATGTATTTATAAATAACTGGAGAAATAATGTATATTGTACAATCATTTATCTGAGACTACTTCGACAAAATTCATTTGTGTCCCTTAAAGCAGATTAGATGAATTACCATTTAGTGGTATTGATGATGGATGCAGTAAACAGTTTTAGGCCTGGGAATATAATCTATGACTCCTAAAGAATGTTAGTGGATCAAGGAGCTCATTTGCAGCATTTAGACAGCACTATCAGTCTATGCCATGCAAATGGAAGGAAAAAGGTTGTGTTTTGGGATGGAGAACTCTCTGTGAAAAGGAAAAGGGCTGTGGCTCTAATCACAGATTCTCCCTGGTGAACACTTCTGAACCACCATGGGCAGTGCAAAGGCTTGGATCAATTAGACAGCAATAACATTATAATCCTTGGAGACCTGAACAGACAAACACTTATCAATGACAAAACTTCTTTTTCATTACTCTAAAAAAAATAAAAAATACAAAACCTCATCTTTTCCTCTCAGTTTAATTTCTCCTAAGTCTACTAGGCAAAATTCCTGCTTGTGCACAGGGTGATACAAGAATAATTTCCACCTCATTTCCCATTTAAAGGGCATCCATGGGGAAGCACCCAATGATACCTTAATTATTTATAGCTGGAATGGCAAAAAAAGTTGGTTTAGAGTGCATCTAAACATTGCATTATCTACTCACTAGAGATGGAAGAAGAGGATTCCTTCAACCAAAGCACTGATTCACTAACTTTGAAAACACTCAATGCAACAGTTCATCATTCAGTCCTGGCCTTGTTCATGCACTGGCTTCTCCACCAAAACCAGCTGCAAAGATTTAGGTAGGGAGTTTTTCTGTGACTTGGACATATGGAGCTGGATGATAAATTTTAAAGCCTACAAAACTGCTAGTAAATAAGAGGCAAATAAATCTCTTGGGTGTAAATTCACTGTCACACTAAACGAAAAAAATCCTCAGAGAAGTACCAGAGAAAACATGCATATGGTGTGTTTGAAGACACTGGTCCAGGTTTATTGTGTACAGACTAAATTTTATCATAAGAGGTGAGATTCCAATGGTAAATTAGCAATAAACTCAAAATATTTCCTCTGTGAAAAGAGAAGAAAACCAGCAAACTGGATAAGGCTTTCACATTGTAAGATAGTTTAGAACAGGAAGTCAATACATGTAGGTCTCATTTAGAAATCTATTTAAGCAATAATACTCAACCCACTCTACTTCTAATGATCGATACAATGAAATCACTAGAAGCAAGCAAAGCTCTAGTAAATAAAAAAAAACACGGTAAGCAGAATGCTGATAACCTGAAAAATCAGATAGAAATTTAAGGTAAGGACTTTGCATTTATAACACCAAGAGAGTCTAAAATTGACCATAAGCAGCGTATCTACTCAATAAATGCACTACCACAAAGAGCTCCTTAAGTTGGCACTGTCAAAGCTATAAGGTGCACAAAACAAAGCACTGCAGATCTTAGCAGGGCTAATTAACCCAGGAGCAGCTCTATGCTGACACAGTTATACTGAACTCCATCCAACTCCATATATTGTCCAGTGGCTAACCAGGATGCAAAGACATAAAAGTATGCTCTACTTCTCTAACAAAGACAAAAACATCTCGGACATTTTAACTGACTTTTTCACATTACAATTTCTACCTGGATTCACTCCCTTGAAGTGACTAAGCATGTTCGAAGATGAACCTGGTGACCTGTTAATAAAAATACTGATGTACTCCTCTCTGTGGTAGTAAAGGAAAGGAAAATCAGGGATGAAATGGAGGAGGAGAAGAGATTTCATTTAGAATTTTCTGAGCTCGTCCCATCAACCTTGCAGCCCTATTGCAATCACAGTGAGATTTCATACAGCTGCCTGCATTTTCTCACCTGGCTCTTCCAAATGATGTGCAGGTGAGCCTGCCAATTAACCCTAAACTGAGGTTTAATTGAGAAGGGGATCAGATGCTTTGCAGCTCCCATTTTATCATATTTCCCTTTCCTGGTTAAAAGCAGAGTATGGCAATATCCTTTCTTTTATCTCTTTTATACTCTATTCTGCCAGTACCAGACTTGGACTTGTTTCTTCTCAAAGAACAAAACCTTAGCTAGAACTGCAATACGATTTTGTTACAAAAGCAACCAGTGAGGCCTTGGGAAGAAGCTTTGTTCATTAACTCCATTAACAGTTACAACTTCTTTGTAGAGCTCCACGATTGCCTTTTTGCCTGCAATAACCAGGTTAATGCCCTCAGTGCCAAATCCCTGGACCCCATCTAGAACCAGCAGCTTGTGTAATGCAGGCATCTCTCCTTAGACAGGTTTTGTTCTCTGATATTTGGTTTCTGTAGCAGAATCTTAAAGGACTTTAAAAGCAAAATCCATGTTGAGACTGTTCTGTAACAACCATGGAGATAGTATTAATTTTATTTCTAAATTTTTTAATAAAAATTATTCTATATTCAAAATAAAATTCACAGTTCCATTTAAAAATTTTATAGACATGGCTTCCCCTCAGTTTTTCCATACAGGGACTTTTACAGACTTTATCATGTATAGGTTTCTTTCAGAGCAGCACAATGTTCTTTACCACTTCCCTTTGGCAATGACAGGTCATTTTGAATGCTTGCCCATCCCTGCCTGGATCTGATGCTCTTGACACCAGACACACACATTTTAACAGAATTTCTAAAAGGGCTGTTTGAAAGACAGGGTAACCTGACAGTAAAAAAAAAAATGTTACTAAAAATCTTTCACAGTACCTTTCACATGAAAATCTGTTGTGTAGTCACATCGAAGCTATGCATACTGTTGGAGCTTCGGTAAAAATGAAAAACAGAAGAGGGAAAAAAAAGAAAAATCACTTGGGGGGAAGTTTACAGAAGCCTGGAGGATAACATTTATCTAAGAAAGCAATCTCATTTTTTGTTATTGAATGTGTTATTGTACATAATGTAAAATAGTTTTCAGTGAAAATATTTTGAAATAACAAATATGCTATTTGGTTTCACTTTAAATATATTTTAGTGCTACAAAAATGAAAGTAATAAAGCAATTTCTATGGATAACGTGGGAATGAAAAATAAGCTGTTAGCTGGACCTTCAAAATATTACTAAATCAAACAGTATTAAGCATAATTTTTATTACTGTTACCAACAACTTTTAGTATGAAAGCACTGGAAAATTATAGCACTTTTTTTTTTTTTTCAGCTGAGATTAATATGTTGCCCTCTGAGGGCTGGAATACAGTGCCTGCCTGATAGCATAAAACAAACCTGAACAGCTGATAAGGGCAATGATTAAATAAATATAATGGATTTTATATGGGTGTGGGAGGAATTCGGTAAAGAAAATTGTCCAAATTAAGTTTGTGTCAGTCACTGAAATTTATGTGCTGCCTCATGCAAAAGGTGCCTATCGTCTTTAAAACCCAGAGGGGATCAAGGCATTACACTCTGCAGCGGCATCTGTGTCTGAAACAGCACACTCCTCTTTAGAGCCACGCTGGATTATCAGTTTAATGTTAAATAGACTCAGAAAGAAGAAAAATGATAAAATGGAACAGCAGCAAGACAACTGCTTTGTATGTCGACTTCAGTTTATCACTGGTGGTCTCCATTCAAGAGTTGACTGAACTCAGCTTCAATAATTACCTCCTGCATTTTGATTGGTCTGACCTATTCAGAATTATATCAAAACTCCAACCCGCCAGAACAATTATATTTTCTTTTCCAAATTGAAGAAAAATAATAACCAAAGCCATTGAATCTCTTCCAATAAGTACAGGTGATTTTTAATATTCCATACCATTTGGGGATTTCTCCTTCTCCCCCCTCTTTATGAAATGAAATCATGACACTTTTTGGTTTTGACATATTGCTCAATACCTAACAAGAATCTCGCCAGAAAATAAATCCATAGTTGTTTTCATGACAGCAAATTACATGCCATAGTGTGACATTTAAATGTTGAATTTTAATAGCTTGTCAGCAGAAGTGAAATGCATTTAAAAAAATTAATATGTGAGAGAACAATGTGTCTGTCTATAAAATAATTCTGTTCATAGTAGACGTGAATGGTAAATACAGTGTCAAATGCACTACATTTCTCAAAGAACATCTTCATTTAGTGAGAAAGGAGCTATATGAATAGGGGTTAAATTTGCCTCTCCTGCTGCTGCACTGGATCTCTGCTGCAGTGATACAGGTCAGGAAACTCCTTCCAATATCCATTTCCAGGAGTCTCCACATGCAGGATAATTTCAGCGGAGGCAGTGAATGGTGAACTGGGCAGCTCTGGCAAGGGAGGGGTGTCACTCTCAGCTGTGACTGCCACACACTTTTTGCCTCTCTTTTTCCTTGGACGATATGTAGTTGACAACACTGATTTTCAGAGAGTAAATTCAAGAAATGATTGGCCAAAAGTATTCTAACCCCATTCAGTCCCATGCAAGTGTTTCCTCCTTGCTATTTATTTATTGTAAATATTTCCATTAATAAATTTTTCACTTGCTACTAATAAACACTTGTGTTATGGAAAATGTTGATATTTAACTTAAAAATAGTAGTCAGAAGAATTCCATTTTCATCCTGCATTTGCAATTATATAAATTTTGATTCCATTTCAGCTCTCTTACTTACATATGAGGTCCTTTAGAATCTTTGGATTATTTAATAATGGTCTACAAAGGAGCTGTGACAGGTGGTATGGACATCTTCACAGGTTAATATATGCCCTGAAATTAAGGAAAATCTGACAACATTGTGAAAAATCAGCTTCTTGATAACATGTGGGAAAATGAGAAAACAAAATTAACTGCTGAAAAATGGAAATTTGTATACATTGGTCAAAATAACCTTTAGCTATATTTTGCTGGGAACAAATTTAATTGTCTTCTGTCAGTGTGAAATAAATGGAAAGATTCACTATGCACAACTATGGACACAGGAGCACAGGAAGGCTGTTGCTAGTCCTAGAATATTGAAACATCTGAAACATCTGAATGGCCCCTACATGGCCACTACAACACTCTAAGCAGTGCTGGCCTGCTGATCTAAAACCAAACAAGGAACAGATTCAACACCAGACAATGAGAATGGCTAAAGAAATAGAAAAAAAAAGCTGAAGCCTTTATTCCTTAAGGTTCATATCACACCTCCAAGGAAATACCAACTCCATCCAAGTATTCTCTGCTGCTCTGTCCTGCAATTCTGTCCCATTCTCCTTAAGTCACACCACAATCTGTATTTCTTACCTTTATTTACCCTTCTCATTCTTCTAAAATGTTCTTTGCCTTTCAGGTGTTCCTCTGCATCTTGTGGCTGGTTTCAAAATATCTGTATCACCCAGCCAAACACCTCAAGGAAACCCTCTGTAGGGGTATTCACTTAGGAGCTCTCCTTGAGCCAGCCACCAAATGTATACACTGAATGTATTTCAGACCTTGGCTTTTTGTTCAAATTCAAAACTTAATGAACAACTGAGCTGAACAAATGCAATGGGCAGGCAATGGTCATCTTTGCAATTCTATGTTTAAAACACACACACACACACACAAAAAAAAATCATCATGTCAGGTAAATAAATAATTGAGAGGAATTCGCTGATACCTGACTTGATGATTCTGTTAGGGGACTAACACAGGATATCTGTTTGAGTAAATACAAAGGTATTCAAGGTTCTACCAAACAGGAACAAGATACTTCCTTTGTATAACAGGAGACACCTGCCCTGCAGCCACTTACCACAGCAAGGGGAATTGCTCAAATTATAGAATCTACAGAACCTCCAAAGTCTCCTTCACACATCTTGTTTTCTCACCTCCCTGGACAAGCAAAGTACACAGATTTATGTGAACCAGTGCATTTATCTGATCAATTTACAACTTGCATTTTTATTCCATGTAAAGAATTCCATGTACAGAAAGTTGTTTGGTTTTTTTCCCCCTAACACTTAAACAGAGACATTCCTTTTTTCCCCAGAAAGATTCATATGACTTCTGCCAGACTGCCAACATTAGAGGCTAAAACCTCACCCACAAAATAACCAGTGCAGGGGAAATAGCAAAGCTCCTTCAATGCCTTGACAGTATGTCCCCACCTAGGGGCACATCACCTCAACTCCTGTGCCTGTTCCCCGTATTTTAGAAGAAAGGCTGCCATGTCAGAAACTTTGGCTGATTTTTATCAAGTACCTCAGCTATTATAATAATCATATTATCCCTTTCTCCAAAGCATACCTCACTCAGAGATCTTAACTGTAACTTCCTTCATACTGCCCAAATTATATGATAATAAGGAAATCCAGATTACCTGTAGTAAATCTAAGCCTGTTTACCCAGAAATAAAAGAGTTGTATTCATACCTAGCATCACCCTAACACACTTTTTCTTCTGATAGATGTTGACACTCATGCTTTATGATGATAACTTCTTTTGAGTTGGTTTCAAGGTGTATTTTTAAAGGAGACAAGCACCAATCTGTTTTATTCTTTAACTTTTATCTTTTCTATTTGTGGGTAACACCCTGAAGTTTTGTGCTCAGACTATATAACCCTGTCTCCCTTCAGGTCTACAGGCGTCACTTGTACTGCTGGCATTGAAAAGCCAGTTAAAAAAAAAGGTGGCACTAAAATCATATCCATTGCATGGCAGTGAAATTAAATGCCTTTAATCAGTCAAGCTTCTTTAGAACAGATGAAATGAGATTTAAATTAGATTTAGGATTTGCAATTAAAAATATTTTGGTCTGTCAATCAAGCCTCAGCCAATTAGTTAGCAACATATATATTTTATTTCTAGAAAACATGTGCAAACATGTTTCAAAACCAGGCAAATCAAAGCTCTCTATACTGCCAGTTTTCTAACTGAAAAGAAGACTTTTAAAACCATTCCCAATATCTATACACTGAATTTTCACAAATACTCAGGCTGGAGACCATATTACACAAGTCACAATGTACAGAGGTTCCTGGAAAAGCCTGATATTTTAAGAGTACAACTATCAAGCAGGACTGCTGAAAGCAACATTGTCTAATTAAGCAGCAGCGATCTGACAGAAATGTCTTCACTATGGCTTCAGCCTCCAACGTTTCGAGAACCTCACGTGGAAGGGTAACATAAATACAGGCAGCTCCACAGTGAGGATGAAGGGTTGTCAATACAGTGACATTAGCATGCACTTTTGATTTTCTCCAACTAAACACTTAGTTTAATAAATTGAAACCATTTTACTGCTCTAAGTGGTAATATCAAGATATCGGATGAAGGGAATCCATAACAGAATGGTAATGAGGCTGAGGTATTGAATTTCCACCATTAAAATCCCCAGATAAGTTCTCAGTTTTCTGGACTTTTGATGGAAGGAAAAATCAGCCAGAAACCCCAGGTATAGCCTACTGATTTCCTATCACCAATCACTTGGAAAGTACAGAAGTGATTGAACTGAGAAAAATGCCTTTGTATGTAGCAGACTTTAGGTACCTAATATTCTTGCCTAAAGTTGTATGTTCAAGTCTTGACAGAATGAATTGTGCATACAAAGACATATCACCCTTTCCTCGTCCCTGTAGGGCTCCTGCCAAAGCAAAATTACTGTCCATATGCCAACCCACATTGTTCCAGAGTTTCCATGTGCTGCACTGATGCTCTTTAGGGTCTGGCTGTTGTCTCTGAAGTTGTAGGTTCTCCAGAATCTGCCTGTACTGAGCCTATTCTGTAGCAAACAACACAAAGCCTGCCAGAGGAACTTCTAAGACTATGACAATACTGCAGAGTTTGCTTAAAAGAGTTAAAATTCTGTTATTTGGAATGTATTACTTTAATTTCTCACTCACCATTTTTCATTTAAAAAAACCCCAAAGCTGCCTAATTGAAACCAAAACATGTTTGCTTTGCTTTTTGCAATTGTGTTCGCCACAGGAATCAAAGACCTATAAAGATATGGATGCTAAATAAGTAATTATAACCTTAACCTTAAAGATGAAAAGGACTACAAAAAAAGCTGTTCTTAGGACCAATCCAACCTCAATTTAAATCAGTAAGCCTGCATTCTGTACTGCCTTCTTGAACTCAGAGGTCTTATATTTGATGGCAGGCAGCTTTTTTCTATAATTTTTCCCACTGTTTTTACTACATTGTTTTTTAAATAGTCTTTCCTTTACCCTTCCTTTTTATATTTAACACAGATTTTTTTTTTTCATGCAGGAGAAGAAAATATCCTTACTGTAACAATCAATATAATTATCCCATTATCCTACACTTTGGTATTTACATTCCTCTCCAGAATTAATTCAAGTAACCTTTGCTGCAGTTATCAACAGCTCTTACATCAAAGTGGAAGAAAGACACCTTACTTATTTATTTTCAAATCAGATCTGTGTTCCCCAGTGGTGAAACTGGAGAACAGAGTAAGTTCTTCATCACATTTTGGAAGGTGTTTTGACCTGCATGTTATTGCCAGTGCTGTGAGTGTCAGTGCACAGGTGACAAAAATAGCAGCAATATCTTTTTATTGATACTGTATTCACTTTATCCCCCGATGTTAAATTTACAGCTCTCCCTAGAGAACTGATATCACATTCACATCCCCAGCATTCCAGCTGTATGAGGATCCCTCTAGAGCCAATATCAATCACACCATATGTTGGCCTGAAAAGCAGATAGTGCAGACAGGTCACCTTACCCTCTGACCTGGAGAATTAGAGTTTAATTAGGAACACAGGCTCCACCTCCTTTGCTTTCAATTGTGTGACAGCACAAAAGAGGTTATAAATATTATAAATATTCAGAAATTATCACTTTTACCTACTCTGCTTTCCCCTCACCCAGCACCCCCCCCCCCACTGCAATTCTTCTGATACTGATTCTTTTAGCAGTACAGAGAGATTTTTGTTCTGTCCCAAAGCTGTATCTCCTCTAGCTTTTGATCCAACAGCAGTGTCCATCTCCCAGAAAGCACTAGGTCACTTGTAAATGCCTTTTTAAAGTCAATTCTGTTTTATAATGCCCAAGGCAAACAGCTATCAAAGCAGCTTTCTCTACCTCTGTCCCATTATGCTAAAACCAGCTTGGTGAGAATGGAAGGCTTAAACTTCACATAATCTCAGCAAGCACACAGCAAAAAAAGATGAACTCAAAGAACACTAAAGGGTTCAGATCCCTGTGTCACTACTGATTTCCTGTAAAATGTCAGCTAATCACAAAGGTCCGTGACCAAAAACATATTTAAGCATCTTATGTAGGTAGGAGACTTGCTACTGAAATCAATGGAAATACAAATATTTACATATCTCTGTGAACCTGACCCTTTAGTCCTTCCATGTCCCATCTGTGAAATAAGGATAACATTAATTCTTAATCTACTAGAGATAGAGAACACAAACACTGAAAATTAAAAGGTGCTCAGATTTTACTATAATATATATTAAAAAAACCCCAACAAAACAAAACAACAAAAAAAAGCCAACAAAACAACAACCAAACAAAAAAAACATTTTAAATGGGGGAAAGCCTTAAAATTGGGGAAAGTGGGGATAAATATGCTCAATGATCTGTTATCCTTTAGTGCAAACTTTCTAAATACAAAGGAAAGATTCTAACTTCACTTGTGCTTTTATCTTATTGCTGCCTTACTGGAATATGCTGCCCTGATTCCCCCGCAGAGGCTGGCAGTATATGATACAGCAGATGCTGAACCTTTTAAGTCTTTGACAGTTAAGGTTTTTTTCATAAATTGTAACATTAAGCCCAAACACTCTGCTTCATGTTTATGCTGCCTCATTTAGATGAACCTGCTTCTTCACCAGGAACACAGAAGCAAAATAGTCAAACTAATTCAGTTCTGCATTATTTGCCTGGCAACATGTTTTTATGAGATCCTGGAACATTTTTGACATCTCTGAGAATAAGGGAAAGAGACCCTTAACACTCCTCCTCAGCACAAATGTCTCCCATCCAGATGTGCCTGCTCTGCTGTGGACAGCATCAAATGAATTGATGTCACCCTCTCTATGACTTCTCCAAGCAGAAGGGAGGCAGAGCACACCCCCAGCAAGCCTTGCTCACATGTGGGCTCTTCTTCAAAAATTAATTGGGCAAAAAACCTGATGAAAACACTTTGAGAAGAGCACCAGTTAACAATTTATGCTTACTACAGGTAGCCAACTTTATAGGAAGTGGGGAACCAGAAAAGTGTCCTAAAAGGGCACCTTGTCAAAATAACACCCCTTAGCAATGACCACAAAGAGAATTTAGGTAAGGGAGACACAATTAGCCCAGATCCTAAATGATTGGGGGACAGCATCTGGAGTACGCTGGCACACTTCTTCTGTCAGGTTCACAACACTGCTTTTCTTCTACTCTAAGGTTTTCAAAAATTTCATCCTAAACATCAGCCTTGTCACTAATTTCATAAAGAAAGAAAAAATATGGAAAACAAAAAAAATCCCATTTTTTTGGTGTAGTAAAAAATAATTTTTCTTTCCTTGCGTAATGAAAAATCACTACAGAACATTTAAGATGGAGCTCAATCCCAGAGACAGCAATGGAAACTGGGGCCAACAGCAGTGTTTCAATGCAGCCAGAATTTGATACTAATTAACAGCAATGTAAGAAATTAAAGGGTAAATGGACCTATTAGATTATCTAGTAAGTATACTGTTCATAAAGAAACAGCTTTTCTAACATTCAAATGATGCATCATATGGCACAGTCACTCTGAATCCCAAAGCTGTCCATCCTTAGAGGCTGCAGAGTTTCTTAGTGAAAAATAAGCCAAGACACAGATTTCAAGGCAGATGGAATGCAGCTTCCAGGAACTTAGTTTGCAAAAGATTAAGGGGCAAATAATTGGGTCCTTTCCACAGCTGGATCACAGTTAATCTTGGGCTGCCAAAACAGGATTTGGACTGGGTCCACAGCAGATTCAGTTTTGGTCTTAACTTTCCTGTACTTTTCCACATCATCATCATCATTTCAGTGAAATCAATTCATCTCTTTCCCTGCCCAATCGAGAAGGTGCTGGTGTTTTCCTTTCCATTAAAAGCACAAACATATGATGCATGAAAAATTCATAATGAGAATCAGTGATGATACAGCCAAAGGAAGGATCCAGAAGATACAGTGGATATAGCTATGTGATATCCCAAAAAATGATGTTGGGACAGTGATTCAATGTCGATTCCTGTGAAAACCTAAAGCAGGTCTTCTATGAAACATGCTCCTACTGTGCATATTACCACTTACAAACCCTCAAGAAACTGGTTAGTTTAATTAAGAAAATCAATCTTCACTCCTGATAGGAATAAAAAACCCACATTAGTTTAAAAATAGTAGATCCAGGTTTCATTTACGTCATACTGCAGTAATTACAATTAAGGAGAAAGTGTCCTCTGGTGTAGAAGGTGAAGGAGTGGCTCTCCCTGGGCTTTGGCACCAGTGCAGCTTGTCTTTGGAAGTGTAGAACTTCTTCCAGCTGTGATTCTACTTTAGAATAATTTAGGCTCCTTTGAGGGATGCCAAGAGGTTGTTCCAGTGAACTCTGGAAGCCCTGGCCAAAAGAGGAAACTATTAACTATTTTAGAAGTTATATTAATGAAAAACAGAACAGCCATCCCAAAAATGGGCTGCATCACTTTCTTGAGAGGTGTTGAGAAGCAATATGAACAATAAGGACTTTTTGCTTGAGAAAAGACAGTATTCCAAAGAAAATGTCACTAATATTCAGAGACTGAATTTCAGGGACTGACTATCACTGCTCTATAAAACACTTTAAAGGGAACCCTGTGCTGACAAGATGTAACTATTGCTCATCTTTCCTCTTATTTCATCACATCATGGCTGCTTTCCTCTAACAGCAGCCTTTATGCTGTTTAGCTTCTATGTATTACAAGCAGTTTTTCCTTAACAAAGTACAAGAATTACAAAGTCCCTAAAAAACCTGAGTTTCAGAAGTTATTCAAGGGAAAAGCTTATTCTATACTTGTTCAGTGTCTTACACTTCTTCACTCTACCCCAAAGTATCTGCTACCAATCACTGTCAGAAGAGGATATTCAGCTGGATGAATCACCTGAGTGAGCTAACACTGCACTTCATCATTTACCAGCCCAGAGCAATGGGTTTTTACACTTATCCAGACTTGTTAGCTAGCTAAACCAGACAATTGCTTCTGGACTTTTTATTTCAATCTGCAGAAATATGTCAGCAGACTTAATGGCTTAACAGGGAAGGGCAGGACAAATGTAAATATTTGTTTACATGTTTACATTTGTTTACAAAACCCTAATGGTGTTTCATTGCCATGGGGTAATGTCAATAAAAAGTTATTTCAGACTCATCCAAAATAAATAAATAAATAAATAAATAAATAAATAAATAAATAATGAAGCCAGCTACACGATGGAACTGTGCTTTTTGCATCTTCCAGGTATCATCTGACAAAGACTTTCCCCAGCTTTGCCAAGACATAAAAACAAATTGGATTCCATTCTGAAACCCATAGGGAAGCCAAACAGCAATCAGTCACTCAAGGAACTCAAAGACTCCCTTTGGAGAACCCTATTACATGTCAAGTTCACAATGCTCAATATTAGAAATGCTGGGTGAAACGCTGGACAATTGAAGGAAACAGCCAAAGGTTCAGAGACTCTTCATCTTTAACTTGTAAACAACACAAATAGATACAGAGGTTAATGAAAATGATTACTGAGGTTGACAATGTAATTTTCACAGTCTTAAAGCTACGACTTGCAAGATAATTCCTGGCACATAGAGCCAAGTAACCTTAACTGGTGTGTTGGAATGTGCACATGGAGCTCTCTCACTGTGCATGGCCCAGCTACAGCAAACCTACTGGAAAAGTGAAGCTTCCCCCCAACATACAGCAGCCTACAAATGTACATGCACTCTGCAGTGATTGACTTTTTATTGCCTAACTAACTCAATAAAACAAAGCTGAGCAATTCCACAGCCTTGAAATGAAGGATGTACTGTAATTTGATATAAAGTTCCTTAAATCTCATATTTATAGGAGCTGCAGTAGGCATTTCAGGAGTTGTAAAGAATGTCAATATCACTTGTGCAACAACAGACCATGCTTAATATGACAACTAAATCTAGAAATACTGAAGTTAAATCCATTAATCAGCGCCATAGCAAAGCAGGTAAGGAGACTGATTATTGATTATTCTCTATATATCTGTGATTCAACCCCAGATGAGTAATTTTTCTCTCAAAAATAGACACAGACACCTGATGAATCCTCCACAGATTGAAAGAGCACTTGTAAAATATAAGATTCATTATTCAGAGTATAGCATAACACAGCATAGCATAACCAGGAAGGAAATGCTAAGTCCACACTACAATTCATAACAGGGATAATAGCCTCGGGATATTTTTTCTCCATCTCAGAACTGGTGGCACTACTCTCAGGTTTCCTGCATTTTGTTTAAATTCTACTTTGTAGGACTCAAAGTCCTGCAGTGACAAAATCAATACGCATGCTCCACCTGCTGCTCGCTCTTCATTGCACCACTGAAGTTGTAGCATCTGTGCAGAGTGATGGATGTTTGGGAAGCTCCTATAAAAGGTTATAAGTGCTCTGACTCAAATGAAAGGTTTCACTGGGTTTCTGATATCATTCATACCTGATTTTTATATCTGGAATTACCTGTAAAAGCATCTTATCAACTTACCTAATATATTTTCATAGGACACAGAGTCGCATAGCCAGACCTTTTAGTGGATATATTGGGAAATTATTTATGCAGGAGAAAATTTTGAAAGAGAAATTATTAAAAAAATAAACAAACTGTAAAAATCAATAAAACAATACCTGTGAAAAATAGATAAAGAGAAGCCACTTCTATCTTGTTCTTGATGCAAACATGTCTATACCACTACGTCATTGGAATCATAATAGCAAAAAGCCATATGGAGTTAATAATACTCTGCTTTGCAGAGAAAAACATCATTGCAATTCTTCAAAAAGTTACTTATTAAATGAAGAGCTTGTTGGCCTAAGGCTCAGCCATCCAGGAAGGAAACCAAGAGACTTAATTCTGGCCCTTTGATCTCTCAAGCCCTAGGTGGTCACACCATTGCTAAACTGAGTTGGGAACAGGCCGTTCACCCAACCCTTCCAATGCCCTAGCACAGACATGTTTCTTTCAGGCACATTTTGATTCCAGCATCCTCGGCTTGAACTTCTGAGTATTTTTCTCCTATTTTTCTTGAATCCTTGGAAAAGAAAATTAAAATAAAGAGGAACATCTTAAAATACTCCTGTATGACAAAAGTAGAAAATCAGTCATTTCCTTCTTAGCATCACCCACCCTCAGCTGCATCTTGCTCAGTGAAACATGAGCATGGAGGTGAAAGTGTCTAAAATGGCAGGTTTTATTATAAAAATTGATGCTTTCCATACCCTTAGCAAAGAATGACTAACACAGAAACAGAGAAAGGTGCCATATTTTTAAATTATTGAAATAAATACTAAATAAAGACATTCCAGACCCCCTTTCTTTTTAAGAGGGAAAATACTGCAGTTTGACTATTTCAACAGATCTGCTTGTACAGCATTTATGTGAAAATTATAAAGATAAAATAGCTTTTTCTCACCACAAAAAATAATATTACAAACATAATCACTAAAATATGAAAGACATGCAAACAGGTACATCTTGCCCCTAGTTAAAAAAAAAAAAAAAAAAAAAAAAAAAAAAAAAAAAAAGAGTGGTGAAGTACAAAAATAAGTGAAATTATAAGATCACAAGAATGTTCTCAAGGCTAAAAGCAGAACTCCTTCCAGTGAAGATCAGTTCATACCATCAGTTGTCAGGCAAGGACCTGAACCATGATCTGTCCAACTGAAGTTCAGGAAAAACCCAGCATCTATTCAAGCATAAGTTGAACAAAGAAGTTCATGCCAAAATAACACAGCAGGATTAGAAATTGCCTGAGCCCCTGCTATTCAACAAAGGTCAGAATTTGAGCACTGATTAGTTTATGCTGCTACATGGATAACTGATGAGTGCCCAGAGGATTCCAGAAAGATAATTAAAAGGTTGCAAGAGCAAGGGCCAGAGCAAACTGCAGCAAAGTTGTTTTTTTTTTTTTTTTTTTTTGGTTTTTTTTTTTTTGGTTTTTTTTGTTTTTTTGTTTTTTTGTTTTTTTGTTTTTGGTTTTTTTTGGTGGTTTTTTTTGGTGGTTTCTTTTTTTTTTTTTTTTTTTTGGTTTTTTTTTTTTTTTAGTGACCCTGGCACTGGGAATTTGAAATAATAAATAATTTCTCAGGTTCTGTTCAGTCTGAACAGGACTACTAAAGCTGCATCCAGAAGCTACTTATCCTTAGAGTAAAACACATCTAAACACCTTTCCACAGGGCCTGGAACATGGCTGAACTTAAATACTGCACTCAGTGAGACACAAAGGACCAAATTTATGTGACTAAATGAAAGGCAGAGGTAGCCAGCCAGGGACTGCCCAGTCAATGGACAGACAAAGCAATATTGTCAGTGAAATCAAAGATATGATTCACTTCATCCTGCAAGGTTCTCAATTTACACCCTTTTAGGCACACTAAAAGTGCCTTTTTCTCTACTGTTTATAAAAGAGCCCCAGGAGAGAGAGGCTGCAGAGGCCTGTGTGTGTGACCTGGGACTGTTCACCCCATGGGAGCTCACAGTGTGGGTTCAGCAGCTGCAGAGTCAAGCCAGGGTGGCAAAGTGCTTCAAGAACCATCTTGGAAGTCACTTCCAGGGAAAATGGAATGGGATGTGATGGGAGGAGTGGGATGGGAAATGAGGAGGTGGAAGATTAAACAGTTTTGTAAATTTACAACTCCTTAGCTATTTATATTGAGTCAAGCTGGCCCCCAGAGAGCAAATGTAAGCCTGCTTTCAACAGAATTGCAAAGAGCAATTGAAATAACATCTCCATCCATTTAACATCTCCTGGAATTACCAGAATGTGGGTCACCTGTCTACACATTGAGCAAACTGGCTTAAGGGAGATCCACTTCCTTAGCTGGAAATAGTAGGCTTTGTGCTACAGCTTTCTGTGACACTTCAGCTGCTGGCCTAAGAGTAAGACATGAATGTCATGTCTTGCCAAAGTTCAAAGGAAAATAATTAGTCACAAGGAACCTGGGATGAGATGAAGGATTACAGAAGGAAAGTAAAGACCAGGCCAACAGAGAGAGCGGCAAAGTCACGTGAAAGAAATAACAAAGAGATATCTGCACATCTTGTTCAGTCCCCGTAACCTGGGGTGAAAATAAGGGTGGATTTTACAAACAATGAACCACCAGCCTTAGAACCAAGGTTTGTATGTTGACACTTTTTTATATATTAATTTTCACACTGAAGGAATGTCTTTGATACACCCCAGAACAATGCCAGTAATGCTTTACTGTCAATGCTAGGCTGAACTTTCAAATACTTTTTTTAGCATAATGCAGGAAGGAAATCTGTTGTTTCCTAAAGGAGATGAAGGCAGCAGTAAAGATGAAACAATAAAATTATACAGGAATATTTCAGCAGAACAGGTAAGTGACCAATTTAATCTAAAATCATATCAAAACATGAAGCGGGATTGCTTATATACTAAGTGCTAAAGTTGAGCACTTAATTAGACTGTCAAATCTGAGAGGACCAGAAGCAGATTAAACTTTGGGTACTTATACACAGTGATCAGACACTGCAGAGCAAAGGAAAGATTAGATGATCACAACTAATCTAAGTTTTAATTAAAATTTAAAAGCACATAGGTTTTCCACTGCCCACAAGGGAGAAAAAGCAGAGTTAGAACAAGATGGGTTCAAGAGTATTTTTCTCATTTCTGAATTGAATTTGGTATCCACTCTTTCTAAGGTTATTCTTAGCTAAAAGAAAATTCTCTCAGTTTAAGTAACTGCCACTG
This sequence comes from Phylloscopus collybita, assembly GCA_027886175.1. Lineage (NCBI taxonomy): Eukaryota > Metazoa > Chordata > Aves > Passeriformes > Phylloscopidae > Phylloscopus > Phylloscopus collybita. The sequence continues at coordinate 8,056,642 of JAJNNQ010000002.1, forward strand.
AGGATCACATTCCATTTTCATTTATTGACTGGTGGAATTATCTCACAGGTTAATAAGATGGGTAGTAAGAAGTTTCCTGAGTTGATGAACATTTTAATTTTAAACTTAAATTTAGTGTCTTGACTTTTGAGCACTGACTGCCCTCTGCTCAAGCCTGCAGGCAATGTCAGAACAAAGTTCACTTTGATGGAAGAAAAGTGAAGAATAGTGTATCATTGTCTCTCCCACATATATGCAAAAATGCTAATGCCCAGTCTTGCAGTTTTCATTGAAGATTGTTGGTGATGTCAGAGCCATCATAACCCAAAACACAAAATAATGTATTTTCCTTTTTATGTAGGGCTGATTGACTTATTTATTATGATTTAACAGGGTGGAGAGTTTAACCCTTCTTCTATTTAGAAATTGTTTGAAATTAATTTCTAACTTCTGTAGAAGTATTTACTACCAATAAATATTAAGGGTTAAGGTGAATTATTTTTAACTTTATGAATTTTTTAATCTCTATTTCTTTCTCTAGAAAAGAGCAGCCTGGCCTAAGCCACATAGAACTGACCTTACCAAATACTTTTAGTGCATGATGATACTCATTACAGTTAGGATATATAGAGAGCTTTTTCTGAAATGAGGATAAATATAATCAGTTTATCAAGTTAGAAATGTATGGGTGATGAGTATCAAATACATTTGAAGACTAAATATTATCATTTAAAGAGCAACTGCCCAAGCCTTTAGAACCTGCCTTTTACACTGCAGATCAAATGAGAAGCCTGGAATTTCAGAGAGAGTAGATCTTTATCATGGAGACTTGTAAATAGAAAAGGTATGTGAGTGAACAAAATAACTGACCTTTTGACCATGTAGAATTTTGAATTAGGTTTTACACTGTTTTGCAGTATTGGCTGGTATTAAATCCTTCCAGCATCTTGAATGTGACTATGAGCTGAATGCCTGCTAAAATCTAATAACTATAACAGTAATGAAAAGGTCAATGTTTAACACTATAATGAACATCAGTAACTGTAACATTATCAGAAGTGAACATAGTTCAGTTAGAATTTACTGGAAAGACTTGAAACTCATCAGCAATTAGAAAAAGCTGAGCTGGAATGCTAAAGTCTTTTCATTTCATCACTCTCTCTACTGAAGAAGGGATCAAGGGACATTTGAAGAACTCAACACAGCTTTCTAGGAACGTATCAAAGAACAAGAGGATGCTCACACAGGAATTTTAGCTCTTCAAAAGAGCCACATAAAAATAAAAAGAACAAAAAAGTTAAGTTTCTGAAACATCACAGACTCAGGAGTCTTACACTTTCTCTCCCAGTCAGAGGTTTTGCATTGTTGAGTAGCTCACAGATAGAATAAGGAAACGAAAATCAATTATCTTACCATGTTAAAGAAATATGAGAATACAGCATGTGAGGAAAACCTCACAAACCTTAAAATGGGGTAAAGAACAAAATGTAGTTTAATAGCTATATGCATGACATATGCTAAATCAAGCAGGAAGAACATTCAATGCCTTCCTAAAAGACTGGAAATTATTTAGCTAAAAATGTAGTGCAGGTCCATGCAATGTTTAATTAGAAACCAGACAACAATAGGAATAAAGAATAAAAATGGGATGAAACTCCTTTTTTTGCCATTTTAACACTTGAAGAAGCTGTAAAAGAAAAACTGAGCAATGGAATACTGGAGAGATACTAAAATTTTATTATCGTGAACTGCTTTGTCTACCCATGTATAGGCAAAACAAAACAGAAGGTGAAGCTTGAAATGTAGTGAGTATATCCTAAGAATCAGCATGAAAAAAAGCAAAAGTAGAATTGAAAAAAAAATTAACATTACTCAGCCTTTTCAAGAAAATGTTATGTAATGTAATGTTAACTGTAATGTCAGTAATGTTAACTGACTGCTACGTTTGTCAGAAACACTCTGCCACAGCCATGAGGTAAAGAATCAGAACACTTTCAGTGGAAAATAAGAAGCCACCAACATATTTTATGTGAGTGTATATATATATTTACTTTTTCTACAGAGAAAGAAGAAAAAACTTTAGCGGGAATTCACACTTGTTACTAAAACAAAGTAAAGCTTCAATCTGATCATGATTGTGTGAGGGACAAAATCTACCCACTAAAGTTTTGTATTAATAAATTAAATAATGATTTTGATAACTAAGCTTAAAAGTTTCAGAATTTAGAGTACCTATTAAAAAACTAAAAAAAAATATGTCAAACACTGGGTGTCATTAAGAGTTGTTATCTTAAAAGAACACAAGGCCGTGCAGATAGAGATTAGAACTATAGATAAGGATATGCAATGAATATAGAAAAAGAAAAGGAAAATATTCCCTAGTAATAAACAAGTCAAGAAGAAAGCATTGGTAGTGCAATGATAAAAATAACAGTCTTATGTAGGATATGTAAATAGGCTATAATTACAGATTAATTGTACAAAATGGCATAATTAGTCTGGGTATGCTATATTGTTATTCACAGTTTCCAAAAGTGGTGTTATTAGAGAACAGAGCAGCTAAAGAAGTAATGTCATGCTTGAATTGAGACTTGCTGACATTCCAAGTGTGGGAACAACTGATAATAAACTGCAATTTGATTGATGCGTTTTCAAGTGTGTTTTAAAAACATCTCATGAACCTATATCACTTCAAGGCTGGTGTCTGCCCAGCCCAGTGGTCCTGTGGAAGGAGTTAATTTTTTTAAATTACCTAAGAGGGTAAGAATGAAGTTCAGAGCTCCTGTGACATCAACAGGGGAGCACATTCATGAACAAATACAAAGACTTTCAGCAGCTGAGCTGCTGCTCAACCCAATGCTGAGAACCATCCAGAGGATGCCAGCTGAACTTCCTCAGGGAAGTCCAAAAGGAAAAAGAAGGGGTATCTGAAGCTTCTTCCAGAAGGAAGCAACAAAGACAGACCTCAATTTTCAAAGATCAGAAAAAGAACAAATTGCAGAAGAGCCAACACAGACGTGGGACAGACATCTATTAATGCAAAGGTTAAAATCCACAGACCTGCTAAACAAAGTAAACAAGGCAGGAATTTAGCAGCAGCCTTAGATATTTACATTACATTATCACTAATTTCCAAGTTTCCATTGGAAAAAGAGCTGTAAAGTCACCTGGCCACTTTTTGATATAATTGTCACTCCTACTTGATACAAACAGGAAACAAAGGAGATACGCAGACCTTTTCTCCTTTGTACCAAGCATATTAGTTATTGTATTATATAAAAACTCTGATTGGTCATTCTTTTTAAACAAGAGGATATGGTGCTATTGTGATGACATATATGTTTTCCAAAAAAAGAAAAATTCAAATGATGCAAAATCAAAAGTCTTTATATAGTGCTGTTGTGCATGCAGATAAAATACCATATACCATATAAAATATCAAAAAAGCGTTCCTCTGAACTTTTTAATATCTTTCCCAGGATACATGGAATCTGTTTCACTCCTATAATAATATTTTTTAAATTCCAATGCAATCTTCATAAATACCCATTTCCTGAAAAGAATATTTTTCACAAATATATTATATGGTATCTGACAAGTCAGTGCCATGTCAGATTATATCTGATAAGCAGAGCAGCTATACAAAGAATCAAACATAAAAAAAAAATAATCTGTTTTTGGTTCTGTGCTGTGTAACACATGGGTGTTCAAAACAGGATCTGCTGCTCTATAAATAAATCTTTTTGCCTTTTCTGAAACACATTCTTTTCTGAACTTCCATTTCTGTCTTTAAAGACCAAAAATGTCAGTGGTGCTTCAGCACTTAACAAAAGCAGGAAATTTTTGCAACCTTTTTAGCACGTTTTTCTCCATTGAGCCAAAAAGTTAAGGCAGCGTGACAGCGATACCAGGAGAAGGTAAATATGTCCAGTCCCAGCTGAGTTCCTCTGGTGTAGCTCTTCATGGGCCTTATGCTTCAATTCCTGGCTTCAGCACCCATCGAGGAGAAGAATTTGCTCCATAGACAGATGCCTGGAGCAGGATGATGCCCAGGAAATCAGATGTAAGCACACTGCTCTCTGCCAAAAAAGAGTTTGCCTTCATTTATATCAATATTTCAATTTAAAGAAAAACCTGCTCTCTCCTACCTCTCAGGGTTTCAGCTTTCTGTATTCTTCTATAATGATGTGATAATCACCTCACAAATATGTGCAAGAACTGCATTATTCCTTTTAAGTTTATTTCAAAACTGAGCTTATAAAGGCCTACTTTCAACACTTACTTTCAACACTTGGAGTAAAAAATTATACTTTTTTCTTGAAAAATTGTCCTGACTGAAAGAAATATTTAGCAACCCTTTTGCAATTCACAAGCTACATGTGACAAGTCACATTCATTTCAATTTTCAAGTTAACTGATTGTAAATCATTTCAGTTTTTTAAACAAGTTTGCTGTAAGAGTATGAAATTATTTCTACCAAAGTTATATTAATCACCTTACACTTAACTGGTTTGAATTAATTTAAGACAGATATTTTTTCTCCCTGTCAAGAGCTTCCCATGCTGCAAAGAAAGCAAATAAGAGGGGAAAAGTACTATTTTTTTCAAATAGTCTGTAAATATGTTGCCTATTTCCACAGCTTATTAATCTCTCCAGAATTTCTTGCTTACTTAAGCTACATGAATTTAAAAGCACATCCCACTCTTTTTTTCTGTTCTCTTAATATTACTGTTGATATCTGAATATCTTAAGCAGGACTTTCTTCATAAGAGAGTGAAATAAACTGCTTTCTTTGAAACTATCATTTTGAGCAAGGTGTTATTGCAAAAATTAAGTAGTAGCAAGGATATTGAGTAATTATTTAGGAATGACTCCTGCTCACTTAAAAATAAACAAATATATATATAACTGATCTCTTTTTCAGTCACTCTGCACATTTCCTGCAGGAAAGTGAAAACAGAGGTAATTCAGTTATGTTTCGAGTGAAACAGAAAACAGAAGCTGAAATACTGGTTATTAGTCTAACATATTTTGTTTCTAATAACACAGCAACCTGTCAAGCAGTGCTAAAAACAGTGTCCACAGGACATGGAGCAAACACAAAAACATGACTTCCAGCTCAGGAGAACCACATGACACCAAGGACATATTGCTGAGAAGATACGAATGCTGCAAAATACTTCTCTGGGCTTGGAATCTTATTTATTACATTTTTTTCCCTAGAGCATGCAGTGCCCCCTCTCAGAGGCAGAATCCTAAGTCAGATGGGCATTTGTTGTGACCCTGAGCAAATCCTCTTGTCCTGATGTTTTTAAGGAAGTGTGTCCTTCAGCCTCCACCTCTGAGCTCCTCTGTCAGGGGATGCTCACTGCTGTGGCAGCTGCACATAAACTGAGTTAGTACCACGTTATCATGGTACTATTTCTAACCACTGGTACTATTTCTAATCCCATGAAACACACATAAATGCCTCTTGGAGCATGCAAGTTGAAAAATGCTACTGTTCTCATTTATTATTGCTTATGGTGGTATTTCAAGTACTATTTATGCTTCATGTTTGAGTTATGATGTCCCATGCTTTGTTCTCCTATCTCATCTTTCAGGGTTCTGATTTACAGGTCAATAATCAATGTGGAACTGTTTCCACCACCTTGTTAAGAACTTTATTTTAGTGAATACTTTGGCTCTACAATATAAATGTGACTATTGTAGGGACAAGAAGAAAACAAACAAACAAAAAGTAATAAATGTAATACACTTCAGTAAAACAAAACAAAACCAAAACCCAAAAAAACCCCAAAAAACCAGGAAAAAATATTTTCTACATTTTAGCTCAAACCAGGAAACGCACAAATGATTTATCATTCTTGTATTCTCCAAAAAGTATCTTCTTCCAAGTTAGACAAGAGGATGCAGAAGACCAAACACAGGGATAAGTATCTCCCTTTCTTTCAGGCACCAGCCCCTCTACACTGATACTTCCTTCACTTCCCTTTTCAAACGATTCAGACCCATCTACATGGCATCCTTTTGACTGTCCTGTTTATCAGACAATGAAAAATGTTTCAATTCCTCATAAATTATTATGAATTATAATATAAAGTACCATCACCTTCAGAAAGTGATTTGTCATGTTTCAGAAACAGTGAGAAGGGTTTTTCCCATATAGACAGTCCATTTATAAACACTGAACCTTCAGAAAATCTTCATAAGGTTTTGACTGACTCAAGGACAGTGTGAGCAAAAATGACACGAGCAAGGGTATTTGAATGCTAACAGATCAGTTCTGTGTAGGGAACTATCTAATATTCCAAGGCATTCATTTCTATCATCAATCTACCCAGGGGATAGTACAGATAGACAAAGATAGACTCAATGTGTAAAGAAGACATAAAACTGTATCATTATGAAATCTGAATTCAATTTTAGTCAAAGTCCTTTATTAAACAGATTATCATCAGGTGTGTCACTCATCTAAGCCTCTGTCTTATCCTTCCTCATTGTAGTAAACATTTTGAGTTGGCAGTCACAAATTCTATTTGCTATTCACATCACATTGTCCTTTGTTTTATACATCGCACCACACACTCTTCCATTTGGGCCATGATTCAAACATAGGCACCACAATCAGCAAAGAGGGATGAAAAAGTGTATGTTTTACAAGGTTTTCTATTGATTTGATTTTTTTTTTTAATCTGATGGAAATAGACTTCAACAGATTCTTGTCAGGGTTGGGGAGGGAAAGGAAGATCTTAGTAATTCTGCAAGGATACATCAGAAAGGAAACAAAATAGCCAAACCATGTCACATTAGAAAATTAAATAAATAAGAACCTAGAAGACCACTCAAGTTAATTACCCTCAGAATATCTCATCCTTAACTGTATATACATCTAACAAAAATCGAAAGGGTTCAACATAGGCATTACTAAAATTTTCACTAATCATGAGACCTACTGTACAGTCTTTCAAGGAACATTGTCCTGCTGTTTACAGAAAGTAGGGAATAGATGCTGTCCCCTATCCTTTCCAGGGAACATGAGCACTACCAAGTTGAGCTAGACAGACAAGGACATGACAAGAATGGGGTATCACACAAATAAAGGAAATAAGACCTCTGAAAAAAATTAAGCCCTTTCTGGTGGTTGCCTGAAATATTTGTGGGTTTTGACAATGTTTTGTCTATCTTTACTGCAGGAATGGTTATCCCATTTTGCACACCATCTGCAGGAGAACAGCATTAACTATGCAAGTGACCATTACAGGCAGAAGACATGACCTGAGGGCTGGATGTTTTACACCTGATAGCACCAGAAAGCAGCAGAGTCTTGTCTGACCAACCTTAATCCATCAGTTTGATAGTATTGATTCTACTCTCTCTGTATTTCTGTCCCCACTAAACAAAATTTGCAAGATACTAAGAGTAAAAAGAAAAAGTGGTTATATCATATCAATGATTTGAGCAAGAGCATTCCAGAATTCTCTTATGTTTCATAGATATATTTAAGATTCCCTTCATTGAGATACCTTGAGACCACAAAAAGAGCTTGCAAAAGTTTTGTATCAGTTCAAATACACACATTTGTGTATGCACCTCTGAATGCCACAAGTAAAGCAGATAAAAGCAAAAGTCCTTTATTTCCACCATGGTTTCAAACTGTGTTTTCCTTGTCATTTTCTTGCTATAAAAAAGTATGACACAAGATCAAATTTCAGTGTTCAAGTTTCCTTAAAAGAAGCATACTATGGTTTCCTGCAACAAAATGAGTTAAATCCAGGGAAGTGGGTTGTGGATAACAAAGGTCCTAGGATGGGTTGTTTTATTGATCAGAGGAGCACTTAAAAAGAGAGGCCACATAAATTCCATTGAACTAACCAAAATCTTATGGTTAGCAGGGAGCTGGAGGCAGGTGAGCATCCTTTGAGATGGCCTGGTGTATCCCACCCCCCTCTGAATGTTCCCTTCACAGGGACATCAGTCTCCTGCAGGTCTCTGACCTCTGACAACCTCATAGGAAAAGCTTTACATAGGACACCTGACCTATATTCATGTAAATAGGTCAGGTGCCTGTTGATGTGTGCATGATCACTTTAGCTATTAATTTAGGTGACTTAATGAGAGAATGTGTCCTCTCCTCCTTCTTCATTACATTCAAGCAGAGCCCAGACGCACGGTTTTTTTCACTCATACAGTGTTGCCCTGACAACAGAGTATTTTCATAACTTTGCTTGCATTACTTAGCCTTTAGAAAATGACAAGTGAAAGAGCCACAAGTACTATTCACATGTAACTGTTAATCAGGCAGGAGCTACTACAATCAAGTTTTGCTGAGTTTGTCTCATTTGGATGGGCTGCTGGACAGCAAATAAATCCCTGGGAAATTTTTAAATGTTCTAAATGAGTGTCCAAACTAGAAGTCTGGACTCTAAGCAGAGTCCCAAACTTCTGAGAAACCAATTTTTTCTCATGATTAAACTAGCATCATGCTAATAAAATGTTTCTACTTTGTCATTGAGATTGTGACTGGAAAATATTTAGGTACAAACACCCACACAGATTATGCAATTACATCATTAAAAGTTAAACATTCCAACAATATTCCTGGAACAATTTGGATTAGAAAAATATCTCGGTCCAGTGACTGCCTCCAAGAGATGTTTATTTCATGTATTAGTATCTGAAAAGTTTGTTCACCTTACTGGCTTTCCCTTTATTCAAGTTTTGTTTTGTTAGTTCAAGTTATGCCATTCAAAAGCTAGAAAATCCTTTCTGGCTTTGGAAAGAGCAGAGAGATTAACATTGGAAAGGTGAACAAAAATTAAAAGCAAAAGACCAGCTGCAGCTGGTAATGAAACCAGAGCAGTTTTTTTATCTGAATTCATTAGAAAGTTCAGAACTGTTTCCAGCTAACTGGAAGTTTTGTGTTTTCTGCCCATGCACCTTAAAATATGCTGTGGTGCAAAAGACAAACTTTTTTTCTTTCCTGCTGATTTATTTATGTAACACCAGCATTCATAGATGCTAACATTTTCTAGTACAGTGTCAGTCACAGACATCTGCCACACAGGGAGGAAACACTTCTCCTGGAATTGCTTCCCCAGGTCCTCCTAGCAGATTCAGTGAATCCAAAGGCTTTTTACTTTTATGAAGTCTAAACCAGCAAGGCTGAAACATAGATGTGTTCAAAACCATCCGGAGACATCACCTCAGAGGGAGCACAAATAATTGTAACACCCAGTGCATCTAACCCCGCTCTAGAGTTTTGACTGTACCTCTGTGTGAGAGCTGCTCCAGGATGATCCTCAGGTGCTGCAGAACAGGGGCTGAAATGTCATATTTATAGATGTCTATTACTGGCACTCGCTGACATCTCCCAAATATTCCATCTGCAGGAAAGAGAAGAAAGAAAAGGGAAAATACACATTTCGTTTTCTGAGAGGAAGAAGGGCATGATGAGATGCGCATTTCCAATGTATCCTAATTATACACTGAAGGAACCTTTTAAAAGACACTTTAAAAAGTTATCAAAGGACCACTGAAGTCATGAGACAGGACATTTTCTATCAAAATAAATAAATACTGGAAAGAATATTAGTTGGAGGAATATCTTATTGTATGAGATAGGCATACAGTTTATTTTATAAAGTATTTTCAGACTTCTGCTTCCCAAATCTTTAGATGTAAGACTTCTTTACTGACAATTCAGTGAGAGAAAACCTTAATGTTCAATGCCTTAATGTTCAATGTGTTGGGGATGAAAAGTGCAGCATCCAGAAATATAAATATTAATTTGCAGAAACTATGTGGATTTGCTGAAACATATTTAATGCAGGAGCTGTGTGTTAGGCATTGGTAAATGAGAACTGAATCCATAATGGCTAGTAAAGGCTCATTTCAAGAAGTACCCTCTAATGAATGCAATAAAAGAAAGCTCCTCACAGAACAATGAGATATTAATGTGGCCTAATTTATTTAGCTCCATTCCATTTGTCTGAAATGACAGACTCTTCTCATCAATGTCTTTTCAAATCACACCTTCTAATTAATTTAGCTTCTTATTAGTCTTTATTTAGAGAATTGTTCATTTTGAGGCAAGCTTCCTGTGTATGTGTGGGAGGAACAGGGAGTTCAAACATTCAAATTACCTTTCTCCCTTTCATACAAAAGCCTAATTCAGAGTCTAGGTGCTTCACATACAATCTGACCATCTGCAATTCTGGGTCTCTGAGAAAGAAAGTGGTTTCATTTATTGTTCAAAATAGTTCTCTTCTATATAGTGATCCAAAGGAAGCAATTTAAATGCAACAAGTTTAATTAGCAAAATATTCTACTGCAATCCTAGTTTTAACAGAGTAATTACTTCTGCTCTGATACTACATCTATGCTCCAAAAGGAGAACTACATCAGATGAGCAGAAAATAAGGGTAAGCATTAATTTGCAAATGTCCATTACTTTCTGTGCTACTTCACAGAGCTAAAAGACTACAAATGGGAACTACTGGCCCAGCTGTTCACTAAACACAAATAATGGCATAAAAGAAAATAAACCAAACCAGGATGCAGAAAAAGGGCATTATTAGCCCTCACTGTTAAACACAAATACCTCATTGAAATTAGCCAACTTTTTCTTTCTTCGCCTTTCCAATCCTCCTGTCACTTACAACTGCCAAATTAAGTTAATTCAAATTAAAACCCTACATCTGAATCTAATTTTGCTATCGGAAACTAGGTTTAATTTGGAAACCACATAGACAGATATGGTTTGGTTTTCTGACATGCAATGTGAAAAGCAGCCTAACAGCAGATGAAAATATTCATCTCTGTTTAAAAACCTGCTGCAGTTGAAAATAGGCAAAGTATATAAATATCAGTCAACTTGTAAATGGATGGATAACAGGAATAGGGTTTTGATTGAGAAAGAAACAGAAGAACATCTCAGTGTTTAGGAACAAGATTGTTCAAAATGAAACCTAACGTGAAACAGCCAGTTCTGTTTTGGAATACCACCATTACTGGTTACAAACAATTAGGACAAAAATCTTTGTTTACATAAACAACAAATATTCCATGCATTTTTTAGAGATAATTCTAATCTTATTTTAGAGTCCAGAAAAGCATACATGTTCAGTAAAAAGGAATGATTTTTGTATTAAGTATCATTTAAGGATATCTCCATCGATAAAAAGTTAATTCACTCACAAACTCTAAAAGAGACCAAACCATTTTCCTAAACTCAGAGTTTTCGGAAACCTTCAGCCTACTTCGTTTGAATAGAACAAAACCCATTTAAATTCTAAAATTAACAATTAGCACACATGAGCCTGAGCTTCATTATACAATCTATCCAAAAACACTGGGACTGCTTAGGGAGAAATTGCAAGTTACTTTGGCTTTTGTACTTGAAATATGGGCATAATAAGCTTTGGAGGGGCTGCAACCACAAATAGCGCTCGGCTCTGCTAAATGCAGCACGAGGAGAGTGGAGCGAGGGCAGAATGCCCCAAGGAGAGGTTGGCAAATACCAGCTCTAAAATACAGAGGATCTTTGTGCTGGGGATTACAGTTGGACTGGAGTCGTGCAAATAATACATTTCATAGTTCAGCTGCTTTTTCTAAAAAAAGTTGGAATTTTCCCAGATTTTTCTGTTCGCTTGGCGCTTTCCTTTTGTGGTTGGGGTTGCTTTGTTTGGTTTGGGGTGCATTTTGGCTTTCTAATTTTTTTTCTTTTTTTAATTAATAAGGTTTCTGTGGCAAGATATAAGACCTAAAAAGTTAAATTGAAGTTGGGTATTCAATTTTCAGGGTGTCTTTTAAATAAACTCGCTTTCAATTACACAGATTGCAGGGAAAGAAAAGACAAGGGAGACCCATTTTACCAAGAAAAATTGTCAAAGGTGCCCCTCTTTTACTTTCAAGAAGCCCAAACGGCAGATCTGGGGTTGGAAATGGCTTAGGTCCTGCACAAAGCTCATTTTTACTTTCTAACTTAAAAACCAGATTAAATTAAATTACAGCTAATATTTAAAATGCCCAGCTTAGTCTGCCATGAACTGTCCCAGTCACTTTGGTATTTACAGCAAGCCAGTACATGGTGCATCTTTTTGGGCCCTGATGTGCACCCAGATGGTCTCAAACAGTGAGAGAAATGCCCAAAGCTGGGCATAGAGCAAAAAAGAAAGTGGAAAATCTCCCAGATTTTATAGTAGATGTATCAGGGCAGAAGAAGTTCAAAGAGTGAGTGATGTTTTAATAACACTGTGGCTGTGTAAAAAAAAATGTTTTGTAAGTTTTAGTTTTGAATGTAGTATAGTTTTTTTTATATTGTAAGTTTTAGTATAGTAGATACCCTAAAAAGGCCCCTTTGTTTCAAGGTAAATGATAAAGTTGCTAAGACAACCAGAGTCTCTGTACAGAGTCTCTTCCCTATTGGTTCCCTTTCTGTTACATCCCTGTTTCATGTATGATCTTCTCCCTTTGTTTATCATAAAACTTTTATCTTCAAGGTCCAAGAGCTTCGGCCCGTGGTTGGCAAAGCCCTGAGAGACCACTCCCCAACTTATTTGGGATTTGTTAGTGTTTATGTAATCTAGCTGGCATGTATCGTTTTAATTGTTTTATTGGTTCAAACACATTATACCCACCCATAAGATTGTTTGTATAAAATGCCCTGCAGCCCAGGTCCGGGGTCTTTGAAGAGGCACTGACCTGAGGCTGGGGGAACCTCTGACTCCCCCACCAAATAAAGCCTCTTTTTCAAAGCTTCTCAAAGTCCCCTCTTTTACCACCGCCATGTCAGCGTGAGCTAAACTGCCTGCAAACCCAAAACCCCACCAACGAACTTTCCGGGGGCCCAGCCTGAATATCAAGCTGGGTCAAAAACCGAAAACGCACGGTCGCAGCACCCAGCGCCCTGGGGCTGAGACGCAACATAACACCATGCTCTGTATGCCTATAGCTGCTGAGAATGTGTTCATACTGAACTTCCATTAAAGCTGTGTTAGGAGAGGGAACATAACATGCAAAAGACACCTGCACTTTACACAAGCCCAGAATGAGGGAAGGTTGAGACTGATCAATAGGGACATATGTTTGCTATTAAGCTGTTATCATTTGCTGTCAGCAAAAAGTAGAAAATTCCATAATAATATCTTAGAAGTTACAGTGAGACCTGAAAAAATCTGCACTAACAGCATGCTCATGTTGGCTCTTAGAGAGCTGCTAGATTTGTTTTCAAAGAAGACAATAAACCAGAAGAGTAATACACCCATATACCCCAGGAAACAGTGAAATGTTTCTTTATTCATTTGGCTCTTTTGCTGATAGGTTTAATATTTAAGAACAAACACAAACATAAATTTTTACAAGCTTTTATTTAAAATCTTGAATTTTGACAAATGTTTATATACTAAAGAGTTATGTGCTAAGATTAAAAGACATAAATTTACTGTAACTCAGGTGCCCAATAAGATCTCAAATAGTGTTAGATCTCTTTTATTAGAGACAACACTATGGAGCATAGTATACGTATTTACACTGAATATTTATCAACTTCTGGTAAAAATATTACAACTGATAGACTGAATCATGAGCAAGTCAAAACACAAGTTCTGGAAGACTGATTGTTGAGAGACATTTGAAAGAAAATGGAAAACATCCATTGTTATTCATTATTATTGCCCATTTGTCATGAATTAGTGCATATTTATGACTTCCATTACCTACTGAGGAAGTACCACATTACATTCACGATTGACATCCAGGTACTGAATTATGTAAAAGGAGACCACAAAAACCTATAGTTTGAAACAGTTTTGAAGAGTATTGCACCAGTTTGTTCACTTTGTAAAGGAGACAGGCATCAAGTGGTTAAGAGGTACTAAAAAAATCTTTGGAGACTTGTACTGAGTGACAACCTTCACTGTGAAGGCAATACTATTTGTGGAGAGCTGATTCACTAAATTCTTTTTAGGCAGTCTTTCATTCAGGAAAAAAAAAATCAAAAAAAATCTGTGTTTGTAATAAAGAAGCTGTCCTTGGCAAGAGAAATATTCCCGTCCTCGAAGTATGGCTAACCTGGTGACTGAAATGAAGATGTATCCAAGACATGGTAGAGTTCTGAATAAAACCAGCAAAAAGAGAATGCGTTCTTGCTGAGTGTCTTTTACTACTGAGCAAAGGCATGAAGACTGGTAGAGATACTGGAGTTTGTCTGCAGGCAGCTGAAAGCTTGATATATGTAAATTAGAAGATTGTGCTGTGCAGTAATTAATTATTTAGATCTGCATGCAGTGAACTTTCACATGGCACTGACAAATGACCTTTGCAAAGGAGCCTTCGAGTAGATGCTTTGAAGCACCTGGTTCTTCTGCTCTTCAAACTTCCTACAGCAGCCAGAAAGGAGCAGCTCTCCAGACAGTGTCAGTACTCACCCACATGGGCCAACCAACACTTCAGCCTCCTTGCATTAATTACCTGACCATTGTTAACAAATTAAAGCTTTGTATAAAACTCAAGTTTTGCCCCATACTGCAGTCATCATGCTTTGTTCCTGTGTTATGTAAAAAAGAAAGTCCACAGGCCCAGTGTCAAATGGCAAGTTCTGCCACCTTGGATTGCATCATTTGTGCTCTTGCAGTTAACAAGAGGACCAGCTGTAATGTTCTCAATGGGTGTCATTCTCCAGCAACTTAACCATCTGTAAGGGAAAAAAATCCTTTCTTCTCACTGAATATGGACATCACATAATTCCCCTGGCTAGTGGTTTAAGGTGCTGTAAGGTCCAGGACTAATAAAAAGGTCAGTGTTATAACCCACAGTTAGAGCCTGAATTGCCTACTGGAAAAATTAAATCCCTTTCCAATGGGAAGCATATTTGCATCTCAAAAGTCTCAAGACACTGAACTTCAAAGTCACAGATGTCAAATGTTTTGGAAGTATGAAGGAGACTGTTACAGAATTTTACTCTTCTCTCCCTGCTGTTTACCACAGTATGGAGTTTGTTTTCAAAATCTCTTTTCAAAAATTAAAAAGAAAAATATTAAATGTTACTACTCCTACAAGAAGATGTTAAGTTATTCCTTAAAATATTAACCTTAAACGATATTGCTTTCTAGAAGTAAAGCATTATAAAGACAAATGAGGAAAGCTCATTGAGACTGTTTAACAAGAGTATGTGATGGCATTCTGGTTTTGCTGCTGTGTGTGGCACAAAACATTATGCAATAAAAGTAAATCCCCAACTTCACATCTTCTTCAAGGAATAAGCCAGAAGGCTTATTTCAAAAGATGTAGTCCACAAATCCACATTCAACATTTACAAGTAAGGTCTTCAGCAAACAACATATTTTTAACATTCCATCTATTTTAAAAGATTTGTTCAAAATTTGTATTTCTGCTTTTATATTCACTTTACAAGTAAGGTTGTGATAATACAGATAGAGCAGCAGGGGCTTCTACAGCGTCATTTCTCATACAATGTTTTGAAAGTGTGAGTCCAGCAGCAAATCCTGCAGTGCTTGAGCTGCACAGCTGCTGTTTGCACTCAGGGGGAGCTGCACTGCAGCCCTGCCCTGCAGCGAGCCTCCCCCTGCTCAACTTCTAAAACCTTTTTGTCATTTTATTTTGCTTTCCTCCGTAGCCCTTGGCTGTTTTCCTCAGTGGCCCTGGGTTATTCCCGTTTCCAGCAGTAATAGTGGCATCTAGTGGACAGGGATCAGTGCTGGAGCACACGCTGCTCACCTCCCGAGCTCACTGCTCCCAGATCCATTTGGCTTCATCCCAACCCAGAACTAAGCAGCTGCAGACACCCTCAGCCCACGCTGTCCTTCCCTATCCTAATGGCTGACAGGTAGGGGAAGACTTTAAGGCAGCTCTTTAATATTAAGAGATATGATTTTTAAGATTAAGGCTACGAGATTTGTTTCTAGCAGTAAAGCATTATGAAGACAAGTGAGGAAAGCTCATTGAGACTGTTTGACAAGAGTATGTGGTGGCATTCTGCTTTTGCTGCTGTGTGCGGCACAAAACATTATGCAATAAAAGTAAATCCTCAACTTCAAGTAAAATACAGCATGTTTTTGGAAATTTATTTTTTAAATATAATAGAAACACCATAAAAGAAGAAAACAATGAAGTAGGACACTCTAAACATGAATTTTTTTTATCCAACAAAAAAAATTGTCATGCAGTGGATAACTAAGAGTCCAGTAAATCCAGTCTTCCTCAGCTACCTGGGAGGCAAAGGTAACTTTAATAAAATTCTGCTGCAATCCAGATCACCTAACAGTCCTATAAAAGAACTCTAACAAGATTTAATGCCTCTTCTCAACTCTCTGGACCCAGATATTTAAGGAAAAAGGTGGATAGCTGGTCTACTTCGAAAAATTCCTCAAACCTAAAACACCTCACCTTCAATTTCTGCTGATTGAAAAAATTGGGTAGGATGTTAGTGATTATGAAAGTCATAATATATGCTGATATTAAAAGATAAAAAGCTAACATTAGTTAGCTGTTGTGCAAATACTGTGATAGGGCTGGGATTTGCAAAGCTCCAAATCATTCTGAGGCATGAATAGTTCCTCTGGGCATTGCAGTCCCCTTGTCTCAAGGAGTAATTCTGCCTGCAAGTTCTGGAGGACTCAGTCTTTCCTTAAAAAAAAAAAAAGAAAAAATATGTAATCTTCAATAGAATAGAAATATAATTTCTGTAACTATTTCTGTGTTAACCTGCTAATTTAAGTGGTGGATTGTACAGTCCTAAAGCATTATGCACAGTTAGAGATTTTTTTTTTTTTAAGTTATAACAGAAATATGTAAATTGTAAAGTAACTAAAAAATCCTCAGTAGAGCAAAAGGAGGTAAGGACAGGCCTGTGAAAAACTGAGTTACAGCCTAACAAAGCAAGAGGAGAGCAGGTTTGCCATGAAGGAAGTGCTGCCTGCTTCCAAAAAGCCCCTAAGTTATTCAGCTAAGAGAATGAGAGGTCCAGATTTCAATGCCTACTTTATGTGATTCAGAGCACAGAAATGAAGCTCAGCCTTAACAGGTCATACTTACGCCTTGCAAGCATTGAAATAATGGCCATGCCTTGGGAGAAGAGGGCAGGAGGGACTTTAAGGAAAGGAAAAAGTAGAGATTAAAAGAAAGCAAGTCTTAACATTTTGCTGCTAGAGCTAATGTTCAAGTTGAATAATGCTTCAATAACTTGGTACTTCTTAAAGAACCAAACTCGAACTTTCCACAGCTTAGGTAACTACGTGGCATGAAGGTTATATTTTTGGCCCTGATGAGGTAATAAAGGATCAGAAAATGGTGACTCGAATCAATATCTTCCACATCCAGGAAACCACTACTGTCTGTAGGCCACAGGAACCATCTGCCTCTAAATTTGATCAGAGGCAAATTGAGAAAACCTTTGAGGAAAAAAGCCCAAGAACTTCTAACTGTAATATATTGAGAGGACTTTTCTACGGAAAACTATGCCTACAGTACTAGCTGTGATGCTTTTAATAAAAAAGAGCTTGCAATCAAAATCCTCTGAGCAGCAAGTCCCTTTCTGGTCAATACTGGTAGTAAAGAGAAAAAGGAGGAAAGATTTAAACATATAAATCCTCCTCCAAGAGGATAAATACCTTAAATTCAGGTATAAATCAAGTATTAGTAGGCTTACAATAAAGCTATCTCCTCCTTTAACATGTTTAGCCACTGGACTGCAAGATTAACATGTAGGTTATATACATTGCTATCTCAATACTGAGAAATCTAAGGCATGTGCCCTTGTCTATTTAGAAAAAGCCTTTTTTTTTCCTAGAAAAAAGACAGAATACTGCATCAAATTCTGACCACATCACTATTGGAAAGACATGAATAAACTACAGAAATTCAGAGAAAAATGAAAGAAAGGAGGCAGTCACATAGAGCATTAAGCATTGAACTACCTGATTCTTTACAAGACAGACTAAACATTTATGCAACCTGGTTGATTAATTATTTATGACATTATTGGGAGAAATAGAGTGAAAAATAAAAATGAACATTCTGAATCAGAACAAGTTTCAAGCAGGGAGAAACTCTTCTGAAGCTGTTCAGTTCCCTCCTGGAAGAGTAATAGAGCTCCTATTGCTTGCACTGTTTAAAATTAAGCCAGAGCAACAAGGAATGGTGAAACATGAACTATTTTTTTTTATTCTTTTTTTTATACAGTATGCATTTATGAACAGAGGTTACTGGAGGGACTAAGAATTTATTTATGGAATCAATGAGATGCAAATATACTAATGCTTATTTATGTATATTAATTTTCCAAGTATCACTGAGATGTACTTCAGTCACTTCAAGGATCCCCATTACATTTTCGGTTGGTGCCAAGAACCACTTTGGTGCTGGCAATGTCTTCACTGTGTGATCAGACTGTAGCTGTTCTTGCATCTGTATTCCCAAGGCAAAAATAACTCTGCAAGGAAACATGTTCAGCAAAATACATTTCTGCATTAATTTTAATTTTGTACTAAAAACAAAGTAGTGAAAGTTTTAACTTGTCCTAAGTGCCAAGAGCTTATATTTCAAGAGTTAGTTATTATGCTTTTGCAGGAGACACTGTTCTCCTGAAAACATGACTAATGACCATTCCATTCATATTCACCAGCTGCAGTGTCTAATAGAGCAAACTGGGTTTATTTCTGTCCTTTGCCAAACAAGAAGCTTTCTAGATCTTTCCAGGACAATATTTATTGAGACAGCAGATTGCTTTTGTAAGCTGAGTTACTGAATTTATTCCTAAATGGAACTGACTTCAGACGTGCATGGAATTATAGCAATAAAGCTAAAAAAGCTCCATCTTGCTCCCTAGCTATGAAATATTAGAAAAAATACCTATGGAAAATTATGTTATGTGAACCTGAAAACATCAGCAGAAAAATTAAATTAAATCCTTTAGGGAAGTGGTGGGCGGAAATCCTTATAAACAAGGATAACTTCAGAGTGCTGCAGCCTATGGCCTGATTAAAACTGTTTGGAGCTATCTCAGAAATCTCTATACCTTGCTCAAGTCTGAACTAGGCCTACAGAAGCCACAGCACATCGACCTGCCTCTGGCAGCATAGGCTTGGGCACTGGAACAGCCAAGCACCTCACTCAAACTTTGACATCAGGATGCCAACAGTTTCAACTGAACAGTTTGAAGAACATGAAAAATCTGACACTTTTCAAGAAAACTGTGCTTTGAAATAGCTAAATATGATGCTACCTACCTCGGATCACCCATCAGAAGCTGCATGCAGACAAGTTATTTCTGTTACAACTAATTAGAGGTCCTGACAGAGCTTTCCCCCAAATGTGTGCCAGACTCAGAGCACTGCCTGCAGCTTTACTAATGGCAACAGGAAGGGCAGCACATGTTACAGTCCTCCTTGCCTGATCCAAACCCCAGTGCTCAGCCTGAGACAAAGTGAGGCACAAGCAGAAAGAAGGTTTGGGGATATATGAACATAACAGCAGTAAGTGGGAACAAGACATCATTGAATATGCAGCATTGGTAAAGTTAGTATGGGAATGCAGAGTTCTGGAGAAAAAAATCTGAAGATGAATGATAAATTTTGGAAAGGGCATTGGGAGAAGCAAAGGAGATTATTTATGGGCTGGAAAAAGCCCTATGGAGAAATGCCTTTTCCAGCACAGAAGTCTCCAGCACAGCAGATGATCTTTTGTCTCTCTAAGTAAGCCTGCAGACAGATGGAACGATACAGGAACAGGGATCAGGAACAGGGCTGGAAGCATTTTCAGATGCATTTATTCTCCTCAGTTCTGTGTGCCACTATTCAAAACAACTTTTAAGACCAGCAATATCTGAAATTATGATAAAAAGTGGTCTGAAAAGCAAGACTTCTTTTGTTTTTGCAATGGGTACAGAGACCACTCAATAGATGTGATATCTGCAACCCCCAATTGCTTTCTATTTTACTCACAGAATACATACAACTCACATAAAATACTTAACACTCGTGTATACTTAAAAGTTGTAATGGGCTATCTAAAGTACTATATACAATTAAAACTCAATCTTTGACTGGACTTTGGGGGCTGGATTTAAGCTGCTCACCCCCTTAGAATATCCTGCAATTGAAGTGGTTAAGTACAGAAGTCATACAGTCAGCACACATATTTAAAAGATGATAGAATAAATAAAAAATAATTTTGAACAAAATGTTCACGCTACAAAAGGATGAAAAAGCCATTCATCAAAGATACAAACTAAAAAAACTTGTAAGACAGGACTTTAGAATCAGCAAAATAACCCACTGAAATAATATTTTACTAATGAACATCAAACTATATCTTTCTAAATGTCTTCTTATACTATATTGATTATGAGGTGCCAGATTCTTGATTGGAGTAACAAAACCACACAGAAAATATTAACTCTGTTGTTGCTTCCTCCATTCCAGCAGAAGCCATCACTGTTTTTTAGTATGTTTTGATAGATCTAACAAAAAGGGGCTGGAATCCTATGTGAAGGGAAATGCCTCTACACAAAATCTACTATTCTGAAGCTTCTGCTGTGTTGTTGACAATCACCAGACTCATTTAAATAATAGTGCTGAACTTACAACATTTATTAGATGGGTTACTGTTCACTCAGATCTCTGCACACAGATGACTTTCCTTAAGCATGTCAACTCAGAGTTTCACTCTTTAGCCAGTCCTTTGTCACTCCCCACTTAACCAACAACCAGCCCTGCCTGTGCTCCTGCTCTGGCCAACAGAGAGCTCTGCAATGGGCCAGCAGATATGAAGTGGTGGTGTGGACATCACCAGAGACCTCCCCAAGGTCAAAAAAAAAACCAAACAGAACTGAAGAGTCACTTATGAAAGCAAAGGGATAAGCCAATATTTTTAAAATGGGAAAGAAAACAGAAATGCAAATTTTGAGGAAGGAAAAAGTCACCAGCTTCTATCCCCAGTCATATTTCAGCACTAATTTTTGAGTCAGCAACAATGTTTCTGTCATGAAATGTAATGTGGATATACTGAAACCAGAAAGATTTCCAAGCCATGTACAGAGTGAAGCAGATTTAGATGTATCCAGATGTTTTTGTTTAATATACAATAGCATTTTCTCCTAAAGAGAAATAGTCAATTTTTATTTTTTAGTCCAACTTCTACATGCCTAGTAGCTGCAGTAATTTTTACTTCATACCTCATGTATTCTTTCAATGTCACTGAGAACAGCAGCAAGAGACAACTGTTACCAATATCTGCTCCTATCTTCAGTTTAGCAACAGGACATCCCATTTCTCTCACATCTGGAGCACCACCCTTTCAAATAAAAAATGTTCATCCCTAAGTCAAGGAACTACGTTCCGTAAAACAACCTGCAAAATTTTAATAAATTCAAGATTTTAACGTCAGCACCTGAAGTGTTTTGCACAAATTTCATTTGCCGCAAAGTTCATATTCTGCCTAAGCCACTGACTGCTGTCATATTTGGTGCAACTTGTTATGGGTGGAAAGATAAGCAGCAGGGCAGCAAAAAGAGGAGGTTTATCTCTGGCAGCTAATCTCCTCAATCAACAGCACTCAGCTCTGCTTAACAGCCGTTGCCAAGGAACGGGGACCAGCTTTTCTTATCGGCTTCATAATGTTTCATTGACTATTCAGACTAGAATAGAAAGCTGTGACACTCAGGGTTATAAGCAGCACAAAATGAAAATGGCATATTATGTGGTATGAAGAAGAGAAGTCTTTTAGCCCTCCCCTTATCTGGACAGTGACTGTTACTCAGAAAAAAAAAATTTAAAAAAGAATCATCTATCATTTTCTGCTCTATTTATTTTAATATCACAAAACAAACAGAAAAATATACCTACATAAATAAGATTACTTTTTAAACATTGTTGGCAGGTCCTCAGCAATTCACTGACATCCCTGATACCTCTTATACAGAAAGACAAGGCTTGTATAGATCCCCTATTACATTACTGAAAAGCAAGTGTTGGCTGCTTATTCTAAAGCTATTGCAGCAGCTTCAATGCTTTGAGGGACTTCTTCTCATAGGAGCAGGGATGTTCCTCAATCCTTCACAACCAGAATAAGAAAATCCCTACAAAACCAACATTTCTTTTACAGTATCACTGCTCTTCTCTCCTCTCTTCATCTCTGCACAGATTTTGATATTGATACTCTTCATGTACTTGAACAGGATGAAAAAGACTTTATTGCATCTCTTCTGATTATTAATTTTTAGGATAATAACCTTTCCTGAGTATCTGGTTACTAAAATTTAAATCTGGGGCCATCCAGATTCATGATGAATTGTAACTGTCATTGTATTTGCATCTTATAATCAGCATGTACAGAATTATATCATTATCCACCACAGTAAAAAGTGGTAAATAAGTAAAAGAAGATGCTTAGACACATTCACTGCATCAGAATGAATCACCTAATGAAGTACATCCAAAATTAGAAAATGAATGTGTTTACCTTTTTTCTACCCCAATGAATGACTAACCAAGCTCAAGGCTACATATCCTGTGGGCTATGAGCCCTCATAGTTATAGATGTCCAGAAACTCAAAATTTTGTTCCAAACTGGAACAGATTTTACTGTCACAGAATCCTCTGCTTTCCACACAAAGTTTAGGTATGGATTAAGACAAATATTCATAAGCATTTAACGCTGCAAGTACTTCTGAAGGATGTCAAGTTACCCAGTCTGTTTCTGTACAAGCTCCAATGCATCCACTTACTATTAAAGAAATGCCTAAATTTCCATTTATTGCAAACCTCCCAAGGGCTACTGGGAAGATTTTTATGCTTAAACATAACTACTTGCTCAAGCAATTGTCTTTGCTGAAGCCTCGGACTAGCATGGCTCTCTTGCTTTTCCACAGTTTTAGGAAAAAATGCAAAAAATTACAAGTATTGCAAAATGTTTCTGGGATCATACCACACCCTTCAGGAAATGTTAAAGCTTTGCTGTAACACAGAACCTGTGGGATGAGGTACTGAGGTAGAAACACACTTTTTTGGCACTGAAGCTTCCTCTGCAGATGTGATTTCAAAGTACTGACCGTGCTTGGGTTGAAGTGTTTTGTGTGGCTATGGTACAGT
Source organism: Phylloscopus collybita (assembly GCA_027886175.1). NCBI lineage: Eukaryota > Metazoa > Chordata > Aves > Passeriformes > Phylloscopidae > Phylloscopus > Phylloscopus collybita. Next base: position 8,079,729 of record JAJNNQ010000002.1, read on the forward strand.
GGGATAGGACTCTGGGTTCTTACATTCAGGCTGGGATAGATTAATTAATTTCACAGAGGCATAACTGTTGTCCTTTCAGTGACAAATAACTTCTGAAATATCCTCCCAAAGCTCACCACACTCATACTAGTAAACCTGCAGTTTTATCTAGACAATGTTCTTAGATTATCTGGTGCAAGCTTATCAACTCCTCTACTTCATTACCTTCCATTTTTACTATTAATGAGAACAGAAAGTTTTCAAATAAGAGAAAGTATCCTTTCTAATAACAAAAAAAGGCAGCATTTCTTTTCATAGTAAATGGTCTGATTTTTATTAAGAAGTGCTTTTAAGTCTGACACATCTTACCAAACCTTGCATTCGAGATTGGACAAGTAATTTAAGAGTGTATTTGTGACAGATGTACTCCATAGATACCAAAGAGGCATGTGCTGTAGGTGATTTGGCTAAATTTAAATTTAAGTCAATAAATTGAAGAGATACATGCCTTGATGCATGAGGCTGAGATGAGTGTTGTTTTTTTGTTTTGTTTTGTTTTGTTTTGTTTTTTGTTTTGTTTTGGGGGTTTTTTGTTTGGTTTTTTTTTTGTGGGTTTTTTTGTTTGTTTTTTTTTGTTTTTGTTTTTGTTTTTGTTTTTTTTATGGAATAACCATAAAAAACAACAAATTTTTAAAAATTTGAAAATTTTCAAAAACATTTCATGGATTCAGCCTTAGCTGAGGTGCTTCTATCAGTTTGCATCCATTTTGGCTTTTCAGCTAATAAACACTAAGAGAAGGTGTTACACCTGTTTCAATTTGTTGACTACATCCATAAAGTAAGAGAAGATTCAAGTAGAGAGGTACTGGGTTTTCTTCTATCAGTCAAATAAGTAAAATCATAAATTTGACTCTATTGCTTTATCAATTGAATATATTTGAAATTATTACTATTTAAATAATTTTGGGGTTTTTATGTTTATTTTTTGGTGTGAAAACACCAAAATATTTTCCAAACATTTTCGCTTCACAGCACTTCCATAAAGATATATAAACCATAGGAAAAAACGGGGCACATCATTAATTTTGGTTCTTCAGACTTTTGCTTTTTGCACCGAGGCAGGGAGTGACTGTGAAGATCTTGGTCATGGAGAGCTCACAAGCTTTGTTGGAAGCAAATGATGGTACAGACTGAAAGAAGTAGGGTGTGTTTCTCTTCAGCTCAGAAAGAAATTCAGCCTCAGAGAGGAGAGGCCTCTTCAGCCATGACCACACAGAGCCACACAAAAGCTCTGCAGGTGATTACAAGACTCCAGTTTCAAGTCCCACCAAGAAGAGGTCCCATCTTGGGGCCAAGTGCTGTCATGAAAGGATGGATATATCCTGAAGTTCTTTTTAAAAATATTACTACCAGAAAAACAACTAATTCTCTGGCAGTTCATAAAGAGTATCATATCTCAATAATCCATTTAAATTTCTTTGAATAATGTATAATTTTTCCCTTACTCTTGTGCCATATCAGTAGTGACATTCCATTTGAACATTCACATCCCTAAGGGCCAGGTCTTAAAAGCTGAGCACAGATACTTAAGGAGCAAAGGAATAAAAAATATCAGATAAGCACAGACATGGAGATTCACCATTTTGTGTGTGCATAAAATCAGTCACACGTGTGCAGGTAGATACTAACTGCAAATGCAGATATGGGAAGCATTTCCATATTCTACCCATGGAAGATGGGTAGACCAAAATCAGAGCAGAGGTTACTTCTATTGTTTTGACTTCTGTCTGGTAGAGATTCTGTTCCAAAACTTCAATTTTAAAATTTCTGTTGTGTCATTTCTGTTCCTTCACAGTTTTGGTAGGTGAAGTAGAAAAAAGGGGGAAGGAATTGGCTGTATAGAAACTAATACTACTAAACAGAGTGGAATAAAAAATTTGCAAAATAATTTGGAAAAAAACTTTGACTTGAGTGTAAAATATTGTACTCAAACCCCACAGTAATTACAGAGATATGCAGTTTTCACACAGATCCATCATTAGACATCATTCAAGAATAAGCATTAGAAGTGCCCTCTTTTTTACCCACAGGCAATGCCTTATGCTAAGCTGCCTCCCTACATTTAAGGAATTGATTTTAACAGCACTCTGGGTTTGTGTTTCTTTTTTTTTTTATTCTTCTTTCTTTTTCCTTTTTTTTTTTTTGTGTAAGAAAGCTTCAGAATAATTTCTACAAAACCAACATGGATCATCTTTAATTACTGCATTGCAACCATGGCTATTTAAAAACCCAGTCTCAGCAAAGTAGATGACAAACATTAATGAGCAGTAATGCACACATGGTATTGTAAATGAAAGGATAATGAAAGCAATTTATTTGAAAATTAAAATATGATTAAGAATGGCAGTCTGTTCTAGGACCCAGATGCCAACAGAAAGCAACCAATGTGCAAGCAGACTGTCATTAATTTGGGAACCATACGAAATTGCTTTCATTTCTTTGACAGTTTTTAATATAAAGTATCTTAACTAATAGGCAGCACATATACCCTAGAAGCTACAAGACCTATGGAGATTTTTAGAAGAAATTAAGAACAGCACAGGGAAAGTCTCCAAGAGGAGACTCTCCAAGAGAGAAAGAGAGAGGTATACATTTGGAAGCAATTTCCAGTTTTAGGAAGGATGAATTACACTATACAAAAGTGCCTCTCTACATTGGCTGTGGAGAGCCTGTCAGTTCTTCACTCACCCTCAGCAGAGTGACTGAAGTGAGGTCAGGTGAACCTGGAGCAGATGTCCAAAGCAGGTGCTCATATCAGCACCTAAACAGGAACAGGACGGGGGAAGCCCTAAAAGCAGGTGCACTGACTTAGCTAAATGTGTGCAGAGGAGGTCTAGAAGCAGTTTGACCACAATACTTTTGTCCTTCACATGTGTTAAAAAGCCTTTCTGAGATTGTGCATATATGTTCAGGATCTAAATTGGTTCTATGTGCAGAGTGTGGAATGCTAGTTCAAATGTCCATCACTTCAAGGACCTCTGAACCTTTCTCCAAAACCGAATATAAAGTACCTTGAAAACATGAATTATTATTATTATTATGTATTAAAGTGAAAATGTTCTTTTATTTTTTGAAGTATGTGCCTACCCCGAGTTGACACAGACACAACAGCAAACCACACTCAGAGGACTGCTATTAAGTTGTCACATATACTCATATTTAAGCATTCAAGTTTGAAAATTTCAACTAAAATAACTTCTTCAGAGACAATATATCAGATGGGCTTGAGTTCCACAACCAAGTACTAGACCATATGTCTCCAAGACCTACAAATATATCAGGATGAATGGAAAAATTAATTCAGAATGGTTTATCTTTTTAAAAAAGTTTGATTAAAGACAAGTTGGAGCTCTGCTGAACAAAGCCAAAGGACTGCTCCATCTTGAGGGTACTGAGCCCACTGGTTTTGTTCCAGATGCAGCAGGTCAGGTATGAAACATTTATCAGTCCAATTTCAGAAATTAAATATAGTTGTTTGGGTAGCTGTTCTCAGGAAGATCAAGCTTGTGCTAAGATACACCTTCTGTTGCAAAAATCCACTTCATAAATGTGTTAACCTGGACCTAACTCAGCACAACCAGCTGCTCAAAACAGACAATTATACCTGGGGTGTTCTGTACAGTTCTGGGCCCCACAGCTTAAGAAGGATGTGAGGGTCCTTGAACGCATCCAAAGGAAGACAAATAATCTGGTGAAAAAGCTGGAATGTGTTTCTTATGAGGAGCAGGGAAGGGCTTTGGGTCACCCTGAAAGGTGACCTTGTTGCTCTCTACAGCTTCATGAGGAGGTGAATTGGAAAGGGATGTGCTGAGTTTATTTCCCTGGGATCCAATGGATGGGATGCATGGGAATGGTTCAAAACTGTGCCAGGGAGGGTTAGAGTGGACATTAAGAAGCATTTCTTTGCTTAGAGGGTGGCCAAGCACTGAAACAGGATCTCTAGAGAGATGGTTGATGTTCCAGGCCTGTCAGCGTTTAAGAGGTATTTGGACAATGCCCTTAACAACATGGTTTTACTTCTCATCAGCCCTGAAGTGGTCAGAGAGTTGCAGAGAGTTGAACTGGATGATCCTTTTAGCCCCCTTCCAACTCAAATATCCTATTCTAATCTCCACAGCAGCACAGAATACTCTGCTACTATGAACAGCATTTTGTTGTATATCTACTAAAATGCTTGTACAGTATTCACAAGATAGACTATAGAAAATCAAGGTAATCAGTCAATAGCTTCTTTCATTATCCTCTTTTTTTTGAATAAGATTATACTTTATGTACATAAATCATTTATTCCCCTAACAAAAGACACACAGAAAAAAAACCAAACTTCATCAATATGGCTCCCAAGAAATGCTATTTTCCACTCTCTAAGGTAGGAGGAGAACTTCTTATGCACAGTAAACACAAATCCTCTTATCAAAGATGTAGACTATTAAATGCTGCAGATATATTCCATCCATTTTTATCCTGGATATTACATAACATATGTATTTATTACAACGGCTGAAGTAAATACTTAATTATCTAAAACAAAACTGGCAAGATTTTAGGGGGTAAGAGCTGTACCCCAGCTCAGCTGCACTATTTTCTCACCACTAACAGCATAGAAAAGACAAAGAAAACAGTTTTATCTGCAGAACTCCTTGTATTAACAAAAGGCTACTCCCTGACCAGAATAGATTTTCCCCCACACCTCTTTTTTTTTTCTTCTTTCTCTACTTTTGCATTGCCTTAGATATTACTAAATTTTACAAAGATTCCTATAATTTCCAGCTTCTAATTATTTCTTTTCTGTCAGTCAAGCCAATCACTCATATCTTCTTAAAAACTGCTTCGATCTCTGTTCGAACAATGCCACTTTTGGGTTGGTGACAAGGGCTAATCATCAATGAAAATATATAAATAGAACCAATGGCTGCTTAAAACTATATTTTAATCCTTAGGAAATCCACTGGGATATTAACAAAAGATGGTTTTGTCTGCAAAAAGGCATTAACATAGCCATTTATAAAACTAATAGGAAAGCGAGCAGTGCTCCAGTAATAATGAAAGTACACTGCAGAATAACATTATGGAAATAGGATACCAAATTGAAGAATTGACCTTGGGGCCCTGGCTTATCCTGGATGAAGATGACTTGTGAAATGAAAATTTGGCTGTAATTTGCTCTTGCTTTCCCTAAAAGGTTGAAGGCATTTCTATTTCAAATGAATAAAATGACTGTTAATTTCCTAGCATTAAGCAGGATATTCTTAAATATAGTTATTTAAGGGGCTTGAAATATATTTTCAAGCCTTATTCTTAGAAAACTTGAACTGGTTTTCTGTGATTTCTACCATTGTCAATTTCTAACAGTTAATTTTTAAATCACTTCAGGGAGAAAATGTGTGCTACAGCTGAATCAGTTGGATGTGCCAAAGTATCAAGTGTTTATTCTTAACAGGATACATTGGTCTGAGCATTTGATACTGTAAGTGAACATGAGGATATTCCTTCAAATAATCATATCACTTTCAAATAATGGTAAAAAATTATAATCTGTTATAGAAGACAACAACAGCTAAAAATATGAGCTTGATAGCTTTGTTTAACATGAGACATTAAATTTTGGGCACCTCATTTCAGGGAATGGTGGCTGAAGCCAGAACTGAAATAATTCGAAACAAAGCAGAAGTTACAGGAGGATAATACTAGTCAAATACAAAGTCAAAAATTTGCATAAAGTACTGTTTGCGAAGGTAGCAGGCATATACCAAATACCACCAAGAATCACAAAGGAGGGGAACATTGCTGTAAGATCCACAAGTCTTAAAGCATGCCTTTTACATCAGTTTTAATTATTGGTATCATTGTAGTGCCTAGCATCCTCAATAATTGTTCAAGGAACATGGTTAAAATACAATAAATACCTGCCATCTCCATACATTGGCATAACTCTATATGTCTATATATCTCTCTATGTATAGACATATATCATACATTTATAACATATATATGTGTAGTCACTGCTTGTCATGTTTGGGTTTTGTGAAGTTCTTTCTCAGGGACCTAAACTGGTAAAAAAGGTCACACTTTGTAAACTATCTTGTTTTTCACATTTTTCTCCTAAGGAGGGACTTTGCTTGTTGACCCTTGGTATGACCAATGGTTCAAAAGATCCCAACTCTTAGGTGGGCACATTGTAAAAAGGTATAAAAATAGGTTCCGAGAATAAACCAGCCCCTTTTTGGAGCATCAGCCCTCTGAAATCACGAGTCCATGTCTTTCTTTCGTGTCTAACAGTGATATATATGTAATTTACATATTACATACCCATATAAAATAACAAACTAAAATACTCTCACCCAAGGAGTATTCATGGCATTCAGACATAAAGTAAGAGCTTGGCAATACCAAGCAGAATGGCAAGTAATACTAAACACTGTCCAGTTCCCAGAGCATACTTTGTATGCTCCACAGAAGGGAATTTCAAGAAGGAATCTGAAGGACGTCTTTAAGTCAGCTCATCAATGGTTGCAAACAGCATCTGTCAAATATGGTAGGTATGAGGGAGAAGAGCAAAGGTGCTTATTTGAAAATGAATAAAAAGAAGAGAAATCCTGAAGTAACTGGTAAAACAGAAAAAGGAATTAAAACCTGTATTACTTTTTTTTTAAAAATAAACCTAATACATTCAGAGTCTGTATTCAACATAAGAAAGAATCCTCAAATTACATGTCTAAACACAAAAAACTTAAATTGGTTAGCATTTCACAAAATCTCAAACTAAAAACACCCCATATTTATCAAATTAGCAACCTCATATGAGATTGTGCTATTCAGTATTATTTTCATTTGCTGACTAAAGTGGAATCAAGCGCTAACAGTGAAAATCTTTCAGAAAGCCATGATTTCTAGGATAACAGCATTCAGTGGCTGCTGATCAAACTCTCTTAAAAACATTTTTTTTTTCTTGTTCCATTCCACAGCAGATTAATATTTGATCTACTGCTTTACACCAAAGATAACTGGATAGCTCATGGGCTACAGCGTTTCAAGGCACACCTGTATGTCAGTGCACCTCTGCTTTGACTGGAGATGGATGCCTCTGTGCTGCTCAGATGCAGGGTCACACAGCGGGTCCCAGTCACTTCTGTGGGCCCTGTGGCCACGTATTTTTAATAAGACAGCATAAACAGCAGTGGATATTGATTCTCCCCAGAATGTTTTCCTTGAAACATATAAGCATTGCACAAGTGCCTGACACCATTAACAGAAGTGCAATTTTGTGTAACAGGCAGCATAGCAACTAAGGTTAAAGCCAAGTGTAGGATCAGAAAAATGAAAGATATTTCCTCTGTGCTGTATATAACATGTTTCCTCTGATATAAATATACCAAGCTTCACCTTCTCACTATTTTGTTCAAAGCTCCTATCTGGAAGGTGGCTCTAGAGCCCAAAGTCTTGGAAGAATCCTTCAAGTCTGGCTCTGAACCTACTCATGAGTCATTAGTTCTCATGCTAATGCTGGCCTTAAATGGACCTTTTATCTCCCTGGTCTTTTATCAACCACATATTGACAGATATCAGCTACATCATCCTGTATCATCTGCCTATCTAGTGTCATCTCTCAAGGTGTAATGTGCAAGGCTAACTAGGATGCCCTCCTCTAGTTTCCTCATTGATTAGAGGCTTCACTCTCTAACCTTTTCATCAGCTTTTGTTTTCCTATCCTCCAGTTTCAACTAAACTTTCTTCAATGAATTTAAAAGAAAATATCCATATGAGTATTACACATAGGTGATGTTTTGTTCATGTTATGCACATTGCTACTTGTTTCTCTCTTCCTCCACGTCCCGGATAGATGCATTCTAAAATTGTTCATATGGCCTTCCATAGTAACTTACTGTAGTAAGTAAATGAAAATTACATACAAACCCCTCTCCTCTACCATTTCCAACTGAGAATGTTCTAATAAGAGTCAAATTTTTAGTCCCTGGCTGTATCATCTTTCATTCTGTACTATTCATATGAGTTCATCACTCTACTTCCCACAGGTGCACATTCTTTTCATTGTAATATTCTTCTTTTTGTATCAAAAGAAAAGCACTGTTTCCAGACAGTACTATCTTAATATTTGCCCTAAAGTAAATAGTAAGAATATAAAGAGAGATCTTTTAGAAAATCAGTTCTTCAGAAATTCTTTTACAAAGCTCAGTCCAAGTACTTCTCTCATTAACACTTCACATTGGCATTCTATTAAGACATTGTATTCACTTTACAATTCCTTCAATAGACTTTGTACTCTGAAATTTAAATAAAAGTTTCTTATATACTAACCAATGCTGTACTGACTTCCAGTCAATGTCATTACCTCCATTTCCTATCTAGAAACTTAGCTCTCCTTCAAAAATAAGAGGACAAAGCAAAGCAAAGCTTTTCAGGTCATTGGTATGATTCATCTTGGGTATGTTTGTAATTATTGTCTTCCCCTTTAGCTCAGATCCGATTCCCCAACTTGTGTTTGCCCATCTCAAACATAAGCACTACTAACTCTGCTCCACCTGTGCTGCTGTGTTTACAATACCTGCTGCCAGAACCACCATTCTGGAAGTGGAATGGAGATTATACACCATCAAGTTCCTTAAATGGGTTCTCCTTTAGCTGGAGTAATTTCTGGTTTTGCCAGTGTTTAGTCATCTCAGTTAATATTAATTTAAAAAAAAAAAAAGGGGGGGGGGGGCAAATTAAAAAGCCATAGTATTGTCTCTTTTGAAAATCTTCATAGGCATGAAAGCAGTTCAGCTGGCATTTCTGTTGCTGTCTTATCACCCAGAATATTAACTGCAGCTTTGTACATCTCCTGTCCACTTACAAGGCCTTGTTTGGAATAAGTACTTCTAGATGGATATTTTATTGACATTTGGTCCACACAACCTCAGCCATTAACTAGACAACAGAAAACATACATAATAGTATATACATCTTTATTCTGATAATACGTTTCTTAACTTGTATTTAGAGGATTAAATAGGAAAGCACTAAGAGAGAAGAATCAGAAGAGGCCTGATATGCTACCAATGGTGTCTTTTAGCAGATTTCACATGCTAAAAGAGAAGCCTAATACATAGATGCCCTGAGGAGATTTTGTGCATCAAACACAGGCACTTTCTTACTCAATCAGCAGAAACCTCTCAGTCTTTTCCAAAATACAGCAGCTGAGCTGATAGCAAGAGGAGCTCACAGCTCTGCACGCTCCCAAGTTGACACCTCCTTTCCAATACTTGCACACCTATCAGTTTTTCAGGAAACCACCACAGCAAAGGATACTACAATAGTGAACATGATTTCTCAGCCTCTCCTATATGGCTGCATTTAGCAATATGTTAATAATTTCTTTAGAAAACAGATGTAACTATTACAAAACAAGGGCATGCTCATAGAGAGAGATAAATACAGGTATTTCTTATATCAGTTTATGTAATTCACTCCTAGATAATGGTATTATGTCAAAGAGTTCTTAAAGAAACACTTCAGCTTTGATTCATGAAACTACAGAACATGCAAATTCCTAAATAGGATTAAAGTATATGAAGTCAATCTATCATGTTCCATGATAAAGGCTAGCAATGTGGTTAGGAAGAAATTTCTGCACTGAAATTAGCATGTGGACTGACAATTGTATTTGTTGAACCTCAAAGTGTTCCCATTTTATTCTATCAGGAGGAGAATTGTTAAAGATAAAAGAACACATCTATTTTTTGCTGCCTTGCAAGTTCAAAGATAACAAACAAATTTTAAAAAAATGTGCATTTTGTTAAAAGTCTGAGATATAGAGTATTTCCTTCTACTTCAATGTAATAGCATTTTATTACCAGACTTAAGTAGGAAGTCTAACTAAAACAAAAAAAAAAAAAAAAACAGAACTGACAAAAATAAATGACACAAAAAGCTCTTATTCTCTTCAGTGTTCAGAAAAGTGAATTAACATATTTATTGAATTACATTGGCAATGAAGACAGCAATATATTGAAATTCATTGATTTTTTTTTCCTTGACTTAAAAGCAACACAGATGCTTATTACAAAACAGCGGTTCCTCTTCTCATTTTTATCAACCCTTTTTTAACAGCCACTGACATTGACAGTTTCAAGCTTAATTGTACATTCAGCATGTACTGTTAATGACATTAGATAAATGGATCACATCAGAATGCAGTATCGTCAAAAGAGACCACGTGCCAATCTTACAAATTTAAAATCAAACAAGCTACTCTGTAGACCCTGACTCTTCAAGTTGTTTATCAACTGAGTACTAGAGAATATTTTGAATGTCATTATACATCAAAAGATGAAAGATGTGCCTACCACAGCCCATGCTCCATTTATACAATGAAATTTAATTACATGTTATAACTATGCTGTCTTAGAACTACGGTAATTAAAGGGGTACAGTACATTGGTGTTTTATTCATTGTAAGCCCTTATTTTCAGAGGGCTTAACTCAGCCATGCAAATTTACTCCCTTATCAAAGGGAAGAGTCTGTCACAAACACAGCAATGCCTGCTGAGACTATGCTAAAACAGAGTTGAAACTTATTTGCAGCATCATTCGGGATATCGTGAGAACAAGCCTTAAAAATCTTTTCCATTGCAATCCATAAGGCCTTAGAACAATATCTGTTTAAAATACCAGTTGTGTTGAGATGGAAGTTTGGTTTGTAGACAGGTCTAATCAAATTTCTGAGCAAAACACTCTCAGCCTTATGCAAAATGTTTCTGCAAGCCCATTATAAGCACAAGCAGTGAGCTTCCCAACTGCTCTGGATGCAAAAAATCCCTATGTCCTTAAGCAGCAGGATGTTTGGATAAAATTTTCACCTGTATAGGCAGTTGCAAATTACAATCCTCTGCATCCACATGGGCATCCGAGCAAGACGAGGTGGCTGAGTGGAGGCAGCTTAATTGGCTGGCCGTGCTCCACAGGAGCAGCAGAGACTGCCTTGGAGTGGTGCCGAATTAACACATCTCACAGATTTCCCAGTCCTCATTCACTGCTCTATAAAACCAGCCCTGCCACCACAAGTCTCCCAGACACCCCAGATTATGCAGGCTGCCTCCGTGTACGTGCAGGTACCATGGAATATCTGGATCTATCTTCCATGGTGTGTGCAGATACACCATGAAATAAGCACTGTTCTTCCTTCCCAGACAAACTCCCTGTTCATGGTCTCCTTTCTTGGATTTCCAGTGAAAACGAAAGAAATTCATAATATCAATTCCCCATAAATTATTCGAGACTCGTGTTACCTTCATTAGCCAAATCTAATATTTCACCTGTTCCTAATGCAAGGGTATGTGAAACGTGTGGGTGAGAAGTTTTCAGGGAATCTAATCTCACTAGATTTATTGCTTCCACTCAAGTTACATAATGTAAGGTGTGTGGCATTTCTTTGTCTATGCTGGGCAAATGCTTCTTTCTCCAAACATGCATACAAAACATAGAAGCACAAAGCATCAATAAAAATCCCTTTATCCTCAATCCACTGAAGGAGGCATATGATTTCCAATAAGCAGTCATCCAGTGTAGCAAAATCCTGTGACAACCAACAAAAGGGGCAATTTAAGGATGGAGCATTGCCTTGCTTCTGCAGATCTAAGACTTATTTTAAGCTTTTTTTTTTTTGTGCGCGATCAAATCAGCATCAACCCAATTATGCCTAAGGTCTATCTTCTTGTTAGATGGCAGGGTCAGTCACAAATGAGCAGCCTCTTGCAATTTTCCATCAAATCAGCTCTGTAATTTGAGAGCTAATGCAGACATCTCATGAAAACAAATCATCAGAGAGTGTCGGTTCTCCCCCTCCTTCCCAAAATGAAGCGTTCGGAGGGATTTGGGTTTCTTTTTAAAAGCCAATTCTCGTCTCTGTGAAAGCCAATGCAATCTATAGTAAACAAAAGTCAGTAGTCATTTTTAGACTTTCATGAATATTTCAAACCTCTGTGCACCTCTTCTCCAAAAGCTTTCTCACTTTGTTCAGTAAAAGACAGATTATCAACTTCAAGTAAAAAATATACCCTGGAAGTAAAGGTATATTGCAAGAAATAAGACATTTGCATGAAACTGCAAAATGCAAATCTGTTGTCATAAACTTACTTGCTAAGAGCTGAGCACCATTAAAAAAAAAAAAAGAGAAAGAAAATCCCTTTATGTTAAGCGTCCCTCATAATTCATAAATACCAAAAATCTACAGAAAATCCCAGTTATTTCTAATGAGGGGAGAAGAACACTGCGCATAATGAACTATAGACAAAGTCAAACTTGAGCTGTTCCAGTCACCCAACCTCTGACTTCTTTCTGACAAACTAAGGCAATGACTCTGTACATCTAAACTGCCAAGGTAAACAGTAGGATGATAAGGAAGATCTCTAAATTATTCAAAGTGGTTTCTGGGCTTCAAAAGGCTCTTTCGCTTTGTTCCTTTATATATCTACAGCTATTTAAGTTTGCCTCCGGCTCTGACACAGACAGCATTGTGCCTGTGATGTTGAAAGAGAGGAGCAATTCTGTAAGTTTGGGCAGACACATCTCCACTGGAGTGCAGGAAGAATGAGACGGCCACTTTGGCAGGCATTGGGATACAAGGATTGTGACTCTAAAGAAGTTGTTCCCTTCTGTCTGCTTTTTTATTTCCAGTTTCTTGCACACTATAGCACTTCTGTGTGTGCCAGCCAGACAGAGCTTGCTAATCTCTAAGGATCAAAAAGTGAGATGGAATCATAGAACGGTTTAGGTTGGAAAAAACCTCCAAGATCACATCCAGTGACCCAGTACTGCCAAGCCCAAGGCATGGTCTCACCAGTGCTGAGTACAGGGGAACAATCTCTGCCCTGATCCTGCTGGCCACACCATTTCTGGTACAGGTCAGGATGGCACTGGCCTTCTTGGCCACCTGGGCACACCTGGCTCATGTTCAGCTGCTGTTGACCAGCACCCCCAGGTCCTTATCCACAGGGCCACTTTCCAGCCACTCTGCCCCAGCCTGTAGCCCTGCCTGCTATTGTTGTGATACAAGTGCAGGGCCTAGCACTTCAGTTTGTTGAACTTCATACAGTTGTCTTCAATCCATCAATCCGGCTTGTCTAGATCCCTCTGCAGAACCTTCCTGCCCTCCAGAAGATAACACATCCACTCAATAGGGTACCATTTACAAACTGCCTGAGGGTGCACGCAACCCCCTCATCCAGATCACTGACACCGATAGTACAGAGCACTGACCCTGGGGCACACACTTGTGTCCAGCCACCAGCTGGATGTAACTCCATTCCCCACCACTCTCTTGCCCCGGCCATCCAGCCAGTTTTTTTACCCAGCAAAGAGTACACCCAGTACAGGGCAGCCAGCTTCTGCAGGGGAACACTGTAGCAAACTGTCAAAGGCTTTATTAAGGTCTGGTAGACACACCCACAGCCTTTCTCTCATCCACTAAATGGGTCACACTGTCATGGAAGGAGAACAGTTTGGTCAAGCAGGACCTGCCTTTCACAAATTTATGTGAGCTGCTTGCCCCTCCTCCCAAAGGTCATAAACTCTCCTTTCTCTTTTCCTGAGTTACAGTAAAAACTTTCTGTTCAGCCAGGCTGGTCTTCCTTACCGCCAGCAAAGATCATCTTATGGCACACTGGGATGGCCCACTCCTGCAACTTTAGGATTTCCTTCCTGGATTACTTCTTATTTCAGGACTGTCTTCCAAGGGACACTGTCAGCTCCTCTCACAACAGGACATAGTCAGTGCTCTGGAAGTCTAAAAGGCAGCCATTCTACTGACCCCCTCCTTACTTTTCTGAGAATCAAAAACTAATCAATGCTATTAACATGTCCTTTAACTGCTTAATAGCAAATAGACAGCACTTCCAAAGCAGGGGCTGAGGCTTCTAAGGAGGAAAAAAAAAGATATCAGAGTCAACATCCTACCCTAATTCACAGGTCTACTGCTGGTAGAGCTCACAAGTGTTATGCTGCCTTTTTTTTTGCTTCTCTAATGTCAGCAGCCCCATTCTTTAACAGCAGAACAATAGGCTGACACTGAGCTTAGGCAGGTTTATAGCGCGTTGCCTCTTGGATAAAGATATCTTTTTATTCTCATATCTGCAGAAAAGGAAATATCCTTCTAAGTCCTGCCAGCTGCTGGCAAAAGGCTCCAGAGCACACAGCCTTTCATACAGGCTCCCACTGAAGTCAATGGGATCGCTCACATGAATGCAAAGTTGCTAAACCAGGCACTCCAGAGGAATTGAAAAGCCATCTGCTAATTAACTTAAAAATCTATTTTCATGAGATATTGAATATACTTTATGCTTTTCTCAGTGTGCTCCTCAGATTTAGATCCCAAAATGCAGAAAAGGACCAGGACCTGAAAACTGACAGTCAGGGTGAGGACTGGGGCCTCATACCAAGAAAGAAAAATGTTAATGCAGAAGCTCATAAAAACTTTATTCACCAGCTAACCACTCACAATGCAATGCCACCAGAGTAGTCTAGTTTAATAAGAAGTTTCCAATTTGACCCTAAATTCATTATGTGCACAGTATTGCTGACACAGAGATAGCAAAAGTGGAACAGCAGCACTGTGGAGAATTTTGATGCCATTGCCCTTGGAAAGATCTTGGAAAATCAGTCCTGACTCAAGGTCAAATCACAAGTACAGTCAAGCAAATGATATGGTGCCTTGCAAAGCAACACACACACTCCCCTCAACTACCATCTATTCCAAATTTCCATGCAAAAAAAGGCAAGGGGCAACAAGAAAAAGAAACAAAAATCTCCCTCAGCCCTCTGGAGGATAAGCATTTTGTTTTCTTCCAGTTAGAGCCCTTTAGAGCTGTTTTTCAACAGTGGTCCAGCTCTGTCCTTGCTTCCACTAGCAGTAACATCAGTGAGCTAAGACTTATAAGAAGTAAAGGTTGCTTTCTCAGATAAAAGGGATTTTCTAATGCCTGGTCTTCTGGATGTTTCTTGTGTAGCTGTTTGGCATTCAGAAATACTGTCTGGTTATTTCTGTTCCAGGAATCTTTTATAATGTAGCAAAGATGTACCACACACTCACTGGATCCTGTATGCTCTCCTTAGAACACTGTGATATATTCAGAATAAAAATATTTCTTTGCCAGCCTTATAAACAGGCTTAGTGTTTCCAACATATCTGTCACAGTAAGGTTCACATGCAATACCTCAGGTACGTGTTAATGTGATATGATACTGTCTATACAAACATACATTATGTATTGCATAATAGCATAGCTGGAAATACTAGGTACCTTTACCATAATGCAAGCTAACACTCAAATGACATCAGTTTTGGAAATATCAGTTCAGCATCAGCAACTACTAGCTATATGTAAAAATCAAAAGCTTTTAAAATTCATCTTCTTGGTGGGTCTGCTAAGCTGGACACTGCAGATATCTACCATCCAAAGAAGATTTTGACATATATAGATGACAGATGTCAGACCTTCATGTTGTTTATTTTCAAACATAGATTTGAGGTCCTTTTGAAGGTTTTAAAGATTCTGAGTCTGTGACTATAAAAAGTATAGTAACTAAATATCATTAACTTCTAATAACTTTAATGCCCACAATAGGGAATCCTTTAGTAATATTTTACAACACACATTTTTCTGAGTTTGTGGTGTTACATATAGGTTGTGTATCACCCATTCATGATGATCTTTCTGTCTGCATCCCAGAATTACTCAGTAGCAGCCAAAGGAGGACAAATCACCCAAGTGAAGATGTAGCTGTGGTGCAATTTCCATCATGACTTTATTCATGTGGAAGAGGGGCAGGAGGAGGAAAAAAAGCAGCAGGAGTTGATACAGCATTTACAGCCAGGGCTGTGCCTGTGCCTGCATTAAAAGTCATGTCTCTATTTCTAGTGCCCTGGATTAAAGCAGATACTGTCTGACTTGCCATTTATTTATTCGCACTGGGTTTCAATCTACCAGGTGCAGCAGGATCACAGTACCAGAGGGTTATTTAATGTGGGAGCTAACAACGCTTTCAGGTGAAAAAAAAAAAGTTTCCTATTCAGTAACTAAATCAGTAAGAAGTGTGCTTAAAATTACCCCAAACACACTTCCTTCTCTTGGGTATTTCCTTTCCATGCCAGACATCTGACTTCTTACACCCTAAATTCTTTGGATCAGATTGTGCTGATAAAATCCTGCAATTTGCAAAGGCCCTTTAAAACCAACAAAGCATCACAGAGATTCCCCCTTGCAAGGGCTGAACCAAGGCTTTCAATGAGGCCCTGACTAATTCCAAACTGGCGAGCAGCAAACCGTAACTAAGGGCTGACAATAAGGAATATTGCTGCGTGGGGCAGGAAATGCCAAGGTCCTGCCACAAAATCCATTTATTGTCCACCTCTCTCAGCAAGAGCTGCACCTCAGGAAGTCACTGCCTTTGAGTGCATACTGCAAACCACCAAGTAATTACCATCAAAACAACCTGTGCATTTCATTACACAAATGCATGAGTTCTCAGCACACAAAGATTTAGAATGAGAAATTATCTGTATTGTCCAAATGACAAAGGTGCAGGACTGAGGCCTTTTGATATTATATTTGAAATGGGGAGAAATATTCTCATGAAAATTCGAAGTCCTCACCTAATGAAATGCAGAGTAAATTATCCTTCTCTTGCATGGTCTTTTTCTATCTCCTAGGAAGATGAGAACAAATGTCTAAATATAATAGTCATATATGGGATCTAGAATGTGCTCAAGTTATAGGGTAAGGAAATCCAAAGTAGCAGCAATTACATGCACTACAAAAATATATTTTCAGTTGTTCTGAAAGCACCTTATAGAATATTTGCGAAGACATGCACTTTATAGCCTATAATGACAACTGAAAGAAAAATAACATTAATCTAGGAAAAAAAAAACCTGAACCCTTCCATTGTCAGAGCCACGATACAACAGTAATTCGAGCAGGTTAGGATGAAGATATAATACAAAGCAAAACACTAATATTATTTGCTTTTTCTCAGATCCTTTTTTCTTCTCAGTGGCTTATTCCACTACAGTTGGAATATCAGTTATTTTCCAATCTTCTGCAAATGGAGAAGGGGGAAGGGGAAATAAAACATCTCTTATTCACTCATGTTTGGATTTTCAATATTTTTTTCCCTTGATAGCTTCTCCTTTGAGCAGTAGCAGTGTCAATTCCCCAAGGGCAGAATTCAGGTCTCGGAAATATGTACACAGCATACAAATCTTCCCTAATGCTCTTTCTAATAGTTTGTTAAACTCTGAGAAATGTTATCTATGGAAA
The DNA here is from genome assembly GCA_027886175.1 of Phylloscopus collybita. NCBI lineage: Eukaryota > Metazoa > Chordata > Aves > Passeriformes > Phylloscopidae > Phylloscopus > Phylloscopus collybita. The sequence goes on from JAJNNQ010000002.1 coordinate 8,097,080, forward strand.
TACATATATGCATTTCATAAGCCCAAAGTCAGGTACTGATGCCATCTGCATTGAGCTGTAACAACCATTTATTCCCTTTATAGAAAATGCTCACAGTTTATACAAATAACTGAGTTTGAATGGCTCCTGCCAAGATGAATACAACATCTATCAACACACAGACTTCTCTGTGCAGTCCCCAGGAACTGTCTTCCAAGTCCACACGGAAGTGTTCACAGGCTGCAACTTTGTGAAATGTTTCAGAAATTACTGGGCAGGTCTGACTTCAAACTTCCAGCTCTCTACCAAGCTGAAGAAAGCCCTTTTTGTACAGCTATCCACCAGCCTGCCTCAAGCCTGAATTTATTCCCAGTGCCACTGAAGGGCAATTCTCCTTCCATCAACTGTGAAGCTCTGAATCATTTTGCCTATTAGGATAAAAGGTTGTGCTGAATTTGTGGTGTGGGGTATCAGAAAAGAGTAGTCACCACAGTCACAGTGGTCAAAAAACACCCCAAACCAGAAAGAACTTCTAAGTTCTCTTGATTACAGATTAATCTGCTGATGCACAGGCAATAGATTATTGAGTTCATGAAATTTAACACAGCAGACTTTTACATAGTACGTGCCAATGTTACACTGTCCAGAGTGAAGATGATTTACTGGGCAGACTGCTATTAAATCAAGTCTGAAGGTTTGCTGCAACAAAAGCACCCTGCTGACAAGAATTTTACCTGCATGTATTGTTATCAATTTTCAAAATCACCTGCAGATAGCTACCATGAGCAAAAATGCAAACATTAAGCAAAATGACAGCATCTACATTGGTACAATTCCAGCTTACCTCTGAGTAATATTTCAAATCTAAACATTTTGTTCTATGAAACTGTCTCAACAACCATCCCAAGGCCTGAATAACTTCTTTTTTTTTTCCTCTCCACATATACTTATAACAAGCATTGAATTCTGCTTCTTCTTCTAAATCGTGTCCCCCAAGTTTATTAGTTTAGTTTGAAGTCACAGCCTGTAGCAGAGCAACACGAGTCTTTTATCAATCAAATACTCTGGTATTTTCTGAGAGATGTTTTACAAAGTTGAAACATATTATTAAAATTATTTATTGGGTATCATTTATCACTAGCAATGAATTTAAAATTCCCAAATTCTCATCCTTTACAAGTCATTAGCTAGAGATAGCAACACACATGTGCCAACGCCTTTAGGTTTGCTCACCTGCAGGAACAGCCCTTACGAACTACATCTCTAAAAGCACTTTCTTACTGTAGAGTGGAATTCATTTTCAAGGCACTCATTTAGAGCCAGGACTGGCAAATATAATGAAGCAGTTCTCTATGCAATGCTGTCTCAGAGGGGTCTCTGAACACCACCTCACCACAAAAACAAAGTTCACAGCATGAATTAGTGTTACATAGCTGAAACACAAAGCACAATGCCACTAACAGCAAGTTAAAAGTTCAAAATAGCCATTAATTCTGTAATTGTAAGCCTGGGTATCTGAAAATAGCATATATACTCAGAGAGTGAATGCTTTTTGAATGCCTTCCTCATTCTCTGGCCTTTACATATAACCTCGAATGACAAAACACTTCTTAATTTTATTAACACACGGTATGCAAACTAGATACAGACATAGATATCATGGGTGTAGAGCACAATAATTCATCTGATAAAAGTGCAAAGTCTATCACCAGTTACTATAAATACCTATGGGATCATTTTGTTTTTTTTTAATTGGCCACTTTCAGGCAAAGCATAGACAGTGGCTGCCAGAGCTGTGGCTTAGACTGATGTGTGGCAGAAAGTGATTATGGCTATAGGCACAGAGCGAGCGGAACAGCACGTTCCCAGATGTGCTTTCCAACTCAAAGAGGCACTTGAACTTTTCATGGAAGTTTAGTTGAAGCCCAAGATAACAAATGTTAAAATATTATAAAAGACAATGCTGATTAAGGATCAAAATTTATAACCAAAAATAAGGACTCCAGTTATTTTATATTGGGTTTGTGAAAATAGCCACACTGAAGGAGTTACTGGAGCCAGCCACACATCACATAACAACAGGATCAGTTGAGGATCCTGTTTGTTGCTGTCAAAACTTGCTAGCCCAAGTCATCATGCTAAAAAACACATGATGCCAACTGATGTGCTAAATAAAGTAGGCCTTCATTATATACTCTCTAGATATATTATCTTCCTTCACCTCAATTTTACATAGTGCTGTCACAAGAAAAATTGGCCAAGTCCCATGGTTTAAATGAAATCAGAGTTGAAGCAGTTTATTGATTTATTAATGGGACGTAATTAACTGGCAATCAGTTAGCTATACATTCAGGATCAATATCAACAAAAGAACAGATAAACCACAATACTAGGCACTTACCAGATGATAGCAAATGCTCACAATTTTCTAAACAGTCTTTTCCTGCTAGACCCCCAGTATTTCCAATGCCCACTCACAGGCAGTGTGCAAGGATCTCCCTCTTTGGGGTACAGATTCCCATTTACAGGTACCTCCCTCAGGAGATGTGGGGGCTCCAGCTCAGTCCAAACCTGTCCTACTTTCTTCAGCTGCATAATTTGCAGGCAGTGAACAGAACCTCTCAGAGCCAGGCAGGAATGCCCAAGGTTTGTCCCAGCAGTGCCAGATACCCACAGCCTCCAGCAGAGGAGTCAGCACCACCCCAGACAGCACAGGCTGGGATGGTGGTGGGGCAGCCTTCAGCACTGCAAACACCATTTTGATGCTGCTCTCTTCCCAATCCTGTCTTCCTGCTCTACCAGATTTTCATGCTTCTTTTACACTTCTTTTCAAGCTACCCTCTTTTCTTTTGTTTGTTTTGAAGCTCCCAAAAGTCTCTAGGTAACTCCCTAGCTACCATTTCAACCAGCTAATATTCCTGTTAAGCAAACTTTGTTCTTTTTAATTTCTGTTATAGTGCTACCAGGTTCTGGGCAAACATCCTCTGAAGCAGTTTGGGGTGTTCCATTCACATAAGCTGTTTACTCTTGCATTCCTCTTTGCAGTTCTGCAGCCCATGTTACTAAGAGAAGGAGCCCCACTTACTGATTCCACGTTATCAATAGGTGATTATAATTAATAAAACTATTTTTGTTGGGCATAGGACAGGAGATCTGATAAATGAGACAGAGTTCAATGGTTGAGTTGAGCCAGACTGCAGAAATGTTTACGGCTAGACCTGTTAGCCCTCAAAAATAAATAAGTAAAAATTAATACGAGTTTTGCCCTGGGGAGAAGGATGTGGGTGGATGAGAAGCTCAATGTGATCTGGCAATGTGCACTGACAGCCCAGAAAGCCAAATATCTGCTGGGCTTCATCAACAGCAGCGTGGGCAGCAGGGGAGGAAAGGGATTCTGCTCCTCTGCTCTGAGAGCAGAGACCCCACCTCCAGTGCTGGGCCCAGCTCTGGGGCCTCCAACAAAAGAAAACCATGGAACTGTTGGAGTGAGTCCAGAGGCCACAGAGATGATCAGAGGGTTGGAGCACCTCTCCTAGGGACACAGGGTGAGGGGGCCGGGGTTGTTGTGTCTGGAAACCAGAAGGCTCTGGGGAAACCTTGTAACACTTTCCAGTATGTAAAACTGGCTTAGAGGAAAGCTGGAGAGGGACATTTTGCAAGGGCATCCAGTGAAAGAACAAGGGAAATGGCTTCAAACTGGCAGAGGGATAGTTTAGATTAGATGTTAGGAAGAAATTCTTTATTGTGAGGGTGGTAAGGCACTGGCACAGGTTGCCCAGAGAAGTTGTGGATGCCCCAGCCCTGGCAGTGTTCAAGGCCAGGCTGGATGGAGCTTGGAAGAATGATCTTCAAGGTCTCTTCCATCCTATTATATGTTTTCATTAATTCTCAATTCCAAGTGGTGTTTTTTCTAGAAACCCCCTCTCATGTAATGTACCCATAACCCTCAAGGATCAAAAAAAAAAAAAATAAAATTGTACATGCTCAGTACTGAGCCTGTTTCAGCCTTATTCTTCCCAGTCCCCATTTCCCAACTGGTAACAATCACTTTTCCCCATTGAGTAAACTAATTAATCATATTGAAAAATGTAAGTAGTATTGTAGTGATTGATATTGCAACATGTGACAGTAAAATAATAATTATAGACTTAGCACAGGGTTTGGATATGCTGTGAAGCATATACAGGCTGATGAAAATAAAAATAAATATAGCTATAAATAAAGAAGAGGTACTATTTACAGAGCACAGAGAGGCACCCTAAGATGCTTAAATTCAAACAGCTTGCTTAAATGTGGACTTGCATAAGCAGAGGTCTGGTACCACGCATGAGTACTTTTGGGGACTTGGTCCACTGATTCTCAGCCTCTATCAAGTATGAAGCCACAGGACAGAAAACTATAATTCTGTCTCCCACTTATGCCCAAAATAAGTCAATTCAGAATGTTAGCTAATAAATATCACTTGTGACATCATTCTAAAGGGTAAGAAGCGATTTATATTTATATGAATAGACATGGAGGACAAATATGACCTATGGGATATGTTAAATGTCTTCATGTGAAAACTAGAACTCTAATATTAACAGAAAAATTGTCTCTCTGAAAGATATCTTCTTGCATCCCAACCAATATCAATATACACATCTGCTAACATTTGTGTTGAGTAACTAGATTCACACACCTGATCATCTTTCAAAAGGGCAAATGCCTTGCTTTCACCAACAATATACAAATACTTGGAAAAAAAATTACATTTAAGATTATAGATCTACTAAACTGGTTTGGAAGCCAGCGATATAAAAAATCAATTTCTAAAATTCTCTGTAGTTTTGAACCAAAGAAATATCATTGTTGTTACCTATTTAAATAGACTTTGCAGCTTTATTCATGTTGGCAGGGAAATGGATTCGGACCATGGCCTATGCCTGGTAAGTAAACATCTCTGAGGAAAGAAAGCAGGTCCCCAGTGCATAAAGTAGATTTGGGAACTGTTTAACTACGTTTCTTCTCAATATTCATTACAGCAAAGCACCCAGGGCATCTATTTGATTTTACTTTGTTTATTGCAGTTTCCTCTCCTGAGAGCTTTAGACCTTGACAACTGAAGTCACAGCACCAGCCCTCAAACCAAAGACCCTCACAAAAGAGCAGTGTCCACATTTGATGTGACTGTGGGATCCCAGTGAGTCCCACAACACTCAGTCCTGAAACGCTTCTGGGTTTTGGTCTTGACACAGCAGTCACACCAGCACAGCACACAGAAATCTCTTTAACAGAGGCTGACCTTTCGGTGAGTTTAATAAAGAAATAGTTCTGCTCATCCCAAACTATATCATGTGATGTGATTGACTTTCATGACATTGTGTATGGGCTTGACATAGAATAATTTTGGTAATTCTAATTTTTTTTACTTTTATCAATAGAGTATTCACTTGCAATTTTTTTTCTTTTCTCAATTTTGTTTTGGTTTTTTTTTAATGAGTTTGACCTTAATTATCAGAATAAAGCTCTAGTAATTGGGAGACCTCTCTGATGAATAATAATTCTCCTAAATTCAAAGCCCTCTTAATTAAAGGCATGGCAGTTAGTCAGTATTTTAACTCAGCAGAAACAAATCAAAACACTATTGGAACTCTTTTTTTCCTGTATATTCTTCACCTTATTCAGGAAGGATTCACTGTATTGTCAGTGAATAAACTGCTTCACTTTCCACCAGGCAATGTTCATTTCCAATAATTAAATAATTTCATAACTAGAAAACAAACAAGTGCAGAGGGTTTTGTAATTGCTCTTTTTTTTTTCCCAATGAGCAGAGAGGGCAAGTAAAAGGAAGAGTAACAGAACAAAAAATTAAAGAGTAAGAAATGGTATACACAGATACTGTAAGATTAATATGCACAAAAGAAATTAAATATTTCCAGCAAGAAGCAGCACTTCTCATCACACCAGCATAAGTAGCTGGAAAAAGGCCAACTCACAAATCTCAAAAAGGGAGGGAAATATAGGTTTCAGTGATGTAAAAACTTTTCTAAGGGAGGGAAGAAAATTAAAATGGTAAGAGAAAAGCTCTGGCTGTAAGTTTTGTACTTTGACCTTGGCTTTTCTTGCCCATGAATTTACATCATGCTTTTGACTTTACTGATAGTAAACTGATGTCTTATTATGTCATCATAAAATCTGATGAGATTTTATTTTCCTGTACATACATGAAAATAACCCTGTATTTTCTGAAGTCATAGATATAAATGGTCACCTGAATTAATTCTGCTGATGCCCTCTGACTATTCTTTAAATTGCTTTTTGGAGAGTGTATTCAGATTGGGGGCTTCTAAGCTATTAATGGTTTCATGGAGCAGCTGGGATGGCTCATTTTGTGTTTCTTCAGCTACTCAGGGCAGACAAAACAAGGAAGGCAACCCCATGCAGCCTTTTACTGTCAGAGCTTTTCCACAGAGAAAAGACAGAGGAAACATGGGAAGAACTGGGCAGGATATGCTCCTAAAACTCCAAATCTGTATTAAGATTCAGGATGCTGTAACTCATTCCTCTACAGACACTACAAAACATTCAGGAAAAATCCTATTTTTTTGAAAACAAATACAGCTATACAGCCACGGAATTTGACTATTAAGTATTCACTGAGAATTTAGCATATACCTAAATAGTGTTGCTGAATATTTAATAGATTTCCATTATTTTCCTTGTCCTCCACTATCCCAAATGAAATACTATTCTATTACTATTTATAAAATAAAGTGTAACTTTATTTCACATAACATCATAAAAACACTCTAGTTTAAGGACACAAGCACAAAATCTACTTTCTTTCTTGCAGAATTTAAATTCGCCATTCCACAACTTAAATTCAAGCAGGGACATGTCTTCAGGGAGATATGAAGGCATCAGCAGTGGAACAATGTAGTTTTTGAAACATAAAGGGAATTTTTTGATTGTTGGCATTAGAAGGACTTTGGCACAAAAGCACCATATTTTATATTCAAAAACCAGTAATTAATTCCACGCAAAGCCAAGAGCTCGGTAGTGATACAGTTCTCTCTAAATTTTCTTCAAAATCTTCATGGTAAAAAAATAAGCTGGTTTCATTCAGTAGCTGCAAACATTTCTACACAACTATGCAGTGTGAGTCAAACTGACAACAACTGACTCAAGTATGGCCAGCAATTTGTGACACCTGCTACTCACAAAAGAGAAAAAAAACCACCCCAAACCAACCCAATCAACACCACTGATCACGTCTGTCTGGGATGCTTTATTTCCAAACACGTTTAAGTTTTAAGGTAAAAGAATCTCCTGAGAGAGAGAGAAAAAAGGATGAAATAAAACCCCCAAGTTTGCATATTTGTTGTGAATATATATTAAACTGCATTAGCAGAAGGAAATTGATCCTTGTTGAAATTTTACCAGCCAACAATTCTGCTAAAGATTTTCTCTCCTGCCTTGCATTTTTTATGTACCGTACAAGGAGCAAACTTTGGCATGGCAAAGGTACCCTTGTGATCTACACATATAGAAGAAGCTATATGAAAAATACTAACTTCAAAAGAATTGGCTGCAGCAGAATACAAGTGAATTCACTGCCAAGATAACGTCAAACCTAACTTGTATTAAAAGTGCCCACAGATTTTGGTCTAAATTTCAGACACATAAGTTCATTAGAAAATGATTTATGCTTTCTTCATACCTTGTCAGTTCAATTAATTCCTTGGCTGAAAAATGGAGAACACCAGACTGGAACTTCTTAAATTTTTTAAGATATTAAGTAATGTGACAGGTCACAAACTTGAGTTGACTTATGAGACATTCCTTCATCCCACCATGAGACCACCCTTCTGCTATATATTTTATTAAATCATCTATTTTTATATCTATGTAATACATATACTATTTATGAAATTATTCCTGTAGATAAAAATCAATGAAGAACACTGAAATGGTCCTGCAAGAACCTGTGATAGTTTTCTTCCATTTCTTTACTGAGGTTTAAGACTAAATACCAAAGCTACTGAGGATCTGAAAGACTGACTTGGATTATCATTTGGAATTTCCTTACTAAAAATATTGCCTCTGTCACTGACTGACATGAAGAACAGGCTTTTTCCATTGTATGATATTATTCTTCTGGGTTTACTATTTACCTATTTGGGTTACCTATTTACAAATATTTCCTGTGTAAAAATAAGATTAATCATTAACTCGTCATCAAAAACCAAAGGGTAAGAGTCAAAAGATGTGGCTAGTAGGTTTTTTTTCTAGTTTTCTGAAGTTTTTGTTATTATGTCCAGAACAGAACACATGGACAATATTTAGCAAGATGCAACTTCTGGTAAACTGCTTCCCTTCAGCTGGCTGGAATACCAACATTCCATGAATTTGACACATTACCTTTGAGTCTGCTCTAAAAGCAAAAGGCACAAGTGAAATGGAAAAAGACAAAGGCTACAGAAGGGGAGATCAAATTATAATAATCAAATCCAACTCCCAGATTCGTAGGTGATCTTTTAAGTAGATCTTTCATTCTAGGGCTAACCTCAGAGCTACATCGAATTCAGTCTTAGCTTGATCCAAGTGTCCACAGCACACATCCACATCCAGCACATACCCACTGCAGTTCTGTTCCAGCTGGCCAACATGCAAAGGATTCCATGTATTTTCCCAAGACTAGTGGCACCAGCTGCATAACTCAGTCAGCTACTGCAAATCCTGTTTCATCATCTTCCCTACATTTCAAAATTTCCCCATCAATTCAGTTAACTACTTCCACTTTAAAATGGAAGTTAAACTCTGTTTAACTTAAAACTCTGTTTCTCCAAGCTGAATTTTAGCTATTCATTGAGAATTATGATCTTTTGCAGAACTGTATATTACCACAGGCATCCCTTTGGGAGGATGCTGCTCTAGGACAGGACACAAGGAGCACATGGCACTAACACACCCATTTCCTCTCTGGGTATGGAACAGTGTATCTTGCTAAGGATAACCCATGGGGCTTTGGTGGATTTGACCTGTAGAAGAATAGTTTGAAAGTTTTGGAGAATGACCACAAGTGCCCAGTGTCTGCAGTGGATTGAGAACTTTTGTGCAATCAAAGGGACCCATAAGCATTTGTATGAGGAGCCTGTCCCTGCTTCTTGGTGACAGAATTACAGATAAGCACAATCATGCCATCCATCATCATTTACAATGATTTTTTTTTTTTTAATATTTTCATCTGTAACTTGCTAACCTCAGATTTCTACAGCTCAGTAGATCCTTGTTTAAGTAGACAATTCTTTGCATGGTTTTCTGCTGGATACATTTCCTCTTGCAATTCATTGATGCACACCCACAGCACTCCCAGTTACTGTCCTCACTGAGCTCTCAAGGAGACCCAACACCAAACCTTTCATCATCTGCTAGGTTACCAAAACTACTTGCAACATAATGCTTCTGATGAGGTGCTGGAAGAGACAGTGGGGACACAGCTACGCACAGACTCCCTACAGATTGTGTGTTGCAATCCAATCCATTCACCAGCCCTGACAGCACTGACCTAAATCACCTCAACAACACTGTTAAATTTCAAAAAGCCTTCCAACTCAATATAGAGGTTTTCAGACTTGGACAATGGACGTGCTGGGGCACTCAGTGCATGCAGGTCCATATTAACCTTGCAATGCTGTTGTAGCAACACAAGGTTGCTTTTAGCAATCAATTAGGCTACTTTTATTTAAAAAGTAAATGTGTTTGTTCCATAGCAAAGTTTATTCCATAGTAAAACCATAGTCTTCTGTTCTGTATTCTGCTTAGAAATAGAAATATTTGCAGGGTTGTTTTGTTTCTGTTAAAAGTCAAAGCATCAACAACACTCAAAACAGCCAAAATGCTATGACAAAAATGTCTGAAGTCTTTGAAACAGATCAAAAGTACAGTGATTTGTTTGATCTAATTTGCTTTAAAAGTGAATATTGAAATATTTAACATGCTTAGCTCTCACATAAGAAAATTACTGTGCTGCTTCACTCTTTCCTCTCTATTTAGCTTTTTTTTTCCTGTAGAAACATTACTTCTAGATCTAAATATGGTAACCAACAGGAAGAAACAAAATTAGAATTGTGCAGCTATATTCCATTCCACAGTAGCTGAATTCACTTAACCTCATGTTCAAGATGAACAGTACATCTCACTATTTGCTCTCATGTTTGTAGGAAATTAATATTCTAGCTAGGTGCACTCAGTGTGTGACTAAATTCACAAATGATGTTATCAACAATAAAATAAATAAATCATGTTTCATACTAAGACACCATGGCTATTTTTTAGATTAAAAATTATCCTTGAAAACAGACATAAAACATAATCAAATTGACCAAGAAAAGAATGAAAGAAAATCTCAGAAGGGTTTAAGTATTTGAGATAAAAGACATATAAAGCAAGATTGCATGTAGGGGGAAAAACCCACTTGAATAAGAATTGAGAGAAATATTGAACAGGAACAATACTTTTGTCCTTTAGAGTCTCTTTTTTCCTTTCTGTGATCCCAGTGAAACCAGTAAGAATTTATACAAATATGTACTGGAATAGTGACAACAAAATATTCAATAAACATAAGAGGAGAAACTCAAATATTGCAAGAACACTCACTATGTGGTAAGGTATTGCATTAAAGACTATAATTTCTACTAGTATTTCATAAAATTCTGTCAACAGTAAAGCAAAAATTACAGCGGAGAACATTGAATCAATTTTTCTTACCAACAGGTAAACATTTTCATAAGCCACCAAAGAAATCCTACCATTCATTTTTCATACTAGATATTGGAGCACTACTATACTACTATTTTCTTTAAAAAACTTTGGCACAGTGCAAACCCCTTCAGTACTTGTATCTCAGCCATGGAATATGCAGTCATAGTGAGACTCCGTTTTACTGCTAAAAATTGAGTTAATAAAATTCTTCTCAGTCACTAGTGGGGTTTGGTAGGGCTCCCTTTTAGGGCCAATGCTCTTCAACATCTTCAAAAACAATCTGGATGCTGGACTTGAAGGTATATATAACAAAAAATCAGCCCCACATCTCAGACACTGCCATGTTAAGGCACTGTCACAATCTTTTCTTAGTGACCTTAACTGCCCTCCTCACATAAAACCCAAGTTCAACACAAGACCAACTTCTGCTCAGTGCATGTGCAAGAGGTGAGAATTCTTTACAGATGTCAAAAATGTCCCTTGGTTCTCTTAGGGCTGGGACCAGTGGCAATGTCATTTCCCCACTGATGAGAGACAAGGACTGGACTGGCCCAGTGAAATCAGCACTTCAGTGGAAATGACAAGTGCTATGATATTGCCCATGAATTGGATTCAGAGCCTGGCAAAGGTATGGAAAAGTATTACCTTCCTCCCTACCCTTCTGAAATAACTTTGCTGGCATTATTCTCAGAGTCAGTTATCCAAGTGAGAATTGCTATGGACAGCTTGCTGGGAAGCTGAGAACCCACAGCCTGGACAATGCCCAGCACCTAAGCTGGTGCCCTGCCTGTGCTGTTCCCTCTTCAGGAAGAGTCTGGCCTCAGGGCTGAGCAGCATTCCAACACCAAATGTTTCCCTTTGTATGAATAAAGCTTTAGAAATTAATTCACAAAGCAAATATCAGGGGATTACTTGAATCATCCCATCTCTCAGGGCACTTCATTTTACATGCTTTGGGACTTTTAAATATTTTAAAATAGTTTTAAATATTTGAGAAAATATTTCAGAAAAACGTTCTAGCAACAGTGGGAAAAGATACAAAATCCAAGTTGAAGCTAAATCATCCTTGACAATCAGCCTTTTGAAGCAGAAGCATGAATTAATCCAATAATCAATAGGCACTGGAGCAGGTATTTTTCTACAAGTCTCTGCCAGAAAGTTATGGAGAACAGAAGGACTCTACAGGAGTAAAAACTGGGAACAATGATGAAAGATAGGCTGCACTCAGACTAAGTAATCAACAATGCCTTTCAACTTGGCACAAGAAAAATTAGTGAAAGTTTCCTAATTGGCTAAACCACATCTGTCTAACAATTTGACAAAATTAAAAAGAAGTCTGCTGCTGCCACTGTGGCATGTTAATAGAGATCAGAAAACTTGCATGATTATAAGACAGTCATTTTTATATATGCATCCATGAGAAGCAGCATTTTCATAAGTCTAAAACTCTAAGACCTTGAATGACACAGCTCTTTCCTGAGTGAATTATAAGCAATGGCTCCACTCATTTATTCCACCAGGATGCTATTAGTGAGTTGGGATGACAGAATAGTACCCCACAGATATAAAGAAATATTCCTGCCTGTGATAAACAAACAAACAGCAAACAAACCCCAAACAAAAAAACAAAAAGTTCTTTCTGGACCTTTATTTTCCCCTTCAAATGCATATTTACTCAGTGCAATGCAACATCATGTCAGAGCCAAGCTCAGCCAAACCAGTACATTTATACAGCACCATGCAGGGATATTAGCTGAGGTCTCAGAGAGAATATAACCTCGTTAGAGCAACATTGTGCATGGGCTAATTAGGCCTGCCTCTCAAGCAAAGCTAATTATTCCCAGTACAGCACCATACTGATACTGCTCTGCTGCTTCTGGGTTCTGGAGCTCGATTTTTCAGCAGTAGCTCAGGGATCTACACCCCACACTGTATTCAAAATTATAAACAAAATCATGAGAAATGGATATATCCTTCTGAGATAGCAGCATGACGCATTGCACTGTCTCAATTCATCTATCAAGTACATCAAAATGAAGGATTAACATGTTTTTGCACCGAGATCTTCACTTATGTAGGAAATTCCAGCACTAGACCAACAACTATAGCATAGAGAAAAGCTGGGAACAAATATCCCAGGACTGGAATCCAGAGTGGATACGATCATCTCATTAGGCACATGTCACACTCAGTAAGCCCCAAGAAACAAAAATTGGTAAGCAAGGCTAGAGAGAAGCTCCAAACTTCTATTTTTCTTAGATCAGCTTTGAGTAAAAGCTAGTGCAAAATAAAAGGTTTCTTATTCTGCTGGCAAGGCAGGTCTCAAAACTCCAACAGTGCAAACAGAGCTCCTGTGCTGTGGTGAAGCATTGAGCACAGTTAACCTGAGGGACCTCAGGACGTCTCACCACAAATTTCAAGGCTTAGGAGAGTTTGCCTTTGCTGCTTCAGATGCTAAAGCTGAGAGCCAATCTGTGTCAGCATGAGACCTCCCAGAGCCCAAACTAAAATACAACAAGAGAGCTGGGACCAGAGCCAGCTGCCCTGGAAACATGCCAGGTCCCAAGTCTGGATGCAGTTGCAGATGGGACTTTGTGCATCAGGTGGATTCAGAGAACAGAGCGATCTGCACCAAACAGGGAAGAAGGGACCATCTGACATACTGTATAAAAGGAAATTCCAGGCTTTTACATAAAATACACATAGAGGATTCAGCACAATTTTTGTGCATAACTTGGAAGTTTTGTATTTATTCAGCACAGAACTTTTCTTTGTACCTTAATTCAGCTATCTTCTTATGAAAAAAAAATAATCTTAGAAATCAAAAGGAAAGGTGAGGTCTGTCACATCACCACAGAACTGCACACATGTTGTTCTCACGCATTTCTAAGAAGCAGGCTCAGGAACAAACTCCTCCAGGAGTTGAGCCCTGCATTGCTGACACACACTTCTGTGTGTGCAATAAGACTGAATTGCCAAGAGCCTTCTGTTAAAGACAGTGGTTTTGTTCAGTTCTTGTTGTGATGCCAGGTAGCAGCAAATCTATTGTTCAAAAGAAACTCTAATAGGAAATGTGAAATAATAGAAACGTGATGCCAGTATCAAGATATGAAAGCACAAGTAATATCTTCTAATGAAAATGGAAAAAAAAAAAGAAAAAAGAAACAGAGCTGAAAATCCAGCTTGGTCTCCAGCATTCCAATATGATTAAACAATCAGTTTTGATGAGGGAAGCACAGGGACAAGGCAGAAAGGCACCATCAATTTAAAGTCAATTTACCTTTGTGGTTATTGGGCTGTAAATGAACACCTCTAATAGCATAAAGAACTCATTTGGGGTTTTTACTTAATACCTGCTTTTCATAAAAGATAGTAGGCAGAAATTTGAAATCTTGGCAAATATGTAACAAAATAAGTCACTGAATATCAGGAGTAATTTGATCCCACCCCCTCCTTCTGTTCTATCTGTTCATTGTAAATCTTTTTTTTCCTAACTTTTTTTTTTTTTTTTTTTTTTTTTTTTTTTTTTTTTTTTTTTTTTTTTACCCATGAATGGAAGACCATGCATCACATTGCCCACATCTCTCATGGCACAGTTGAGCCCCCTACAAATGCCCAACACAGCATTCCAACTCCAGCAGAAGACTGGCATATGCCATTAAGACCAGGAGGGATTGGACTACTGCAAATTAACACACACAGAGGCATGAAAGACAGAGAGTACAAAACCTTAGACAGTAGGAATCAGTGATTTAGGGAACAGAAGGAGAAGAAAGCTTGTTCAAAAGTAATTAAATCATAAAGAACATTTTAAAATCCCAGCCTATAGAAAGTTAAATACTGATAACAACAGAACATTTCAATTTTAACACGCATATCCATTTTCCACCACATTTTCAGCAATGTTGATATCTATTCTGTATCAGTTGACAAAATGCAAGGGTTTAGTAACTCAAAGCTTATCCCACCCAACCTCTGCACTTATATCCTGTTTAACATGCTAGTGCCTGATTGTTCCTGATAGAAAGATATCCTATAGCTTGCAAGAACTGGTGATGTGCCAAGTACTCAGTGACACAGTGACAAATTGCTTTCTCTATTCCTGACAAAATACTCCCTCTGCTGTACAATGCACACTGTTACATAAAGCCCAATGCACAGCTATACATATTTAAACTATGAGCAGGTCATGGGTATAGATAGGATTCATAAATCAGAGAAACAATTTACTCTTCCAGAATGGTCCTGCTGAAAATAGAAATAACATTTGTATCCATAGAAATGTAAATTTATTTGTGGCTTAGCAAACAGGATAAATCTACTACAGTATAAACTATATGGGTGCCTGGGCCTTAAACACTATAACATCCCTAAGTTACTTAATTTTGTTGTGAATGTCATAAAATAAAAGGTCAGATGTGCTGTTAAAATGTACATAAGTCAAAATAGAAATATTTAATATAAAGAATATTAAATTCTGATAAAGAATGCAGAATTAATTCAGCCACAGTTTTGTTTTGCTTTCCTTGTATTTTACTGCTTATATTATATATCCAGAATTTGCCTTGATTTGAAACTGCTCTGTGTCTACAGTTTCATTCTGCTTCTATGTGAAAATAAGGTGGCCAACAAGACTGGAAAGCTTAACAATTCTTATGGGCAGGAACAAACCTTTTGAGAATAATTTTCCATTCAGAAATGATGTGGCATAAGCAAACTTGGAAAACCCAAGGCTTTCAGGACACCTCACCTGGAACAAACTGAATCAGCTGTGTCAAGGGCACCCAATGAAGACCTGTTTGTGTCATGTAAAGATCAGCCTACAGAACTCCTGGAGTGGCACCCACATGCCATCCATGTCATGGAGCCTCTGTGCCAAAAAGCGTGGAATGACCTCTCCAAGTTTATATTGCAAATCTGTTTTAATGTTTAACAGACACAATCTCTTCTCTTCCTCAGGAGCTGAACATTTCTAGGACAGCACGACAGTACATACACAGCCTCAGAGTAAAGCATCATTACCTATAAACAGAGGTATAATTTTCAGCTTTTAAATGAGTTAAAATTAGTTTTTAAGGGTAGAGATTAGGAGGTTTTTTGCATTCAGAAAGTCCCTAATCTCTTTCAATTTATAATAGTAGTGCCTGACACAAACACTTTCTCTCTGCTCCAGGCTCTACCACTCCTAAAATTTCAACTCCTAGAAAGGTATTGAAAGGAAACAGTAATTGGTGAACAAAATCATCCACATCTCATGTTTTCATTATGTGTGTTTTGGGCTTATTCCACAGAGGTATTAAGAAATTTAAGTTCTGAGGTCTATCTTAAGGCATATTGTCATTAAAAATTCAAATTTTTATCTGTCATGAAGACAACTTAAAGAAATGAACCATTCCAGAGTAGAAAGATTAATACACTGCAATAAAAAGAATGCTGGCTTATCTGGGAATAGAAAACCAAAGAGTATTTCTTTCCAGAAATTCCATTAAAAGGATTCTTTTTGAAGTAAAAGCTAAAGAAATAATAATTTAAACTTATTAAGTAGAACTCAGCTGTTTGAGTTTTTTTTGTTTGTTGTGGGTTTTTTTAAAATTTAACATTAATAGTCAATATAACTCCTTTTTATTTCAGAAATGCATCAAGTATATCCAAAGATCTGTAGTCAGAAGAAATTCACATTTTCCTCACAGGAAGCACAATCAACATCATCATTTTCTCACAAACAAGAAACAATTGCAGCTAGCTGCAGTGTGCGCTAAATTGCATATACAAGGGGGAAAAATTCTCTATGGTTGATACCAGAAGTTTGAGTACTTGTGTCATAGGGATATACACCAGGAAAAACAACTCCATTCAAAGGAAGGACCAGGGTGTGATTCATTACAGACTTACTCTATAGTCCATGTTTAAGGCCCTTTGCAGTGTATCAGGATTGCCACGGGATGGCAGAAAGAACACCTGATAATTCACTGCTTTTGTGAATTCCCAAGATGCTGCTGAAAACCTATAACCAGCTGAATCCTCTGCTGCCCATGTTCTGCTGCTGTGCAGAACAAGCACCCATTCATTCCATGCAGGGTCTCACAGGCAGAAGCTCACACAACGGTGTGAAAAGCCTGAAACAGTGTGAAAATTTTGAGTGTTTTTAGTGCTACTCATCTCCAGAGCTACAAAAAACCTACTTGCAGTTTCTAGCTTGCTAGGAAAGAGGAATCAGCTGAATTTTCAAACATTATCAGTTGGTTGGTGTCAAGTGGGACATCCTGTTGTGCCAGTCTTGCAGCAAAATGACCCTGTGATGCACCTCTGAGCACACAGTCCTACAGATGGAAAAGCTCTGTCAGGTAAATCTTCAGGCCTCCTGTTCAAGGGATGTGTTGTGTGTACACAGCACAAAGGAAAAGCAGGGTGCTATAGAGAACAAGCCACCAGCACATTCACATCCCAGTGCTCCTTGCCCTCAGGCAGAAAGTCATCTCAGGATGCATTTTACTTTTCCTTTTCAAGCAGTTTATTATCACTAAGAGGTATTCAAGAGATGCAGAGCAACTTGGAGACAGTCTCTTGATATGAGCCTGAACAAAGGGGGCATGTGCCCTAAAAGAAGAGCTGGCTTGTGTGGGACATCATTGCTCCCACAATTTGCATGATCTCCCTGTGCTCACAAAACTGGCAACAGCCTCAGGATGAGCAGAAGTGGATCCTTGCCCTGTTCTTTCCTTTACAGCACTGGGATAGGGAGCCTCCAGGGTGCTGCAATGTGTCTCCATCCACAGGAACCTGATGCTCTACGAGGGAAAGTTTGGGGGGAAAACAAACAAACAACCAAAAAAAACCAAAAAAACCCCAACACTGTGGGAAACTTCTAAAGTTCAGAAAAAGGAACCACAACTTTGTTTTTTTTAAGCAGGGATTATTGGATCTTTCCAGTGTAGCAAGCCAAGGAGAGAAAATTTTCATCACAGACCCCGTGAGAGATTTTAGACAGAGATTTTCCCCCTTGGAAAGGAATATTACAAGATTTCATCTCAGTGCTTTTGATCCTCACTGAAATTATGAAGGGATTTGGTTTTTAGGATGGATAAAGTTTGTTGTAACAACAGTTGAGACTCACGTCTTTCTTGCTGCATCAAGTAATAGCCTGAATTTAATTTAATTTCTATCTTTTCCCCTTGTTCTCTACCTACAAAATCGAAGACTTTTCACATTTAAATTGCTATATCTCTTTCCTTCTGAAGAAAAAGACAAGGAAGTGACTGATATTGCAGACAAGATCTCTGCTGTGGCTGAGAAGAAAACTGCTGCTTGCTGAAAGAAAGAAATTATATTAGTTTCAGAATACTGATAAGAACAAAGAATAGCTTTCTCCTAGGTTTTGGATAAGGATTCAGCAATTTCAGTCAAATGAACAATTCTTGCATTTTAGCTAATCCAAAGGAATAGAAGTGCTGTTTCTACTACTGAACTTGAGAAAAATGTTAACCATAGCCCCAGTCCAGTCCTTCCCACAGTATTTGGAGTGTTTCCAACTGTATTTCCAGCTGTTTTGCAACAGACTTGCTAGATATGTTCAAGCTGGTTCTAAAAATCTTTTTTCCCCAGCAGAAAATCCATTTCTGGATTTAAGCAAATGGAATTAATGAAAGCCGCTAGAGCAGCTTTTATTTTTCCAGACTCTACTTGCTTCCTCTTTCCTCTTCCTTGGAAAGTACTGCACTCTGCTCTCTGCTTTAATAAGGCACAGACTTAACCAATGAAACACAACCCAACTGCAGTCTGAAATCAATTCCAGTGTCATCCATCCCCTCCCCTGACATCCGAAGATGACACCTTGTGGCAGGTTCTCCTTTAGCAATGTCTTTTAAGAGTGATACATGATTCCAATTTCCTTCCATTTTCTTGGACTGCCAGCATAACAGCAAGCCTGGGGACTTTTTGGGTTTGCTGATAGTTTTTATGATGACAGATATACACTTTTAACACTTATGGTTATATTGGACAGCGTGGTAGGAAAGTACCCGATTTCGACCAATTGTTCTGCAATTCTGTCTAGAACTGTGTCTTCCTTTTAGGCTGCACCACTGGCAAAACTACTGATTTTTCCATCATGGCAAGCCCTAGATTTGTTATCTAACTAGGCTTGAAACTTGCTATGTTTGGTTAAACAAATACATCCTGGATTCCAGCTGGCCCTTTGGGATCTGCACCTACACAGTGACATGCAGACCTTTGCTAGCACACAAACAATGTGGAATATTCATTTCTCGTGGAATATTAATTTCTTCCTTTCTCCCTCTTTTTTTCTTTTCTTTTTTTTTTTTTTTTTCAGTATAAGAGAGTACATTTCAATTGACATTTTCAAAGAATTCTTTTCTGATTTGCTAGATCAGGGAAGCACACAAATGGGCACTGTGAATTGCTTTTTCCTTCTTTCCCTCAGTGAACCTTTGAAATTGCACAGATTGTCCCAAAAGCAGCAGTAGAGTCTATACACTGGCTCTGGAAACAGTATCTTTGCTAACTGCTTTTTAACCATTCATAATTTAGTGAGAGTTTAGATTTGCATTTGAGCAGTCTCACATGCTTCCTAATGGTTCCACAATCTTGCTTTTCTGTTACCTGCTATTGATTGCTTCAAGGGGGTTTAATTTATTTAGTGACTACGAAGAGAGCCCATAACATTAAATAAGTTTTCACATTCGGTCCAACATAAATTTGTGCTAAAAATAAACATGAAAGGAGAGAACATTGCAATAGTACATCATACACTGGAGCAACTCTGTTAAAATAATAACTGTATCATGAGCATGGATGAATCAAGAACAATTGTAACACCTCTCCATTGAGCATGTCACATACACTTTCTTTTCCCCCTCATACATGAATCAAGAATAATTCAGTCCTTACATCATGACAGGTGGGGAAAAATCACTTTGAAGTGAATTTCCAAATATCACTTTGAGTTTCATTTCAGAAAGATAAGTGGTGGATATTTCAGCTAGGTTCTGCTTAACTCACTCTGTCAAGACACTGGGACTGTTGTAAAGAAGCACAAGGCAAATCAATTCTGATGTCTGAAAAATACCCAAAACCTTCCTGTTCCATCAACTTTCAAAAGTCTTGCTCCAGCTTTTCATCTGCATGAGACACTGAAAACTTTTCTAAGCATTTTCTGTGATGTTAGCACTTTTCAGAATGTAACTCACTTCATGCTATAAATTAAAGATAATGCTCAGCACCTTTAGCACCAAAAGGTAGTAGAAACAAATCTGTATTCTTATATTTGAGGCCTCATTATGGGCTCCCCTGACCCTCAAAGCTCTGAAATACCCTAATCTACCAATATGCCAGTAAACATGAGATAACCTTTGCATTTGCTCATTCAAATTTTCACACAAGAAAATATCCCAGAAGACAAACTAAGCCTAAAGCTAGAAGCATGTCTAGAGAAATAAAATAGAATAAAATAGACCCATTTTAAAGAAATTTGAATCTGCATTTGAATTTCACTTTTCATTTTAAAATTTTTGAAGACAATTTCATGGAGCAAGTTGGAAGAGGTACTCCAAACCCATGTTCTTTAACATCAAATTCTGCATACCTTTCACTTTGATTATCTCTAAAAAACCTTAAATAAGAAAAATATAGTAGTGATCTCACATAAACCTACAAGAAAATGATATTTCAGTATTAAATCTGTTAATTAAACAGTCTGTTGCAAAGTCCTTCACATCAGTTGTCTTTTCAATGACCAGAAATGGGTTTCAGAATAAACATCCTTCAAAGATTATTGGGATCATACTGTTTCAAGAAAACCAATTACTATATATGTGTTTATCAACTATCTACTCATTACAATAAATACTACTGCATTCTCATTGTGTTCACAATTTAATACTCATTTTCATAACTACAGTGGTTAAGAGAGAGAGAAATCATGGTAATGGAAATTTTGATTTCAGAACACAAGATGGCAGCCTCCAAAAGGGAATAGGAAGTCATCCCAAATCACTTCCACTAGTTATGGACCACAGTGACTTCAAGGGTCCAAGCTTTATCATCCCCTTCATATGCATTCATCACTGAAATCATTATTAAAAGCCAGCAAGTAAATATGAAGCTAATATATATTCATTAAGAGAAATGTATATTTAAAGTAGCTGTAGCTCATGGGAAATATTTTGCACATTCCCATCTATGACTTCTCAAAAGGCTTTGCTTCCAAAGGCGTAAAATGCATATTCCACAAACAAAGCTGATAGGCAGAATTTGCTAATACATACGTGTAAGATCATCCAAGAATGATTCCCAGATTTACCATGTAAAAATATAAATACTTCTTCCCATAAACAATCCATTTTTATACATGTATGACCATATTATGATTTACAGGGAAGCAGCTAAAAGCCAGATTTCAGTTACAAAGCTGGATAAAACTAATCCCCAATAAACTTCATTGACATTGCTGATTAGCTGAGACTATGCTAAGTATGCTGTAAACTAGCACAGTTTACTTTCCTCCTTAAATATCCAAAATATGTGCATACACTCCATGGATGCAAATATTTTTGTAACTTCTACCTACCAAGGTCAGACAAGTTTTTCAGACCCTCATGTACCAGAGAAGAAGATTAAACTACAAGTTTTACAAGGAAACCTGGGGGAAAGAGGACCTAAAAAGCTGGTTTTTTAACTTCTTTAACCTCCAATCAGATTATTTGCACAGTTCTGGCTCAGTCATAGGTTGTATATGTGATCCCACAACAAAGTACAAGTAACTATTAATGCTGTTCCATTTGAATTCATATCACAGTAATAATAATGATTTAATTATGTCCTGATAAGACAAAATATCTTTAAAACACATGTATGACTAAGTCATAGCAAAATTTTATTTTAAAAGCTACTCAGCTGTTTCTCATCTTCTTAAGCAATGCATATTCCAAAACTAACGAACCTATACAGCACAAAATTAATTACCCTAATGGCTAATTAATAAAGAATAGACACTTTCCACGTCAAAAACAAGTGACACTTTCCCATTCTTTTGTAACCAAAGATTTTACTCTCTCCTTTCTTTCCAGACACAAAGTCCTTTCCTTCAAGATTAACCATTAAATCCTCATCCAAAGGCACTTATTGCCATCCACTACCCGAAGGAGAAATCTAGAATTGTTTTGTCCTAATACCTAAGCCTGTGGATTGCTTAAACTATGTGAAATTAATCCCATATTCTAAGTTGGAGCATCCAGCTGGATAGGTCCTGTGGTGACAATACAGAATACTAGTGTCAGTGACTGGAAAATTAGATTTGCTCTACTTAAGACATCAGTTTAGAATACACAAGGAAGCAATTAGAACAACAGGAACCCTACAAGAACCACTATATCTGGAAGATTTCTATACTTCCCCCACAAGCCATGTGACACCTCAAATGAATTGCAATGTAAAAGACCAAAGCAACAGAAAACTTTCTCATGAAGTTTAAAGACAATTTAAAGCTCGAGGCTGGGATACAAGAGGAGTGTGTAGGCAGGCAAACCCTTTGCAAGAGCAAGGCCTACGAGATGCTGCAGCGAGGCTCATCACTAATGTGACAGATGGCAGAGCACAGAGCACACTCGTGTTCTGGCACACTGCAGGCACTGCCTATCATTTGGTTGCACCTGTGTCTTTCTCTACTCAAAGATTAAAGTCCTGGGAAGCCGAACATATTTTGCTTCCATTTTTTTGTCTCTTCCACACAGTTCCTCTGGCTCTCGATTCTCCGAGGTCCCCACCCAGGCCAGCTGGCAGCTCAAGAAAAATGGGATGTACATTCAGAGCTAGTGAGAGCAGACAGCCCATCACCCACCTCCAGGCAGATGCAAAAATCCCTAATCCATTCCTATAGGCTATGTCACACCAGGAATCTATTTACATACTCATTGTCTGAAGCTCTGGACATTTATCCTGGTGCCTCCTCTTTGTACCCTGTGATGTAGCTTAAACTACAAGATTTTGTTCTCACTATAGGGAGACCCTTTTTCTTCCCTATCAGGAAAGGGATATCCCTATCCCTTTCTTTTTCATGTCACTGATTCTTTCACTGGTATTTCTTCACATCATTTCTTCATTGCTGAAGCAGATCCCTTCCAGCACCAAAACAGCATTGCTCCAGAATAAGCCTCCCTAAAGCGCTGACTGAAGTGGAAGCATTATCTCTCATACATTCACCATAAAATTACCTGCTAAATGTACCCTTGGGATTCTTAATATTTGTGCAAAAAGATGACAGGACTGACTCCAGCAGAGTTGGCATTTTACATCCTAGAGTGTTTCTTCCTTCTTAGTTAGTCTTGCCCCTTCCTTTGGGCTATTTCTCCAAATATTTTCTGAGTCATTTTGGATTTCAAGTGCCTCCTTTCACATGTTGACAGGCCCACTTGTACCTCACCAGCAGATTCCATAATCACATTCTGAGGTGCATCATGCAAATCTTTACAAAATGCTAAAAAGCACCAGGCAAGCATCTCCAACCAAGCAGAAGTTGCTGGTCAGTGAATGCCCTCAGGAAGACATTTGCTGAAATCACAGCCTGAAAGGACTCAGTGACAGCAAAACCAGGGGATCTTGCTGCCCATGGGGTCTCCAAAAGTAGCAGGTCCCCTCCTGGAGTGGTTTTGCTGCACCAGGTTAACGATGCATGCACCGGGTTAAGGACTTCCACACAGACAGTATCTGTACAACTTCCTTTCAAGAATCCAAGTCTCAAAAACCTCAAATGCATGATTTAATCATGATTACTGTGTAGGCTTAGCCCAGACAAAGGATAAAATTAGGTCATATGAAATCCTTTGGGTTTATTTTTTTTTTTAGACAAATCCATCTTATCTTTTTTTTTTTTTTACTATCCTACCTTTTTTCTTTTTTGTTTAATCAGGTAGAGACTTCTAAGGAGATAGATGAAGTACATATACTTTAGCTTTTTCCCAGAAATTAAGGTTATTTTTTTCTGGAGCCTTTCTATGACTTCTCAAAAATTGCTGCTCCAAGACAGTATTGAATAAATTTCACTGCAAAGCACCTGGAAATAAAGTAAGGCAATCTCATATTATCTCACTTAAATAGTTTCTGGCTTTTGCTGCTACCCAGTTCCAGCAGTGTTGTTACTCCTCTGCTGCTTGCGTCAACTATGCAGAGCTAATCTTTTTTGCAGACATTGTATTGAAGAAGGGAGAGAAAACCATTTTTGTTTTCACAATAAACTTCCATTTTTATCTCTTAACCGGGTAGCAAAACAACTTTGCATTAATCCATGCAGCAATGTATGAAGAAAGAAATAATAAATATTCTCATTTGAACTCATTTTTTTCTCAACTATTAACAATTTTATTGCATTGAAAGATTTTATTTGTTTGTTTAGCTTTGCTTTTATTCCTAATGAGAAAGAGTACCCTTAAATGGGTTGGAAAAAAACAGATAGAAAAGCTCTGGATGATCTCAGGTCCACAGAAGATAAAGGTTAAAGTGAAAACAGATTGATGTACAAACCTGCACAAAGAAAACAGGCAGAAACAGGAGCTGAAGACAGTGTTGTGGGAAGCAGTTCAGCTCTGATTGTGGGAAACAATCAATAACCCTGAGAAGGAGGAATACTGCTGAAAAAATATAACAGTAACAACAACAACAGAGCACCTCAGGAACTGAGGAGTGCAGCAGTGACTGTCAATAACAACTTGGTTTTGAAAGCCCCTCTGCATTTGCTCTGTTTTAGAGGATATTTTCAGCATTGATTAAAAAATGCTGACAATATGTCAGCATGAATAAAATAAAATATCCAAACAAATAAATTAGACTTCACCTCTTCTGCCCTCCTTTTCTACAAAGTGGTCATAAATTAGTTTATATATTTCAGGGTTTGGTAAGCATTTCAGTAACAGAAGATGGCGTTAGTAGAGCACTGCCACCTTCATTGCTTTTCTGTCCAGGAAATTCCTTTGATGTTATACTAGGAAACATATTTCAGACAAAACCTAAGTTTGGATGGGATTTCTATAAGAAATTTCACATTTGAAACACAATCTTTGGCATAAAGACTTTGAAAAATGGGAGGAAGGTGTATTTACAGTACTGTTTTATTTCACAAGACATATGTTTTTGCAGCAAATCTCTGCTTCACCCTCCCTGAACGCTCCTTAGTTTCCACAGAGGAGTGCACACATTCATCTTTTTCTTGGAAATAAGCACTAGTGGCTTTCAAGCCCTGGCATTGGACCAGAGGTCTTCCAAGGGAAAGCACCTCCCGAGATCTGTGCAAGCCTGGATGTCAGGTTTGCAAATCAAGTGTTTTGCTTGGTAGGTCTGCTCCAATTGCACCACATTATGTGCAAACATAAACACAGCCAGAATCTAGCTGAGAAACATTTTGTCTTCCCTCAAAATCTATAATCACATTTACACAGTCTCTTTCTCTTTCCTTTGCAAGAAAACATTCTGTCATACCAAATGTTCCCACACTATTGATATTTACTGGTTCTGTGAGTTTTGTTCTCTCCAGAATGGTAAAGTTAGGATCTCCTCATACCAAATTCTTCCTTAGATTCATCTGTCTCCCTCTTGTGGGAGAAGGACTGAGGTTATACAGGAGAGCTCAGGACAATGTTTGAACCTAATGCCCCTTTTCACACCGTGTGGTTGGAGTGCAGTAATCCTGTTTGTTCACATTTCAGCACAGGGGCTCTCAGCAGCGTGAGCACCAAGCTGTGACACACACACAGCTCTGTCCCACACCAGGGCCCCAGGCTAAGGTCGAGGCACAGGTAGCATAAATGGAAGAACAGCCCAGCATGCCTGTTACAAACACACTGTTGCCACAACAGTCACTCCAGCCTGCACAGACGTATCCTCAGGGGTTGTGGCACAGACCAGATGGCTTTCCATTCACATTTCCTGCTGTTCTCATCACATGGCTATCCTTAAAAGGATTTATTGCCAAGTAACAAATGCACCTATTTTCCTGCATAAACTCCCAAGCAAGCATGTTTTAATATTCCTGTTAAACACGGCCCTACATTACAAACGTAAGGCTTTGTTCTTTGCAAAAAAACAGAGAGCAAGAGGTGAAAGTGAGAATAACAAGGTATTAGAGAGATGCTAAGAGATTTCCTTCCATCAGTGCAAACCGTGGATGACAACAGGGATGGAACTACTCTTGACCTACTTTTGTCAGAAAATAAGAATGGAATTCTGTCATGTACTTTTCTGTACAGAGATGAGGTGCTGGAACAAACATGTAGGATGAGAAGCAATAAGGCATAAGCCTGGTAATATCATCATCAGAACCAGGATTCAAAAAGACAATTATGCTTGAGGTGTCACAGGCAGGCATGACAGGGTGAGAGAGACAGCAGGTGATATTTTGAGTTTGCTGAAAACAGTAGGATTTATGCATCAATCTGATTCAAGGTGTTGCGGTTCAGCATTTCCACAGAGTAAATCTCATGGACTAAAATGTCTTGTTTGCTAGTTTTATGACAGATCACCAACCCAAGTATGGGAGACTAAAATACTTTGTATTATAAAGCTTCCATTCTAATATTCAAAAGCATATTTTGCAAATAAATTGAGGTCAAGCCCCTAAAAACCATAAAATGTTGCACATGCTAAAACCTGAATATCATAGCATCTCCTGTGTCATACATACGCCTTGTAAAGTGAATTACAAATATTTTCAGAAATTACGCATCTGCTCTAAAAATGTCAGATCTTGCTGACACTAGGAAAAGCACAGGAAGAGTTATGGGAGCAATATGCCACAGATGAAAATTCTCCAATGAGTACATTTTGATTAATGCTGCTGCTGCTGCATTCACTAATGAATGACAGGCAAGGTCACAAGTAATTTCAGTAGTCCTGTGTACTACAACCTCTGTATAAAGTAAGCCCCATCCCTTCCAGGAGCTTTTCCCTGAGATTTACTAAAATATTTCAGAAACCAACAGTATCTATAAAGCTGTGGCATTTACCTCAGATATTTGGTTATATAAAGTCATAAGAAATCATACCTCACATTTTCATATGAAATATCAAGAAATCTTAAAAGTCTCAAAGTTATTAAACTCATTTTTCTTTCTATAGTACATTGTCTTACTTGAAAAATTTAGGGGCTAAAATGAAATGTTCAGCTTTAAACCAGTGAAACAAAAGTCTGAGGATAGGGACAACCTGGCAAAGCTGGACCATTCTATTACTTTGCCTGCTGAGACAAGCTTAATTAAAATGTGTCTGCAAAAACTCTACTACTCTTTATTTGAAAAGTAAATTATAAAACACCAGAAATCCATTAGTTACTTGTACCTTCCTGCCACTCAGGCAAACACCACTTACACAAGACTTAACTCTGGATATTAGGTGAGATGAGCAGTGAGGAGTTTTTAGTTTTATCTGCATTTCACAAGGTTAAATCCCCATAAGGGACTACCAACTTCATACTGTAGATTTAGCAAGTCCACAACAGCATGGTTAACTATTTGAATTCCCTACACATTCTTCACTCTCATGCTAAAATTCACCTCAATTCATTAACATCTGAGAATGATTTCTGTCACATCAGCTCTGAACCACTCCAGCTTGTTTGTAACAGATGTTATTGCCAGCTAAAGAAGAGCTCTACCTCCAAACTGCCCTCTCCCAGCAGTCAGCATGAAACACACAATGAATAAATATTCTCTCTTCAGCCAACAGTTTTATTTACCACTATTCTAAGCAGCTTAAGAAAGCAAAAGTCGCTTACTTTACTTTTCAGACATATTCAATGCCACCTGATTTTATTTGGGTCTATATCAGCTGCAACTCCTGCTTTTAATCTCAACCACTCCTATTTGCATAGCTAAACAGAAACAGACTGCTGCAGAGGAGGGAAGGAGGAAATAATGCATTTTATGCATTTAATACCTGGCCATCTGGTACCTCAGAAACGTGTTCAACTTCAAAACATCAAGAAAATAAAATGAGGGGCCAAAAGTGCCTTTGATGAAGCAAAACCACATTTATTTATATAAATGGCAATTGGCAGCTGATGCAGAGGATACATACATAAATCCAATTGCTAATGCACAGGGATTGTATGAATAGAAATGCCATAGGTAAGCAGTAGAAGTGGAAATTAGAATGAAGTGTCTGCCTGTGCCATCCCTATCAAAATGCCCTTTTTTCCCCATTTTTATCTTCTGTGTGTCACTGGAAGAAGGGCAAGAAAACAGAATCCTTAAGGTGTTTCCCGTCACCTAGGGAAGAAAATACAAGAAATGCAGTAATGTTTAGCAGCTGCAGCATCCTCAACATTGGTGGATGTCTCAGGAGAAACAGAGAGAGCAGGTGAAATTTCTCATTAGCAAGACTACATAACTGCAGTACTGAAGGGAGAGGGAGTCATTGTACTTTGACCAAAAGCCATAAGCCAGGTACAGATAAATGGGTTTATCTGCAGAGAAAGGTGGTGATTGCATCACAGAAAGAACTCAGATAAGAGAAGGCCCTTTACAGCTTTCAGCAGACTCCTGAACTTCTCTGAAGCTCTCTCTTTTTTGCCCCCTGAAGGATGCATGGGAAAAAAAAAAAAGTACCAAACTGTGTTTGATATGAAGCCACAAGTTTCATGATAGCTACAAGGGAGCTATAATTATCCAATTTCCCTATATTAATGATTTTAAAATACAAATGGCTTTGAATTTTTTTTTCAGCTGTCACCTGCACTAGTCAACAACAGAAGTTCTGTGATTCTTGCCACACAAAAAACACTAACAGATGTCAAAATGGCAGAAGCAGAGTGGTGCTATTCTACCTTGTTGGGGCAGGAATTATGAAGTAGTATAAGGTGATTCTGGAAATAAAGATAAAATCTATATAATGTAATCTAGATTAGTTGCTGGTTTTAATAAAATAATAACTATTTGTTATGTGAGTTCACACAGATTAGGAAGCTGTTTGATACTTGCAATTTTTTACCAGACATGCCAAAATATTTTGCTGCTCTCAAATCCAAGTCCTGTAACATTTCCAGATGAGATTCTTTTTTTACTGTCAAATAAGTTCATACCTTACTGAGCTGTTCAGAAATTGTATGAAAAACAAAAATACTCAGAGGAAGGCAAAGCATCAGCATACCACCTTTCCTACCACAAAAAAAAATATTATTAAAAAAACATTGCCTTAGTGTTTAAGTTCATTGCAAATTATAAAACTTGACTAGATATAATGAAAATACAGTCTTCAAGTAACACCATTAGATTTTAAAGCAGGTACAAATCTTTGCCAATTCTGAGTGCAAAACAAAGCTAAATCAACATTCTCCTTGCAGTTTGTTTGCGCTTTGTAGGCACACACAATTCTCTAGGCATATGTTTGTATGTATTGCATACACTACTGAACAGCATTTTACAGATTTCTAATGCTTCATAATCAATTACACCAAAAAAAGGAAAAAAGTCAAGAACACTAAGTACAAAGTAAAAGAGAACTACCAAATGCTTGCTGGAAGCAGAATGCAGCAGGACACTTTAGGATGGTTATTTATATAAAAGCATGTGACAGCAATAGAGAAATACACTCAGCAGCTTGTTCTGGCAAAAAAAAATAGGGGTTTTTCAAGACCTGTCGAAGGAGCTATGGGTGCAAAAGATGGCAAAATGGCAAAGGTCCTGATTTCATCCTAAGAGAAATCCAATGAAGACTGGATTCTGGGAAGTCTAATTTCACTGTGCCTAGAGATGTGGTGGGTAGATAAATCACAAGGTCTTCAAAATAAACCGCTTTAGAAGCCAAGTTAGTAACTAGGAATATAAAAATAGCAAGAATACAATGGCACAAAAGTCAGAGAGATGAAAGTGTAGCATATAACATAAAGGAACAGATAAAAAGGGCATGCTATAAAGACACAGGAATAGTGTGAAAACAATCATGAAACAGATGGTTCAATCCTTCCCAGTTTCTCTTTCTCTGGTTGCTAGATCACCTAGAGTTCCCTCAGAAGACAGTCCATATATAACAGTAGTAAAAATTGACAAGGGGTATTGGTTCTAAACTAAGGAAGAGGGTAGATTTAGGCTAGGTGTAAGATAGAATTTTTTTTACAGTGAGGGTGGAGAAACATTGGCACAGGTTGTCCAGAGTGGTGATGGATGGAACCACCCTGGAAAAATTCAAGGTCAGGTTGGATGGAGCTCTGAGCAATCTGACCTGCTTGAAGGTGTCCCTGCTCATTGCAGGGGGTTTGGAAAATAAGTTTTAAAGGTCCCTTCCAACCCAAACCACTACATGATGAAAATTACCCATGTAGACTTTGAAAATATTGGTACAATTTTCTGGGTAGAAAAAATGAAAAAAAAAAAAAATCCTGCAGTTGGTTCACAAATAAGAGCCATCATAGTTATACCACAAGAAAACCACATGGATTGTTTTAAAATGATTAGGCAATGCATGGATTTCTCTGGGACCTTTTTTATAAAAATAAATGCATTAAAAATAAGAATTGCACATTGCTCAGGAAAATTACAAATAGATGACCATGAGAAAACACTCAAACTGCTTCAACGTCATTTTTCCTTAGAAAGAGAACTGTGATCAGAAAATTAATCTCTATGTATGAGGAAAAAGAAGAAATTGAAAGCTAAAATGAAGTGACCATTAACCATACTCTACATTTTCAAATCACAGGCCTGATGAAATTAATTTTTAGAAAGCACATTAAGGGAAATTTAGAGCACTTAATACTTAAGAGGACTTGTGGGAGAGAAATGTAGCTCAAGGAAAAAGCAAATCAAAATACTTCTCTTCAGAATGAGAGAAAATTGAAAGTTTTGGGAAATACAAACTACTCGGTTTAAACTGAAGTCTTGGAAAAACACTGGAGCAAATAAAAAGCACCCAGAAGATAGGACAGGTTACATAAGTATTGTCAACATGAATTTTTAAATAACAGATTGCCGAATCAAGTTGATTCTCTCCATGACAGATAAGAGCCCTTGTGCCAAGGAACAAGTCAGTAGATGTCTTATTTTCACCTTAGCAGGTGCTTTTGGTACCATCTCACATGACACTCTCATTAGCAAATCTAAATGAGCCCTCTAAAATTGGTAAAACTATTTTGAAAAACATATTTAGACCTAGCAATGGATAAATGCCAAAACAGGATGGCAGGAAAGTCAGTATCAAGGAAGATTGTGAGGTGGGTCTGCCCTGGGTCTAGTAGTACTAATTGAATAATTTCATTAATCATTTAGATGATGGAACCTAGTGAATGCTTATTAAGTGTGATGTTTCTCTGCACACAACACAGGGCCTGCAGCTTCTTTCAAGCCCCTACAAAACAAGATTAGTATGAAGATAATCTTTTCAAATTGGAAAAATGGCATAATAAAAAGGACATGATTCAGTAGGGAGAAATTTGAGATGCTATGCTTTTACCTAGGCAGACATAATGAGCTGTACAAGATACAGAATAGTCACCTTGAATCTTCCTGATGAGAAATTTAGGAATTTTAATGGACTGCTTACATGAGACATCATTATCACACCTTTACAAAGCATAAAGTTTAGTAAAATTGTACTTGTCTTTTCTTAAAAGAGACATTGTTATGAGTCCTAATGCATTTGAATTTTCAAAATATTTAGAAATCCTTGGATGAAAAATAAAACTCAATTTTTGTGAAAGAATTTTTTCTTCCACAACACAAAAATATCAGGTTCATGTGAGGCAGAGAATCATATAGTTATGTAAAACTATCAGTCAGAGATGAATCATCACCAAAACAAGGTCTGACAATCTCTTTTCACAAGTAGATGGAAGAGCAGCTAGTAGCCATCTGGAAGCAGCAACTTCAGATGCTCACTTGATAACTCAAATCAAGTTACAAGACTTACTTTCCCACCTTGGGAGCAGCAGTGCCATCCTCAGCTCCACATTACCAACAGAGCATGGGTATACTTGCTTATCACAAGAAATGCTTCCAGTTGGATAGCTGTAGCTTTAAAAATTGAGCAAAACTCAAGAGACCAAAGATTTAAATAACCTTCCTCATAACAAACGAAGCAAAGTGAATCCCTCCTGTTGTTACAATTATCATGATTATAAATACATATCTATGGCTTCCATGAAATGCCCCTTACCTGATTTATTTTCTCTACAGTGAATTTTTATTCTGTAAAGTACTTAATGATTACAATTTTCAGATACCTGTGAGTTAACAGTTTGGTTTTTACTTAGACAAAGGGGAATGGCAAAAGTGGAAAAACTACTCCTCCTCATAGCTTCAGTTTTTACTGCCAGTGTACCTTCCAGCTGCTTAGCTGTAAGATTACAGCTCCCAGGATTCTTTAGGAGAGAAAGGATTCTGCAGAGAAAATATTTAGTCCTGGGGATAAAAGATGACAAAATCTTTATAAAATGTGCTAATTTTTTTATCATACCAAAATAACAAATGCAAGCTTATATCTAGAATTTTAAAAAATCCTTTTGAGTATTTAATGATCATACCTCTACACAGCATCTCTAAACCTGTTCTTATTTCTGGCCTTTGCTGAATTTTAATCCCACACACAGATATATTATACAAACACACAGAGCAACTTGAAGCAAAGGCAAATGATAGATGAGCTGTGAGGCTATATTGATTCCCCCTGCTGTAGTGCAAGTCAGGAGTGAAGTACAGCATCCTTATTAGAGATGCTGTCCATTAACTTTTCCTTGCTCTACAAGTTCTTAATTATAACATATTAGCAGTGTATGCCTGAGTGAGCACTGCTCTAATTTAAAACTGAAACAATGCTTGCATCCCACCGTGAGCAATATTAATTAACATCTTTCTTCTGTTTTCCCTGAACTCTCCTCCTGACATTTCCAGGTAAAGTTAAATAAAAATGTATGTCAATATGTAAAAGCTGGCTATCGGCAAATGCGTCATGTAATTGAAGTACGGGATGTTGAATGTCAATTAAAATACTTTCCCTTTGGAAACTGAGTCTGTTTATCCATAACATATCATGTTATGGTCTTTGTTAATAGCAGTGATCATAGCAGGCAGTCTTTGCACATTTGACAAGTTGATAATATCACAGAATATACACGCTTGCTTAAGTAAGCTCTTAAGTAAGGTAAGCACTCATTTGTCCATTTATTGATATACCAGCTAAGTCAAAAAAAAAAAGAAATACATAATTTAAAAATCCCAAATTGAGGTGGTCCATTACTGTTCTGATGACAGCCAAATTAAGCCTGACTGTGAGGTGCAAAATTCAAATGATATCAAATTAAATATTTTCTAGAAGTGCCTCATATTTGAGAGAATACGTCTGTTGGCCTTGAAGATTTTTGTTCTTTTTTTATTAATTTTCTCTTCTTTCAGCTACCTGGATAAAAAGATCTCAAAAATGTAAAAAAGCCATACTGAACCACCTTCTAAAAATAGTTTTTCCATCAGAAGTATTATATTCCTATGCAGCATATAAAAAATACAAACATATCAATCAACAGTAGCGCCACTTCTGGCTTCTATTTTTCTGCTGTCTGGAAACCAAGCCAGTTGGTTGTTTTAATGAAGCACCCTTCCATAGAAAACAGTTTATTTGTAATATAATTATCTAGTTAAAAATATGGGAGGGAGTGCCAGAAAATAGGTTCTGATCACCTTTAACAAGAGGAACTCAATTTGTAATTTAACTGCCCCCAGTGTTACTGAATATAACTTGGCAATACATTTGCAAGTAACATGTAAATACATTAAGCTCACATAAAATTCAAAGAGCAAGAAATGGAATTAATACATAAATATAGTTCAAGATCTGGGAGACATTCCCATGGCATGCAAACAGAGCCTTGTGTGTCACCTGCTATTGAGCATATATTCAATTCCTTACTATAATTTAGTAAACTAACAGATTTCCCTCATTTCTTGTGCAAGATATCTGCAAAAGGATGCAAATGTACTACAGCCAGTCACACACACTGGCTTGTCACTCCCAGGTGCAGGGTGCCACACAACCAGCTCCCAGTTCCAGGGCTGGCTGAGATGACAACGTCACCAAATTGCAGGTGGCCAATGCCAATGCCCACTGATCCCCCATCACCAGGTGAATATCACACAAGACTACTCACACTCAGCTCACTAAGGGGCAAAGGGATATCATCACCTGCAAGCCCTGACATACAAGAGCTCCAGGCACAATCCCAGCTTTTGTGGCTTCACCTG
Organism: Phylloscopus collybita; assembly: GCA_027886175.1. NCBI lineage: Eukaryota > Metazoa > Chordata > Aves > Passeriformes > Phylloscopidae > Phylloscopus > Phylloscopus collybita. The sequence continues at coordinate 8,131,030 of JAJNNQ010000002.1, forward strand.
TCCTCACAACTCAAGTCCCAGCTGTGACTGTGGTTTTGTGTCCAGTGGCTTCAAAGAAGCCACATCCTTAGATGCTTACAGGCAAAACAATTATCAACTACAGCAAATGAAAGAAGAAATGCAGTGCCTAAATATATAGACTGCAGGTAATGTTTTAAAAACATGAGGTGGCAGAGGTTTCTGAGCAGATCCTGGTACAGTGCCAACCAAGTTTTAATGGAACAGTTCCAGCAAGAGTTCAGGTTTTTCTCATTGTGAAGGCTATTTCTGCTTTACTTCTCTGTTTCAGAGGCAACATAATTCTTGTATTTATTTGGCAGAGAAACGGATTGTCTAGAAGACAAGTGGCAGAGCTCACATTTCTTCTGCTTGGACTTAACCCAGAAAATTTGCAGGACTTGTAGAGGAGTGGCTAGAGGGATTTGGACCTTCATGTAACACAGTTTCTTAGGGGTTTTCTGACTGCAGGTGGATGACCACTGCTAATTTACAAAGTTCTGTGGGAAAAAAAAACCAAAAAAACAAAAACAACAAAACACAAACTAAAACTAAAGTCACACCTTAAAATACAAAGTAAACCTCATCCACTTAAATTAATAAACCAAGAACTTAAAAACAGAGTCTGATATTCTATTAATTAGTGGTGGTAGGACAAAGGGAAACGTTTTATCAAGTAGCATCCTTTGAACCACAGCAACAGTACTTGTTATATGTAGGTAAGTAGTATTTTATAGGCTTTGAAAAAGGGTGTGAGAATGTAGTTGAAGGAAGGAAAATTTTGAAAAAAAACCCAGAAATTTTGGTTAGTGTTGTTGCAAACACTGGTGGAGAGTTACGACAGCAAGTTCCACAGATAATTGCTGCAGTATTTAAGGTTAAATCCAGCCACCTTCAAAATATAAAATGATTCAGGCTAGTCAGAAATATCAGCTTTCCACAAAATACTTCATTATTTGCACAACAAATTTTCAACAAACCCACTTACAAGTAGGTGCAATTCCTACAATACTGATGTCCATGTATTTAGTATAAAGCCCAATGATTCATAAACAAATGTGCTACTAGGTGTCTTAATTGCTGCCCTTTAACTAAAAATAAGAAAAGACTTTTGAATCACATATAAACATTCACCAAAAGCCAAATCAGTCTGCTGTGCAATCCCAAAATAAGGTACTGCTTTACTCAGGAATTTCAGCATGTGGAACACGGCTCCTTGCACCATCCTCAAATGTCCTCAGACTTATTCACTTTCAAAATCACCTGGAAATGAGCCAAACATAAAACTCACTGTGTTTTGTCACTAAAAGGAAAATTTCTTTCTTTTTGCAGCTTTACATAGTCATGTAAAGAACATCACCTGCTGCACTGTATACCTGTGTGTGAGGCAGCACAAAAAAAGCAGTAAAAAACTCTAGTTGTATTTATGCTAAAACATAAAATGCACTGCAAAAGTGCCATGGTGCCATGGTCTAGTTGAGGTGTTAGAGCGTGGGTTGGACTTGATGATCTTGAAGGTCTCTTCCAACCTAAAAATTCTGTGATTCTGTGATATTGATAACCTCAGTATAAAAGCCCAGAACCACACAGTCCAAGCCATTCATTTTTACACAGACTATTTACCTTTTTAATTGTTCTGACCTGCATTCATCACAAAAAGCAGTATTACAAATCAGACAAATCACTTTATTCACAATATTCTCATCATAGATCTGAAATCATGCCCTCCAGTCCACATCTGTGATATAAAGTCAAACCTTTTGAAAGACTGTAGAATGTTTGACATCCAAAAATACCACAGTGACTTGCAGTGTAACCAGCAATGCCCAAGCCAGTCACATCCCAAAGGCACCAAATTCCTTTTCTGTATCTTGTCAAGGCAGGAATCACAACATCCCCCAGTGGGCATAACCAGAGAATTAAAACCACAACACATTTTTACACAGATGCAGCACAAGTACCACCCTCATTTACCTGAAGACTACGAGTGCTGTGTGCCAGTGCAAATCCCCAGTATGAAGTTACTGGGAGCCAGAGTGCAACTGAAAATCCATCCCATGCCCAGCAAAGACCAGCAATGCCCTGTATTTTTCTGCTTTGAAAAAATATGGTCCCCACTACCATCATTCTTGGTGGCAAACTGGAACTGCCTCTGAACAAGCTGGCAGTCCAGTTCACTGAGTGTGCTGAGAGAACCAAGTGAATCCAAATGCACAGAGGGAGGGCAATCTCAGCATCCTTCTTAAACGCAGCTCTTGGCTGATAGGAACTATGAGGAAGTTATACTTAGGCATATTTTTTTATTATTTTTTTATAAATATATTTTCAGAGAGAGAGAGAGAGAGAGACTACTGACAAGTAGCTGTACTCAGGAAATAAGAAATCTACATTCTTCAGTCTGAAGATGGTTCAGTCCCTGATCTGCCATGTCACAGGATAGTCCCAGGCTATTAGATTTTAAGAGGGACTGGGACAACTCCTTTTTGCTGAAGCCATGTCAATGAATAGAAAAGCTGCATAGAGCCAGAAAGGGAGCAAAAGGAAAAGTATGACTCTGCACCCTAATAGGATATTCAGCTGGAGAGAATGCAATTATAATTTCCAGCTTCTTCCCCCAGGATTGTTAATGTATTGTACATTGAGTAGCTATTCAGTGAAAATTTGACATAATCTTGGGAATGGGACTCAATCACTGCATAACCACAAGGGTACAATCCTGTTCCCTTGTCTTCTTTTTCCAGCTCTGAAAATCTTTTCTATACAATGGCTTTAGCAAAAGGCAAAGTCTTTCTTTGCTCCATGCAGTCTGTAGCTTGGTAATTATTGTGCTGCCCCTAGGAGTTAACAAGATCTTAGGCTGTACTTGTGGGTGTTCCTGCTGACACTTTTAAACTGTTGGCATGTCTAATCAACCATGGTTTGAGAGGGGAAGGGTGCAAGGCAACAGCTCCCAGTGCCAGCAAAGGTCTGTTCTCCCTGTTTGCTTGTGGTGTCACACTCCGTGGCCAAGGTTACGCTGAGTTTTGCTGTTCACTTGCCCAATGTGACTGGTACTTGCTTTACCTAATTAGAGCAAGTTTCCTTCACAGGGGGTAGGTTTTCCATTTCCCTTTCAGACAATCAAAGGAAGGAGACAAGAGTTATCCTGGGGAGTGCTGACTGCTTTAGGTACTTCGTAGCTGCCAGATCTTTTGTTTTGCCTGCCAGTACCAGGAACTGGCCATTACCCAAGGCAGCGTGGATGGGATTCACAAGGTTAAAAACAGGTCTCAACAGCAGACCCAGTCATCCTATCCACTGTGTTTGCAGAGATGCAGTCAAGGGAACAAATTATCTTCTCTTACTGAAAAGATCTAAAGTATGTTAGATCAGCTATCACCTCAAACCTGCCTGTTTTACGCTCAACTATATGGCAACATCTGGGCAATCAGCTCAGAAGTTGACATCCAAACTTCAAATATCTAAGGTTAAGGCTGATTAATCCCCCTCCACACGTTTCTTTCTCTAACTTCATCCTTTCTCCTCCTGTGCTGACACGAATATACAGACCACAGTCCTTCTTTGGGCCAAAGCAGAAGACAAACCAGTCCCTGAAGTACATTGGGTTATTTCATAGCACTTTGGGTAGATTTCAGCTCCAATAAGCACTGGATCAAATCTTATAAACTTAGAGGTTATCTTCCAGTATCTCACTCCCTCCTCAGCTCTCATTAATTTAAATAGCAAATTGAAGTAACTCTCATCATCAGAAAGTCCAAATACTCATCACGAATTTGCAGTTCAACCATAAACTTAAATCTGTATGCTGTACCCAAAGGAAAAAAGAGAGCACAGTTCACCCATTAGATCTAATGAAAAATTTCAAAAGTCCATCACTATTTTTGCAAGGAATTTGAACATATATACCTACCTTTTTACCTGTTAAAGATGTTTTTCAAACTGGAATGTCAGATTTCCACTTGCTTATACCATCAATGCTCTGGAGTAACATTCTCATCAGTGCAATTTCTTTTCAGCAAAGTATAATTGAATGGACTAGGCTAGGAGTGGCTGTCATACATAACCCAAACTTTTTAACATGGTAAGAAAGCTGAAATAAACTCATAAATTATTCTGAGACAAAATTTATGCAGAAAAGATTAATTAAGAAACCTGACTAGAATGCCTCCAAAAGTGAGGCATGAGACTTGGCCAGGAAAAAAAGTGTTCACTCCAAAGAAAGAAGAGAACAGAGGATTAATTTAGAAAGTGACCCAGGACTGAAATCTCCTAGTCTTTCCCAAACCTCCTCTGCTCAGGGTATTTTAATGAAAATTCTTCCCCATCCTCGATATTGTAAAGTGCAGCTCTGCTGTTAATGGCAAGGCTATGATTAATGCAACAGCCCTGTTCTAGGAATTGGGTTATTTAGATCTGAGGTGGTCAGATCTAATTAGGGCTATGTTAAAAATGACAGTGATGGCTCAAACACCATCACAACAAGCTGTGTCACTCACAGTAGTATGCAGTTCAGAAACAGGCCAGAAACAGTGCAGAACATGATTTGTCTTGTTCCAAAATTATATTCCAAATGTCCTTTGGTGCAGTTACAAAAACCTTTATTCTTGAATTGCAGTCTGCGTGCTCCTATGCCCTGATATAGCAAGTGACCCTAACTGCTCCTTTGCTTTGTAAAAATTGAACAGCCAGAGTTCAGGCCAGAAGAGATGATTTGGCCATTTAACCAAACTGCTCATGCCTCTCAGACTCCAGCTTCACTCCTCTCTTCTTATCAACCACCCCAAACTGCAGGAAATACACACTTGACTCAAACATATTAAAAAAAAAAAAAAAAAAAAAAAAAAAAAAAAAAAAAAGAAAGACAAACCAATGAGGCTTATTAGAAGACAAAAAATAAAAAAATAATCTATTTACCTACTCTCAGTCTCTGCCCACCAATTCATATTTAGACTCCTCTTTCTTTGAAGAGATACTGTGTGGTATCTGCTGAGCATTAAAATACTATCACACAAAAGTCATGCAATCCCACAATATTCTTTGAAAAAATGAACAAACTGTATTTTATGTTCTTTAGTGTTTTCTCTAGCTAAAAGTCATTTCAGCTACTCTTGTCTGTCTCCATTCCAATTTTTGACAGCAATTTAAAATGTTGGCATGACAGTTTTATGCAGCATTCTCAAAGCAGCCTTATCATTTGACTTGGTGAAAGTTAAATCAAAGCCAAACCTCAAGTTACTCTCTGTTCTCACATTATGAATTATGTTAACCATTTTTTGCCATAATGCCAGAGCAAAACGTGCATCAAGCTTTTTGCCACTTCTACCCATTACTGAGGACACACCTGCAGACTGTCCTAACCTTCTCTGCAGTGTGACCTTTCCCCTTTGCATTTGGGTGCTTTGAAAGCACAAAAACAGCCATGCCCTCATCAAAACCCATTTTGACCATTACCTGGCTCATTCACAATTATCTGGTTTTAGGAAGATAATTACATATTTTTTTCCTAATCATTTTCTAAACAGAATAAAGAGGAATCTTACATTAAAATCCAGTTCATGACTAGTTTGACATTGGTCCGCTCTAGCTCAGAACAAGGCCAAACCAACCAAGCCATATTCCTACTGATTTTTTTCTAGCTCCTACTTCAAAATATTTTTGTGGTGTAATTTAAAAAACAGATATCTGTCTGTTAAATAAACTTACACCGTGGTTAGATTTTTTTCCCCAATAGTTTATACTGGATTCATGTCCCTAAAGCTCTTCAGGAATATTTATTCCCTTAATAATAATAACAGTGACATTATAGGCGAGTCTTCTCTACTTCACAAGAGATTTTGAAGGCAAGAGAGAGCACAGAACATGAGAAGATAATTGCCTCCTGCATAACTGAAAAATACATTTACCTTCATTAATAGATTTAAATAGTATAATTGATATTTTAAGTTAATTTGATTAACATATTTAAAAGCATTAAAGAAGTAGAATTTAAGAAAAATCAACAAAAGCTTCGTAGACCCACATTCCGATTTATACTACTGTATTCTCACAGTATATTAGATTATTACTGCTTAGTTTTGTTTATACTTCCAACATCCTCAGAATCCCTGCCTGTCTGCTTTTGTTTTCTATGTCCATTGGAAGGAGGCAAGGAAGCTCCTTCCTCTTCTGCCTGTGTTGCATTTACTGCGTGACTGGAGCTCCCTGCTGCTGGAGCTGTACAAATGGTGAAAACATGGAAGCATGCAAGAGGCGAATATGTTGATTATTCATTTATATAAACATCCTCCATACCTGCAAATTCACATGTTCACAATTGCTTACTATTGAATTTTTTAAAAACCAAACAAGAAACCACAAATCCCTAAGTCCAGCTCTGTATTCACTACAATCTCTGTTGCAATTACAGATCTAGTAAGCTTCCTAATTTGCTTTCTGAGAACTTAAACTACTGCTTAACTTAAATTTCGGTGCCAGTTTCAATGCAGATGTTCAGCTTTCTGCTTGGTTAAAGGATTTGCAGTTACATTCTGTAGATTTGTTCTTAACTGTCAGCTCTATTATCAATAAAGCAGAACTAAGTTCTGGCTCAGTGTCATTCCTGCCTTCTTGAGTTATGCATGAACCTGAGCTTTTTGTCTGTTAGGGAAGAAAAACAGCTGCAATATGGGAGCTTAACTTATTGAAAATAAAAGAGAAATTTAAGAAGGAATTGTTGTTTTTTTCTTTTTTTTTTAATTTCTTTTTTTATTTTACTTTTTATTTAAGCTTCTATACCTTAATAAAAATTTCTTAATTTTTATATAAACTTTATGTGTTTACTTGTGTATTTGTTGGGAGATTTTTAGGTGCTTGGGCTTTTATTTTTTTGCTTGCAACACCTGGTCATTCAATATGCAAACCTTGCTAAATTTAATTATGATACTGTACATCTGCATGTCTTTCAGTTGCCAGAAGGCATCCCTTCCTGAAAATACATAAAATAAAATAAAGGAGAGAAAAAGCTGACCCTTCACTTCAGAAGGTTTGTGCTTTGGCATGGCTGCCCTTTGCATTACCAGCAAGATTTTTTTTTTCATTTATTAAATTATTACAGGTTTAATTTCAGAAAAAATAAAGTAATTGCAAAGAAGACTAATGATAACCAGCTTGTAAATACTTGTAAAGATTTAAGATTGAATTTTGGCACTATAATGAAGCAATCCAGAGCCTACCAAATGTGTCAGGAGTTAAAGGCATTGCACAGTTGGCACTTCCCACACTGGGACACCTGGATTTGGGGTTTTTCATTGTATCACTATACTGGGGCTTAGCAGCCTTTAATATTAAGACCACAGGTTTCTAGAAAAGTGATCTGAGTCCTGTCCAACCTTCAGGGGACAGAAACAATCTCCCCTACATATGACATATAACAATCCCAGCTAGAGTTCTGGGTAGCAGTGAGATCAGCAAATGCCTGGACAGAGACTGATTTACCTTTTCATTCCCAGAATGAGGCACTCAGCTGAACCCAACCTTAAGTAGTCTGAATCCTCTCTGAAAAGCTTTCCCAAAACTTTCTTCAAAATTCAAATGAAACCATAAAATCCAGTTTAAAAATATCTATTTACCTATTCCAGTACTACTGAAGTTTCATTGAAGCTTGGCCAAAGTTTCAGACCTATTTCATTGCCCAAACTCTGATCCACAGGAGTTCCAATTATGCCCTAGACTTACACCTTTACAAGCCTTATCTACTTCAAGATAAAAGTAGCCAGTTAAGTAGCTGCATCCTCCTACACCACACACCTTACAGTGAGTCAAGCACACTGAAATGGTTATGTAATTTAATTACACCCTTGGATAATCACTTTAAAAGCAGGTTGCACTTTCAGAGATTGAAAGCCACATAAAGCCTTCATAGAAGTGCCATGAGTCCAGCACTCATTGCTCAGAGAGCACACATGGTCCTGTCTTCTGCTGGGACCAAGCTGACCTGTGAGGTGAAGAATCTCAAAAGAATTTCAGTTACCTCCCATTTTGCATACTTAACTCCAAATTTAAACAACAACAACAAAATCTATTTCTAGCAAATATTAAACCTCCACATATTCTCAAAGCAGAAAAAGTTTAATAACAGTGCCTTTTTTGAAAACAAAAAAAAAGCTCAACTCTTGCATAGAAGTTCCAGTTTATTTCTATGCAGGCTGTTTCCATTTTACAAAAAGGCCACTCTTTTGGGGAATGACTATATTTTTTAATAATACAATTATTTATTCCCTAATGATATCATTAAAAGGACACATTTACTCTGTGAAGAATGCAGTCCAGCCAAAATATGTTATTATTACAGACAATGATGAGCTTTTCCATGTTCCCAACTGTGTTTTAGGTTGCTGACTCAAACATATTTAATAAATGATAGTAAAGACTCGATTTATTGCTCAAGTCTCTCTTAATTACCTCCTCTGAAAAAAAAAAATTAATTTGATTTTTGCCTTCATTCATTTATACTATTTATTTTCTAACGTGGAAAAATTGAGCATTTCAAACCCCACACTTCCTGTAGCAGCACGTGAATCACAACACAGACGACAAGTTCATTAAACTCCATTATTTCAAATGAGGTTGCAGAACAGTAGGAGCAGAGGCCATGGCTCAGACCTCTGCAGTGAGAGCCAAACTGAAATGCCCACAAAGCACAGAAAAATAATTTTAGCTGTGGAGCTGAGCTAATAAGGAAGCTGCTCAGTCTCACAGGTCAGGGAAAATTGCAGGCAGCAAACACAGAGTTCCCTGTTCCCCAAACAGCCTTTTGTGGATGCCTGTCATCCTCCCTCACCTAACTATGCAGACATGGTCCTTATCCACCAGGCAAACTTACTGAATCCCAAAGGACCCTAAAACCAGAGAAGAAAGGTCTGACCCAAGGAGACCACCAGGTGCTCACGGCTGGGGAGGAGGATGAGACAGGAATCACCTCAGTGGTGAATTGCACCCTAAAATTCACCTCTGAGGAGAGCTGCTTACGTCAAGTACAACATAACACCATGCAGCTGCACAGGATCCAGTTTTAAGACCTGTATGGTCACCCTCACTTTGCTAGAAAACAAATTAAAATAAGTTTTTATGTGTTGCCGACATAACTTGGTGTGCTTACTTTGCAAAGGTAAAGAGCAAATTTAAAGGAAAGTCTGAAATTAGTGAATGTAGCACAGTATTCACAGAATTCTGGCAAAGTGCTTAATTTTGTGAAATTTCTTTCACAGAAGACTTTCTCCCTCAGATCACACCGTGCCTTGTTTCCTCAGCTCAATTTTTGTACCATTTACAAAGTCAAATGGACGGGGAATTAATAATTTATGTGCTTATGTCAAAATCACTACTCTAACTTTCCTGTTGAGAAAAAAATACACAAAACAAATGAATATCTGAATTTGTCACAAAAGTAGCTGCATGATTGACATAATTGATTTTCTCATTTTAAATTATGATGAATGGTTTCAGATGAAGTGATTCAAGATTTTTTCATTTAAGGTATTTACCAAACTTCACAGAGGTATATTATGCTAAAAGTACAACCCACCTCCACTTCTGCTGTACAGTTTTCTTCTTCATATGCAGCACAATAATCCCATGCATGAGAACTTGGAACAGCCCCTGGGAGGCATTTACATTTAGTTCAAGTGTCTTACTTACCAACAGAGCAAGCATTGCAAATTAAAGCATTTACCATAGACATGGTAATATCACTGCTACTGCTCCTCAAAAGATCTCTCAGAAATACAACATTGAACCTAAAAATTCTACATGCTATGTCAAACACTGAAAAAAAAAAAAATTTATATAGGTTATACTCCTTAAGCCAGTCCTTTGTACCTACTTGTTATAAAACACTATTTTAGCCCTCTAAAACTATTTCCTCATTCATAGCTTTTTCCCCATTCATCTCGATGTAGCTGTAGAGGGTGTGAACGGATTTCTTGCTGAATAAAACTTTTGTGAATTCAAAAGTAGTATTTCCTTGTGGATTTCCACTATAGCATCTAAGATAGAGTGCAAGGTACAGCCATAAATGAACATGTATAAGCAATTCCAATAGCCTTAGCAGGAAATATTCTCCTGTGTGGTTTGAGTTGGGTCTCTAATGGTTATTACACACTCTCAATTTCTGCTGATTTATATGACACCTCCTTGGTATAACTTTGTGCTGACACACACCTGAACAAGTTTTTGATAAACGCATACTGGCACTGCAGAAACCTGTCCTATCACACACTTGTGCTAATGTGAATTAAACAACTCATTTCTGTATTCTGGTTGTGGTCTCTTACCACTTGACTGCTAGTTAGAGAGCTGCATTTTGATCTCTAAGATTTTACACTGCCAACAAAAAACACCAACTTGAATCCTCACCTCAAAACCTGAAAACCCAGTTACCACATCAGGGCATCAAGAAGAACCAAGCTTCCCCACTCACACCTCTGGCTTTCCCAAACACAGCTAAATAAAGACAAGAGTGGTAAAAAAAGGACAAGCCCAAAACGACCCTACCCTTTTGAATCCACTCCTCCTTTGGTGCTTGTGACTGATGGGGTGTTAATTAACAGCCTCCTCACACCATTACAAATCAGTCAGAGCTCACTGTCAGTTTTCCAACTCTTTTGGCAAGGCAGCTCCTTGCCTGTAAGCTGGTGCCTTCTGCAGGATTTGCTGCTCCTGAGGAAAGGTACTGCACAGCCACGATGCCTGGGCTGCTCTCCAGTCAGCTCATCCAGAGATGCTCACAGTGAGCTCATCGTGCCCAAGCCTCTCAGCCTAAGGTTTACTTTTCAGTCTCATTGCCTTTCTCTGGCACAGGCACAAAATGTTTTCCATACCATCTGCTCATCTATGATATAAGCAGGGTCAGCAAAATGTTACATCAAAGTAATTTACACCTATTGGTGCTGAATTACCAATAAGTAACACATCAGTACTAAGATGAAGCTATCTACAGCCTTCCTCAGGTGGACAAGCCTTTCTGAGAGGTTCCCCTTGCTGCACACGTAACTGCCAACCACACACAATAAAAACATTTACCAGGTACCATTTGCTCCAGCTGCCTTTGAACAGTTAAGGCCAGTTATGCTGCTCTTATGCAATCCTAATTTTAAGAACTCAGCTCCAAGCCTTCCAACAGGTTGCTTTTCTGTTAAAAACAAAACCAAAACCCAAAGAAGCAAACAAAAAACCACCAAACCCTACCTCCTCCCTCCTCCCCACAAACAACAGAAGTCATCAAGTCTTTCTTAAATGGAACCCAGGTGGGTTGTGGGGAGAGGTGGCTGGTTTGTTGTGGTTTTAAAGCCTGAGTTTCAAAATTCCCTTTCCTTGTGCAGTTTCAGGATTTACCACAATGGCCCAGAGTACAAATTCTGCCACTGAATTGGCCCTGCCCATGACAGCCTTCAGTGACATTCACAGGGCACGTTTGGATCCTGAGCTGTGGCTCCTGTGCTCTCCAGCCTTGCACTTGCTTCTGAGGGATGCCTGCCTCAGCAGGGTACAAGAGGGAGAGGCTGATGAGGAGCCAAGAGACAGAGCTGCATTAATGCAGAAAGTAAAAGGTCAATACTCAAGGAGGGACTAATGAAAGGGAACAGGAGGAGAGAACAGTTCATTCTGGGGGAGAACATACTGTTTGCTATTTTAAATTTCATGTGAAGAATTTTCTCTTAAAATAAATTATTGGAGTTTTTTTTTTCAAGATGACAGTACTGCTACACAAACTCCTTTTCAGTAAAAGTAGTCCTTTTATAATGAAAAACTATGAAGTAAAACCCCACTAAATAATTATAATGCAAAACATCACATTTTGCTGAAACATTTCATTTCTCCTCTACTACTACCCATAAAAATATTAAAAACTGTAAAACTATTGATGAATTTCAGCAGTTTTCAGCTTTCCCTACTTTTATTTGCCACTATTTCTCATATAAAATAGCAAATAAAACACAATTTTGATCATATAAGGCTTTATATGATCTTTTCTGTCTATTACTGACCAAGGATGAGCAGCTACTTAAAATACAGTTTGCATATATTTGTAACACCTTGGAAAGAAAAGTGCTGACAGACCCTTAACAGCAACAGCCCCCCTAAACACCTCTCATATAAATTCATCTGTTTAATAAGTATGTCCTCTAATAAGCAGGTCAGAGAACTGCAAAGCAAACAGGGCAGCTCTGCTGCTGCTACTGCTCCCCAGACAATACTCTCATCCCATACAAGAAAACCATTACACTATATACACAATTATTAGAAAATAAGTCATTTTAGATGTACATTTTCTGGATACTGAACACTGACGTGTTTTTTTCTTTAGAAATCAATTAGTTTGTCAAAGCCATACTCTTGGACGTGAGCACTGCATCTCCCTGGACTCTCTGAAAACAGGTTCTTAATTCTGCATCTGTGATTATTACAGCAGAATAAACCTGTGTGTGTATGGGAGAAGGAAATAAGGGTCAGAACTGTCCCCCAAAGGGTACAGAAATATTGACCTACTATCAACAAGGTAAAGTTATGCTCCAAATTATGCTCCCAAAGTACTTTCAGCAGAAATCTTTTTGATGGTTTTCAGTTTGGCTCTGGAAAACAAAATATCTATGAAAAGTACCACCTCTGCTCTGTTCTTAACACAGCTGCAATGGCCTCGTGCTGTGGGCACATCTCCAGCCACAGGAGGATTTCCCAAAGCCACATCACCATCCTGGCAGGGATCACCTGCAGCAGGGAGATGCCTCCCACCAGCAACACAGCAACAGGCACAATCCAGAGGAACTTCAGGAGCCAGTTCCATGCCTCCATGACCCCCAACACAAATTCTGGCCCACCTGGCAATCATACTCCCATAGCCAGAGATGGGCTGCAAATCTGGGTCTTTGTTGGGTCAGGAGAGGAGAAGGACATTCTCCAGAGCAAAAACGGGATTTGTGCTTCTGCTCATGGATTTTCAGATCATCTGGATCATCATGGGGTATGGAGCTGTGTGAAGGGCAGGACATACTCTGTAAGCTGGGTTTAAATCCCAGTATCACCTTAGCTCTGTGCTCAGGGGTCTCTGAAGTCAGCACACAGGACTCCACAACACCAGACCTCTGGCTGACCACTTCAGATTGGCACAAAGGTCACATGCAAGCTACATATGGACACATTAACCTGCCTCTGGTCAAGCAGAAAACATAACCCAGCTTAATAATCAATCCTATTCCACCTTTTTCAATGAAAATAGAAGTCTGAAAACTTCGTGCATTCCTGGGATGAAAGCAAGAAGCACACACCAATGGCCAGACAGGTTTGCATAAGGTGTGTCCAGCCCAACAGGCAAACCTCTTCATCCCAATGCCCACTGGAGTGCACAGCCCACGCAGGACACGACCCTTGCAGGGTACAAGATGAAAAGGTGACCCCACATCCTGTCTGCCAGCATCAGTCACAGACACTGAGATGGACAATCCAGCCACAACAGTCAGGGAACAGAAAGAAACAAGTTCTGCTTTCACATTAGCAATATTTCTGACCAGAGAAGGGACAGATTAAAGGCAGAAACTCATGAGAACAGCCAGGTTGCCTGCTTTTGCTCTCAAAGATGCCAGGGAGGATGAGGAAGGACCATCTGGAGGTTGGAGAGAGCAGCCAGGAGTCTCACACAAAGCTTCAGATTTAGAAGGGGGATCCTGGCCAAAACAGCACCAATAAGGTGGATATGAAAGAATTTTATCTGCTGAGGCCATGCCCAAGACCACAATTTCTTGCCCAACTTCCTTTAAATGTGAGTTTTCAAAACCTATAGTAACTATATCACAGACATGGATAACACAAACTTAACAGTAACTTCTCTTTTGTGTAGTCAGAGAACATCTTGATTCTTTGACTTTTTGCACATCACACTTGTCCATTTTTATTTTGCTTACAAGTGCACATAAACATTACTCTAATACTGGTAGTGTGACACACACACAAAAAAAAACCAAAAAACAAACAAACAAACAAACAAACAAACCCCACCACACTGAAAATGCATTTCAACAAGTGTTTGGGGTTTTTTAAGACATTAGAAAATTTATAATTTTTCCTGATGTACCTGTGACCTTACACCTTACAAAGAGAACCTGAATACTTTTGAACAAACAATAAAGTATCAGTCACTGCTGTCCCTTGCAGCTGATGCTGAACCATTCTAAACAGCAAGGATTTGCAGAATTGCAAGGGTCCACACAAATACTCTAAAACTTTTTCATCTTGAATTGCCTAAGTATTGGTGATTTTGTTCTTTCTTTTCTTTGTTATCTGCCAGCTCTATCAAATTCTCTGAATATTCTGCAGCTATGGAATTCTTTGCTACCTCTACTGCTTATTACCAAAACCACACCTGAATCCATCAGATTTCCACGTTCCATTACGTCATTACTCCTTGCTCTTGCACACCAATTTCATCGATTCACTTCCATTCTCTGACAACCAGTGTTAATGGGAAAGCTACATGGCTGCATATACACAGATTAACCAGCATTTCTAGCTCTCAAGCCAATATTAAGCATTAAAATTTCTTTGGATTTCCTTTCTATCACACATAATGCCACTATATCTGCTAATTCAATTATGTCTCAGGAACAATAAGAGAACACACATCAAGTATTAGAAATTCAGTACTAAAAAGATACTTTTGAAGCCATATTATTGTTACTCAAGATCACCTTGAAGCAAGTATTTCTAAGAGACTAAAACCTGTTAGAGTAGTTTTAAAGGTAGTCACTTTTGCAAGTCACTACTTTCTTACCAGTTTCACATTGTCTGCCACTGTAATAATGATGGACATGCCAGGAAGGCCATTAGGTAGTTGTGGAGTAGAATTTGGCATCTGGCTGTATCCATTCATCCAGAATTTCCCACAATATCAACGGAGCTGCCTTTATGGCACCCATCCACCACTCCACATTGGCACCAAACCCTGACAGAATACATTGCTGCTTAGGTAATGGGGTTTTTCTGCAGACTCACAGGTTCTGTTGCTCCATTTATGCCTCTCTTGGCAGTAATTTCTGTCCTGACCCCGACACTGTAGGGCTGTCACTCGAGCCTCTCCTGCTACCAGCTGTACTCTGCTTGCACTGTTCAGCCTAACCTAGCAACCTAACAAGGACATCAGGCAAAGAGGTGCTAATGGGATTGAGAGATCGCCTAATTCACCCAGTTGCTGTTGAACCACTGCTGGTTAGGGCAAGGCAAGGAGGACAGACTAAACCTGTCTAAACAGAAGTGGTGATTGACGGAGGCAGACAGAAAACAAACCCACTGTGCCTGCTACTGCCTTTACCCAGTACTGGTGACAAACAGTCTCTAAACTGCCCACAAATCAGGTGAAAGTCATTAAAATACAAACAACCACTTCAGCTCATCACATAGTTTTTCCTTTGTTGACTGACTAGGAAAACAAACAAGCAACCTCCCACAAGACCCATAGGACAAGAGGGATGTCCACACAAGTGCTGGATGTTAAAGCCTTTTCCGACATGTTCCTGTATAAGCTCCCACTTCAGACAAAAAATTAATTTGCTATTTTTTCATACTTCCTATTCTCTCAGAATAAGACTTCAAAAGGATACAGAAGATTCAGGAAAAGAAACTTTCTTCTCATTATGTGTCTATCTTTGATTATCTTCCAGTCCTCTGGCACTGAAGCTTGTTCATTTCTCCCAAGACTTTTGGCCCTTTCCTTACACAAGCACCTTGGATCCATATAAGCAAACAGTGACTCATGGAATAAAATTAGGGACTAACTCTATATTTCTCAAGTGCCTTTTACTTTTTCCCTATAAAATGCAAGTTTCCTATTTTAAAAGTAAACATTCTTGTAAAAAGATGAAAATAAAATAGTTGGTATATTTTAAAATTATAATAAATTATGGATTGATTTAAACATAAAATAAGAATTAAAGGCTGTTTACAGAAGAAAGTATGTAGAACTTATTTCTGAATATATACAAAAATCCTCATTAGGTTCTATTTTCTACAGTTTTTTTCTTGAGAATTGCTGGGGAGGTGTAGTTGTACCAAACATTATTTATCTTTCAGGTCCATATAAGCTTTTAGAAATGCCAAAGCTACTCATATACCCTGACAGTTGACTCAGAAGTCAAAATCTAATAGAGTAATATGTGTGGAGGGCTCCTTTGAACTTAAAGAACAAATATCTGAAATTAATATTAGTTTGGGTTAGCAATTGACTCTGCAGATTTGGTGATGGAAGCAGAGTATAGGGGAGTGTCAATGGAACCTGTGTCCAAAGTTTACCTGTGGAGATCTGGTATGCCGAACAATTTCTGTGCTTTTGACCCACCTGGCTGCTGCAGAAGACAGCAGGTAAATATATCTGCGAACCCAACAGTTTCTTTATGCCAGTCTTGATGAAGCAAAAAAAAACCCAGTTCCTTACACTGGTTTCAGCCCGGTTCCACCATCAGGCTTTCTCCATAGGTGTCCTTTTCATGTCTTCTCCTCACCCAACTCTGAGGCTCCTTTCAGCACTTCAGAGTTCCTCAGCTATCAGGGCAAAACTAAATTTCACTGTTGGTGACACCCTGGGAAGGAAGGGTGAGGATGCACATGGGAAGGAGGCTTGGAGGAAGCCAAGGTTTCCCCAGCCTTTTATGACCTTTGGGATTCCCTCATCTCTTCCTCTATCTTGTGCATGCCTTCAGGCTCCCTCCACAATCATAAAAAGCCTCTTTTTCCCCATTCAGGATCTTTTCAGCTTCCCCACACTTCATTTGCAAAATCAAGGCTTCACTTCCCTCAAGTAGCAAGTGTTGCTCACAGAGAGGATGCCAGGTTCTGGCAAGGAGAAAAGGTGTCAGGTCACAGTCAGACTCTGCTTTGATAAGGCAAGGACAGCATGGTCAGATACAGAAAAACACTGAGCTGAGGGGCTCTGGGGGACAGAGCTCACTGTGACCCAGGTGAAAGAAGAGCAAACCACAACTTCTGCCTCCCCTGTCCCAAGTGCCAAATCTGCTGCAAGGACAACTAAAGTCAGAACATATCATCATCCCCTTCTCAGCCTTGAGAGAATGAGCTGCATTCCTCAGTTGAGTATAAAGTTGATTCAGATACTGTCAACAGCAAAAGATGAAATTATGAGTTGCTTAAGTCTCACTCAGATTCTTTTTCACCTTCCATAAAAACAGCCACTAATCAATATTTTCAGAGTTACTTCAAGTGCAGTAGTGTCAGATGGGGGGAGAGTCAGCTCTGGGCACACAAAGCTCAGACCTGTGCAGAGTACAGACCCAGCCCTGCCAGACAGCACGGCTCACAGGCACAGGCAGTAAACAAGTAGAAATAAATCAGTCTGTTCCCCCATAAAATTGCTGCCACTTGAACTGCAGTATCTCACACACTGATACTGTAGATAATTTGGTTTCATCTTGATTACGACCTGTATTAACATCCAAAGTAATAAAATCTTTCAGATTCTCATTTTACTGAAGCCAAAGGACAAACCCTCTGCAGTGACATATGGCTCTGCTCCTCTGCAAGTATGTTAGACTGCTTACAAAATCTCCTTGTCTAGCAAAGGATAATGCTTTGTAAAATAAATTACCTGCGTTAATTTGTATTTTCCACCGAGAAAACCTCACATATCATCATAATTGTCTATCTATACAGATATATGAGTTTCTCACATTGTTTGCACTTTTTTCTCCTTTAATGGGGTGATTTTGGACCATGTCATTGATTATATAGCTGTAACATGCAATTTTTCCCAGCACAAGAGTTGGCTTGGGGCTCACAGACTGCAGAGCAATTCCCGCATTGTTCAAACAACATAAAGAACAGTCTAGGGGACATGAATTGAGATGAGACTAAGTTCTGCAGAACTTTGGAAACAAGAGGTATTTCATAGCTGACTACTTAAGTACAACTTTCAGCTTCAAGGGATTTCGGTATTACATATAGTTTGTTGCTTTGGTGTTTTTTTTAATCCAAAAGCTTTCTCTGTAGTGCATGTTGCACTGTTACATAAACTTAAATACAAACATAAATACACTGTTGCACAAAGTTTGGGATAATCACTTTGGTTAAAGAGTGTCCTGCTCTTTTCCTGGCTGCGTAATTCCTCCCCATGCCCCTGCAAGATGACCAGCTGCCATGGGGAGAGCAAACTATTCTAGATCACTGTTCTAGGAGCAAGAATTGACACTTCCACCTCTGTGAGGCAGAGACAAAACCATGGTCCCCAACATCCTGTAGGAGATCTCTATAAATGGTTCCTTGTAAGTTCTTTGGGGCTAGGGACCATATTTTACTTTTGAGTGATGAAAAAATATTTCTTTGCTTGAAGAGGCAGGTTCAGATTAAAAAAAAAAAAAAAAGGAAAGAAAAGGTGAAAATAAATCTATTTATGTCTCCAGTTGTTTTTCCATCTAAAAACTATACTTCTGAAGATATCCAATTTCAGATGAAGAAAAATCTGTTTATTCATTATTTTTAATAAAACATCTTCTACCTGTGCCAATGACTTTTAAATAGCAAACAGGATGTGAACTGCATGACATATAGGAGTGGATTTTGTTTAGCAAATGCTTAATGTCATTGTCATGGTTCCTAAGAAGGCAGCCTGCAGTGGCACTGAAATTTGCAATTACTGCAGCTTAATTAACAAATGCCCATTTCCCGTTTACATCTCCTATGGAGACATCCAAGTTTAAAAAAGGGAAATATTTATTCCTGTACAACAGTACACGAGTGAAATGCAATCTTAGCCGTAGAATTTTGAACTATCATTTCCTTTGGTCCACGATGAACTAATGAAGTCATTCTCCTCACAACTGGGGAGAAATCATAATGTATTATTTGAGCCAGCTGATCTGCATCATTTGTGGGAATCTTGTCTAAGCAAAGCAGGAAGGAACCACAACATTAACTTCACAAGCCATTGCAGCCCTGTGAAACCATGTCATGTTTTAACCCAGCCAGAATTTAAGCACCAAACAGCTGCTTTTCACTGCCCCCAGCAAGATGGGGGGGGAAGAAAATCAGTAGGGTAAAAGCAAGAAAACTGGGTTGAGATACGAACATCTAAATAATTGAAATAAAATAATAATAATAAATTGTAATGAAAAGAAAAAGAAGAAAACCAAGAGAATTAAACCCAAGAAAGGTAAATGATGCAAATGGAAATGCTCTCTCACCACCAAGCAGCTGGTGTGCAGCCAGTCCCCGAGCAGCAGCCCCCAGGCGATAATGTTGTGGGGTGTGGGACATGCCTGTGGGCAGCTGGGGCCAGCCCCACCAGCCAGGTCCCCTCCCAGACTCCTCCCTGTGGGGTCATATGAGAGCAGAAGAGGCCTTGATACCATGCAAGCCACTGAGAACATCCCTGAATTACCAACACTGATTCAACAGTGATCTACCAGCATAGATCCATAATAGCCCCATACCACCTATTGTGATGAAATTTAACTCCAGCCCAGCCCAAACCAACACAGCGTGGCCTCTTCAGAATTCAAGAATTAGTTAATGTGTTGGCAAAGAGATGCCTGGAGATAGAAGAAGAATGTTTTCTTTTAGACTGATTCTTCTCACAGATTTTTAAGATGAGATAGCATTTTTGAAGCTCCAGCTTTCTTGCCTTCTAAAATATGCCATTAACCTCTATGCCAGTCATAACTTATTTTCAATTACCAGGCCAACAAAATACATTGAGACAAGTAAATCTTTTTTGTCATCATATGTGAAGGGTAATATTTCAAAGAACAAGAAAATAATTTTAATCAATGACCTTATTCCTGGGAGAGAAGCAACCAAAATTTTGAGGCTAGTATAAATCTCTTGAGATATTTGAAATAAAGCTCAGAGAGAAGGCCTGACTTCTAATTGGGTATGCAGTGGATCCAGAGACATGAGATGGGCACTAACTGCCTGATTACCTTTTTAGTGAACATGGATTTATAATTTGTACTGCAACATTAGGCACGTCCATCAACCCTTTGCCACTGAGAAAAACTGTGCTGAAAGAGGGATTCTTTTCTGCCCAAACTTCTTTCAGAGCTCTCCATTTCTTCAGTTATAATAATTTCTGACTCAAGTGTTTGAGTGGGGGAGTTCTAACTGGAAGAGCAGAAAGACAATGGAGAAAAGAAGTCTTAGTATTAGACAACTTCAAGCATTTGTAACAAAAACATGGTGTGGAAGTTTGATATCTAAATTTAGATTTACCATAACAAAATTGAAATGAATAAAAAAGAATTTGAGACATGGAATAGGACTGGTATTTCTTAACTGTATATTGATCCATTTTTGTCCAACTATTATTCACAGAAATTTTTAAGTAAGGAAAAAGTAAGTGAAAGAGTTTAGAAGTCAAATATTTCAAAAGCAATCATTCACCAAACACATCAATCAAAATTACAGGTAAAAATTGAGAGGACATTTTTCTAACAAGTACTGTCAGTGAAAGAACAGTTTACTCCATTAAATTACTCAGTATAAACCATCACTGAAATTCCACTAACATGAAGGCAAGCTCTCAGCAAAGTAGGAAGTCTTAATTATTGTAGAAATCTAGTAAATCTACACATCTCCAACTTGGAAGTGAAACAACATCCTAGAAAGAGAGATTAAATCTGAAGACTAACAGGGGACTACTATAATTTGGAAAGGTTTGGGGGGGGTTTAAGTTAGTAAACAAGGAGCAGTCAAGTTTACTACTTAAAGCTGGAAAATTAATTAAAATTTAAAAACCACCACCTTGAAAACCACTCCACCTCCAAAGAAAACAAATCGATTTAATTTTGTAAGTACAGAAGCCATTTAAACTGCTTCCACTGCATCTGGGTATTGCAGATTGCTTTCTTTAAGTGTTCAATAAACTATGAAACTATTAGCAGTCTTGCCATCCAAAAATCCATTCATCAAACTGTCCCCCAATACCTTTCCTATCTTAACCTCACAGAAATACAGATGCAGCAGCATAATGTGGAGTAAAGAGCAAGGACTACAGGACAAAGACAAAAATCTGAAGGAAGGTCTCAGTAGTTTTTAAACTTCCCTCAATTTATTTTCCCCCACCAGTACATTATAGTTTCTGATTGGGTAATACACCTCTTTCTCATCTACTGTAGAGTTTATGACAGAGAAAACATCAACTGCAGCTCTATAACAGATAGAGGGAACCAAAAATAGACATTTTGCCATTGAAAAATCACACAGTGTGCAGCTGTTCACAATGATACCTGTCCTGTTACTTCCAGAAAAAAAAACCAAACCTAAGATGATACAACCTTATCTCTGGAAGACTCACTGAGATAATGCAGTTGAAAGCCTAAATACAATCTTTAGAGGGTTAACATTAAATGGAAAAAATTAGGTACACATTTTAAACCTTATCATAATATTGCAAATTCATTGCTAACACAAATGTTTACTGCATTACATTAAAAGCATTTTGCATTGTACCTTGAAGAGTTATGAGTCCAAACATTAAATGTTGTATTCCCTTACTCAGCCTCAACACCCATTGCTGTTACCAGCCCTAAATCACCCTGATCCTACCACAGGGCACTGGAGGAACACGCTGACACAGCAGCAAAAGCTACCAAATATTCTCAACTTATGCAGAGCAGCAGCCAAAGCTATTTCAGTAAAGACCAAATTACAATAAATAGTTTGGGACCATAAAATTTATTTATTGTTCTGTCTACCTCTAGAGCAACTTTTGCTGCTGTTGTCATGGGGTTGGGGGGAATGAAGGAACACTGTTTAAATTAGAGGCTTAGAATGGCATATAATGCAGGAAGACTTTTCATTAACAGGTCTCTACCTGTTAATCAACAGCACCGTAATTAGTTCACTTTCAGATTGTTCTTGTTTATTAAATGAGGACAAATAACAATAAAAGCCTCTCACAGTTCTTTATTACAAAGCATTTTTTCTAAGCACTGTAATAAAGAGAGGATACATTTTCTCATTCACTTTGGAAGAATCAATCCAAACCAAGTAGTAGGTACACAACTTGGGAAAAAGATTTCTACATTCTCTACTTAAAAATATTTTTTTTAAGAAAAGCAAATGTTGAACTTCTTCAGTATATCTATTCAAAACAATCATGGTAAATAAAGGATATTTTTGTACATTACATATTTATATTTTTCATGTGCATATAAACTTGCATCTCCTTTAGAATATTGTAAAATAATACCTTCCTCCTCAGCTTCTTACTTGACAAAATGGGTGTCAATAATTACAGCATATATTTTTCACACACAAGCTGTCTTGAGACAAAACAAATCCCTATTTCATGCAGACTCATCACTCTTGTTCTGCTGCAATGGATACACCTTCAGGTGAACCATGTCATAAGGTTTTCTACTCATTTCTCATATGGTCTCTGAGAAGCTACTTAGCCAGGACCACAACATCCCCCCCTGAAAACTATAAATATTTTTTTTCCTATTATGTTTACTTTCTAAAGGCAGACTGAGAATCAAAAGACTATTAGTGTGTGTCAAATGCTATGAAGTCAGAACAAAATGATTATTGTAATGCAACAGCAGTCAGGTGATGCACAGTTTGTGCAACAAACAGGGGGAAGGATTTTAAAATAACATTTGAAGAAAAAAAAGACAGAAAAACAGGGGGGAAAAAAGGCATCTGCACAGAAAAACTTGTAACTGCGAAGAATCATCCAAAATAATGTTATTCAGAATATATTTAAGAAGTCTACAGCTTTGCCTCCTACACACTCAAGAAAATGCAGAGTGAATAGTCGAGTCATTCATTAATGTCCTTTCAAAATTGGTACATTTTGAAAATACGTTTGATTCATGACCTCATGTCTTAAGCTTATGTACTGTTAGACAGGATTACTGGAGTTTTCAAAACTAAAGACATAAGCAGCACGAATATTTTAAGAAGCCCAATTTTCCCAAGCAGGGGATGGGTTCAAAGTTTTCTAGTCTGTCTTCTTTTAGACATTCCCATCAATGTCTCAGTTAATTACCAAAGTACCTCAGTAATTAATCTGATTGACCCAGCTAACTACTGCTACACTGAGGCAACAGTAACCGATGTTTAAGGGGACAAAGGCAAACACCAGTTTCCCTTCCTACAGAGAACAGATGAAGCCCAAAATAAGAAAGTAGTTGTTAAGCACTTCATTTTTGGAAATACACATTTTTAACCAAATTAAATGCTAAGTAGAAGGTACCCTTTAACACCAAGAGAAAAAGTCCTATCTCACTCAAATCTGAGGCTGCCCAATAATCACAATATGGTTGTGTAGCCATCATTGCCAATGTATTTCACATCTCTTCTCTTTTGACAATTTTTATTACTTTTGTTCATAGAAAATTTTATGCTGCTCCTTTGTTGGTGGTGTTTTGGTTTTTTACTTAGTAAAGTTGAAAAGAAAAAAACCTGCCTATTATTCTATTTTTTCAAAAGCTGTAACCCAAACATCTTAATCATAGTGAAGTGAACAACACTCGTGGAATGTCCCCTGACACAAGAAGAGCACAAACTATGATGGATTTAGAGCAGAGGCACACTGCTGCAGTGTCACTCCAAACCAGGATTCATTTGCTTTCCACCTCATTGCCAGAACATTATCCCTTGGTGTTCTCTTCTGCTCTCCAGACCACACTGTCCTTTTCAGGCTCTCGTGTTTCATCATTCATCAGGCTCAAACCTTACTGAGACTCCCTAATGCCTTTATCAAACAGGCTGTACTTTTCCATGGCCTCTCAAATGTTAATTTTTTTTTTTTTAGTGTAATACAATAGTGAAATAGGGAATGTCTCTGAACATGCCCAGTGAATGTGCTGCTATGTAGCTCCCCAAAAAGAGGTAACAAAAAGGCCCACCACACACTGATAAGATACATGATAAAAACAATATGTCTAATATACAAATATATTTTCATGGAATATTTAGCATGCTAGTTTAACAGACATGTTCAGAGTTACCCTGAATTGTGCATATAATGCCTAGTATGTGTCCAAAAAACCAGCAGAAAAATGAGATTTAGTTGTATATTTTTAATTAAATCATCTCATAAGGCTGAAGACTTCATATCACCTCAAATATTTCAGGGAGAAATACTGAATGTAAAAAAAAAGAAAGGGCCACTCCAAAAATTTCATAATGTTAATCCTACTTAACATCAGATCATTACATTAGATTTTAGACATTCACCTACTTTATCACCACAAATGCATAATTTTGAGTAGAGAGATACCAGAAAACTATGATTGTTCTCAAACTTTCCACCACACACACCCCACATCCCCCCAAACCTGCTGGTGGAGAGGTAGAATTTCGTAATCAAAATTCCTGAATCAAACATAAAAACACCCCCAAAATCACTCAAAACCATACTGGTTAAAAGATTTTCTTACAATGCTTGACCTGGTTCTGTGAAAGCCAAGAAAATACATTACCACAAGTTACAACACTAGGAACTAAAGCTTCCTTGTGACAACACAGCAGAGCTCATGCCTAAGCTCGGAGCAAAAGCAGGTTCTGTCCACATGAAATAACACTGTGCAGCACTCAGCAGCTCCAAAACTTATTTGCTAGCACAGGACATGGGGATATAAAGGATTACCTATGGCTGGTGGGAGATTTATGGCTGCCTCTCATAGCTGGTGCTGAACAGCACACTGCCAAAGAAGCCTGAGTGATGCTTTCCTGCCCTGCAGGAGCTGCACCTTGAGATTCCCCACAAAAAGAACCCCCCACAAAACGTTTTTCCTGACAGTTGGGGTAGTGGATAACCACAGCTGCATTATCATGCTAAACTGCTTTTCCTAAGAGGAGTGTAACTTTACCTTTGATCACTACCCCATAGATCTAACCCCAGTTGTGCTGGGCATTTCCATCCCATCATCACACAGGCAGCTGTTTTAACACCACATTGAGACAGACACAAGACACAAATACACAGTTTAGAAGATTGATGGGGCTTTTTTAAATGAGGAAAAAAATAATAAAAAAAAAAAACACCACACTGTTTCAAAGTAAAGGAGAGGAAGACATCACTGCACTGACATTTTAACCTTAAGACTTAAAATGCTAATTCTTCACCTCCAATAGCTCAGGGGAAGTGAGAGCTAACACATGGGAGAGCACAGGCTAATGGGAAACTGGAGTCTTCCTCCCAAACCAGCTCCATTTCATGTAGTTTGCTCCTATTACACAATTGCCACATAACCTAGTGAAGAACAAGTATGGGGAACAAAAAAAAAGAGCCAGTTTTAATCCTGGTGTATATTTCCACAGACTTTTTTTCAGAAGGTGTGTGCATTTCCTTAAAAATTATAAAATACTCCTAATAGCTGAGACACCATTCTCACATCCACAGATTCTCAGCAATATTTAGGTGTTAACTCACCCTTGATTTCAGTTGAATGAGTTGTGTAAATACTTCTAAAGATGTGGATTTTCAGAACACCATTATACAATGGCAGATTTTAAACTTTACACCTTCTTGAAAGCCACACAAGATTGTGACTTCTTCTGCCATTACTTATTCAAAGCATATTTTAAACAATTAAGTGTCAGACAAAAATGTCCCGTTATTTCTTTGAACTGGTATGGAAGTACCACTGGAAGTAAATCCTAATATTTAAATAATTGGTCAGGTTTTTAATGTAAACATCCATGCACTCTCATTTACTTCAGAATTCGGGTAAGAAATTATATCAGGTGGTATTTGAACTTCAGTTATTTGTGAAGAATCCCCACATCCTTGAAAAGCACAAAAATTCTCTACAAACAATACAGCAAGTGCACTTCGTGTTACTCCTCAGAAGTCTGAATTTAGTTATAACAAGCACTGATGCTCACTGAAAGGGCTCGGAAAGCTTAGGCCCAGATTTATAGTGTCATTTGACAAAAATTCAATAGCTTTTGGAGAGCAGTGCCTTGCAAACGCAGATGTTGCTGCAGACATCTGTTAGCTAAACAATGCCGAGGTGCATCTCCCTCTGCAATCCCACCCTCCCGGGCAATGGTCTGGAAAACCTCAAAGCATAACACATTAAGTTCAAGAAACCATTTCAGGGATCCTGACTTCTCTCCCTTATCATCTGTAGCACATGTTTACCGTTCATGGCTCATCACCAGCACACGCAATCACTTATATTCCAAGTGCTCGAGGAGCTCTGCAGCCGAGGAAAGAAAACGTGTTAATATTCTGAGCTACCTGCAGAGATCCGGACTTGGAAAGGTTCACGACTTTGTACTGCAATGCCTGGCTGCCTCTGACACACCGTGCTAACCTAAGTCCCTCCTAACAAGTGCAGCTTGCATACATAAAGCACTATTGATTCAGCTGTGCAGTGCTGTTTGCCCAGCCTTTCAGAAGCACAGCCTCCTCAAACACTGCTGCAGACATCAGACCGTATCTTCCGAGGAGAAGGTTGGTGTTTGTCAGCCAGGCTTGACTTAATGATGCACTCTGCGCCAACGACTGCATTTAATTAACTTTTCTTGCTTGGCCTCACAGAGTTGTTTTCTGCTATCTGATCTTGTCTGCATGAGCCCTGTTATGATTTCATGCAGGAAGAAGGCTTGCAGCCACAGCCTCTTTCATACATAAAACTGCCCTGATTTATAAAGGATCTGTTGATAGGAGCAGAGATATCATGGTATCCACACCCGCATAAAACACAGCACAAAGCTGCTTTCTGAAGCAAACTATCTGGAGATTAAAGGAAAGAATGCCACCCTTCCAAATGAGCAGTTCAAACAGTTTAATAAAGAGAGGAAAGAGGTCAATAAAGGATGGTTATTTTGAAATGAACACCTTTATCTGTACCACATGGTATCATTCCCATTGGCACTGCCAGAATTCAATAGCATGATTTCATGAGAAAGAATAAGAACTTGTCTTTGTTTTGCTGTTTTCAGGAGACAGTTTGTTTAAGCCTTCCAACAAAGAAGATATACAAGCTGATGTTTTACATGAACTACTTTATCTATCACTTAAAATGCAAAACAGAACATGACATATTCCTACTTATCCAGCTGTACTAAATTTAGTATATAAATACAAGGGCTGTTCAAGGGTAAGCAAAGGATTTCTGTCTCAGAGATACTCTAAAAATTCCTTCTTGATGTTTTTTTCTTTCCTTTTCATACAAACACATTCTAGGCAGAACTGTTAAGGCAAATTTACAAACACAGGCAAACTCTTTTGCTTTAGCTTCTAACCCAGACAGCAAAATGTATGTCAACATGTGAAAGCCATATCCCTCTTCACCCATCCGTGTCACTACACACACCATCACTGCAA
This sequence comes from Phylloscopus collybita, assembly GCA_027886175.1. Classification (NCBI taxonomy): domain Eukaryota; kingdom Metazoa; phylum Chordata; class Aves; order Passeriformes; family Phylloscopidae; genus Phylloscopus; species Phylloscopus collybita. The sequence continues at coordinate 8,158,346 of JAJNNQ010000002.1, forward strand.
ATATCCCTCATATAAATATTTTCCTTCTATATATCTTTTTAAATTAGGATGTTATTTGCTTCCTGATGTATCTGTAACAGCTTCTCAGTATTTATTGGGGGGGGCAAGCTTATGTATGCCAACCTAGTATGCCAGGTTACTTTCTATCAGCCTGCAGCTCACCTTTCTCATCAAGTCTTTTTAGCTGCAGGCTAAAAAGCTTGAAGCATTTTAGATGGGTGAAAATGTCAGTTCCTCCAACTCTAAGAAAGAAGTGATGATAAATAAATGACATCTAAGTTACTTTACCTCTCAAAGTCCTGGCTTTGCAAAGGAAGAGTCCAGGAAAACTAACTCAGTCTTTTTATCTAGCTCATCCTTATGCCATTAAAATTAACATGAAACAATATGTTCCTTTTTAACCACTTGATGAGTCAGTGCAACTCAGAAAACTGATAAAAGGTTTGTGGAAATAAATTAATATTGCATGAATGCTGCTGGAGCTATTAAACAAACATAAGCAAGAACCCATCACTGAAGCCAAAAGAGACCTTTATACCATGAGGGAAAGTGGCAGAAAAGTCAACAATCATTATTACAGCTGGTCCTTTGCCCTGCAAAAATGGTATGTCACCTAAACAGATGTAAGCAGTGCTTATCTCAGACCTTACAACTCTATTACATTGCTTTTAACAATACAAAATCCATTCTTTTAGTACCAATTTTTTCTTCATGGAAAGGAAAATTTATCAAAATCTTTCAGTCAAAACCTCTCTTCAGAAGAAATGAGAAGGGAAGAAGAGTAGGGTTGGTTTTTTTTAAGCTATGAAATAGCTCAGTTATTGATGGTTTAGTTATGCTTTTACAAGTCTGATGCATGAAATGCACTTGAAATTACAGTTGATGACAGATGTGAGACAGCAAATACTGTGACTTAAGTCTTCGGTAGGCAAACCCAGCTTTATTTCTGAAAACATGGTCAGATCATTTGCCTCTGCTGAAGGCAGAGAAAAAGATCAAAATTATCAGCCTTCCTGCAGGAGTCAGGAGCAGATCTGCAGATCACAGATGCATCAAAGGTGCCATAGAAAAGCAGCTGCTGTTTCTTACCCACTTTCACACTGTACTTCAGAAATACCTACTTGTGTGACAAGAAACAAGGCAAACCTTTTCATGACCTTGAAATGCACAAAGTAAGCTCTGCTTCTGAGTACAGTGACTCCACAAACTTCAGTTCTTGAGTTCTTAACCCAGCAAAGTGCATTTTAATATATCACAATTTCTGAAGAATGTCAGAGATGCAGGTGAATTAGCAGCAGTTTGGGCAGGAAAAATGTGAAGGATTGCTCAGAAGCAAGAGGCCCACTTCCTTTCTGCTACATATATAAAAAAGTAAATTCTGATAGTTTCTTAGTACTTCAATGTATGATCCTGTTTATTTTCTCAAGAATGGTTTATCTTCACTTGCTTCCAGGACAGCATTTAAAATACACTCTAGACAACATTTGCCCAGTGGGACAAAAAAGAATGAAATATTTTACAGTTACATTTAACACATTGACAGAACCCCTGCAAGTATTTTTTTAAAACAAGGTCAGACATTAGGAAATATTATTGATCAACTGTCTTATTCATTATTGACATTTCTTTAAGTTAGTTGTGCCAAAATATGAGTAGATCTACAGAAAAGGTCCATTCAACTTCAAAGATACAACTTAAATAATTTAATTTTGCATGCTAATGAGTGTCACATGGAGATTTTACAAACTGCGTCTTCATTTAACAAACAGGTAGAGCAAGAAGTTAGGAAGATACATATATAGGAACAGCAAAGTCTTCAAGAGAGAGATCCCTTAAAGTAGAGAAGTAAATCTGTTGCATAAATTTCCCATTATGCATTGTCTGCCACATATAACAGTTGCCTATGAGTAAACCTGATTAAATCTGCTTGCACTGAGGAAGACTCCAGCCTAGGCACTGGAAAATATTAGTAGTAAAATTCACCCTGTAAAAATCTGCCACTGCCCTTCCTGATGTCAATCATGGGAATTGTCAATACAGAGTTCTTACAAATTTGTATTTGTCTGATGTTAAACAGTACTGGAAATTTAATCTCATTTCATCTTACATGTTCATTAGATAAAACTTATTAATATCTTAATTTATTAATAGACCCATATTATTGTTTCTTTGTTTGATGGAAAACAAAACTTCTCCTTTACAATATGAAGTCATAAACAAAAAATTTCATATAAAATACTTAATCTAAAAAATTAAACCCCCTTATTACAGATCTACATATTGCCATATATTTCCATGTCAAAAGACACTATCAAAACTACTCCCTTCCTTCTTTCATCACATATACACATATTCTATAACAGTTATTGTTTCAAAGATCTCTCTCAAAACATCCTCTGTTCTTCATTGGGAATTAAATTATTTTCTATAGCACATTTACAATCTTCAACTATTATTAGAAATCGTCTTTCCTACTATTCCATTAGCCTCATTCATATGTTGTGTTGGCTTTTTTGACTTACTTGAAAATAAATTATGCAGGACAGGAGAAGAAAGCTGTTTCTGCATAATTCAAGTAAAATCACAGAAAAAGGAAGCAGAATAATCAACAATTGCACTGCTCCTTTGAGACCTTCCTTCTTATTATAAAACATAGTAATCTTTTGAAGAGGAGACTGATAATTACTCAACATCATCCTCTAAAAAGAACAAACTGAAGGTAACAAAACAGTTATTTTCACCCTTATTACAGCAAATTAAATGTTAGCGTATTTCAGCGTGTTTAATTAAATTAAAATCTCTTTCACATAAAAGTAAATGGTTTTGTTCAGGGTTGAGAGAATATGTATTTATTTTTAAATCTATTAAATTTTTCCTAACTGCTGACCAGATTAGTCATACCTGGTACCTTCTCTTTTCTTCTCCTTCTCACTCACATATGTTTTGGTTTATTGAATCAAACATATAGCAATTACAGAGTGGAGGACACACCAATCAGCAAACAAAACATGGAAGACTTACCATTTACACAGACTTCAAAAGATTTGCAGAGGTCATCCTCAAACAGGCAGCCTAAAAAAACACAAAAGAAAGGTAAAAATTAATGCAGGTTTCAAACTGTGGATATTTAGTGTGTATTGAAGACCTGTTAAATGCTCTGCAAGAATCAGACAGCTGGTTGGCCTTGGGAGTTCAAACTGGGCAGTAGAGGAAGTCCAGAACAGGTCTGATTAGACAGCACATCTTACTAACTGGCTATGATCAGAATAACCTTTGATGTTTTTGCTCCCCTCATTCCTCTCCTGAATGTTCAGTTTTTCCATGCATGGAAAAATAATACTCTCATTTAGTAATTTGAGGGACTTGATGTTCTCTTAATTTTGAGTACATTATTATACCACAGCACAGCAGTGCTGCAATGCAATAGAATATACACCCAGAAAGCATCCTGACAATATTGCTACTGTGCTGAGGCAAGCCTATAAATCAGCCTATAAATTGCTCAGATTAAGCTTGGATTTAGTAACTGCAACCACTGACCATGCCTAAGGCTTCAGGAGTGCTATCTCCTTGGAGAAAGGCTTCCAAATGAAGCCATCCCTACCAACACCCTGATACCTCACAGACAGCAGACAAATCAGTATAGGTCCATGAAAAATATCCTTGGATTTTTTCCACTTAAAATAGGAAATTTGTTCCCAAACTTGCTGCTTGATGAGCCCCTGCTGCACAAGCTCCACTCTTCACCCTAGAAACTTCATCCAGGTTGGCAATCTCAGCTCTTTCACTTGTATACATCTTCATGGATAAAGTATTCTGTTCCCTTGCCACCAAACTGTTCTGTTTCCTTGGTGTCACCCAAGCAGGTATTGAGACAATAGTGATTATTGCCTTTACCCTCAACCAAAACGAGTCCCTGCTGATATTTCTGAAGGCAGCAGGGTAGTGGGCAAGATTTGCCTCTGCTCTGGTCACTCCACACTGGGGCACAGGGACAAGGATCAGGTTCAAAAGAACTGTGAAATATCCTACTACTGTTAAAGGCATTCACTTTGTTAACCCAACCAGTAGTTTCCTTGTTTTCTGACAAAGCTAAAGAGCCAGGACTGGAGAAAAGCTGAGGAATGAAGCTGTATGTCGGACACAAACACTGCCCTTAAGAACACATTTTCACAATTAAGCCTTTTAATTTTCTGGAAAGTAACTTGTTTATAAATGGACACACAGAATTATAGAAATTAAACAATATTGAACTTTCACACACTTTGCATCAAGAAACCAGCTGGGAACTACACCAGATCTAGACAAATGAGCAAATCCTCTCTCCCCAGCCATGCCTATCTCCATGAAAGCACAGAGTACAACACCTCTATTCACTAGGGAGTCCAGTGGATTATATAAGATGTCCTTAGAAAAAGAACTGAAAGGCTCAAAACCCTCCATGACCATGAATTACCTGGCTCCTAATCCTGATAAAAGAAAAGTTTTGGTGAGATAGTGTGATTTTGGAATTTTTGCAAAGCCTTTCAGCAGATAACTGTATTAGCACATCATTAAGCTTGAAGTACTATGCTGGGTCTCAGCAGGATTCAGTAGCACACACCAGGCAAGCCCAGCTACATGGATTCAAGACATCCATCCCTGCAAAGACCACATACACATACCCTGATGCAGATTTACAATATTCACATACCTTAAGCAGATTTACAATATGCACATGAATAAAAGAATCCTCCCATCCTTTTACTCATGCCTCAGTAAACTGTGGATATACATTTGGTACCTTTTGAAAGGGAAGTTTCAGACCAGGAAAGCTTCTCCACAGAGAGTATGGCAGAATGGCACATGCCTACACAGGACACAAACTGGTTTGTAACATATTCTTGAGATGTGGATGGTTTTGCTCCAGACAAGTCTGCTGTAAGAACCATTTGACCTGAAAGAGTCTCTGGAAACTCACTGGAGATACCTGACTGCAGCCCTGCTACTGACCCAGCCAAGCAGGTGGATGCTGAGCTGTACATTGACTCATAAAGAGCATCAGACAAGAATGATGACACATCTGCACAGAGCTCACAGCACAAGTGTCTCATTAAAAGAATAGCAATGATCACTTTAGAAAGGCATTCTTGCAGAAAAAAAAAAATAATAAAGACTTCAAGCATCAACATAAATTAGACATGGGAAGGTATACTTCAGTGTTCCTGTTTAAGAAATCTGAAGTTATCTTTTCTAAAAAAAGGCCTTATGCCTAGGAAAAATCAGAGTTCCTTTTTTTTCCCTGAGAGATTACAAAAGAACTAAAACCAGAAGCCTGAAAATCTGTTTAGGCAAAATGCTGCTGAATTTGTCCTGTGATGGAGGGAAGACAGGAGTGGGAAATAACAAATGAACAAGACAGTTCATTTGTTATTTCCCATCCTGCAGTGCTGTGGATCCAAAAGGTGTCAGATGAGAACTTTCAGCCAGGAACATTTCTAGTGGAGTGGCACGTTAAAACAGTGACTGGTTCACCTAGACTCTACTGATTTTGAAGCACCTGGGAGCTGGGATTACAAGAACCTGCTGTCTGCAGCCACCTGCCAGAGGCAGGCCATCCTGTGATAATATACTGATATTCTCAGCAGCAGAAAACTACATATACAAAATGAATAAAATGAGCCTGCTTAGGTACAAAGAAATCAACAGTTAAGCTACCTCTATACAGAATTCTGATTTTGCTTTTTTTGACTAATATATTTTCCATGAAAAGCACAAAAGAGAACTGGCATTATCAAGTTTTAGTTTCTCTAACTGTTGTTTATTTGATGCTCAGTGCAGCAAGGAATCTGATGCAATTAGACTTGTAAACCCATGTCTTGGGGAGCAAATTAATAAAGTCAAAGCATGGTAAAATATATACATGCAGGATTACTCTAAAATAATAGACAAGGACCTCCAAAATGCCTTGAAAAATATTTTGTTTCAAGTTATTTATTGCTAGAGTTGATTGTTATGCATATTTCACCCAACCAGTCAATATGCTAATTTAGCTACTAATTCATCTCCTGCTATTTTGCTGGAACATTAAGAAGCATCATATTTCATTTTAAGTATCATCTACCTACTATTAGCAATGGTGGTAATAAGTAAACTCTGAAGAGTGAAGTGGTATCATCTCCAACATATATTTAATTCAGTCCGTGCCTTATGGGAACAAAATTACATTGCATTTTCTATCAAAAAAAATCCAAAAATAACCTCCCAGTACACATAAACTGTTGATACAATACATTCAAACATCAAACCTAAAGCCCCAATCTCACTTCACACAGCAGCCCTGAAATACCAAGGTCTCCATATAATTATCCACCATACCTTGCCTTGCTAAATTTAGAATTTAAAGTTTTCTTACTTTACTTGCATTGAAATTGAACTCTTTGCTAACTTTGCATACTCTTTGTATGGTCTCCACATCTCAGTAGTGACAAAACACTGTAATATATTGTATGCCACAGTACATGTGCATGGTGCATTATTAAATAACCACAAAAAGAGATTCCATAGGGCCTTGCAAAATCTCCTTCCTCCTTTTCCTCTCCCTCTATTTCTGTGCTGTTTCTCAGAAAGGCAGCAAAACATAACCACAAAACACTGCTGCAAGTACAGGACCTAAAATTTTAAATTTCTTTTTTTCAACTTATTCTTGTCATGTGACACTAATAAAAATATTTCCTTCTCTTCATCATACAGCAGTTCTGTTTCCATAAAAAAAAAAATAGGAAAGTTTAAATTGTACTGGAACATATTGTTTGTTTCAATTTATATGAGGAGCCTGTGAAGGTTAGAACAGTCAAGGCAACAAATGAAATCACTTAAACTTCATCTAGAAAAAAATGTAAAAATCCACTTATCAGGAAAATATTTTTTTAAAAATTGCCATTGACTGATGATTCAAATAGATTATATTATGTTTATTTCTCTGTCCTCTCCCCATTAACCAACTCATGATGATCCTAAACTAAACATGTCTCCCAAGAATGCCATAAATCTTGTAAGTATTTTTCTAAATTAAAATTAAAATAGGTCATAGACCCTGTTTATCAAAAATTGTCGTCTAACCAGCAAAACAGAAAAAGAACCAAAAACCAGGCAAGAACAGCTATGTTTCTTCTGAAACTGGGAAAATACAAACTTTTTAAATCATTTCTATTGCTGATGGTTCCTTACCTTTTCCTTTCAATTTCTTACTACAACTTCCATGAAGTATTTAATGTCTCCTCACATTTGCAGTCCTTAACAACCCCTCCCCATCACAACATTTTAGCCAGTACATGTTCCCCTAATCAAAATATGCCAACAATCTTTAACATTTTAATAGTTCAGAATGAAAGTACACCCCACATTTACCTGTTTATTTCATTTTATTTCATTTTTTATTATTTTTATTTGGCTGCAAGATAAGGTCAGGAGACCTTGAAGGCTGAGTTCATCACTGCTGGTGAGGGTAAGAAACAAGGAAACACCTGGGCAGGTAAATGCCCTCTTGGGTGTTTAGCTCCAGCTGTGGAAGACTCTAAATAGTGAGTCACATGTTTATTTTCCTATAATAGGATTAATTAAAATGTCCCAATAATCATATTTTAGAAATGCTCAACTCACGCAGCTGGGATAGCTTTAACTGAAAAAAAAAAAAAAAAAAAAAAAGATGATGCCTTACAATAATGAATGATAATCTGAACTCATTGGTAGGAAAAATCAAATAAGGTTTCTTGCAGAAAACTGATGGGAGAAAGTCATCTGTTTGAAATATTCTGCTCACTAATAGAGGTGAGAGATAAATTTGCTCAGTCTGCTAAAGCTGTGATCTATTCAACACATCCTCATCTGTCTGCCACACATGTGTGCTTAACAAGTCTAGAATTACCCAAAATTGCAAGAATGTCTGGAGTAAATGTACTTTAAGTTGATCACAGGCTTTAAGCAAAGTTCATCCCATTTTTTCAAACCCTGGGTATGTGCACATACCCATATTCTCAAACACATAGGTATGTGCACATGCAATGTAAGTGTAAGCTTATTGCTCAAAACTTACCAATTTCTTGTAAAAAATCAACTATCTTTTTTACTTTCGTTTCATTTTGGCATTCCCTTCACTTTGATAAAATAAACCCTGGATATTCCCTTTTAAGTTTTCATTCTTATCCCCTTTCTCCCTTGCTCTTTTTTTTTCTGTTCCAGACTCCTCCATTCGCTTCCTCAGAAGTGTTTTTTTAACTCCTGCTCTCCAAGAAAACATTGTCCCACCACCAGAATGTCCCTTCCTGACCCTCCCAAACACGTGCATGCCATTGCCATTCCCTGGGTGCCCTGTCCTGTCACTCCTGCAGGTGAGCAGCTCTGTCACCTGATCAGCAGGGATTGCTGGCAATTGCTGGCAGCCCAGTCCACCCATGTCCACAAGTGGCCTCCATCTCCCTTCTAGAACATTCAGCCATTCCTCATCCACCTCCCCTCTGGCTTGTGACTGGGAGAGAGCTAAAGAGCCAGGAGGTAAAAGAAGAGCAGAATTTACTCTCTCTTGCTGCCTCAATTCAGAGCTCTTCAGAGCAGGAGTACAGTTACATTCTGGTTTCTCTCCTAAGATTCTCAGGATATCCAGAATGTTCTGCACTGAAAAAGATATTTTATGAAGCCCTTGGAACCTGTGGTGGTTTATCAATAACTGCTTGTGTAATAGCTAAGTGATGAAAGAAGAATAAATCAATGTGGTCAAGAAAAATATTAAAGTGGCACATAATACTAAAGGGGGTTTTTCTCCCAAGAGGGAAAGTGACAAAAACATGACAGCATAAAATGTACAGAGCTTTGATCTTCTTTCTTTACTCCACCTTCTGTTTTTTGAATGTAATATATGCCTGATGTTTTTGTAATACTGCAAACTCTTGAGGGAAGTTTTTTTCCTTTCTTTTTTTTAAATTATGTGCATGTACAAAGCTTCATACAAAGGAGCACTCATCCCTGGTGAAGAACCCAGGCTTTAATCCAAATTAACAGTCATAAAGATGACAAAAGAAATCCCTGCAGTGGTTAACTGCAGGACTGTGCAATCTTTTACATGAAAAGTTTCCAAAGTAAAGTAAGGAAAGATTTCCCATAAGTGTTACCATATGGTGCTAACACTTCCTCATCTCAGATTTACCCCTTCTTTCAATCATTTTTTCATACACACTGATTTGTGCATTACTCTAGCCAGCATAATTCATCACAGAATACTTTTCATTCATTTAGGAAAAAATTCAGCTCTAAACTTACAGCCAAGATTTGCCCCTGAAGCCTCAATGACATTACATAGCAGTACTTCAGTTACCTTTTTTGTATCACTTTGCCCTTCAACATGTATGGATTGGTGCATGAAATAGGCAACATAGTACAGAAATGCTGTGCTGTATATTATTATTTCTCACTATGTAAGTCTGTACTTTGTCCTTTATACATTTAGGGGAAAAACCAGATATTTTCCTCAGTGTGTAAGTAGCCTGAGCATGTTCACCACTAAAGAAAGGAATTGGTTTGTGGTGAGAATATTATTAGCTTATCTGATTACTGATGCCATGATTGCAATGATGTAGGGCTTTTCTTCTGGGGAGCACTGAGAAAAGGTCACTACTGAGAATAATTGAAGATGTGAGCGGTAATAACAGGTCATGAAGAGAAGAGACACTGAAAGTCCATCACTGAGAAAGCTTTAGAACAGCATTTGCATCTGCCCAGGGCTCAGAAACTGGCTCATACACCATTTGATGTGCCATTTTGACATTTTTTCACAGTAAACATTAAAAGAACTTGCATTATCTCCTCTGAAAAATTACAGTTCTCTCACTGCTACATTGTCTAACTCTGTTTCTTTAGCAGGACCACCATTCACTCAAAGAAAAATGGGGAGCACAGATATAATCTGACAAACAAGTAGCTCCACTAATACTTACTTATACTGAACACTAACGTGATCTCTCTTTGTATTTAAAAAATAGGAAATGAATCCATTACTTGAGAATAAATAGAAGATAATTTTAAAACATTGTAAATATTATCTCTTAAGATCATGACTGAAATTTTTTACCTTTAATTGTGACAGAAGGAGTCAATTGTGATTTACTCAAGTAACACAGCCACAAACCAAAGATTTTTGCCATTTTGGTGTCCCATATTGGGAAAAAATAGCGTCCTTACAATATCAAATGTATGATCTGTTCCTTCAAAATTACAAACTGTTGATTAGAGTACTCACAAACTGTAGACAAAAATGTCATAAAGGTCAGAGCAGGCCTCCAGTCACTGTGATTCAATACCTTCTGGTCACCAGTTGCTAAAATTAAATTCCTTATGGGGCAGAAACTGAAATCACCCAACACCCACTGAAATCCCAACTGCAACTAAGCAAAACTTCCTTTTGTGCCTGGCAGAGATTTTGAAGTCTGAACACTATTGAGTCTAAATTCCACTTCACTGTTTAAATACATCAACAAGCAGCCTGATTTTTTTTACCTGCCATTGCTTGTAAAATATCCTTGCCCACAAAATCTGTTGGAAGCAAAACCTTCTGATATTATCCATAGCCAAAAGATATAAGACTGAAGCTTACATACAGCAGAGTGTGACATTACCAGCAACGCCTTCCTCCATGTCATTTGCACACAAGCCAGCAAGCACTGCAATGCAGAGGCCACCCTGATATTTATTCCATGAAAGAACTGCTGCCATCATTATATCTGTCAACCTCATTTTGCCCATCACTAACTGCCAGTCTATTCCAGCATACTTGTTTCACAAAATTGCAGTACAGGAGTGAATTCTAAATCCTAATTATAACATAATTCTAGATGTCTTCCACTGTGAGGGTTAAGACAAGCTGGGTCAAAGAAGTAATGAACCATTAGCTAGAGGAAACAGGAACTCTGTCTGGGGGTTATGTGCTTTGGAAGATAACTCTTTTAGGTAAAATATCCAAAACACTTACATGGTTAAGAAACTTATGTCCCATTCTCTGAAGCTACCCAGTCTTCAAGAGCCGGATTCAGTGACAGAGGGGTTTTTTTAAAATGGTTCATTAGAGCTTTGCCTCCTGTTTTGGGAAAACTCCCATTAGTTCCATAATCAAAGAAAAGCAGAGAGACATGTTTATCATTTCCCTCTAACAAGTACCAAAATTTTCTTTTCATGATTTGGCAGACGTTCTTAATGAGTATCTCCTTGGTGCTTAAAAAAACATAACTGGAATTTACAGAAATTCTCATCCACTTATATTGCCTCTAAAACAAGCAATTACCCAATATTTAGGGATAATATTCCTCTCCCAGCAATGTCTTAAGCAGACTTTAAAGGCAGAAACCATTTTTTGCAGAGGGCCTCTCTGCTATTATTGCCTTTTCTGTTCTGTTTTACTTAGAAAACAGTACAGCATCTTTCAACCAACGATGCCTGTACCAAGAGCTGCAGTATGACCAAGTGCCTGTCACACAGGATCCCCTCTGTTTTCCTTCCTCAGACATTTTTAAAAATCCCTCTCCTTTTTGCTTCACCTCTACTTCACAGTTAATTTGAGCTGGGTAAATTATCATGCCGATTTGGCGAAAACAACTTGGAAGGAAAAAAAGAAACAGATAACTCCAAGAAGTCTGAAGTGCCAGGGGGTACTTCAGAGTCATTTATTGTAGGGAAGTAATTCTAACCTGGACAATGGCACCCATGGGTGTGGGAGCTACATTTACAGAAGAGCTCCAAAAAGGAGGACAGGACCCAAACACTGGTCCAAATCTATTTCTCTGTATCCATATGGAGGTCTGATAGATGTAGAAAACAGTAAAAATTGCTGTTTGGAAAAATAGTTTCATGCCTTTATCATGCATTTCTGAATCACATTATAATGTTAATTTAGAGTATTGAAATCACCTGTGTTCATCTAATGGAAGAGACACTATTATATACACTTGGTAATTCCTTTAATAAAGAGTTTAAACAGTCCAGAGTTATCCACATTAATTATTCATGTACTGTCGAAATACAATGAAAGTCAATGAAGAAAGTCATAGTCTCTTGCAGTTCTTGAGGGAAAAATAATAATAATAGGTAAAATTCAATGGACTGTGACATCAAGATTTATCTCTACAATTTACCCTGGGAATCTGAATTGCGAATGAAGCTGCAGCATCCTCTAGGATGGGACAGAGTTACAAGAAAGAAGTCACACAAGGATACTGGTAGCGCATCAGAGTTAACGATTCTTACTAAGATTCCCAAAACTTTTCCCTTTCCATAGGAAAAAAACCAAACAAACACAAAAACCAACCAAACAAAAACAAAAAAAAAAAAAAAAAACACCCCAAAGAATCCTGTAAGTGTTTATCTACTAGATATTTTTTAAAAGCTACCAAGACCTCAGCTCCCCTCTCAATACAAATTAACTCTTGACAAACAATCCACATGCAGCACCTTGTGGCTTTGTTCAAGTCTTGTTGGGCTGTAGTGTTTGTAACCACCTACAAGGACATCACAATGACAAGGGACAGAATTAGGACAATGCTTTGCTATGCTGATAAACAATTAATCTATTCTGTATTGATTCAAAACTCATTTCAGACAGATGTTTAAATTTATCACAGAGTAAAATGACCCTTTGGCTTCTACTTACTTTTGTGAAATTACACCTATTTGAAAGAACTGAGAGGTCTTTCAGAAAGAACTGAATGGTCCTTGATTTTGACCAGTAGTTGAGCTCTAATTACTCCTGACTCACCCTGATGTTTCTGAGGCTGGCAGTAGAGCCAGCTGTCCTAGAATACATCCTCCTGTTGTGTCTGTGAAGCAGCTCTGCCTACTCTGTGAGACCAGTGAGATGTTTTTTCCCTAGGCTAGTTGTTGAGAGGCAGCCACAATAATGACACACATCAGAGATGTAGTTAAGAAAAAGCCTAATGATTAAAGCAATTTGGGGAGGAAGCCAAGAAAATTAGAGATGATTCTGAAATATGACAATTACTGTGCATGCTGAGTAGCACCAGAACTCATCTTCTGTTTCCTTCCTAAAAAGTACACAAAAGACTATTTTTCTCTGTCTGGAAAAAAAAGGAAAAGATCATTAGAAGACTAAACCTCTCAGATTCTAGTTCATCTGTTACACTTCTTTAAACACCATGCAGAAACTGCACTTAAGCAAATCCATTTATGAAGGAAAAAACGTCTGAAGGCTGGATGCTGTCAGGAGTTTATATAGGTGCTTTTCCCCATTACTGCTACACTGTAGCCATAGAGACACCAGTTCTCAATAACTTAGCCTCCAACACCTGTTGATTTTGATGGAATTGAAGTATCTGAGGAGGGAATTAGGGTCCAAATGCCTATTTTTTTTCTGTTTCAGTTTTGTTGGCTTTGCTGTTTTTCCTTTGTAAACTTTATTTCTATATTATAGATTCCTCTGTGCTCATTCCCTATCCTCTCCTACATATTCTCTGCTACTGAGAATTACCAGGCAGGAGGCACATAATGGAAAAGAGAAAGGAATGGGGATTTTCACATCACTATTCACTAATCAGGAACTTCCTCCCAGCTTCCTCCACTGCTCCACCAAGCTGCTCTGAACTCCAGAGCTGGTTCTGTCTGCTGAATACAGCCTCTTCCTAGTAACAATAATTAACTTAGAGCATACACAATGAAAAAAGAAAGAGACCTATTAATTCATGAAGGAATTACCAACATTCACTTCAGAGTTTTTGTTTTGTTTGGATTGTTGTTTTGTTTTGTTTGTTTTGTTTTGTTGGGGTTGTTTCCCTGTATGGAAATATAGAGAATCAAGGGGATTGAGGAAACATAGAAAATTAGAAAACAGTAAAAGGTACAAATTCAGAAGAAAATGCTGAAGGGAGAACAGAGGTAATAGTGAACACTTCACTGTGCAACACCTGAAGAAGAAAAATGTACAAGAGGAAATAGGAGAAAATAAGAGGGTCTGAGAAAGGAAGAGCAGGAGAACAACCTCCACAGAAATGTCTGTAATACATGATGTGTTAAAAGTGATAAAAAGTCCAAGGTACAGAGATAAGCCAGTGGCAGAGATAAGAACAACCCTGCATTTCCATGCTAGCATCTTACACTGACTACACAACGTTTTCTTGGGATTTCTGAGAATTTAGAAGAAGGGAACTCTCTCATTTCTTGGAGGCATCCTGAGAACAGAAGTGGTTTTACAATAATCCCATTGATAGTTTTGCAAGCTGATTCCAAAGATTCATTAATTAAAGACTAGATTTTATTTTTTTCCTCCAAAAAAAAATGCTTGATGTTAATATTTCATGAAGTTCCACACATGAGTCTTCAGTCTGCAGTTGACCAGCATTTGCATAATTCTGTGAGACATGGTATTCAGCAAGGTTTAGAATCAGTCTGGCACCTCATATGGGAGCCCTCCTAAAAATTCTTAAATTATTCTAATGAACCAGCATTATTCAAAAAATATTTTTTTCCTTCAGGATTTGAACTTCAGCCAAAACATTAAAACATAATGTTTAAAACTATACTTGGAGACTTTCTATTTGATGAATATATTACAAATCTAATTTTGTGTTGTTTCTGAATCCAATACTCTGCAGAAAGCAAGGAATGATGTGTAGGAAATGTTTTCTAAATCAATGCAGCATTTACAAAAAAGCCCTAATTATAAGACCTTAAAAAAACATACAGCAAAAAAAGCAACAAACAAATCACCCTAAAAATCAAAAGCTTTGTGATCTTTATTCTCTATTCTACAACCTATAGATCATGCAGCAGAAGTAAGGGCACAAGAATATTAAAATTATACCCAGATGAGTAAATGAATTACATTTTTATATTGTGCAACCATATTTGAAGTATTCTTTCAAACCAACATGGGACTTTGACAAGAATGCCTGAAAGATCTGAAATTGTTTCATTAATGGTATGTCAAAAAAAGCCAAATGTGATGTGTTATCACACAGTACTCTTTATAAGGAAACAATATTCAGCTACTTCTCCTTATTTAGCTTTGTTAAAAATAAAACTTAACTATCAGATTCACATAAGCACTGATCTCTTTTGAGAAGGTGTCTTCAGTTTCCTGTAGGCAGTTGGAGAGCATCAGGTCAAGGACCAGAACAAGAATCTCTGTCTCTACAGTTCTCTTCCTTTTGTATAACTTTCTGGAATAGTTTTACAGAGGGGTACACTGGGGGAAATGGTGCTCATGGAATATGAGCTGTATTGTTACTCTGCTGATGAAGAACATGGCAGAACAGCACTGGCAGACATTTGGCTAAAATTTGGTTCAGGAGAGACTCAGAATTTTTACAGCTAAGATGTTTTGGCTATCAGTTCAACTTGTCTTTAGCTATTCATGTGATGGCAGAACAACAAAATCAGAAAACCTTTTGTGCTATTTCTTGAGTAACTGCCACAATAATTTTTAGCCATTTTACATAACTAAAAACATTAACATGTAGGTTCAATGAAAAAACAGTCCTGAAGTGGCCCAAGTCTGCTCAAGTCTTATATCAGAGTAACCCAGCAATCCAGCTTCCCGATTTAAAGAAAATATGAGGACAAAATATGAGGAGCAGCTGTGAGGAAGGGGGAGAGAGCTGCTCATGGCTGAGAGTATGTGGACTCTCTCAGAAAATCCTCATTTTCCTTACGCTCAGCAGCTCTGCCCATTGACATCTTATGATGTAATAACGCACAATTTACGTAATTCTGGGTTAAAGGTAGAATATAGATAAAAGATAATTACTTCTCGGTTAGTGCTGCTTTTAGTTGTAATACTGCAATTCCATAATGGATATGAAAGTGTCTACTAGCTTTTAAATGACAGCTGGGTACTGGAGCCTTTTATTGCTCCAGATCTTCCAAGCCTGCACTCTTGGTAAAACCTTCTCTAAGGATGCAATTCTCTTGTTGCCATTTTTTGACCACACTATGACTCTGTTCTAATCCATTCTCTACCACACCTGCCTAAGCCCAGACCCTACAGTTACCAATGAGGTCCTTATGGGCAGGACAGTAACCTCAGGCCATGGATTGTCCCACCAGCCCCTACTTTCCCAGATGTGTGAACACCTTTATTGCTACTACTGATAATCTAGTCTGGAACTACAGAATGCCACAGCCAACCTCAGAAAAGATTACCCAGTCTTTTTTCCTCATACAATCCACATAGCTCACTTCACAACATTTGCATTCCCAGATGCATAACGGATTCTTTACCCTGAAGAAGTTAAAAAGAAACATTAAAAAAAGCAACTGAAGTATGTCACACATAAAAACTTACGAGTTCATCACTTTATAGAACCTTTTCTTAATATAATTTTTAACTAAAATATCCTATGAGATTTAGGGTGACTCACAAATGCCTAAAAATATGGAAGCTATTTTCCTCCCGTGTTCTTTTTTCCTCTATGATGAAGGGAAGCTAAAAGAACTTTGCTTTTGTTTCTTGTTATTTTTTGCTTGGTTTCTCCCTCCCCTTTCTGCGAGAATAATAAAGTACATTATATTTTCACTTGCAAAACTCCTGAGTGTGCAGCGCCTGCCCCAGCAGGAGGCACGGCACACAAAAGCACGAACCACACAGCTGCAATTACAGATCAAAGAGGATTGCTAATCTCACTAACTGCTGCACCTCACTTCTCCCACCTTCAGTCAGCGCCAAGCACTCTGCAAAACTCGCTGTCAGTGTTTGTCTTTGCAAACTACAAGTATATATATGTGTATTACACCTGCATAGATGCAAATATATTAAGCATATCTATATGATACATGTATTAAAAATATGTTCATTGTTACTGTTATTATTGCCATTGTAACTAAACAGGGTTGAAATCTGTTGCCAAAACTTTGTCTTCTACTGCCATCTGAGATACCACAGACTAAGGTACCCACACAACACTCAGAGATACAGTGGGAGGTTCAGCCCTTTCTGAAGTTTCAGGGACATTAGGCAGAATACCCACAGCACCTGAAACAACTCAAGGTGCCCTTTGTCAGGCAACTGAACCCAGACTTCTTTTCTAAAATAATCTAAGTGAGCCATGCCATAAAATTCATGCTTGTTCCAACTGATCTTGCAGGTTTCTGTTATTGATCTTAAAAACAAATCAACTGCCTAAGTACTACAGTTACCTGAGATGAGACCTCTCTACTGTGTTCCTTAAAATGTCGGGAAACCAAAAGTCTACCTCTTCAAAACTGGTACTTTTTCCAAGACCCAATCATTTGAATACCTTTGAAAAATACAAATTCAGATGACATAAGGACTCAAGAGGAAGGAGAACTAAGAAAGGAGGCCCTGCACATTGAATTGAAATGCTTCATGAGGTTTCAAGGTTTGCTGAATGTCTCTGCTTGATACGAGTTCTGTCGGCATTGTAACCTTGGCTTGCCTTCTCCTCTGTGCCTCGTTTTCCAGTGTTGCAGGTGGTCATATTTCCACAATATAGAGTGGAACAGTCACCAAGGGAGTATCTTGTTCCTGGTATAGGCACTGACAGGCCTTCACTGATTTTTGAAATACGAAGTTGGATCCTAAATGTTCAGGACAGGAACAGGAATTAAAGCAGTCTGGGAAAATGCTTCTGCTGCATTATAGAAGAGATGCTGTTCCTCAACTATATTAGGAATATAAAAGTGAATTAACCTTTCTTTCTTTCTTTCTACTTGAAAAGGGAGAAATATGCTTCCCCTTTCCTATATTTTGCTCTTGTCACACAGAATGCCTCCTGTTATAAAATGAGCAACTCTGTGAATCAGAAATAACTCCAGGCTGGAAAGCACACAGTTTATCCTGGAAGTATGATGGTAGAGATGGGGGCCTAGGACAAGAAAGAGTAGTCTCACATGGGCTTTCAAAGGAGAAGGTGGAAAACAGCTAAATAACTTTGCATTATATTTTTAGGATCCATTCCTAAAAATACTTGTTATTATCTGCATATTATTGGATATTTTTACACACACACACACAAAAAAAAAAAAAAAAAAAAAAAAAAAAAAAAAAAAAAAAAAAAAAAAAAAAATCTAAAGTATGAAGATTTTCCATAGAGACCTAGGGCTCAGAGATAAAGTCATCATGTCATCATGCCAGGTCACTGGCACATATTGAAAGACAAGTTTGTGTGATAAAAACAAAACTAATGTGTTTATTTTTAAATACAAGCATTTCAGAATGAATATTCAGCAAGGCAGCTGCAGCCTAAAAATCATCCTGGATACAGACAAGAATGGTTTCAAATAATCATTGCACACATGAAAAATTCCAGAACATTCCTCACAGGTTTACCTTTAGCCTAGGCATTTGGGATTATATTTTTTCATTATGTGTGATATCTATACATAAACAGTATTTAAAGGCAGTTTAGAAAAATTAAAAAATAACACATCAAGGAGCAGTAAGATTCCTGATTCCAGAAATAATCATCTGCCACTTGAAAATTATCATCTGTGGAAGAAAGGTGCTAATTTATAAACCTTAGCTCGGGGTTTTTTCTCCTTTTAACACAATAAGAAGGTAGAATCTCATTTGTACTTGTACAGTCAATATTAGAACCAAAATTATTTTAATGGTATTTACCCCACCTATGCTGGCCTCTTAAAGAACAGGAGAACAAAGGAAATTAACATTTCAATCTTCCTTGAATCACTACTTAGTCATTGTAAAATCACGGGGTAATAAACCAGTCTGTGGAGAAGACTGTCATCAAGAACACACATAAACACACATACCCACACACAAGGAAAAGTAATTAAACTTCAAAATTCAAGCAGGACAGCACCCACCACCCTCAAATCAGGATGGATGGCTTCATAATTGTGCATGATAAGGCACTGATGTTCAATAAATCTCCCATCTATAAAGTTGTTTTAACTGTACACAGAGCAAAGAAATTCAGCCACCTTAAAATTAATGGCAAATTTCTACTTGTTGCAACTGGCACCAAGAATGTTATTTTGCAAATTTATACTGCTGATAAGAACATGAAATTTCCTTGCTGGCTACACTGAATAGGTATGAACAACAGTTAGCATATTTTTAGACCATCATCTATGCTGGTAGCAATCAGGCTTAAAAATTACAAAGATCTCATTCACAGAAAATTTCCAGACATTTCTCTTTTCAAATTATAAACTTGGATATCACTTATTGCATTATTCATTCTGCACTTTCTATGTAACACAGAAAGTAGGCACGAAACTGGGGATTCTAGTTATCTAAAGCCATCTTAGTTCAGAAGGTTAATTTTCATTTTGACAAGTGAGAGATTCATTCTCTATTTCTGTGCCCCACTGCATCTGAATCCCTGAATGATCCCTACAGAAAAAGTGTAAAGGAGCAAAACTGTAAGGCTATTTCAAGTCTATTTCAAGTCCTGTAGGAGTTTGACAGTATTTCATTTTTCAACATATGCTAAAACACCGTGGGATGACTTTTAGCTTCTGCAGCTTCATGCAGATAAATGTGGCTAGATAGGATCTGGATGTTTCCTGCAGTCAGAGAGATGTAAGCACAGCACCAGCAGGTTCCTTTCTGCAGTGAGGTCCTAATAGAGAACAGCCACGCAGGAGCCCTCCATAACCAGTCACAGCAGCTGGAAACCAAGCACAAAGAAACAGAGACCACATCCAAGCTCATTTGCCCTGTTCACAAAGAAAGGCTACACAGGACTGAATTATACTTTACTACAGCAGGCTAGTTCACTTGGGGCCAATACCTCAAACACTGGAGGATGACTAATTTATGATGACTAACTGAAGTGGTCTCATTTTTAAAAGAAATGGTTCAAAGCCAGAAGAAATAATGATAAAAGGAAAAAAAGAATAAATTCCTGTTATGTGACCCAGTTCAGGCTTAACTCTGCATATACTATTCCTGCACAGTGAACTTTTTGGTCCCATTTTATTTCCTTTTCTCCTCTTCTGTTGGAGACAGTGCTGAGACCTTTTCAGTTCTGATACTCCAAGGGCTCTTTTATATCTCCTCAGCTCAGTAGAAGGAAACACAGGCAACAGAAGATAAAATGTTTTTCTTCCCCTTTTATGACTGTTGTCATTTGGTCAACTGAGGTGGCACTGATGGCACAATAAAACCACCAGCGTGAAAAATAACAGGTCCCACAGTAACCTGCAAATTTTAAGAACATCAGGCCGGCCATTTGCAACAAGGGAGTTCTGTCTGGACCTGGATTGTGGCTATGAAAGTGGCCATCAGCAGATGTTCAGGGAGAGAGCATCAGATAACTGTTCCAGTGAGAGGCAAAACACTTTAAAAACCTAAAGACTGTGTCTGGACTGTGGTGTTTGAAAAGTATCAATTCCCCTCCAGGGCCCATTTATTCCTTTGGTTTCCATGAGACTCTTCAAAGCCCTAGTGACAGGCAGGTAAATAAATATTATCTGCTTTTAACAGGCAGAATAAAATGTGTTATATAATGTGTGCCAGATGTTGTGGAAACGAAGCAATTAACAGTCCTAGCAGTGGTCCATGTGCCACTTGTGTATCTCATTTTGCCTTAAAGATCTTACAGTCTAGACAGATGGCATAAAATACTCCAGAAGAACAGAAAAGTGTCTAGCCTGACACTTGGAAAAGTTGTTTGTTTGTTTGTTTGTCTGTTTGCTTGTTTGTTGTTTGGGGTTTTTTTAGTGTTTTTTGGTTTTTTGGGTTTTTTTGTTTGTTTGTTTTTAACGCTGAAGTACTGCTTTCTTCTTCTATTTGATTGCATTAGGCCTTCTGGTTCCCAATATCTGATACAACTCTATTAGATCAAAATGCTTTCCTGTTTTTCTCTTACTTTCTCAGTACATTCCCTTTCGACCATAAAATAACCAGACAATTTTTTAAGCCATGAGCAGAAGATGAACTGTTTTACGGACCAGAAAGCAAGGCCATCTTCACTACAGTCCAATTACTTCATCAGTAAAGTGAATATATTATTCTCTTATTCTTCAGTCATAAGTTCTAAGTTATAAAAGAGCCAAATACTAGAATTTTGGCTAAGCTGGAAATCAGCTTACAGTGTATTTATCTTTCTAACTTTGAACAGCAATTTTTACTTTCAGTTAATTCAAAGGCAGACCTGTGGGATCTAAATGCCAAGGAGATTTAGGTAGGGTAGGGTATTTTGTGCTCAAATGAGGAAAGTGATGTAAACATGTAAACTTGTATAGGTTATATCCAACCAGCAGCAGTTTTCATGCTAATGATATTTTCTTACTTTATGTACAAACAATATTTTCAAGTCAAGTAAATTTAAAAAAGAAAAAAAATCACGAAGTTTTACTTTTCTTTGAAGGATTGTAAAATTCTGGCTTTTCCTTTCCAGTGGGCAAATATAACATACTTCTAACTTAAGCATTTGAAAGAACTTGCCACAGTTTCTCCAAGCAGTTGGATCTTCTTGAAAAAAAACAAAATTTTTAGCTTAAGCTCTAGAGATGAAACTTTTGGAAATGTATTAGCATGTGATAAAAGAGATCAAGAATACACCTTTTATACTTTCCACATAACCTGTGTCATCAGCTCTCCCATAAAAGTCCTCACTTTTCTTTTGCATTGCTTTGCAAGTTTTAGATGAGTAGAATCTTTTCAATATGCCTGAGGAATAAATAATACTGCCAGCATAGTATAACTTCTGATGTTTATAACATAAAGCATAACTTCTAGTGTTTATAATTGTGCACTACAGGTCTATCACTTTGTGGAAAGACCATTATCCTATCAAAGAGCACAGAGCACCCAACTGTAGCAGTACTGATGAAAAAATGTCAAGGGGTGTGAGAGTTGCCTGAAGTTGCTTGTATTCAACCTTCCATGTGACAATTAATAACAACCATAATTAAACTTCATTGCAAGAATAATTGCAACTTACATGCAGATTGAGAAAAAAAATAGTGTCTGAACGCATATTTCCAGCTAAGCAATAAAATAGTGTCATCTTCATTACACCTATGTTTGCTACATAGATTTCAGAATTTCAAATTCAAGCAAAACCTGTTATACTCAGTTAAACAAGGAAGCAGGACTTCCACTTTGAAAAGGTATAAAAGATATTTGTCACATGCTCTTCACAACACTTTCAACATCCTCCCTCAGAAGAAGCCTCTCACCCATGGCAAAAAAATAACTGTAGATAACATTTAAACTGATTAACATGCTTGTGCCTTCTGTTTCACTCAAAAGATGTTTCCATTCTGCAGAGGGTGACTTAAAAAATGTATACATCAGTTCCTTCATTTTGTGAGCAGTAGTGGTCATTCTGTCACCTGATTAGAATCACATTTAAGCACCCTGGATAAAAGGCATAATATTTTATTATCAGCAAACGTCTCCTGCTGGAACTCCACCTATTTTTAGCCACTTGTGCTGTTAATCAGCAGCATGGAACCCCACCAGGGTGACAAGCCCAAGCTCCTGACACTGGCCAAACAAGAAATGGAACAGAAAGCACAGCATGAACAAACTCAAGGTGACAGCCATAACATAGGAAACGAAACAGACCGTGAGAGAGCCCTGCTCTACAGAATGAGCAGGACTCAAACCCTTCACATTTACCTTCCCTGTAATAACTGTGCACAAGTGACCAGAAGCCAAAGCAGAAAAGTTCGTACAAAAGTAAAAATTAGCCAATCCAAAAAGAGTAGTCTGGAGGAGTGCTAAATTAAAGGAGGAGTGTTATTCACTGCTTTGGGAGAGAGGATAAGCACTCAGGAATTTGAAACCAAGAATCAAACTGTCAATCTGCAAGGAGTCTAAGTGCCACAGCAGATTTTTATGATTTTTAAGACATGCTTAAAAAGTTACTTTGCTTTTACATCTTAGTGAATGGAAAAAGAATATTCAAAACTCCTTTTACTATCAGGTAAAAAACTTCATTGAAAATCTTGTCTCCATCTCTCAGCTGTATTACCTCCAGACTTTCCTGCACACTGGATGCATTTCATGGCACACATCATCTGTGCAAACCGAGATAAACACACAACACGGAAATGGAAGATTTTTACCTGAACTCTTATTTCTAGTAATTCTTTTCTTCATTAATACATAACCAAAATGCAAGAAATTTTCTATTGGTATTGCTTGCACCTTATAATTTTCCTCACGAACTTCTAAGATAAAAATTAAGAGATTTTCATTGCTTTATACAGTTTGCTCCTAAGTAGTCCTCACAATCAATATAGTGCTTGAATGAAACAAAGCCACATGTTAAGAACAGCAGAAACAGAACACTGAGGATGATAAATAATACACATCATATGAGCACAAGTCAAGAAGAGTCCTACCATAGGCTTCTGCCTGAAACTAAATTTGCACTATACAATTTCCAGTCATCCTGACATGAAAGGAGACTTTTGAAAGAAAAAACTGCGGTGTAAACTTCTTTGTAAACAACATGTTTAAAGCTCATCTTGATTTAATTAATCCATATAGCTTTCTAGTGTGCAAGAAGTTAGGTACCATAGATTCAACTGCTTTTTCATGCCAAGAGGAAAAATTACTATATAAATAAATAAAGAGAGAAGTTCTCTGCCAGAGAAAGATATGCTTAATGAATCCAAGGCTATTTAAAATATTTACACCTTAAGTAAAACTTCACCAGTCATCCCAGCAAGTTCTTAAATTGCCAGGTGACAATGCCTCTGGCTGCACACATCTTTTCCTCTAGGAAAAAAAAAAAAAGGATGTAGGGGCATGTTTGGCAAGTGTCATTTAACACCACCATCATAATTTGTTAGGAATGTCTTTATGGGTTCTTTGATGCTAGATTGTGTACTGGAATTCTGATAAATTACCCAAACTGTGCATTTTTTTAGCATGTAGGTGTACTGTTCCCAAATCCCAAGCTGGGCAGTAATATCTGCATTTGATTACAGCAGTTTTTATCCATAAGAAGGAGGATCAACATGACATCAGAAAGAGATAACAGGGTATCAAGACTGAGAGGCCTTCTGGGTCCATGGCTACTGTATTACTGAGCACCAGTCTGGGAAAGCCAGAGAGGTAAACTGCACTGAATTATCAGCAGTGCTAGTAACTGCAATAGCTTCAGCTCTCCTACTGTTCTCACAGCCTGGCCGAAGTCAGCACTGGACTAGAGACCAGAAGGCTACCCCCAAAAGCCAGGAAAGATGAAGGAATTATTGTGAAAAAGATGTCATAATTTCCATTAATGTGTAGAAATTCCAATACAGAAGACACAGTAACAGTAAGCCCCTTCCTAGCACATCTCAGAGAATATATATATTAATTATACATTTGCATTTCTGTAAATCTAGTTTCCAGGTATTCATTAAACCAAACTTCTAAAAGCTAGAGAGGTAGATGTGACCATGTAATCTTAAATAAAATCTTACTCACTGAAGAGATGCTGAGACAGAGATCTATGACAAAATGGTCTTAAAGTACATAATTAAAAAACTATCCCAGTGTATGTGTCAAAAGGAGCAATTTGAAAATAAATGTTTTCCACCCTTAAGTGCCAAAGGCTGCCACAAGAGACTTGGTCCATATCACAAAGGAGGCTAATGTTGTCCTTTAGATACATTTGAGGAGAGTTGCCAGTGATCCAAGGGGTGATCCTTCCCCTCTACACAGCACTGGTGAGACCCACCTGGACTCCTGCACATGGGCATACAGGACAGAGCCCAAGAAAGGGCCTCAGGGACGATTGAGGGACAGGAGAATCTCCAGAATTTCCTGTGAGGAAAACTGAGACAGCTGAGACTGTTAATCCTGGAGAAGGCTTGGGGGAGAACTTATGCATAAATATCTGAAAGGAGAGTGCAAAGATGGAGCCAGGCACTTCTCAGGGACCAGAGGCAAAGGGGACAAAATGAAACACAGGAGGTTCCTCTGAACATCAGGAAACACTTTCACCATAAGGACAGCAGCAGCAGCACAGGTGGCCCAGAGACTGGAGCATCTCCTCTGTCAGAGGTACTCAAAAGCCAACTGGACACAATCCTGGGCTTGAGGAGGTGCTGCCTGAGCCTCTGGGTTGGACACAAGGACCTCCAGATCTCCCTGCCAACCTCAACCACACTGTGAAGAAAAGATTAAGTCACCAGTTAAGCTGAACTCAAACATCACTTACTTCTGAGTGCCCACACAGATTGTGGGTGTTTAACAAATGTGGCACAACAAATCCTCTTTAAATTCACACTTTTAATAATTCAGGTTATCTTGTTTATGTAGGCACATGCAGAAAAAAACCCAAAGCAGCCATATTTTCATATCTGGGGGATGTGTTTTCTTTACTCTTTTCTTTTTTTAAGGAAAAGAAATCAAATTATCTGCAACTGCTGCAAATGCTGTGCATCAGCAGTTGAAGAGGCCCTCACCATTTAACCTATAGAACTACACCCTTTGCTAAGAGCAGTACAAGATTGAGAGCCTGGCACTGCCTCAAGCTGACCTTGAGCTGGGAATTAATTTTTAAGAGTTCCTTCTTTCCCCTCATTGTGCTTTAACAAATTTTAGGCTTTCCTTCTTCAAGGATTGTTATTGCAAAGCTGTGTGCAGTTACACTAGGGTGGTTCATTGTGTTATTCCATATTGGAGACAAAAGTGCAAAGAACACTTTCTGAACAGAATATCTGCCTAAAAGTTTAATTAGTTTTCTAACTATATCAGAATAATTATTCCACAAATTGGGGGATCAAAGCAGCTCTGTACTTTTATTTTAAAAATACCAAATAGGGTGTGATTGCATGCATTCCTTAAAACAGTTTCTACCTGAAGCTATAAGCTAGAAGAATTTAACTAAAGCAAAATGAAAGCCATGTGCCAGCTAGTGCAAGAGATAATCTGCAAAGACATTAACCAGGTAAATGTTGCAACAAGACTAAAGCAAAATCACGATAAATACTCCTTATTTGCTAATCTATTTATTTAAAATGTGAATAAAAGACCTTCATTATTTATAAATGGAAACATAATTTTCCAGTTGAAAGCATTTTTTCAGCTTTTCTTTATATCAATTAATATAGTTTTTCCTAACTTACTTTCAATAATGAGAAGGCAGATGCACATAACTAAAAGCCTGCCACTATTTCAATTTTAAGACTGCTCAAGGAGAAGGGACATCGCACTTAGGGGGATTCCAAGTTGTCAGCCATGCCTTTGTTTCACAGCTAGGTCCTTGCCAAGCCATTTAAAGCCAAGTTTGCTATCTTAAAGCTAACATCACTAACACCCACCCATCCTTCACATTTCCCTCCACCACTGTCCTTTTGTATTATACATCAAAGCACAGACCTCTTAAGTAGCGTGATGGGAAAAAAAAAAAAAGAGAGATACTAATGTTACTTACATTCCATCACACTGTTACTCCTTGCTTTTACTTGTCATTCCTTTTGAATCCCCTATTGATGTGACACATTGGGACGTGGATATACTACAGATGCAGCATGATTCATCAGGAGTATATGGCTCCACTTGCAGCACAAAAAATGATTTTAGGAGATACCCAAGTTCATTGACTCCATGTTTCTCACTAGGAGGCCATTTTAACAATTATTTTCTCAGCTTCCTCCGGCCACTTTCCCTGCATCTCTGCTCTGCAGTCAAGGACTGTGCTCTTAAAGAGCTGTGGGCAGTGGGCTGGAGGAATGCATGCAGGATTGTTCCCTTCATTCTGCCTTCAAATACCCTGAGTTGGAAGGGACCCACCAGGATCACTGAAATCCAGTTCCTGGCCCTGCACAGGACAGCCCCACAAATCACACTGTGTGCCTGAAAGCCCTGTCCAAATAACTGAAAACAAACTTCTAGGTGGGAGAAACCAGAGCAATCTAACCACAACAATGCAGTAACAAGAGATAAAAGGACAAAGGGCAAAATAAAATAATCCTAATAGTTTGAGACAACAACAGGATGTAATTAAGGATTTTTAAAACACACTGTTAGCAGAAAAATGTTCAGAGCCGGTGGAAATTGTGACTAGATCTGATGACCTCCTAAGCTACTGACACCTGACAAGTTAATTGAGTCATTTGTGCCCCTTTACCAGCTCCAGCTACTTTCATTTTCTAAGAAAAATACCTGTCCTAGATCAAATCTTTCTATGACACAGCAACATGATATCTCCTCGATGATGAGTAGCCTTGAGCTTATATTGTGGCTCTGTCTCAGGAAGAAAGAGGACATAAGTATCTGTAGAGATAGAGAGAAGAAAAAAACCGACTAGAAAATAACAACCTCATGCGCATTTAATACTGGCATAGAGTGGCATGATCACAGCCCTGACTGTTCATTCCTGCCTGTTTCACCTCTGGCTAGTTTTAGCTGGGTTTAGTTCTCCCAGCCTGCAGAGGACAGGGCAGCACGAGGAGCAGAACTGATTGCCAGCTCAGGAGAAGGCGGATCCATCAAGAAGCTTCTTCAGCATCAGGGGAACTTTGTGCTACCTTAAAAGGTGTGTGAGATACTCTCTTAATACTTATGTGTTGCCAGAACTGAAGAGTACTGTGGTCCGTTTTCTATAAAACCCTGGAATTCCACAGGATGAGTACTCATAAGTACCTGACTGCAGTTTCTGGCCAAACTAAAACTGAAGCCCAGCTGTATTCCTTGAAAATTACCATCTCTACTGAAAGCCCTTTGCCTTCCTGCTGCTTGCATTTTCATTACTCTCTGTAGTTTTGTCAAGTTTGCTACTGCATATAAAGAATATAAGCTTTCATGTTAAAGGAAACATACATATACTCTGTAAAGTTATATGAACTTTGCTGTTTCAAATAACTGAGGACAAATCTGGCTTCTAGTTTCTTAAGAAATTTTGTCTAACACTCCCTGCAAACCCCTCAGACAGTAACTTGCCGAAAAATTCACAATTGAAAACTTTTGGAGAAAGAAAAATCTTTTAAGTTTCACTACACAGTTATCCAAGGAGACTTTGGGACAAGAAGATGGAGAGAGACTTCTTACAAGCACATGTAGTGACAAGACAGGGGGGAATGGTTTCAAACTGAAAGGGCAGGTTTAGATTAGATATTACAAAGAAAATCTGTACTATGAGGGTGGTGAGACACAGAATCAGGTTGCCCAGAGCAGCTGTGGATGCCCCATCTCTGGAAGTGTTCAAGGTCAGGCTGGATGAGGCTTTGAGCAAGTTGGACAAGTTAAAGATGTTCTTCCCCATGGCAGGGGGGTTGGAACTACATGAAACTGAAAGTCCCCTCCAATACAAACCATTCCACAACTCTAGGACAATAACCAGTGCGGCCAACCCATCAAACTTAATTGACACCAATGAAATATAAAATAACACAATATCAGTTTCCAACAATAAGCTTCCACTGCTCAAAATTAAGGAAGAAATCCATAAAACATGATTTAGATTAGATTACAAAACTGATCCTGACTTAGGAAGCATCTCATAATATTTCCAATTTTTGCAATACTGACTGTACATTATTTGCAATCCCATTTAAATATTTTAACATGTTACCTCATTTTACTTCCGTATTTATTAGAATGAAATTTCTAAATTCCTAACATATCAGGGCATGTCTCTATTCCATTTCTGTTTGAAATTTATGATTAAAAGTTATTTCATGACAAAGGAGGTTATAATGGAAAGAATTTATTGGAATGGTACTGTAAAATGTAAAAACTAAAAATCATATGAGCAAAGGGAAAAGTAACTGGACACTGAATAACTACAGTAACATAAAAAGAACTCAAGATTAGAGGGACAAGCATTGAACAAAATTGAATGACAAAATGAATTACAGCCTAGGCCTCAGTTTTCACTAAAATGCTAAATCAAATTTTAAAATTTTCCCACCATTTCTGTCAAAATTAATCACTATTTCAATTCTAGCCTAAGTAAACAAGTGAGAGTGGTGGTACTAGCACATTTATAAACCTCAAAAATCCCAGGGTGCACACAGAAGAAATTACTTCTTGTCCCCTCTGATTCACCTCAGCACAAGTCTGGAGCAGTTTGCTTTAAAAGATTTTCAGTAACCAAATGCAAGATGAATGATAGCTGCTTCTTGCAGGAGGTCAGTGGTTTAACTCATCCCTGTATTTCCATTAAACAACTAAATACCACACATGCATGGGATAAATTTAAAGGAAAGAGAAACGTGTCACCCAATTTGAGATATAGCCAAACAGGAGAAAGAGATGGCTAAAAGCTGTGATACTGAGAGATATTAGATAGCACTGTGTCATAATACTCTCAGTAAGTGGTGACACAAGACACAGAAAGTATGTTCAGAGAATGAAAAATACATTTTCTCCTGGGATGCTTGTAAATATTTAAATTTAGGGGAAAGACATAGTAATTTATTGGTGATTAGAGAAGGAAATTTTCTCACCAGTAAATCACTGCTCTTTCTGCAAAGAAGTAATCAGTTATTCCACACTACTACATCTCAGCTGCTCTTACTTGTCACTGTGATGTATCTCCACTCTGAAAATAGTTTCTGAATACAAAATTTATAATACTTTGTAATTAGTGCAATTTATTCCTTAAGCTCTAATGCAGAGTTACTATTGTAGCTCAGTGAAAAAAAATATAATTGGCCAAATTCTATTCCAACATACTTTATGCAGAATGCAAATCAAAGTAGTCACTCAGGCCCTGTGATGATGAAAGGGAGCAGTGCAAACCAGAAAACTGAATCCTTTGGGATGGAACAGGTAAGGAGGACTGAGAGCATCTGGTATCCTGAGCTTCATCCAGAGCTCAAAATGAGAGGTGAGAAATCCCAGATGACCTCACTTCAGAAGCAACTGGTATATATCACCTTAGTTAAAACCTCTGTTTTCAAAGCTGGCAGCTCTGCTCCAGGCTATATGCAAAAATGAGCCACTCTAGGGAAAGAAAAAAAAAATTGACATGAATTAAACCAAACATACCATCATGAAAAGAGAAGTAAAATATCCTGGCAAAGCAATCAAGAAGAAAGAATTTACATTTCTGGTCTAAAACTTTTCTAGATTTTTGCACAATTTTAAGTAGAAAAATAAAATTATAATCGAGTTTCACTTAATATTAAAGAAAATTTATTATTCATATGAATAAATCTAATAATAAGCATAAAAACCCCAAAAAATATCTTTAAAGGAAAATTTCCCTTCAAGATGACAGCATTTTTTTTACACTTAGAACCCCAGTTTTTTATGTTCAAACTTTTGCCAGAGCTATATTCCAACTTACTTCCATTCAAAAACCTAACCAATTATATGAGCCTTTTTTACCTCCACCATTTTATCTGTACCAGGCTTTTCCAACCTACAGCAATTAATATAATTCTACTCAAACAGCACACACCTACTGCTTCCTACTTTTTGCAGTTATCAGCAAATGTGGAGATTTAAAACCACACTAGTTCAGGGCAGAGCATCATCTCATTAATTTATAATTTAATTTTTCTAAGTATATCCCACTCATCACTCTTTAGGTACCATTAGTATCCATGTGTAGTCCCACGAAAAACTGATCTTTTGTCATTACTGTAATGCAGTAATTAAAAAAAAAACCCAAAAAACATAGACTGCTCAATTTGTATAAATGGTCTTAAAAAGTCTTCCTAGTGTTGAAATGAGTTTAGATTTTCCACTTGTCTTAATGCCTATGAAGTTGGATTTGGGTAAAACTGCCCTCCAAACTCAGGCAGTTAATTAATGTCCTCTGCCCCACAGCACTATTTATTTTAGAGTTAATTTACTTAAGCATTATAAACAAGATAATAAAGAAGTCTCAATGCAGGAGTTTGCATGGGAATCACATCTGTTTCCTATTGATTTAGAAAACCTTTGGTACCCTTAATTTTCTTCCCCTCAGAAAAGGTAGAATTACAAAATATTTCTCAATATTAGTAAAGTCCAAAAGGTAGAATTACCACTATTGTGAAAAAATCGCTTTTATTAACATGCTTTTTATGAAGTTTATTTGACACTAGTGCAAACTAAGATTAGAGTAACAAAATTTAGGATGTAAATTGTATTTCCCAACATAGAGGTTAGATAAACAGAAATTCACCTCTCCTTTTTGTTCTCCTACTAGAGAACAAAATCTTAGACTTATGCTGCTAGTTTCAAAAAAAACCCCATGTTATGGTCAAATAAGTAGATCTAGAAAAAAAAGTGAAAGGATTCAGCTTGTTCTCCAGCTGGAAGAGGAAGTGTGTAAAACAGAAGAATTAAAAATTCCTAAGTAGCATGGAAAACATAAACATGAAGAACTAAGTTCACCATTCTGTCAACACACAAGAACAGTTTTTTTAAAGAAGGACTCATAACATTCTAGAAATTAATAGGCAAGAATGTGACATAATTTTTGATTTAGCATGTATTGAGCTGAAAATTTTTGAAGGCTGGAAAAATAAACTAGAGAAATGTGAATACGTGCTTGCCCTATTCTTTTGTACTCTTAGGTAAATGTTATAGGCCATCAGTGCTACAGCTAATGCAACAGAGATTGTATGAGTTTTGTGACTGTGGCCTAGAACTGCTCTTATCAGGTTCACTGGTAAGTACTGATGTTCCACAGTTAAAAATAGGACCAAGGTTAAACCAAAGAAAATATAAGCCAAAAATAGATATCGGAGTTCCATGGGATATTCAGTTCCAAGTTCTATTTCTATAGAGCACATGGATATAGATGATCAGCTGGCTACAGATTTTGTAGTGAAGGGATTTATATTTTAATTAGAAGAAATAGGCAGTAGGGTAACCAAGGTATGCTGGAGATTATTCTAAACCCTTTTCTTGAAATGCAAATATTGCAGAAGTTTCTTGTGATGAATTTGATCAAAAAAGGCATATCTCACAAAGAATGGAGCAGCTGAGATGGGTGACCAGCAGACACAGTAGTCACAAAAGTCCATAGCTATCCAGCTCACTCTAAGTGAACTCCCCACATCTGACCAGCTGAAAAGGCCTCTGGCCTTGACAGATCACATTGACTCAAATGGGAGCTTAGGTAACTAATTCATTACAGGCACCTACGTGGACACATCTGAACATGGGTGTCATAATCTGAAGCTGAAACCAGCCACACTTAATTCAAACATGCCTTGACTATTCACATTTAAGTAATGCATATTATGATGCTTTTATGATTTTATTATCTACCAAGCCAGGCTTGAATTGCTGACCTCATTTAGCTTTCCAGTTAATAGCTGCTTGATGATTTGCCAGAACCAAAATCATGTGTACAGATTGTTCTTTGCTGAATTGATTGATTCAGGACTCATTTTCAAGATCATGTCTTCCCCATTTGCAGATGTTCTGTTCTCCTTAATAAGGACAGGAAAACTGACAAGACTTGTTAGAAAATTCATATCACTTCTCTTCTGTTATTCCAGTCTGCAGCTTGTCTGAAAACTCTTGCTGCTTGCTTTTTTTTTTTTTTTTTTTCAGAACCAATAAATCCTACACTTCATCCAATTTTTATTTTCAGATAGGATTTTCAAAGAGACTTAAGGGATTCTCAGGTCTTATTAGAAGTCACTGGGAACTGGGCTTTTAACTTTTTGAAACTTCTTATCTTACTCTGGTAAGCTTTCACATTCTACAGCCCTGAGTCAACACAGACAGCAGGTAATCATTGACACGAAGCAAGGTTTAAAGGACAGGTTTTAAATCAAAGAGCTATTTACCTGACCACAACCAAAGCTGATGCCTGTACCACTGCAATCTTGCTATTAAGTCTTATGATTCCTCAATACATAACTTCAAATGTCAAGATAACTCTGGGATGCTGCTACCTGTCCTTTCAGACTGCTCCTAAAAATAAATGAAATAGGCCAGCAACAGTTCTCTGACCCTGGTATTTATTAGCAAGCATGGCTCACATGCATTTGGCTGAATTCTATCACTCTATCTCCTTTTTCTCCAAAATAAAATACTTCATCCTACCTCCCTGGATCCCTGGCCTATAATATATACCCAGTCTTTGCCTGAGTATTGTCTACACAAGTGCCTATTTAACACTCCAAAATGCACCATGGACAATGACCATGCTCCTAGTTCAGGAGTTTGAATGATCTTATATCTGTTCTCAGGCCCAAACTGTGTCCAGAATTAGTTTATTAACAAAGACATAACCTCATGCTCCTAGAGGATGATGCAGTTTGGGCAACAGCTGGATTTTTTTTTTTCCTGGAATTGTAAGGAAAAGTAGACTTCTTCATGGGTGCATTTCACTGAAGACTTTTTTTCATAAAGCATTTATATTCTTCCCTGAGGCAGTAGCTTTCTGTGTCCTTTCTTAGCCTGAAGACATAATGACATTCTCTGAAAATGGAGAAATCACTCAAAAATTACTTAGTCAAATTACTTAGTCATCTCCTCAGTGTGGTGGGCTCTCTCTGCCAAGGGTAGGGTGAGTTCCATAAAACATCTTTAACAAGACTCCTAACAAAAATATTTTGAGAGATGTCTGTTTCATTCACCATCACAGTGTAAGTGTCGAAGTTGAAAGGTGAAGGCTTGAAGTCTCAACATGAAACTTTAACCACAACTTTGAGACGTGCCAAATGCAGATGAGAGTTTACAGCTGCTTCTTCTCAGCCCCCAATTACTGATGTGTATTTCCATTCTTAAGAACTCCATTTCTATCAGGTGCTTAGCTTCCTGTTCCTTGTTTGGAAAATTCTGTTGCCTAAACTGAAATCTTTTAGCCAAACAATTTATATGCATGTCTGGCACAGGTGGTCCTAACAGAGACCAAATTCTTTGGATCTGGACCTCAACATTTTTGCTGCCTTTTCTTGCCTAATCCAGACATCACTTTCCACTTTTCATGTGCTATTCTCATTCTCAGTCCCTTCTTATTTCTCTGGTTTCAGTTCTCTCATTTTCAAACCACCAGTCATTCCTTAAACAACATGTCATCCCGCATCCTTCCTTTCCCCTCTTCCTTCTGCAGCTTTTTTTGGGGAAAGGTGTTCCTTGTCTCAGGTCTGTTATCTGTATTTCCCACCACATATTAAAAAAAATAATCTGTTGCCTTATTATATTCTGATTTTATCCTTCACTCAATCTTCTTCTAGATATCCAAATCATATATTTTATATGTGAGTTCTTCCTTATGCAAACCACTATTTTGCTGTGATGTCCTCAGGGCTCTGAGTTCTCTCCCCTTCTAGAAGCAGCTAGAGGCCAATTCACTGCTTTCAGCTCTCATGACAAAAAAGCTGGAACTGGGGACTCCCCACTCCATCTCTTGGGAGCTGCTATTAAGCTAAGACCATGTCCCCTGGTCTGAACTGCACTGCAGCTCTGTTGCCACCATATCAGTGCCTTGGCATGCCCCCTGTTGATCCAGGCCCTGACTCAGACCTTCAGATTTAATATCTCAGCCTGATCTTGGGCCTTCTTCATCACTATGGGCTTGCTGTGGCCCAGACTCTCAGCTAAACTTGCATGGGGTCATCAATCTGCCCTGCTTGCCTTGCTCAGATGTGGTGGGACTGGCTCCTTGTCCATGAGACTCTTGCCTGTGCCAGCCGTGTTCCCATCCTCAGCTGCAGGCTCACTTTCCTTCAGGAAGCAGACTGCCTCTGCTCTTCCCTGGCAGATCCTTTCTGGGCCATTTTTCATTCAGACTTTTACTTCTGCTGAAATAGCACTTGGTTTCTACCATGTGAGAGATAAATACATTCAAAAAGCTCTTTCTTCTTTCATTATTCTTGATTTAAATACTTTATTTAGATAGTGTGCATTGATGATAGAAGGTCTGGTTTTTCTCTTTTAGTAATCCTTCAGGAAATACAGAGATTATAATCTCTTTCCTTTATTAATAGGCAACTCCCCCGAGTCTAGTAATTTCCTTTTTAGCACTTTGTAGTGCTTCTTTCCTTCTTTCATATGCCTTTCCTAAAGTGGCTTTCTTCTTCAAAGTTACAGTTTCTATTCTTAAATCAAAAACATACCTTTCCAGTCTTTCTAGACTATCTTTACTACTACTTCCTTGCTTACTGTTATTGATTCCCTGGAGAGAAATAGTTGAACACAAACATAAACTAGGAAAGCCTAGTTTTCTTCAGTTGTCACCTGTATTTACAACTACTTAAAAGTTACTTTATATACACCTACACTCTTATAATTCAAATGTGAAGGTGTACTATAAGATCTGGTCTTGCTAGGAACTGTTCATTTATTTAATATTTTTATAGATACTTTTCTGTCTCTTGTTTTTTACTTTTTTTCATATTTTTACCATTTTGATTCTATTTCGTCAAGTTCTATTCCTTTTAATATCCATGCAAAAGACTGTATGTTCACCAATTTACTTCGTTGGAAAAGCTATTTCACTCTCACACCCTCCTATTGTTCTTATCTAATTTTTTACTTTAGAAAGTGAAACATCAGATCATGGAATCACAGAATCACAGAATGGTTTGGGTTGGAAGGACCTTAAAGATAATCTAGTTCCAAACCCTCTGCTGTGGGCAGGGACACCTTGCACTAGACCAGATTGCTCAAAGCCCCATCCAATCTGATTTTGAAAACTTCCAGAGATGGAGCATCCACAGCTTTTCTGGGAAATTTGCACCAGTGCCTCACCACTGTCACAGTAAGGAATTTCTTCCTAGTATCTAATCTAAACCTATCCTCCTTCATCTTAAGGCCATTCTCCCTTGTCCTGTCACTCCATACCCTTGAAAAAGTCCCTCTCCAGCTCTCTAATAGCCCCTTTAGGTACTGGAAGGTGCTATAAAGTCACCCCAGAGCCTTCTCCAGGCCGAACAGCCCCAACCCTCTCAGCCTGCACCTCACAGCAGAGGTGCTCCAGCCCTCTGAGCATCTTTGTGGCCTCCTCTGGACTCACTCCAACAGGTCCATGTCACTCTTATGTTGGGGGCCCCAGAGCTGGATGCAGATGGGGTCTCAGCAGAGCAGAGCAGAGGGTCAGAATCCACCCCCTCACCTGCTGCCCATGGGCTGGTGATGCAGCCCAGGATGTGGTTGGGAATCAGGTACAAGCATCTCATTGTTTACTCCACCTGAAAGCCTCAATGGTTCTCTAACACCTCTCCTGTTCTTTCATGTCCAGGAACACATATTCTCCTCCATAAGTTTATTATGGAGAAGGCAGGATACTTACGCAAAACATGAGACTAAATTAGAAAGTACATGTGATTTTAGGTTTTAAAACAAGTTCTTTGTTTCGCAACACAAAGGTTGAATAAAAAAAGACTGTTCTAATTGGGCCCGTGGAATGCTTCTTTATTAAGAACACTTACTGTCAATGATTCAATCTTTTTATGAAAGAATTTATACCGTCATGATCTGCATTTGTGTAAAACCCTTTGCTCTGAGTCATTCAGCTGATGGCTACTTTCCAAAACGCTGAAATTACTCACCACAAATCTACTGCAGTGACAGAAATGTAAGTTTTGAATAATGGATTTAAGAGGCCTATATTACGTTTTGCTCATAAGCTGTATTACCATAAAAGAGACATTAAATATATGCATGCAGTACAGCAAGCTCCCGAAACTCATCAATAGGGTGACAAATGACATGAGAAATTCAAGGTTTTGAGTTTCAGAAGTCAGTTGGGGTCCAGTTTAGAAAAAGTTAGTCTTATGATAAGAGAAACCCAGTCTTTAATACCAGAATTATTATTACTTTCAAAGGGGATGATATTTAAAGCTTTCATCTATTTTTCAGAGCAATTAATTAACCTGGTGACAAATTTCAGGTTGTCTTGATGAACAAAAGTAAGAGAAGATGCAGTACCTTCTTTCCATTTTCTACCCTTTTTCTGCCTCCTTATCCTGATATTGTAGCCTTCTGGGTTCTGCAAATTAAATACAGGCCAAAGGAGGGCAAAGGAGCACAACCCTCAATAAAACCCAACAGGCTTCCACACCTTTCTCACCTCACCTCATCCTCCAAGTAGGATATATATATATTGTTTTCTGAATACAAGAATGAGAGAAGGAACTGGGAGGAATTTTGACAGACCAGCAGCAAAATGTTGAGGGTCTCATGTGCAGAAGTAGTCCTCGGGGAATGGAACAGGGTTACTGTTAATGTTCTTATTGCTTTTGGTGTTCAGAATGCAGCTGGGCATTAGTAGGCAGCACTCCTAAATTTACTTAATTCTGTCAATAATTCACAGCAAAGCACAGAGAAATGCTCATCATGAGAATAAGTGGCCTCACCACAATGATGAATCAGCCTCTCAAATGTTTTAATATGGGAGAATTGTACTGACACTTGGGTGGATGGGGGCTGGGGGGGATCAGAGAGAGTGGAAAACAAAACAATAAGTAATTTTTTCCCAAGGATGAAGAAAATTATAAAACTTATTTGCAAAATATTAATCCTTTTAATAAGTCTTAAATAAGTAGCCATGGACCTCACCTGCAAATCACATGGTGAGGATCATGAAGAGAATCATGGCTCTGGCTGCTAATTTCACAGCATTTTATTTTATTAGTATAATGGTAAATGGATGCTTCTGGCAACATAAATGGTGAAATATATTCTGAACCAGAACAGTACTGCCAATCTGACCAGTATAATTAGTATTATGTCCTATTTTCATTGTGCTTTTAGTCTTTGGGCAGTAAGAAAAATAGAAACTTATTATAATGCTAGACACCCCATTCTAGAATGAGATGTAAATATCCTAGATTTATTGGGAGGATTAGGGGGTTTTGCCTATATTGGGGGTTTTTGAACACTTTGGTGAAATTTTCATTGAAACAGTTCCATTCAACACACATATGCCAATAACAATAAGAAAACATCTGAAATGCCATTGGTCTTAGTCAAAGATTATAATAATATCAGGAAAAAATCATAAGAATTGAAAAAAAAAAAAAAAAAAAGGGGGGGTTGGCAGTTTTTTATTTTAAAAAGTAATTTCTATCATTCCAAGTCATGAATAGTCTCTCACTATACACTGAAGAATCTGTCTACACTGCAGAAAGAAGACAAATATAAACTCATTACTCTTTTCTGGCCTTTGGAGTACTTATGCATTTGAGAAGTTTTTTAATATAGGCTTACAAGCACTGTCATAAATTATTCAGAGTTTGATTTTATATTGGATTTGTTCCACAATGCAGTGATCAATCTGGGTTACTTTCAGAAATGAGAATGGCAGTTTCTGTGAAATACAGAAGCTAATAAATCCTGTTTTAATTGTCTATAGTGTGTCACTGTGGGTCAGACAATGGGTCAGACATTTGGTTTATTAGTGCAGACTCTGATCACTGTATTTTTCTGCATAGTCAAGAACAAGTTTCTGAGTTCACTTCTAGTTTTTCATTTAATGAGATACAGAAGAGACCTTTCATGTGTATTGGTGGTTCTATAACTCCACTGGCTTGCAGGTTTTGCACAGGATTCCATCATTAGCAGATAATTACCATTAACACTTTCTGCCATATTGCTCTCTGGTTCTCACTGTAGTCATAGAAAGGCACTTCATTTGACACCTGCTTGACTTCCACAATTATTTTAATATCAAAAATTTTGTTAATTTTTATGGATTAGGAGTAGTATATTTTGCTCAGGAGATAGCTTGCCTATAGAGAAGTATGGTCAAAGAAAATAAATTACTGTGCCTTCCAGCTTAGAATAGATGGCATCTCATGTGTCTGAAGGAACTGTGTCAGTAACACATTACTGCTAAAATAAGAAAAACTTTTTTCATGAGGCAACACATAGGCAAAAATATTCCTTATCAATTTTGATGAGATCTGACAATATAAATCAACATTTCTCTTCTTAAATGCTTGTAGATTTTCCTGTGTTTTCCAATACTGTCATAATCTTAATAATTTAGTAGGTTATTAGCAATCTTTCTATTTTCCCCTCTATCCCCACACTCCTCTTCTTACTATTGGTGATCTGGGCTTGCCCTCTCTCATGGTTTCCTCATTGAAACTTTCAACACTTGCATAACTAATGTTGATGATAACATTCTTAAAATATACATTCAGCAGTCATTTAGAATAGAATAAAATGGAATGAAATTGAATAGAGTAGAATAGAATAGAATAGAATAGAATAGACTATTTCAGTTAGTAGGGACCAACAATAACCATCTAGTCCAACTGGATGACATGCAGAAAGTTGCCAGTTAACTTTCTAAAATTTCAAAATACGGAAATTAAATCACAGTCAGTATCTATATTATCAACTGCAAGTAAAAACTTCTTTTTTCCTTCACTGTAAATTAAACTTTTAATGGAAATAGAGCAACATAAGAGAACCATATTCTTTTCAGATTCAGGAGCAAATGCAGCCCATGTGAATGAGGAACCTGCATGCCTGGCTGGGTATGAGATGGAAGGGGCTGGATTTACCAGCAGGTATAGATTCCTTCATCCCTTCAAATAACCTGTACCTGATAGCGGTGCCAAAATCCTGAACATAATGACAGATGTAATACAATTGAAACAACAGAAAGCAAGCATGAAAAAAGCAAGCAAAAATCTTCTTAAAAATAATAAAGGGATACCATGAAAATTCCTCTGGGAATGCAGTTATGGTATTTCTGTGCTTGTACCAGTGTAATCCTCATGCACATTTTTTGTGGAGATCTTGGAATTTACCATGTAGCATTTATTGATTTTGAACCTCTGTAAGGTAAAGGGATTTTGTAAAGCTTTGTTCACTGAAGTGCATTGCAACTAATTTAAATAGGATATAAATATATCCCAGAGATTTCTATTGCAGCTGGGTATAACCAAATGAAACTTTAAACCAGTCCAGTTTTACTGGGGAGATGAGGCTTATTTTGCCCATGTTGAACCATGTATAAGTTAGATCAGCAGTACATGATCTCCCTGTGGTACAGAAGCACTTTAGAGAAATATTCATCAACACAAGCAGCAACAAAATTGTGTTTATGAGCAGTCTTCCATCCAGCATTCACACATAATCATTTTGCACAAATCATCTCCATGACTTGTGCAACTTGACAGCATATAAAGCTATGAATCTTATCTTTTACTCAAAGTCTCTAAGCATTACAGGCTGCTTGGAAAAGGTGTGGGATTCCCAAGATTTTCACATGAGTTTTGCAGTGATTTGTGTTTTATTTTTTGTTTTTTAAGTGGAAAATTATTGACAAAACCTCCAGCCACTCACACTTGATTACGGATACAACATCTCCCTGCATTATCTTCAAATCTTTTTTATCTTGAACTATAATAGAAGAGTTGACCAAGCTGGGGATATGTCTGTGGTATATTTCTCTTTTAGGTATATTTGCAATTGATTTTTATACAGCCATACAAACATACCTAAAAGCTTCCACCTGATTTTAAAGTATAAAGATACAGATGTGGGCCAATCCTCTGCTGTGTTATTCCAAAAGAAGTCAGACCTTATCAGAAAAAAAAAAAAAAGAACCTCTCAGAAGAAGGCTGCTGTCCTTCTATCAGATGCTCTGGCCTTTTCCTCAAGTCCTGGTATGTAAGATAAGCTTTTTATTAACGTTCCAACTTTCCAGAAAGCTTCCTTATGCTCCTGAGCCTAACAGGACTCCAGTCTTCTGCCTTGGATATCGTCCAAAGTATTAACAATGATTGCTGAAGTTTGCTTAATACCTCAGTAAATAAACAAGTTTCACATTCTACCTCCCATGGCTGTCAGCCATCGCCTGTGCTCCCAGACACTGCTGCAGCAATGGGCCAGCAGGAGGATTTGGCTGTTACCTTGGAAGAAATGGATCTCTGAATACTTCTTCAGAAAACAGTTCATCAGGGTGTCCTCACTTGCATGGCAGTCTTAACCCTGGTTTTACTCTGGTGTTTCTCTATTTCCAGAGCAAAATCGGCTATATTAATTCTAATAAATGATTTTATTATCTTCTGTTCTCTTACTAAGCCATATATTAACTCCATGAGTTAATATAAATTAACTCATGAACAGCATTTTTTCATATTAGCGGGTAAGAAAGACAGGCTGTTTTGGATTCTAGAGGAGAACCACAGGATGATTTATTCACACTGATTAAATTAAACCCCAAAGCCTGAGTATCTTTTATAATTAACTATGTGATTTATCCAGACTGGTCTATTTGCTTGTTTTTACTGCATTCATTTTTTCCACTTGTATACACTTTAGGTCCAACAAAATATATACATTTTAACGGATCAGACAAGCCTAATGGTTCTTTGTAGTTTAGCTTTTCTTTTTCATTTTAAACTGTGTGTTTTTTTCCCAGTTGCTATGTGATGTTTGAAAATCAATTCATTAAAATGCACACTTTTCTCCTGCAACTGCTGCTTCATATTTGAGTGGACATATTTGAAGGGCTTTTTCAGCTGAACAGTGCTGTGCTTCCCCAGCAAAGAAGCTAGAAATGGTTTCCAGCTTGGAATCACAGACACGTCACGTATGTCAATGTTGATCTTTTCAACTCACTGCTAATAAAGCCTGAAATGAAAAAAAACATGTAAAGATAAGAGACGGAAAAACCTACATCTGTGGAAAAATAAACCTTTTCTATCTGCCCAGCCAGATCTGCATCTTCATTACTACTGCATCACTGAGAACAGACATTAAATCATAAACTGGCTCTAGGAAGATGTTCAGCACTTTCCATCCAATGATAAATGTAATTTCACAGCAATTTTAGAAAGGGTGGGTATTGTGAGAGTACTAAGATCTCTCTAAGTTGCATGAAGAGAAATAGAGAAGGCTGAAGCAGAGCCAGTAGTCTTGCTATTTTTAATATAATCACTAAAGACATATTTTTCATTAAAATCCTCAATAAGGACGGACATTTAACTCTCTTACATTCCTTAGAGAACCAGTCCAATCTTACTGTTCTCCTAATCCATTTTACAGGTAATAAAGGAAGACTGACAAATCCTGTATTACAGAGATTATAAACAGTCAGTCTGCTACATATTTACTATGGCATAGCAACAAAGACAGTTGCTGAGATCATTCAACATCTGCCAACTAGTTAAAACTAAATCACAGGAGACTTTCTGGGTATTTCAGCCTTTCAAGTGGGAATCTAAATTCTATGCAAAGAAGTCTGTCTCACATTGCTTTTGTATTAGGTCTCACACCTTAACAAGCTGTATTTTGCACTTTTTTCTTTCTTAAAAGAGAAAATCAACAGATAAAGCTATATCAAAATCTGTCTAAAGATTTTCTTCCTTAAGCAAAAGAGATTGAGTAGTCCAAACTGCGAATTCTGGCTTTCTGCATTTTATCAGTGTCCCTCACTCCAAGACGAAAGGAAATATTTGAATTAAGAGTGTTTTTCCTGTAGGAAGAGGAAGGCAGAAGAATTTTATACAAATCAAAAAAATTCACAAGTACACACTGCCTGAACAAAGATATGCAGCAGAAATGAAACATAGCCTGCTGTTGACATTTATAACAATGCTTTCAGATGGTCAGAAACACCATGTTCAGTTCTCAGCCAGTAAGGTGTTTCTGGCTACATCTGTCATCTCTTACAAGTCACTGATTCAGGCTGCCACATATTAAACTCTTTCAGTATATGTTCATGAATCAGTCAACCTGATATAACTGCTCCAGCCAGGCTCTGTACATCTATTCCTACTCTGTACATCCTTCATATGTGTCTCCTTCTGAGCTGCTTACACTTGGAAAATTGACATCTGTTGGAGCCAAGGATGGTAAATCACTATTAACATTGCAGCTAAGCATGAGTGTGGATTTGTAAGAGTAGCAAAATCTTGCTTGGAAGCTAAAAGAGCTCTGTATATTGGGGAAAAATGTATACACTACTTTCATACAATTAAATTCTTGCTCTATATCGTATCTATTATAAACCAAATATATTTACTTAGTCTTGGACATCACACTCAAATTTATATGTCTACATTACCAGCTCATCAAAGAATTGCATGTATCTGCAGAAGGTGGATTTTTTTCTGTAAGGCCACCTAAAACAACCCTTTATTG
Organism: Phylloscopus collybita; assembly: GCA_027886175.1. Lineage (NCBI taxonomy): Eukaryota > Metazoa > Chordata > Aves > Passeriformes > Phylloscopidae > Phylloscopus > Phylloscopus collybita. The sequence continues at coordinate 8,201,265 of JAJNNQ010000002.1, forward strand.
AGTTACTCCCTTTATCACAAAAAGCTTGGGAAAAAGAAAAAGAACAACCCAAACTAAAGCCTCAGACATTTACTATTCCAGCCTGTAAAATAACTAGATGCAGAGTTTTCATCTAAGTATAAAAATCACATTCAGATTTTTTCTTACTGTCTTAGAGACCAGCCAGTGGAGCTCAATGTCTCTTTTAATCTTCTCTTTCTTCATCCTGTTCTGCAGGTAGGTTTCTCCTCATTATATAAACTCAACAATAGTCTGTGAAAAATTGTATTTGACAGCTCATTCCAATCTGTGCCTCTAGGACTGAGTAAAGCAACAATTCTCAAACTTTTTGGAAATGCAGCCTTCCTTTGGTAGCCTGTCTTGGGTATGATAGCTCCCCTCTTGACAGCTACTTAGGTTTAACCTAATATGCAGCATGATCCAGGAGTGCCAGATTTCATAATTGTTAGCAGAGGACAGGATCCTCCAGGACTGCAGGGTGAGAAGAGGCTGTAATTACTAGTTACAGGCTTTTCCCATTTCCCATGGAGTTGTTAACTATCAGCAATTAAAAAGAGGTACTGCTACTACTGTGAAAAAAATGGAAATATCTGCTTCTAGTAATGATAGCTGCTTGTAGTTCTCTTTCCTGGAAAAAATGAGCTGCTCCTCTTTTACCTGAGTAGTACTCTCATGCCATACCCCTAGAATCTCATCATAGTGCTGCATGGCAGAATTATTACCTGTATGAAAAGCTTGGATTGACTACTCAATTTAAAAGTAAAAAAAAAAAAAATTAAAAATAAAACAAATGAACAAACAAAAAAAAAATCTTCTCCTTGTTTTTAAATAGTAGATCTAGCAAGTTGCTTCATTGAAGATTGATTCACCAAAGATATTACTTCAAGCCAATCTCAGCTCCATGAGACCAGCTGTAGTTCAGTAATTTCAGAACATTGCAAACAGTCCTGATGAAGAACTCACAATGTGGTTCGGGTTCTCTGCTATGCTGCACCTTAGCAGTGAGGTCTATCAGGAAAATGTGAGGATTTTGAGAAAAAATGTCCTTGCAGCCTCATTGACACAAAAGACCTGCACCCCAGTTTCCACTGACAACCCAAACCACCAGCAGTTCCACTGGTTCACACCTGGTTGGTTCATGCAGACCACAGGAACAGATTCAAGAAGACCAGCTCAGCCTTGAGTATCTTTAGACCTCAGAATGTAATAGACCAGCTGAGGAGTCTGGTGAGAGAAGCAGAAAGCACCATCTTTACCATCTTTACTATTTTGCAAATTATGCCTAAAGCCTCTTGATATTCCAGCTCTTCATTTCTTTTTGTTCTTACTTGTAAAATACTTGCATTTTTTCCTCAAAGTGCATATAACACAGCATCTTTAAAAATCAAACAATTTGATTTCAGGGTGACTTAAACTTGTCACAATTCAGTCCCCAATAATTTACGTTGTTCTGGCCATGCTGTCTTTTACTATGCTTCAGCTAAAGCAATTTTATATCCCAAATTTATGGATTCTACTCCAACAATGTCCCAACCTCACATCTTACTTTTTATCTGCAGTGATCTCATGTTCTAAATAAAGTGATATAACTTTCAATGGTGTTAAGTCACTCAAATTTTGACTACCAGAAGCAGAAATTTCTCCTCTAGAAATAAGTGGCACCTCTGTCAAGAATGTAAGATTTCCATCACAGGTAGTTGCCATCAAGAGTCGCTGTATTCTGGAAGTAAATGTGCAAACCTTGTAAGAACTTGGATTTAATTCACTAGTGTTAACTAAACCAATACCTATGGAAAGTTTTCAAATGTCTATAATTATATAGATAGAACCATACATATGTGCTTTGAAATTTAGGCTTTCCATAATAGATTTTTTTAAATTCTCCTTTTCTCTCTTTTCCTACACCAAACTGCCCTCTGTGATGTTTTTAGCTTTCCTTTGGTGAGTTGTGAGAATGTGCCATGTCACAGCAAAAATTTTAGTAAAAACTACCCCATAATTCTGAGGGGAAATCTCCCAACTCCTGAATCATCTCATTCCTAGGAAGGCAATTCCCTCACTCTTTCAAGTAACCCTCAGATCCAGAATCAACACACATTGCCAGTGAATCTGGCTTCGTAAGCCTGTGTTGCACCAAGTACTCTGAGATGTGTGATAGTTTCTAAAACATAAGACCCTCTAAAAGACAGCAATCATTCCTAAATGTTGGTATTTCTACTGTTGCTAGGAAAATTTAATAAAATAAATATGACAAAATAAACTAAAGAATCTGTCTTACTAGGTGCAATAAAAAAATCTTCCCCATAAAACAACCAGCAAGTTGTCTGACCAAGAGTAGCAGAGGTAGGTCAGTATTTGGGTGACATGAGGCCATCAGCAAGAGCTGTCCTCTATGTCACCAGGCACACAACAGCATTCTCTGCAGCTCCTGTTACAGATATCAGCAACAGCCTTCCTTAGTGATCATCAAATGTATTCTTTCTTTGCTGCTTTCACTGTCCAAACATTTTCTGGCTCTCTTTTGTTTCCTGTCATTTGGCAAAGCAGCTGTGACACTTTGGCACCATGAGCTCACCCCAGCTGAAGCTGCCCACACATTAAGGCTGGGTCTATAAGGACATGCCTTTCTTTAGGACAATGTGCTAGCACAGCACACTATTTGGAAGCACCTCCTAACTATGACACTTATCTCTTAATAATTTTTAAAGGACAGAAATATTTCAATAGCTTCATTACTTCAGCAGCTATGACATAAAAAATGTAATAGCTAGAAAAAATAAGTGCAAGAATATGGAATAAAAGAAACCTCTGCTGCTTCAAAAATAGCTGTTCTTGTCTTACTTTTTAACAGATACCTGCTGTATCTTCTGGCATAAGAAAATCATACTATTATTTTTTCACAGTGAAAGCCAGCAATTTATCTCCTTATTGACATTTTAAGTTACACAAATTTCTACACCATAAAATGGAAGTAAAATACAGTGAAATTATTTTATACCTCCAGTTTTATTATCCAAGCCACAATTGCTCCTGCTCTCAACAAGTTTAAGTTTAGTGCTACTGAAAAGCGTGTTTTGCAAAACACAACATGAGCTGAGTCTCAATCAGACCACAACTCCTAAGGACTCCCATTCCATTTGTCTGTACATCACCTATATTTTCAATGATTTTTTTTAATAATACACTTTTTTTTTTTTTAGGTATGCTTTTGTTGTTACATATAAGATTCTATTTCAAATGAGCCAAGGGCAGGTAATCCTTTCATGCTTCTGTGGTCATGGTCATTGTTGGGTTTTTTGCTATCATTGTATTGCCTATCAGTTATTTTTCATGCCATTTGTATGAAACTTAAAGACAGCAGTAGGGGGTGAGTCATCAGGAGTAATTTTTAAAAATGAGAAAATTTTATTGCCTAATCATAAAAAAAATCGGACAACAAATTACTGTCTGAAAAACTTTCTGTTCATTGCTAAAAGACAACTGTATTTCAGCCTCTTCTTGCTCCCTAAAAACCTCTGCAGCAGTTGTGAGCAGACAGAAGCTCAGATACATTTCTCCCCATCCAATATGGGGAACACCTGCTGCCTTCCTTTTCTTTGATGTGGAGTTTGGCAGTGAGTAAGAAGACTAAAGCTCTATATGAGCCAGTGATACACTGCCCACTGGGGCATGATCCTGTACTGACCTGAAGTCACAGGACTCATTCTCTCATTCTCTTTTTTCAGTGAGAAACACCGCAGAAAAAGCTGAAGAAGGCATAGAAAGCTGCACTGCAGCAAATTATCAGGCCAAAACCAATAACAATCCCTTTTCCATTAAAATAATAAAAATTCATACAGTGCTTTGGGGTCAAAAGCTATTATTGCTATATTTTAAATTCAGATTAGTCAGATTTTTCTCTATGTAACCTCCTTCCCAGTTACCATAAAATCAGCTGGGTTGATTTGGATTGTCTGACCTCAAACACTGCAAAGGGAACTTAACAGACAAGTGCAGAAGAATCCAGAGGTAGCTCTGGTGCTTTGTGATGCTGGTGGTGAACTGCAACCAGAACTCTGAAGAAGAATTCAGTGTGGAGCTGTCTGTAATGCGATGACTATCTAAGGGCAGTGAGTAGCAGGGAGGACTGCTGAACCAGAACATGAAAGCATGACAACTCTGGGCTTGATTTGATATTAATCCACACCAACTTCTACAGTCAACCCATTACAAAATATGTTCAATAAAACAACATTTTGCAACCAAATGAGATTTTAACTTAAGCTGATAAGCATTTTTGTCTTTGTATGCTGGTAAGATGGACAAGATTTTCTTAGACCTTATTATTTAGCATAATTAAAAATTGCTTTTTTTAAAAATAATAAAACCACCATAAAATCATACTGGAAGGCTGCTTTAAAGTCATCCCAAAGTTGAACACTCCCAGCTTTCTCAGCCTTTCCTCATAGGAGAGCTATTCCAGAGCTCTGATCATCTTTTTGGTTCTCTAGACTCCCTCCAACAGTTCCATGCCCTTCTTTATTTTGGGGATCCCAAAGCTGGATGCAGCACTGCAGGTGGGGTCTCACCAGACTGGAGAAGAGAGACAGAATCCCCTCCCACCCCTGTGGCCCATGGTGCTTTGGATGCAGCCCAGGACACATTTGGATTTCGGAGCTGTGAGTGCCATGGCTGCCTCATGTCCAGCCTCTCACCCACCTGCACCTCCAAGTCCTCCTGAGCAGGGCTGCCCCCAATCTGCTCATCCCACAGCCTGTGTTGATAACAGGCATTGCCCCAAACCAGCTGCATCACATTGCACTTGATTTTATAAACCTCATGAGATTTCCGTGGGCCACTCCTCAAGCTTTTCCTGGTCCCTGTGGATGGATCCCATCCCTCAGGCACGTCAAACACACCACTCAGCTTGGTGCCCTCTGTAAATGTGCTGAGGGTCCATTCAGTCTCACTGCCTGTGTCATTGGTGAAGACATCAAATAACACCAGCCCCAGCACAGACCCCTGAGGGCATCACTTGTTACTGATCTCCATCAGGATCTCAGCCACTGACCACCACCCCATGGGTGTAAGCATCCAACCAACTCACTGGACAGTCTACACATCATTGGAGAGAGAAATCCTCTCTCTAATTTAGAGGGAAGGATGTTGTAAGGGACTGTGTCAAAGGCTTTATGTAAGTCCAGATAAATTACATCTGCAGCCCTTCCCTTGCCCACTGAGGGAGCCAGCCCATCATAGAAGGCCACTAGATTGGTCAGGCAGGACTTGCCCTTGGCAAAGCCATGATGCTGGCTATATCAAACCCATGACATAATTTGATATGTCCCATGATGCTGGTTATCTCAAATCACCTCCCTGTCCCCTCTGTGCCTTAGCACATCTGCTAGGAGGATCTGTTCCATGATCTTCCCAGGCACAGGTTGGGAATTCCCACGGTCCTCCTTTCTACCCTTTTTTTAACATGGGTGCAACATTTCCCTTTTTCCAGTCACCTGACTGCCATGACTTTTCAAATATCACAGAGAATGTCTTAGCAATCACGTCACCCAAATCCCTCATGACTCCAGGACGCATCTCATCAGGTCCCATCAATTTATGTATATTCAGATTCCTTAGATGGTCATGAACTTGGTCTTCACCTACAATGGGAAGCACTTTGTTTCCCCAGTCATAATCAATAGTAAGTATAATTTCAAAAAAAATACAAGTAATGTTGGCAGCAAATTGTTTAATTACTGCAGATGAGAGAAATATCCAAATACCAACAGAAAGAAAAACGATTTTCATTTTAATTTACCTAAGCCACCAACTGACTCAACAACCCACAAACTGACTCATTCAGATATAGGTTTTCTCCAGATCTCTCAATCATTTTGCATAAATTGTTAACTTTAGAAAAGATAAGTTTTCTCAAATGTCAATAAAATTATTACCATCTTCAAACATGAGCTCCATGGTATTTTTATAAAGAACTTTTTGTCATTATGTGTTTTTGGATTGCTGTCATATCCAACTGTTTTCCAGTGCATTGACATCTGCAATTGACATATGTAACTTTTTGAAGTTTTCTTTCTACTGCTCTTTCTGTGTGAATTTCTCTCAGTCTTGCCCATTTAGTTCCAGTGCTATTCTTACAAACAACGATGTAGGCTTTGAGCTTAATCTGCAGGAAACCAGTGTTCAAAACAGAATCCAACTCACCTCTGCCTGTGTCGCTCAATTCACTCAGTGCCTTTTTCTGGATTAGCAACCCTTTATTAAAGAATGGTAACTTTAAACCACAGTGTATAATCCTACTGAAATCCAGATGAGAGGCAGTGAAAGGATGTAAAATCCAGCTTTGGTCATCATCTACCAGCATGAGAGACATGATACTATAGCCAGCTGGACATGGAAGACAGGAGTTCTTAGAGATAATATTGCGTGAGATCATCACGGATACAACGACAATTCTTGAACTTCAAACAGAGTCAATTCTCAGTATTTTTTAAGCTTCAAGAAAAGGAATGCCTGTGTAAAACCAAGCATTTCCCCCAGAACATTCTCTGCAGTACTGTATTTTGCTTTAAGAAACTGCACCACTCTGAGCATATCTTATGTGGTAAGTTCTTATTTGGAAAATAAAATCAATACATGCAAGGATTGCTTCTGCAACTGGCAATGGTATTGCACATGTTTCTCTTACATAATGAATGGGGACATTAAATTTAACAGTTAGTTAAATTAGTAAGTAAAATCTCCTACCTATGTATTTTTTAAAAAAAGTTTAAGATCATGAAGTACAAAGAGAAGGACACTTCCTCATTAGCTATTCAATATGGCTACAGATTAGAAAGAAAATCACCTTGTAGAAACTTGCTTTCCATAAATAAAAAGCTTTCTATACAGAAATCAAGCTCTGCAGAAATCTTGATTACAGAAAAATATGTTAATGAGTACTACAAAAAGTAAGTTCAAGGAAAGTGTGAATCTAAGCTTTTACATCACCGTGTTCATTTAGGAATTTTTAAAAATTAGTAAATTAAATATCTCATTTACATTGCACCAAGATCAGAGCTGTCACCACAGTTTGCTACTTGGTATGCATTATCCACATTTTCAACTCATAGAAACCAGAGAAATGTCATGATTTGCCTAATGTCACATAGCAGGAAACAGGAATCAAATCCCGTTGTATGGCCACTTGACATTCAAAGCCCTCCACAATCTGCTTCCTAATATTTCTCTCTTCTCCCATCACCCCCACCTCTCCAGTCAAACAACTTGAGCCCTCCAACTCATTTTACTCTTGTTTGCTATTGCCTTCCTGTTAATATATCTGGAGTTCCCTTTCTGAACAAAGTTACAGCTTTTCCTCTATTTAATAACACTTATCTTAAAACCCAATCCCTCAGGATTGCCATGGGCCAGCACAGATGCCCCTGTGTGTGTCCAGTTCTCAGTCCTTCCTTACCCATATCCACAGACTTTTCAACCCCTCTGGCCTGGTGCAAGTGGATTTTCAGTCCACAGTGGCTACAATATTGCTCTTTCCTCAGTGACTTAAATATTTTTCTTCTTACTACACTACAGAAAAGAATTCAGTGTCAAACTAAGTTGATGTCACCAGCATATTGTTAACCATCTTTACACTACTATTAATTTATGCAACCTCTAAATCCTTGCATTAATTATACATCCTATATAATTTATCAATCCCTTTAGGCTGGAAGTGCATCTTTTCAAAAAGATTAAAAATTTCCAACATGTTAGGTGGCAACATAAAATAAATAAGCTCTATATAGTTGACTACAGATATTTGAAAAAATGGAGTGTTTCTATATACAAAGCAGTCTACATCAGATTAAAGACAGGTCTGTTTTCTAGTAAGCACAGGTGAAAGAAAAATCCCTAAAATGTATCTCTGAACTTTTTACAGTAACCCAAATAAGTTAGTACTGGGGAAAACAACAACAACAACAACAACAACAACAAAACAACAACAACAGCAACAACAACATCACCTATGCTGAACATGAGCAAAGCTGGTAAAGTAAATAATCACTAAAAATTATGAAAGTTGTCATACTGTAGAAGAAGAAGGAAGGAATGTATTTGCAGCCAAGTGTGTCTGTGCTGGTACATTTGCATGACTATATACCATGGGCAAAAATTTTTTGAGCTTAGGAACAAACTGGAATTTAACTGCATCTTTTCAGTTTAAAGTTGGTGGTTGCTTATTGCTTATTATATTTTCATTGCTTATTTCAAACTAAGAATTTATTTACAAACAAGAAGATTCCTTTTTTTAAAAAGTCGAAAGAAATAACTTTTCAAAAATATTGTTTAATCCCAAATCGTAAGATACTCCATCACTCTAGAGCCAAAATGTTTTTCAAGAGAAGACAGTGCTATCCTTCTACAGAGTTCCTATTACTGTGGTTCTGTTAGTTTTAAAAACTTTGCATGATGATGTATTTACCTTTTACATTATAAGTTTTTAGGTGTAACAAAGGCACCACTAAAGATTATAAACCTTCGCACTACAAAGTGCTCTTAAGACAGAGGATTTGGAAACGATCCCATTTGAAGTTAAGATGCAGATCTAAAGCTTAAAAAAGTTCATGGAGACGTTTCAGAAAGTTTGGATGTGAGCTCATACTCCTCTACATTTCTGTAGTACAGCCTTTGCTCACACTTTGCTGCTTCTGCAGCTGAAGGAAATTTAGTCAGTTTGCCAAATGTTCCTGGAGTACCACTCATCTCCTCCTGACGCAGACACGTAAAATAGGTCAGATCAAATATGTCCCATGAGTACCTCTTCCCCTTCAGTGACTATAAATGGGACACTGACTGACTCGGCTGCAGAGATCTGAAGTAAGATGAATCCCACACCACACAACCAACAACCCAGCAAGACTTCTCAAAGAACAAAAAGTTGAAGCGTTTCTTATCAAAAGCAATTTGAGAAAAAAAAAAAATCAGATTTTTAAGTATCTAATCTAACACAGTCATATTTCTGAGAGAAATTGCTCTCTAAATTGCTAGAGTTGAAAAGGAATTTGGTACATGTTGCTATTGCCCATGAGGTTTGTCAGTAGGTGTAGTTTCCAGTCTGTCTGGGATTAGAAAATAATTGAAAAATTGTGCAGAACCCATTTTGCTGTAATTCTCACTAAAGGACAGATATCTACACATTTTGTGATATTTTGTGAAAGCTTTTGAAAGCACATAAAAACACACATTTTTTTAGTGAAATCAACATATTCTTTGAAGATGGTTAAAAAACAGGATTTCTTTTCCTAGTATTTAAAAAAACCACAAAAAACAAAAAAACCAAAACAGAGTAGGTGGCAGACACCTCAAGAAGCACAAATAAAAACCAGCACTATTCTCATGAAAATTTCACTCACATTCTGCTCTTGTGTAAGAAAAAATAAAATATTGCTTTATTTTGGGTTTTTTGGGTTTTTTAACAAAACCAGTTGATTTCTCTGAACATTCTGAGCCTTATATAAATTAAAGTTCATGGAGACTGTCAACAGATCTTTGAAAAAAATGTAGTTTTCAAAAAAATAGAGGTTCTACAATATAGTTCTAGTGAAACAAATAATAGAATCACAATATTTAATTAGAGGTGACTTTAACACTACAATGCATCTGAGCCAGATATGAATGGTGGGACTTCAGATCAAAGAAAGAAGTTGGATGGGACCCTGAGCAACCTGATATGGTTAAAGATGTTTCTGCTCATTTCAGGGGGACTGAACCAGTTGACCTTCAAAAGGTCTCTTTCAACCCAAACCATTCTGTGATTCTATTCTGATTTTGTGACTTTTGAGTATTTCAAATGCCCTTTCCAGAGCATGGCCTCCTGGATCAGGTGAACAGGGAAGCCTGGCCCAGTGACAAGATTGGGTTCTCCTGCACATCATGGACGCACGAGATCTGAGAATAAAACTTCTGAGATAAGGGCTGGCAAATCCTTCACTCTGCCCTTGGGCTGACAAACCTGGCAGTTCAGGCTGAAAAAGTTCAGTGTTAATATAAAACCCCCAAATTTTTAAATATTTCAGTATTTTACCTTCTGCAAAAATAATATTTTAAGTGGTTTATTCCATTAATACGTTTTAATTTTCTATTTTATTTTTGGCCTGAGATGGAGCAAAACCAAATGCTGCAATATGAGAAGCTCCTGAAAGAAAAAATTCCACATGTTGAGCAGATAAAATTAAAACCTCTTCAAGGAATACTTTCTACTGCAATTAAGGAATGAAAGCAAAAAACCCACAAAAACTACACAGGCAAAACCATCCCAAAATATAATGTATTTCTTCATTCTGTTGGGTTCTGTAAAACATAACTTTAGTATCTTAAATTAAAACACTTAAGAGTTTTAATCTAATAACACAAAACCAGTGGCTCAAGAAGTTTAATACAGCAGCTGTATGCAGCCACACTGCACTTGGGAGCAATTTGAGATCCCTTGCTCTTCAAGCAAAACCTCACAATCATTGCTAAAATAACCTATATACAACAGCCAGAGATTGGAGGAATTGCCATTTTCTGACACTGTAGTAATTTTTGGGGAAGACTTAAATGTTTCCTTCATTATCTTAATTTTTAAAAAACACATTCCTATAGGCTTGTTTTAGGACAAGCCTGTTCTGATAGCTGGAAGATTCAAGGAACTGTTCTGTTTTAAACTGCATATTCAAATAACCAGAAGTGCTATTAAAAGGAGCAAAAAACTCTAATTTTTTTTAAAAAATCTTTCACCTTCCTCCTTTAAAGAAGCCTTCAAAAGATTTGCTTCTTTAAATTCTGTGACTTCAAGGTTACAGATGTTGAATCTGAACTGCCTTTCTCATTAATATTATCATCCTCGGTTTGCTTGTCTCCAGACTTATTTTTAAGACTTTGTTCACTTGTAAATGTAAACCAAGGCAATGAAAAAAAACAAAAACAAAAAGAATGGTTCAGCTGTGGTTATAATATCCACCAATTTGATATAAGATCATGATAAATCATCACACTTACTGTACCTCTTTCTACTTTATTCAATTACCTGTTTTCTGAGTGCCCTATTGGGCTATTTTCTCTTAAAATTCAGCACACTTGCAATTTAATCTTCCCTCTCACACAGATCTCACGCAGAAAGATACACTTTTATTATTTCACACCCAAGAAGTCAAACAAATCCTAGTTCTGTTCCTTCCCATCACCTAGAGCACAGAAATTAGCTGAAGGCCACATTGAAATCCCACTTGCACTTGCTTACTCCAAAGCCCATGTTTTCAGCAGCTCTCACACACTGGTGAATACAGAACTGCCACACAGTCTGAAAGCAGAGGCAGAAGGATGCAGGGAAGCCTGGCTTAGCTGGGTAGAATGATCCAGCTCAGCAGACCATAATACTCTGTCCTGCTTTGATGTAACATTTTAGCATTCACACTTCCTTATCTGGACCGAAATCCAATGTAAAATGCCAAGACATTGCTTTTTCTCTCACCAAAGTTAGTTACATGCTTTCCATGGCTATGGGAACCCAGCAGGAGCACTTTAATAATGTCTGGCCGGAACAGAGTTATGAAAAACTCATTTTACTACTGTATTTTCTGCCCACAGTTAGCACTGCATTAGCAGCTCAGTAGCAAAAATCCATGGAATTTTGTTTCTCATGAAATATTTCCTATTCAGGGCCTAATGAGCAAAATACTAGCATAATTTTTGTATCACAATTACTGTGAATATATTAATTTCTTTTTCTTTGAAGGAAAGTTTCTGAATACCTGCACCCAAATTCTTTGTCCACATCAGAATTGTTCTATGGTTCTTCAAAATACCCTCAGCACTGCAGTCTCCTGGCCCCATCAGTCTGTAAGGGAACCCAAGCATTATTCAGGGCTGCTATTTTTGCTTACTCAGTTTGCTCTTGTCAAAAGGGGCAGCCCGTACAAAGAATCAAATCAGATTAAACCAAAATCATTCTCTGACAAAAAGGAGTAGCATTTGCTGAGGTAAGAAGGCAAGAATGGGGCGACAGATCATAACACTCACATGGGTGTGACCTTCCCAGCTGCCAGCCATCCATCGCTGTGGAATATCCTCAGATCTGCCAGGCCTCTTAGCAGCCTGGAGAGCTGATCCACCAACAGTGTCCCTCAGCAGATCCATGAAAAAAACAGGAATCATCACTTTATTAATGTTTTAAAGTGTCATATAATGGAATGACAACATATTACTGTAAGATAATTTTTTAAAAAAATCACTATCTGAAATCATCCTTTTTGTCTTTGCACCACTTGACTATTTTTTGGTAATTTATCCAACAGATACCATATGTGACTTTGAAAAAAAATCACACTGTGAAATCTGGAAGATACAGCCAAGACGGACGCTAAAGTTTTTTTGTCAAATTTGAAAAATATTATTTTTCTGATGCTACAGTAACACCTTCCTAACAAGCACTTTAAATTTAAACACTGTCTTAAGAGAGTTCCAGGTCAAGGTAAAAAGCACATTCAAGCTCTTCAAAGAATCCAGTTCATATTCAGCATGGGTAAGCATGGAACAGAAAAGGTGAACTAAAATTTTTATCTATTTCCATAATGACTTCTCACTTGCTGTGGTCTGCCCTACTTTCTTTCCCCTTAGCCACCCAGTAGTCTCTCTTGTAGGGAGAGAATTCTCAATGGTTTCTAAGGAAAATTCCCTAATAATTTTTTATCCTAGAGCAACTTATCATCGTCATTAAAAAAAAAAAAAAGAAGAAGCTTACATTTGCAAAAAGATATATTTGCAGGAATAAGTTTTCACCTCCTGAGATGCAACCAAGAATAAAAAGCTAATTCCAATTTGTCACATACAGAGAATAACTACCCACAGATAATATATGAACTGAGAAATTGCAGAGTGAATACAAAATTCATTCATGAGGCACCTGGGAATTCTGACAGGAATTTATATTTATTTTTTCTGTAACTATGCAACTATCACTGGTCTGTAAGGTAAGGTCCAGAACTCAAGTCATTCTTCTGGGGAAACATTGGCAATATGCATACTGAGGGCCATCTTTGGAAAAGGAGGAATAACCTCTTTCAGTTTTCATGAAGTTGTAGAGCATCAGTTAGTGGATTTTTTGGCACCAATCTGGTTCCAAAGAAATATTTAGTTCATTTGCATCTTCCCAAATGTAGGTTTTACAGTCCTTCCTGGATATCAGCAGACACCTACTCATTGGAGAAGAATGAAAACCAAACCTTCTAGCTCATCTGGATTTGGGCCATATCAAATTTTAAAAAGTGAATGAATAACACAAAGTATTTTTATTGCACAAGGCAGTCCAAACAGCAGATTCAAGCAATTTTAGGAATTTCTATCTAGTCTCATTTTAGAAACCCTGTTCTAACTATCTCACTTGGAAATGCAATGAATTCTTTGAGTAACCTTGAACATGTACGCAAGTCACAGCATTATGAAGTTTGAATTACAGATTTTTCTAGTGTGTAAAATTTTGATGTCATCAAAGTGCTCAATTACCAATTGAATGAGTAAAATAAAGGTCCAGATTCTACAAAAATTCAAAGAATAATCAAAACTGCTGTGACCTATATTTTTCCATGCTGAAAGCGTAAAAGGTGTACACTCACATTTACTAAGTGACAACAGCATTTACTTATAGTTGGGGACAGGCTTAACTCTTTATATTGGCAATCAGTACCAAAATTAAACAGACAGACTTAATCACAGCTTTCAGGTAATAAACTATTACAGAAATAGCTCTCCTTTGATTTATGAAGTGAAAAAAATATCATCATAATACCTGACATACATTATTCACAAATGAAATGTGGCTAAAAATGAATTATGAATAAATATAATGTAAAATTCTGTGGAATGAAGAAGTGGTAAGAAACTACTGAAATTAATCTATTTCCAATAGAGCTGCCAGTCCAACTTTTACTTACAAAGACCAGGAAAAAGAGCTGTTACATACTGACTCCAACTTAATAGATAAAATTAGAGTACTCTGACTCCCAGCTTAATAATGTGTGTTCATGAAGAGTTGTATTGCCAGTCTATAAATGGTTTGAGGGATTCTTTTTTTGGTTTTGTTGGTTTTGGTTTTGTTTTTTTCTCAAACTGGTGTTTAGTTGACATCTGTCCAACTGGGGAGAGCTTTCCAAAAGTTCCATGGCAATGACAAGGCTGGTCAAACAGAGTTCTGTTAGCACAGCTGAGAGGAGCTGAAGGGCTGGAAGGTGGGTAGAAATCCCAGGTATGAATGAGCCTTCTCCCCAGAGAAATCGCAGCAGAAAGATATGTTCTTCATGTAAAGTCAGTATGCATTTTGGGGGCTGAGACTTGACCAAAAAAACCTGTCTCTGGGAAAGGTAATTAAGTGTTCCGATAATTACTTTACTCTGACACTCTGGTAAAGGTTGCAGGTTATGGAATGTTATGTGATCTTTCTCTGTGCCTATTCTTTTGTGTAATAGTTGTTTTACTGAACTCTGCTTTTTATTTGAGCATGAACATTGTCTTAGCTTGGGAAGTGACTTAGGTGTGGCCAGCAGAGCACTGCCCTCTGCTTCCCAGAGTGACAATCCCACACAAGGTAATACTCACACCCCATTCTACGGGATCAGGGTTGTAAAATGGAACTCCATCAAACCACCAAAGCCCATAATCTGGCAAGAAGAGTTCCCCACACTGAGAAGAATTAAGCAAACTGAATCTTTGTCAAATAGAAGGAAAACATGGGAGCTCCTGAGCCAAGTCTCTCTTCCAGACTGCAACAGAGACCAAGGAAAACTGACTAGAAAGAAAACAGTTGAATATTTGTTTGGTAATGCTTTGTCTCAAATAGAGCTAAACATATTCTACAAAATCAGGCAAGTCTTGTTTAAATATTTATTGTCTTAAATCCCCTTAGATCCAGGAACCCTGGACTAATACCAGTGGCAACAAAAGGAACTGAACCTGCAACCCTTCTAATTTACACCAAACACAGAAACAAATTCAGGAAAACTGGTGAAGCTACTCATTAAAGGTTGTATTTTATATGCCTTTCTTGATAGCAGAGTCTCCTTGTGCAGAGATGAATTTTCATCTGAAAGCAAGTTGACATTATTCTAATTCCAGATGGACAAAAAGAAAGACACTGAATGACAAGAGTGTTAGGTGGCCAAACATATGTAACATAAGTTCAGATTCTAGCAGTTTCATGCAGACTTGGGTGAAGTTCATCCCCTTTTAATGCACTTTTATTTAATTTAGACTCTCTGGCTTGAGCCTCCCTCAACTGCAAGTTAAGAGAAAGAAGCACTGCTTTTACAACCTGTGTAACTTCCCCATCAGTGGGTAGCTGGTCCTTTCAGAGCTCTTCTCTACCTGCTAAACTGTGAAAATAATCTGAAGTGGATAACATCTTGTTCTAGAATTCTCCCAAGTAATTCTTCAATTAGGAAAGTTTGACAATTGGGTGTGATCAGTTCCTTCATTCAAGCTGAATCAGATCCTCCATCAAAGCTCTGTGTTCCACTTTCTGAAACAGCAGCCATTTGACAGCTGTTTATTCTCAAGCCTGTGTGTTGTGTCCATTTCCTCCTCCCTGCTCAGTTATTTACTTTCAGATTACAAACTCATTAGAGCAGGTGTTACTCAGGGAAACAAAAGCAAATGGACAGAAAATAACCCACCCTCATCCCTAGATCTTTGTTGGGCAGCAGAAAACCCAGCACACATAGTACTAAAACAACCTTCCCATTCTGCTCTTCAAATGCCACTTGATTATAGCATTATAAATTTTATATTGTCTGAAAGTGTGAGTGATTGCTTCCAAAGAACATGATTGTTTTATTTTTCTGCAGCTCTTATGATGGAAATTCACCAGATAGCATCAGTTAACTTTGGGTTTTCCTGCAAAATTTCAGTTTTCATTCTTGTCATATTTATTCTGAATATGCAATTTTTATAGCTGCTTTTTGTCCTTGGAATTTATCCCCTGCATCTAACATATGTTGGTAAATTGTAATTATGAGCTGACCTAGTTAACTAAAATAAATTTCCAGGTAGGTAGTACTAACAAGAATGTTTTAACAACTTTAAAATTGAGGCAGAACCTGACCCCAGTTTTTAAGAGGAAAAAGAGAAAAAAAATGAGCAAAACAAAACAAACACAGCCAAACAGATACTTTTTAAATATAGACCAAGCAAAAATCAAAATTTAATGAATACTCTGCACTGAAAAATATTTGGGGTGGAGTTAGATCGGTCAACTGTGTCACTACCTCCAAGGTGACCTACCTAAATACTTGATATTTAGCTTGGTATCTTGTTTTCATTAATTTTCAGCTATCTCCAAACAGTCATGGCAGATGACTAATTCCTGAAGTTCCTATTCCCCTCCTTTTTTTTCTTCCTTTAGGACATTAAAGTAAGAATTTGGGTAGTCACCAGTGAGTACACCTATCTCCAACAAATGGAAGGAGTTGCATAATCCACAGATTGATGTGATGAAGGTAAGAGCCAGTGTTTAGCTAAGAAGCTGGCCTGGGAGGTGTGGCCAGGTCTCAGAAGAGGCTTGGTGGAAGATTTTGCTAGGCTGAGTAAGGCATTGACTGACTACATACTGAGACTACTGAGTTTTGCTGAAATCTAGATCAGAAAGGAAGATTTCATGAGGTACCTGAGGTATTTCTCACTGAAGGTGTTTGACAGTTAACATCTACCACATCAAACAAAGCTGAAACATAAGTATTTTTTATATAAAGTATTCTACACTACAAATTTAAATTATAACAAACCATTTTTCCAAGAGAAATAAACAATAACGTATACATTCTTCAAAAAATAAAATAGCCATTCACATTATTTGGTGGTGATTTATCCACATTAATCAAGGCCTATAACCTTTGATGTTATTTTTTTAATTCAGCCCTAAAGTGCAAATACAATGTAATGCCTGACCCATAAATCTACTCTGTAAGAGAGGCCAGATTAATAGGAGACTTTTACACAGACACAAGCCAAGATTTCATGCCTTTGAGACCTTAAGAGAAAGAGTGGCACAAACTAATCCTACCCCCAAAACCCATCTCCCTTGTTACACATCATGAACACCAGCACTACTGACAACCTTGTGAGCAAGGCTGTGGTTCAGGTCCATTTTTTTATATTTCACCCAAATCAACACCCTTTACAAAAGCAAGATCAACAGTCACTGTCAGGAGTAGCATAAAATTTTGTTACTGCCATTCTGTACTGCAAAGCTTCAGGCTGGTAGTCGTGGAAAAAAACACAGATGGTTGCTTAACACACAAACTCTTCCTCGGGCCTGAACAAGAGGCATGAGGCAAAGTAAAGTTGCTGCCTGAAACAACTGCTCTGAGTTTTACTGAATTGTATCAATCAACTAAAAAAGTTGTAGAGAAAAGACAACTTCTGTCCTTGGTGCAGAGAAGAATAGTAAGAAGAGAAGAGGCTATAATATCTTTACCACTTTTAGGGCAGCAACAGAAGGTAATTATCCCCTGCAGAATAAAGTGAGCAGAAGATTTCTGTGCACTAGAAATTCAAAACACCTCATTCAGCATCCACAACTGATTTTCATAAAGTACTTTGTAGAATATGTTGAGCTTCAAACTTGACAGATAAAAGATTAATTGGGGAAGAGGGAGTAAGAAAAGGGAGGTTGCATGTATCTGGATATTTCCTGGGTTTTGTTGAACTTGGTAAGTTCATTGCAACACATAGTGGGTCCTGGCTGCATTGTCATCTATGAGGACATCTGAAGTATGTGACATTTTGGGAGGCACATCTATCTCTGCACATTACCTTGTGCTTGCTGGCTGTGACTTCAAGCTTATGTAACCATCATTGCATGCTGCTAAGCTATGACTGAAAGAAGAGACCTTACACCCACTACAACCAGCTGTACTTCCCATAAAACTTCTAGTTACTCATTTTACATGTAAAAACAGCTTGTTTAATCAATGTGTTACTTGGAAGCAAAATAGGTAGGCATTGGAAGCACTAACTCTCTGTCCAGAGAGACTGTTTACCAACAAACTATCTTTGGTATTTAAGTACCATTTGCTGAAACAAACTACAGGGGGAAAAAACCACAGTAGGATGCAGTAATTTACTAAGCTACTTCTCAAGAAATTCCTTCTCAAAAGGAATAAAATCTATAGAGTTAAGTTCCTCTAATCTTTTCAGAAATAAAACTCCCTAAATGTTGGATGAGTACAGCTGTTCTGAATGGCAAACTCGTACTGGGGATGCAGTAATGTATTGATGCTGTGGAATGATTGAGGTAGCTATAGAATCCATCCACCACCTCACAGATAAAGGCCCTAAAATTCACATAAGGAAGCTCATTAATGTATGTACACATTAACATCCATTCCCTCCATGCTTTTACTTGACTGTCCATAACTCATGGTCCCCTTCCTTCGGCTCTCCAATATAAGACTCCCCTGCCTTTTTCTCTGTCTTGCCTGCAGATCTCCTGCACATTTACCTGCCTTTTTCCCTTTGCTTGCTCATTCTGTTACGCCCATTTCTCCTCTGTCTCATTTGGAGGTCACCTTCACTTGTTTGCAATTACCAGAGGCTGATTTTCTCAGAGAAATTTCTTTCAAGTATTACAAATATCCATCAGCCACCTCACTTCAGTCCCTTATGTGACTTGATACTCACAGAACCTCCCTGAACAGCTCACTGGCAAGACCTATAGATCTCAGAAAGGTTTTGAAGAATTGTAGCTGGTGATCCTCAAGCAACCTAACTTTAGTTTAAGCTACTTCATTAGTCTCCCCTAATGGGGAAAGACAGATGAATCACCCTCCAAATGTGTTTAGCTTTCCCCAAGTTTAACCTGGTTTTTGAAGAGATGAAGTGCAGAACCTACCATGTAGATAATTTACAGATACTTGCCCTAGCCTGGGAAATGTATTAAGATAATGCTGAATGGAAAGCAATAGCTACGCTCAGAGAGACATTTATCTGACCTGTGTTAGATATGTACAGTTGGGTAAAATTAATTGAAATTTATATACTAGAAACAGGTTAAAAAGGAGCCTGGAGTGATTAGCTCAATTAATTACATTTAGTAAGATGATTCCCAGCCCTTACATTAAGAGAAATAAATCCTTTCTATTCCCAGAGCAGTTTCTCTTAGTGTATATGCATTTCTTGACTCCATTTTTTTTTTTTTTTGCCACATCTTTGGCCTGGAAGAATGAGTTAGTAGGGTTTTGTTGGTTTGTTGGTTTTTTTTTTGCAAATCCCTTATCCTTCTAGTCACCTTCCTTCATTTTTTCATGCCTCAGACTGATCACTGAACATCTCAGGGTTCAGTGCTGCTGCAATTGACTGTTTCTTCCAAGAGAAAAAGTAACTCAATTTAATCTTAAATTTAGATCTTTACAGATCATATATAACTCACTAATCTCCATTTCTGATCTCCCATTCTTAAAGATTTAATTTCTCATTCCGTCCTTTAAATATCCACATCTCAACATGCCTCTCTCTATTCCTTGGCTTCTCTTCTGCTTGTTTCCCTTCTTCATCTGCATCTTCACCTGCTTATTCCTCATTTGCAAATATAAAACTGTTTGACCAACAACAATATTGCTCCCTGCCTTCAGAGATTAATTAATAATGACCATGCTGAGCCAATTCAAATACACATCCAGCTCAGCACTCCTGTGATGGAAGCTGGCAGTGAATTTTGCCACTTGGAGACTTTTCATCCTCTGCCAAACTTATGACCAAAACCAAATCCATCTTTTCTCCAGTTATTGAATTTCCTTCCAAATCTGCCTGTAAACACCGACACAGGTTTTAGCAAGACAGTAGATACACTGATTTTGTATTAATAACAGCAGAGATTTTAGCTAAATTTTAGGCTACACTGTCGGTGGGACGAGACCAAAATAGGTATCATTCTCAGGCAGCTGGAATATACGCTGCCTTTTGACTTGCACAAGTCTTCTTATGGATTTGGATACACACAAATGATGGCAACCACCTACATCTGAGCTCATGTTCTTGTGCTCTCTTTCCAGGCAGTGGAAATCTGACTGCCACAGGGGACCTCAGCTGCTGCTTCTCAATGAGCTCAGCATCCCCAGGGACTGCAGCTGCACTTTCCTCTCCATGGCAGTCTCACCACAGTGCTGTCTGTAACCCACACTGTTCACAGTCACAAAGTACACAGGCCACTGCCTGTCTATCAGCAGTGTGTCAACACGACCTGCCCTGGGCTGTTTTAGAGGAACTGCCCTAATGTTCCGGGATGTAATCACCAGGAGGAAAAAAAAATTCCCTCTCAGCAGTCTGATTGACGTCATGGCACTATGAGATGGTGTGGTGTGGTGAAGCTTAGAAGTGCTGGGGTGCACTCAGGTAGGAAGCAGAGACAAGCTTAGCTTGCAAAAAACTTCTCTGTTTTCTCTTAGTCAGTAAGACAAACAAGAACACAAAAAAACCTCCCAAGAAATCCCATCCTATGAACAACCTTAAGAGCAACCTTCCTGTCCACTTGCAACTTTGCAACACATGAACATATCCGTTACAGTAAAAAAAGCTATGGTAGAACAGTCATGGCATGATGCCAACAATATTAATGCATGTTCTTACCTGTAATTCTGGGGAACTGACAGATAGACATTCCTTGATATCAATCTACCTCAAAGCTGCTTTTTAACATAACTGATAACTTACAAAACATTTCTAGCATATAAAAAAATATTTTTGATGAAGGGAAGGATCCAGTTTCCTGTGCTGAAACCTTCACATTCTGAGCACACAGCCTTGTGCTAGTTAAATTATTTTTCCGTTAATTTTATTTTCTAGTATTATATCATCAACCATACTCCACCATCAAATAAAGACGTTTGTAAAAAAGTGGAGTGCCTATGAGAAGTTCCATATTAATGCAACTGGAAAGTCAGGCAATTTTTTTTTTTTGTACTGAACAGATGGTAGCATTCTAATTCTCCTCCTTTCTCAGCCAGTCTGCGCCAAGCCTCAAACCAGAACTTTGATCCAAATGCTACTGAAATCAATGGGAAGGTTGACATTGACTTCAGTGAGCTTCAGCTCAATCACTGCAAGAAGAAAAAGTTCTGTCCTCATGGATCTTCAAAGCAGTTACCAGTCATGGCTGAGAACAGCTATGGTAGTTCTGTTAAGGTAACCTCCATCCAATAGGAACAAAACCAAGATACACTTCCTCGCTGTTCCCCATGGAACATCCATAGACAAAAGCTCTCTGTCACTGCCTCCTTTGGATAGTGTTTGAAACACTGAATGAGATGCAAAAAATCTCAATAAAGAAATTTTTCACCTGTCCTACTCTTTATTTCACTCTCTTGCAATTTAAGGATCAACACTGGAGAAATGCTTTTCACCAACAGTAACTGAAGTCCCTGCTCTTGCAGTTTCTTAATTATGATCAACTTTAGCCACTTGCAACTCCTAACCCAGCTCTAAAATATTTTTTCAGTGGTTAAATATGCACACAGTACTTTGTGAAAGTACTAAACTTAACATGTAACATTTTTTTAAGTCTTTGAGTAAAGTTTCTATCCTCAATTACATTTAAATCCTAGAGAAATGTAAGACACTGTCTTTGCTCACTGTATGTGTCAGGAATCACAGCTAAAGGTTTAGTAGTATATTTCATATTTATAAGCTGAAATGTGACTTGTCTTTTTGTTAGCAAGTTAAAAACTAAATTCACACTCATTTGACAGGCAAAATTCCTGCCTGTGATTACTTCAATACAACTCTGAAGGAACTTTTACACAGTGTAGGGAACCAATTTATGTTGAGTGTGGAGCAAATGTTTCTGGAAATCTCCACAGCATATCAATGTCCTCATTTAAGACGAGAATGCATACTGAAAAATGAGTTTGCACACAGCACAAAAGATCAAATTATATTGCAAAATTATATTCACTGAAGGTTATAAGCATCACTTTACACATTAGAGGTCAATGTGAAGGCACTGAAGCAAGCACATTTACTCTTTTCTGAAACATATGAGGACAACTTCTGCTATAAAGTACTGGTGTTTTAGTACTAATGAAAGAACGTGATTAAGAATGTTCACAGCTTACTTTGTTATCGAGTTCTCCATCTCACCCAGCCTACCTAAAATGAAAATAAAGTACCACTGCAACTTTCTGAATCAATTAGTCTACTTAAAAAGCTGTAGAATCAAAGAGTTTTTATGACCATCAACACAGGAATGGTATAACCCAATCCTTTGGAACTGAGCAAACATGATCAGGATGTATCTTTCCACAGATGATTACTTTGTAAAACACTTAAAAAGAAATTCCATAATCTTAAATGAGCTGTGTCTTATAAATGAATAA
The DNA here is from genome assembly GCA_027886175.1 of Phylloscopus collybita. Lineage (NCBI taxonomy): Eukaryota > Metazoa > Chordata > Aves > Passeriformes > Phylloscopidae > Phylloscopus > Phylloscopus collybita. The sequence continues at coordinate 8,223,641 of JAJNNQ010000002.1, forward strand.
AGATTTCTTTAGAATATTAAACACCCAACCCCAGTGTTTCATTAAAGACTAATGAATACTACTATGCATTCAGTTGATTTTTTTTTCCTGTGGAAAAGATAAGAATCTCTCTCCTGGCCTAGACCTAGGCAAGAAAAAGAGAGGGAGAAGACTGTACTTTTCCTCATTTGTTCACATTTAAAAAGTTACTATAAATCATCACAGAATGATGAATGATGAAAGGTAAATGTCAAGAAATGGAAGAACACGTGCTTCTGTTGGTAATTGCACCTTAACAAAACACCTCCCCATAGGAACAATCTACAAAGTTTCATGAATTATAAGGGCAGAAGAAGCAGAAATCTTGTATCTTAGTTAACTCCAATTTTAAATCTTCTAATTTGTTAAACAAGTTTGTAATTATGTTGCAAAATAAAGGTCAACATTTAAAGATGCTTACCATACTGGAAAGTGCAGACAAAACCATAAAAAAGAGGGAAGGAATGAAATTAAAATAATCCATCTCATAAAATGGTAAAGGTCATGAACTTCTGCTTCTGAAACAACTTTTAGGAAGAGTCCCTAAAATAATGGGGGAAAAACCCCCAATAAAAATGTTTCTATAATTATTTTGTTTTTAAGGCAGTTTTCAGCACACATTCTAGAGGTCTCACAATGCATCGATCTTCAACTATCAATTAAAGATGGGACTGTGCACAAGAAGAAACCAAATTAGTATCTCACATGTAACCACCAATAACCCCAAAACTTGGTACCTTTTACAATTACAGTTATGTCTCCTGATTGTGTCTAAAAACTGTACTCCAAAATTGAACAGAATCTACAATAATAAATATCTTGAACTCAAGATTAATGAGATCTGATACACTGGTCAATAAAAGAAATAAAGGAACTCTAATGGAAGAGACAGCTAAAACTGTTTCACTTCAAGCAATGCAAACATTTCCCTGCATCTTGTCAAACGCAATCAATCTCTTCCCATCTTTCACAGAGATATCATTGAGGCCCCTATCCCAGCAAGAAGTGGGGAGGCTCAGCTTGTTTTGCTGCCGTTGAAATGCCTCCAAATTATCCCTCCAGACCAGTGGATTCACTCTGTAAAATCAAGGCTGCCTAATCCCTTCCATGCAAGGACAGCCTTAACTGGCAGGCAGGATCCTTGCCGAGGCAGGAGCACAGGGAAGCTGGAGGGAAGTAACAAACATACACATTGTTTTTGTGTTGCAGCTACAACAAACTGAAAAAAAAAAAAAAAATACTCTGTGACCCAAACTGATTTGCAGTTTGTGTTTTGGGAAAGAGAGTCAAAATCTGACTGCTTCGAAAGCACAGTGCAGGCTACTGCATTATTAAGGGTAAAAATTACAGCTATTACTTGCAATATTTTTATGCAAGATTTCTCTTCAGCAGATTAGGAGAAACAGTCTATATCTATAGCAACCAGGAGAGAGGAGAGATGGATAAATCCAGTCCAAACCATTTCTCCTTAAAACCTTGCATCACTACCTTCACTACAGCAAGCATAATAGCTCATTTTTATTGCCACTTGACTGAAGCCTCATTAAAAACACGGTCAGCTGATTTTAATTCCTTCTTAATAAACAGAATGTACATGAGGAAAACTGCAGCAATATTCCTCTGGAAGGCTTCCTTTGTTTCTTAAAGGAATTTTTTTTTTTTTTTTTTTTTGTCTTAGAAAAAGATTTATTGGGGATAGTTTGTTTAGCTTTCACTCTGATCTCCATAACAGCCTTAGGCAGGTATTAAAATGGGGAAAAATACAAAATTCTCCTAGTCATGACCTTCTTGACTTAAAGTGAGCTTTGGGAAGATACTGTAAGTGAAATGAGACTGACTCTATTGATAGATATTAATATTAATAGACAATTCAGGTGAGCATACTGAGTGCCTCAGTGCAAGCAAAGAACTGCCAGGGAGAGTGTCACAGGAGAATTGCATCGATTTGAAACACACTGAGTTTGTTTCCAGGTGTGGGTCACTTCAGAGGTGGCGATGTTTAGTGCAGATGGTACCTGCTAAGTGAAGAAGGGGTCGGTCGAGAATGTCTCAACAGAAAGCAGCTGCTTTATGGTCCGCACTAGGCAGCAGTGGGGATTTTCTGACATCTCTGACCCGGAGCCAGTGCTGACTTCCAGCTCCAGCAGCATGAGTTGGAGGGGGGACTCAACCACAGGCTGCATCTGGGGCATTGTGGCCCGGAGATTTCCTGTCTCCTTCAAATATAAGGGCACTTCAGTGGGCTGAATCCAACAAAACCGGGAGAAGGGTTAAATACGTGGAGGCTGGAAGCATTTTCGAGGGCTCGCCACTGGCGCACCTCGGTTTTAGGGGCCTCGTGAGCCGTGGCGGAAGTTTTCAGCATGCGGGGAGAGCGGGGGAGAGCGGCCCCGCAGAGGTGTCCCCCGAGACGGGACACGCCGCTGGGGCAGGGGCGGGGGCAGGAGGTGCGAGGGGCCGGGAGCGGGCGGTGAAAGACCGGGGGACGGGGACGGGCAGCGGGAGGCGGTGCTGAGGCACCGGCGGACGGGGCCGCTTATCCGGAGCCGGCGGTGAAGGGACCAGAGAACGGAGCTCCGTACCCGGAGCCGGTGGAGAGGGACCGGCGGCCGAGGCCGCTTATCCGAGGCCGGTGGAGAGGGACGGGCGGACGGGCCCCTCAGCGTCCGCCGTGCGGGCGCGGCCGCCGGGGCCCTGCCGAGCTGCCTGCGGGGAAGCTCCCGGACGGCAGCGCGGGGAGCGCTCCCCGCCAGCCCCGCGCCCCCCGCCCCTCGCCCCACTCACCGATCCGCGCCTCGGCGGCGGCCCCCGCGGAGGGCGGCTGGATGCGCGGGGCGGCGGCGAGCACCTGCGGCAGCGGCGGCGGCGGCAGCAGCAGCGGCAGCAGCAGCAGCAGCGGGAGGACGGAGCCGAGCGCGCCCATCATGCCTGGCCCATCGCATGCCCCGCTCCCCTGCCCGCCGCCGCCAGCCCTCACTCCATGCCGCCCGCCCGCCCTGTGCCTCCCGCGGCCGCTCCCCGGCTCCGGCAGCCGCAGCAGATTCAACACCCAGGACAGCGACCAGCGCCGCCCGCCCCCGGCCCCGCCCCGGCCCGCCCGGCAGCCTGAGGGGGGAGCGCTCCCCGCCGCCCGCTCCGCCCTGCCCGCCCCGCCGGGACCGCGGGGAAGCGGCTCCGCCGGGCCGGGGAAGCGGCTCCGCCGGGCAGCGCTGGGGCTCCCCCGGCGCCCTGACCCTCAGCGGCCCTGGCGGAGGCCGGGATCCTGCCCGCCTCCGCCGGCAGCCCCCGTAAAGATGGCTGGGCACGGGAAGGGAGTTGACGTGCTTGTTTCACACACCTGTACGGGGAAACAATGGAGCCGTACAGGGGCGATGGCCATAAACTGAAACACAAAAAGTTTCACCTCGGCAAGAGGGAGAACTTCTTTACGTTGAGGGTGTCAGAGCACAGGAACAGGCTGCCCACGGAGGTCATGGAGTCTCCCTCTCTGGAGACATTCCCAACCCTCCAGGACATGTTCCTGTATCACCTACTCCGGGTGACCCTGGTTTGGCAGGGAGGTTGGACAAGCTGATCTCCAGATGTCCCTTTCAACCCTAAAAATTCTGGGATTCTGTGAAACCAGTTCACCCTACCAAAGTTTTGTCCTGAAACACGTGCCAGCTGAGTGGATCCTCCCTGTGGCCTCCTCAGCAGCTGTTTGTGTACCAATGCTTTCTCCACAGAAAATTACTGGCTATTCCAAAGGATTTAATGAGCCTTCAGGTGAACACCTCTGTGAGTCTGCCTGAGAGACATCCACATGTGTGACCTGTTCATCCTCCCCCTCCTGTCCCCAAATCAATCCACTCAAAGTGGGAGCATCAGTCCAGGCTGCCAGGAGGGATCAGGAGTCTCAAGCTCATGGAATCCCTCCTGGTTCACAGGCTCTCCTTTATTCACAAACTCGCAATACTCAGCCTTTAATGTAGCAGTCACAGCCACCAAGGTGACACAGCACAGGTGCCACGTCTCCATACAGGGGGATGTGTTTTTGGCCAGGACAGCTAGTTTCATGCCACACCAAGTGATGCTGGTCCCAGCCCCCTCTGTCACCTAAATATCTACTTTATTCCTCCCTGAAGTTTCAGATTCCCACAACCTTTTTCATACTTCAGGTAAACAACTCTAACTACACCTGACATGTTTCATCTCTGGCTTTAACCAGACAGAGACACACTCGAGCTATTTAAAAAGAGTAAAAATTGTAGTACATGAAGTGGCTTTGGCATGGAACAGAAAAGCAAAAAACAAAAGTCCACAGAACAGAGTAACTCTGGAAATGCAGAGACTTTCCTACTTGCTCACTTCCAAGACTTCGGCAGGGGGGCTGGGTGGGAGCTCATGGGGAGAACAAGGGGCACTTACAGACATCTGCAGACAACTCTCATCCTCTCAGTCTTTCTCTGTGGGAAAAGTATGAACATCTGTGCTGGGAAAAAAAAATCACAGCATCTAGAACTGGTGCAAAGTCACCTCATTTCCTTTGTGGTTAAGTTTGGCGACTCAGACTCAAAAAAGGGTAATAGTTGATTCAGAAAACAGAAAATTTCAAAAAATCGTATTGATACTGGATGGTCTTTTTGAACATTTCTGCTCTTGAGGTCTGTTACATGACTGTTTATGTCTTGCAGGAGAGTGGTTTCGCTAAGCCAAAAGGTCCCTTTACCTCAGAAAAAATCAATTTTGATGACACTGAAAGAAATCTGAGCACTAAAAGGGGAGAAACAAAAAAGGAGGGAAAAGCATTCTGTGGAAAGGACAAGATGAGAAATGAAAGTGCTGAAACATAAATTAGTATATTCTCATGGGTTATGCAAACCATCTGGCTTTAAAAGCTAGTAGTGGGAACAAGGAAAAAGGTCATCAGAATTAGCAGAGAACTGCAAAACAAGTGAAGGTAAGAAAGCAGCAAATGGCAGGCACAGCGAGAGAACAAGTTGTACGTCAAAATACAAAATAGCAGTGATATTACTGGGAATCAGTGCAGCTCTGCAAGGAATGATTTGCATATTTCCTGTGAATTTATGATCAAATACTGTGCAGATTTTAAAAGGAAATTAAAATTCTCATAGTCACTCTGTGCAGAGGATTAGCAAAATAATGACATTTGTTCAAAAGTATTTGAAGCAATGTGGAAAATCAGGACAAGAAAAGGCATTCATCGAGGACAGGAAGAAATCCTTGAATAAAGAAGTTCAGTGAAGACAGGAGTCAGGTGTCAAGGAAAGAGTAAAGAGTCAATCAGTAGGTGAATAAGCCATTTGGAGATAACTCAAGTAGCAATTCTCAGGACTGGGAAGTGCAAGGCATTCCCTGCCTGGCTGTACTTTACAGTTTTGTAGTAGGCTTCACCTAACAAAGATACACAGATCTGTCTTAAAGCCCCAGGAGCAGACAGATTGAAGTAATGTGTATTAGGTATAATGAATTTTGTTAATGAAGTGTAAAAACTGCAATGCTTGAGTCTGTGTGCAAATTAGATGAAAAAGAGTATCACCGTGTAAATAACATGTCACATGCAGCCTCCTTGCTGGTTCACAGTCATATTATCAAGACAATTAGTGCCAAGGTTTTCAATATAAGTTTCCTATAACAAATTAAGCATCCATGTCTAGATATACCAACCTTGTAAGATTGTTTTGATTGTGGGTTTTGTTATCATGTTTTCATGATAAGAAAAACATGAACTGCGGAAAAAGAAATCCTAAAGTCTGCAAGTCATTTGTGAAAAATTCTGGAAAGACTAGAGAAATTACTCCATTCCTGAAGTCAGGGATGTTGTGGGGCTCAAACAGAACTGGAGGACTTGATAGTTTTGAAAAAATGGTATCAGCAAATTATTTCTGTAAGGGCATATATAAATCTTTTTGGTAAGGGATTCTAAAGATATTGAATGGTGGCTGAGAGGGTAAAATATCAGCTCTCTCTTGCTAATGTGTCTGGAGGTGAGTGTGAGGCTTCATGAAAGAATAACACTGGAAATTACAGAACTGAAAAATTCAGCCCAGTGAATAACACATTGAGGTTTAGCATGTCCTTAATTGCTGGAGCTAAGTCTTTTTATGATGCCCATTTAGATGTGAAAAACATGCTAGGCAAAGTAAAAGGAGAGCTGGATAATCTATATGATTTTATGCATGTGAAAGATTTACATCCTTATCCATGGCAACCACAGCTGAACAGGAGTTTTTCAAGGAAACACTTTTCTGTTTGAAAATGCTGTGTTGTCTGACTAAGGTTTTTCATGAGAAATACACATATTTTAATCAAAAATCCACTAGCAAGGGCTAAGAAAAAAAGATCCAGAAGGGGCCAGAAATGATCCCAGAAAGGGGAATTAGGCCAGTAGCCAGGTTACCTGTGTGGCCTGGTATTTTAAAGGTTCAAATTTTTGCTTTGGTTGATTCAAAGACATGAACTAACCACTGGATATTTAGGTCAGCCTCCCTCAATTTCACTGGGCCATTCAAAAGCAAATGACCCTGCTAGAAAAGACCTTGTAGGTAGAAGTTTAACATGGGAGAGGCAAGAAGATCATTATAGGTTTTATTTTGTTGATTTATTATTGTTTAGAATGAAATATTAGGAGCAGTTAATTAATCAGCCGGGAACTGAGTAAATGGTAAATTTTTTTAGAGATGTAAGAACAAAAAGTGCCAAAATTACACAAACCAGACATTGATTTGGTGTAAAAAAGAAACACAGCATTCAGTTAAAGTAGAACATTGCCAGAGAATAAGTTAGGCATAAAGATACACAAAGGGAAAATACTCTTAATACTTATCATTTTGTAAATAATTGTGATATGAATAAAATGTTGTAAACAGAATTTAAATAATACAGGCTAGTTAGAGGCTAAGTATTAGAACTCACAACACAAAGGTAACATCTGAGTTTTACTGTGTACTTAGTTACTGAGGTCATGTTTGAAAGCCTGTGCAGGTCTGTTTCTTAATTACAAATGGGAATTATATTTATAAGCATAGGTACACTTGTGTGATTGTAGAAATTTTATAGTTTTATTGGAAAGAGGTGCATGTTTCATCTAAGGATCACAGAGCTATTTGTCAGTTTATCCAAGTATAAAGAAGAGCCTGAACAAAAGGTCAGTTCCAGCTATGCTAAATACACTCTACCTGCACAGACAAACAAGCCCTTAGAGAAAAAAGAAGCATTAAAATTACCTTCTTCATTTTCTTTCTTCCTCTCATCCCCCTGTCCCCTCCAGTCCCCCCTCCCCAAATCAAGACTTCTGAGCACATTAATTGCAGATCATTTGTCCTGCTAATGGACCCAAAGTCCACAGGGAACAATACCTATGAGGCAGTTTATCTCAGATTCAGTAACCTAGATATCATGGCAGAGCTTTAAGATGTATTGGAGGGTTAAGGGTGAAAGAAGAGAGAAAGAGATAGAGAGTCCTGTGCTATATCTGTGCCCAGAAAAGACAGAATTTATACTGTTTTATTATTCCCATGTTCTGGCTTGAGAGGATGTAAGTAAAATATTCAAAGCCTGTAGATGTACCTACAGACACTGAGGGAGATTTTGAAGACTCTGATGCACATGTAACCTTCACCACACCTTTCTGAGGGCAGAAAGAGATGCTTGAGCAGAGGTGAGCCTCCAGCACTTGTGTGTAATTTGAGGACTTCTTTCACATGACTTAAAAATGAGGCCACAGAAACCATCTCTAGGGCTACATCTTGGGGTGCCATGGTTACAAGAGGAGCAGCACCAATTGGCACTTTGCAGGTTGTTGGTGTGAGCAGTCATAAACTCTGCTCTGGCAGCTGACATTGCACTGGACACTCCTCAGGGTGATCCTACAGAGACACTCAAACAGTGGCTGCAGAACTGCTCACACATATCCTGACATATTTTAGTTACATTTATTCACTACTGTTGATGGAAAGCTTAAAGTCATAAGATTTATATTTAAATAATGTGAGGGGGGTATTTCAACTGTATTCCAGAGGCTATAATAGCCCTTAGTATTAAAAACTATCAAGAAAGCTTAATAGAAATAGCCATCCAGTGCCTGAGACAATAAGAGTGTTTAAAGCACGAGAAGCTCTACAGAAGCCTGGATTACTCAGATCTAAAATCACACCACTCTCTCCACAGCAGTACCAATACTCACTTGAATTTCTTGAGTTTGGTGGTTGTATTCCAAATTCGGGGGCAAAGTTTTAGAACAAAGGAATAGAAAGTTCCTAAAGAGAAAAAGTCTTTAACTGTTGTGAAAATGTATAATCCAAGGTCTTATCAGCAGTGATTGTGGTTTTTCTTTTTCAATTATTGAATATTTCATAGTGTAACTAAAAGTACTTGAAAGGATTTTAGCATTTGATACAGAAAGTACCGATTTTCAGTATTTTTTATTTAATATCTGTACAACTAGCAGAGAAAATTTTTAATGAATTCATATTGAATACAGTTTAGCATGAAAATAAATATTTGCAGGACCTAGAAAGATATCAGAGTGTTTGATGGAAGATAGTGGTATGATTAACTTTATGAATATCATAGCAATTCTGTTATATCTAAGAACTATGTTGTCTGGCTGTTCTCAGCTATTTCAAAGCTTTTTTTCTGGTTTCCAAAATTGTGTTAGAAAATGTCTTTGCTCTGGTGCACACTAAAAGTTTTACTCTAGATATTTCAGCATCACTGAGGAACAGGAGTTCAATACATAACCAGAAGGAAAAATCCTAGAGAATTGTGCAAGTGCACTACTGACGAAGTTTAAAAAGGAAAAAAAAAAAAAAAAAAAAGTAGGTTGATTTTAGTTATGACTGCTAAGATGTGAGCCAGTTTTTTATTCCCTGTGCTGAAACTGAATGATAATGGTTTTTATGTGTTTCTGGAAAGGAGCCTAAAGTGGAATGTTCAAGGACTAAGAGATGAAATGCAGCTAGAGAAAATTACAAAATTACCAGTGAGAATAGCGGGAGATGTGACTCACATTAACTGAAGACCTAAACATCTTTGTATATGAGTGCTCAGGGCTGACTTCCAAGGCTCTAAGAAGCCTTGGTACCAGACCAGCCACTTCGGTGTGCATGTGTGAGGAAAATTTCCATAATCTCTCCTGCTGGTTTGTTAGGGATGCTGGAGAGAACAGCTTCTGTTAATGTAGGCATTTGCAGGTCTGGATTGAACCCAATTCATTTTAGACTCATCTAAAATTCTAGCTGACTTGTTCAAATACCACTTATGGTGATACCTACAGGAAACAGGTTACTGCAGCTGTGTTTGGTGTGAAGTTGTTGGAAGGTGGAGTAAAGCAAGTAACAACGTGTGAATGTCCAGAGAACCTGTCAAGAACAGACTCCTGATGTCTCAAGGCAGGGGTACAATAACAGATGAGTCCAGCTTTGAAGCCATTCTGACATCTTTATATCTGGCATCAGGCTGTAAAAGGGAATTTGGCCTTCCCTGGGAGAGGGATGGCCTCTGTAAGAACAAGCACAGGTGACTGAGGTTCTCCAGAGCTGGTCCCTTTTGAGTGAAAAGGCTGTATTTCCTGCTAATACCCACAGTCACCTCAGTTCAACACAGGCTGAACTGTGACTTGCCTGTTTTGTAGTCACTGGAGACAGATTTCAAAACAAAGCCACCTGAATTTGTGCTGATCTTCATGGGCATTTAGAGGCCTCAGCACAGCTTAAAAACTGGCTGGCTGAGCACACCACAATGGGATATCCAAGTGAAAGGATTAGATAATTGTAATGTTTTTTGATAATAGCTTCTTGTTCTTCAAAACCATCGTGAAACCCTTAGGTGTACAATGAATAATTAGATTTGGTTACCATTGATCAAAATTGATTTGAAATGTCAATAGGGAGATAACTTTTTTAAATTAATTAGGTTCTTTTAATGGGAGGGAGTTCAAAAACAGTTTAAAAATTCTATTTCCATCCAGCTTTGCCAATCTGTAAGACTTGATACTTGGTGAATGGATTTTACAATGAGTAACTAATCCCCTGGGATACCCACTCCTCTTGTGCTCAATTAAAGGATGAATGACATTACTGCACTTTGTCATTCTGAAAGAATTGGCCTGTAGTTGATTGAAGCTGCTGGGGAGGCTCTGATTATGTGTTCCCCACCTCTACCAGACTCAGAACCTGCAGCCTGGTTCCAGTGCTGAGCACCCACAGCTGGAGATGGGTGCCTTGAGGCAACAAGTGCTATAATCTGACAAACATAGGAAAAAAAAATCTATGGAAATTTTTTACCTTAGTGTCACTGTGCATTTTTAAGATGGTGATAAGTAAGCCTACATGGAGCTGGAAAGAGACGTGAATCACTGTGAAATTCTGGGACTGCAGTGAGCAGTGCCATAGTAACACCACTGCAGAAGGAGCTGGGTATGAACAGCAGGCAGCAGGCTCAGTGTGGAGCTGTGTGCTGAACCACGAGGGGATAACAGCACTGACCATTTGCTGTGCCATCGAAGCAAGGGGTTTGCATGATCCATAGAGCAGGTACAGGCAACAGACTGTGTGGAATAACCACAGGAGAGATTAAAGCTGTGCACATCTTATTTTGTTATCACTTGACTTTTGAGTGCCTGACTTTTCAGCTCAAATAACGCTCTTAAACCATGTCCGTATGTGTTCCAAAGAATCATAGAATCTTTAAGGTTGGAAAAGACCTCCAAGACTGAATCCAGCCGTTAACCCAGCAACCCTGTTTGCCACAAAACCATATCCCCAAAGTGACACATCCACACATCTTTTGAACGCTTTCAGGGATGGTGTTTTCATCCCTTCCCTGGGCAGCCTATTCTAATGCTTGACCAGCCTTTCAGTGAAGAAATTGATCCTAATATCCAATCTAAACCTCATCTGGCACAGCTTGAGGTTTCATCCTCCATGTTCTATCCAGGAAACATTGTCCTGCTTATTGCAAAACACAGAAGCAAACCTGGTGGTTGTCCAGAGTTTAGAATATTTGCTATAGCTGCTGTGTGTCTATAAGCTTGGAGTATCCCTGAGGCTATTTTCCTCCTGGTTCACTGTAAAGGAAATGTAGAATTGACCAATGTGTTTGATAGCAACTCAGAATGGAGCAGGATCAACTGAGCTCAGATCCTTTTTACTGCAGTTTTATAACAATTCTTATTGACATGGGTTATTTTGAATAGCTAAAAATAAATAAAAAATAAAGTAAGCACATAATTTCTAGTTTAAAAAATTAGAAAGTCTTACTGAAAGCATTCTGATATCTCAGAGTACAAGACTGCATGGGCCATTGCCTATCATATGTTTCTTTTAAAGGAAGGTCACTTTTTGAGGGTATGCTGTGATCAGAAAAAAGAAAAAAGATAGGGAAAGTTCATGGTAATGACAGCTGGGGAGAGGAACATTGTTTGGACTACACTGAAATTACATTATGTATCTCTGCAAGTACAAGATTATGTTGAGAACAATCATGGATTTCAGGGAAAGTATTAGAAGTTGAATAATAAAAAAGACAATGCTCTTTTTCTGTTCTGAATCACTACTTCAAAAGCCTTCCTGTTGCTCCCGGTTGTATTTCAGTGTGTTTCAATGGAGCATCAAAAAGCAAAGAAAAACACCTACTTTGCTTCTCAATGGGATCTCCCTCCTAGGCTGGGCATTTCCCACAAACTTTTCTGCTCTGTAGGACCCAGCTTCTACTGTGCATGATGAGGAGGTACACAAACAGATGGAACAAGGTTCTTGCTCTGAGGTGTGTGATGGATACTTAATATTCTATCATTTCATCTCCTAGATGGCTAATGAAAAAAAGGAAAAATCATGGGGAAAAATGGTAAAGGCACAAAATTCTACTGGCAGGAATTACGTTAAACACAATTAGAAAAAATCCCAAGACAAAAATAAACTTGCAACTGGCATTTTCTTTCATTAGCAGATGAATAAAATTAGATAGAAGAGGTGTCCTAAACTGGAACTGCAACAGGAAGCTTGAGACCCGAGAGGTCAAAGATGGTCTTCACAAATAGGTTTATGAAAAAAAAAAAAATCTTTGCTTCCCTCTTATGATAATTAACAAACAAACAACCCTCCCCAACCAAGCAACCAAAATGATTCCATGTATTTTTTTTCCACAAAGTCAGTTTATTTCCAGAGTCAAAAGCGTCACACCTGTTCAGATGTGCTAATTGCCCAGGAGAGTCTCTCATCAGATAGCACAGAGTGCTTTCTAATATTAGATCACACTGAAACAGGCCTGCTTTTAAGCATTCAATCAATGCATCATGATCCACTGATAAATTAAAAACTGCAGGCTAGGTTCCCTGATCTTTATGTGCTACTCAGGCAGTTTAAGGCTCTGTGATTTCAACTGGGAAGATAAGAATTCCCCAGAGGCTGGCTGACCTGTGATGGATGGCTTAGGAGCCAAAGTTTGCTGTCAATTCCAGTGTAGATCAAATCAGGGAACCAGGAGGCTGTAATCAGATCCCTTGATCTCCTCCTTGCATCAAATAGTTCTCAGTTTTATTGCAGGTAGACTGATTTTATATCCTTTTTAGCCCTAGCATAACATTAACTTTTAAAATTTTGACAATAAGAGACACAAAAGGAAAAAAAAATCTAATCTGGAAGATGATAAACCCACCTTTAACTTCTTTCATTTAAAAATCAGATTCCTGGGACATGAAGTGCACCACACAGTGCCCATCTCAGACATTTTTACTACTGTCCTTGAGTTTGAATATAGGTTGTGGTGGTCATTGCACATTTCCTAGCAGCTCTTGTACATGAGGCAAGCTCATCTGCTGTGCCCAGTGACCAGCTCAGGCTTGGGCAAACAGGTGTTTTACACATTATGGGGGGACAGACCCATGAAAACCACTGTGCTGCAGGCCAAGAGAGGGAAACTGGAGAGAGAACAGAAAGGTAACAATTTTTGTCAGGAACCAAGATCCCTTTAATAAAGGACCACTTTTAAATACAGAACAAGCCTCAGAACTTCTCTTTGTGCAGAAGTGAGAAAATACTGAAAATAAAAGACTATTCTTTATCCTGTGTATTGGTAGTGTCTACCATAGAGGATGGTGTAAGAAAGGGCAAAGTTTTTGGCAGTGTGATCAGTAAGAGGAGCCTATCCAGTCAAAGGATTGTCCTTCAATGCAGGAGAGTCATACTATCCTTAAACAGCCAGAACTAGAGCAGGAAGTAGAGTTATTTTGGGTTTTATTTTTTTGTTTTGCTTTGTTTCTAAGTACTGTCCTAGAGTGGTCTAATTGAATTTGTAGGCTCTTACAGATGCTGTATCTTTCCTTTAGAGGCTGTTCTGAGAAAATAAAGTTGCAAACACCTATATTTAATAATCATGGCAAGATTTCAGAAAGATCTGTGCACAAAGCCTGAATTTCTCATTAAGAAATGAGAGGAAATGAGTAGGAAACAATGAAAAAAAAAAAAGCTAAATCAATATTCTCTATTCAGATGGGAGCTGAGCTAACACAAACAGTTTATCTAAGTGTTTAATAATTACCCCAAAAGGCAGGAAGCACACGCCATTGCACATTGCAAAGAACTCTGAAGGAGGCTGGGCTGGCTCTATCCTCTATGCCCTTTGATGTGGGCATGGGGTCACACAGGTTTCATGTACCTCTCCAGCAAGAACTGCTAAAATGTACCTGCTTAAAATGTAAGGCTTTACAGCAGAGCATCTGCCACTGCAGCATAATAAAAATGTATTAACCCAAGACAAGGATTTATTGTAGGTGTAGTAAGATGGGTAAGGAACCAACTCAACAGAAGAGGGAACTAGATTAGGCTGAAAAATAATTACTAATGATGTTTTGGAACAGCATCTTATTTAATATTTTCATTAATGACAACAGAAAAATAAGCATAAACTAATGAAGTTTGAACGTATATTTGAAACTGGGACAAGAGAGTATAAAACAAAATAACAGAATTTTACATAGGTGGTGTTTAGTAAAGTGATGTCTTAAGTAATGTAAGCACCATGATATAAACAATTACCAAGTAATGTGTTTGAGAACCAAGTTATTTTGCTAAGAAAAACGTGGTCCTCTGGTTGGAAAGAATGACAGAGAGAAAAAGATTGGTAACAGCTTCTGCTTACTAATGTCATGAGCAGTAAGAAAATAAAATTAACAGAACTCCTACTGCCACACTGTTTTCAAACACTGGTGACAGATACAGCAGAGAATGAAATTTCCTCAGTGCCACAGCCTATTGTTTCTGCAGCTTCGCTAGAACTGTGATGTGGAACTGGAGAGAGACAAAGGACTCTAATTAGAGGATACCCAGAACACATCTATGCTGAACACCTTAACCAAGTGAAAAACCCCCAGTGACTGCTGAGTTAATGAAAGCCAAAGCTACAGCACTGCTGGAAGCCTGGGGCTGTGCCTCAGGTCACACTCAGACAAGCAGCCACACAGAGCCCAGGACTAAGAATTTGTATCCACAGCAGAATAGGCAAGACCTGTGCCTATCTGCAAGGGCTTAATGAACCTGAAGAACTGCTGGCCTCCTGTGGAAAGTTCTGCAGATGTTCCTGAAAGCTGCCCTTGGCCAGCTGCTTGCCAAAGTGCCAGTACTAAACCATGCTCTTCTCTTGGACGTGGGCAGCTGCCAGGGGCTCCTGGCACAGGCACAGCTGGGCTCCGCAATGGCCTTGGTTTGCAAGAACTGAAGCAGATCAGCAAAGACTATGGGAAGTTCACTGCTGTCATGGTTTCACATCACAGTCATTACCAAGAGTATCTATCTTTCACTAAGCATCTTTCAAGGTGAAAGAGTTTGTTAAAAATTAGTCTGCTTTCCTTCAGAAAGACAGAAGACCTCAGAACACTTAAGAGCAGCAGCACATGGGAGTTGAAATATGAAGTGAGTTGCAGCTCTCATGGAGTAAACAACAGGTGCAAGGTGGATTTTTTTAACTTCCCTGGCTATTATGAAGGTTTGCGTGCTTGGATCCATACCTGAAGACATTTATTTGCTAAAGAAGAAGCTTGAGAATTTCTCCTGGTTTTTCCTTAGCTCATAAACTGAAGCTGTTGATAGGTGGCAGATCCTGGGCTTTGTTTCCCATCCAGACAACAAAGCAAATGAACGCCGTCATCACAAAAAGAGCCCAAATCCTTACAAACAATGCTGATTACTGCAAGTAGTTTAAAGGTATCACTTTCTTCAGCCTCATTGATGAATGCATATGCACAAAGGGAAGAGCTCCAGACATGGCACTCACAGGTACAACTGTGACCAGAACGTTTCTTCTGCAGGCAGCTCTTCATCACCAGCACCTGGCAGTGCCAGTTGCCCAAAGGAGTGTCATAGACTGGTGTTTTCTTGCTCATTTTCCAGGCAATTTTATTAATCAAAGTCAGGTTCAACTTCTTCAAAAAGCTGAACAGATCTCAAAGGGTCTGTCTCAAGATTAAGGGAAGTTTTCAAACATACCCAAAGAACAACACCTCTTCCCCAACAGCACTTTTGATTAACAAGATGAAACAAATCTGTTTTACAGGTTTACAAAAGATAACAGCTTAAGAAATGTCCTATATATTTGTATCTTCCAAACAGGAAGAAAACGCAGATTTAAATTTTTTCAAGATTAAAGTTTGCAATGAGAAAAAAAAAAGTGAAACACAGAACTCCTCTAATATTCTTATGAAATTTGCCACAAAGGCCTAAGGAGAAAGCCCTAACAGACCTTGGCTCAAGGAATCCCCACATTATTTTTGTTGCAGAAAGCCAATGTTTTTCATGGCAGAGCAGTTGAGCTAGACTAGAAATTGAGCTGAAATATGTTCACCTGCTGCAGGACTAACAGAAAATTATTTCAACCCTCTGAAGAACCACTTGAGTACCAGCCACCAGGAAGACAAAGGTTTATCTTCAAATTTTTTACCCTTCCTAGCAGTATCATCTCCGAGTTCTTCAAAGGAAATCCACAAATTTCTGATGTTGATAAAATGATCTCCGTTTCCTTCAGGAACAGGGCTACTGCATCTGTACCATGAATTCCATGAAAAACACAAAATCATACACTGAAGAAAAACAAGGCAGTAAATTTGGATTCTTTTCTAATCTAATGATATGAGCAAATACTCAGAGACTGAGAAGCAGAAAAAAGAAACTTATTTACATATTCATTGAGTAATTTGTATAATCAGAAGATTTAAAAGGTCATTACTAGAACACCTGCCTGTTAACAGATGTAGAAGAATGAAGGCCAAAGAACACAGTTTTTATAAAGATGTTGATAGATAAACACTTGGCAGATCTGCAGCTACCTGCTGGGGCAGCATTAGTTTTTTTGGTCAGGCCACTGTTGTGGATGAGGTAAATCTGGAACTCATGAATCCATGCACATACTGTCTCTCCTGTTGCAAAGCTTGCCTGTTGTTTATTAACAATTGCATTGCTTTTAAATATCAACATTCCAGCTGAAACAGCTTTTATCCAGTAGGGAAGTTTTATGTACCAAGGCCAAATATGGGTCTGATGTTTGCACTGACAGCAGATATTGAAAAAAAGCCTTGCAGTCTCTTACCACAGAAAGAAAAGCAGCACAGTAGATGTTTGTTTAGACAGATGGGAGGTACAGCTTTGCACAAATCTTAATCAAGAATGTAGAGCCTGTTTAATTTGCCTAAATTGGTTAACTTCAGCATCAGTGCCACTCAGTAACATTGGAGACTCAATAGCTACTTGCACAGGCCCACCCTGAGAATCACTTCACTTAATTGTGGATAACCAAGTGCTGCATGTTCAGGTCTCCAGGTCTAAGCTGGAGAATGTGACTTTGGTCTGTGACTGAATCATTTTTGGGAGATTCCCATTAAATCTCCTAAACCAGAGAAAACTAAGGCATCAGAAGCTGTGGTTCTGGCTGAGATAAATTCCTTCACAGTAGCTGGTATAGGGCTGTAGTTTGGATTTGTGCTGGAGACAATTCTGATAAGACAGGGATGTTTCAGCTACTGCTGAGCAGGGCTTACACAGCATCACAGCCTCTCTGCTTCTCACCCCACCCCTAAGGAGGCTGGGAGTGCACCAGGAGGGCACACAGCTGGGACAGGGGCACACAGCTGGGACAGGGGACCCAAAGTGACCCACAGGGATATCTCACACCACATGGCACCATGCTCAGCAATAAACTGGGGGGCAGGTTGTGGGGACGCCACTGTCCAGGGTGGTTTTATTTCCCTCTCTTTTCATCTGTTTTCCTCACAATTTGAAAAAGTACTATTATCTTCTTCTTAATTATTCAACTCTTTCTTTTTGACTTGTACCCTTTCAGTCCTGCCCCCATGTCCAGAGGGGTGGAGGCAGTGAGGGAGCAGCTTGGTGGTGCCTGGCTGGTGGCTGAGCTTGAACCACCCCATGAGCTCAGACAGGTAATTTACAGGTATCTCCATTAAGGCAAAATAGCATTGTGCAATCAGCATTCTATTAGTCTTGGGAGAGCATCTGGTTGCATGAAGAAAATTAAGAGGCTTAGATGCCTGCATTACGTGCATCATTAGTACTAACTTATCAAAATAGCTATAATTTTTAAAAATATCTAAATATAAAACAATTTATATATTACTCAATTCTGTGTTTAATAGTTAAGACACTTCTCCCCAGTCACCTGAATATTGAAGTTACGAGGAAGCTCAAGGGAGAATCTGGTCCAATCCCCAGCTCAGCAGGGCTAACTCCAAAGCTATGACACCATGGAAGGTCAGAGCCCTCCTTGTCAGCCAAGTGCTGCACATCTCCAAGGACAGGTATGTCACAGGTTTCTGAGCAACCTCTTCCAGTTCAGTTCCAGTTCCAATTCACTCTCATAATGATTGTTTTTCATGTCCAACAAAGAATTCTCTTGCTCAAGTTGTTTCTGTAGCCTCATATTCTCCTCCATTCATCTCTGGGGAAAGTCTTTCCTTTATCTCCCTGCAGGCAGGTGCAGGCAGCAAGAAGCTTCCCTCATGCAAATGCTTGTGTGGGTGGAGCAGGATTTGTCCACCAGGTCCAGGTCTTTGCTGAACATCAGGAGATGCCCCTCAGTGTCAGCTGTGGCTCCCAGCTGCTGCCATTTGCCATCAGTCTGAGGCTCCTGCTCACCCTGTCACCAACCAGCCCTGGCAGCAGGGCCTGCCCTCAGCAGTGCCACAGCCACAGCTGCCAATCTCACCCCTTAGCTGATAATTCTTCCACTCTGATGGTCCAGCCAGTTTCCCACTCATCTTCCAAGTCTACCCATCCATCCCATCTCTCTCCAGTTTGGCTGTAAGGATACTGTGTAAGACTGTAAAAGTCTTTGCCAAGGATAGGAAACGGGACAGGCTGTGCTCTCTCTTCTACAAAAGGGAGGGAAATCAGGCTGGTTAGGCAGAGTTTGCCCCTGGTAAAGCCATGATGGCTATTCCCAATCACCATTTTGACCCTCACATATCTCAAAATAAGATTTATTTCCATTAGCCCTAGGAATATGCTCTAGTCCTCCCAGGGACTGAGGTTACATGATACAAAAATAGTGATTTTACACTCCCCCCCAAGAAGACATTTTTATACAGAATAACCCCTTTGTAGCTGTTAAAAAGTCTTTACTATTACATAATTTCTATACACGCTTTTATACATTTTACTTGCTTTAAATGTACAGAATAACAGAAAGCAATCTTCAACAGATCACACGTTTACAAGATAAGTTTTTTTAAAAGCAATACATCTTCCCTCAATTTTCACAACAAAAGCTTCTGCGTGGTCAAGGATTGAAAAACTCATCCAAAATTTTCAGAGATGATTCATACAGGAATCTGAAAAGCCACAAAACAATGCATAACAGAATTAGAAATGCTAAATGTCAAATCAATCCTCAACTATTTGATCTTCAGAGTACAGCTACCATATGATTTCTTTGACCAGTGAGTCCATAGGAGCTTATTTAAAATGCTGTTGCAAACTACTTTTGAAATAGCTAGATTATTTTTCTTTCAACTTACCCATTTTTCTGCTGATCATCTCTGTCTCTAGAATAACCAACAGCAAACCAGTTTAAATTACTATGTCAATCCAAGCACATTTTCTAATATTTCATCATCTAGTTAAAGAACACACCCATTTTCTGCACAGCATTGTTACTTTTTTGTTCAAACAAAACTGTGAAATCCTTTACAGGTAATTCATTCCAAGATCACTTTTCATTCTTTTACTTTCTTCATTTCTCCCTTACTCTTCAGTCTTTGTAATATTTCTTCTCACCCATGGCAACTTTTTTCCAAGCCTGAGCTTTCTATCTTATCCTTATGAGCAGCTGCCTCCTCCAGCTGCCCTGACACTCCTCTTAGTCCCATTCTGACTCCAATCTCCAATCACACGATTCTCTCTGCAGCCTTTAAGCCAGGATGAAACTCCAGTGTCAAAGTAAGGCAGTGTTACAAGCTACTACAGAATTAGGATAATTAGTTAAGTTCTGTGGGTTTAGGCACAATGCTGCTTTGTATGAATTTTATTTTGTTACAGTTTAAGGCTAAAAAAACAACGGATTTGTACTGTGAGACTATTGGCACATTGACCAAGAACCATCAATTAGAATAACTGAGCTCCTCCCAAACAAACAAGCTGAAGTCAGTTTTACCAAGTACCTTTCTAGGGAATTTAAAGACAGGAGGCAGAGAAATCACACCCAGAGTTATACACCAAAACAATTCAAAAGCCTTAATATACAGATGCAGTAAGAGTGCAATTAAGAATTTAGGAGCTAGCTAAATGATAATACTAAAGAAATATCTTTGAGCACAGCCATTAGCTAAATTTAAATTCTAATACTCATATATCAAAATGATAATAAAGTAAATACACAGTATTAAGTAAAAGTTATTATCCTATAGCACATTAGATTTTACAGAACGTGAGACATTTTTCTCTAGCCTCCAAATGACTGCATTGACAGTTTTATCTGTATTTTTTTGTGAGGCATAAATATTTGCATTTTATAAGCTAAACTAATGTGTGTGCCATTACTCTTGAGGAAATTCTCTCAATATACAATATGTTGTCCAGAATTTTTTAATGCACTGAACACCATTTTTAAAATACAGACCCACAGGACCATCTGAAACCACTAACTCAGCTGAAGAGGGAAGAGTAAATTGCAGTGAAAAGTTTTGCTTCTGAATTAGTGCAACAATTCCTTGTAAAAGGGCAGCACCTTAATTACCACACCAGACAGCTTTTTTACTTTTTTTTTTTCATTGCTAATATGTAAGAGATTACTCCTAAGTCTGAAGTTAAGATGCTGGCACAGAACACCAGTTCTCTTGGGAAATTAAAGAATGTCACCATTTCCTGGTATACCTGGGTATTGAATAAAATAATCCCTCAAGGAGTTATTAGGAGATAATGCATTCAAGAAGCAAAAAATAGTAATATTATTAAGAATGAGTTAAACCCTAGTAATGTATTTTAGCAAGCAGCAGCACAGTACTGTGTGTTAGAGGACTGTCTTCAAATTAATGACCAGTGATCTAGCTTGGAGCATACCATAATTAAAATTTGGTGTTTGGTAAGCCAAGTAGGATGATAAAATAGTTTACAAACAAAAGGGCATGCTTTAGACCCTGTATAACCACATTTTAGCTGTACATGAGCACACAAGCAGCACTACAAATAGCACATCAGAAGCCACCAGAGCCCAGCCTAGTCTGACGTTCTGTCTTAGCTGTGAGACTGCAAACACTTTAATTCATCATGCAAAACCTAATCACTGCAGAACTTCCTCCAAACCTCTTTCCAGCATCAATTATTTTACCCTTCTGGAGAGAAAAAAATTCCCCAACATAGTGGTACAAATATGAATCCCCTCCAGATTCTGCAAAGCTGTCTGGTACCTTCTGAATTTTATCATAGTACAATTCTGGTTCATAGAAAAAATCTGCCCATTATCATATTACCTAACCCTTGAATTTCGTCTGCAACTGTCTCCTGGGCTGGTATTATACAAATGTAGCCACTCATATATCACAAAATTAAAACACTGTGTAGCATCTTATACTCTTCATCTGCCCCAACATGCAGGTTGATTTGTCCCAGTTCACTGGGCAGAAACGATCATATAGATTCATAAAGTAATTATCTGTGTTCTCACTGAAATTTATAGTCAGTAGTGCTCTCAAGTAGTAGCAATTATTCACTTTAATGTGCCTATTTATTTAATCACATTAAGATTCACTTTAATTTCACAGCTTTTTCTACTGTCTTGATTAGAAGTGCAAACTGGAACACGATATCCTGCCGCTCTCCTTCTTTTCCAGATAATAATAATAATAATAGTTGTTGTTGTTAAAAATATTCTAGTAGGACACTAGGCAACCCATTGTAAAATAATTTCATGGGGAAAAGAATGGGGTTTTGTTTCTTTGTGTTTGATTTTGTTTCTAAGCTAGGTCCTGATCAAAGGACATTCTATTCACAGCCAAGCAACTCTCCAGCTTTCCTGCAGGCCTCTTCCAGGGAGTGGGAGGGATCCCAGAGCTCCATCGTCTGGATGGAGGCACAGCTCAGCCACAAATGTTTACATCAAGTCACTAAAATGCCAGAGAACAACGTGCCTCAGGCCAGGGATCACGAGAAGAGCACATGGGAAGTGTGCTCAGGCTGGGAGAGCCAGGCAAGAAACTGTTGAGTCAATGAAGCTCCTATACAGTGAGGTTCCTATACCATGGGCTTTTTATCTTATCTGGGGGAGTCTTTGGGGTTTGTGTGGTTTTGTTTGTTTGGTTTGTTGTTGTTGTTTTTGTGTGAGTGTTTTTGTTTGGGTGTTTTTGTTTGTTTTTTGTTTTGTTTGCTTGTTTGTTTTTGTTTTTAATGTCTGTCTACTCTACATCCATTGTTTGAATGGATAATAAGTACCACTAGTTTGAAGAACAAAAGACTGCAAGGGCCTCTGCATGTTCAGGCCTCTGTGGTGCACTGCAAACTTTCTCAGGAATTTTGGATTAATGTCCCTAACCCCAGTCCGGTTTCTTCACATTCTGTGTTTGTGCTTATAACGTCTCCTTTGCACACTTTTTGATTCCATGGGCAGTTCAATAACTAGGCAGAAATCAGATGTTCACAAAATTTTAAGACTTAAGTTTGAGACACTAAGGGCTAAAGCATTCATCACGATTCTCTGGACAGGCCTGAGATAACAGACTGCAAATACAATGAAGCCAATCACTTTCAAAAAACTCTTCACAAAAGATACACCAGATGTGACACCTGAAATCCCCCCCAACAAAAAGAGCAAAATAAAATCACCTATGAAAAGGTCTCAAACTCACTGTTATATTCCGTTAATTTTTTACTGCCTGCATAGGTTTGGATTCATATGCCCAATTGCCAAAGTGTTGGAGAAAAATCTTCTAGTAATAAGAAATAGTAACTGGACTATTTGCTTTGTTCTACCTCTGCTGCAAACAGATCTGGATTTCAGAAGTGAAGCCTGCAATATACAGGATCAAGTGATAACACATTCAAATTAAATGAAAAAAGCCCAAAGCTAAATATGTAAAGATTGCAATCACAGCAGATATAAGGGCAGGAAATTTAATACTGTGCTGGGCTCAATATCTCCCACTTTCTCCCCCCCACCTATATTTTAAACCTTGCAATCAATCACTCAGAACACTCTAACAGTGTTATGTAAGTACAGAACAGAGCCAATTATTGCAGAGAGGGGACAGGAGAGCTCAGTGCTCCTTTCCCACAGCACACCCACCTTTCAGTGCTGCTGGATTCTCCTGTGGCAGCATCCTTGCATATTATCAGTTTCCTTTGAATGGCAGGTGCAATATCCTTTAGAAGTGAAGTTTTGTGCTTACCTATTTGAAATGAGTTGAAATGTTGGACAATAATAATAATTTATCAAATTGGACAATAATAATAATAATTTATCAAAAAAACCAGCCCCACTCTTCCATATTTTCATAGAATAACTTTAAACATAAAAGATTGCTTAATGGAAGATTAGATATTAAATTGGATTTTCACTGTCCTGGATTAACTACTGTATATTTCAATGTAGTACATAAAAAGAAAGATGGAGAGAGGACAAAAATGTTTTAACTGACCTTTAATTATAATCACAATGCAGACAGCAGCTGTTAGACTAAAAATCCCTTCCATTTCTTCAGAGAGAATGCGCTCCATTAATTCACTTAAAATTGACCTAAGGGAAAAAATAAAGAAAAAATATGTTAGAAATATATTTCTTTCAAAATAGAACTGAACAAAACATGTTTGTAATTATGCTACCCTGCCACCACCGCTTCAAAGATACCATGCAGGACAAAGCAGTGTGACTGGGAAACTGAAAACTATGTGCTGCCTCTGGAACTGAGAATATCAAAGCATGGTAAATTGCTTGGGAAGAAAATAAAAAGGTCTGCAAACAAAAAAGTCACTGTTAAGAGAAGTGAACAGCTTGTGGTATATTTTAGGAAAGTCAATCCATGAAAAAACTACTGGTTATACTGGAATTTAATTCACAGAATTTGTACTGAAATTTCTAACTCAAATTTCTACTGAAGTTTGAAATAATATATTCTATGGCTCCATTGGTTTGGTAGTACCTACTCAGGCTTAATTAACCTTTTGACCTTGAATATGTTTCTCATAAATATTAAAATAGATGGTTTTCCAATTACAACCCAGTGAAGATCATTTTTAACTAAACAATGCCCTGAAACACTTCCAAACAACCTTTTAGTTACTGAAACTATGGACAGATAACAGAACCATGACAGCAGCTCCTTGTAAAATACTAATTCAATATTAGTGTTTTACAACCACCAAACTCTAGTGGTGTTTTGGGATATATGTCAAGGTAAGAGAAATGAAATGAGAGTCACAAATGGGGTCTAGCAACCAAACTAAACTGCAGCAGGGAATAAGTCAATAGCACAGAATGGAAACAGTAACTGGTCATTAGCAATGTGGTAAAAAACCCAAATTTAACTCAGAAGCAATTCTCAAAACCAGAGAAAAATTAAAGAACAAGAGGGATAAATAAAAGAGGAGATGGAAGAGATCCAACCCTGATACTCCTCAGAGCACAAAGCTAAATGCTCTGTGAGGAACTAAAGGGGAAGCTGAGAGCAGCAATGTTACAGTATCTTTCCCTAACATATTTCAAAATACCTTTAGCAGTATTATTATATATTATGAAAACTGAACATCACACATCACCAGTTCTGACTTCAATTGTTCTTCAGGCTTCTATTGTGCTAAGATATCAAAATGAAATGTGCAGTTAAGAACCAATTCAGTAAAAACGTTTTGCAGAAATTCAAATATTGCTTCTAAGAACTGAGAAAGATGAAAAATCTTTAGCTTCAGAAATAAGCATTATGAAGTTGCTGTTGCATTGCATCAGTTTCATTGTATCATTGTGGACCAAGCATTGATTCCATTTCACCTTGCTCTTAAACTGCTAATGGACAGGACTGGGATCAGCCCTGACTACGTTGTTATCGTTGTTTGGGTCACTAAGCACACTCTTAACCTCCACGAAGGAACACTGGAATTTCATTAACCTGTAACAAGACTCACTGTAGCTGCCTTTCCCCACCTCCCTCTGAAAAAGGGGTCACATGAGCCTGCAGGCAAAGATAAAATAGAACAATAAGCTATTTAAAAAAACATGTAATGTTCAGAGGTAAGTAATTGGTTCCCATACAGATAGTTCCCTACTAGAATGAAGGATACTCTCACAACTAGACAGATACTGCCAAGCCTCCCAGTATTATCACTGCTGTGAGGATTGAAATTCAGTGCTAGAGACTGACTCGTTTGTACTGAAAATAAAACAGATTCTGCAGAGCTCAGGGCAAGAGGACTGTGAGCTCACAGAGCAGAAGCTCACATCAGATTTCGTAATGTCAAAGGCTTCCATGTTGACATAAAGATTTCTGAAATACTGAATGATTTACTACTGGACTCTGATTATGGCCTATCAATTTAGATCCATAAAAGAGCCTTAAAAGTAGTCTCAATTCTGAGGCACCAGTAGAACCAGATGGAAATTATCTCCAAATCTTTGCCCCAAAAAGATGAATACTAGAAGATACATTTTTCCCAAGTACTCAGAAAGTTTGGCCCAAACTTGCAGTTTTCTCCATAAAGAATGGACAAGATTCACCTTGTTTACTACACGAAAAAGTTCCAGAAGTATTAACTGATTTTCTGCATCTCTTTTGAAAAGAGATGTGTAAAATAATTGTTTCACTAGAAGAGAACACCTTGACAGAGAGCTGCTACCTCATGGAAGAGCAAGATTTGGATTAATTGGATTATTGCTGGAGTCTCTGAAGTCTTTTGTTTCGCAAGTTCAACTAGAATTGAGAGAAGAATTGCCAAGAAAAAAACCACCTCATGACAGCAGAGACAGGGATATTCAGCATCTGTCAGATGAAGAAGTTAAGAAGAGGAATTAGTTGTGGTAAGTCAGGGAGAGCAACAGGACTTCTAAGCCCCTGTATGACTTAAAACAAGTCTAGTGTGTACAGTCATGGTAAGAAAAATTGAATATGAACAAACCATGCAAAATGAAATTCAGTTGTGACAATTTTAGAAGATATTCAGGGCCCCCACTAAATAAATACCCTTCCCCCTCAGTTTAAGCTTAAAAAATAAATAACATAAGCTCACTTTTGGAGGCTTTTAGCACTCAGATACTTTCTATTTTGAATGTTGTGACTTTTATACAGCCATAGGTACATGTCACCTGTTGCAGATATTCAGCTAAAGGATTATTCTATTTCTGGCAAATATTTTATCTCATCTTAATATCTCTGTGTTGAGGGGACTCAGCTTTATAAGTATCTTCTGAAAGAAGCAAGCCAAGATGTATGATTAAAAAAACTCATCATGATTACCAGTCTTGTAAATAAAAAGCACTCTTGGTTAAAAAAATGGACTCAACTCTAGCAATCAATACCTACAGGCAATATGTCAAGAAAAAAAGATTATTGAATAGTCCAGATAAATTTAGAAAGCAACTAGTTCTTCAAAATTTATTTAAATTTAGAAATTAAAATTTTATTGACAACATATAAACTGTTCTGTATTAGCAAAAACCTTGGAAAAATTAATATAGAAACATTTACCTGACAACATTAACTGACTTCATAATTACAGTCATTAAACTGCTTGAAAGAGGGGTAAGGTCTGAAATAGTCTTTGGCATAGTCAAGTCTTTTTCACTGGAAGCCTAAAAGAGAAAAAAGTCAACAACCATTATAGCTCAAGAAGGATATGTATGTTGAATATTGTATTTCAGTAATTACACTAACCAGGACCTACCCTTAAATAATTAGAACATTCACAAGTATTCTTTGAACAGCTTTAATCCAACTGTATTGTGTCCAAATAAACAAAACTAGTTTAAATTAGAAAGACTAAAACTAAACCACATAAACAGTATTTGTACCAAGGCAAATATTCTCTGCAGTTGCTTTCACCAGAACTTTAATTTAACTGCACTGGTGGTCACTCCTTATAAAGGCACAGCCTATCAAACACAAATGAGTGTCTCTGGCTCCCAGTTGAAGTGTGCATCCATGACTCCTAAATGTAACTTCAGCAACAGTGATTTTCTGGATACCTGCTCTTGTTGGTATAAAGTTCTGAATAGTATGACAAACAGTTAGTTAGAATTGAATTTTGATTTACAACAACCTGGGGGCAGGGAAAACCCCAGCTCAGATAAGTGACTGGAATGAACACTCAATCTATGAGTATGAATCTCCAGTATATTCAAGCCCAGAAATGTTTCCTCTGCATCATCTGGCAAAAGCACCTGTCACCCCAGAGCCTGGCAGCTGCCAGATCAGTATCTGCAGGCAAACAGCTGGTGCTCCTTCAGTGCCTCCAGGAACACAACCTTGGAAGCTGCTCTGTGGTACTTTCTGGCAACTGTTTCTTGCTCTGTTTGCCACACATCCAGAACCCACAGCAAGAGTACAGCCTCTAGCAAAGAGCCTCTGCCTCTTCCTTTTTAGTTCTCCAATCTGCCTAATCATCTAAGCTTCCAATCTTACTAATCGTATTTGTTCCTAACACTACCTGCATTAGAAAAATGGGGTGGGAACGTTTGGGAATGTTGCCCTTCTCCTTCAAGGACAGTTGTGGTTCCTTGGATTTTCAGAACATGAAGTAACCTCTGTCTCTACACTCTTTTCAGTATTACAGATTCTTTCTTTACTTTCCGAAACAACACAGATCAGATATTTGGAAATCCTCTGCACAAAAACCAAAGGCACAAAAAAAAAAAAAAAAAAAAAGCAGCACGTGACATGTCTCTGTATGGAAGCAGAGAATGCACAAGTGATCAGTGCCAAGCAGGGCACCAGCCTGCTTTGAAAAAGGACTACAGAACCTTATGGGACCATTCCAACAACAGGGAATGGGAATCTGTCACACATCAATGGTTCACTTCCAAAGCTCCCTAATGCTGGGTGAAATGAAGTGAGGTAGGTTTAGAACAAGCTCCTGTCCTCCTCCTTTCCCTGAGTTTTAATTGCTGAACACAACATTGTATAGTGTGACATAAGCCTTTGATCAGTTTAGGTCCATGGTCTCAGCTGTGTTCCCTCTCAGCCTCTTGCCCACCCACAGCCTTACTCTTTTTAGAGTGAAGGTGAAGGAACCAGGGAAACATTGGCACTCTGCAAGCACTGCTCAGCAGCAGCCAGAACAAACTGGTGCGTCCTCAACAGTGTCCTGGCCACAAATACCAACCACAGCAGCACATAGGGACTGAAGGGAGGGAAAGCTGATTCTTTCCCAACCAGACCCAGTACAAAAGCACAGAGGGAATATTCCAGAAACCAAACTGTTAATCTCCAACACTGCTAACTGCTAAGTCCTCCTGTCAGAGGCAGATACTGAAATGAGTATCAGGACAAGTCTGTTCCTACACAGCTGTAGTCAGAAAACTGAGAGATGAACTCTAATATGAAATTATAGCAAATAAAATTTCCTGTTTGTTCCATGCCAACACACACAAAATGCTCATCTGCAGTACAAAGATCAATTATCTGAATAAAGCTCTGTCATTCCAATATTAAAACATAACATTTAAAAAGTGGAAAGTGTTAAATAGAAAAAAGAAAAACAGGATTAACTTTACCTTCTGTAGCACACAATTTATGTCTGCTACTATTGCAGCCAAGAGAGTGGAGAGTACACCCTGGTGAACTGCTGGGAATGAGGAATGCCAGCACTGCAGTGCATGGATGAATTCTCCAAGTGGCATCTGAATAGAGTGAATCAACTAAAACCAAAAAGAAAACCACATTTTTTGAGTACAACTGAAACACACCAGCAAGACTCTCTCTGAAGTGCAGACCACACCTGGAAAGCTTTTGAGGTATTCTAGTCACTTGGGATCAGAAGGGGAATCAGCAACAACTGGGAAATCTACTCATAAATTTGAGAGAAATGAACAAAGCAGTGGTTCTTACAAAAAAGAACTGAATGTTTTTCAAAAGTCCTGAAAAGTAGATCATCACATTTGCCAGAGTGATCCACCAGATTTCACTACTATTTAGTATCTGCTTTAAAATACAAGAAGTCAACTTTTCCGTGGAGATGTGAGATTTCCAAGAATTTTAGATCATGTTTATTTTGAAGTTGGTATCATTCAGGCTAAAAGAAATAAATAATAAAGAAAATTTCTCCTCTCTCCAAGATCATAATATATATAAACAAATCCTTTGCTCTGCACTGAGGAAGTTCAGGTTCAGGAATTGCAGGTAAGATTAACAACCTAGGAGTACCAGCATGGTCAAGGATCATTGGCAACAGAATGCATTTTTTTCTGCAATTTACTGGTTCTTCTGTCATGATGACACCAAAATGGACAAAAAAAAAAGTAACAAGAAAGCTTAGAAAATTTAACTGAAAACTAAATCACCAAACAGTAGGTCATAGTGAGGTAACAACCTCAAAGTGTCTAACCTTTGCAGAAAAATTATGGATTCATGTACACATTAGCAATTACATAGCAATTTGAACAGTACTATGATACCTGAATCCCTTCTTCCTGTTTTCTCTCAAATCTATGTGCCACACATTCTAAAATTTTCTGAAAGACATTCTGTAGAGTGTGGAAAAGATTTGTCATTTCCTCTGTATCAGTATTCTGATTTAAAGAAGCTTCAATAATTTCTTTTAGAGCACACAGCAACACTGGAGCACAGAAGCCACCTCTCTCTAGAGAAAGAGATAAATATCACAATATAAAAGTTGTAATATTCATCAAGTACAAGCTTAGAATAAAACTTACTTAGATACAACAAAGAGTGATAATTTACAAGTGTAGACAATACATTTAGTTTCTGAGCACCCTTAGCTGAAATTTCCATACAGTTTAATTAATATTTTAAGTATGAATCCAGTGTTCCTTCTAACCCTTAAAAGTTAGGGATTAACTAACTTGCTAATACAAGAAAAGTCAGCTAAGTATAAATGCAGATGTTGCTACTAGTACAAAATAGGGTACCTGTTTGCATAATCAGAAGAGCCATTTCTAACAGGTGTGCTTGAAATGTGAGATTACCCAGGCCCACCATTATGACATCTTTACACACTGTCAGGTAGCCCTAGGAGAGAGGTGCAAAATTATAGGAAACCCAAAGTTTATATAAAGTAACCATTCAGTAAAGCTCCTAATAATAAAACCACAAACTCTTGGCCAAGGTGCCCTGAGAGCTGGTGTATGTATCTAACTGGAGTTACTCACTTCATACCTGTTGAAAAGCATGAATTCCAACCAGTCCTTCAAATGCTTCCATTGCCCTTTCCCAACGTAAATGGTTTTCCAAAAGGCAGTAAATCCTCTTTTTTAGTCAGGCTCAGATCAAAGGCATTGATACTTATCAATTACTGAGGCAAAATATGACATCTCTACCTGCCTTTAATAGCAAAATTAAAACCAGCAGACAAAAAGAGCTTTTCCTTACAGATACACACACAGTTGTTATATACTAAACAGATTATGAGACAGAAGAATAGACAGAGTGAGAACTTTCAATCAGTCTGTGTATATGTGAGCTGAGTTGTTCAAGGACACTGACTGGGACCAAAATTAGCCAAATCTTTCACCAAAATCTGGTAAAAGCTCAGTGCTAAAATCCACCTTGGGTTAAATGAAATGTCAGAGGAATGCAACAGAAAACAATTCAGAACTAGCTAAAACCTCACCCACATCATGTGATCAAATGCTTTCTTTGAAGGGCAAATTAAGATCAGGGTTAAGGGATACTGTAAGTGATGACACAAATGCCAGTGCCGTTTGTCTGCATACAAATTGCTACATCTACAGCTTTTCAAATTGAAAGCAGCTTGATTTATATTATAAGAATCTTCTAACCTGGACAATTAGTTCAGAAACATCACTGTGTTTTGAAATACCATCTTCTTGATCACTTGCTAGTATAAAAGGTACAACTTGACTTTCTACCCAAGCACCTGTCTCCTTCAGAAGTGAAAGGTAATCTTCTCCTTCTTCAGAAAACTGAAAAAAAAACAAAAAAAAAAACCCAAAGGGAAGTTTACCAACTGTCTCTCCAGTTGTTCTGGAATTTCCTTATACTGTCAACTGTAACTCCAGCTTATTTTGGAAAGCTATAACCATACCTTGTGCTGAAGATGAATACTCAATCTGCAAAAGAGGCTGAAGGCTCTTAGGCTGGTTGCTTGATTCCAGCCACCAGAATCTGCTCCTTTCAGAATTGAGTCAAGAATCCTCTGAAATATCAAGGTTTACATTTATATTCTTCAGAAAACCCTTTCAAATATTTCTTTCCTCAACAGCTTTAAACAAAAGGTTAAAAGAAACCCCAAACCCATAAAAACACAAAGCACCAACCCCAAAAAAGCAACAAGCATACTTTAATTACTTGCATTTTGCAATGCCATAACTGATTTTCAGATCACTCAGATCCTTATTCGCATAGTCTACAAGTCAGGTCCCTTAAAAACACTCAACACTAGATCACAAAAATTTTGAGACACCTAAAACTGAGAAGCTGGTTAGAATTTGCCATGTATACACAATCATGAACTACTATATTTCTAGTTTAGAGTACTTGTTGGAAGCACAAATCAAAAGGAAAATCTTTTTACAAGGAGAGAGGGGATCATGAACCTCATTTATTTGTTTTTGCAGGCCTTTAGTTCGACTCAGGCAATAGATGATGTTAAACACTGATTTTACAAGCACTGTTTATGATAAGGAGAAAACTACCTTTGCATCACCGAGGATTTTCAAAAGCTTCTTCAGTTTGTTTTTAGGAACAGACAGGAGGCAACCACGATTGACAGGATGAGTCAATAAATACTCAATGTAATCAACTGCCAAGTCTGGCTTTGATTCATGTGTTACTTGGATACGTACTCGACGCTTCGATGTTTTAGTATTCTGAATAGGAGGGAAGCACAAAACCAGTACAACTCTGTTAGTATCTGACTCTAGAACTGATTTCAAAGCAGAACGACATACAGCATTAAAAAGCCTTTTTGGCTTATATGCTATATTCCTGGCAGTTCCTATTGCCCCTGTCACATGCATCTGCACACCTTTGTTGGGGTGAGTGAGTCACACAGCCAGTCGCAGGCTAATTCCATAACGTGCCCCACTTGACCCCAGCGGCACAGGCAGTCGATCAGGATAGAATACTTGCTTTGGTCAGCTCCACTGTCAATATTTCTGAGTCTGGAAACCACACCACAGCTTAAAAGAAAACACACAAAGACACACGTTACCTTTACACCCGTAAGTGCAGAAAACAATTAATTTTCTAAATTAGTTTTTATAAAAATAATGCAATTATAATGTTTTTAAAAAAGTAATACAAACAAAGGATTCACCAACGACTTAGACAGACTTGAACATCACACATTTTACTGACTTATCACAGTTTTTTTGGTGTCTTCATTAATTTTTCACAGTCTGATATATTAAACGCCCATTTGGATTAATTAATACAGCCAACAAGAAATTTCTTGTAATTTTTATTTTAGATTTCCAAACAGTACCTGAATGTAGGAATAGCAGCAGGGGGCATAAAGGATGCCAGAATAATCAATGGAGTCATGCACCGCTCGTCCTAGGATAAAAGAATTACACTGAGGTAAAGGTACACACATGCAAGCAAGACTAAAGAGAGTACAGCAAAAGTATGATTACATTTTCTCAGATTAAAGATTTCCCTTTTTCACTCCAAATGGAGCTGAAAGAAGCTCAAAACAATATATGGCTTGCAATCTGAAATGTCTGATTCCTGTTTCTGGAGGTCAATTGTTGTATCCTTCAGCTTTCTGACAAACTGCCATGAATAGTCATGGCTCCATTACGTTAATACTCATTGCAAAAGAAACAGCAACTCTACCTCTTTTCTTCCCAGTAGTGACTAAGGTTTAATTGCACAACCTTGACACCATGTAACTCCTCTCAAGTAATGAATATTGATTCACATCACAAACTTATTAAAAAGACTCTAAAGAAAAGGGTTCTTATATAACAATGGTAATGTTTAATGCACTATTATTCATTATAATGTTATAATAGATGGTCTAGGCCACAACATAATGTCACTCAGGTTATATAGAAACCAATCCATGTTAAGAACTCTTCAAAAATGGTTTATCTCTATGTCCAAGCTTCATGGAAACAGCCAAATGAAATTGGCTTACGTAGACATTCCAAGATCTAAAACCTTTTAAAGCTTGTATTTTTAAAAGAACTTCTAAAATATATTTGTAGCTTTTTCAGGAAAGAGACAGGCTACTTCAGAATGTTTGTAGCCTTTTAGGAACTAAGCCTCTGATGACAGGTCCTTTTAGATCCAAGCTGCTTACTCACTATAAGAATATCAAAGTCAAAGAGGTTGCTTGCTAAAGCTGGATATCTTGTCTGTTCACCAGACCCTTTCAGAAAGGATGCTACATCCTCTACCAAAAAAGATTTGGAATGTCTTTGATGACTTCCAAATGCTTTCAGGGTAGAGAGCACTTGCGTATCTGTGCTGCAGAATAATACGTAGCCATGAAAAACTGCCTTTCACTCCCTGATTATCTAAAGCAAAGTTCCAGTGCAACAGCCACCGTATTTCAGGATACTTCAGCATAAAAGCCATCAACTAAAAAAAAGATATCCAGTATGTAATCCTTCCAAATTCACTCTGGGAGCAGCAGCCACTATTGCCCACTCTCAGGATGGCATCCTCCTCAAGAATAACACTGTAACAATTAAGGCAAATAGACTAACAATTGGAAAATGACCGATTTTATCTAACTGTCTACATCCAACCAAAGCAATAAATAAATGCATCAACAGATCATTAGAGTCTTCAAATTAGCAGAAAACTCAGAATCACAGAATGGTTTGGGTTGGAAGGGACCTCAGAGATCATCTTGCTCCAACCACCCTGCCCTGGGCAGGGACACCTTCCATTTAGCCAGGTTGTTCCAAGCCCCATCCAACCCGGCCTTGAACACTGTCTGGGATGGGGCATCCACAGCTTCTCTGGACAACCTTTGCCAGTGTCTCACCACCCTCACAAAAAAGAATTTCTTCCTAATATTTAATCTAAACCTACTTTCTTTTAGTTTGAATCCATTCCCCCTGGTCCTGTCACTACACTCCCCTGTAAAAAGTCCCTCTCAGTCTTTCTTGCAAGCTCCCTTCAGGCACCAGAAGGCTGCAATTAGCTCACCCTAAAGCCTTCTCTTTTCCAGACTTAACAATCCCAATTCTTTTAGCCTTTCCATTTAGGAGAAGTGCTTCATCCCTCTCATCATCCTGGTGGCCATCCTTTGGACTCACTCCAGCAGGTCAGCAGGACACGTTTGGCTTTTTGGGCTGTGAGTGCCCTCTGCCAGATCATATTCAGTGAAAAAAGAGCCTCAGCTGCTTCAGCTGCAGCTGAATCATAAGAAGTGGTGCTGGTGGAAGAGTCTGGGGGACAGTGGGTAGAAAAACATGTGGACTCTAATGTACACTGTAATTATTCTGCAATGGCACATTTGTATTTACTGTTTTCCAAAAGTTCTAAAACATTCAAAATAATAAAACCCTAGAAAAAACTTACAAGGAGAGCAGTTTATTGCTAAAGTATTTCTGAGCTGACTATTTAGAAAATGGTTTATCAGTCAGACACTGCAGCTGGAGAATAGTTTCTACTCATTTGTGGGATTCCAAGAAACTTGCTGCTGTTTATAGTTTATAGCAACAATGAAAAAGAATACTTAATGCCATAAAAATAGAGAAAAGACATAAAACATGAAAGCATCTGAAGAAAATACTGAGAAAATACAGGAAAATCTGGGCTTTCTTTACCTGAAATACTTTAAAATATTCAGGAAGTACAGAAGCAAACTTCCTGATAGCATAATCTTTGGCATCCTCATTGTGATCTAGTGCTTTGTGGATACTTCTCCAGAGTATTACAGTGATCTCCAACAAACTTGCCATGCTGGATACATCATTTACTGACAACACATTATCCAACACCTGAAATACAAACACTTTGATATTACCCATTATATTTTCAAACAGAAATTTAAATTAAAATAAGGCTTAAAAGACAGTGAAAATCCTTCTAGTCCCTTTACAAAGGCATTGTGGTTGCTGTAGAATAGGAACTCCACAACTCAGTCTTAATCTTTTTAACGTCACATACCTTAAAATGGTAATTTTAAAAATAATTTAACTGCAAAACCAAACCAATTTCTAATCAGCACTGGAATTAAGCAACTATTAATTTAAAATATGTTTCATATTTCTTCTATCTTTTTCTAGCTACTTGACCAAATTTCTGCTACTGCAGGACATGAAAATCCACTAACAGCAGTTCCCCCCCATTCTAATTCCAAAGATGCCCAAGGGCTTTCCTTTAGACTTTCTGTCATAGTCTGTCTCACATTAAGCACCACCGAACAGAAGTCACCAGAATTTAGCATAAAGTGGACTTTCTTACAGTGCTGTTCTCCCTTTGACTTCCATCTTGATCATCATCATCCTCCCCACTATCATGAAGACTCTCCTTCATTGCTTTCTGGATGCAAGCATTCAAGCAGCGCCGAATAGTGAGCATCAATTTAGCTACATTTAAGTATGAAAAAGAATAAATTAGACATTTGATATTTGCTAAGAATGTTGGTAACAAATGCTTCTAATTACAATGCTAGAAAGTCAGTATGAAAAAGTAGGCAAAAGAAAAAAACGGAGATACTTCCTTGTAAGGGAAATGGAAAAAATGGGAACATGTTTTATATCCTCAAGTATGAGGAAGAAATGACAACGTTATCATCAGGCTCTGTAATTTTATTGTTAAAACAGTATACTACAAAAAACCCCAAACAGCCACCACCTTATCAAATCAGAAACAGAGGAAGCTCCCACAACTCCTACATCTAATTTGGCATAGCTGTTAACCTAATGACCCACATTCAAGAACACACTTCCCCCTATGTCAGTGTTCATCCCTATGTCAATTCCCATTCTTTGGAAAAGATGTCACAGCCCAACCATTGCACTCCTGAATGAGGAACTCAGATCTAGAAAAAGTGGAAGGGTTATGCCCACTCTGGTGGGAGTACAACAAACTGATTTCATACTTATGATTTCATAACCTGATGAAGACAATCAGTAGTGAGGCAATGGTTTGGGCATTTCACCCAAGTCACTCCATGCTGATCACCTCAGTTTTATCAGAACTCCTCTGAAACAAAATTTTCCCGATTTTACTTGGTTCAATAGGACTTTTCTAAAAAGCAGTGACATTCTGGGCAGTACATGTCCTCTTCACTGAAGCTTTCTGAAGGAGGACTTTTTAGATTTTCTCTGAGCAACTTGAAAATACTGATCCACAAATTCCCGATAACCACATTATCAGATGTAAACATTTTTTTCAGTTTCTATATAATCTTTTACGTGAAGATCTCAAGTCACTTAAGGCACCAGGGTACTTGCTACCCTGTTTCTACATGGGACATAGCTATCAACTGAGATAGTTTTAAGGTATGTGTGGAGAGAAAGGGGAACAGAAGGACCAGGTACCAACATGGGCTGTAGTGTACAGTACAGCATCTAAGAGCAGAGATGAAAAGCTTTGATCTCCTCATTGCTGAAAAAGCTGATGACTCTGCCTGCTGTGCTTACTGCTGGTGTCAAGAATTTCAAAAACTATGAGCTAATATTATACTAACCTCCAAAAAAATCTAGCAACAATGTACCACTGTTCCAGAAATAAGAAGAAAAAAGCATTTACATGGATATCAGTAATTCCAAAAGCTCACAACGTTTTGTACTTTACCTATATTGGTGGGGGCAGTAAATTCATAAGCATATTGATAGAACTTCCTGGCTGCTGCTGGATTCATCTGGATCAGAGTGACACAGCGCTCACACCACACATCCTCGGGCTGCGTGGTGGGGAAGAAGGAGTTCAGCAGGAGGTTCACGATGCGCCGCGACACCGGCCGAGAATCGGCCTCGAGGCGAGACAGGAGATGCTCCATGGGACAGATATTCCAGAACTTGGTGAAGTGAGAAAATGATATTTAAAGGAATTAAATAAAAATAGAGGAAAAAAGCATCACCTTTATTAAGTGATTTCCATGTCAATAGCCTAAACAAATATAAGGAACATTAACCTAGAAAATATGAGCGTTTTTTATTTTTACACCAACGTGTACTGGAGGTCAAATTCTGCTGCAATAATGTTATTTTTGCTGTGCTGATGTTTTAAATCTCCTGGTATCTCTGACTCACTGATAAAATTGTGGTTCAAGCAATTCCAGCTCAATACACCTGTAATACTAATGCAATTCCATAGATACAGGGAAGAACTATTTACTCTACAAGGACATCACCATAAAATATAATTATTTGTCATTATGTGCCATGTTTCATATTCCCCTCACAGGACAAAGTAGGACCAAACTACTTACAAGTATTGTGTACAGCTTAAAAACCTGTATGGATCAACACTCTTTCCAAAACCATCCCAAACCCTACATTGAATGCATCCCATTCTTAGCAGAGCTCTAGTTTATTTGTCACACAGAAAGCAAAAGCTATGAATTTCAGAAAGGCTACAGAGCTGTTATGCCAGTGGTAACACTACATTTGTAATTTTTGTGAGAAGATTCTGAATTAATTATGCTGGACAATTTCAAATTAAAACAAAAAAAAAAACCAAAAAGAAAGTATTTTTCACTGCCAAAGAACCTATTTTACTCTTGAGTAGAAATATTTGAATCAGCTAATTACCCTGTGAATTCAAACTACAGATGTTCCTACTAGAACTATCAAAAAAAGTAAGTTTAAAGTGACCCCAACACTTAACAGAGACACACATTACAGTTTTTAAATCAATAGGAAGTTATTAAAAAACATATGACACTTACTAGGATTTTTTTTCATTATGTAAACCCAATCTTTCCTTCCTCTAAAAAAATCCTTGACACTGAGATTTATCTTTTTTTTCTGTTTTTAATGGCAGCAAACTCAGAATAATTCACAAACCAAGTGACCTCAGCCACTCCTTGTATGGCTTCCCCTCTACAACCTTCACCATTTTCACAGCCCTCCTCTGGATGCTTTCCAATAGTCTTATGTCTTTATTAGGCTTAGCAAGAGACAAAACCATTGCCAAATTAAAAAATAAAATTGAAATTAAGAAACTATTAACATTGAAGAGCTCAAAGATGCTACAATGCCTGTGGCTGAAAAGTATCATCCTAAATAAGAGCCCACAGCAGAACACAAAATACCTTAAAAATCAGCATAAAAAAGACACCGAAAGCCCAAAGGATGTGCCCACAAAATAGAAGCAGACATTATAAAAATAGGAGAATCAAAGCAAAAAAGCTACTGGGTTAAGGTGCTAGGCATTTAGAAGACTTGGGCAGCTGAGGGAAGTGTGGCTGTAACCCACTGCTCTTCCCTGCCCATCCACAGAGAGAATAAGGGCCCACAGAGCACTCAGGATACCACAAATATTAAGAGTATTACCAGTGCAAAGCAGGTTATTTCTTTCTTTGTTAGGAACACTGCAGCAGTCTCAAAATGCACTTTCTTTTTCAAAACAGATGCCTTGATTTATCCTACCTTAGCAGCCTTGGTAGCCTTCACTTTGAGCAGCATTTCCACAAAAGCCACTCGCACTTTCTCAGAATTGTCATGAAGACTGTGCTTGGTTGCAGGCAAGAGCTGTTCCAGGAGTGGGTGACTTAGTTTGTTGTCCAAAATTATCGGTAGGCACTAAAATAAAAAAACCAAATCCAGAAAGAGTAGAGCTGAAAAAATCTATAGCTAAAAATTGTTGAAGAGGATCATGACACTTCTCATATTAAATAAAGCAGGGGCAGACACTGTGCATGCTTATTTTTTCTTGCAATATTCTTTAGTAAAAACTGCTTTGATTACTTCAGATTTACAGTGAACTGTGTTCAATGAACTCACTTCAGCTGAATCAGCTTAAGACCTACACTAAGACCATGGTCTTGCCCTCTACCTGAGGGCACACCAGCTCTCTAAAATATGCTGATTTCAAATTAAAAATGTATTTCTTTTTCCCAATTCATTTTTAAATCAGCACTTTCTGCTTATCCAGGATAGCTCCCCCATGAAGCAGTAGTGGAGTAAGTGAGGATTAACAGGACGACGGCTTCAGTTTAAGGCTGACAGACACAAAATCTTCAAGTGAAAATGCTGCTTCAGCAGTTCATTTTTCTGTCCAAGCCATCAGTTATTTCTCACATGCCAGAAAGATGTAAATGAACTATTTCTAACATAGTGAGCAATGCATGGGAGGAGGCATCAGTAGACAAACTGTGGAATTATATCCACACACATAAAGTGGGATACAAAATCCTAATTGTGCATGTCTTTGGATGCATTACAGCCAGTGATGTAAGATCATCCTGGAACCTGCCTACATATATTTTCAAGTCTAAGCATCATTTCTAATAGCTAAAAAAAAATTATTGGATCCAAACTGGAATTGAAAAAGAACCAGAAAGCCAATCAGTTACTATTTGAAAAGATATTTGTGTTTTCCAAACACGTGGCTTTTATGAAATGTGCAAAACCTCCATATATTAGGAATTCTATTGCCTAAGACATTTTGAAGAACAAGTGATTTCCTTGATTTAAAGTGGCCCATACTAGAAACCTGTACATCAAGTAAAATAGAAAAATGACAACCGTGATAAAAAACATTTACTTTAAAAACAGAGCATCGAACGTCAGCAGATGCTACATCACATGCCAGCTCTCCAGTTATCTTTTTTAAAAGATCAGCAAGAATTGTTGGA
Organism: Phylloscopus collybita; assembly: GCA_027886175.1. Classification (NCBI taxonomy): domain Eukaryota; kingdom Metazoa; phylum Chordata; class Aves; order Passeriformes; family Phylloscopidae; genus Phylloscopus; species Phylloscopus collybita. Next base: position 8,263,045 of record JAJNNQ010000002.1, read on the forward strand.
GGAATCATCTCCCAGTACTTGGATGTGATCTGAGTAACTCCAAGTATCCCTGTAGAGCGGACAGCTGGATGAGGATCTTCTAAGAGACTCTAAAACAAACAGAAGAATAATACTGTGAGCATATGGATTATTGTGACTCTACTGCTGTTTGACCTGAGCCTATCATAAACAAAATGCATTCCATTACCTTTTAATCATTATGAAAACTGTCATACAATAAAGGAACTGTACTATCAATAGTCCCTCAAGGCATTTAATTATGCAGAAAACAAGAAAATTTAAAACCGAAGCAAAACAGAGATAACTATTGGCCAACTTTTTTCATTGGACTTTTGATTTTTTTTTTTTTAAATAAATCAAGTCTTGCATTTGTGACTTAACTAAGAATATTTGGACTTCTATTTATAAGAGTCTGCACTGGTCACTGTTCCTACAGAACAACATAAAAACTTTGAAATGCATTCAGTTATCTGATGTTTACTCAGGAATCCCCAAGCATTTTCTTAATGAAAATACTATGTCCATTCTCACCCATCTGGACTGGTAAGAGATTTTTAGGTCTCCACTTTATCTAATTTCAGAAGTATTTAGTTATACAGTAATGAACTTCCATTGAGTGCTTCCATAGTAACAGTGAAGCTCTCCCCCCCCAATCCTAGGTTAAGTAGGGATCCAGAATCATTACTCATGCATTTAATCTTTCAAAGGCATCTCTCATTCATAGATTAATGAATAAAAAGCCAAAATATTTCCTTTCTAGGGTTTAAAGTGGTGCACAGCATTTGCAGAAAACATACAATAGAAATTTAAAATATTCGTTGACTTTTGTATTTTCTGTGCCACAGACCTCTATTTCCCTACAATTATCCAGAAATTCCATAAATTTTGATTGCATCAACAATTTTTTTTGAGATAGCTAAGTTTCAATTTAACATTTTAGTTTCATTAAAACTTACAAAAAGTACTTCAAACTGTTTCTGAATTTCACTGTCCATCTCTTCAGAAGTAAAACTGGGATCACGAAGAGGAAAAACATCAACAAACAAAAATGCTGCATTTGCTCGAACTTCTGAGTTTCTGGCCTGTAACAATGAAGAAAAAAATAAAAAGATTTTTTTTCCATCCTTTTTTCCATTATATCCAAAGGTGTATCCTGTTAAATAGTGTCCCCCAAACATTTTAACAAGTGTTTTTCATTAAGCAGATGGAAGAAATGAATTTATAAATGGATGGAAGAACTTAAAGTCACATATGAGTTTTAATATTTTATCTTTCATATCTGCCCATTCAGTAAAACTTGAGTTATTGTTACAATCAGCTCTCAAAGCCTATCAGCTTCAATGACCCTGAGGAATCACAGTCAGAGCCCTTCTGCTTTCTGTAATGCTGAATAAATTAAAAGCAGTTGGGATTTCTCTTGGTGGCTGTAAAGCTCCTCTTCAGGACAGAAGACTCTTGAATTCAATCAGATTGGATTAATTAACTTGCTTGTCAAGAGACAGGTGATTTTATTGAAAAGCTCAAGTCTTATTTCTTCAAGAAAACAGTATTTAGTAACTACGTACCAGAAAGCTTGGAGAGTAACTTATCCAGCAAAAACATTCAGTTCTGCATCTCTGCAGAACATAACAACATAACATAACATATACCAAAACATATAACAATAAGTATTAGGATGGTGTTCTGAGCCACAGGCAGCTCATCAAAAATCTATGGGAAGCCTTACAACATTTTACCATATTTAACAATTTTCAGTGTACTCCACCATATATTTTACTGGTTGTAGAGCCACAAATGCAAAAAATGAAGAAGAAAAAGGTGCATATTTAAACATTCAGTGAAAGATAATTGATCCTGTGGACCCTTAAAGGACAGAAAAAAAAGAGAGCAGACAACGAAACCATAAAGAAATTCAAGGCATCTCAAGGAGAAAGCTGAAATCTAATCACCAAATTGTATTATATTTATCAAAAATAGCAGTGCAGTGATTAAGAGCCTCTGCTGACTTTGCTTGGAAAGAAGAGAGAAGGATGAATTTTGTCCAGATTTTGGGTCCAATTAAAAAAATAAAATCTCTCAATATAACAAGCAAAGTAGGCCTAATTTTAACAGCAAGATGAAACAGTTCAGGGAGATTCTTGACTATTCTAATCATCCAATTTTCTTCTTCCCTTGTCATAAAGCACATTGAGATCAAAGGCAGGGAAAAGAAGCATGGCAATAACCATGTAATATTTAGACTTAAATAAACTAATGACAAATAAAACCAGAAAAACACAATAGAAAGAAGTAACAATTATTTCATTTACAATCTGTTTCAGATTTCTTTTCTTGACTAATCCTGATATGGTGGAGTAGAACAATAACATTTCAAATTCTTCAAATCAACAAAATTACTAGGAATTCTAAATGGAATACTACAAAAGCAAATAAAGCACATACATGCATTCTTTAGTTAGTGACTCGTGTTTTCCTTTATTTATTATGAAAAATGCAAACAGTTTAAAGGTGAAAAGATCATAATTCTTAATTCCATCCTAAAAAGTTGTACAAAATCCTTTAACTCTGAGCTTGTCTATATTTAAGAATTAACACATAACAAGATAATATGTGAATTCAGGGTGAAATAGCTCTTCTGCACTAAGATTGCATGTGAAAATTAATTCAAATGTGTTTTTGTGCAATAACCTAGACCTTGTCTACCACAGCTATTCCAGAAAGCTGATTTCCATAAACTTTTAAATTGCATTACACTGAATTCCATCAAGCTCACTTTTAATTCTGAACTGAGCACCCACAGTTCAAATTCCTGCCTTTAATTAACTGGAATTTATCCCAAATGTATTTGCATATTCAGGCTCAATACAATGTCTTCACTGAGGTAGAACCTAAGACTTTAAATTCATGGCCTGTTTTAATCCACACTTTTTCCATGCCAGAGCCAGCAGTTACTTAAATGACTAATATTTCTTTACCATTATCCTTGTACTATCCTGAGGAACTTTTACAACCTTTTGAAACAATATTTTAATTTTTTCTTCAGTTAATTTTCATAGCTTCCTTTTAAATTTAATCTGGTCTTACAGGTTCTGAAATTCATTTCCAATTATTTAAAACACTGCTTCCCCATGACATGTTAGTTTAAATGCATACTATGTTAAAAAAATTTAAAAAGACAACCAAACACTTAAAAGGAGTCACTTCCTTCAACAGCTTGAATTCCTGGAGGAGTGGTTCTTGACTTTTTCAGCTTGATAAGAAATAGCTTAATCACTACTTACCTCGCACTAAATATCCATATGTTTTATATTCATGTATCTTATACTAACAATCAATCACTGCATATCTCTTTTATGCTTGCATGACACTTGCTTTTCATAATAAGAACATGAAAAAATGAAGAAGTTACATATGGGCTTATATTATAAAAACTTAAAAGTTGCATAAAAGGCTTATAAAAGATGTGCTGGTAAAAGCCCCAACAGAAGCTCGTGCAATCCAAGTACATGCAAAACAAGCAGTTGAAGAAAAAACAGAGAACTGCATTGCAAATGTGCATTCTCAGTTCAAAGATTTCAGAGATGAAATCAAGTAGTTTCAGCATCAACAGTTCTGGAATTCACTGTATTATTACAACTCTAGTATTTTTGCTTTCTGCAAGAAGGAGGAGTAAACAGACCTTGTGCGTCCTTTCTGTTTCATAATCAGTGTTCTAGAAAAGAATTTTTTCTTCACTATATTAAATGAGGGATTTAGCTAAAATAGGAGCATCAAACTGGTTATCTAAAATTAAACTGACATTTCAAGCTTTGGAGTAGAATCCATAACAGTAAGAACAGTTATTAGCTTCCCTTCTTAGTTCTGGTACCTTAAACTCCTGGTGATTCTGAGTCACAGCAACAATACAAAATGCCAAATACTTCATGCAGTACTACATGGTTTGTTCTAGCAATGGAACCATTAGTGATGTGAAAATTATGAATAGCAGCTGTTAAAAATTTCAACCACTTCTGGAATCAGGAATTCTCCTGCTGTCTTGCTGCAAATCCATCATTAACCCTTTCTGCCCACATGACACACCTTCTGTTACATTTCTCCAAATAAATGGATGCAGATTTCATTAGGTTTGACAGAATCTTCCTCCAAAAAGCAGTCTAGTCTCACATTTGAGTCCCGGGCTTTGGAAAGTGACTACAGCCCTCCACTGACAGGCAGCAACTCCCTTAAGAATGGAACAGTGTATTTTGTTAACTTACCAAAAATCAGTTAAAACCCCTATTCTTTTTAGAGACAGAAATGTAGAAATTAAAGGAAGCCATGCTTTGTAGCTATCATTCTCTGGCACGAGGACATAAATGGTTCATCCAGAAGGTTCCTTGTTCATATCAATTCTAAAAGGATGGGATCCAACCTTTAATGTAAGACCAAACAAGACACTGGGCTAGCAATGACTCTGTTCATATTCCCACCTCTACCACAGGGCTCTGTTGAAACCAAACAGCTCTCAACTCCTTCCTGTAACTCCTTTTAATTCATAAAAGCCATTCTAAACAACTTTTGAAGTTCATAGTAAATACTTTCAACTCTGAGAATTTCAAATACCTTTCTCATGTCTAGAGAAGATGCTTATAACCAATAGGTAAATGAAATTCTCAGTGTTTACCAGAAATTAACTTGGCTGTATGTGTACAATCTCAGAAACAGGGATTTCATAACTTCAGACAAAATAAAAGCTGTCACCAAAGAAGGAAGCTTGGCTCCTCTTAATCACAAAGTGTAACAAAGTAGACAAACTGCAGTGGGTCCCCTTTAGCCCACGCATGCAATCCACAGAAGGATATACATAAAAGAACTACAATTAAGAAATTTCATTCTGAGTGCACATCCATACTATGAATGTCTGTCCATACAATCCAACTAGAATTAAAGGCTGGTAATTAATTAACAGATGAGACTAAACCATCCTCTGAACATTTCTGGCTTTTATCAAGAAAACACTGATAATTCCCTAGAGATCTTAGAAAAGATAGTACAAGATTACACAGAATTTTCAGACTGAGAAGATAAGAATACCAACTGCAATCCTCAAAAGCACTCTAAGTACCTGTAAATAAAAGTGAATTTTACAAGTGAATTGTATTAGCAAATCATAATATTATTGTGCATGCTATGCTGAATTACAACTTGCAAAGTTACTCAGCTGCATCTGTGATGTTAAACACTCATTATGGTTTTCGTGGCCATTTCATTTTAAAAGCAAATAATAAAAACGGAAGATGTGGAAGGGACCCAAAATTTCATAGCTGGGGAAAGACAGCTGTTATTTTCTGCAAAGGATAATTACCTTCAGTGCTCTCCAGAGGATAGGCTGATACAATCTATAAAGCATTTCTTCAACTCCTTGACGAACTTTACTTTGTTTATGAAAATAACTCAGCATCTAAGAAAAAAACAAATAAAACAGGCCCCAAAGCCATTTTAACATTCTACAGTCAGGAATTGGTAAGGCGTTGTCCTATTTCATAATTATGTAAAACCAGAGTTTTCCTAGTATGGAAATGATAAAACTAAACACATTAATTGACACTATATCTTATTAGGAAGTCTCAAAAATAGTAAAATTAAAACAATCTAATAAATATAATTTTATAAACTTACAGAATCAGTAAGTTTATATAAAGATTTACAACTAAGAAAAAAAACATGACTAGAGAATTTCACAGCAACATCTCATTTTTGTTACTGAAAAAATATTTTTTAAGTGGCAGAAATACTTTGAAACCATGGAATTATGAGCTACAGATAAATAAGCCTTTTCTCTGATAAGAACAGAGGAACTTATCTGGTAAGTGGAGTTATCCAAATACACATGTACAAACCTAATACATTTTTTATGCATTGATGAAAAGCAAGTATCGGCACTCCTCGGAACTCAAAACTGTGCTTCATTAGCTAAAAATCCTGTTATTTTTGTATCTGAATTATGAAGAAAAGAAAGAGAAAGTGGAACAGAAAATGAGAAAGGACATCATGTAACTTGATATGAAAAATTCCTCCACTTGAAACACAGAGCAGTTTGAGCTGTGTTCTAAGGTTGGTAATTAATCAGAAAGGGAGACAAGATCATCCTCTGAACATTTCTGGCCTTGATCAATACAGCACTGATAATTCCCTGAAGATCTTGGGAAACAGAATACATGAAATTTGAAAAGAAGCTGACCCTCTAGTGGTCAGTTCAAATTTATTCCAAGACCTTCTCCACTTGCAGCCCAAAGACATATTTATTCACTGCTCTCTTTTAAGATCATAAACTTTGGAGTCGGAAAAACATGAAATGCCCTGTTCCATCGATCAGGAGTCACAGGACAAGGAAATCCTATAGTTATGAGAAAATACAGAACAAAGTCCCTAAAAAAACAATTCCAAAAAATCCAAACCAAAACAAACAAAAAACCCACTACAGTATTGTACACTGGCATATCAAGCTGTATATTGCACACAGTATAGACTCTCGAGTCTGGGTACATGGGGGAAAGCATGGGAGGGGATGGGGCATTAATCAAATAAATGATTGTCTTAAAAAGCCTTGAGCACTTCTCATTCTGCTTCAAATGTTCTGCTCATGACTAAATGCCACAGACAGACAACAAGAATCAAAGCTCGTCACTAGAAACATATATAAATCTCATAACAATAAATAAATCTCCTAATAATAATCATATAATAAAAAGAGAAAAGCCAAGTTTCATTTCAGACCCATCTACCAAGTTTGCCTCAAGAGGATTATGACTTTTCATCCCCCTGATCATCTATGGAAAGGTAATTCTATAAGTAAAGAAAGCTTGGACAACAGACAGCAAAAACTATTTCTGGCACTCTGGAAAATCCCCTTCTAGTTCTACTTTTGAGCAGCAAAGACAAATCTGGTGCAGAACTATAAGCAGGCTCCTCCTAAGATTTGTTCTAACACTGTTTTGCAGAATATGCTGTTTTTTAAATAGTTGTGGTGGGTTGGCCCTAGTCACCAGCTGAACACCCACAGCCATTCACACGACTCCCTGCTCAGTGGGCAAAAAGAACTGGAAAAGAAAAGCAAGTTCATGGGTCAAGATAAGGACAGTTTAATAAATGAAGCAAAGAGGACCAAAAAAAAAAAACCCCAAAGGAGTGATCCAAATGCAACCACTCACCACCTGCCACAAACAGACCAATACTCAGGCAGGCTCCCAGCAGTGGCTGCCTCCCCAAAACTCACTTTCCCTCAGTTTGCTGAGGGAATGATGGCTGCACGGCATGCAATATCCTTCTGGTCAATCTGGGTCAGCTGTCTCAGCTGTGACCTCCCAACTTCTTGCTCATGCCCAGCCCACTCCTAAGGGAAAATGTGGGGAGGAGAAAGCCTTAAGACCACACAGGCACAGCTCAGCAGCAGCCAGAACATTGCTGTGCCACCAGCACATCCCAAACACAGCCCCATACAGGCTGCTGTGAAGAAAAGTATTTCCATTCCAGCCACACCTGGTATGGCATTTTAGTATGAAATGGAAATTTTCCACTTTATAGCAACTGGTCTCATTTTGATGCTAACTAGTTCATGTCATGCTCTCCTGGAACCTACCTCTCTGACTTTAGAATGAACGGGAGAACTTCTGGGAAGATGAATTCCATGATGCATGAAATCCTGAATGCAGTTATATTCAAGTACCTACAGTAAAAACACACACATGCTCCTGTTAACAGAATAAAACACTAAAAAAGACTTGTAGATGTGCAGCAACTATATATGTCCCTAAAACAAGCAAGGGAAAATATTATCTGCTATTGTTTCTTACTTGGCTTCTGCCTGGCCCAAATTTTTGCATGCTGAGGACCTCAGTCTGCCTCAACTGATTTTCAAAATTTTAGATTATACAATTAATCCAATAGTCAGAAACAAAAAGCAGGGTAAATAAGAATATTTTGGTATCTGGAATTTTGCTCTAGCATTGTTGTGATCTGTCATTATGCCTTTAATCATTTCCATGGAAATCCACAAAAACTAGATAAATACTTGAGCTATCAACTATACAGACTTACACATACTGAATAAAAGCTTCAATAATTCAACTAACAGGTCAGTGTATGAAAAACATTGTGTATATGCATATTTGTGTGAACCAATACTTCAGCAGCAAAATCGAAGGTGTTTAACTGCAGCCAAGCTGATCTTAGTGGGAAAACATTCAAAGCATGGCATATAGCTACTCCTTGACAATGCTGAAGCGGCCCTCTCCTTAGGGAAATAATTCTTTAAGACTTGTTAAAGGAACCTCTCTGAGGTACAAAGTCATGACTCTTTCCCACTGTGAAATTCAAAACTATCCAAATGAAATTTCAAGCATAGTGTTACCTCTATGAATTCTCCTGACACCTTCTTCCAGGCCCTGAAGTAAACTTCTGCAATGTATTCCATCAAGGATCTGTATTAACATATAGGAAAGACTGTCAGGAAAGCATACTAACCATATCTATGTACAATTCATAAAGGTGAAGCATGAAGTTTTGTGTAAGAACCAATATTGTTCTTAATTCTGTGCATCAAATTGGTTTTTAGAAGAAGAAATTCTCTTTTTCAAATCTACACCCATAAGTACCAAGTTAACTCTTAATTAATGAACCCAAGCCCTATTACATGATACTTGAAGTATCTTTTATGGTGGGAGAGTCGAAACATTCGCAGGGATACTTTACCATTTACGTCATGAAGAATGCCTTAAATTCTTTATAGAGATGTACAGGATACATTATTCTACCTGAAAGCATTAGAAAGCCTCTGGTTTTAACACACAGCATTACTTCTGCATTATTTCACTGAATAATCAAAGAAAGAAAACTCCATATTTTTCATCCATCAGCCAAGTTCTCAGGCTATGATTTATCCCACAAGTCACTTCTTATTAGAATGTCTTATATAGAAACCTAGCAAATTAAATTAGAGATTGCTTGTAGGAAAAAATAGAAACACTCTACAAAAGGAGAGATGGACCTGCAACCCTCACATTAGCAGTGCAAATAATGCAATCCAATTTCTATCAAAGTCATTTGCTTTAGCTAATGGCAAATAAACATTCACTACTCTTATAACTGTACACCCAGGCACATCAGAGCTACTGTTAAATGAAGTTGCTGAAACAATATAGCAGTTATACTCAGAAGATTTGTGGGTTTCTGTGTACTGATATATTTTTTCAATACACTAGATATTTTTAGAGTGAGACAAACAAGATTTTAGTCAAGCTTTTACTAATTAAGTACTCTAACTGGGGGTGCATACCTTGGAAAGAACTGTAATTGGTTTTTAACAGTTCCATGTATCATTTTAATGAAGTTAACATTCCAGCTGAACAAAAAACTCAAGAGTCTTCTTCCCTGTGGGGAGGGGAAAAGAGGAAAAAACAAAGCTCTGAAGGATACTCACTTTAAGAGCTACCTCAAAAATCAGTAAATACAAAGGAAATTACATCTTTAATTTTAAAACGCATAGGTGAAATGGAAAAAACTATTTAAGATTCTTAATTATTAAACAGAATTCAAGCAGTACTTTTATTCATACTGTAGAAAGAAAACACAGAAAAAATGAACACATGGATCATGTATCTGCCTCCACTCTTTCAATGCCCTTTCTGTTTTGGTGTGCCTTCAAGCAGCATTCCAGAATGATAAGACCGTGCAATCAGCACCCTCAAGGCCGGATCACCGAGCTCTGCCAAGGGCAGTATCATCCCAGGATGGCACTGGAATGATGGTGAAGGCATAAATAAAAGACCACAACAACTCCACCAGCACTGGACACAGAAGCATTTTTAACAAAGCCACAGAGAACAGCTGGGCCACTGGGGAAATTGAATGTTCTGATCAGCAAGGACAATTCCTTTCCTCTTGCCACATGAAATGTAGTATTGCAAACCTCCTGGAGCTGCTTTCATTCACGAAAACAGAAACTGTTTTTCCCAAATTAGTTTTCTTCCATTTTAACAAGTCAGGAACAATGATGACAAATTTGATGAGCAATAGAATTTTGCAATAAAAGCCAATGAAGGCTGTGGATGAAGGAAATAAGCCAATACTCTTCCAGAATCACCAAGATCTGCCCAAGGAATTGGAGCCTTGTACAGGCAGCCTCATTCTGACTTAGCTTACAGATGAAGGTAAGACCCAAAAATGTTTGATCACACATAAGGGTGAGTCAGCCATTTGTAAGGGTCCTTCTGTATGTCAGCTTCCTAGTCAAAAATAAATTAGGAATATTAATAAAGGAAGTGCAATAGTAGAGAGCACATTGGCAGAAGTGCAAAAGGGTCACTGAAGAAACAGCAGAGGTTCAGAGGCACTTCCATTGAGAGCTGGACCAAGAGTTGTGTTCACACCTAAGATCAAACACAGAAAACAGAATGCCAGTCACACTTGGACTTGGAGTGGCACAGAGCCGGGGAGGGAGACGGAAGCACATAGTCAAAAACTGCCCTGTAGTGCAACTGATAGGTGAAATGCCTTTGAGTGAAGATGTAACTCAGAAGCTCACAAAAATCAAGACCTAAAGGCTAAATACAATATCAAGATTCTTGTCTACAGGTCTGATGGAATCCTTCCTGTTGTCAATGAGAAGTTGTCTCTATCTCCAACTTTGGTGGCCTAATATAAATGTAGAGGAGTTCCACTTGGCAGGTCACATATCAACATCCCTGACAAAACAAAAAGTCAGGGAGTTTTGACCTACAGTTCTTTCCTCAACAAGGCAAGGATGAGGGCAAACTCAAACTCATCTTCTACAACCCCAGCATCAAGACAGATGATAAAAAGCCAAAAAACAGCTTTCAACCAATCACTTTTAGCCTTAGGTTTCAAAAGACTGAGCCTGCTCCTGAAAATGATGATGTCTCTAACTTAATCTGCTGCTTGTGATTAATGGGTCTGAAGTAATTATTGGTATCAACAGTCTCATTATTGTGAGAGGTGCCCTGGTGATTGGCGAATAAGACTCTGAACTTGTCACCTTTGGGATTAATGCAGTATCAGGGTGTTGTTGGGTGTCTTGTACTGCTGCGCTTGTGGACACAGAGCACCTGACTGTTCTATACACACAGAGAAGGTCAGCAAGGAAAGAGTACAACAGAACCACCTCTAAAACACAATAACATCCTCTGCAGCTGTTTGACTGGAAGCCCCATCTGAACAAGAATGTTTTCATAAATCACAGAGATATAAATTCAGAGGATCACTCCACTAATGCAGCCCAATAATAAGCTTCTCAGAAATATTACTCTGTGCTGAATAGCACAGCCTGGGAAGGCAGAAACACTGAACTCCCTGATCTTGCAATGAGGTATAAATGTGCAGTTCTCTATCGGTTTAATCTGATTTAGAACTGATACACTGCATTCCTGACCCTTGCCTTCCTTCAGTCTTGCATATGATGAACCATTCCAGACAGTTAATCTGATTGAAAAATAATCTTACTAGGAGAAAACAGCTACCTTCTTCAATCAACTCATGACATTGCTGCTTGAACATTACACTGTGGAAAGGAAAAGAGGAATGCTAGCCCATGGCAACACAGGATCATTGCAACCTGGAATCATAGCAGCCTAAGCTGCTATGGTGCTGCGCTCTGGGATATGTACTCAAAAAAAACCCCTAGGATTACTTTTCTTAGGAACTGTAGGACAAGTCTGCAGACATTAAAGGGAGTATTAGGCCTGATATACAGAAGCTCAGTTTCATCTCAAAGCAATTCATACATCATGTTGATATTTGGTATTACCATGAGCATTTTAGAAGCAATAAAGGATGCAAAAAAAAGGTCCAGCAGAGATATACTGGGGGAGTGTTGGTTGGTTTCTTGTTGCTACAAAAAATCTATCATTAGTGAAATGAGCCAGAAAGGGAAATTAGAGAACACACATGAGGAGTGTTATCACTGCAACTGAAGTCCCACAGCACACAAAAGGACTTGCAACTGAAGTGCAACGGCTTCATAGCAACAGGAAAATGCTTTGAACATTTCGAATCTCCTGTCTGCAGAGCTAGGAAAATCCAAGTTGGCTACCATTCTGGATAGGTACTGGAAGTTAAGTTCATATAGTGAAGTTGGATTTCTGCTCAGAAACTGAGAAATGTGAATTTGGATGTTTAAGCCCCTGAAATGTTATTTGTCTGAAGAGTGATTCATGTGATCAGCTGTTTAGTTACTGTTTTATGGAGCTGAATTGTTCTGTTGACTCTGCTGACTAGGGTTAATACGGCACACCCTAAACACAGAGCAATTTTACATGTCCAGATGGTTTTCCAGAAGGCACAAACCTCTGGCAGTGTCATATGTGCCAGCCCCACATGGATGTCTGAGGCAACTCAGGTCATTTAATGTAGCAGGGGTTGTTCACTTCAGCAATCAAATCCTTCCCAGGACCTGTACTGATTATGTTCCTGCACAGATGTCTAAATTTATTTCAGACAATTTAACTGAACCCTGTCCTGGGATCTTTCCAGAATGGGTTATGGTACTCCTTTTATTTTGAACTGTTATCCTCCAGGATGTAAAATGACTTGTGTATTGGGCTGGCATGGCAAGGTTTTGGTAGTGGAGGCCTGCAGAGCTGATTTCTGTGAGAAGCTGCCAGAAGCTTTCCCTGTGTCCATGGAGCCAATGCCAGCGGGCTCCAAGGCAGACCCACCACTGGCCAAGGCTGAGCCCTTAGCCTACAGCTGGAGCTGCTGCTTTCAGTCAATCCTTCCAGGCAGAAAGTGAAGAATCCACAATTAGGACTCAAACCACTAATGATCAGATGTCAGAGCAGAGAGTGCAGTAAGCTGCTCTCTGTATCTACTGAGAAAGAGACAGGCCTATGAAAATGCAGACATGACAAAATGTCAAGAATCAGAAATCCCTGGGAGAGCAAAGAGACAAACCTTGGGCAGAGAGGCGAATGTGCAAAGTGTGGCCAAATCTGCACGTTCTTGTGGAGCAAAGTGGATGAGTTTTAATATGCCAGGAAAAATATTCATTACCAAGTCTGATACTGCTGCTTTTTTCCCCTCATATTAAAAAAAAAAAAACCAAACACAACAAAAACACAACTTTTATACTGAAGGCTGTTTCACTCAAAGATTCAAGGTGCAAGCTTCTTTTAGAAAAGCTGTGTAGTAATTAACACGTTATACTAGAAGTTTCACATAATGTGGAAGAAAAAAAGAACTACAAGAATTTGCTTCTAAAGTCCAGATAGCAGTCTTATTTTACATATATAATTACCAATTATTTACTCTTCCTATATGAAGATGAAATACTAAAATAATACATATTCAAATATAACAGAAGAAAAAAACATATAGAATCAAATATAGTTAATGCATTTTACATACTGTGACAAAGAACACACACAAGTACACACTTTTTCCAGATGACAAAAAATGGCTTAAAATGAAATACACCAAGGACACAAAATTAATTGTAAACTTTGTCAATAAAGTCTTACTTGTCTTTCTTCTGTCCACCCACATTTTTCTCTTTTTCCATTCCCACCTCTCATACTACCTTAGTACATCATTTTAGTCAAAACTAAGATACCTTAAAATATGATATGTAAGAAACAAAAACCCCACCAACTTTATGGCAGGTATCCAACCCCTGCTCTGTCAAACCCTTCACCTAACTCCTTCAATATCTGTAAAATGCCTTATACTGCCACAATCACACTGCAATCTCAGGGCTCATTTTATGACAGAAGTTCATATAATCCACAGGAAAAGGAATATATCTATTGCACACATGCAGGGAGGAGTTAGAACTTCAGAGATAAAATCAGGGCGTCTGGTCACCTGACCAGAAAAAAGGCTTGGACACCACTATGCTGGTGCACAGGCACAATCCAAAAACAACAAAACAGCAACTGTTCACTGAAAGAAATGTATGTAGTTAAATAAAGTAATTCTGATTTTTCTGTGAAGTTGGGTTCTTTTTATGCTACTTTTAGGACAGAATATGGCAACACAATCTTCTATATGGAGTCATTTAGAAGGAAAATTATTTTGCTACAGTTACTTGTTTTCAATAAAAGAAAAACTGCTATAAAAGAAAAGAATTACAACCAGGGAATGATTTTAAGTATCGAGGGAAATGCACTGGAAGGAAAGCACTTGATTCTTATTGCCTCAGGATAAAAGAAGTGGACTGAAGATTTAGACATAAACTTTCACCCTTAAGTCTGGAATAGGAACAAGTTTTCCAAATGAAACAGAGAATCATTTCTAGCTTGGAGTCAGAGCTGATTTGTCTCATGTTGCTACCTTCTGTACAGTAAAAAAAGACAAACTGCAAAACTATTAAAAGCAACCAAAGCTCACTGCCACAAAACCACAGTAGGATAACAGTTGGCTTACCTCTTCTTTCTTAATGTGTTTTACACTCATAAAACACTGAAGCAGTAAGTCCTTGACTTCATTACTCTCATCAGAATCGTAATCAAAACAAAGTAATGTCTGATGTAGATTCCATACACGAACTAGATCTGCACCCTGACAGGAAAAAAGAAGCCCACATTAGAGTGGAGTAGGCATGGCTTTGATGCAAAGCAGCATTGAAAGGATTTTAAATAATGAACTTGAAATGCGTTGTTACAGATTTTGAAATTACGAACATTCATTTCATCACATTACTGGGAAAAAATACACATAACTGCAGAAATTCTGACTTCCAACAAATGAAGACATGCTCAAGTACAGAAAAAAAGTTGCCATTGCATGCAAAAGGTGTTAAAACCACATCATTCCACTTCCAAACTTTACAGAATACACGCAGTTAACAGGGAAAAATAGAGGAAAGAAATAAAGATACATCTCTTGGGTTAGTGCAAAAAACATGTATCACAATACCCCCAAGTAACACACACATTTTGAAAAATGAAAGAAAAGTTATTTGTAGAAAGATAAAGAGAAGATGAAGCTTCCCACAAAAGCTGTCTCTATGCTTAGCTGAACACAGTACTTAAAATCTGAGTTGACAAAAAGGGTTAATGCAATAAAAACCTTGGTCATTGTACTCAACAAAAGACTGAAAAGATGAAAAGGAATGCAAAAAAAAAAAAAATCCAGTTCACTTGTGAAACTGATGCCAAAAATCTTTAAAATCTGTTTTAGAGAAGGCAGTGTTTTATTGGAAGGATTATCTTTCTTGAACTATTAAATGATAACCTGAAAGTCAGTAGAGCCTCAGCATACCGTAGCAGCTTTATTCAAGCTTTTTCTCAGCAGAATGACAAACAGAGTCTTCCCCAGCTGCTCCTTCCCTTCCAGTCCCTTCTCCCACCACATCTGACACACATGCTGGATAGCATCCTTCAGGATATTTTCAGATGCAGGTAATGCAGGAAGAACACCTACAAGAGTAATGAAATAAGTAAGTACTGCAAAGAACCAAGTCATTCCTGTAAAATGTCTGTTAGCACAGTGACTACACCTCACAGTGTCAGCTAGCTCCTGACACATTTATACACCTTCATGGCTTATGCTCACTGCAGTATTTAGGCAACTCTAAGGTTTGGCCCAAGTTTTTGGCTCCGTAACAACAGAATATTGAGTTTCCCTTAAAAGTAATACAAGTCACAGGATAATCAGTTACCTTCCACTGGGTGAACAGCTGGGAAAAAGAAAACTATTTACATTCCAACTTCTAAATTGTGCAGCTGGTTTTTAGGTAAACACTCCCTTAATTTTGCCTCATAAATATGAACTAAAACCAGTACCAACTTTTCTCCTGTGAATTCTGTTTCCTAGGCCAGCTGGACTTCAGTCATATCAAAGAGCCTCTGTAAAAAGCTGCATTCTGTACAGAGAAGTACTCACCGTTCAGTATAAAAGCGCATTCTACAAGAGCTTTGTAGTTCACATTTTCATCCACTGCAGGTATGGAAGCAGTAACCACAGTTGCAACTCCTTGAATCACTGCTGCAGTTTGTTTCTGAAAGAAGGCAATGCTGAAGAAACACCTCTGCAGTTTGTTTTGGACTCAGAAAATAATTCAAACAAGAAATAAACCTTAGCAACAAAGAGCAAATCTGAATTGTTACTATGCTTCCATTTTGAAGAAGGAGCATACTGGCACCCAAATCCTACCAAGTAAGAGGCAAAAGAGTAGATTTTTAAAGTACATCTTTTCAAAAAGTTTGAAAAAGGTTTTGCTTCAGCTAGCAGATAACCTTGTGACTGTACATGTGCATCCATTCCTGCACTAAAGTCCTCATCTGCAACAAACCCACTCAAACACACATCCATTTCAGAGCTGAAAAGCCCCTAGCAGGGTCTTGTGTAACTCAGAGATGCCTACATCTTATGACTTTCACTCCAAGTGTGTGATTCTACAGGCCTCTGAACGGATAACTGATTTCTCTACAAGCCTCTAGGTTTCTCTATTGATTTCCCCACTGCATTTCTCTTCTTCCCCCCAAATTAAATAACCTTTTCCCCCAGTATTCTCAAGGCTTCATAGACTACAGCACAGGAGGCAGTATGTAAGGGTCTGAGTCAGAAAATTCTTTATATTCCAAATTTGTGGGAGGAGCAGTCAAATCTAGATTTCATGATCTTCATTAAATAAAATGACATCACAAATCAAGTAGTGAATTTCTTATACTATATGCCAGCTACTTAACATCTGCAACATTAACATTTGTTTACTGAAATAAGACATAGAAAAAGTCAATTCAACTCTACTGAGAAAACTGTCACATCTTTCTTATTAAAAATTATCAGCAGATATAGTCTTTTACAGTACAGAACAATCAAAAGTTCACCTTAACCCAAGCATAATTTTAAAAAAATGGGCAGGAAGATGATATTTGGAACTGATCTTATTTGATAACCGCTGCATGTTTTCAGATATTACGGAAATATTCCATTTTAGTTCCCAAAAAACAGAACAGTCATCATATTTTCATTTTACAAGATTCTTACCATTTCTGGAACTATCTCAACTTCCATGTCATCATCACTTTTATCCCCTTCAGGCCTGTACCATGTTTCCACAGGATTCTCCATCAAGCTGTCTGTCAGTAGCTGTGTCAGTCTCTGCCATAGCACTTCTTTTTGCTTTCTTGGCAATTCTTGAAGTAGCTCATTCAAGTCAAAATGATCAGATGTATTTTTCTATAAATGGTCAGAAGATAGCACACAATCCCACATCAGTGAAGTGCCTTATACTTCATCATCATATTTTCTACATTTAATGTGGGTTTCTCCATTAATGATTAATTTATACTCCTCTGCAATTATAGAGATAAAATACTTTCTAGAAGTTATCTTTTTTAAAAATAGCATAAGGAATTCCTGCTAGTTAACTCTTTATCATAAGGCAAAAGCGCTGTTTTTAAGACAAAAGCCTTTAGCCCTTGATAGCAATGAAGACAATTCCATACCCATAGCTAAGAAGCTCAAAACTACACAGAATTTAAATCCCAGATTGTATCTTTGCTCTCTTAAATATCCATTGATGATGCCTGTTGACAGAAAATCCTTAGGCAAGGATTGGAAAGGCAGCAGTCAGTAGAGCCATAGGAATGGCACTGATTTGGGATATGATCTGCACACATCAGGGCTCTGCACACTGCACTGTTCTAAAGCCCCACATCAAATTCAGCTCCTGAGCCTGCTGACCCCACACCTCCCGCTGAAGCCCTGCTGACAGGGAAGCCACCATCAGTCTCCAGCACAGACTGCACCACGAGGTCGATCTGAACTATTTCCTAGTAAGAACCTGACTAGAAGAAGAGACACAAGGGGTCTGTTAGAATCAAAGAAGGCTAGGCAACCTGCTAGGAAAGGGAATATGCAGAGAAGATGAGAAGGAAAACTAGGCACAACCAAGAGAAAGAACAGATAATTTCTGAGATGTAATTTGCTGTACTGAAGTGAAGGTTTACTGGATCAAAAACACTTCAGTGGTAAGAGGGAGAATATCCATGATCTTGAAATAAATATATATTTTAGTTAGCAGATATACTGCAAGGCATCAAAAAGAAAAAGTCAAAGTTAAAAACGGAAAAGAATGAAAGAAGCAGCAGTAAGCATTAGAAAGTTCCCAGAAGGGTATGAGAAGAAAGATCCTATTACATATTTATAAGAGAATTTCTGTTCTATTTTACAACTGAAAACAAATATAATAAACTAAAGGCCACCCAGGGAATTCTGCAGCCCTGTGCTTCAAACAAACCCAAAAGACAGGATATTAAGACTGTACTGTTTTGAACAGAAAGAATGAATTCATAATAAGACCACAGCTTTTGGATTTTTCTTTGGGATGATATGAAATAGAATTATTCCAAAATCTATGAGGGGAAAGGATGACAGTGAATGATAATCGTATCTGTGATTCCTATTTCTCTTTCTAAGAAATTACATATTTTCTTGAACTGGAAGAGGATTTAATGGAAAAAATTAACAGCAGCTGTTGAAGATCTCAATGAACAATACGACATTTTTAAAATATTACAAAGGAAAAAAATGAAAAGCCCACGAGAAACCCTGAAGGAAAATTAGCAAAGACCTGGAATTTTAGAAGACACAGATGAATCTAAACATTGAGAGGTGTGGAAAAGAAAAAATTCAAGGGGGAAATAAAAGGAGGGTTGGGGTGTGTGTAGAAAATAGACACTGAAAGTAGCAGTGATGCTAAAACCAGAACTTTCAAGAGAGTTTAGAAGGCAAATTCTAAAGCTAGAGCACCAACTGAGTAGCAATTAAAATATAAAAACTAAGGAAAGCAGTGAAGCTTTAATGATGATTTATTTAACAGCCTCCTCCAGAAAAACAGTCAAGAATTTTTCAAGGGAGATCCAAAAAGGAGGATCCTCACATTAAGACAAGACAGGGTTACACACCCTCCATCGCTGAAGGTTGCAAAAGGAAATTAATAAAATAACTCGAGTCTCTTGGACAGTCAAAAAGTCCTGTGGATATTTCATTCCCTTATGCTACAGAGGCATGAAGACAATTTTAATCAATATAGTCATTGTAGCTGGTGACATAAAGCTTCCAGAGATACTGGCAACAGCTGAAAACTGTTGCAAGAGAACTCCTGTGAATTGTGATGAAAAATAAAAGGATGAAAAGAAACCAAACATTTTTAATCCAAATAGCCCACGGCACATTAAAATAAATTACTGAATGCAGATGACAGAATCAACACAACCAAATCCACTGAAAAGGAAACACTGCAAGTGAAAACTAAAGTGAATAGTTTTTTTTGTTAAAGTGTTTAGATTTAGGGAGAAATGGGAAGGAGACTTTAAGCAGAGGCAATCTGGTAATAAAGTTGTCATCTATAACTACATACAGGCACACAAATGAAAGAAATAGCAAATTTTTTGGGGAAAGATTCAAGGATGTTTGGGAGACAAACTGTAAGCTTATTAAACAGAACATGACTGTGGGTTTAATATATTTGCTACATTAAATCAGTTCATGCCTCTGTGCAAACAGAAGTCAACTGATCCACTTGATCCTGACACAGGTACTACTAGGAAAATACTCATTAGAAAGCTTAAGAAATTAACTTAACAATACCATTTATGGCAGCAAGCAAAAGATGGTTACAAGAAGTCAGGTGTATCTTAACACCAGACAGATTGAAGCTGAGTGGAAAACACCTCAATGCAAATGATTATTTCTCATTATTATGCAATGTATACAGAATGTGAGAATGAGCTTTCAATAGTAGATTTCTGGGCATTTTGTTGTTCCTCCCTGTGCTCTCCACACTTCATTTAGAGAGAGCAATCTACCCCTTCTCTAAAGCATTCAGTGACAGAAAGAACAATTCAAGTAAAATTAAACATGGACCAAAGAACAAGTGGAGAGCCCAAACTATCAAATGAACAAATACTAGTGAAACACAATTCTGCTCCGTTTGTACATTAACTCATATTCATTATATATAATGAATAATAATATATAAATATTATTATTAGAATAATCAATAAACTCATAGGTTTAAATTTAAAAATGTAATACTTCGGCAACATCAAATTAGTATTTTTTTATTACCACAGTACCAATAATTTATTTTTAAAAAACAGTATGTGGAACAACAAAATATAAAAAAATATGCTGTTTTATAAATATTCATATTTCAGATTCCACAACTTCTTCAGCCTATATTCCTTCAAGTGCCATTTGAACTCATTTTCTACAGCAATTATTTCCACACATCTGCAGGTAAGACAAGTTTGCAAGGGACTAAGGCAAGGTTTGTCCATCTGCAAGGTACAGTTTCTGCTCCTTTGTCACACTGTAAGAGACTTAGGACTCCAGAAGTGATATATGTATACACTGGCTCACTTACAGGGTTCTGAGTGTAACGCAGGAAGTCCTCAATTGACTCTTTAGACACGACTTGCACAAATGCTTCGCGTTTCATCCTGGAACTGGTCTTCCCTACTCTAGAAACAAAACACAACAGTTGAGAAGGTACTCTGTATCAAAACAAGATCATTTTGGTCTCAGTTGTAGTCATGTATCAGCCACATACAAAGCATTTATATATCATATATTATATATATTATATATTATAGTAGTTACACATGCCCTACATAGTTAAAGTAGTTTTCACCTCCAACATATTTCAGTTATCTGAATCAGCATTTAGATTCATAACATCACTAGGCTGAAGGGCTTGCCTGCCTTTTAGCTCGTTTGATTTTTTTAGTAAATAAGTCTTAAGGCAGAATAAATTTTTAATGGATAGTTCAGTAAGTACAAATGGCAAAAAGTACAATGCACTGTCCCACTATTTAAGCTGGTCATCATTCCAAATAACAATATTTATTTCATCAGAATCTCAGAGGGGTAGTAAAATGGTCTCTTTACTCGACTGTCAAGTGAAAACCATGGGATACGGGCAAGGCCGCAAAGAGCCTTACCAGTTCACGTAAACATTCCCTCCATCCTGGGTGTCTCCTTACGTCCTTTTCCACCTGGGAAAATTACTTACACAGCATTTAGTGTACGTGAAGGCACATCACAGAACGGGGCGAGGGCCGCTCCTGGGCCCCGCCCGAGGCACCCGGGGGCTCCCGCCAGGCCCCGGCAGAGCAGGCAGCGGGAAGCCGGACGGGCCGCTTACCTCGGGCTCCCTCAGAGCGGCCGAATCCTCATGGATCCGCGGGATGCGCTTCCAACACCGCGGCGCCGCCTCAGCGGAGCGGAACGAAGCGCGCGTAGAAGAGCCCGCGGCGCACGGCAGCACCGCCGGAGGAGACACTCAGGGGAGCCGCTCGGAGGGGACACCCGTGGACAGTCCGGGACACCTGGGGAGAGCCCGGGACACCTGGGGACAGCCCGGGACAGCCCCGCCCGGCCCCTCCCTCACCGCCACTTTTCGAATCCTCCCGCGGCCGACGTTTGAGCGCGCGCCGCGGAACTCCCGTCTCGTCTCGCGAGAGCTCGGCCCCCGCCCTTTCCCGCGCGCTGAGGGCGGGGTGGGGCCGGCGGCCCTGGAAAGGCAGGGGTGACGTGGATCATGTTCAAAACGCAGGGAAGCACAGAGTCAGTCGGGCTGGAAAAGGCTTCTGAGGCCATCGAGTCCAACCTATGACCGAACGTCACCAGGTCAACCAGACCATGGCACTAAGTGCCACTTCCAGGCTTTTCCTAAACACCTCCAGAGACCGTGACTCCACCACCTCCCTTTCCAATCGCGCTTTCTGTGAAGAATTCCTCCTGATGTTCGACCTGAACCTCGCCTGGCGCAGCTTGAGGCTGTGTGCTGTTGGCTACTTGGGAGAAGAACCTGACTCCCACCTGGCTATACCCTCCTTTCAGGGAGCTATCCGGAGCCAGAAGGTCCCTCCCGAGCCTCCTCCAGGCTGAGCCTCGCCCCGCCGCGCTTCCCCAGCCGCTGCCTGTAGGGTTCGTGCCGCGGCCGCTTCCCCGGCTCCATGGCTGGGGAGCGCCGGGCAGCGCCTGTGCCCGCAGCGCCCGGCCCGGCCCGGCCCCGGCAGCGCCTGGCGGGCAGCGGGGCTGCGCTGAAAGGCTCCTTCCTCCGCTGCTTTCTAGCACAGGCTGGCTAGAGACACGGCTTGCCCCGCGGGAACATCCCATCAGTTACCCAGAGCTGCCATGGTTCAAAACCACCGCCCCGCTCACTGTTCCCTTTCTGAACCTAAACTGCAAAGTGTCAGTGCTTCCAAATGGGAGTAGGACATGCTCAGTTAAATTCATGTTCATCCTTAAGAAACAGTATTCCTTCTTCCATGGATCTCTGGTAACGTGGACGTAATTTCTTTTACAAAAACATCACGCATGTGATTTCACTGGTGGTTTTTTCTCCAGTAATGTTACTGTTCTTATTGCTGACAGCTAGGCTTTTACTCACAGTCCTGGTGAACAATATGAGTACTTTGCACTCTTCATCCAAAGCAATCAAGAATTAAACAGCCTATATGGTAGAATGTATAGGAAACCATATAAGCCAGATGATATTCAGAGTTTGATAACTAAGGATTTTTTAAAATATATCAGGAAATTAAATCTTCTGTTTCTTCTTTGCAGTGTTTGGAAATAGTCAGATTTTGAATTCTGTAATATTCCCCATTCCATTTGTTTGAGCTCTTCTGCAAACCAAAATCAATCAAAGTGTCTTGTTAAGAGCTTAATTTATATCTTTACATTTGGCATTTTCAGTAGCATTTCTCAAAGTTGGCTGTTCAGAAGAGAGAAGAACATAACTGAAGTAATTTACTTTCAGTCTGTAGAAGCAGTACAACATGTGCTGCTTTACTGTGCAAACAAACAGAAAACCAACTATAACTTCTATAGAAGTTCTCACATCTTGTTGGACTTTTCAGAATTGTAATTTTTAAAAAATATGATGTAATTCAGATTTTATTTAATATTAAATATAAAAATTAACTCCTTTAAAAGTAGCATTTACATCTTCTGCTGTTTTGATTTTTAACATAGAATCTTCCTTAGTGACCCTGCCTTTCACAGTTTCAGTTTATACTAAAAATTAAGATTTTTCACATTTTCTGCCACATTTATTTGATACAAGAATCCAGCTTGTTTCAGATCCTGTGGACCTGACTATTTCCCAAGTTAGGTATTCAGCTAAGTGCCAGGAGCCTGTGAAACAGTTTGCTTGGAGTAAGTTGCATGAGCAATCAGCATACCTGTAGAATTGTACAAAAAAATAAAGAAGTATAACACCTTACATTTGCACATTGTGGTAATCTCTGCCTATATTAAAATATTTCTGCATATGTTAAAAATCTTTTCCATTTTAGATCCAAACAGATGGATTTATTTATCATGAATCATGTAGACTGAATACTTCATTAATACCTTGATTAGTCTTTTAATTAGATGCTACAGTAGTCACCTGGTTACTGTTTATTTAGTTGGACACGTATCCATTTAGCAAACAAACTAAAACATATTTTAGCTTTTAATTTCTGTTGCATAGCAACCACAGAATTATTTTTTTCATAGTATTGAAACTAGAAGTTGACACGGATAACAACAGGCTGAATAACACCAAGTGATTCATTTTAAAGGACCACATAGAGAAACCAGAGAGGCAGAATAATGTTTTCTAGGTTTTTTCAAGAACTGTGCATGAACTGCAAGCCAGTAATAAACCTACAACTCTATTTGCAGTTTCTCTAATATTCTCCCTTTCAAGAGTACCAAATTACATGCCTCTCTTTGACATATCTGTTCATCTGTTCAAAATAATCTATACCCTGTGATAATAATCTAATATTTATTATCATTTTCCTGTCAAGTTACAGCAAAAATGAAAAATGGGCCTTTCGCACATGGTTGCTGAGCAACAGCAAATAAAGATTTGCTTTTGTGCTACTGCTTCATGAACTAGTCTTTATTCTTGTTGGTGGCCTGCATTAGAGATCTAGGTTACAGATGGCTCACACCAGAGTATCATTGTTTGGGCTAGAGCAAGCATTCCATTTCAACCTCTACGAGTCAACAATATAAATAAAAAATAAACAAGTAGTTCCCTGAACGTCAGACACTTTCTTGACGACACTTTCTTATATTTACAATGTTATTTTGTAGATAATAGTTTCGTAAGAGATTATTTCACGCGTTATCTACTGCCATGTTGGAGTTGTAACTCCTATTTCTTTTTCTTTGAATATGTAATAAAATTTGTTATAGTTAATACAGTATGAACAAAATCTGCTCATCCTCTGAGGCAGGCTGTTAATAATTTACATGCATGCATTTCCCTTGATTTTTTTTTGATCTTCACATACTTTGATAAATAATCCGAACAGCATGGGAGAGAGATGAAGTTTCACACTATTCCACTTCTCCAGATCTCCCCTTGCCTGAAGGTAATCCTGCCAATCATGCCATCCTTTATTCAGAGGCAACTGTCACTTCTCAATGCTGGTGTGATTAGACCGTGAAAAGGCTTATTTCCCTTAAATTATTAATATTAACATGAATCAATTTTAGAGTTTAAGAGATTAAGTAGAAAAAAAAAAAATCACTGCAGAAGAAAAAAAAAAATTATCCTTGTTAACTCACACAAAAATAAGGAAATCAAATGCGCAGGGGGAATGCAAAAGCTGTTCGGGGGAGCCACTCCCTGGAGTTGCTGCCGACGGTACCGAAGTGCTGAGCTGCCGCCCCGCGGGAGCTCCCCGCTACTGCCGGCGTCTGCGGGGATCCACGCCCAGCTCAATTTAAGCTGGGACAACACAGCAGCTTCATCTTCTTTGCTTTGTTAAGATGCTTTTGACAAAATAACTTGTTATTGCATCATGAAGAGGGCTGGAGCACTTCTCCCACGGAGACAGGCTGAGAGAGCAGGGAGTGTTCAGCCCCGAGAACTGAAGGCTCTGCAGAAACTTCAGAGCACCTTTCAGTGGCTAACGGGTTTACAAGAGAGGAGAGGGGATTTTTGTAAGAGCATGGAGAGACAGGACAAGGGGGAATGGCTTTAAACTGACAGAGAGCAGGTTTAGATTAAATACTGGGACTAAATTCTTTATTGTGAGGGTGGTGAGGCACTGGCACAGGCTGTCTGGAGAAGCTGTGGCTGCCTCATCCCTGGAAGTGTTCAAGGTGAGGTTGGTTGGGGCTTTGAGCAACCTGGTCTAGTGGAAGGAGTTGGTGTTGGAAAGAGATGATGTTTAGGGTCTCTTCCAACCCAAACCGTTCCATGGTCCTATAATTACTATTTGCTGTGTTATTATGCCCTTACTGTTATCACTCGTTCCTTTTAAGCAGTGTTACAAGTCACTGTAATTTTTCTCTGTTCACTATTAGTACAATGAAAATGGAAAGATTTCTGGATGCTCACAAAAAGAAATTACAGTAACAGTATTTGCATAGCTGAATCTATCCCACTAAAAAAAAAGGGAGTGTAAATTTTCATTACAACTACAGCAAACATTTTCTAGTAGAGTCATCATTATCTTTCAGAATATTATGTATCATTGAGTAAACTTATAATACTAGTTTGTCATTTAATTTGTTTCAGATATAAAACACTCCAATTACAAATGCCATGTCTGTATTACTTTAACGCTATTAAATTACATTCTGATAGAGATTTACTGCTCTTTTAAGTGTTCTGTCTCATTGCAGCTCTCATTCTGTTTTAGTCTTTAAGAGAAAAATTGCTTCTAAAGTACAAAATCACTTTTATTATTAATTTTACAAGTGTTCTTAGAGGTTTCATTGTGACAGACATGTATCATTTAGATATGACAGACACCATTCTGTTCCATCTGTCTAGTACAAAACATGAAAATACTGTACAAATATCAGAATGGACATTTGGATTTGCTCATCCATATTAGTTTATACATATGTAAATACACACAACAAACTGCTTTACATTGCTTGGATATTATACTAGCATTCACTTGTCTCTGACATCTGTGTTGGCTTTGTCAGTCCTTGATCCAGACCAGTAACTTGACCAAAGCCCGGTGGGGTTTTTTACAAGCTCCATGTCCTGCTGCCATCGTGCAAAACTGACAGTAGTGGAGGGAAATGTGGAGCCAGGCACCCATGAGGGCTTCCATATCCACTAAGTTTAGACATACTTGTCATTTATTCCTGTTCTGGGCATTAAACAGTTTTATCATCACAAGGCCTGTGTTTTAGCAAACTTTCTCATCTTGTCCTTAAACAAAGGAAAATTGATCCTTAACTTATTTTTTCTAGCAGAATTTTATCTTTCTTTACCCCTGTGTTTACTGTACTGCTCCATGATGGATTTCATTGTTAGCTGTCCCGAGTTTCTAGCCACATGCTTGAATCAACAATAAATACTTAAAGCATAGTGATGGTTCAAATGTGCTGGTCAAGGCCATTTTCCATGTCCTAAACTGTAATTTCACTTCTACCTGCTTCTGATTAATTTCAACTTTTTGCACTTAATCTCATTAAAGTTGTGTCAGCATCTCAGGGGAGTTCTAGAATCAAATCTAATTTGGCATGAAACACCTATGGTGAATTGCTGACAGAAGCATGCAGAATTTCTGGTGAACTGAGAACCTTAATCTTCCAGAAGTTTCATGTTTCCTCACATGATGGACCATTTTTTAAAATTTCCCTGTGCCTCATGACTCAACACCTCTACAAAACCATTTTGGCAAATTGAATCCTTCATTATGAAGCTCAATTCTTTTAGGATCTCTGGTGCCTCAGAGGAAAGGGGGAGAGCAGAGCACAGTGAGGAGCATACCTATTGTTCACTGCTTTTAAGCCAGGGTGACTTGAGGCTGCACTCCCAAACATGCCTCTCATCCAGACCACTTCCTTACTGTACAAGAAACAAAGTGCACAGGCAGCGAAAAAGGATTCTGAGAATAGGGTCGGTACTACCATCTAGTGGAATGTAACAGTACCTTCAGAAATAAACACCGGGCACTAATGACTGTACATGGAAAAACTTTAATGTCTCAATGTGAAAAACAAGATAAGCAAAACTAAAATGTTTTTATTAAAAAGAAACCATAGAAATTAAGCATTTTCATGTCTCAAATAATCTGAATGTGAAAAAGTATATTGAATAAAAAATATGGCATAGAACAAAGTTGCCTAAAACTAAGATTGAAACTTGTCAGAAAACTAATCTTAGTACTTTAAACTTTGGATTCCAACTTATTTTACATGCAAATAGAACAAAGAACCGGCATTGGTTCTTCAATACCATTCATAAGTCAGAAATACCATTTTCATTAACCCATTTTTACTCTTTATTTCATTGTCATCACCTGGATAAATGACAGGTCTAGAGACAATCCAAGTCCTTTGTTTGGATGCTGTTGTCAACTCATCAAAGGTGTCCAGTGGGACTCTGAGCTGAAAGTTACAACAGACCACCCATTCTGTGGGTATCACAGTTACTTGAGCTCAGAGAATTTCATGATTCCTGCAAAACTAGATAAACTTTCCTATAAATTGTAGATGGAAAACATTGCAACACAGTAACTTCAACCCAAGAGACAGCAACAACAATCATGCAAAACACGTCAGGGATTTCAGCCTATCCGTTGAATTATTTCTCCCATGGGAAGTCTGCATGCAACTGTCTTGCAAAATATTCTGTATTAAATTATCAATCATTATTACATGCTTAGTTAGCTCTAGTTGTCAGGCTCTTAGAGTTTGTAGAATAACACACTAGCTTGCAAATTAAACTAGAATAAAAGAACAAAAAAAAAAAAAGTTAGAAATTTCACGCTGGAAACAACCTCTGTTAAATGTATGCACCCTTTTTGGGTTTAGGGATCTTGTCCCACTTGAGTAAAATGACTGACCTGCATTCAGTACCTACAATTACCATGTTGCTAGCATTATCTATGTTACAACTCAAGCTCTGTGCACAGATTAATGTATTTTTAATTCCTATCAAATTTTTGCATCCTGACTTAGCAAACCTTGCAGCTCCCAGCTGTGTGACTTCTTTATGCCCACCTGGAATAGCTACATGCCCATCCCTAGACGATGGGCATGTAGCCCTCTCTTCCCTAGAGAGCTTGGGCTCAGGAAGAAGAATGCCCAGGAAGATCTACAGCACAGGCCAGGAGTGCACAGAGCTCCAGCACATTTCACTGAGCTTACATTAATGTTTTAAAAAATATATTTGAGAGCCAAAGAATTGCAGTTGGAAGGGACCTCACCAGCTCATCTAGTGCAACATCCTGCAGAAAGGAGCTACTTTGCTTAAATAATTAATAAATAAAATTGATCATCAATTAGCTCCTTACCACACAGCTGAGTGAATTCACAGAACACAGGTGGGTGCAGGGACATCACAACTTTCTTCTGTCATTTCTTGCACAGAGGCTGAGGTGCTTGGTGCCCAGCTTGGGGTACCAAGTCGTGCAGGAATGGCCCACGTGTCTCCAGGCCACAAACCACCCCGGGCTGGAACCAGCCCTTCCACTGCCTGGCTCTGAAAGGCTGCAATCTTGCCTGGCTTTGGGCTGTCCTTGGACATGTTTTTATATGGATCTTAAAGGAAAGAATGATCATTATTAGGCCTTGATTTCCTTACTATTAAGTTTACAGCTACTAAGGATTAACATGAAAGACAGACTGGCTTCACTTTGGTGGTGTCTGAGGAAACAAGAGATGCAGGAGCCTGCTCAAATTGGATTCCACTGTAGCTGACTGGCAAGCAATATTCCCTGCAGACAGTGAGAACAGAGTATCACCTCTACCACATGGATACAGATTAGAGAACTTTCCTCCCAGAGCTGCCATCTACTCTGGCAGCTAAATTTACTGCATACAAGTAAGAAATACAAGTGAATTTTTGCATTTCTCATAAAACATATTCCAGAAGGTGCCTGAGAATATATTGTTGAGAGCCTGACTGCCTTAGAAATCAGTAGGAAAGCATACAACAGTTGGACACTTTAGAATATACAAAACCACCATTTGGGATTAAACTGCTTTGGCAGCCAGCTACAACCACAGATGGGTCCAGGACAATCTGCAAGTTTTGGTTCTTTCTACCAAAGGTAATATCCAACATTCAGAGTTTGTTTGGGGGAGATTGATTAAAAGAGGTAATTCATAGGAAACAAATTTTGTATTCAGCTCTTAGCTGAGAAAATACTGAAAATAGCCACACTGGTAACTTTATTGGCAAACACTGCTCCAAGGTGGAGACTGGATGAACAAAAAGCCCAAACCAGTTTAAACAGTACTGCAAATATGAAGAAGAATCCTAGGCTGGGCTGAGCCCATCAAATTAATCCCAAAGCCATCTGCAGGAGTGTCTTGCATAGTTATTTCTGCTCTCTAATAAGATCTGTGAATACACAGGCAGTGCTGATCCAGGTACCACCTGTTTTGCAGGAATGGAAGGTTTGATCTTGACCCAAGTCAGAAAAATGATCAGTGCTGGCACTGCCAGGAGTGTGCAATCCAGAACCACCTTGCCATGAGGGAGCTGTGGAGAGAGCCATGCTTTTCCTTGGCTTTAAGTGCCTTCCCATTGATTAGCAGATGCTTTTTATTCTGCTAAAAAAGGGACCTATGTCCTCGAAGGAACAAAACCCCAGACCAAAACAGAACATAATTTTGTAGTTAGTAACATTAAAGATTATCCAATGGGACCCACTCTAAATGGGATAGTGACTTGTTGAGGAAGTTTTGCAGCTTTTATTTATGGCTGATGAAAACTGATGGAATATTATGAGTTCAGACAAGCTGTAGCTGTTTATGGGAAGAGGAATCATAATTAATTACAGAATTGTAACTAATTATAAATGTTTAATGCAAAGAGCATGATTTCTGTGGCAGTTTTCTGGAATGGATACAGGATACAACTGTAAACTCTTTTCTTATTTATGCAGTACATCATTATATTTTCCATCAATATTTGCCTTACCAAGTAAATGAAAGAACAGGAAAGAATGCCACATGTAGAAATTTCCCGATTCTAAATCTAAGGCAATTCAATACAGTCCTAGGTCCTTTTGAAAGTATAATTAATGACGGTTAATTAGCAAGTGCTAGAATTATGACGATTTGTTCAATTGATCAATTTAAAAGTAAAAAAATTAGATGCTGAAGTTGAACAGAGGACTTGCTAATTCTTATGTGAATCTGTTCCAGAACAACAAGCACAGAAATCCCCATGAAGTATCCTGCACTTCTCACTCCACTTTCTCATGTAAAACCCAAAAATTTGCCTACAGACCTTACAGCAAGGCTCCCTAGGTTACAGGAGTCTGGATACATGACTATTTTAAAAATTCAC
Organism: Phylloscopus collybita; assembly: GCA_027886175.1. Classification (NCBI taxonomy): domain Eukaryota; kingdom Metazoa; phylum Chordata; class Aves; order Passeriformes; family Phylloscopidae; genus Phylloscopus; species Phylloscopus collybita. Next base: position 8,293,331 of record JAJNNQ010000002.1, read on the forward strand.
TTCATTGTATTGCCAGTTAGAACAGGGATATGCAGAAGAGGAGTGTTTGTGAGGAGAGAGAAGCAGCACACCAACTTCCATACGAACCATTTATTGAATAAATACATGCATCAATGTAGAATTACATGAGCAAAAAAGGCAATCTGTACAAAATTGATCACCCTTTGTTCTCATTTTAACTCTCACCATTTGCTGCAGCTCTGATAAAGGATTCAAGACAGAAAATTAAAACTCTTTTAGTCCACCTCCAAGTGATATGCATGCTGATTTGAGTTCGAGTTATACCACGGCTATAGTTAAGAAAGCTGGTTTTCTTGTCAGTGAAGCAGAGTAATTCTAAAAACAGTTTCAATAGTACAGAACATGTGTTGGTACATACAGGTAACAAAGCTTATTTTTAACCATTTCTTAAACATCTTCATATGTTCATATTTTAAGGCACAGGATAAACAAGAACTACATGAAAAGCTGTCAGTTGATATTGAATAAATGACTTGATAATGAGGTGCATTTTTTGCCCAGAGGCAAAATTGTCCTTCCTACTTCCATATAAATGGAACAACTGGAATTTGGTAATACAAAAGTTGCATCCACTATCCAAAGAATCGATCTCATCTAGGCACTCACAGTCTGATCCAAATTCACTCAGGAGAATGTTTCTGAAGATCTGGCATTCAGAACTGATTACAGACTATGGGAATTCTAGTTGCTGAATTGCAATGACAGTTCAATCTCTTCATTTCAAAATGGAAAATGGGATCTCTAAGAACCAATCCCTAATTTTAGGTAGTGAACTATTTTGAAAACCTGCCCTGTAGTCTTTATTCAGTTACTCACTTTGTGCTATCCTTTCACTTTGCCTGAACATGGTATTATTTTCCACCTTGAAACATTAAAAGACAGATTTATTTTTTTTTTGTTTGAGTGCAGTTTTCTGTCCTCAGATTTCACTTAATACTTGAAACACTGAATCAGTTTAATACCCTATTTATTGGCTGCAGATGAAACTCTGTGCAGTCACTGGCCAAGATATAGAGCAAAAGTCCTTCCACCTCAGACTGAACCAAGGCAAAAGACAATTATGTTGAACTGCTACTCTAGGACCTCAATTCAGAATAGCATTTGGTTTCTGCATTTTCATTGCATTAAGAACACTTCTCTGTCTTTCCATTCTTCACATCTTAATGGAGAACTAGCAAAGAAAATATCTATTTTGTTATATATTTTATATGAATAGATGAGTGAATATATAGCTACTCATACATTCCAATATACAGTGAAGCCTTCAAATGGAAATGTTTTCTTACAAAGAAGCTCTATTGCCCAGCCCAGTAACAGCAGTTACAGTACAATTTACAATGTAAGATTGATAAAATTGTCTTGTATAAAACGTGGCAATGAGAAGGCCATCACTCTATAGAGGTGTACGGTGCAGGTCACATATATCCATAACAAATGTTCATGTTAAATTGAATTTAGACAAACTTAAAGTTTTAGACTTGAAAAAGACAAAAAGCTACATCTATGGTAGGCACTTTGGTACATCTAGTAATGTAGGCAAATTCTACATCTAGAGTTAAGGTTCTGTCAGTAGTCTTACAATAAAGCTAATTTCAGGAGTTTATCATTCTGCTTTAAAATTCTTTCTTGGCTGAGACATCATTCTAGAATCTTAGCTAAGTAATATACTTTGTCTAATTGCATACTTCTCCAAGGATGAGGACACTGGCTCTGCAAAAGCCAAGCTGTTCTCTTGGATTCTTAATGCACATTTTTCTAACAGTCTGAAAAAACTTACCAGAAAAAGAAAAATCAGTTCTGAATACAAAAAAAAGTCCCGTAATTCATAAAATTAGAGTTAAGAGCTCAGCTGTTGGGGCTGATACTCTCCCTTCAGACCCTGCCTGCCTGGATCAGGTTGTGCTGATGGTGTCCCTGCTGCCCAGCCCACGGCAGTGCTTCAGAACAGCATCGCTCAGAAACCTGCCTGGACCGCTGAAGTGCATTTTGCTCGTGCACCAAACATACTGAGTAGCAATGAAGCAACTGTCAAAGACAGTCAGTTTCATCTCAGTTCCCCACTTTCTTACCTACTGGTGTTCGTTTGGGGATTACAGAAGGTGTCGCATAACAAACTATTTTAGCACAGTACTGTATAATAAAAATAACATATGTCTTGTACATATGCCTACTATATGAACTTAACTTGCAAGATGATTTGTCTACTTATAAATCAGTGAAACATGGTGGTAAGGACAGTTTAAAGTGGTTAGAGATCTTCTTTATAATACAGAAAATTCCATGTCCTCATACCTTCAAAAGATCACATGTCTAGTACTCCAGAGTACAGGAATAAATAACAAAATCCAACTGAACCTGTATAATAAAACTGTACTGTTTGTTATGTTTACTCCCTTAAATGAAAACTCAGATTTAGAAACTGTGATTTGTGGACCTCATCCTCTATTTATACAATATTTATAGAATTCTCATTTTTATTTATAATATTCTATAGCACGATTTCCCAATAATACATTTATATATAAATATTAAAATGTTAATGTTTTATACATTTTAAGCCAGCCCCACTGGGCCAGAAACACAATAAAGTAAAAATGTTTTTCTGCAGTTTTGTTGTTTTTTTTTTTTTGCAGAGTATCACAAAATGATTAAGACCATTGTGCTGCAAAGACAAAAGAGATTCATCTGAAGAAATTAACATGCATTTAGAAGAAAATATCTGTATCCTTTATCTAATTTTCTTCTGAATTCAAACCAGCATGAAAGAATTATAAAAAAATAGTATATATTTACATGGTACAGTATACCTTGGTGAGATATAAAACAAGGCAGGAAAACAGCAGAACATGATCTTTTCACTTTCTAATAGGTACAGCCGTCAAAAAGATCAATTTAAACACAAAAGGTTACTTTACTATTGCACATTACAGTAACACATAGAACTGTTTAGCAAAATAAAATACAAAGTTTAACAATGAGGAAGGCTATGTCTACATAAAATGACCAAGTGTTATAAAATTATTGGGGATGTGTCTAAGAACTAAATCAGTAAAGCTATAAAAATAATATTGGTACATCTCTGAAAACAACACGTTAAAAATATATAAAGGTTGGCAAAATTATGCATGAGGACTTTCTGGTGTCCATGGGCCTAACTTGCACCATGTGGCCTTGTACCATCTTCTGTCAGATCATACCTGAAAAAGAAAAAAAACCAAAGGATTGTTCTTTTACATTTAGCATGTATTATTAAAACTAATAGTAACACAGTAATTGTTAGTATGTAATAGTATTATTATTAATATAGGAAATGTTATACTTACCACTGGGTCCAGCCTTTAGCAAGTTCTTCAGATGCCAGAGGTATTAATACCTGTGGAAAGTGAAATTATTAAGTAAGAAATGTAAGTGTGCCTTACATTCTATTTCTATTAAAGATCAAATCTGACAATCCTGTAAACTACAGTTTATGCCAATGCCATTGGCAAATGATGTATTTTACATTCTTGTCATCACAGCTCTCTGCTACCTGCCTAAAGTTTCAAGTTGCTCTTTTTGACCTTAAAATCCACACCCTTCAGTGGTACAGTCCCAGAGCACATCACAGCATGGCAGTGGCAATCAGCAGATGTGTTCCTACTAACAGCCTTCTGGATGAACAGGAAAACTGAGCACACAGTTCACCAGCAACTAACCACGAATCTGTATCTCTCATCCTCTTCACAGAGCTCAAATATGGCAACTTGAAAGGGTGTAGGAATTTACTATTCCTTTTTCATGCTCCAAGTCACGTGTGTAGCAAATTGGGTAATTTAATGTGTGCCTATAGAACACTGAAGTTACAAACACAACAGCTGGTGTTGGCATTGGGAATGTCTCCAGTAGCAGCTCTTTCTCATGGATTTTACAAACTGGGAATTTAATTACATGTGTGTTTCCTTAAGTACTCGTTTGTCTTTCCAGTTTTGTCTGAACATTTTCTGAAATATTGCCTGGTTGCTACTGGTTCTTTCCTTTCTCTGACAGCCTGACAAGCACATTTCTTTTGTTACTGGGAACTTACCACTCTACAAGAGATTACTGCCTCATACTGCAGTTTGTTCCTTCCCCTACTGAAGCCTGACATCTAAGGCATCTGTAATTTTTGAAAGCTTCATACCTGAATCAGGTGCTTCAATCAACACTAACTCATATGTGAAGAGGATTTTTGTTTTATATAATAATAAGCTGTATTAACAGAATTTCCTTATTGTCGACTTACTTTGCCAAGCAGCCCTTTATCTTTGGACAAAAATCCACCACTGTTCTTCACTGCTACATCTAGTGTTCTTCTCTGTACTTCAGGCAGGGAAACACTGAAATCAAACCTGACAGGCAAAGAGATGCTTTAGAGGGAATTCTGTACCAGAGATACAAGTTCAGTTCCTACAGCTAAACTGCCACTCAAATCAAAATCAAACCATCTTCTTCCCCAAATTTAAAAAATTAGGTCTGAGACAAACGAAGAAAAAAACTCCCAATTTTTTGCCTAAAAATTTTCTTGAAAACTGTGATCAGTATCAACATCAAATGTCTGAGACTTCTGTTACCTTTGGCCTCTAGAGGCCACCGGTAAAACAAAACAAACACAGGAACCAGACAAAAGGAGGCAAAGGTCAAGCACTGACTCCAGAGAAAAGGTAATGTGGAATCCTACTGTACTGACAGCTCAGTATGAGTAATTTCCAAAAGGGAAAGATTGGTCAGTCTTACTGACAATCCTTGGTACTTGATAACCAGAGCTCGTTTTCTTTGCTGCCTGGCTAAAGAAAACTATCAAAGATAGCTCTTTGCTAGTGCTGAAACTGAGACAAAGTCAGGACAAGGTTACACCACAACCTACATGTATTTGTCACTACAGTTCTTAAACAGCTTTATTGCTTTGCAGTACATTTTCCTTGGAATGGCACGATGAAATAAATCTATTACCTGGAATGAACAGGAGAGAGCTGCACTACCAAGAAAATCTGCTGGAGCCTGTAACTAATGATTTACAGATTTGCCTTGGACAGAAGGGACTGAAGTGGTGTTTTCCCTGAGTTCATTTTCTGTCTGTAGAGAAAGGTCTTTATTGAAAAGTGATGAGTTGGAGCGTAAGGGGCAGACATCTGAGAGAAACTACTACCAAAAAGATGAGTGCAAGGATAAGGATTTTTAAGCAATATAATATTGCACAAGCTGGTACAATTTCCAACATATGGGCCAGGATATAATCTACAATAAAATTTCCTGACTCCCTGGATCCTGAGAAGTGCCACCAAGTGACTGAGCAGTGTGACCATGCACAGGCACTGCCTGGCAGCATCAGCCAGGCACTCAGCCAGCCAAGCTTTTTGGCAGGAAGGGAGATCAGCAGCACTGGCCAGCTAAAGGCACTTGAGATCTCACCACCTGCCAGGAGAGTGAATCCTGCAGCTGAGCTACCAGCACAAGGGGCATGGAACAGGGGAGGAAGGCAGGAAAGACAGAAGTGGCTGCTAACAGCAGAAAGGGCTGTAGTGGTAACAGGGAATAGAAGGGCAGAAGAGCTATTACAGCAACAGAGACGGGTATGATCAAGCCTAATGGTGACAACCAGGAACATCAACACCTCACCCTTCAGTAAGCACAGACATCTTGATTTGGCAGCTTCGCAATTATATGATACAAAACTACTACACATAGTTTAGAACCTACATTTGATCAAACACTGGGTTTAATGTCTTCTTTGATACATGTGTTTTTCTTCTTCCTGATCGTCTCTTATCAGGCAATAAATACATTCGCACGTAGGGATCGGATCCTTCTTCGGAAAACGCTATTAGATTTCTGTGAAAGGAAAAAACAAGGAAAAGCACTTAGAAAATCAACAAGACATTGCTGAATATAAGTGTCTACACTACCATCACTTAATTTAGTAGATGAAGCAGTTCCCCTGCACAAAATGCGATGTGGAGTGACTTGTACAAGACCAGATGACCAGTAAGCAGAGAGCAGAGGTGAGAAAGCAAAGTGTTTCCTAAATTCCGATTTGAAGTTTAGATATGGCTTTTTAGAAATCATGTGTTTTGGTCATTCCGTAAAAAATTCAGTCTCTTAGAAACAGCTTTCAGGTACTGCTGATAAAAATCTAAATGTAATTTTCTTTTAAAATCTGACAGAGGCATAATAGACAAATATAAAATCACAGCAAAATCTTCCACAAAGTTTTTACTGATTCTGAGTACAGCTCTGTATATTTTTGTATTTATGCATATGTTGTTTTAAAAATAACAAAGATTTACCAGTCCACTTCAGAGTAAGTCAGGATACGACAAACTTTAAAAAGAAGTATGACCAGATGTGAAATTGTGTAGTGTATGCTCACCTGCAGGAGTGCACCACCACAATCAGTTTGTTTCTTTGTGAACTATGACGAATTGTTAGCTGAATCTGCCCTAATGGAGACTGCCCCAGAGTTGTTCCACTGCAGGAAAAAGCAGAACATTATGGTTGGTTTTTAAAATGCACATTAGAAGTAAGACTTAACTGAGCAGTTTTCCCAGAAGTTACATATTATTCATTAAGCTTCTCTAAACCAGTGTGAAACAAGAGAACACGTGTAAGCGTGTGAGCCTATCCTCATCAGAGTCTCATAGTTCAGTTCTTTGGCCAACAACTCTGCTCTCCAAAACAGGCCAGGTATTCAGCTGCTCCCTAGTACTTCAAAAACCATTATGAGTAAAGAACTTGCCTGCCCTAAAATAAACATCAAAGCAGCATCTAGGAAATTGGAAAGAATAATAGTGCTACCTGCAATGAAAACCTCAGCCATGGGCCACTCGTATCTAAGGCCACAAGCCAATTAGAAGACCAGCTCGTTCTTTCATAAATTCTCTTATCACAGAAATATAGATATTCTTGGGATTAAAATAGTGATAATTTAAATGCACTTGCTGTCGTAAAAGCTCAAATCAGAGTATAAACACAACCATTTTACTTTTCTATAGCTTATATCACCGAGAAAATAAGATTAGAATAAATTCACACTTATAGGTCATGTTTAAATAAAAAGCAAGCACCATGCTTAAGAATTTGTGTTTTAGAGAATGGCCAACATATGCAATTCCCTCATCTCCATGAAATGCTCATTTCAGTTTGTGTGAACTGACTACAAGTATTTTCCATATCACACAGTATGCACCATATTTGCCATTTCTCAGCCACCTGAAGGGTATCTTATCTTCAAGGGAGAAGAGTGCCTGTTTTGTGAATACCTACTACAGAGTGATTGCTCCATTAAAATTCTCAAGTCATTCACTTAAAAAAAAATAGAATGAAGATTTAATTTCAGTATTTTCTTAATTAAAATTAAAAAAAATAATCAGAGCACCTAAAAACATGTGGTCTGCAATAAAGGACTTCATTACCTGTAGCTTTACCACTCTTACTAAAAGACAAAGTATGACATCTGTGCATTACATAAGGAGTGGTAATTCAATCTTTACCACAATTAACAAACTCTAACTCAGTTTTGGACCAGAAGACAGACTGACAAAGTCAAGACAAGTTAGCATGTGACTATGAAGATAAATGGGGGTCTGGAGCACGTAAGCAGGTGGCGTATTTGTACCAACTGAAGAGAGCCAACAGCAGACTTAATTGCAGCCTTTCCACTAATTAATACAGACATCTTAGAGAAGACCAAAGACCAAGTCAGACTCCTCATGGCTGCACACAGTAAAATATCAAGAGGCCATAGTGAAGCTGCAGCAAGATAAACTTCAATAGAAATAAGGAAGAATGTTTTCACAGTGGAGTGGTTAAGCACTGGAGTTGCTGAACAGGTTTACAGCATCTCTGTCCTTGGAGATAACTAAAAGTTGTTTGGACAAGGCCCAAGAAACCTGATCTAACTTTGAAGAGAGATTTGCTTTGAGCAGAGGGATGACCAACCAGAGACTCTGTCCAACCTCTATGACCTCAGTTGACTCTATGAACTCTGACAGAGAAAAAAATGAATTGGTTCAATTCCTTGAAAATAATAATAAAAAAATCTTTCTACTTAGATTCACAGAGAAGGTCCATGAATAGGGAATGAATAGTTTTCAGTCTCCTATTCAGAGCAGGATGCCTGCTCAGCTATCTGTACTTGGTAAGTATAGCTGCCTACCGAAGCAAGTAAAAAAAAATTCAAGAATTTAAGAAAGTATGGCTGCAGCAATCTTCAGTGACTGCATAGTAGCTGACTACACATTTAACATTCTTTATAGTCAAATATCCCTCTGAGTTATTTAAAAAGACCAACTTTTTCCAGCTTAATCGGCTTAATTAATGTTAATGGATTCAGTAGTGAAACAGGCAACTACTGCCATGAAACCACAAAGTGCAGCTCTGAGAAGAAGTGGGACTTTATCTTGCAGACAATCACAATGGTAAGGAACTTCTAATTGCAGCCTCTGTCTGAGAAACCAGGAAGAGGCAGAAAATCCCAATGACTGAAGAGTAAAAAACATTTCTGAAATGTGAACTAAGCAGTGCTGCTTTGGTGCCATTCTTTGTGCATCAGCTGGGACGTGCTGATGAGGCAAGCAGTGCGGGCCGTACTTCTCCAGCTGCCGCAGCCTCTGGCGCAGCTCCTGCGTGGCGATGGGCAGCGAGATGTCCGAGGCGATGCTGGGCGTGGGCTCCTTCACCGACAGGTGGCTGGGGGAGTACGACAGGTTGGAGGCGTGAAGACTGGAGGAGCTGCGGCTGAGATCTGCTGGCCACTGCGGGCTGGCATTGGGAGGCTGACTTTTATCAGCTGTATCAGTCTTTTTGTCACTGTCAGTCACTGGGGATGCTGGAACAGGCTTGTTTGGATCAGATGTTGGCGAGACAGGAACCTGAGGCTTAAAAGATGATTTTCTTGCATCTTTGGAGAAAGACGGCCTTTTTACTTGGGCTGAGTGTTGATGATCTGGAGATCTTGCCTGCTTTTCAAGAGAAAGGACCTAGATACAGGAAAATACACATAATATTACTGTTTTGCAGTATAAGAAACAGGAAATAATTTGTTTCTACAAGAGTACTGGTTGGTCACAAGTTGTAAATTTTAACACACCAAAGCAGAACCAAAACCATTCATACTTACTAACTCTACAATATGAAATGCTTTGCATGACAAAACACATCTCCACCTTGTTCATGGCAACTGCAGTAACTATAAAACAATGTGAAGTTCTCCATTCATTAAGAATTATTCTCTTCATTATTCATTTCCCATATGTTAAGCTCTTCTGATGTAAGTGCTATTTACTTTGCAGCTCTAGCCATCTGGAAAGATATTCTGTTATTTTTTCTTCTACATCACAACTTTTTCTCATTAATTATCCTTACTTTCTCTTTTATAGATTGCTTTAATTTATTAATGACATGTAAGCAACAAAGTGCTTTAGAAAAAAAAAACAATAGAAGTTTGACAGTGTTTGCAAAGAGATATAATACCTTATTAAACCAAGTAATTTAGACAGGAAAAAAGACAAACCAACTTTCTGGTATTTAAGTTTTGTTTTCAAAACTCTAATATACTTGAAAGCTGGTTTGAATTTCTCCAGTACTAAGCAGGTACTTCCTTTCCTTATACACTTTATTTTTTAAAACCATCAAAAACTCTGTTCCATTTCTTGACAGAGGCTACTTCACTGATCTGTAGCCCACTGGGTTCAAAAGAGATTTGAAGGAACTCAGATTCCAAACATGATTTCCAAACCTAAAACCTCAAGGGACCTCAGTTTTAATTAATGCAGGTGACTATTTTCCATTTTGAGCATTGTACAGTTTTCAAATGGAATGTATTTAAATTAGAGGCCATCTCTGTGTACTGATAGCTCTGCACAACCAGGGACACGTGGCAGGTGACATTAAAGGAAATGTACTGGCTTCTTCAAAAGCTGGCAGACCAGCTTTGAGATATTTCAGATACTTTCAGGCATTTACAATGGGAAAGATTTTAGAATACCCTGAGAGCAATCTTCATGTTTATAGTGCTGTTGGGACCAGAGTTGCTCAGGTGGAACCGCTGATGCATAGTTAAATCTTCACTCTCTAGCAGCTGGCTTAGAGGCAGCTTGAAGTTCCCCAAAGAACACTGGTGTTGTTCATCCCTCACCTGCAGGAACACAGAAATTAAGTAGCTTTGTATCATCTGCCTTGTACAAATTCAAAGGCGGAAATTACATTTTTATTTAAAAACAAAAAATACAAACAATATTGAAAGCAGTTTGTTCTTAAACCACATTTCCCTGATTTTAAGATTACTTTACATTGAAGGAGGTAAAAACAAATACACTCAATGCCTCATTTCTTCAAACTTACCTTCTAGAGCAAAAGTAAGACAGAAAATTAACCACATCCGCATCTACCAGATCCTTGATCAAAATAACTGCATGGTTTCCAAACTGTCTGTGTGAAAATGAATTTCCACAGCTATTAGAGGAAGAGTCCTCATTTACACTCATTACACTCTTAGAACTGTGTAAAGGACATGCCAACAGTGTACAGGGATACAGTATTTGCATAAAGTGAATACTTCCTTGGTATGAGAGAGGAAAGATTCCTAGTTCCAAACTGATATACCAAATTTACTTTTGGATTTTTTTTTAATTAGAAAAGACAACCATTAATTATTTTATTCATGTGAGAGCCTGGTTATAGTCTTTCTTCCTTTTAGTAGTAAATGGAAATAAACACTTAATTGCCTGGTTTTAAAAAAAATAAGTATAATTTTAATGGTGTTCACATTATATTCAGTCACATTTAATAACAGCCTTTAATGTTACTACTGCAACATCTTTGAAAAGAAAGGTATCTAAAGCGAGTGAGACACATACCTCAACTTCAAGATCTTGTCTTTTGGGATTGTGTACAAAGAAAGTGAAGTTTTCCTCCCATACTGGTTCATTGGTCTTGTATCTAATCTGAAGTTAAGAAAAAATGAAGTACACGAATTATAAAACAGTCTGTCTCATAGAGGTGGTGTCAAGAGATGAGCACATTTTTCATTTTGGCGTTTTATTTGGTGTGTGCAGAGAAGGGCAGCAAGACTCAGGAAGGGTCTAGAAAACAAACCTGATGAGGAACAGCTGAGGGAGCTGGGGTTGTTTAGTCTTCAGGAGGCTCAGGGGGGAACCTTATTGCTGTCTACAACTGCCTGCCTGAAAGGAGGCTGTAGCCAGGTGGAGGTCAGCTTCTTCTCCCAGGCAAGTGACAGGACAAGAGGACACAGCCTTAAACTGCACCAGGGCAAGTTTAGGGCAGACATCAGAAAAAAATTCTTCACAGAAATAGTGACTGGGCACTGGAATGGGCTGCCCAGGGAGGTGGTGGAGTCACCATCCCTGAGGTGTTTAAGAAAAGACTGGATGTGGCACCTGGGGCCATGGTTTAGTTGATGGTGGTTTTAGGTCATAGGTTGTAACCCTTGGCTGCTCGTTGCCAATTTCAGTTCTGGTGGCAACTCGGTGTTGTGTATATGCTCCATGGTTTGGAGCCAAAATGCCAAGCTCACAGACCAACCAAATATGAAGACAGAGCCAAGTCCAAAGAGTAGGAACTTACCTTACTTTCCTGGGCCTTGTGTCCAACTGACAGCAAAACAAGTGGGTTGGGATTGCTGTTTATTTTCTTTCCTGACTGGTGAAGAAAAAGCGAAAACTTTGCCTTCAGAATAAAGCAAAACCTCTCCCCTCTGAAACTTAATGCTTGCATCTTAAAAAATACAAATCATATGCATTCTACTACATGCTTCTCTATTATTCTCAGTGTTTATTCAGCCGGCTGGAATGGCAGACTGGCGAGTAGCTGGTGAACACATCAACACGAAGGCATCCAACTCCCTGAATATGCTGAAGCAAAATGCTACTAATAAGCAGAAGTTTTAGACTCATTTCCATTTTCTTTAAATGAAACTGGTAAGATGCAAATTCATATCTTTTAATGAGCATTACAATCCCCAAAGCTAATGAAGCATAGTTAAAACTGCAAAATGAATATTGCATGCAGATGGGAGATATGAAGAAAGCACAAACTCAGGAACTTTATATACAGTGCTGTAGAACTATTACATTGGATGTTGTATCCAACACTGATGTTCCCTGCTTTTCAGTTTGGGGAGAAAGAATATGCACTATAATGTATGTGAGGGATATTTCTACAGTTTACCAAATACTCTTTAATAGAGAATCAACCATCTGCCATATCTGAGCCTTGCTCACCAGCTGTATAGCATTACATCAAACTGTGAAAACAAACATCAGTTTAGAAACAAATTATATATGCAAAGGAACATTCCAACAATAAGTTTCTTTCAAGAATTTCAACTTAATCTAACAAAAATTCAATTTAGGAAAAAAAATTTAGACATGAAAGTTAATCATCTCAAGTGAGTGTTAATGCTGTTTAAAAAGTCTAGAAAATGTAGGATAGGTGGTTACTTTGAGTTCTACCCTGTAGGAAAATCAGGTATAACAACACAAAGTTAGTTAAAATCTTCATAATGCATGTAAGGTCACAATTACAACCAAGTGATCCTAATATTTTATATTTTTAAATTAAAAAAGTGCATGACTTAGATATATTTTTTGATTTGAACTTACATTTTGGACATCATACTTCCACTAATAATTCTCAACTTTAACGTGACATACTGCTTAGAACCATACTTTCCTTTAGAAATAAAGCTGTTAGGAAAGCACTCCTTTCTTGGATGAATGCTGCCTTTCTTTTTTCATGATTTATAATAAAAAACATATTTAGCTCTCAAATAAAACCGAATACAAAGGTTTACAGAACAGAAAGAAAGCTATATTACACTGCCACTGATGGTGTTTTAAAATGGTACGTGACATTATCTTCGTTTTTTCTTTATCCACAAAATGGTGCCTGAAACTCTGTTCATAAAATGATGTCAACTCCTGTAGTTGACAAAAAGACCCTGTCACTTGTGCTGATATGTAAACAGGAGTAATTTTAATTCAAATTAAGCAGGTAGCAATGTGCACACAGACATATAATGCACCTTCTAACACCAGGTACTGGCTGACTTGTTGACAGCCAATAAAGTCTGTCCCCTGTTTAAGTTCCTCCAGCTGAGCATGTGGCTTAGCCCTTTCCAAGTTTGCCTACCAAAAGCTGGCCTTAATTTCTTTAGCACTCATATAAAAGATGTAAAACCTTCTAAAAAGTCTAGCAGGGACAAGATTATTCCAAACCATCATTCAGAGCTGAGATAAGGTATCACTCAGTATGTAAAAGATGTCTTAGCTTTCATGTCAGCTTCATTCTTTAGTTACTACTACAAATTAGTTCTCAGCACTTTGCCCCAGTCTTCTCAAGCAGCCTGTACTCCACTAATCTGATCTAGAGTTCAAATTACCACAGACCACAGTATTTTAACAACATCTTGACATTGGCTTCTTAAAATCAAATTCAAGTAAAACAGAATTACACTAAATATGTATCTGGCAATAGAAATCCCATCCAGTGTGGAAGTGGAGTGTTGCAGGCATTCGTGCATTTCCAATTACTTTTGTGACCTTAAATGGACAACTATATTAATGTTACCTTTAGGGCTTTCTGAACAGCAGCCTTCTTCAAGCCATCAGGGTTAAATTCTAACGGATTATTCTTTTAAGTCAGGAGAGAATGAACATAGGAAGGGTTAATAAGACATGCAATGAAGCAATTTCACTAGGTTAATTAATTATGACATGACAACATAGGACAAAGCAGGGGAAAAAATCAACCTAAAAAAAGAACAGAATAACATCTTTCAAACAAAACAACGAAGGACCACCAAAACAACAAAAACGTCTGACAAAACTTCTTTTTCCTCTTCTCCTCTGGATATTTTTATTCTGCTTTAAAACTAATATACCAAATTTCAGTCTGCTTGTATTTCTCTGATCATGTAAATTTTTTTTAATCCTAATAAAGATAATTCAGAAAATATTTTTATTTAATGCCTGATGCCCTATGAACTGCCTTCTGAATAAACCATTTTAGAATTTGGCTGAGCATATTTTCACAATCCAGAAGCTTCTCTGATGATAAGTAATTATGCAAAAGAGTCCTTTTATGGGAGAAATTACAACATCTAATTGATAGGGACTTATATCATTATAAAAGTCAAGTTCTTTAAGCCTCTTCAGAAAAATGATGCAAACGCTGCATACTAACTAGAATAAAGGTCTGCTGCTTTACTCACTTGAATGAAGACATGCAAATACCCTAAAAATAGGAATTTAAACTGGCTTAGCAGGACAAAACATCTGATGGAAACACTAGAACTATATTTTAAAATTAATATATTGTTCTTTAAGTGACACAATAATATCTAGGAAAATTTGCATTCCATTCATAAGAAATAATTTCAGGAAATAAGATTTGTAAATAAAACAGACTTCAAGTTAGTGTACTTATGGCTGGCTTTTTCTTTAGGGACACTTTTGTTTCATGGCAGAATTCTGGTTTAGAAGCTATAGATTGTAGCAATAAAACAAGTGTATAGTGGCCTTTTAAAATATTCTTGTTTATTATCAGGAACTGATATTAATGCTTTGCCAAAAGAAATGTCTTTCTGAAATGAAAATTTATGTGACTAAAATTTAAAGAGATTTAACCTTTATGCAGAAATAATATTTTGCAGTTTCTTTTGGGATGTCATATACTCCATCTGGCAAAAATATTCCAAAGATTTCTGGCATCCTGCTTGAAAATTTCTGTTTCAGAATGAACATACAATATCTAACACAAAACCACAGAATATTTTGAGTTGGAAGCAACCCACAAGGAACATTAAGTCCAGCTCTTAAACTTGAGAGAACCGGAAATAAGGTTTGACTACTTTTGTGGGATATTTTTCTTGAACATTATCTTTCTTAAAATCAAGGAATCGTCCACAGTTATTTATCTGATACATTAGGAACTTAGTACTGTACTTCAAAGATGGAGACTGCACACTATCCCTAGTTGAAACTAATTAACTATCCCTCTCTGAAACTAATGCTTAACTGTTTTCCATGAGGGAATTTTTAAATGCTTGACAGGCACGTTCTTTGCTTCAGAGCTGAAGTACTGTTCTCTGTTTTTTGACAAAGATAAAAATGTCGCTTTGTTTGCAGCACTTGTGAATTCCCCATCCCTGGAAATGTTCAAGGCCAGGTTGAATGGGGCTTTTGAGTAACCTGATCTAGTGCAAGGCATCCCTGTCCATGACAGAGGGGTTGGAAGGAGGTGATCTTTAAGATCCCTTCCAACCCAAACCTTTTTGTGGTTCCACGATTTATTTCCTAAGGATGAACTCCCTCTGCTAGCCATGGTTACTGTTTCTCTCATCATCAGTGCTGTGCTCCACACCTTAAATTGCTACAGCCAAGATCAGGGCCTTGGTAATGGCTAAGTAGAGCAGAAGGATTAGGCCATACATCTCACAAGCTGCATTCCTCTTTTCTACATAGAGCACAGTGTTTTCTTCCATAACAATATGACACAGCACGACTACAAACCTCTTTGTGTAGAAAGATATCTTTTCAAATCTCTTTCTTTCTATTTCCATCTCACATTTATAAGGATGCAATAACTGTTCTCTACGGAGAAGTACTTGATTTTGTCAGGTGGCAACTCACCAAGATAATTTTGAATCTTAAAATGCCACTCAACTTACTGGACTTTTTTTCCTTCCCATTTGCACCTGCATATTCAATACAAATCTTTCCCTTCCTATATTATTATTTCAAAGAATTTTAGAAGTCAAAACCAAACCTATGTGATCATACATAAAGGCAGGCAACCACCGGCTCCTGGATATTGAACATATCTCAGTTCCTCTGAAATCATAGCCAGGATAGGCCAAGAGGGACATCAGCTGGGGCAAATGTGTTTAAGCCAGGCTTCAGGTTTCAAGGGAAGAAGCTGCACATCCATGAAGATGGTGGCTGAAAGGCTGGGAAGAAGGAGACTCAAGAGAAAAGTGGGTGTACAATATAAAAAGGGAAGGTCTTGCTTTGGGTGACAAAATAGTCTTGGTATGGTTCGGAGTGTCTCTGCAGTTACAGGAAAAGAGGACGGGTTATCCAAGAAATACACTGATAATGACACAGTGGAATTCTCTAACAGCCAGTGACATAGTGACGCTTGCAGTAAATCCTAATAACATACCCATAAAATGATACAAGTAACAAACTGGTTTGTTATTCAGCCAGCTCCTGATTCAATATGCTTTGGCATATCACTCTCTACTTCTTTAGAGTCACTAAGTGTTGCCTGGGGTATCTGTGAGTGCATCCTCATCTGACAACCAGAAGACAGTCACTACCTATAAGAGCTAATTTTAAATATGGATAATTTATATATTATAGAGACACCAAAAATGTTATGAACTATTGATTAGCGTTACTTTTGGAAATTAAGCTAACACTATTCTTACATCTTAACTTCAACTAAATCAGATTTAGATGGGTAAATGTCTTAGTGTCACAAATCTAGATTTACAGCAGTCAATACACTATCTAGAATGGAACAGAGAGCACTCAGGATTTTCCTCCCCCCATAGGAAGTGAGCTCCCTTTTTAGCACTTCCCCAGTAACTCATGTTACACATTAGAGACTGAGCTTGCAGGTGTCAATGTTTGTGTAACAGCCCATGGTTAGGGATGCCCTGGGAACAAGTGCAGTTCTAGGGCTGCTGAAGCTGTTTTTTATCCCTGGGCTACTACAGACCTCTCCTCTCTCCTGGCTTCCAGCCACAACCCTCCTCCTCTTGCTTGCAGCAAGATCAGCATCCAGGAAACTGCAGAGCCAGGCAGTTCAGAGTGCTGCAGAAAGGAATCCAGACCTGGCTTTCTTAGAATGGTTGCTGTTCCACTCTGACTCACAAATCAATTCAGGGATTTGGAAAATTTTATCCAATTTCTAAAGAGATGTTGTTCTATATAGACAACCTGTCCTAATGCAAATATCCTTAGATCCACAAAAAACATCAGTGCTACACCTTTAATCCAGCATTTTGATCTTTTTTTAAAGTAATAATTACTTTGAAGATGTATCTGGTATTTGTATAACTAAAAGAAACAGCAACTTCTTAACAATTTTAACACCAAGATGATGCAATCATAGGTTGTCTTTCTCATTCATTAATTTTTAACAAGATTTTAGAATGGTTATAACTTTTTAGACACTTTAAAATTAACCTCTACAGAGAAACTAACAGAAAGGGCTTTGCTGGGCTATGGAAAGGTGTTTCAAAATCAAGGATTATGCTGTAGCTAGCCATTAACAAATTTATCTGCACAATCTCCAAAGACAAACCCACCTCTCTCTGGCAAAACAATTCTTACTCTGAACAGATTCTCAGTCTTTTTGAAGATACCAAGGTTGTACTTCCAGATTTAAGTGTTAAGATACTCAGAGGCTCATCAGTTTTTAATAATTTTGTAACATTAAATTCAAGCAAAAAACATTACTTGATAGTTCACCCTAGCCTGGATTCTCCCAACTACAGACTAATTTGAAAAAAAGAAAAGGAGCTTGGGAATTTGCAAAACAAGGAGCATCATGGAGCGAGATAGAATTTACAAGGGAATTTATTGTTTGGGAAGCACAAAGAACTGCACCCATTTTTAATGCAACTTGAACCAGGATGGAGAGGTTGCAAGTTCTTACAAACATTGAGTGTGTCACCTTTTAAAGAAACTGGGAATGTTGGTTGCAATATTTATTATTTTAATTTCTTTGCAATAAAATCCAACAATTAACCAGCACACAGTGTGCTAGTACAGTATGCATTTTATTTCTCAATGAATCAGCAATATAAGTTAAATGTAAAGAGCTTTTACAACAAACTTATCTTGGGTTTTTATCATAAAAGGTTAATTACTTACCCAATGATATGCTGATCAATGAAATTTAAGTAGCCTTTAAAATGCAATAAAAATAGCACAAAAACAATGCACACTTGTTGAAACCATGCAGGAAAACAAATTGCATGCTCTCATTCCACTAGAGTGAGTGGCTTTAGTAGCACTAATCCACACTCTGGCAGAGAAAAGGTACAATACAAACAACACCAGAGAACTCACAAATAGTGCTCTATAGAGTGAGGTAGTGTTTTCACAAAAGACTAGTCCCGATGCTCTCCTCTCTTTTAAGTATCCACACCCAAAGTTTCCCTCGTAGATACTCTTAGGAAGATGGAAATGGAAGGAGAAAGCAGAGTGATGGGATTGTGGCAGAATGAATGCATAAGCAGCTTTACTACACAGAAAAGTTAAGGAAAATAGTCAAAGGATTCCAGAGAAAACAGCAGGTAACAAAAAGTAAATATTTGTCATTAAAAGTAGTTTCATCCATTAAATGACTTTCTGTAGCATAGCAAGGTGGAATGCTTTTTGAATTTTATTTTTAATTAATTATTCAAACATATTAACCCACTTTTCAGGCTCACTGTTGATAGCTCAGATTTATATGGCAGATCCAACTAATGTTTACTAACTTAGAGACCAGCCTTCTACACCATTTCTATTTATTTCCAGATAAATCATCCCAGTGTGCCAGAAACTCACAACTGTGATGCACCTGTGCAAAAGAAAGGCCTGTGTTGGGGCAACACTGTAACTTGAACAAAACAAGGCTGAAGGCACGATCTAAAATGTACCAGTGATAAGCATTCACTTAAGGCAATTTTCAAGGTAATAAAAAGTAATTATTCATGTAGAAAACATTTCACTGTAACATTAAAGTTGTGCACAGAAGTCTTCAAACTATTAATAAGGGTCAGTGTAATTTTAACCTTTCATTCTCTTTGAATTCTCTCTTCTCTATAAATACAAGCAATCCAAGAGATTAAGTTTCTTTTCCTCTACACAACCCCTACCACTGAACTTGAGCAAAACATGAGAAACCAGTAAATTTCATGTTTATTCTTGTAAATGTTGCTCCATATTAGAATCCTATGGCCATAAAAAAAGCTCTATTTACCACAATTAACTGCAGTTCACATAGAAGCTCCATAATATTTTCTTTCTAGAATGTACAGGAACCTGTTCAGTTCTCCTACATAAAAAGTCTTCCCATGGTATTTTCCCCCTATTTGACATAACTGTGAAGCCTTTTGGTCTCTGGTTTTGGAAAATTTGATTTAACACAGTATCATATTATTCTATTGTAGTAAACTTGTACATGGAATTTGCAATTGTTCCACGTTACTTTCTATTATATTCTACAACACTGGAAAGGAAATTACTTGAAGTTAAATACTGAGTCATTTGTTACAACTGCTTTTCTGGGCTGGGAGGAAGAAAGAACTAAGAGGATTAAACAGGTCCCACACAATGACCATCATTCTCAACCCACCCAGGCAATTCTTGTACTGTAGACACATTATAAGATGCAGCAACAGGAAATTTGGGATGCTGTTCCCAAATTTCCTAACTGGTCAGCTTTGTGCAAAGAACTCCCCCTTTCTGTGCTTGGAGTTTGAATTAAATGCGCTGAAATTAAAATACTATCTGCAAAAATAGGTGGAACTCAAGACCTGCAACCTAATCTTTCTAAAGGAAGGAGACAATGTTAGAGAATGCTTGTTTAAAACAAAAAAATTAATTTATGACAAAGCCTCAGCATATTCAACGGAGAACATAATATAGAGAATCAGAGCTGTATGGAAAAGACTGAACTGGTGTTTGAGAGAACTTTACACCATTTCTTTTAAATAAGAGGCTTCAGTGTATTTTACCAAACACATTAAATTGTAGCTGTTTCAGTAAAATTCAGTAGTTGAACAAGAAGATACATAAATGGGTCCAATTGAATCCAGTACACAAAACAGATGGCAGACAGTATTTTTCTATCTGTTGCAGTACTCTAAAACTGATGCTAAGCATTCCTTAATTCTATTCTGTTCTCTTACTGCTTACTCTGTGCTGTAGCAATTCTATTTTTTTTCTGCTAAGTTACAGATTTTGCCTGAATTTGATATACAGTGAGGTTAAAAAGGTAATGTGAGGATCTATTCCAAATGAGTCTTTTTAGCTTTTAAAATAGCCTAGAAATACTACTTCCAAACTCTGCTCTGTACATCCTGGAACAGACATGAAATCACTAGTCAGTCATGTAAACTGTTTGGGCAACTAAGGTTTCATTTGTTACCACTCTGATTTAATTTAAACTTAAATTTCTGCAGACAAATCCGTGAAATGCATGCAAAAAAAATCCAAAGCTTGAAAACTGTACTGTCTGATTGATATTTTAGTCATCACTTCCAGAACCACTCATCTAAAGCAATGCTGAAAACCAGCAGAACTCTTTATGGTTATATCTCTTTATGGTAGGGTTAACTTTATTACTGCTGTCAATTACAGCCAGGAACAGTACTTTACTAATCTGAAATAAACTCCAGAACAAGTTATTTCAGTCCCATAGGATAAATCCATAGACTGTGAGAACATGATTTATTTCTATGTTTTACATAAGCAAATAAACCATCCTGCAAAAAACAATCTGATAGAAATCTCGTACAAGTATTCTAGCACTGTAATATCAACTGCATAGTATTCATTTCATGATGAGGACTTCAGTACCTTCAAATCTCCAACAATACCCTAAGCCAAAGCAAGCAAGTTTACCTGAACTCATGGAAGTGGGTTTTTTCCCAGTTAGTTCCTTAAAATTCCTCATGCTAATCCCACATGATTTTTGGAAAACATTGTGTAATAAAAACATGCAGCCTTTCAAGTCCAGGAAAGGAGCATTCTTTAAAGAAAAACCACACTGATTAAAGAGTAATGTTTTATTAAATATGTAGCTATAATACTATACTACTAAAAAAGTGGACCTTACATCACACGTCTTGAAAGAAGAGGAATTATAGAGAAGATGGCACAATGTGTGTTAGTAAAGCAGTGTGTCACACTACCAAGCAAGACATGCTGGGAGTACCCAAGAGACTCTGTGACAAAAGGGTATCCATGAGAATGTAACTTACAGGCAGATTTCTTGCTGAGTCCAAATACAGTATAAGCAATGCAGATGAAAGCCCATCATTAGCTTGGTCTTTATCAGCTCTAATGCTTGTTAGCACCTAAAACAAAAATACACTGTAAGCCTTTCTGGAAATGAAGTATTACTATTTCTGTTCCATTTCTGAAAAAAAAAAAAACCAGAAACAACCCCCCTTCCCCAAAAAAAATCTCTCAAGAAGCAAACTTGACAAATTCATAGCATGAAGCATAAAAAGTAAGTTTTCAAGACTCACAGACATTTCAGAACCATTTGCATGGAAATTTGCACCCCATTTCCTACTTGTTTTTTTTAGATTGGACAGATTGTAATATCATATCCAGCTTTATCTCCCAGACTAATGAAATGTTAGCAGATATTCTCAAACAGTAACATTAAGAGAAGAGAACCACAAAAGCATTTGAAAATCTCATTTAAACCATTGATATTTATGACTGGTTTGTTATTTCTAAAGACAGCTTGGAATAAAGTTACAGGTTTCTCCAAATTCACAGCAGCTAGAGAATTGGTTACATACTTAACAAATAAACAAAAAAATCACCCCAAAACAATTAAGATAAGAATGAAAGTAATGTGTTCCTTTAGTACCTTGTCTAGATTGTCAGCAGTTGGCATCAATGTGAGCCATTCCAGTTTTAAATGCAACTTTCCTTTGGACACTTCATCCAAAGTAAACCACTGAAAATAAAGCAAAGAAATGTGAAATAATCTGGCAAACAAATATAAGATTACAATTGGTTATTCAGGACATTTAGCAAGCACTGAAGTCTACTAAGAATCTCTCAGAGAGGAAGTCCACATAATCTGAAAAGATCTGATCCTTTAAAATGATGTATTTTACGTAAAATATTACAACACAGAATGATAAAACCACCCTGACAAACATCTATGTTATATGATAAAAGCATCTTTTAAATACCAAGAAAATTCTTAATGTTCTGTAAAGATGTTCTCAGAAAACAAACACTGCACAATGTTCCTATAAAATCTCTCTAAAATATGAGTCAAAAATTAGTCTGCCCAGCAATTAACTATTCTCTGGCAAAAAAAACCCTTCTCACCAAAGTAACCTTAAAACTCCAAGACTGACAAAGAATGTAATTATTTTTCAGATTTTACCAGTTTAGATGTCTTTTAAACCACTGCACTGATTGTCAGGACATCTGTTTCTACAGCATTAAGGTTATTCTTGCACATACAGGAACTATGCCCAGGAAAAAATAATGCAAGAACAATTACTTGTACAACACATGGGCCTTTTTAAACCAAAACTTACTGAACTTGCTTACCTCATCTAGAAGACGTTCCTTTTCAACTTCAATTAAATCAATCATCAAACTAAAAAATGGAGAAAAAGAAGTAGTATTTTAGCCAAGAAACAACAAGATCTAGCATGGAATTCAAGCACCACCCAGTGCTTGCTGAGTATTCACTGAGATCAAAAGAGCAGAATACTACTCTTTTAGCACTTAAGAAAAGAAGAGGTAGGGATTGAAATGGCTGAGCAAAGACGAGTGCAGGATAACAGAAAAATGCCTACACTAGAGCCCATTGTGTAGCTACAAGGGTAAGTGGCACAATATAACTCACATATATATGAGCCAACTCTCAAAACAGAGAGCACATCCAAACTACCCACTGGAAACAGTACCTGGACATATGCTATGACCAAATTCATGCTTTGGCAATGTCTGGAAGAGTTCTAGTTTACACAAGCTAAAAATATAGCAGGGAATGAATCTGCTAAAAATTAAACAGAGCAGACGACTGCATGCCAGTGCATGAACATTTGTCTGGCTTTTTATTTAATTAGTACTGATGTACACATTATGTCACTTCCTCCCACCATCACTTCAGTGCAAGATTAGGGAAGTGCAAAGAAAAAGAAGCCTTTGTACTACCTACTTCTTTATTTTAATGAGAAGTAGGTACTGTTGCTCCTGGTAAGAAAGAAGGAGCTGGAAAGCTAAGGGAGCTCTACTCTGTATGGAAAGCAACAATAGAAGTTCCAAAACTCTGCAAGAAATAAAGATGACAAATTACCAGAGAAAGAAAGAAGCTGGCTAAAACCCTGAAATGTTTATGGGAGAACATCTATGACCTGTGGAGTCAAAGAGTGAGTCATGTTTGCCAAGCATTACAGCAAAATTTTTTCTTTAATCAAATAGTTAAGATCAGCTCTTAAGAGGAAAATAAACCCGAGACAGTCATTTAGAAGGAATGAAGATGAAGAAGATACAGAGTTATAAAACTATATTAACTTTGCCTGAAGAAAGAATTAAGACTTAGTGCTAGCTCATTAAAGAAGCTAGAGCACACACAATACCCACAATATTTACCTGTTTTTTTTCAAAAAATATGTAAACATATAGATGTGTATATACACACCCAAGCACGTTTTCATTTAAATGTATTTACATACGTGAAGTAGTTAGGGAATTACTTACCACCAAGTTAATTGATTTATAAATACAATTAGATAGAACAACTGCAGTAAAATAAAAATAATAATTGAAGAAAAATTACAATATTTTATCTCTTCCAATACCTACAAACATATTCTCCATAACATTTACCTTCCCAGGAAGTCATCTTTATCTGGATCTTCATCAAAGAGCTCAATCTCTAGCTCCTGTCCTGGATGTTCATACACTAAGGCCTGCAAGTCAGTGAGAGAACATTATCAGTAAAACTGGCCAGCTTGGTTAAATAGCATAGTAACAGTAAAACACTGAGCTGCAGTACTTTTGTATAATAAAATACATCAGTAATCAAATGCTTTTAAAAGTTGCAATTTAATGAGTAGAGCAATTTTAAGAGCTTTTCAGATAAAATTTGTTGATGTTGGCTCTAAAAGCCCAAACTACTTTTTCAGAATTACTGATGTTCAGTCTAGACAAAAAAAAAAAAAATATACATCAAGGGAGAACTTCTGTTTAGTTACAGAACTTTGGGTTTCTGGAGGCTCCTTAAGGGCACCCCCAAAATAACCTCTTTAACAATAGAAAGAGGATATTTCTTCTTTTGTTTCTTCTGTAAAGAAGAACATACAACAAGGTATCTTTTATTGCTTATACCTCATAAACTTCATTCCATTTTGGATTGAGATTTTCTTTGATGACCTTGCTTTGGAATATTTGGTTGCCCACACGGATGATTCCATAAGGATCTGACTTTCCTTTGACAATCCCTTTTAGGTAAGTATCTTTCCCCTCCAGGTCCTGAGCTTCAATAAAGTGTATCCTTAGAACACCCTGAAAAAAGAAAAGATGAGTTTGTATAGTAATCTGAAAGCTTCCATGTCATCACAATTTACACAATAGATGTTTTACAATTTCCATTGCCATTTCCTTAACATGAAACTTATTTTGGACATACTGTAAATAGAAGATGTCAGTGATGATCCACATATTTAATAGACCTAGCACCCAAGAGACTCCTGAAAAGAAAAACTGTCATCAACCATCAGAAACATTCCAGTTACATCAAGAAATACCAGGTTTCTGGAAGTGAGTAGCAAAAAATAGCAACAACTGTTTAGTGAAGCACACTAATAGCAATTTTCCATGATAATATAAAACACATGCTACTTTATTTTTACTCTGTACAGTTAAACTAGATTGTAGCAATCTAGTAATTGTACAAGTAATATGTTTGAGATTCCAACCAAACAGAATAAATAAATCAATCCTTCCTGGTGTTCTATGAAACATGAACTTCACAGAAACGGTTTATAAATGAAATCAGTTATTATCAGTGATTGAATTCACAGCAACATTGTAGCAGTGCAGCAACTGTATTTTGAAATTCACACAGATTCTCTTGAACAGTTACTGGAAAAGGAACTAAATGCCCAATTATTATTGCTAATAGAAGTTACTTACCTTTGGTATAGGAAACCTCAGCTGAGCGATCTGCACTTCACTGACAAGCGGGACTGTAATTCTGTTTGGAAGGACCAAGTAGTTGGATATTATATCCAATATTATTGTATCTGATAAGCCACTGTAGGAGAAAAGA
This sequence comes from Phylloscopus collybita, assembly GCA_027886175.1. Classification (NCBI taxonomy): domain Eukaryota; kingdom Metazoa; phylum Chordata; class Aves; order Passeriformes; family Phylloscopidae; genus Phylloscopus; species Phylloscopus collybita. Next base: position 8,318,426 of record JAJNNQ010000002.1, read on the forward strand.
ATCCTCAGTTACAAAAAACATATTCTTTTTGCTGCTTAACAACCGAAATGGAGAAAATATTTGCTTTCTGTGGGAGTAGAAGACACATCTGGTTTGTAAACTTAAAATAAAGGATTCTTGCCCAAACGGCCACCAGGTGGAAGCAGCTGACACTGAACAGCAGAAACCGCAGGGGTGAATGTAAAATTCACATCTCCCTACCACAGACAAATTTCCCCCTCCCCCTTGCCTTTTAAAACCAGCCGGGGTAAAAGGCTGTTGCATAAGTTCTTTTGCCTCTAATGCAGATGGTAACTGTTTATTTACTTTTGTATTTCAATAATAATTTCTCTGTCCCTGGAAGTTTGGTTACCCATTCCTGTATTGTTATGAAACCAGTTGTCCTCTTGAGCTGGGAGGACCATCACTTAAACCACAGACACACAGAACACAAGCTCATGGCTGAGTAAAATGTAGCCTAGGGAAGTAAAACAGGTTGTGTTCACTGAAAAGGGAGTGGCAGTGCAACCACACTGGTAATGAATCATATAAAACCCAACTCCACACCCCTCCAGAGAGAAGAGAGTGATTTCCTAAGCTACAAGGTCACACAGCTCAGGTCTGAACCGACAACAAATCATTGTCAGAACAACAGCACTGGTTACACACGTTGCCTCCACAAGCAAAAGGCAGAACACAGAACACAAGTACCCAGGATGTCTCAGGAGGATGCACAAAGGTTCAGAGAGATAATTACAACAATACTTGAGGTACTTTGAACTGCAGAGGTGCATTCTCACTAAAGCTGGTGGAGCTGGGATTTCTCCTCCTAAATACACTCCATAATTCCCTTTTTACAGTCTGTGAAATCAAGTTGCAGATGATGTCTGATTACTTTGAACATTTTTTTGGATGAAGCACTTATGTGTGAGCAAACTTGTGAAGTTTTTCTATGACTGAATCTGAAGCTGGGAATAGCTCTGACTCAGGAGCTAGAATATAAAAACACAAAAGCTGCAGTGAAATGTGATATGTGTTACAGTTTCATTTGGAAAGAAAATGTAGTGGTGAGCAATTAACATTATGCTAGAGATGGGCAACAGAACAAACCCATTAAATACAATCTGCCCACTAGAAATGCACACACTGATTTTCATGCCAGAGATTTTGCAACCTGAACAGCCTGCATCCTCTTGGCTGCCCACTTCCACTGTAAATCCAGATAACTACAATACATGATGGAACATGGCTGACTTTTTAATGGTACTCAGAACAACAGGAACAGAAGGAGCTCGAGGCTGCATTTAAATCAATGGATAGGTCTGTGCAGGCCTCTGGTTAGAAAGGAGAAACAGTGGATAATGTTAAGATACTGCTCAGAGGAAAAGAGTTTCCTCTCTACTGCTGTCAGCTAATGCACATCTGCCCTAAAGAATCTTCCCTCCCCTCATGCAGAGCTTATCCAATCACATTTACAGAGATTTTCATTCTATGTGAACACTAGAAATTCAGTTTCAGTAATTTTTAAGACAAATACTACATGACAATCATGTTATCTGAAGAGTAGCTTTATTTAACCATTATTTTAACATATTGTATTTCAAACTTTTATGTTTCATTTTGCCAAATGTCTAATTTTCAATTTATGTATGCTAAACTCTCTAAAATGAGCCAAGAAAATAAAATTAATTATTTTGTTAAGAGCTGACAAAAAATTAAATATAAACATTTCAACCAGTCTTAAAATTAAAAGAAAAACCAAGCCCAAGCTGAGGTGATGGTAACAACACAAGGAGCAATCCCACTTTTCAAAATACAAGTCTAATGACAAAACTCTAGTATATAGAGATCAGGTAAGCTTTTTTGTTTCTGCTTTTGTTAGTGTCCCTACTTTGCGAGAAGAGAAAGCTCTGTCTTTATGCTCAGTCCCTTAAGAACAGATGACTAATGGAGAAAACCAACTGACCTAGGCTGCAGAAAGCAAAGGAGCAGTGCAAGGAAAGCAATGGTACCAGAGCTGCCTTGAAAGAAAGGCTGCCCTGCTCTTCTCTAGGATTTCCTTAAGATCACAGACTTTATGTGATCACAGACATAAATAAACCTACTCTAGACTAGCATAAGGTTCAGAGACTGACTAATGTTCAAATGGAGCTACAGCAAATCTCCTTAAATAAGAGAAAGAAACACAGCCCAAGAACTGGGAGGATTCACAGTCCTTTATGCCGGAACCAAATCCCAACTCTGATTCCAAAGGTCAGTCTCACAATTTTATCCCAACATTATTACTTGAATTTCACTAAAACACCTGAGAAAAATGAGGCAGCATTAATGAAGCTTCACCAAGTTTTACACAAAGAAGCTGGACTCTAGAAGGTAGCAGACACCATAACTTTAAATACAGGGAACAGAAAAAGAACACTGAAGATTGTATGCAACTAACTAATGAATTAAATGAATTCTAAAACATCATGATGCTTTCAAGCTGTTTATATCTCATCTACTATTAGCCAGCTGGGATGCTCTCAGATGCAAAGTATTCTTTTGCAATTTTTTGTTATCTAAAGTAAGTGGAAAACAGAGACAAAACACAGCAAGCAACAGAGAAAGGTGCATTAATATAAACCCTTATGCTGATGCATCATTAAAAATCAGCTTCTTAAGATCATAAAACTTCAGTCAATGGTTCTGTGTACAATTATTTTTCAGTTCAAAAACAATGAAAGAAGTGTGCAGTGTTTCATATAGTTTATTAGACTGTCTTCAAAAGCTCAATTTCATTGCAGAAAAATAATTGTTAGTTGCCTACTCTTTTGTATTGCTCTCTACTTAGCTCTACTTAATTTTTAGCAATTTTTATCAGCTGCATATTTTCCCTGTGCAGAATATTGCAGAGACAGCACATTTCTAACTGCATAGTGTGTTTTCACTGTATCTCAAGCAACCCCAACATCTTCCCATCATCCACATCCCCTCCTGAAAGCATTTGTGTATTCTCACAGCCTGGCTCCTCCTCACACGGAGATTTTAACTCCACTTCTCTGCAAGCTACACCAATGATGGAACATGAATTACTTGTGTGTCCTTCTCCTTGTGGAGTCATATAGGAAAAGCAATGAAAATTGTTAGCAGCTGACAGGGAAGCTTCCAGCAGCTAATGCTGAAATTCAATTAGTAGAAGACATTTGCAAACTGAGTACAAATCAGCAGTTTAGAGTGCAGCCAACAGCCGTAGGACTAAAAAGGTACCTGTGGTGGCAGCAATCTCTTGTTCATCATTGTTTATAACAACTACAATATGTCAAGTTGTCAGACCAAAATACACAACTTATCTATACAGATAAGAAAAACAAATACAGCACTAAAGAAATCCCTTGGCAAGGCAGAGCATGAGTCACCTCAGTTACAGTTACTATAGAAACTATACCACGTCTAGATGGCACTGGTTTCTGCATATGTGGCCAAGTTTGGTTGCTCTGGAAACCATAAACTTGAGATATTTGGCGAGACTTTGTTTACATCTGAGGTTTTGTGTTTGCAGTCAGGCAAATATGTAGCAGGATGTGAGTCTCAGGAGCCTAGTAAAGTTAAGTACTAAATGTAAATTTAGTCATGTTATATCAAAAGAGAGAATTATTACTCAGAAGCTGTATTTTGGAAGCCATTTTCCCTCACTCATCAAGAAAGCCTCTTTCCTCAGAGGCAGTCTTAAGCAGGCTTGAAACATGAGCAATTCTTGCAGCCATTAACCTACTTAATGCAAGTTCTAATTTCAAACTGTTCAGCTGGGATTCCATGCAATGGCTTCACGTGTCTAAGGAAAGCAAAACTCACTTCAGTAATGCAATTGATTACTAAGGGATTAATTTAACACCTAAATTCAAACTCCTGTTTTGAAACAATAAAAAATAATTCTGGAGTCAGCCAACTCTCGAGAGTAGGGATCTAATAAAAGGAGTAGTCACAAAATCCAACTGTGTATCAGATCCTCCATTATCTCCTTGGCCATTGTCTCCATATGAAAAAGCCCCTGGGTAACTATTAAAACCTGATAAATATTAATGTATTCATGGATTTAACTTCATCAGGTTTGTAATGATTCAAAGCAGCCTGATTTTCACCTCCATTGATGCTTTTTAATTTGGGATTTTATCATGTGGTATTAGGAAAAGCTCTAAATAAGCTAAGCTATTTTATAGCTATACACAGTCAATATTTTTGCTACTCCACTTGATCTTCACATAATAAACTGAAAGCTTTAAAAGTAAGCACTTGAAGATATTAGAAACTTTAGTTAATTTGAAGAGTCTTAAGGTATTTCTAACTACCTTTATACAAGAAAATAGAGATGGATTGGCATACAAAGCCAAGAACCAAGATGTCATGAACCCACTGTCATAAAAGGAAGGTTCTATGTGTTTCCACTATCATAGGAGATGGCAGATAGGAAATTCACAAGATTCTAGAAAAGGCTGAGAACACTAAAAGAAGTACATTACAAATTATATTTTCAAAGTATTTTTAACAAGACCTACTAGACATACTTTTGGCATAACTTTGACTTGTGGTGAAATGACTACCTTCTGCAAATTGAGCAATTTCATATAATTCTACATTAAAAGAGAACTGCTCAGAGTCATCTAACCTAGAAACTATTCAATTATTCAATTCATGGTCTTGAGATTTTCTGGGCTTCACTGGGGTGCAGATATATCAAACACTACTTTAGGTTTACTCACTTCAGTCCTGGAACATCCAGAAGATTGGTCAGTCCAGTCCAGTTAATTTCCAAAAGCTGTGAATTACAGAGAAAAGGGGGGGGGGGGGGGGGGGGGGGGGGGGGGGGAAAAAGAGAAACAGCTTAGAATTCATAACACTGAAGAAATAAACACAATTGTTATAGATTCTGATCAGTGGAGAATTAACCAGTTTCCAGGATTCTCTTAAACAAACAAACAAAACAACCCTCTTTCATTCTTAAGAATTTCTAGACACTTTTTTTAAAAGTTATAAAAAGTTTCACCATTCTCTTATTCACTCTTCTACCATTCATATAAATACACTACTCCCTATATACACAAACACACAGGACAATGAAACATGGTCCTATTTTCTGGAGAAATATTTCTGGAGTCACCATACACCTGTTACAGATGAACAGTCATTAACATGAATTTGCAAATTATAATGAAGTGATAAAGAATCTCACGTGAGACCAGGAAAATAAGAGCTCTAGAAGGCATAACCAATAGAAAGAATTAAGAATTGGGATTAAGAAGGTGGCAGGAAGATGTGATAACAGTTTGCAAACGTAAGAGGCTGTTTTCAAGACACAGGTTCATTCTATCACTGATAAAGAAGAAAGGTATCAACAGAAATACCAAAGTGAGAAAAATCCTCAGAAATAATTAAAAGGGATAACTCATCACTAGATCATGCATACTTTCTTCACTGAAAAATCTCTGCAGAAAATTATGCCTTATAAAGGTATTTATTCTGTTTCAGGATTGCTGGCATTAAAAACTAATTAAAAATATAATTTCTGATCCTATAAAATTCTAATCTAGATAACAAAACCAACAGACCCGAGTTCCCTTAAACCCAAGTTCTCTCTTCACTGAATGATTTCTATTAACTTCACAGAAGTTAACAGTATATTTAAGCCACCAAATATTTAAGCCACAAATCCAAACCCACCCAGTTACCACCAGGTTTCCAAATCCAACTCACCTAATACAAGTATAACTGCATGAAAAAAGGATTTTGATATTCCTCAGTTAAGAAACTAATTGTGGTGGTTCAGCTAAATCCTAAAACAAAACCACAAATCTGTACAAGAACAAATGTTGTGTATTTTCACAAACAGACAGGAATCATTACCCTACCTTCACTTTCTTTTTAAAAATAGCACACACCATTCTTTTACAAAGGATCTATTAATAGTTTAATTAGTGATTTCCTTTGTGAATACTTCCAGTAAGTTAACACACAACAGATTTAGTCTTATATTGTTACTTAATATACTTTTGTAATAGTGGCATATATTTCAAACAATGTTCATATGTAACAACGTTACCTATGAAAAATATTACCAGGCCTAACAAACAATTAAGCAGAAAAAAGAAAATCATTATCCTTTGTTCTGGGTTGTGGAGCCGGGTTTTGTATATTCTATTTACATCTGTTTTGAGGCCTGATGACCCACCTTGATAGGCCATTGTTAGCTTCCCCAGCCTGTGCGGTGCATTTGCATTTCTATACATCTCATGCCCTGGCGGTGGGGGGTGGGGGGGAGGGGGGGGTGGCCGGGGGTTGGCGGTTCGGCCCTGCTGCAGGAGTGGTTCGGCCCTGCTGCAGGAGTGGTTCGGCCCGGCTGCAGGAGTGGGGTGCGCGGCGCTTCCTTCGCGGCGGTGTGGGAAGAGCTTCTTCGTCTCCTGTGCTCGTCATCCTGTCTCCCTCCTGGCCGTCCCTGAACCGGTTTCTTCGCAGAATCATCTCTGCTCCAACAGGATCACGTCTGCCACTCCAGAAGCGTTTGGACTGTTTACGTTCGGACTGTTATCAACATCCTGAATCACAGGGTCAGATTGAAACTCTGACTTTGTCAGGGTTTTCTTCTAAAATTATTGTTTATTTGTTTATTTGTTTGGTTAGTTGGGTGGTTTTGTTTCCTATCATATTTGTATTGTTAATACCTCCTAGTAAAGAACTGTTATTCCTATTCCCAACATTTTTGCCTGAGAGCCCTTGATTGCAAAATTATAATTCGTCGGGGTGCGAGGGGTTGGTATTCTCCATCCTAGGGGAACCTCAGTTTCCCTGGCAGATACCTGTCTTTCCAAACCAAGACAAATTTTGGCGCCCAAGGGTGGGGCACGAGGGCATTGGGAGAGAGGAATAACAGTTCTTGTGTATTAGATAAAAGCCCACTGGCCAGAATAATGTGGTCTAGCTTTCCCTGGTTTGGGTGGCACGTGGTGGTGGCTGTATTTCTGCCATTTGCTACTCCTTATGTTAATATGGGTCCTATGACTAAGGCTACTGTGGCGGGCATTCAGTTTGTTTTGTGGATTAATAAGGTGAGAAATTCATGGATTTTTAACTTCCTCTGGAAAGCAAGCACATGGATTCATAGCTATCATAGGCTAACTCTGTGCTTCTGGGGTTACTTTAACAATGGTACCTATTGTAAGGAAATGGCACCGGGGGAAATTTTCTCCCAGCCCTTCACACAGTTTTTTGGGTCCACCCCACCAGTTTTTGAAGGGTTGAAATCTCTGAGTGCTAATGATATCATACAGTGGCTGGTGTTGCTGGTATGCCTGTTCTGTTTGGCATTCAGAGATAAGGGGAAATTGGCCTGGGTAAGCACCTTAATAAGTACCCCAGAGAATAAGAATGCAGCCCAAGAGTCCGCTCCTGCCCCACAGCCTGCCTCAGAGATAAACCACCCGGTTTGGGTGGGGGCTCTGATTAAGGAGATGCAAGAAAAGATGAGCCAGATGCTGAGGGAGTACATCTCCCCAGTTAGTGGGAAATCCTTCCCCTGCCCTGACAAAAGAGAGCCTGATGGTGCAGCAATGAAACCCACAGAGATTACAACTGCTCAGGTCCCAGCTGAACCACAGGGGCAGTCACAGCCAGCGGCAGTTGCCCCTGTGGAAACAAAGAAATCTAAGGTGAAAACAGCAAACCCAGACAATAAGAAAGGAGGGCCCTCACAACCTGCAGGGGAATCACATGTTCAGATCATCACCGAGTCCCTGTCGTATGAAAGTCTCCGTAACCTGCAAAAAGATATCGTACGGCGGGGGCGTGAGGCTTACACAGCCTGGCTACTTCGGGTTTGGGACCTCATGGGTACTGGTGTGCAATTGGACAGTGGTGAGGCAAGGAATTTGGGACCCTTGACCCAGGACTCAGGTATAAATCAGGTATTTGTAAGAGAGCCAGGACCCCTTTCCCTTTGGGAGCGGCTTTTAATGAGTGTGAGAGAGAGATTTATCCACAAAGAAAGAATGCAGGAGCACCACCATAGAATGCGCTGGAAAACTCTGGAGGAAGGGATCCAACAACTGAGGGAAGTGGCGGTGCTGGAGGTACTTTTTGGGAGGAGTGGACAGCATGATAATGACCCTGACAAGGTTAAATGCACAGGGCAGATGTTGTGGAATCTGGCAAATCTAGGGCCATCTCAGTACACCACCTTTATTGCAACAATTAATGCTGAGGACAATCGAGAGACAGTGGGGTCTGTTGCCAATAAGCTTAGGAATTATGAAAGTATGATCAATGGCCCGATGCAGGCTCATATCTCTGCCGTGGTTAAAGAACTCAAAGAAGAGATAAGGGGGGTGAGGGAGGAGATGAGGACAAACAGTTCCAGTGTGGCACCAGTGCGAGTCACAGGCCCCAGAGTTAGAGCCCAACGACCCCCAGCTCGAGAGAGAGGGTACACCCCAAGAGCTGACCTGTGGTTTTATCTGCGTGACCATGGGGAAGACATGGGAATGTGGGATGGGAAACCCACTTCTGTCCTGGCAGCACGGGTGCGTGAGCTCAAGGAGAGGAACAATCACCAAGGGGGATCTACGAAAATGAAAGTAGCCTCAGCCTCCTATAACCAAGCTGCCAATGCTGTGTTGAATCCCCTTGAAGGAACCTCTAGTATGTATGCTCAGGAAGGGGATAACCAGTGCTAGAGGGGCCCTGCCTCTAGCCAGGTAGAGGAAAGGGATAATCGGATCTATTGGACTGTGTGGATCCGATGGCCTGGCACATCTGACCCACAAAAATACACGGCTTTGGTTGACACTGGTGCCCAATGTACCCTGATGCCATCAGGGTATGTAGGAACAGAACCCATTTCTATTTCTGGGGTGACAGGAGGGTCCCAGCAGCTGACTGTAGTGGAAGCCGAAGTGAGTTTAACTGGGAATGGGTGGCAGAAACACCCCATTGTGACTGGCCCAGAGGCCCCGTGCATCCTCGGCATAGACTATCTCAGAAATGGATATTTCAAAGACCCAAAAGGATATCGTTGGGCTTTTGGAGTAGCTGCTGTAGAGACGGAAGAGATCAAACAACTGAATACCTTGCCTGGTCTCTCAGATGACCCTTCTGCTGTGGGACTGCTAAGAGTTGAAGAACAACAGGTACCAATTGCCACAGCAACAGTGCACCGTCGGCAATACCGCACTGACAGAGACTCTGTGACCCCGATCCATGAGATGATTCGTAAACTGGAGAGCCAAGGGGTGGTCAGTAAGGCTCATTCACCTTTTAACAGCCCCATCTGGCCTGTGCGTAAGCCCAGTGGGGAATGGAGACTGACTGTAGATTATCGTGGTCTGAATGAGGTCACGCCACCACTGAGCGCTGCTGTGCCAGACATGTTGGAGTTGCAGTATGAGCTGGAGTCCAAGGCAGCAAAGTGGTACGCGACCATTGACATTGCCAATGCCTTCTTCTCCATTCCTGTGGCAGCAGAGTGCAGACCCCAGTTTGCTTTCACCTGGAGGGGTGTGCAGTACACCTGGAATCGGCTGCCCCAGGGGTGGAAGCACAGTCCCACCATCTGCCATGGACTGATCCAGGATGCACTGGAAAAGGGTGAGGCTCCGGACCATCTACAGTACATAGATGACATCATTGTGTGGGGGAACACGGCAATGGAAGTCTTTGAGAAAGGAGAGAAGATCATCCAAATTCTCCTGGAAGCCGGTTTTGCCATCAAGAAGAGCAAAGTCAAGGGACCTGCCCAAGAGATCCAGTTCCTGGGAGTGAAGTGGCAAGATGGACGGCGTCAGATTCCCACTGAGGTCATCAATAAGATCACTGCCATGTCCCCACCAACCAACAAGAAGGAAACACAAGCTTTCCTAGGGGCCATTGGCTTTTGGAGGATGCACATCCCTGAGTACAGTCAGATTGTGAGCCCTCTCTACCTGGTTACCCGCAAGAAGAACGATTTCCACTGGGGCCCTGAACAGCAACACGCCTTTGCCCAGATCAAGCAGGAGATCGCTCATGCGGTAGCCCTTGGCCCAGTCAGGACGGGACCAGAGGTAAAGAACGTGCTCTACTCTGCAGCCGGGAGCCATGGTCTGTCCTGGAGCCTGTGGCAGAAGGTGCCAGGTGAGACTCGAGGCCGGCCACTGGGATTCTGGAGCCGAAGCTACAGAGGGTCTGAAGCCAACTACACTCCCACAGAGAAGGAGATCTTGGCCGCCTACGAAGGAGTTCAAGCTGCCTCAGAGGTGATTGGCACTGAAGCACAACTCCTCCTGGCACCCCGACTACCGGTGCTGGGGTGGATGTTTAAAGGAAAGGTTCCCTCCACCCACCATGCCACCGATGCTACATGGAGCAAATGGATCGCCCTCATCACTCAGCGCGCCCGTATTGGTAACCCGAATCGCCCTGGGATTTTGGAAGTAATCACCAACTGGCCAGAAGCTGAGAACTTCAGTCTCACTGACGAAGAAGAACAAGTAACCCGGGCTGAAGAAGCTCCACCATACAACCAACTGCCAGCAGAAGAAACACGCTACGCTCTTTTCACTGATGGTTCCTGTCGCATCGTAGGGATGAACCGGAAGTGGAAAGCAGCCGTATGGAGCCCCACAAGACAAGTTGCACACGCCACTGAAGGAGAAGGTGGGTCAAGCCAGCTTGCTGAACTCAAAGCTGTTCAATTGGCCCTGGACATTGCTGAAAGAGAGAAATGGCCGAAGCTCTACCTCTACACTGATTCGTGGATGGTGGCTAATGCTCTGTGGGGCTGGCTGGAAAGGTGGAAAAAAGCCAACTGGCAGCGTAGGGGAAAACCAATCTGGGCTGCTGATGAGTGGAAGGACATTGCCATCAGGGTAGGGAAACTACCTGTGAAAGTCCGTCATGTGGATGCCCATGTCCCCAAGAGTCGGGCTAATGAGGAGCACCGGAACAACGAGCAAGTAGATCAAGCTGCGAGGATAAAGGTATCCAAGGTAGACTTGGATTGGCAACACAAGGGAGAGTTGTTCCTAGCTCGGTGGGCCCATGATGCTTCAGGTCATCAGGGCAGAGATGCCACCTATAAGTGGGCACGAGACCGAGGGGTGGATCTAACCATGAACAGTATTTCACAGGTTATCCACGACTGTGAGACGTGTGCTGCCATCAAGCAGGCCAAGCGGGTGAAGCCCCTCTGGTACGGTGGACGGTGGTCCAAGTACAAGTATGGGGAGGCCTGGCAGATTGATTACATCACACTGCCCCAAACCCGCCAAGGCAAGCGCTACGTGCTGACCATGGTGGAAGCCACCACTGGGTGGCTGGAGACCTATCCTGTGCCTCATGCCACCGCCCGGAACACCATCCTGGGCCTGGAAAAACAAGTCCTGTGGAGACATGGCACCCCTGAGAGAATTGAGTCGGACAACGGGACTCATTTCAAGAACAGCCTCATAAACACCTGGGCTAAGGAACACGGCATTGAATGGATATATCACATCCCTTATCATGCACCAGCTGCCGGGAAAGTTGAACGGTGCAATGGACTGCTTAAGACCACCCTGAAAGCACTTGGCGGGGGGACCTTCAGAAATTGGGAAGTGAACTTAGCAAAGGCCACCTGGATGGTCAACACCCGAGGGTCTATTAATCGAGCTGGTCCTGCCCAGTCTACCCCTTTGCACACAGTGGATGGAGACAAAGTCCCTGTAGTACATATGAGAGGTATCTTAGGAAAGACTGTTTGGGTAAACCCCACCTTGGGCAAAGGTGAACCCACCCGTGGGATTGTTTTTGCTCAAGGACCTGGTAACACTTGGTGGGTAATGCAGAAAGATGGGAAAACCAGTTGTGTACCACAGGAAAACCTAATCCTAAGTGAGAACTGAGTGTGAGGGTTCATTCTGTATAGTGGAGTTTATTAATTTAGGTATGATACAGATGGTAATAGAATAAGGGGTGGATAATGTTCTGGGTTGTGGAGCCGGGTTTTGTATATTCTATTTACATCTGTTTTGAGGCCTGATGACCCACCTTGATAGGCCATTGTTAGCTTCCCCAGCCTGTGCGGTGCATTTGCATTTCTATACATCTCATGCCCTGGCGGTGGGGGGTGGGGGGGAGGGGGGGGGTGGCCGGGGGTTGGCGGTTCGGCCCTGCTGCAGGAGTGGTTCGGCCCTGCTGCAGGAGTGGTTCGGCCCTGCTGCAGGAGTGGTTCGGCCCGGCTGCAGGAGTGGGGTGCGCGGCGCTTCCTTCGCGGCGGTGTGGGAAGAGCTTCTTCGTCTCCTGTGCTCGTGATCCTGTCTCCCTCCTGGCCGTCCCTGAACCGGTTTCTTTGCAGAATCATCTCTGCTCCAACAGGATCACGTCTGCCACTCCAGAAGCGTTTGGACTGTTTACGTTCGGACTGTTATCAACATCCTGAATCACAGGGTCAGATTGAAACTCTGACTTTGTCAGGGTTTTCTTCTAAAATTATTGTTTATTTGTTTATTTGTTTGGTTAGTTGGGTGGTTTTGTTTCCTATCATATTTGTATTGTTAATACCTCCTAGTAAAGAACTGTTATTCCTATTCCCAACATTTTTGCCTGAGAGCCCTTGATTGCAAAATTATAATTCGTCGGGGTGCGAGGGGTTGGTATTCTCCATCCTAGGGGAACCTCAGTTTCCCTGGCAGATACCTGTCTTTCCAAACCAAGACACCTTTCAATGAAAAAAGTAAGATGTAATAACCAAATATTCCAGAACAAAAGGCAAGACATATCATGAGATGTACTGTAACAATCTACCTGAGCTAGCACTATGCCCTTGCCACAAACACGGCTCAGGCTGTCCTGGGGTCATGAAGATGATTAAGGGACTGGAGCATGATGTCATGAGAGATGCCCAGTACCTTCACTATTTTTGTGGCCCTTCACTGGACTTATTCCAGCACTTCCCTGTCTCTGTTGTACTGGGGAACCCCACACTGCACTCCAGATGTGCCTCACCAGTGCTGTGGAGAAAGGAGAATCTCCCTCAACCAGCTGGCAACACTTCTAATGCAGCGCAGGATGTTGCTGGCCTTGTTTGCCACAAGTGCACATTTCTGACTTCTCTTGCCCTTTCTGTCCAACTGAACAGCCTGTGCCTTTTTCAGCAAAGCTGCTTTCCAGCCAGTCAGTCCCCAACCTGTCCTGGGAGCCAGGGCTACTCCTTTCTAGACACAAGAATTTACATTTCTATTTGTTGAACTTCATGAGATTCCTGCTGGCATATTTCTCCAGTTTGTCAAAGTCCCTCTAAATAGCAGTACAACTATCAGGTGGATCAAGCACTGCTTTCAGTTTTAATCAAGCAAACTTACTGAGAGCACACTCTGTCCCACCACCCAGGACAGCCATGCATTTTGTGTTGGTGAAGGTAGGGTAATTTACCCTGGGGTAAACCACTACTGACTGTCCTCCAGCTAAACTTCATGTTGCTGACCACAACTCACTGAGCCTGAAGAGTTCAGGCCTTTTCAACCAAGAGTTCAACCCTTTTCAACCAAGCTGTCTGTTTATCTGCTCTGTACTTAGCAGTTTACCTAGGAGGATGTTGCAGAAGACAGTCTCAAAAGCTTTACTGAATTCAAGCTAAGCTGTATCCATAGTTCTTCCCTCATGCACTGAGCCAGCCTTCCAATCACAGTGGGCTATTGGCTTGGTTAACCATGATTTCCTATTCATGACTCCCTCCTGGCTACTCCCAATCACTGTTCTTGTCTCTTCAACCTTACCAGCAGGACCGAGATCACCACTTGAGCCCCTGAGTCCCTGAACTGCCTCCAGAGCCATGCTGGAGTCACATTTCATGCTTTCCAGGTCTCCTCTGGAAGTGGTGTTGATCCTCACACAGAAGAGCAGGAGTGGGCCATAGCCTGAGGGCCAGACAAGCTGTAACAGTTGACAACACGCTGAATCTGAGGTCCAGGCAATCGCAAACCTCATGAGAAAAAAGGTCAGGATGGCACATGGGGCCAGGAGTCTCTCAGTAGGGACCACTTCCCCCTTTCTCCTAGTGCTTCAGTGCAGTCCACACTCTGGTGACTTGGATGCTCCCAGACCCTCCTCTGCTATACTGGCCCCAAATCTGTTCCACAGCTGCAAATCTGCAGATGGGGTAGGAGTCATCTTCCTTGTGGCAGAAAATTTCCATCTTTCCCCATCATGGGGGAAAGTTTCCATTAGTTTCCACCCATTAATCTCCACCCATTAGTTTCTCCAGAAAGTCAGAGTTCCTGTTTCAGACATTCCCTCTCTACAGAGTCACGCTATGTGAGGGAAACTCAATTCAGACTAAGCCATCTACCTGATCATATACATTTTTTATGCAGGAAACCAGACTATAAGAATATAGAGTAAAAAATTCTTCACTAGTTCTACAGAGATTGCTGACTTTCTTGATTGATCCCTTCTTTAGGTGAAAGCACAAAGCTATCACTGGCTGCAGAACCACTTCGTATAAAATGTCTTTTTAAAAGTACCTCATTTACAACTAGTTTTGCTCACTTTCTATCAGAGTACTAGCAGAATTATTTTAGTGAGAAAAGGTTAATGCTCACCTATTTATGGAATACTAGGAAGGCCAAATGGCAGTAATACCCTTCAGAAGAGAATTTCTTAGCTACAACCCATACTGTATATGGAACAGTCTTTTAATTATTTCTCTTTTTTTTTTTTTTTGAGGTGCTGTAATGTTTTTTCTACATGATTATCAACTTAAAGCTATGAGGTTTTTATTTTCCAAATCTAAAAAAAAACCCTTGTTGAAAATAATTTGTTATAAAATATATTTTACATGGGTTATTTTACATGGGTATATGTAAGCTTTACTTGTACAGTTCTACAAAAACAAACTATGAGCTAGAACACAGAACATTTACATTTAGGAAAACTAAGATAATTTCAGTACAATCTTATTTGAAAATTAATTGTGCAAATTATTAGTGTATGTTCTCAAATCTCTTCCTCATCTTAAATCTGAAAAAAAAAGTTAAGAAATAACTAACTGAACCAGGATGAAAAGTCCAACTTAGTGTAAATAATTTCAGTTTGATACTACTTCCTCAATCATGCAAACCCACAGAGGTTTAAGTAATACAGCAAACAGGTAGCTTGGTAGTAGCTGATAAGACTAACCACAATTTGAGTATTCAGACTAATTCTTCTGTTCTAATCACAAGTTTTGTCTGTACATTATGAGACTCTAAAAATCTATGCAGTCTACCAAGCTTCTAGAAGAAGTAATTTTATACTGTTTTAAGACAAAGACTCCAGTTTATTATATGGTTTATTTTTTCTTGATTTATAGGCAAAATAGAAGCAAATGGACACCATAAATACCTTCCAAAAGTGGTTCCTATCCTGAGGTGTTCATACCTGCATCCTGTATTTAACATTTTTACATAACAATGTTTTCAGATTAAATAGAAAATGACAAAATATTTTGTTTCCTGTTGTTTCCAATTTTTGTTCAGTATATTGCATACAGCAATTAACACTGCAAGTCGTGTGCTGTCTCCTAAACAAACTTCACTGAATAAATGCATTGAGCAACACAATGCATGTTGAAATTCAACATTGAGAAACATCTCCTGCACTGGACTGAAATGTTTATCACAGTTGTTTCTGTATTAACTGCCACAGCCCAAAAGAAAACCAAGAACAACCTAAGAGATACCACTGAGAAGTGACACTTCCCATTGATGTGACTAAAAAGCATTTCAAAATGTTGCAACACAGTATATGAAACACAAACAGGGCCTATGGTACAACCTCACTGTCAATATTTTGATTATTACACACCTCTGGTAAAACCAAGCCTACCCATTCATTCCATCATCAGTCCTTACAGCATGAAACATGGAAAAACAATTACACAAAAAAACAGAGACCTGTGCCATTAAGAGTGGTCATTTAGACAAGAAATACAATTAGTACATATAATATCAGAGTTTCTCTTCCTCCATTTAATGTACAGGAATAAAGACAAAAACCAATTTCAGAAATGTTGAAGAGAAATCCTCCTCTATTTGAAGCTGAAGCTCAGAAATTAAAAGACATTACTACGGTTAAGCACTTTACAGGATTATTAGAAAAGCTTTGCAAATAAATCTTAAGCTATTAGAAGTTTTGGAAGGAATATGAGCCTTCAAACCCCTGTCATAATCAAGCTTTCACTGTTTGGGCTTTGAAGGTAAGTTCTCCTTACAGATAAGAGTTTGTTGCATTTGCCCATCACAGAGCTTTGTTTCCAGTTCTACCAGAAGCACCCAGCAGTAACACACCCTCTGATCTTTGTCTACAGGTATTAGGGAGAAATGCATTTTTTGTTTTCTTCTCTTCTTTTTTTTTAGTGTTCTGTCTCCCCCCACCATCACTCCAACATTCCTTTCAATAAAGATGTTTCCCGTCTGCACTTGGTTTCCAAACGTAATCAGCCCAGCAATAGATACACTGTTTGCAACTTCAGAGGAGTTTTCCAAAAGGCAACTCAGGTAAAAAAAAAGAAAAAAGAAAAAAAGAAAAAAAAAAAAAAAAAAGAAAAAAAAAACCAAAACAAAAAAAAAAAACAAAACAAAAAAAAAAACAACAACACCACAAACCAAAAAAACCCCACCTTATACCTGCAGAAGTACAGAAATAACACTGACAGCAGACACACACACGCAGCAGGGTGAGAAGAAAGGAGGCAAAGAATTTCTTCATAGGGAGGAGGGAGTGCCCCGCCACAGTCCAGCAAAATAACCAGGGGTTTTCATTCTCTATTTTGGGCACTGCCATGCCATCATGACTTGCTGGAGAAGAACAGGACCCCCTAAGGTGTGGTTCTGACAGAATTTACATCAAATTTGCCATCACAACTAACTGAAGAGTCCTATGGAGAAAAAGGGAGCAAGCAAAGGACTGCCAGCTTTGCCTGCTCACTGCCAGCTGATGAATCTTTTCTGAAGCACAAATCTAAAAACTTTCCACATTTAAAAAATAACTTAACAATTTAATTCCCTTTCACCACTTTAAGCAATGCATAATTCTCCTAGATTAGTTAAATTCAGAGAATGCCAGCTGGTTCTCCGCAGCAGAACTAACAGGGCACTGGAAAAACCGTGTGCAGGATTTGTCACTAAATGAAATTCTGCCAGAAGCCAGAAACGATGCTGTCTCTCCACAACACACTGCAATTGAGAGAGGTGATGTGCCTTGCAGACTCTACCAAGCAGCTCACTGGACAAAGGCAAGATTCCAGACACCAGTTACACTTTCCAATGAAGCAGTCTATGTGTCCTGTTACTCAAACCTCTTACAATTTTTTCTCTGCTCAGAGAAGCGAAAACAAATTTTGTTATCTCCCTGAAAACCATAAAATTCACATCTTACCAAAGCTCTGTACTGAGAACTAATGTAACACATACATTTGAAGAGGTTAAAAAACAAAATTTAAAAATTTATTCAAAAAACCCTTGAGCCAGTACTAAAGGACAGACTAAAAACTAATGAGCATCTCTATACATATTGGGTGTTCTCAAGACCCTAGAAACCTTTACAAAGCGAAAAATACGTACTGGAATGTAGAATACACAGGGCCATAAATAAAGTTCACAGAAGTACAAAAAGCAGCCTCTAAACACTGCCAACCTTGTGGCTTGATTTGGCTGCCATAAGCAATACTAATTCTCAGAAGAGAAGCCACAGAGTATTTAAAAATGCTGGTTAGCAACTTCCTGCTAAACAAGTTATGGAAGTACAAGACTTTTGTAAGACAACTTAGGCTCTGCTACAGGCCACGAAAATACAATTCCATGGGATAAGGTGTGATTCTTCTCAGGAATGTATTACAAGGAGGGGACACTTGTAACATGCCCTCTGCTGTTGCTTGTCATACAGAGACATGGTACAATTTGTTTGTTACTACAGCAAAGCCCATCACCACCTACAATACTGAAGTGCTGGCACTGTTGTAATAATTTAACATGTAACTTTATCCAGTGTACCTCCCAGGAAATATATAATAAACTCAACCTCTCAAGCAATACTACAGAGAGTAGGTGCTGTAGTATTCCCACTGGTTGCTGTAGGAAACACAGCATATCTCTGTACAGAAATGGTGTTTAAAACTTTTTCAGCTGTAACTCTCTGAAGATTTAAATGAGACAATTGCTAGCGAGGTAAGATGTATACTTGAGGGGGTAGAAGACACAGCAGGCAAGGGAGTTGAAGTGACCAGAAGAAGGATCACAGTTGACTTTGCACAAATCCAGTGCACCTGCTGTTCTCCATAGTGTCAGCTGCTCACAGCTCCATTCAAGCCAATTCTCTCCACCTTCTTTACTCCTTCCTACCCTTCTACCACTCTGCATTTTGGTTCACACCCTCACACCAGTCTTGACACTCTCCTGACTTTAGTGAGCTGGCTCAGGCAACTAAAATACATCTGAAGAACAGGTAACTGGGCACTTCTTAATGTGTTTAATATCCTGCCAGCTCACGTCCCTTAGCCAGCTTCCTCCAGCAGCAGAAGTTTCAGCACTGGTGTAAGAGAGACAACAATATTGAATGGGAGGGCACAGGGAGAAAAGAATAAGGTACTGTGGAAACATCAACTGTGATGGCCCTTAAAACATCCCATAAGCTACCAAAATCTAAAATCGCTGAGAAAAAATGTAAGTTATAGCAAATTATAAGTATGCTGAGTAGCAGTGTGAATCATTCACTTCATAAGCCACAAGACTAATTCTTAACAAAAATTATTCTAACAGTAGCTGTGCTTCAGCATTTATCCAGGTGTTACACAAACCTGACAGTCCTATATATTCTACAGGCATTCTATACATTCTACATAATCACTTTGTTTATTTCCAGCCATTTCACTGGGACTCATTATGGCTGCAAGCACTTCTTTTTGAGTCTAATTTTGATCAGGACTTATCATTTTGAAAGTGCCATTCAGCCAGTTTTCCAAAGGCAGACAATATTAAATTAAATTAAACCTATATAAAAATTATTCAAAACTACAGGACAGAACTAATCTGTAAAGTCAGTAGAAGGAAAGTAGTACTCAAGTCAGCAAGTGAAAGGCAAAACTGTGAATCTGAAAGTGAGATCTTTAGAAGCGCTGCCCATTTTTCCTGGAAGACATCCTGTTTTCCAGCCATTGTTCTTTTTAGAACAATAGTATTTTTATGTGTTTGTCTTATTGGGAGGGTTTTGGCTTTTATTAAGAGAAGACGGTTGAGTTAGGACACACCCTCAATTCTGAGTGCGCCACTGAACAAGCTTTTGAAAATTACCCATTTACAGTACAACTACAGTCACATAAACTTCTATAACTGAACCACAAATCAACGTAAGTACGCACTAATTTTTGCTAAAAGTAAAATGATAACTAAAACTTTGAGAACCAACTATCTGGTAAATACACATAACCTTAATATAGTTGAGAAATACACAAAGAACCTCACAAATCCTGACTGTTAATCTAGTGCTACTTTCTCTCTAGCATTGACACTCAGATTTAAAAAACTACTCCAAATACTAGAATGCACATATTTCCCTCCCTTGAAATGTCCTACATATTTGGGCTTATTTCATAAGCTGATGAAACTTTTAGCACCTTCTTCTCAATTACAACAAAATACAAGGTATAGGAAATTTCATAAGATCTAAGAACTCTTGAAAGATCAAAAACTTTATGTATTACTCAGAAATACGAGAGTGGTAAACTCACAGGCCATGTTGCCTTATATAGTCATTAAGTCCAGCAAACAGATGATACAGAGCAAGAGGAATTGTTGCCAGTTACTTTAGACTGGAAAATATGAGAACAAAATCTAATGCTAGCTGCCAGCTAATTCCTCTTCTCTTCTAACAAAAATATTTAAGAAAAGCTTTCTTTGGCTGCAGCCACTTGCTCTCTAGTAAGAGAACAGAATTTGGTTCTTGCTATAATAAGCATTATTTTACATTTTTCTACAGAATTTAGAAAAATAAACACTGAGAAAACACACTGTGGTGGGGAGAGAAGCTTGCTTGGAAAAAGATGAAGAGCCGTGGATAACTGTCAAAGTCATGGGCTATCTTAGGTTATTTTTTGAACCATTCACCCTTAGTTTTTGCTTGGACCTTGACCACCACCTTAGTTTTTAAATGAAAGGAGGGTGAAAAACACTTAACATTTTTGTAACTGAATACTTTTGGGGAGGGCTTGACTTTTTAGTCCAAGCAGATACTCCAGTCTACTTTCCATCCTTTTTTTGTCCCACCAAGTGTCAGGGGGTAGGACAAAAGACAAAATTACTATGGACAAAGTATTTCCCAAAGTTCAGAAACTGACCCCAAATGAGAGGTGTTTCACTTGATATGTTTTCAGTTTCTTCTCTCAGGTGCAAGTTGTCCTAGTTATGCACTTTGCAGATGCTTCACACTTAGAAAAGAGTGGGCACAGGTACCATAGCTAAGATCTACTGGAGGAGGCTCTGGCAGTTCCAGAAGTGGAAGGTTTGGATACCTCCTTCCAGAGCAGTATGCTGGCAAGTAGAGCAGAGCCAGGAACTGCTTCTAAAGATTGCTGCTGCTGACCTCTCCCTCCCTACCACTGCCAGCTTTCCTACCTCTCCCCCAGAAGGCCCCAAATGGAAGCATCTGCAGGAGATACCCCAAGGCAGCAATCAGGTCATGGCTCTAGCACAGTGTGTGTCAGACTGGCTTCTGCAGAAGGACTGTACTGAGAGAGACAACCCAAACCACACCTAGACAGTGGAGAAACGTTAGTCCTGAAGGAAATAAAAAGGCAACACCTCCGTCCACACAGCTACACTTTTCTCCCTGCTCCTCTAAACCAGAATGTTTGCATTTAACTTGTTTATTGGATGGTCCCCGGAATGAGCTGAGGACTGTACTAAGTATGGAAATTGTTTACGAGAGGATCAAACAGCAGAACTATATCAGAGAGTATGCTAACAATTACACAGTGCAAACCAGCATAAGACAGCATTCAATCCTTTTCAGGGCCATGCTTACTTTGTTAGGATAAACATGAAGATTAACAGTTGTCCTACACTTACTGTTCAGCCAGAGATTAAAAATGAGGTGAAATTTAAGCAGATATCTCCTAGTGTTTAGGCTCACTTCAAAATCTCTGGAAATCCAAATTTGCTTCATCCCAATGTACTTCCCCAACTATTTCCAAATAAGAGCAACAATGTTTTATCATTTTTGCATTAACTAATTCACTTTTACAAAAGCACTGACTAAATTTGGCACAAAACATTTCCAAATTCTTGCATATTTTACTAAGATATAAGTCTCCTTTGCTTCTACCCAAGCAAACATGGTTTCTCTAGACAATTGAAATAAGCCACACAAATAACACATGTGATGGAAGATTTTTCTAGGCCATTCATAAACACCTAAAACCAAACCTATCTTTTCAACATGGTAGCAAAAATTTATCATTGGATATTTCATCAAAAGAACTGTACAAGAATGTGATTTCTTTGAAGAAAGTAACAACATACCTCCTAAAGCTGTTGAAGAATTCACTCTCACCCCCCAAGCCTAGATTAACTTTTCAGAGTTTCAGACTGCTGATGAAACCAAGATGATCAAATGAGATGTTTCCAAGTGTCTAAACCCGTACACTTGCTATTTGTGACCTGCCAGTCTGAAACTGTTAAACCTTGACATAAAAGTTTTAATGTTTAATTAGAACATATTCAAGGAAAGCTTCCAATGGAAAATATACTTTCAAGTAAGAGATGGAAACAATTTCTTTAAAGAAGTCTGTGGAGCGTAAAAATTTCCACATTGTTCACATTTTCTGTTAAGCTCTTACAGATACTTATTAAAAGCAGTACCAAACTTTAAATTGATGAAACTGCCTCACACACACATACACAACATCAAAGAATTTTCCATCAGCCAAGTACAATGTGTATTATGTTACCCTTTATGCTTTTATAAAAAAAGATTTGTTGAAGTGTCATGCCTAAAACTGAAAGCATTTGAGGGCTGTCCTCTTGTTTACACATGCCAGTTTGGCTGTATCATTTTCATACCAGAAAGACCT
Source organism: Phylloscopus collybita (assembly GCA_027886175.1). Taxonomy (NCBI): domain Eukaryota; kingdom Metazoa; phylum Chordata; class Aves; order Passeriformes; family Phylloscopidae; genus Phylloscopus; species Phylloscopus collybita. The sequence goes on from JAJNNQ010000002.1 coordinate 8,340,486, forward strand.
TGTTGGCTCACCTTTGTTTCACTGTTATTCCTGCCCAAACATGCACTTTGGCCTAGCACATTTTCCAGCTGAATTCTGTGACCTCCTCTCTGCTTTCCCTGCTTTTGCTGCTATCATGATCATTTTGAATTCCAATTCCATCTCACTATGTGCTGCACCCACCCTCACACTTGGGTCACTGGTAAATGTAATGGAAATTGCCCACTTGCTGTCTAGGACAACAACTTCTCAGTAGGTGGGTAATTTCCCATTCTAATTTTAATTTGTGCTAACACCAGCACTAGTTTTCTTAACAACCTTGCACAGATTTTGTGAAATTTTAAGTTAGGTCATGCTTACCTACAGAATGTCATGAAAACAGCAACAAAAGTTTTTTTACGACCAATCTAGACAATATCTCTTGATCTTTCCTTACCCAGAAAACTTGTAACAAAAGTTTGACAGCTTTGACAAAACACACTTTCAAATTCCAAGGTAGTTATTATTCATCTTGGTTCCTGCTAGAATTCATAAAATTTTTCCAGTGCTTATTTGTCAAAGTTCAACCATACAGCAGTGATTTCCCAAACTCTTTCCTTCTGCTGCTTAATTCTTGCTTCATCCTTTTTTAACTACTGTCATCAGCACTCTAAAAAATGTGGAAAGGGAGATAAAAGTGCTTACAGGTTTCCTAAGGAAAAAAAGGGATAGTGCTCCAATTAGGGGCATGTCTCCAATTAGTGGTTCCAGGATAACCCTCATGGTGCCATGGATCTGTGAAAGGGGAAGAATAAAATGACAATGAAATTGACTTTAGTCAAATTTTAAATAAAATTTATTTGCTGTTGATGCTCACACTTTTAATTCATTAAATTCTTGCTTATGGAATTATTTTTTTTATGTATATATATATACAAATTCTTTCTTTATACGTCATCCAAACCCAAAAACAATCATACAAGCACTTAACAGTTGTGCTTAAAAATTCACTACATTCACCTGTATCATGCAGTGCCATGTTAGAGGTAATCTCTTAAAAGTGTTAAATAGATTATTTCTACAGCTCCATGTAAGCAAACGTGACACAAGAAGCACAGTGGCATCCACAGGTACTGGAGCAAAAGCAGATAAATGCTTACAGGTGTGTCAAGACACACAAGCAAAAGAGCTAATTCTGCTCCTTAGGGAGAGATATGTTATCAGAAAGTTAAGGAAATCTCAGAAACAATATAAGAAGGCAAGGCTACTAATAGTAACTGCATCTAAACCAGTAATTCTATCTGACACTTAGATATTACATGAAATATAATTTAAAGCTCTGTGGTGCCTTTATAAACTGATACATCACTTGAACACATGACACATTACATTGGCTTGATGTGAAATTATCTCTAGCTTTTCCTGTAGTAAATGTTATATATTTGTTCGTTTTTTTTTTCTTTTAAGTCATGTTACTGAAATTCTAATGCAGTATCAATACTATTCATATGAGAAAAAATAGTAAGCTACAAAACTACTCAATTACTGTTGCTTTCTTATAGATTATTTAACCATAAAATAGTGATTTTTCTGATATGAAAACCAAAAGAAAAAAACTGAATTTCACCTGTATACTTTTCACACCAGCTCTGCAGAAGTATCTCTTGATCTCCAAATCAATTTCACAGTTTCCAACAAAACTAAACCGAAAAAGAAAGTATACATTTCACTTTTATGGACTCAATTGTAATAAACTGTTAGCTCTGTTTTGCACTGTCATGACAACGTATTTTGTGTCTCAGTGTTTGCACAAAAAATGCACATTGAAATATCAAAACATAAAACAATGTCAGTTTGCTAAAACATCCTCTTCAAAACATCATCACTGTCATCAAATTCACTTAAATTAATACCTAGGTTTGCTACCATCTCCAGAAGGGTGCATAATAGGAAACAAGCACGAGGCCCTACTTTTGGGAAATAATGGACACAGAATTCATACTCCATTTCAGGAAAGCTCTCCACAGATATCATTGATTGTAAATGTACCCAAATCTACTCTCATCTAACATAATCATGAGAAGCACTAGACAGAGATGGTGGTTATGCTAAAAATGAAACTTGTCTGAAATATTCATAGACTTGCAAAGCCAGTCGTATTTAGAATTTCAATAAGCAGGGCATGCTGAGCTGAATGATCTTCTAAGCAAGTTGTAAGCCAAAAACAGTTGAGCCCTTTCTGAAGGGAGAGAAGGCAGGAAGCAAATTAGAGAACATATTAAAAACTATGCAAATTTTTTCCCTGAACAGTTCTTGCATCACATTTTTGGGGATGCAAGGTCAAGTGATTGAAATTTTCCAGATGTGCCCTGTATCTCAGATTCATCAAAGTTGGTAAAAAGAAGTCCCATCTGTTTTGTCCATGCTACAAGGCTACAAGATTATTCACACACCACTCAGGCTTGGACATTTAGCTGCTTTCTCCGAAGCTTCATGCAGGTCAAGCATGTACCAGCAGAACTGAGCAACCTTTTTGTTTTGGTTTTTTTTTTTTTTTTTTTCCCAAGAGCTGGTACTGCTGTGAGACACATTGGTTCTGAAAACAAACTAATTTCGAGGCTCAACAAGGAATTCAGGAAGAAAGCTTGAGACTGATTTAGCATGGAATTGGACAATGATTCTAGAGAATGAGAGCTAAAAGCAAAACCCAACAGGTTGAATACCATGCTCCAGGTAGGGAGAGATGAGCTGATGAGAACACTGGCTAAGAAGATAGAGGCTGTAACAGAAGGACAAATGAAATCTGAAGAGCTTTCTGAACAGACTGCCCAGGTAAAGGAAATGGAAGGAACCAAGTGGGATGGAAATGAGCCAGATTAAAGCCAGACACTGCTGAAAGGAGGGGGAAATTGTTTACTCTGCAGGGCATCCTGTTCCAGGTTCTGCAGCAGAGCCCAGCTTTCTGCACTTTAGTTCCTCAGACCTGGCCTGTACAGTGAAACACTGTTAGCTGTCTTTGGGAGTATGAAGCAATCTTCTTACAAAAATGTTTGGGGAATTATGAACAAAATGGAATTGCTCTCTTCATCAGCCATTCTAGGCTCAAATAAAATAAATTACTCTTACAGTAAGAGCAGACCAGCAGGATTGCTGTTCCCACCCCCTGAGCCTGATGGCCACAAAGTACTACCAAAAGAAAAAAAGGTAAGAGCTGCTGCATTCCACATATCCATTATCCAAATCATCTGTATCCTCCTCTGCTCTGTGTGTAGTGGTGCTGTCTTTATCTTATCAATCCCTTAAAGAGAAATAAACAATAGTACCAAGACTCTCCTGTAAACATCCACCACTGGAATTTATTTTTGACTATTCAAAAGATAATACTATGCAGATTTTTTTCTTTTTTTGTTCAATGGCCAGTTTGGGGAACTGGAAGACAACAACATGATGGGGTCTATGTCAAAGGAAGGTGACAGTTGCTTTCCTTGGAAAGAATGTGGTGTGACTGTACAGTTTAAAAATAGGTATGTAACTTTAAATACACAATTTAAAACTAAGTAATTTCTATTTTTAACCTATCTAACTATATATAGAGATAGTAGAGATATATATAAATACACTCCCACACACATATATATATATATAATTGCATAACAACATGAGACAGAGAAGCAAGGTCAATTAAAACCTGCAACTGAAACCTCAATCTCAGCACTCTGCAGCATCAGAACTATTTGTGTTATGAAGGCTGGAAAGCAATATGCTTGTTTGAAAATCCGTAACAACATGATGACAAACTGAAGTAAAAATAGCAACAAACTGCATTTGAGGGGACTAAGTCAACAACATTTAACTTTATAATAAAGCTAAATATGGTTTTATCCCCTAAGATATTTGGTTGGGTCCATTAACAGTCAATGCCTACACAATTCCACTGTAATATACCATACAACTTGAAAGCTCATTTAGTAAGCAAATTCTATACATTCAATCATAATATCTCAGAAATATTTATGATCCCTTTAAGGTATAGAACACTGAGATAGATTACAGTTTAATGAGAACACTCTTGTAAGAATATTAGCAGCAGCTGTACTGAATCAAAAGAGAAGTGCAATGTGGTCATTGTAGCCTGTGGAACATACCCAAAAGAAAAAGAAGTAAAAAGGTTATGGCAAAAATATTTCATATACTACAGTGATATGTGGTTCTGTACACAGGACTATCTTAATTGTTTTTAGGAAGTCTTTAGGTCCTATTTTTGCCTCTGTCTTCTGCCAGTATAACGTAGTGAGTCTCCCTGTTCAGGTATTCCACGTCTGAAAAAAAAATCTCCCATGTGTTTCAATTTGCAGCCTAAAACCCTTTCAGTGCATCAAATTTTTTTGTGTCATGAGAAGCTGAAAAAGCTCAGGCTATTAACAACTACTTCTTCAACTTCTCAAACTTTTTTGCTTTCTTTGCTACAGTTCATATTTAAATTGACTGAGTTTATCTTGCTTCCTGTTGATCCATAACCTTTACCCAAGTATTTACTACATTCACTTTAGCAAATGGAGGATTTCTTTTTACTAAAAATTTATTTAGATTTTATCTTTCTTTGCTCAAGTGGTTAAAGTTTTTCCCTTGCCCTTATTTGTCATCAACAGCTAGATTTTAAACTGTAATGAGTCTTGATTTTTTTAATATAAACCCCACAGTAAGAGAAAGGCTAAGCATTCCCATCACAAGTATGGTCCTCAAACTGAACCTTTAAATGCATTCTCCAGTGAGTGCTTTGTGGATTAGCTATTCAAAGTACTTAGAGTGAAGTTCTTAATTAGATCCTGAGTGATGCATAAAACCTGTTTCGATGAGTTCTGAAAAATACTCTGAAGCAATGATCACAATGTGCTCAGTATCTTTGCAGAAACAATAGAAACTAAACCAAAGCACATTCCTTTTGTAATTAAAATTAAAAGCAGACAAAAAAAAACCCAACTCAAAACTCTAGAGTTTTGGGGACACATTGAAACTACTTAAATGCACTGTGGAAGATCTAAAGCAAATGCACACACCCCACCACATACAACTGACAGTAGAAAGGGCTAGAAGAAGCCACAATAGCAAAACCGCAGGATAATAGGAGATTCTTAAAAGAATTAATGTACTTCAAACTGAAAAAAATACAAATAAAATCTTTCCTTCCTTCCCTCACCACACACCCCACAGGGCTTGGCTTCCTACAACTATTCTTATGAACGTTTAGAGAGTTTGTTTGAGAGTTCCTTCTTAACTGTATTTAGAGAATGAAGGGTTATAGAAAGCTCCTAACTTTAAACTTAGAAATAAATTAAAATTATAACAACCTAATTTAACTGGAGATTAAAATCTACAGGGATAAATACTCCAAAGGATGGACTTTTCTCCAGCAGTGAGACTGTTCTTTATAATCTTGCGAAACTGCAATATAAGGCATAATTTAGCATTGGTATCTGTATTTAACTCTGTATCCAAATGTAACAAGGGACCCTTATTCTTCCTGTTACAACTGAGACAATCCCAGTGATAAGACTCTCAGAGGATATATAAATCAAACTATTAAAAAGCAAACAACAACACGAAACAGTAACAACTGGTACTGAGGGCTGGGGGGGCTCTCTGTCTTAAACTTGCATACTAAAAGCCTTTGGAAAAGAGCCCTTTCTGAATGAGGTGCCAATAACAAGCCTTAAATATGAAACAGGACTTCCTTTGATGATGGTTTTGTCTAAGCCTTAATTCCTAGAAGCTGTGATAGTCACTCCAGAGCTCTCGTTTCCATTTTCTTCCTGGAAGCCTGTGCACCGGCAGTAGGGACAGGCTGTTGGGCTCAACAGGCACCCAGCTGACCCAGCACTGTTATTGTTACTTAAACCACTTCATGGAATTTATTTCAACCTTTTAGAATGGATTCTATTGCAGCAGTCTACCACTTCTCTAAGTAGGCTGAAAGGGTATGGGTAAAGATTTCCTTTGGGTCTGTGTAAGAGGAAATTATTCCTGAATTTTTTGTACAAACCTACTGGCCTTTTTACTTTTATCTACTTCATAAGGATGAGCAGAAATTTTAAAAAAATAAATAAATACTAGATTTACTCTGTCTTCCTGTGAATAGTTCTGCCTTATAGGGAAGAAGTGGTCTTGGAACAGAAACAACTTCTCAACAACAATTTCTATGGACTGTTTGGTCAGACAAGACTGTTTTCCTGAGGGCTTATCTCTGAAGAGGTGAGGCTGCTCTCCCAGCTGCTGTCAAAAGTGGCAACAAAGAGAAAACTGAAGGAAGTTGCTCCATTGGGGCTAAGACATTCATCCAGTGAAATAAGCTCTCAAGAGTCAATCCTGCTGTATTTTGTCCAGCAATTCCAATCCCTGATTTGGACAACTGTGTTTTTCCTACAGGAATAAAGTGATTTCATTCCATAAAGAATGGGCTCTGCTCACAGTTGTAGCCCCCACCTACAGGGGTTCCTGGCTCTGGAACCCAGGGAAGGAGGCAGCAAGCAGCCTTTTCTCCTATCACTCTGGGGCCCGCCCAGCTCTGCCAAAGCAGCAAAGGCTTCAGCATATCTGAGCTTTAGACAAATAATTCAAATTTCAGAATAACCACGTTCACATTTTGGAAGTGCCTCTGAAGCTGAGATGCATGATGACCCTTCTGGCTGCTGCCAGGGAAGCAGTGAGGAACACAGAAGGCTTCTCCTTGTTGGACTGTTAATGACTGACAAATTTGGCCTTTCCATCCCCCAAAAACAGGCAACACAGACCTATGATGGTCAATTATAAAAACATTGCTGGGTTCACTGACTGAACTTTGAAAAAATTCTACAACTGCAGACTGTGTTGAAAATAACTTGGGTAAATGTAGGGTAGACCTACTGAGAAACCTATATAAAAGGGGTCATGATGAAATAGCAAAGAAACCTGAGGCAATGGAGTACAGTTATTCTGGCATTTTATAATACACAGACTTATTCTGATGAAATGAACACTAATTCTTCTGTAGCTATCATTATTTTTTCTAATATTACATTTATAAAAAAACCTAACTGAGAAAAGAAAAAACCCCAAAAAATCTTCCATCTTAGATTTCAGACCACATTTAATGGCAAAGTATTAATACTGAGGAAAAAAAGTCAAAGATAGTGCTTTATCTTTGAAAAGTTTTATCTTTTGAAAAGTTCTTTTTTATTAATACACATGACTTTAATGAAGAAACCATATAGAGTTGATATTCCATTTCCCTCAGATAAATGCTATTTACAGCATGCAGTCTCTTCCTTCATTCATACACAGTTAGAACTAACTGTATTTGCATAATGAAGCAATTCTCCTTTCAGGCCAACATAACTGCCAAATCAAACAATGTGCAGATTATAAAGCATGGACCCCATTGTAATATAGTAATTAAGTTTACCTGATCTGAAGATCCAAAATGATCTGCCTTTTGTCCACATTTTCAGTGTACACTTTTACACCATTTATCCTCAGAGGCTGGAACAATGAAGGAAGTAAAAGTTGGATTCTTCTACAGAAATATATTAAACTCTTAACTTTGAAATAAATATGAATATAGGTGTATTCATGCCTGAAGTTAAGAACCTACTATAAACATTAATAGGTGTGAAATAAGACTATACATTTCGTTCAAATTCTTATTTCAAGGGTAAAAATTACATTGCTGGGATCCAATTAACCACAATCCTTCCAGCAATTACCCTGGGTATAGACCACTAAACTTCAAGATTTGCAAAATGTTTAATAATCAAGCTTTCCCTCTCCCCTGCATAAAGATCTGATTTCTCTGTAGAGTTGTATATCTAGCACTCCCAAAGCATTCTTCTCCATGTAACTACAACAACAATACCAATTTTAGTTCACAAAAACACAGTTGCCTTAAGTGGAATTTAGTGAGAATAGATGGAATCAAATCCATAATCCCATAAGAAGCTGTGTCAACTACTCTGTGCTGTTCACATGCTCCCCTCTCTCCCTTGCTCATACAGAACTAACACATATCAATCACACACTCAGGGCCTCAAACATTCATCAAACACTAGGCAGGAAAGGATGACTAACAATCTCACTTTTGAGTTTTTCCTTTCTTGAAAAATTTTCATATTTCTATTTACACCTTTTTGATAATTCATGTAAAATCAAAATCTCACTGATGTGTTGGGGCTGTTCAGCTCAATTAACTCTCTCAAGGCTGCAATATCAAGTAAGAATAGATGTTTGTCATGTCCAAGGTTACTCAATCCAGCTGCAGAACCATACAGAGGTCTGGGAGCTAATCTAAAATCTACTTAAAGTTAGTATAACTTAAAAGGAATGCTACAGCCTGTAACACAAATATTCTAGGGTGGGACTGAGGCCCTGTGTAAAAGGATTTACAATTAAAAAAATACAATAAACCCAACACACAAAAGGTGCAGTAAAGCATAATGAACTGTAACCTACTTGAAATAGAGTCACAAAGAGAGGAAAAAAATTCCTCTCTATCACACCTGAAAATTAATTTCAGGTTTCCTAACATTTGAGGGTGTGTGGGGGTGTTGATTTTTAAATCCTTACTTGAAACTCTATTTATGACAAGCAATAGAAACATGAAAGACAACCTCAAACAAAAGCTGTTAAACTGCCTCTTAAAGCAGTAAAGTTCTGGTTAATGCAGAGAAGATTAAGTAGTGCTGAACTTGCTGCAAGCAGGGGGAATCATTCTCGGCTTGCACTGGTCGAACATGCTGTCCTGCAGGCATGAGACCCCTTCTTTCATGGGAGGGAACAGAAGACAAACATCTGTATGCCCCTCATAACAGATACTCTGTTATGTGCAGTCCTTGAAAATCCAAGCCAGCAGCCTTGCCACTGACTCCACACATAACATGATTAGAAGTGCATCTGTTAAAAGAAAACTGCACTTGGATCATCTGGCAAAAGGAAAATGGTCCCTGCTCACTTAATGTAAAGCATTGCATGAACAATATTAAAATCACATCACTGTGAGCTCTTCATGTGACTAGGCATTACTACACTGAGTGGTCTCCAAATTCTCAGTCAAGCTTCTGAAGCATAGATCCCAGGAAATGAATAAAGCCTCTGCTAAAAACCCCCCACATTTTTATTTTAATGTTAAAACAGAAATCAGAATCAGGCTTACGACCAAGTGTCACAGAGAAATATTTCTGTGTAGATTTGAAGAGGCTACATGAAAATGTTATGTAAAACAGGGTTCCTTAAAAAAAAAACTTCACCAGATACCGACCTGATGACCAATATCAATCTTTGTAAAACTGAAGGTACTGAGGTGGTTGTTTGCTCCTCTTACTGCTGGTTCTATGGTTTCTCGGAAGAGTTTCTCAATGAATTGACAAATGAAAGGCCACATCTGTTTTACAGTCTAAGGAGAAAAAAATATATATACATGGAAGTATAGTTCTTAAATACATGAATAAGTTATAAATGTAAAAAAAAAATCAGAACTTCACTGCCTCTGAATTTTCTATCTGGAAATTCTATACCGCTTTTTTTTTCTTACTATTTTTCAATTAAATCATGTTCTTCTATGCTCTTTGAATGAAAGATATTTTAAAAAAAGTAAGCTGCAGAGATTTATATCTTAGATTATCACACACACACAAATCAAAACTGCAAATTTCATTTATTTTTAGATTGTAGGTCAGGAACGTACAGTAACTGGAAAGTATCCCAGACAAGTAGAAAATTAAAGATTGTGTTTACAGCTGCTATGACTTCCACACAATTACAGCTGTCATTACTGTAATGCCATTTTAAATCATTCATAAAACTTATAATTTCAGGACCATGAAACTAAATTTAATCTTTCTTGTGACTAAATGGGTCAACAACCAAAGACTTCAAGTGTATAAAGCATAAAATTAAAACTAATCTGTTCTCAGATTCTTGCCTCACCTTTCATTCTAATCTCAACTTTCCCTCCTGCCCCTTCCCATTTGGGAGCAATACTTCTCCTTACCTTGTTGAGCCATTCTGCCCTCTCTGTGTCTGGAAAATGCACCTAAAAAACCAAAACAAACACAAACCAAAAAATTAATACAAATACAAAACACTTTTTAGTTAATTGTATCCAGTCATTTATAATACCAGAAAGGTTAGGGATCTCCCTAGATAGTGGACAACATATTGAGCGGTTAACACTCTTGACAAGAGAATTAAAATACAAGCAAATTAAAATACAAACTCATTTCTGTTCTACATAAATATGCTTGGACTTGTTTCTAATAGTAGCATCTGGAATAAAGTATTGCTGTACACCATGGGCAAACTGAAAAACAAGCACAGCCAACACAGCTCGTGTCAACCAATATTAACCTGACACATGGGACTGCCGGAGTCCCAACTGCACTTCTACTTCCTTTCATTCATGCCACATCTTTTTCAATGTCAATAAATCATGGCTATAAATATTTAATCAGTGAAGTTGAAGCTCAGGAATATGGATTTAAGTTCAGCCAAAAGCCCTTTGAAAGGCATTTCTAGTGATTTCTTTTCTTAAACAAAGCAGAAACCAGTCAGAGACGGCGTGACGGTTTATACAGGGGGCAGAAAGTGCCTACGGCCATAGGAAAACATCAATTAAATGCTGGAAGAACAGACGCAGTTTTCCAGACATAGAAGGAGAGCACAGTTAGTAGCTTTACCTTTTACAAACAGATGCACACAAAAAAAAACCCAAACCCAACCAAACATCACCACCAAACAAAATAAAGCCCTGAAAAAACAGAGCTAACAAGAATTTCTTTAGAAACTCACAGGCTGTAGAACAAGATGCAGATCACACTTCCCAAACACAAAGAGCCTTTGAACACACTAAAAAACCATGACCTACATATAGTGACTTTCATGAAGCAAAAACTTTACCAAATTGCTAAGTCTTAATCTCTTCATAGCATAACAGATTGTACCACTGGCTTCAACAGCAGTTATTTTTATTATGCATACCCAGATGTGAACAGTCAGTGAAACTACTCTTTAAACTGTAATTTCAACAAGATGAATTTGAAAGCAAGCCCCATTAATGACGTTTTTATTCACTTCTTGCATTAACAATCAGCACTAACATATTCTTCATATCCTCGGTCTACCCTCAGAGCAGTCCTTAATTTCATCTAAACCCCCAAGTTTTTGCTATATAGTTTTTGCTATGCTGCCCCCCAGCAGCATAATCAATAGTGTCACAGTTATCTCTCCAGTCTGTTTCTTTTTCGACCATCCCCGGTCAATAACAAAGGTAAGCCTCATGTTTCTACAGATTCTTAAAGAATTACAAATGCTGCTGTCTTCAACTGTCAAGAAAGGCTCTCAGCATCTTTTTCAAGTATATCACATATCTCTCTCAAAAGCATTACAAGTGGTGCAAAAATGTCTAGTGATCTGTTTGACTGTGAGCAAAAACATTCAACAACATTTATTTTACTAAATAAGTTAAAAGAACAGAATTATTAATAACAGATAGAACTATTTGGGAGCCAAGTTATTTTATTTATTTAGAATTAATTTCCTAGAAAATTATGGTGGCTAGAATGTCAGAACTCTGTACTTAGAGCGTTGGAGGTGGTGTCTACTTTTTGAAAACAAAAAACACTTAATTTTATTTTTTTTTAATTTTGCAACACAAGCAGTTACAAGTTATGTACATGAACTTAGAGCTGAACAGAGCTTACACTCATTTTTTGTCTTTCAGGGTTCTCAAGTTGCTCCCAACAGTCAAAAAGTTAAAGGAACAGAAAAAATGAACACTGTTAACCCCAACACTAATAAATAACATTTTGATCTTTCCTCTAAAATACTTGCCTTTTGAATCTGCAAAGAGAAAAAGTGCCAATTCTCAGTAATGACATATGTGTGATGTTGGATCAACATGTTTCATTCTGATTTGCTTAGGAGAGAGCTGCAGAGCTGTTCCACGTAGGGACATAATCCAAGAGGAAATGGTCAGCAACCTGCTACACCACTTAGAGAAGCACAAGTTTCTGTGGCTGGAAGGATCCACCCAATGGTACTGGGGCAGCTTGCAGAAGTGCTCACAGAGCCACTTCCCCATCATTTACCAGCACTCCTGGCTAACTGGGGAGGTCCCAGGTGGCTGGAGGTCAGCAAATGTAACCCCATCCACAAGGGCCTGGGGAACTCCATGCCTGTCACTCTTACCTTGGTGCCAGCAAAGGTCATGGAGCTGATCTCCTGTTATGACAGCATGACCTACTCAGTGGATGAGGAAAAGGCTGCCAATGTGTTGACCCTGACTTCAGTGAAGCCTTTGACACGTTTTCCCACAGAATTCTCCTGCAGAAACTGGCTGCTCATGGTTTGGACTGGTGTACAATTAGCTGGGTAAAAAACTGGCTGGATGACCAGGCCCAGGGAGTGGTGGGGAATGGAGTTACATCCCTGCTTGTAACTCTGAGCAGTCACAAGTGTGTTCCACAGGGCTCAGTGCTAGGGACACTCCTGTTTACTGTCATTATAATGACCTGTATGTAGGGATCGACAGCACCCTCAGATACTTTGCAAGTGACACCAAGTTGGGTGGGAGTGTTGATCTGCTGGAGAGCAGAAAGGGTCTGCAGAGGGATCTGGACAGCCTGGACTGATGGACCAAGGCCCGTGATATGAGGTTCAACAAGGTCAAGTGCTGGGTCCTGCATCTGGGTCACAACAACCCCAGGCAGTGCTACAGGCTGGGGCAGAGAGGCTGGAGAGTGGCCCTGTGGGAGAGGACCTGGGGATGCTGGTCAACAGCAGCTGAACATGAGGCAGGTGTGCCCAGATGGCCAAGAAAGCCAAAGACATCCTGGCCTATATCAGAAATGGCCAGCAGGATCAGGGCAGTGATTGTCCCTCTGTACTGGGCACTGGTGAGGCTGCACCTGGAATCCTGAGGCCAGTTTTGGGTCCCTCAATACAAGAAAGACGTCAAGGTGCTGGAGTGTGTCCAGAGAAGGGCAGTGGAGCTGGAAAAGGGTCTGGAGCACAAGTCTTAGCTGGAGCACTTGATGGAGCTGGAGTTGTTTAGCCTGAAGAAAAGGAAACTCAAGAGGAGACCTTATTGCTCCCTACAGTTACCTGAAAGGAGATTATGGACAGATGAAAGTTGTCGTCTTCTCCCATGTAAAAAACAGGATAAGAGGCAACAGCCTCAAGTGGCACCAGGGAGTTTAGAATGAATATAGGAAAATTTTTTTTGTGGAAAAAGTTGTCAAGCATTGGAACAGGCTGCCTAAAGAAGTGGTAGAGTCACCAGTGCTGGATGTATTAAAAAAACCTTGCAGCTGTGGCATTTAGGGACATATTTTAGTGGTAAATCTGGCAGTGTCAGATTAATAGTTGGACTTGATGATCTTAGAGGTTTTTTCCTAAATGCTACAATTCTACAGCTATTGCAATGAACAGCAATAAAATAAATAGAAACAACAGATTAAACACACAGATGAGGAACGAAAAATTCATGAAAATACCAAAAGCAAACCTGTCTGCTGTGAGTAATGCAAGATATAACAGTTGTCATGTTCACAATTCATTTTTAGTCTTCTGTACAAGTATCCAGTTGACATTCAACAGAAGAGACATACTAGACTTGAGAGAGGCTTCCCGCTCTAAATATAACCTCAGCCCAGATGAAATTCACCTTCCTCCAAAGGGTGATCCAACTTCCCAGATTCAGAGTATAAACTTCTGAAGGCACAGGCCACATTCCCTGCACCATGCACACAGCTGACATCCAGTACCCCTCTGTGGAATGAGGAAAAGAGGAAGCATCTCTCTTGCACCTATCGAGCACTCCTCATGTTCAGTCCCAAATTATGCAGAAACACTTGAGATAGGTTGGGAAACAAACAAGAGTCCACAGGTACTCAAATCTACCCACATAAGCTAATTTATTATTTTTTCATTTTATCTACTGTACAGTCTTAATATTAAGACCTTACTTAATAGGACATGACTCTTAATTTTTCCACAAATTTAATAATTGTTCATTAGTGTTTCACACCTATCATGCTCCTACAGTTACATGAGTTGGCACTAAGTCAGCTCCTCAATTACGTAAGCCTAGATTACTCCTGCAGTTGCATGTGATAATAGGCAACAAATAATACAATATCTTCCATTCCTGTTTCTCATCCCTTTTACATTCTTGCTTTTCCGCTTGTTCACTTCTATTTTAATATAATTCAGTTTGGTGCCTATTCTGACACTCAAAACAGAGAGCAGAGAACCTCACATTTTCAAGACACTGTAATTTTCAGTCAAGCCAACCTTAAATCAAAAGCTGGGCTTTGCTTAATCTTTAATGCTCCAAACCCAGGATGGCTGAAAACAAAGAATAAAATATTTATCCATATATATATATATAATCCCATATATATTATAATATAATCCCATAATATTTTTAGCCTGCTATATGAGACTGCAATACTAGTGGCAAAATTATGTTTTGCTTTAAGAGTTTTTGACTTCAAATACAATCTTGTGCATAGACAACAGGAGAAAGCCTGAGGGATGGAAGTTGGTATGCTGATCAGTCAGGACTGACACGAGCATTGAAGCAACTCCACAAACATTTTTATGGCCAGAAGCAAGAATCAGACTAACTGATGTGCAAAATGTATTAATTCTTGTATAAAAATCTATTGACAAGCACAACAGAAAGAGACAGAAGTCAAGATTTCAGCTAAGACAGTTAACGACTAAAAGCATTTTCATCTTGGCTTCTGTTAGTAAATTGCTCATGCAGCTTTGGCAAGTACTGTGTCATTTCCTCGACTTGGTGTAGTAATTTATTATTCAAAGCAAAGTATAACAAGAGAGAACTGTTTCAAGAAATGCCCTAACGACCGTGTTCAACACCAAAAACATCATAATATTATGTTCCAGAAAGCTCTATTACTAAATGTTACCTTGCAAAATACTTGGAAGTGTTCAAAAGATGCATTTCTGCACATTAAAAAGACACTATTTGGCTTTCTCGCACAACTGCTTGTGCTTAGCTCTAACCAACTTTGAGATTTACTTTCTATTTCTGATCCTGCACTTTCAAAAACTCAATTCAGAACACAGTATTTTTTGTAATGATTAATAAAATACCAGAAAGAGCCCAAGGAATGCAGTTCCTTGTTCTGTCCTGGAAGACAATGAAAGAAAAAAGGGACAAAAGAAAACCACTTACAGTAACAGTTAACAGCAGAAATGTTTCTTACCCACAATTATTTTATTTTTCAAACTCTCTACATACACTCTTCATATTGGCTAAATTGACTCAGTTTTCTGGCCAGACTATCATCTGCATCTTTCCAAGGAAACAAGGCTAGACACAGAATAATAACTATTACACTCAAATGCCATGAACTAAGGATTGGTAGGAAATTTGAAGAAGTCAAATAGCCATCAGCAAATAACATGAAATGAGGTTCAAAGTGCCAATAATAAGATTAATGTCTTAAATATAATTCTTCATTCAGATAAAGGAAGTTTCTACATAAATGTCTCTAAAAGCAAGCATTGACAAGAAATTCAGAAGGAAAGACATAACAATACCCTTCTGTAAATAATGTTGAATTGCTCTCAACACAAGTCACAGGTACTAATAATCTGTTTTAAAATATAAATTGCAGAACAGCTGTTACTATTTACTGATGCCCTCACTGTAAAACATTTTTCTTTTAAAAATTATCTTTGAAAGATTTCTCCATCCTTAAAGGTATTTATCAAACCTTTAAGAAGAAAGAGAAAGAAACTCTTGTTAAATTTAACATTTATTTGATAATTATGATTAACACATAGGCCCTAAGTATTATCTGCATAACTCAAACAAAAAACTGAGCACCTACATTGAAGGTAAAAAACTACAGGTACCAGAGCAGACCAAAAACTGACCAGAGCATTCCAAAAACTGAAAACTTAATTTGCTGTGAACCAACCACTTTCTCATGAGTTGTGTATTACAGCAAAGGAAGAAATGGAAGCAATCAAAGCAGATTAGAGAGAAAGAAAAGAAAAAATAAACAAAACAAAAAAGAAACAAAAGAAAAAAAAGCCCACAACAACAAATAAAAAGCCCCAAAGAACCACTGCCCCCCCCACCCCCCCCAAATTTTGAGTTTCTTCCATTTTACTTTCAAAGACTAAAGGTAAGAATTCCAATGCTCTCAAGCAGATGGTGTGATTTCTTGGGATGCCTTGCCTAGGGCCAGGAATTGGACTCAACAATCCTGATGAGCCACTTCCAACTCAGAATATTCTGTATTAAAAATAATGTATTATCATAGCTATGTTTAACAGGTATTTATCTGAGTCAGCATTACTTAACTTATGCTTAGTTCCTTCCATTTGCACTGATTATTTGCTGCTCCAGATGGAAATCTTAAAGAAACTATACCAGTCACTTTAAAGTCACACAATATAATCAAGCTTCTGGATATAGTTACGGTGCAGCAAAGTATTCTTGAGCAGTTTTCCAGCTATTTCACAAATACCTCTTCTATTAGATAATGATTCCTTCTGCTTATTTTGGAAAGCTAAAATTACATATAAAAATCCTCCTCTCTGTCAAAAGTACATTTGTCTAGTTTAAATGTAAAAATGTGTAAGGGTATCACAGTAAGTTTTCATAGTCTCTTCATGCATAATCAGTGGATAGGGAGACCATACCACAGAAGGAAATTTAGGACAGAAGCCCAAATTAGGTGCTCTAAAACCTTCTGAATGTACAGCATAAGCAGTTATTTAAGCATTAAGCCCAAAGCCAGTGGTGTGGCAAAAAACCAAAACCCACTAAAATTAAATTATCCTTTGAATTATAGCTGACAGTTTGTCTAAACTCACTGCACTTGTAACTCAAAAAGGCCAGAGAAAGTTACTAAAAGAACAAGCCCAGCATGGATGGAATAAATCGTGTCATATAGTGATATTCAAGCTCAATTTAACAGCTATTCACTCCAGTGTTTTCCAGTTGGTAAAGCAGGCTGGCCTAAGGACATTTTAGGTAAAACCAAGCTGAGCAGGGCTAATAGCTTAATCCCATGTATTCCAGCCAGCAATCCCCTCTCACTCTCTGAAGCAACAAGGAGCAGCAATAAGTGAACTACTCATTCCTTTCCACAGAGCAGCTGACCCAGAGTCCTCTGCTACTTGACACAACCTGAAGAGGCTTCTCACACACACAGACCGAAGGGATGGCCATTCCTTTCTGAAAGGAGCTAAAGGGGCTGTGAGGGAAAGCAAAGCAGCCAGGCTCTGTCACTTCAGTAATTCACCTCCAGGGTTAACGAGCAATTTTCCTAACTCCTATCAATACCAGAAATACCCTGGCTCTCTCCTCTTCTGAATAACAAGAAAATCCCACAAACTATTTACTGTTGCAGAACTGCAGGATTCAGTATTTCAGAAAGAAAAGGTTAAATGCTAACAGTGAGGGCTCCTTAAAAATCCTGCAGGCCCTTTTTACTAAACTAATAATCAACTGCTATTTCCATTACTTCCAGTAATCTGATTCAGTTTCTGTTTAGCATGCCTTGGAATAGATTTTGTGTTCGCAGTTTTAAATATATTGAAATGATTAGCCTTTGCACAGAAAATTTCATGCTCAGGGCTACAAATGCAGTGTGTCTGCAGTATGAGAATCAAGCCAGGACTCTTGAAACAGTTTCCCTGAGAATCATTACAGATGAGCTGCATGTGCCACATCTTTCAACAGAAACATCTGGAAGGTCCAGCAGACTGAATACAGAAAATCAGTTTTGTCAAACACACTATTTATGTCCATAGGGTACTTCACAGAATAAAAGTTAGAAAGATCCATATAAGTCAGTATCAACTAACCTAGCAGTGTTACAAAATAAGCAGTATAGGTTTTGACAATAATTGCCCATAAACAAAAAAAAAATGTTTTAAGAAAATCAAACATCAGAAAATTAAGGGTTGGGGAAAAAATAAGACTACGCCCCTCCACACAGAGCGTACACACAGAGTAAAATACAGAGATAAAGGAGGTGGGGAAGGGCCCTAGAATTTTTGCCATGGCTCTATGATCATAACAAAACCTCAAAGTAAAACAGAAATAATGGAAAAAGTGGAAACATACTTAAATGAAAGAAACAGCTGTAATACCAAGCAAGGTTAAGGACTGTATTTATTTATAAACTGGAGCCTAAGCAATTTAAGTGCTTGGACAACACATTGGAAAACAAAATAAACCTTTATGAAAGAAGCAATTACATACCCTTTGAGTCAGATTTGCACCTATAAGACAAGAGTGGCTTCAGAAACACATACTTGGTACCCCACTAAAAGTTCCCAAAACACTCTACAGCACAAACACTGCCATCCCACATAAGCAGCCTCTATCAGTTCAAGTCCTGTGAGCTGCCAGAATAAATTACAGACAGCTGTTCAGGACGAGTTTTCCAGGGTGATCTCTGCATTCCCCACTAAGCTGAGCTCTCTGCTTCAGTCACTGTGAGCATTAGGGTTAAAAGTAATTTCTTCAACAACACAGCAATTAAAGACAAAACAAGCTGGTGCTTGAAGAAATTGAAACAAACAGCTTTTCAACACCTCCAGGGTTCAGTGCTAACACAGGAAAACTACTACAATAGAATTCATACACCTCAAGTAATAAAATTGACGTTCCTTAATTTATAAGGTATAGAAAGTTTAATTTCCTTGCAACCTTCTGCTACCTCTCTCTGTTCCTCTTTGCTTTCTTAAAGGTCTAAAGAAAAGCCTAATGTACTGAGCAGTTCAAATCTGGAATAAACAGCAGTTCACATACACAAGACATTTCAGCATCTTGGTACGGCCTGGAGGACATTATCTCCTAATATATATTCATAAGTACCATGTCTGGGAGACAAGGAGAACAACTAGCAGCACATAGGCTATGTCTTGTAAAGTCAGGCTAAACTAGCATAAACCAGACCTTCCTAAAATGCTGTCAAGAGCTACCAGTGCCCATACACACACCCTTTGAACCTCACTAGAGCCCAAACTCCGTGGAGGGATCCCATATCCAACCTTTCTGCTCTGCTAAAATTAAAGCATACAATTAATTCAAACTATAAAATGCCTTTTTTACATTTTATCAATAACCATATATGTATCTATATTTCTCATTTAAACAATATAAACATGTTACTTTGCTAAGATTATTTTTTAAATATATATTACATACATATACAGGACTGTAATTGAGAAAGTTGTCCCTCTGTTTTCCTTCTCATTGCAGAATTCATTGGAACAGCATTTAGAAAATCAACAATCCTCCAATTTTTGCTAGCAGCCCAGCAAAAGCCTGATCAGCTTATAGTTTTGGCAGCTGAGGATTCAGAATCCATCCTTATGCAGCCCTGCAACACCACCAGAATATTCTCACCTGGACAGTCTCCTCAATTTCCATGGCAAACATAATCTTTGGCAATGCAAAATAATGGCTGTATTTGCAAAAGATAAACCCTGCCTAAAAAGAGGCTCCAAAGCTCTGATATGACTGAAAAAGCAGCCTAGAACTAAGTCCTGCAATTCAAAAGTGAAGGATGCTGAGCCATTTCAAAGCACAGCAGCTTCATTTTTTCATGCACATCTTTCACTTTGACATCGATTAAATATGCTTCACTCACAGAGGCAGTGTGACTTGTCAAAAGCTGCAGTACTTTTCAGCAATTTAACCCACCAATACCAAAACTAGATAAAAATTGCCTAAGTGCTGCTATTTTTGCAGAGATGGAGCAAGCATGCCACAATAGAAAGTTACCCAGAGACCTCCTACTTAGCAGCAGCTTGCTATAACAAAACCCTCCGGGATAGGCATTAGAAGCAGCTGCTCTGGAAGAATGACAGAACAGTAGTCTGCTAGTAGGGGAACTGGGAAATCTTGCTTCTAGCCTGACACTCAGCCTCTGCAGCCCCAACCAGAGGAAAGAGGTTCAGCCTAGAAACTAAAAACCGATCATCATTAAGCCTGGATGCTTCTGGAAGTTAATCACCAGACAAACAACATAAAACAAAAATCCCTTTCTCTACCAGTAAAGGTTAAGAGTTTCCTTCCAAATACATGGAAGTATATTGCCATGGTTCTCTAGTATCTGGGTGCAGAATCAACCCTAAACTCAGGATGTCTGCCAGAGGTAACCACATAGGTTAGCCTTGCTCAGCTGTTACCTCTTTCTAAACAGAAAGCTTGAAGCTTTTAGTTCACTACCACAGATTCATCTTGTAGCACAGCCTAATTTCAGAATTATCTTCAAGTAGTCATATATTAGTAATATATATCATAACTCAGGCTTCAATACAGAAATGACATCAACTCTGTAGCCAAATTGCCTTATTTTCACTGCAGTTTAAGATCTTGTAATTTTTCCTGGATTGCCATGTTCATATCTCTTTTTCACGTTCCATCTCAAAAAGGACAAAGGCAAGTTTTCAGTGCTTCGTTTGGAATGAGACAGGACAATAAGAATAATAAAAAATAAGTAGAAGGCATATGGGGGCATTAGGTTGCAGGAACCTTTTAATGGTTTCCACTTCTGAGGGACTGACATCCAGAACTTCTGACAGAAGACTGATATCCTGACACAGGAAGAGACATTTTGGACATGTAGCACACCTGTTGAGCACATCTTAAAGTGAGGAAATGTAAGAATTTAGGTTTAACATTTTTGATTGTTCACTCTCCACATTTACAACAGTGTCTGTCTATACCACTTCGTTCAGAAGACCAGAACTCAACATTAACTCTTAGGACAACAGGATGCCCTCTTCCAATCTCACTTCTACAGGCATTTACAGCAGTAATAATTGTATTTTATAAATGCTGATGTCCAATTGAGGACCAAGACAAGCACAGTTTAAAAAATAATAAAAATTAGTAGCATAAGACTCCATACAAGCAAAATATCAAAAACTGGATTTATACTGATCAAAGTCTTGCTCTCACACCATGTTACAGAGAAGTAGTGCAACCAAGGTTTACAAAATGAAACATTTAATGACAGCCTGCATTAGCACATCTCCAAATTCCCACAAGCACTGCAATTACTGAAAGCAAAGACCCAGATTTAAAATGTTTAAACTGCTAAAAGGCATAGGACGAACCATAGCTCTCAGGAATTTTTATCACTTAAAAAATCTTGCACAGTACTCTTTCTTGACATTGACTTCACCCTTTAATTCCCAGGAGTAATTTAATTTCTTCTTCTCCTTCTACAAACAAAGTCTTAATACCTTGAAATTCCACGTTTTGGGTTTTTTTAAAGAAAATTATAAAACATTAGCACAATATTTTTAATTTGTCAGATTTCAAAAACATGACCTCTTTTGTATTTTCAAGTCTCTATAACAAATTCCTTTTCGGTTCCCCTGAGAATCCAGGCATGTTCCCACCCCACTGCATGCCAGAGTGTCTTATTCTCTTGACAATCAACAGAAGACAAATTTTCCTCTCTGGACTTCTAAACATTAGCTTTCAAAACAGCTTATACAACCAGTGTCACAGCACAACTTACTATCCTTTGAACTGTCTACAGCTGTGAAAAGAAGTGCTGGGCTCTGCACCAAATTGTCAGCCACTCTTGTTGCTGGTATCTACAATAAAACATTGAAAGTTTCTTTGCCTTTACTCCACTGACCCGCTGCCCGCTTCCCTAACCCCAGAGTCAGCTCGGATCCACTGAGACTGAGCTTCCTGCAGCAGGGAGAGCTCATTCCTTTAGCACTCACTAGATTACACAGTTCATCTCTCCAAGGGAAGCATGCAGGTGTTCTGATAGGCTTAAAATAGGCATCAGCTTTCAGAAAAGGTAAGTGTTAAGAAGTAATGATCACCTTCTGCAAGACTCCTTTTTCTCAGGCAGATTAAATTTTCTTCCCTGTCTTTAGCCTGAAACATCTCTATGAACTAAAGCCCAACCGTCTATTATTTTTTATGTAATCTATAATTCACAATACATTTGAAACAAATCTATGTGAACTATGGCAAGTGTCATTCACTTAGTACTGGTTGGGAATGAGCAAACTGCAAATATGTATTTGAAAATACAAAAGAGCAAAATTAAGAACTTGGATTTTTTTTTTTTTTGGTGGTATTCAAAAAAATGCAGCATCACGACATAAAAATTCAAGTAGGTTAACCTGAATCCTAAGAAGTCAATCAAGTCTGTAGAATACACTCAGTAGTTAAAACTTAATGCTTGTTTTGACTGACTCTGACCCAACACCAGCAAATGTGTTTAACTTCTTCATACTGCACTGCATCCAGTACTATCCAGCTAGTGCTTATTCTTAATATTAAAACATTTTTGAAATATAATCAGAAATCATGCAAGATAGAACAGGCATTTTAAAATCCCCATTTCATTTCTAGCCAAAACACTAGAAACTCACTATGTAAAATCCAGAGTATAAAGAATGTAGACCAACAGTTTGGGAGTTTTGTGGGACCTGTAAATAACCAGTGATTAGCCGTCTCTGAAATTATAAAACTCTGCTGACAAAGTAAGAGAAAGCAGAGCATTCTAATAAAGTAGAAGCCAAAAGAGCTGAAATGTTTAAATCAGGTCTCAGTTAATGCAGTGACAAATGGCAGAGAGAAAAGCCCCAGTTAACCTGACAGCATCAGGTATAGGATGGATGATAAGCTTACATGTGTAACTCCTTCTGCTTCTTTCATTCAAGCATTTAACCAAATTCTTCTATGTCTTGGTTTAGGGCAAATTTGGGAGGAAACTTCCAAAGGGGTCCCTCTAGAAAGCTGATACAATCATCATCAAGTCACCCTAGGACATTACCCCAGGTTCATATACAAAGCTCAGTATTTCTAATCATTATTTAGACACTAAAATTTTTTAGGTTTGTAAGATTTGTTCTCTTTTCTCTCCAGAACAATTCTGTCCCCTCTCAATGTGCTGTGTAACAGCACTGAATACAAAACAGTGTTATTTGTTAGAAAAAGATATGCAAAGCATGTCATACATTTCACTGGTAACACATAACATAGCAACTTCTGCACTAAGCAAGATCAAAGGTCCAGCTAACACAGCAATCAGAAGTGATGTCTAAGGAAAAATCAAAACTAAAACAGTACATGGAGTTATCCTTCCCTGAATGCCCTCTCAATTTCTGCAAAGGATGGCTGTAACCCTTAGCAGCTGCTGGCATCCTCCAGCACCCTATCTTGATGCATGCTCAGCCCCTGCTGAAGAAAACAAGCAAAAAATCCTACAAGCAATTCTATTTCATGAACACTCTTCAGGTAAGTTTACTTAAAACAAAAATGATGCTCTAGAGTTTCAGTGCAGCCCTTAACCTCATATAGGATCATACTGAAAATGCAAGACCAACGAAATACGTAATTGGAAAATACTCTGACCACTGAATTCCAATCCCCTACAATTGCAGGACTCATTATCCTATTTTTGTTTATAAACTCCACCTTAAAACCATGGAGTTTGCTACTGTTCCTCAGTACAGAGCAGGAAGGGCAATGCTGGTGTGTTTTGGTAGGCTGGGTTGCTAAGGAAAGACACTGAAAACACTCCCTGCTAAATCAAGTTTCTAAACTTAGGAATGCTCCATCATATGTTTGAGCTACAAGGTAGAATCGAAACCCAGACTGCTTCCCCAGCTAAATTAAGTATTATCCTCATCCTTAAATATCAGTCTTACTATTTTGACTCTATACATATTAACAAAAGGTACCTTAGAGGAAAAAAAGTCCTCAAAAACAACAGAAGGTAATGTTCAACATAAACAAAAATCCCCACCCAGTAATATAATTTTGTTTTAAAACAGAAGAAGTATTTTATTTATATATTGAAAAGATTTTACAAACACATACAATGATTTTTAAATTGGCACCCACAGCTTTTAATGCTTGTGTATTCACACGAATCACGTTTGGACAGCCTATCTTCCAGCTGGAGTATCTATCCCATGACTGAGCTTAGCACCTCTTATCCAGGAAGCTATTTTAGAAAAAGCAGAGTAAGTGTACTTAAATCAAACCTACAGAAGGACAGGCTGCTACTGAAACTGCATCCTCTGAGGAAAATTCATGTGCTTATGTTACTGGGTTGGCACATACAGCATCTGCACAGTGGAACATCCAGCAAATTGCAAACCTCCTGGGCTTGCAGCATCTCTCTAGAACTGTACTATAATTTTCATCAGAAAGTGAATTTAATACCAAAATACACCATCCACAGCACTGGGAGATTTTTGTTCATCCACAAACAGATGGACACTGCCTGGCAGACACATTACAGTCTGCAATAGATTGAAGTCCACACATAGCAAAAAGGAGGATGAAGCCCCTCAAGTGGAATTGCAGCAAACGAGTAAATGAGCACCCAAGGTTGGGCTGTACCTTTTTTCAACAACACAATATTACATGTTTTAATATTTTAGTAAAAACACACCTAGATATTTGACAGTTCTGTTGATCCTTTGGCTTGTGTACACAGCAACATTTGTTCAGTCACTTGTCCCACCACACAAGTCTTTACAACTCAACAAAGCCAAGGAAAAAGTACTGCTAATATGTAGGAAATCTAGAGTTTAAAACCAACTCCAGATTTCATCTTCTGGGGAAAACAAAAGAAAAATAGTGATGAGGTTTCAAGATGTTGACATCTTTAAAGACATCAGTAGTAAATACAAAAATACAAAACACTAAACAGGAATTAAAACTCCAGTCAGTTTGCAGTGCTCCCCTTCACCCTACCAGAATTCCTCCAGGCCCTGCTTCCAGGAAGCATCTCCTAAGATTACAGCTTCCTGCAGACACAGACACTTTCTCTCACATCACGACTGCAAACCATCCATCACTGGTACAGTCTTTTGAAATAGCTGTCTTGCAATGCTCTGCATCAAAACATTCTTCAGACTCTGTTAAAAAGTTTTTCTGTCCTCAAAAAGCAAGCAAAGTAAGTGACCATAAATTCTAAAAAATGTAAATCCTCTTTCTAAATTAAGCTCTTTTTAAAACAATACTTGAAACTAAAGAATCTGCTTTGTCCTGTGCTTTGGGAAGTTTAACATTTGACCATATATGCCTTCAATAATACTCCATTTCAATTTCCCTGCTTCTAATGTAAATTCACTTATTTTATTTGCATATATTTGGAGAGGTGTTCCTGTGTTTTTTGAGAGAATATACTCTACTTTTCACAAAAGCAGTTTCAAAACCAGTCCTTCAGTGGAAGCACAGACTGTGAACAAACTACAACCTTGAGTCGACACCAAAGATTTTCAGTAATACCATCAGCTCACCTCTAGAATGGCCAATCAAGTGTGCAGTGCTGACCTGAATGACATAACCTGGCTTCTATACACAGCCACTGCTCTCATTTAGCACCACTTGCATGAAGATGTTTTACCCACACCTGACACCAGCCCTTACATAAAGGCACCTTTGCCCTTCAAACTAACAATGGGCAGTAAGTAGCTGAGTGATTAAGATTCAGTATCTTCTTGGCCTTGGAGGAGAAGTGTTCCAGCATTAGAATTGTTGGGTGTTTGATAGACAGGATGCAGAGGTAGCAAGAGTGAAAAAAGAGGAGTTGGATACATTTTCCCTCTTGAAAATGCAACACAGAACTCTTGAATATTCTTTACCTCTAGCTCAACTATTACAAACACACTATGTTCTTTCACTTTGCCATTTAGCAGCAAAAATAGCCATCATAAATCAATACCATTTTAATTAATGACAGCAGTAGGCAGTGTCAGCACATAGAGATACTGCCTACAATTAATCATAATATTACACATGTAAAAGTCTTTTAAGACTGAGCAGTTTATAACTGATACTTAAGCTCACCATGTCTGCATTTATATCTGCACGTACTGTCCCACTTCGTGTATTTGTACAGTTCATAGCTGGAACTGTGATAATCAGATCATAGCCACTAGATCTTGGTTGTAGTTTATGACAAAGGAAATATGAAAAGAACTTTGTACATCTCAGCAACCCCTTTTACCTACATATGGTTTCACAGCAATTTCAAAGATTTCCAGTTTTTAAGATGTAAATATTGTTAATCAGTAGGCAATTGCAACTGATGAATTACTTTTCTCTAATTCTCAAAATTCTGTCTTTTATATGTCCAAGAATAAACAAGTCACTCTACATCTGCTTTATCATCAACAAAAGAGAAATAAAGGCCTCTAGAGAGATCTGACATCTTGAAATTTTTCTTATATTCAAATACAGTTCTCTGAAGATATGTATACTGACCATAAACTCCAACTAATTTGCACCCATATGTTTAAGTTAAGCAGGTTCTAGCTCTGAGGGGAAACCAAACATCTAGTGCCTAAAACCCAACTTAGTAATAATTCTGTAAATGAAAAGAAATTTTTGTATATTCTAATACAACTGCCTAAGTTACCAACAAACATCAAGTAAGTCAGTTGTCTAAAATTTAGCTCCAAGAAATCTTGCCCACGGCATGCCAATATATTTGACTGCTCCTAAGCAGACACATCCTTAAGCTGAATTTCTCTTGGAGAGGTTAATCTTTGTGCCCATGCAGGGAATAATACATGCAGCCAAGTCACTGTCAGCTCTGAAACTCTCAACAGATTTTATAACAGATGCTAGTAATTTTTTTAGAAGTTCTACCACAGAATATTTACTACTTGTATTAATTAAAATCTAACAGCTGTGGCCCAAATTATTCCTTGATAAATTTAAGCATGTAAAAAGTAGCAGCATAGTTATGACCTCGTTACTGTAGGTTCTTATTATACAGAGAAAAGGGACCTCCTGCAAAGAGGTCTGTTCACCCCTTCCCATTCAACAAAGGTTGGTGCCAGGGAGAGACCTTCATCTCTGGAATGAGGTGCTCAGGTCTGGTATCTAAATTTCAGTTTGCTACAGGAAATGTGACTGTGTGTGCTAACTGGCAATAAATTCTCTTACAGGTTTTACTGTTTATTGTGCTGTTCCAGGCCCAAATACCAGCCCTGTACAGATACCAGATATTTTCAGCAGTCTTAGATCTGTACTCAACTTTTAATCACATGTAATAACTTTCTTGCAAAAGACATCACTTGAGTTAGAAGAATGCAGTGATGACAGTTAAAATGAAATCAACCCCCTTGAGTAAAATACCAGAGTTATTTTCAGAGATCTGCATAAATAGCAGCTAATTTGCAACTATATCTTCCCAGCTCAAAAAAGTATTTTCAAGAATTTGATAAAGTCTTTTCCATGTACAACTAGGCTCTGAGAAGAAAAAAACCCCCAAGTATTTTATTTCTTTTCAACATCAAGGGGCTGAAGTCAAGTCCACTGCCCTTGCTGCCATATATGATTTGCCTTATCTGATACAATCCTGACTGCTCAACGTATTTGAGAAATCATTAGGACGTGAATGCTAAGCTGCCAAACTTTTAATTTTTTTAAATACTGGGTGTGTGTGGCACGGTTTTGGAAGCAGGTAGAGGGTTAGGGCCACAGGGGTGGCTTCTGTGGGAAACTGCCAGAACCTTTCCCTATAGAGTTATTTCCCTATTTCCCTCCCAACAGAGCCAATGCCAGGCAGCTCCAAGACGGACTCACTGCTGGACAAAGCCAAGCCCAGCAGCAACAATGGCAGCACCTCTGGGATCATTTACTTCAGACGAAGAAAAAAATTGTATAGAAGTAATTCTGTCCAGAATGAGAGAAACAACTCTGCAGACACCAAGATCAGTGATGAAAGAGGGGAAGAGGTGCTCCAGCTGCCAGAGTTGAGATTTCCCTGCAGTCCATGGAGGAGGAGGTAGTGAATCAGGAAGAAAGTGAAGCTCAGGAAGGAGGGAGAGGTATGGGGAAGATGTTTCTAATACTTGTTTTACTTTTCATTATCCTACTCTGACTTGATTGGTAAAAATCTCAGTTGATTTCTCCAATTCGAGTCTGTTTTGCCCATGGTTGTAAGTGGTGAGTGATGTCTCTCTCCCTGTCCTTATTTGAACCCTCAAACTTTTCCACTGCATTTCTCCATCCAGCTGAGGAGGGGAGTGATAGAACAACTTGGGTGGGCATTTGGCATCCAGCCAGTGTTGTGGTCAAACTGCAACATTTGCAATTAATTTGTAAACTATGTTGGGGAAAAAAAGGGTTTTAATGTATTTCTTGAAATTGTCACAAGCTCATATAGTTAACTCTCATTTAAAATAGAGACATCTCAAATCCCTTGTCATTGACTAATCTGGACTGCTTCAAGTCAAGAGGTTTTTTCTATTCTACGTACTCAGTGGGAGATCACAATATACATTGCCTTCTGCACTGGAACATGAAAGTCAGGAATGTTATTTCCATGTGGCTGACACTGCAAACAACCACAGAAGCAGAAAGCAGAGCTGGAGTGCGTAACTTTGCTGCAAAAGAAAACTAGAACAAATGAAAACCCTCAAGACAACTGGGGCTGACAAAAAGAAAAACCATTTCCCCAAGCACTGCAAGTCTACAGCAAGAAAGCAAATGACCTTGTAAGTTCCTACATGTTAAAACTAAACTATAATCTTATGTGTTACATGGGAATCAAGAATCAGAACTTAACAGAAAAGGAAATTCCAGAGTGATTTGTCAGAGCTTAAAACCCATTAATTTTAGGAACGCTGATGAACTATCCACTGGCAAGTGGATACATTTTACTGCTCTCCAATAAATTGAACCTACAGTTTATCAGCTTGTTCCCTGAGGGCAGAGATGTGAATCAAGCTTATTTCAGTCAAGGATAAATGCTTTAAAGCTGCAATCACTTCCATCCCTTTAGCAGAGTTCACTTCGAGCACAAATACCTCCACTTCTTACACTAAAAAAAAGTTTTATAAAATATCTGCTAAATATTCTACATCCCAAATACCAAACACAATCAAAGTGAATGAGGATGAAAGTTTAGGTGCCAGAGCCAATAGACTGTCTTCCAGTATCCCTTCAAATGTTCCTATTGCCCATTTCCCATGGTAAATGTTCAATATCACCTAAAATTTTCCTCGATGGTCCTGTCTACACTTATTCCCAAACAAGAACTGCCACCTACAATTTTTTGCCACTCCTGCATCATATCCAGAACACCACTGTGCAGACCCTCTCCCCAAACCCAACAGAGGTTCAAGCACTTTGTCAGATTTACTGTCACGGTGGCAGTACAACCGACTTCCTCACTGGCTGTGCCAGAAAAACAAAGAGTTCAGCATAAAGGCAGCAGGTAGACCAGTAACAACTTGTGTGCACTGAAAGCAAACCACTGAACACTGAAATATTATTTAAAAGAACACTTTTGTAATTCCTCATCTCTCAAACAGCAAAACTGAAGTACACATTATTATATCAAAACTTCATTTGTAAGCTAAGCAACCTCCAAATCAGATCTACTGTAAGGCTGTCACTATGGTTATGCGTGTAATGGATTTCCTTAATGAACTAACAAGAAAAAACTTCATTAGGGCTTTTCTTTTGGTAAGTCAAAAGTAACAAAATTAACAGATTGGTAACATTTTGGTTATTTACTTGACTAACCAAAGATAGGACACAAGGGAAAGACACGTCAACTATAATTGCAAAAGTTTCAAACACAAGGGACTTGAAAAACAATTGTTGGCAAATATGTTTTCTGTTATTAGACATCTATGTTAAGACCCAAAAACAACACAAGCATATACTATATGCAATTTTCTAAAAAGCTTTAACATAGACAAATGCAGCAGAAAATTAATTCCCATTATAAACACTTATTTGAACATCACAGAAATAAGTGATTATATCAAATGAACATGGGCAGTTTAGGCACATTCACATCAACACTGTACTCATACCTAGCACACCCTTAAGAGAAAAAAGAAACCCAAACACTTTCAAAAGCCCAAATATCTTCCCTAAAATATAAACCAATATAAAGATTAGCATGAACAAATAGAAAACAAGAAATTACTACAATTTAATCTAATATATCAATCTCTATTGAATATTCTTTCAACACATACAAGTCAGATGACTGAACGCTGGTTTTCTGTTCCCCCCATGAAACACTCTCTTATCATTTCCTGGCTGCCATTTGATATTTAACTGGCAGAGGGTGGGTGGGTGGAAAAGTGTTCCTTTTCTAGTTCAAGTATTTTAGGAGAAAGTCATTGAGTGAGGAACACCACATTTTAAGATATAAATTTAGTCTGCATCATAAAATTTATTACTAGACTAAGGCAACTTCCTAGCCACACACAAGAGAGAATTTAGCATCCCAGTTCAACAATTAGCAAGATGAATCAACAGCCTGTGGGAGGAAGGAAGACTTGCCTCAAAACAAACTACTATTTTTCAAAATTCTGGACCAGCAAGCTTACTGCATTAGGAAATACTAACAAATGAAGAGAAGATACTTCCTCATTTGAAGTACCATTTAATTAATTACATTAACACTGTGAAACATGCAGACAGCTCAAACATACTTAATACCAAAAAAGTCCTGAGAGTTTGCCCTGTAAGTCTGCACAAAAACTCACAGCTCAGAGCATGTTTTCTAATATTCTTCCCTGCAGAAAAAAGAAGAAAAAAAATCCACAGGAATTCTTGTAGAACTTTTGGATATGAAGCTGTAAACTTATTCACTAGTCTACAGAGTATGCTATGTGAAGAAGGGCATCTGAGGAATCACAGACACAGATTTTTATTTTCTATCTAGCTATGCAGAGCTGAAATAAGGCATGAAGAACCATGTAGTACAAAGAAGCAATAATAATGCTTAAATATAAAGCAAACTGTGAGTTCCCTGAGCTGTGAAGTTCCATTTCAGTTCTCCCCGCAAAGTTTTCCTCCACACAATTCATCTGTTTTCAGTAAGCTGTTTTCAAAAAGATCACCTACAAACTTTAGGAGCAGAATTGTGGATCATAACACTGCATAATTAATTCAAATCAGAGCAATCAAGGTTTTACAGCTACCTCATGCTTCAGCATATACTGCATTTACTTTTATAAATGAAACAGGAAGACACTGCATTCTTAGACATTCACCTTCTTCCCACCTTCCCGCTAAGGACTGACAATGACAGAATACAAGACAATGGACTGTCAATACATTTAATTTTTCATTCTGTGTTGCATCTTTTAAAATTTTTGCAGAGGAAACTATTTCAGTCTGCTTGGATAGTTCACTGAGCCAGTATCTAACTAAAGGAATGCAAACAAAGGTTATGAAAACAATAGTGTAGTCTGTACCAGACTCAACTGAAGTTTTCACATAAACAGATGCCAAAAGTTACACAATTTACATTGCAAATATAAATCTCTCAGGTAAAAGTGCTGGAAGTGAACTAATGTAAACTCGACCCATGCTGCTATACGATAAGGACAGCCAAATGACAATGCAATTCTTGTCTGTCATATGACAGTTATTTTCAGCCAAGTAAAACTAGTTTCGTGTTTCTAGTATAGTAACAACTTCATGGTACATAAATCCAGACTGCTTCAGCTGAAAACCGTTAGTCCTGTTTCAGATTTGCAGCTCTTAAGGAGAATTTTGTAGTCACATCAGGGTGTAGCAGACAAAACTTTGTGCAATGACTCATTATATGGGAACGCTGGTCTTACAACGCTCATTTATATAACAGGAGTTCCCTTTGAAAAATAGTGTGTTTTAACGTTTGCTGCACAGACCTTTTAATACTATCTATTTGGTTGACAGGCATCCAAATGATTTAAAAGGTGTCACTACCTCCAACAAAACACCTCTCTAAAGATAGACTCTTTTTATTTGTTTTTT
Organism: Phylloscopus collybita; assembly: GCA_027886175.1. Classification (NCBI taxonomy): domain Eukaryota; kingdom Metazoa; phylum Chordata; class Aves; order Passeriformes; family Phylloscopidae; genus Phylloscopus; species Phylloscopus collybita. The sequence goes on from JAJNNQ010000002.1 coordinate 8,372,248, forward strand.
CTTGCTAGTACACTTAATATTTAAGCAAATACTTGCATTTTATGCAGAAAAGATTTCTTACCATTTGTAAGCCATAAATGGAGCTGAAAGCTTATTTAAATGACAGTTTAAAACAAAAAGGAAAATGATAGAAAAAATCAGGTAAGAAGAGACTTCTGGAGTTCATCCAATCCAACCACGCACTAAAAACAGGGCCAACTTTTAAGCTGAAGCAAAATACTGAGAGTTTATATGCCTGATGATTAGATGCGTTAACACGTCTGTTAAAATGTTATAAAAATAAGTTAGATATGCAAACTGATATTATAAATAGCTCCCATTCAAACTTTGCTTCCCCACAAAGATACCTCAGCAGCATCATTTGCCACCCTTTTTCCAAGAACAGCCTCTGAGTGCAGGCCATTGCTCCATCTCACTTTAAACCTGAGCACAGGCTTCCGCCACCTCCCTTTTGCAGGCACTGGCATTTGTGTGGTCTCACAGTAAACTCGTGAAACTCATCCAGCTGAACATCCAACTTGGCAGAAAACTCACAATTAGCTGGCCAAGTAAACTCTAATGTTGGCACAAGGTGGCACTGGGAAAGTGCAGATGGATGCAGAACACCCTTTTTGTCACGTTTGCACATTTACTTCATTTTGAAACTGCAGAATCAGTCCCTTTACTAACCCCCTGATCCTCTCTGCCACAAGTAGGAATGCAGAGCAGAGCCTACAAATAAAATTTAAATTACTCTAAATAAGGATCAAGTAGGAAGAAGCTTTAAAATTCTCTCTACTGCTCAAATTTTTAACTGTATGACAGGAAGGACATTGAGAGAACAAAACTAAGCCAACCAAACAACTAAAAAAAACCGTGCCATTTAAAATGAAAGGAAATAAAAACTCCACCAATGTAACAAAGACTAAAAGACTGCTACATGAAGCTTAGTAAAGCTGTTGGGAATAAAACACTAGATGTAGGTTGGGGACGGGGATCAAATTACATGCAAGAAGGCTTAGGAACACCTCTTTTCCTCCCTCTTCCAGGCACTCTATTAATGGGACTCAAGAAGAGACGGGACACAGCTTCTTACCTGAACCCTGACATTAGGATGGAAATTATAAGGCCTTTATAAAGGAACAAGGGATCAAAAAGTATCTTGAAAAGCTGAGGTAGAATGGAAGAGACTTCCCAAGGCTAGTGCGCTGGTTTAACAAAGGCCCCTAAAGCCAGGAAATTATTCCTAATTCTTGAACCTCACTTCTGTAATGAGGTCTTTATAAACCAACTAAATTCCAGTCAATGGAGTAGAAGCCTACTATCAGATATGTCCCTAGCTGATGGGGCAAGTTTGTATAACCCCTCTTTCCACTCCTGATCCATCCATTATGCCAGCTAAGAAACAGAGAGAATGTGGCATATGCCAGAAAAGAAACCAAACAAATTCAAGTTAATTATTTTTAAAAAGTAAACAAACATCTTTCATTACACTATCATCTTTTCCTACCTGCCCCAACATAACTTTATGAGAGGTCAAGGCCTCCTCAAAATAGTTATGACTGTCTAAGAAGAGAAAGCATAGATCCTTTTTCTTTTTTTCCCCTATAGAACAAGAGAAGCATTTAGTGCATAGCAGAGGGAACCAAAGAAAGGTCCTGGATCAGCTCATGCTATCTTGGATAACTACATAAATCTGGCAATTGGCTTTCACCATTTCACACACTTTTAGTAAATTCTTGGTTTAATTCCTCCCTCTTGTTTCTTATCATTTTCTTTCTCAACTTCACAGAACTCCCCACTCATTCAAGTGAAAAAAAGTCTTACCCAGAATCAAAGTGTCATATGATCTAAAACTATACAAATGATAAAGTCTCAGACTTCTCTAAACAGTTCAGCTTCAAAATTTACTGAATTTCAAACAGTTGTTTCAAATAAAAGCACTCTGCCCCCAATTCTTATCAAAACAATGTTTCCCCAGTGTTATTCACATCTGATTCTATGTTGAACACACCAACTCTGTATATCTTTTATTTTCATTAAGTGTTCACAAACAGCAGTCAAAGATAAGGATTTAATTCTCTTCTTTGAAGTGGTACAGTACTTACCCTGAGTGTGGAAAAGCAGCCCTACACATCCTACATTTGAAATTCTGCTGCCCTTTAAACCTTGGTACACAACCCTTAGCAGCTGGCCCCTGCTAGGCCACAGGAAAGCTCCAAAGCTGCTGGAGGGGTGTCCATTCTCCACGCCCTTAGGAAAGGATAGTATCAGATTTAATTTATATTGTCCAAGCGTAGAGAAAAGCAAAGACAAAGATACCACAGGTATCTTATCTGTGTTTTTAAACTAGCAATGTCTCATACCAAATCCTTTATTTCTGTAGTACATCCAGAAGAACCATATTCTTTTACTGACTTCCTTTTATCTACATATCAGAACATACCAAATCAGTGGTACAGATTTGCTTTTGCTTTCAGAACCTTATATACAGTTATAAGACTCTGACAAACTCATTTTGGACACTACAGAGGACATTTAGAAATTAGCATTCTTTTGAAACTTGCTATTATTTTTTTTCAAAAAAGCTTTTTTTAAAAAAAAAACAGACTCAGTATGGGTATATGGCCAGCAAAGCTCAAAGGAAGTTTTGCCAAATGCAATTTCAGCAACTAGATAACTAGTGATGAATTGATAAATGGGAGATAAATAATTTGGTTTATATTGCAGTTTAAGTCAAAGAACTTTATCTTACCAGAAACAACACGCGACCACTTTTCTTCATTTTGAAGAAAAAGAACAAGACACGAAAGAATTGTTTTGAACACTTCAAATGTATAAAACGGCTTTCATTACTATAAACTGCAATGAAAATGTTTTGACAATAATCCTGATTCAACTTTATTTCCCAGAAAACTCTCATGTTAAAAATAAATTAAAAAATCTCAGATTGCATACCCCACCACACCACAATATGCCAACAATCTCAAAAGGCAGTTGTAACTTAAAATGAGAAGAATCTTGTAGAAGAGACAGAAAAGGTTGACTGTTATTTTAGATTTCTTTTTCTTCCACAAAACCTCAGTCTCTACACACAAAATCCTCCTGACTCCTGCATTCTCAAATATGGTTAAACATGGGCCAGTCCTTATATGCAAAGGCACTTATGCATGGAAAAAATGCTAGCAGACAAAAATGCAAAATTAAAAAATACCAAACAAGCAAACAAAAAAACCCTAAAGAGACCTGTACACATCTTCCTTAGTTATTCAGAAAAACTGAATATTTCAAGAATATTTACAATTATCCCAAAACTCAGCAGTAATTTTTATGTAATAATGATTTGTTAGATGAAAAAAGAATGTATTATACATATATATTTAGAAAGCCTGTGTCACCTGTGTGTCACTTGAACTCTGTGTCAAAGAGTTCAAGAGATGTACTAACACTTTCAGGCTGATGTTTTTCTTTAGTAGTTTGATATGCTCATAAACATCAACTCAACATATGAGTTTCTACCATAAATATTTTGGAAAGGGATCTTTATATGTGAATCACATAGTGAGGCTCACCACATTACTAGGTGAGAGAAGGTGTTTTGGGACAGACATCATCTCAGCAGACCTTTAACAGGCTCAGCTTGAAAACTGAAAAATGGGGAGATAGGATGAATTCTCCAATATCTTTTTTCCCCTTTGGCTCTCCATCCCCAAACCCATCATTTACATTTCTCCTAACTATGGGGTACTCTTAGGATGTCATGCAGGTTTACCTAAATTTCAAGAAGTCATACTGAACCAAATTAAACTTCTTCCTTTAAGAAGAAAGCCCAACCACAAAAACACACACAACCCACAATACACATATGTGCATATTCATATACTATGAATCAGCTAGAACAGAACACAGTTTAAAATGAAAAATCAGGCAGAAGAAGGACACAGAGTTCAGTTGTGTAAGTATTCACACATTACTACTCTATTCTTACTCACACCTCTTTACCCTTTCCAGATTCAGGCTGGCAGCCCAGAGCAATGGCCACCTGCAATACTCACCACCCAAACTGATTAGATGCTGCTTAACACTAAGTTACTGTACATGGGAGTAATTTTTCTTATAAATCACCCCTTGGTAAATTCCATCTAACATGCTCAACTAAGTTGGAGAATGAATCAGAACAATATGTCACAATGTCCCAGTGTCTTCAAATTTCATATGCTGTAGAAAAACCCTCCTACAGTTCCTACATCTGCAGCAGTAACCAAAGGTATAATGAGAAGAGGAACATCTTTTTCTTCTATAGCAAATAATACACATTGTATTGCAGAAGTCCACCTGTTTATCAGGTTTACTGAGTACATAACATCCATCAGCAGGGATTCTTGGGAGATTCCTGTCCTGAACCATCTAAGATCTAGTTAGCAAGCCTGATTCTGTATCATCAAGAAATCTTCATATCAAATACACACAAGAGCATAACCACCTTAACCTTCTCTGCAAACATCACTCAGTACAGGTGTGATCCTACAGTTAGAGCTCTCCAACCACTTTTCTTCCACAAACGCTGGCTCTGCCTTTCCAATACCAGTAAAAACCAAAGTCTTTGTTGCTCTAACCATATAATTGGGCATTATCTCCTTTCTCTAGGTCTAGCAGTGGTACAGCACTTTGGTGGTGACCTACAATACTCACAAATTTGCAAAAACTTCATACAGCTTCCCATGAGAAAGAAGACCTACCAGATTTCTTTACAAAAGTACTCCTTTTAATTAAAAAGGTGATGACACCTATTTAGATTTAGACAGGCTTTTTTCTTTTTCTTAAGTAGATGAGAAAATAAAATAAGAGAAAAAAAAAAAACAACATAAAAATCACTCCAAACTAGAGCAGAAACTTAAACAAGTGTGTAGGACCCAACACAACGCAGCTGACTTGAAATTAACGTTCTAGCATGCCACTACTTTTACTACAATCACATACAGTATTTCAGTTTCTGTATAATACACATTTAGGATTACAAAAAAAAATGTCTAAATCTGTTTTCAGAATCAATTCTTTTAAAATGCTAAGATTTGTTCACATTTTGGTCACCTGCTGATTGTTGACAGACTGCACAGAGACACAGCTCCTGGTACCAGGCCAAACTTACATTTAATCTGGGGAAAACAAATTCAGCATGGCTTTTTTATCTGTATATGGAAGAAAACAGGAGCCAGAGTTTCACTAATCCAAAAACATGTTGAACATAATATGTTGGCATGTTATGAAAGTGGCACTGAGCAACAAGAAGCACTGCTAAAATGGAAAAATTAGATTAACTTTTTCGGCTGATCTGAGAAAGGACAAAGTAAATTTGTTATACTCCTTAGGTTATTAAATTTCATTATCGTTTTTAAAATAAAAGGCAACACGATACCTGGCTTTTAAAAACCCTAAGAGTCCTGGTTTCCTACATCTACTGCTTTATGTAGTGAGACTTGAATTGCCACTTTCCTTATATATACATTTGTGCCTAAATTATGTTCATTCCAGTATAAAATACATCTGATGCATAAAAATGCTGCAAATAAAGGGGAAATGCCTTTCTCTAAGGACCTTTATCATTTTTAAAAATCTCTTTATTTAAAGACAATTTTGATTTCCAGTTCTTTCTTTTTGTAAGTTCTGCTGCCTAATTCTACTCTGCTTTTTACTTGGAAGAGCACCCACCTCTGCTCCCTCCTACCCCATATAATCCATGACACCTTTCAAACAGGCAGCACAGCTAGAACTACATGTTAGCAAGTCTATGAGTACAGATCTTATTTTTTTAAGACAGTAAATGCAGTATTTTTCAGTGCATACTTATTTGTAGTTAATTCTGTGTTGACATTTTAAGTAACATAACTTGTGTTCATGTTGAATTAATTTGTTTTACACGAACAGTACAGAATATTCCTGATATATAACCACCTGCTCACGGAAGAAGAAAATCTAATTTAGGAAACTAATAATTAACATTACAAACTCTATCTAGTGTGATGGCACAACAGTATCATTTTCAAACTGCAACTGAGCATATTGCCAGCAGAAAAACATTCTCCTGAAATAATGACTTTAAAAAAAAGAAATAACTCAATGCAGTATTATTGAGTACTTAATATGAACTACTAAAGCAACAGATAATACCAAGGTGCACGGAGAAAGGGAATCATACCTAACACACAAAGCTAAAGCTCTTCTCCAATTAAGGGCACAGGAAGATACCACACGTCAAATAAATCTTTGAGATACAACATAATTTTAGTTGAAAAATGGTTTATTACACCTCAGCATCAGTCCCTGAAGATTACAAAGTTTCCTATATTTAAAACACAGCATTGTCCTACTCAAGCAATTTAAAATTTACTTCCATAATCAGAAACCGATGGAATGTACTTCCGTTTAGAGTTCACACTGAGATGGAGCAAGCTGATCCCTATTAGAGATGTCAGGTTCCATCCAGCAGCTGAATGGAACCATTATTTCAAATATGACTGAAATTCATAAACCTCCAGGAAAACACACATAATGCAGAAGGAAGAACGACAGCAGTTTTTCAAGACACATTATGGAAGCAGCATAAGACTCACATAAACCTTAAGGACTATGGCAGCAGACACTGAAGATCACTTTTGATTTACACGGGTCTTCAGTTTTCAAAGTCTTCTGTCTACATTTATTCTGGAAGCTACTTTTACTTGAAAGAAAGATGCTTCCAGAACGCAGCAGATACAGCAGCAGAGAGAAAAGAACCCAGACCTTTAAAATTTAAGAACATGGATAAAGAGGGAGGAAAAAATAACAAAAAAAAAATCTACAGCCAAAAAAAAAAAATCTACACCATTTGCCAACTGGTGTGTGAGAGGGTCACACTTTTGGGAAACCTGCATATTGATCAGCTGCTTTCTCACAATGCCATAGGATATATGCAGGTGCTTGCAGCCAACACTTGATTTTTTTTTGCCTCTGACTTCAATCAGGAGGCCCCTTTCTAAATCTTTAGTTATTTGGACAACTCCACACAGAAATTAATTGCCATTTTATCAAAGGTAACGAATTGTGACTTAAAATAAAACTTAAACACAGCACTAAGCTTGAATATCTATGGCTTAGTTACCAGCAGATTGTTGCTATATACAAGCCTCCACTACAAACCTAACTTCAATAATTCATTTTAAATTCATCGTCAGAACATTTCCATTATATTGCTGTGTGATTACAGGAAAAACCACACAACATACAGGTAATGTAAGAGCTATTAACCACATTATTTGAGACTCACATCTCTGCTTCAAGAGGTAAAAACTCCTGTACGCTGTACTCGTTTTTATCATGATCTTCCACCAGAACTTTGGCAAAAGATATGACGAAAGAAGAGTAAAAGACTCCAGTCTCACACCTACCCACTCTATTCTCTCCTATAACTTCCTTAGTAGAGCTAGAACAGGTCACATCAGGTATTGCAATATGATCACATGAAAACAGCTACTTGGACTCTCAACACTGCTGGATGCACAGTCACTGCAGAGAGTCCCTAGGAGAGATGGGTGACTAGAGGTCAGGAACAGAGAGCAGTCAATAAAGGAATGGCATGGAAAGAATCAGCAGAAAGCCTCAAGACTTCGGGTATGGGCACTAAGAGAGCAGCAAGCTCTGCACAGCGCATCACGGGAGCAGAGCAGGGCACAGGGAGGCCTGGATGCACACTGGCACTGGCAGCTGCATCAAAAACATCATTAATCCTCCAAAGGAGAAATTACAAACAAAAGGTATTCAACTTTGAAACTGGATGTAAGGTAAAAAAAGTAACATTAGTTCTGAAGACCTAGTAGAAAGCCTAAAAGAAAGCCTAAAACTTTCAAAGGAAGATTTGGAAAAAGTCTTTTGAAAAACCCACCACATGAATTCACAAGTAAAGCCACCACAGCCCTTTTACCTTAGTCCTCATGCCACAGCCCTGAAACCACCCAGAAACACCACCTCACTTCTAGGTCGTGCTCCATTTGGTAACATTCTACTGAAAGATCTAACAGCACTAAGAGCCCGATTCTATTCCCTCCCATCTCAACTTTGTAAGGAACGGCCCAAGCCGCGACATCCGCGTTCTGCTGAGAGACCGCGCTAGAACCAACCAAGCTGTGCGCCTCACTGGCACCTGAGGGCAAAGAAACCCAAACCCTGCAGTAAAGTTTCTTTCTGCGAGGGGGGACCCCGACCACGGCAGGCTCAGGCTGTCACCGCCGTCAGCGCCGCAGAGCGGGCGGGGGGGACACGGACAGGCCACCCTGGCGAAGGGAGAACGGGACGGAAGGGACACGCTGCCCGCCCGCTCCCGCCGCTGCACCGTCTCGAAAGAGGCTGGTGAGCCGGGACAAGCAGCCGTGGGGCGCGGGAGATGCAATGCCCTCAACTCCTCCCGCCAGGCCGGCTCTGGGGCTCCGGCCTCCGGCCTGTGGCGCAGCCCCGCGTGCCGGGGCGGGGGGGACCGCGGCGGGGCTGGGTGTCGCGCAGGTCCCGGGGAGGTAACAGGCCCCGGCCCGCCGGGCGCGGGTGCTCGGGCAGCGCCGAAGGGTGTTGGCCACTCACCCACGCAGGCAGATCCGCGGAGGAGACGCTGAGCCGCACCGCCTCCTCCTCGTCCTCCAGGAAGGCGAGCGCCCGGCCCAGGCGGGAGCTCTTGCCGCCGCGGTGCCTGCGGATCCAGAAGAGCCCGCACAGGGCGATGAGCACCCAGCTGAAGCTCAGCCCCAGGTAGCCCAGCACATACACGGGGAAGATCAGCACGAAGCTCCTCGCAAACTGCGACACCAATCCCGTCACGTCCACGCTCAGTAGCGGTGGAGGCGACTCTGGCACGGGGTCCGCAGCCGCCGCGTTCTCCGCGGCGGGATCCGCGGCGGACCCCGCGCCGGGGGGCTGCTTAGCGGCTGCCCCGCTCATGCTACCGCAGCGGCGGCTCCTACTGCTGCTGCCGCTCCTCCCGCTGCTCCTCCTCCTGGGGCGCTGGCTGCGAGCGGGCAGGGGGCAGGGCGGCGGCGGCGCCTCCTCGCATCCCGCGCCCGGCCCCGCTCACCGCGCTCCGGCACCACCCGCCGCCGCTTCCGGGCTCGGCCGGCCCAGCTCCGAGCGCCGCTGCCGCCGGGAGGAGGCGGCTCGGCCCCGGCCGCCGCTATTGGCGCCCGGCCGCCGCACGAACGCCTCTGCTCGCCGCCTCCCCCGCCCCGGGCAGCCTCTTCCCCTCCCCTCCGCCGCTCGCTCATCCCTCCCTCGCAGGCCTGCCCGGGAAGCGCGGGTTCGCGCTGCTGCCGGCAGCCGCGTCCGCCCGGGTCCCCTGCCCGGCTGCACTCGGGGCCATCGCTGCGAGGCCTCAGGGGATGCGGGAAGGGGAGCGCGGCTCTGGGGGCCACCGCCAGGAAAGGGGCTCTTGGTGGGTGGCAGGAGCAGGACGAGCGTGCCAAGGCGTGTGTGCGCTTCCTCATGGGCAAACCGCACCGTCTGTCATTCTCTTCAGTCACGTACGCGGCTGGACGGTTTCTACCTGTAACACCCTTCGATAACAACCTTCGGGTCTCGCTTTGTTCCCTGTTGATGGGTATTATTAAAGGAGAGATTGATCAATGCCTCAGAGGAACCAGACGCTGGTCATTCCGCGCCGTAGTTACAACAGGTGTTTCTTGAAGCTTTGCTCACACATCCTCACATAAAGCTGCCTCCTCTGTCACATTGTTAACACACGCGAGTATCGAGGGTGGCACCCACTGTCTTGGGATTTGTTAAACCGAAAAAGCTGATTTTATAACAGGCTTGTGTCTTGTATCCTTCTAACACCTGGTTCCCGCACCATTCCTCCTATCATTCCTTTACCTTTTCAAATAACTTTAGTGTACACACCAGTTTCGTAAGAGGCAGCTGTTGCTTGTCCTTAGCTGTGTCTTTATCGGTTTGCTGGTACACACTCAAAGATTAAACTCTGCACTTACCAAGAGTTTGATTTTATTTTATTTTATTTTATTTTATTGTTGTTGTTGGGGAGGGGGGTAGTTGGTTGGTTGGTTGGTTCTTGGGTTGTTGCTTGGGGGGGGGTTGTGTTTGTTTATTTATTTATGTTTATTTTTAAATAAATAACCTTTCACTGGGAATGAGGGTCCTTTCTCCTCTCTTCAGATGCCAATTTTCACAAAATGTGTAGGACTTTGAGACTCAATATTTGCAGGCAGTGAAGAGAGGACAATGACTTTAGCAAATAGGCTGAAAAGTTATGAGAACACTCACACATGGACAAACAGGAAAGCTGTATAAGCTTCATTTTCTTAGGAAGTGAAAGCAACCTCATCTCAACTATCCAGTGAAAGGGAAAGCCAAAAAGGCAATGACATCAAAGGAAAAGTTATTTGCTTAGTGTGGCACAGCAGAATTGGGAAAAGAATCCGTATTTTGACAACTGAATGTTTTCTCATTTTTTCAAAATCCCTGCATGCCTGCCATCAGACTCGATGGACCACTCTAAGCTAAAACAATTTCTGGCCATAAACTCCTGCTTTTCTTTACTTCCTCTTTACCACTGACACTGTATGTTCCCCATCTGTGTATTTAGATTACTCAGGATGAAAATTCAGAACAACCAAATGATACAAAAAGACTTAACAAAATCAGTGATTTACAACTAGGTGGTAATCCAAGCTTTGAAATTATAATTCACTTTGGATCTTCTAGAGAACTCCAAACACCTGCAGACTGTAACCATGAAGGAAATGAAGAGCACCATAAGACCCTAGGAAAGCTTGTGACCTTAAACTGAGAGTATCAAGTATGATGCTGTGACCCCTTTGGACACCAATGAAATTAACTACAGTAAATCTGAGTGATTTTTTGCATTTATTGAATTCCTCTTCTAATTACTTACTCTGCTTATAATGTGACTTTAATGTCTCTCACTCCAGAGTTTCAGTAACACCTAGTACAAATGGCCACATTGTATGTTGGCTCACTCCATTACAACTGATACTATTAATAAATGCTCTCTCATTTTTTCAAGTCTTTTGTTCTCAGCCTTGGAGTCCATTGTCTATTTTATTTCTTTATTTCTCTCTCTGGCCTCACAGTGTCTGAGTAAGAATACAACTGTACCACAAATTAAAATGAAAATGCAAAATGAGAGGAAAAAAAAAAAAAAGTGATTGAATAATGTGATATTTGGCAAGTAACACTTTACCATAAGCTGCATATTATTCTGCTCTCATGTATGTCTAGTGTGTATTTGGAAAATGAGCTGGATATAGAATTTAGAGGAGTACCCCATACAGTCAAATTTAATACAATGGAGAAACACAACAGGAAATAAAAATTAATCTTGTAGGAGCATTGAGGATGACAAACATAATATAATTGTAGACCAGGCAGCCTAGCACTGATCCTGTGCAGAGTAATTCATTAATCAATGTGGAAGTTTGATTAATCAGAACTGAAAGTGGGTGATTATGTGCCAATCAAATAGGAAAACTGAAGTAAGATCTTGTAGCATGAATTTGATAACGTTTATCTGTAACATCAAAAGGAAGTTCTGATAAAGAGGTTACCACTGACTTCTAAGAACTTTTCTAGATAACTGATTTGGGCTCACACACTATTTTGATGTGGAAACCTGGGTGATATGAAATTAGCATAGCCATTGTTGTAATAAAGACAAAAGTCTTGTTAAATCAAGATATAAAGGCTGCTGCTAGGGGATAAATCAGGGTTAGTTACTCAATTATAAATTTTTTAATAAAATGTTCTAGGTAAACACTAGTTATTTGTTTATTCTAATATTGGAGATGTTAATTCACATATTTCCTGATCCTATATTTTAATATTTAAAAAGGTAGTCTTTTGTGCATCAGGATCTCACGAAGATAATCACTTATGGCCCAGAGATTGCTTTGGCTTCTCCCTAAGTGTCCTATAAACAATTGTATCACCTACACAGCTGATTAAATTTATTTCATTTAATAACATTTATTCTTTTCACATCCTGCCTTTTTTAGGCCTGTTGCAGTATTAGAAATTTAAATACTACTCTTTTTTTTTGTAACATTCCTTTATACCCATTCTTAGCCATATGTGTTTGCTTCTCCTTTTTGCTCTTTTAAATGCCATAGCTTTCAATGCAAAGTAGTGTCATCTTATGCTTACCTTTACATTGCATCACCATCAGTTCCCAAAAGATTGTTTGTACATCATTTCTGACAATGAGAAAAATCAGAAAAATTCATTTTATGTGTTAAAACAGAAAACCTAAGTTTTCCCTACTTATTTGGATTTCACACAAGAAAACCTGTTTTGGAAGCAATTTTAATTGTTACTTCGTGGCCATTTTCAGTAATAGTTTATTTCCCTGAAGAACAATTTGTGGTATTACACCTTATTTTACCCAACAGCCTTATTGCAGTCTAATGGTTCTCTCTAGACTTTTGAGCTATTGAAGAGAAATCTTTATTGAATAGAAATCTGAGAATTTTTGCTGAGGAACTTTATCCTTTAAAAAAATGAATTATTAATGAAAATATAATTTACATGAAATTTTATCCTAGTAGATTCTCATGATGGAATACTCTCTACTTCTGTGTTTGATTTTTTGCATCTGTCTCAACCTGCTCCAGATTATCTAGTGCAGACCACATTTTTTTCCTGGTACAAATTATCTAATATATAGCACAAAGAAGAGTCAAAAGACTCTAACATACCTGAGCTTCTGTTGTTTAGAGAAAAATTATGTATGTCTGATCCCTGCTATCACCTAGGCTGGCTTCAGTTTCACTGAATGCATAAATTGTACTCTCATGACAAGATCCTCAAATATTTATTGTTCCTGAAGACAGACATACTTTCCACTAAAATGTGTTTCTTAACATGTTTTCACAATAACTACAGTCTCCTTTTTTCCCCTCCTTGGATTCTTACAAGTTCAAAACTAAAGACACAAACTTTACTGCAGAGATCCACATTTTTGCTGTTTCTATTTATGAATCTAGAGGACTAATGTCTAAAAGCACTTTGACACTTTGCAGGAGGTCATTTATGCTTGTCTGTTGATAGAAATATTTAAATTTTTTTCTCATCTTCAGAAGACCTCAGCAAAAAGTGGTTTTAAAAAAGAGGGGGGGGGGGTGGGGAAAACCCTACAAAGACTAAATTCTAACAAGTTCCTTTCTTCATAGAAAACAAAAACAAAACCAACAAAACAAACAAAAAAAGTGTGGGTTTTTTTCTTAATAATAGAAGAGACATGATTTTTAAGCCTGGTGGCAAGATGCCATGTTGTCCTGTTGTCCCTCTGAGGGGTAATGTTTCCAGTAACTTTTTGGTATAATACTGTGATGTGTCACCCCACAGAGGTGAAGAGAAATGCAATATTGCTTCACAGGCTTAGAGGAACATTGGAAGATAAAAACAAATAAACAAAAAAAGTTTATTACTACAGAGTATAAAAAGCTGTGCTATTATATCTTCCTGTTTTTCAGATAACAGTGCAAGTGGAGAAGGAGATATATGTACCAAGCCAGACAAGAGAAAAACCTGTAGATGCTAAAACTGTAATAAAATTCTCAGGGCTACCAAACCCCTTGTTTACAACACTTTTCTTGAAAAAAAAAATCTAGGGCATTCTTTTATGCTGGCTTTACACAACAGATATGTGTCATTTTATTGCCTGTATTCACTTGAGGCTAACACACATTTTACAAAAGCAGTCGAACCACTGGTGTATTCATTTTCTCTGCTACATTGGTGACACATTGTAGCTTATTTCAATACATGGTGGATACATTTAAGCATGCACAAATTTTAGTATTGTTATTCCAAAGGTGCTATTCTTGTATTCTCATGCAGCAGTTAAACTTCAGTTTGAGCCCTAAGTTTAAGGTTTAAAAAGTTCTTTCCAAACCCTCTAGTGGCGCTTTCCCACATCTGTGTTTTTTCTCTCGTCTTAGAGACGCCTGACTAGGATACCAGGATAGGGCTAAGGGGAAAAGCTATTAGCAGCCAGAATTGTTTGGGATTCTTTGTTGGTTTTGTCTGTCTGTCTGTCTATCTATTTGTTTGTTTGTTTTGGTGGGTTTTTTGTTGGTTTTTTGGGTTTTTTTTCAGTAAACACATATGCATGTGCTAAAGAGTAGACAAGAGAAACAGAACTTGAAAAAAAGCTGCTTCTTCTATCCAGTTTATGCTATCACTGTCCCATTTGCTTATTCAGTTACTCGTCTTTGCTATATTGTTTTTAAAAATAAATTCAGTTTGTTTTGCCCTTCAGTCTCTACATATAGGACAGCATTTCTGTAGAGATCCCTTCCAAAGCAGATGCCTAGTTCCATGTGTTAATAACACTGTCACCTCTACAGCTAAAGTGCTCTCTGAGTTAATCCAAGATTGCTTTTATGCCTACTTTTATTTATTCAGGAAAAAAATATAAAATAATAGAATTTTTGGGAAGTTTGCGTTGGAGGGGACCTTTAAGCTCATCCACTTCCAACTCTCTTGCCATGGACATGGACATCTTCCACTCGTCCAGGCTGCTCAGAGCTCCATCCAACCTGACCTTGAACACAGCCAGGGATGGGGCATCCACAGCTTCTCTGGGCAATCTGTTCCAGTGACTCACCACCCTCACAGTAAAAAAATTTTTTCTCAATATCTAATCTAAATCCACTTTCTTCTAGTTTGCATGCACTCCCCCTTGTCACCACACAACCTTGTAAAATGTCCCTCTCCAGCTTTCTTGCAGGCTCCCCTCAGGTACTGGAAGGCCACAATTAAATTACCCCAAAGCCTTCTCTTCTCCAGGCTGAACAATCCCAATTCTCACAGCCTTTCCTTGTAGGAGAGGTGCTCCATCCCTCTTATCATCTTGATGGCTTCCCTTGGGCTCACTACAAGAGGTCCATGTTTTTTTTCCTCTGGGCACCCCAGAGTTGGATGTAATGTTCTGGTTGGGGTCCCACTAGAGCAGCGTAGAGGGGCAGAATCCCCTCCCACCCCTGCTGCCCACGGAGCTCTGGATGCAGCCCAGGACACATTTGGATTTCTGGGCTGTGAGTGCCATGGCTGCCTCATGTCCAGCCTCTCACCCACCTGCACCTTCACGTCCTCCTGAGCAGGGCTGCTCCCAATCTGCTCATCCCACAGCCTGTGTTGATATTGAGGCCTTCCCCAAACCAGGTGCTTATAGATTATTATTGTTCTGCCAAAACCAGATAAATAATCCATAAAAGGCTTATAAATATTTTAGTATCCATAGATGTTTATATTTAGTGGATGTAGCTTAGCCCTTAAAAGCCATACTTACATTTAATGGTGTGTTTGGTCTTTTTTTTTTTTTTTTTTTTTTTTTTTTTTTTTTTTTGGGGGGGGGGGCGGGTTGGGGTTTGTGTGTGTGTTTTGTGTTTTCTGGTTTTTTTCCAAGAAAATATCAAGATAAGGGATTTTTGCACATAATTGCATACTTGATTTACTTTTCTGCTACATGAAAAAGGAAAATATTTCACAGTTTGGACAAGTGAAAACTTTCAGAGTTTTCTTAATTTATTCTGGAAATATGAATACAAGGCAAGGTGTCATGGGTTTAGATGTACTTGTCAACTGAAGACCAGGTATAAAGGGTTAAATTTTATCTCTAGTCAGCCACAAACACCCATTGAACTATGGCAAGAATGTTTCTCAAATGCAAAAAAAAATCTCTTCCTTTGCTTTTTTCCCCCCACTCAGTAGCCAGTATTAGCATCAATATTAGCAGTAGCTAAAAGTTACATGTTAACTTTTTTTTTTACACTCTGAAAATCGGGAACAAAGTTAAAAGAATCCAGAGGAATTTTCACTTGGTTTTTTTTTTTTTTTTTGGTTTTTTGGTTTGGTTTGGGTTTTTTTGTTTTGGGTTTTTTTTTTTGTTGTTGTTGTTGTTTTGTTTTGTTTTGTTTTGTTTTGTTTTTAATTGCACGTGTTAATGGGTTGTAAATATTTGCTGTGAAACATCGCACACCTTCCCTGCAGGAAACCACCCAGCTCATTCCAGGTGTGTTTGGTGAGATGTCACTTGCGTTTTGTTGCAGAAATCAGCTCTGGTACTTGTCACTGGGGGAAGATTATTAGCATTTCAATTTATTTATACAAGTGTTCTTCATACCTGCCTCTACCCAGCATCTGGGTAAGTGGCAGATTAAGCATAGCACCCTTTCACAGCGTTTCTTGCCCTGCAGTAATTGTTCACTTTATTAAAGGTGAGTCAGCCACGAGGAGGGATGGTTTCATGATACACTTCACCTAGAATAGGTCAGTGCAGCAGAGGAGAACAACAGTGCTTTAGGGCTTTGTGGGTGCCCCGTTCCCAGCTCACAGGGTCCGAGCTCTCACCTGTGGAAACCCAGCTGGGCACCGACTCAGAATCACAGAATGGGTCAGGCTGGAAGGGAGCACAGTGTGTCATCTGGTCTTTCCATCACAGTTCCTTAAGTCCCCTCTTTTCAGCAAAGAGGTGATGGATGTACTACAGTTATTGAAATTAGGATATGATCGGTGGGTCATCTTGTCCAACCTCCCTGCTCAAGCAGGGTCATCCCAGAGCACACAGCACAGGATTGTGTCCAGATGGTTCTGGAATATCACCAGAGGGAGACTCCACAACCTCTCTGGGCAAACTGTTCCAGTGCATGGTGACCTGCACAGGAAAGAAGTTCTTCCTCAGGTTCATGTGGGAATTTCTGTGCATTGTCTCTGCCCATTGCCTCTTGTCCTATTGCTCAGCATCACCAAGCAGAGTCTGGTCCATTCTCTTGGCACCCTCCCACAGGTAACCATACACATTAACGAGGTCCCCTGTCACTTGTCTCCTCTTGAGGCCGAACAGAGCCAGCTCCCTCAGCCTTTTCTGAAAGGAGAGATGCTCCTTCATCTCCTTCCTTGCGGTCCGCTGGACCCGCTCCAGGAGCTCTATGTTATCTCTTGTACTGAGGAGCCCAGAACTGCACACAGACTCCAGATGTCCCTCAGCAGGGCTGACGAGAGGAGCAGGATCGCCTCCGTAGCAGGATCACCTCCGTGACCTGCTAGCAGTGCTTTCCCTTGTCCTGGGCCACCCGGCCACGGCGAGCGGGAAACCCTTCCCGGCCGTGCCGCCCCGCAGGCGGCGCCGGCGCATCCATCGCTCGGCGAGCGGCTGCCGGCCCTGGTTGCCGGGGCGGGCCCGCACGCAGCGCCGAGCCCGGCCCGCGGCGGCGGACGCGGCCTCCCGGCCCCATGGAGGGGGACAAGGTGAGGGGCAGCGGCCGGGCGAGCGGGACAGGGATGAGGGCGCAGCTCCGGAGACTCCTCTGCTGCCCCCGAGAACCGCCGCGGCTTTGCTGGGGCCGGTCGGGTTGCCGTGTGTTGTCGGCACGGCGGTGAATCCCCCCGCAAACAGCCGTAGCAAGGAAATCCTTGTCCCTCTGGCAGAGGAGTGAGGTTGTACCAAGCGCACATCCTCCTGCAGAAGGGGATAGGTGTTTATGGAAATACCCGTTGTTTCACGTCCTAGATAAAAGTATGTTCAATAATTGATGCTCCTTTAACTGCTAATTGTCGGGCTTTAGTTCTTCGGGAACACACGTCATTTTTGCATTAAGGTGTTCAATTATTGAACGTTTGTAGAGCTCCGGAATAAAGGAAACAAAACCACACTCGCGTGCTAACATCAATTACTGCGTGACGTTTTCACTCGAAAAGGCAGAAGTGCCAAAGCAGCGAGCTAGCGAGTTGTGATGGAAAAGTTAAACTTTGATCTAAAATATTTCAGGTGTGTCGCTGTGAGAGTGCCAAAGAGCCAGAGGCAGGGAGAGCCACGCTGAGTGAGGAGCCTCCTTTTGCTGCTTCTGTCATTCGTGCTTTTACCTATTTCAGGGCTTTCGAATTGGCAACTCGTATTGGAAATAGGAAAAATAAACTTTTACATGCAAAAATAAAGTACCTTTCTCTGGCTTAAAAATTAAAGACAGAATTTTGTCTTAATGTTCTTCTGTTTCTCGTTCTTTAGAATCACATTTAACTGAGTTCTTAAATTAGTTAAAAACAGCGTGTTTTGAAACCTCTTTCTAAATTGTGAGTGAAGAAATCCCTGTTAATCTCTTTCAAAATTTATCTGAAGCAACAAGGTTTCTTTTTCCACTGACTTTTTCTTTAGATTAACGGATAGATTCTTAACTGGTAAAAACATTCATAGCACTTTTTGAGTTCAGTAAATATGTGGCATTTCATGTGAGCTGAATGCTCTCAGGTGGATGAATTAAGATAAACTCCAGTGTCATTTAAGTAACTAATCTTAATCTGGATTTAAATGAGTATATAAGTACTTCTAAATTAGCAGAAAGTTCAATAAATCCTTTACAATGTGAAACATTATTGTCTGGACATTTACTTATAGAGGGTCAGAGGTCTCAACCCTTTATGAAATATCTCCTTTTCCCTGTTTATTATACTTCTGCAAAAGCAGTGATTTAAGGGGGAAATCATCATACACAAAGGTAACAGTTTCTGGTTGTGGTGAGGAGGTGAAAACTGACAGATGCATGTTACTGGGTGCCAGAGAACCACGTGTGAATGTTTGCTGTGTGCTTTTTGCCTCAGCTTTGAAATAAATCTGAAGCTGCCTTCTCTGATGTTGTCTGTTGGTTATGCTGATTTTATGCTGTTGATCGTCAGCATTCTTTCTTTCTTTGCTGATACATACCTAAATATTGTCTAAAACCAAGACATGATTTTAAATAGGTTACTGTTTGAGACTATGATACAGAATTCTGCTCTCTTCACATCCATATCCTTCCTTCCAGGTTACAGTCACACAAGTTTTGTTAAGTTTCTTAGGCTTTGTTAAAGCTTGACTTATGATCATTTTCTTAATGTTCTTTTGTTTTTACTTTCTCATCTGACTTTCTGCCATAGTAAATATTTGCATTCTTTGTTTTTTAGCCTTTTTTAAGTATCAGAAGAAAACAAAACTGAAGGGGTACTTTCTGTTTGTTACAAATATTGCCTTATTGGGACTTCTCATTGACTTTAGAAGTTTACCAGTCCACTACAATCTATAAAATCCAAGTTTGAAAGGACAAGATTTTTTCATATTAAATAATTTTTAAAATATACATACTGTTAAAATACTGCCTCCATATAGTGACTTAACAAAAAAATGGGCATTTTATGTTCATTTTCTTCCACCTGAACAGCCCATCATCACAATTTTTATCAGTGATTGTTTTGTTAATCTTCAGTACCCTTTGCCAAGTCTCAGTTTGAGAATAAGGATACCCTGATCATGTCACTTTGGATATGGTCATCATCCTACAATGAACTAATTAACAGATTAAAAATCCTCCTTTTCCTTAGTGATCTCAAACAAAATGATTTCTTTATCTGGTCATTTTAACGGCAGTCAAGCAGCCAAGAGCAGGAGCTCTGCAAATGTGGATAGAAGAAATATAACCTATTTTACTAGGGAGCACTCTGGTGAAACAGTCATGTGTTCTTTGATTAGTTTCATTATCTTTTCGCTTTTTACCTTCAGTGCTACATACAAATATTTCATGTGCAGTCAACTTACGCATGTAGTCTGAGATTCAGGCTTCTTCCCGATCCAGGCAGGTGAGATTTACTGTAAATAGATGTTAGAGCTAAATCAAATTACTGTTTGCATGATCCCTTCAGTGATATTTGCCATGTGTACCTTGATCCTTTCCTTAGAAATATGATTCGTTGTTAAATGATTTACTTCTCTCTGCAAATTGGTTACTCAGTCTTTTCTGCATTTTCTGTTCTAGAAAAGAACCAAAGAAGATACTTGGAAAGCAGAAGAACTTAGGAAACATCTAAAGGTAAGTTTATTTTATTTCTGCTGGTTTTGATGTTAAGCTGCCTCACAGCACTAGAATTTATTGGTGGTCTAAACATAAAGAGACTCTGTTCTACAAGCCACTCTGCCTTGTGGGTTCTGCAGTAGCTCTTTAACACTTCCTGGTGCACCAGACACTTTCAGTCTGCATCACTGAATATAAATGATACAGGGCTTTAATGTGTTGCTGTTGAGTTCTTTGTCACCTCTGACTGTTCTGGAATCTCTCCAGTCCAAGGTTACCCAGAGGCTGGCCCCACTCAGCTCTCTAGCCACAAGAGTCATATAAAGGACCCTACAAATTGAGTAAATGGAAATAATTAATTGTTACAGTAATCACACAGCAGTCAATGGGGTCTGATTTGCTGGTCACCCAAATCCAAGTGACAGCTCTGCTTTATATATATTATTCACTTTCCTAAAATGTAAATTATCTATTGTATTTATTATCATCATCTATCATGTTTATCCTGTGTTTTTAAACTGCCTAATTACATTATTCTCTGATCAGATAGGCATTCAGGCTGCTGTCAGTTACATCACTGATATTCATATTAGGTTTGTGTTGTATTTTTTTAAAAGCTGTTTTCCAATATGTGTTATTATTATTGCATTTATTATTTTTTTTTCAATAAGCACAGACATAATATTAGTATTTACAAACTAAGCCCAGAACTATATCAGCATTTTAATATGGTTTGGGAAATTACATTCACATTTAGTAATCCAACAATTTTTTTTTCACATGAATGTACTCTTATCAAAATTAATTGCTGCATTATAATGATAGATCTTTTATTTTATTTCAGGCATTACTACCAGATAGTCAAAATGAAGACCAAAAACACAGAGAAAAGAAACTGCAGAGAGAGAGGACTGTTCATGACATAGACCCTAACAGGCATGAACGCAGAGACAGAGAGAAGAGCAAGGAAAGAACAAGAGAGAGAGAAAGGTTTAAATCCAGTGAAAGGGACAGGGATAAGAGGAGAGAAAGGGAAAAAGAACACCGGAGAGAAGACCGAGAGAGACACAAAGATAAGGTTCAAGAGTCATCTTTGGAGGAGAGACACAGTGTACTAAAACATAAAGACAGGGAGACTGAGAGAGAACGAGACAAAAAGCACAAGACATATGAGATAAAGCAGATAGATCCACAAAATTATCTGAAATCACTTGAAGGAAGAGATACAGAACATCACAGGAGAAGAGAAATCAGGCATCATTTGGGTAAGTGGTTCTGGGTTGCCGTTGTACTTGGAAATATTTGATATTTAGACAGGAATGCTGAAACCATACCCCATCTGCACAGAGGATAAAACAGGCAGGTGTGAGTACCTACTGGCATGTGTATTTTATGGAATGTTTTAGTAACCTAGTTTTATTTTGATGCTTTAAAAAAAATTGTTTCCCTTCCTCTGAAGAGAGGATGGATGTCACTGTTTTGCTGATCAGTGCCTAGACACTCTCTACTGAGTGATCCTTTCACTTGAAAGGGTGATTGCTGAAATCTAGCTGTGTCATTACTCTTACCATTACACGAGACTGGAGGGATTCATTTGGAGAGAAGAAGGAATAACCAGCTTTGGAGAGAGAATTTCAACAGAATCCCTTTTTTGAAAGCTCTTATGTTAGAGAAAACGTGTTGCTAAAATGCTATTTTCTACATGCTAGAGTTAATTACGTACAGAGTTTGAATTTTATAAAATCTATTCCCTAATTTATACATCTGTTTTCTAGAGGAGGAGAAAGAAAGAACTGAAGAGCGAGAAAGAAGACATAAAACACAGAAGGTAAAGGAAGTTAGTGAAGTGTTTCCATAACAGAATAAGATAAAATTGTAGAATAATGAAGAAACTGGATCAGACTGCAACTCCCAAGAAATCCAGGAGATGCATAGATAGTAAGGTGATGACAAGCATACAAAACACAAACAACATATATCTCAGCTACCCGATTTTAAGGACATACTTTTTTCTTCTTTTAAAGTAAACATGAAATAAAATTTTCTCAGCTAACAATGCTTCATTTTTGTACAGCTGCATCAAAAGTTTCCATCTCCTATTTATGCCTTTATTAGAAGGGTAATTGATGAGTGAACATTCTACTTTAGACCACCTAGTAGACAATAATTAATTTTTTGTATGAAGAACATATAATTCAAAGAATTTTCTCTAGCAAAGTGTGCAGTGTCCTAGAAGAAACACCAGAATCTCAAGTGCAGTCATAGTTTGAAACTTGTTATCATAGGAAATAAAAAACATGGCTAGAAGATCCATGTGACAGATTAGGTACTTACAGTTCAATCATTTTAATGGCCAAATATGGATAGGTTTGTGAACTTGGAGAACTTTTTAACCATTTAATATTATTTTCCTCTTTGCAGGATAATGATTTAAGAAAGAAAATTGAGAAAGTTTTAGCCTACAAAGTTGAAGAAGGTGAACGAGTACAGAAGTTAGAGAAACATCAAGAGCTGGATAAAGAGAGAGAAAGAAAACACAGAGAAAAAAAAGAACATTCTGTTGGGACAGAAAAAGAGAGACCTTCTAAAGAGAAAAGTCATAAGCATTATGGAAAGGACGAGAAAGAAAAACATAAATCAAAGAGATCTAAAGAAAAATCTTCCCATGGAGACAGAGAAGGGCCAGCAGCAGAAGCTGATGAGAGACTAAAAAGTAGAGAAAATGAAAGAAAGAAATATGATCTAAGGGTAGGTTTTGTTAAAACATTACCTTGTCACTTACTTTAATTATTGGCATATTGCCAATAGGGAAATGATAAAAATGCTTGGATTTTAAATCAGCATTTTCTGAAATTTGAGGCTAAAGTGGTAGATGAAAACACTACATCTGTATTTAAGTATGCTAATTCAGAATTGATTCCTTCCATAAAATTTAAACAAAAAAAGTTGCCTATATGTTAGAAACATCTTCATGAAATTCTCTTTTGCTATGACTTTTGAAATTTTTGCAAACACGTCAAAGTGGAGATGTCATAAGGCCTGAGGTCCATTAAAGTTTTTGGCTGCCTTTGTAGCAAAAGTATGATTTTATAGAAGCTACTTTTATGTTGTCTATGAAGGGAGCACCGGTATGTGAATATAGACCCTTTATATTTGTGGGGTTTGCCTCTACTTCTGAAGCCATAGAATATCTTTTATGTTTTTAATATGGAGCATGATCTTATATCCTAGAGAATCAATAATTTTTCATTTTGTACTGATTTTTATAAGTATCTATCCAACAAAACTGAGAGAAAGAATCTCTAGTAATTCGTAACTCTTAAAATCAAATAAATTTTGTGAGACGTGCAACAGTTGAAATGGTCTAGAGTAGTTTCTTCTGCTGCCTAAAGAGTGAAGATGCACAAGCTTCTGAAACAAAAGTTCAGAAATATATTTTCTAGTGAAAATATGAGTAATTTCCAGTGTAGAGATCCCCTATGAGTGATTCTGGTAACTGACTGACTGCATCAGACAACAAAATTCTATCAGTTTGACTTCCTAGGAAATTTACTCAGGTATCTGTTAGAGAACACACACACTGATGCTTCTGTCCCAGAGTTATATTTTGTTTTCTGTTTCTGGACAAAGGCTTTTATCTTAAACAACCTGTTGAATGCATTTTCAAACTTAAGCAAACCTTCGTAATACAGAATTTAAGATTCAAGTCCCTCTACTGGGATTAAAAGTACCTGAGACTGTTCTCTGTCCCTCTGTCCAGTTTGTGTGAATTGCAGTACATACTCATTTGTACTAAAAAATCTCATTTTTTGGAACAAGCTGGCCACAGTCTTCCAAGGTCAGCCCTTAGCCCCTGCCAGTTTTTCAGAGCATCTTATGAGCAATGACTGAAATAAAAAATAGTCTGTAATTGAAACAATTCATTAGTAACCTTTTTTACTGTTTGATGAGAGTACTACTAATACAGGTTCCTATATATATTCCCTCCCAGAATTTCTGACTCATGAATATTGTGACTTCTTTCACAGAACAGTGAATACAAAAAGGAGGAGAGGATTCAAGAAGTGAGCCATCAGCTTGTAAGGTAAATTCAGAGATTTAAACTAATTATATACTAGATGGTGTCTACTAAGATTCAGTCACCACCAAACCAATTAGCATAAATTCTTAATCTCACATATCTGGGAATAATATAATTTTTTTCATAGGCACAATAGTACAGCAATTGCAAAAGAAATCTGTATGTTGCCTTTAAGATAAAAATGTATGTATTTGTATTCCTTTAATTATTTTTCTTCAGCAGGGTAGCAAGAGATATTTTTCAGTCCTTGTAAACTACATATATATTTATCTGGGCACTTATTTTCAGAGACAGAAATGCTGTATTTTACCACCTGGAAATTCACCATGCCAGTTATGTGGGCACATGTAAGGTTCATGATGAACAACACAGGACTCTGTTGTGTTGTTTAGTTTGAGTATCAATACTCAGTTTCTATTCTAGATGGTATCTAAAACTTTATATTTATATATATAGCAAGTTTGCAGTCAAATATGAAAGAAGTCCCAGATATCCTCAGTAGGATCAGTTAAATGTTGAGATGATATTTCTAAATTTTATTACTAGCAAATATAAATCTTAGAGACATTTCCTGTGTATTCCAGTACTCTGAATTCTTTAATTCTTGAGCCTTGTGAAATTCTTACACAACTTTCTGAAGTCTGTTTCTCTGGGTGCATTGTTGGTTGCAATTCTCACTCTTAAACCCTTGTTTAGCTTCCTGGCTCAATACCAGCCTGGGCTCTTTGCTTCTGGGGACACTGGCAGTGAAGTCACTACCACTATTGGCTGAGTATTACTAATGTTAAGCGTGGGACAGACCACTTTGGCTGAAGTGAATTTGTGGAAGTGTATTATTCAGAATATTTCAGAATACACATGTTGGGATGCTACCTGGCAGCAGCACTCAGATGTGTCAGCAGTGCTCAATATTCAGGCAATGTTTTGGAGCTGTGGCTGCTGGGGTTGTGGCTGTGTCATTGTTTGTGCATAGCAGAGAAAGAAGAGTTGAACCATTCCTGAATGGCAGGGAAGGTAGTAGTATGGTTTAGTGAGATGTCATGAAACAGTGGTTCAGCTTCCAGCACTGTAATGTTGAATCACTCCAGTTTTTTATGACAGGATCCAACCAAATTTTAATTTTTATTGTTGCCTTTTCCTGTTTTGTCAATCCCAACAGCAGTGTATACAAATACTCTCATAAGAAGAAAAAATATTCTCTTCTTGAAGTCTGGTACTCTCTATTTACTGTACTTATAAAATAATCAAATATTGAGGAGCAAAGCTTGATGTTGATTTGCTCCTGCTCTCTGACCTTGATTGTATTGTCCTCATAAATAAGACCCCTGACTGAAAAAACAGGTTTGAAATCAGTTTTTGATTTATAGCTTTTGAGCATATTACACCAACCTGATCTTGATCAGAGGTTTGCTGCAGATATTAATACAAGTAATAAATGTGTGGGGTTATGATTTCTTTTCCTCACTACTTTTTCTTGCTTTTTGATGCAATTACAGGTGTTAAATTTGGACAAAGTTTCTGAATTCTTTGCTGGTTAATCACTTGGTTGTTTCATTATCCTTTTTTATCATAGGGATCTATAAAAATACTTGTGGAAGTATTTCAGGAAATTTCCAACTGTATTTTCCTTTTCAGGGAAAAAGCCTTTTTTTATTTACTAGAGCAAACACAATCCCCAGAAAACATAACTGCTTTCTTATGAGTTAACCAATAAAATTGTTGTTCTCTTTTTGAATAGGAGTGTAAAAGATAAAGGAAAACTCATTGAAAAAGAGGGCATGGACACAAGACAAGAGGTAAAACTAAGGAAGAGGAAATTACTTAATTACTTTTACATTTTAAAATTATTTATTTTAATATTTTTAAATGGACAGGTACAGACAGGACTGAATTTTCAGCAAGTCTGAAGCTGTATAGACTTGGGTTTATTGGGAACAGTCTGTGCAGATTCAGCCTAGCTCTACCATAAGCATTTTTAAAAGTTCTGTGATATTTTCAACTGATTGATTCAGTTCATCTTTAAGTGTGAATTTCTGTGATAAGGACCTCAATTTCATTTGTAGTTTGTGGAGAGAAATAGGCAATTCAGTGCTATTATATTTGGTCTCCTTTTCCATTACCTTCTCTGTCTTCACTGGCAATAGGAGGCAACCCAAGAGGGTGAAATTCCTACTTAAGACCTGACTCAACAGGGAGACTTAAATACCAGGCATTTGCATTCTATGCTGTTGATTTTTTTTGGTATATTTGTTGCTCCAAATGCCACAGCCTTCCAGGTATTCCAGCATGACTTCCTAATCCTGCTTTGTATTGACAATATATAGATTTTCTGTATAAATTCTTTGAAGTAGGGACCCAGACAACTACTGACAGGTGGAGGGTTTTAGTGTATAAAAACCATACACACTGTAGTGTGTAGCAGATGCATCTGTGTTATTAATAAAGCTGACAGCTCTGTAGGTATTTTCTGAGATGATCATAGGTAATAAAAACTACAAAGTAGCCTAATAGCTAATAAAGACTCGCCTTTGTTGAGTGTGTTACTAAAGGTGTCTATCTAAATGGAATAAGGATTTTTCTTAAAATTATATTAATTAAACTTTATGAATTAGTTACTGCTGAGTACCTGCAACCTTGCAGGAAGAGGAAATCACAACCTAGTTATACTGGAGGATTCGGTCTGTTAATAAAACACTGCAAACACTGAAACCAGGGAAGTTTCCATAAATAAATGGCATTATTTTAATCAAGTTAATAATCTAGAGAGAGGAAATGTATTTGAAGTTATTGCAGAGATACCATAAGTCTTATTCCATGGAAATAAAGTAGAGGATTCAAAGTTAGCAAAATTATTTAAGTATAAAAATTATCTTATTCTCTTGTTATATCCATGTCTCTGCTTTCTTGGTTTCAACATTTGCTACAACATTTTCAGCTATTCTATTAACGGATTGAGTCACCCAGTATAACTCAGGTGTGGGGATAATTTTTTCTAGTCCTCAAAAAGGTAGGGCAATCTTATTTTGTTTTTAGCACCATCAATGACATTGTAGGCAACGCAGCAGTTTTTTATGTTTTTCCAGTAAAAATACTGGTAGAAAAACAGTTGGTCTTCCTAAGATAAGGTTGGGTTCTGTTTTTCTTCCCGTACTATTAGTTTAATTCTGTAATTCTCACTTGATAATATAATTTTATTTATCTGTACAAACTATATGCTATATGTTTGCTTGAAAATGTAGAAATATCTGAGAACAGCAACTATTAAGCTATTGTATGCTAAGTTTTGGCAGATAAGAGATTTTATCTTGGTAACATTATTTAATGGTTTCATTTCTTTTTCTCATCTAGGAATTGAAAGATACACACGTTTCTAATCCAGACATGGGACTTGAGGATTTTTCATCAAATTATGAAGATGACTTTGAAGTAAGTAAAAGTATACAGTTGTCTGTCTGAAGTAATTCTTCAGTATCAAAATAGAGAATAACTTTGTTCACAGAACTAAACAGGATGTTACATGGTTTTCAGTTAATTTTTTGGTGACAGTGACCTTAATTTGGCTAACAGCAGATAGTGAGTAATTAAAATGTTATGTAGAAACTCTCTGCTGTATATTTAGTTAGTTTTCATCAGAGGTTGGGAACCAACTTTAGGTTTTTTTTATTTGCAGTGTTCACAAAATGTGTTCTCTGCCTTTGTGGATTTTGATTATTTAAATGACTTTCTGTGAAGAATGCTGAATTGTTTAAATAATTAGAGCTAATAATTTCAGATAAAAAAAATGAAAAAAGCCTGTTTATCACTGAAAAATTATCATAAGAGAAAGGTATTGACACACAGCATTCACTTCACTATTTTTTTTAATTGAATTCCTTATTTTTAGCTCTCTTTTGTCTACTTTAAAGTTATTAGGATACAAGAGTGTGTGGGATGTGCTTTCATTGTGAGCTGAATTAGAATCATTTTTGTTCAGTGAGAGTAGAATTTATCTCCACTCGTGTCAGGAGTGATGATTTCCTCTGCTGAGCTGGTCACTGCAGTAGCCCTTTACCATTCAGTGGAGAGAAATAGGCAATTCAAGAGAAATAAGAACATTTAAGACTTGTTCATATCATATGTGTTAGGGGATTATTTTAGCATGATATGAATTGTCTTAGTTAAGGGAATTTATTCAAGGGTGATCCTTAGGCATAGACAGGGCATGTGGTAGTTTAGTAAATGTGAGCCTGCCATTAAAGGGCAGCTTGAATTAAACTTCTCAAATAAACAATTTCATACATCCCTGAAGCATTTATGCCACTGAACACTGTTGTTTTATTTCTTTAAAGAACACATAATTCACCTAAACATATAATATCTGCTTTAGGATATTAAATAAAAATACTATTTTGGGCACTGTAGAACAACACTGAGATTATCTTCTCTTGATTAAAATTACTGCACAATCAAGAGATGTCATTTTCTTTCCATCAGTTATTTTAGAATGCCTTTCAATCAGAAGATTTATAGCCATCTGTATGAGGTTTTTATTTTGATGCCATTTTATAATTTCTGTAAAAGATCTTGAAAAATGCATCTATAGTTTTTGTTTACCAAGTGTTGAAAGTTCTATTACTTTCAAAGGACTATGAAGATGATTTTGAAGATGATGAAGACAAAAGTGGTGAAGTAGGAGGTGCAGAAGAAAACCTAAGAGAGGTTCCATTTTCCAGAACATCAGAAATTGAAGAAATTCAAAGAGCAATTGCTGCAGAAAATGATAGAATTTTTACTCCATTGCCAAAGAAACTGGAAAATGATAAAAAGGAACCAGTCATGGGTATGTGACTAGATAGCAGTCTTTTTTTTTTTTTTTTTTTATTAAATGTATGAGTAACACATACAACTTACAAGTCAGCTGGCCACTTTTTCTAAAAGTCTGCCTAAAGACCAAAATCTGGTCCTCTGGATGAATCATGTAGATTTGTGGTAAGCACTGTAACGTCCACATTACTAAATGATTCATAGGCATTACTAATCATTTAAATTATGGAATATAGTAAGTACAGACTGACATTTAATATGTCTTATTTTGGGTAAGAGGAGCATATGAGAGTCTGGATTTTGAAAACTTGAGGAGTGCTGGAACAGTCTGGGGCTTCCGCTGGCATTAAATTCACCTTTTTCTTTTAAGCAAAGTTGAATCAACTCTTTTGGAGGGAGGGCAAGAAAAATATCAATACTGCTCAAATATGTAGCACTTTTATCACTTTTAAATGCAAGCTCTTTCTGAAATGTTTGGCATTCAGTTGATCTGACACACCTGTGAGTGCCAGAGCTGCTTAAGTACAGTTGTGGTTCTCCTTTGCAGTCTGCACTGACGTGAACAACCACATAGAATCATTGTGCAAAAGAATATTTAATAGCTTTTTAGTCTGGCTCAAAGTTAGTAGTAATGGAAGAAGAGCATTTCATGTAAAGACTTATGTAAAGACATAAGTCTTTACAGTATCTCTTAAAGGTCTTTTCCAGCCTAGAAGAGTCTCTGATTCTGTGAATAAATTTTCAGTTAATGGTCATTGCAGTCAGAACTAGCATACAGAAAATTCACAGAAATCTGAATTTCTTCTTGCAGAAGATTTATTCAATTAGTATTTTTCTAATAAACAATGCAGAATAGATAAAGATTTTTAAATTTCAGAATTGTAGCACTTGATGGTTTATTCTTAATTACACAACACATTCTTTTTTTGATGAACTTTTGGTTTCGTTTGCTTAAAATGGTGGTTGATCAGTCTGGCAATAATTTTTATAAGTTTAAAAGCATTTTACAAGTATTACCTAAAAAGGCAGTCATCCTTGGGGAAGTGAAGCAGCATTAGTCATGACTGGAAGTTGTATCTTAAGGTCAATTAGCTACAACCTAGCCAGGAAAGGCAGTAAGATAGATGTGACATCAGTTTTTGTAGTTGGTCTGTTAACTGTGGCTTTTCAAGGAAGAGTTTTCAATGTTTTCCTTATTCATCTAAGGACATTAGTTAAGCCTGTGTTGATGAGGTTCTCCTCTACCTGTGTTCTTACTCAGAGGTGTAGTGTGCACATGGTGAAGTCTGTGTGACTTCAATTCAATTTTTAGAATTGATCACAAAGTATTTTACTGTACACAGAGGAACAAGGCATCTGTTGATGGCAGGAGATAGAAAGAGACACTTTCTGCATCAGTCTTCTAAAGTAAGAGTTACAATGGTCAGTCATTTTGAATTGATTGATAAAGAACCATTGTGAGGGCCATGTGCTGGTCCTCACATGCTGATGTCAAAGTCACTGTACTGAAAATGGTGATAGAGCACTTTGTGTAACATGGGAACCAGGAACTTTTAGTAGCTGTGTTGTAACAGATCTGCTGTTTTTTAGACCTACTGCTTAACATTTTCATGCACTTCTAAGTGTGAGCTGTAACTGTGTTTTACAATATCACAGAAAGGCAAGATTCTTCTGTCAGAAGCTCTTTTTGTGGAATATTCATGGATTTCCAAATGGCAAACCAAAGACAAAACATCCTAAGTATGGCCAGTAAGCAGAAGTAAGTGTATTTTAAATAATCCACACAAAAAGGCACTTCACTGTGTGAGATGCAGTGTTTTTCATTATGTTTGAAATATGTGAACTTTATAAACTTGAGGCTTATGGAATCAAATATTTTATTAACTAGCAGTACTTCTTGAAGTATATATAATTTACAGGTATTGCTACATGCCATTTTATAAGAGAAATGCATCTATATGTCAGTTTATGTGCATTATTTTATTACACAATATGTTGCAGGATTGTAATTTCTTTGTGTAATTCTTCAGTCATTTAATTAGATATTGACAGAAAGTACTAAAGAGCAAGCCTTTTTAGCTACCATCAGGTCTCTGCAGAACTATAACTTCTTGAAATAATCAAGAATATATGGTGCACGTAGTTGCCAAAATAGCACATTCCCTTTCAGGGATAACATCGATTGCTGTAAAAACATTTTATTACTGATCAAAAATTGATCTAGATTTGAGATAGCTAAGACATCTCTGTATTTTAAAGAAACAAATTGATGCCTGCTTTTTGTGAAACTTGCCAGGAGCTCCAGATTTTTCTGAAGCACTGTATATATCTCCATTTTCTGGTTACAATGTTTGGATGCATAAAGCAAGATTATTAAATGTTATTGTTAATACCAGATTCCACTGTTTCATGGCTGCACATTAGTGGCTAATTTTCACATAAGGGAGATTTTATTGTCTAAGTTATTTAATTCACATTGCCTAAAATTATATGCTCAAATTTTACACAAGTTCATTGTCTAGGCTTCCTCTCTAGACTGTAGAGACAGATTAAGAAACTCACAAAGGCATCCCTGGAGAACTGCCTTCTGGAATGTTTGTCAGCCTCTGCTGATTATGTGCCATGACTGATTATGACTATCTTTATAACTCTGTGTGCATGCTAACAGCATACACAGCCTGTGAAGATAATGAGCATTTTTGTGGGAAGAGGAGGGGGTTGTGTAATTTAATGCTTTGATAATGCATTACTACCAGTAAATAGACTGAAAGCATCTCATAAATAAATTGTGGCACTTGGGAGTTGTAAATTATAAATACTTATTAGTTTATTTCAAGGATTTGTAACTAGTAAGCAACTTCCTTATATTTGAGTTAGATCTCAGCAAGCTTTGCCCATGATTGTGAAGGTGAAGCACAAAGTAAAATGTGGGTAAGAATATGCAGTAGATGTCATCAAATAGCAAAAAAGAGATGTGAAAATTGTCCTTATGCATAAAGAAAAATTCACTTAAAAATACTGATGAAATTCTAGCTCTTGTTGCTCTAGTCTTTTCCTTTTTGAAACACCATCTTGCCTCTGCAAGAAGCTGTAACTAGAATATGCATCTGCAAGAGTGTTTAGATATGGAATGGCTATAGATCCATAATTGTATCTGGTTTGTATTTATGTACCACTTTTAAATACATTAAAAAAAAAAAAAAACCTGCAAGTGCAAGAGAGAGAAAGGGAGACAAAAAATTGTCTAATTGTAAAAGGCAGCAAGAGCCTGGAATTGACTTATAAGCAGACATCTTTGTGTAATTCAAGCAGTTCACTCTTAAAATTAAATATCTTAACAGCTTTATGGCATTGAAGCAGATTGATAGTTGTGTGAATTGTGACAAAGACTGTCAGTCTTTTCCTGCATATGTGTAACAAAGCTAGGACATCATAGAAGATCTTTTATAAAGCATGTACACATATGAGTGATATGAGTTAATAAAATGAGTTTAGGAGAATTAGCCACTGTACAAACTGTAGAAGAAAGAGACACTCATCTGCTATATCACAGAACAACTTTGGAATACTTAGGCAAGAGGATCTGCTGAGCTTTTGATAGTTTAGCTTTAGTAATAAACCATATTAAGTTTGCCATTTGCAATTAGTATTGCATTTTCAAATATGATCATTATCTCAATATAATTTTAAATGAGATCATTCATCTTAAATGAAAACTCGTAACAAGAGTCTGTGTATTTCTATTGATACATTTTTATCTGCTGATTAATTTCGGTACAAGTTCAATTCCCATAGGTGCAAGGTTTGTTAGGTACAAAATCAGGTTGTCTTTCTTTACGAATACCAAATATTTGGTCTTAACCATTTTTGTGTTTCTCTCTTGTAATTCATCCTGAAGAAAACGGAGTTCAGAACTTCTCCCACTAATTGACCTGGATTTCTCAGTTAGTTTTTCATTACTGGATTTGCCCCCTGTCAATGAGTACGACATGTATATCAGGAATTTTGGCAAAATGAACACTAAACAGGTGCGTAACAAGTACATAGTAATATTTTAATCCTCAAAGGGCTGATTTTCCTTTTGGAAAAGAATTTTTCATGAAAAATAAAGTTGCTAAAGCTACCAGGAGATAAAGTAATAATATTCATCTCTAAGCCTCAATTACTATAAAGCAATGATCTCAAAATTTTGGCCAGACAGGCCATTTCTTTTATGTATTAGAAGAGGACTCTCTCATTTTCCTTCCCCATTTTCTAAAGGGCTTTTTGCCTGTCTGTGGTTCAGTGTTCCCAAATATGCTGTGTTTGGTGTTTACACATCATGGAAGACATTCTGTATTTTTGCAATATTATTTGTTTAGTGCTCTGGTGTGAAATGTGGTAAAATGTGCGTGCATGAAACAGTGACAGCATGTCAGTATGCTCAGGTCTGAATTCACAAACAGAAGAGGTTGAGCTTTAAATTTCAGTTTTAAAATGACTAAGTTCTCTTCAGTTATGTGCTGTCATTCTTAGCTGTGTCACCCCATATATTGATAATTTTATCTTTCTACTTTAGGCATATGTACAGTGTAATGAGGACAATCTTGATAGAGACATTCAGACTGAGGAAGTGGAGACACTGGAGAAATGGACACAGCATCCAGGAGAAAGTGCTCTTGTATCTGGAGGTGAAGAACATTTTAATCTTATTGACTCATGGATGAGTGCATGTCATGTAAACTTTCTCTTTGGTATCCATTACTTGTGAGACTCTATGGAGTGGCAGGCTGCATTGATAGCAAGCTGACATAGGCACTCTGAATCCTCATGTGGAAGGTATGAAAAATAAGTGGCAGAAATAGGTTTTCCTTCTGGCTTGATGTTTCTATTGGCAGACAAAATGAGTCTCCAACAGTTCTTGTTCTTCAACACTGTTATTTCTGCTGAAGATAAGTTGATTCCTGCCACTCTCCTCATGCTTAAAAATTAAATTGTCCTTACACTTTTCTTAACTGATTCACTTCTGAAGCCTCAAGTTTGGTTTTTGTTTTTCAAAACAAGTTTACTGTTTTTCATAGGTCCCATAAACAGCCAGGATACATCAGTGAATGGAGCTCTAACACCTAAAATTGATTCACAAAGATTAGCAAATTTTCTCCGGTCTGCTTGCCAGGTACACTTATATCCTTAATATCCCTTATGAGCTGTGTGCATAAGTATACAAGTGTGATAGATCACTTACAGTTCTTGTTCTGACTAATTTAAATGAATTACTTAAATGATACTTGTTATCAAAGAGAATAATCTCTCTGAAAAGGAATGGAATCAGAGCCATGCAACTTTTGTGTCTGTAAAGCTGTACTTGCAAAATTACAAAATTAACAAGACGGTTGATAAAGTTTTATGAAATTAATCCACATAACTTTAGAAAGCTACAAATAGCAAAGCTGGAAGATAAGATGACCCTTTTATTTCTATAAATGTAATTATGTTTGAAAGGTGATTGCTGTTTTGCTAGAGGAAGATCAAGTTGCAACACAACCCAGGAAACTAAGATCTCGACAAACCAGTCTGTCTATTAGTGATAGCTGTTTCCAGTTAAATACTAACCAGCCATTCCTCCATGGTAAGGGAACTTTATTCTACACCTTCTAGTGTACAGAGTGATCTCTTCTTTCTTATGCAAAGTGCCATGTTCTTTGTCATTACTGTGCAAACAGCACATATCAGGATATACAGATGATGTAAACCCCACTTTCCTTTTAATTGCACTAATCTTGCTGGAACTTTTGTGCAGATTGGTTTTACATAGGGAACATCAGAGCATCTTACAAGAAGTACATTCCATCTATTCCTACCAGAAATAAAGCCAACAATTGATGTGATGTGTGTAATTTCTTGTCCCTGTTGTTGAAGGGCCCTCCCAAGGGGTGTAATTTTGTTTGGGCTCTTTATGATAACAGTAGGGCCAAAGTTACAAATAAAGGCAGGTTATTCAACAAGGACACTGTAGCCTGATATATTTGAAAAGCAATTATATCTTCTCCATATAAACAGTAGCTGTTCAGATAATAAGTGAAAAATGGAGCATCTGTAATTATGTTAGAAAGGCCTATTATAACAGAACCCTACGTCATCTAACATGAACACATGAGATGAAGCCAAAAAAACCTGGCCTGTGCTGTTTCCTGTTTGAGACTCAGTTTACTATTTTCAGTATATATACTGACATCAGATCAGATTGGTTTGCTTAAGCCCAGAATAATTATTCTATTAATTTCCTGACTCTCTTCCTTTTTGCTTTCTGCTTTTAGTATGTTGAATTCCTTTTCTAGTCCCTCCTGTTTTATTGTATAGCTTCCAAAGCAACACAGTGTTAATAGAAATATTCTTCATAAATGCATCTTAGTCTGTTGCTATAGCAGCTGAATATGCTTTTTCTTCTGCAGTGAATTTGCTTTTTCATTTATTGCTTTTCTTTCTTGGCTTTTTTTTCCCATGATTTAGGCCGAAAAATACCCTGCTTGTATGTCTCTCAAGTTCAGAGGCAGACATTACTTTCTGTTCATGGATTACCTGAAAAGGCAGATGTTGGTTTGCTGAGTAGAAAGAGCCTTATATGTGTTTGGAACATCTGGCAGCCCTCCAGTCCTCAGAAAGTTTTAATATGTGATTCAGAGGTATGTTTTAATAACATTGTGTATTTGTCCATCAATTACAAGACTTTAAATAAATATTTTATTTTTACTTGGGGTTTTTTGTTGTCTTGCTGCAAAATATGCCATCTTCTATCTTCTGAAAAACATATTTGAGCCTAGTGAGCAAAGACTACTCTCCTTCTATTCTGTGCTCCAGAACCAGATTGTAGTGATGGGCATGGTGTTTTGTTGGTTGTTTTGATTGTTTAAGTTTCACTCTGTTCATGGTTGAAGAGTGAATGGAAGTAAAACATCTGGTTCAGAGGTTGCTAGGGCTTCTCTCTACTCATCATTCCCATACAGTTGAGTCTCCTCTTTCAGCTTTATGGCAGTTGATGCAGATGATACAATGATTGTTTTGAAAAGGGAAGGCCTACTGAAGGTCTTGTATCCTACTTCCCTTTTAAAATAGATTTCCCTTCTGCCATAAACACACGTAATCTGTATTTACTGGGTTTCCATGCTCACAAACATATTTCAGGTTCATCAAACCTGCTTTTTATGATATGATTTTTATCATAATATCCACCCTGCATGTTTTTACTGTTTTACAGGTGATATGTTGCTGCTTTAGTCCCAGTAAAGCAACATTAGTTTTTGCTGGAACAGTAGATGGTTCATTGTTGGTTTGGGATCTTCGAGAGGACTCAAGAATGCACCCTTCTATAATGATCACTGAATCTGAGTGGACATTTAGAGTTCCCACATTTTCCACAGGTGAGCATCTCTGCATCCTGGTCAGTCACTTTGTGCACAGTGAAACTGTCACTTAAGTCTTGATGTTTCTGTAATGTTCATGCAAGATATCCTAGAATGAAGAATAGCATATAGCAATAGTTTTGTAAATAATGCTATTAGGAGTTTAGGTTAGTTATTAGGAAGGTTAGTTATTTTTGGAAGACATGTTTTCCTGTGGGAGTGGTGAGGTGCTGGCACAGGTTGCCCACAGAAGTTGTAGATGCCCCATCCCTGGAAGTGTTCTAGGCCAGGCTGGATGAAGCTCTGGTCCAGCAGAAGGTGTTTCTGCCCATAGCTGGGGGTTGGAACAAGATGGTTTTTAATATCCCTTCCAGTCCAAACCATGCTGTGATTTTCCAATTTAACTTTGGCTGTGGTACTTTTCTAAAACACCACACTACACACATTTACAAAATCTTCTTTTCTTCACAAGTGTTTCTAATTGCAGCAGCCATGTAAAAGTAAACACTAATTGGTAAACAGTAGATGGACTTAATTTTTTAAGAGGTCAAAGATGCTTGGTCTTGTGTTGCACACTGGTAGTCAAATGGATGTGTACAGTTTCATGTAGTTGCTTATGTAAGCAGGCAGGTTTAATGTTGGTCACTTAGGAAGCTTTAATGCTTTCAGTCTTAAATGAGATTAAGTTCAGTGCACAGGGCACAGAAATCTTGAGTATCTGACAAAGAACACACATTGAAATTAAACACACATTTGTCTTAAAATGTTATTAAAGGGTAAATATATATATTCTTGTGGTGAATACTTTGTTTCAGGATTTTTCAGGATACTTTCTACTAAGAGTAATTTTTCTTCAATTTTGTCTTCTTTTATAGAACAGTGATTTATTTCTACCCCTGTTGTTTATGGAGCTTGAAATAATTCTTTCCATGTAACCCTGAAATGGCAGATTTTAATGAAATATCTGGTACAATGGCAGAAATAGTGCATCAGTCATTTGGAAAATGAGAAGTGAATAGAAATATTGAAACATTGATTTATCTAGTAGTTTTTTGTTAATTTAGCAAATAGTTTGCAGTATTGTATTTGAGACTTGTGCAAAGTTCATTATTTCTTTGTAATCATCATTATCCCATAAGCTGAAAAGCGATTAAGATTTTGTTTTGTTTTGTTTTGTGGAAAGCACTGTGTTTAACTTTCATGATCCTTATTTACAGATGGCATTCTGACCTCAGTAAACCACACATCTCCTATACTGGCAGTGGAACCTGTCTCAACTTCTCTCAACAGTGAGCACAGTTATGGGCTCTCAAGCCTCTCTTTTCAGGAGGGTATGTCAACTGCTCTTCTAAGCATCAATACATATCTGACTCTTTCTTTAGGTGTCTAATGAAACAAATACATCATAGCCAAAATCCAGTTTATAACCCCAGTCTGCCTTTTTAGTTGTTTGTAGTACCAATTGCATTCAACATTCATGTTTGTTTTCTGCTCTCATTTTTATGTAATGTTCATTCAGTGCAACTTCACATCAAGTGTGGTTGTGTGCTTGTTACAATGTCTGTTTTCTAGGACACGTTTCCATGATAAAACAAGTTATTACTCAAAAAGTGCCTTTGAAGGAGTCTTAGTGCTTCTTTAATGTCCAAAAAAAAAATCCCTGAGTCAGTGGAGCAACTTGCTTATATCTGAAAACACTTAAAATGTGTGGCTGTAATTGGTTGTTTTTCCTGTGCCTTTTGCCTGTTCTTTTTATGACAACCTTTGCAAAGAAACTCTAGTCCTCAATCCTCAAATTCTCAGACAGTGTGCTAGGGAAGATATTATCACCTCCATTGCAGATTGGTACTTTGAAATCCACAGTGGTTTGAAGAAATGTGCTGTGTATTGCAGGTTTTACAAGATCCCATCTGTTTCACTTCATGTTCCCTTCCAAAGTCCACGCAGAATCCAGACATTTTAAAAAAGATGCAGGCTGAGATCATCTGCCTTTCTGGTAGGACAGGCTGCACATAGTGGAACAGACAGAGATGTAGACCAGACTGTTTGAGTTGGAAGAGACATACAAGGATCATCCAGTCCAACTGCCTGACAAAGTTAAAACTTGTTAAGGGCACTGTGCAAATGCCTCCTCAACACTGACAGGTCTGGGGCATTGACCACCTCTCTAGGAAGCCTACTCCAATATTTGACCACCCTGTCAGTAAAGAAAGTTACACACGTTTTTTTCCTTTGGTGGAATTAGGGCACTTTCCCTTTTTATGCAGCTGAGAAGATTGTAGAAGTTTCAGAGGATGTATTAATGTAGGAAATGTTTCAAATCCTTTGCTATTATTTGGGAGGAAGGTCAGCGTGTGAATATAAATTGTTGCCATTCCTTCCATAGAAATGTCAGGCCCTCCATTTCAGATAGCTTCAATGGATGAAAATGGAATCCTCAATATGTGGGTGAGTATGTATGAAAAGAGAGGGTATAATGTATAATAAAATACTTCAAATACAACAACTCAAATTTAGAATTTCTGATGAGAATTGCCTCCCTGAAAAAGTACAGCAACACTAACCAATCTGTTGGAATTCTTAAAAGTTTTGATCTGACACCCTAATGTTATTTTTAGGCAAAAGTATTAGCAGGAACATGAATTCATGAAAAAATGTTTTACTTCATAAAAATGTGTTCACATATTTCCAGCAGTCAATTAATAGTCCTCAGTCATCTTTCACCCACCTACTTTATTTTCAAAATCACAGTGGTGTCAGAGATGATACTGAATGCAGGGGCGAAATTAAATTCCTAATTTATATAAAACAAATGTTAAAGAGATAAAAAGTGAATATCAGAGGATAAGATTTCCTTGCCTAAAATAGGATAGTTGGGAAGGCACCAGCTGTGCTGCTGTTAATTACTGTCCTGACAACTCTTCTATCATATGTCTTCAGTGGTTTTTTACCTGATGCAGCTTTGGCCCAGCTGCTGAACCTGGGAATAATAAGAGATAAAAGTATTTCACCTCTGTGTCAGGAATTGAGTTCCTTCAAGCCTTAACTTCAGTCTCTTTAGTAACTTTAGTAGCAACAGATTCAGGCCAAATGATCCACCCTTTTCATTTCATGTATAATTCGTTTTTTTCATGTATAGGAAGGCACTGAAAGTGTGTTACAATTCCTTGTTTATGGGGTTTTTGTGACTGACCAAACCAACAAGGTGCCAACTAGCAATTAAGTGTAGAATGTAGCTTTCCATCAGGGAACACCCAGCAGGCATGGGAAGCTATTTTTAGAATTGCAGACATTGACAGGGAATCTACCTGTAATAATTGTAATGTTAGATCTGCCTCTCCAAACAGTCCTGTAGAGTTATTACTTACTGTTACGACTTGTTAAAAAACTATGAAGTCTGTTAAACATTGATTGTTTATTAACATTAAATATTGACTTTTCAGGTAGTTGTTGAATTGCATAAAGTGGATCTAGCTGGTTCACAAACTGACTTAGGTGAGTACTGTACCTTAGAGGTACAATAAATGCTCCAGTTTTGAGACTATGAAGTTAAAGGAGAGAGGAAGAGTCAGTGATGCCAAGAAGTAATTTAGAAGAAGGCAAAATTACTGAGGAAAAGATTAATTCTGGATAGTTCATAGCTGATGTTTGTGGTTATTGGTTAGGTATGAGAATCATTTTCACTGCTATCTAAATCTCATCTGCTAATTGTATTTAGCAGTTGGTAATTGCCACTAGACAGCCACATTTCTTACAATGTCAGAGTAGTTTTCTGTTTTTTTCAAAGAATTCTATGTCTTTGGACCTCCTCTCTGTACTTTAGTTTTAACCAGACCTGTTATAGTGTTTTTGTTGTTGCCTGTGTCTTCATTTTGGGAATTGTCCTGAAAGTTCTTATTTAGGTAAGATACTTAATTCAGCACAAGAAAAATTTCTGTGAAAGCACTGAAGAACCAAGCCCATTCAGCCCTTTTTGAGTTATGTCAATGGAGAAAATGACATTCTTTGTTCTTTAAGCAAGTTTACACTTACATGCTTACCTAACTGGAAAAGACTGTGACTAAAATCCTTTTACATTTGAAAATACGTAAATAAACAATGAAGTAATGCCAGCAAACTAGAATTTTTGATCAGTTCCCATAAGCTCGTGTGCAATGTCATGCTATATTAAGCTGCTAAAGCTGGGTATTATGTCTGTGAAGAGGTACATTTTAGAGCTGTGGTCATGTGCTGACACATTTTTACTGCAACCAGCAGTAAAATTTTTTTCCTCTTCAAAAAATTCTTGGAAGGATTTCTGTTGTTCTCTGCTAACAAGTAACACAGACCAACTTTATGGATGCATTATTATATCATCACTATAACTCGTTGTCAAAGCTCCAAGTAACATAAATCTGCATTTTAACCATTTCTAGAATTGGGTCTTACAGAGTGCTGAAAAAGAAATGTGTAACTATGTTTCTATTTCTGGCCAAGATTGTAACTCTTCAGATTTGAATTCTGAAGCAAATAATTCTAAATGATGTAAGATTGTTACATGTCAAAGGCTGTATCTGCAGTAAACTAATTATGAATTATTCTTTTACCTATTACAATTTAATTTATTGATTGCACTTTTTTAATGCGAAGTGCTTAAATCAGTTCAAATAATATTTTTTTATAATTTTAGGTTTAGTTCCTGGAGGGAAAGTGAAGTTAGTACATAGCTCCACTATGGAATTGAATAACAGGTAAGAAAACTGAGGCATTTCAATTTTACATTTGTTATCTCACAAAAGCAATTTTTCCTATACTTTACTAATTTGCTGTTACATAAGATACATTTAACATTATTCTGTTTGTGGGGTTTTTTAATACACATTTCTTCCTAGATCTAGTCATAGACATTTTACATCAAGAGTTTCTGTATGCACTTGCACAGCTTTAGGAGACAATTTCTTATATTAATGTCATCTTCTGCCTTTGCCATTTTCTTCAGCCTTTTCCCAAAGGATATTAGCCAGAGAATGCCACAGACACTGACTATTAAATTTCTGTCTTCTAATCCTAATCACTTCATTGTTGGAACAAACATTGTGAGTACCATGCTGGAATTCATCTTGTTGTTAGTTTTCTGCTTTGGAAGCTGTCTCATTTAGTTGGAATTTTACCTGTAGACTGTATATACAATTTATAATTTGAGCCTGTATTATTAAAATCTGTTAGCTAATAAAATTTGTTAACTAGTAAGGATCTTTTAAGTATCAGCTCATAAATTATTTAACTTTTTCCTTTAATACCAATAATGCAAGTTTTATTTTTTCTGTTAAATTAATTTTCTTTATATTGTTCATAGGGTCTGGTAGGCCATGGTACAAGACATGATTTAAAAGTTGTTCCAAAGCTATTCAGGCCCCAGGAGAGCAGACTGAGATCAATCAGCATCACTGCAATTGATTTCTTCCCATTTGGAAAGCCACTGTTTTTGGTATGAAAATGTTTTAATAGAAGTTTCGTTTTTTAATTACTTGCTGAGGAAGTTTTTCTAATTTGATGTATTTAACTAGATGTGATAGTTGTCTTACCTCAGCAATTCAAATCTGCCAGGAAGTGTGACAAATCATAGAATATGATTCTATGAATAGGATCATTTAGGTTGGAAAAGACCCCCAAGATCATCAAGTCCAACCCTTAACCCATCACTGCCAAGTCCACCAGTAAGCCCTGTACCTAAACACCACTTTTTATATCTTAGTTTGTTTTGTTCCAGAAGGTATTTTCTTTTTTATCTGTGGTGTAGGTTGGCTGTTCAGATGGAAGTATTAGATTACACCAGATGACATCAGAGTATCCCCTGATGCAGTGGAATGACAGCACAAAGGGCCAGCCAATTATTGCCCTGCAGTGGGCTTTGACAAGACCTGCTGTGTTCTTTGCCCTGGATGCATCATCCAATATTTACATTTGGGATCTTCTGGAAAATGATTTGCTGCCTGTGGTAAAGCAGACTATCCCATCAGAAAAGTAAGTGCTTTCTTTTAACAAAACGTTAATATTGTTGCATGGGTTT
This sequence comes from Phylloscopus collybita, assembly GCA_027886175.1. NCBI lineage: Eukaryota > Metazoa > Chordata > Aves > Passeriformes > Phylloscopidae > Phylloscopus > Phylloscopus collybita. The sequence goes on from JAJNNQ010000002.1 coordinate 8,414,407, forward strand.
TTTTGCTTGACTTTAAATGGTCATTAGAATTTGCTTTTCTAACTCTATTTTGTGAACTGCTGGAGGTGTGGAAGCAAACTACAGTGAGCTAAATTTTGACTGTCTTCCCTAGGCTGAAACTAGCCTTGCTGAATTAAAGTTTTCCTTGTATCCTTGTAAACTGTAGCAACACGCTGCTAGTTTTTGGAGAAAATATTACAATTTTTAAATTTATGACACTGAACTGGAAAGTGCCATCAAGCATTGTTCATTTTTAGAAGCTTGAAATAATTTACAACCATGATTAGAAATTGATGATGAGTTGCATGGGGGAAGAAATGCATGTCATATTTACATTAAGTGGTTGCAACTGGTGAAAAGCTAAAGAACATGCTGGGACTTGAGCAGAGAAGAAGAATCATTTAGTTGACTGTAAGCAACCTGAATACAAACATGTTTGAAAGCACCAATTTCTATTTATTTTGCCTCAATTTGAAAAAGACTCCCTTGTTCTTTTGATTTCAGGGTTGTAACTATGACTCTGCTGGGAGAGCCAGAAAAAGCCAATGGATTGTTAGGCATCGTGCTGGCCAAGGAATCTGGACAGATAGACATTCAGTATGTAAAGAAGAAGTGGGCATTACCTCAGCCTGAGGAGTCTGACAAACTGTATTCTATTTTATTGCAGTCTTTTTAGAAGCAGGGTTGTATAATTTATAGCAAAATGTGTAGTTTATTTTTTACTTCAATTAAAAAATTTGTAATGCAATTTGTATATAACTTGTATGTATATATTTTAAAGAATATCAATACAATATTTTAACTGAAACAATGTATTTTATCATAAAAATGACCAAATCAAATTTACCATTATTGTACTCAAAATATGATGGCTGTGTTTCATTACTGAAAGTGCTCTAGATGTACATATATTTTTAAAAAATAGCTAAAATGCATTCCTCTAAATTGCACTGCTGTTTCTCCTTATTTCACTCTGAAAGAAATCACAGCAATTCTTTGGCAAACATAAAGTTGTGTTTCTTTACAACCTGAATGTGAGGAGATTTCCACCTCTGGGCCTCTTAAACATTAATGCTTGGTAAAACTTTCTTGTGTCTACATAAAGACCATATGCAAACACATCAAAATACAAATTATATCACACGTATCTATTTCTGATTTCACCCTGAAACTGTGCAAAAGGAATACCTGACTAACTCAGCTTCTGAGATGTACACTCCCTGTTTGGATCAAACCAGGTGAACAATATGCCTGGGAAATTTACTGAAATTCTAAATCCCAATCTGTTGGGATTTCTGATGTAAAACAGAAAATACTTACCTGCTTAATTCTGCAAATAATTTCCAAAGCTCTCGTAGTGAGGAAGAGGACAGCTGTCTATAATATGATACTAATTTTTGTGCCCTATTGGTAAGGGTTGGACCAAGATGAAGCACTGAAAATGTCTTTTGTAACTTAAGAAAACCTGGCTTAAATAACTTGAGTAAAACTTTGATTGAACAAGCTCAGATTTGGTGAAAAAAAAAGGACAATTGACTGACTATGTATTCAGTATTTAGTGAACAGATATATTTAAGGTATGTACCTTCTTCTTCTAAAATAGATTGGAATAGTTCTAAGTTTAAATTAAATAATTGCAAACGTTTTTCTGTGTAAATTTTTACTAAAGTTGAGAAAACCCTAAGTGGCCACATGATGGTGCCAAGTCACAGCAGTAAAAAATGAGTTTCTTATGAAAACAACATCCACCACTTCGGCAGTGAGTCTGTTGTCCGTTGCACAAATCCAGAGAGCCCAAAGAACTGCTGGAGAAATTAATATTTCAGAGACCATTTTTGCAAATCCTAGTTCCTTGATTAGCCATGGACTTTCTTTTTAATGCCCATAAACACAAGTGACTTCTTATTTTCATTGCTGGCAATAATATACATTCCAAGTTAAATAAGAATAACTTTAGTAATCCAGATAAAGAAAGGGCAGGTAGTTTTTCCAGTAAGATACCAGAGCATCTCTACTGACACCTATCATAAAAAAATGAAACCCAAATCTCTTACTTTTTCCATCCCAAAGTGAGAGACACACACTCCACCTTCTCCCCAGATCAATCTTCTGAAAGAAATCTAATATAATTTCATCACTTTCAGGACTTCCCATCCTGAACTTTCTCTACTGTACCCAATTCTATACATGGAACCTGTTAGAAAGGGTTGGGATTTTCTGCCTTGTGCTGTGTGCAGCTGTGGTGGGCTTTTTCAATATACAAAAAGGAAAAAAATAGTGTCAGGCTTTGCACAGAAGTACCTGTCACTGCTTTTGAGCAGCTGTTGTTAGGTATGCTTGAATTCAAACGTCCAAATATTTTATTATCTTATGCTTGTGCTGCCTGGAGAGTCAGTTCCTGCACTGGCCTATGCTTCTTGCCTAAAGGATTTTTCTCTCTTGAAGTGGAAACTAATGTAAGAATATCAGTAATAATAAAAGTATCCTGGGCTGACAGTTGCTGTTATGAGAATGTGAGGAAAAAAATTTGTCCTTTTTTGCATGCTCTCAGTGGGTAAATGCAGATCATTAGAGTGCAGGCCATGCAGTCTTAGCAGTTGGACATTTTGATTTAACCATTTTGGAGCATAGATCAGCCAAGTGGGAAGTATTGGCAGGCCACAGTACAAGGAAAGCAATTTCATGCATAAGGATTTAAGAAATTGTTTCAAACAAAACATTTAATTTTCCATCAGCTACTTCTAATGATTGTCAAGTTATATAACATATAGGATTTTATTCATATGAAGGCAACATGATTAATTAGAAATGAGAGTCTTATAAAGAAAAAGTTCATATTGATATAATTTTTACTGGTACCTCTGGTATGAGTTCACATGCACACATGTTCTGTTGAATGATCTTTATGTAGGATGTAAACATTGCTATCACAAAACATTTCAACCAGACCCAGTAAACATATTTTTTCCCACCTGTGGGCAATTTTGGAATACATATTCATAACAGTATGAACTGTAGTTGAAAGTAACTGATCCACATAATACAGACCATTCAAATGACATAAAAGTTCATCTATAATAATAACTTCTATAAAATATGATTACTTGCTCTTAAACCAACAAATCCTGACAGATTTTTAAATTTGCAAAAGGCCAGAAAGTTTTCTTCTGCTTTTATTTTCCACTTTATGAACATGCTTTGAAAGCCTTTTCTATTTGGAACATAAATATTAATACTGTTATCATTCAATTTTGTCATCTCACAGATGGGAAAATCAAGTTTTCAGTAGCTGCATAGTAAGTTAACCAAGGAACAGAATTCTTGAATCAGATGGCTGATTTCTTACAACTGTTTAGAAATGCTTCTGTTAACCCATCAGCCTATATTTGCAGCAAAGCTTGGGAGAAAAGGAATAGAATGACTCTTCTTTAGTCCCAGAACATTTCTTTTTAGTTTTACTGAAGGTGACCAACCTACCCAATGCAATTTTGCCTTAAATAAATATAGCTGTCATTTAATTAAGTCATATTGAAGAATATGGGTGCTTTGTAGCCTCCAAAGGAAGAGAATATTCTGCAACTTGGAATATTTTTACCAAAACACATTTAAATTTTAAAAATAGAACCTTTTTTTTGAGGAGTTGGAAAGTCCGTCTAGGTCTGTTCTAGGTGTAGAAATTGGCAGGACTAAAGCAAATACTGAAGTGTCATTAAATTGCAGAGACTGTTGGAACAGGCACATGTAGAATTCACTTAGGATGTAACCAGAGTGTGGCCATCAGTCATGAAATGCGAAGCAGGAAAAGTTGTGAAGATACCAGGACAGGGAAATGGCTAATAAGCCATATTTCCATTATTAGCTTCTATTATATTCTATTTACAGACAATTGTTTGTCTGTGTTTCTGAGGCTCCTCAGCTGTGAGGAGGGAGGCAGACAAGAGTCAAATTGTTTGATAGCATTGATGGGCTTGATTTTGAGCACAAGGAAATCTGTGGTTTTTTCTTCATATTGATTACTGACATAGTGTCAAACTCAAAAGCACTAACATTTGCACATAGTTAGAAAAATCTGTATTTTTCATGGATGTAACTAAAACTTTTTAACACTGTGCCAATAAACTGATGGAATTTCAGCTCTAAATAATTTATATCCTATTATAAATTAAAGCAGCCTAAGGGCTCTGTTTCCCAGTTTTACACTGGGTGCAACCCAATTGAAAATTGCAATGATACCCTATTAGATGCAGGAGTAAAGCAATACAGTAATAGCCTATACTACCCACTGACATTTAAAACATGACTATTTTTCACCTTTAGTTGAACCCTTCCTTCCCTTGGTTTCATTAAATGTTGTGATATATTTGCTGCCCTTTTCTCCCAGATGTCAAGTGGGTTTTACTTTTAAGCGTCTGAAATATAACAGCTCCACTGAAAACTAATCCCATGCACAGGTCAGACAATCTGTTGTTGCTGAATAGGTTCAATGCAGTAAATAAAAAGCAGGTAGACTATATAATTAGTGGTTTTAGTCAGGCCTTGAAGTGCTACAGTGTTCTTAAGAGGTCCTTCTTAGCTAAAAGCTCTGCTCCACCAGCTGATAATTTCACTGCCGTTCCTCTTTTACCTTGTCTGTCTTGTGACCAGGCAAAACCATTCAACCTTCCCACCCTACAGTTGTTGCACATCAGAGATTTCATAACTTTCCTCTAACTCCAACTGCAATTTTTTTCTCTCTGGGTTATAGAAAAAAGAGAGGCATAACACAGCAGTTCATTAGGCACATATTTTGAAAGCCACATTTTTAATCTGCTTGGTACTTCTTGGGAGAGAGAAGATGAGAGAGCTGGGTAGAAAAGTGTTGTTGAGGGAGATGGAGGAATTCTTCCAGAGGCCTAGAGAACAATCCATAAGTCCACAATCAGACATTTGCTGTAATTTTCAAATAGCAGAGTCAAACAGTGAACCCTTACAGTGAGTTACATGAAGTTGTGCATTACCCTGACTGCACACAGAGCTCCAGATTTCTAATGCCATATATTAAGGGCAAAGAATTAAGAGAAAAATTTAATAAACTTTCCTCATCTATAATAACTTTTATCAATCATTTGGGAGTTAAGTTCTGTTGCACTGTTGAAATAAATGACCAAGATAAGTCTTTGTCTCGCAGAGTTTATATGAGGTCGGTGGAAAAGATTTTTTTTTTGATTGCTCCATTTATTTGCAATGGTGATAGGATACTCTTAATGCCCATGCAGTTGAGCCAAAGGACAGGCTGATAAATACCAGAAAAGTAGGATAAAGGAAAAAAAAAAAATATGTGAAACTGCCCTTCTAACCTTTACTTAGAAAATTAATGATTACTTAGGTTACTTTAGATATCCTGCTATTTTTCATGTTATGAGACAATGTCAAAGGGCTCATTTAAAGATTAAGTCACCCAAAATGATGAAATTCACATTGACTAGAAAGAAATTCCTTCATTGGTGCTGTGGAATGCAGGACATAGGTTAGGCAGTACTTACTGTAGATTCCCTAAATTCCCTGAGGCTTTTGCTTTACTTGCTCAATACTTAGCATTTCTGTAAGGCAGCTCTGTAAGGTTGATTCATTAAGCAAATTCTTTACTAATTATGTGGGGGTTGCATGGGGTGCAATCGAAAGCTGCATATCCATATCCACAATCTTCAAAGACATTCAGTGTAGTTTGCATTTGTTTAAGTTCTGATTTGCATTCTTTTCATATTTTACAAAGATAAGGATTTCACCATGTACTTAATTTCTTCATAACATTGCAGCCATGTCCTTAAAACCAAAAAACTTCATTTCTTTAATGCCATTACTGATCTCTGAAGTTTAAGATCTTTCTGAAAAATCTCTCCATCTATGCAAATAGCTGTATTCAGACAACAGGTTGATCCTACCCCACCCACAGGAGCCAACAGCAAATGCTGAAGGAAGAGGACAGAGTAACAGGGAAAGCAAGAGGAACATGCAATGACACTTTTTTCCCCAAGTATGGTGTGTCTTCCAAGCTTCTGGAAATCTGGAAACAATTCCTTGGTGGCAGAGGAATTTTCTGACTCAGAGGTAGCAGATCACAGTGCTCAAGAGAAAGGGAGGAATTTTTTTCCCAGTGATTCATCCAATAGCTTTTAAAAACTATTTTTATTTTGCCTCCAAAATATTTTGTGGCAATATATTCCACCAAATAATTAGAGTGTGTAAATAAATACGTCTGTTTCAAGCCTGCTGGCTGATCAGTTCACTAACTACGTCCTACATCTTGTATTATCTGAAAAGGAAAATTTTAACCAGGAAATAAGTAGGAATGTTGTTATTTCTCACAGTATCTCTGTGTATTATCTGATTTTAAAAAGTCTATTATGATTTCCTCATAGACAAACTTTTCCAAATGTTCACCTCTATGTTGAAGTTAGTTGCATTTAGAGCATGATTTAGGCTTAAATGTCTCACTTTCAGCTACAAAGGTGTTTCCTGTAACAGTCATGCCTGGGAATACCACTAGATTGCATCAGCTCCAAAGAACTTGTTTAGATAAGGAAAGTAGATATGTGTTGAAATTAGCCTTGAGCTAATTATATTAGTTAATGGAAGTTTTAAATGTAAATGTTAATTGAATAATATAAACATATCTATTTCTCTGTATCTACATCTTAGACTTCTTTGCCCAAGCACACCTAGCAGAGGAGAAATCAAACTATAATTAAAAAAACAAATTTTGCTGTTGAATGATTTGTAATATCAGGTTGAGAGATCAAACAAGCCTTTGAATCCTTCATCATCTTGTGGTGCACGATCACGCCATCTCCCATCATTTGCATTTATTAAAGGGGAAAAAACACAACCAACCCTGAAAACTGGCTTTCGGAGCAACAAATGTATGAACTGAGATCTAGTGGAGGAACTCAGAGGAAGGAGGTGGACCCCAAGCCTCAGACAGCTGGGATGTTTAGAAATACTGGATTAAAAAAAATGCACCCAGACAACTGGAAGTACCTACCAGTCTTGAATGTGAATAGGTTTTATATTTCATTTATCAAATGTCTTTTTGCTGACACTTTGTAATGAGAAATCTGACTGCTCATCCCAGGTGAACCATTGCTGGTGTGCCTTTGCCTTGGGTGTGCTAATGGTGACCCAAAAGGAGAAGCCCACAAATTACAAACCCCACTGTCTCACTGTGTAACAATCCCCAAGGAATCTACATGCCCCAGCAAGTGTCTCGGGTGTCCTTAGGCCAAGGGGGTTTGAGAAGGAGTCTCCTTATGGATGTACAGCAGTGCTGCCACTGCCCTGGGCTCCAAGTGAGCCTTGAGCAGGGACATGTGCCAAAACAGTCCCAGGTTTTGCTCTGTGGTTCTAAGGCAGGCTCAGTACCTCACTTGGGATATACAGAAGAGGCTCACTGCTCCTGGAACCCAAGCTCTCCAGTTCTTTCCCACAGCTTCATTCCTTTCCATTAGATCCGTGCAGACTAATGAAGCAGCTTTTGGGTACAGAAGTCCATGTTTGGTAAATTATTTTTAGCTATTCTATCTATTGAAACTCATCCAGAATCTAATCTACTGTACCAGCAATGTGAGACATGTTGTGAGAAGAGGTTAAGCATTACATTTCTGCTCAGCTTGTATTTCAGAGTCTCATACTAAATTCTGCTGAAGGTTTTGGGGCTTTTACAATACTGTCATTTCCTCTAACTCTTTCATATGCTGTCTCTGCTGTCTTTCAAAATTAAGGTTCTTTTAGGGGCTTTGCTCTCACTGACACCCAACCCAAGGTTATTCACATTCTATCAGAAAAGAATTAATGTATTTAATTTCAAGAATTTTTGTATTTTTCTTAAAATAGTTGTCACTCATTGTTTTGTCAGTTTGTTGCATCCATTGCATTCGAGGCATGGCAATACCCAACCAACCATGTTAGTGAGCAAAATCCATCAGAAAGTTTGATGCCTGACTTGCAGAGACTATGGCTCATAAAACTCTGCTACTCTAAAAGAATTATCAGCTGCTGAAATCACTTCAAAGTAATTTTCTGTTCCAAATTAGAGTGCATCTTTGCAGCTTAATCAGGTAATTTAATTTACAGCTACAGTTATTATTTATGGTTTATCATTCATATATTACAAGCAGTTTGCTGCAAACTACATTTGTAATATTGATAGGTACATTACCATACATAATTTAAATCAACACATTTTAAAAACTAGAACATCCCTAATGGACTAGTTAACAATCACTGTGATGCCTTCAAAATGTTGTCAAAAGCACAGGGATTGTCTCACAAGCTGTTTGCATTAGAGCACTAAAAATTTTTCAATTTGCAATGGTAGCAACAGCATTGCTTAACATTTTGTTAAAAATGGTTTTAACATAGAATAAGATCATGAACAGCAGGAAGGAAAGAAAGGGGAAATATTTTATCCAGGTTGCTTCAAGGATAGGCAGATATATTCAAGTACTAAAAGTCTCCCACAGAGAGTTTTAGAGTTCAGTGACATGTGTGTTGACAGATACATAAACTAAAATACTGTAGTGCATAAGGACATGGAATTTCTAGTCTTTGTCTTCCACCTGCCTGATAAACTTCCGACCATCATCTGAACAAAAATCCTTATGTTTCCAACTCCTAACTGCAGTGACTGCCCAGCTGCCTTGCAAGGAGCTTCAGGAATGTCACTCACTGTATTTAAATCTTCAACACCGTGGAAACTGCCTCAAAAGACTCATCCAGAATAGCACAGTCATCTCTGCTGATTGAATCTATTTTTCCAACCACTCAGTTGTGAGCCTGTGAAAATAAATAGGCACAGGTGTTCGAGCAATACGAACGTGCTGCTGTAACGGTGTACACACCTGTGAAAAATAAGTATAAAATACCTACAAGTAAGTAGAAAGTAAACATAAAATTCTACCAGTCTCCCTTCCTCTAGTTCTGCAGGAATGCAAGGGTCAAGTCAAGGTGGGCACTGACAGATCAGGGCCTATTGGCTTGGCAGAATTCAGCTCTTTGTCTATTCCCTCAGTGTATCAGTATGCTGGTACCTATTATTCTCTCATCTGGACAGCAGTTTTCTTTGTTCACACTCATAGTTTTGCCCCCTTGTTTTGTCTTCATTCCATGTTTCACTCCCTTGTCCACCTTCTTGCAGCAGCACACTGTACCACCATCCTGCCTGTCAGGCTGGTCCCAAACCTGCCAGTTGCCTTTCCACAGCATCCTCCATCCATCCTCACAGTCACTCTAAGTGAGGCCAACAACCCTCTAAGATATAATCTGTCCTCTCCTTCCATACAGCTACAGTGACAAAAATCTATCCTCTCACCATTTTGGATCTTGCTTATTTCAGTTCCCTTTACTTTGACATCAATGAAACTAAGTAGATGGATAAATTAAGTTGTCCAAAGAGATAAAAAGTGTTCCTGAGAATTTGGATGATGCAAAATTTGTGAGGTAAATCAGAATTTCCCATTCTGTTTTGCAAATGGCACATAGAAAATTTAAGGTCTTTTCACCTCAATGAAAAGCTGATCTTTCAGCCTGCTACTGAATTTCATAACAGGTATTCAGTGCTTTTCCATCATCAACAAATCTAGAATTTTCCAAATATTACTGTGTTAGGGCTCTAAATACCTTTTTGCTTTTGCCTTCAAGTTACAGATATTTAACTTTCAGACATCCACCCAAGCTCACAAACCTTCATCTGTGAAGTGAGAGATGTCCCTCCTCAGATCTGCTGATTTAACTGTGCCTCATGCCTGAAACTTTTTCTCTGAGTTAGCATTGGTGGCAGCTTTTTGCATCTGGGGAATGGAGTGAAGCTTGAGCATTATTTTTGTTGGAAGTTCACAATATATCCTGTTCATTCTCTCCCAAATAATGCCCAGCAGCACTGAGTGAAGGCTGGCATGCGCTGCTGCTCTGCTACAGGAAAGCTCCTGCTGGGATGCTTCAGCCTCAGCTAGAAAGGGTAAGTGATAGGTACCTCCTACAAAATGCTGGATGTTGCCAGCTCAGTGCTGCAGCCTCAGGAAGTAAATACATTATGGACAGATATCTTCAGGATTAAGGGCTGGTTCCATAAAAGAGCACAGATAAAAAAGCCCTGCCTGTCACCTCTGAGTTTCTCTGTGTTTTCATTATTTCCATTTATAAAATGCTAATAAAGGATCAAAAGCATTGGAATAGCTGTAAAAAAGTGCCACCATCCAATGGCTTATCAGTAGTGCAGCTCTCCTGGAACTTTTTCCATTCAACTTTCATAGAAGAACCCATGCAGACATCTTTGGATGGTGGACCATGCCAGCTTTGGCTGCACATCTGGGCTGCTGCAAAGGACATGAGGTTTTGGGGGGCAGTGCCCTTTCCAGGAGGGGATAGAAATACCTGTTGTACTAACTTGACCCCAATTCCATGCCCATCCTTTCTTGTGTATCCCTGCAGGACTTTCAGGGACAAGAGACTGTCACAGGGACTTAATTTCACATTCTTTGTTCAGTTTTGTTTGGGCTAAGGTGATCACTTCAGCTTTCTATCCTGTAAAAAACAGGAAAATCCATAATCAAAAAGCAAATGCACAGTCTTGACCAGGAGACAAACACTTACTTGTAACTGAAGCAGTCAAAGAATACAGATGTGAACTGATGGAGATAATTATTCTAGTAAAAAAACATAAGGAGTAAGTCCAACTGGGAGGAACATAAAACTTACTAGGAAAACCTGAGTCCTGACAGGCACCAACTAAACTAAAATCAAAACTGGCACATGGCTGTGTGCTTGGATCCAATTCATTATTTGATGTATCAACAGTCAAGAAAGCCTAATCATCACTCCTTCATTAAAATAGTTTGTGCTTCTATGTCCCAGCTAATAAGGTTCCTGGACAGATGAATTGTTACTATGCAGCATGGGGAAACCTGAGTCATGGGAAAGGTGCACACTTTGGATGGAGGGCAGTATCTCAGGCTCAGCTACTGCTCTGTGAGAGACAGAGTCTGTGCCCAGTGAGGGCCAGGAGAGAAGACCAGAAGGGACCATGGAGGCAGCTCAGAGGGAGCTGAGGAGCAGTTCCCAGGGTCAGGATGAAGAGTTCTGCAGAGAAATGGACACCATCTATTCAATGCACGAGGTCTGCCTTACCCTGGTACTCATAATCTGCTTTTAACTTCAATATTGCTAAAGAATGCTTTTATCCCTTATCTGCTCTCACAGCACACCCGTCCTTAGCTCCTGGGGCCAGCACTGGTTCCACTATCGGAAAACACACAAGGAAGGAGCTGCATGCAGGAAAACTCCCCTTGGATGTGTGTTTTCCTCCTCCAGCCTCTGCAGGTGGAGCACAGGGGAAGAAGCAGCACATGCAGGTGGAGAGGGGCTACTTCATGGTCTGGTTTCATACATGTAGCTCCCTTCATCTGCAATCCCAGACAGGCAGGATTTGTGCTGCTTTTTTTTTTTTTTTTTTTTTTTTTTTTTTTTTTTTTTTTTTTTTTTCTGATGTCAACTGGTCTTCCTTTGCACTTGCCTACCAAGTAAACTGTGATTAAGAACCTTTTATTGCCAAAAATTGTGTCATTGTCACGAATAAGTGGGATAACATAAAGCAGTTAATTGTGCTGAAACCCACACTCCAAAATGTCTGAAGTAATTAAATGTGCTGTTGTGATGAAGTTACCTCAAAATATTTTCAATACTATGCAAGCTGATTTTGAGGAGGAAGGAAGGTCGTTGACAGTACTTATTAATGTTTATTATATGATTTTCAGATGCTGGAGAATGGAGGTGTTTCGAGCAGGCAGAGGGGCAGCACGATGCCTGCTGGCAGAGGAGCCATTCCCTGGGAATGGGTGGATGCCAGCTGCCTGTGGTGCCTCCTGCAGTGACTTTGCTTGGATTGCTGCCATCTCTTTCTGTTTCAGCAAGAGCGCTGAGTGCAACTCTGCAGCAGCCGCTGACAGCAGAGCCTGCAGAACATGTTTGCAATTCAATATTTAAGACAACTGTCTTTCATTAATGACCTTGAGACTGAAAAAAAGGGAAAGTGATAAACAAGAGAGACAGAAAAAAAGCATTTTCCTTGAGTATGGGTAAGCAGAAGAGGTGGACAGGCCAATGCAGGTAGGAATTTCAAAAGCATTTCAGTGAATTTTGTGTCATTTTTAAGTTGCCACCAATACTTAGAAAATCATGAGGGGTGTGCAGACATGTCAAGCTGCCAAAAGTCACCTGACAGTATTTTCTACTGGACTTGCACAACTCACTCTTTCTGCTTTCTCTTCAAGTTTCACTGTCAAAGCTTTTAGTTAAACTTACTTTTGCACATCAAATGTTGCTGTGTGATGTCTTGGCTGCATGAGCCTCGTGGTGAAAGCTGTCTGGCATTTGGAACAAGAAGTTTAGAGCTGCAAGTTTGGTAAGAGGAATCACAGGGATTGTGGTGTCCACTGACATCAGCAAAGCACCAGGGCTTGCAGTCACTTTGCCCCAAAGCTTAGTGGGGAGAAATCCTGCATCCCTCAGCCTTCTGCAAAGCCAAGTAGTGCTAAAGTATGAAAAAAAAAACCCCAGTAACTGATTTCTGGTGTCACTTAGGAGAATTCTGAGATTTGCTCTCCTTTACACACATCATCCCTGCACCAGCCTTTTGTACTCACGTCAAAGAGTGAGGGATACAGGATTTTCCTCTGAGCATCATAACCAGAGGGGAGAGATTGTATGCCAAGGTGAACCAAATCCCAGAGACTGGTGCACAGCATATGGGCTGTGCTTGAAGATATCACTATATATAACGGGGGGGGGGGGGGGGGGGGGGAAATGCATGCAAAAGCAGTAATAATCTTATATAAACCATAACATTCTAAAATATACACCTGGAGCAGATCCACTGTCAGGGGAACAATGCAAAAAGTCTTTTACAGCAGATAAATGCTGATCCTATTAAGTCAAGCAAGGAAGGAAGGAGGGAGCCTTCAACATCTCTTTTAAGACAGGATAAACTATTCCCTTACGTCTCCACGTGTTGTATCCCTCTGGGGAGGTTTACCCCAGAGGGAGCCCCAAAGCTGTAACTGTGTGATGTGACCCTACCTTCCCCTGCTATCTCTGACCAATTGGCTCGGTGCCAGTTATCTATCCTGGGACAGAGGGTCTACATAAACCCCTGTTCTTCCTAGTTCGTCCTCTTTACCTCGTGTTCTTCTACCTCCTTGGCTCTTTCTTGCCCCTGGAATCCCTGCAAGAATAAAGCCTTGGAACAATCCTAGGTAAGGAGCCTCTTTGGGTCTCTTCCCCTTTCCTGATATAATCCTAGCCCAAAGCCCTCTAGAATCTGAGTTAGCAATCGGGGTATAGGAGGAGGGCGGAGGGACGGGGATAAAATATCATCCACGATGGCTATCAAAAGTTCTCGTGCCTTCTGTCTCAGATGGGTGAATTCAGAGTGTTTCCTCCAGAGGCCAGATTGCATCTGTGAAAATCTAATAAGTATGGGCAACATTTTACATTTGTTAACATAAATGTAATAACAGATTACATTTGTTTCATTTTTAAAAGCCCTCATGGAAACCAAAATGCCAAGATAATACAAAGAAGAATGAGGATATATCCCTAAATAGACAAAATGCTACTTAGCATCTTCAGAGAGGCTGCAAAATGGAACTTTATAAGAACCTCATCAGGTGAACATCAACATAAAGGGAGAAACTACAGGAAGGACCTTTTTTCCCAGTTTTTTGTACAAATGCTGCAAAACAGATTAAAGTAAATTCCAGATATTTCCATCAACATCGTGTGAGATTTCTATCCGTGAGATTGTGATTTCATTTGTTTCTCTGAAACTTCTGCCTGTGGGACAGAGGACAGTGAGAGGCAGGACCTGACCTGGTGACTGCTCAGGGGGAAGCATCTCTGGAGCTGAGAACAGGAATGGAGCCACCACTTTTAGAGTGTGGTAGCTAAACTCAGCTAATCTGACTTCTCACACCCAAATCCTTGTCAGCTAGGCTAATCATGGCTCCTAATTCAGGTCCATTGAAACTCAGGAATGTTTTTTCCTTTGGGGAAGTGGGGTTAAGTGGAGTGAATAACCTCTGCTTGCACTTATACAATTTGCTGCCAGCAAGCGTGGCCTTTGCTTGTCTCTGGGAATAGCACTTGCTGATAGCCTGAAGTCATAAATGCAATTATTTTGCATGTCATCACCACCCCTCTTGGCCATGATAGTGCTGCACCCACCTATCACACAGAACTGCTGCATGATGCACTGCTGAGTGCTGAAATTCTTCCCTCTGCAAAAATAACACACAGGTCAGCCCACTTGTTTTCAGCTCACTGCTTTTCACCACCCTGCAGTACAAGCTGTAATGAAGTATCATTTAAATGTCTTTTGACACTTGCTATTAAGGACAGCATGGTGCCTCTTCTTCTTGCTGGTGTTTGAAGTTCTGTAAATTGTCTTCCTCCAGCCCACAGACTCCCAGGAGCAGGGAGGTGGCCTGGATGCTGTGTGCTCCTGTGGCAGAACAGAACAGCCCCAACAGACCAGCAAAGTTCCAGATCCCATCAGCTACCTTTGGAGACTGGTGATATGGTATGAGAAAGAAAAACTGGATAAGCTCAACATGAATGATTAAGGATGAACTCACTGCAGAGTCAGGGAATGAAGTTAGGCTGCCTTTGTTTTGTGTGGCTGCACTCTGTACAGTTAGCACACAGATCATTTCAGGTGTGTTTTGTTGTGCAAGGTAATGTCACTGATCATTGTTGCAAGTTGAAATATAAACTGAATCTTGAATGCCTGTACATCTGTGTTTGCTTTCACAATCAGTGCCTGGCAGGGATTGCTCTGTACAATCCTTCAATTGTCTTTTGAAAGTGCGGTGCATTAGTGTACACAAAAATTGGTTTGGGTAAAACCAAGGGAGAACATACTTTTCTTTAGCTTCTTCTGAGTCCTCAGAGCCAAGTTAGTTCCCTTTGACATTAATTTAGATTAGGATCACCAAACCTTTGGTGAACTCAGGCTTTGTTGGTTAAGGGTGAATTTCAGAATTCCCTTGAAAGCCAAGTATGAACTGCAGTGCCTGGCTGAATCACTGCTTGGTCTCAGTTAAAGAACCAAATCTCAAGCAGATCTCTGAGTCTCTTCTAGGTGGCAGTAGCCCTTTTATCTGCTCAGGACAGAATAGCTGCTCTTGTACATTTGTCACCACTCACACACATCCTATCTGTAGAAGAGAAATCTCTGAATGATCCAATCCCCAGTTCCAGCTGCATTTCCCTGGCTGGAGCTATCTGACCTCTGTCAGAGAGGAGCCTGAATGTGAACCAGCTCATACTTTGCATGGACAGTGAGGAGACCAAAGTCTTGGTGCAAAACTGGCTGTGCCTCACCATGACAGAACAGACCACGATTTTCTGTATAATTTTGCACATGCTAAAGTCTGCTGATAAGCTTCCTCTATTTATCTTACTGTTTGTAGCCATGGTGGCAGTTTGTGTGGAGTGTTACCAGGAGAAACAATACTGTCAAATTCACAGATGGGCCAGAGAGTTCAAAGCAAAGGAGCTCAGATAAAAAATTAGTCTAAGCATCTGCTTCTTGTCAAATGAGCATGAGAAGATGTAAGCGCTGAGTATGTGGACAGTCCTTGCATCAGAACCAGTCACATTACATGTGCAGGCAGCAAAGCAAATTTTGGCTCCTGGAGTTGATTGATTACTGGATTTGAGACTGTCCCAAAGGTGCTGGGACAAGTCAGGTGATACAAGCTAACTCACGTCACTTTGCAGTTAAGTAAAAGGCAAGTGTTGGCTCAGCAGCTCTGTGGAGATGGATGCAGAGCAAAGCAGCAGTAGCTCAGTTTCTGATGGTTACAGAATATCCCAGAGGATAATGAAGGAAGGTCAAGCAGAGAAATATGAAACAGTTGAGTGTCCAAATTCGACAACTTTTCCTCCTACTGGTTCAGTTGTTGTTACAGCAAAGAGATGGGAAGGCCAGTTCAAATTTCATTGTATGAGTTTGCATATTTTTTGGTATTGAGGTTTTGAGTAAGAACCAGGTGACCTCATAACTCTTATGTGTCCTGCAATATCTTTCTCTAGGACTTTTTTTTGCAGTATTTTATAAATCAAAAGTACAGTAACCTCTTCTAAAATGAAAAATCCTTTTGTGTTTGGCTGTTTTAAAAACACCACCAACATTTTCCTCTTAACTTGGCTCAGTTTCTGCTCATCTTATTTTGTTCTACTATTGACGTATCCTCTACAGGCCTAGACGGTTATTTTTATATGCCAAGCTGCTGTTTACAATTTTATCTCAACTTGCTATGTTTGATTTAATGTATTTCTGTTTAGTAATTTCCATCATCAAGACACTATTTAGCCAAACTGACCTTTGCATATTTATTATAGCTAATTATAAAAATAGCATCTCTTACCTCGTAAACAGTCTGTACCTCAAATTATTAGAACAGAAATTCATAAATAACATATGGGAAACTTTTTGATATAGCTCTAGTTAAATTATCTCTAGTAATAATAGAGGAGTTATTCAAAAGTTATATGCAGTGGCTATGAATGTATCAATACACAAGAGTAAGTAATGGGAAGTTAGAATGATTGAGGTTTACATCACTCCATGCAGACATACCAGTTTAGGCAGAAGTCAAGAGCTCAAACAGAGCATAAAAGAGCATAAAAGAAAGGCAATAGAAAGTTTAAAAGTGAAAAGGAGTCAGTAAAACATACCCAAGAATGCTGAAAGAAAACCATAGTCTTCTGAGCACCTCACAGCACCTTAAGGAGCCTTAGAGAAGAGAATAGGCTTTTCAAATATTCATTTTTATACCATGCTGGGGAGGATGAAGAAAACTTTGTAGGTACTTTCTGACTGGCTGAATGCAACTGAAGGGAATAAATGGTTTGTGATGCCAGATCCTTAGGAGGGTTTAAGAGAGTCAGAAAGTCAGTGAGGTGAATAGCACAGTATTTCTTTAGTCTTAAAACCAGTTTGATCAAGCTGCACATTTTGAAAATCCCACTTGTTTTCAAACTCTGAGACATCTGGAATTGGTAAGAAAGGATAACGGTGGGTGAAATCCTGAAAAGACTGCCAGGTAGAGAATTAAAGGCCAGTGGCATAATTAGCACCAGGCAGCATGTTTTTTATTGAAGACTGACCAAAAGAAATGCATATCCAGTGCCTTTGTCTTGGGCTGTGTCACCAGGTGGCACATGTAAGGAAGGCAGGTCTGTGGTGGTGGCAGGTGTGGTACCTTGTGTCACTCCTTCAGTGTTTGCTGTGTATGGGGTGGATGAGACCCAGGCTGGGCCATTTGACAGCGGTGACTCCTCAGTGGAGAGCTGCAGGAACTGGGAGAAGAGAGGGGATGAGAGAAGTGTATAAACCTGCACAGGGCTGCTGTGCCATAATTAATGCTGTGCCATTTTGATGAGCATATAAAGGAACAGTAAGGGAGCTAAGGAGGATCTCCAGGGACTTTTAGCTCCCAGTGACTTTCTGATATTATTCTAAATGCAGCTGCTGCTGACAGTGATTGGCAGTTTGATTATATTCCAAACAAGGACCTGAAGGTATGGTGCACAAACGCAGTATTCCTTACATCAAGCAGTGAAAATAGTTCACAGCTGTCATGTCTGGTCAGATGAGCTTTTACAGACTACAGAGAGTCAGATTATTCATTTAGTTTAAAGCAAGGTTGTCCTCCTGCAGTTGAAAATGATGGAATTGCTGCAGATAGTTTGCAGCTAAATGTCCTCCATTCTGGAAGTTATTCAACCCTGATGGGAGAGGAAAACCTTCATTCTGCTAAAGCTAGTGAGGAAAGTTCCCTTCAAATTCAATGGTGGTAGGGTTTCAGCTTGAACTTTCTGAGATAACCTGGCACAGTTTAGAGAGTGGGTGTTACTCCAGGGGTCATTTTCTACCCTATAACATGACCATTGCTGTCCCAGTTGTTGGCTGGGAAGCCATGAGAAGAGTCAGCCTTTTCAGCTTAGGAAAATCACCTCGTCCTTCGTGACCTTTCCATCAGCTCTAATTAGAGTAGTTAGGTTCAGCACAGACAACATTTGCATGCCTTTATGGTGCTTAAAAAATGGCAAACTGATTTCTTGGTCACTCAGCAGCTGTGTAGACATTGATGCTGTTAGAGAGTGAAAGCTGGAAATCTCCTCTAGAAGATTTATTATGATTTATGTGCCTTTCTAACTGTGGAGTGGCCAGGTTCTGTTTTGAGATTCTCTGTTATAAATTCAAATAAATTGTGGACAGAACCTTGGGAAAGGCCTGTTGATTCATTGTCCCATTCAGCATCTATTAAAATCAAAGCACCTTTAGCAGGTGTATGTCTAAGACATGCACACATGGTGTATAATCCCAGACATAAATCTTAATTTATGGGTATATTTACACATTAGAGATTCTTTCATCTCCCTTGGTGATCTGCTGTAGGATTTATCAGTTCCTACAGCACAGATGCCTTCCTAAACCAGATTCCTCTGACTGCAAATGAAGTTGATTCCATCTTGGTTTACATTAGTGTAAGTGGAAAAATCTGGATTATCCTATTCTTTAATAATCCCTGCATATATATGAAAAATACTATCATGTTGCTGCAACACTTCTTTATTCTAGAATGAATAAAGATATTCTTACAAATTTTTTTAGAGGTTGAGGATTCTTAAAGTTTTTGGGTTTTTATTTCTTTCCACTAACACTTCTCATTTTTCTAGAATACTAAGTGAAATGTCCAGGACAAATTGCTGTACTACAGCAACAACACTGTGAAATAAATAGAGCTGTTAAAAGGGAATTAAATGTAGAATAACTTGCACTAAAAAATAAAATTATTTCAAAATGCCATTAACTATTTTCATCACAATTCTCACTGAGGAAAGCAAATATGTCATTGATTGATGCACTGCAAGTAATACAGCACCACTTAATATATTACTATTTAAAAGACAATTCAAAAACTATTTGTCCTTCTTCTCTGTTTTCTTGCTGTTCCCATCCAGCAAGACATTTTCATGGCATCAGTTTGGGTGGTGCCATTTGGCTCCTGCAGAGGAAAAAAAGGACCAGTTTTTCTGTTATGCTGGCTACCATTTAATCCTGGTTTATTTTCTACCCTAAGTCCTGACAGCATCTTTCAGGTTTTGTGGTCTTGCAAAGACAAATTGAAATGCAACTTGTCTGCATTTTAACACCTGAATGTCTTCCACTGAGTGATTAGGCTCACATCCTGATTAATTTCATTGGGTGGCAAGGAATGGTTACACATACCATAGCTGGGGCTGGAGTGACTCCTGGTCTAACAGAGCAATGAGGAAAAGCAAGTGCTTATGTCCTCCTAAAGATTAATTGCTATTGAAGATGAGAACAGATTCTCTCCAATTATTAGCACTTGTACCTGGACCAAGAGGTATATCCTCCCCTTTCTATGCTAGAAATTATGCTCTGCAGCTGCCTGAAAGAGAAAAAAAAACACATTTAGCTTGAGATGGATGATAACATGAAGGAAATTTTTATTTCCATTTAAGTATAGAAATTCTGCTCTAGTACTTTGAAATATGCACAGGAGGCTTATGTGCAATAGGACAGAAGCCCTCTCTAGCTGTGGAATTGGACAAAGTCATGAAATAGGAAGTGCTTGTTTTAAAGTGTGCGAGACACTGTCCTGGCTTGCAGCATAAATTATGAATCTTCCCCTTCCTGCAGGCCTGCACTGTGTGTCCGTGGCTGAACACACAGTCCTTGGCCACAGATAACAAAGGAAATGGAAGATTTTTGACTAGGCAGAGCAGTCATTTCTCACTGAGCCTTGTCCTTAATGACGTGCAGTGTGCTGTGGGGATGGGTGCAGCTACTTTGCTGAGAAAGGAGCACCATCTAAAAGCAATCACTGCTGCCCTTCTGACAGCCATCCCAAGTAATTATCACCTTGGAAGATGAAAGGGAAGCAAAAGTCAAAATATTTGAGGATAACTCGGTGTCTGAAAAAAAAATTCTTTAATGCTTTCTCATTCCAAACAGTGCCATGTTATTGACATTATGGTCAAACTCACTCAGACCAGACTCTCTGCTCCTCTTCCTCTCCCATAGAAATACACCATTGGTTAAATGCACATCCAGACCTGGTCTAAAGCCCAGTCCCCTTTAACATTCACAATGTAGAAAGTAGTGCTTAATATTACTTGAAATTATAGTAAATGCTGCCCAAGGGAGCAATTTTTCACTATATAACCTGCTGACTTGACAATTACTGTGAAATGCAATTATAATGAGCAAGGGACAGCAAAGGCATGGAGTGACTTCAGGGCACAGGAGAAGCCAGTGGATGAGTTGGTGGCTCTGACTGGCTGAGCTCTGTCTCTGTAGAGAAACCCTCAAAACAAAGAGAGGAAAACAACAAGCTAAAATGTGCCTGTCCTTGGCTCCTGGCTGCAGAACTGTGTCCTCTGGAAAACTGCCCAGGAAGTGTAGCACACCTTCAGGTGTCATGGGAGATATATGATATGTATGTTACAGCCAAGAGCAAGCTGTAAAGTATAAGAAATAGAGAGCAGTCATTAACAAGGCACTGACTAGTTTAGTTTAAATTAGAGAATAGTCAAGCTATGGCAGTGATACAGAACGTATTCCTATAAAACACAAACCTATTTCTGACTGTTACAGAGCTGCCCCTTTATATTTCATTGGCATAAAAGTTACTAACTGCAAAATACTGCTTGGCCCTAATAAAACTGTACTCAGTTTTTGAGTGTTTTATTTATGGGATAAGTGGTGTGATGACATTTTAAATGGTTTCTCTCTGAATAGGGATAATGATCTAATGATTATTTAAGTGATTTTCTCAAGCAGTCCTGCACTGAGGAAACTGAAATATATGAAAAGTATTGCCATGTAAATGTCAGTGAAAATAATTAAGCAGTGAGAAATTTAAGAAAGTATAATTTGTTTCATTTTCCCCTCTTCTGTGGAGATTTTAAAAATGAGCATAACTAAAATGTCCTGGGAAATATTATGGGATAATAATATGGCATGATTTAAGGAAGGTTTTCCATCTCCATTGCAGTTGCCACATGGTATTTCTGTAAAAAGTTCAGAATGAAGTAGAAATGAACTGTACACTGGATCCCTAAAGTAATTTAATCACATACATTCACTTCTGAGTGTAAACTGCTATATCCATTAGAGCAGAAAACAGTTTATCAGGGGACTACTCACTGGAAAGGTATTGAATATTTGAAAATAAAAAGAAATAGGCTGGTAAGAATATTGTCCCATGATTCTATGAATTTCTGTTAATGGAAGATTTTTAATACAGATGAAGCTATATGTTTCAGAAACTGTTTAGCAAGGTTTATCAAGAGAGGTCCTTCAGTCTTCACTCCACAAAAATGATGAACTAATGGCATAGACTGAGCTGATCCTTGAGGATAGAATTGCAAGACAGTTATTTTCATGAGGTTTTTTACAGAGGATTGAGGGTTCCTTGATTTTCTGATTTTGAAAAACCCAGCCAAATTAAGATTAAAAAAATGACAAGGCAGACATCTCTAGAATTAGAACAGATTTTCTAATTGATTTTCTAATACTCTTTTTGTGATTTTTTTTTTTTTTAAGTTGTCTTGGTTTGGAAAGACAGGTATCTGCCAGGCAAAGCTGGAGTTTCCCTTGGAATAGAGAATGTAAACCCCTCACCCCTTCCAAATTATAATTTTGCAATTAAGGGTTTTCAGGCAAAGATTTGGGAATAGGAATATCAGTTCTTTACTAGGAATATTAACAATACAAATGTAGTAGGAAAACAAACAAACAAGCAAACAACAATCCTAGAAACCCTGACAGAATCAGAGCTACAACCTGACACCCTGTTGGTCAGGGTGTTGGAAGCAGTCCAAAAGTCAGTCCTCCTGGAGTGGCAGATGTGATTCTGTTGGAATGATTATTTAATGAATGATTGGAATGATTAATTTAATTATTTAATCAGAGATGATCCTGAGAGAAAAAGGGTTCAGTGATGGTGAGAAAGGTCCAGTGATGGTGAGAAGGGTCCAGTCTTCCTCTGGGACTCTGGTGGGACCAGATACTTTGCGTTTCTGCTTCTCAGTTTTTATCCAGGTAGGAATGGCTGGCTCCTCCCCCACTGGGTGGAGCATCTCACAATGGGATGATGGAATGTGTTGTGTGAGGCTTGGTGAGCCTTAATGGCCCATTAGCAGAAAATATCCCCATGGAGGGAGGATGGGTGGTGAAAGAGATAAGAAACACTGCCCCACCTGGTTTTAACTGCTGGCCCATTATCAGAAAGCACCCAGCCCCCTCCCCCCAGAATAACAAGAGATAAAGAAAAAACATCTCCCTAACTGCTTTCAACAAATGAAATAGAATACACATTTTTGGTTTCATAACTCAAGACATTATTAGGTTTTGTGTGTACGTAACCGAGAAGTTCTCTTTTTTTTCTTGTATGTAAATGCTAACGTAAATATCATAGTGCTGATCTGTGTCTGATTCATTTTTATATATGCCATGTTCTCTACTCAATGAATTCACTCATTAATTTTCTATGCAGCAGCTTGTATTTCATTAGATATTTTTTCCCTCCTGCAGGCAGAAATAGCTCTGAAGAAACATTAATCACTGATTCCTGCAGAAAATATTCTTGAATTGTGAGTTGTGTAGTGTTTCTCTTCCTTCTGATTTCTTGACTTATTCTCTTTTTCATGTAAAAGTTATTTCCAAGACAGAAGCTCCTGTGTGGCCCTTCATTCAGTTACAACTGATTATTATGTTCAGTTCTTTTTCTGCCATTGGTGAGGCTGCATTATTTTATTAATATATTCATTACTTTATAGAAGCTATTATGCAATTTTTTTTTTAATCTGGAATACATTATGGCTTTACTATTTGCTTAAATAGATATTTTATGAACAAAACAAAATAGAATTAAGAAACCATCTGTTGCATGTAGGTAGTGTTCTTCCATTGTTAAGGTAGTGCATACATGTGTGTTATGAATATACAGCATCCAGATATATAAATGAAAGTAGAAAAGCATTCTGTATCAGCAGCTTAATAACTGAGATTTCTGTAGCTGATTATGGAAATTATATTTGATATATTAATACTTTTCTTCAATGCACAGAAATCTGCATGGCCTTAACTGAAAACAGACTTTATCCCATCATTAATGAGAATGAACTGCAACATCGTTGCTAAGTGTGGGATTCCTGATTCAGGCAGAGCACCTCAGTTACTTGTTGAGTGTGTTGGGAAAAAAAGGTGGCAGGGATTGGAGTGGTGCAGTTTAGTGTTACTGAGAAGACATAGCTTCTCACGAGGAGATGTAACTTGCCTGGTAGGGACCAAACTCAGTTTTTATTTTCAGGTCATTAACAAGCATAAAGCTTTTTACAGTTAAAACCCAAGCAACCAAATGAACAACAGTGATTTTGAAAGCTGACCACTTCCTAACATCCCCAGAATCAACAGCAGATGAAAAGATCTTCAGGAAGAGGTTGCAATGAAAATCTTTTCCCCTAGCCAGTATCTTAACTTATGTTCCCAGTCCCCTATGTCCTGTACATCCAATATGGGACTATTTTTGACAAAACTGAGAAAAAACTGTTTTAGCACTCCTCTCATCTGCAGCAAGCCTTGGTTCAGTGGGCAGTACCTTTTGGACCTGCCATGTCTCAGTCTGCAATTGCATATGGGTAGAAAGTGATGTCTCAGTTCTCAGCTAGACCCAATGAGCAAAACTTTGCTCTGAACTTTGATTAACAGAAAACTCTTAGGAATATCTGCATCTTCAGAAAGGATCTGGTGCATAAGGAGTTACTCAGGACTGGTGAGAAATGCTATGAGCCTCAGCAAAGAAACCAAATTATTTACTGCCTCATCTTCTTGCTTCCTGGCCTAGCCATGGTGCTGGACATCCCATTCCTACACTAACGGCATGTTTACTTCCTGCCCCTGGTACAGAGGGAGTGTCCCTCACCCCACACTTTATTTGGACTGCCAAACAATCCTAAGGCCAAGAACAAAAGGTCTTCTCTGTGTTTGATCTTCTGTGAGCATATTTTATTCAGTAGTTTCAAAACTCTGCATATTTTAAAAACATTAGTTGGATTTACCGCCTGTGACTTCATGATCTTTTTCCAGGAATTCTCTCTTTGAAGTGCTTTTCCAGAGAATATTACAACTATGTCTGTTCCTTTGTAAACTTACTGACACTACTCTGTCTTTTCAGATAGATAACATGAGCAGTTCACAGGCTGCTATAATTTAAACTTATCTCTTAAGCATGCATTGGAGCAGTATAGTCAATAGATATCCCTGATGTCTTTCCATGATGGTTTGGAGACTCTAGGACCAATGGTTCTTAGGAAAGGAAAAATCCCTGTCAAACTTGTACATGGTCTAAATGGTCTAAATCCTGTAACTTATCCTATCTAACTTCAGATATCAGTGTTCAAGGACATGGTGCTTCTGAGTGTAAAATTAGAGGATGGAATTGGGGTTGGATAGTATAAACACAGAGTTAGGATTTTTTGTTTGTTTGTTTGTTTGAGGTTTTTTGTTGTTGTTGTTGTTTGTTGTTTTGTTTTGTTTTGTTTTGTTTTGTTTTGTTTTGTTTTGTTTTGTTTTGTTTTTTGAGAAAAGAAGCCCCATCCGACCTGGCCGAGAACACTTCCAGGGATGGGCCAGCCACAGCTTTTCTGTCAAGCCTGGGCCAGGGCCTCACCATCCTCAGAGGGAAGAATTTCTTACTAATATTTAATCTGTAGATATTATAAATTCAGAATTTCTTTGAAGATCTAAAATGCTCCTTGAAGGAAAAGAGATGTCCAGGGAGTCCTGTACTCATGAGGACAACAGAAAGGCCATAATCCCAGAGTCACAGTGTTCCAGTCATTCCAACACCGGTGTCCATCTTATTACCTCCATTTCTGTATTTGTGCCTTGCAAAAGAAAATGAGAAACTTCTCTTGCAGAGAATGAGATCTCCCTCTCTCTACATGGTTTTTTGAAAGCAGCTTCTCAGGAGCTGAATCACATACCAGTCTCCAGTTCAGTTTAATGGATAAGGGAGCATTGGCCTATCAACATGATTCCACCCTGAAGTACTGAACTAACAACCTGGGTACTTGCTCTAAACATTACCATTTTGGCATATCATCTGCTTCTTCTCTGAGTGCCTGGTGGCTTTGTGTGTTTGGTCTGCCATTGTAGCAGTAATCACAGAACACCTGATGGAAACAACTCATGAAAGGAAACCCAAAAGATGCATTAACAGTACAGTATTGAAATATTCTTCTAGGACTGAACATAGAATGGGTTGGGATGGAAGGGACCTTAAAAACCATCTCATTTCAACCCCCCTGCCAGGAACACCTCCCACAAGACCAGGCATACCAAAGCCTTTTCCAACCTGGCCTTGAACACTTCCAGGGATGGGGCAGCCACAGCTTCTCAGGCCAGCCTGGACCAGGGAGTCACCATCTTCAAAAGGAAGAATTTCTTACTAATATTTAATCTGAATCTACTCGCTTTCAATTTAAAACTATTGCCTCTTGCCCTATTCTTCCATGCCCCTGTAAAAAGTCCCGCTCCAGGTCTCTCAAGTAGCCCCTTCAGGTGCTGTAAGGTGTTTTAAAGTCTCCTGGCTGAATGACCCCAACTCTCACAATGTGTGTCCATGGGAGGGCTGCTTCATCCCTCATGCCCCAAAAGGTCACATTTCTTTTGATGTAGCCTGGGATATTTGAACATTGAGACTTAGCAGAGTAAAAAAACTCTTCTAATAAGAGAATAAATATTACTAAAAATATTTAAGAGTTTGATTGCAGAGGTTGTAGAAGAGGCTTTTGTACCTCAAGACACTTAGATAGAAATTTGAAATATGCTAATAGTTTTGGAAACTACTAGGAATTCAATCTTGACTTTTATCTCAAATGCCATAATCCCCAACACTGTTTAACGTGGATTTGTTACTCATGCAGGTGCCCTTTGCGCTGCTCTTACTGATAGCATCACTGTTCCCATAAAATATATTACATTTTGTTCTTAAATGATTAATAACTCCACTTTCCTATTAACAAAGCAGTAAATGGGATGCTAGTTTCCTTCCTCCCTGCTGAGCAGATCATTTTCTGCAATTTCCTCACAATAGATAGTAAAGGAGAAATAGAGACTGGTTACTGTGAATTGCTGCTATGGATACAAGTATCTTCCTTCTCTCGGGGTTCTGAGACTCCATGGAGTGCTTGTTAGCATACTAGCCAAAAGGCATTCAATGCTGACTATAGCTGTATTATACTAAAATCTATTGCCCATCTTATTTTGTTGTAGTCTGTTCTGTAGAAACAAATGTCAAAGGTTTGTTTTTCCCTGTAAACTGTTAAACTTCAAAACAAAGACATACAAAGCTTTGGTGTTGATGTTAATAAGAGCTGACAGCGTCATAGGGTGCATAAAAAAGACCAGCATTGACTAAAGAAGAATTTACCATACATATAAGCCTCTACCACCCATATATCAAACGTTTTAAAATAACTCTTCAAACAAAATTTGGAGGAAATTAACTTTTGCTATTGTTTGTACAATGATCCTTATGCTAGTGCTGACATATTTGTAGGTCACAGCTATTTAGCTGCAGAACACCAAACAGTGCATCTTGCCTAAAGACATCCATCTCTTTGATGTCAGAAAGCTCAAACATAAAAGCAGCAAGATAAACAGGCAAAAGAGATCAATTTAACTCAGCACGGGAAGGATATGGGTTGTACTTCTTAATAAGATTAAATAAATGAAGGCTTAAATGACTGCTCTGTGTGAAATGACTTGATTTGTTTCATGTGTCCACTCAGCGATGTGTTCACAGAAAATCTCACACGAAGGATAACAAAGGAAACAGTTCTTGCATCTGTTATTTGGCTGTGGTAGAAATACAATACACAGTTGCTGTGAGTGAGAAGTTACTGATGTCATTCTGTAAATCTCTCTGATACTTCTTTCATTTTAGGCTCCATGTAGGTGATGTTTTCAAGAGCCTTCACCACTGAGTCATGTAAATAAGGCAAATTACTCTTTGCATAAGTGAACTGTGCTCTAGCAATGCAAAAGTGTGAATTATAAGATTTTTTTTGGTTTGCTTGAAAAAATTCCAGCCTTAGAGCACTTGTACACTGAACATTTGCACCCAATGAGCACCTCAATCCTTCTTGAGTGTTACTATCAGTGCCAAACTGCAAGCTCAAAAACTTGGAAGATAAAACAAACAGAAGGTAACATTTTAACAGTATATAATATTATTTTCAGGACCTCTAATAACTAATCATATGGAATGTTGTATGCCCTCTCCTTACCCTGTTGAGTTATGTAGCTTTGATAAAATAAAATAAAATGTCAGGGCCTTTTCAAGTTCTTGCTAGTTAAGATAGTGTTTGTTGTAAGGAAGTAGACCACTGCAGTCTGGGACTTGATCCAACGTCTATTTAAATATCTTGAAAAAACAGGTGATGAATGGTCATACTGTGTCTTGGGCACATGCTTCATGTTCATGGGATTCTTAATCATATGTGTTTTCCCAGCAAAGCAAACATGAGTGACTTGCTTAGTCAAGGTCTATGAAAAAAAGAGATTACCCTGTTAGCACATAATGATAATTATTTTGTGCTGCTTGGCTTCTGAGGCACTTTCTTATAACTTGAACTAATTCAATACTAACTCACTGAATACACTAAACCGTGGATATTTTGCCATGAAATTAACTTAAATATCTTTTTGGTAACCCAGAAGCAATTCAGCTGGTATTGCAAATATCTTTACCAGCCTTCATTGATTTTCCCTAGTGTCCCTACAAATTGATGTATTTTACTGGCTTTTATTGGTGGGATGCATTAGTTTACATATGAGCTACTGAATGAGAGATTAACAGTACAAATATTCTACTTGTTTTCTTTGGGCAGCAAATGAAATTATTTCAAAAAAGTCAATTATGTTTTTTCTTCCCTTGATGTTTGATCTCACATTAATCTTCTTAATGCTGAGATATGAAATGATTATAAAACCAAACTTTGGTTTAAAACCATTGAGCAAATTTCGGGACTGTCCAAGAAGCAGTTTAATTATCTGCTCTACAAATTGCACAGAGCAAACACAACTGCAGACCACAAGACATGGCACAATTACAGGTTTTGTTTAAAAACTGTCAGAGCAGGCAGACTTGGATTTATCTGAACAGATTTATTTACTTTGAAAATTTATGCCTTGACTTACTTCACTGATGTACTCAGCAGATGAGACATTTCATAGATTACTTTTGGAGTAACCATGCGCTAATATTTATAGATAAATGTCTGCTGAAAACATGTTCAGGTTGCATTTTGATGGAAACCCTCATGAAGCAAACCCACTTGTGGGAGCTGTTGCTGTTGCACACACATGATTAATGGGAAACTGAGGATGGGCCTTGATCGCTGTGAGAGGCTCTTAATGAAAAAGGCTACAAAAATTTATATTAAGAAGGAAATTTATTATCTGCATTGTTCAAGAATAATCCTTACTAAATCCAGAAAAAACCAGGCTGTCATGGCTCTGAGAGCCAGACTGCAAGGCACTGACCCTCTGCCTGCAAACGGAGCCTGCATGGGCAGATAGGAACAATCAGTGAAGATTTAAAAACTTCATTTAAGAATTAGATATAAATTGGCCAAAAGGACCAAGCCGACCCTGGGGGTACATCAGGCACAAAATCCCTGGCTGGTCCAAAGAGAGGATTGTCCTGCTTTACTCTGCCCTGGTGTGACCTAACCTCCAGCACTGTGTGCAGTTTTGGGCAGAAAATATAAGAAGGAAAAACTATTGGAAATTGTCCAAAGGAGGGACATGAAGATGGTGAGGGCCTTGAGGGAGAAACAAGTGGCTGAGGTCATTTGGTCTGCTCAGCCTGGAGAAGAGGAGGCTGAGGACAGAGCTCACTGCAGTGACAGCTTCCTGTGAGGGGAAGGGGAGGGGCAGGCACTGATCTCTGCTCTGTGGTGACAGTGACAGGATCTGAGGGAATGGCCTGAAGTTGTGTCAGGGGAGGTTTAGGTTGGATATTAGAAGAAGGTTCTCCACCCAGGGCGTGGCTGGGAGCAGGAACAGGCTGCCCAGGGCAGTGGTCACAGCACCAGCCTGACAGAGGTCAAGGAGCATTTGGACAAGGCTCTCAGGCACAAGGTGTGACTCTGGGGATGGTCCTGTGCAGGGCCAGGAGTTGGACTGGATGATCCTTGTGGGTCCCTTCCAGCTCACAACATTCTATGACCCCATGATTTTATGGAAAAGACTAAGGATGTCAGAGGAATTCCAGATAATTTTATTTAAGATATTAGTGTAGCATTAAGATTTGTTTCACAAATAATGACTGCTAAACCATGCAGAAAGGACATAAGGACCTCAGATAGTCAAGTGGCTAAAAGACACAAATTAAAACTGCAAATTTAAGGCTGATTTGAGGATTTTCATTACAAAGATGAAGGTAGGAAAATCACAACCCTGCTTTATGAAAAATGAAAGAACATCACTGACATGAGCCTGATGCCAGACACTTCCATGGCAATAGTGTGGTATGCTGCTTCTGAGAAATGCTGATCTGAATGTCATGCTTCCTGTACTGGGAAATACTCTAGAGAAAAGTAACCCATCATTTCCATAAATGAAGGTTTTGTAAGAAATGTTTATTGCAAAACCACACAAGCACAGAAGGAGAAATTTTTTTTTTTGTGTCAGAGTATTTAAATACACTTGAGTGTATGGTATTAAAATCTCTTAAAAGTTGAATCATAAGTGTATTGACAAAATATACAATAACCAGTTAAACATCAGCAACAAATGACTGAAGAGTCCCCAAATAAAATAATGTAATTTTTAAAGCCAATTATAGAAAAAGGGGATATTAAAGTCTGTATTCCTCCCTCTCAATGTTCCTGCAGAAAATGACCTTTCCATTATTACAAAGTTTGTTTCTTGCAAGTTCTGAAGTTATGAAGGGTCAGAACTGTATCTGAACTGCAATTATGAGAAAGCCAAAATCAGAATAGCTATAGAAGTGCATGTTGGAAAGATCATCAAGTCTTAGATATAAGGAAAAAAAAAAACCAACAAAAAACCAAATAGCAAGGAAAGAACCTGTAATATGGAAGTAAAAGTGAAGACAAAAACAGACTGGAAAACCCCACTCTTTTCATGATGAAGGCAGACTTTGGGAGGACTTGACAGGATGGATACTGGCTAGTCAAAATAACAGTGACTGAAGAGGTATCCCCTCACCACATCAGTGGCTTCAAAGGCAGCTGTGGCTCAAGAGACATTGGGACTGGGTAGAGAGGGGAAGCAACCACACACACTCATTTGCCATGGTATTTTTCCAACTGATAATCACACTTGGTTAAATTGAGTTTGGGAGGCCTTGCTTTAGGTTCTCAGATGTTCCTGAAGATGTTGCCATATGAGTATTACTCATGAGTAATAATTATGTATTTGCAAAGAGAAAAATAGTGGGATTTCTCTTGGGTTTAAAACAGAAAGCAACCATTTTATCATGTGTGTCTCTAGAAAAGTCCTTCATTCGATATTTTTATTCATTTGATTTAAATAAAAAGAAATTAATGTGATTATTCTCCTGCTCATATTTTTCCATTTCTAAACTGTTCTGATAATCCTCAATAAACTGATACGCATGAATTGCTTTTGACTGAAATTCCTCTCATGGTCTCTTAAACATTTCTGATCATGATGGAAAGTGAAAAGACTAGTGAAAAGGAGTTATGGCTAGTATTTGAGAATTAGAATTTCTGTTTTTATTTATTTAAATAAAATGATTTCTATTAAAGGAATAGGCTTTCTGTTATAAGATCTGCAAATACAACCACACCAATACTATGTAGCTGAAGTAACTGTTTTCAGTAATTGGGTTTGGTTTGGTGGTTTTGGGGGTTTTTTCAGGGTTTTTTTTGTTTGTTTGTTTTGAGGTTGGTTTTTCTGGGGGGTGTGTGTGTGTGTTTTGGTTTTGTTTTGTCTTGAGTTGTGGGTTGTGAGGGTTTTTTTATTTCCTTAGGAATCAAATTACGGTAATTTTGGGCTGCATTGATTTTACTTGACTCTAATTGCAGTATTTCCTAAGACGAACAAAACTACATAAAAAAAATGAGAGGCTCATAGGAAGATGGCTGTGAAAAGAAATGTATATTATATACAACTTTTTATATTCTGTTTTCCTCTTATTTTAAATTGCTTTTCAATCAACTCAAAATACTTCTGCTATGTCATGTAATAAAAAGAGAAATGATAGGCTACAGAAAAGAATATTCTGCTGACAGAAAGATTCAGAATCATGTTCAGTAATTCTTTTTGCTCTGATATTTCATGTAAATTCACAGGACTTCTGTGCTGTAAAACTTCTGAGGTAGAGTGTTCTGAAAAGAAGAAATTGAACACATTGTGAACGAGATTCAGAGAATCCTGATGAATTCTATTCTGAGGTTCATTTTGCTTTAAGTCAGTTTGTTCTGGAAGGTATGCCTGTCAAAAGATGAGCTGTAAAACCCCCAGCTGTAGGTCTATATGGTATAAAATCAGCCACAAATACAGGAAATGTGTTCACTCAGAAAGAAGACTTTAGATAATTCTGTGAAAATGCTGTCTTGCTGCTTAGTAATGGTCAAAAGTCAAAGAGAATATTAAATAAGGATCTTCAATTAAGATCCCTTAGTACTTATATCTTAACAAACAGAAATCATAACTAAGTCATTGAAATCAATGGTGGAGCCATTTCTTTATCACTATTTGCAGCTCTAGCTCCCTCTTGGAAGGAGATGCAGCAAAACTAGAGATGATAGGGCAGAAGGGCAGGATCAGAGGGACAGAGCATCTTCTGCACTGTAATATATTAAAGAGTTGTTGTGGATTGACTCTGAGAGGCAGCTCAGCCCCACACTGCCAAGCACGAACTTCCCTTAGTGGGAAAGGGGCAGAAACAGAAGGGTGAGGGGGAGAAAACTCATGGGTTCAGATAAAGGCAGTTCAACAGGCAGAATCAAAGCCATATACACAAGCAAAGTAAAACAAGGAATTCATTCCCCCTCCTTCTCCCATGGGCAGCAGGTGTTCAGTCATACCCAAGAAAGCCAAGCTTCATCAGACAATAAGAGTGACTTGGCAAGACAATCATTCCAAAAGTACCCCCTTCCTCTTTCTCCCCTCAGCTTTTATTACTGAGATATCATGTGGTGTGGGACGTCCCTGTGGTCAGTTGGGGTCAGCTGTCCTGGCTGTGTCCCATCCCAACCTGTTGTGCACTCCCAGCCCTTGCTGGTGGGGCAGTGTGAGAAGTGGGGGCGGCCTTGATGCTGTGTATGGGCTGCTCAGCAACAGCTGAAACATTCCTGTGTTATCAACACTGTTTTGGTTGCAAATCCAAAACAGCACCCTACAGACTGCTATGAAGAGAATTAATTCAGTCTCAGCCAAACCCAGGAGAGCTTCCAGGTGCTACCTGTTTTAGAAGAGTGGTGACTGCAGAGGGGCAGTCATCACTCTGGAGCCAGCTTGTGAGTGGGACAACAAGGGAAGTGTTATTCATGAGTTTCCATTACAGAAAACTTAAGGGACACTCAATTAGATTATTAAGTTATGGTGTTAAAATAAAAACAATTACTTTTTCTGACAATGCAGAGCGAAATTGTAGTACTCAGATTTTGAGGATGCTGTGGCAGTCAAAAAGCTGTAATTGTGTTCAGTTCAGGTAATGGAGGACAAGACTAACAATGAGCACTAACACTGGATGCAACTTTGACTCAGAACGCGTCCAGGCTTATAATAAGCTGGAAACTGGGAGAACAGACACAGGAAAGAATACATTTACCCATAGTTTCCTTCCCATTCCTTTTCCTCCTTCATCCACTACAAGTTCCTGCCAGAGGCCGACTAATCACCTGGGCTAAGCTCTGGTTCAATACAACATGGCATTTATGTTCTTATTCTCCACAAAGTTTTTAACAGATGAGCACAAACCAAGACTGAGGGAGGGAAAATCATCATGTCCTGCATGTGCTGGTGTGGCTGCAACCACCTAAAACATCACACTCCAGGACATTAGGAAGCTCAGTTCATGCTGCACATACATAATATCTCTATGAAAAGACTGAAAATGCATTTGTAAAATTAAACTCTTTGGAGATGGGAATTAAACAGTGTCACCTTGGCAAGCAAATATTTAGGAGAATGGAAAAATCCTCAATGTCATCCACAGATTTACATAAGCAGTAAATGCAGGTTATGGGCAGATGTTATCATAACCCAAGCTCACAACCACCTTGCTATTCTCTGCAATTGCCAGGGGAAAACATTTCTGCAAAAATATAAAGATAATGGCTCAGTTAAATTTAGTAGACTATTTTAATCTTAAAATTCAGCCTCTAAACACATGTAATTGATAGTATATGAATGAGTCATGGAAACTTGCTTTTTATGAAGAAAATTACTAATGTTCAGTTCTGGCTCTTTTCATTACTTTTTATATCACTAGCTTTCTTCCAGTATGCAATTTAGTGATCCTTGATCTACAACATTTACAGCAATTTAAATGTATTTCAGATGCTGGTAACATGGCTCTTGCCGTTTCAAATGTTCATGAGTTTCCAAGCTACTCTGCTTCCATTTTTGTTCTTTATGAGCAAATCATTATTTATGAAGTCTTTAATGATAAACTCCTGCTTTCCTGAGGCTGGAGTGCATCCTTTTCTCAGACAGTTTGCCAAGTCCTCTGCACTGCACTTCCAGTCCAGCACAACTGGGAAGGCTAGCTGTGATCAGCAGAGAAAAGGCAGTGGGACCAGAAAGGCCAAGAAGGTTCTGGGAGATACAATGAGGGGTACCCTGATGAGCTTAGACAGCAGCAGATCACAGAATCACAGAATCACAGGATCAGCTGATATGGAAGGACCCACAAGGATCATGGAGTCCAACTCCTGGCCCTGCACAGAACCATCCATCCCCAAGAGGCACACATCTGCCTGACAGCACTGTCCAAATACTTGAGGAGTGATTTCAGAAAATGTGGGTTTCCAAGTGAGACATTTTATTGTAGTGATGTGCTTAGGAACTTCAACTTAAAAATGTGCTAAAAGAGCAGGATTGGACTAGGAGTCAGCCAGGATTTGGGATGCAACTACCTAGATCTTTGAATTGTAGAAAGTGTCATAAACCACAAATTATTTGGGTGGTTCTTCATCAAAAATTCAAGACTCAGTGGAAAATAATTTTTACAAAGTAATATTTTTTTAAACGAGTAAGATAAAAGAAAAAAGAAGTGAAATATCAAGAAACCCAATTTAGAAGGGATTCTGGGGTGACTCCAGTCTGGACCGTAGGATAATTGCAATGTTACATTTTTACTTTTCTTCCAAAGATCTGAATAATGTCAGATTGCTGACAATTGATTGAATAATGTCAGCATGCTGATAAACTGATGTCAGGTAGAGAAGGAACAGAGAGTAAAAATTTTCAAGAAAAGCAGGTTTCAAAGACTATCTCTCTTCTCCAGAATGATTTCACAAGAATAGTCCAACTCAGTCAACAAAAGTTTTAGTAAACTAGCACATATTTAATGAACAGGTGAAAACCAGCAGACAAATGGCTGATTTGACCTTGTCATCCAGAAAGGGAATAGATGATGTCTCGTCTCATCACATACAGTTTGCAGGCAACCCTGCAACATGTCCATTTAAAACTTCCAAAAAAGTCTGTATAGTTCTTGGAGTTTCTGCATTCTCTCTTCCTTTTCAGTTTCAGTCAGTCTGCTGGTAGATTTGGTGTCATCTCCACGCAAATTTTTCACCAATAGCTCCAAAAATCCATACCATTAATATTTTGAAATAAGTTGTTTGTTTGTTTGTTCATTTGTTTGTTTGTTTGTTTTGGGGGCTTCAGTGGTGGGAAGGAGATGGGAGAAGG
This sequence comes from Phylloscopus collybita, assembly GCA_027886175.1. NCBI lineage: Eukaryota > Metazoa > Chordata > Aves > Passeriformes > Phylloscopidae > Phylloscopus > Phylloscopus collybita. The sequence goes on from JAJNNQ010000002.1 coordinate 8,449,463, forward strand.
AGGCTCTTTTAGATTAAAAAATATCAAATCTAAGGAAAGCTGAATTTATAGCTAAATACAGGGCTCATATTCAGATGATCTGGATTATATCCTGGGCTGCCACAGATTTCCTGTATGATCCAAGCATATGAGAAATGTTCAGTTTTCTCCTAGGAAAAATGTGATTAGTTCTATCAAGGTAATAAACCAGGAGAATTTATTAACCGATATTTTTCAAGTGCTCTGACATATTTGTTTGAGACAGTATAGAGCCACAAAAAAGGGATATAAATTATATTTCATCACTGTGCATAACAGGGTGTCTACACCTGGAACTTATTCTCTTTCTTGGTAGAAATCTAAATTATTCATGCACTGCACATTTTTACCATTAAGTATTAGTATATTCTTATCTCTCCCTTGGTAAAATTTATTTTCTTTGATTTGTCTCTTCATCATTTATTTTTCAGCCCTTTCTCTTCAAGCTACTAAATTCTCCCTATATTCATACTTTACCAATTTCTCCTATACTATGGGGATTCAGCTTGCAGCTCCTCTGAAAGGCCACAGGTAGGACTTTACATTTTCCCCACACATGGGCACAGAATGGCAAGGCTTTCTTTTTGGCTTAAGCATCTTCTGGCCCTCTTTTTCCATCCCCTTTCCTTTGATGACAGCTCTCAGTGTGCCAAATTAACCATTTGCAGGCCAACATGATGAAACAGAGCCCAGAACTGCCCTAAGGTAAAAATAACCATATTTTGCAGGGTGATTTTCTTTTGGGATAGACATCCACAGACAGAATGGTGCCTTTGCCAAGGTGCCAGAGAGAAGGGGAGACTGATCAGCAGCACCTCTCGTGCCTGTGCTAAACCACTGCCATTCCCTTCCCTTGCCTGCTGGCCCAGGATCTTGTGAAGATTGCTCTGCATCACCTACCTGCTCCTGCTTTTGAGGAGAGAGGCAGAAACCAACCCTCAGCTTTCAGCTCCACTTCAGTGACACTAATCTAACATGTAATGAGAATTGACAGCCCCTGCAGGATCATTAACCAAACAGTTTGATTGCTTAATTAACTGCCTGCTCTGTCTTGCTCTTTTCCAACAAAAGCAGTTCAATTGTCCCTTCCAGCTCCACACAGAAGTAAGCTGGTCTCTCCACAAAATCACTCAGAGCTGGCAATACCTGGGGTATGCCACACTATTTGAATTCTAGGTGTCACCCTCAGAAATAAGGACTGTGAGCTGAAACCCACAAACACAGCCAACATGCCCATGATTTATTCATGAATGGAATTGGAGATGAGTGCAATGCATCCTAAACAACATGTATTAGGGAAAAGAATATTAGTCAAATTAAGTAGCTTTATTTCAATTTCACCACCTGTGGTATCTTTAGATCTTTTCACAGCCTCACAGGCAGAAAACAGCTTTGAATCTGGCAAAAAATGTGCTTTGAAAATTATTCATGTGATGCTACAAAAGGTTTTACTAACCATTTTCAAAAGGACATGATATATGAAAGCGAAAAAAAAAAGGTGAATAAAAGCATAAAATGGGAAATACTACACACTTTCAAAGAGAAAATTTTCCTTGGGATAATTTTTCCTTGGGATAAGTATCCTAAGAAAACAGCAAGAAATAAACAAGCGAGGTTTTGTAACAGACATATGGGTACAACAAGGCTTTCTAGCTTGCATGAACATATGTAAATTCTGGCTTTTGGTGCTGCTTATATAGAGGGCAAAAAGCAAGAGAAGGCAGGGATCTTAAACCTTCATCTTAACTTGACAAAGTTAATTCCACTTTCATTGAAATTGGAATGAAAAGAGCCAAAGAAAACTTTTATAATTAAATACATTAAATTGATATTTTGCAACTTTATTTATTCTTGCAAATCTGTAAGGTTTCTGAAACAGTAGAGTCTGAGACATTTGATATGTGATGAAGTTTTTTATTCCTCTGAGAGTGGAAATCCTAAACCAAATCATCAGTACATGGGATTGACTTCATCTGTGTAAGCAGCCAGGGAACTGCTGTCCTAAGGGCTGGGGGAGGACAAAGAGCATCTTCCAGCCTTCAGCAATTGCAAGAAAATGCCTTGGTGTGCAGGAAAGCAGCATGGAGCTGCACAGGGAAATGTTTTGGCCTAAAATTCAGTAAGGAAATGCCATACCTTAATTTGGAGATTCAAAATAATGCAACTACTGTATTATACAGAAAAGAACTATTGAAGTTGGAAAATACACTGATCAGCTCAACAAAAGAGCCGAAAAGAAAGTTACCCTTTAGAAAGGACAGTCTACAGTGGGTAGGATTGGCAAACAGAGAATCAGTCTCAGGAGAGTGTTAGGGAAGAGTTAAAAGGTAGCACAGGGAGCTGGGTGTCAAATGTGTCTGGGTACGAGTGGGGAACTCTGGGTAAGAAAGAGGCCAAGCAAAGGTTATACTGTAAAAATGTTGATGCTTTTTCCTGGAGCTTTTGCTGTATATGGCCATTGATTTGATCCAGTATGACATGCTGTACTGTGCATGATACAACAATGCATTCAGAAACGTTTCCAAATAGATACATAAACAGAAAAACCCTCTTGAAAACTAGAAGATGTATACACAGTTTATATTCAGTTTGTAACAGGCAGTTGCAGTCTTTATTTTACACCAATTATTTCTCTTCATAGGGACATCTCATAGAACCCAGCTGAATGATTTTTGGAGTAAAATGGTATTTGAAGTAAATTTATGAGGATCAGAGCAGTCTACAGATAAATAGAAAGCCCTCACTTTTAAGCCCATATAGTTGACTATTTATGGAAAACTAATTTCATCTGTAAGCAAATCTGTGTGTTTCCATCACTGCTGACTTGAGAAGGTGAAGTCCAAGATTTCTTAATTTTACCCACCCATCTTAATTTTCCCCATCTAAGACATGGCTTTAGTAACAATTATTACATTTGGGTTGTGTGACTTAATGGAGATTCTTAAGTACTTTAAATACACTGAACCATTCTCAAGTGCACTCATTACCTGCACAGAAACTTCTGCACTAATTCTGTGTCTTGTGTCAGTGATTTACATTCTATTTTTCAGTGTCCAGGCATCATCTTTGGGGTTTGTTAATTTGCTACTAAAACATCATGTCATGAATCAAAAAAACTATTATTGGAGTAGTGGAGGGACACAGGAAAAGACAAAAGGAGTATTATAGATGGGAAATAAAGCTTAGAAAAAAGCAGGAATTAATGTAAATGTCATTCAGGACATTTGTACTATTTGTACAAACAGTGCTACTGTTCTTATTGTCCATCCATAGCAGACAACTGTTTTAGAAATAGGTTTGCATTGGAGGTTGCAAAGAAAATCTTCTGGGCTTCTCTCTCCACTTGTTTGAATTCCTCATCTACATTACAATGGCTGATTTTTAAATAATGCTAAGTGATACTGGGACCTAGATGGACTTGGCTAAGTCCATCTAGTTTACTTGTTTAATGTTATTCGAAACTCAGCTAGAAGCTTGCTTTAAGTTATTATTCACCAAGAAAAGAAGAAACAAAATTGGGCCTAATGTCTGTCTGTACCTTGGCTGGTTCTGTATCCTCAAACTCTGAGACTGCTCAGAGTCTCAATATCCCTTCTTTACTCAATATCTCTTCTTCCACAGTAACAAAGTCATAGGCCTGTTAGGAGTATTCAAAGTATCTCTTAAGTTCTTATTAATTAACTATGATAAAAGCCATCTTGATTTAAGTAACTGCCATGAAATTAAAACAAACATTTGTGAGGAGATATCTGGAAGAATAAACAGAAAATTTGAGCCATGGTAGTGAGACTTTTTGATGTGTAAGTCAGAGGTCCTGCTAGAGAACCCACAGCTGGGATGTCACACTGCAAGCCTGGAGCTGTCTGCACTGCTATCCAGACAAGATCAGGGTGATTTAATCACTCACTTAAAAAAAGTCAGCCAAAGCCTTCAAAAGAGCACACTTAGCCCTGGTGCAGCTGATCCAAGCTCTCCCCTTATGCTCTTCTAGTGTGCTGTCACTTTATGTCAACACCAGGATTGCTTAGGACCCCTCTGTGGGAGGCACTGTGCTGTCTCCTTGGCTCTGCCTGTGGCAGCATTGGGTGCTCAAGGCTCATTCCTGCTGCACGCTGACACGCTTTGGTCTTCCAGCTCCCTGCCCTGGCCCTCGCCCTCTTGGCTCGGTGTTCCAATCTGTTTTCTCCCCTGAAGGGTGTCATGAGTGGCTTGTCTCAGATATAGCTGTGGTCTTGTTTTCCTCCTGCCATAACAATTCTGAAAATACATTTAGAGACCATAAATATTGTATCCAGAGACCAATGTCAGCGAACATGTCCATATAAATTAATGGGAAATATGTACAACATAATAAAATATTCACAATATTGCCAAAGAATAAACTGCATCCTTGGTGAAGTGCAAAAGATGAGTAGCAAACATGCTGTAAGATGGATAAGTATTGATAAGATATTCTCAGGATCATATATAATTTACACAATGGAAACCATAAAGCATAAGCAGGAATGAGAAAGCACTGTTGCTCTAAACTGTATTTATGATCCGCAAAACACCAGATCAGCATGCTAAACTCTGATGATGTTTCAGGACTTAAGTATAGGCTTAAAGCTTGAGATGTGCACATAGCTGAATGGGGCCTGAGGGAATGAGGTTCTTTTGTAGGAAATGGGCATGTATTCCTAGCTGGTACCAACCTGTCACTTGCACCCCCAACAGATACAGTAATGCTGTAGCTGAATATTTAAAAAAATAAAAATTTATGGTGGCAGATATCCAGATGCTTTTGGGTTTTGCTCATTGCAAAAGATGAACTAAAACATATGACTTATTTTAGAGCGGAAATTAATGTCCATCAAATGACTTATATATGCCATGACATCTGAGGATCTCATTGGAGCAAGAATTGTACACAAAGCATAGGTGTTTCTCTAGCCAAGGCTCGTGACAAATGTCTTCCCTGAGAGGATTTTTGGCCTCCTAAGATTGTCCAGTGCCTGTTGCTGAGGGACATGAAGTACAGATTGAATAAATATGTCAGGAATAGCAGGGACATAGTTGAGGCTGGGATAGGTCACAGGTCATCTTGCAGGAATTTCACTCAGCATGTCCAAAATTCATGGTTTTACAAAGGCAGATGGCAAACTTTAAGCGGTATTAATAACAAAACCAAATGCTAACTATTTTCAAGTTGAAAATGGAAGGGCAAATTAATCAGTCGTGCTCCAAAATCGGCTTCCTACTTAGCTGGTGTTGAGCTATGCTTTGAATGTTGGCAGCTTGCTGGCTGCTGGGATTGCACCTTTAGTGAAGCATTTGCAATGAAATAGGTACAAACTGGACACTAGTGGAAGAGAGACAGCCAAAATGGTTGTCTTTTGGTTTGAGAGAATCATAAAATAAATATTCAACATGTATGTAATGATAGACAATATTTTTTCATTAATGGCTTTGGCTGTGGAAATCACAGCACACATAATCCATCAATTGACACAGTTAATGCCACACTGTTTAAGTTTTGTAATGAGATCAAGATTCATTATTTATGTTTAATGCTCCCAAAATGTACTACCTTATTAACTTATTGGTGTGAAAATATTTTCTTGGTCTGGTGGTGTGAAAGGCTTTTGCCTTTTCTGTCTTAGAATCAGTTATTTCCAATTATCTTATTTACTCAGAAAAGTTTTCATTTTTTCATGTGTAGAGAGCCAAAAAATGACCTTCATTTGTAAAATTTCTACTTAAAAGGACAGGAATATAGACCATCAGTGGATAGGTGAATTGTACCTGAACACCTGAAGTTTTTGGACTGTGTATCTTAGCTACAAACTTGAGCAAAACTGGAAAGGTTTTATATACAGTACATTTTTTGGAAATTTAGGTTCTAGTTTAGCTTCACACATGGACAATGGAAAGTATTTAGCAAGATCATTCACAGTTCCTCATGAAAATGATGCTCAAGTAGTGATTGACTCAAATGGGATCTTCAGCACAGCTCCTCTCTTCCTATCAGAACCCTTTTTCCACCCGCTTCATTCTATATGTAGCCTCCCCAAACCAACCTTCCTTTTCCACTTCCATTGTCCTAGAATATAACTGTATTTCCTCAAAGTTAGATCCTAACTTTTACCTCAGTTTCTTTCCCAAATTCACATCCTTTTTCTTGATGTTTTTCTTCTAATTTACCATTTTGCATTAATATGAATTTCTCAAATGTGCTAAAGCAGTGGAAAACCAGTCAACCACAAGTTAGTTGTGAAGGTCAGAAGCCGTTTTCCACCCTATGAGCCAATCAAATAGTCCAGTATCCAGATTGTCCAAAGCAACTACTATTTTTGAAACCTGATGACACATTGCATGAGGAAAGTTAAAACCACTTGAAAACATTTCCAAATGCTGAGATGAATAATTACAACTCAGAGGAAATAAACTATTCAGCCCAGACATTTGGAGAACATATATAGCAGTACAGTTGTACTATTCATGGATCGTTATATGAATAGGAAATTGGAAGAACTTTTCTGGGCTTGAGATGAATACAGAGCACAATAGAGGGAGAAGATGAACTGAGACTAAAAGTCTCTTTATAGTGCTCACATTTCTTCCAAAGTACCTACGTCATAGCAGTTTCCATTCATCCAGGCACAATGGAGCAGCACCAGACTGAATCTACAGCTGAAATAAGTGACTGAAATGGCATTAATAGCCAGTTTTGTAATCACAGTTGACAACAGATCAAAACCTAATGATTTCTGTGACTTATTTTTCTGTCTGAACTCTCTGATTTGTAAAATTTTATACATTTTTTTCTAACTTTTTCTGTTTCCTTCCAAAACTTTGGACATATTAATGCAGTTAAGATCCCTTAATCTGATGGGAGTGTAGGAAGTATAAGTGCATGGGTCATGAGGTTTAATCCCCTGCTGCTTTAGACTCATAACACATTATTTCTCCTAAGCCATATAAACAGGAATATAAAAGTGGAATATTTCTGAGATGCCATGAAGCTTTCTCAAAACCTCACTCCTCGTTTATTGCAAATAACTTTCTAGCTTCCAGCCTCAGTTTACGTGATGCCAGTCAATATTTGACTTATTCTTATATGTAAATTTGCATAGGTACCAGAATCATAAAGAACACCTGTTGCTGATTTTTGCACATCCAAGAACAGTTTTTACTCAACTTTAATCCTTTAAGTCCATTATAGTGTTTGAAAGCATTGCTCTAAATTCAATGTTTCACTGCAGTGAAGCCAGAAAGGCTTCATAAAATAAATAAAGTGCCTTCCTATTGGATGTCGTGAGAGTGGGACAGTAAAATCAGATATCTCAGGGTTTAAATTAAGATTCAGATTTTGCAAGCTGCTGAAAGAGTGGGAAAACCTCAACATATCTGTGGCAAAGCCTGGTCAGACTGCCAAGGAGAGGGGAATTATGTGTGAGGGGCAGCAGCAGACTTGCTGGACCCTCTGTGGGGCATGGGACTCCCCATGGCAAGGCCTCTGGGGCAGGGCATGAAATATCCAAGAGGCAGGAGCAGCCCTTGGGCTGGATTTTTAACTTTGCATTCAGTCAAAAAGGGGAATTATAAACAGAAACCTTAATTGAGATGCTTCAAGTTAGAAATGGACTAGGCCTCAATGATAAAAACACTCCAATATTGCCTGTGTCTTTCAGGCTGCTCTCAGCTCGTGTTTGGGGCATCAGGATAAGCAAACAGAGCTATACATTGATCAAGGTATACACTGGGCTTTTAAAGGATTTAACCCCCCCATACTTATTAAAAATATTAATTCCATATGTTTCATGAAAAAGCTACTTTTGAATGTCTAAATTGATAAATTATTATCCTAATCCAAGAAACAGGATGTTACGTCCTTCAAAGGCAAAATGAAAATAATTTTTTAAAGATGTTGTATATTTGAGGGAAACAGTGTTTTTCTTCATGCTTTTGTTGTTGAGTAATAAGGTCAAGTTAAGTGTTTTTGAAACAGGCCATATGATTTTGGTACTTATCTGAGTAACAGAAGCTATAATCTGCAGGAATTATTAAATTGTCCAGTTCATCACCTGGCTAAGGCACAAACATCCTCTATAGCACAATTTTGTGTATTACTCAGATTATGTCTTAATTTTCAAATTGCTTCTCGTGAATGCAGTTCTGTATAACAAAATGTCCCCTTGTAGTCAGGATCCATTATTAATTATACTGTTATAAACTTGCTTACTGATTCCCTCATTATTTCCCTCAGTATTTTTTCATATCCTACAGAGACAGGCAGGCAAACCCAAGGCACTAATTAAGAGCAGGTGAAGAATATAAGCAGGAAACCAGGGATAAGCAGTGGCCAAGGGCTATTACTAAACAAAGCCTTTCTGAACAGAGAATTTCACAGCTTGATAGGATTGTGTTGAGAAGCAGTCTCAATTACAAAGGCACCAACTGAGAAATCCAGAAGGATTTCAACATAAAGCACAGCTCTTAATTTCAATTTCTGTTGTTTTCCAAATCCAATATCCATATTTAATGGAATATCCTGGGGTAATTTTTAGGATATTACATGAAAAATATTTATTTGTCCTGTGTGAAAAATGTGTAATTATTTTTATCCAACACATAGTTATTTAATGGTTTGATGCAACATATGTTTACTTATTAAATGGTTTGATACAATAATTCAACCTAAATTGCATGTCAGCCAGCTCATAATATATCCCAGTCTATGTTAAGGATATTAAAATATAGTTGATTGTAAATAATAGAACTTAACAGGTAGTATTTTATTTTATTTTACTTTATTTTATTTTATTTTATTTTATTTTATTTTATTCAGTTGGACACATACAGTTTGATTATTTAGGGCTTAACATTGTGCAGGGAACCCATTTGCAAACTAGAATGACCTGTACCTCTCCAGAGTGACTGCTTTAAAAAGTCACCCCAAACTCCACAGACAGGGCAGTGTTGCAAGGGGAGCACACAAAGACTTGGTTTTGTGGGGGAGATGCTGCTTTTCCTGAGCATGGGCTCTCATGAGCTCCCTGTTTCTCCTCAAGGTCTGTGCCAACACTCTGCCACCTAAGGGCTGACTTCTGCCTTGGTACAAGCAGAACTGGGAACAGTGCAGGGAATAGCACTGGAACTGGGAGATAAATGGGGATTTGGTTTATGCACTGCCAGGGGAAAACAAGGTGTTCTCTAAAAGTAACCTCATTCTACAATCCACAGCAAACTGAAACACACACACACACACAGAGTTTGCAATACCTTTTCTCTAACTGTCTGCTGTGGTTCTTTGGTACAGCTCTCTTACAGAGATGAAGGAAAGACAGATGGTCTTTCTGACTCTTCCACCCTCCTATCCACTGATCTCCTTTTCTCAAATGTCCCAGTTAGAAGCTCCTTGGTGCAATCAGAGGAAAGAGAGTGTGTGTATTCACATACAGTCTGTGCTGCGTTCACAGCTGCCTATGGGCCAGTGGGTACAAGTACAGAGCTAAGAGATTCCTGCTGACACTGCCCAGTGTGACCATGCAGGAGTTGTCAGAGAAGTGTTTCCTTTAAGCTGCTCCTGAAGTGCAGACTCCCTTATTCTTCCCCTCCACAGTAAACTGCTTGTATTCTGGGGATAACCATTCCTCTAACTATCCAGAACTTTTCCTAAGAGATCCACTTCTGCATTTGAGAGGACTCGGACTTGCCATGGAAACCTGCAGGTGCTGCTGCCAGAACTGATGGGAGCCAGTCCAGTGTCCCTGTTCATCTCTACCTTGGCTGTCCTGAATGTTCAGGCTCATCAGCTCCAAAGCAGCTCACTGCAGACATCAGGGTGATCTGCTTGTGGGGCTTCCCCTTTAGCTCTGGGGAAAGAGGGCATGACTGAGGGCAGGGACACTGAAATGCTTTACAGATGTGCTGTTGGTGGCCAAAGGGTCCAGACTGATGCAGCTCCTACAAGAACTCACACAAGGTGGGAGAGGATGAGAGTTCAGGTCTCCCAAAGGCTCAGAAGAGCCCTCTGATGTGACTTCTGTGATTCACAGAGACACACAGAGAAGCAGATGGACTCTCTGGTCCATGGGAGACACCAAAAAAGGCTCCATCCTCTGTCCCTGCTGGGTGTCACTTGCCAGGGCAGGGATTGCCCCATGAGATGCCATCTGCTCCCCCACATGTACTCTCCTCTCTCTCTGGTCCCATCAGCAACACACCATAGCCAGTCTCTTCCCTGTGCCCATTCCCATTACAGGTATAGAAATAGATACATGTCTTTTAGGGAAAAAAACATGATCTATGGTGTTGCCTCTGCAGGAGAGATTTCACAGCTTCCCTTTGTACTCACTGCATTATATTGTACTCCTGACAGACACCCGTACTTCTGACAGATAACTGGGTAATCAAGTTTTGAGCAAGCCATGATAAATCAAAAATAGCTGCTGGCCATGGAGATGGTGCCATACACAACATATGGGATCATCTGGTTCTGCTCTAGCTGTGTGCCATCCTCATGCCCCTATAAGCACATCTAGGTTACAGAAAGCTACATATTTCTCAGTGAAGCTAGAGGCTGTTTTTCTTTAACATGTGTGTTTAACAGCTGCTGAATTAAAAAGTGAAATATTAACTGAGCCACATCCTTCAGCATGGCCATGACTCACTGAATCAGTAAAAAAACCTGCATCATTGTACACAATTTTTAAATAACATAAAAACCAGAATTTTTGTGCAAAACTTTTAAATTTTTTATTCTCTGATTCCTCTTCAGTCCATCATGGTGTTATTGACTACTGTTATCTGTAATAGCATAAAGATGTAAACACTTATTTGTTCACAGCTTTATATATAACATCTCAGAGGAGGCTGTTAGGTTTGTGACATTAAAAAACTGAAACCAGAAAAGAACAAAAGAGCAAAACCAGAAGAAAACTATAGTAAATTACAGTATGAAATCTATTTACACACATTAATCTATACAACATCATAATCTGTACATTTTGTAAAAAATAATCACATTCATTTACATCATGTTTAATTTTTACCATACTTGACAGATATAACAAAGATGACAAAGGAGAAATTTGAAGTAATACTCATACTAATGTGCCAGGACAAAAAAAGCAGCAGGTAATCATAAACTTATTACAGTGCTTTGGGAAATAGAGAGGTTTTGGACACTTCAGTCACTTTTTTTTAGCTGACAATGGAAATATTCCTGACTTAGATTTAACTACAGCCTGCTATCATTGGGCAGAACCAGATTCAACACAGAGTGGTTAAACCATATCACAGAATGCTCCTTTTAAATGTTATCCTGATGTACATACACATTAGAACGTGCTTTAATTTTTATTTTTTTTTCATCAAAAGAATAGCACTGCATCCTAACTTCTGTATTTGGTCATGTCAGGGTGGTACTGACAGCCCACAACTTATAGAGGCACTCATGGTAACATGAAGGTACTTCTGTTGGTAAAGGTATTTTCTGTATCACTATGCACAGACAGTAATTGTTCAGACAATGACCCCTATACACATAGCAGCTTTGTCTGCAGGGTACTTGCCAGTTCTTTCTTTTTATCAGACATATTTAGGGCTTGATTTTTCCTTAAGGATGTCTGAAAAAAAAAAAATCTCTATGGACTGAATTTGGACTTTATCCCAAATCACTTTGCTGAACTAGGCAAATTCACAGTTAACAGAAGATGACTTTTTAGAAAAATAGAGGGCAGATGATACAGATGATTCATCTTAGTCTTTGCACATGGGCTGTGTGACACATGCACATGGCAATGCCTTATTTTCTCAATCTGCCCCAGACAGAGTCTCTGGTTTGCTGAGGGTCAATGCCTGTTGCTTTCCCCTTTGACATGTTTAAGGGCAAAAGGAAGCCTAGGGTGAATCAGGACACGAAGCAGATGCTACAGAGTGGGGTAGGATGGCTCCAACTTGACTGTAGAAGGCTTTTTGTAATGCTATTTGCCATCAATTATCTATTGCTGCTACAGTGCAGTCCCATCACAAGCTTAGATTGGGTATTCCTCAGCTGGCTACCTTCAGTACAACATAAAGAAAATTTTTGGTACTGTAAAGCACTTTCTTTTAGCATATGCTTCCCCCTCCCCCCAAAAAAGCCAAACACCTAATCCAAAACAACAAACATTTGTTGGAAGCTGAGGCCAGGCAAATCAAAATGGGGCATAAGGCTGTGAGCTTTGTCGTGGAAGGCAGGGACACCTGGCCAAATGAGCTGCAGGATCCTCCACTGCCTGACCTTTTGAATTACACTGCACATTTCTTGAAGGCTAAGTTTGACCAACCCAAGGTAATTGGCTTAAAAAGGAATATCTATGTAATATTACCCAGACAGCTTAATGATCTCTTCTGAAGGGACACATCTTACCTGATTCTATCTATGGAGAGAGAGATTTAAGTATTAGCCAGCTACCCCAGGCTCAATTTATAGTAAGTACAGAGAACAGGTAATTCACAGTAAGTACAGGTCCAGCTTACCTGCCTCAGATGCTCAGCTGAACATGGAAAGTCATCTTCAAATAGTGCCTATTTCTCTATGATGAATGTGGAAGGCACTTTGAAAGTGTCCTTAGCTCAGAGACAAACATGCAGCTTTTAGACACCAAAACCAGATGAATTTCACCTGAGTTTATCAAGCACCCAGCTGAAATCGACTCTGCAGAGGAAAATTTAAGTCAGTGTCCATATATATTTTTTAATTGTGGTTAGTAAGTGGAGAGCAAGCTGTCACTGTGTTCCTCAGACATCAGCAGCAGGTAATGCTGACAGAAATCACTCAGAATTAATGGTGCCTCCAGGGGAGGTAAAGCACAACAATTAACCATGGTACTGGGTGTGAACTGTACCATTCTTGTTCAGTAAGTACAAGCTGTGCTACTGGCTTTTCAGTGGGGATGGACAAAAAGAACAGGTTTCCTGCCTTGAGGACTTTACAACTCAGTTTGGACCCTGATGCAACCAAAGGGGGAAAGGCAGTAAAGGAATAAAGGGAGGTGCAGGGAAAGGTTACACTTGTCTTGCAGCCTCTACTTCTTCCCCTGATGCTGCTAGGACTGAGTGAGAACTAGGATTAGGCATGACACAGGGCCAAATAACACTGCATTGCGTTTTTCTTTAGTGTCACCACAGCACAGAGCAAGAGCATTTAATCCCATAGTCCTCAGCAAAATGCAAGAAGAGACAAAGCCATAAGAAACTGTCTTGTTCTGGGTGTTGTAAAGATGAAAAACCTTGACCAAGTTCTAGATTTGTCAGACTGTTCTGCACCTTTTACAGACACTTTTATATCATGTGTATCTGTCCATGAAAAGGCAGTTGAAAGCCAAACTGGTGATAATAGGGTTGATGCTGTAACTTTGCATAAAATTATTTGTAAATCAGAAATTTTCTGGGAGTAAAACAAGTGAGTGCAGTGCCCTCTGTGTCTTTACTGCCATGATAATGGTTGCACAAAGTATTATGAAGTTAAACAGTCTAACAAAACATTATTTAGATTATCTGCATTTATATCACTAATAGAGAGATTAGGTTCTCCAAAATACTGTACTTTTCACTGGTTTGAGAGAAAAATACATACAGAACCTCTCTTCTGTGTGCCATTCTTTGCATGGCCACACTGTCCTTTACAAATTTACTGATACCTCTATGCTCTCCCACTGCAAATTTCTCATGCGGAATTTCACCCTACATGAAAAGTAGAATCAAGCCCAAACACATCTGCACCCTGTTAAAGGAAACAATGCTGGTTTCTTGCAATATAAAATGTACTTTCTTATTAAGGCTTTTCTTTTTTATAACCCAGAAACAATTAAAATGCAGATTTTTTTCCATGCTCACCTAATTAGAACAAAGACAGTTTTCTCTAAGATACAATGTGTTATAAACACATATAATTGGTGATGCATCATGCAGAACAGACTGATGGAAATGATTGCCTGAAACATCTATTTCTGTGCTATCATTCTGTCTGTGTGTCAACTCGCTCACATAACCTCATTTGGGCAAAAAGATGAGCACACTTGAATGCCTGTCACGTGTGCCTTTCTACCCTAGAAATTAAGGGAAAAAAAGAACATCCTGCACATCACATCTCAAGGAACTGAGCAGTCCCACTGCCACTGCAGACAAAGAGTCCTAATGTGCACAGATGTGTTTAATTTAGGTGTAAAAGCAGCCCCAAATCTCCAGTGGGTCTTCATATATTTGCAGTTAAGAGCTTGTGATAAGTTTTTCCAGAGATCTAGGAAGCATACTAAACTTTAGCAGTGTTTCTTCAGTCTAAAGTCTTTGGGAATATATTTAGTTTAAATACATGTGTAGGGGCCTTAAGTATAAATAAAGTGTAAGAAATATCTTTAGACCCCATGGGAATGTCTTTGGGCAGCCTACTTCCATCCAGAATCTCATAGTTACTATGTCAAGCAGAAAACATTATGAATGATCTGGAGGTGATCAATAGCTTCTTTAAACTCAATTTTTTTAAGTGACAATTCTTTGAATGATTGTTGTTTAATTCAAATGATACCTACTGGTGTCATGTAGCATTCACCACATTTTGCAGTAGTGATGTGAATCACAGGGCCCTTTCTATCTTCGGTCTGACAAAACTTTTTGTGATTCCATGGCAATCCCATTAAAACAAATTGTGTTTGACTGATAAAATTAAATCAGACCAAGAATTGTAGTGAAACTTTGACAGCTGCTGACAGTATTTCCAGTAATGGTAATATTTTCAAGGATGCACAAACATGCCTGCCAAGAGATGCCCTTGCTGCTGTTCTTCCATTTATCTGACAAGAAAGAGTAGGGATCTTAGATTCTGCTGGCTCCATAAAATCTCTTACCTGAAATATGAGGGTAATGGTTTGCATGGAGGTACACATGCAAATATGTATTATTTCCTCTTGTAATGTAGGGTGGACATGGTTAAACATTGACATGGGAAGAGAAAATCACTGGGTTTATTTCTTCTAAAGAGTGGAAATGTTATGTATATTTTTATGACTGTCAGTTCTCTGCCTTTTTTTTTTTTTTAACATGGCTACATAAGAGGCTTGGCATTGTTGAAAATTCCTTCTTTATGCCTTTTATGGTAATTTTAAGGGATTCTGTCTAATTTTTTTTTTTTTTCTGAAGTCACAGTCAGGACTAAATTTTAAATCATTTCAGATAGATATAGAACTGAACAAACCTAAAAGAATTTACATTATTCATCAAATGTGAGTTGTAACTTCACTGCAATATTTCTTGTGTTTTCAGCCAAATATGTTGCTCCTAGAGACAGATTTCAATGATAATACTGTAAAAAATGGTATTTTCAATGTGTAATGTGCTGTCCAAGGCTGTTTATCCTATGCCAGGCTGTTTTGGCGATAAAACATACCTCTTCAGAAATTCCTTCATGAAAGATCAACACAAATTTCTGACTTTAAACAGAAGAGAACAACTGAGAACTACTATATTCAAATGTAATATAGTAGTTTTTTTCTGTATGGGCTGTAAAGGTGGCCCTACACTCTGCACCCAAACATTAAACTAGGCACTTTTGAAAGTAGCAACAGGATTGGAATCAAACTCTGTAGAAAGTAATCTCTGAAATTTATACCATTAGCCTAGAAGTACTACCCTTTTCCCCTCTGTGTAAATCATGTTCATGATTTCCTGGATTAGCACGCTGAACTCCCAGTGTGGTTAATTATGGTCTTAGATTTATTTTTTTTTAATTTTATTTTCCATAATTAGAAAAGAATTTCCTAATCCTTAAGGCAATGTTTCCTTAAGTATAAATAAAGTGTAAGAAATTTTCTTCCTTCCTGTCTTAACCCTTACATGTGCCAAAGAAGTCTGCATTGAGCTGGATACCCTGCATGGATCCTGTAGCCATTTTAGAAGGTAAAGGGACCATTATGGAAAATGAATTTTTGAATTGTTACGGCTAGTAAACTGCAAGAGAACATCAAATCAGAATTATGAACAAAAGAGAAAGCATCCATGTGGTAAGCTTCTCCATTATTAATAGCTTGGCCACACAAACCAATTCCCCAAATACCAACATGTAGAAAAGCAAAGCACTAAACTGTACATTTTATAAAATATCACATCAAGCTGCATGATGAATGATATATATCCCACAGTTTTTCATGTTTTGGGGAATTGAGCTCATTTATATCATGGTAGTCTCTGTCTGCATAAATGAGTGAGCTCTTGAATTTCGGTGGAGCTGGGAAACACTTTCTGATCCATTTCGAGAAATGGAGCTGTGGAGTCTGTAATCTCTGCCTGCTGTCTGCTTCCAGCACAAACTCCGCCACTTTCTTTTCAGCTCCCCCTGCACCTGTGTTAAAAAGAAAATGCACAGTATGAGCTGAAAATTTTCTTTTATGTGAGAAACTTTTCCACGTCTATTTGGCTCTCACATGGAGATCTCTAGGAACAGAATCATGGAATGTTTTGATTGGTATGAACTTTTAAAAACTATGTAGTTCTACCTCCTTCCCTGGGCAGGGACACCTTCCACCTGACCAGGTTGCTCAGAGCACCATCCAGCCTGGCCTTGGGATGGGGCTTCCACAGCTTCTCTGAGCAACCTGTTAGAGTGTCTCCACCACCCTGACAGAAAAGATTTTTTCCTTCCTAAATCTACCAGTGTCCTGATACTACAGGCCCTGCCAAGAAGTTTTTTTTGCCATCTTCCTTATGATCCCCCCTTTATGTACTCTAAGGTGCTATAAAGTCTCCCCAGATGCTTTTCCTTTTCAGGCTGAACAATCCCTACTCCCTCAGCCTGTCTTCATAGGAGAGATGTTCCAGCCTTCTGATAATTTTTGTGGTTTCCTCTGGACCTGCTCTAACAGGTCCATGTCTTTCTTGAACTGGTGACAATACACCTCTCCTGATCTGCTGGCCATGCTTCTTTTAATGCTAAATAGAGTTGGCTTTTTGGGCTACAACTGCACATTGCCAGCTCAAGGTCCATTCTTCATTCCCCAAGTCCTCCTCTGCTGGATGGCTCTGAGCCCCTTCATCCTTCAGTCAGCACTGCACAGACCCAGGTGCAGGACCTTGAACTTGGCCCTGTTGACCCCCTTGAGGTTCTTTCCCCTCTCTTCATGAGCCTGTCATGGTCCATCTGGATGGCATCCCTTCCCTCTAGAGTATCCAATCACTTTTTCAAAGGTCACATAACTGAGGAAAAGACTGCCTACACTGTCTGTGAAGAGATGCCCTAAGGTCACTTCCAAAAATCAATTTTGCATCACTTGTGCTGCAATATTAGGTTTTGGTATGGAGCTATTTGTCTCATGTACTTAAAGCATAGAATCAAATTATTAGCCCCAAGTCAGGCATCTCATGTGTATCAAAGACCAGAACATCACTCAGGAGAGCAGAATGTTAATTGTCTGTGCAGGAAGGTGTCTTCTTCAGACAGATTTCTTCTGTCAGACACTGCCTGGTGCCTGAAATCAAAACAAATTCCATGCACCTTTCTCAGTTGAGACTATGAAAACTGTGACATGCTGAGCGCTTCTGAAAATCTGCTGCTGTTCTGAGGTTTAGATACCGACAGAACATTACCCCTAAATACTTACTAAAGGATATTTCAAGTTCTGGATAAATTTTCAGGCTTGTTGCACCTCACTCACACATTTCTTCTAAGAGAGCTAGATTAGATCATGCTAAATAGCAGAAGACACTAACACCTCGGTTTGCAAGGAATTAGATTTTAAACAGCTCTTAAAGCTCTTCACCCAACTACACTGATTTCTCCTGTTGTATCAAAACTGCCACCAATATATTTCACTAATAGGAATGCAAACATCTTCTAAAACAGTTTAGTGTATCAGAGCAGAATTATAGGGGCATTTATACATTTGCTAAATCAAATATTTAACATTCTCTATAGGAAAGATGAGACTTACTTCACTGTTCAAAAAACAGTACAGGACCGCAACAATCAACCCCTGGAAAGAGACAATATTCTTTAGTTAGTAGGCAGCACTCACCTAGGTCAATAAAACTTCTTTTGAATAAAAACCTTAAAATTTACCTGAAAAGATCCCAGACACAACTCAAAGATTATTTTGTAATTGTTGGAACTGCGGTCAGGAAAGAGAGCAAACACAGTGTAGTGAACTCCAAATAATGGAATAAGCAACAATGTGGATTTTGCAAGTCTCCTGGGTAAAGGAAAGAGAAAAGGCTGAAAGTTAATGATGAGCTCTTGTTTTAGTGAGATGAATGTGTAACTGCATGGTTATTCTGTATATTGCACACGCACAGTATGCAAGTAGTACCTAGGAAATGTAATCCAGATCATCTCAACTGTGAGATTTTCATGAGCTCCAAATACTAAAACTTCATAGCTTTACTGATGGTATTAAGCATATACCATTAAATAATTTTCAATGTTGTCAATTACAGAACACAATTTAGCAGAAGATACTACTGAAGTTAAGGAAGAACTTTAAATTTCTAAGCAGAACTGCTCTGACAAACAGCTTGTGAAACTACTGGAATGATAAATTGCTACTTTTACCTCATCTGTCATTTCTTTCACTCTAATAACATCAGTTTTATATATTATACAGGGCCAGTCATGCACACTTTTGGATGTCTGGTATCAGATAAAATTTGAGAAGTTATAATGTTGAGTTCCATAATTCATCAACGTCTTAATGAATATAACTTGATTCAACAATGAAAGGATGCTGTTGTGAATTCACGCATTTTAACAGAAAAGTTAAAGTATTTCAACTAATTTTATTTTTTCAGTGCCATTCTTCATGGCTTTGCTTTGTTCATAATGTCCCAGGGCTGCATCTGTTTATGTGGAAATAATAATTTCTGACAGCAAAGCTTCTCAAGAATAGTAAACCCCTCACATGTAAAGATGGTGCCAGAAGCAGGAAAAATAGAGATTCCTTAGCAGAAGAAATTAATTTACAACTGGAGGAGATGACACTGGCAGCAAATTTCCTGGTTTCCCAAGTGAAATGGAAAACTGATTTTATTTGAACTTGGCCTTATTCATTAAAAAGGTAAAATGAACAACAAAAATAATGGAACCAGCTACAAGCAGGTTCAGAGGAAGGGAAGAAAAATGGTGACTTGCATGAGTAATATTAATTTTAGATTCATATTTCACTTTCACTCTCCATGCTTGGCTTAGTAATTTTTGTCTGGTTGATGCTGCTTTCTCTATACTGCACTTACATTTTAGTAAAATAAAGGGACAAAAAAACCAGGCTTATTCTTCTCTGCATTTTAGAAAATTTGCAATTTTATAAAGGAGCCTTCCAGAGCTTTTAATTTGCTCTGTAGATGCAGTTTCTTGAGGAGGTTAATCTACTTTCCCATGAGTATTGGCTAAAGACCAGAAATGCAACCTTAATCAGACAATCAAATGCTAAAAGCAAAGATTTTACAGGGCTGAATAATGAAGTACAAGGTTGCTATTAATGTGAATATTTCATGTTATAAAGTGCCACGGTAATCTGTGCAAAAAGGTGGGACTGAAAGTAAGTGATGCCCAGTTTTCCAAAAGTAAATAAATACCACATGGAAGCAAAGAAAACTTTATGTCACTAGAAGTAAACTTGAGGAGATTTCCTGCCTATGGGTTGGCCATTGTGCTACATAATAATGGGGCAGCTGCACAGTTTAATCTAGATTCAATAAGATTTCCCACATGTTTAGATAATTTAATCAGCAAACGCAAAACAAGATGCTTGTAGTTCTGTAAAACTTGTGCTTGTCAGTCCAGTTGTGTTGACTTTTCTCTGGCAATCAAGATTTTTCACTTTTTGTGTCAAACATTTCACACTGTCTGCAAAACACAAAGTCCTGCTTCTTTTGTCGTTAACAATATTCTTTGTTTCTGCATGTGGTGTTTTGTCAGCTTTTAGACCAGGAATTTAGTATTTTTTAAATGAAAGAAAGTGTTATCCAGGAGCACGTTTTCAAAGGCCACTCACATGACTTTGGATTTTACATGTTCATGTTAGGTTTTGTCACTGAAGTATCATATTGACACTTTAAACTGTCAGAGTCAGTGTCTGGGCTTTAAAATAAGCTACCTACTACAACAGACTGTTGATTGCAGATTATTACATGTCCAGAAGCTCTTATAAAAAACACCAATAACAGATATAGCACTAAAGAATAAAACCAATTTTAGCAATGCATTTGAATTATGATCCAACATCCCTTGATTTTAAAGTGTGGAAACAAAGAGACATTTTAGGATTTGATGTTCAAACCAAAACACAAAAGAAGAGTCTGAACAGAAATGAAGTTGAAATAAGCCAGAAACAACCCTTTTCCTCTAGAGGTATTCAAAATCAATATAAAAATTATACCTAATTTTTAAATTTTTGGTAAAAATGTAACTTCTTTACAGCTCTAAAAATATATTTAAGTTTGTTAGAAATTTTAAAAATGGTTTTAAGGAGGTTGAAGGAAAATATTTTGATTTTGAAACTTTTCTTAAGTCCAAATGAGACATTTATATATCAAAGATATTACTGTCCATATATTTGTATCAACACATTTATTCATGGATTAAACTCAAATTCAAGAATAGCTTCTTGGTCTTTCTGAAATTAAGTATTTTTAATTTAATTTAATGTTTGATAAAAATATATTTATCTCAGTTTCAGCATAGTTGTATTTATTAAACTATATCTAAAATTACTTTTAAGTTAAATGTAATTATAGTAACACAGCAGTTATGGTTTTCAGTGGATGAAATCTTAAAGAGATTATTTTGGTTCTGTCTATAATATCTAAAAATATGACTCACTTATACTGTGACTGGTCATTTCCTCCCACATCTGGAGATCTTAACTTCTGCAGCAAGATTCTTATAATGCTAATGAAAAGTATAAAATTCACCTGCAAAGAAAACAAACATAATGGTGATTTCTGAATTCTCTGCTTAATATGCAGCACAAAGAAATTCTTATCAAGTCAGACAGGATTGAAGTCAGCATGGGAATTGAGCACTTCCCTTCAGAACCCCTCAGCTCTGTGGTGCCAAACTTACTGTGTTCTGCAGCACCAGTTTTGCCATGTCCAGCAAGAGCTGCATGCCCACCAGTGCTGCTCTGGCTGGCAAAGTCTTTGAAAGCCCCGGTTTTCAGAAATGTCCTCCAGCTGAGGACAGTTTTCCCAGCAGGATGGGACACTGGATGTGGTTTTCTGCAATCAAGCGCTGTCCTAAATTGTCACATGGATTCACAGCTGGAAGCCCAGAGGCAGCTTTGACCCTACCTTGCTCCTCACCTCAGCTTTCAGTATTTTCTGTTTGAGTTAGGGTTAGACAAGATTGTTGCACAGCTGATCTGTCTACTCCAATCAAGCACAAAAAGAGCCTCTCGCAAGTATCTGAGTGTCTTGGCTGTTGATGCTGACATTTTGAATGAAGAAATCACAGAATGGTTGAAAGGGACCACCAGAGTTCATCTAGTTCATCTGAATCCCTGCAGCCTAATTCTCATGACAGCCCTCTAAGACAGAACAGTAGCATTATTTTATTTTGTATTTTATTTCATATTTTACTTTATAGGAAGGCACTTGCATAAAAAATCATTATGATCAGAACCTAATCAGTCTAGAAAATTGAAGTACAAAACTCAGTATATCATAAATTTCACTCCCATTATTTCTTCAGCCTTGACTTTCAGCTTCCTCTGGTCACCATCCCTTCTGGTGTTGGATTCTTTGGTGTGGTCTAAAAATCTGCACACTAAATGCAGCACATCCATCCTGAAATAAGGGAACAGTTGGAATTGACACCTCTAGGGCAACAATGTGTGCTAAAAACTGTATCTCCAGAGATATAAACATCTGCATCTAATGCACACATCATAGAATAAAAATTAATCTAGAGAAAAAATGATCTCTGTGAGAACGAGAATTCTGTTGTTTTAAACTAGCCCCATCCCAAAGCATAAAATCAGGGGGTGGGGTACCTAACCATGCACTGCCTGTCTCACTGCTGTAAATCTCTGTCTTCATGGTGGAAGATGATCTTGAAGGTCTCTTCCAGCCTAGTGATTCTGTGATCCTATGAACAGTCACATCCAACTGAGTAACTCTGAAGTGTGTACGGCATGAAGTGTGAACACCTGCCAAATGACTTCTCTCAAGCCAAAATTCTCAGAAGGAAGTGCCAGGGAGGTTTCTGACACACTGAATTAACTGAAGCCATTCCCACTGTGCAAAATGGTGTCAGAACTTGCTCTCACGATACTGTTAGATAGATCAAACTTTGCTGCCTGACCAGTACTCCATTGGTTTAAACCACAACCCTCTTCCCAGTCTTTACTAAGATCCAGCTGCAGTTCAGTCTGCCAATGTGTCCTGGGATAACTTCCACTTCCAGGTCTAGGACTGCTTTGGAGAAGCCTTCTGGCACATGAAGTCTCAGAGAGCTGTTCAAACTGACCATCCAGAGAACAGACCTTCCTGTAAACACCAGGTGGTTTGTTTTGCTTTTATCTTCCAGCGTATTTTCTTCACTCTGGATTGTTCCCCATTCTCCAGCTCCTTCGAGGTCCAAATATTCCCTTCATGCTGTAGTGCTGTAGTTCTGTGTTGCATGCTCATTTCTTTATAACATAAAACATCTTTGAGGCCTTACCTTATATCATTTCACATTTATGGCCTACTCTTCTTTATCTTCAAACTGCAGAATTCACTCTGATGGTGATAACAGGAATTTCTCCCAAAATGATTTCCAGCAAGGTGCAGATTGAAAGGCAAGCCCAAGCATAATGCAAATTCCTGAAATCTTGTGTAATCTAATAATGCCCTAGATCTTCTGCCTACAATTTTAAAAATGAAGCAACTATATCTAAAATACATTAATTTGCTCTCTAACTATTTTCACAAATGGACATATAACCATAGTATATTATGCCCAAAGTTAATTACACAGTCATTACAGTGAAGGGGAACATGCTTACACTACTCCAGTAATTCTAATGAGTTCCAAACAGGAAAAGCCCTGTGAAATATTCTCAAATGGTATTATTTTGCAAATACTTCATGTTCAATATATATTTCAGTAGGCTAGCAATTAAAGAAAGATATACACAGCCAAACTTTTTTATGACTAATATCAGATTCTCAATTGCAGGACTATCTATTTACACACAAAATCAAATCTGCAATTCATTGAAAAGTATAATTAGATTTTTCCTTCCTCCAGGCTCATAAACAGGAGAGATGTTAAAGAAAGAACAACACACAAATAAAAGCAACTGCTCATTTAATAGGAGGCAGATAAATTTTGAAGGCAACAAATTTTAATGGCCTTGGCATCTGTTTAACATTTCTCCTGCAGCACAATTTCTTTTCATTAAAACAGAATTCTTGCCTATCCGTAACTAGCAGTAAAGAATAACGGCTACATGCACTGCACAAGGCTGAACAGATCTATAACTCATGCTCCAAATTTTACTTACTATAATAGAAATTAAAATTGGTATTCGTATAACCCACCAGGGACCACCATGCTCATTTGTATCCCAGCAACTATAAAAAAAAAGAGGGAAAATCATATTGACATTAATGTAATCTGGCAAACAAGACCTATGAAGAGAAGTATTTCTTATAAACAAGTCAAAGCTCACTAAAATAATACCTGCTCTAGCCTAGAATTTGGCATTCAATCATTTCCTGCTATTAATTTTGTTTCCTTTGTTTTAATATAAATACTTGATTTTCCCACCAGGAGCACTGGTGTCCAGGTATGGAGTCCTCAGCATAAGAAAGATGTGAACCTGTTAGAGCAAGTCCAGAGGGGACCCCAAAGGTGATCAGAGGGCTGGAGTACCTCCCCTACAAAGACAGGCTGAGAGAGTTGGGGTTGTTCAGCCTGGAGAATGCCAGGCTCCATGGAGAAATCATTGTGACCTTTCAGCGCTTAAAGGGAGCCTTTAAAAAGAGAGAAAATGACATTTTGCCAAGGCATGAAGTGCAGGGTAGGGGAGAATGGTTTAAAAATGAAAGAGGAGAGATTTAGATGTTAGGAAGAAATTCTTTATTCATAAAGTTGCATAATCATTTAGGTTGAAAAAGACCTCTGAGATCATTGAGTCCAACCTTTGACCAAGCCCCACTAGACCATGGCACTGAGTACCACATTCAGTCATTTCTTGAACACCTCCAGGAAAGCTGACTCCACCACCTCCATGGGCAGCTCATTCCAAAGCTTTACAACCCTTTCAGTGAAGAAATTCTTCCCAATGTTCAAACTGGACCTCCCCTGGCACAGCTTGAGGCCATTTCCTCTTGTCCTGTTGCTGCTTGCCTGGGAGAAGAGACCAACCCCCACCCAGATACAACCTCATTTCAGGCAGTTGTAGGGAGTGATAAGGCCTCCCCTGAGCCTCCTTTTCTTCAGACTAATTATCCCCAGCTACCTCAGCTGCTCCTCACCAGACTTGTGCTCCAGACCCTTCCCCAGCTCTGTTGCCCTTCTCTGGACACACCCCAGCAGCTCAATGCCTTTCCTGCAGTGAGTGGCCCAGAACTGGACACAGGTCTCAGGGTGTGGCCTCACCAGGGCATTACTCTGAGGGCAAGGAGGCGCTGGCACAGGCTGCCCAGAGGAGCTGTGGGTGCCCCATCCCTGAAGTGTCCAAGGCCAGACTGGATGGGGCTCTGAGTAACCTGAGTGTGGCCTCACTGCCTGTGGCAAGGGGGCTTGGAACCAACTGGTCTTCAAGGTTCCTCCCAACCCAATCCATTCTATGATTCTACGAAATCAGCTAAAGCATCAAGCACACTGGGCTGTCCCATTAGACATCATGGAGGATGTTGACCTTTGTGGCAACCAAGCTTAGTTTCACTTTGTGAACACTTCTCCAGTGTGCACTTAATGCTGACCTCTGGGTAGCAGGAAGATCTAAAGCAACTGACAGGTACAATTGAAATTACATAATTTTTTGTGGGATTTTTAGGTTATAGATGCCTGGAACTTGTTTGTGAAAATGTGAGAATGAACCTAAAGCTCTCTCTGAAAAACTGAATATTTAATTTTCACCCTGTGCTCAGCACTTTTGATCCAAACACTCTAAATGCTCTGAAAGGTTAGTCAGATTAAAGATTAATTACCCTTCAGACTTCCTCTGTAATCATAATGACAACGGAAAGAGGAGTTTGCCTTTGGTTTATATGTTAGAGGTCTTGCAAAGAAAGCCTTGAAATTATGTAGGACACGGTTTTTCAGTTTAATTACAGAATAAATTGAAAAATAATAGTTGGACAAAACAGGACTCTGCAAGCTGTTTGTCCACTAGTTAGGAATGTTCTCCCATTCCTTGGGAGCAGCAGGATCAAGTCTGGTCTTCCTACAAAATTCTTGTCTCACTTCTCCTTTGCATGCCAGGAGCCAGGCTTAGCTCTAGTTAGCTTTAGCTTTACCTGGCTATGTGCATCTGACATACTCTTAAACTTTTGGGAATGCAATTTATATGTACCCAAAGTTATCTACACTTCAACACTTCAATCTTCTGAGTTGCTAG
The DNA here is from genome assembly GCA_027886175.1 of Phylloscopus collybita. Taxonomy (NCBI): domain Eukaryota; kingdom Metazoa; phylum Chordata; class Aves; order Passeriformes; family Phylloscopidae; genus Phylloscopus; species Phylloscopus collybita. Next base: position 8,475,043 of record JAJNNQ010000002.1, read on the forward strand.
TTATCAAATTAGAATGTTCAGCACCCTCCTGCACATGTTGCAGCACTGAACCCAAGGACCCCACTGCTGTTTTAAACATTACTTTGACTTCCCAAGCAGACAGGCTTGGGAAGTCTCTAGATGTGGCTCTAGATGTGGGTGCCAAGGAGCAACAGTAGTCATAACCTTTCTCTGCTCTCTCCTGCTCTCTGAGCTTTTCAAATAAACACCAAGCATAAACCACAGCTAAGGAGCTCCCAAACACCTGTCCTTTTGTTGCCATCTCTGAAATTTCAGTTCTGTGCTCATCCCTTCCAGAGCAGCAAACCACCTTTGTGTGAGCAACACCATATGCAAGGCAAGGATTGTACAGGCATGGGGAAGGCTTTAATCTTCTCTCCCACACACACTCACCCAGTGTCCTCTAGAATGATCCGTGTCACTGTCCATGTAATAATGAATATGGTAGGAATTCCTGAAAAATGCCAAAGGGGGTTAGAGCTTGTTCACAAAAATGCAAGTCCACGAAAAGGAAAGGAAAGGAAAGGAAAGGAAAGGAAAGGAAAGGAAAGGAAAGGAAAGGAAAGGAAAGGAAAGGAAAGGAAAGGAAAGGAAAGGAAAGGAAAGGAAAGGAAAGGAAAGGAAAGGAAAGGAAAGGAAAGGAAAGGAAAGGAAAGGAAAGGAAAGGAAAGGAAAGGAAAGGAAAGGAAAGGAAAGGAAAGGAAAGGAAAGGGAAAGAAAAAAAGATAAAGAAAGTTCAGGAGTTATTCCCCAAACACACAGCATATAGTAAAGAGTTCAGTGAATGGAAGGAGAGGCCCATCTGATGAACTACATGATCACGTGTATACATCAGCAATGTATTACAAGCAAAGACTGCAGGGAAGTTTATTTCTCATAAAAATACAACCATAATTACTAATACACAAAAAAATGCCTTTCTTAGGTTTCTTGCAAGGTGTCACAGTGAGTTACAGGGAAATAGATACAAGTTATGCATTCCCAATGCACCTCCAAGGACTGCAATATAAAATAGAAGTATAAATCATTTCATAAGGAACCTTGTCCACACACTGGTTTATTCCCATTTCCCAGCAACACCCAAATGCTTTATGAGCACCTATTACTGGAAGTATTAAAGTGTTCCATATAAATATCATCTCACTTTCAGTAAATGAAAGGAATATATTTATTTAAAACCAGATGGACAGTATTATTGGGCTTTTCAAAAAGGAAAATTGCATAGTATAGCTCATGGCTGTGCAGCTAAACTTTAATTTTCCTCACAAATTAGGACACCTGAATCATGTGTTTTGCAGTGGCAATCCTTGCACCAGAGCAATCCCTGGGTGTGGTGCAGATGGCACAGGTGAAAGCTGTGCCAGGGGTGAAGCCAGCAGTGATGTTCCAGCAGTTTTGTGCCTTTCCTGTGCTACAGCAGCTGAAACCTGTGCTGGAGCTGAGCTGAGGAACCTGTGACTCTGAGGGGTCACCACCAGAGACAGCTCGAATACCTTGGCATGAAATACTGAACCTGACCAACACACACACACAGGAAAAGGAACATTACTGGAAGATGTGTAAGTTCTTACCCCATCCTATCAGCAGGTAGATTGTGAAGTGTCTGTTGGGGGAGAATATTAGCACAAGGAGGATGTGGAGGTAAAGTCCTTCTACTAAGAGCCAGTAAAAGTTTGCCATAACACCATACTGAAAAAACACCAGAATTGCCTTGCAGCCCACCTGAAACATGAGAAGAAGGATGAAGTTTGTGGCAGGAAAGATGCTACATTATTTTTATTAGTACAGCCAGAAATCTTAGCTGTCTTTTTAATATCAATAAACCACTCTTCACTCAAGCAAATTGTGACATTGTAAATGTTACTGTGTATATGAAAAGAAAGTGAATTGTTACAGTTATTTAGATGGCTCTCATTGTAAATTCACTCAGAAATTTTGAAAACTTCATAAGATAAATATAGAAAAAATATGGTAGTTATCAATATATGTACCCTTTGCAACAGTTTGTTAATGAATGGCTATAAAATTAAATTATCATCTACTAGCAGTCTAATAAATGTATTAAAACCTGACATGGTTTCCTGACACAGTAAAAATTAACAAAGAAACAATGATTTTTTTCAAAGCTAAATGTGAAACTGAGTGAAAAATATAACTTTATGCAATGAGTAAGTAGACTTAGAAGTAAGAGTTGGCTGGACTTATAGAAATAATGTTTTCCCTTTAGAAAATATTTTAGAGTTTCTTAGTTAACAAAACACATAGACGTATCAAAAATGATACTTATAGTCTGTGTGTTGCTCTTCAGAATTAATTTTCAGATGTTTGTACTGCTGCTGTTCCATGGTGCTGGCTGCTGCTACTTTGGTACTTCCCAGCAGGAATCTGGGATGTGAGAATTGAATATGAAAATGTTCATATGGACTGAGAATGTGCTGAGAAATGTGATAATATGGTGAATGTAACAGACTGGACCAAATAAAATCTCTAGTTTCTGCCAGCTTCACTCACTTCTCCATTTTAAATACCCTTCATACCTGCATTTTTCTGTTAAAATTCCAAGTACACCAGACACCTAAGCAGGCAACTTACTCACTTTCAGTGATTGATTCCTCTCTCTAAACATGGATGCACAGTAAGAAGTGAGATGCAGTCACCAGCTGCTAAGCCAGAAGGTCACAGACCTCCCCAGGGATACTTCTTTATATCCATCAGCCCCCTATGATGTCTCAGATACCTCAGTGTATCCCAAGTAATATTCCTGCCTGTGTAGATGCATATACAGAAAACTAAGGAGGAGTCCAAAGGCTTGAATTAATTTCACCTGATTTTAGCTTTCTGCAACCAAAATTCAAAAGCTAGCTAACCTTGGTAAGGCTGATCTTACCTCTGGACTTTGGGATATCCACTGCAGATCAGCAATGGCCCAGAAAATGTAAGATGGATAAAATTAAGCATTTCAAAATGTTTGAAAAGTCGAAATTTTCAAACAAGTTGAAATTTGTTTTTATGCTTAGGACTCTAAGAATCAGATCAGCAGTGAAAATTTTGTAATCCTTTACAAATTCCAATATTCCCTTGTATTATATTTTACATATTAGAATCCTGCATCAAAGTATTTTCCCTTCCTCTTGCAGGTAATCCTGTATCAGCTGTTTTTGCAGCTGCTGAACAGTGAAGGTATCTATCAGTAAAATTAGCCAAAATTAATTCTCCATGTACTCCAGAGCCAGGACCTACTTCCAGAGCCTTATGAACTGAGTGTTTTAGACCTCTGCAAGTGCAGCAGAACTGTGGAACATCACACACACCTGACAAAGTATATGCATGTACACCATGTGCTGTTAGGTGTGAAAGGCAACACTCAGCCAGTGCAAGACAGGACAACCTTGTCAGGCTGGTGCCAGATCATCCCACATACAATGCAACAGAATTTAGCCAGCACTTCACAAAATCTGACATATTTAAATAGGAAAGTATAAGTCTTTGTAGCCAAGAAAAACTGGAGAATAAATGAAATTGCAGAAACTAAGTAGTATTTTGAGAGTCCACTGAAGAGTCTTTCAAGGACCTAAGAATTTCTGATTATCCCTGGCAATCTGACTACTATCTACTTTGCCTAATTGGAGTCTACTAACTCAGTTCCTGTTTTTTTGCCATTAGAAATATCCCAGATTATTAATTCCTATATACAGTTTGGTAGTCACTGCTAAGAACTTCATTATTTGGGACAATATAGCCATTTTTTTTTCACAAGCTTAAACTATATTTAATTAAAATTAGAAGGGATTTTCGACTGAATGGGGAATATCATATAGAGGTCAGTCTTTTAACAGTAAGACTTGAGATGTTTTTCAAACCCTGTGCATGAAAATGCAGTAAACATATTAGCTTGCCAAGAATGCAGATGATAACACTTCTGTCATAGCCCAGAAGTACAGAGGAGTTAAAGAAGACAATGCCTGCAAATATTTAATTTCCTGAGTTATTTCCCTCCCTCCACTGATACCTGTCCAATTCCTGGACCCCTGATAAGGCTGCTGGAACACTTCCAGAGCAGCTGCCTTTAATCACTCCCAGCTGATGGCACTCCTGTTTGTCTTCAACTCTCCCAGCTGATTAATGCAGTGCCCATATTTATTCTGAGCTGTATCTGGTTATGATTTGTCTTGGCTGATGACAAGTTGTCCTTCATGGACATGCAAACAATATTAAGGTCTCCTGCTTGTGCTGCAACCTTCTTTAACTGCATATGTCTAACACACCATTCTCCTAGTCATCATATTCTCTTCAGAATTGAAATCTTGGTGCTCCTAAATATTTAAAAGGATCGGGGAGGAAAATTCAGTGACAAAATAGTGTTACACCAGGTAGTAAATGAGGTCTATTACCCATGAGGTTTGATCCTCTGGACAGTGAGCTGTGTTGGAGCTGGAATAGAGAATATCATCCTTGACTAAAACAGAGATTGCTCTTAGAATGAAAGAGAGGAACAGGTTCAGATGGATGTAGTTCCGAGTACAATGAAGTTTTCTAAAAAGAGATTTAAAAACAGGCATTTTAGATTATGATGCAGAAACTGTTGAACAGACTTCTATTACTCTGTGGACAGTCCTTAGCAACATGAACCTTGAGTAAGTGCATATTCTTTTCTTTTCTGTCATTTTGTCAGTACTGTCTTGTTCTTTTCTTTCATCTCTCACTTCTGTTCAGTATCTCAGACTAAAAGATCCCAGTGGTGTTATCTCACATTTTAACATAAGCTGACAATAAACATAGATTATTGTATCTTTTGTGTGTGCACTCATTCCAGTGTTTTTCTTGCAAATGCAATTTTGATTATCCTGGATATATTTCCGATGTGCTCTCAAAAATTATTATTTTCTGGTTTCATTCTTTTATTTATTTCCTGTATTTTGCTACATAGTGACTTTTGATCCTATGATGTTGGTATATGCAGGAGCAATTAACAATGCATTCATAACATTTGGTCACTTATCCTTTCCATCCAATGAATGAAAAACTTGTCTTCTTTAGTCTGGCAGCCATGTGAAAGCCTTACAAACAAATGACAGAAAAATATTCCAAGTGAATGAGTATTCAGGGGAAGCAAGCTATAAGTTGAGGGCTTTTCCCTTAAAATACTGTCCCTTAAAGATTTTCCTATTTAAAAGATTATTTTATAGAGAATTCCTAGAAACCAAACTGCTAAGAGGATTTTGTGGTCACAACCAGCACCTTGAGCTGCACCTGGAAATAGACCAGAAGCCAAGGCATTTTAGCAAGCATGAGCAGTGAAAAAATGAAGATGCAATAGCTGTAATGGCAGTGTGCAATGGCAACTTCCAAGTATTCCTCCAGCTGTGATTTTTACCAAACATATATGATGCATTCTGAAACTACTGAAGCTAGGATACTTACAGTGAATGTAAGGAAATAAAGAAGAGATCTGCCTTGCTAGCCCTGAACTTAGCAAAAGACATAATACCAGTGAAATACCCCTATTATGTTGGACTGCATCACATGTTCTTGTGGAATTCAGAGATATATGCAACCTGCAAATAGGAGGAAACTATTTTTCTTGAATAACTCATGTAGATGATTAATTATTCATCTCATTCAGTAGCTCAAAGAATAAATGCTAGATATATACAAGGCTGTCAAACCAATATTTGGGAGTTAGTGGGCAAGAAATTTCGTAATTCAACTCACTATGCTGGGAGGCCCCAACACTCCCTGCAAATAACATAGAAAGATTCTTCTTGAGGGAGGGCTTAGAAGAACATGTTGCCTCCTGAAAGAAAGTCTGTCTTCTCCCTGACTCAACTGGAGGACTGGAAAAAAATATCTCTAGCTGGATATTTAAATTGAAGGTTTAAATTCTTGATCTGTTACACCTGACTTGTGGTGGTGGGTGACATTCAGATATCTGTAATTCTCTGTAGTAAAAACAGTTTTAGCAGATTTGAAGCTGCAGTAATCTGCATTGGGATCTGCCTGGAGCATTTGCTGGTAGAAGGAGTATAACCACGGCTGGCCCAATTAATTTTTCTAAGAGGTATTCCAAACATAATTATGGGTTATGTATCTGTTCTGACTGGTCTCTGAATATTTAGATATTGAGAAAATTTGATGGCAGACTGAAAGGCTTACAGAATTTGCCACAGAAATATTTCATGGGAGGAATGAGACTCTGACAAACAACATGCTGTTATCTACATCTTATTTGTACTTCCTTTCTACAAAAACTGTGAGATGCAGTTTATTGGCTGTCTTGGTCCTAAGTGGAGCAGAAAAGCTGTGTGAAGTTCATAATGGAGAATATAAAGTCTGTTCTGTTAGACAGGTGGAAGTGATATATAAAGGCATGAAGGTGGAGGGACTGAGGAAAACTGCGATACTGATAAGAACATTTAAAAAGTTATTTTACTAATTGAAGATTGCCTTCAGTCTAAGAAAAGTCACAGAAATCAGGCAAAAGCAGCAGGCAGTACTGCCTTTCCTAACACTGCCCAACAAAAACATTGCATACCCAGCACAATTATCCCTACTGTGCTTGGAACTGGTGAGGTTTGTACCTCGAGCACCGTGTTCAGTTCTGGGCCCCTCATTTCAACAAGGACATTGTGATGCTGGAGGGTGTCCAGACAAGGGCAGTGAAGCTGGTGAAAGGTCTAGAAAACATGCTTTGTGCAGAGCAGCTGAGGGAACTGGGGCTGGTTTATCTGGAGGAGGCTCAGGGGAGAACTCATGGCTCTCTACAACCACCTGGAAGGAGGGTGTAGCAAGATGGGGTCTGGTCCCTTCTGCCATGATTCAAGCAAAAGGATGAGAGGAAATGGCCTTCAGTTGCATCAGGGGAGGTTCAGATTAGATACTAGACCAAAACATTTTGCTGGAAGAGTGGTCAGGCATTGGAATGAGTTGCCCAGGGAGGTAGTGGAGTCAACTGTCTTTGGAAGAGTTCAAAAGGTGTTTGGATACAGCACTTGGTAATATGGTTTAGAGGTGATTATGCAGTGCTGGGTTGATGGCGGGAGTAGAAGATCTTGAAGGTCTCTTTCAACCTTGGTGAGTCAGTGATTTGGTGGTTTTGTGATTTACAGCCCCAGTTGGATGAATTAGTGATTGCCTTTGATTACAGTACCCCTGGAAACCCCTCAGAAGCTTCTGCAAAATATGGCTGCACTCTTGTCCAGTGGTGAGATCAGCATCCAACTAATTCTCAAGAGCAATTCAAGGTGTTGATTTTAATAACCAAATAGAAAATGCTTTATGTAATCATTCCTAAATTACTGTTCTTTCTTACGTGGGCTTTAATGCCTGTAAATTTGTAAAATGTTTTGAAAATCGTTAATATGATCAGTGCTGGCAAAAATCTAGTCAGCATTACATTACTGTTGGCTGTTTAACTGCAAAAAGTGTAAATTCAATGTATTTTCTAAATAGCTGAGCAATCAGACAACAGTTAAAGATATCTTCTCATTGTTAATATTTACTCATGAAAAACACATACCTGAAAAGGCAAAGAATTATGCTTCCTGTTGTAAGAGCAATCAGAGATACGCTGTGTCCAAGGGTATAAATTGCTTTCACCCTCACATAGAAGTTGACCTGCACAGAGAAATATGTATGCAGAAACTACTTACTGATATATCAAATTGTCTGTGAAATGATGTAATTGTCCATTAAAAAGCTCTGAAAGCTATAGCATGATTTTCATTCTTTGCTCTGCAGTACATGATGAGAACGTTATATCTCTATTCCAACACATTTTGCAAGGCAACCTTTCAAGACAATTGACTTCAGTAGAAAATTCAGCCTCAGGAGCTCAAAAGTTAGACACACAATCTGGTACAATTCCAGTTGATTATACCATGTCAATGAGGTCAAATAAAATATCAGATTCATCAATTTCCATGAACACAATCAAACTGGTAAGAGCAAGTCAGTTTGAAAGAACGGATTATCTCTAAAAGAGATAATTTCCCTCAGTCCTTCTGCTCTAGAGTACTTTATAATGCAGTTATACATGAATTTAATTTTAAAGACATATTTAAGTTTCATTCATTTCCTATTTTAAATGTTCAAATACTTTATAAATGGTGACCCAAACAACCCTTTATTTAGTTAAGTTACTTGTTAAAACTTGTAAAATTTATTTTTCAACTGAGGAAAAGCAGGCTGAAATGCAGTCTGGTAATTAACTGCATATATCTGTAAACTTACCAGCTACCCAGTACATTAAGTCCTATTCTGAATAACAACATCAAGGAAAATAGGACTAAATATTTTCAGAATTAAACTACTTCTCCATTTATGCTTACAACAGTCATTAGACTGACATTAGTTTCCCCTCAAGCTAGATAAAATATTAAAACAGTTATTTTTTTATTACATTATGAAATTAAAGATTTTAAATGCAATGTAGAACATGCTACATGTAAGAGACAAAATTTCAGTATTTAGTGCACATGGTTATCCTTTGTCTTCCCAAAGGATGCTTGTAAAAAGTAGCAAGGAAGCAACATTTTAAGTAAACTAACATAGCCAAAGAAATCTCAAATCACTTAATGTATTTATTTTTATAGCATTCAAAAGGCCAAGTGAGGTTATTTTAGTAATCCCAATTCATGATGAGATTAGCTGAACATTCCCTTAACTAATGTTATACAGATATGGAAAAGGGAAAATGAAATGTGAAATGAAATGAAGACTCTTTCAACTGCACTGCTGTAGATACGGTTAAAGTGGAAAAATATGGGAAGCAACTGCCACGGATCTTAAGTGCATTCATAGCAACTTTTAGGTTGTTATATATTTTGACCATTAGATTGTAGAATAAGAGAGTCTTTTGTACTTTGGTATAAATAAAGTAGCTGTTCAAACTGCGTTGGGATGACTGAGACATGCCCAACGAGAAAGCTGGACTGGTTTAATTTTTCATCATTCCACACCACTTTGAAAATTCTGTCCAGATTTGATTTCAGGAAAACTCCACTGACTGATGCTCTTGAAATTGGACCTATCTAGTCTGAGATTTCCTAAATGAAGGAAAAAAAAAGGTGGAAAGCCTGCATGAACTTACTAACAAAGCATCAGTTGTCCAAGCACACTGCTGTTACAGTGCCTTGGATTCATCCTGTGGCCATTCACTCTCAGCTTGACAGAAACTGCCAGGCTGCTGCACATGAAGTGACTCTGTCACTTTGCCCCTATACTGAGAACAGAAGAGGTTGTCTTCTGCCAGAAAAAACCCACACTATTTGGTGTAATGTTTCTGGCATTCTGTACACACACATGACCCCCACTACAAAGAGTCTGACTAAAATCAAAAGAAGAACCCCGTGTACTTTTACAGCTGTCGGTATCAGCGGGACTGAGTCTCTCCCCTGGCCATCTCTTTGCCAAACAGATGAATGTGGAATAGCTGCATGGAAGTATGTCAAGATTGAAGTTAATCAGCCAAGAGTGCTTGGATATTACCTTAGTAATGACCACAGTCATTTTGTTCAAGCTAAGCATGAGAAAATAAGAAATAATTACACAGTTGAAATTATTTTATCATATGATAATAATTATCCTGTATTCTCCACTTGACACGGTAGAAAAGAACATTTTTCCCATTTTCTCAGACATTTCAATGGTTTAGTTTTATAATGGACAGAAATTTTAGATGCTGCAAAATTTTCTACTGATAAAAATTATTCCTGCTCCTCAAACTATTGAAAAGGTAAGTAAACACTAACCCATTTTTAATCCATTACATCAAAAATCACAGTTATTCAAATTCATGTGTTTTGATTTTCCAAAAACATTTAGATGATTAGAATGTTTTAGATTATTAGCATGAAGCACTTTATCAGACTCAGCACCAATGATGCAATCACACTGCTCCTTCCATTTCCTGTGTGAACATAAAACAGATGTGTCTTAATTTGCCTGTGAGACCTCTATAACTTCTAGTGACTCAAAAAAAAAAAATAGTAAATGGTGTTCTCAAATCATATGTCAGTTAAATATACACACAAATTCCATAAAGACAAAGAATTAAACTCCACATTGGGCCGTGGCAACTGAAAACCAGGAAATTCATTAGAATAATATTGACTTAGTCACAGCTATTAAATATTTGTCACTCATCTGGATTTTAGCTAGTACCCTTTAGAAACAAACTCTTTGTACTGTCTGTATTAGTGCAAAAGAAACAGGCAAAGCAATGCCAAATCTGATAGCACAAAAACCCAATGTCTTTTATACAAAAAGGAATATTTTATTTATTTCTTACTACTCCGTGTGAACTGTAATTACACAGGTCTCAAGTAACATTTAGCTTTAACCTCTAAACTTAATATATAAATGTGCAGATTGGCAGGAATAAAATGACTGGAACAAAGGCATGGATTGACCAAAAGAGAATGTCAGAAATTTATATTTTCAACGTATTTTAACACAGAAGAAATATCATAACCCCTTCAGATTTTATAGCTCATTTCAAAGGAAAAGCTTATTCAAACCATACACATGAAATTGAAATGCCAACATGAAACTGGAATGACACAAACTTTTCTGCAGGTCTAAAAAAATCAGTACTTTTGCAGCATAACAAGAACAGCTGGCCTCTGCAAAATATTCACAGGATTATTTAAGCAATCCTGATTCCAAAACTGAAATACAACTATTTATTTTTCAACTTCTGAGGAAAATATTAAAATTACAACCACTAAACCAAAGTCAATAGGTGGTTAGGCACAGAAAATAATCAGTGGCTTTTTATTTTTAGAAAAATAATCATGGAAGGGTAAATGTTTTCTAAAGAGCTAACCCTAAAATTTTCTCTCCTTTTTTGTGGCTATTTAATATGAATACGTTTTAAAAGGGCACAAACCCTCACACTTAAAATGAAATTGGATTAATACAAGTTTGCTTAATTTGTCTTCAAGAAATTTTTTGTACAATCTATTTTTAGGCACACTTTTGTTTTGTTTTCTTAGACGAAACATCTGTTTCTGCTAATGTTTCCTTTAAATTTAGTTTCATGTTCTTTTCGCTAAGTTCAGAGACAGAATTCTTCTGTTTATTTACAAAATAGCACAGAAAAGCAGAAACACTTCGTAGGCAAAGCTGTCACCCGGTAGGTCTCTCCACCTCAGGCTTGGTTTGGAAGGACCTCTAGGGGTGAGAAGGGACCTCAGTGCTGAAGGAGCAAACACTGCAGAAAGTCAAGGGCTTGATTCTTTGTCCAAAGGAGTTTTGCTGATGACCAGAAATCACCCTTAATGTAAAAGAAAAACCCTCAATCTTTTATTAATTTACTCAGAAATGGAATTTATCATTGCTCGGGAATATATGACCATTATCATCCCAATTGACTCTTCATTTTGTTTATTCCGTGGGCTAATATAATCCTGTAATACTGCATGTAAGGGTTTTACTCTTACAGATGTTATTACTTACATCTGTATTAAAATTTGTGATCTTAAATTTTCATGATCCATGTGTCAATATTTGAATATCCCATAATATTTGAATATTCATACTCGAAGAACATCAGAAAATCAGAACATCAGAAAATCTTAAACTGTACAATGTAAAATAAGAACTGGGCCTAGCAAATGAGTTCAGTGCAGTAGAAACACTGAAATGAGCAAATGCAAACAGAAATGGAGTAAGGAACCCTAGTTCTTTCCTGTAAATTTAACTTCAAGAAGGCAGTAGTCGTTTAAAGTATCTTGTACTTTTACAAGAATAAATATAAATACAAGAATGAGATAAAGAGATGGATTAGATGTTGTGGAAAATCTCTCTTATGGGACACTTCTACACATTTTTAAATTATGTATGTAGAGAAGAATAAAATTTACTAAAAAGACATGTAATAAAATTGGTATTCCTCATGGTATTTAATAATTTTTATACAAGTAATTAAATTACATCCTTTTTCTGACATTTTTCCTTCAATTCACTTTGAGCCTAAACACCACCCCAAAAAAGATGAGATCAGCATTGCCATAAGTATCTCTTAGTAAGAGTGGCATCATTAATTTTAATTATGCCTGTCAGAATCTTCTTCCCTAACCAGAGTGGGAGAGGTGACGATTTTGTAAATGCACAAACCTCCACATTTTCCTGTGTAAACATGTGTCAGCAGATGTATCTGTGAATGTGTGCATCATTGTGTACTGGAATTTAGCAGTTTATTGAATATTCTGCAATTAAAACGAACTCCCTCTGTGCTCTACCAGAGAGAATATCAGCTAATATTCAGTTCTAGTCCTCACCTGGAGTCAGTGGAAGGTTTTGCACTTATTTTAAGGAATACTGGTCTCTTAATCACAACTCATGGAAAAAATATTAATGAAAAATGCAGCATAAGATAAATTTAGCATGACTTACAGGCATAAGAAAACACATTGGTAGATGTCTGCCTTGTGTCAGGTTTTGGTGAGAGGCAGGGATTCAATTCAGCCTCACTACAAATCCTCTATTATCCTGGAGCAATGACCCACTCCACAGACAGCATCTGTTTTCTAAAGGCAGCTACAGCCAAGGCACTGCTGGAGTCACTCTGCCCTCACTGCCTCGACTCCGCTTGTCTGGGGTGGTGTTTCTGCTGCTCATCCAGGCTGATGTGAGCACTCCAGGAATCTGGGCAAATGGGGCATGCTTCTTCCATGGATGATACTTCTACTAAAGGCACAAGCTGCAACAGGATCACCACGCTTACCAGCCCTGAGGAACTTTCTCTCCATTAATCTCTCTTTGTGTGACACTACACATGCAAGTCACACAGCCTGTAACTTGTATACAGTGGGGCATTTGTGTGATCTAATAAATCCTGGGCCAATCCACACTAAGATCAGACAAAGCTGTGTTAACTGATTCAGTCATTATTTTAAATAAAGTGGACACATTTCAGTGCTTTACATTCACCAGACATCTTGCTGTATATTAATAAAGCAGACACAGAGTTTAATACCTTCTGACAACATCTAGGACATCTCTCCAGCTTGTTCAGTCTAGACAGAAGATGTCAAAGTATGTCAAGGAAAGACTGCAGTGAGGCTTGAGTTTGGTTAACACACCTTGATGTGTGTTTCTTGCATGGTCAAATCAAGCTTGCTTTTTTTTGCTGTTTGAATGTGGTACTGCCATGAGCTCCACAGAAATATAAAAGGGAAAAAAGATACTTATCTGAATACATAAGATGAACCTAAAACTTGATCTTGAAGGTTAGCAGGAACTAGTTTACTTACACAAAAAGGCCTGGAAGTATATAATAAAGGTTTAGATCTATACTTCGATGCCCTAACAACATCGAAATATTTTGTTCCGACATTATCATCGTGGTATCCCAGTGGCAACAAAGCATCACACAACCACTCCCTCCCTCCTCCCCCTGCCGTGAGGTGGGGAGAAGTACTGGGAAGAAGGTAAAACCTGGGTTGGGATAAGAAGACAAGTGATGCCCACCCCATTGCTCAGCACCCCCTGACTGATGCCCAGCCCGTCCCTGAGCAGCAGCCAACAGGTCCCAGCCATCTCCTCCCAGTTTATTTACTGGACATGACATGGTGAGGAGTATCCCTCGGGCCAGTTGGGGTCAGCTGTCCTGGCCAGGCTCTCTCCTAGATCCTTGTGCTCCCTGGCAGAGCATGGGAAGCTGAAAAGTCCTTGACTTAGGGTAAGCACTGCTTAGCAACAGCTAAAACACCAGTGTGTTATCAACATTATTCTCACACTAAAATCAAAACACAGCCCTGTACCAGCTACCAGGAAGAAAATTAACTCTGTCCCAGCTGAAACCAAGACAGTCATATTTATCAAACTGATCCCCCATAAATAATGGCAAGAGCTGTAAAGAACACTAAGATCTAACATAGAATAAACCAAGGGTTTTGTATCAGGCACTTACAATTAAGTTCAAAATGTTAAGCTAATTGTTACTTTTTATAGATTCTGCGACTATATCATTAACAGGAAATAAAAATGGAACATTTTAATTTGAACAGACAATCGATACAAACTGTGGAAGCATGCAAGATCTTTCAGTAAGGAAATAAGAGGTGACATGTTTATGTTATTTTTAAATGAGCTTCTTCATTTCAGTGCATTTTTAAGCATAGCAATTTGGTGCCTGTTAACAAAGTATTCAGTATTTTCTCATGGCTCTTTATCATTTAAACCTTCTCTAGAATATTCAAAGCTGCCCAAAATAAATGCATATTTGCAGAGAGATATATGCCAGTGTGTATGCATATATATACAATATGTAGAATATCTATAGAAATAGGTCCCCTTTGCATTAAAGATAAAAGTCTATCTTAAAAGACAGAAAAAAAACCCCCACAGGAACAAATACTTAGTTGGATCTATAATGGAAATTCATTCAGTAGTGAAGATGCAGGCCCCAAACTTGCTCCCAAGATAGTTTTTAACTACTTCTCTAATGTCATCTTCAAAGGAAAACATAAAAGAGAAAACTTGGGACTCACTCTAGGAAAGCTATTTTTCCCATCTTCCCTAAAATATTTGTTAATGTAACTTTGGGGACAACCTCTTATATTTCATACCCCATACTACAGAGCATGTTGTTGTGTGTTGTGTGACATTTTTATGCTCAGAATACTCAGTATAGAGATATTAGGACTTTATTTTTAGCTCTCATAGTTGAAATTTAGATTAACAAAAACCAAAAAGGCAAAAAAAAGAACTATACTGATTTATGCTGAGTAAAGATTTCGGGTTCAGGGGCTACCAATGAGCACTAAGATCTGAGTTCAAGAAAACATTTTCTATGTAAACAAGTAGCTGGTGCAGAACCTCAAATGCCTCCTGAAATCTCACTCCTGCATGATACTTGAATTTTCTATTCTCTCTATGATTTATATGTATGATATTATATTGATTGTATGTTTGCCAATAATTTTCCAGTACCTGTTTTTCACATCTGTCTCCTGATTTTCATCCTCGCACTTTTATTATTTGCTTTTTTCAAGGCTTTTGCAAATGTTGCTGCTATATCCTATTTCAAGTTGTCTAAGTTAACTCCTGCAAGTATATTTAATTTGCATTTCATTCATCTCCCTCAAATTACTAATGAATATGTCAAACAAGAACTTTTCTATTATACCGATTCATCTTCTAACTACTTGAAATAGTTTGAATTTGAATAATTTGACAATAATAATTTGAATTTTTATGTTTTGACCCATTTTCACACCACATGGCAATTCTTGGGTTGAGTGACAACGTTTAAAATGGCTGTTTTAGCAGTAACACACGTGTGTTCCCAAACTGTGAGATGACACAGATGTTTTAGAATTTGTCTTCAGAAAAGTTGGGAAAACAATGCAGTCTCTCAATTTTCTCTATTTTCAACTACAGTAATGGTTGGCCTTTTAAATACAGAAAGAAATGCCAAAACCTTCCTGCCTTAGCTGGAATACTCTGCAAGTATCAGTGCATCTCTGCAAGCCAGACAGAACACATCTGCTACAGCTATTCCACACATACTAAAATCCAGGAAAAAAACCCAACTGGCCAAGTATCTTTGCTCATGAGAGGACTTTATCTGTTTTGGGTAACAGGAGTTTTACCAATACTATGAGCTCATCCTTGTAAACAAACTCTTGCTCTGTTAGCCTCAGCAGGAAAACAGACAAAAAATACATAAAACACGATTGTAAAAACCCTTTCCTCAACAAAAAGAGATAGTGTCTGCAAAGTGAACAAATTCAGTTTTCCATGCATAGTGCATTTAGGATACCTTGTTAGCTTTCTGAATAACTTACAGCTGCTAGCAGAATGTCAAGTCCAATATAAATCTAATGATATATTTATATTAATAACTCCAATGACCTAAACCAATTCTATTTCACTTATAACTTTAACACATAGCATCAACCAAGTGGTGCATATAATATTAACAGATTATAACCAATTATTAGTATTGGGTTTTGAGATAACTTTTAAAAAATATTCTTTTTGAAATACCAAACTTCTAGAAATAACACAATGTAAGACATATGGTGCACCAGCTGACTAGCACTGCAATATTAGATATACAGATGCTTTGCTGCAATTACCAACTGTTTATAGCCTTGAGTTTCAAACAGTTACTGAGGGCTATATTCCTGATTTTATCTCATCAGACAACTGCAATCCAAGCATATTTGCAACCAATGTTATGAAAAATTACTACAGGTTTTCATTAAATCTCATTTTTATTCAGTCTGAGTAAAATGGGATTTATTTAGAAAAAGAGTATATCTGATAGCTGTACTGAACACCATCATCTAAATGAATAGAAAAAGTATTTTTCCTACCTTATAATCATCTTCATAGTCATTATATCCACAAGTACTTAAGATGTCAGGAAATATATCCGACCATCCATTGCTCGTACAATTTTTGCTAATGTTTCCTGTAAAGTAAAATTAGAGAGTTTAAATCAAAAAGATTCAACGCTCTTCTCATCAATGACTCTTTAAACAATCTAACTGTGTCATTAGCTGGTGGCAACCTAGCTCTTTTTCCTTTATTTCCTAGGACTCAACCTAGCCATTTCTTTTCATGTGCTTTTCATTCATGTTACTTTAGCTTTTGCTCTTGCAAAAAAGAAAAACAGAATTAAACCCGATACTTTTCCTTCAGTATAACAGCTATTTCTGTAACATATCTGCAAAAGCCCAAACTGTTCTGCTGTTTTATTTAAAATACTCAGAAGGGAGCCATACATGTCACTCTTTAAAGGGGCTATTTGTAGGTAAAATAGTTTGAAGGAAAGGTCCTTTCAGTGAGAGTTGTTCTAACCTCCTATTTAAGCCTTCTGAGAAGCCAATACCAAGGGATCTACTGAAGAGTTACAAAAGCTCTTAGACATTAAGTTGATCACTTACTGCTACAGCAAAGGTTGGTAAGTTTGGTAATGAAGTTTAAAGGCCAAATTATGTCATAGGCTGAAGAATGAGGAATAAAGATGCCTGCTGAATTTAACTCTTTGAACCAATACTGAAACAGTGTAGTACATGTGGAAGTACTGCTGGAAAGGAATTTTGAACATTTATTAATTTCAGAAAGTTTCTGTTTAGAACTGACAGAAAAAGTTGACTCTTCCTAGCGACAAAGTCACACAGATGAGATGGGGACAACTCATGATTCTGCTTTTTAATCTGATTAAAATTAATTAATTTTTATGCAATATGGAACAACTTCAAGAAGGGAAAACAGATAAGCTTGATGTCAGACTAAAGAAAAACCATCACATATATTATAACTTACTCTTACAATGTTAATACATAGCCAACTTCTCACATTTCTTAGAGCAATTTGTATATCTATGATACTTGAAATCTATAATAATATACTGCTTTGGTTTGGAGTTTTACCAGTGGCTTATAATTGGCTTAAAGATGCCTGTTATTCACCATAGAAAAATAAATTTATGTGTCATAGGTCAGTGTTGGTCAAGAATAACCAAACTTGTTTATATACACTCCATACTAAAGCTTTTGTGATCTTTACTTTGTTGATTGGTTACTGGAATTTCTTCTTTGTATAAAGTCTTCAGTGGAAAGTTGTAAATATCCCATAAATGGTTCACCAGCCAACAACCAAATCTTTCCAGTCAATAAAAGGGCCTTGACCTAAACCCACAGTCTCAAACAACGGGACCACTTTTGCCGTTTGGCATAGAAATGACATATTTAAAAGAAAATGTAACCTATTTATACACTGTGAAGAGTCTTCACTTTAAAAGTACATCAAGACTCTCTGACTAGGCAGAGCAGGGGAATGTGTTAACAGAACCACAGATTGCGTCAAAGCCAGTTTTGCAAGAAAAAACTCAATGTACTCAAGACGCTGAAGTATTTTCTACTTCAAATACTGCAATACCTTCTAACCTAAAGAGTTGAGCAATGTTCTATGGAATTTCTACATCATTTTTTCATGCAATTAAATGTTTCAGATGGCAACCTTATTTAAAACCTATAACCTGACACATACATTTGAATAAAAACTTTACAGAATAACTTTCTGAGGCTCTTGAGCTCTCATAAACTTGTGCAATACAAGAAAAACATTACGGGATAATATGATCCCATATGATATGATCCAATATGGCAGTAAAAGATTTTTTAATCAAAAGTTACTAATATTCAATACAGAATTAATCATGTGGTATGCTTAAACTATAACATAGAGCACCACAGAAGAAATTTAGAGCCAGATTTCCAAAAGTTCTAAAGATGAGAAGACAACTACTTTTTAAAATTCACAATTTAAATTGGGAAATCCTTTAAGGAATTGATGGCATTTAAAAGCCTACTTATGGTTTGGAATATTTGCATAAAAATAAGGTAGTCTAGATCATCTTGTTGTAGAATTTTTACTCCTCTTAAACACTAAAAGCTAAAATATACGTCTCACAAATTTGGCTAAATAAAAAGAGTTAAATTTCTTGTTTGAAGGTTTCAGCTATGAGAATGAAGTTAATTTGTAATGTGCTGTGTATGAATTAAATAAATTACAAATTCCTGAGCATAATCAACTTATGAAAGTACCAAGATTCTTAGTTGTCTCTTAATTGAATTCAACCATGCAAAATGTTTGTTGTCTTCCTTCTCTGAAATTACAGAAAGACAAGGTTTAAAAAAAAATTGTAATTGAACAGGAACCTCTGAAAAATCAACCCTGATAGTTCCACAAGCAGGAAGTAAACCGGTAGCTACAAAAAAAAAAGCTGAATCCAGGACAATTATAGCAAAGTATAAAATGAAGTAATCTTTCAGTCTTGCTGGCACCATGGTGAAGTGAGATAGGCTTGTAATGCACTGTGAAGCTTTCAGACTGAAATATTTACTGCAGTTGTTTTATAGTAAAATTAAAATGTTGTTGTAATGTAACTAAAGTTTGTGAAATAAACTCCAGAGAGAGTGTGTATGCTCTGGCTTTTGGCAAATAGACAGAAGCAGCGTGATTTAACTCAGATTTTGAATTTTTGATATTTATTAGTTTGCCTTGTCTCATGACAATACTTTGTTATCTTTGAGTAATTTGAAAACTTTTATAGATTTCACAACATTTAGCAATGATTACACATACTTTGCCCTTTACAAATTGTTTAGACTATCCACGATAAACTAATCAAGATGCACCAGTTCCAGGAATGAAAATCTTTGCTCATCTGTAGATTGTTTTACTTATCTATTTTTTACTGGAACATGACTTATTCAACAGTTTTGAGTCTAAAGGTATTTAGTCATACCCCAAATTAGCCTCTAAGTTAAAAGTAATATTGTTAAAGCTCTCCACAGAGATACCAGGCCCTCCCTCCGCTCTCAAAAGAGGAATTACATAACTGGTAAGTTTTTTTGTCTTCCACCAGCTCTTCGTGACAGTAGTTTCTCACCTGGGCAATGGGCATAAAATTTTTCCTGCAGCATTTTGAGATACATCTGAAATACTCTGTGTGCATCATCTATTTTCAAAACTCCACTTTAACGCCACTGGGCAGAATATGATATATTGACAAGTTGGTGCAGAAGATGGTAGACTTAAACCAGTTGATTGTTTCAGCAGTCTGAGACACTGACGAGCTCTTTTCAAGTTCCATTAAAAAGCAGAATAAAAGGTTTCATAATAACTACCTTAAATTGCAATAGCAGTAATTTTTAGGTATTATCTGTTAATGAGGGCTCTTTATTCTCATGATGGCAAGGCAGAGCTTCCCTCCCGAGGCACAGAAGGAACAACCTACATGTGACCTGCTGTTAGAGATGTCAGTCAGGCTCAACTGCCTTAATAATTAACAAAACAGATCAAAAAAGAGCAAGCAATGTCAGCAGCTTTGGTGAGTGCCACTGTATCAGAAAATATATTTAGTATCTAACTCAAAGAACACCAAACAGAACATAAAGATGATAATTTGGTCTTTTCATGGTGTATCCTGAACGGCTCTGACAAGAATTTTTAATCTATAAAGAAAATTAAACCCCCAAACAAACAATTTTTAGCACATTATGTTACAAAATACCAGAGAGAAGCCAGTAAAAATACACATCAAAATAAAATACCTGGTTTGCCAGAAAAAAGGCTAAATACTTTTGGACAAGGGACAGTGACAGTCTCTCCAATCTTCGCAGGACGCCAGCAGGTGATGTTATCCCAAACTCCAACACATCCTGAAACAAAACCAGCATTAATAGACTTGAAAGCTGCTTTTACCTTATAAAGACCTGGTGAAAGCTTTGGACAAGTAGTTCAAAAAATATCAGATTCCTTCAAAAAAGCTGTAAAAATGATGCTTTCTATGAAAACCTTAAAGGAATCATGAGTCTGCTCATGGCTGCTAACCAGCCAGTTTTCAGGTCAGTTAATACATTGTTTGCAAAATGTCTCGTTAAAACAATGTGATTGTGATGTGAGGGTGCTAAGAAAAAGTAAGAAATATTAAAAGATATTTAAAAAAAAACTCCTGAGCATTGAGATGGATTATTAAGAATGGGAAAATTTTGAGAATTTCCTAATCACAGTTAAAATGGAGTTTTCTATCAAGCAGATTGAACATCACAAAGAAATAACATCAAGTTTGTCATTGGACTCAGCACCACATATGATAGGAATGCATTATGATTGGAGAGTGTTTGGAACAATAGGCTTGGGCTACAAGAATAAACTCTCAAACTAAGTAACAGACATTTGAACAAAGAGTGCTTCTATATATTGGTTTCAAGAAGGGGAAGGGACCTTCACATTTCATAGACATATTTTATGGTGGCAGTAAATGCTTGTTACAAGTAGAGAGTAACTTGCTACATCTTTGCCCATGTTGATATCCATATTGTGGCTCAAAGGCTGTATCTTGTGAATGAGTGCAAATCTTCCTGTAGCTGCTCTAGGCAATTGGTCAATCATGCCCTGTTTAAAGGTGTCTGTTTATAATGCATATCTTCTAAGCTAAGCAAAGAGCTATGAAAGTTTGTCAGCACAAGCCTTGCAAGGACAAAGAAGTAAGGAAATGTTACTCATATTACCTCAGTTCAAGTTATTTAAAAAAAGAGAAATCGTGAAAAATTCTGGGCCGTTATGTCTTCAGATAAGGCAATTAAAAATTTAAAAATTAAATTTGTAGTTAATGGTAAAGACAGAAATCAAACTATTATCCCACTTGTGTTATCTCCCTAAGATTATTATCAGTATAAGGGACAGTTTGTTCCTTTCAGTAGAGAACATAAAACTTGGATTGGGAACTGCTCACAGCCATATTATTCTTCAGAATATTTATAGTATTAGCAATTCATTATTAGTTTATTCTGTGCTAGGGAGGTCATGCCCAAAATCAAGCCACATGAGTTAAATGAAACTTGAAAAGGAATATTTAGAAGTTCTATATTTGTATAAAAACTTCTTAGTGCAATTACACTTGGACAGCTTGTGTTGGCTTAAAATATGCAGCATCCTGCTTTCAAAGTTTAAGTTACTTTCAAAGCACACTTAAACTAGAGAACCAAAGAATGTGTTACAGGACCAGCAGCTGGATTTGTCCCAGGGCTATGTCCTAACTGCAGCATGAAGGAAAGCCAGTGGCACGGTGTTCCCATGGGCCTTGCTTTCCTTTGGAAACATCCATCCAAGTGTGATAGCTGTGAGGGAGCCTCAGTGTGGTTCCCAGAAAAGGTTTGAGGTAATAAAACAAAGATGAGAAGAGGATTATGGGGGAAATTACACATTTGATCACCAATTCCACAGAGTCCTCTTTATAAAGTTTCCAAAGGAAGTGCAATTCTCCAGAGGATTCACTTGCTTATGGGGATTGGGTCTTTCTTCACTCTTCTTAGGATTGTACAGTTCTGAATGCAGCATCTGTTCTATATTCAGAAAGATGATGCCAAAAATAAGGGATTACTAAAGGGAACACTTCACAAAGTTTATCTCTGTGCATAGACAACGTAATGCCTTATCCTCCACTGCCCTGTGTGCTGCATCAGCCTCTCTTGGCATTAACAACAGTATCCCTGAGAGATCTCTGAGGGTTTACAATTTCAGGTTTACACTGAGCAGGTCACCCTCATAGGCTTTGAAATGGAATTCCAACATGCTTAGGTGCTTCCTGAGCTGCAGTTCTGGGTCAAAATCAAGTCCAAATCACTATGATGCAGCACCAGGGCTTACACAAAGTTAAAGAATGTTCACCTGAACCAGTTCAGGTCATGCTTCCTCCCCAGTTGATTTTAAGCCAAAAACAACATCAACAACATAACATACAAGTAATCAGAAAGACAAAGAAACTATTTCCTTCATCTATCAGCACCCAGAACTACAGTGACAAAATGAAAGTCTTTTGGCTTTGATTGATGGTCTTATGCAGCCTGAGCCAGCATAAACAAGCCCTGGAGTACACAAGAATAATTATCATCTTGAAAGACCTCAGACAGTTTTATTTCAACCCCATTTCCACTAACAGTGTGAGCTGAGTCATGAAACTGTTCATGCACACCCATGGAAGCTGATGACTTTCTCAAATTTTCCCTTTTGTTTAATCCACTCTGTAAAATGTGGGTTTGTTACAGTAATCTGCAAGCAGCTCAGAGGCCTTTATAAACTTTTCCTGTGCTGCTGTATATTGACTGGGCTAAGGTTTTGCCAAACAAGCAGCTGAACAGCTTGGACTTCAGAGTTTTATCACTATGACTTCCACAGAAAACACCTAAAAATCTTACTCAAGCCTCAATTGCATGGAATACCATATAGAAAAATTGAGGTTCAAGTCCTATTCCTACCAAAATTAATCAACACAATTTGTATCAAATCTCAAAGTCTGCTGGAAGGAACTCAGTATACAAATTTTTGATGTTCAAAATATCACACATCACTAATGTTTCTGGGAAATATGTTTTTTTCCTTTATTTTTTCTCAGTATTTTAGTACTTTACAGGCATCCATGGACCAGGAGAGAATGATACTCTTTCAGATTCCTTAAATCAAATGGATGAAGTAACACCAAAGACATATTTCCTACGTGTAGACTAGATTTAAATGCATCACAAATAATGTGAGTGAAACTGAAGTGGCTGTCACCAGAACTCCAAGAATATTAAGCCTCAATTTACATATCTCTACAAGCTTATTGCTAATGGTACAGGACATCTGAGAAAACTGCCAAAATATCCTGGAGGCATTTATAGCCACTGAATGACTACAGTGGGCATCTGAAAACTGGTCTAGTCTGAATGCTGAAATGACATTACTGGTGTAATTACTGCTAGAATTACAACTGTTAAACAGCAATGCACCTTCTGGGCTTCTAATTACTACAGATTTTTAACAATATTGCATCCATGTTTCTTCCTTTTCAATTAGGAAAACATACACTTATGCAGAGGTGGGATACAATTAATTGACTTAATCCTAAAGCACATAAAATTAAGCCAGGTTAATTGCTCCCAACAATTGCCTGTTTCTTTCAAGTAACCTCAAAGCAATCTATTTAAATACAACACTGTTGGGAAGTGAAGGTGTGCTGAATGAATGCTACTTTAAATCTTTCTGTTTCTGTACATAAAATATCTAACTTGATCAAACTTAGTATTCTCCTCTCTACTCACTCTCTACAACTGTCTGTCCAGCCATTAATTCATTCAGTGTTGGGATTTCTGGACTGTCATCCATCAGTGCACCACTCATAAGATCATTATCTGAAGTCTCATTTTCTGGAAATTTTATCCATCTCTCCCATATATAGGCTTGCTTCCTACTGTCTCTGAAGGATTTTAATCAAACAAGATAAAATATATTAATGTTTTTTGGTTTAAATAAGGCTTTACATTTTAGTTCTGGTAGCAATTTTGCCAGTAAAATTATACTTTTTATAGCTAGCTTTATATTTTTTTCTGTAGCTCACTTTTAAGGCAAAACTTTAATTGCTCCAATGTTTATTTCATATAATGTCTGTCATTTTTATTTAGAATATTTTTAAAATATTATAAGTACCCAGATGTATTGAAATGTACATATTTTTTTCTTTTATGTTCATTATTGGATTTAGTCTCTACCTTTGCACTGTGCTTCAATAACTTCTCAAGCACTGAGTGTATTTATCCTTTCACTTTGGTATGTACACATAAAAAGTCAGTCCAGCTTAAATCTGTGTTAGCTGCTCAACTTTTTTTTGTACATCTACTACTATGTTCTTTACCTTTTTCTTACACTATTGGGCTGGTTCTGGCAGGGCACTGGGATAGAGTTAATTTTCTTTACAGTTGTTAATACAGGGCTGTGTTTTGGATTTGTGCTGAACAGTAGGTTTTTGCTTCCCCTATTAAACTGTGCTTGTCTCAACGCAGGAGTTTTCCAGTTTTTATCTTCCCAATTCTCTCCCTGATCCTGCTGGTGGGGGAGTGAGTGACTCTCTGTGCAGGGCTGGGTTGATCTCTGGGGTTAAGCCATTAACAACTGTTAATAAAACTAGCAAAGGGAAAAAGAAAAAAGGTTCTTTATCCCCGATTCTGTGTTGTCTAGAAGAACACTCCTGCAGCCTGCACAGAACAATCCCTTTTCAATCTCTTCATTTGCAACACTTATTTCTCTGGTGTGTCATTCACAGCATACCCAAGGAAATCATCAGACTTCCCTGAAAACCTTTGCTCAGTGACTCGCCCAAAAGTTTCTTCTACTGATCCCCTCTCCTGCTCCTCCAGAGGACACTGCAGATGCTATTGTTAGCAGGTTTTGATGAGATCACTTACTTTATTTGAATGTCTGGTCTTTAATTCTTGTCATGCATTTGCAGATAGCTCATAATAAAAGGAAACATAACAGACTGTAAACTACATTTTGTTTCCCATTTTCTTCAGCTTACATAAGTACTGCCACCCCATGCATCATCCTGCTTTTTGGGATCCAGTCTTTGAGCAACAAGTTCACTTGCCTATGCGTGCTCCATCGTCTATAAAAATGTGAAACACTGGGGCTTGTGCTGGAAAATCTCGTTCATAGACACATTTTATAAATATATAACCACTAGGTGGCACTTTGTATTTGGATTTAAAAATTGTCACTTCCAAGGGAGGTTTAGCATTTTTTAAAATTGTCTAGGCGTGCATAAAACATGAAAAAACAACAGAGTGCTTTGAAAATGAGTCAGAAAGTCGACAGCTAGCCTAGGGTTTATTTTTCAATGTTTTGATTTTTGTATTTAACTTGGCAGAGCAGGAGCCATCTCACCTCTTATGGGCAATGATTTCTAGACTGCAGGTCTGTGTACCACAGCACGGAACTTAGGTTGCATGGGAATTATGAACATATATGGACTGACATTCCTTCTGCATTTTCACACGAGTGATTAAAAAGAAATGAAAAGGAGGTGCTGCACAAGGCAAGCTAGCAATCTGGGAGCAAAGCAGAACTGCTTAGAGAGGGAATAGGAACGAGACAGTCCCAAAAAAGGCTGTTGCTCCACGCTGCCTCACTGATGGTATTTCCCACCTGCTTTTGTCAGGAGCACGAAGAGGCTGTGCTGGCCCTGGGGCTGCACCTGCCTTCATCCTCCTCACAGCCTGTGCCTGCATCCTCCCTGCCCTGCTCTCTGGCCCTGCCCAGCCATCCCAGGGCTCTGCCCAACCCTGGTGTCCTGTGCCAGGGTGGGCCCTGACCCACCTCTGCAGGCTGATGTCCCTGTCCCGGGGAGGTGACACCTGCCCTGCCCTGGAGCTGCCTTGACTTAGGGGAAGGACCCTGCCAGACCCTGCCTGCCCAAAGCCCCTCTGCGTGGAGCTGCCCACCTGCAGTCGTGGGACAATAAAAAATACTGGCTACATTCTGCTGAAGGAGCAGCCCAAGTTACTTAGAAACACTGAAGAAATGCCAACGTAAAAACTTGTAATTTCTAGTCAACAAACACTACTCGTAGACAGACTCATATTAACCTAAAATGTTTGCAGTTCATAGGTTCCCAGTTCTATTACCAGAAATGGCAGAAATACTGTTTCTGAGATTTCTAAGGGATATCTATATTTTTACAAAATTAAACACCTCAGAAGAAATGTCTCATTTCCTTTTTGAAGAGCAGTTTCCTTTCAGAGAATCAAAATATCTATTGGCCAGTTTTACACTTAATGTAATTTACATATTTTTAGGGTTCTGTGGGGAAATATGGAAGTTGCCAGCTAGAACTTTGAAAAAAAACTCTCAAAAAACAAACCAAATTTTCATCCAAATTTTCCAGATAGATCCTGTTTTCCAATTACTCAAAATGTCCTTTGGAGACAAGAGCAGTTATTTTTGTATGACTGAACAGCATGCTAATCTTACCATCAGAACATTATTTTCTATTCTTGTGCAAATACATTAATGCACATTTAGTCAAAGCTGTAAGAGGTACCTTCATCTTTATGTTGCCCCAATTCTGACATGCTGTACATTCTTGAAAATCACCATTAAAAATCAATCTCCTGTTCATATAAACCCCACCACAAAATATTAAAAGTCTCTATTAAGAAGTAGGACCATGTATTTCTGCTAGTATGTATTATGTGTAACCCATGTGCTGTTTGTTGTATTAGCTGAAGCTTTTTCAATGTTTTGGTACTCAAAACTCCTTCCTTGTGGTATTTCAACTTTGGATGTCATGGAGAATAGATTGCCATGGCCACAGCTGTCTTTATCAGGACTGAAGTGCAAGACTATGCTGGACAGTATTTCCTTCAGAATCATCTGGAAAACACAATAAACTCACTTATGGCTGTGCATTTTCCTTCTTCAGGGCTACAAATGCCATATAATAATGTCTACTGCTACAGTTCTATTTACATTTTGGGTAGATCAGAAAATTCATGTCTTCAAAATCATTGTAGACACCTGGTGTCCCTTGCTTCCAAAAGCATTTGTTATTGTCACTCTTAGTAACTTTATTATGTGAGATTTTTGAATGAGGCATATCAGGATGTTTTCTTCTATTCCATTTTATTTACAGTTAGTTACTTTTCAATGGGCAACTCCTTTCATTCAAATCCCTTTCTCACCTTTCTCACCCAGCCTCCTTAAAAGACAAAACTCTGCCTCTCTTCTGCCCTCAAATATTTAAGTACAGCTTCCACAAAGCCAGACATTGTCAATACCATAAGCATCTGTTTTATGTGGTGTCATTAATGATGACACTTCAATCAGTGAAAGCCAAAACATAAAAATATCCAAAGCAGCCCCTTCGGCTTCAAGAAAGATAAAGTTCTTCCAAGAGTTACTGGTGCTGCATGAAATAAGTTCCACGACCCCGCCATCTCATTTAATTCTACTTTGAATGCTACCTCAGAGGACTGTCAGCACCACTGCAGCCTGCACTCCTGACTCGTTTTACAGAGAAAATAGCTTCAAAAATAAAAGAAACCTGATGCAAGACCTTGATGAGACAGGGAGCATTAAGAAAGGGGGAATCTTGAGGAGATTCCTTTTCATGTAGCAAAAGAAAGGCCTCATCTGTCTTTGTGTCAATCTCTTCTATTTACTAATGTGGTGGATAGATCACTTTTAGATGGATCACTTTGGTGTAGTTATAGAGAGAGGTGTATATATTATACACAAAGGCATGATGGTGTGGGTAAATGCAAAATATGCACCTTTCTTCCTGGAAAAACAACCTTAACAGGTAAGCTAGTCAGATAAATTTACCTTCTGGACAACTTGCCACAGGTCCAACATTTGAACATTCATCCCACTGTTCTGAACAGCTCTGTTTCATCCACAAGATCATGTGCTCAGTGCTGGAATCACTGAGGAAAATTCTATTGACAGTGCAATTTAGGAGATTGGATTACACAGCAATATTGCTCCCTCTTGCTTTAAACTTAACAATAACTAAGAGCATCATTTTGGTGTCTTGTCTCTTTTAATTTCCTATTACAAGCTGCATTATGAAGCTTCTCTTTGAGAGGTTTACGAAATTCTTTCCAAAGCCATTTTTCTTTTCATCTACATCCCTTCCTCAAAGTTAAAATGCCATATCTTAGATTAAAAATGTTGTCTGACATATGGGTCTCACAAAAACGTATTTTGGAAATCAAAATCCAAAAAGGCACATTTCACTGTGCAGCTGATTAGTCCAAGATGAATCAAAAATCCCTAAACTTCATTATTTTCATAATGAAATCTTTTTTAGAAGTTTTAGTTGTAGAAATCTGTTAAAAAATCTCCTGAGTTTTAACATTTTTGACAATAAGATTTCATTTTTCACTTGAAGGTGAAAAGAAATGGGCCAGTTACTTGATAAGGAAAAATTCTAAATACTGAATAAAGGCAGAAATTTGCAGAAGGACATTTTTTATGTATTTTCAAGCACTTTTCTTGGGAGCTTTCTATTTTTTTGTAAGAAGACAAGCCATGGGTAGCAGATAAAAAACAATTTAGTATTTTTTCCATATAGACCTCAAAATCTGTAAGTATTATGACCTAGTTAGAATGCAATTCATCTGCCCTTCAAAAATAAAGAAATGTGCACAAAGACAGAAGAACCTCTCCTAGCCTTCCAGCTAAGGTACATCTATACCTCAGTGGCCAAATTATAGGAGGAAAGAAGACAACAAATGTAGATAGAAGCTAATTCAGTCTTCATAAAATAAACAACCAGATGTCCTAAAGAGCATTACAGAGAGGAAAGCACTGCCACAGGTCTTTGGAGAGTGACTTCTTCCCTAAATGGAGTGTAATGCTGTCCACTAATGGAAAAGTATGTGCTAATGTCTGAAAATCCCCTGAAGGGTGCAAAGCAAGAGGTTCTCAGTTTGACAGTGGCAAATGAGCAGAATTTAGACCAACTGGGTCCTTTGGGTTTAGCATATCCTTAGTGTTGCTCAAAGGATACTTACACTGTCTTTATACAGTGTTTCCCTGCAAAACATGCTATTGCTTTATTAAGCCATGTAGTAAACAAGTGCTTCACAGACTTCATAGTCAGTGATTGTAGGTGCAATGCAAAAATCACTCAGCAAAATTTTTCAGCCCATGTCTTGAGGCAGCTCAGGTGTAAGATCATTTTATCATGTCCAAGAAACCCCAACAGCCTTTAAAGGTTTCCTTTTTATCTCCCTAACTGGGAACTGAGAAGATTAGATAAGATATTCAATACATAATTGCCATCTAGTTCAAGGAAGAAACTACTTGTCCCATACAATTTGGATCCTCCAATATTCAGAAGCTGTGCATGCAAGCCAAATTCTGGAGCACATGACATAGAGGTACAAAGGTTTCCCAGGTGCCCAATAAATTACTGAAAATGTTCCCACTGATTTTGATAATGGAGGTCCAAGCCTTCTGCCGAAAATCTCAAGGAACTCTTATTTCCAAATTTAAGACAGTACCTTCACAAGATTTCATTAACAGCTTTTTTAAGTCTGGTAGTACATACTAAAGCTAGAGAGGTAGGACAAGGGCTGTATAACCATTCAGGAATAAATGGGAAAGCATTTGGGAATTTATTGTTGAGAGTTATGTTTCAAATGTACTACAAGTTACATGTGGAGCTACAACTTGGACTAACTAGTTCCAGCTTGCCAAATTTCATTAGTAATTCTTCTTTTTCAGCAGTCAGAGTATTACAGTTCAAAATAGTCCTTACTTCTTTGTATGATTACAGGGAGCTTACTAGGAAAATAAAGACACACAGAGAATGTCTACTTTTGTAAATGTAAATGCATACATTTAACACAGGCTACTCTCTGGAGGTTCTTGGTGAGGGTATCTTTAACAGGAAGCATAGAACAAATTCTCCTGTAATATTAAACATGCAGTTTTCATCACCACAGGGACTTTATTCCAGTCTCCAACAAAATGGAATACTCCTTTAGTTTCAGATGGGCATTCAATAAAATGTCTAAATCCTTTCACTGCTGTTTTGCCACTGCAGGGTTGAATCAAAACCATCAGGCATCCTGTGCCCTTCCATGACATGAGTTTTCTTTCACAGCAATTTGGCTTCAGGAGACACCCCTCTTCCACCGAAAAGAGGTTGAGAAGAAAATACTGACAGCAAACTTCTTCCTTCCCCTAGGGAACCCAAAATAAAACTGGTGTGCATCACAAAGATACCCTTGGAGCAGTCCTGCATCTGGATCACAGAAGTATATCTTGAGAAAAGCTTGACTTTCAAAGCCATGTAACAGCTAACAATGAATTTATTGGTTCATGATTTAATTCATTAAGCTGGGCTACTAATTATTTCTCCATCTGGCTTCACACTAGTGTTATTTATCTAACACTCATCTCTCTTCACCACTCATATATAAATAAAAGTCATAAATCTAGACTAATTATTGCAGTAAGAGTTTGCATTTTTTAAATTACTGATCTTGATTAATAAAATGGAGAAACTATAATAATATACAAACTGTTGATGAACCTTTGGTTTTTGTTTTGTTTTGGTTTTTTTTATACAAATTATTATTAGAATATGCATTGAGAGAGTTACACACTTAAATTGAGGAGAGGTGGAAAAAGCATCATAGGTTGAGACTCATGTTTATGTTCAAAGAGCACTGCACATAGCAGGTCTCTGAGGTCCCATAATTATCTTCAGAGTGCATTTAAAACAAAATGAACACAAAAAGCCCAAATAAAACATGTATTGACAATCTGAATTTATCTGTGACTTTTTTATTCCACTTGCTGAAAAAATGTCTTTTATCAGAAGCTTCAATTTACAAGAGAAATGTCAATTTCTCATAAACTTTTTTTTCTCCTCACATGAAAATGTAGGAAGGAAATCCAATAAAACCTAAAAACAAAACACCAAAAAACACCACCCCACAAAAAAACCCAAACCAAAAACCCCAAACCCAAAAACCTAACAAAAATCCCTACGTCTACTATTATTCCTTCCATTAAATTACACTTTGCTGTATCACTAGTTATATATTTCTCTCTCTATGCAGAAAGAAAATGAGAACAGCACAGTAACAGAGAGACCTGTGGTTTGGGGTGTAACACAACTGTCCAGTTTTCCCTTTGTACGACTTCATGATCCTCTGGGTGTGAATTCGATCTTCAGTCTGAAACTTTGCTTGGGAAACCCAGAGATCCTTCCTGCCACTGGTTCTTTTTCTTTCAGCCATAGCTAGGGAGAGATGCTTAGACCCAAGGCTTTCAGCTTTCTCTCAGATTTGCTCTTTCTGCTGGTCCTGTCATCACCAGCCTGCAGCTGCTCTGCCAGTCAGAAAATACTACAACAACATCTCAGCATGTGAGAACGTGTTTGCTCCCAGCTGGTGTCCCAGCCAGGGCACTCTTAGCACCTGCACACCCCTCACCACATGCTTGCTGCAGCAGTACATTTAATGCAAAATTACATAAATTCTAAAAAACATAAAATCCCAAGCACAGTTCAGACAACTATGGAAACTGCAATCACAACAGTAAAGAAGGAGAAAAAAGAGAGAAAATCTTCAGTGCCCCGGTTATCTCTACATTACAGTTTTCTTACCTTTGTAGTCCACTGGCTTTGCATTCTTTAGAAGTTCCATGCACCTGGTTTCCTCCTTGTGAATCTCCAGCTGAAATCTGCATTCTGGATGGACACCATTCACCTGTGTCCAATTAACAAACAGGTTATGTCTTCAAACTAGAATGAAAATGCTTCATGAAGAATGCAGCTACCAATAATGAAAGCCACAACTTTAACTGGCACAAGTTTCACCCAAGCATGTGCTAGGCATTTTTCACACTAGATGCCAATTTTAGCTTCTCTCACGTTGACTTTTCAGAATGAAATGTTGAAATTGTCTACTGGCTTCTTCCTGCAGCATTCATTTAGCTTTCTAGTGCATTCCTCAGTTTTGTTCTGTTGATCTGATGTATTGCCATCAGATCACTTTCTCCAGAAAAACTCTGAGCTGTAACTGTAATAGGGGAGTAGATACATTTGTGCTTTTTTTCCCCCTTTTGTAGTAAGTTAGGGAGCTGAAAGTTTAATACAAATCCCAGAACAGGAAAATTGATCAAACTTCATTTCTTTACCATGGTAAATTCTGCTTTTCTTCCCTTTTCCACCATGTATATTTTATCTCCTGAAGGCCCCAGAGCATGATTATTTGATTGAAGCAAACTCTACACAGGAAGAAAACGCCACTTCTTAAAAATGAAAGCACTAATGCCTTTACTCATTCAAAGCCCTGATCTCAGTTCTTTGGTTTTCAAGAAAAGCTTATGTGTGTCCACGGGAAGAGACAGGAATGCAGAGAACTGGGGAGAGAAATGAGACCCTGGAAAGTTGTACTGGGGTGAGCTGAACTGAGAGAGGCAGTCAGAGCCCCACAGAGAAACACATGGAGTCTGTAAGAGACTGCAGGGAGAAATTACTGCAGGAGGTGCCAAATGGAAAAGCTGGAGATGTCAGTGGAGCTGATGGGACAGTTTGATTAGCTCAAATGAAATCACACCTTAAATAAATAAAACGGGATTATGCAGTACTTCAGTCATCCTCACACCTCACACTTGTAACTACCAAGAAAAACGTGGTCTTTCTCCAAGTTTCTCTTTTCTTTCACATCTTTTAGGATGATCTCTGATGCATGACACAGCAATTTATTTTTTTTTTTTTAATGATAATAACTAAGTTGTGATTCTGGGCCCAGAACCTCAGATCCAGAGTTAGGACTGAGAACCTGGTGATGCTGCAGTCTCTTTGTGGACAATCCACTTGCACAGCTTTTAAAAACAGAGTGCAAGAGCCACAGTGTAACAGCAGGGGCTGTTATGAAAACTCACAAAAAAATCTGTCTCTTCTCCAAATGTCTCATTTCACCATCTACAACATCAAAATCTGACTTCTTTTCCATGTCTTTTCTCTATGTTGCGTATTGAAATTAGACATTTCAAGTGCAGAATTCTTTCCCTTTCAAAGACACATATTGAACATAAACTAGGATTTCTAGAACTTATAATTTAAAGTTCAGCATAATACTGAAAGTATGTACATTTTGGTATGTATAATCTCTTTTGCAGATAGCGGCCATGTAAAATAAATGTCTCATGTATACATCATGTTTTTAATAGCACCTTCTAT
Organism: Phylloscopus collybita; assembly: GCA_027886175.1. Classification (NCBI taxonomy): domain Eukaryota; kingdom Metazoa; phylum Chordata; class Aves; order Passeriformes; family Phylloscopidae; genus Phylloscopus; species Phylloscopus collybita. Next base: position 8,508,092 of record JAJNNQ010000002.1, read on the forward strand.
TCACAAAACATCTTTTTGGCTATTTTTCATTTCCAAGTGGAAACATTCAGTAACTGACAGTAGATTTCCCACTCACCAAGAAGGATTACAATTACTGGGTCTTGAAAAGGAAGGTTCAGTAAATAAAAATGTTAACTAAATGAAGGATAAGTCCAACTAGCTACTGCAACTAAGAAACTTGCTGAATAAACAACTACTCTTTCTGGTACCTCTGAAATATCAGTGGTTAATGGTAAAGGTTAATTTGAAAACATACATTTGTTACTACCCAAAGATAGCATATTACTTTTCATGGCTGGGCTACATACTAAACTGTACTATACTTTGTTATCATACATCCAGTTCATTCAGATGGACTTCACAAGGCTAAAGAGATTTAGGGTTCCAGACTAAGTGGCACTGACCACCTCCCAAAACACATCAAGATTTTGAGGGCACTTACCACTTTTTAGGACTTGTTCTCATTCATCTTTCCCTCTGCCTAACCAAGGATAGGTTATCCTTTGTCACCAGTGAGTACAGAGCCGCATGCAAAGGTGCACACCGAGCTGGAAATCCAGCTCAGGAGTCTCTCTGCCTTTTAAGCAGCTTAACAACTTCAGCAGTTTGACAGATAAACACCTCCTCTGACAAGCAGCTTGCGCTCACCTTCAGTATGGTTTCCTGACTCTTATACTGTTACACAGTAACAAAAAAATTAAAGTACTTTTTAATAATTTTTTTGCGTATCATATTTCCATCAATGTAACTTACTTTCACAAACTACTTAAGAAACGCTTGAAAATATAAAGATGATAAAAGCAGGCGCCCTAAAGAAGACTTCAGTATTCTGAATACTTTGTACATCGCCATCCCATTGTACATATTATAGAGCAGTTGTGGATGTGGGGCTTTTCCCTCCACGACGACGGCCAGTGGCCTCTGGACCGCCCCGAGCAGCGCTCCGTGAAAACTCTTCGCAAAGCGGCGGTGAGGGGCAGGTTACGGGGAAAACTGCGGGGATCAAGCGGCGGCTCGGCGGGGATGGGACCGTGCCGGAGGAGCGGAGCCGGGGCGGAGCCGTCCCAGCGCTGCCGAGCGCCCGGGGATGCTGCAGGGAGCGCAGGGGGAGCGCCCGGGGGTCCCGGGGGGGCTGCGCTCCCGCTCCCCTCGCGTTCCCCGCCCGGGGACAGCCGGGGCCAGCGGCGGGAGGCAGCGCTGCCCCGGAGCGAGTGCGGCGGGGCCGGAGCCCCGCACCTGCCGCGCCCGCCGAGCCCCCGCCCCGCGGAGCCGCGGCACAGCCCGGAGAGCTCCGCACAGGCTCCTCAAGAAAGAGCCGTGGGGTCACCCCCGCCCGAGGTCTGGAGTGGAGCGAGTGTTCCCTCGGAGACTTACCCGCGCCAGGCTCCAGCAGAGCGAGAGCAGGAGGAGCGGCAGGGTCCGCATGCCCGCCGAGTGCCGGGCCCGCCGGGCTGCGCTGCCCCGCGGCGCTCCGCGGGCCCCGTTCGAAGGCGGGGAGCGGGGTCCGGGTCCCGCCCGGCACCATAGGGCCCGGGGCCGCTGCCGGCTCCCCCGCCCCGCGGGCAGCGGCGGTGGCGGCTCCCGCACCTGCCCCGCTCCGGCGCCTCCGCTGCCGGCCCGACCGAGCCGTGCCCGCCGCCGCTCTGCGCGGAGCTCCTCCTCTAGCCCCCGGCTCCTGCCCGCCCGCCCGTGTCTCCCCAGCCCCTCTCCTCTCCTCGCTTTTCTCCTCCTCCCTCTCGCTGCCGCCGGCGCTCCCCCCATAAGAGGTGCCAGTCGCTGCCCTGAGCCGGGACGCCCCCCGCCCATCGCTGCGCCCCGCAGGTGCCCCCGCCACCCCCGGGCTGCTGCCGGGCACTGGATGCCTCTTACCCCTCGCTGCCCGCTCCCAGGTGCCGGAGAGCCCCCTCTTCCCATGATACACGCCCAGGGAGCCTGGGTGCCCGTCCCGGCAGCGCATCGGTGCCCTCACCGGGGTGCTTTTTTGCCGGAGAAACCAGTAAGATCATCGAGCACAGTCCCCTCGAGCCTGGCACGCACGAGAAAGGTTGAGGGGTGAGTGAAGAGATCCCTGGCAGCGTCAGTCTTGCCACTGTGCAGAACAACAGCTGCATTACCAAATCTTTCTTCCCCACAACTGTTTATTGGTGGTTTTTTTGAGGTCTCAGTAGAGAACCAAGAGTTTAAGGCAACTGCAAGTTATTGCCTGGCAGTTTACACAGCCATGGATCTGGGCTTTGCCTCACAAGGCATAGAAAGTATGCAGTTAAGTGATATGTTAGCACATGCCTTATGTTATAGAAAAAAAGCATTTTATATATTTATAGGTTGGCTTTTAGGTGAGAATGGGACTATATTAGAGCTGCCTTTCCATTGACTTAATGTGTGTTGCAATGCAAGTAATCATATGTTAAAAGGAACTGGGGAGGCAGAATAACAATCTTCTAAATAGCCCCCCAAAATAACCAGTTTCAAGCAAAGCAAGGACACTTCTCTGAGAAAAGCTAAAGAGAATTTTAATTTTTTAATACATAAGCAAAAAATATTTTCGTATAATAGGAAGAGATACCTGATTATAACATCTTTGATATCATTTAAAAAAAATACTACAAACTAATAAACAGTATTATAACCGGCATGCTGAGAGCAGAGGGGAACATTAATGTAGAAAGAAAAACTTGTAGGATGGTATATTGTCAGGTAAAGAAAGCATTCTCATTGTAGCAGAAAGGAGTGCCTCTTTGGATTGACTTTGATCTGTATATGACAGGTGGATTGAAAGGTCAGATTGCATCTACTCCTGACACAGCTGGCTTGCAGAGGGGAGTAGTTATGCTATTAGCTCTGAGATTCCCAGGTAAGCTCTCAGGTCAAAACTCCTGAGGAAAAAAACATGGAGACTTGCACAGTGCAACCCCTCTGATTCCTGAGACCGCCGTCCAGGATTCCTCCTCGGGCTCTTGGATGACACAGGCAGTATGGATGTGCTCCTGTCAACTTCTTAAGAGCTATCAGTCTTTCCAAAATAACAGCCTCAAAACCATTTCTTTTATCATTCACAAGAATCTGATGTTCTGTCATTACTGCAAGGCTTTGGAAAATCCTTCCTGTCTTCTCTCTTTAGAAGTTCTTTCTTGCCCTTCGTGATGACTGGGATCCCGCTAAGAGAGCAGCTGTTCTCCTGAGTGGAATTAATACCATGCCAAGGCTCATCAGGTTCAGCAGCAAGAAACCCCAGAGCAGTCCCTGGTCAGAGGAGCCACCAGGCAGGCTGTCCCCTAGCTGGGCTGCCCCAGCAGCTGAGGACACAAGAGTTGCCAGACACCCAACCCCAGTGTTTAATTCTTCGAGCAAATGATTCATTAGGCCGTTGAAGCTGAGTAGCCTGGGAAACCAATTAACAAATGACTATTAACGTTCTGTGTAGAAACACTCTTGGGAACTGTCATCATTATTCCTTCTGTGGAATGACAGAAACTAGTATCAAGTATTAGTAGCCCACATATCCTAGAACTAGCAAAGAAGCTTTGAAACTTGCATCTGTTCTATCAGAAAATTGCACACGGTCAGATTTTTGTGATGTTTTGTTTTCAATGAATCAGCATTTTTAGGTGAAAAGAATCATCAGTTATTTCTCAACCCTTTCCTCTGTTGCTGTTCTCAGTGACTTTGACATGAAAGACACAGCATCAAATGCTAATATTTTTGTTTACATATAGCTAAGTGCTTTTTCTTTCCTAAGAAGAAAACAAATTCTTCATGAATGAAGTCCACAAATCATGGTTCAAGTTCTTTTCACTTAAACATATCACAGCTCAGTGCTCTGTTACAGTGGATGTAGAAGGGAAATAAAGAAAAGAATGAAACTAGAACTGCTGTTGATATATGGAGATAAATACAAATGAGACTGATACTCTTAATCAGCAAAGAACAGATAGGTTTATGAAAGAACAAAGGAGTCATATAAATTTAGACCGAGTTGATTTGATGACATTTCAAAGATGGAACTGTCAAATTAAAAGGAAAAATTTTATGGACGTATCCGTGAGGCACAGGACTGCAAACACACAGAGAGAATAAAGTCCAAACATGGATAGAAATTTGTCACAATAGAGGTGGTAGGGAAGTAAATGCATTTTGACTGAAATAAGTATTATTTTGGATCAGCCAAGCCTGGGTGTTCCTCAGAGGGCAGTAAAAGTGGAAATAGTTCAGCAACAGGCAATGGACTCAGCAGCAGGCAGCGCCAAGGTACAGCAAGTTCTCTGCTCTGACAACATATTCAGGACCCAAAAGCATTTCTTCAGTTCTAGTTGTTGGATGAGTCTGCCTGCCAAGGAAAGGTACATGCCAGTAGAGCTATAAGTAACAAGTACTTACTGCCTGGCCATCTGTCTGTTCAGAATCCTCTAATACAGTGCTGGCAGTAAATGGCTGATTTAGACTTTCCATACTGAAGTAATGACACCAATCCCCTTTGAGCTCAATTCTTGTTTAAATTGTTGATGGAGTTCAAGATGCTCTGAAAATTTGTATTTTACTCACAGATCTTGTTCATGTTCTGTGTATAAAGGCTCCAAATCCATTGCTTTCATGGTTTAAAAGGAGTTTTCTTTTGTTCAATCATCTAACAATTATTGCTCACATAATGCATAGCATACTGTTGCCAGAAATACCTAAACTGCATGAAAAGCTTTGAAGGGTTTCCCTCAAAGCATGTGTACAAGCCATCCTGAATCACATGCCTCTTGCAAGAGTGGCTGTCTCTTGAGCTGCTCAAGCTGTTTCTTGTGTTTTGAGCCCTGCTTTCCAGACTGCAGAGAGTTCATGTGGAATGCTGTACTAAGCCTCATTGCCAAAGGAGTGCTCTTCCTAGGTCTTCACACTTTTCAAAGACACTAGGTCTTCATCAGATATTCCTAAATCTCCCAAAGGCACTCTCTACTGTCATCCTGCATTCTGTTAGGTTGTTTGCGATTTTTTTCCTACAGCCCAACTAAAGGAAAGATTACAGCAGCCTTGGAAATAGATTTTAGAAAGGGTTTCCAGGAAAAAAAATTGGGACTAATGTATGAGCAGTTTAGATCTTTTACACTGGAGAAAATTAAAGTTCTGTAAAATTTTAGTATCAGTAACTACTAACACACTTGATCTTACAAAGCCTCTCTCAGTGAATACAACAAAGAAGTTTCCAAGCCTGAGTGAGGCAAACAGTATGTGTCCTGCTCATGACAATGGGGTTTCAGACCTTGGGCACACTCCAGGGGACATGTGGCTGCAGCACCATCTTCTGAGAAGCAGCACAGTGATAGTATTGTCCCACCCTCCTACATCAAATATTGTAGCTGCAGTAAGAGGAGAAGATGAAATTTAGGTTCTCTGAATAAACAGGAAATGAAATTCAGGTTCTCTGTGTTTTATCTGAAGATCCAGATGGTGTCCAGAAGTTCTTCTAAACTTCTGTCACCATTACTGATCATATTATGTCCCTATAATCTCTTGAACCCTGTGTTGTTTTCTAGGCAGAGAAGCAACACCACGCAGGCAGAGTTTTCTAAGGAAAGGCTGTCCCCAAGTGTGTCACCTCAGCTTTTTCGTGCTCCTCCCTCTGAGCATCCCCAACAGTGCCTGCTGTGTCTAGGCACGAAGAGTAGCTTTATGATGTAGCTGAGGGTGCATCTTCTAGTGGTGAGGCTCAAAATACTCCACAAAACACCTTTTGGCAGTGGCCTGTGAAGTGGCAGTTTGCCAATATCAGCACACCAACTCCACCCCAACCAGCCACAGAGATATGAAGAACCCTCTGGAGTTGTCTTTCTGTAACGTGCAAGTAGCTTGGCTACACAAAGATGTTTCTGCAGATCACAAAGAAATTCAGTGAAAAGAAAGACACATTTCTGTCTGGTTTGTTAGGTTCAGTACTGCTGAGCAGCTTGTTTAAAGTGATGTCTGGAACTGTGAAATCCTCAGTCAGAAAATGGCACGGGGACGCTTTTCACTGGAGACACAGAATGTAGTCTACCGCACTTAGTGTAAAGTATGCAATTTTGTTCTTTCTCTCCTTCAAATTTAGAAGACCTCCATGTAATTTCAAAAGAGGGAGAGAGATCTCTTTAGTATAATGAACTTTTTCAATTTCTTGTCCAGGGTATCCAATTTTTTTGATTTCCATCATACTCAGATCCTTATTATACTCATTAACCTAACAAGCCTTCGGTTACATTCACATGCGTAGGTGAAGTAGAATTTGATCTTTTAAATTTATAGGTTAAATCTAAGATAAGTAAGTTGGGCATTTGGCATAATGGAAAGTATGTGGCTAATGTAATTTTAACTCTAATTTGTTTTAAAGCTCCACATTTGGGCAGTGCTTTCTTTTTTCAGAGTTTACTGGACATGAAAACATCAAATCTTTTTCTTCTGATACAGTGAGAAGAAAATTCTCCCATTTAGTTTTGGGGGTTTCATAATTGTTAGTTAGGATGTTTGGTTTTTTTGTTGTTTTTTTTTTTTTTTTTTTTGCAATTTAAAGTAAAGGGTAGATCTTCCCATAAAACTCTAAAGACAAAACACAAAAACTACAGAAAAAATTAACTGATAAATTAGCATAAAAGACTTTAGAAGAGTAAATAAGTGCAGAAGGGAAGACAAATGAAAAATAAAATAAAATATAAGTAGTGTTTATCAAAGGGAGTTAGTACTAGCATGACATGGTACTTTACTGAGAAAAAGTAAGTATCTTTCTATGTGAAGAAAAGTCATTACATTTGTTCTGGGTAGCTGTCAGAAATGTAGTCTACTAGTTTGATGTGCTGCCATAGAAATTGCTAGTTGAATTGATAGAGCTTAATGAGGCATCTTTTTGGTTAAAATGTGATTAAGGAAGCCTGACTAATAATACTGATATATAAACAGGAGGAGTAAAAGCAATAGCAGTAAAGTTTCTTGGAGATCAGGCTGGGGTCTTGTTTTATTTCTTTTAGTAACTATTTTCATTTTTGGCGAAACAAAATTTGCTGCTGATTCAAGGTGCTCTCAGTAGTAAATGGTATCCTGGATCACCTAAAAATGAAGTCCTAAAAAGTAGTTGGAAATTTAATAAAGCAAGATGAAACGCCATGTGCTAAAAACAAAAGACAAATGTTACCACCAACAGCTAAAGGGCAACAGCAGGAAGTCCTGTGTAAGCAAGTCAGTGTGTGGCAGATATGAGTATTAATGTGACATGGCTGTGAAAAACAGATGTGATCTCAGGACACGTGGGACAGAGGCTTGTTGTAGAGTTAAAAAGCAGTGAATGAGGCCAGGTAACACACGGAGGTCTGGTTGGGTCTTATCTGGAGCACTGCATTTAAATTTAGCAATCTGCCGTCAAGAAAGATGAATTCAGCAGATAAAGAACATATTAATGAACACCTAAGGATTTTAGAGAATGTTTGGCTCAATTGCCTGTGGAAATGTAAACTAAGATGAAATATGTCATCAGGAAAGGAGCTATGTAGTCTACAGGAAATTTGGCAGAAAAATGGGTGGATTAAGCTAGGTGAGAGTAAATGCGCAGATTCATATCCAGTTGGCTGTTCTAGACAAATATTTTAACAGTGTAGGCAAAGATTTTTCTTTTTTTTCAAGATAGAACATGATCAGTCAGTTGAAAGGATTTTGTACTGTGGCTCTGTGCACAAACAATAGACTGTGATTTTCTATAGGTCTTTTCCAAGCCCCTATCCTACTTTGTCATAAATAGTCCCTCTCCAAATTTTCTGTCAAAATCACTGCTCCACAGAAAATCAATTGCTGGATTTTTTTTTCTTTCTACAGAGAAAAAGTGGTTTTCTATACCAAGTGCACACCTTTGTGGAAAATTCTATTTTTCATCAAAAATCTGTCTATTTTTGCCAGGAATACAAATATTTATCTTTTGGGTAAATATTTCCATTTAGAGCTTTGCAAAACAGCAATAAATTTTGCTAGAGGGGAAACAGAAGTCACTACTAGGCTCTGCTTTCTGAAGTTTTTTTGTTCAATAGAACCTTGGAAGCAGAGCAGATTTTAGGCAAATTTGCAAAATTGCATCTGGATCCTCATTTTTTGGTAATCTGGGAGTATTTGTATAAGGAAACCTGTATTGGCCTCTTCTCCAGAAACAGGGAAAAATAAAACATTTAGATTTGTACTAAAGGATTATTGGAAAAAAAGAGATAAAAAATCACAGCCATCACTAGTCTTGGTAAAAGGAGGGGGAGAATTGCTTTTATGTAGTCAAAATATTAAGTGCTAGTTTTGCATTATTTTAAATCTTGGAGTAGAGCCAAGGAAATGTATAGTGAATTTTTAGTCAGAGTAAGTTGCAGTTCAAGATTTTGATTGTCAAGTTTTTGTATCTTTAGGATAGAACATTTTTTACACTGTGGTGGGGGTTTTTTTTTGACACTTCAAGAAGACTGAAATGCCTTTGAAACTAAGAACACCATTGTGTCAAAAAACTTCAACTAACCATGAGCCTAATGGATATAAATAAAGCAAAAATTTTAGAAAGAGGAGAGATGATATTTCAGTGTAGTTATCAATATGAGGCTTGGTTTCTGTTGCTTAGCTCAAGCCTACCCAGGAGATACCAAAGGAAAAATGTCATCGTTGATGTAATCGAACTTTTAAACACTCTAAAATTACTGTCTCCATTTAGAGAAAAAATCATTGGGTAGCAAAGTAGCAACACTGTAAGTGAAGCCTAATTGTCCAGTGTAACATGATCTGAATGACACTCTGATCAGGAAAGGATTACTAAGGCATATATGAAGAATTTTCCCACGTAAGAGGAGGGTAAAGGAAACACCTATTGACGAAACAAGCCCTTGTGATCCACAGGAATGTTCCACAGACAGAATCAGTACCACCCACTTCAGGTCCCAAGTTAAACAGAAAACGCCAGAGAGGCAGGAAAAGGCAGGGCAGTTGTGCTAGAGGGTGGAGACAGACAGGCATTCAGGTGAGCAGGTGTCTGTCTCTCTGGAAAATGCAGTATTAGGAGCAGAGGTGTGCTCTGTCCTTCTCTAGATTACATCTCCTGCTCTAGATTACATCAGTACTGTCTTGGATTGAGATGAGCTACCTGGTTTGAAAGTTGCTAGAAAGAGTTGGAAAGAAAATGAGAGCCAAACCCATGGTGGCAGAGTGGCCCAGCTTCAGGGGGACCCAGGGGATGCCATTGAGCAGAGAGCCTGGTGGATTGGACAGCCAGGATTTGTGTGCTCACACCTCTCAAGCTTTCATAACTATGGATGCCTACATTTCCCACTTTCTGGAAAAGTGCATTTATTGCTGTGATATTACACAGAATTACAACTTTGTCTCTGAAGAGGTGAAATAAAGTGCTTGAAGGCACTAGGTGCTTGCATTTTGCTGGAAAATGTGTGTCCATGGACCAGATCATACCCCCTACCTTAATCATTCTTTAACAAGTGCTAACTAAACCCTGCGAATGTAATTCTGAAATGTCTTTAGCTGTGGTCCTAGGGAGGTGTTCAGAGTCCTTGGGTTTGTACAGCTGCACTGGACTTTGAGAAAGTTCAGACTGGAACCATGGAGCCCTCAAGAGAAACTTGAGTATTGCCTTAAGCCTTCATTCGTGGCCCAGTCCTGTTCACCTTGAGATCAATGGCAATAGTCCCATTGGCTTCAACAGGGAACAACATCAAGCATTTGGCTGTGAAAATATAAATTCTACTCAAATCTAAAATTTGTATAAATCACGCTGCTCTTTTTGAGGTGAGCACATAGCTGGCTGGGCTTATGATCACCAGAGGAATGATGGCACAGACCTTTCCTTTTTGAAGTATCCTACATCAGCCATAGTGTGGGGCATCTCGTGTACTGAGGAATGATGTGCACTAAATATGCCAGTAATTAGCTAACTCAGTCTTCACAACTGAAATGCCAGTAGAACTTTTCCCCAGCTGCAATGCTGTCTTGGATTGAGAATCTAGAAACTGATTATAGAAGTAATTTCCCTGCTTTAATATATACTGTTTTTAATGGAATTGTGCAGAATGATTAGTGAGAGGCAAATGTCAAAACACCAGACAGCAACTGACTCACCAGTCATAGGGTTTAATATTAAGGTCAGGCTATGGAAATAACAATGGCGCTCAGTCTTTATTATCTTGTGCCTTATGCAGTGATTTACATTGGAGAAAAATGAATGGAGTGGATATAATGTGCTAATTTTCCAAATTTGGTGGTATTTTACATATTCCTTCCACACTTGTTAGCAATGACACAGGGCACAAAGCAGTTAAAACAAGACAAGAACACAAAACAAAAGAACAAGCTCAGAATGTCCTAGAAGATTATTATGAGCAATTGTCTGCAGGGATTTTAAGGTTTACTCTTTTTTTCTTTTCATGCAGAATTGAAATGTTGACATTTTGTCCAAATAGAGCATAGCAAGAGCACACACAGTGCACACTTTCCCTTGCTAGTCATTCCACTTTCCCCTGCTTTTTCTTAATGCATTTGCATGTGCCAATTGGTAACAAACCTTTAATGTTGGTGCTTTTTATTTGAAAAACAGCTTTCATCACAGAGCTTTGATTGCATGGACTGCTCTGTGGTAAATGAGCTTCAAATTACATTTTGCTTGAACTAACTGCATCTGCTCACTGCAAGTATCTCAGTCCACAGTGGCACAGGAAGACATGAAAGGTTGTCAGGTCAAATGCTGATAGCAGCTTTCATGCAGTGCTAAACTTATGTGTCAATGGTACTTGATACTCCTTCTCTGTTACTGAAACAGCCCCAAACTCTCACACACTAAGTTTTTGTAAGTTCTGTCCCTTCACTGCTAGTCATCACCCTGCAGTACTGGTCTGTGTTTTGATTGTAGAATGGTGATGAATTACAGACTTCAGACTCAAAGTGTCATCTACTTATGTTCTCAATTTTGTTGTGTTTGATTATCTCAATGTTTATTGTCATGTGGCCTTTCTGCACTGCTCTCTATCTGCCTTGACACTAGATAACATCAGTAGCAATTTCACTCTTTTTTTCCTCAACACCTTCTTAAGGTCATTTTCCAACTCTCCCTCATCAAGCCATGATGATAACTTACCTTGGGAGTGCAGTGTTTGGTCAATATATGGATTTTAGAATAGCCAGTGGCTATGATTTTGACTGCAGTAGCCGCAGCAACTTCAGTACTACTTCATTTTGAATATATTGTTCATAGAGGTCACTTACCTAGCTGAATTTGACACTAAGAGCCTTTCAGTTACTTCTGAATTATGTGTTTCTGAAAATTAATGGTATGTTTTTCTATTCTCTTGCAGATACTCTGAAATATGAAGGGCTTGCCATTCTGCCAAGGGCTGAGTGCATTGATTATGTTAATGCAGAAGGGACGAAAGACGCAGATGTGACACTGCAGAAATGATGCATAAGGGAAAAACCAAACTCATGGAGTTAATACAAAGTTGAAGAAATAGTCAGTTGATCATGGAATGATCCAATCCAATAAATGTTCATGTAATGATAAAGTATGGAAAATCTATAGGATGATACTCAACAGCGTGTCACTTTCTATGGAGTGTGATGCCCTTTAGCCTCTGGGTTAAAGAATAAATGATGTCTCTGTGTAAGGCCTAAATACTGGTGTGGCTTTCAAATGTGGTAGAAGATACATAAACAAGAATGCCACACCTCTTATTTTCAAAACCAAGAATTACATACATGGGAGGAAGCTCAGTTAAAGGGATAGTCAGTAGGTAAAGCCCTGGCATGCAGCAGAGGCTCTTCAAAGATGCCATATAGAAGTTCAGGCCAACTGCATCCCATTTTAGAAAGAGAAAAAAAAATCCAGTGTGGTTGAAGAGAAGAGTAGAGAAAGTAATATTAGATGCAAGAACCTTCAAAAGCTGAAAATGTGCCCAAAACATTATAACTAGAAAAATCATAAACCTCCATATAACACACATGAAAAAGCAGAATGGGACAGGAGATGAACTTCCAAATGGCACTTTCTCAAACACATCAGAAGCAGCAAGCCTGCTGGAGCATCAGTATAGCAAATAGAGGATCAATATGCATCAACATTTTAAAAATGATAAGCCCTAGAAAAAACCCAAATGGATTCATTCCATCTGTGAACACAGCGAAGGAGTGAGTTTAGAGTGCTCACCATGGTAGAACCTTGCTCACAGGGTGATGTTTCAGGAGAATCTGCCTCTAGTCAAGATTTTGGTAGAAGTTTACAGAATAAAGAGACAAGAAGAACAGTAACTACCAGATCTGGCAATATTCCCAAAGGATCTTAGATGAATTTCCAAGTGAAAGAACTGAGCTACAAACTGAGCTGCTAATAGTGTGTGATGTTCCACTTAAATCTTTGGTACAGAAGGCTGGCAGTGAGATAATATGATACAAAGTTTTAAATGGTATTCCAGGGGATGAGTGTGGATGTCATGAAGATGAATAATGAAAGTTTACTGATTCTCTCAATACAAAGATTAGTTAGGATATAAAACTAAACTACCAAGTTACCTTTTTCACACAATGCATGGATGATGTTTAGACCTTCCTAGAGGATGCTTGTTGCTAAAAATTTATACAGGATAGAAATTAAAGAAACTAATGGAAGGAAAGCCCACAGAGGATTAAGTACAAATGTATTACCACTGGCTTAGGAAACACTTTAAATGCAAATCACTGGATTCTGGGTGAATGCTCATCTAAGACCAACTGTCTTTGCCCCATTTTAACACTTCTGTACATATTTGCTGTTTTGCTGCTGTCAGAGACAATGTGTTGGATTAGTATGGAGTCACAGTGTTAGCTTTTAAGTTCCAGTGATTTTAAGAAGCAAATGAATTTCTGCTAGTTGTTTTGCAGGTAGTTAACAGGAAGAGGCCAGATTCCTTCTCCACAATCATCTTCAATAATCTGTATCTACACAGGATTTGGGATTAGAATTTACTCCCTAGAAGATGAACAAATGAGGCAAATAACCCCTATTTATTTAACTCTTCTTCATCTCTACACAAAACATGTAAGAAGAATCTGAAAGATAAAGAAACAAATAACAGGAAAAGGGCTGGCAGCATCAAAACTCTGTCTTTTAGTTTTGGTTTGTTTTTGTTTTTTTTTTCCCCACACTAGTTTTAGTTTTAGTTTTAGTTTGCCCTTTTGATTTTCATACACTTTGAGTAACTGTATACACATTAGTAAATACTAGTTTAAACTGCATGTTTATTTCTTGCTGACAGGCAAAATTAATAATATTTTTATGATAATATATTTGCCATCCTAAGTTTGCTTCAGCACTTTTTGTGTCCACTTAAATTTAAGGAAATGGAAAACTGAAATCATACCAACCTCGAAAGAGTTCATTAAAGGGCAGAAACAGCAACTAGAAATATGTATTAGCCAAGTCTGTTGTACGCTGTGTTCCCACACTAGCAAGCAGAGAAAGATCTGTTTTGATTGATATTTTATTTGGCATATAAATTTACTCTTACACCACTTATTCCATAAATTAACCGGGCACAACATACCTCATACAGTCTATGAGTCCCCTCATCCTAGAAGTTTAAAATAATATTCACAACTGGGGCTCAAAAGAATTGCAGCATATCTGGAATGACCCACAGTATTTCTGTACTCTCCCCCAAAAATTTGCACTAGCAACCAAGGACAGCAGCATGGCTGACTTGTCTCAGAGGCTGAACTGAAAGATCTTCCAGGATGGTCTTCATTAGCTCTTGGCAGCACAAATGTGATATTCCTGGGGTATATTATGTTTTCCTAAGCCAAACAAATGCAAGGAATTTTCCATTTGACACAACTCCTTACACAGGCTGAACATTACAAAATTATGGAACAAAAAGCAGTTAGAATGTACAAAATGAGACAATACAGCTTTAGAAAGGAAAATCAATATCTGGTTTTTCAAAGGGCCATGAGGAAGAAAAGGATGATGCTCTCAGGTGTAATGCTACAGGAAAAAAAAAAAAAAAAAAAAAAAAAACAGAAAAAACCCCCAAACAAACAAACAAACAAAAAACCCACGAACAAACAAACAAAAAAGCGCCACAAAACTTGGGACAAGGCTTCCTCACAACTCAAGTAGAGAGCACACAGGGGAAAATGACTTTTGCAGACACTTAAGACTGAAAAGACTGAAAAACCTCCTGCAGGGAGCTGTCCTCATTTGAATGTCATTGGTGGTTTTGGACAGTCAGTGAACATCATTCTGGAAGAGCTTCTTGTTGATACTTTTATCAATGACAGGGAAGCAGCTGATTCAAGCAACACCAGTTAGTAATTTGGGAGCAGGCAATTTTCTATGGAGCTGGATGAGTAACTGGATAGAAAGAATCAATTGCTTCCATGTCTGCCTGGGAACATGGGATACTTTTTCATGGACTTTAACTCATTGCTTATGAGTTTGAGCTGGTAGGGCTGCTGCAGCAAAGTAGATGTGGGGGTCTTGGTAAAAACTCTGTGCACACAGAAAGGACTATTTACTTCCTTGAATCTCATGAGACATATATGGGTATAGTCACACCATGGCTGGCTTTGACTGTCTTGTATCTAAAGACTATCCAGATCCCTCTCACAGTTAATTTTTATTCTTTTGGAATCAAGAAAAATGTTTTTAAACTCTAAGTTTAAAAAGTGTAGACCAAAGAATTGCCAAAAAGAAAGTTTTATATTGAACCAATCCCAAAAGCCTCAAAATCTATTGCTAGTGGACAAAAGAAAAATGTTTTTTCAGAAAATTCTGGGCCCAGTCTTGGTATTTGCAGACTACCCTAACGAGAAGATTTGCTAGCTCCTATTCATTTTTCTGGAAGATTCTAGTTTCCAGAAACATGTGTCAATGTGTTGCAAGACTTTGGCTATATTATAGGATTCCATTCTAAAAATGTTCATCTGGGTGAAGACTAACCAGAGTTAACACCACAAGGCTGGATTGAGTCCTAATACAAATGCTCAAACTGTTTAATTACTTCCAAATATTTTTACTTAAAAATGTATTTCAGTAAAAATAGTGTATTGTTTAGTAACATTTTCTCTGGAATTGCTCAGAAAGAGAAATATAAAGAGAAAAATGATTTTCTTCAAGGTCAGTATTGCTGAGATGAATACATATCCTTGTTTACTATTTCTCTTTCAAATTGCTTCATTCCTCTGTAACAACTTTCTCTGAGAGATAAATCTAATCTCCAAATCCTTCCTACTGAATTGTAAACAAATCAGATAAAACAGCTATAATCTAGTTTCATTCACAAACAGAAAATGGAGATTTTAAAATATATAATTGAGTTTCAGGTCAAAGAAAATTAAATATATTCCTGAATGCTAACACAGGTCTTTGTTTCCAATTCCTCATTCCAGATGAAGTGAATTAGCCCAGATTTTCTGTTTGAAGGCTTTGGTAACGATGCTTGATTATGGGACCAATTATTGGACATTGGTTGGCTTTCTTGTCTTTCTACCTGATCTGCACTCACCAGCTTTAAATAAAGTTCTGCCAGAATAAGTATTGCCAGCTTTTCAAATGTTCCTCAGAGATGGCTTTCCTGAACTCAGTCTGTGGGATGGGGGCTGAATTTTACTTCCCTGAGCCTGAAGGCAACATTTGGTCTTCTCTTGGAAAATGAAGAGAGGCTCTTCTTAAATTTTTTTGAGATTAAATTGCAGCATCTGCTCAAAATACTGAGGAAAGTTTGAACCAATAAAGTTACTGCATTTCCAAAAATACCAGGATCACAGAAAATACACAATTCTTTTGGGTTTCTTTTAATGTTTTAATTCTTAATTAAACAAAAACTAAAATTTCTCCAGCAGTTCCCAAAAAGAGGTTTTAGTATCTCTCCTGATCTTTGACTTCTATACTCCATTTTATATGCAGAAGCACACATTTGAATAAATGTGGTGTATAAGATATCCTTCACTTTCCTCCTCAGCTAGTAAAGTATCTTCTGCCAATTCCTGCCCCCAAATTCATAAAAATACTAAAACCAGCTGTATTAAAATAACTGGTTTAAAAAGATGGCAGAAACTTTTTGAAATGTTGTCAACATAATTTTGATCATTTCAGTTTCACAGCATCTGACCTCAAAATAATAATAAAAATTGTTACCAAGTTTCCAATTTTTATAGTATTACTCTGAAATTTTCATTTGAGACTCATATTTTTATAACCATTTCTTTACAATATTTTTCATTCATTGGACATGGAGAGAAATGTGTTTGTTTCTAGACTGTAATGCATGTGTCAGCTGAGGTCTTAGCTTTTTGAAAAGAAAATTTCTCATGTCTTATGAAGTCATACTAAGATTTAAGATAAAGGGATTTATTGGACATACTTTGCAAATTTGTCTTAAAGGTGGTCTGTAAAAATTCTATCTGGTTTTCTAAGGCTGTGAGCCCTTTGTGATGACACCTACTTAGTTTTCTTTAATCATTATTTCAAAAAATAAAGATGCCATCTGTTAATACCTCTTTTCAGATGTGATGCCAAATGTTTTTCAAAAGGCCTCCCAAAGTTAAGTAACAAAACATTAAGAGCCATGAAAACCCAGAACATTTTCATTAGTATGAGAGAAAATTCTTTCTGTTCTGAATAGCCCCAGTTCCACTGCCTTTGATCTCAGGATGTCACTTCTGATGTACAATATGTCACTATTCTACTAATCTTTTCAGACAGACTTTACAGTCTGTTCATATTATAATAAATGGGTTACACCTCTTAGCTGCAACCTCATTAAACCCCATGTACTATTGAAAGAGGGAATTTTATTGTAGCCTGTGTTATCTATCAAAGAAAATCATAAAGGAAGAGCTGAGGTTTTCCAGAAGTGTCTAACACATTTGATTCAATTACTTAAAAACATGCCACCAAAACTGGCCACAAAATTTTCCAAAGTACAAAACTTTTGCTCTAGACATCTATAAGTTCCTAGAATCTTAAAATCCAAATAGGATCAACCAGGAAGAAAAGCAATTGCTGGACCAATGGAAGAGAACAGCATTTTAAAGGGTGTGTGGTTAGCTTTGACTGAGAGAACATAGGTAAAAAGAACTCACATGGAATAAAAATCTTGAGGGAGGAATGCACTCATCAGTGCCTAATAGGGTAAAGCTCCCACTGACATTTTTCCCATGGTTAAAATATTTCTAACATTTCTGTATTCCATGAATTCTCTTTTTCATAGCAAGGCCAGAACTACTACTGTGTTCTTCTCTGGGGATAGATAGACTGATGGAATTCTTCCCTTTTTGATTCAGCCACTTTCATAAAATTTCTGGCAACTTAGTGTCTATCTTTCAGTAATAAGATAGTCTGGCTTTTTGGGGGTTGTACTTGAATGCAAAAAACTCTCCTTGTTATATGACACCACATGCAAAAATCCACTGTAAACAAAGAAAAAATGGAATTTAACAAAAATATTACTCTAGATAAAACTTTTCTAAGTGACAAAATTTATTTATACTGCTCTAAGAATACATCCTCAGGTCTAGTTTTATTTTAAGCATCAGCCTTAGTTATATGATCCTATATACTGGCAGTGGTAATGACTTAAAATCTGTATAACCTTTGTTTTCAGAGCTCAGCTGAAATTTCTGTTTTCGTAGAGAGGGTGAATGACACATATGAAAAAGAATAAACTAGTAAAATAACAATAAAATAAAGAAAAAATATTACCTATTATATCCAGTTTTCTATATTTTACTATGTTTCTGGTTTTCATATGATTTTGAATATAAATACTCACACAGGACATATTCTGGGTTTGGTAGAATCATTATATTGACAACCAGACATGGATTACTTTGAGATTGATTACTTCCCTTTTTTCTCCCATGACTTGCTATGCTTCTTTTGAGAAGAATAAAGACCACGTTGCACCTTGGAAGTTGCAGTTCAGCCAGGTAACTTGGCTCATGGAAAAGTATGAAAATAAAATGTATTTGAAATGCATTTCCCAAGCACTAAAGCTGCAAAGCCAAGGATTCAAAAGTTTTAGAATAGAAGACTAAAGGTTGCCTGTAACTTTCTGTTGATCTTCTGGGCATGTGCATTACAATTCAGACCTCCATTACATTATGGGGTTTTTTTTCCCCCACTTATCTATCCCTCATTCAGTTCATGCACACAGAATAATTTATTTTATTTTATTCAGTATGTGACCTTAGACATCTTACTTAATTCATGCTATCCAAACCCTCCTTAGAACAGAGATTTGTCAATTTTCTCAATGGCTGTTCTGCTGTGCTCAGTGTCAGAGTATTTGGATACTTCACAAATGGAATGGATTAATTTTCACAGCACCCAGATGAGGTGGTACATTATTAGCCCTTCATAGGGACCTAGAGATGAAGATCAAAAGGTAACTACCTAATTTTGTGTTCCAAGCCAAAATGCCTGCAGCCTAATTGTTTAGGACCTCCTATGGTACTTTCCAGAACCTACAAAGTGCAATTTTAAGGCACTTTGCTGAGAATGCTTCAGCCAGCCCCAATGAAATCACCATCAAATGTCAGGCAGAAGCTCCCAGAAATATCCAGCACATACCTCACTAGCATCCTGCAAGGACTCTCCAGTGTTTTCCCCCTCATCCCCACACTGCTCAGCCTGTGACCTGCTCTCCTGCCTGGCACAGCAGTGCAGCCTCCTGCCTTTGACATGACCTGCCAGACTTTTGGGGGATAGAGGGAAGCCAGACTGAGCTCCAGCCTCTGTGGTGCCAGTTAATTCCACTCTACCCTCAAGGGCCTGCCTGCCCCTGCAGACTGCTGCAAGAGGGAACTTCCTTTGTGATTTCAGCTTTTTTGAGGGACAGCACGGAGAGAACTTCTTCAATATCCTAAGCTTCAGGCCAAGCCTGCCAACACACCCCAGGTATGTCATCTTCTGGGGAGTGAATGCCACCTCCTGCAGGAGGCTTTCATGCCTGGCTAAAGCAAAAAGCCACATTAAAAGCTCACAGGGTTCCTCAGTGAGAGCAGCTGGGCAAGCTTCCATGGCTTTTTGTGAATGTGAGAGGTCTCTGGGAGATAAACCATTGTTACACTAGCCAGGACAGAGCACTTCTGATCTCCCTAGTGAGAGTAGAAAAAGAAGCCCTGATAACCATCTTTAAATATTAATTGAGGCCTTTGCTTCTACCAGAAAAGCACTTTCCTTCGTTACCTAAGAAAACAAAACAAACAAGACACCAAATCCTATCTCAAGCCTCTCTTTCCTTGTAGTTCAGCCTTCAGCTCAAAAAAAGGGCTTATTTTATCCCATAAAACTGAATGAGTAGAAAAAGACCAGGCAACCTGATAAGGAAAATAACCAAATGACCTCCAGCACATACCTACCTCCAGCATACAACAGCTTCCTCCCCTAGGTTGTTCTACACATACAAACTCTTGATTGTCCTCATCGTTCAGCTTCCATGGCTCTGGTGTCAGTGGTGGCATGAGGAATGTATTGGGCCTAAATGTTCCAGTGATAAATATAACAAAGGGTCCCAAAGTGATTTGTCCTCCTTGTTATCAGAATGTAAGCAGTGAAATGGAGAAGAAACCATTTTAAACTTCATATAAAGAAATGGTCTTTCCCTCTCTGGTGTGGTGAAGTCCCAGGATAGAGCTAACTGTGATAATAATTTTAGGAGGAGCAAGGGAAGAGGAGTTTTTGAGTGGAGAGGTAAAAACAGCCAGGTGTTTTGACCAGAGCCAAAGGAAAGGAAAAACTCTCACCCTGTTGTCTGTGTCTGTAGCACTCTGTAGCCACCACAGGTGTGTGTTGGAGTGCTCCCACCAGCCTGGGAAGTGACTCTGGGTGGGCAGGAGAGACAATGAGGTTTAGGTCTCCTGGACCTCAACTTAACACTTGTGCACATGGCACCTTTTCACATTTTGTTGTATTTATCTTTTGAATGGCTGAATTTTCACTCATTACACTACCTAAGTCAACTTTGGATGTCATGTCAACTTCTGAAAATGGTAAATTAACATCAGCTTGTATTATTCCCCTGTATTATTGTATTAATGTGGTTGAAGTGGTTGTCATGGATTTCACCATGCTCTTCTGTAATATGTCCAGGATTCCTGGTTTTGCTAATTATGCATTATTTTTGTATTATGTTGTGAATATTTTTTTCCCTGTTTCTTCTGTTACTTTCTTTTGTGCTTTGTGCAGGCACTCTCCCCACCACGCTCCCATGCCTTTACTTTTTCTTCCATACAATATGTATGTGGAGAGAACAGCAAAACCTTCTTAATGTTTTTAGTATCACCATGAAAAAAGAGCAATTGCAAGGAAAGAACAGCTCAAGCTGTGCACATGTGGACTGCAGCATATTGGGTGTTAATAAAATCCCAGGAGACTTACCCAGTTATTAAATACTGACAAGTTTCTATTGCTGACTGGTTTTTTTCAAAACTTTACAACATACGCAAATTTTGGAAGATTTACTTAGGAATGAAGCCAGGATAGCCCTCCAAACCACAGAGGTCCCCTAATTTCATTCAGTGGAATGACTTTTCTAATGTGCAATTGTTACATGTACACCTCCTACTCCCACTCACAACCCTCCCAAGCCTCTCAAAGTTTAAGAGTCATTTGGATAATGCCCTTAATAATATACTTGTGACCAGCCCTGAAGTGCTCAAAACCTGTCTTGTAATGCTACTTCAGCCTTATCATCATGACATTGGTGGGCTTTTAGCAAGCAAACCTATTAATCTGCAGTATTTCTGCACTTTTTATTAAGGAGTTAATAATTGCAGTTGTGTATGACAAGGAAAGTGCTGGAACAATTCTTAGAATGTTACAAAATAATATCAAGTGAGTTTTGAGTATTTTCTGTGTACTCCTGTTGGAAATTGGCAAGTTACAGAGACTTGGGAACAGTAAGTACCTTTTTGAGGAATAGTTAAATGAAGCAAGGAAACTGCAGTCTAGATGTTAAGAGCTTCACAGTTATAAAGAAATTTGTTCCATAAATGCTTGAATATGGTCAGCATTTTGGAGACTGCAGTGGTGAACGCAGATTAAATGGCAGCTCAAAACAGGAACAGAATAAGGCTTTTTGTACTGAGGCTGGAAATCCAACATCCCTACATACTTCAAGAAAGCAATCACCTTCCCATTTCAAGGGTACTGCACAAAGCTCTCTCCCTGGGTTTGCTCTGCTTTGGTTTCATCTCTAGCTGATATTTCTGAGTATCAAACCATTGTCATCAAACCTATGCAGTGCCAATGAATTCAATGAAATCACCAAGCACACAACATTTTTAATCAGTAAAAAACATCCATTCTGGATATTTCTATGCTTTATAAATTTATTTTAAACTTCCCAGAGAACACTACTGTAGAGATATGATTATCTAATTAATTTTGCACAATTATTTAATGCTTTTTGAATTATACATTTTAAATGCTTTTATATAAACTTAATTAGTTCACATAATCTTCCCTAATTTTTTTTAATTGCAATTAAATTGCATGTCTATTTTACATAGACATTAGTATTGTAATTCCTGTAAATTCCATATTAGTTTGAGGGAGTAAAAATATTTTTAAATCTTTAGTTAAGTCTACAAAAGTATGGCCTTAAATATCTGGTTTCAGGCACATCCTTAAGGAGGAATCGTGAATTTCCAACTTACACTGTCAGTCTGATCAATATTGCTCTAGTAGTCCACTCCCTTTGACCTTTCCACCTCTACACTAATCCTGAATACACATGTATGCCTGGTGGAAGGCCTTGTTTATTTGTTTTAAGCTGATGGAATATTTGTAAATATACATATTAAAAAAAAAAAGTCTATGGTGTCATGGCAGAACACAAATTGGAAATGGTGCTGTATTTGTAGGCACAGTGGAGCAGCTCCAGCTACAGGTGCCAACCAGCAGGACTTCAAGAACTTTGTCTCAATACCTGTTCCAGAACTGAGCCCTGGAGTGAGAAGTGCAGTCAGGGATGGAAGAAGGGGATGTAAAGGAGCAGGAGTGTGTGTTCACAGTGTCAGTGAGAAGTGGGTTTTTCCTGTGAAAGCCAACGTTGTGGCTGCTTTTCATGGCCACATGGCAAGCTAAGGCTTCAGTCTTCACCACGGTTCCAGTAATACCAAAAAGCAGAGCTTGAGTGGTGGACTCAAGTTTTGAGTGAACAAATGATTTTTATGAACTACTTTAAATCATTTTAAAGCACTTTCTGGAGCTCAAGAATGTGCCAAGCTATTTCTCCATACACAACCAAAGTGTTTTGCTTTGTTGCCTTGGTGAAGGTTTATATGAAGACATATGCTATCTGGCCCTAAAATTTTTCTCTCACAGCCTGCCTGAAATCAAAAGAAGGGATGGAGAAAGAAGGCAGGATGACTAAGGGGGTACCCTGATACCCTGAAGTAATATGATATGGTTTTGTTGCAAGAGTTATTTGCATAACTTCAAGTTATAGTAATCCTTCTCAAAAACAAAAACAAAAACAAACAAACAAAAAAGTGGTCATTGGTTGCTGTTTCAATAGTTGCATACTATGTCTCTTCTGACATTTAGTTTAGAGTAGAAAACATTCTCAGATGCCCTGAAATATTAATGTGGAATAAATCAAGAATTGCCTGCAAAATCTCAGGCTTGCATTGTGATACAGTAGAAGTCAGTGCAGATGAGCACTAGTGAACTGTATAAATTCACAGCTACAGGGTGTTTCTATAGAATGAAAGGGGTCAATTTAGATTAGATATAAAGGAGAAATTCTTTACTCTGAGGATATGATTGTCCAGAGGAGCTGTGGGTGTCCCATCCCTGGAAGTGTTCAAGGCCAGGTTCGATGAGGCTTTGAAGTACCTGCTCTAGTGGAAGGTGTCCCTGCCCAGGGCAGCAGGGTTGAAACTAAGTGATCTCTAAGGTCACTACCAACTCAAACTCTTCTATGATTCTATGACTTAACTGCTTTTCTACAGTCATTGTGTTACATCTGTAACATGGAGTCAGCAAGAGTCCAACAGACTGAAAACATCTTAAGTTTTTCTAAGGGAGAATTATGTTCACATGTAGCTTAATGTAACATTGGATGACTTTTTCCACGAGCTGTTTATTAGCTAGAAAATATGCTTTTGAATAACCCTAAACCACTTACAATTGCAGCCTGAATTCAGAGAGAAGTTTTTAATGAAAAATATTACTTATTATTTGTTCCCCATTGCTACAATTATTCACTTTTTGCTTACTATGAAAATTTATTAGTAACTTATTTTCTATTTATATTAAGATAATCTGACCATAACAGTGAAAGAGAAATCATCAGTTAGAATCACAAAATACTGGAAGAGGTAGAATCCTCTGATACAGCAGTTAGGCTTTCAGCCAAGGAATGGAGAACATGTACTTCTTTTTCTTCTTTAGAGATCGACATCCACCTCTCCCTCTTTCCAAGCATCTCCCTCCCCTATTCATAGCCTGCCACTAACTATACTATACTAATCATAGAAATCATGTCCCCAAAACATGACCACACACAAAAAGGGACAACAGCCACCCTGTGAAGTCAGTCTTTGTCTCAGTGACAATACTGATATTTTATACTTGCAGAGTAGGGCAGGAACATGGTAGGAAATGTGGGAACCTATTAAAAACAGCGGAGGAGCCAACCTTAGAGCTCTAACCAAGAGAAACAACCTAATTTCAGTTTACAGAGCTCAGTGTCATATTTTCGTTACATCACAGTGGAGGCTGAGGCCTGACATTCAAATGAAATATTTTGTTGATAGCTGAAAACATATAATTTAATTTTTTATATGTTAAGGAAAGATCATAAATTTTTTGTCCCTTTTTTTGCCCCACTGATTGCTTAATTTTATAAGATCTACCAAGAAATAATTATGTTCACTGTGAACATTTATTTCCTTGATGTCTTCCTCAACACACAAGAGCAGGAGAGTCAATCATAGAATAAAATGCTTTTAGGAACAAGCAACTGCCTTCAGTTCAAGAACAGAAAAACAGTTGCAAGGAACAATGAGATTGCAATTTATATAATCTAAGGAAGCTGGGAAGAAAAAGTAATGTATGCTGTAATTTCTGGCCCAAGTCTCCAGTGCTCTAATCCACATACGACTTACCAGAGTGTTTATTCTTTTGTTAGTGAGATAGCTGCAAAAGGATTTTGTCAACAAGATAAACAACATTACAAATTAGCAGCATTTGTGTTGCATTTATATTTTCACAGCTCCCATCAGAGCAAGATCACCTTATCATCCTAATTGTACAAACAAACATTTCTAATCTCTGGAGCTAACAGGCTGAATTCAAACACAGTGAACAAATAAAATAAAAGGAGAGACTGGAGAAGAGGACAGAAGAGAAAAGAGATAAGAACACTTAGTTGAATAGACCATGTTCATCCATAATTGAGGTTCTATTTATAAACTAGAACTAAGCATGAGATACTAAGGAGGTTAGTAATCCCTGCTGGCCAGCTGCAGAGCTGTTAAAGGAAGGACAATTTGTCTTTAAGGAGACTATTCCTGCACCCCACTGTGTTGCTGAGTGGTATTTTTTTAAATGCCATAGGGTTTATGCAGTTTCTTAATTCTGCTGGCCTTACCTTCTTTACTCAGCTATGCAAGGATAAAAAGTTGTACATCTTATGGCTATACATACTCTTTAATCTTTTTTAACGCTTACAGCAAATAGAGAAGTCCTTTCCCACCCCACACTCCACCTGGAGACCATTTGACATGTCAGGATAAAACAAATAAATGAAAAGTTTTTTTTCTTTTTACTTACAGGACTTTTAATAATTTCTGCTTTAGTAGTAATAAAATACTCTTATAATACACAGATATAGTACATAGAGCCATAGAATGGTTTGGGTTGGAAGGAATCTTAAGGATCATTCATTTCCAACACCCCTGCTATTGACAGGGACACCTTTCTCCAGACCAGGTTGCTCAGAGCTCCATCCAGCTTGGCCTTGAACACCTCCAGGAATGGGGCACCCCTACCCTCACCATCCTCACAGTAATTTTTTTTTTCCAAGTATCTAATCTAAACTTACTTTCTTTTAGTTTGCATGCACTCCCTCTTGTCACCACACAACCTTGTAAAATGTCCCTCTCCAGCTTTCTTGCAGGCTCCCCTCAGGTACTGGAAGGCCATAATTAAATTACCCCAAAGCCTTCTCTTCTCCAGGCTGAACAATCCCAATTCTCTCAGCCTTTCCTTGTAGGAGAGGTGCTCCATCCCTCTTATCATCTTGATGGCTTCCCTTGGGCTCACTACAAGAGGTCCATGGTTTTTTTCCTCTGGGCACCCCAGAGTTGGATGTAATGTTCTGGTTGGGGTCTCACTAGAGCAGCGTTGAGGGGCAGAATCCCCTCCCACCCCTGCTGCCCACGGAGCTCTGGATGCAGCCCAGGGCACATTTGGATTTCTGGGCTGTGAGTGCCATGGCTGCCTCATGTCCAGCCTCTCACCCACCTGCACCTTCAAGTCCTTCTGAGCAGGGCTGCTCTCAATCTGCTCATCCCACAGCCTGGATTGAAACCGGAGGTTGTCCTGACCCAGGTGCATCACCTTGCACTTGAATTTATTAAATCTCAGGAGATTCCCATGGGCCACTTCTCGAGCTTGTCCAGGTCCCTCTGGATGGATCCCATCCTTCAGGTGGGGCAACTGCATCACTCAGATTGGTGTCACCTGGAAACTTGGTGAGGGTGCAGTTGATCCCTTCATGTGTATCACTGATGAAGACATCAAATAGCATCAAATAACATTTCCCTGGTACAGACCCCCTGAGGGACACCACTTGTGCCATCAGGATATGAGCCATTGACCACTACCCTCTGGTAGTTTATGACTACAGTAATAAATACATTTCAGTAATAAAAATTTTGGATTAAGATCAACCGATCTCCTCCCTTCTTCTTTCTTCATGAAGTTTAATCACTCCTTATGGCATCAGGAGTTGCAGTTAAAACATTTCTCCATGCAATTTTCCATTTTCTCTGTGGTCCTCTGCCCATGGCACAGAAGCACAGCCATCCTTGGGCTGACACTTCCACTCACAGGGAAGAGCAGGAGGTGACTGTGGGGCTGGGGAGAGCTGTGCTGGTAGGTGTTGTGTGGCCAGTGTGTTCACAGGAAACACATCCATGTGTGCTTGACTGGATAGTTTCCTGACAGATAATTCTGCCTTGGACTGCCATAGCTGCCTCTGTGCTGATCCTGGAAGAAAAATCTCTTCCCTGTTTTAGTTCACACAAACCAGGACCTGACTACAGTGAGAAAGTAGATGTTAGCAGTAGCAGAGTGGCAGGGAGGTTCATCTCTCATCTTCCCCTCCACCCTTCCTTCATTTGCCACCAGTGGTTTTTGAATTGTTTTTTAGGCTGGTATTAACTAGACAAGTCTCTTCCCAATATTCTTTGCTGATAAGATGTTCACATCCTATGAGCTGTCTGGTGTACAGGGGAAGATCAGCTCAGAGCAAGAGGCAGTGTTTGTACCTTATGTGGAAAGCTGGTAGTTGCTGGGCAGTGTATTCACAGCTGAAAAGGAGATGTGCAGGAGCTTCAATCCCTCTGCATCCCATGGGGAAGGGGCTGCATAGCTCACCTCCTGAGTAAGTAGTGCTCGGCTCTGGGATGCCCTCAGGAAAGCCATAAAAGACAAGGCAGCCCCAAGCAGAGATGAATATGGGCCAGCCCTTTTCTCATGCTTTTAACTTGGCTTCTGCAGCTCGTCAGATACTAGGCCAGGCAAATCTCTGCTCTGAGTAGAGCTGTCCTTGCATTTCTATGGTCCTGTCAGCTATCATCCTATATTCTTATGTTGGGAGAGTCATCTCAAGTCAAGAACCCTCTATCTTATAAACATCATCTGTCTTACTCCCCTCTCCTCCACTTTCTTAAACACACCTCTCTTTCAATTTTAAGCTTTTGGGCAATCTTAAAAGTTTTTTCAGTCCTTGTTTTCATACTGGCCCAGGTGCTTTGGGATAGAATGGGAATAGCCAAAATTCTGCGAGAAAGCCTTTTCTTGGGCTTTTTACAGCTTACCCAGAAGCAGAAAGAACTTTGAAAAAAATTGTAAAAAACAGTTCTCACAAGAATATCTACTCAGTTTAGCTGATAAACTGGATTTGAATAGCTCCATAAACTATGCAGACTTTTGGCTGGTTCTCAGTCCTGAATCTTGTAAACAACTTATGGTTTACTGACCACCATCTGTACTTAGTATCAATATTATGACATCAAGGTTTGTTTCTCTATTGGGTTGCCTGCATGAAAGTGGATTTTACTTTTGTTTTTGAACACAGTGAATTTTACAGTCAACGAAGAGAGGTAGGTGCTTAACTTCCATGTTTTCATCTTCTTCTGGAGCCATAACAGAGATA
The DNA here is from genome assembly GCA_027886175.1 of Phylloscopus collybita. NCBI lineage: Eukaryota > Metazoa > Chordata > Aves > Passeriformes > Phylloscopidae > Phylloscopus > Phylloscopus collybita. The sequence goes on from JAJNNQ010000002.1 coordinate 8,535,490, forward strand.
AGGCATTGAACTTGGTCTTCTGATTTAGGCACCAGCTACATGCCTCAGGTATAGAGTATTGAATATTCCTGTCAACTTCAAAAGGAAAAAAAAAATCTTGCCCCAAATCAGGAGATTTCACTGTGGAAAGTCTTAATATTGTGGTTTACTCAACAGTAAAACTTGCTTTTCAGGCCATAAACAAATTTAGTTCTGAAAAAAAGATAGTTTTCAAGCTTCCATGTAGTGGCTTTTCAGACAGATGGCTCAGAGGCTGTCCAGAAGGTGAGAAGAATGCTCATTTTCAAGTTAAAAGGGAATTGGTACTGGAGACAATCCAGTGCTTTAGCTTCTAGGTTTTCCCTAACAAGAAATATATCGGATGTAACAAGAACAGATCCAGCAGGGTTATAGGACATCTCCAGTCCCTCATGTAAAATGTTGGTCTCAGTGAATTCAGTAGCAGATCTCCCATTGACTTAAGCTGGAGTCAGGTTTTTCTTGGAAACATTTGCAAGGAAAGTATTTTTCCCTTAGGTTCTTTAAAAATTAATTTTACAGAAATCTGAAGCAGTGACACAATTCTAAGGAGTGTCCAAACTTGTCCACTGACCAGACAGGGAACCCTAATTCCATGAATCCCATGTAAAAATGAGATTTTGCTCTGAAGTTTTGAGCAGAGGAGTTGTTGCCTACTCAGTGGTGTTGTGGTACCCTTAACTGGAGTTACTCTGGTATGAAAGACCTTAACGAAGGCTGATTTACCATATTGAGAAGTCTGCATTGTATTCATATCCACTGTACTCATACCCATCATCTTTAATTATAAATCTAGAGAGGATTAGGAAGGAGAAATGAATGGACTATTAACCTTATGGGAGCAGGCTGTTGTTGTACAACAAAATTATAGAATGAGAAACAGCAGTGAAACTGGTGAATTTGGGGATGAATGACAAGATCCTTGGTGGAGTATAATGCCTTATTTCCTACATTAAAAACTCAGGCTGAAAGATCATCTCCTTGTAGGCTACAACTCAAATCTTATGTATTTGCTGCAACATTATAGCTACCAACTATCTCAGCAAGGCAAACACAAGGAGGTTATCACAGGGGTTTTTAACAGCAGGTTTAGAGATCCGATTTCTCCACACATCACTTGTGTGGACAATGTTTATTTTGTGTCTATGGCATAATAAAATGGTTTGCTAAGTTAATTCAATGTCATTAAACTGTCTCTTTGCATAGATGAATATCTTGACCAAAATATTAGACTCTATGATGATCAAGGGAGCCTAGCAGTGAAAGAAGGAGTAAATAGGCTGGACAAGGTTAAGTCTGCATGTGCAGCACTTGCATTGCACATTCAGCTAAAAGAGACTAAGCCAGAGAGACTGAAGAGACAAAAGAGACTAGAAGAGAGAGAAATGGGCAGATTGAATGGAAATCCATTGAGAAAAAATGGCAAATTCCAATTGGCTTTTTCTTCCTCTCCTTCTGAGTAATTAGGAACGTCCTGAAGAAACAGACAGCTATTTCAGGACACATGCAGGACTTTCCAAAGGGTGAGATTTGGGTGCAGTGGTGGGGAGGAGAGCAATGGCAAGGAGCCACTGGCCATTTGGTGGTGAGGAAGGAATGTAAGGCCATTATGGGTGATGTCAGTGTGAAAAGCTGGCACAAAACCAAGGGGCTCATGGAAAGCTTTGGTTGCTTGTGCATATCCAATGCCTGATTCAGGAGGTGACTTAATTGTGTTTGCTCTTATGCTGACCTAAGAAAAATCCTTGTCTGAAGGATACAAATATCTGCTCTGCTCTGTTTATAGTAATTTCAGTAAAAAAAAAAAAAAAAAAAAAAAAAAAAAAAAAAAAAAAAAAAAAAGCCAGGACAGGAGGGAGTAATTTAAGGAAAGCAGTTTGCTTATGAAAATGCATTTTCCTGTTTGTATATAATTTGTATACACACCCATCCACTCACATGTGCAAAGCCATGTCTCACATGAGTTTTTTCCTAAAGCTGCTCAGCAGAGAAACTACTCATCATACTTTCTCCCAGCTTTGCTTACTAGCAATGCTTGGAACAAAGATTCCGGTTCAAAGTCCATTGGAGTCTGTGGAAAGATGCCCATTGACTTCATTGACATTTGGATCAGGTCCCAAGCCTTTCCCTATTTAGAAGCTGGAAAATAAGCTGCAGTTTCTCAGCTGTATATGCTGGATTAACTGGGCCTGAAAGTGAACACACAGAAAAGCTTCACATACCCGAGGCTGTACCTTGCAAATGAGTCTTTTGTTTTTGGCTGTTCATGGATCACTGAGTTCTTCAAAGTCAGACAAACAAATAATGCTCCTAGTCATTGGGTTTTCTGTCATTACAGGACTTGGCAGCTCTCGGAGTTGTCATCTGCAAGATGGAACCATTCCTGTGGGCACATCAGGAGATACAAATTTGGTCTTCTACAACAATGAAAAGTAGTGGGTTTTTTAAAATTTAGGAGTAAAAAAGTTTTGAAAATAATTTTTCAGATCCTCTTCTGCAAAATAGATATTCTTCATGTATCCAATAGGCTTGAATAAAAAGAAGCATCCATGACTTAGTCTTGGCATTATCAGATAAATTTCTTCCTAATTTATCAAAGAGGCTTTTCAAAAGATTTTAAATTAATGACAAGTGGAAGCTTTTGCATTATGAGGGAGGCATTGTGCTGTTTCTGATCCACTTCTTGAAAATTAACTGACTGCCCTCACACTTTTTTCCCCCAGGCCTAATTTCAGTTTTTTACTGTAATAGTAATCTCAAAAATTAAATTTTGTTTAGTTTTTGAGACATTACAATTATTACTCCTGCTCCTGACAGGGGGAATGGAACTAGATGATCTTTAAGGCCCCTTCCAATCAAACCCATTCTATGAACAGACATGAATAACAGACTATATCCTATCTTTCATATTTGAGGAGATTTGCATTATTTTAAGGCTTTTTATTATCACAGAGAGTTTTTTTTCTGTTGATTCCAATGTGAATTTCATTGACCTGAGGCCCAAGAGAAGGGCTGATGGGTGACAAAGGTAGCTTTAAGCTAAATGTCAGCACTCTCTTACTTCTGCACCAGAGGAAATCATTCCAAGACTCCTGTTTTATGCAGTGATGCATTACTAAAGTGACATAATTATGGGGGTAGCACAAGAGTTATGATATCCTTAATTATTCATTTATTTAAGTGTTTAGGGATTGCTCTTAATGTGACAGATGTACACACTTGTCAAGGCACCAGCTGAAGTGTCTCTTTCTTTTTTTAATAAGGTTATTTACTTCTGGAAAAAACCCCAGACACAGACTGTTGTCAATTTTTTTTCAGTTTAAATTTCATTCAGACTCGTAAGAGAGTTTGTTTAATTTTCTTATCTTCATTATATTTTGATGACAACTTAATTATTTTAGAAAAATTAATGATTACTCCACTTCCCTGTGTTAAACATGAGATGAGCATTATGCACTAATTATAAGGAATGAACTACAACTGACGTCAACAGAATTTGTGTGACTGCACATATTATAAATTAAATCAGAATATTATACAACAGCTGGAAGACAGTCTAAGAAATAACTTTTTGAATGCCATGTTAAAGGACATGCTGACTCACACATCCATTTAATTCAAGAATCTCTACACAAATAATGTTCTTGTCTACCGACTTTTGCATAGCCTGGAAAATGTAAATGAAATTATTTCCATCCTAGTTCTGGCCAAATGTAGTGATTCCCATTCAAATGCATCAGTTGTACTCTGATTAGGAATTGGCTGAAACTGCAGGGAAGTCTGGCTTAGGCAGAGCCTGAAGAGCTCAGGGTAGCAGTCACACCTATGGTCACTGTGTGTGTACAGCCAGGGAAAGCCTGGGAGGGGAACTCATCACCAGCTCCAGGATCTGGAGGAACAGGTGAAGTTCAACATCCTTCTCGTGGTGCTCAAGAGCTCATTTTAATGATCCATCACCAAAAAGGAACACCCCAGCTTTTGATCTGCAGCCATATTTATCTTGCTCCTTTCTGTTTATGGGGGATTTTCTATTTCTACAACACTACATGAGCAGGGCCAAGCTGTGCCTTACCAGAGGTCCTGCAGACAAAAATGGCAGACTTGAGAACAGTGTTTTCTGAAGCAAACAGTGGACTTATTTCTAGTTTAAGGAATTTCTTAAAGGGAGTGACAGTGAAACAAAATTTCTCCATTCACACATCTGATCTCATAAGGAATCTCCTAAGCACAGACTAGTAGTGTTCATTGCACACTCCAGTCCCAGTACAGATATTAATGTATGCAGACATTTGAGATCAGACCTCTCCAAAGTCCCAACCTGTAAGCTAAAAGAAGAATCACCACTAACATTTGTTCAAAATATACATTGTAACTAGAAACATACCCAGTCTTTCTTGTGCAAAGTCTTCATTTTCATTAGCACACTGACATTCAGAATTCTGTGGAATAGTTTGTTGGGAAGAGAGTGGCAGAACCAAGTCAACCAAGCTGAGGATCAGCTCCTGCCAGACTCATTCCAGAAAATGGAACATAAATTGTCCATTAGCCAAACACAATTTAGACAAATCATTGGTGCCATTGACAAGATTATACTGGAAGCTTATTTTGGCAGGTACTCATTCATTATATTTAAGGTAACATCAAAGACCTTTATTTTCTCAGGCTTTTTAGGGGGAAAGCTTTGTTGTTGTTGCTGTTGTTGCTGTTGTTGTTGTTGTTGTTGTTGCTGTCCATTTTTCATTTGTGCCTGAAGAGAATTTACCTCAGTATTTTGTAGTCTGTAAAGTTGCTTATGAATTTGATATGGCAATTCAGTCTATGAAAACTGATCCTTTATTCCAAAATAACTTGGGGTTTATGCATGTGGTATATATTTTTTTTCTTTTATTAAATGGTCAGTGAAGACTACATTAATACTCTGCAAAACTGCTGAATATTAGTTACCAGAAATTGCTGGTTCATTCCTGCTGCTGGTACAATGATTCTTGGCTGCAGGTGTGCAGACTGAGTTGTGTAACTGAGAATCTAGAGCTGTATGCTTGATGTTGCATCTTCGTGTCGTAGGTCAGAGTGAGGGTAAAAGGAAACCATCTCACTGAACACAGAGCCAGCCTTCAGGGGCTGAGAGGTCTTACTGCAGCCCCCCAGAATGGACGACTCCTAGGAAACAGAAGATGTGAATGGAAAAATTGTAGTCCTTCTTGGAGAGTAGCAATACTCCTGAACACGTCTTGAGAGAGTAGAGGGTCAAAGCAGTAGTTTTTTGGGGGGTTTTGTGGTTTTTTGGGGGGGGGTTTTTGTTTGTTTGTTTGTTTTTGTTTGGTTGGTTGGTTTGGTTTTTTGTTTGTCTTTGGGGGTTTTTTTGTTTGGGGTTTTTTTTGGGTTTTTTGGGGTTTTTTTGGGGAGGGGATTTTGTGGTTTTGGTTTTTTTGTGGGTTGTTTTGGTTTTGTTTTTGTTTGTTTTGTTTTGGTTTGGTTTGTGGCTGGTTTTTTTTGTTTCCTGAGTTTATAGGTCATTCCCATTCTCTGCATTTACCTGCCAATCATACACAGCAAATGCTGGGACAATAGTCTTCTTTTGATATTTTTTCTGATTCTTTGATAAGCTTCAAGCCTACAATGGAAAGCAAGGGAAAATAGTATTTATCTTTGCTTTTCACTGTGAAAATAAAGAAGTTTCCTGGTAAGGAAAGAGATAAAATCACTTGGCCCAAGGACTTCTAATTCACACTGGACAAATTCAGGACAGTGCTATATTTATATCAACAAGTAATGATTGAGGAATTTCCTTATCATCTGACAACATTTTCCCAGACTTCTAGTAACAAAATACTGGTTCAAGATTCATTTAATGGGATGCAAATTTTGCCAGGACTCCAGAAAGGTAATCTAACAGAAGTTTAGGTGCTGATATAAATATATTCTACCTATATAATTTGATATAAAATAGCTTACATATCTGTATCTTACCAACCTTTATCTTTTAATACATACACACTCCTGACAGGCAGGGCAGGATCACACACATCACCCCTGTGGTTACAGAGCTGTTTCTGTACAATTTGTAGCTCAAATTACTTTGCCTCAAAACACTTTTATCTGAGTATATCCAAGATATCAAGGGCATGGTTTGGGAGCAGAAGCAGGTGTCTTTCATGAGAAAAGTTAAGCTCAGTGGGAGAACAGACGAATTTGGGGAAAAGGTTTCTTGCTAACAGAAAGGGCAAGACAATACAAAGTTACTAAACTGTAGCAAAACAAGTGAAATTTAAGTGTGCTGAATCTTACAGCAACTAGTCTTTTTTTTTTTCCTCTCTTGGAAACTTTAATGAAGCCACCTGGAGCACCAAACTTTGTCATTTTCTCCAGGTATATAATTTGAGAAAACAGAAGTATACAATAGTTTCTAATTACCTACTTTCTGTGTCTTGGAGCAGATTCAGCTGGAGCAGTTTGCACCATTCCTTGGGGCAGCTCACAGTTTTGCAGAGAGGACATTTTCCTAAAAGAGGGGTGCAGAACTGCTGACATGAGAACATGCCTGGATTTCTTTCTCTCTTTTAGGGCTGTGAGATAGGGAAGGTTCCTACATTTTGAGAAGCAAAAATGTTTTACTCAAGAAGAGAAAGAAGAGTGACCCACACATCCTTCTTCATAGAATGGTTGTAGGCTGCAGAACTTGAGTATCCAGAGTGCTCAGCCCTGTGTAAAGTGCTTCAAGATGGGTTCTGTTTCACAGGTAGCTTCAGACCTTAGTTTTGGTCTGCTCAAGGGGTTCCATGGTGAGTGTGACAAGAGCTGGGTATTCATCCCCCTGGTGCAGCATGGTGAGTGCAGTGAACTCTGTCCTGAGATCAGGCTTTAGCAGCTCAAAATTAAAGCATCTTTATGTGTATCCCTTATCCCAGAAGGTGTAAAGAAAAAAGGCCAGCAAACAGTCTAGGTAGTCTAAGGGTTATTTGAGACTGAGGCAAAAAATAAATTGCCATTCAATAGGCACTGTTATAATTGCTGTGTGGTGAAAATTAACTTTATCAAAGAACATTCAGGAATTCCCAGGATCTGATGGGCTCTGGTTTCTGTTCACTACTGAAACCTACCCAGTGTGCTAACCATATCACTCCTATCCAATTTTTACTATATTTGACTCTTAAATATCTTCCTCTACAATGTTTCATGTGTGAATAGCAACTTACAAGTATTTTGTTGTGAGAAAGATTACCATCTCACCAGCACTGACAGTCAGGCTCTATTTAACCTTCCAACAGCATGCAATCTTTAAAAATTCCCATAGCTACTTGATATTTATAGGCATATTTGTTATCCAAACCATAATTTTATTTGTGGGAGAGCACACAAATACCCTACATTACAGAATGCCTGCCTTGTTTTTTTTCCACTTCAGTATTTCTCTGAATTTATTAATCTTAAATGGGATTCACTTCACCTGAGAGGAAAATATTTGAGTGAAACCATTTGGGTCGCCTTTTCCCCAGCAATTCATAGAAGCAGAAAGTAAGGAAAAAGCAGCTCATCCCAACACTCTGGGATGCCTGTCTCTTTTCAGGAGGTGCCTTTGACCCACTACTGAGATGGGGGGTTCTTAGATATCCTGCCCATCTTTTAAATGTGCTTATTAAATGAGGTGAAATCTAACTACTAATTTACAAAAATACTTCATACATTCCAGGAAATATTCTGACCAATATCAAAATTACATTTAGGTTCTGATTTAACATTTTTTTTAATATGAAAACTTGGCTCTCAATTTTTGCAAGCAAAAGTATTTTAATATAAAGGAAAAAAGTTAATGGTGACTTTAATTGCACAAACTTACAAAAATAATATCAAGTGTATTCTCTTTTATCTGTGTTTTGGTTCTGGCTTTAATAGGGCTTAATTTCCACTCACAGTCCTATCAGAGCAGTGTCCTCTATCCCTCTGTTTTTAAATGTGAAAATGCTTACGCCAATATCAAAATATTTTTTATAACAAAGGAATTTTTGTCCATATGGGAGTATTACCCCAAATATGGGACATGGCAAGGACCAACTAAATGAGGCAGAATTTCATTCCAGACAATGGAAAATGAAAAGAAAAAAAAAATCCTTTCAAGCATATCTGGCCCTCTATTTGATCCAACCTTGTTAAGAAAGAGATTTCCTAGCAATAGCAAGAGGACAGGACTCTATCCAAACACAGACCTCTGCACTGACATTCTGGGACCTCACTTGGTATTGGAGAACATGTTTTAATTTTCCTTTTCTGATGCTTATAAGGGAGCAAACTTCCTGTAAAAGACAAAGACAAAGAAGTAGATGAATTCCAGTCACAATGTACAACAATGGCATTAATACCTATTGCTCTGTTGCCCAGGCACCAAACCACAGCTGCATTGCTACTTATTCCCTGGGTAAGGAAGGAAGAAAGAGCCTGAATCCTCATGGGATGTCCCTAGACATTCTTATTGTATGGGAAAAGTGGCTGAATTAAAACCCTGACAAATTCCTCCTCCTTTTTTTTTTTTTTTATTTTTTTAAATTTTAATTTAATTAAAATTTTTGCCTCTATTTTGTGAGCACAAAGATTGTGGACATCTTGTGTGGCAACATTTCCCTTGGGCTATATTTTTCAGTATACAGGGTTGTGTGCCCTGGAACTCAAAATCTTTGATGAGACAAACAATAATATAATGCAGATCCTCGCTTTAGGTAAGGACTACTACAGTAGATTTTTATTATTATTCAAAGTGTTGTTGGCAATCACTACTGGAGAAGCAAGGTATCCAGTTCTCATTTTGCTTTTACAAATTCACCAGTGCTTCATAGTAAATCTATCCATGTTTAAATCCCTGAACACCACCAACCTTCTATGGAAAACAGAGGAAGCAACATCTTCTGTTACCGAGGCTGCAGTAACTAAGCAGACTATGATGGACCTTCCAAAAAGCATTAATAGGGCTTTTTGGAAAAGGAAAGGAAAAATAAGCAAAATAAATACCCAAAACATTGGGTGAATTTGGCTCTCAATTACCCTGATGTAAACACAGATCTTTCTTGCGCTTAGAGTGGATAAACTTCATTTGGGTGCCATGTTTTGAGATACATAACCAAAATTTTTTTGAAGGAGGTTTCTAAGAAAATCACAGATTTTGCCATATTGATGCAAAGGCAGAAAGGCAGAGTTCTGGGACACAGCAGAAAAAAAGCCTCCTAAGGCTCTTGACTTCTGCCAGCTGTACACACTGTCAACAGAATTGTGGACAATATAGGATGTATGAATATATTTTTTTCTCTTAAAATTCTTCTTAACTCTCTTTGAGGGGAGCACAAAAACACAGAACAGGAACAGTTTCTAACGTCTTTCATCTTTCCACTCCTTAGAAACTGGACAAGTTTTTGGCCTGCAGTTGCCTATGACTAACTTTAACTTGCTTAGTTGCTTTCTTGTACCCATTTAAACAATTCATCATGTCAAATGCTCCATGCTCACTCCAGAGCTGGCACATCTGAAAATATTTACTTCCCTTATATTTTTAGTCATTATTTTGTCTCATTGATTTTTTTTCAAAATCATAATACACAGGAACAAGTCTTCCCATCAAAATGTGATTGATGTGAGAATATTCTTAAAACAAACCCAGGAAACTGTTATGCTGATATTTTTCCTGTACATTTGTTACTTGCTTGGATATGAGAACTACCCTGAACTCATCATCTACTTATTAAGGCTGAGTTCCTTCAGAGAACTGAACAGGATCCTACCAACTCATGAGACCCAACCAGCATGGTTTGCTTTCTTGCCTTGAATCTTACTGATTTCCTAGGCTAAGTTGCTCAGAATGTCTTCAAGGTTCCTTTATCCTATGCATTAAAATCCATATATCAAAATATTGTCCAATCTATTGTGTAAGCATACTTTCTTTTGTTTGGAGTTCATTTAGATTTATTTCTTTATTTAAGAATAAAAAAGTATCTTGCTTTCAGAAAGCCTAGAATGCTGATTGTATGACAAAAATCCTTTCACAGTTTTTTGCTAAAAAAAGAAGCTCCATAAGATGCACATTAGAAGCAGCCCAGAACTATGTGATCATATTGCAAAGCAACACAATTTGTTTTCTGTTAACCTTCAGTTTTGGTGCTTGTAGGTAAATTTTGGATGAGATATTATAGTACTGATAGATAGATAGATAGATAGATAGATAGATAGATAGATACATCCATCCATCCATCCATCCATCCATCCTCTTTTTGGGTCTTGCTTTTGTATTTTTTAAGAGCTTATTTTAATTCCCTCAAGCAGACATATTAAAAACTCTAACATATTAAAAAAAGAAGTCTTCTTTTTTTCCTGAAACTGTAATTTAGATCAGCCCTTAGTAGTAACTTATCTGAATCAAGTTCTCTCTTTCCTCCATCTTCTAATCTATAATATCTGAATTTATACATGAACAAGCAGAAAGAACAGATTGCAGCTAAGGGAAAAAGATTGACTTGCTTATCTCTAAGAACCATACCTGAGCCAGGGCATACCTGCCAATATCTCAATCATCAGACAAGCTGATCAGGAAATTATGAACAAATTACAATAAAAATATGATAGTCATGGCAGCTCAACTTTTTTTTTTTTTTTTTTTTTTTTTTTTTTTTTTTTTTTTTTTTACTGGCTAAACTGACATTATTATTTCCTTTGAATTCCTTCTCCCTCGCTTCACTTAAAAAAAAAAAAAAGATTTATGGAAAAGACAATAGAAATTACAGAATTCACTGAATTAATTTTTTCACAGAGAAAAAAATCAAAAAAGTTATCAGGAAGAAAGAAAAACTTTTCAAAACTGCCCTTTATTGTAACCTTATGTCTTAGGTTGCAATGCAAGATGTCACCAGAAGTATGGATTCTATCACCATCTGGTAAAACCAGGTGGGGCAGTGTTCTTTATCTCTTCCACACCTCATAACTCGGGGACAGGGGATATCCTCTGTTAATGGGCCAGCTGTTGAAACCAGGTGGGGCAGTTTTCTTTATCTCTTCCACAACCCATCCTCCCTCCAGAGAGATATCTTCTGCCAATGGGCCATTGAGTCTCACTGCATGACTGATAAAATTACATCATCCCATTGTGAGATGCTCCACCTAGGGGCAGGAGCCAAGCATTCCTACCTGGATATAATCTGAGATTTGGAACACCACAAAGAGCCTTTTTCCACTGGATTCCCAGAGGAAGACCAGACCCATCTCACCACCACTGGACCTTCAGAGGACAACGACACCCTTCTACAGGATCATTTCTGCTCCAACAGAATCACATCTGTAATCCAGGAGGACTTAATTGGACTACTACCAACACCCTGACCAACAGGGTATCAGGTTGTATTCTGACTCTGTCAGTGTTTTTTTGTGCTACTGTATTTTTTATTTTAATTTTCCTAGTAAAGAACTGTTATTCCTATTCCCATATCTTTGCCTGAGAGCCCCTTAATTTCAAAATGATAACATTTCAGAGGGAGAGGGTTTACGTTTTCCATTCCAAGGGAGGCTCCTGCCTTTCTTAGCAGACACCTGTCTTTTCAAACCAAGACATATTAATCATAAAATAAACCATGTATCAAGAATGAGAGAATGAATTTTCATTCAGTCAAATAAATAAATGCATATCCAGAAATGTCTTTCCAGATTGAAAAAGTAATCCTTTCACATACAACTCATATAGCAGAAAGTCAGAAAAAGGATACATCCTGACATATTTATGGTTTAAAAGTACTGAGAACTTCCACATATTTCAAAGCTAATCACATTCAGAAGGGACTTAACCTTGGAGCAGGGTATATATATTTATAGTTATTCCATAATTCTTCCAGTACTAAGAAGTGAAACACTAGTCTACTTTTTTTCTTTCTTTCTTTTCTTTTTTTTTTTTTTTTAAGCACAGCAAGCACTGATGCACTTAGGGAGGGCAGCACTAATATAGAGACACAAAGCCCCAAAGACTGTGGAAACATGATCTCTGTTTTTCTAGGCAGCATGCCCAAGTGATCAGTCCTGCTCTGGGCACAGGGCTGTGCAGGTGTGACACTGGAGCGGCTCCAGGAGAGGCTGTGGTACCACCTAAGACTCACTCCAACATAGTTAAAGCAGGATTGTGCTCTTCTACTTTGCTCTGGGAGAAATGTATACATTGATATATTGGTTTCATGGAATCACAGAAATCATAGAAGCACTTGGATTGGAAGGGACCTTCAAGATCACCCATGCCCAAACTGCCTTCCCCAGACAAAAGTGGCCCCAACTTCACCAGGTTGCTCAGGGCTCCATCCAACCTGGCCTTTAACTCTTCCAGAGATGGGGCACCCACAGCTTCTCTGGGCAAGGGAGAAGTTGCAACTCACCTCACAGCAGATTGTTGGTATGGATCGAGGTGATTTTCAAAAGTACTTTTGTTGCTGCTCTGACCTGGCTGGGCATAAAGCTTCATCCAGGCTGGGATCATTTGAGGAGGGTTCACTCCAGCAGATCGTGTACGTGGCTGGCCCGTTCTGGCCCAAGCCTGGCCAGGCCTTGTCTGCAGTGCTTTCACAGACAATTTCAGCTCACAGTTCCAGCTCAGGGCCTCTCAGCAGGGCAGACACCATTTCATTTTAATTTTCCTGTGCCAGGTCTGAGGAACAAGGACTCAGACCTCTTAATTCCTGCTGCGGAGTGAGGGAAGGAAGAATGATAAAATCAAAGCCAGAGGTCAGGGACAAACTAAAAAACAGCCATGAGGAGTTGCCTGCCAAGAAGAGAAGGTAAGAGCATTGGCTCCTTGTGGAAGAAGGGTTTACCAGCACCCCTGCTCCTGACTTGTACCCAGCAGTGTCCTGTCAAGGCAGCAGTGGCTTCAACTTCTCAGGGCTCAAAGGCAAAACAAACACATTTTGGTGGCTTTAGAGGACTGTGGCCATTCTGCAACAAACTGGTCTGAGTGTCCTGATGGATGTCATCCATCAGCTGAGTGTCTCTGCTGGCTCAGGCTCTCCCCTGCTCAGCCTCCGTCTCTTCACCAGCAAAAACAACTCTTCTGGGCTGTACATGGTGGAGAGGGGAGGGAGGATGTGTTTGTTATGTTCAAAAATAGTTCTCTGGAAAGATAAGCTAACCCTAATGACTTTCAAAAATTAGTACTGCATATCCAATAGAAAAACTAAGAACTTTCTATAGGCATTCCAAAGAGCCACTTATGACTATAATTCAACTAGCAATTCAATTTTCCAAGGTCTAAATTCAGGATATGATGTGTGAAAATGGCCCAGTTCAAAAGACATATGAATTAAATGGAAATGCAAGCCTGTGTGATTCATTCTGTCAGCATCATCAGCTTCACAAATGCAGGTTCAAAATACCCAAGGTCAATATTTCTCAGTTATTAAAGTGAAAGGAAACTGCATTCATGAAAATCAGCAGTAACTTCAGAGTTGTAATGAGGGATCTTGTGAGAAGTAACAGCTTATTTCTTTCTTTCTTTCTTTCTTTCTTTCTTTCTTTCTTTCTTTCTTTCCTCAAGGCATAAAAGGTAGCTATAACTGCAAAGGCTCGACTGTGAAAATAGTCAGTGGTTTGGCTTTTGTCTGAATCTGGATTCTCTCATATGATCAGAAAAGAGCTAGGAAAAAAGAAGAAAAATTTGTCTATTCCCCGTTCTTTTATCCTATTTATGTTCCCTAAGTTCCCCCAAATCTTCCTGCATGGGAAGTTACTTTCTCTGACCCTTTTCCCCATTTTCCTCTCAGGCAGTCATACTCCCTGTAGCTTCATTCCAAGATGTGCTGGAATTAGGGAATTCTAAGAAAAACCTATAAATTTGTTATAAATTAATCTCTGCTCAATATTTACTATTTTCCCACAGCACTAACTTTTAAAATTGTGAAGACATCCAGATGTGAAATTAGAAATTATATTATAAACAAGGATTAGTTTGGTCCTGATTTACTAAATTTGCAGTGACCACATCTATTTAATTCAATGAATGATGCAACTCCAGTTCATAACAGCTTCTCCATCTGATCATTTCTCAAATCTACATGAAAGAAAACTGTCTTAATACTCACTGGCCTTAAATACAGTGCCAAAATTAGAAAATATCTGGTGCTCTGCATTGTTTTTATGACTGCTTATTAAGCTATCTTTTCTTACAGTGCTGTTTCACTTTCTTGTTAGCTGATGGACATGAGTAAAACATAAGTGGTGTTCTGTTTTTTGGATCACTCTGTTCTCACTTTGTCTGACTTCATCATAAAAACTTGTATTTTCAGTGCCAAATGCCACACTGAGAGAACCTCTCTGACATCAGTGCTACTGCTGTCAACATCGAGTACACTTCGTCTCTGCAAGATATGCCTTGGTATAAAACCATCTTATATTCTTCCTGTTTTTATAATATTCCAAGAAGGAGGGTATCAAATATTTTCTTAAAGTATTTGTTGCTCTTTGGTACTCCCTGACATAGTCTTTTATGGCTGAATATGTGCTTGAAGACTGGTGAAGACCAGCCTTGCTCTTGCTAAGCTTTTTTTCATTCTTTTAAAGATGCTTTTGTAAGTAACCTATCTGTCTTATTAATTCTGTTGTTGAACTTTTCCTGGGTTGAGTTTCATAATTTATTTAGATCTTATAACTTAATACTATAGATGTATGTGAGCCTTGTGATTTACTACCACATCTTCTAACATTTATATCAATTTTCTTACTATTCATGGAAATCCTCTTGGATTTTTCTGTACTGCTTTTATCGATATGATTTTTATTGATTTTTCTTCACAGTGAAGAATTGGGAGTTTGTTGGAGTTTTTTAACATTTTTTTGAAAATGTGTTTTGGCCAACTTCCTTTAGTTAGTGGAGTTCTATGTCTACCTATGCTGAAGGATTGCCTCTGTGAAAACATTTTTCCCTGAGTTTATGATTCTGTTGTAGAGAAAAGGCTTCAAGATGTCAGTGTGGATGGTCTGTGATGAGTAAAGCTTTTTGCATGTGAACTCTTTAATTAATTTTGAAAATGTGCAGTAAAAAGAATTAATCTTAGTCCTCTATGGTCAAGTTACTCTTTTTAAGCATTGGGTTTTTTCTTATGTTTCATCGGCTTTCTTATCACATACAGTTTGTAATATTTGGTTCTGAGGATTAAGATTGTGCCAAAGCTAGATACACATGTAAGTTTTTTTCCAATACATACATGGTACCTGGTAGCTCTGTTGGGAGAATTCCAAATTACTTCATATATTTCTTCATGAGAAAATATAATTCATAAGCTTCTGTGCCAGGAACAACTCAGATGTCTGTGCATCATTCTAGTTTGGAAACTCATGCTATATTTGTACACTTACTCTGGGTTATTTTCCCAGCCCCTGGGTCTGAAGTTCCTCATTAACCTTGCTGGAGATTTATTCAAGTAAACTGGGGTTGGAGTTTATGTGAAAACAGGATAAGTTCTTGCCTAGATTATTTGCTTAGTTCAGATTTGGTTTTCCTTTCTTTTTATGTGTTTGTAAATTCTTTTTTTCCTAATCTAAAAACAAAAGCTCCCTACAGATACAGATAGATAGATTTAGATACTATTACAGGAACAGAATGAGACACAGTCAGTCAGTAAATATTTCTTTTTATACTATTTTCCTGCATTGTCTTTGACAGTACCTTTTTTTTAATATAACTTGAAAGAAATATGTTTGTAATCAGGAGGCTCTCAGATCACCAGACTGTGCTAACAAAAGGTGGCATGTCCAGGTGGTGAACCAGCTATATGAGGTTTTTCCAAAAGAAAACCTCACTCCATATTTTCACTCTGCTGAGTTATGTCTAAACCTGGAAAATAAACTTTAATCTCTACTTAGCCAAAGCAACCAATGCTGCCAATTCTTTAACTAAAAGTAATTTACATTAGAATTTAGAGGTAGATCTCACTTTCCTTCCAGCCAGTGACCCCAGCCAGTGACTGAGGATGCAGCCAGTTATATTTAGCAGTAGACAGGAGGGTGACATTACCATAACCATGTTAGTTTCAAATATTTCATAATTTTTTTTTTAGTACAGTATTGTTGATATGAACTAGGAGTTAGTAGCACATGTTTTTATTTCTCTTATCTCCAGTGACCAATTTTTATTTCATCTCCTGCTGCACATGACAAGAATATACTGCCATGTATTCAAAAGAGAGTTAAAGCAGAGCAAGTCAAATTGGAAAGAGGTCTTTGGAATACAGTTACATTCACCATATGGTAAGAGTTATTATTATGCCATTTTCATGGGTATTGGTATAAATTAAAACATTTAGAAGGGCCTTCTTAAAACCCTAGATGTTTTTAAACAATTCGTCCAAATCTGTAATCCCTGAAAGGCCTTTTGGAACATTAATCAAGCCATGCTGGCTTTTGCCCTGCACATTTTTCTTCAGACTAATCCACAGAAACAAGCAAATAAATTACACATTAAAATTTATGAGTACAAATTTTTCCTTCCCTCTAACTAACATGTATGATTTTCCCTGGAGAAATTCCCTCCTGCATAAGAAATTAAAGCTTTTAAGCAAAGAATAGTTCCATTGTCACAAAGAAAAACAGAACCATTGCCATAGCCATAATATTTTCAAATATCTAATAATACTGAATACTATATTATTGATGTGAATGAGGGCTTATTAGCATATATAACCAGAGTAATATATATAACCATTGTTAGCTCCTGAATGTTGCAGCACTACAATGCAGTAGGAAAAAAAATCATTCATTATTTTTTTTTCTGCCAGGAAGGAGACGTTGTAACAGTTTGTTCTTTAAAGAAGCCTCAAAAGGCAAAAAAAACCCCAACCTCAAAGCAGCAAACCTTTTGGTTCTTTTGATCTCCTGGCAGCTGAAATCAACAACTGCAGAGCCTAGGGACACTTTGGTTTCCAGCCTAGATGATGGACTGCATTTGCAGGAGGTTATTATCTGTTTGTTGGGAACAGACAGACAAACCAGATGCCTGAATTGAGAAGGCTGTCTCAGTTCAGATTAAAATTTTCCTCAGTTTCTGAAGACTCAGCAAAACTCCAGCATAGGTTGTTATTTTAGTCAACAGTAACACTTTGAGGTCAAAATGGACCTTTTTAAAATCATAAAAATGTGAATGTAGGCATTTTAAATTCCTACTTGGTAAATTACCATGGTGTTGCTTCTGAAGGTTACTTCAACATACTTACTAACATCATTTTTACGTCTGAATGTTTTTGAAAACCAGATTATTTCTGCAGAAAAGTAAGGGCTTTATCTTGGCTTCCAAGAATATATCCAGTGCAGTTATCTGCCGCACTATAAATACACATTGTGCAAGAGGGAAAGCATAATTATCTAATGCCATTGGAGATGATGATTAGAAGACAGTTATTTTATTGGATCACATCAAGATGGAGCCTTGATTAGTTCTATATTCAGCAAAATTATTGCATCAAACACTTGAGTCAAGCAGGCCTTGTTTTTAGCTTAATGTATGTAAGCATTTTATCAATATATTGCTAATGTGACTTTCCAGCCATAGAATGGAAGGACCTGCAAAGGAATAACCAGTCCGTGGTTGCTGAATTTTCACCTGGTACTTGCCCAGCATTTGAAACCTGTGAATTTCTATGTGGAATGTAAATTTGGTTGTGGGCTCCCAGCAGTAAAAGGCCTGGCAAAGCAGAGAGCAGTG
The DNA here is from genome assembly GCA_027886175.1 of Phylloscopus collybita. Taxonomy (NCBI): domain Eukaryota; kingdom Metazoa; phylum Chordata; class Aves; order Passeriformes; family Phylloscopidae; genus Phylloscopus; species Phylloscopus collybita. The sequence goes on from JAJNNQ010000002.1 coordinate 8,553,206, forward strand.
GGCTGACAGTCTCTTTGCAGTCAACCTATTCAATGCAATTATACCTTCCTGTTGCTCTGATAGGTTTGTTCCTCTGAAAGGCAGAACAAGAGGGACTTCATTTTATTTGAATTACCTTGAAAGCAGATTTACTGAGCTCAGCTGAGTATTATATGTAAAATCAATAAAATAAAATAATTTTAGAATCCTAATTTCGGAGTCAGACCTGCAATGAACTGGAAAGTAGTTTTATTCTATACAGCACAAAAGCAGAAAGATGAACTTTTTTTGAGCTATACAACGATAAAAACAAAATATTAGAAATTATTAGAAAGTTTGCAATTTCTTGTTTTATCTTCAATACAATTTACTTAGGGGCTTGACTTTTTCAAACTAGGGGGGATTCTGAGGCTGTATTATTAGACAAATCACATAGATGTTTACTTAGCAGTCAGACATCAAAAGTAGAATTTGGAAGGGAAACACAATCCATTTTTAAGGTAACACTCCAGTAAGTCTTAAAACTACAGAATTCATCAAGCAACTCCCTGTTTGATCCTGACTGCTCTGCTCCAGCTTTTCAATTTCAATGTAAAATTGACTTCTCTGTGCAAGGCAGAGGTTTCCCATGTTCTACAGTGCTCAGAGGAGAGCCTGCTGTGCTCCAGAAATGAGTGCTGCCACTTTCACTGGGACCATCAAGCTGTATTTGTTCTCTGGGCGTGTTGAAAGAATGAGGACATGAAAATCTGTTGTGACTTATTCCTGAGCTTTCATCCAGAAAGAGATTTAGTGGACCCAAGAGATAACACAGCTTCATACTTTTGGGGAGAAAATAGTTCTCAGGAAAGAGGAACATTTGTTTTTAAAATAACTCAGTGGCATTTTGGGGCAGCTTGGGAATGAGAAAATCTTTCATATAAAGAAAAAATGATAATGAATAGGCAGAGTTAGAGAAATGTCTTTGACATGGCCACATTCTTAATTTGATTAGAAAGAGACAGAATTACAAAAAACAAGAAAAACATGAATACAATAACTTGATTTTAGTCTTTCCAGATCTGCTTTAAAGATTTAAGAAGCTCAGTAAGCCACTGAGATTTTGCATGCTTAGTCTAAGACAAAACCAACAGCCAAAATTTTGATACCTAACTCACTACAAGTACTGGAAACAAACATTATCTTTGACCTAAACTGGTACTACTAGTTCTCTTAATTTAGAGGAGGAATTGAGGGGGTTGCTATTTGTTTTGTTTGTTTGAAAACACATATGAAATTGCCAATGGCTGTGCAAATGGGCACTCATAATAGCAGCTTTTCATGTTTCTCCTGATAAGCTTAATCAAAGTATCTGATTATAACACTTCCCTTAGCACTTCACGTATTGTTTCTTTGGGAGCACAATAGATGTAATTTCACTCTTTCAGACTAAATGACTTTCATGGTAATTTCATTGCCATTATCCATCCCACACATGGTGGTTTTGTACAGAAATGGGTCTGACCCATGGCTTCTCACTAGTAGTCTAGAAAAAGTAGCTTCCAAACATAAAAAGGTACAAGTTATAGCTGAGCTAATAACAGCAACTGTAGATAAAATAAAAATAAAATAAATAAATAAATAAAAAAAAAACCAACATAACTTGGACACCACAGATTTGTTAAATAGAAGCTGAATAAGAGGAACATTATGAGACCATACCTGATTACTCTTTGGTGGAAATAACTCTTGTAAACATATCATATAAGTTTGCTCTTGTTAGATTATTCTACACCTCGAATTCTACATTTCATTTTCACAAAAGGCTCATGCATCTAAGGGCTCTCTGTGGAAGAGAAGATATTTAATGGGATTCACCTTTGGTTTCACTGTTCAAGTATTACAGCTTAGTCTTACAGCCTAATCTTGTGAGGACCCTGATTACAGAGAAATTCAAAATTCAGGATTCCCTTTACAATGAACAGACAAAGTTCTCCTGTTTGGCTGGGCTGGGCAGTGTGAAGCATCACAGCACCTTCTCCTGCAGTTAACCAAGTTAACCACCTGTGTCTGTTCAGTCCTTTCTCATAATACAGACCCCACCTGAGTATGAAGCTGGCATAGCAGGATGGAAAAATGGGAGACCTGAGTTAGCTCTCTCCCTTCAGGTGGCTGAAAAAATGGAAACTTGAAACAATGCCTTCCATCTTGCAGGTATGTAACATAAAAACTGATCTATTTGGTTTTGTCACTCTGAAATGCAAAACACATGAATGATGGACACGGAGGACTTGAGAATGTGCTGAATTTCAAGACAGCACCTGAAAACCCCACAGAGTGATGATGTGGGCTAGAAACGAAGGCACTTTTGCTTCCCTTTAAAATAATGCATTAAAAAAAGGGACCTCACTACTTTTGCCCTCCCACAATGTTTTCCCCTTCAGTTTACAATGTACTGCTTGTTAATGTTTAAGAGACTGTACTGGGCTCAATGCTTTTTTGCTGTTTTAGTTTGTCTTTACACCAATCAGGGAAGCTATCATGCCCACTACCCTGGTGGAGTGCGCTTTCCTGTGTACAAGGTAGCATGTAACTATGAAATACTCAAATTAGGTCAACATTTCATCTAAAATTCCTCTGAAGGCTTCAACAACTTGAGAAAATTTCACTAAAATATAGTGGTCCATGCTCATATGATTAGAGCTAGGCATTAAGGACCTGTGCTCAAGAGAAAAGCTTATTTCTCTAATGCATGGTAAGAAATATCCCTTCATTCTTCCTTGGGTGAAGTAGCAGGAGCTGTTCAAGCTGTTTTAAAAGCATATTTTATTTATTGTTATTCTTATTTTGAATTTCACTTCAGTATGTGTGTTTGACACTTAGAATGGTGTTGAGAGGGCAGGTAAAAGGAAAAGTTGAGGTTGTTTCAATGAAGAAAAAAAAGCAGTTATTGCAGAACAGATATTATATTTAGTTATTCATTATATTTAATCCATTAAGACAGAAAGTTATAACATGCTTCATGCAATACACTCTCACATTTTTTGAATGTGATTTATACAACACTTCATTCCTTTTTAAAAGGAGAGGGAACTTTCTTTGTCAGAAAGAGATTTGAAACTCAGAAAAGATACTAGAATGCAGTTTTAAATTACTTTGCACTAACCCGATAAACACATTCTCCCTTACTATGGAGTGACAACCTAACATATTTGTGCAATCATGATAGAAAATATACCACAGAAGTATTCATTATTTTTCCCAAATCCATAATGTCATGAAGAAACCTCTGCTTCACCTCAGCCAAACCTGAATGCCTTGAAAGACCAAGCTGAGATCATCCAGCCTCATCCTGCATCCTGGCTCTGGGGAAAGGTTTCAGTTCATCTTGAAGCAAACACCACATGGGGAGAGCACCTTGTGTGGCAGCAGATCTAACACAGCCTCCTTTCTAAGGGCTGTGTCCTGTTCCCAGTGGATCCCTTAGCTCCTGACTGCAGAAATGTACCTCTGATAGTCCCAGTGCTGCCTCTCTCACTGCTTTCTCCATCTTTGGAGAGAATGTCTCTCTGTGCCTGTTCCAGTGGAGCCATTTACCATCCATTCAGCCTTGGTAGCTGGAGCTTGGGCTGTAGCCAAGGATGCTTTTTGTTTATTCTTGGTGTTTCCAGAGGACTTTGGGAGCAGTGCTTGGGCCCACTTTCATGGCCTGGGTGGACATCCAAGTGAGGCTGGGCAATGTCAATGTTATGAGCCCCTAGTCCCTGTGTGACAGATGATGGGCTATCACCAAACCGTAGATGGGACTGTTGTCATGGTAACAAAACTGCACTGAAATACTAAAAATAAATCTGGCCAGACAAACTTGATAGTTTTTAGGCAGAAAACTGAAGCCATAGAGTGTCATGGATATACTTGGATTTTAGACAGGCATTTGCTAAGGAAGCATATGATAGTCTAGAGAGAAAATCAAATCAGTTTGGCTTAGACAATGAGACAATTAGTTCAATCAAAAGCAGGCTTCTGAGCTACTAGCAATGAAAAAAATATAAATAATCTAAGAAGAGAGAAACTGACTGGTGATATCCCACAAGAATCAGTATTGAGATACTTGTTTAAAGTTTGGATAAAGAGATCTACAAAATTCTATCAAGAATAGTGAGTTATTCAAGATGCATGTAGAAGAGAAAACAAATTTGGAACGATTCACTAAAGTAGGGAATAGCTAATTTGTATCCCAGCACTAACTGCTGTAAGGAGAGTATGTGAGTGCTTACTAAAATACATGACTGAATTCTCCAGCCTTCCCAAGCAAAGCACTTTAGGCTTTTACCATTGGAAGATTTCTGTAGATGACCCTGATTTTACATGCCTTCTGCCAGCAGAATAAGGATAAAGGTCTGAGAACTGGGCCTCTCCTTGCTGGGAGAATCCAATAATCCTTCAGTCCCAATTTTCTCACATTTAGACCTAAATTTTCCAGTATTTCCTTTAATAGTAACCACACCAAGTAGCAGCATAGCAGATAACCCAGAGCTGTGGGTCCCTGGGCTGATATCCAGTGATGCATTGAGGAACACACTCAGAAGATCCTTCTCCATGGTCAGGTAGCTCAATACACAGTGGCAACTTTATTCAGCTGTGTTAGCATGTGTGATTAAATTAGACTCCTGCTAGTAATGTCTATGATAGAAAAAGCTCTTTTACCTCCTTTATAACAAGAATATTTTTACTACCTGGTCTCAGATAGTGCTGACACCTCAGCTGTGGAAAGCATGGTGCTAATAAGGTGAATGGACTATGCAGAGACATTTGGGACTGCTGCAGCTGTCTCATCCTTGACTTTACTATTAATCATTTAAGTCATCCAACTGTTGCAAACATCAGATTTAAGTAACACCAGCAGCTAAACTTATGAATACATCAGCAGTCAAGGCTTGTTCCCATTTGAAGGAGTGGTGAAATAGCCAGAGTAACTGCTCCATTATAAATCCTCAAATGATCACTGTTTACTGAGACAGCCATTTCACTTAATTTCTGAAGATAGAGAACCTCTGAGTCATCAAAACTCTCTTCCATGAACAGGGATTTTCAAATAACTGTTTTTATTTTATATCTCTTCCTCAGTCTTCTGACCTATCTATTATTCAAGTAGCAGCATTTTCCTTTGCTCTTGAATTATTTAAACTGTTGTGCATGCAGACAAACACACTACTCCAGCTCTGCAGCAGGATTCTATTATAAGCATATACTTGTGTCTAATCACCTGCATTAGTGAACTTAAAGACTGAATATATACAACATTGTGATATTTCTTGGAAGCAAAGCCCCATCAATATTATTTTAAAAATACTTAGGGTTTCCATTTTAGATTTTCTATACTTTTTTTTTCTTTTTTTTTTGAAGGAGCCAATCTGGCTGTGCTAAGTTCATATTCTCCCAAAAGTTAACACATGGAATCTTGGGCTGAAGGCAATTTATATTCGTGATTTAAAACTACCATCTTAATCAGAGTGTTAGTGTTATTACCATAATACTCATTAATGCGTTTCTCATAGATAATTTAAGTATGAATCAATGCCCAAGAATAACTGATTCCTCTGAGATCAAATAAATTAAGGAGCTGAAAGATGTAAATAAAATCTATTTATTTCAAATTAAAGCAGCGGCAGCATGTTTAAAGTTTAATCTGAGACTATTATGCAAAGGTAATGGAGGGAGAACTAGCTTAGGGAAACTCACCATGAGGTTGAAGTATGTAATGCATACTTGAGAGATTCACTTTTGCCATGTAGAAGAGAGAGCATTCTAGCTGCAAAATGTATGAGTGGTTGGGACTAAAACCTCTGTGGTGAGAGAGAGAGGGAGGCACCTGGGAGAGTCAAAGTGATTATATTCAAAATTATAGTGCAGTATGCCCATTATAGACACTCAAAAAACACGGTGGGGTTGAACTCCAAAAGACAGGTTTCAGACACTGTGAAAGCCTTTAAATGACTGGAGACCTTACACCTCTCTCTTTGCCAGCATGAGAGGAGTATGCTCAGGATAATACCATTCAAATAATAAGGATTTTTTTTCATACAGTATTTTCCACGCTATTTTTCATGGAATAGATGTGTTCACTAATACAGTCTTCATCCTTTCCCTTGAAGCCATTGATGGGACAATTCAGAGGCCCTTTCAAAGCCCCCAAATCCCATTTGTGCTATTCTTAAATTAGTTTGATGAGGTTTCCATGGGGTTTCAGTGGACCATAGCATTAAATACACTATTCGTGTGGAGACCCCCATTTCAACCTGGCTTTTACATTCCATACATCTTCATGTTGGAGATATTTTGGCATATAAGTAATATTTTAAGGAAGTATCAACAGAGTACATTTGATATCTCAATATACATTTGGCTACTGAGAGTAAAAAGAAGTTTTAGAGTAAAGGACTTATGGGTTGCACTAAGAAACTAGTGTTCCATGAAAAGAAAAGGAAAATCTTAGAGACTTCTACTAACATAGATCATTTTAGAAGTATTTGTTTGGCAAAGGCTTTCCAATTCTAAACATTATAAATATAGGTAGAAATGAGCAACTGCTACAGTGGTTGAACAAATTATTGCAGAATGTTTATGAATCCTGTGATACTATAAATGTGTAGCCATAGGATTGTACAAAACCTTCTACCTTCTGCTATATATGTTCTGCTCTTAAGTTATTTAGTTTGTGATAAAATATTGTTTTCTCCTTAATACTGGAAATAACAGGCTTTCTGAGACAAGATAAAACAGTGATGTTTCTTCCAACTCAAAAACCTTCAGTAAACATTGTCTGAAATTACAGTTGTGTAGTGGCCACAACTGACATTTTAAAGATTCAAAGCTTTGTATAAAATATCACTTGGGCACCTCAGATTTTATGGCATGATTTTTTAAAAACTGATCAAGATTAAGCTCTCTATGGCTTTTGCTATATTTATTGTACTGGAAAGTTGTTCCAGAACACACTGCTTAGATGGGTAAAACTAAACCTGACTTCCAGCTCACCTGTATTCCTAGACAGTCTGGATTCATTATTTCCCTTGTTAGTCATATTAAGTAATACTAACAGCACTTTGTTTTTACTCTGTTTGATATATTTCCAAACCCATGATATTCCCTCTCAGCATTTGCTTTATGTAGTTAAAGAAGATTAATCTCTTGCACTGTTGGTTTTTTTTCCTCTTGGTTGCCTGCATTTTTTTCATGGAGACTTGAACACAGGTAATTAAATTTTCATGTAATACTCTATCAGGGTCCAGCCATGCCTTCCACCAGGCCATTAAAACTACTCTTCCTCTAAAGAAAGGACTCAGCCTACAGCAATCCTGCTACTGCCTTTCATTTCTGATGGCTGCACATAACAATGGATCAAGATGATTCTGTGACCTAAGTTAGCCAGATTTCTTTTTGTTTCAGTCCAAAAAGGAAATAAGCAGCGACAGCCAGTGAACCAGTTTGTATTATCCATATAATCTATGTACAGTGTGCATTGCATCAGCTCCCAAATTTGCTACTTCAGCCTGAAAAAAACCAGTTAAAATTCTGAGAACCACAAGGGTGACTACAACCAAGAGGACCAAAGCAGACTAATGGGGAAAACTGAGCTCAAAAGGGTAAAACAAGGAATGTTATTGTAGAAAAAGTCACAACATGCACCTTGTGTTTTATCCTCACACAATATTGTACATGTAATAACATAATGTACATGTAATAACATGTAATGTACATGCTATTGTACATGTAATAACATAATTGCACAAAGACATCTTAATGTAAATAAATCACCAGATAGAAAAAAAAAATTATCATGATAAATCTTAATATTGGAAACCCACAGAACTGTATTCAAAAGTGTTCACACATTTTCCTTGGAAATACAAGTCATTTAGTGTTATATAATAGTGTGCAGAAAAAATTTAGAGGAAAGCGCTATTGTAATGCAGCAAAATAATCTGTTCCTTTATAATTAGAAAAGAGTTTTGAAATTAGCTTCCTTTATAACATGAGCAGTCATGAGTAAAAAAAATAGATGCGTTTTGGCATTTTAAGTAAATCATGCCCTCAGTTTAGAACACAAAGTGACGTAAGTCAGTTAGTTCTCATGCACTTGTGTGATACTCTGAGGTATGTGTATCCAGCATGGCAGAAACAGGTTTAATTGAAAAAAAATATTATTGTTTTCATTCACATTTTCAAAAACCTTGGAAGTCTTCCTATTCTGATTAGTCCATTTTAGGGGAAAATCTAAAGCTTTGGGTCTCACATTGCCTGAAAACTCTCTTATCATTGTCCATGTTACAGGCAGTAATCTAAATAGAGAGATCACTGGTGAACTAAAGGAGAAAAACGAGTATTTTTATTTTAAGATACACATGAACCTTGCTGGAATTAAAATACATTGGAAATGTAACCCCTGAAGTGGCAGAACAGTTTTCTTTTAAGTGGCTTTCTGAATTTTCAGTGGAGCTGCACATACAAGTAAATTACTGTTACTGGAATTCCATCATCCCCATTCTCCTAAAATCCAAGTTCCATGTATGTTTTTTTGCCAAAAAGTTAGTAGGTGACTATCAACACCTAAAGCAGAGCTTCAAACTGGAAACCCCCCACAAGTGCCCTGCCAAGTAGGCTTACAGCCAGCTACAGAGTATTTTTAGAAGACAAGAATCAATACAAGCCTTGAGTTTTCCCCAAGCTGAGAAGTAACAATTTTCCTCTGGATTCCTCATTCTTGCTATAGTACAAAAGACCAGTTTGCCGGGATCAAACTGAAACAAAACGATTTAATCACCTTGCAGTGATGAAGATGCCAGTGTTATGAAATACTAGTGATGTCTTTTAAAAATCAAAGAAAACCACCAAGCCCTCCCACCGCAGAAAACTCGGGGACTAGTGGATGTTGCTTTGAATCAGCAACTGCCATTGCTGCAAAATTTAATCTCAAACTACTAATTATTGTGCTGAAAATAGAGAATTCTGATTTGTAACCTGTGCTGTCTGTTTTGAGCTGAGCAGTTTAATTTTTCCTACTGGAAAATCTTTCCTCATTGCTTGTGACGTCCATGTTCCAGAACTACAATATACAGGCAACAGTTTGCCCTGAGCAGGTTTATTCCTGGTGTATCCATAATACCATCCAGCTCACCCTTTGCATGATTTTTTAACTGCATCCAATGAATAGGTCAGCAATAGCTGACATCTTGTGACTTTCCCTTTCTAGGCTGTTTTCTCTAAAGACAGAAATGGAAGATTTGCGGGACAGGAAAGAGGGAAAAGAAACAAGGAGCAGAGAGTTCCACAGAAACACCATTGCTCATGTCTGCCATGTGTGAACTGTGGTATAAATTCACTGAGCCAGGTTTTGTTTTGCCATATTTTACTTAATGGAGGAGCAGGACACTCTACAGAGTGCAGCCTTGGAGGAAAGAGAGTGCCCTGATTCACTGTAAGAGTACCTGGGGCGGTGCAATGAGAAGTAAAAAGAAAGTTCTGCTAAGGACTCAGAGTGGCTCTGGCTCCTGCTGTTGTTCACCTCCAGGAACAGCACCTGCATGCTCTGCTTGACGATTCAGGATGCAGTATTTGCTATGGTCCCATTTCACAGGTGGGTTTTGGAAGATTTGTGGGGGAAAAAATCTGAGTTTTTGATGCTGAGTTTTGGGAAAAAAAATAAGAATTTATCAACCAATTGACACATCCCTCAAAATGTTTCTTATGCCTGCCTCTGCTTCTCACTTCCTCAAAAAGCCTGATTTATTTATTTCAAGATAAAACTGACAAATTCTGGTCTGTTTTTCCATGCATGCTCAACTCACCATCCTTAGCCCTCTTTCCTGTGTTTCTCCACAGTCCCTAGTTACTGACTGTAAATAAACACTCCTATCTCTCAAACCATTCTTTGTATATTCTTCCGTGTGTCATTGTTTTTTTCTATCCCCCTTTGGGGATCTTCTACAGCTCTGTCTTTTTAAAGTAAATGGCATCTACAAACATAAATTCTCCCTTGTGTCTACCCTGTATTCTGTGCCCATGATTGGGGTTCAGGTATCTGAATGTAGGTATTTATTTCTGAAGAATACATTGTAGGGTCTCTGTGTAGTCTGAAAAGCAAGCCAATAATATTTAAAGAACTGTATAGTTTGATTAATTCAAGTGTAAAAGAACAATATCTCTGGCAGCTGAATGATGATCTAACTGCATCTTTCACTATGAAGGGTAATATCTACCTTGCAGCTATTGAATGTTAGATAGGATAACTCCAACACTTTTGTCTAAACTAAAATTCTAGACCATCTCTAACACTTCTCTGTAGACATTTAAGCTCAATATAGGCACCATAAAAGTAATATTTTTCATCATATTTTTTCTCATTTCTCATGGGCAGAACTATTAAGCCACCGATCACACCGAACATGACCTGGCTTTTATTGTCTTCTGACTTCTCTAAAATATACAGTTTCTGATTCATTCACTCAGACTAATACCCAGGCTCTGCTGTCCTGCATGTGGTGTGCTTTCTTGGGACTGAGTAAATCCCGTGCCTCCCCTCTATACCCAGAAGATCTTTGAAAGGATCATTTTCTCTCTGAGGTTCCTCCTCTCTTTCATATAGAAGAAATGCTTCTCAGGATTTTTCCAGCCAACGACAGCATTTTTCTTCTGATTTGGCCCTTCGGGCTTTGCTCGGACCATGTGGCTTGCTTGTACCTGCCTACATTTTCATAAAGCAGTTTTATTCTTTCTTTCCAGCTACTGTTAATATTTGAGAACAACCTCTTAAAATATGTGAAAAACTTCCCAGTAAGTCTTCAAACTCTTTTTTAAAGCCTCTTTTCACACAATGTTTCAACAGCCCCTTTGCGTGTTTGATAGTTTTCTGTGGCAACTGTCCCCTCTTCTGTTGACAAGCACTTGTGAGACTTCTACTGATCTGCTGATTCTTCTTCTTCCACATTAAATCAAACTAGTTAGGGTTTTGACTATGTTTTTCTTCTTTTTTCTGTGCAGCTCCTGAAACACCAAGGTCCCAGGACATGTGTTCAAGTAGAATATATCTCCTCTAGGTCAGCAAATATGCCAGATTTCAGAAAATTGTCATACTGGAAAGATTGAAGTTATGAGGGTTTTTACCGATATATCCATGAAGTATCTACACTATTCCAGAATTGATTTTTTAGTAGATATTTCTCTTCCCAGCAGAAGTTTCACTTACAGAGCAGAAGAGGATGTCAATTTAGAGCACACTTACAAAAGCATGACTTGTCCTAAGGCAAAAGGCATTAAAGGAAAGAAAGTTCAAGTGTTCCTGTAACTGTCAGTCAAAAAGGAAGGAAAGAAAACCCCATAAGTTTATTTAACTATTTTTATTTGTATTTATTTTGCATTCTTGATTAACTAAATCAAATGACAAGAAGAAGCTCCTGTGAATATTCTCCAGCTGTCTTGGAGATATAGGGATAATACTGCATGTGGATTTTCTAATTTCCCTTGTGGAAATAATGCTTTTAGTGCACAGTGCACTGAAGCAAAACAAAAACAGCAACAAATGCTCTCAAAGTGTTTCTTAAGTGGACAAATGGCCTTTATAACACAATAGAGACTCAGTGTGTTGTTTATCAGAAGCTCTGTAAAAGCTGACATTCAACTTTATCTTGAGGAGCTGGAGTTTCACTTTCCAATTCTGTTGTAAGACAGCAATTAGTTCTGAAACAGGCAAAATCCTTACACAACATCATTAAGGTGCTACATAAAAGATTAACAACAATTGCTGAAAAAAACAACAGAATGTGCTAATTAAAGGTGAATGAAACTGTAAAAAATTTGGCTCTCACTTGTTCAGCTGTCTTCAATTAGTCAAAACACTGGCTCAAAGAATTTAAAAAATCGTAGGAGAGACTAAAAGAAGTCATGTTAGCACAAGGAAAACACTGTGCTTCATTCCCTCCTTCATCTGCTTCAAAACCACTACACCTTGTTATCTGGTGTATTTCTCATCCTATGCTGCTTGGACAGACCTAATGACCAAGTAGACCAAGTATCCATTAATGATTTCTCTTTCCTTTGGTTCTACACAGGTATAGTGATGCTTTCAAACTCATTATTTCCACCTTATTACAAGAGATTCAAAACAAGATAAATTCAAAAGAAAGAAGCATCCTGTTCTCCTCTACAAAGGAAAAACAGAAGACAAACTGAAGTGATTATAAGATGAGGGCTGCTATATAGTAGAAATTAAATAATGTTCCTTGTAAAAGGAAACAGAACATATTAAAGCAGCAAACATAAGACAAAAAATGTAGAACTAAAAGAGCCATATGTGTATCTGTGAGGGAAATCACAAAGAGGAAATATTCATTCTTTTTAAAAGGTTTAAGCTAATATAGAAGTAAGAATAATAATGTGCTTAATCATGAGCATAGAGTCACTGCATGTTGTCACAGTGGTGTAGGTTTACAGTTGCCCTAGTACAATAGATAATTTTTGCTGATTTTATTTTTTTGGATTTTTTCTCACAGTAATTCTTAGTTTTCTGAGCTTTTTTTTTTAGACTGGATAAATAGTGATACATGTTTTTGTCACACATAAATGGTCAATAGTTCACAAATTCAATGCCACAAAGTGTAGTTTGAACATGACTAATAATGCGAGCATCAGTGCTTTAAGAGTCCTACAAGAGATTTTTAAAAGTGTGTAATTTGCAAGTTCAAAGAGAATTGAATGGGAAGATGAAATTTGTTTTGATATTAAGCCATCCTGGTTAGCTGGGAAGGTCCCAGACAGCTGGAGGCCAGCCAACATGACACCCATCTATCAGAAGGGCTGCAAGGAGAATCCAGGGCACCACAGGCCTGTCAGCCTGACCTCAGCACTGGGAAAAGTCATGGAACAGATCACCTTGAGTGACATGTGTCCAGTTCTGGGCCACTCACTTCAAGAGTGACATGGAAGAGCTGGAGTGTGTCTGACAAAGGGCAAAAAAGCCTGTGAAAGGTCTACAAAATACATCTTATGAGGAGCCGCTGACAGAGCGGGGCTTGTTCAGCCTGGAGGAAAAGAGCTTGGTGGAGACCTTGCTCTCCACAACTACCTGAAAGGAGGGTACAGCCCGGTTGCACCTGGGGAAGTTTGTGTTAGATCCTAGGAAAAATTTCTTCACTGAAAAAGGATGGTTAAGCATTGAAACAGGTTTCCCAGGCAGGTGGTGGAATCACCATCCCTGGAAGTGGTCAAAAAATGAGTGGATGTGGTATACTGGGATATGGCTTAGTGGGCATAGTGGTATTCAGTCAAAGGGTGGGCTTGGTAATCTTGTCTCTGCAGATCTTTTCTGACAATAATGATTCTAGGAATAGAAAATAGTAATTTTCATAGAGGGAAATCAATTTCATCTGTTTGAAATGGAAGGCCATCTTCTGAATTCAGTAGCTCAGAAAGCCTGAGATTTAGTTTAAATCTTGTAAAATAATGTAATTACTGCCTTACACATTTTCTTAGTACTCTCTTTGTTGTTCATGTTGTTCATATGCGAGTACTGAAATCTAACTAAATTCCCTGGATGCTGAGAACCAGTTTGAGGGTAAAATGAAGGATGCCTTAAGGAACCATAACAACTAAGGAGTTAAATGGTTTCTTGGTGGACCAACTAATAATACACAGACACATGAACTGCACAAAAGTTGCTTTTGGGGACGCACTCTCACTGAAGCAAGGAACCAAAGGACGAAATGATGCCTAAATGAAATGCCAGCTGTCAGATCTAAGTGGTGGAAATCTTCCCAGCATGGAAAAGCAGAGCCTGGAACTGTAAAAGTATGCCAAAATACAACTGTAAGATGTAGCAGGTGTTGAGTCTCAGTTTGTTGAGCTCCATTCTTTCAGCTTTCTTACGAAATGATGATGTGTATTTTTTATAAAATTATAGATAGGCAGAGGCCAGTCTGGTACCCCTGAAATTGTAACAGGCTAGATGTGAATTCAGCTCTTTAATATTACCATTATGAAACAGGGTGGCAGAAGGCCAACTATCTCTAATTGGGGAACAATAAAGCTAATTACAGCTATCTGCATCTGAACAGTCACCAGACAGCAAAAATTCTCTTCATTAATGGCTGACTCCCATCCTGAATTTCATTTCAATTCAATCTATTCTGAACAGCAAAAAGTTGGAGTATAACAAAATCCTTTCCAAGGTGTCTTGGTTTAGGAAGACAGGTGTCTTCCTAAAGTTTCCCTTGGAATGGAGAATGCAAACCCCCTCCCTCCAAATTACTACAATTTTGCAATTAAGGGCAAAGATTTGGACATAGGAATAACAGTTAACTAGGAATATTAAAAACACAAATGTAGTAGGACAAAGAAACAAGTAAACAAACAAAAATCCTAGAAACCGTGACAGACCCAGAAATACAACCTGACACCCTCTTGGTCAGGGTGTTGGAAGCAGCCTAGACAAGCCCTCCTGGAGTAAAAGATGTGGTTCTGTTGGAGTAGAGATGATCCCATAGAAAGGGTCCAGTGGTGGTGAGATGGGTCCAATCTTCCTTTGGAATCCAGTGGAAAACCAGGATACCTGGTGTTCTTGAGTCTCAGTTTTTATCTAGGTAGGAACGGTTGGCTCCCCACACTGGGTGGAGCATCTCACAGTGGGATGATGTAATGTTTTCAGTCTTGTGGTGAGCTCTAATGGCCCATTAACAGCAGATATCCCCCGGAGGGAGGAGGGATTGTGGAAGAGATAAGAACACTGCCCCACCTGGTTATAACAGCTGGCCCATTAGCAGAAGGCACCTGCCCCCTCCCCCCTGGAGTTATGGGGAATGGGTTATACCTGAGATAAAGAAACCATCTCCCCAGCCGGTTTCAACAGATAGAAAAATAGAATAAATATTTTTTTTGGTTATATAACCCATGACACAGGGCATGACTCCTGGAGCACCAGCTTACAGGCTTCTGTCAGCTATGGTCTCCTGCTCTGGTATAGCAGCCCAGATCCACAGAAACCAAACTGGTATCCCAGTTTTTTACCCAGCACAACTCTGCTCTCTCATGGAGCCTTCTCATGAAAATCTTTCAAGTTTTAAAGATTAACACATTATATCTGAATGACCCTTTCTCAGCTGGTCTTCAAACACTCTGGGTGCTACCAGACTTGGAAAAAAACCAGAGATGGGCTGCTAGACAGAGCTCTGTAGGACATTTTGAGGGAAAGAAGTGTCAGATAAACTTCATATCCCCTGAGGTCTCAACAGGAATTGTGGGGCTAGCTAACAACTGAGCTTACTCTTGAGATACAGTAGAGTTTTCTCAAAATTTATTCTAATTATGACACTGCCTCCCACTGTCTGTTGTAAAATGAGCTTGGCACTTGCTCAGTTGGCACTCAGCTATTCTTACATTTACACGTCACAGACACAAAATGTTCTTTTATTATACATATGAAATATTTTTTGAGTGTAGCAACGTTGAAATACAGCACACTAAATTAAACACTAGAAAGAGAACAAGTGGTCTCTCTGTGCCATGAAGGTTTCTCCAGAAGGATTCATCAGTTTTCATCAGACACTTGCAATGAGACACATCTTGCTGTCTTGAGTCTTCTCTCAAGGCCTATGAGAGACATTTCTACCACTTCACATTTACAGAGTAAAATGGAAAACAGCACAAATTCCAGAAGTAAGTTTCAGTATGTTTTGGTGATCAGATTCTTGTCATGCATAGAAGTATTTTAAATCAGCTAATCCACTGAGTGGAGAGGGCTGTTTGCTGAACTAAACCTATGAGAATACTCAGCTGAGATCATTCATATGGAAGAAGAATAGGAATTAATGTACATTCACGACTTTTGCTATTGTTAAGGCCAGCAGTCATATATAACTGACCTCACAAAATTTGGCCAAAGAGTGTGCTTATGAACACTTAAATTTCGTAACATGAATCAACGGTTTGGGAGGAAACAGTATTCAGTAAGACCTGATTCAGGATATGGATCTTTACTAGCTTATGGCAACTTCTGTGCATTTAGAAATCAAAAGGCAATCACAGGATCTGGTATAACTTTCAAAATCAATTAAAAATAGTTCAAAATTTTTCACAATCTAGAGATGTGCATAATTCATTAACATTTGGCACTGAAATTGTTGCAAAATTTTCTGATTAATAACCTGTAAATTAGTCATTCCTTGTAGTGACATGTGTATTATAAATCCCTGTGTTATTTTGAGCAGAGTATATTTTGCCATTCAGTGCTCTCCTGGCAGGAAAACTTTTTTTTTTGAAGACAGGACTACAATTACACAGCACACAATTTAGTTTCAATAGTGGGCACAGGACTTTGCTAATCGGAGACAGCTTTCATTATTTCAAATGCTATTCCAGGTGAATTGAATCATCCAATAGGAAATTTTGCATTTTTTTTCCTCCTTTTGCTGGGCTTCTCTGACACGAAAATGGTCATATTGCCAGAGTAGAAGATAGCATAGGAAAACAGAAATGAAAGAGGAAAAAAATGCTTCAGGCTGGGTTAAGAGTCCTATTCTTATGAAAACAGAATCAAAATAGACCTTCACCACAGAGAAGGTACCATGAAGTATCATTATTTACATTTTTTAAGCTACTGATGTATCTAGATAAAGAACACGGAAATTACTGGGTTTATTTTTCTCTGTAGCAGACACTAGATTAAACATTTTCCCAACAGAACTGGATTTCAAATCTAACTACAAGGCAAATGGATTGCCTTCACTGACTAAAGTAAGACCTTTTGGAGGGGGAGTTTGATGAGTTCCTATGAGGTATTCAAAGAAAAAAGGAGTTAAAATGTGGCACTTGGTTCTTGGCAAAGGCCTGTTAGTGCAGGGGCATAGGGCTGACCTTGGCCCCTTCCCCCCTGGGTAAAATGAAGCTTTTTCTGTTTTTCATTCTCCCTTGGGCCAGGACCCACATTACTTATAGAAATTAAAAAGCCGTGAAGAAATGCATAGGAAAGCAACTTAGTTGCTTTTGAAAAACCCCTTGAGTTTCCAGTTCATCTTTAGGAATTTAAGTGTATATCTGCATACTTCAAGATTGAATCCTCTCTAAAATATTTAAATAGATGAATCACATTAATAAGCAGGAAATACAGAGATAAATACAGCTTAGAATCTATGACAAGAGATTTAAAGAATATTTTTGACTCTTTGCTACTTCCACAGGGCTGATGCACAGGCTCAGCAATTTGAAACAAGTGAACCTAATGATAATAATAACATTCATAGATTCTCCTTTAGCTTCCCACAGATCAGAAATGGAAAATAAAGTAACCCAAGATGGGTTTATAAACTACTTGCTTGTATTGAGAGATGTGTCATGGAACTTGGCAAATTTTCTCAGGTCACAGACTTTGCTACCACAGTGCAACGTGAGCAGTTTAACCAACTGAAGTAAAAATAAAAATTTCCTATCCTTTAATTGTAAAATGTTCCTAAACAGAGCACAGATAACTCCCCCAACATAGTACAGAGCAAGTCTTGTAAATGGGATTTGTTAAACACATGTGGTAAGAGGACAGACTACTCAGTGGGTTTTAAGTTGAATTTGCATTTCCAAGGACAGCCTCAGATTACGCTTTTCACTTCCATAAACTGAACAGTAGGACTGGCAGATGTTTTCCAGACTAATACAAGAAAGAATTTCCCTGGTAGCATCATCATTAATTTAAGGCTCTGCCTATTTATTTTCTAAACTGAAAGAGGAAAACTACCTGAAATATTTTGTAGTTCCAGCCACTGTTCAAATTAACCTATTTGGGATGCTGAAAGTAAACTTCCCCATGCTCTTTGGAAGACAGCATAGTCTCGAGACTCTTTCCCACTCTGAGAAGTCAGTAATCATTAGTGTAATCTCCTCACTGTGATTTAAAGAAAGCTTGGGTTTGCAACTGATTGCAAACCATAGACAAAGGGAAGGCTGGAAAAGTTCATCTAGGCTTTAGTTACAGCTAAGATAATGCTATCATTTAGAAGACATTTAACAGTGAGGTTAGCAGATGAGTATTCCTGTGAGGTTTTGTTCATTTTTTATTGTTATTTTTAACAATTACAGTGTTTCAAAAGCAACAAGTTAAGTTCGGCCTGCATGTAAGAATGCAATGACAGCTCTGCTAATCATCCAGAAATCATCTGCTTGGGACAGTGTGATAAATAACAGGCAAACTACCCAGCCATTTCTTGGAAGCAGAGCCCCTGCCTTGGAACAGTGTGAAACCACAAATACTATCCATGTGCAAACAAATGTGACTTACAGTTTATCATTTATATTCATGCTGCCCTGAAAATGTCTTTCCTCTTCCTGGATCATTAGCTTGTCTGAAAAAAAATAGAATCAGACACATGTTAGAAGAGGTCGATAGAGGAGAAGCAAATGACAAAAAATTAAACAAAACAATAGGCTGTGTTATGTTTCCATGGAAAGACAGCAAAGAAAAAAAAAAAAGAAAGTCCAAAAAAAGAACGACAAAAGGATTAAACAGAACATAACCAATATATCAGTAAATGGTGGCAGGTTTTCCTTCCCTTTGCAAATGTTTCTCATGTGTCAATAGTTACAGCTCTTACTAGGCAATCTGGTCAGAGCTCACCCACAAAATCACAGAATCACAGAATCAGCTAGGTTGAAAAGACCTTGGAGATCACGAAGTCCAGCCTGTGACCTAACATCACTTTATCAACTAAACCGTGGCAGTAAGTGCCACATCCAGTCTTTTTAAAAATACCTCCAGGGATGGTGATTCCACCACCCCTCTGGGCAGCCCAACCACTCTTTCTGTGAAGATTTTTTTTTCCCTAATATCTGGCCTAGACTTCCCCTGGTACAGCTTAAGGCTGTGTCCTCTTGTCCTGTTGTTGGGAGAAGAGGCTGACCCCTACCTGGCTGCACCTTCCTTTCAGGCAGTTGTAGGCAGGAACAAGGTCTCCCCTGAGCCTCCTATTCTTCAGGCTAAACAATCCCAGCTCCCACAGCCATTCTTCATAGGGCTTGTGTTCCTGACACTTCACCAGCCCTGTTGTCCTCTTCTGGATGTATTTGAATATCTCAGTATCCTTCCAAAACTGAGGGACCCAGAGCTGTACACAGCACTCAAGGTGTGGCCTCATCAGTGCTGACTACAGGGGAAGAATGACCTCCCTGCTCCTGCTGGCCACACAATTCCTGTTCCAGGCCAGGTGCCCTTGGCCTTCTTTGCCACCTGGGCACACTGCTGGCTCATGTTCAGTTGGCTGTTGATCAGCAGCCCCAGGTCCCTTTCTGCCTGGCCACTGTCTACCCCACTCAGGGCATCTCCTCACTCCTCTTTACACATCAATGTATTTTCCAAGTTAGTTTGAATGCTTTTTTTGTTGTTGTTTCTCAAAGCCTCCTCCATGTGTTCAGAATTACACTAACCCAAGAGAAAAAGATGGTTATGGCCCACTTACATGAGTGACAGACTATTACAGACATAATTACACCCTGAGTATGCATTTTCAGCATATTCCCCCTCACAGCTCCAATCTCAAATCTGAGAAGCTTTGGAGCTTCTCTCTTCCAAGGAGATGTTAAGCTTGCCATTATCTTTAGAGACATGGCTGAGTGAGAAAAGCCAAGTGGATGCTGGTGTTTATATGGAAGCCTTAGCAAACAGAATCCAAGGCAGATTTTCACAAAATGTATTACCCTGGTAATTGCAGAAGTGATAAATAGTGGGTAATTGGGAGCATAATACCAGTGGGTAAACACAACAGACAACTGTGGAGCATATTATGGTGGCAGGAGAAAGTGAAAATAGGACCTGAAATGACAACATTTACTTTGTGGTAGAGGTTCAAGGAGTAGCTGTGTGCTCTGATTACACATAGAAATCCATTTTTGCAGTGTGCTGCTCTGGTTTTGTACGTGCCATTAACACATTTGCATTTAGAAAACGCAGAGCAGAGTTTGCTTTTTTCCCACATGCAATCAGTTTTTGGGGCTATTTTTACCACCTATTAAATCCATAAAATAAACATGATTCTAAATATTTGTGATCCACTTTCTTTTTTCCCATGCTGCATTTATATACATTGTTCTACATTGTTTTTTTCATTCTGCTGGCTCCCATTCAGAAAAGGATGAAAGTGCAGAAAGGATGATAAAAAGCAGATATCACACAGATTGTGATTTTCTGCATTTTACTTTTTTTTTTTACCTTTTTTTTTTTTTTTTGAAATTACATTGGAAATAAGTATATATGTCCATTTAGAAATTTAAAATAAAATAGAGAAAAAAACAATGCGAGTTTGTACAGAGGTGATGCCTATTTCTTGTTCAAAAGGTTAAAAGTAGTGGGTTTCACCTGCTGTTCTGATAACAACAAAAAGGCTTGTACTGAAAAAGAGCAAATTAGAAGATCAGGAAATAGGTCATAACCATGGGAGCTATGTCTAGTATTAGTCAAAAAAGCAGTTGCAAAATTTCTCTGACGTTGCATTTGCAAGGGTTGTGTTCCAGCCTGGAGGGCAAGGACCAGCCCCTGGTAGATGGTCACAACCCCAATGAAGTCAGAAATGCTTCCTCAGTTTACACAGGCTGGCCTTTTGCTTAGAAAATTATGAAAAATATGTACTCTTTAATTAAAATTACCAAAACACATAGGCCTGGAAAGCCCTTTACAGAGAAGCTGAATATTAATCTCTGATCCATGAAAGGCTTTCCTCAAGACTAAATCTAACAGCTGCTCTTAAACATTCATTGTTGAATGTGTCTCTAGCAGATAGTAGTATAAATTAACTCGTGATCTAGATGTTATGTTTGAATTTATAAAAGATGTAATTAAACCACAAATTCTTCACTGGGCACAGTACCATGCTTAGCAATTGCTGTATGAACTAATTATCAGAATAATTTCATCTAGCTGTTTATCTCAGCAGAGCAGGCTTGGGGCCCCAGGATTTTGTCACTGCAGAGTGAGAAAGTGTTTTCTGGTGGAGTCGAAGACGTGATTTGCCTTTCAGTGCTGTGGGAATCCTCAGGAAAACATGTTTTTGTTACATCTGGGGACTGATGCTGGTATGTCTGGTTTCTGTTAAATGAAATCTTTTATCCTGTCAAAATGCAGCCACAGCCACATCCATTAGGGAAGGCACAGTTTTCCCTGTTTCCCCATTGCAGTGCTCCAGATTTCTGTGTGTCACTGTCTGGTCACACCGTGCCACCTGCTGGGATGTACCATGGGAAGTGACCTTGTCCTCTGTGCCTGCTCTGGGTTGTGCTGAAGTTACCTAAACGTTAGAAGAAAGTGGAGGTGAATAAGCTTTTGGTGTTAAATGAACCCTGAGACACAATTAAAAATCTGCATTTCGGGCTTTATAACCTGTGTTGGGTGTGAACAGGTGGCAGACAGCACCTCTACTGACCATTAATCACTTTTTTTGTCAATGCCTTTTCTTAGAGCACTGCACTCTTTCGGTGAATAATGTCCAAACAGGACTACATTTTTACCTGTCTTCTTGTAGCTGAGATTCTCTAATAAATAGTTTCCTGAATGTCAGTGTGTGTGTGTATGGCTTACATATATATGGAGCATATATTTATGTTGCTTACTCATTACTGGGAAAAAAAATGTTTTAAATTCACTGCCAGTAGTGTCTTTGCACCTTTTGGTTCATTTATGGCCTATGCACTAGGCCTGTGCCACAGCCATAGGAGGATTCCAGGGTTACTAGTCTAGAGCATTTACTTAGCAGGAGATGGGGAAGGAGAAGAGGGGTTGTTTTTGAAAGATGCTGCCAAGAAATCTCAGCAGACATGAGCTCTATGTGCAGCACCTTGCAAAAGGAATTCAGCCTCTCAGATCCATGGTGAGGAAGGTACAAATGTCTCACTCATTTAACTTTGTGGAACTATGTGTACCTGCCAAAGGCCACCTAATGACAAGAATTTTAACTTTGGATTTTTTAATAAAACTACTTTGACAGGAGTGTCCAAAAGATCCACCTTTCTTTTTTTTTTAATGTTATCCTTATATTCACAGAAAAGCAAAAAGCAATCCCACACACAAGCAAAAACATAGATTACACAACATCTGATAAACAGAATATCAGTTTGAATGCTGGTAAAAATTGTAAAATTTTTACCAGCATTCAAACCTGTGTGAAACAAATGAAGAAGTAGATGTCATGCTGGGAATTCTTTTAGAAAAAAACTGAATTCAGAAGAGATGCAGCTCTCAGCAGCATCCCTGAGCACTCAGGACTTTGCTCTCCTTCAATTAATAAACAGGTCTTGGTGTATAACAACTGGTTATTTCATGACATTTTAAAAGCACAGAGTTTCTGATTTTAATCTAGATGGATGGCACATTTCCTTACTACAGTTCTGACGGGCAGGACAAGGATTCATTTTTTAAATGGTTTTCATAATCTATGTTATCCTATTTTTTGACTCTCTAATCCTAAAACAAAAGGGCATCTACAAAGCCATATCAGCTTCCCTTGCCTCTCCAAAGAGCACTCAAAAGCTTAGATCCCCCTATCCCTGCACAGTGAAATGATGGATGGCCCTTTGCACCAAGAAGAGAGGAGCAGAGATAACTGAAGACAGCCCTGAGGCACATGGATACCTCAGCATGTACTTGGGGTGAATGATCTGCATTCAGATACTGATTTTACACTTCTGAGCTACATGTGTTTTGAAATATCTTCAGGGACAGCAGCTCCACCACTTTCCTGGGCAGCTGGTTTCAATGCTTCACCACCTTTTTGGTGATGAAATTTTTCCTAATACCCAATCCAGACCTCCCCAGGTGTAACTTGAGGCCATTTCTTCTTGGCCTATCACATATTTCCTGGGAGGAGAGATGGACACTCACCTTGATGCCTTGGAATGGCATACCCAGAACAGAGGCTAGACAGAGTTAGGAGGATAAAGTGGGTATTTATTAAAGGCCTTCAATAGATACACCTTGGGCAGCCAAAAGCCTGCCAGAGGTTACACCCAAAATGGACAATGGTTATGAGTTTTTCAGAAGATGAAAACTTTGGTTTATTTACATATCAGGTGTTAATCCTCCAATTAGAGCTTCAGGTAATGAAGTCGTATTTTCCCAGTTTGCCCCTTCCCAATTCACTTTTCTTTAAACTTTTTGGGGCCTGAGGCTGTGATGGTGACCTTGGTTCTCAGGCCTGGAAGGATTGTTTTGTCTGACCAAAATGTGAATAGAGTACTAGAATAGAATACTAACACTCTATATAGAGTTCAGAGTTATACATTATTGCAGTATGGAATCTGAAAAACATAAAAGGTAAAACTTGCAGCATCAACATTGCTAAAACCTCCAAGGAGGCCTCCTTGGCTTGGTTTAACCAAAAACAATGGCTGTGGAGGTGTGAGCAGAGCTGTAGGCTGAATCCATGCCAGGTAGGAAAAGCAGGAACAGAGAGGTATTTTTGTTGAGAGACTAGTGGCAGCTCAGAGAACCAGGAGGATAAATACTGATATGACAAGGTAAATACTGGTACGAGAAGGTATAAAACCCAAGGGGGAAAAGCAGGTTGTAGGAAGATGGCAGCTCATCAGCACAAGGATCAGCAGAGGACAGCCCTTCCCCCAGGTCTGACATCTGTGCTGTCAGCAAAGGTGTGCAGGATTTCTCACTAGAGACAGTGCAATATACCAATGCTCAGCCTAGTAAGTTGTAAGTCTTTGGCATCTGCTGTGTATTTGCCAACATATAATTGCTCTCTTCTCTTAAGTGGGTATGTCCCTCTTAGTGTCTCTGCTCATGGCAGTAGGTGCTGAACCAGATGTGACCACTGGAAGAGGTTCATCACTCTGCTGCCTGGGGCTGTGGCAGCCTGAGGGCTATTCCAGTTCTTCCAGTTGGAGGTGAGTCCAGGACACTAGGTGTCAGTCACAGCTTTCTTCCCTGCTCAGTGACAGGATTTCACTGCTGTCTTGACCTGAGATGCTTTCTGTAGCTGGCCCTGAAGCAAGTCTGCCTTAGGCCACATGTTCTAGTGCTGGTAATTTTAGCATGAGTCCAGACCACTACACAGAGACAAGGCCATAAAGAGAGGCAGAAGAGCACCAACCTGGTTGTGATATTTCTTCCTGGTTTGTATCCTGCTGTGTCCATAGTCCTCTTCAGCCAGGCACTGGGAGACACAGCAGATATTTCCCAGAGGTTACAGCAGTGCAACTCTAGCCCTTCCTAAGCCTGCCCAGCCAGACCAGGGTCTGCCTGTAGGTCAGCCTCTGAAAACTCATTGCAAGGTGCCTTCTACACATTGTGCCTCTCGTAACCCAGATCCTGAGCCAGCTTAGGCACTTCCACATTAACACAACAGGAAACTATGCTCAAAGCATTGCAGAGATTAGAAATACTAAATCAACCATGAAGACCTGTCTATTTATGCTGTTTCTCTCCTTGGACAGCAAACCCTTATCTGCCCTCTCCTCTCATGTCCCAAACCAGGCAGACAATCTCTTGGTTTCAGCGTTTCACACCCCAAACTCATCTTTCTTCCCCTGGGACAACTTGCATCCACCATGGCTCAAACAGCCAGCCTGAACTAACAGGGTTTCCTTCAGTTTGCTCACAACCCTTCAAAGAGAAAAAAAGGTGGACAAAATATTGAAGATGTGTCTTGGTTTGAAAGACAGGTGTCTGCTAGGGAGGGGCAGGGCCTCCCTTGGAATGGAGAATTCAAACCACCTCCCTCCAAATTATTCTAATTTAGAAAATTAAAGGGCTCTCGGGCAGAGGTAGGGGGATAGGAATAACAGTTCTTTACTAGTATGTATAACAAGGCAAACAACCACCAACAACTACAGCATTAATAACAAACAGAACCCAAAACCCAGTAACAGTTTCCTGAGGGCGGCCCTTTCCCCTTGGGTGCAGTTCCGGCCTCAGCCAGCAGGGGCGCTGGTGGCTCCCGGCGGGCAGGGCGGGTGCGATGATTCCCCCACGGCTGCAGGGGGCGCTGTGGGGCGGGCTCAGGGAGCACGCTGTAATGGCGGCTCGGCCCGGATCGAAGGGATGGAAGGAATGGATCAGATATTCCGGAGCTGAGGCTGAAGACATGGGAAGTCTCAGCAGGCAGGGGGTGTGGGGCACAGAGTAGTGAAAAAACTCGGAGCAATGCCAAAGAAGCAGCAGGGGGCAGGACAACAGCGACCCTGCTCCCAGCATGGTGACAGGCTCCTCTTTAGTGAGGCAGGAGATAACAAGGTCCCAGTTCTGGAAACAAGTCCTGGCTGCTCCCAGGAGCAGAGGCTCACCCCACACCAGAAGAAACAGAACTGGGCTGGACTTCTGTAGCAGGAGTGAGTTCCTTTCCCCAAAACACAGCTACACTGCTCCCCTCCAAAGGCTCAGACTGAGTGAGTGTTTCTCCTCCCCTCTGCGGCTCAAGCACCCAGCCATCAGTGCTTTATAGCAAAAAAAATGGGAAAAAAATCCAAGTAACAAGTGAAAAAAGGAAAGAAAAAGAACCTCAACCCCCAACAAGATGCAACCTTGAGAAAGAAGATTTCTTAGTTGTCTGCTTTCCACAGAAATGTTTTCATTGGATTTTCAAATTAATCTTAAATTACTATATGATTTTTTAGTGTATCAATATGATACTAAATCATACTAAATGATTTTCAAGTCTGTGAACTCCAGCAGTATGCCCTTGGATATAGCATTATGGGCCCCAGTAGTTGGTACCTGCCAGAAGACTCAGAGAAACATTTGTATAGGTAACCACCAGACAACTTCCTCTTGAGAAATTTTTCTGTTCTCTCTTTTACAAGGAATTAAACACTTGGTGTTAACCCAGAACACATTACAACTGAGACCAGCCTCTAAGGATGATCAGCTGCAAGAAACTAAGTGGCATATGTGGTGAAGTCAGCCTCTCTCAGCTGAGCTGGAGTAAGTGCACACAGTTTTCATCTTCTGATAAAGTGAACTAAAATACCCTTGCTTAAACCATTGCAGAAGGTTACAGTGCACAAATGAAGATAGTCAATAAAATTGTTTTATTTCCATTGTAGTGGGATTCATTTCTACACAGGCAGCCTTCATGCACGGGCTTCAGGGCAGCCAGTTTCAGCTGACAGTGGAAACTTCTGGATACTGAAAATGCTGACAAAGAGCCTATACCCTCTTTTCAAACCTTGAGCCCTTTGCCTCAAATGAAAACTGGTTTTAAAGTCTCTCCCGTCCTTCTTAGGGCAGTGTGTAAGGCAGTCACAGTCTTAGAGAGGAATACTGGATGCCTTGCTTCTCAGCTTCAATCAGTGCTGGGTTTGAAATGGCCGTAGGAGTTTTACAGAGCTGGGCTGCTGATATTCATGTTCTCTAACCCTTGCCCAGGTGAGCAAGCTGGCTTTACTGTGATTTCCACATAGCCTGCACACCTGCACAAGGATTTGGGTACTTCACTATAGCTTAAGCTTTAATTAACCCATTATGAGATAGACCTTTCAGGAACTGGTCCAATTGATTTTTTTCTTTAGACATCTAATCTAAAGGAGCAACTCAGATATTATTCTCAGGATGGAAAATTGTCCTTACTTCTTGTTTCTTCAAGAGTTGTGAAATGTTCTACTCTTGGTTTTTATGGCCAGGCAACTCTATGGCATTGTACTGTTGTGTGTTGTATGTGTTTAGTGGTCCTTTGCTCACATCCACCTCTTGTTTTCCACACATTCATTCATTTCTTGGGTGAAACAGAACTCCTTTACATAAAAAAGGGAATCTCTAATTTTATATGTAGTATTACTTGTTTATACATCAGCATTTTCATACACCATGCATAGTATAATGTGCTATATGTGCAATACAATATTATAGCAATACTCTGTATGATGTTACACATTTGTCTTTCTCAGGGCTGGAGAGGAACTTTCCTCTCTGTTGCCTCTAAGATTAGAGAAACTTGGCTCAAAAAGTCTTATGATGGAGGGAGGAGGAGGGATTGCTTTTTCTTCATTGCTCCAGCTTTCACTGATATACTAAAAAAATTAACCAGTATTTCTGGATTCTTTGCCTACCATAAGCTGGATATCAGTGCCCAAGTGATGAGATTAACTTTTCTTTTTTCCTGTGAAAGCTGAAAACCCTGGGTTTCACCCTCAATGCATGATTAAATGATTTACTGAAGTGTTTTTCTTTTACAAATTTATTTATTTCCAACACAGTTTATTTAGACCAGTGCCTCTAGTCCAGGAGCCATCTGTGACTCTCAGGAAAGACAAGTCAATTCCCAGAGAATAAATAGAAAGGTTTATCCACTACAAATTTTTCAATCACATCTATTTCATAATTTAAAAATTTAAATTGTAACCTGGAGTTTGACAAGCATTTCTATTAACTTGCCCCTTCATCTTATATCAATAAAGCAATTATTTTAACTAATGAAGATAATGGATTATGAGAAAACAAAGAACAACTAGAAAAAGAAAGCTATTTATATTAAAGTTGCACAGAGAATATAAATTTGCTCAGTTGTGAAAACATGGAGTATGAGTCACTGCAGAAAAAGTTAAATGTTACCCAGAGAGAAAAGAAGCCTAATAAGAGATGAGTTTAATGGGTTACGTGCCCTTGATTCCTCCCTCTTATTGTTTCTTTGTCCTAAAACAAACCTGAGAGTATGTTTTCTGATCATCAGGTTAATGAAAGATATGTATATTGTGAAGGTTGAATAAGAAGGTTAAAGAAGTTTCACCAGAAAAGCCTGAAGCAATTTGAATTTTTCTTATGCTTCTGATTCCTAATGCATCCACTAAAGAGGCAATTTGACAAACATAAAGCGCTCGGGGCTCTTTGTCCACAGTTGTCAACTGGTTTTTGTTCAGTAAAAGCCCAGTGGAAAGAAAGGGCTTAAAACAGTCATTTTGTTAACACAGAACTCGGAATTAATCACACGCATCTGTGTACCCAGTGGTGCTTTTAGCACTGTTCTTTGGAACTGTAAATCCCCCATGAGAGGAATGTGCAACCTACACATGGGAGCTCATCCGGCTGCCCCTACTGCTCCTGCTTTTAGAGTCACCAGGGGAACACAATGTGAAAAAGGTTTTTAGAAACAAGCAACCAGATTATGTGAAGTATTCTTACTCCTACTTTTTGTAATGAACTTTGTGTTTCTCAGTGCACACATTATTTTTTATGCATCTATTTTTAAGTTCTATTTAAAGACTTAAATAGAATTGTCTACCAACATGCAAGAGGAAAACCCTCAACCTATAGCTTTGTGAACATCATTTAAATGAGTGGATTTACAGAACAATCAGTAGGAAGGAAATAACTCAGTGTTTTGTTTCCTGATTTTTTTATTTCTAAAGTCTTTGATCCCTCATTCCATTAATGCAGAAAATAAGGATTCATAAGAGCTGGTCTATCAAGTAAAACCAGTGGTTCATTAAATGTACTTTCTCCTCTTCCAGTGGAAAATACCAAATGCTGGCACAAAACTTTGTCACAGATAATTATAGATTTCATTACATTAGTGGGGTTTTGTTTTTGATTTTGGTTTTGGTTTTTGTTTTTGTGGGTGTTTTGGGATTTTTTTAGTTGTTTGGTTGGGTTTTTGTGGAATAACCAACCCACAGAAAAATACCAACTTACTTCCATACTTCAGTGGCATCTATGGAAATGTTTGGAGACTTCCCAGGAGCCCAAGGCAAAACAGAAAGACACTAGAGACTGTAGAGAGTCTCTAGAAATTAAAGACAGCTGCAAGAAATGGACAGGCCTTGGAGACCCTCAGAGGAATTACCTTATGGACTTACATTACTAGCTTAGTTCCACATTTAAAAGATGAAACATTACATTTAGGAACAATGATTTCCACACTATGACAATAAAAAATCATTATATGTGTAGGACCTAATAATTTTTGATAGTTTAAAATTATTTAGTTTTGTTGTTCTCTCATGCAAGTACCTTCAGCAACTAATAAACTAAACATGATTATCCACCTCTGCTGACTCACAGATTCAGGATGAGCTCTGGATGTGACACCTGGATCCCCATTTAGATTGGCTTTTAAAAACTTTTCAAGAGAGATTTGACTGCATTTTTGATCAGAGTCAAACCTTACCTCAGCAGTAAGATTTGAGGTCCTGGGGGATGAACTCGCTTGGGAAGAGTGTAATGCTTCCCAGGGTTTCTGGGCACAAAGATTTTCTTTGGAAAGAAGTGATCCAACAAAATATCTAGTCCTTGGAGAGTAAAGTCAATTTTTTATTATGAATAGGTGTTAAATTTGCACTAGTTAATTTTATTTTTCCAAAACCGACCAGCAGGATTTAAAGAGGTGTTGGTCATTAAAAATCTCTGCTAGGAAGGAGACGCAGCTGTCTTCTGATCATTACAGCTATTGATCTTTTTCATAGAATTTAACATGTAAAAATTGACTGGACTTTCAAGAAAAAATACACTGGTGAGTTCAATTGTCAATGTAATTTACAAATCCCTCTTAAACTCTTAAATGCATACTCTTAAGAACAAAATTTGACCTTGCTTCTTCTTGGATTACTAATAATTAATTTTCTTATTTTCCAGAGGAAATGGATTTTGCAAGAGCAAATAGCTGAAACTTGCTTTTAGACCTTTTAGTTCTAGTATGGTAAGGGAAAGATGAACTGATACCAGGTTGCATCAACAGATGGTAAAACCATTATATTTTTAAAATGCTGATAGAAACCACAGAGTGGAATTATAAGGGAATCTATTTTGCAAAAGGAAAGGAGAAAAAAGTGGTTGGATTTCTAGAGTTTCTCCATGCAGAAACTTCCTGAAGTTTTGCTAGTCTTTCCTAGCAAGAACTATTCAGAAGACTGTGATTGTCTCTCAACATCAAATCTTTCTTATAGGCTGATTATATCCACCTAAGAAGCATGCACCAGGATTAATTCTCCTCAAAATGTGTCCTAATTTTTAGGGAGGGGGGGGTTTCCTATGCTGTCTTTTTCTCTCCTTTGTTTTGATTCCATGATTCTGATCATACTATACATTCTCCTGGTAGCTCCTCACAATTGCATGTCCTCTGTCTGTTTAATGAGCATTTTCAGTCTCTGTCCTTCCATAGTTAATGATAAGGGGCTCCACAGCATCCCCCTTCATTTTCACTACAGAGTACACATTTCCAGCCTGTTTTGTACCTCAGTTCCATTTAGAAATATGTAAGACCTTTAGAAATTTGTAAGACCTCCTTGTGAGAATGCTCCATAAAGCAATGTTAAAAGCCTTTTTGCAGACACCACCCTAGTATCTTCTGCTTGTCTTTCATTCACAGAGCTGCAGGAGGAAGTTTGAAAAATCTGACATTATTTGTTCTTGCCAAGTCCATGCTGGCTGTTGCTCAGCTCTACCCTCAGCTCCCATCACTCTCCCTTCTGCTCTGACTGCTGTGCAGTTGCTCTTGTCTCTGCTTCCAGCACACTGAGGTCCTCTCCCCTGACAACACTTTTTGCTGTCTGTAGAATGCAGCTATCATTTCCTTGGTTTGTCCTCTGCACACTTTGGCTTGCATTTCCTTTCTCCCCCAATTTTTCTAAATATTTTAATGTTTTTCTATCATTTGAGAAAACTTACACATTCATTCTTTGCCTCTAATTATATTCCATCTGTCTGACTGCTCCTTCAATTTCTCTGTCACTGTTGTCTGTTTTCTCCTCTGCTTCTAATCCTTCAGACCACCCTCTGACTTATTTCTCCTCTTCCACATACCCCCACAGCTATTTCTATCACCCTTAAAATCTATTCTTTAAATACCATTCTTGCTAATTCAAAACAACAAATGAAAAACCTTTCACCTGATCTGCATCACATTACTCTC
The DNA here is from genome assembly GCA_027886175.1 of Phylloscopus collybita. Classification (NCBI taxonomy): domain Eukaryota; kingdom Metazoa; phylum Chordata; class Aves; order Passeriformes; family Phylloscopidae; genus Phylloscopus; species Phylloscopus collybita. Next base: position 8,584,030 of record JAJNNQ010000002.1, read on the forward strand.
CACCACTGAAAATGAATAAACTTTTAAATATCTTTGTCCCTTCTGAAAATGAAGAGGGAAGATTAATCACTTTTACTGATTTAACTGGGGACCCATGAGCACTATGCTAATGCAGGATTAGCTTCTTGGGGTTACTTTTTAAAGCATGCATAACCATATTCCTATTTGCTAGCTTGACAGATCACAGCAACATAGTCATAACTTTTTACAAATTGCCAATAATCCCAAGGCTTCTGTCTTCTAAATAAGGCCATTTTGAGTTTCCAACTCTTATAAAAGTAATTATGTTTTGTACTTCATTTACAATGAAAATGGATGAATTCAGTCTAAAGAAATAGGCTTTTCAAAGGAAATCAGACAGAGCGAAAGTAGCTTTGCAATCTGAGAATTCACACAAAGCAAGCAGCTGATCTTGCCTACACACACTGGGAATTTCTGTTAAAAGGAAAGGTCTAATTACACTTTGCACTTTGAAACCAAACAATTCAGCTTTGTTGTAAAGAGACATAATTTTTCTGAAACTGCTGACATGGGGCACAATGTGCATCACTTGCCATCCTCTCATCTGCAATACAAAATTATTAAAATAAAATTTTTGTTTAATTTTTAATGTCAGAATTTTGGCATTTTCTTTTGCAGCATTGTATCAGGGAAAAGGTTTAGTGAAACACCAGGCCAGGCAGACTAATGAAAATTGAAGGGCTTGTTTAATCTCCTAAGCTGTGGTAATAAACTCAGAGAAACAGTATTTATGCTTCAAAAGTATCATTTGAAGAATTTGCTAATGGTATTTTTAAAGTCTGACAGATGACCTAAAGAGGTAAATCCACTTAAATCATATTCTTTTAAACTAAATGTCATTCTCTCTATTCACAGCAATATTCTCCATTCTCATATCAGAATTTCCTGTAAGAGGCCAAAAAACTCTTAAGTCACTGATGCTGACTGCATCATTGATGCAACTCATGGTTGGGGATGCAGGAGAGAGCTGTGTGATCCAAAAGGAAGGTTTTTCTCAGGTAGGACATACAATTGGACTTTTCAGTTTTTCTGGATGGGAAACGGGTGAGACCTACCTGGCCCCAGTCTTTGGACAGAGAAAACCTGTGAATGTCATCTGAGAAACATGGGTAGCAAAACCTACCAGTGTATTCATGAAGGATGAAAAAAGGTAATTTTAGCCAGGATAATTTTCTAAATCCTATCTAACACTATATTAATAATTGATAACTATTTAAAATGTTTTGGTGGATTTTTATTTTTTTATCCCATTGAGGTATGACCTTTCTATCACTTAGTAGTCCAGACTGATTCTTTCTGCATTCAACTCTTTTCAGCCTCATCATCTTTTATTTAAAACAGACTTCTTCAACAACTTTTATGCTGCAATTATGAATTTAGAAGTTTCTGATTCTGTACAAGGGCTTTAGGTGGCTCCTTCAAGTGGCTTCATACTTGGCAAGCAGTGCTTTATTTCTGACAATATTTCTAATGTTCATGAATTAAGGTTGGAAAATATCTTCAAGATCATCAAGTCCAACTGATGACCCAGCACTGCTATGTTCACTAAATCAAATCTACATGTACCACACCCTCACACCTTTTGAAGACTTCCAAGAATGATGATTCCCTGGGCAGCCTTGATCTTGTTTGTGGTTTTACTGTTTGCCCCTTTTCCTTTTGTCTTACTGGACATGGACTCCGAGAAATGTTACCCTATGACCCTATCCCTTTCTAGTAATGGGCAGCATGAAGTTAAACCTCCTGGTGACTGAGTCTTCTCCTTACTCTTGGGTTCCTCTGCCTACACTTGGGCTCTTCACCAAACACAGACTTCCACGCTGTGTTGATTCTTGGGTCTCAATTTAAAGCAGCCTGAATGGCAGAGTCAGCCTATTCCTGCAACCAGGCTGCTTCTGAGCTGACTGAAAAGCAATCAGGAGTACATTGTCTGAAAAAGTCCAAGCTTTAAATGTCTTCTTGGTCTTTTACAGTCAGATCATCAAACAGCTGCACAGCATTAACGCAAGTGCATTGCGAAAGTTTATATTCTGATGAAAAATTCAGTTTCAACCCCATCTGCCAGAATTGTCAGTGATGAATGACAACGTGTAGGGAAAAATAGAGAAAGAAAAGGACAACGAGAGAATCTGCTTCTCTCTGTGTCTACAACTGGGCCAATCAATTATCCCATGGTGAGGCTCACTCCACCTGCACAGGAGGGACCTTGGGACAGAGCACTTCAAGGAAGGGCCTGCTCTGCTTTCAAGCCCTGTGCACAATTCAAGTTCCAGTATCACATATAAGCCTCTCAGGCATATCTACAAAAAAGGGAACTTGCTGAAATGAAAAGCATTTATATGTCTGTTCAGATGCTATAGTCCCAAAGAGGCAACATGTTCCATAAGTTTCCCAGTTCCAAATAAGGAAATTTTTGGAATGAAATCTAGTTTCCAAAAGCTCCATAGCTTCAAAGTCCATATGTGCTTTGGCTATGCCCAGAACAACATGCCTCAATAGTTCTGAGCAATTAGGCATTTAGGTAATCCCAAAGATTTGAAAATATCTAGAAACCCTTCTGAGGCTGGATTTAGTCCTGCTCTAAAACCCCTGACCTGAGCTGGACTTGTGCAGTGCTCTGCTGTAGAGATGGGATGGCCACACTGCAGGATGGGAGGTGAAAGAGAAACTCTCTGCCAGGGCATTTCAACCCAGCTTTTCTAATTGATAGTCCTAATTCACCAGCTTAAAAGATAGACTGGTTTTGTGACCTGGCTTATGGGAGGAGTGATTGGATGAATGGGGAAAACAAATACGCATCATACATATTATTAAAAAAAGGGCAATGTGAGAAGAGGACAATTATTTTTCACTCTCATGGTTCACCTGGGACAAGGGCATCTCTTCAGTCCCTGCTCCTAAGAATATATACACAATCTGTTTCAAGATCTTATGTTCTGGCTTGTAAAAAATGTGTTTTTAAACCCAAGAAGTGTTGGACTACACAGTGAATGTGCACTTAAAATTGCTGCATTTGGGATGTGATCATTTTTGAAGAAGATAACATCTGTTTGAAAGCTGTTTGAACAAAAATTGAGCTCATGCATTTTCGGGAACTTATTAAATAACATAAAACAGATTGTCTCTCTTTCATATAAAACTTCCTTTAGAAGGAAAACTACAAGCACTACACAAAATGAAGTCAAAGGCTGCTAACACTTCCACTCTACAAATAGTTTTTACTAGTAATTGCTGGATCAAGCTGGTAATAGTGCTGGTGTGTGCCCACTGAAGAAACAATAAATAAATTTTAAATAATATATATCACTGTCCCTGTCTCTGCAGACTTCTTTTGCTTTAGCAGTGATAGACTATGCACAGACAGCTGGATACAACAGGACTCCAGCCTCCTCTGTACAGTATGTTTTAAAACTGGAAGGTGTTTTCACATCTGTACATCAATTGAGTTCTGCAGATCTGATAGGGAAAAATAGAGAAAGACAGGACAAGAAGGGGAAACAGAGTTTCTGCATGGTTATTGCAGCTGCTATGTAAGAATCAAAGGATATTTCTTTTTATCTTAGATACTTTAGGCCTACAACGGGTCCATTGTAAATAATGTGCATTAAGTAGTCCATGATCCATAATAAATGTAGAAATTTGTATCTGTAAATCAGACAGTGTGTGTGCACATTTTCCTTCCCTAGAGGGAGAGACACCTTTGAAGTCTCCTTTGCAGAGACGTCCCACTCACCTCATTCAAGTGCTTATATGTTTTGTGTAATTGCATATACAGAAATACATATCTACTTACATATACAATTATAAAGAAGCCTTTTAGTCAGAGTGAGAAATTAGTTTCTCCTGATAAGCATGTGATGATATTTTTGGTATGTTATTTAGATTATATATCAGTATAAAATATTTAGTGTAACATATGAAGACAAAAGTGAGTGAGACTCCTATTTACAGGGTACACTTGATACCTTTAGTACTCTGAACTGAAAAATCTCAAAAAGCCCAAACCAGTCCTAGAAGAAGGGTGCCTCAGGTGTGACCCAGAGGAGTCTCAGGCTAAGGATATAGAGAGTGGATACAGCACTGTTTTGTCAAGACAGGCTGCATTGCCTGCCAGGACTCTCTTCTTGCTGTCCTCCAGAGACAACTTGCACATAAGAAAGTTGAGCACATTGAGTTTCCTGGTGGACTGAGAGTCCTCTTCCTCTCCCCATTGACAAGATAGAGAATTTACACATTGTCCACCTGAAAACTAAGAGTAGGAGAAAATTAGTTACTTGAGTTTGTGGGTGAGTCTCACTAAATGGAGGCAGTGGCAGCAAAGATGCATTTTCCTGCAAAATGAAGAAATAGAATAGCTAGCAAGATCTTCCTTCAGTGACTCCAAGACTATTTATGTGACTTATTAAAGCTTTCTTTCTTTTTATTTTTATTTTTATTTTTGAAACATACTACAGTTCTGTAGTATTTGTACCCAGAATATTTTCATACATTCATCTGTCTGCCTGTAGATGATTTGCTTTTCTCCTAGGTCAGTTTGCACCAAGATATTGGTATCTCAGTATTTTGGAAGTTTCTTCTTTATTGGTCACAGGGGCCTCTAACATTGATGTGGCCAGCAGTGAGGAAGTAGAATGGGGATTGCAAGCTAAAAATCTGCTGAGGACTTCTTAGCTCTGCTGGGACCAGCAGCTTCAGTGCTGGTGAGAAATCTGGGGAGCAGGAGCCTTTTGAAGACGGGCAATGAGATGCCTTTGAGTTTTGTGATAAATGGCATTATTGGGATGAACAGCCTTTGAGGGTCCAGGTCAAGCAGTAAAGCAAGGGACAGGTAAAGGAGGCAAGTGAGGGAGAGCAAAAAAAAGAGAAAAACTGGTACAGCCAGGCCCAAATAATAAAGCTTCTGGTAATCTCCACTCTTGAATATGCTTCAAAGCTGGAGAAATTCATCACACTCATGCAGTAGCATAACTATTCTTCATATTGTATAATAAATTCTGTCAGCTGCATCAAGTGACCACATTTGCAACCCTCAGGGAGAACTGGACTATTTTCTCATCACAAAACACAGATATTTATTGGACAAAAATGAATTATGGGACTTGAATGCATTTATTTTAATTTGTTAAGTGTTATTTTGTGGACTTGAATGGATTTCCTATATAAAAAAATATTAATCAGTGGGAAAACCTTTTTTTTTCTGAGAAGTAGTTTGCGCTGCTAAGAACATTTGCTAAAAACAAGCTCAGTTTGGGCACTATCACTGCTGTTTGAAACTAATGCTGACCCTTCTGTCACTGTTATGCCACTGGCACACCTACTGCATAGAAATGGCCAATAAATTTCTCTTGTAAACTCTGGTATCTGAATTTATTTTTATTTTCTCCAAGAATAAGATTATATGCCTGCTAACCAATAGAAGAACATTTATGTACAGTCAGGGCTCATTTGACTAATTTAGGATCAGGAACTGAAATTTGCAGAAGAAAGCCAATGAAACCCCCTCCTCTGAAGTGTATGTTCCCTCCCTCTACTATTTAAGCCCTTTTCTAGCCAAAGGCATTAGGCTATGCACTGTATAAAATTCTAGGCTTTGCCTTATTTGCGTTCTTATAACTCTGTTTAATGGCAGTTTTCCATTATCCAAGTTCTGAAGGATCCTGAAACACTCCACAAATCATAATACAAACTATTAACTGGGGTTACTCTGCCAAGGACTCAGGGGCAGCTGTCCCTAAGGCTCTTCACTGCTCATTTTTACCTATTAAATCTATTTTGACCTCATAGTTTTTGGGTTTTGTTTTGGGTTTGTTTTTTTGTTTTTTTTTTTTTTATCTTCTGAGTTTTAGTATAAAAATACTCCAGACAGTAAAATTCAGACTGACAAAAACTCTGTCTTTTAACATGACATGAATATGTACCACTGTAATACCTTATCTTGAAACACTAAATTGGAATTAAAAGTACTTACCTGCTAATATAAAATAGTTCTCCCAATATATCTGTAGATACATTTCCCAGGAGAGAGATAAGGGAGTAGAAATGTCAAAACATCTATTCCTGTATGTTTTTAAACTTGTGTGTTTGCCTCATTCCATTCACTGCAGACATTTCCTTGTTTTTCTCTCACCTGTCTCAGCAATAATCCAATACTCAAAATACAAAGGGATAATTCAACCCATTTTTTATTTCAGTAATAAAAGTTCAATTTACCTGCTATAGCTAGGTTACAGAGCAGGTATGAAACCTTCACAAGTTTACCCCTGTAATTTTCCTAGTAGTGACTTTTAGGTTCAAGACAACTCAAGAGGTCTGTAGTTCCTGACCATATGAAGTTTCTACTACTTTTCACTATTTGTTACTCACTCACAATTCACCATTTACAATCAGAACTCTTTACTTCTCATTGCCCTTTTCAGAAGCGTTCAGAATTCCTGAATGTCTACTGTATTGCTCCTACTCTTTTATACTAGTTACTTTTTCTATTATCAATTATTGACACTTTTCCCAAGTAATCACTCTATTTGGATGCATGATAGAATTTTATAGATAATTTTCTAAATGGCTGACAGTAGTATCACAAATCTCAGCAAGGTGAACCCATAAACTTATGTCTTAAAAGAGAGAAATGATCAAATTACATAGTGTGGTAGAGATATAAATGGAGATAATTTATGAATTTTCCTAGGCTGTGAGCACAAAGAAAGGTAGTCTGGCACTGGTTTGCACCATTTAGCAAAGCATGAAAACTGTCATCATCTTAGACAAAAAACAACAACAAAAAAAACCAAACCAACAAAAAAACCCCAACCGCCCTCCCAAATTAATTTTATCCTTAGATTAGCATTTATAGCAAAATCATATATCTATCTATTTAAAATATACCAAGGGCTATCAGTCCCAAGCAAAGAATTTGCACATTGATTTGCAAACGTGTCTCCTTGCAGCGCACTCTGGACCCAGTTCTCTTGATAAGAATGTCTGCATAAGGCATTTATTGCAATCTGAGTCCTTACAGGTCCATTATTCAGAATGAAAAAATAATGTTAAAAAATACTTGTGGCAGAACTGATTCTGGACCTTGATCTTCAATAACCAGAGGCTAAATATGCACAGTGCAATAAAAAAGTACTCAGAGGAAATTGAAATAAGTTTTGAATTAGGAACCTGTGAGAGAGAAGAGAGAGAGAGAAGTATTTTCATCTGCATGCCTCAGCTTAGTTTTTTCTACCAGCTGATTTAGCTTATGGTTACTTTAAATCCTGGGGGTTTTTTGCCTCACTTAATACTTACTTTAGGCATAGCAATTTAGGCGTCCATCAAAGCATTGTGAATTCTTGGTGCCAGACAGCTAACATTTGGGAGCTGCAGCACTGAATATTTTATTGGATTTTTGATTCTTTTCCCAAGAGAAATCATAGTTACAGGATGCTGTGACCAGGAGCCCCATAATTAGTTCTCCTGCAGTCATCAGCTTCTCTTATACAAAAATGTGACATAACCAGACTGTGCTCTTGAGCCTTTATCATCCACTTTGATTCCATGACCTGAGTATTCTCTCTGTGATGCATCCTGGATGCCACAATTTGCCTTGGCTCAGTGCCAGACGAAGAAAAATGGTGGTTACCACATTTTGTACAGCTCCATGACCTCTTGGAGGGTAACAGCAAAATTGCCAGTGCAGCTGTCAGCTGGGAGGTTTGTGTCTGGCTGAAAGCAAATGTCAATAATAATCAGCATCTGTTGTGGGTCTCACACTGCCGGGCACATCTTCAAGTGTGCGGCGTAGCTCCAAGTGAAGCCACTTATTTTGCTGCCTAAATACGGATCAGGAACACATTTATTTGTTGTTGCTGATCACATGCATGAAAAGTGATGCATCTCCATCCCCATTCCAACCACCTTGGACTCGGGATGACTCGGAAAACATGGATAGGAAGAGGAAAAGTTTCTATTAAAATGGTTGAGTTTTAATCCATAGTGAATTCCTATGCCAAACAATGCTGACTTATATTTGAACCTTGTCCTGTTTCATAGAGTCAAAGAAGTCTCCAGGAAGACTTTAAGGTACTAAATCTGATACTTATAATTTAATTTTCATCAGAAATCTCATAACGTTTCATGCAGTTTCAGACTAGAAGAAACTGTGGTCTAAATTAATCTGACTTCATGTATAGTACCGTTTGTAAAGACTTGACCTACTGAGGACACTCTGAAATTACCACAGTGGTGAAGAACCAACTAGGTCAGATCACCTTAAATGATCTTGCAGACAGTCTATATCCCACAGAGAGGACAGGGGGAAAAGCCAAAATTAGCTCCAGACTGAGAACTTGAACTTCAGATCATTCTGGAAGCAACCAACTTGTGTCTCCCAGAGACACACCTGCCACCATGCAGGTAGAGCCCAGGTGACACCCCCTGCCCTCCAGCAATAACTCACAGTCCCAGAAAATATTTTATATCAATCCCTAGGTAATCACATTTTTAAAAACACACCAAGAATAGAACGCAAGTTACCGTGATCCAGCATTAAAGTAAGGAAAGATTTCCTGAAGAGATTTCCTCGGTCTTTGTGAGCTGCAATTTGCCCACGGAAGCCCAGGTAGGCACAGTATTAATCTCTTCAATCTCAGTATCTGCTCAAGGATGAGAGCATTACACCTGGACATAAATAGAAGTAAGTTACTCTTTAGACTCAGACTGAATGACTTTAACAGGACACAGTTCTTGCTCACTGTTCATTCCCAGGATTTATGGTTATGTAATAGGTTTCTTAGAGAAGGATTCCTGTGATATTTATAGTTAGTTTTTCTTTTTACCTCCCCTTTTAGTCAAGGGCTTCAGAACTCCCTGGTATTTAACCTCAGGGTAGCCTTTTGCTCCTTCTCTTGCTCCTACAGACAAGAACACTTTCCTCCACTCCTTTCCTCCTGCCAGTTGAACAGTTGCTGGTGAGAAGGTATGTCCTTAGCAAAAGAGAGGCTCTGAAGATGTGCTCTGGGCAGGTACACTTGGCTTATAACAGGTATCACTGATATTCATGGAAAACTGAGCGTCTCATTCCTCCAGTCTCCTTTGAAAAATTGGTCTTCAACTCTTCTAAACATCAAACTCTCCTGAGTTCCCTCTTTCTGCTGCCTTAGACTTATGATACAGTCTCAGATTCAGACTCCAGGCCCATTGCCAGCCTACATGAAAGACTATGGAGGGTAAAGAAAATGACAAGACATTTGATACTTATATGTTGCCTATATTTTTCAAGATATCTTAAGAATCGGTGTGCTGCCAATATTTTATTTATCCTTAGACCTCAAACTTCTTCCCATTTCAGCTTTTAAAATAACCTCATTACAGTGCAGTTTTTAAACGACACATTTTGACTATTCAGCAAAAGATAAACATCTTCAGATTCATTTGCTGTCTGAGTCTTCCAGAGTGTTATAGATTCTAAAGGAAAGGAAAAAATGTCTGTCACTGACTGCATCTGTGTGCACATACCACCCTCTTTAATACCCAAAGAATTTGTTATGATTTCTGTTATTCCTAGGACCACATAAATTAAAAACAGTAAGACAGCTAGAATAAAGTGTTACCAAATCCTAATCTCTAAAAGTGAAGTGAAATATTTTCCAGCAAATAAAAGCAGAAAGAACTAATGATCCAGAGCTTTTAGCCTATTTATGTGAAAGATTAAAATAAACCTAGATTCTAAGTCTTGATCAATAATAGAAATGTGTGGTCTAGAAAATAGCCTAAAAAGCATATACATTGGTCTCCAGCTAAAAAATGTGGACACTTTTTGGTTAAATATTTTGGTGGGGGAAAATCACTCTGCAGTTTAGGGGGTTCTGTGTTAACTTCAAAAGAAATGTAGCTATTTCTGGTTGTTATTACAAGAAGCCATTCATAGACCTAGACCTCTTTGGAAAGAATGTTAACAATTTCAAATGTCATAGGCCAGTATTGACATGAGCCTTGAAAAAGGATCACATTCAGAGCACTGAGACAAGAGATTTCATTCCAGGTAATGATTAGTTCTCTTTATATAATGTAATTGTGCAAGGATAAGCAAACTCACCTTTTCATCAGAAAGAGGAGGAGGATTTAGTTCATGATGAAGGTTTTTTGTCTTCTTTGAGAATCCTTTTTTGTCTGTGCAAGATATACGAACACAGAATAGATGGTGCTTAAACCTTTGTTGCTTGTGACAGAGAACAAAAGCACAGATCTCTCATCTTTTCACTTTGTATTGCAAGTAAAAGAGTCACTCCCTCAGTGTTTCCTAGAATAGGAGCTTATCCCCTCTAAATTCCTTATTATTTAATTTATAAGTGATAAGGAAGAGGGGGACATTGAGGCCACCATGTTCAGTGGGGAGGTGCTGGGAGTTGCTCACCCCCGAGCAACCCCTGTAGAAGGGACTGTGCTGCTTTATGCAGAGGAGGATGTTGACACTTACAGGCTTTGCAGCCCTCAGGACACCTTTGGCTGGATAGTTCTGGTGACTTTGACAATCTCTGGGCCAAAGCAGCCTTGTCACACTGAGTCTCCCAATGTCAGAAAAAAATCCCAAATCCTATGATTGATTACTTTTTTTCTAGTCTAAATTTAGGACCTAGATGAAATTTAGGTGGGGATACCCCATTCCCTTCTGGAGCCAAGGGAGCCCAAGGCCACTGAGCATCTCAGATATCTCTACACATGTGGGCAAATGGACACTGACTGTTACAGTTTTAGATACAAAAGAAAATTAGATTTATTTTTTAATGTGGATTCAACATATGTTTATTCTAAGTGGTGCACTGACAATCTTGGAGGCTTTTCCTCGTGTCAGCTGAAAATCTCACTGAAACTAGTCCCTTTTCTTGGCCCCTGCAGTCACTTGTCAATCTCTACTGCCTCACCAGATTTTGTACTTTTTGTCATTTGTTCTTGGCTCAGCAGATGAAGATTAGTTTAGAAACAATTATAAGAGGATTAAAATACAGATGCTGAATAAAGTAACATATGTCTAATGGGCATCCTACCATTTCTCCCACTTTAGCCAAAATTGTCTCTAATGGTGAATGAAAGGAAGAGGATGGGAAGCAGATGTTTTCTCCTGTCTTGATTTTAAACTGGCCTGACACTTCCCCACAAAAGAGTTTATCACGAGAGTTTGATTCAGTGAATCAGTCCCAAATGCAGAGCTGAAGCACCAACATAGCCAAAGTGATCAACTTCTTGGACCTCATGGGGGAAGAAACCAACAAACTAATCAGAGAAAATATTTTGTCCTTACAAAGACACATTTTGTGACATTCTTTTGTGACAGGCAAATACTTAAAATAGTAAAGGGATCCTGAAGGATATTTACACCTCACATTGATAGCCCCAGGAGTTAGCTGTAGACCTCTGCAAGTCAACTTTAAGTTTCAAGCTCTTCTTTTAAAGAAAATTTAAAATTTGATTTACTCTGGAACATGTTCCCTCATAAGATAAAAGAGTGCCATGTGGAAGGAGTTGCCACCTGAGTTCAGATGCAGCAGAAGACAGGAAAAACTGATCCACAAGTCAGTTGTGGGATGTGTGCTGGACTAAATGAAAGGAGAAAACGGACCAAAACCTTGAAGTAACCAATCTCGGTTAAATTTTAACTGAATTTTAAACTTAAAACTGTATCCTAGTCATAAAAGTAGGCTCTAGTGTTAGATCTGAAATACAAATCAAAGCATAAAATAAAAGAAAATTATTTTAATGCAGTTATTTTAATACATAGCAGTGAAGGCATACAGAAACACTACTTTAGCTTGTCAGAAAAACAAATTGGAATAACAGTCATAGTTCTCATACAGAGAACATAAATAAATAAAAGAAAACTAAGAACCATATGTCCTCATTTTGGAGGATGAGGAAAAGTAAAACAGCCAAAGAAAGGTCAAAGAAAACAGCATGAAGATAAAAATATTAAAGAAATGGGATATAAATGCTACTGCCAGAATGTTGCATAATGACTACTTTTATGCACAAACAGAACTAGAAATGTTGCTTTCTTGCTTTCAAAGAAACCTCCAGCAAGTCCAGAATGTGACATGATTAAGCAGGAAGATAATTTTTTTCCCTCTGAAGCAATGAGGATGGGGCACTTCATGTTCTCTTGGAGAAGTACACATGCTCTTCTGGGTAGCTTTGCAACACGCCTCCTGTTCTGTCCATTTTCTGTCAGCTCTGGGGAATTGAGCAACACGCTTTAAGGGTGATGGAACTTGAGAGTTCATCAACTTCAGATCTGTAGAGTGATAAATAAGATATCAATCAGAGTCTGGAATTATATTTCCTTTTCCCAGAAAATCTGCAAAATTTCAGTCACAGTTATTTTCCTGGATTTACCTGATGTCCTTTTCTTTCTGAGATAAGAGGGAAAACACAGACTCCATGCTGGAAAGAGGGATTGTTCTACTACATAGTCAGTGGCGCAGCTGAGTATTTTCCATGCCTTGAGGTACAACCACTGAGGGAGCCATGAAAAAATCAAAAGATTAAGGCCTGCTAAAAGAAGCCTTGACAAAGGGAGAGGAGATTACCACTGCTGGAGCAGAGGCAAGCATATGTACTCCCTTGTCCTTCCCCAACTGCCTCCTCGTGATGGAACTGTTGGCTAGAAAACACAGTTCTCTGGGAAGTGTGAACATTGCAGCCATTAATTATGGGCTGTTCCTGGACAGGGATTTCATGTGGCACGTTGTAGGCGCCCTGCAAGTCAAAGGAGTGCTCTGTTGTATTCACACTCCCAGTGGCCCAGCTGTGTGATCCTCCACTCACATCCATCTTCAAGTCTGGATTGTGGCTGTCCATCCATCAGTCTGTGCTGAGGTCAATATACTTTAAAATAGTGGCTGAAATGGTGGAAAAACATTCCTGTAATGGGTTGATATCTGAAGAAGGGAGAGGAGTCCTGTGATGGGGAAGAGGTAGTTAAATGAGGACAGGTAAGCCAGAAGAGAAAATATGTATGTGACACACCTGAGGATGGTATTTTTCACTCTCTGGGAAGAAGAAGAAGAAAGCTTTCTTATTTTTAAGAACTTCCATTTGTATGACCTACTATCCCATAGTAGTTTTGTTACCAGGACAGTCACTATGGTTATGTTCACATTAGTAAACTAACCAGTAAAATAGCAGTGATAAATAGCACAGACCAGTGCTGGCTATGAAACTATATAGGACCTATAAAGATGTCCCCTCCCACCCAGAGTGAGTAGCTGCATCCAGCTCCCTTAGCAGCAAGATGCCCTCATCTGCACCATGTCCTGCATCTCATGGCAGAAAACCACTGGGAGCAAGAGGCAGTCATGCCAGGCCAGTCTTTACAATTAATAATAGAATAGCTTCATGGAATCATAAAGTTTGGGAAAGACCTCTACCCCCAACCTGTAGTACTGCAGGACCCAGCACTTTGCCTCATTGAATCTCAAACTTTTGACCCCAGCCCAAGTCCCTTTGCAGAGCCTTCCCACCCTCCAGCAGAACAACACTCCCACCCACCTTTGTGTCATCTGTGAACTGGCTGAGGGTCCCCTTGTTCCCCTCATCCAGATCACCAGTAAAGATATTAAACAGGACTGGTCCCAGTACTGAGCCCTGGGGAACACACTTGTGACTGGCCACCAGCTGGATGTAACTCCACTCCCCACCACCCTCTGGGCCTGGCCATCCAGCCAGGTTCTTACCCAGTGAGGAACATACCCATCCAAGCCATGGGCTGCCAGCTCCTCCAGGAAAATGCTGTGGGAAGCAGTGTCAAAGGCTTCACTGAAGTCCAGGCAGACATACCCACAGCCTCTCCCTCATCCCCTAGGTTGGTCACCCAATTGTCCTCCCCATTGTTTGTACTGTTGTGGTGCTGGGATCCTGTTTCCTGGTCCTTTGTTTACTTGTAGCAACAGAGCTAACAAGGCCAGTGAGTGGCAATGACATCCTTACCATGGTTTTGACTCTCCGGGGCAAGGTGTAGCACAGTTCAGGGGGCAGGAAAGGCCAAGGAATTGTACCTTTTACCAGTGTGGACTGCTATGGGCCACTATCTGCCAGTATCTGCCAAGAGCAGTCAAGGCCTAATAATATCATAATGCAGATATAGTAAGTGTGCAAAATTTTTATTTACCTAGGCTTGGAAGACAGATGGCCGAGGGATTACTGCTGACAGGACTTATTGTACTCCACAGACTTTGAAGAGGACTCATTAATATGTCTCATAGCTCAAAGGAAATGTTTCAGATAGCATGCCTACTGCACAGGGAAAGTAAATATTTAAAGCTTCTTCTGAAGGATGAGAAAGAACAAAACGTGCAAATTTTACATCTTCTACAATACAGTAATTTAAATTCACAAAGGCAAGAGTTTCTTGTCAAGACACTAAATAACAAGATACTATTTGATAGAAAATAGGCCAAACTGCACCAAGAATAGTCTATGATGATTTATTTTACAAGAAGCTCCAGTGAATTGCAGCAACTTAATCTAAGATCATGTCTACTATTAGGGTTTTAGGAGGATACTTTGTTCAAATTTCCCATCATTTGATTCACTTCATAGGGAAGTCTCAGAGTACATAAAGAGTTTTCTTTGGGTAAAATCAGGGCAAGCTCATCCCTCGTGGGCTCCAAAGGCACAGGGTAGCTCAGTCCAGGTGCCCTGGCCACAGCTAACCCAAAGCAAATCCCACAGAAGTGTGTATGGTATGGACACAAACACCAAATGTTTTATCTGTCTGCTCCCAATATTTGGCCTATTTTCTGGTGTAAACATAACCTAGAGTGCTTTCTGTCTACAGCTCAGATATTAACAACTTCTTAACATTTTTAAAAAATAGTAGATCAAAGATGCAAAGCAGAATTTTAATGTGCTGTTTTGAAAAGAAGCAAGGCACAAGCATTGTATTATAACATATCTAAAGAAAATTCAAACCTTTGACTCTTTGTAGTCTGAAGCAATATATTTGGCATTACTTCCAACCATCAGATTGCCAGAAACTCAGCCTTCCATTCCAATTGACTGAGCCAGTTCTGACTTAGCCAGATACCCTGGCTGCATGCATACACTGTTACCTATGTCCAGTGTTGCCATATCTGTGAGGTAAAAATGGATTAGCCTCACAGTGCAGTATTTGATTTCTGTAGAAATACATGTACTGGAGTCTGTGAAGCTGTGAAAAAATCATGGAGCTCCAGGTATTCACCATTCTAATTTCTTCATTAGCATGTCCATTGAATAATAGTCAAAAAGGCTTAAAATCTATGAAATGGACTGTAAGGGAATCATTAGTGGTCATCAGTATAATTTATGAGTACCTGAAATGAAAATTCCTGGGGTTTGCAATTTTAGGGCATTTGGAAGTCCCAAGAGATCAGAGCAGGCACCCCATAAGCAACCTTCATTTCAGTGCCTGCAGATGTTGCTAGCAAATTCTGTGTGCCAGTACAAGAAATATTTTCTTTAAATAGCAATTTTCAGGTGCAGAAGTAAGGCCAGTCACAGCACTTAAATATTCTCTTGTGACTTTCTAAATATAGGCACATGCATCACAGAGTTTTATTTCTGTACAAACAGGATGCTGTCTGTGCATGGTACAAGTGAATCTGTTAGTCTAACACTTAAAAGCTCATGGAATGCACCTATCTGAGAAGAGAGGTGTTATATACTCCACAGGCTTTATAAAATAAGATCTGAATATGGGAACTATTATGCTGCCTCAGGTGTAGAAGCATCTACTCTTTTATAAGAGGACAATAACACTTGAGATAATGATGATATAAAGTTACTAACACTATATTCATGTACAGAATTATTCTTCCCTTTTTATTGCTAAGCATAAAAAGTGTAAAAGTTAATAACTGAGCTAGAGTCTAAATTCTTCACACCCTTACAGATCAATGAGTATTTCCCCATACATACAAATCCAGTACTCAGTGTGGGCCTAGATTACAGCAGCTTATGTCTGAGAAGTTGGAATAGCCATGAGATAAAATCTGATGGAACAGAAAGGTATCTGAAAGGGCAGCTGAAAATACAGGAGATGCAGACAGACACATGAAACAAAGCAGGACAGCCTGGTTGGAAATTAAATGGGGATGAGCAAAGTGCACAATGATCAAGGTGTTGAAACAAGGTACCAGCATCTACAAGAAACAGGTCACCAGAAACCAGATGATCAAACTGAGACTTGGGGTCCACTTTCCAACTGATCTCTATGCTTATTTCCTAGTAACAAATGATCCTTTTAAGAAAGAACAAATATACCCAGGTTACTTCTTTTCCAAACAAAGGAGACAGCTAACAGAAAGCTGGAGGACAGAGAGAATCACTTATGGCAGGGGAAAGAGAAACAAAACTGGAGGAGGCAATGTGACAAATGCATGCAAAGGGAGCCTGATTAGAAGAGTCCACGTGATGCCAAACAACCTACTGTTCTGTCAGCTCTACCATGAATGCAAATAAAACCCAAAGTCACTCTTCAAAATAGAAATACAACAGAGATGCACATCAATGTTCTCCAGCTGTTGTGCTATAAGTAGCATAGAAAAGGTAGTGGGAGGTCAGAAATAAAGGAAACCATCCAAGGGCAGGCTGAGGCTGAGAAAGGCCAGATTCTGCAAACCACGGAAAGCTGAGTTTGAGTAAACACAGGAGCACAACATTCTTGGTATCAGGAATGAGCTGTTCATGGGAGGGTTCCCTTTCACCCCTCTGGTCACCCTTACCACCAGCACAGCAGGTACAGCTATGTGTTCTACCACCACATTTCTGACTTGGCAATGTCCTCTCAGACAGATGTTTTATCCAAATTCCAGCTGTCAAATTCTCAAAGAAGGGTAAACAAGATCTTGCTGGCTGCTTTCCTCCATCCTGGATCTGTTCACGAGATCTCATGGCTAGATCATGTCACAGCTGCTTTAGGGGTTCTGCAGCTTATTACACAAATATTTACTTTTCCAGAAGGAGAAACCAAGTGCATTAGACCCAAGTCTGAACAGCTTTGTTTTTTCCAGCCCCTTCCTGTGGGGTTTTGACAGGCTGAAACAAATGGGTGCAAAGACAACACGGTGTACAGCACAGTGAGTCATTAAAAGGTCAGAGCACCTAAGTGCTGCAGTGCTGCAACATCCCAGCAGCCAGCAGAGCACAAGGAGAGGCTGCAACTGCAAATGCCATCGCAAGGACCTCTCCAGCCCCAACAGCTGAAAGAAATTTGCAGTGGTCTTTTGGAAAACAGCCTTCAGCACACTCAACTGAAGTCCAAGTGAGGCTTGGACATGTGCTGTAGGGAGATACCTTCTTGATCCTCAGAGATGCACCTGCACTGTCCTTGCAGAACTGAAGGGTTTCTGAAAGTTTTCAGAATCTCTCTGTGGCTTAGTATCTCAAGTTTTTTCTTCAAGGCAACTTATGGTTTGAAAATAAGGTCCAGGTTTTTCCATCATCATTTAGACAGTCTGAAAATGAGTGCTCAGAATTTTGGGAGTTAAGAACATTTCAGCTGGGCACATTTGCATCGCTGAAAACAACCAGACAGAGGGCCTAAAAAAGCAGGTACCATTAAAGAAACATGAGATTACTCAGGCCCTGAAAACTCTCACATTACTGACTGCCTTTGAAAAATTGTGGCCACACTGCTGTTTTCACGCTGTAATCATATATCACATAAATCTGGATCTCAAAATGATACCACACAGAAAGTGTCAGTCTGGCCTGACTCCAAGGGGTTCATTTAGGCATTTATTTTCATTTAAATCATATGCAAAGTGATCTCAGGTTACTATGAATAAAGACAATTCATAGTATACAGTAATGGATATATGGAAAGTATGTCAGTTGTTTTTCTTTCTCAGGTAGATATAATTAAGTATTTAAAAATAGCTAATATGATTAAGTAGCATTTATTGGCTATTAGTGGCTGTGCAAATGCAGTTCTTACTATATCAATAATGTTCCAGAGCAACCAGATTTAATTCTGCTCTGTAAGCAATGGTGTCAGGTATGTGGTAACATATTCCCGAGGTGGTAAAAGTGAGAAAAAGTCACGCTGTCACTTTAGGGGAGTTCACAGTTGTTGCTTTTGAAAGATTAATTTTCATTTCGAAATGTCAACAAATTTCATATAGAATGAACAAAAGAAGTCCCCCTTGCCCTGTTGTTTTTTTTTTAACCTCTCTATGTTGATTAAACTAATCTTGTAAAGGTATAATGTACTACACGGTAGACTCCTCAAAATGAATTTCCTGCAGATGCATAAGGAAGTAACGCTAGGCATGCAACACATAGGAAAACTAGCAGCATATTCCAGGCCAGGACAAATATTTCACCAAGAAACCAGTGGCAAAAGTTTATCAGTGTTATCAATAATCATCTTGGGAACCAGCAGTGTCAGATGCTTGGATTTATGTAATTTCACTGACATGGATTTTGGGGTTTCCAGCTTAACTAGAAACTTTATACGAAAATACTGGTGTGCTATATCTTAAAAATGGCAATAAATGTATCACCTCACTTTCTTTATTAAGAGGACTGCATCCGTGTTGCCTTCAAAAGTGACACTCCTGAGAGTTCCCTTTCATGGCATGGTGGGACAGCAGGAAGAGCAGAGCATGGCACAGAATTCACTTCTGCCAAACAGGCTTGATGAGGCGGCATGGATTTCCCAGAGAAAGCCCTGCCAAGGCTTCCCTGCCCAAATCACTTGGGCTGGAAATTCGCATTGTTGTTTTCATTCCCAGCTAGATGAGAGGTACTGGAGACAAAGCTCACACTGCCCGAATTCAGCATGGAGAGACAGACCATTAGTCAGTCAGCTGTGAAATGTAAATAATTTTTGCCTTTCAGAATATCCTCCCTGATTCTGTCAAAATCCATCATGCACAACTGCTTATTCAAGCAAAAGGTAACACAAAGTAAATATCCCCCAAACTTACAGTCTAGCAGAGAACATCTTAATTTCAGTCCATCATTCTTCTCATGACGTTTTGGTAGAAGAATACTGTTCTTCCAGTATCAGTCTGCCCTGATCACTTTTGAAATAACAAAAGCTATATCTTTTAAAAATCAGAGACTTCTGGTCTCCCTCATGAACTGTGAATTGGGAACAATTCCACTGGCCTCATGAGCCAGGTTACTTCATTTCTAATTGCAGTCAGGGGTAACGCTTGGACCACAATCAGTGAAAAAATCAGTAAAGGCCAAACCATGGACATCCTCCTGATCTGCTTTCCAGGAGGTCAATGACCCCTCTGGGAGTATCCTCTCTGCCTTTGCAGGGGTAGGAAAGGAAGAGGAAGAATCAGCTTTGGGAATCAGCTGTCTGGGCCCTGTTTTGTTATTTTCCTCATTGGATTCATAGGCTGATTATGTGGAAAGTTGAATTTGATTGTATTTCAAAGATGCAAAGGGTCATGACAGTGTTCACTGCTGGATACTTTCAAAGGTCTAGTCCCACTGCAACAAGAAGGGTAGGGTCTTTGGGAAACACGTGAACCTCCTGAGTCAAGCACATATCCAGAAATATTTACAAAACCGATATTTTATCTATCTGGCTTTTCCATCACTGCTGGGACCCAACCAGCAGGAGTATGACCATAAATTGTTCTTTAAAATCATTGTAGATGGAAACTATACTTCACAGAAGATTTAAATAAAACTTAGCAACTTAGAAGAAAACATGCGATCTGCTCAGCCACATTTGGGATTAATAAAAAAAAATACTAGCATTAGCTGAAAGTTAAAAGAGCTATAAAATCAAATTAAATTTAAAGACTGACTTCAATTTACTAATGGAAGAAAGTAAATACATAGAAACATTGAGAAACAGCTAAATATGTTAAATGATTCCTTGGAAAGACAGAAAATAAAGCTTAATATGAATATCCATTTCAACACTAAAGTTGCCAAAACCCATGCCTGCTTTTATCAGGCAGATAAACTGCACTCAGGCATAATTGCAGTAAAGCCATCCATAGGGATAAAGTCTCCTGGATGTCAGCACTGAGAACTGCCTTTAACTTTGGGTTTAGCACTTTTTGTCTTTTTCTCTTTCTTTCACTTACTGGTTTGTGCCCTAGGATATCTTCCCCAGTTACTGAGAGATTCTGACAGGGGATCTTTACAGAAGCTGTCAAGCTTAATATTTTGGTCAGTGATAGTGAATGATTTCTTTAATCTTATGCCATCCAAAAGAAAGCATCTACCACGTTCTATATTAGCAAAGAAACAGGTGTCCAGGTTAAATGTGATTGCTTCCATCAAATTTGAGATTTTTTTTTTCCATAATTTTCCTCAAGGTGCACAATATATTCATATGACCTGCCAAAGCATTCAGAATGTCAATTTAATTAAGAGTACTGCTGTACTGAAGAGCCTCAGAAGAAGTATGGCTATTTTTTACACAAAGAAGCAAAAACCCCACATCAGTCAGAGCATATATATTTTTAGGGATCGATTAATTAATAAATGAATTAATTTTCCTTAATTTTACAGACCTGTCTTCCCCACCCAATGTTGTCATATGTCTCCTAGTGTAGAAGTTAAATCAGACTTAGAACTCAAATTATATTCCTTCATCTGCTAAGTCATCTCACAACTTAAATACCTCTAGTCACCTTGGCCATTGATTAAAGCTCCTTAGAATGAAAAAACCACAGAATAATTTAGGTTGTTCTTTGAATTGAAGTAGCCTTCCAACACCCCACTTTCTTTTATTTTGTATTTATAGACATGTTAAGGCTGTATGCTAGAAATCTATTTTAGTAAGAATTCTTAATTACAATTAAAGAAGTCAATCCTGCTGACTGACTTTCAAAAAATAATCTGTCAAAAGGAACAACCATGTCAAGTTTGTCAGTGGTGCTACAGGTAGTTTCTATTTTAAAGAATAGAAGCTATGGAACAAAAATATGTGGTTTCTCTTCCTCATACTCTCTCACATCCCTCACATCTCCCTCTCCTTTCCCACCCCCAAACTCCTACAGGTGATTAGATTTCTCTTGGGAAACAGATTATTTAGAAGTAAAAATCCATCTAGATACTTCTTTTCAGGCAGTGTTAAACAACCAGATTACAAAATACCTCCTGTTCCTGATTCCACAAGGGCAAATTCTACTTAGCCAGGGATGAGGTCATGATGTGCCAGAACTACAAAATTAAGGAAGGTTCTGATACAGAGCATTGGAGACATTAAGGAGGAAAAAAATTCTTTGTAGATAATCTAAATAATTTCTGTCATTAGCTTATATTTCACATGACACATGGATCTTTTAGAAAAGTAGATTTCAAATACAACTGGATGTACTCATTTTTCTTTTCAGGATAAGGCAGATTTATTTCTCAATTTCTAACTCTCATGTCAACATATGCTACACACTTGATCCTCTTTTTCTGTTGCTCTCCCCTGATGCACCTGCTGCTCTTTCCCTTGCTCTAAACAATCAGTCTTTGGTACTCAAGTGCCATCCTGCACCCAGGGTGATGCAAGGGCCACCCACCACAGTCTGGGCACTGAAAGAAGGATGGCTCAGTGCTCCAGCACTGCCCTCAAATTCCTGTCTCTATATTCTGAATGAGGCAGTCACAAAGAAATGCCCATATTGCATTATAACACAAATTCCCAGTACCAAAGCGTGTAAATGAGTGTATGAACACGTGAAAGTGATTGGTGCAGAAAGTAAGGAGAGAAAGAAATCCATCTCCTGAATTAGGTTACTGGTCTCCAGCAAAACTGTCTCAAGCAATGTTTTATCTGTGTGTGTGAGGAAGAGTGAAACTTGGAAAAAATGATGGATTGATTTGAATACTGCAGATTATGAGTAAGTTCAGGGTGGGGTGTGTTTAAGGGCACCCCTCTGCAATCCCAGTTCCCTGCTCTGGATATTAATGGAGTCCTGGTTTTCTACCCATGGGCACAAGAAGAGGCACAAGGCTGGGCACAACACTGTCTCTGTGTGTCCTCCAGAATGGAGGCTTGGACTTTACTCCAGCCAAAAACAGGGGCATGGCCATGTCATGCTGATCTCTCTTTGGAAACACAGAGCAAAAAGCAAAGCTTACCAAAGGCTGCTGATGTTCATGCCATACCCTTCCTCCTTCTTTTGCATAATGAAGCAAAAGTGAGGAATCAGCCACTATTTCTCACCCTTCAGAGCAGGTACCACAGTGTGTTTAAAATACATGAATGAGTTGGTGCCCTCTCTGCTGCAGCTGCCCTGCAGTAACATGCTCTGGAACAGTGGCACGCTCCACAAACCAAGAGAGGATGACTAAGTGTCAAAACCCATGCCTATAACATTTAATTACAATTTAATTTTTAAAATGAACTACAGGGTTTTTTGCCTAGTTTAGATACACAATTGCAATCAGAAATCAACCATTGTGCAAATACAATTTACACAGAGTTTGCAATTAAAAGGCCACTTGTACACCCGTGTCAAACCAAGGAGCTTCAACCTCATTGTAACAATGCCCAGCATTTTGTTTTCTTTTTTACAAGTGTTGTGCAATCTAACCCAAATTAATCTTCATGACAATAAGAAACAGAAAGGTTAGATTTATTTGGGGGTATACAAAGAATCAGATGGCTGAGCTGGGAGGAAAATTTCTGGGGAAGACAGTCTAAGACCTGTGCTAAAATCATAGTTTCTGATAACTTTCCACATATAATTCATTTGCTAATTTTGGTCCAAATTTCCTTCTTTTGACTCCAGTAATTATTATTAACTGATGCAGTGTCTGTAATGTAGTCAACGCTTTCCAGACATAAAACCAAGAAAAATTATTTTTACAAGACTGCCTATAAAAATACATTGCATATCTGAGATCATTTTGGATTAGTGAGACCGAGAGATTTTAAACATTGGTATGCACAATGTATGCAGTAAAACTATGTGGACTGGTAAAAACAAACTTTTTCCTTGTTGTTTGTTCTAGTTACTGAGCACAGCATGCTCTAAGTTAGTCAAATTGGAGTTTCACTGACCATGGAAGTAGTTAAAATTGTATGGTTTTCTCCCTCTCAGAGTCTGATATCAGTCTCATTTAATCGTAGATTTTTACCTGTGCAACAGTACAGACAAAACAAACTACCACCAATTTCTGGCAATGAAAGTAAGAAGAGGATTTAAGTCAACAATTTTTATATCTCCTCTATTTTCTGATTCCTAGGAACAGTAGGGTCTGTCCAAAACTAAAACCACGTTTTTCTCATACTTCAGAAATCTATATTTATAAATGCGTATATATATATTATAAATGTGTGTATATATATACACACACATACATATAAATGTATATGTGTTCATTTATTCTATATATTTATATTGAAATACTTCCAGATGTTTATATATTTTAATAGATCTATATAGAAAGTGTTCACAGAAACACCAGAAGTGAACTTGCCTGTCAGATTGTGTCTGCAGCTGTCTGACCTCTTCTGCCACCATGTGGGTATTACTGAAGTGCAGGAATGCAGCAGCTGCTGGCAGAGCATGAGAGGATGAGAGGGTGAGAAATGCCCCTGTGCCTCCCAGGTACCTCAGGCAAACTGGGAGAGCTGCCTCCTCACTTCAAAACTGTCTGGCAAGAAGCTTGAAATCTGAAACACTTCTCCATACCTTCAGGTCTTTAACTATCTAAAAATCTATGGATAAAATAAAATAAAATAAAATAAAATAAAATAAAATAATAAAACTCCAGACACTTTTTCTGCAGAGGTGTTTTATTGGAATACAACACTCCCTGGGATGATTGTGATATCTTGGCTGGTTTTTGCAAGGAGGTCCAGGAGCTGAACCCCTCCAGGCTGGATTTTGCTTTTTCTCAGGGACCATCCAAATGTCCAGAAATGCTCTTTTTTTTTTTTTTTTGGAGGTCATCAGAGATTAAGGAGATGTTTTATGGATATGTTCTAAATATGGCTGTTTCAGATTAGTGTACTTAATCCTACCTCCCTGTGATTATGCTACTGACAAAATATATCAAATGTAAGGTGTATACAAGAGAGCTACTTCAAATAAAGGCTCTTCTGACTTTACAACTAGCTAAACAAATAATTATCTGTCTAGCTCCTGACTCAAAAATGTTCTGCAAGTTGTTACTTCTCTAGTAAAGGTCTAAATGGGATAACAAAATTTTATTATTTTATTTATTCCAAAATTATTTAAAATCACAATCACACCAGAACTCCTGTAGAATGGCATTCAAATTGCTACAGTTTTCTCCTTAATTAGCAAAAAACAAAACTGATACATCTTCTGGCTAATGCTGAAGGAGTGTTAACGCAGTAAATGGTAGCTTTTAAATACTGCATTTGAAGAGTCACTGTGTGGGGATATC
This sequence comes from Phylloscopus collybita, assembly GCA_027886175.1. Taxonomy (NCBI): domain Eukaryota; kingdom Metazoa; phylum Chordata; class Aves; order Passeriformes; family Phylloscopidae; genus Phylloscopus; species Phylloscopus collybita. Next base: position 8,608,402 of record JAJNNQ010000002.1, read on the forward strand.
ACCCTTGCATAAACACTGGTATTCTGGGTAAGTGCATAGTTTGTCTTTCTATTGAAAATAACAAAAGAGGGAAAAGTAAACCTATGTCCTGTCATTAAACAAAGGATAAAATAATGCCTTTAGAAAGAAGCTACAGAAGTTTGGTTTTTTTCCCAAGTATACCCTACGTTTGCAAACAGTTAATATTTTCTTTAACACCAGTTAATCTATAAATATCTTTCTGACCTTTGGATAATAGCATGCTTAATACATCTGCATGTCAAACACTGCAAGTTTTACTTTGATTCACCCACTTTAAGAGAAGCTATCATGTGCCAGACAGCTGCTTTTTCTCATAACTTCCCCCATAACTAAAACTTCTGCATAGTTACAAAACAGAAAATGGCACCAGAATCACAGAGCAATATGTGCATTTCTCAGGACTAAATGGCTTCTGTGACTTGCTCCAGTCAAGTATAAACCATGCAAAAGTACACTAACTTAGCTTCTAAAAGCAAATGTTTTTTCGGTGTTTCACACTAGTTTCACTCTCCATCTCCAGATTTTTCCTCCTTCACTGAGTGTCTGAAGTAAACAGTGAAAATCGTGTGGCTTTTATTCAGGGAGGTAAATATAATTTGAAATAATAACTCTCTCCAGTACAGAGACCACTTTCCATGACCTAGATTAGTCAATATAATATTTTAATGCTAAATAATTTGTTGCAAAGTTCTCACACTATATAGCAGAGCTCTCTGTATCTATTCTTAAATATCTGCAACATTTTGTAAATTAACATTAACTTTATAAACATGTTAGCATTTTAAATGTCCTAAAAATTACACAGGTATCTATAAAGGGTGGAGTCTCCTGAAAGTTTATGTACTTCCAATGCAGGTATTGCAGTCCCTAAATGTGCAGTGGCTGGAATCAGAAGCTGATTTTAAAAAGCCAAGTTGATTTTTAGGTTGCTCTGTGCTCTGTCAAAGGGAAGTGTCAAGTCCTTTCGAGGTCAATGTTCAACGACTGAAAGGAATTAGGTCCCTTTAAGAAACCAACAAAAACTGGACAGTTCAACAAAAACTGCTTACAGCTAGAAAACAGGAAATATCTGCAAGAAATCAGAAGGAAAACAATATAGGGTGCAAAGCTGCATTAACTGGAGAAGTGCAGCTAGGAAAAAATTTGCATGGTCTAGAGAGGCATAGGAGAAATAGGAATGGCTTTGAACAAAGCAAGAATGGTGGGTTAGAATGTGATACCTTAATCTGGGTGTTCAGAAAGTTTCAAGACTTTAAGCATGCAATTTTGAAAAGCTATTATCGAAGCCCTAAAAGCTTTGTAAACTGATCAAGACCTAAATGATGTCAGAAATATGGCAAACTGCAACTGGAAACCAAAAGCAAAACTATTCCCTGTGTTTAGGGTTTATTGATCTAAACCATTCCATGCATGCATCTGTATACAAATGCATGCATGAAATGGTTTGGATCAATAAATCATTTTAATTTTTGTAGTGCTTTCATCAAACTGGCAAATAAAACATCTGCTCATCATCTCATTCTGCCAAGCAGGTGGAACATTGAAGAGTGGTGATCACTGCCAAGGTTTGCTTAGCAAAAAATGCTTTGCCTGTTTTAGCTATAAATAATGCTCACCACATGTTTACTAGGCAAGGTTGTGATTCCCTTTCATCTCAGTTTGGTGAGAGACAAACCAAGAAATATTGAGAAGAGTTAATTAATCCATGTGTAAACTCAGCAGATGCTAAAACTCAACAGGAAGCCAGAAGCAGCCTCACCAGAGAGAGAACACTTGGGCCCTACTCCTTGCCAGCAACTTAGCTCATACATTTCACATGCTATCAGCATTATATAAAAATTACAGTGACTAGGAAACATGAAAATAACTACTGCAAGAGGGCAAATAAGTCCAAACTTTCCCTCAAAAGAAGGCTACAGCCAGTGTATTCATTTTTCTCATTTTATTTCACAATTCTTGCGATTGAGGTTACACCACAGCTCAGTTTTAAGGGAAAAGTTGTCCTGGAAGCCCCTTCCATCTTCTGGTGGTTTGGTCAATCTCCTGCCATCCCCACAGCACCAAGACCGGCCATTCAGATTTCTGGGTTGATCTGTGGCACTGCAAACCCACAAATTCCTTATGGAAGAGCTGGCAGAGGTGTCTCCTCCTCACCTCTTGTGGAGAGGAAGTAGCAGCAGCAGCTGTCCTGTGTTGCTGTGTGTTCAGGCTGAGTGCTCTGAGCAAGATGGAAAAATGTGGGACCAGAATCACAGCAGATTTTAGCTGTGAGAGAGGCACCTATTTTCCCAGGGGACTCTTTCTATAATCACTGCAGTCCAAAATGTCCAGAACATTTGAGGATCTCTGAAATGTAGGCCACTAGATTTCAGACAAAAACTGCTGTGGGCAGCCTCTTTTGTTTGTACCTAGAATGATTTGTCCTTGTTGGAGTTAATGTTGTGTTTGGCTGGCTCCTGAATGTCATTATCCCCCTTTGCTTACCAGGCTTGATGTCCCCTTCATCTTTCTTACTCAAGTTTAGTTTTCCATGATGTCAACAGATAGCAGGGAAACTGCTCTGCTGATCTCTTCATTCAGGGACTAAATAAATAAGTGAGACTTGCTAATGTTACATTATTATTATTTCTCAAGTTCCCAGAGCTACAGAAAGTTCTGACAGCTCATGCAGAGTACAAGGCTGTTACTACTTATCTTTCACTAAAATACACTAATGAGAAAATTTCTCATCAGATCTCAACAAGAGTGTTTTGTTCCTTTTAATGTAATGTTGACATATTGGTGTGCTGCTGTTCTGGGCCTGGATGTCAAAGCATATTAGACTTGTGCATTGTAGTCATGAATTTGCTCAGTAAAAATAAATTAATGTTTACCTTCCATGGTTCCAGTTGTTTTTCAGTGTTTTCAATTCCAGTGATGGCATGTTCACAAAAAAAATCTGGAAAAATACTGGCATAGATTAGCCCAAGGTCATTTCCCTAATCTAAAATCACCAAGAATTTTGAAACACAGGGAAATTCAGAAGCATGTTTGAAAACAGAACAAGTTCATCTACAAGGTTCTATCCTAACTCCTCTTTAATTTATCAAATACCTGGAAAAGCAATGACTTCAGCCATCTCATTAAACATACAGATTAAAACCGGGTTTAGTCTGAGTTTAAACTGGTGGCAATGAATATTTTAGTCTCCAGTGATAAATTGCATGTCAGAGTTTTCCTGTCTTTTCAGCCTGGGCAGTAACCCTGAAGGGACTGGGCGTGCAGTGCTTATCTTAAGTGTATCTATAACATACATACAACCCTTCACAAACACAAAGAGGATGTATCATGTCGTCAGACATGCATTTCCTAAGCAGGGTTCTACTGCAGCTGACAGTAATGAACTCTGATGGTGGAGCAGAAGTTATTTTTGTTCTAAATGACAAACTGCCATGTCCTGTTATCTAGAAGATTTAAGGCCTGACACACATTATTTCGTCTAATGGAATCAGTTCAAAAGGAAAAGACAGGATTACATATGCCAGTAGGAATGGATATGGAGCTGTATTTCCCCAGGTGCCCAGGAACTAAATATCAGTGATTTTTCTAACCATGGTGGTTCTGGTCAGTTCATTTTATTTAAAGGTGTGCTTAAACTTCAAACAAGTACTGGAATTAGCATCCCGCATCCCTTCAGCTGGCAACTTTTCCCAGGAGACAGAAAAAGGCTGAGTTATCACAAATAATTACTCCTGACTGGCCAGACTACCAAAAGAATGACAACCACCATTTAAACTAAGAGAAGAGATGATGAAAGCAAACACCTTGTTCCTTCTTTTTCTGTTAGAAATGGGTGGTTGTGGAGTAGTTCAAACTAGTGACATCCCTTTAGATGAACCTCACAGTCCAATGTAGTTACCTTTTCCTGAGGGTAATTTCATTTAGTACTTAGCTCTAACCAGCCTTTTGCCTTTTGTCTGATACTTTGCATTTTCAGTGCTGTAACACAGTGACTGCATTTTTGCTCTGGTTTTATGCAGTTCTTGAGCCATGATTAGGATTCCTACAGCAGGTATTGCTAACATTGCACAGCCAGACATTCAAAGTGTCCTTTACAGGGGCTTCTGTGTCAGACTCATATTTCCAAAATTCAGCAGCACACAAGCAAGTATTTGGCCCAGAGACTGAAATTCCACACAGTGTTATAAACCATGGGAGTATGACATGTCCTAGAAAGACTCTGTGCCCTGGTTCATCTTTAAAGACTCATGCTTTTAATGGAATTATATCTTCCAAGACATTATGAAATCCATTAAAATGAAAAATACTTCTTTCGGGTTCCTGGAAGTAATTAATTCATTTATACTTAAAAAAAAAGGGCAGATGTTGTAGTAAGTCTAACTGTCAGAAAAGAGGACACATTAGAAAGGCTTAGGAAATAAAGACTGTGTTCCTGAAATGCAGCTGAGGAGCTGCAGGGAATTAACAGTGCTGGGGCTGGGGACATTAAGTTCTTTTATATTGTATTAGCAAGAACCAAGGACCCTGAAGTGTGGTTTAATGACAGGACTCAAACTTTACAAGGATTCACAAAATCATTTTCCAAAAGTATTTGAGCAAGAGGAGACTATGACTTAGTTACACAGAGGTGAGCTAAGTACTGCTGCACTTGCCAACACCAAAGAAGTTCTTTTGCAGACATTGCAGTCTACACCTTCCTCGTGAGGGAAGAGGAGGGGCAGACACTGATCTCCTCTTGTGGACCAATGACAGGACCCAAAGGAATGGCCTGAAGTTGTGTCAGGGCAGGTTTAGGTTGGATATTAGAAAAAGTTTCTTCATCCAGAGGGTGGCTGGGAACAGGAACAGGCTGCTAAGGGCAGTGGTCACAGCACCAGGCTGGCAGAGCTCAATGAGAGTTTGGACAATGCCCTCATGGACCTGGTGTGACCCTTGGGCATGGTCCTGTGCAGGGCCAGGAGTTGGACTCCATGGATCCGTTCCCTCTCAAGATATTCTAAGATTCTTTGAATGAAGTTACAAAAAATAATGATGCAGAAGCAAAGTATTAAAATGCCATACATATGTAGTAAAAGATTAATCACACTGAGAACCCAAATGAAGCATGACAAATCATCCAAGATATACTAATCACCTTGAATACAAAAGATTCCGCTAGACACTTTCTTCTTCTGGGTCTATGGGTCTCAGCAATAGCAAAATAGGAGTCCACAAAAGTATAGGTCCTATAAATGGGTGAATGAGATGAGTCAGGAATATTAGATGACCTAAAGATAAGTCCTTGTGTCAAGATATAACTCTTCAAGCTGTTGTTTGCTGGGCAGGGGTGTTGTTTTTTGGGTTTTTTTATCTATAATGGAAGTGCAGATTCTGTCTATCTGGGTCACAGTTTTCACAAACTCTTGAAATGTTTTTGAAAAGGAATCTCTTATTTCCACTTTGCCTTTTGCAAACTCTACACACAACCATACTTAATTATAAGGTTTCCTTAATGTGACACTATGGGACATCTTGCAATCTTCCTATCACAGAGTGATTGGGTTGATAGAAGTCTTGAATTTCCCCTATCCATGGGCAGGGACAACTTCCACTATCCCAGGTTGCTCCAAGCCCCATCCAACCTGGCCTGGAACACATCCAGGGATGGGGAAGCAAAAACTTCACTGGGCAACCACTTCCAGTGCTTCACTCCCCTCACAGTAAAGAATTTACCTATGTCCTATGAGTCCTTGAATTTCTTTAAAAATAAAATTATTTTCAATTTTTCTTTATTAAGGAAAAAAAACTGGTTTTCACTCTAGATACCAATGCTTCTGTCTGTTATATGAAATATAGTATTTCTGTTTCTATCTTTAGATATGGCTTGGAACAAATGGAGACAGTGCTAAGGTATGAGTATGCTGAAGGATAACACATATCCTTTGCACATAGCATCTGAGTTTGTAGTTCAGAATGTCTGGTTGTTTGCATTTATTTCCAATGTCTGGAAATACCTGGAATAGCCTGTGTACACTTACACAGATATTACACATAATAACTGGAACAACCTGTGTACACTTTGCTGGAGGGACACACCAATACAGCAGTTCTGAACCTGAAAATAGCTTTACTATATATTTTAATTGGATTTTACATTTAAAGTAACTATGCTTCCCTATTGCATAATTCTCATATTCATGTTTGGTATCTGGTTATTGACTGAATAATTCAAAACCCTAACATTACAATACATGTGCATTAAAAATTATAATATTAATTTTTAAAAATAAACACAGCTTCTAACTGCACTATTTATCTTAAAAATGAGCCCAAGTCAAATTTTTCATATCCAGGTCTCAGTTTCCCTGTTTTTCAGATGATATAGATGTACTGCTGGCTTTTAACTTACATCCCATATTTAAATAGCCTTTGCATTTTTGTGTATATTGCTTATCTCCAGCAAGACAAAATAAACTCTAGTATTCAAGTGACTTTTTTTAGATATTCATCAAAGAAGAATAAAAAATACATTTTTGTGAGATAATGTGGCTGAGCTGAGCTGAGCTGAGCTGAGGAGCAGGTGTTTGGAATGCCTGCAGAAGGATTCACTCGCTGTCAGTGTGTTTAAAGCTGGAGAAGCCAGCCAGCACTGTGCTCTTCAGCTTGTAAACTCTGGCTGCTGATGTGATGAGAAACAGTGAATGTTCTGCTTACAAATTTAGATTCTTCATCCCAAGAGGTTCCTACCAGATCCCAGGCTTTGCGACAAATCCAGGTTCTTTTTTCTTGGCCCATATATTTCAGAACAATAACATATGTCATATGTGTGCCTTCTGAAAGCCCAGAAAAACATGATTTCCTTCTTGTGCAATGTGAGCAGCTCTTTCAGTCTCCATGAACACAAGTCACAGGGCTCTCTGAGAACCAGGAGGGAATAAATGAAGAATTGGCATATATATGTTATTTTTTCTGTAAACTGTTCTCTTTGGTTTGTTTACAAGGCTTGCCTTCCCAGTTTATATGTCAATATAGGAAAAACAATAATTTCAAGATAATAATGCATTGTGTAAAGGCTAATAAACTGGAGTTGTATGAGAGCTGCAATCAGAGTTCCACCAGTCATTCTCCACTGCCTGGCTGCGAGCAATGCACTGAGTAACATTCCTCACTGCAATTCCTTGGATCAGGGCAATCCCAAGCACAGGCTGTGCAGGGAGTGGATTTTTAGCAGCCCTGGGGAGAAGGACTAGGGAGTGCTAGTTGATGAGAAGCTCAAAATGACCCAGCAATGTGCACTCACAGCCCAGAATGTCAAATGAGTCCTGGGCTGCATCAAAAGCACCTTGGGGCAGCAAGCAAGGGAGGGGATTCTGCCCCTCTGCTCTGCTCTGGTGGGACCCCACCTGCAGTGCTGCACCCAGCTGTTCAAAAAGAAATCATCAACAAAAGAAGGAGAAGGACTTGCTGAAGTGAGCCCAGGGGATGCCATGAACATGATTAGAGGGCTGAAGCAACTCTCCTATGGAGACAAACTGGGAAAGTGGTGGCTGTTCAGCCCAGAGAAGAGAAGGCTCTGAGGGGACTTTGTAACAACTGCTCATATGTACAGGAAAGCTGGAGAGGGACAGTCTCCAAGTGGAAGAGACAGGTGGAGTGACAGGACAAGGGGCAATGGCCTTAAACTGTCAGAGAGAAGGTTTAAATTAGATATTAGAAATCTTCTTTATTGTGAAGGTGAGTCGCTGGTACAGGTTGTCCATCCTGTGGCTGCCCCATCCCTGGAAGTGTTCAAAGCCAGGCTGGCTGGGGCACCCTGGTCTAGTGGAAGGTGTCCCTGCCCATGCAAGGGGCACTGGAACTTAATCATCTTTAAGGCTGCTTTCAACTGAACCCATTCTATAATTCTATGATTTACTATTGAATGCATTTACATAAATAACAGTAATGAATAGCATAGTTTTGTACCCTTTTCCCTTCTTATTTCTTACTAAAGAATTATAAACAAGAAAAAAAAAAGCCATTTCCCAGTAATATTTTTCATGGATTAATAAAGCAGAGATGAAAAATATTGGATAGAGCAGAGTAGGTGTCAGAGAAGCCTGCAGACACCAGAGTTTGCAGAGACAGCAGAAGACGAGGCTTTTTAAGACAGCACATAGATGAGGTTTTTAGTAAAGTGAATGATGCATGGCAGGGAGCAGATTGGGAGAGAAGAAAATGCAGGAGCCTGCTTTAATCTGCCTGCAAGACATTTTAAGAAAGCTAGAATATATCTTCTGAAGAAGCAGTATGGATAGGAAAAGTCCAAAATTATTAGAACCACTATTTTTCTTCATGACATTTCATGGTTATGAGGGAAATCAGGGCAGGAGTGCCACAAAACCAGCTGTTGATATGTACTCTATAAAATTGTGCTTTTTGCACTGTCCCAAGACAGGAATTAAAGAACCATGATTAAACCAAATAGAAAAAAAAAAAAGAAATGTCTTCCAACAAAACCAAGGACACTCAGGACATTGTTTATATTCTGATTTCTGAAACAGTTGGAATAAATAAATCACCCAAGCAGCAACTGCTTGAAACATGAATAAAATCTTTTTATGAGTTGACCTGATGTACTATTACCAGAAAGTATTTTGGCTCCTGAAAAAAGTGGCAGTCATGATCATTTGAGTTCACAAACTGTCAGTTCCTTCCAATGTGCCAGCATATTACCTCCAGAATATTTGAGTTCCAGAAAGACAATATTGTAAGAGATTTTATCAGAACATTTATGAAATTAATTACTGGAAAAGTTGCTGCTATTTGTTTTATTTAAAGGAAGTTTATAGGTGAAAGCTTATCTAGTTTCTGTATACGTATTAAAAGAAATATCTATGTTTCTTTTAGAGATGGTTTGTGTGAACTCTTAAATATTTTTTCATATTCATTTGGAAAAACAACTCTAAGAGTGCCATTAACTCCACAGTTCTCCAGAAAAAATTTATATACACTGAAAAAAAAAGTAAATTATTGTATTCATAACCACTGTAACAAGGTTACAAATTTTGCATTTTTAAACATTCACTAATTTCATCATTCACGCGTGCCTATAGTAGGCCCCGTGTTGAAATGTCTCTACCAAACAACCTCAGGTTTATACAGAAGCAAACAAGAGAAAAATTACACAGAACACAGAGGATTTGTCATGCCAGGCATAAAGACAAAACAAGGTCTGTTTTTCAAAGCTACAAGCTTATTGTCCCATGAGCTGAACTCTGGCGGAAATTTTTACAACCCTTTTAATCTGTCCTTGACACTTTTCCCTTCTAAAAATATCTGGTACATCTTGCTGGCACATACAGGACCAAAACCCTCATGAATTTATATTGACTACACAAAGCAGAAAATCTGGGGTTTGGTGTGATGTCAGTGTAAGGAGGACACACACAAACCATTGCAAAGGCCACAGCAGCTCAGCTGGGAGCTTACAAGGTTTTCCTATACTCATGCATGAGGAATGCGACTCCCCATGAATTCAATTGTGGATCAGATTTGTCTTTTGAGATTAAAGCCCTCATTAATATGTTGGGAGGATGTGAATTCAAAGAGGGAGTTTGACAGTGATGAATGTCACTGTGCATGCTGAGAACTCCTGCTGCACATTTCATTAACATGGATCTTGCAAACATGTTCTTGCTATAAATCCACCCCAAGTTTACAAAAAACTGCCACAAGGCTGGTCACACTTTAAAATTCCCTGAATTTTAAAAGATTTTACTGGTTTGAAAAAGATTCTTTGGATAGATAACATTATGGCCATGCTGATGCCAAGAGCAGTTTTGCTGTTGATTTTAGCAAGGTGTGGTGGGCTGACCCTGGATGGACACCAGGTGCCCACCATGGACCTCCATGGGCTGCAGGGGCACCTTGTTGAAAACCCTCTCCAGGGTCTTCAACACAGATTGAAGGAGAATCTCCACTCTGGCATCTTTCTTCTTGGTGTCTGCAAAGTTGTTTCTCTTGAATATTCCCAATGTTTTCTCCAGCTGCTATTGAACAGTTTTAGGGTTTTATTACCCTCCTTAATTATGTTATCCAGAGGCACTTACAGCTGCTGCTGCTGATGGGCTCAGCCTCAGACAGCAGTGGATCTGACTTGGAGCCAGCTGGCATTGGCTCTATCAGGCATGGGGAAAGCTTCTGGAAGTTTCTCTCAGAAGCCACCCATGTAGCCCCCTGCTGCCAAAACCTTGCCATCAAAACCCAATACACAAGGCCAGAATTTGCAGTCTAATGGCTGAAGCGGATATCTGTAAAATCAGCAAGTATTCAACCAGCCACTGGTTAGGGCTTGCACTGATCTGCTCATGTTAATGTGGTTACAGCTCAAACCTGCAGTCTTTAAAAAATTCAGTTATCTACTTGCAAGCACTTGATTTGTGCAAAGATACTTCCTATTTCAACCTAAAAACTATAGCAAATTGCAACTCACTGTGCTCTGAATTTTCTGTGAATGCATATTAAACAAAAACAAAACCCAGAACCTGTGAACTAAGTCTTACTGTGTTTTTCCAAATGCAGTTACAGAGTGTCTTCAGCAGAGGAAGATGTAATTTCCAACAGGGAAAACCCATGTTGAGACCTGAGTGAAAACTTGAGGATTGTCCTTGCCCTTTGGTTTTCCCAAACATACACCTCTGCTTGCCCTCTGAGTCCTAGAAAAACAAGTCAGTAAATGTGGTGGTTTGCAGTGAAGACTTCACCAGTGAGAGAGTGGCTGTGTCCTTATGGTGAACAATAAAATGCCTTCCCAGACTGGCACAGGAAATTCACACATCACCTGCCTGCAGTGTGGTTTTTGTGCCTCTGGGGCTTTCCCCTGTCATAGCCACAATTTGTGTTGCAATGAGGTGCTGAACAAAAAGGCAGCCACAGTTTTGTGTTATGAAACAAACCAGGACGTGCCCTCTTCACACAGGCAGTCTGACACCCAGGACCCCTGGATATAGAGCAAGTTTTGTTCTTAAAGCTGATTTGGCTTCAAGGTTATGATAATGTCAAACATAATTTCTTTACATGCGATGTGGAATCTACATTCCAGGCATTGAACTGAAGAAGCAACTTGCCTGTGTCTTAGTCAAAGTTTGGGATTTGCCTCTAAGGCTCTAAAAATTCTGAAAAATAGGTCGCTCAGAAATAGTCCAAGTGTCTCATATTCCCAGTCACTGTTTGTTATTTTCCCAAAAGCATATGAAACAAACTCCCTCCACCATACCATCTTTCAAAAAGATGGTGGAAATTATCCTAGTGTCAGCTACACACTTCATAACATCCCTACCAGGAAACTGGATTGCACATTTCTGGGGAGAATAAGATTCAGCATATATCTTTCATCCTGTTTTTATCCTTTTTCTCCATGGAAAATATTCTCACCTTGGCTGAAAATTTAGATAAAGTTTCAGTCTGTGAGAGGAAAATTATGTGGTGGTTTGTTTTGTGTTTTTGTTTTTTTTTTTTTTCCTGTTCCTTTCTCTACTGTTTGGGTTACTTTTAATCCTTCTTGGAGACCTCGTATAACCTTAGTTTTCTACGTTTTTGCACTAGAGTCAAATATCTAACTGTGATAAATGGCCACAATGAAGCTCCTTGGAAAACTGAGCTGTATCACTCCTGCCTCTGTTGGAGAGCTCCTATATAACAAGATTATAAATGCTTTTTCCTTACTACCCCAGCTCCAACAAAAGGAAAAAAAAGAATTATGAAAGAAATGTTGATGTCCTCTGACCAGCTGATAGTCTCATCTGCTATTTCTATTCTTAAAATTTGTTATGTTATTTAAGACCTGTTATTGCTTTTACATGATTCTTCATTTGAAAACGGCTACATCAAAAATTCAACTCAGCTAATCAACATAACTAGCTTACTGATAGAAATTTCCTGTAGAAAACAAGGCAGACATAGAAGGAAAAAAAATCAGCAGAAAGAACCTGATTTATTTTTGTGATCAACTACTGACTTGTGGTAATTTGGAAAAATTCAGAACAAGCAGAGGCAACATTGGCAGGACAAGGAAAACCTAAATGCAATCAAATGATATTCCAGGGCTCACAATGAAACCATTGCAGCTGATGTTAGGATTTCAATCCTCAGAGACAGAGAGTTAATTCAAATGCCAAGCTCTTTTGAAATTGTCATACACACTTGGAGTTAAAAAGATGCAAATTTTGTTTCTGTTTCAGCTCCCATCAAAAGATGTGGGCTTTGAGCCCATCATTTAAGGTATTTAATCCTCTTACCTGAATCTTCACAAAATTAAATGTATTCACAAAACCTTTGGAAGTGCAGAATATTTCATGTGATCACCACAGAGAGCTAACAGAGGGTGCCCATAACCACACAGAAATCTCCAAAAGGTCCACCTCTACCTGAAACTGCTTTGCCACTGGCATCCAACACCTTAAAAAAGTTACAGGGAAGCTGGAAGTGCTCTCTTCTCTAGGATGCATGGTAGCAGGTCAAGAGACAGCAGGTACATGTTGTCTACGGGAATTTTCATTTGGATTTAAGAAAAAAGATTATTCATCTTGAGAAGAATTAAACACTAGAACAGGCAGACCAGTAAAAGTGGTGGAATCCCCTTGGCTTAGAAATATTCCTTGGCTAGACAGTCCTCTGGAAAATCAAATCTAAGGCCCAGCTGTTGGCTGGAAATTGGTACAGATGATCTCCAGAGGTCCCTTCCACCATGGAATTTTCTGTAATTCTAACCCATAATTCACCACTTATATTATTTTTTTAAATTATATTGATAGTGCTCAAGAAACAGTAAGTTGTGAAAAGCACATGTTCACCTGCTATATGAAACCATGAGAGAAATACAATCATTAAGCTCTGACCATCAGACTCAGATATTGCTTGAAAGTCAAACCAAGGCATTTAGCAGGGGTGAGAATCTAGACACACTGGTCATGGGTGCTCTGTCTATCCCAGCTGAACTGGGGATGCCTGAGCACAGAGACCAAGAGGCAGTGAGTGCTCTGTATCTGTGTTAGCAAACTGTCATTGTCTCCAAAAGAAGGACCTGTAAGCAAATGCTTCCTTGGGCTGGCCAGTCCCCACTGCCAGGAGCTCCTGTGCAGGGTGGGTGCAAAGAGAGTCTGACCTGGAACAGGCAAAGCTGATGCTAGATAATGTTCAAACCTGTCAAATGTTCAATTTATCAGACAGATAACGTCATTTCAGCGACCAGAAATGTCCCTGGGCAAACCAGGATTTAAAGCCTAAAAATATGAGAATAGGAGGAAATAGGTCCTTATTTCACTGCACAGAGGCCAGCAACCAAACACAAGATAGCACAAGGTATTAATTAATTCCACTACAAAAGCATAAGTTTACTTTCAAACCAAAATTAAAAGTACTTAGCTTGCAGAACAGATATGGTAAAAGTATCTTATAAATCTGTAAAAGATAAAATTCTACATTTTTAATGGTTTTATTGGTCAAGGGAAGGGTGGAAAATTAAACAAACACAATGTCCTTGCTGTCTGAAAAGATATAAATTGCTCATATGAGTCCATCCAGTGCTATGGTGGATTGAGACTACCAGTTTGACTCATCACTCTCTTTTGTCTGGGTCCCGGCTCATTGACAACACCATTACAGAAAACTTATTTCCTCATTCTTCAACAGGTTCATATTGAGTTTGTTTTGCCAGGTTTTGGTGGTGGAGGCCTACAGAGTTGACTTCTGTGAGGAGCTGCCAGCAGCTTCCTCCATGTCTGACAGAGCCAATGCCAGACAGCTCCAAGGGGGACCCACCAGTGGCCCAGGCAAAGCTCATCGGCAGTGGTGATGATGCCTCTGGGCTAACGTATTAAGAAGAGGGGGATAAAAGTGCTCAACTTCTACAGCAGTCAAGAGAGACAAGTGAGAATACACAAGAGGAACAGCTCTGCAGGCCCCAAGGTCAGTGCAGAAGGAGAGGGAGGAGGTGTTCCAGTTCCTTGCAGCCTCTGGTGCAGACCATGGTGAGGCAGCTGTGTCCCTACAGCCCATGGAAGTCCATGGTGGAGCAGGGATGCACCTGCAGGCTGGGGAGGACCCCATGCCAGAGCAGGTGGGTGCCTGAAGGAGGCTGTGACCCCAAGGGAAGCCCATGCTGGAGTAGGTTTGCTAGCAGGACCTCTGATCTGGAGGGACCCATGGTGGAGCAGCCTTTTCACAGAATCACAGAATTTCTAGGTTAGAAAAGACCTTCAAGATCACCAAGTCCAACCCATGCTCTACACCTCAGCTAGACCATGGCACCAAGTGCCACATCCAGTCTTTTTTTAAACACATCCAGGGATGGTGACTCTACCACCTCCCCGGGCAGGCCATTCCAATACTTTATCACTCTTTGTGTGAAAAACTTTTTCCTAATATCCAACCTATGTCCCTTGATGCAGCTTGAGACTGTGTCCTCTTGTTCTGTCAGTTGTTGCCTGGAGAAAGAGACCAACCCCCAGCTGACTACAACCACCCTTCAGGAAGTTGTAGAGAATGACAAGATCACCTCTGAGTCTCCTTTTCTCCAGGCTAAACAACCCCAGCTCCCTCAGTCGTTCCTCATAGGGTTTGTGTTCCAAGCCCCTCACCAGCCTCGTTGCCTCCTCTGGACCTGCTCAAGCATCTCAATGTCCTTCCTGAACTGAGAGGCCAGAACTGGACACAGCACTCACTGTCCTTCTTATACTGAGGGGCCAGAACTGGACACAGCACTCGAGGTGTGGCCTCACCAGTGCCCAGTACAGGGGAAGAATGACCTCCCTGTTCCTACTGGCCCCACCATTGCTGATACAGGCCAGGATGCCATTGGTCTTCTGGCCACCTGGCAACACTGCTGGCTCATGTTCATCCGGCAGTCGACCAGAACCCCGAGGTCCCTTTCTGCCTGGGCACTGTCCAGCCACATTGTCCCCAGCCTAAAACGTTGCAGGGAGTTATTGTGGCCAAAGTGCAGGTCTCAGCACTTGGATTTATTAAACTTCATCCTATTGGAGTCTTACCATCCATCCAACCAATCCAGGTCTCTCTGCAAAGCCCTCCATCCTGCCAACAGATCCACACATGCTCCCAGCTTAGTGTCATCTGCAAATTTATTAATGAAACACTCAATACCCTCATCCATGTCATCAATAAAAATATTGAACAGAAGGACTGTTTCCTGAAGGACTGCACCCCATGGAAGGAAAGTACACATCCCAGAGTCCCATGTGCTGTTCAGTGGCAGCTGTGCAAGCCTCTGTCACTTGCAAGCAGGACAGACATGGGCAGGGAGCCCCACTCTGCCTGAGCCCAAACAAAACACATGCCTCCATCTATCAGTCAGTCGGGGAAACGTGTAGATCTTCCCTACTTACTACTGTCCCTTCACAGAGCATGGCCCAGAGCTGGGCCAGGAGCTAGAAATCTGTCCCTGTTTTTCACAGAAGTGAATCAGAGTGGGCAGGATGTCAGCTCATTGGGTTTCTATGGGACATTCTGGGGCAACGGTGGTTACACAACCCCCTGCTTTTCTGTACAACCCACTTCAGACACTTTCCTGTCATTGTGCTGTGGACTTCTGTGGGCATTCAGAGAGATGGGAAGGAGAACTCAAAGGGATTAGAGGAGTCCTGACAGCACACACAGTGCTGGAAACCACAGTGCAGATGAACAATAGCATGCCATGGCACCAACCATTATTTTTATATGTTTTATATTTTTATATGTCTCTCACATGTCTGAGGCAGAACCATCCCACTCATCCAAAACCAAACCATCCACTACACAGCAGGGACTTTCACCCAGCACTTTTCACTTGCCCCTGCCTGCTCCATCTGCCTCTTCTACAACTCAGCAGCAGCCCTCAGGCACCTTGTGTCACAGCCATCCCTACCACACTAAATACATTTCTCTGTAACTAAGAGACTGTTAGAGAGCTGAGTCTGGGCTCAGGAAATGAGGAGTGATGAAGGCTCCATCCCTCAAGCCCATGGGATGATCAAGCAAGACTCTCTATGCAAGGAGGATGTGTGGTGAGGATGGAGTGTGTCTCTGCCCTGCCCTGCTCCAGCAGTGATGCCACCTAAGAGGAGGGGAGTGCAGGGATGTCCTGGAGACAGCGGGGTGTGAGCAGCCCCAGTGCTCAGCTGACAGCATGTCCCACTAAGGGGTCTGCCTGCCAGGGCCTGAAGGATCTGCAGGCGAGTTTGGCAGTGTTTTGTAGCAATGAAAGCACTCGGTGAACAAATGCTATGCATGTTCTTACTCTGCCATCTTGTGACAGGCAAAGGAAACGTTTGTGCACTGAGACTTGACAAATAAATTACAACTATTATAAAATGGGAGTTGCAAGCAATTTCCAGCAGCGTATACTGCTGAAAACGAATGCCTACAATTAGTCTGCAAATTAGCTACAGGTCATTTGTAACTTTTAGTTTATTCATCTGAAATCTTGAACATTTATGTGTCACTGCAATTTTGAATATTTTTTCAGACATAACAAAGTCACATTCTCTTAACATCTGTATCTCATTTTGGACAAGGATCAAGTCTGGTAACAATGGATACATTTTGAAAAAGCCATGGTAATTATGAAAAGCCAGTTAACTTTTGTTTTGTTTTGTCTTTTGAGGGGGAAAGCTGGCAGAGTTTGAAGACTTCGAACATCCTTCATTTGCTGAAAAGGATCTTTCAGAATGCAATGTTTCTCAGGAAGGACTTACTTGATGCAACAACTTTCTTGCAAGTTTCTTGGAACTTTTAGCTGCCAAGGCTTTACTTTCAGTTCTCAGATACTGGTCTCACACTCTGCATTGTTCTGCACACTGATTACATAGTAGATTGACATTTTAAAAAATTGTTGCTTCAGGTAGTTGGTGGCATGAGTCTCACACTGCTTTGAAAATTAGCATAAAACCTTAAGCTGACATTGACTGGAAGCCAAAGGAGGGACTATAACTGGGGCTGCCACTTCTGTTGTTTATCTAAGCAATGAGAAAGGCTCTGCATCAACTTCTTAATCAGATTCAACTACAAGTTGAATTTCAAACAGTTACCTGTTTCAAAATTTTCATCAAAACACCAGCAATGCTGAATTTGGGACACTTTAGATTAAAAATTAGGGTCAGTAGAATAGTAATGACAAAAGGCATTTTATGAGATTGCTGTGGCAAAAAAAGATACAGTTCCATGGCAGATGCTGACTTCCAAATTATTTTGTCATATGGACTCTATGCCTCTATTCTGAATCACACAAATTACCTGCAAAGGTAAATAAGGTAAATGGATGCACTCAGGAAAGCAGATCCTTCCCTCAGTAATCAATGCGCTCGGAGCTCCCTGAATTACCAGAGATCTCCAACTGGAAGCTGCTCTACAGCTGCTGCTGCCTCCTGTGGAGAAGTTCCTTTTGTTGGTTGCTAAAGAGACCAAGAGGTGACATGCAGTGAGAAAGTCAGTGATATCGGTGTGCACTGCCTCTGCCTCAAAGCTCGAGTGGAAGGAGTGCAGATTGTTAGATGGAACTGGGGGGAAGCAGTGGGGAACTGCAGTGCAAATACCCTTGTGGTAGGTGCAATGGAAAGACTGGACTGATGTGGACAGCCTGGATACTTATTCCAGAGACCTTGCTGTCTTTCTATTTTCTAAAGAGAAAGTTATTACCTCTGTATTTTAATAATTTGAGACATGTTTCAGTATTAAAATTGTGGAATATATACATGTAAAGGAAGAAACAAAAGAGGCTTCTACTTATCTCTGCATCTACGTATTTCTGGTGATATAAATCCAGAATATACATATTATATATATATATAAAATCATAAGATTTTTCAGATTACTCTTTACTTGCACAAGTAATAATAAGTGTGTTTTATTCTGCCCTTGGGTTTTATATATAGTTCAAAAATTAAAGAAAAGAGGGAGCCCACATTTATGCTTTAAAATTCCCAGCATATTTTATTTATATAATTAACTTGTAAAGTCATCTGTATTTTTACTGACAACGCCTACCTTTCCCTGATGTGTGACTGAGTTCTGTGACTCTTCATAAAATGAGTATCTGCTACAGCAGGGTTTAGGATTTGTCTCTTCCCACGCTTCTGGACATTTAGTAAATGTAGTGGTCTCTTGATGTTTGACTGCAAAATAAAGAATGCACTGTAAATACAAAGTCCCAAACTCTCCACAGAGAATACCTCTAAACAAGGAGATTCTATTTACCCTTGATTCATGGTATTCATCTTACCTAACTTCAGGCACCAACCATGTGGAGATTTACAGATGAACAAGTCACTTCAGTGTCTTTTTATAGGGAGTTAAAACATGGTTTGGGATTGTGTTCTGCTCCACTTCAGTAATCTATCTGGAGAACAAAATTAATTTATACCTAGACCATAGTGACCAAAGTGAGTGCTTCTCCACTGACTACTGTAACTAGCTCAAATGTAAACCAATCTTTGGTTAAGCTAATGCCATTCCCATCATAAAAATACTGTATCAATATATTAATAAGTATCAATTTAAAGAACAGTTCTTATTTTAGTCTAAGTTCTTCATCTCAATCAATGTTGTATAATGGTAATATGTTTTACCAGGGCTTGTTGCAAGAGTTACATTATCTAAATTGATTTAAGTCTCACACACAGCACAGTCACCTCCCCCAAAGCCTTCCCTAAAGCTGAATTCTGTAATCTGTAAAGGCTGATGACAGCTACTGCACAACCTGTAACATTTACCTGCATATGTGAAGTTAACCCCTTTCCCTCAGCCCCCCGGAGACCCGTAGCCAGCTCAGATTTAGGGAGGTTAGGGTGGGGGGAAACTCCAAGATAGGGACATAAAACCAAAGGAGGCTCTTACCCCGAGATGTGGTTCCAAGGTTTATTTCCTGAAGGGATCCCGAGGCAAAAGAGGACGACCCCGAAGGGAAAGGGGGTTTTATCCCTTTCAGGGTAAGGGGCGGGGTTACCTATGCCCAAAGGCCATAGGTCAGAGTCAAGGGACAGGTAAAGTTCCACAGGGGGAGGGGATACCAAAGGGAATACAACACATATGGGCCAGTTTAGAAACAGAGAGTTGTTTGCATGGTGTGACAGTGCCTTCAGTGGACTGGGGCGGGGAAATCTACCAAAGATTTCTGCTTCTTCATGGATAACTCTGTCTTCTGGAGGTGGGAGAGGAAGGGGAAAGAAGATCTTTTCCTCATTCTTCCAAAAGAAAGAACTTCAAGCAGACAAATGATTGAAAAAAATAGTCCAATCTCCTCTTGATCTATTAGAAGATCTTGAGTATATTATTATTATATATTGTTAGCCAGAATTTGGCAGGGTTTTCAACCACATTCACTGGTTCACAGAGAGGTATGTAGAAACTCCTACAGAAATGTTCTGCAATAATAAGCAGAATATCATAGTCCAGCTGTGCAACATAGCAGATTTATAGACATGAAAGGTTTCAATTTTACTGAATGATTAAAAAAAGTAGATTGAAAAATTTCAACACCAGAAACAATTTTTATTTGATTCAGCTGGTTGTTTAGTTTTCTGGAAACTTACTTTACTGTAGTTTAAAAAAAAAACACCCAAACCAAACAAATCAACCTTTATTTGTCATTCTAATTAAGCTAAAACTCTACATTATTATGATATGCATCTAAATATTATTAAAATTGTACTCAATTTTACAGCTCAGTCATAATTGTATTGTCCTTACTGTATTAGACACACATTGCTGAAATTCTTTTTGTTAACAGCACCTAACTTTAATGATTTTCTCTATCACACATTTTGACGAACCTTTGAAACTTAAGGAATTGAATTTCACTTCTCACTTACAAAATTAAATCAAAATACTGACCAGATTCTAGAGAGTGAGAAATAGAAGTACTAGTTTCTCTTCATTACAGGAGAAAAGCTAGAGTTTTCATATTGATGTGAAGTCATGCAAGGTAACACTGAAGTCCAGACAGTTTGCAACCTTGACAGGAGCTGGCAGGTCAAAATAAGCTCATAGGTATAGCTTTTACTTGATCTACTAACTGATGTGAAAGCTAAAAATAGAGCTTATCTTTCAATAGAATTTAATTCACCAGAGATGATTCAATTAGGTAAAGCTGAAATCAATCTTTTCGCCCTCCCCCCCAAAAAATACAGCCAGGGTTATTTCAAAAATTACATTTGTGATGTGTTTAGTATCTACCATTAAAGTTCAAGTCATGTGCTACAATAATTCTCAGCAGTCTAAAAAATAGCTGAAAATTTAAGATGCATTTACGAAGATTCTGCCCAATTTCCTGAAACCCAGCTTTTGCAGTAGCCTTTGTGAAGCTGGAATGGTATTGCACCTGCTGAAAGTTTTCAACTGAGTGCTATTGAAAAAAATCAATAACAGAACTGCAGATTAGGAGCAAAACACAGTCTCTCCTAATCTTTGAGCAGCCCATTTTCCTTTGAGTTCACGTGTCATTATCTCAGCAGTGCTCAAGGATTTGGAACCATGTGTCCAGAGACCATGCCTGTCTCTGGGACCTCTCTGAGGGATATTGAGTATTTGACTCCTCATTGACCTTAATAAGTTTTGGGTCTTAAACACAGCAATTTTTTGGGTTACATATAGTAGTGTGTGGTGGCATAAAATCTAGGCTGTGAAAAAGAAGAAACTTAAAAAACAATCTGAGCTAGAGGTTTTATGAAGGCATGGTCAGTATATATGTAGGTCGTCATACTAGCAGAGATTGCACTACCAAGCAGTGTCAGAGAACAAAATTAAATTACACTAAAGAAGGAATAATTGCAATGCTTTGAAAAATCATCAGTAACACCTTATATGCAGTTTTAGAAAAAATTATTTCTTCACATTTTTTGTTCAATTCATCTTTCTTTGAGTTTCATCCAGTAATGTCTCCCTCCAACTCCCTCTGTCTGGAACAGGAATCCGATTCTTTAAGTACTTTCTCTTCAACTTACTTTTCAACTCTGTCCCCAAAGCTGAAATTTCAGTGACTAATTGAACAGAATTTGGAATACTTCCAAGCCTACCTTGTCCTTATTGGTTTGACAACGTTCCTGTGCTCTGGTCATTAGTACAGCATGACCCTGCAGAACTAACTCAGCCATGAAGCAAGTTAATCAGTAAATGAATAGAGTTCTTGAACAGAGAAGTTTTATCCTGAGTTCACCAAAGCAATTATGTGTTAATTAATTCTCTGCCAGGCACAAAGTAAGACAAATATAGGAAGTATGATCTTGAGAGAAATAATTTTCTGGGGAGAAGGTCAAATCCTAAAGTGATGTAAATTGTCAGAGCTTGCTTTACTTACATTGAGTCATTATGATTTACACCTTCTGAGGATCTTACCTATTATAAGAAGATTCACTTTTTAAATTTTATTCTTAATCCTAAAAAACAATAGTAAATCCACACCAGCTAAGCCTTTCTTCAAAGAAAATGAGTTTTCTCTGAAAAATTTCTTCATATGACTTAAATAACAAACAATAAAACTGGTATATTTTCATTTTCTGTATATACATAGAAGTGTCTCACTAGACGATATTCAAATATATAGAGCCTGAATTTTTTTAATGTTAAGTTCCTTCAAAATATATACATATAACTTACTAAACTGAGACAGCATTAAAATCCCCAGGAATATGCAGACTAAAACTTGAAAAAAAGCTTTGGGCTGTATATTTTTTTTATATTTGAAAAATTAACTCATGTGAGCATAACTCAATTAAACCATAGTTCAGAGTGCTGCAGAAGCAAAACAGCTTGCAAATCTCAGACATAAAATACATCAAGAATCCCTTCTTGTTCCCATTTAAACCAGTAAGATATTTACATTTCAGTTAAATGGAAACAAAAGCAGATTTTAAACCAAGGAACCTCTTCTTTATTTCAAGCCACATTTTTTTAAGATTGGACAATGAATGGGTTTTCCAGGTTTTCAGATGTGCTTTTTGTAAGCCTTTGAAGGGATTTAACATTCAGAGGATTGACAGATTTAGTCAATAAAATCTCCATTACTTCAAGTCACTTTGGAATGAAGAGACCATCTAATCTACCAGCAGAACACTGAAAGTACGCAACTCGTTAATCCTACGGTTGAGAGTCTAGATAAAAATTGATTATTATCAGATTTTTTTTTTAATGAAAGCATTTTGTATGCTGGTTCTGCCAAAGGTACTGTTTAGTGTGGTTGCCTAGGTATTGTTCCTTCTCACGAAGGGCAATGTCACGTCTTTGTGCTCCAATTCCATCAGCACTCTGTTTCATTGCTCTCAGTCGTGTTTTCAGTTCTGTAATCATACTTATGTGAGAGTGATATAAAAAATCCTTTCATACAGGACTCAGAAGAATTGCACAGGTGTAGCTGAAAGCAAACTGCTTCATGCCAAAATTTTGTATCGGAGGTGCCTAAGGGATTATCATTAATAAAAGCTTCTAAATGTGTAACACTGAAATGTCTTCACTGGGAAATTGATTAAAATTCCTCCAAGCTAAGCCAAGTCAGACGTGTATCTCATCTATAATTTTGCTATAAAATCTCCTGTAATACTTCAGTATTTTTTGCATTCCTGATCGTCAAACACAAACAGAATAGTAGTGATAGATGTCTCTTCTCAGAAGCTATTATTACTTCCAAGCTCACTGCAGTACCCCCAAAGGGGTGCTTCTGAGATTCTTGTCTCTTGCAGGACAATGGGATTCGTGTTGTTTGTAGGCACAACAGATTGAACAATCAAAGGTGACAGAAAGGTGTGTTATATGCCTGGAGGCAACAATTTTATTGACTACCACTGCTAGTCCTGGAAATATTCCTGTTGTAAGTGCTTGGATTCCATGGGACCAGCTAGTTATTTTACCACTCCTGGTGATTTTTAACATCTAGTATCAATCTATTAATACTATCTAATCTTTATCTATTAATACTATTCCTGTGTTTGTGATTAAGACCTTGCTGAAGGACACTGTTTGTTAAGGAAAACAGAGTGCTGTGGGTTTAAGTGCCCAACTGCCCTATTACACATCTAGATAGTCCAGTTCCTTTTTCAGAGTACATTAACTGTTAAAACTACAAATACATCTTGTACGATGAAACAAAGTGACAGTATAGACGTTTCTCAATAGGCAAAAGCAGTTCTTCAGAGAGAGGAGCCACTTCCAGTGGCATTATGTAGCAATGTGGATCTGGATCATCTAATAAATGTTCTGCAGACTGTCCTCTCTCCATCCTACTACAACTTTCCACAAAACTTGTAACAATTTTTTTTTTCCTCTCTCTTCCTTTCTCTCACACAAAGAAAATGTGATTGTGTGTTTCCTTAGTTTCCTTTTCTCTTCAAAAAGGGCTTGGGAAGGAAACCATTGTAGAACAAAATAATAAAATGATAATAGATGTTTACATGTGAGCCAATAAAACACAAGTAAGAACCAGAGCTAAAGATGCACACTAAATAAATATTTCTATATACATATCCCTTCTCCCTGCCTTTTCTTTCTCTAACCCTAAAGACAACAGAGTAAGACCTTTAGGAAGGAAAATAATTTCTCTAGATTTTCTTGAAGAATCTAGTACTATGTGGGCCTAATCCCTTTATGGCTTTTGTGAGTTAAAATAACACATACCTTCTAGCTGTCACAACAGTAAAGTGAACTGAAGCCAAAAGAAAGCCAAGAATATCTACAGAGACCATTGTGAATAGGGATTAACAAGTTTTATGAAGTTCAATCTCCTGAAATGTGCCAAAAATTCATGTTCCCACTTGTTTGTAATTTGCTTCACATAAAAACTACTTTCATTATTTTTCCCCATAATGTTCTGAAATTACACAGCCCTTTCATGCATAGATGAGCCCACTTTCGTGATAACTGCTTATGGTAAAGAAATGAAAGGTAAGGAAACTGTCTCCACTTGCAACATTTGTTTAAGGAAAGGCAGTGGAAGATTACAGAAATTCTTTATTACTTCTCTACAACCCCCCTATATTCTTGAAATTACTATTTTAGCTACTTCCTATAAAAAGTAGGTTAAAATATTCTTTACATTCCTTTTGCTCCTTGACCATGACATACGCAATCTTTCACAATATTTTTTCAGAAGAAAATATGCATATTTCTTCCAAAAAAATATGTCAAGTTTTCTCTTTAACAGATGGTGACAGTAGTCCTTATATTTCCTCATAGCCTTAGATTTTAAGCAAAACATTTTGGCAAATCAAAAGGTATAAATAAAGATTCAGATGTT
The DNA here is from genome assembly GCA_027886175.1 of Phylloscopus collybita. NCBI lineage: Eukaryota > Metazoa > Chordata > Aves > Passeriformes > Phylloscopidae > Phylloscopus > Phylloscopus collybita. The sequence goes on from JAJNNQ010000002.1 coordinate 8,632,655, forward strand.
TATTGAACACCACATAATTTAAATAAATCATATTTATGAATGTCTGGCTGAGAAGAATTGATTGCCAACATATACCCTTTGGGCCTGAGTTTGTTATCTGATGTTTATCTCAGACATGAAAACAGCATGTGAATAATTTATCCCTTTTTGTACTCTCTCTTACTTTTCAACTTTTTTCAAAATCCCTATTTAAAGTAAAATCCTCATTTCTTTGAAATGTACTCGCATGCCCCTTAAGTTTGGCATGTGAGAATTTGAAATAATTAAAATCCAGTGATTACCAGATAAATTAATCAGATAAGCCGTCACTAAATGCCCCACTTCCTCTCCACAGAAATGAATGTAAAAAAACTTTCTTACATTGCAACACTGAGCTTTCAAAAATTTAGCATTTCCCCCTTAGCAAGCAGGCTGCAGAAGTATGAACTCTCCTGCTAAACAAGCTCTGAATTCTTGAGAGGTGTGATGCTGGCAACATGCACCAGCAAATCAGACAGACATGAGTGCTGTGAAGGGACACAACAGCAGCAGTGATCCCGGCCTGGGGCCATTCAAAGTTTGCAGCCACGCTGGCAAACCCAGGAGGTGTTCTCACATCCTCACCAGGACTGCTATTTTAACCAAGCTGAGCTTCATTACTTTATTCCCATACGTATTGTCAACAGCTGATATAGTATAACACTGGCAGTGTCTGGAAGAAACAGGGAAAAAGCATTTTCAACACTGCAGGCCAAATCACAGGACTGACATTGATAGTAGCCTTGCAAGATAAGCAATCTACAGACCTGAACAGAAATTACAAATAGTCCTTAACTTGCCCATGTTCTTTCAAAGAGTAGAAAAAGAATACAACAAAGACTATCTAAGTATCCCCCAAGATGTAAGAAATAAATCTTAAAACCACATAGTGAATGGATTTTTATACTTTATAACTACAATTGCAATGAAACTCAGTAGGAAAAACTAGCAGTCTTTTAAGATGTTCATGCAAATAAGGGGGACCCAGGTTTTCTAGCACTGATATGTTCATAGATGGCAAATTCATATATTCCAATATACAAGTGTCAGCATCCATAGCAAGATTTGATTTCCTTCTCATTTACATTTTGATATGTGTACTAAAGTGGATGGAGTACATTCAGCGATGCCCCAGCCTTAATAAAATACTACGTGCTGTTTCCACCTCTGCTATGCACCAAGTCTGAAAGTCTTCTCTCTTAAAAAGCTTTCATGGTGGCAATTATATCTCCTTTCCCATCTTCTCAAGTTCCTCTTCATCACCTCCAGCAATCTCTCCTTACATTATAATTTTTATATGAATTGTTACTAAAGGCTTCACTCTTTCCAACACAATTTCTCATTTTTCCTTCTTTGTTTCCAAAATTCTTTAAAAAATTATTTTAGATAATAATATTTAAAAGATCCACCTAAAAATTAATGTATTGTTTTCAGCTGAATTTGTTTTAAAAATAGGAAAGCAGCAATTTTCTTAAGCATTTCAATCTGCAACTATCAGAATTAAATAACATTGTTCCCAGCTTCATGTTCCCAAATAAAATAGTGGCTGAAAAAGAAAATTGTGACTGTGTCCTGCGTGGCAACAAATAGAACCAACCTCTGAAACACATTTTTAAAAGTGATTTTTTAAAGAATTCACTCAAAAGGAATGCATATGGAGGACATCATGAGAACCTTCCCTTGGTTAGCAATCTAGTCCCAGACTGAACATCTGTACATATGGAGGAATCAACACTGAACGTTATGCAGAGATCAAAGAAGCACTTGTGTCCAATGATTATGGCAGATATTCCATTTAGCAAGAAGCTACTGACCACCCTTCTCAATGGATTTGAGGCATATGATGAACTGTAATAGTGTTATCTCACGTACTGGTTTTGGTTGGGATAGAATTAACTTCCTTCATGGCAGCCTGTTGGCTGCTGTTTTGGATTTGTGACCAAAACAGTGGTGGTAACACAGGGATGTTTTAGTTATTGCTTAGCAGTGCTTACACAGAGGAGTCAAGGTTTTCTCTGCTTCCAACCCCACCCTAGCAGTGAGGGCTGGGGGTGCACAACAGGTGGGAAGGGGACAGACAGGTGGGAAGGGGACCCACCTGACTGAGGGGTATCCCACACCATGGAAGTCATGGTCAGCAATAACAGCTGGGGAAAGAAGAAATGAGGAGCATACTTGGAGTGATGCTGCTTGTCCTTCCAAGTCGCTGCTATGCATGAGGGGAGCCCTGCTTTCTTGCAGATGGTGACATCTACCTTTCCATGGAAGTAGTGAATGAATTCCTTATCTTGCTCTGCTTGAGTGTGAAGCTTTGGCTTTACCTATTAAATTGTTTCTATCTTGATCCATGACTTTTCACACTTTTACCCTTCCAATGCTCTCCTCCTTCCCACTGGGGTAGAGTGAGTGAGTGAGTGAGTGAGTGGCTGTGTGGAGCTGTGACGTTGTTGTACACCACAATGACACAGACTCTGACTTCAGAAGGCTGAAAATGACTACCTTTATTTCTAGGGATGTGTCTCCCTTTTATACTATTCTACACAGAACAATTTGATTCGTGAAACAAAGACACACCTCTTCAATCACTTTGGTCAGACCAGAGGGACATCAAGAAGTCCCTCCTAGGCAAAGAATGTAAACAAAGTTATAGTTACAAAAACGTGTCTCTTGTTTACAGAAAATTCCCTGGGAAAAGAATTTCAGAAAACCAAAACAACTCAGGCATGAACCAGTGCTACAGAGCTGATCTTCCTGATGGGGTTAACCCACAATACCTCAAAATTATAAAATCCCTCCTTCTGATAGAAAAGCATGCAAACATTCACAGGCAGTCTAATAAGGTCACCTTTCTATTTGCAGTGCCTTACCAGGGCAGAGCAAACCGTGTTTTCAGATGCAGACCTGGTCACCGTTACACAGTTATACATCTTTGGAGCTGGCAATGAGAATGGTATCCTAGACCATACAAACCATGAGCACCAGTGCTTTAGGGTCCATCGCTCTGGCAGTGAGCCCCATCTGCCCTTTTTCTCCAAGATAGTCTTTCTTACTTTGCTTTTAGCTGTTCTTGCATGGAAGTCTTGTGATTTTCTTCTTGTCAAACTCAAGGAAAGAGGTTAGGGGGATCTTATTTATGTGCAGTGAAGTAGAAAGCAGTGGTTTGAAAGCAATCACCAGTTTACTGTGGCAGTAGGTACTCCATGTTTGCCTGCCAGGCATCTATTTTACATTTTGCACAAATATACAGGGCTGAGTGTTTTGAGCAAAGGCTCCCCTCCTCCCCCCTCAAGCTTTTGATTGCTTACAAAAATACACAGGGAAGAAAAATCTTAGAAAATAAAATACTGACCCAATTGCAGACAGATGTTTCTAAGATTTGAATCTATAGTTTCAACCAAGGCCAAACCAGAATAATGTTGATCCCCTCCTGAGCAATGTCCACTCAGACATGAAGATTTGTGCCTCCAGTGTCTTCCCTCCTCCCTTGAAGTCCACATAAGTCCTTCTCTGTGATGGAACACTCACACAGTTGGTGCTCCCTTAAGCAATATTGAAAGTGGTAAGAAAAAAAGATAAAATGATAGAACGCAAGCAAGACAACAAGGTTGGTTTAACCCCATCATTACTCTCCTGGCCTCTCTTTTCCCTGGTGTCTGTGTTACTGTGCAGTTGCTGATCACTCCAGCCGAGCAGGGTCTCAGGTCCTTCCTGCCCTCACCTTCCTGGCTGTCACCAACACCACCCCATAGGGGACAGAAAATGGATACTGCTGTCCCCAGACACAGGGGCTTGTGCTTGTTTTCTCTTTTAAGAGTCACTCTCCAGTCTGATGCAGCATGGGCTCTGTAAGTGATGCATGTGATTTGTGACTTCTTTCCTGTTGTGTAATGCAGAAGACTCTATGCAGTTTCACTGGAATTCAGATTAGGCTCCTGTATATCACAGAGAAGTTTATTTCATCTCCCATTCACCACAGCATTTACAAAAATCTCCCAGTGAAAATGCAGGCCCCAGCTCATTTACAAGAGAGACCTTCAGTAAACTCTGAAACTTAGTAGCATGAGAGTGATTTATTGAGTTGCTAGAAAGAATGGAGTTTCCTGTTCTGCCTTGCTATTCCACTTTTATAAAATATTCAGTGTGAGCTCCTATTTCTCTTTTGTATTCATGCCTGTAAAAACAGCCTCCAAATCTATGAGATTATTTTGCTAGATTTCAATGTAAACAGAAGAAATGGAACAGCTCTAAAGGCGTCATTCAAGCTAAATTTTCTTGACTTCAAGAGGGCTTTAAATTACCTTTGAATTTAGAGATGTAAAGTGTGGCCTAACAGAGAGTCTGACTGTACAGATGCACGGGAAATATGAAAGCACAAGAAATCAGTCATGACTTTTTTTTTTTTTTTTTTTGGTCTCTCAGAGTTATACTTAGAAATTCTGGCATTGCTCAAACTCTTACTATAATCTGTAAAGCAAGTTCAAAATTCTACATATTTTCAAATGGTTCTCAGCAGGTATTTTAAAATGGCACTGTAACTTGGATTTTCTGCATCTCTTTACCAACACACCATGTTTAAAGATATGACATTTGTTCATGGCCAAAAAAAGTGATTTTTTTTAAACATAAACTGTTATACCTCTATTTAGATAACTAAGTACTACAAATTTCATGGCCTTAATAAACGAGAGATGCATACACTACTACTGATGTGTTTAGAAAAAGATGCTGGGGACCAGATCCCTTTTTTCCCCATTGCTTCTTCCAAAATTCCAGTGAAATTTACTTACAACTTTTTGTGCTTTCTTTTCTATTAGTTGCTAGCCCAACTAATATTTAGACTATCTGAAAATCAGAATAATTTTTCCAAAAATAAACTGTGGAATAGGAAAAGATCAGTAATATCTCTGTGTAACAGAAATAATCAGTATGATCTGTGTTTTATAGTTGAATTAAATGATTCACACATACGCAAACCACAGGCAAGCTGGGCAAGCTGAGCAATAGTCTGCTGGACTGCAGATGGCTTCTATAGCTCTAAAATGACAAATGGCACTAGAGTTCCACTATCCCCTCTCTATTTCACAGTATCACAGAAGAAATGCTGTATAATATCTCCAAGCATTTTTATTATAAGCTTCACTTTAAAAAAAAAAAATATGGTTTGTTGGATGAAATCTGTCATAGCTACTTCCTTCCCAGGACAGCTTTAAAGCAAAGTTTAATCAATTCTATTTAGCCACTTTTAATATCCGAGAGAGACAAAAATGAATACATGACAGCTGTTGCTATTAATAAAGGCCATACATTTTTAGTTTCCATTTTGCACATTGTGTTCTTTCAAAACAAAGACTATGAGGAGCTTAGGGTTCTATTAACTTTTCTGACTTAGAAAACTTATTTTTATACATGTATTTTTAACATTTCTGATGTTGTTAACAAAGACAGGTTGTATGTGTATGCTCAAATATTAAGACACTATTGTGCTTGCTAACTCATGCATGTCTTGAAAAGTTAAAATAAAAAGCTCTTTAAGAAATAGAAGTTCCTAATTGCTTGGAAATTATGGGCCCTCCATACAGAGAAAGTAAGCTTCTCTTTTTTTTTTTTTAATGTATATTATGAAGATAACTAGAGTAAACAGTTAAATTAATGTCTTTCACACACTAACAGGCACTAGACATGACACATTTAATTCTAGTAATTGTAAACTGTATTTCCATGGATGCACATTCCAATCAATCTCTCACTGCTTGCTAGGCTGGTAGCAAACGAGTTGCTCACATTAATAGCAAGAAAGTTATTTGTATAGGGCAATGGTTATTGGAATTCTGCTTTGACTTTAGGGTTGTCTGCATAGATAAACTTTTCTTAATATGAACTGGACTCACATACATTTCTATCAATTTGAGTGTGCAGGCAGTATAATAAAAAGCAATGTCTGTAATGATAAACAAAAGAGAGCTGAGGTCCAGGCACAGGCACTGGCACGTGGTCACAGATTCTGTTAAATGGTTAACATGGTTTTTGAAGAGAAAAAAGAAAAAAAAAGCCAAGCCAGATTTAAGGGCATTACAACCCAGACACTACTCCCAATAGACTGTTTAGATGAGAACATTGTATTTTGCAGGTAACAGAGTTTAGCCACCTGAATGTAAGGCATGTTGTATAGATTGTTACCAGGGCTAGATAACAGTGAGCGACACATTTTATTCATTTATCCATCAGCAATATTTTTACTTATGATCAAAATGCTAACACAATTTTCTACTAAAAAATTGTACAGATGTCATTTTATTCTGGCATTTTATTCTTTACTAGCTCTTTTTGAAGTCTCAGGCACAACTATGTCCAAATATACCATCTAAATCCTAAGTCAATTGTGTAAAAATTTGCTGTAGACCTACTCTAGCAAAGGCTTTTTGGTTTTAGTTTGGTCTTCAATTCCTTACACCTCCTGTAATCCGTTCTACTTTACCTTACTTATTGCAACAATATTCTCCTTTCATTAACTACACAAGTTCATGTTCAACTAATTATCCAACATGACTACTGGCTCCTTTCAGAGTTACTAAACGACATGTCTTACATTCTGTAGCCGTATAACTCTGGTCTTTATTCTTTGTTTCTCTAAGGAAGAATGATCTCTTTAATTTATTTTTTATTTTAAGGAAGCGGCCATCTGTGAAAAAGCTTGGAAACATTTCTTTATTAACACTTTTAACAGTTTGTGAGCTTGCCAGTTTTAAAGGCTTTTTTATATTTCTCAGTATCATTTTTGAACTGGAATTCCCCAAAAAAGACAGTACAATTACATTTCTGGCATATATAATGAGTTCAGGTTTGACTTAAATACTCCCAGGAAAGTCCTGCTAGAACTCAAGAGCAGAATTTTTTCAATTTTTTCAGTCATCATTGTGCCACATAAATCTAGCAACTGAGGCAAAAAATAATCAAGATTCCAATCCTCCGAAGGAATGTCTCCTTATCACACTTTGTTTCCATGAAGACATTCCAACAAAACTGCCATTATTACTTAATGGCAAATTAATTGTTACAAATAGCTCATACCTCCCCATGTCCCCTTAGCCTGGGAGTTCCATGGGATTGAATGAAAATGCTTGTAAATAACACAGGTTTAACAATTCAATTAGTGTTCTGCAAGAGTTTTGTAGTTTATCATTTTTTCCCTATGGACATAATGTTTTAATATAGTGTGCATAAATCTGATCTATCTTTTTTACCATTGGGGGAACCTGAACAATTTGACTGTGATAATGAAAAGGCAGAAGTTCACTGCTAGCACTGACACTGCTAGCAGTGTCATCTAGGTGGCCTTACTAATCAGTAAAATATAAAAGAGGATACAAATTTGGGACACTTGACTCCAGGATTCCCATACACTAACATGATCAGCAGCCATACTGCTACCACAGGGATACTTGGAGTTTCCTCAAAATATCTCAAAGTCACTAAATTCTTCAGAGAGGGAAGATTTTATTCTTGTAGTCCTTGTTTGAACATGTTATTCATACACACTGGACTGTGCTTACAACTTGAAAAAAAGGATTCATTTGTCTCTTCAGGAATGCACATGCACAAAAAATATTTTGAGATGGTTCAGTCTGAATCTTCGGGCTATTAAAAATTATTTGTGTTGTAGCTTTAGAAGAGTTTTAATTTCTTTTTTTGCCTCTCCTAATATTTTTGATCACCTGCTAGAGTAATCATGATTCCTTTGATTTTAAGAAGACACATATTATCTTCCATATTTCCCATATGCATGGTGTGTACTACGTCCTCATATACTCACAGCTCAGCAGCTGAAAGCAAATAGAACTTTTTGAGTGAACGGTCACCTTCTTGGTAAACTAATTGATACAGTGTTTCATTTAAAACCTCTGCAGAATTTTCTTACAGACACAAATGTGTGCAGGATAAGAATTCAAACATGGACTTTTGTGTGAGTTGATTTCTCCTGTTTTTATATTATCAGGCACTGGAATTTAAAATGCAGCACACTAGCTAAGAGGATGGGGGGAACTCTGCCCCCTTTTCAAACAGAGAATCCATCTGGAAAATCATTCCCTTTTCCAATAATAATATTATGAGGAATTATTACAATGCTTTGCTGCTTGATGTTTATTACAGCATCCCCTTTGTAAATTCCTTGCAGCTTCCTGAGTTTTTATCAGCAGAGAACTGTGTTGTTCTCTACCATGTGTACACCTACCTGCTTGCAACTTTTCTGAATAGCATTAGAAAAATAGTTTTAAATGTAAGAATGATTATGTAACACTGGTTCTGTTGATTCATTTTCCAAGTACAAATTTTCTATTTTTGGTATTTCACAATTTTTCTGCTTATTTCACCAACAGATTTCCGTACTAACACGAATACTTTATTTTTCTTTAAATAGTCACACAGAAATTGCTTAGACTCTGAAACTGTACCCACACATCACGTTTAGCTTGATCATATGTAATGCATAAGAAACTATAAGCAGTGCTTTTTCCCCCCCCCTAAAATAAAAAAGAAAATAAATACAACTCTTATTTAATTGGCGCTTGGGCAGGATTCCCTACATCTCTAGAGAGTTAGAGGGGAAAGAAGGAAAAACATGTCTGTATGTCTGTCCCAACACCTTGGAGTTGTGCTACACCATTCAAAGACAACAACATTCTCATAATGAATGCAATATAGTTGTCACCCAGAAGGGAAAACATTCACATAAATTACTGAGATGAAAAGTAGCATGACCTATAGTTAAGAACTGAAACATGGGGATGATAAATCTTTCCTGTTATGTTAAAAAATTAACAAAAATAGAACTAGTCCAGCAGTAAGAAGAGGCTATAAAGCATGCAAATACTAGAAATAAAATATGTGGATTTATGTGTCAATGTTAAAAAATTTATTAAGTGCAGGTATTGAACAGAAAATGTATTATCAAGATTGCCCTGAGTGATGCACATGTACAGGATGTCAAAACCTGATTCCTTTTATTTTTTCTTATTCAGGATCAAGGAAATAAGGCAGACTTTTTAAGTTCAGCAATGCAGCATATTTAGAGTTACTATTTCAACGCTAACTGTAATTAGTTACCCTGCTACTAGCTAACCATGGCTTTTGATTAGTATGCCTGGTAAATTTACAAGATATTTCAAACCCCCACATTATTCTTATTAAAGTTAATAGGGTGTTAATAATTTTTTTTTAATGAGAAATCTTTAAGCGATTTCATTGCCATATGCTGAACATAATGCAGCTATTAACTAAGATAAATAGGTAAACAGACAAATATGTAAATTAAATCAATTATTTGTAAATACATAATACATATCCTACATGACATGTAAGATCAAGCAATGCACAATCTATTTGTCCCAGTACTCTTTTCAAATCCAGTAATTTCAATCAGTCTTACTGTGCAAGTTCTACTTTGGTTGACTTGTCATGGCATTCTCCTCCATCAGTGTAAGAAGGTTGGTAGCAGAAGGACAATTAGACTTGAATATTACAATTGATTTTAAGCATTTGATTCCTTACAAAATGCAACAAAAATTAAATTGGTGATAACAGATCACAACTATTTTATCTGATCCAACATATTACCTTTAACTTTGGATAATATCAAAAGCTTTCAAATAAGGTGTCTGAAATACAGTGAGACAGATGTGAGATTTTTTTGTTCCCACATTAGCTTTCATTTTGACCGTAATGGTTCAAAACTGACACAAATGTTGCTATTAATTAAACCCATCCCTGTACAGCCAATCAGTGATATCTCTAAGAGGTGTAGTCAAGCTGCAGATGATATCAGGACACATCAAAGCTCCAAGCACATGAAGATGGCTTCATGCCAGGCCAGCTTCAGTCTGGAAGGAATCTTTAGCTCAGGCAATGTGTTAGATTCGAGAGCAGCTCTGTTCCAGAAACAATTTTGTCTCTTTTGTGTAGCATCAAAACTGGAAAAATAAACAGAGTGAGACTGGAGCTAATGCTATGCAAAACAGTGTATTCCTGGAAACTGGAGCTTGGGAAAAGGCTGTACAGAACCAGAACTGGTGATCAGCTCTGGCCTAACATGGCTTATTAGCTTCATTTAAGTACTAATGATAACATATTCTCTCTTTCAGAAATATCTGGATGTCTCTGCTCTGTACAGGGACACAAGTTTGTACACTAGAAGGGCTTGTTAAGCCCAGAGAAGTGCCACATGAATGCATGGAACCAGCCTGGTTCCAGCACTACCTTGGAGCTAACAAGCCAAGTTTGAACATGGAAGGCTTTGACACAAAGGGCAGAGACAGAATATTTCTGCACTAATTAGCTCAAAGCCAGTGCTGGAACAAAACAGGTTAAACCTGGCTTGTCATGAGCTAAGTTTTTTAAAATGCACTTGAACATCTCTGCATGAATGCGCCTCCCTTATCCATGTGTGTCCCCTGTCTTGGAAGATTCCACTTACTTTAAACATAGTATTTTTTACTATTTTCTACACTGGCATTTTATATGATGTGCAGTGTAATTATTATTTTCCTAAAATTACGGCATTCATCATGTGTCCGTGTAAAAGTTCTAGTTCTGTAGTTATTTAATAACAAAAAGTACCACTTATTTCCTCATAATCCCAGCAGGTTTTCTGGCAAATGGTGTTTCTCCAGTCACAGTATCCTTATAAAATATGCTATTTCAGTCTAAAATCAAATATAAGTTTTGAGCATTTATTCTCATAGATATAAATTATTTCCTATATTACACCAACACAGACCTGTGTGAGATAAAGTTGGTGTACACTTGGAAACTGACATTAAAGCTTATTTTCCACGAAGTACGCAACTGGTGCAAACTCACTTTGTTGTTTAGAATTAGTTAAAAAATATGGAGCTAAGTTTCCTTTGGCAGACTCTGCTGAAACCGGCATACACTTTTCATGAACCATAATGCTGGTGTAAACACATGTCATGTCATATGTCATAAACATATGTCAGTTTATTCACAGGTAAACTTTTTAGGATAAACCTCTATTCCCAGTTGTGCATGAAAATGTAAAGAGAGAACACAGTGAAGAAAAAAAAAAGTGCATTTTTGTATCTTAGTCTACATCTATACTTGCTAGACTTAGTTCTGAGTGGGTGTTTTTTATTACCAGCTATACCCACAAGCAACATGCGAGTACTGGCCACAGGACGTCAGACCAAAGATCCACCTCCCCAAAATGTACTGTTTCCAACAAACACCCCAGAATGTCTTTAGAAGTTCTGCCTGTATAAGCTCCTCTGAGCAATGTGGTTACCCTGCACCACACAGCCAGTGGTGCATGGCCAGGGACATAGCAAGGAGAGGGAAGCTGAAAAGGAAGGAAGGATCCTGGCTGCTGTAGCATCTACTTCAATCTTCATCATGTCAACTGCAAGGAAGCACCTCTGGGTGACTTGAACTCATTCCTTAGACAGCTTCATGGAGCAGCAGACATTGGGGGTTCTCTGCTCTGTGTCCCCTTCCTCAGCCTTGTATTTTCTTTACAATGCCTGGGGGAAAAAGGAACAGCATAACTTTCTCCTTAAGACTCTCCCATCCTCCAACTGTTTTCAGCTCCATGGATTTCCTGAGCCTGTTGTTATTAAGTCTTTGTTCCCTTCCCCCAGCTTCCTAAATTAAATGCCTTGCTGAGATTTTTACTGCAAAGAAAACTGTTGCTAAACTTCGTTCTGATGAAAAATTTACACTAATTTTCTGCATTAATACTTCTGTGATCACAACACAGCAGACCTGCCTCTCAGGAAACACATTCAAATTATTTTTGTTTCAGTGCAGCTGGGAGTGGAGTACACAGTGAAGTGGGTTGGCACCACCAGCAAGACAGCTATCTTACAAAGCCAGATAAAGACTTGAGCTTATAGTGGGTGGGTTTGGTTCAGCCAGAAAGGTGGTAGAAAGTCCTAGAGAAGGCAGGGATGTGCATTCATTAACCTAGCACAAGTCCTGCGATGGAGAGGACACAACACTCCCTATTCTCCTAAGGGCAGCATTCAGTGGATGATTTCATGGTACCTGGAACCCACCAGTAATGATGCACTTGTTCACCTGCAGGTTTGATGGTTGTACCACTGAAGCAAGAGAATGGCAGAATACCACAGCAGGAAAAAAAAAGCCATATATACACAGGACTGTGTTCTCCAGTATTAGAACTGAAAATAGAACAATCTTTTGTAAAGGAGGATGGGAAGAATAGCATTTAAAAGGAACATGGAGGCATATTTACCAGTCTGCATAACACTAGGCAGTGTTGGTCTTCTCACACCTGGAAAGTGTAGTGGACATACCTGAGGGAACATGGTAATAGCCAGAACACAGGGTATTCCTGTCCCAGCCTCCAACTGCGGTCAGCTCAGGGATTTCCCAAGTCATGGTTTGTGTGTCTCCAACCTGCAAAGGATTTCTTTCCCATCAACCTGCCTGGCATCCCCTTTAATTCCCGGCAGTAGATTACATTCTTGGTCTGGATGATGCTAATTCTGTGCTTCTTGTTTATGCAGCTTCTTCTTCCCCCTCCAGGTCCCTTTCCAAGGGAAGCAGCGCCTACAAATCGCCTCTTTACACTGGCAAAAGCACACAGCACAAATGCAGACGAATGTATTCCTATGGCAAGTACTTTCTACTCGGAAGGAAGTAACTTTATCATGTTTTCTTTCTAACAATGACGCAGTGGTGCGTTTTCTCTCCCCACAACCACGTAAACAAGCAGGCGACTTGAGCCCTCACCATTAATCTTTTGGGCCAGCAAATCCTTTCTCCCCAACCAAGCCACTGCAGCCCGAGAGGTGCCGGTCCTGCCCCAGAGCCCCGGCTCCTGCTCGTCCTTGCCCGGGCCCTTCGCGGCCCGGCGGGAGGAAACGCGGCCCCGCGGCCTCGCACCGCCCCCCGCCCTCGCCCCGGGGAAGCGGGGCTGCAGACGGCCCTGAGCCCCTGAGCTTTTTGTTGGAACAAACATTTCCCGCTGCCGATGAGGAAACTCGCCGCGGCCGGGGCTGGGGGAGGGGGGATTTCCTTCCCATTGTCTACCGGGCTCGGCGCTCCCGGCCCCCGCTCCCAGTGAAAGTGAATGGCCGGGAGGGAGCCGCCGCAGGGCTCCTTTTAGACACCCAACTACCGCGGGTAAACGCAGGAGTCGGGGCTAGCCCAGCCCGGCTAGCCGGCCTTCAAAGCTGGACACTGACGAGCATTAAAAAGACTTCACAAAACACATAAAATAAGTCAAAACGAGACAAAAATGCGTCCTTTCAATCCTTCAGCGTGCATCCTGAAGGCTATATAATGCAAACAACTACTCGGGGGACCTAATGAGGATATCAAAATATTCCAAAACCAGGCCCATGAACACCCATTTATGAGCTCTATGTCTGTTTTTCTACACTTGATTTAATTCACTGCCTACTAGCTCAGAGAAGGTAACCTGGCTATGGTTGCAGACACTCCCTACATGTTTGCTTTAGGATACCTTGTTCTTTCCAAAATCAAATATTTGTATCCTGAAACAAATATTTGGAGGTGGTCCAGACTACCCTTTATAAATATGTTAAGTACAGGAGATTGCTGGCAAGTGGTAGACTCCAGGTAAAAACCTGTATGGTAGGCAAGCCATAAGTCTTCCACCCTCCATGTGCTTCCATGCTGGTGAAACTGTGGCCCAAGTATTTATTTGACAGCTCTCTATGGGTCCTGTGAGAGATAAAGGGCTAAAACCTCTTTATACTGAAGATAGCTGAACTTCTGCCTTAAATAAATATTTACATAGGTAAGGAGAAGGCACTGTGGCAGAGCAATAAATCTTTCACTAGAGAAGCTGAGACTGGCTTTAGAGCTTTGTTTTGGAGTTATGCAAAATCCCCCAAGCCGACCCAGTTGTTAGGGACACCTGGTTGTTCGGAGTGAAGAATTGAAATGGTTATGTGGCTGCTAGCTATGTTTGTCCTCTGATTCTGGATGCAAAAATCAGTGTGCCTTAACCACGTCAGCTTGAGCAGAGCTGTTGACTCGACTGCATGGTAGAAGGAGCAATAACTGTAATGACCCCAACTTCTTTTTTTGCCCACTGTATATAAATACAGTTCAGATGCAATTGGAACAGAGAAGGTTTGAAAGAAAGCTAAGACAGGCAGGCCAGAAATATCCCATGGAAACCTGGCATTTATTTCTACCAAACTTCTTTTGAAAATGACAAGACTTAACAAAATCACAGCAAATAATCACAAATAAATGCTTAACATAAGGTAGTCTTTTTGTAATTATATTGATGGTAAATCTCTTTTTACTTTAAAAATTGCCTATAAATTTCATTTGCTTTTTTATTAATACAAGCAATATAATGCAGTTAATAAATTACAGTACCACTGTTGGGTATCTGCCCAACACCTCAAGCATTCTTTGAAAGCAGATTACCAGCACTTTCTTTCCTATTTATTTTAGATAATGTAAAATGTTCTTTCATATTTAAATGCATAATAGAAGTAAGACTTTATCACAGCTGTGCAACTAACCATTATTTGCATTTTATTTTCAAAGTGGATGTAATGTCCTGATGCAGCAGTCTCAAAGAAACTGTGTGGCTTTAGACACTACTAGAAATTTTATTTACTGGACACACTGGAGAAACTTTCACTGTTCAGTGTGCAAACTCTGTTTAATCTTTGACTGACCAGGCACAATAGATGCACCTTTTTCAACGTTAGCACTACTATTTCCTTCCACTATTTTAGTAATATTAATGACTAGTCATATGACTAAATTTTTTTGCATGCATAAATGTTTACAGAACTAAGCTTACTGTATCTTTTAATAAAAGTAAAATTCTAGTCAAGTTAATTAATTGTGAAGTGTGTTACTTATCCATTTAATAATTACTGAAGAATTTCAGAAACTTCAGAATATATTTCCATAGACATTTATTAATATTTATCTCACAGTCCTTAAAAATATAGAATGTACATGCTTTCTTGCCACTTACACATACGTTCCTATAAAGTTATGTATTTTGTATTAATATGTGTTAGTACAAGTATAGCTAACAGTTGGACTCAATGATCGTAAAGGTCTTTTCCAATCTAAATTATTCCATGGTTCTGTGATCTACAGCTCACGACGTATTGACAGCTCTGAGATAGACCGTTGATTCTCTACGTTTTAGTTTCTGTTGGTCAAGGTGAGTGTCTACTTTCAAAAACATTACTTGACATTCTTCCAAGCTGGACTTCATGATAGGAGGAATTTTCATGTATCAAGGCCAGATAAGCACCACATTTTCCCTCTTCAACAAGAGAGGGTCCAGACCTAAGAGTATGACAAAATACATACATAATAAATAGTTAAAGATCCGTTTCAAATGTATTATTAAAAAAAATAATGAAAGAAACAAACAGCAACTCCAGCAGACACCACTAGAGTTCTCCTTCTCCCAAATATCCCTAGCACCATCCTAAACCCTGTTTACCCCAGAAACCTGAACTGTGGACAGACAGAAGAGGAGAGAGAGAGAGAAAATTCAGACACAATAAAACTCTGAGGGGAAAAATATGTGGAAGGAGGAGGCAGCAGCGGCCTGGGGAAGGGATTGAAAAGTTTCCCCTGGCTTAACTTCTCCCCCCCTGCAGCAGCAGAAGCAGCGCCAGCAGCACAAGGTGAGAGAGACTTTTAAGTCTGGGGAGGAGGGGTGTGTGTGCGGGAGGGGGGGTGAATTTACAGCCCTGTGGATATTTCTGTGTCTGCCTCCCTGGCTTTGGGGTGCGAGAGACGCCGTGTCTCATGCTGGGTGGATTTTTTTTTTTTTTTTTTTAATATGATGGAGGATTATAAACATGGCGCCTTAAAAAAACTACAAAATCATGTACACACTGTTCCAAGGAGATGGGGGAGAGGGGACAGGGGAAGGGCTGGGCACCAGGGGAGGGGGCAATCCTTCCCCGCGGGGTGCCGTATGAGGAGGGGGGGAGCAATTATACTTAATAATAAAATGTGTGGGGCTGCGGGGGGGAGACGGAAGGCGGGATTTTTTATTATTATTATTATTTCATTTTTCGGAGTGGGCAGGATTATCTGGCAGCCCGCTTGGAAACCGAGGAGGAGAAGGGGACGGCGGCGGAGCGCGTGTGATTATTAACAGCGATTATTTTTGTCCCCACACCTTCCCCGGTCGAATTTCGGCTGGGAGGCGGCGGCGGGTCCCCCGCGCCCCCGTGCCGAGTTGCAGCCAGCCCCGGGGCCGGGGCGGGAGGAGGTGGGGTGGGGAGAGGGGCGCTCCGGAGAGAATCGCCGCTGCCAGCGCTCCGCGCGGGCCTGCTGGGCGCGGGGGAGCCGGGGACTCGCGTGAGAGGCAAGGCCAGGCAGGGTGTGGTGCAGCCCGGCCTCAGCCCCGTCACCCCCCGGCCCCGCTCTCTCCCACACGCGGGGCCACCGCTTTGCTCCCCACTCTCCCCTGCTTTCCTTTTGCTCACACACCCCCGCCGCCGCCGCATTTCCTCGCTGGGGAGGGGGATGCCTGCTTGGAGGACGGGTCTTGGCCCGAGTAATGGCAGCTGCTCGACAGCGCCGAGGCTCCACAGGAGAGAGACGGCGGGGCCCCCGCAGGCCGGGCGAGGGGCCATGGCTGCCGTGCCCGCGGGGGGCAGGGGAGGGGACGGGGAAAGGGTGAACTCAGAGCCCCAGCCCTCCACCCCCAGCGGCTGCGGGCGGTGCCACCCCCGCGGCCGGGACGGCCTCGCCGTCCGGCGGGGCACCGGGGGCCCGGCATTGCTTTGCCCCCCGGCACAGCCCCGGGGGCTTCCTCGCCTCCCCCGTGTGCTCTGGGGCAGGGCCCGGGGGACAAAGGGGGCAAGTTTCTCCTCTCTTCCGCCCCGGCTCCCCGCGTCCTCCGGGGCAGCGCCGGGAAGGGCCCCCCCGGGGCTGTGCCGGACTCGGCGGTTCGGGGAATGCGAACTGGCGACGGGCGCGCTTTTGTTTGCGTCCTGGGGATCTTTGTGTGTGTGCTCCCCACGAAGCCGTGTCTGCAGATAACTGCCCTCGGTGTACTTTGTGGGGTGTTCGCCTTCACCCCCTCCCTCGGGGCTGTTCAGAGCCCTGTCTCCTTTTTTTTTTAGGGAAAGGATGGAAGTGTAGGTGTGGGAGTGCCCGTGGTAAGGATGATGGGGAGCTTCGGTACGCTTTCCTGACCTTCCGTGTGTTCCAGACAACAGCCCCCCTGTGAAATGCTTATGTCAAGGATTTGGGAAACTTCGTGTGTGTTTTGGGGCTTATCCTGAAACCAGTAGACTTTGGGAATTTGTTTTTAATCTTCTGTGAACTTCACAGATGCTAGAGATGGGGTGGTTTGAGAAGAGGAAAAGGAGTGAAAAAACTTTAATTTGGTGCTGTTTGGTTTTATAATTTAACCTGGAATCATCTGGCATGGTCTCTGTATTGTAGGAGTAATTCTATTTATTGTAGTCTTAAGATCTTATTGCAGTAGAAGAGTGGAAAATGCTTTCTTGTCCTACTTAACGGATATTTTTTCATTTCTCTTGCTTTTGTAGGAAATTGTTTAATTCTTTAGAGGTGAATGCTGATACAGGTGTGAGGAGAGGGGAAAGTGGGAGGGGAGATGCTAGTTTGTGGTTCAGGTTGCACTCCTTTGGGTTTTCTAGTTCCTCATCCTTCAGTATGAAGACCCTGGCATCTCTCCACCTTTTTTTTTTCTTTTTTTTTTTTTTTTAATTATCAACCACTCTTGAGTGTGCTACAGAAAGTCTTTAGGGAAGTCGACTGTTTGCTGACTAATGTTTTGTATAAAAGTGAAAGTGCCCACAAAATAATTTCCACTTTTATGGATTTATGACATTAATTAACTCCCACTGTGGATTTATGGCCTTAAAATGCCAGCTTTTCCATGCCTAAACAAACCCTCTCTGCTTTGACCAGATAGTTGCATAGGCAAGGGAGGGAAATGAATGGTTTATGGGATAGGTAGTTCAACAGAGATGGTGAGATTGGTTTTAGTGAGTGGGGAAAAAAAGTGACTGTGTTGATGGCTCTGTTGGTTGTGCTATGGATGGTGGTTTCTGCATCTGCAACTAATACTTGGTATTGGGTTCAGTAGCAAAGGTCTGAGTGAGAAAAATGATGCTTCCTCTCCACCTCATGAACTGGATAATGTGATGGAAATTGTCCTGTGTTGAAGTCAACTTTGTAAGAGGAGTTGTGAGTCTGTGGATGTTGGGAAGGAGTCTTAAAACTTTGGTGATGTACTAGAAGATCCTCTTGAACAGTTTGAAGCTTTGTAGGAAAAAAAATTACAGGTAGTTCTCTGAAGGTGGTGTTTGTTTTGTTTTTTAAATCTAGGCAAGCACTTGGCACCTATTAAATATAAATGTAAAAAAACTAAATTGAGTTTGTTTACCAGAAATCAAAACTCTCAATAGTTTGATGTAGTCCTTCTGTACTATGAGCCAGAGCAATGCTTCATAATTTTTCAGGAAAAAAGTGAGCACTATTGAAGTGACAAGAATTTCATGACTGGAACTGTTGTGCACACAATGTGTGACTGGTAGTTTGTGTGCTGTGTGTCCATACTGTTTGCAGGCAGTGGGCATTCTGTGGGCATGTACTGTTCAAGTGTCCTGGGCTTCCCCCTGCCTTGGAGCAGAGAGGAGAAGGGACTGTTCAGGGTGACCTGAGGCTTCTGCAGCAGAAGAACCTGGGTCATGTTTTTGGCCTAAGGTCATCTCAAAAGCAAGTGAACCTGTGAAAATCTGTGAAGTGTACTTGGTATTTCTGCCTACACGTAAATAAAACATAATGAGTGCTGTTGGTGGCATGGTTGGCTCCATGAGCAGATGGACTATGAATTTGGCCTTAAACTCACCTTGAAGTGGCTCAGGTTCCATCTAGACCTGTTGCGTTGTGTATCTCTTTCTGGCGTTGTGTATCTCAGCCTGGTGTTCAGCTTGGGCCCCCAGCTGCTCTGATACGCCTCAACAGTACCTGTTGGTGGGATCTTGGCTCTGCAGGCAGATTGACTCACACTGTCATGGCTGTGATTAGAAAGAGGGGACTCTCTAAGGCTTCCAGAAAACAGAGGTTTTATTCAGGGGGTCAGGGGATCCCCCAGCCTCAGTCTTGTGCCTCTCGAGAGACCCCGGACCTCGACTGCAGGGCGTTTTTGTTCAGGACAGTTCAAGGGGTGGATACAAAGTGTATAAACCAATTAAACAATCCAAACTCTACATGCCAGCTAGCTTACTTAAACACTAACAAATCCAAAATAAGTTTGGGAGTAGTCTCAAAGGTCCTGCCAACCAGTTGCCGAAACTCTTGGACCTTGAAGATAAGAATTCTGTGATGGACAGAGGAAAGAATCATACATAAAACAGAAATGAAACAGGGAAAAGAACCAATAAAAAGAAATCTCCAAGCAGAGGCTCAGGTTGCCTCAGAAACCCTTATCAAACTATGATAAGAATACATCTTGGGGCAAGAGGCCCCTTCAAGGTATCTGCTATACTAAAATTACAATAAAAAAAAACTATACTATGTTCCTAACTAAAGCTTATAAAACATTTCTTGCAAACTCACATAGACCATTGTGCATTTCTACCAGTGCACCACTGCTTGGGGACCACTAAACTCTGCCATCTGCAGTCACTGGGTTAGAATGAAATACCTCAAAAGGAAATAGATAAAAGATGGCATTGAAGAATTTTTCTTAATTTTAGGCATCTAAATGTCTCTGTAGATGCCTGCATTATCTAGTTACTTAGCAAACTGTCTTATTTCACACAGTTTGAGAATGAGGGAGAATTTTGGAATTAGGAGACATGTTTTGAAATTGAGGACCCAATTTCAATCAGCTGAAGTTCACAAATTTTGGACATACCGTAACTTATTTTCATACTAACTGCCTTCCACAGTCTTTCAGAGCATTTATCTCTGGAAGTGTGTGAAGACTTCAGGCAGTGTGAATCAGTCCAGGCTCAAAGTTCTGAAAGAGGGACAAGGTGATGATGAAGATGTCGTCAGGAAATTTCTGATTCACTTCTTAAATGATTTTTTAGCTAGATCCAGATTAGCATAAATGTCAGTAAAATTTATCCATAATGCAGGTTGTTACAAATGCTAACTAGGACTATAAACAAAATTAATTTGTGCAAGATATATGTGCCTCACTCTAGTGATAATCTTGGTTCGTAAAATGTGGAATTGTTTAAAATTACTGCCAAAATGCACACAAGATTTTACTTTACTGAATGAAGTAGAGTTTGGAGATTTTTTCAAATGGTAGGTCAGAATTGTTGGAGAAATTATTTTTCTCATTGTTATCCAACAAATATACAAATTTGTTTCAATCCTGACCACTGGTTTTATTAATTGCAGTGGTTTTCGTTCCATATAATAGGACTTTGTTTAGCCATCCTTCTTGCCCTGATTGTTTAGGAGGTAATGTAGGATCATGTTCTTTATCTGCAGAGGGTTTTGTGCCTTGGTTTTTGTTGGGTTTGTTTAGTCTCAGGATGTGGTGAACACTCCCACAGTACGTTTGTAGTACCTGGAGCATGGTGCCCTTGGTAGCTGGGCAGTGCAGCGTATGTCATCTTTTATATAGCTCATACATTTGAGGCTGTCAGTGTTGCTTGTGCTAAACACTGTGAACAAAGATTATTCTTGTCAGGTTCTGGATCATTTTTCATCAGTTGAATGTAAATTTAGCTCATAATTGGGTTATTGTTCTAAGGTTTAATCTTCCATTCGTGAGAGTACAGCCTGCAAAATAGGTAGTTTATAAGATGATGTAATTACTCCATTTTTCAGGAATTTCTTCATTTGTTATTGGTGAGAATATATGAAATGGAAAATAAATGTGGAAAACTCCACAAACCCCTTCATTCCTGGGTGTAGTGGAGTAACTGATGGACACCAGAGTGGCTGTTTACAGTACAATAAACACTGTGGCCTCAAGCCTGCACAGGTGAACTCCTGTGGCACATGGGGCCGATTGCCTTCCAAGACCTCTCCACATGCAGCTCCCAGAAACACCAGGGCTGGATTGAGCCCATTTTTTTCACCATGTTTTCAGTTCTAGCATTTAAACATAATTTTGTCATCTCTTTAAACCAATATCTGCCATCAAGTAAATTTTGAAAGTCTAAACTCTTTTTTTTATTTCTGTCATGCTGTGAATATTGAATTATATTTTAAAAAAAGCCTAGCATTTTGGTAAGATTTCTTTCATATTTATTTCTTCTGGTTTTTTTTTTTCTTCCTGAAATGACCAGGGTCTTTTAGTCCTGTGGGCCCACGGCAGCAGGCACAGTGGTGATACACAGTGACATGTCCATGAACCCAAGTTAAAGCTCATGGTGTCTAATTTTAGCCAGCTTTGGTAATATCCCATCAGAGCCTCATCCTGTTGCTGTACCATGTAGATAAATCCAAAGTGTAGCTATTGAGAGTTTTGTGTACAAAAAGCTGGTTTTGATTTTCTTCCAATCTCTCATTTTACAATTCACTAAAAAGCGTCTGTTACAAATATAGAGAGAAATGTAATTTGAATTTAAAGTATGTTACTGATTAAAAATGCAGTAGTATTTGTAATTTCAAAATTAGAAATATATTAAAAATATAAGTAAAATATGATTTATTAGTGTACTTACTAACTAACAATAAAAGTATCTTTGCATGTATCTTTACACTGTATTTAGTTTTTAATTCCAGGATTAAATAATTGCAGAATAAAACATTTTGAATTCATGATTATAAGTCTTCATACAACTCTCACTTATGATATTATATAAAACTAATTCTTAACAAATAATTTAACACCAGACACAGTGAAATTTAAAGTACTAAAATCCACATATTTAAAAAAAATTAAACATGCCAACAAAAATACCAGTAATATCCCATTCACCCTTTTTGTGGAAATTGCATTTTTTGCATGCAGAGGACTTAGCTTACTGTCTTAATTAATTTTTTATCCATAATAGGATACGATTGATTCGAGGTCTAGTAATTTAAAAAAAAAAAGAGTTAAATGTATTCCTTCTTACCTCTCATTTCTCCTATGTTTGTTACTATGTTAAATATTACACCAACTTGTGTTATATTCAAATCTGTGATTTCAATGCAGCTGACTTAATGATGTTTTGGTTACAGACTGTAAGACTCTGCTAGTAGGTGTAGTACTCCAAAGCAATGTTTTGGCAAGTGGGTATTTGTACTTTGAGCCCGTGCACTTAGGGCATGGCAGCGTTATCTGGTCATTTAAAGAGAGCTGGATGGGAGTTGCATGCTGTGACTCACGGGACATGGCACTTAGTTTACTAATTTTAGCAGAGCGATTCTTATCTGTCAACGTTAGGTTTTATTTGAACCTTCTGGAAAAACGATGAAGTGAAACAAAATGGAGCTGAGAGAAAATGATTAGCAGAATCCCGAAGTAGCTAGAAATAGAAATAGTGAAGGAGAAATTAAAAGTATGTAAGATATGTTTATTGCTCAACAAATCTTTTAAGATCTGAGAGACTGATCTGAGAGCTTTATCTTTCTTAGCATGCTATCGTTTTCTGGTAAGTCTCACACAACATTTATGCATTCAGGAAGAGAGGATCTCACACTACAGATACCTGTTTGCAATTACAGATGCTTCTCAAGTCAGAAACCAAGCACCAGCCAAGTCTGCACTGGCTGCTTGTGCCTTATTACTATTTTCTTGGTGTCATTGCTTGTAAAAGAAAACTTCCAAAGTCTGTGCCTTGCATAACACTGCAGTGTGTGCATTCACATGCACAAATTAAAGTGGAAATTCTGCCTCAGAATGGTGGAGGATTTCTCCGGGTTTCCTTCTGGTCGGTTGTTAATTTTGTGATCAGTGTCTTATGAGCTGTCATTGACTTCAGAGACAAGCTGAAACCCAGAGTTTATGCATATTCTCCTTCCTCCAAGCAATTATTAGGATCCAGGTTCAAAATTGTTCAAAATCAAAACAAAAGAATTGCTATTTCATAAAATGTAATCACAGGCCACACAGCCACTGATTGTTCACTGATGAAAATTGATATTCACTGTAGAAAATTCATTGTTACCCATAGATTAATATTAATATAATGATGGAGACCTTGATCATATAAGCACTTGTTTCCCACAGGCATGAAAATGCATAGGCCTTCGAGCATGCTGATGAATAAGTTTAGTTCCACAAAATAGTTCTAAAAATCAAAACCTTACGTATGACTCCAATATTCAAGGAAGAACACAGATAAAATTAGTTTTGCTCATACAATTTAACGTAATGCTGTATTTTGATTCTTCTGTGGAGTTACATAGCAGTGTTACTTGGGCATTTTTATGCCTTTTCAGTATCAACAGAATGACTTGGTTTTTTTGCACATGGTAAATTTTACATTAATGCTTGTTTCCATTGAAGTTAAGACACTTTTCCTACATGTACATTAGACTTTGAAGGAATTTATAGTGCTTATGAAAGAACAGAGAAAACGTGGATATTTTTCTATTAGTGATTTCTGCCATTTTCTGTGTATCTTAAATCCTGTGTGTTATAGAAAACCTTAATTATAGATAAAGAAAAAGGTAAAAGAAGAAATTCCTACAGGAAAAGCCAATTATACGATGAGAAGAAAGGTTTATTCTTACATCAGGAAAGTTAGAAAACAGATATGTCAGGAAACTATTTTAACATAGTTTCAAAATTACGGAAATTTTGAATGTTCAAGCAGGTTAAGTAACTTTATTTTTTTTTAACCATAGAACATAAATTAAAAACCTGAATTCTAAAAACTACCTTAATTCATCCTGTTCTTATAATTTACCTGTGAACAGTAGGCAAATCTAGGAAATCCTTTTTGAGGATTTAGAGAGGGTAATTTTCTCCTCACCTTGTGCTTCTATTCCTTCTTTGTTAAATTCAAAATTGCAGAAAACTTTTTTATTTCTCTTTTAATAAAACTGAAGAACTGTTATTAGTTATTTTCCCAGGAACCAGCCCGACACCATATTTAGCTTCACGTAACTATAGTTGAGAATTTAGGACGTTCCTAAGAACTGGCTGCATAGACTTTTCTCAGGAAGCTTCAGTGTCAGTCATCATATGCAAGCTGACATTTGAAAACAATAAGGCACACTGAATAATTTGGCATTGGCTCTAAAATTAAAAAAAAAAAAAGAATTTTTTTTTCCCAAATAAAAATAGTTTTCTTCATACTTCTTGGTCATAGTAAAATGTGAGGAACCGTGAGAAGGGATTTACACTTTGCTAACAGATCACTCACCTCTTAGCAGTCTGACTAGAATGGAATATCAGGCTGTTTAAAAGCTGCCATATTAAAATATTATTTGTTTGTTTGCATGTTAAAATGTTTTGTTTCACTGGCGTAACTTTTTGAAAGAGAGTGCTGATGCATAACTAGGAGCATTTCAGACTGACAGTGTTGCAAAGTGAGAAACATGGACACTCCCAGTCTGTAATTGTGTCTTTCAGTTTTGTAGCTTTGTGTTCATCTTCTGCTTACTCTGACCTGAATTAAATAGGTTTTCAGGAAAAATTTGTTGTAAGAAAGAGGTTCTTCCTTTTCCTGCACACTTTCCACTCTGCTGGCTCCCAGAAGGCTTCTTTGTAAATCTCCTAATTGGAAGCATACTCCTAACTTCTCTCTAGTTCCAGACGTGAAATTTCCTCGTGTTATTGAACTTGCACCTTTTAGGAAATACACATTAAGAGCCAGCCATCTCCAGGAGCCAGTTTCATTGTTTTGGTTTTTTGTTGTTTGTTTGGTTGTTTTTTTAAATTAACGCTGATAATCTTTTTCTCAATAGTTTTAAAAAGTATTGTAAAAATAACTCATTTTCCAGTCAACCAAATATTAGCCTAAGTTGTAGCACTAATTCCTGAAAACATGGCGCTTTCAATAAAATGGAAGGACTTTTGTTCCTCACACAGGCACGGGAAATATCAATAAACATCAGCTAGAGCTGCGTGGGGGCACAGATTCTTGGAGTTACAGGTGCACCAAGGAGTGAGGAGCTGAACACAGTTTGCTCTGCCAAGTTAGTGGATAAGCACTTACATGGTTTCCTGGGCCAGTGGGAAGAAGTGGTATCCAAATTTCTGCTTGGCTCTTCTTCCAGGAGAACTGCCTTTCTTGATCAAACTAGCATGTCATGTAATCCAGAGTCTTGTTTCCAGCCATCAGATGTCTCTTAAAAAGGTGTCAAAAATTAGGCAATTTTCTGGGGTAGAAAGCTACAGAATATTTGTTTTCCGTAGTATTCCAAACAATAGTAATTTAGATTATGGCTCCTGTTTTTACACATGTAGAAGTTTTATTTGTTCCATTTTTTGAATGTTTCAATTTCTCTTTCCCGTAATAACTGAATATTTTAGCTGTAATGTTAAAACCTACTGCTTTTTAGGTCAAGCCTGTTCTGTCCTCTCCACATGCCTTGCAGCCTCCCACTGCAGTGCTCTTTCCCTTTGCACATTTTCCAAGAGCTGCTTCCTAGGTTGCAGGAAAGAGGCATGTTACACCTGCTTCTCTGAGGAATTTGATGGAGATAAGAGACCTCAGAGATCTTGAGGGGTGAGTTAGTGAAAGGCTGTAGTGGTTATCTACCAGTAAGAGCTGGGAAATGTACATATGAAAAGAAGAAAGGGAGAGTTTGTTGTGAGATGCACATTAAGTGGAAGTCGAGCTACACCCTTGTCACAGGAGACGGGACCACTGATTTTGTTAATGTCATTTGGTGCAGCTCTGTTGACTTTAGTGGAGCAATATTAGTTTACACCTGCAGAATATTTTCTCCTTTCTCTCTGAGAATGAGAATATAAAATGAAATGTTCATGGGTGAGTGACAGAGAGAGTGCATGTGAGAGAGAGCGCGCACGCACACACTTTCAGGCCTGATTGATTGTATGAAAAAAACCCTGGAGTTGAAAGAACATTATTTTAAATTAACATTCATTATCTTCACGCGTGAGATAACAGTTCACTTTGGACCAGATCCTAACACCATTATGTTTCCTGAGCAGAGACTGCTTTTTTTTTTTTTTTCTCTTGAGTGAGGTTATTCAGTATGAGAATGGCAAAATGTAGTCAAATCTTTGACAATTAAAATATATGGTTAAGTCACTATATACTAGAATAAAGCTGTGTTATTCCTGTCAGGAAAACATGTATTTTTTTTATTTTTAAAAGAAATGGTTACATTTTCTTTGAAATGTGAAATAAAAAGTAAGGTACTTTTTTTTAGGTCTCATCTTATGCCTGGAAAAGCTTGCAGCCATTTTAATTCATGCTGCATTCATTGATCTAGCAGTTAAATCATTTAATCACTGTGCAGCTAGGTCATCTACCTATTGGACACTGTTAAAGTGTTCAGTAATACACTTTGGGTTATTGGCTTCTAAATGTCACATTTGAAAAGAAAAGAAAAAAAAAGCAAACAACCTATGAACACCCCAGTTAGCTGATGAACATTATAAAGGAAAATACAATGTGAATTCATGGTCTTATCACTCAACTCTTTTTTGTTCTGTACATAATATAAGTAGAAAAAAGCACATCATAGCAAACAAAAGAAAAAAAATCTGATTTTGATATTCTTTGGCAATTCTTTTACTTTTCAATACAGAGTTTTGCAACATTAAGTCATCTAATTAGGCAGCAGCTTGTATGAAATATTTTCATAACAGACATAGTTTGTGAGCATGAAAATGAAAGCCACATTTTAAAATTATAACCCCAAATAATTTTCTGAATTTAAATATTACTCTTTAAATGGCTTATTCTGTAAATATAATTTTGAAAGAAAGTGGAGGAAATTTGTATTTTATGTCAACATCAACTAGAAAATTTAATACCTTAGACTTAAATACTGCAGCTATAGAAACCCAATAACCTAAATACATAAAAAGGAAAATAAGAGTAACAGCAGCTAATAGGTGGCAGTGAAAAGCAGAGGAAGATGTTGTGATGCTTCTAAATGTCCTGTATTTTCTGAGAGGGAGCTACAAATAAACCTCCTCTTGGTATGCAATAGGAAAGTATCTTGTCCAGAGAGAGATGGTAAATTCTTTGGCAGTGATGCAGTTGGCAGCAATGGTTCTTAAAGGGTCACCCATGTGCTTTCCAGTTACTTCCCTGCAGAGATGAAAAGAGAATTCATGCTCTTGTGAGGTACTGTTGTTTGTCTGAATGCAGGTGGAACAAGAAAGTCGTGTTTCATATGAACATGGGAAATGTATTTCCCTCTTGTTCCTTGAAGGCTCAGAATCCAGACATGCCAATTCCATCTGTTTGTGTCTGGATGCCTTGGCCTATTTCCTTGTGCTTTCCTGATCTACACCAAAAGCTTTGTCAGATAAGTCATGATCATATTAAGTATCTCTCTGTATCTTCAGCAGAGAGACTCTACACAGAGGAGAGGGTCTGGTGTTCATCTTATTTAGTGTTTTCTTAGTGAATTTTTCAGTGGTTTCAATCTCTGACTTCCAATAGCTCCTCTGCTTTATGATGTTAGTTTATTACAATTTTGGTACAACTTGTTGTTATACTTTCATCTGGGCATTCTGGGATGTCATTCCTTTTTTGAAGTAATGTCATGATATATATACATGAGTTTGGCAGAGGAGGAATTTGACTAAAGGTTTAATGAATGCCATCCCACTGCTGAGTAAGACCTCAGTGAGGCAGTTTTAATGGGGATATGATACTTTTGCTCTCTTCCTTCTGAAAGAACATTGAAAAGGCTGCAGACTCAGATGAATGTGCTGTGTCCTCGCTGTGTATTTCTTTACCAGTAAATGGGGAATTCGGTCATGGAAGGCAACTCAGTTGAGGTTAAAGAAAGGTGCTGAAATCAGCAACGTGTCAGAGGAAAATGAGAATTCAGTGACAATAAAAGCAAAGTGTCAGAATTAATGCAACATACTTTCAGGTTTTGAAGAGCTGAAGATGCCTCTTAAAAGCGGGTTTGGGTGGCTGAATTGCAGTTTAGGAGCTGTCAAAGGACAGGGTGTTAAAGAAGGCTGAAGTCCTGGCAGGAGAGCAAACAAGCATCCCTTGAGCTCAGGCCGTTCTGGTGGGTGTGGTGACCAGATGATTATCAAACAATACGTGAAGTGCAATATTGCGGTGGGTATCAAACCTTTTCACATGTACGTTGCTAAATTTAAGAAACAAAAAGAGCTCTTGACAGCTTGAAATTACAGCCCTGGTTCCCAACCTTTCTTCTGAGTTCCACTGAATTAATGAAATTAACTGAGCTGCCAGACCGGGTGGAGAGCTGCTGGTGAGCCGCTGTCGCAGGAACCCCACATCGGACAGAAGTGCTGATTTACAGTCGCTTTGTCTTGAATTTAAATGACGACCTTCACTTCCTGCATCTCAGACTACACAGGCTGCAGTGGAGGTAGCCTTAAGAAGGTGTTTGCTAATGAGGCTCTAGCACCTTTGATAGCTATGCTAGATAATCAGAAAGTGATAGATGATGGTGTACTGTGTTTGGAAATTTCATTTAAAGTGTATATTTATGTACTTGCAATTTTGACCCTTTCAAGCCATTTGTATGATCTGGTGGTGTTTTCCACAGGAGTAGGGATGTTGCCCTGGCCGAATTCCAGTGTGGCTAATTACATTCGGAGTACCTACATTTCTGTAAAGTTTCATCTGGATTTTTTTACTGTTGTTTATTTAAATAGTAATGCATATGTACTTGGAAACTTAAAAAATAACAGCACAGGATAAAAAAAGTTAGGAAAATCTCTGCTCCAAATTACATTTGGTATTTGTGCATTAATAAGTATAGTGTGGCATGATACAGTACAGAAAAAAATATAAAGTGACATATTCAATAATAGCATCCATGGAAGACACAGGTTTTCAGAGTTTATGAAATAGGTTAAGTTGCTGAGTAGTGTGCATTGTTAAACATATGATATATTGTGCAGCAGGAATGGATATAATTCACTGGTAGGAGAAATAATGCTTGTTTGTATTGTAGTTAAACTGTATATATTTTTACAAGGTTATCAGGCATGGATTTTACATGTGTGTCAACAAGGGAGTGGGAGCCAATTTATGTGATGATGTCAAAAGGACTTAGGCAATCACGAATCTGCACGTGGCAATCATCTGCTGGCACAGAAATGTTTCTCTTCTGCATACAAAGACACATTTTATCATTTACCACGGTCTCTCAGAATCCTGCTTAAATTACAGTAGGAAGCACTTGCTGTTTGTTACTGTAGAGTAAGAGGTAGGTGAAAAAGAGCCCAAGCCACATCCTGTTGTGGAGAGTTATTTTGCAGAAATATGAACTTCAAAGCTGCAAGCTTGCTCTTAAAACTGATTGATATTAATAGTCAATATTAACCTGGAATGGATTTCCAGAGGAGATCAAAATAATCCAGTATTAGACCATACTGCATAACCATAGCAGTCTAATATTTACAAGAACAGTCGCAGTGTTCTTCCAAAAATAACTCGTCTGTTTGGAGATGCTTCATCCACAGTGCATATGTGCCCCATTACACAAAGATATTGGAAGTAGATGGAAAACCAGTTTTCATTTTGAAAATGATTTCAAGAAAAAATGCTTTTGGCTAGTACTTGTGAGTGAAATCATACCCAAATAGATTGCTCACAAAGAGAAGTTTGGGATTTCTTTGGTTTTCTAGAAATGGGAAAAAATACTTTGAAGATATCTTAGAATTCACATATTAACACTGGTGTTTCTTATTGTTAGTAGTTCTTTTTACATAACTTCTTTTCTAGTAAAAATAGTAAATATACTATGTACATATGCAACAGAAAAATTTATGACAGTGTATGGGGCTTCTGAAAACTGCTGTTCTTTTAAGTTTGGTCTATTTAATGGCTTGTCCTTCTTTTTGGAAAGAATTTTTCTGCATAACCCAGCTTAAATAATTGTATCTATTTCTTCTGTATCAAACCCAGTGAAAATGCTGTCAAAAGCTCTTGTGACAGCAGCCAACCTGTTGTGTGTAAGTGAAAGGGTTGAAGCCCCATCTGTCAGTACTCTGAGACAGACAGGTATCTTACCCACTTTAGTGTCTGTCTAGTTGGATTTTTTTTTTTGTCATCCGTGGACTTTTTCTTATGAAAAGAAAATCAGGAATACTTCAACGAGGAAAGCCATCCAGCATCCACATGCTGCACATTATGGGAATAAGATCCATGTGGCTTCTTACCTTTTTTTTTCCTCCTTCTGTATCATTTATTAAAGCTGTTATGGAATATCTGCTTAAGGCTAAAAGAGTTTGAATTCTCACTTAGCCTCACTGAGGTCTTGGGCTTGGTGTTTACTACTTCTGCTTTCATCAAGGCCACCTCCTCAGAGGCTTTTGCAGGAGACACATATGTTCTTGTGCATAACATTCTTCATTTTCGGTCTCAAATCATGGTAGAATTTTACTTTTTAATCAGCAGGTTTTCTTTAAACCCAACATTTTATTGCTGGTATTCTGCCTCTAAAGCAGAATTTGTTATTTTATACTTTTATGTTGTGGGTTGTCTGCTTTTATATTCACACTTTAAATGCTTCAGGCTATTCATTGTGTTTTTTTCTGGGGGGTTTAACAGTTCAGCCATTTCCACACAGACTGTCGAAGTCAGTTGGAGACTGTGTCAAAATTTGCTAGCAGACTGCTAAGATGAATCTCCCACTGTCACTACAGAGTACTTTTCCAGAGCACAAAGCATTGTTAAGCAATAGTTGAGGTACTGGAGGTGATGTTAGCTCCATCTGTAGCTCCATCAGTAGCTTTACCAAGTGCTCTTAGTCCTCTTAAAATAGTTTCTATAAAAGACTCCATGCCCTCAGGTGCTTAGTGGCCAGGTGTAGCTGTCAAGTCACTATGATAAACTGTACTAGGGCTCTTAAAATAGAAAAATAGTTGATTTACCAATAGGCAACTTTTTTAAAAATATGTTTAGTTCACATAAATATTTTCTATTTTGATTACTTTTTTCTCCTTCAGAATTTTTAAATTTTATCTGAGTTTTCTTTCTGTGGTTGGGAGGAAATCAAAAGTGGCCCAGTCAGTACCTTATATACTTATTCATTACAAAGATAAAAGACTGGTCTTAAGTGAAAAGACATATATGTAGCCCAGTAGTTTGAATATACTTGAGGAATTCATGTCTCAAAGAATTCTGGTTATTGGTAAGCAACTTCTCTTTATTTTAGCTGTAAATTTAAACTTTGAACAAAGAACGTGCTTAGACTAGTGATGTGCTTATTAGGTTAAAAAAAGAACAAGATTTTAATAGGAAAAAATTATCACAAGACAAAACAGCACATGATCTCATTAGCATTTATGGATTGCTAAACTGCAGTTTAAAAGTCACATTTCTGTCTAAAAGAGTTTTCCGCAATAGTCATGCAAGCAACATTAAACCGTGTTGTTTTAGTTTGTTTACTTGGGGTCAGATTTTCAATGATCAGAGTTATTAAAGTTGCAGTTGTCTGCAAAGGCAGCACTAATTAGCTGCAATTGATGTTAGCAGGACTTGGAATAAATGTTGGTTCTGAAAATCTCATCACGTATGGACATCATATCAGATGTTTTCAGACATCTTTGAAAATCCAGCCCTTCTCTTGTTTCAGTGGTTTTCCCTTAGCAGTTCCCCATCCCTTCCCTTCTGCTCAGGAAGGTCCATCAGTTTTAAACAGCATTTTGTAGTAATTTCTGTATCTAAGAGTTTATACTTGTCAGGAGGGATAGATTGACAGAAGAGGCTTGGCCCGGGCTTTCCATGCAGTATTTTACTTCTTTGCTCTAATAACATAAATAGTTCTGAGGATAATTCTTTTCAACCATAAATGTTTAAGTGCTGCAGAAAAGGGATTAGTGTAATTAGTTTTGCATTTGGAAATTGTAGTGTAGAGATATGCAGTGACTTGCCTGAAGTTAACCAGCACTAGGTAGGAGGTAACTACCAAGTGAGGAGCCCTGGCGCTCAGGCTGCTTCCTTCAGCAAATGGAGTTTCAGAGTGTCTGATCTATCCACACAGAATAACCAGACGAGAATCTTCTAAATGTAGTGATTTGGTACTTACGCAGTGTGAGTCATGTTCTGGGATGCTGGCAGTGTTTTTTTGTGATATTTCCGTTTCACATTCAGCTTCGGGGGCTCAGCGGGGGCTTTTGGTCTGGTTGCCATATGAAGTTCATCAGGGGTGACAGGGGAAAGCAGCTTAATGTGCTCATGTTATTTTTGTCTATAGTAGAAATTTGTGATGGGGACTGTTTCTGTATTGCATAAAGTCACCAAAATAGTGCATTGGCTGTAAGCTAACTGGAGGTGCCCAGGACTATTTACAGCAGAATTGCCTGGACAGTGTTAGTTATTGAGTGTAATTATTTTGATCTCGCAGAGAGCAAAGCATAAAAGCCACTTACCAGACTTCCTAAATTGCACACCCTGTTAATTGTGGTGCTGAAGTTGGGTATTTTCATTAGGCCTTCCAGAGTCAGCTTTTTGTGTAATGGTTCTCCAACAGTAAAGTGGGAAAAAAACCCCAACCAAACAAAAAAACAAACAAAGAAAGAAAACAACAACCCCCCCAAACCCACAAAAAACCAGAGAAACCCCCAACAAACAAACAAAACTTACAGAGTGCTGTGGGCATAAAAATGTTCAAGGCTACATGATCCTCTACCAAGATGGTTTGTAGAAAAGACACTACTTACCTTATCCAGCTGCCACTCACCCTGGAGTACTTAGTACTCTTCTCACCTTGCTTTCTCAAAATTGACTGTAGAGGAATGTCTGCTGTAGGTACTATGAGAGCTCTTGGCCCAGTTTGTTTGCTTTTCTCTACCCCATCAACTGAAGTGGATTAGAGCAAACTTTGCAGGCAGGAGAGCAGACATGTGGTCAGTTTTCCTTAAATTAATTCCTGTAACTTGCTCAGCTGAGATTTGTTGCTTGATCCCAAAGGCTAGACACCCTTGCCTCCAAGGATTCAGGTAGCCAACACTACCTTAGTGGCCCCAAGCTAAGGACAGATTTCTCTTTAGGATTCCTTCTTTTCAGCACAACAAAAAGGCTCAGGATACTTAATGTTTTCTTCAAATTAAAAGATTCTCCAGATTCCTCGTAGCAGTATCAGTTCTAGTCAGAGCTTGATTTAGAGAAAGAACTGTTATTTGTGGGCCTTACAGGTGTCTTAGATGGGAAGGCATCTGGTTGAAACATGCACGTCTGTTTGCTGAGACAGTGAAAAGAACTAATATTTATTACTTTTATTTACAGCCTGAATTGTTGTGAATTAGATGTTTACATTGGTGTTCCAACAGAGAGGCTGAAACTGTGCTATTACTTAATGTTACCTTCTCCATCTTTAGCCCTGGAGTATCCCATATATTTGAGTAGCTTCATGTCATGCACCAGGAATTCGGTAAATGTGTCTTTGATCAATCCCTGTGGTTCTTATGATCTCTGCAAATATGTCTAGAGGGAGGTGATTGTGGAGCAGAGTAAAAAGCCGCTTAAACCACAGTATTAGTGTGAGGATGACAGCACACAGCCAGTCTGGGTAAGTGTGGATTGGAAGCCAGGCAGTAGGATCTAAACATGAGCATTTCAGATGGACGAACCTGACATGTCTATATCACGCATGTTGTGTTGTAACTGCTTTTAAGTGTTTACTGTGTGGGGCAAATATGGCCAAACTGGCTCATGCTGTGGGGATTGCACACTAAAATTCCTATGTGGATATGAGCCAAAAGTCCTGTACCCTGTACCTTGGATAGCTGAGAGCTCCCAAAATGGAGATTGAGACTTGTCTCAGTGTTAAGTGCTAGGCTGGTGTTTGTTTCAGCGACCTTTGTTGACTGGTTTCTTCCAAATCCAGTGATCTGAGTTTATTCAGCCCTTGCAGCATTGGCATGGCCCTGCTGCCAGGTATGACTGGCAGCTTCTCAAGAACTATACCTGAAATATTGTGAGCCAGGAGCTGCGGCTGCCCACCATGGGCTGGTGAGAGTAACTCATCAGGCGTCTGCAATGATTTACCACTCTCATTTTTGTGCTTGTAACGGATTCTGAGTGTACTTCTCTATGGTTTTCTCCCTCCAAAGTAGCAGTATCAGCACTTTGCTGTATTACGAGGCATTTGGAGTATAAATTAGAGGGGGAACAGTTGCTAAGGCACACACTTCCATTTCATTCTGTGAAAAGGTCTGCTTCTAAGGCACAAAGAGATAAAGATAATATGCCGATACTTTTAGCACTAGAAGAATAGAAAATTACAGGTAAGAAGGGATGAGATGGAGAGAAAGTGGTATTGATAACTATGAAGGCAAGTGCAAAAGCAAAAGGCGAGCGGATTTAATATGCTAGATTGTTTAATAGCTCGGTAAAAATGGCTGGAACTTCAAGTTGCTGGTACCCCCATAGTAGCAGGAAATGGAATTGTGCCTAGGTCCTAGAAAAACCCTTGCTACTATGATATTCCCATTAGTTTTAAAGAAAGTGCTACAATAAAACTAGCAAATTTTGTACTTAGTAACTAAATTAATGTTACTTTGAAATTGAGAAACTGCTTATAACTTGGGAAGGAATGTCATGAGAAGTTGCATTGTTTTCCTCAAGAGAAATATCTTCCTTTAAAATCTTCACCAAGAGACAACTAATGTTGCTAGCAATTCTCTCACCAGTGCTGTGTTGCTGTTTTTTCATTCAGAGTGAATGTCTCAACTCTGGAAAAAGTGAAATGTATTTCAATTTACATTTGCTCATAGCCCATTTTTTACTTTTTGCTGTGACATCAGAAGTTCTGTTGTCATCAATGAGCTGAGGCATTCACTGAGCTGCCCTCAGAGCTTTTGAGAGAACTGAATATTGTTACAGAAATTGTCTGGTTTCAGGCCTCAGCTCAGAGGGTGCTTGTGCTGTTGATCGAGTCCTGCGCTTGGAAACACCCTCTTGGATTTCTTTCTTAGTATAATTAAACAGGAATGTTCACTCACTGAATCTGAGTGTTCACTCATGGAATTAATAGCCATCATTCAAGAGTGACTGGAGGATTCAGTAATCAGCATGATTTTTTCATCTTCAGTTTTTTCCATTTTGCAAAAAATGAAGACGATTTATGAAATCTCAAGAAAATAGATAGACTTTTTTAACTGGTTAAAGAACATTCCTGGTGTCACAGCAAGCCTGTAGCACTGCCAGGAAGTGAACTTGTACATACCTGCAGGACAGACCTTCTTAAACAAATTTATCTGCTATACTGTTGAAGCTGGCTGTCAGCAACTGGCCATGCATTGTCATTTCTGCTTAAAAAAGATGGGAGTGGCTCATGTGACAAGAGACTTAGTACCAGAATAGTCAGTGCAATCTTCCTGCAGCTCAGCTTTTCTATTTCTTAGACTTTTAGCTGAGTCTTCCAGAGGGCTTATCAGGTCAGGCAGTCTGTTTTAATTCTTTCTCAAAAAAATAGATTGCACAGATTTTACAGAAGCTTTTCATTTTCTAAAGAAAAACAAGAGAAAGTAGACCGAGAAGAAAACTTTCTTGTCTAGGATCATAAATTCTTAAAAATACTGATTTATTTTTTTAAAAATTGAATACATGGAGACAATATAATTACTTCTCACATTTCCTCGTGTAGCTTACTTGAAACAGCAGCCAAAACTCTCCCAATAAAAACAACTATTGCATTTTTAAATAATGAGATTTGCTTTCCAGTATGTACTTCTGTTCCTTGCTGTCTTCTAACTGTTAGCTGTGGCCAATTAAAAACATAAGTCAGTTTATTTTTTTATTCCTTCTAATTAGCATTTTCATGTTCACTATATGCACTAAACTTTCAAAGCAATTTTGGGGTGATTTAAAAGAATATTTGTAATTTATGGATTGGTATTGCTTTTTACAAAATCTTTGGGTTTTTTGAGATGTGGGCAAATGGGAAATAAAAGGCAATAAGGACCTTCAAGAAAATCAGGCAGAGCACAGATGAAACATCTCATATGCCTTTCCCACGACTGCAGGAAACAAGATATAAGAAGGCGAGGGGAGGATGTCAGGGAGGTGGCCTATAATCCATGAAAATTTATAGCAAATAGTTGGAAAACTGAGAAGGCTTTTGGTGTGGGAAAATGACTAAAATAAACTGAATTTAGCAGAGAAGTACTCAGATACTATGGCTAAGGAGAAGAGCAGTGAGCAGGTCATGAATGTGGGAGAAACAGAAGTTAGGGTACCAAAATTGAATCAATGTGATGAATTACCTGAAGGAAATAAAGTGCCCCAATGTTTCTTTGTCTTCTTGTTTTTTTGAAAATAAGGATTTGTAGAAAAATATGTAATTGAGTGGAAGAGAAATCCAACATTTTTTTAATTATGAGAGAAAAAAATGA
The DNA here is from genome assembly GCA_027886175.1 of Phylloscopus collybita. Lineage (NCBI taxonomy): Eukaryota > Metazoa > Chordata > Aves > Passeriformes > Phylloscopidae > Phylloscopus > Phylloscopus collybita. Next base: position 8,669,103 of record JAJNNQ010000002.1, read on the forward strand.
TGAAGTCTACTACTCCTTCTTGGATGAGATCCAGAGAAGGCAAAGCTGTTGTTGAGGATTCTGAATATCTTTATCCTGTTTTTAATTGAAGTAGTTGCACACCTTGTAGCATCCCAAAATTGTTAGGAAGGCATTTTGTAGTATGAGATACATTTTAGCTGTTACTGACTACTTTCATTTCAGAATTACTGAAAAATCTATGTGTCTTCCAACTAGCTGCCCTATACCAAACAGATTTTTTTCTTCAAGAAAAACAATCAAGTGTCTCAAATTTTTGTGCACTTTTTATTTATCATATAAATGATAAGTCCAATGCATGATGCATATAATTCTTCATGCCATTATATTATTTCTTGTTTCACCGTCTGCTACCTCCTGTGCTATAAAATGTCTCTTTGTAATACAGTTTAGATCTTTTATTTTTTTTTTCAAATGGAGAGATTCAAAGATACTACATGAGGGAGAAGCAATTTATGTGATGTGGCTACATTCTTAAGCTGTAACAATGATAAATTAGTAACATTGCTTTAGGAGTTTGCAGTCATTTTGCTTTTGATATGATTTGAAGAACTGTATTGCTTAAACTTGTTTTATTCTTCACATACCATAGAAATTTAATAGTACAGTTCTGTACAGATTCTTGACTGAATTATGGCTATATTTGTTCCTTACACTAGTTTACTGGAATATATTAATGTATAGATATCTAATATAATTTATTTCCTTGGCAGTTCCGTACATTTGTATTTGATTTATATTTACAAAGCCAAAATCTTATAATAAATAATAGAACCCAAGTATGTGCATAGCTTTCTTTTTGATCTTTGTTTTCCTATCTGCATAAACATTACTGCAGGCTCCTGGGCTGGTACCTGTGGTAAATGCATGTTTGACGTTTTGTATTTCTGTTCCATCTTATCTGTCTGTTTATCAGCCATGTAGTCCAGCATCTCTTCCAGAACGAGCTTATTCATAAAAGCTATTGGCTGTTGTCAGGATTGAGACTGGAGGGCTGTAGGCAGTAATGAGATGTGAAACTTGGAACTCATATCTTTAAGACATCCATCTACCTGATTTGCTGCTGTGCTGAAAAGATTGTTTATTCATCTTGGTTATTTTGAAATGAGTTTCTTTTAGTTGATTTTTAGAAGAGAGACTATAACTGGAGCAGAGAATTGAACTGAAACTCTACTTCTCTTAAAATCTAATAATTTAGACTTCATGTCAGAACTTTAGATCTATGTATTTTTCCCATATGCAGCTTTCAAAATAATTTCTGTAATCCCTAGGATAAAGCTCTGGTTCAGGATTATTTCTGACTCATGATGGTAGAGTAAGGGAGGAGAGATGGAGCTTGGAGATTTGTCTTTGCTATTTACAGATCTTGGACAAGCCCTTTAACCTTTCAAAGACTCAACTCCCCCAGCTTTAGATTGTGGGCAGGCATTTGAAGTTCTCTGGAAGAACCTTGCAAAAAAATCAGCTTCTGTGGGTTGCTAGGAATTACACTAGAGAAAAATTGTTACCGAGTCACCTGGTCGTAGTATCTTCATGAAGGGTTATCTATGAGCTTTGGAAATTAAATATTTTTCTGGGGCTTGGATAATATTTAGTACCCTGGAGCTCTTTATCCTATGACAAGTCCAGTATTGAGTGTACTGGTCAAATACATTCATCTATGGTTTGAGCTGTGGGATTTTGCCATGGAATCAACTTGTGGACATGAGCCAGTGTAGGATAATATTTTCTCCTCCAGAATTAGCCTGAATCATCCCATAGAATTTTTCTGTTGCCAGTTTCTACCTCTCTGCAGCTGTCCTGCCACCATCCCATCCTCACCCTGGTTTCTGAGCACCGTGGTGCCAGGCTATCTCCACTGAAAGCAATTCCCAATCCTGCATTTGTGTGTATCTGTCTGAGGAGCTTTCTCCCTCTCAGGCCCTGACCTTGTGGGGCCTCTTCTTTGCCAGGCACGTGTGAACAAAGGGCTTTTCTGTTTATCTTTATGCTCCTGTGTGGTGGTGGGGGGCATCTCCACTCACACTGCTCTGGACATGCCAGCTTTTGTCCTGGAGTCATTCAAAACCATAGAGAGTGATTTCCTCTGCTTTCTTACAGTGCCATTGTGAGACTTGTCACCTGCATTTAAGATGTTATGAATGAAGGCCATTTACATTTTTGCCTTTAACAATGTATTTAAAGTATTGAAGAGTTCATAAGCTCTTTAAGTAATCCAGAGCTTTGTGTTAGTAATTAAAAAAAATGAGTGGTGGCAGTTTTCATCAGAGCTAAAGGTCACTGGAGGCATAATGTATTAAGAAAATGCAGCACATAATTTCCTTTCTCCAGATTCTTTTGTGAAAGTTGAAATAGGTATGGTTTTTAAAAATACCTATATTTTGTAAGAGCTTTGCTTTCTATAATCAGTACAATTAAAAGTACAATTAAAAGACGAAAAACCACTGTAATTTTAATTCTTGCTTCTATAGGGATGAGAAAAAATTAAATTCCAGGTACAAACTAATAGTCAGTATCACAGTGATGGATGTTTATTCACTGGGGATTTTTGTGGTGTACGTGAGAGTTGGTTTCTCCTGCCTAATATGATCTTAAGGTTTTACATTTAGTGGGTTAGTGAGGCTCATGGACATTTGGTCTCTAACCTTAGAGAATGTGCAGCTATCTAGGATTTGAGGGTTTGTGTCATGTTAGGATAAATACTTAATTATTTGTGCAAGTGGCAGCACTCCAGCAGGGCAGCTGAGCACTTCCAGCCTGGGCTGTCCATCAGCTGCTCTAGTTTTGGTGTGGAACAGCTCCTTGCTATGGAGGATGGTGCTGAGTGTTCCTGAATCCCAGGGAAACCATGCTGTAGTCCAGAGCCCTGGTGAATCACACCTTTATAGCCCAGGTATTAAAAGATCCTACCTTAACTTCCATAAATGACTGCAAATACTAAGGCAGAGATGTCACAAATACTTGTTTTGGGTGGTACATCCATACCCTACAGTGGTCCATAAATGACTGTGCAGAACCTAGGTGCACATTCACCATTGTTAATCACTTTGTGTAGGGTTTTGGCATAGGAAAATTCAGTTATTAAAACTAAAAGTACTTGAAGGTTTTTCAATAAAAAATCTCAGCCTGTTTAGCAGCATTGGTACACACCTACCTACCCCTGAAATGAGGCCTCAACTCCCACTCTTCCAGCATCCTCCCCAAGTATGGATAATTACAAAAACTCTGCTGACCTTTCTGATGCTAGAGTTTAAATGAGCCCTTAAAATACACTCTTTCCTCACTTTCTTGTTTTAAAACATTAGCTTGTTAACAGACTTCTGCCATTCTGATTTATTTTCAATGTGAGGTTAATAATATTTGTCTAAATTCACTACCTGTAAAGAAACTATCCTGGTGATGTGTTTAGCTTGGCTTTGCCTATGCAGAATATTTGTGTGTAAACATGGCAGATACTGTTTTTCAATGTTCCTTTTTTGTCTGCAGTACTTCAAAGAGTCCCTTGTATCGTTTCATATATCACTTAGTCATAAACTCTCTGAATATACATTGTGAGAGGCTCAGAAAAGTGTTAATTGTATTCCACTGCAGTGGTAGCCAGAAGGTCAGGATCTAAAATAAATGTATTTCTGAATAATTTGAATTTTGTATCGAGGTTGATTTTTCATGGTTACCACTCAAAGTAGCATGATAATTTATGGCTAACATATTACATATTTTTCCTGTAAAAACAAGGAGGCCTTTCCCTTCTCACAGATCTAGGCATGCTATCTAAACATTTCTGCAGTAGAAATAATTAAATGCGTTGGTAGATTCTTGGACTCATCTCAAATGTGTGCAGAAACTATGAATTTGAGAAAAAACTTTGTTTTGAAAGGAATCAACTAGAGATTTTTAGGTGAGATTCATTAGCTTTTATTGTTATTATCAATACCTACATCTGAAAGCATTTTGAAAGAATATGTAATTTATTTCTTCAAGGAAGATGTGTATTAGGTGCCTTCCAATACATTCTTATTGGAATTCTCATTGGTGAACAGTTGAGTATAATTATCTTTGGATTAATCAGTTTTTGAAGTCTTTTCCAGTGATAATGTATAGAGAGGATTAAGAGAGAGATTACCAAAGCATTAGGACTTTTTTTTGGGTTGTTTTTAAGAAGAAATCCTTGCCTTAAGTCAATTACAAAATTATTTCCTTGTAAGAAACTGTTGCGCAAACTAAAAAAAATAAAATCACCTATGGCAGGGTCTGTGTGTCCTGGAGCTTGAGAGGGAAATGTGCAAGCAGTGAGGTCCTATTTTGGTTATGCACCTTCTTTTCTAACTCTTTCTTTCCTTGTTATGTGGTAAGGCAGGATTGTCTTTTTACCGTTAGAAATTTTGAAGTTTCTTTTATCTTTCTTTTTCTTTGTTAGATGAGCAGCAATAAAGGAGATGAATAACATCCCTTCTCACATCTTCTGCTACCACTTTTCACTGGGGAGAAGTTCGGTTTTCCTTGTGGTCATTTTTCATGGGTATTAACTTACTCCATAGTTCTCTAGTTTAACCTTTATTTTATGTTTTGCTTTGGATATCATCAGAGTGATGATGCAATTTAAATACAGTTCTGTAAGGTTATTTTAATTGAATGTTTGAGTAACTCTGCCTCTGTAATGACTGAAATTAACTTGATCTGGAGCTTGGAAAGACTGTCCTATGTATGATTTCATAATTAAAAAAATAAAATAATACAATGTTCTATTGAACACATCTGAGATCACAGTCCATTTGCTTTTGGCTTTAGGGAACCGAAAGTACAGCCACACCCTGAATTCCTGCTGGTGAAAGGCTTCTTCCAAGCCTCCACTTACACCAAAAATGGTATGTGATATAGTTCCAGCTCTGGGAGTCACAAGCTAACCTTCTGCTGTAGGAATCTGCTTTGGAGTCGTGATTACTTCTTTTTCAGAGCTGATGGCAGTAGCCCTGGTTTAGCTCTGGGGTTGTAACATGTCAGACAAGCCTGTGTGCAGTGTGTTAGGTAGCTCTGTAACACCTCCATTACTTTCCTGGCTTCAGTGTTTCTTGTCTGGGATGTTGGGTTTTTGTCTTATTTCAAATTTATTGGAGAGGCTGGAGAATAAAGGGTTGGGAATGGCTTAGACCATGCTCTAAGATGAGATGAGATGAGTTGTACTTAATATCACAGGATACTGAAGGGATCTTTCACTGCTCTCCTCATTCTTCTGGTACCTCAGTGTTGGTGTCCCAGTGTGGAGCCTGTTCTGCAGTTTGTCTTTATTTGCTTAACAGAAAGAGGTTCTGCTTATCTAAGCCATTTTTGCTGACATGTTTGCATCCATGGCTGCATATGAGAAGGAACAAGCCTGCCATTTTCATTATACTTCCAAAGTGGCAAAAGTTTCCATTACAGATCAGTTTTTATTATATCCGTCCAAGAGTCATGCTCTGCTTATATCAGGGAAATACCACCTGCTAAATGACACAGGCTACTCATGCAAAAACTGTATATGTGAGTCCTAAAGCCCATAAAGGTGGAAACAATGAACAATCTGTCATTTGAGACATCAACCAAGACTGATTTTTTCCAAATGTCTATTGGACTTTGTTTTGAAATGGAGCTGATTTTAAGAGTGACCCTTATTCCTTGTCTGTAACTCATCACATGTGACAAGTGGAAGAGGAAGAGAGTGTACTTTACATGAGATTTGCCCATGGGTCTGGCCAAAACCTAGAGACTCAGCCAGGGTGGTTAGCAAAAGGCAATATTTGAGCTGGGTCATAAACCTTGAAAAGTCAGTCATAAATCATAATTATGGGGTTTTGTTTCCTCGATGGTGTAGCTCTTCAGAGAATGGAGACTGAAATTGTTTACCAAAGCTTATTTTTTTTGTGTTCAGAGAAGTGTTTAGGAAACCTTAACCAGGGTTTATTAAGCATATCTGTGGGAGACAAAAAGAGAATTGTTGGTCTCCAAGCACCAAGTGGCATTGACAGGCTGACTGGTGTGGTCAGAAAGGATATTTCATTTCAAAGGATAAACTACAGGATTCTTTTTTTTTTGTTGTTTATCTGAAGTCAAGCTTATCTAGTTTATGCCTTATCTAGTTTAATGTATGAGAACTGTAAATTCAGCTACGTTAAGCAAACAATTTATTTTGGTTTAATTCCACTTTCTCTTTGTTTTCATAAATTTTGTGTTTGTTAGGATTACTGTTGTGTGTTTAATTTAATACAGATGTCTTCAAAGAGTAAAGAAAAATCCATAACTCTTAAAGAGAATAGCTGAAGGGGAAAAAATGTCTCTGGAACTCCTTTTCATTCCTCTGTGGTCCTGCCGGAGGGGTTTGGATTAAAGGATTGTATCAGGAAGTCATCTTGCTGCAGTTGGAGAGAGAGAGACCAAAAACCAAAAAGATAAAGACTTAATATTTTCAGTCACAACATTAAAATTTTAAAATTTTTGAAGTCCAATAAAGTATAGAAGTATAAATAATATAAAGAGGAGTGATAGGTCCTGTCTGTGAGGTGATGGGGTGGGATGAACATGTGTGTTTTGGAAATGAAATAGTAAAAAAAAATAGTTTTGAGATATCTAATAATATGAAATAAGAGGTGAAATGATCAGGCAGTGTTTCTTTCTTCTTTTTCAGCTTCATAAAACACGATCAAGAAATCAGATATTTACAAATAACTTGTAATTTTATAAGGTATAAATAATGTTTTGGACAGTGGGCATTTAGCCTGTAGAATACCATGGAGGTCAGATAGTTAAATATAGTGGTTCAATTTTCAAAAAGGGCTGAATGATATAAAGTCTAATAACAGTGGCAGCAAGGCATGCCTAGAGAAGGGTAATCAAATCTCATGATTTAAGACATAAGCGCATTACCTGTAGCATCTGGAAAGGCCTCGTTCCTCTCTGTCACCTGCAAAGCTTTCTGCAATTAGTAAGGTTCATCCTGGTTATTTGTAGTGCCTAATTTCTTTGAAGCATTGCTCCTAGCAGTTGTTAGGAGTAGGACAGAGTCTTCTGTATGTCATCACATCATATCAATGCTTGCACAGAGCAGTGCCCTGCTTCCCTGTACTGCTGCTGTGTTGAATGACACCAGCATGGTCTGAAACAAAAGATCCTGGCGGTGTGATGCTGTGAAAGCACAAAATTGCCTGAGCCAACATCAAATAGAAGTGAACTTGAACAGTTTTCGCGCATTACTTTGAGAATTAATTCAACTCTTTTGTAAAAATCAGTTGTTATAGTTCATGCAAACCCCCCCCATCTCTTATAAGCAGCAGTAAGATAATCAAATGCATGAAGTAGGAAATTTCTTTTGACATAAAAATGGAAGTGTATTTTATATCTGATTTTTGCTTTAGCTTTTTATTTCTGTGGTTTGCTCTAAATAACAACTGCTGGTTAAAATATTTTATTTGAAGCGCAAGATGAGGAGTATATACAGAGTTAAATCCTATGTGAGCTCCTCCTTTGTAAGTAAAACCTATAGGAATGAATTTAGATGCAGTTTCCTTTTAGTCAGGAAACTGTAACAGAATAACATGTTTCAGCAGGTAGAAGAACATTGTATTAACCCTTAATAAATCAAAGGAAGAGATAAAGATGGCTTCTGAGGCTGAAGGCTTGAATTACAGTGTCAGGTGGCTCCTAACTGTAAAGTCCTGTACGACTCCTGAAGTGAAGGCCTGGAAGGGACTGGGGCATGGCCTGTGAGCAGGTTTGCTGGCCCCTGGGATGTAGTTCCATATACAGCTTCTCTGGGAACAGAGCTTGAAACTGAGTTTCAGCAGTTTAAAATTTATTTTACATTCCCTTTTATAACTTTCCATGGAGTCCATAAAAGTCAAGGTCAAATTGAAGGAGTAAAGGAAGGTGTTTATTTTAAATTATTGAGGACAAAGACATCAGTATGGGAGCTTTTTACTGCTTATATGTTTGCAGCTTCTTTTTATTGAACTTGTTAAACTGTTTGGAGGTAATCAGAAAATGCATGTAGGAATCAAGCTCAGACCAGCCAAATAAATTTGATTAATTGAGTGCTGATAAAGACAGGAGGGTTCCCGTAGTGGTAAGATATAGAGGACAAAGGCCACAACATTATAAAAATAGATGGAAAATTTGTACTTTACTTTAAATGAAGATACTGCTGATCTGAAATAAACAGCCTTGTGACCTAGGAGTCAAAGTTAGAGGAAGTTAGCCTCTAGAAATAACTAAGGATATTAATTTTCTTTTCTAGCTCAGTTTCTACTTGATCAAAGTATTGTTGTAAAACACTGAAGAAAATTTTGCATTTATGCTTTTGCAGTTTCATTTTGTCTGGATAGATAGCCACATTTATTAAAATCACACTTCTTACAAGAAAAATTAAACTGTGTCTTACACTGCACTTTTTCTTAATTAAAAACTCAATCTGACAAGAAAAAATTCAAAATATACATTATTCCTATTGAAAATCATAGTATATGTCAGACATTGTCATTAATCAGCCCTTTTACTAGAATTACAATGATATTACTTGAGTTATAAAGGAAATATCCCTGGCTTTGTTTGGGGTTTTTTAGGAAAATTGCAGTTATTTAAGCCTTTCTCAATGAGAAACACAACTGCACTTTTTTCTTTAGGCAGATGGGGAAACTAAGATATCATGTTATTCAAAGATGTCCATATGGAAAATGAAAACATATTGATGAATTTTTTCATCCAAAAAAGGCAAAGTAGCAGAAAAATCAATAATATGCTGGCAAGAGCCCTTAGCTGAGATGTAAGAAATTCAGTTGTAAGCATAACCTTATACCAGGCAAGTGCAGGCACTGGTTAAAGCAGGCAGCCCGAGTGTGTGTGTGTGTGATTTCAATCCAGCCACATGAACTTCTCATCCTAATCTCACTTCATCTTCCCTGGAGAGAAATGGTTAATTTTAGGGCTTAATTCATCTGACCTATTTGCGATGTCTGCTTCACAACAAGATGAATTGTAGCCTTGAGTAGATCATGTCAAGTGTGAGGGGAGCGTGGAGTGATTAGCTCAGGAACAGACGTCGGCATTCAATCCCTTTCTGCAGCCTCTCACGTCGGAGGCTGCGGTAGCAGAGGGACAGAGCCGCAGGAGGACTCTGGCTGTGGAGCTGGAGCTTCAGCACCCAGCACCTGCAGTGCCTGATGCTCCAGGTGAGCTGAGGGGATCTCAGATACATTCCCACATGTCTGCTACTGTATTTCCACAAACCCTCTTGGGACCAATAAAACAAATTTTTTTTCGAAGGAGAGAGCTTTATGAGAAAAGTGTGCAGCTCAGTGTTCATTTCTGCTCTAGTGTGGCTATCTGCTTTACTTTATGACAGGATCATAAAGCACTTGGACTAGAAGGAGGGAGCACACAGGCATTCAGCAGCCTTGCCAAAAGTAGAATAAACATTTCTTGATTTGGGGAGATGAAGTTTCAAATGTCCTCCTCTGAGTGACCACATTATGGAAAGAGTATCAGTTTTGTTTGTCAGTGTTATTTCCTGTTCTCGAGTTGCTTAATGTGCTCTCATTTTTGCAACATAGCTCATAGGGAAAAGAATTCTTGGTGTGGTGGTTCTCCTCGTTCTTTACATCAGAAATCTGCTCTTTTGAGAAAGCTAAAACCCCAACAAACATGCAGGGGCTGAAAGTGCCTAGCTAAACATTTCAGCAGGTTGAGGCAAAAAGGGTTTTTGTCTGTAAGGAAGGTTTGCATGTTTCCTGTTTCAAACCAGCTGAACACACTGCTGTGCAAAAGGGGTTTGTACCAAAGCTTTTACTTTTTTTGCTTTGAAAACCAGATTTTCAGCCTTTCCAGTACATTTTAGGGGTAAAGAGCTTCTTTCTTCTCTGAACAGGTTGGGTAACTTTTGTTGGCCACATTTTTTTCTTAAGTAATTATGCTTTAGGCCCTGTGTTACATTTTTTTCCTGCCTGGAATTGCTTTTAGAGCAACTGGAAGCACTGCTGAATGGGGTTGCTTGGTACTTTACCTTCTCTGTTCTTTCCTCAAATGCTTGTACTACACTTAAATGCTCCCTATTTGTCTGTTACCATAGAAAACCTTATATGCTGTCGTGTGTTGAACTTTGTGCCTAACACTGAATATATTTTTCTGTGTGGAAAGTGCTAGTAAGAAAATACTGTATTGTTAGTTGTTTAACCTGTATGAAATAGCTGAAAGACTACTTGTAATAAGTAAGATAGTGCATTCGAACCAGGTAGGACAAAGAAGGGGATGAGAAATGAAAGTGCAAATGAAACTGCTTTTTTTTTTTTTTTTTTTTTTTTTTTTTTTTTTTTTTGTCATCCTCTTGTGGTATTATGTAGATCTCCAGCCAGATGGCTACTGGCTATAAGCTGTGTGTGGATTCACAGGATTTTAACTCCTCTGTTGGTTTCCCATCTGTCATAAACTCAGAAGCTGCAATCCAGAGACTGACATGAATGTCAGTGTCTTCTTTAGCACACCGAAACCATTATGGCTTGAAGGCTGCAGTAAGAGTATGAATGAAGACAGGAAAGTGTCTGGTTTAACAACCATGCTGCCGGACTGGAGAGTAAAATTTGTTGCAGTTGGTTTGATGTAGTGCTTTAAATTAGTTTGGCCACTGTGGTGGCAGCAGTCTCCAACAAACACTACCTGAAGAGTCTCCTCAAAAGGAGTTTTTTTCCTGTTATTGGAACTCAGCAAAGATTGTAAACCCACAGCTGATTTCAGTAGGAAATCTCATGTCTAAAAATATATAACAAGCTATTTGCAACAGGAAAAAGGTGGTAAAAGTCAGAATCTCTCAGCACTGGTGGAACAGATGTGAAGAGTTTAAAAACTATACCTTTTTTGTCTTTCTTCAGGTTAAAAAGACCAGTTCTATATCCTGTACGTTTTCTGTCAGCATGTCATCACTTGGAAACACATTCAGTTTCTATTAATGAAGGTGAAAACAGTGAACAACATCTTAGGTTTCATGGTATAGGGTAGAATAAGGTATTGGTCACTTTGTGGTCACCCACCAGGGCCTCAGCTTCACTGAAAAAAAGAAACCTTGCTCCTCAATGTAAAAGAAGCTCTTACAGTCTTGCTTTATGTCTTGTCACACTCAAAGAGCAAAATGAAAAATTAAATTAAATCTCTAGGAAACAGGCACGAACAAGTCAGGAATAGGAGCTGAGAACACTCTAGACACCATTTTAGAAGGAATTTTAGCATGCAAGTGTATCAAAAAGAAGCAGCCCTATAAGCCTGTAAGCAAATCATTACTATTATGAAGCCTACCCCGATTTAAACTTGGTGTCCTTCATTAATGGATTTGATCTCCACGAGAAGAAAAGTTGCACCCCTGCGAGAAAATAACCACTTTCCTAAGGAGTAGCTGTCTGAAATCAAGAAATCTGGTAATCCAGCTTCAAAAACCCTGTCAGGAGCAAATTACCCTCTCCATTTCCACTTTGCATTCAGTCCTGTAGGACAGGGAGCAGCTTAAGAGGATGATGAAGTGTTAGACTGTGTTTCAGATGGTTTCTAGTGCTTGATGAAGTAGCACCAAGTTAAATGCCTCATTCAGCATCAGGCATTGCAGCTGGAGTCATTCCAGCCAGGTGCTTCAGCAGCACAGTGGACTCCAGGTCTTCTGCCTAGGTTGAAAGAACCCCACATGATGAAATAAGATATTGATTGGAAAGATTGCCAGAACTCTATTATTTTCATTTCCTTCAGAATAGTGTATTGTAAATCCAAATTCCAAGTCAACAGGTTTGGCCCTTGTGATAGCACGATAACGTTATGATATTCTTGCAGTTTATTTTCTTTGCATTACACAGAAAAGATTTTTGCAGAAATCACAGCAGGAGGCTGCTTTTCATGAATGACATTTTCTGAAATTTTTGAGAAGTTGATTGTAGGATTAGTTAGTTTTTCTGGGCTTTACTTCTGTTGGTAGCCACAGGGATGGCACGCTGTTCAGTTATGTCCTGTACATCTAGGAATTTCCCCTACCCTGTCGGGCTAAGCCTCGGTGTCAGAGCTCCCTATTATTCATTTGCATTCAGGTTAAAGGAGTAAAATAAACCCCCAGCCAAATACTGGCAGTAGTGAAAACTGAAATAATCTGAAAAATGAAGTCCTAGTTTTGCTGACAAAATTATTAATCCCATGTTTCAGCATCTGAAGGAAATGGCTGGGAACAGAACAGTATGGTCCTGTTGCCTTTAATAAACCTCAGCCCTAGATAATGATAGAGCAGGAAGAGCTCTTGAGTGTTCAGGAAGTAATGTCCTCCCCAAAGGGCCTTTGTAATCTGCTCTGTGTCATCGACATCACCATCATCAGTGCCTGAAGAAATAGGTTTCAGATGCACCCACCAGAGGAGACACAGAACATCATTCTGCAAGTGAAAAGTGCTGTAGTCCCAGAGCAGCACAGGGCTCTTTGTAGCTCCAGCATATGCCATGGACATGCATATGAGTATAATAGCAAACCACTGGTCAGAGTATTAATTTTATCAAAGAAGTGGTACAGAGCACATATAACATGAAAGAATCAGACTGGTGTGAAATGAATTATCAGAAAAAAACCAGTGTAATTCTGTTCACCCGCAACTGGTCCTTGAGAAGAATTCTCTGCATTAAAAAATAAAGACATGTAAGTTGGCTTCAGGTTAGAGAAGATGAGAAATAGGAGTTGGAAGCATCTGATAGTTATAGGTAATAGAAAATACATAAAAAGAGATCACACTAGAACTCCCACCAAGGTCTTTGAAACAGCTCAACAAATTTGAGAGTGCAGTCCCAGATTACAGTACTGGGAAAAACCCTGTGCCAGAAAAACCCATTTCCCAACCTCTGCCACCCGATGAGCCATACCAAGAGCTGGTTATAAAGTTAAGTGGTTTATTTCCCCCCTGCCTCTTTTAAAGAGCATATAGTAAGGACATACCAACCTGAAATGGTAGGTTGAGGTTTTCTTGATACCAGCTATTACCAGGTTTGCTGAGAAACTGGTGTTATCTGTAATGGCAACATACTTCCATCATCTGCTCTGATCTTTGGAAGATCTTTGTTTGTTTGAGTAATGTTTTGACTTTTAAGGTTTCTCTTTATAAAATTTATGAGTTTGAAACTTATTTTCTTAATTTTTTCCATTTGTTAACTTTTGCAGCAAAGATAAAAAGAAAAAGATCATGATTATTATACTCAGCTGTTTTCCACTTCAGGATTTGTTTAGTTATGAATGCAGTTGTTTTTCACTGTACATTGGTTTTCATGAAAACTGTTCTCACATGTCTGTAAATTGTCCTCTAGGCAAGCTTTGTCCTTGTCCAGGCATGAACATTTTGGGGGGACAGCTAAGGGCAATCTGGAGTAAGAAACTGCAAACGAAATAAATTACCTGCTTCTGAGGTATAAAAAAAATTAAAAAATGGACCTTAGACGTGGATAGGGATTAAGGCTTCACAAGAAAGTGATGATGGAATTGGTTTGGGGCAGGATGAGAAGAAAGCTGTGTAGGAATGCGTGTAATTAGTGAGTTTGGATACTGCCTAGGAAGGAGAGAACATATGCTCCAAATATACTTCAGATTGTACTCTTAAGCCAGATGTCTGTGCCCAGCCTAGGAAATACATTCTTTAAAAAACATAGAAGAGAAAGCTAAGCAAGGTGAGCACTAGGGGAAAAGCTTCCATTTCCACAATGCATTGTTCTTTCTTGTGATGAACTGTCCCACAGCTGGGAGAGCATTGCATGAAACTTTCAGGTCCATTATTTCTGATATTCACCTTGAATTTCAGAAGCAGGATCTAAAGCTCAGATTTTACAATTTGATCCTCTCTCTGCCTGAAAGTTTCTTTTGATTAATGCTGTAGAAGCCTGTAAGCTTTGGCAGTGTTTTTCTTAGGCTCATCTTAGCTGCGTTACAGATCAATGTGTTTTAACGCTCTAAGTTCTGAGTGTATTTCTGAAAGTTTCCAAGGGTAAGCTCAGGCATATTGGCCTTGAAGGAGCTTTAGTTTGGAAACCTTAGTTGGTTCAGAATTGTGCTTGTTTTCTTTATATAGTATCAGCTTTCCTAGAGATGACTGTTGACAAGAGAAAGTCTCATCTGAGCTATTGTTGCTTGTGGCCTGATTGCTGGAGAAAAGTGGTCATGCCTGCATAACACACACACTTTTAAAATAATTCAATATCTGAGCAATTTTAGAAATTATGTAGCTGTGCTTTTATTTAGAGAGGGAGAGACCAAAAAGAAGAACTTTGAAAGAAACAAGTTCAGGCAGAGTTTGTTTTTGTTAAGGAGCAACAAAAATCGATTCAGCTGCCTTTTGTCAATAAAAATGCAGCCTGGTAGAGGAATAGTTGTTACAAACATCTGAGGTTTAGGTCCTGTTGCTACCTCCAGAATCACAATTTGTAGTTTAAAGATAGTGTCAGTTGTGTGTAGTTCAGAGAAAGAATAAAAAACCCAGCAAATTGGAATCTCACATTAAATTCGAAAATAAGTCAACATCAGCTCTCTGTTATACCATATAGCTTACGTAATCTGCAATGAATTTATCTTTTTCATGATTTATTACTTTTCCATACATTCATAATTCTTTGACCTGGAATATGTATCTCTCTTTCTCATTGTTCAGTGTGAAACTGACCTTATGCAGAATTACATTCCTTGCTAATATACCATGAAAAATCATTTATTTATTTATGTCATCATACCTTATTTATTATACCTTGCTTACTGACGGAGAAATTGACTGCATCAGTTCAGTTGAGGCTCATAGAACAACCAAGCTCCTCAGCTTTCAGAACAGAAAGGAAGATGATGATCAAAAGCTTGCTTTCAGAGAAGGAGCTACTCTTCTCATTTATATTTCTTAGCATTTTCTAAGATGTCTTCCACCTATCACTTTTTATTAGAGGGAGTTGCAGAATCAAAGTGGCATCTATTTATCATCCAAACCAAAATTCCAGCCTTCATCATCAGCCTTCTTTGGCCATGATTTTTCCTGTTTTACGACCAAGTGAGCATTGGAGCCTGTCAGGATGCATAGCTGCATTAATCATCTGTGCTCACTACAGCCAAGTGAGAGGACAGGAAGCATCTATTTACTAAGGGCTTGTCTACATGGGGAAATAGCCTAGACTGCTCATTAGGAGTTAACTCCTTCCATGGATTGATTCTCCTTGAGCATCTTTCAGTGGTTTAGCTTCAGGCTGCTTTGGAAAATATGGGATTTGGTAGTGGGTGGAGTTAAACCACGAAAGCCTGTGTTAGTGAGCAGTGTGGGTTCAGAACATGATCCTATCTCCACGTGTCATTTAATCTTCTGTAACTGACCCTCTTCATGCTCTTAGTCTGTGGCAAATGGAAGGTAAAACATGTTAGTTGAAGCTTCTCTCATCAAGGCAGGTGTGTGTGGCTTGCTTGTGTCCATGTGCCTGGGCATTTGTACAGGGGAGCCCAGAGTGCTGCCGACAGCAACTTGGGTGCAAGCATTATTTTTGCTAACTCCCCAAACAAACAAATAAATCTGATGAGAACTCATTATTTTTCATGATAGAGGACAAGAAGTGTGTAGGATGATCTTTTTACACCTTGTGTGAGCCATGTATTATTTAGTGATGTTGAAGTTACTCGTGTTGGACCATCTCTTGTATAGAAATTTCTTTTGCCCTGAGCTGAGTAGTCTTCAGAGATGAGCAGCTTCACATCTATTTAATATTAGTACATCATCATCATGAAAATAAGACACTGTTAATTCAGAAGCAGAAGTCTATCTTCATGAGAAACTCACATCATTTTGCAAGAACTGTGTTTTTAAAGCAACTTACAGTAGTGCAAGCTCCGTTGTGGAAACTATTTAGCATAACAATTTCATCAATTAAGCCTTAAAGCAAACAAAATCATTTTTTTAATTGGACTTATGTTCAGAAGTTTGATAAATGCATTAACAGTGTATGCATTTTCAGTGGTCATATAAAATAGAATAGAAAAGAATATTTCAGTTGTAAGAGTCCTACAGTAATCATTTAGTCCAACTGTCTGACCACTTCAGGACTGACTAAAAGTGATTAAGGGAAAATGCCAAATGCCTCTTAAGCACTTAAGAGGCTTGAGGCATGAACCACCTCTCTAGGAAGCCTGTTCCAGTGTTTGACCACCCTGCAGGTAAAGAAATACCTACTCATGTCCATCTAAACCTTCCAAGAACTGCTTTGAAACAAAATTTTCTCAGTAAAACAGAAACTTGTGTGGTTCTAGATGTTCCTATGTAACTTAATTTTCTTACTGGCTATAAAAACTAACTCTCTATGCATTGAATGCCAATTAAAAGTTGAAATATTAAGGAAAATACTGCTTATTTTAGAAGATCAATGTGGAACCTTGTCTTAGCACAAATCCATAGCAAAAGATATATTATGAGCTTCAGCTTATCTAGGCATGCTACCGAGAGTAAAACCTGATGACCAAAACATTAACAAAACATTATTTGAAAGAAGCTGGTGTAGCTACATTGCTGGTTACAGCTTTGGCTCTTTGCATTCAGCTCTTTCAACTACATTACTTTCTTTGGCAGTTATGCTCTTCTCTTTTCCAAACTTGCATTTTTAGATAAAATTTTATTCAGTGATTTCTGCCAGATAGGAACAAAGGATAGTTTCTTTCAAATATTAGAATGGCAGTTGCTGTTGTCTGTGAAATTCCAGACTGGGATTTGCTGGAGAGGCAACAGAATGCATTTTATTCCTGTACATATATTTGTATTTAAAAGCCAACAAGACCACTTTCATCCTTTGTTGGGCGTACATGGCTATTATTCAGTCCTTCTCGGCATCTTGTGTTGATGCTTCATATCAGATTTTGTTACACTCTGTTTGCACTTACACTTTTAGAAATTCTCTTTTGGGATGGCACCTCAACATTTGTGTCAAGTTCTCTCTAACAGGGTGAGTTGAATGAACAAGAAAGTTCAAGTTTGGCTCCAAAAGAAAAATAAAGAGTTCTGCCATTTGTATACTGATGATTCAAATGTCTGAGCTTAACATTCAAGCACCGTGTGCCTTAGCCCTAGTGAAGGTCACTTACTTAATCATTATGAATTGAATACAATACAAATGAAATAAATGCAGTATCAGGGATTAAAATAGGCCTTGCCCATATGTGTAGTAAAAGTATTCTTGGGGCCTTTAATTCGGTAATGTCCTTGGCTCAGATTTCTACAGTGGCTCACTGCCATCTTGAAATGGCATAAGGTAAAAGCAAAAGCTTTCATGTGTTCTGTGTACAGGATTGGGGAAAAAAATTAAATTGCAGAGAGAACGAAGGAAAACATTACAGTTTTATATTCATGCAGTCCTGTTTCGTGTCTGTTCTGCACTTTGGGGGGCCATGCAAAACCTCACTCAAAAAGTTGCATGACATCAAGGTTACAAACCTTGCGGTTGGGAAATGCAAAAGGTGGAGCTGCACAGATCAGCAGGGGTATTGCACTTACACATGGGAAATATTTAGGATAATTATGCTAATAAACTTTCCTCTTTTGAATAGACTGTGTAGACCTTAAGCTAACAGTGAAATGAAAAGATTTTCATTAGGAATGACACGCATTCAACATCCAAAAATCTGTATTTTAATAACTTCCAAAATGATAGCATTACAGCAGCCTGAACTAATCTCCTAATAAAAATTAAAAAAAAAAACAACCACCACACCAAAGAATTCAGTGACTTTTATTAATTTATAGTCCAATTTTCTGAGTTTAGTTTAATTAACAAAGAAATTTTGCCTGTTTCAGCCACAAGCCTTTGTTACATCTTTCAGTTTCACTAACATCACTCAACACATCCTTAAGTTTTTCATTGTGAGGATGTGGCAATCAGACAGCAGTTGAAAGTTTACTCCAAAACCCTGGAAAGTCAGCAGAAAGGCATTTGTTGATTTTAGTGGATTGGGACTGAGTCCAAAATAAATATCTAATATACCAAACCACTTGCTTATTCTTCAACATTTGAAAATTACTTTGTATGCAAAATCTGTATTTCTGATAACCTTCAGTCTTACACCAGAGAGTGTCCTGCTACCAGGTGCCCAGCAAATCCTTGGTTATGCCTATAATCTTGCACACTCATGAAGAGAAATAAATGGTAAGCAAAATACGGAATTTCTCCTACCAAAAGCTTTGTCCTCACCCTAGAAGCTTCTCCCCACATTTTTGGATCACCAGCTATGGAAGGCAAACATGAAATTAAACCTTCTTTTGTTTTTGCCCCATGCATGACCTATGCTACTTCTTAGTCAAGACGTTTTCACCTGTACCTTTCCTATATAAAAATAGAATAATTACCACTTTTAATCACAATTGTTGTAGGAGGGGAAGACTAAGAGTTCACACGCCCACTAAACCAGTGATGAAAGATATGATTTAACAGCAGTTTAAATTGTAAACGAAATTTTAAGCTTGCAGAAGTTCACAGTACAATGAAGATCTGTATAAAGTCCAGGGACACAAACTCTGCATCAGTTTGCAAATCTGGATTTTAATGGTAGATTCCTATTTAGTACAAGAACACGGCTAGACATTTGGACCTCTTTGTGCTGCTGATATATACGGTTTTATACCTACTACAAAAAGTTACACTTTAAGAAACACCAGACCCCATATTGTAATGTACTTACAAATATGAAATTGAGTCTGTGTTTAAGTTCCCACACCACCCAAACTAGGCATGAAAACCACGAAAACTAGGACTGAGCCTAGCTTCCTGCTGTTGAGCCTAAAGTCTTTCACTGTGTATTATGGAAGAAACAATAGCAAGTCCCAGGGCTTTGAGGCCAAAAGGCAGCAACCAGTAGGTGAGCAGCGGCAAGGATCAACTCCTTAAACCTTTCCATTGCAGTTAAGTGCACACAGAGTCCCAGCCAAATGGTGGCTGATAGCAGGGATGGAGTTTAACCTGTCTGACTTTGCACTGGAGGGGTCGAGCACCACAGGTAGCCTCACTTACAGTGAAGTACAAACACAAGATTTAACAAGCTACTGCTTGTCAGCTCTTAATTAGCAGCTCCCATCAGAGCAGCAGCACCCAACTGCAGTGCCGTCTGCCTCAGTGCAAAGCCCAAATTATTAGTAAAGTTTTCAGAAGCATCATATTTTGCTTGGATGATGGTGTTTAACAGCTAAGACACGGCAAGATTTGACTGCCTTTGAGTTTTTCCTGTGTGTAGGTAGTGTTTCTAGCTAAACTTAGTACTTGATAGTATCTGCTAAATTGGATGCAAGCAGCAGGTCAGGAGATTCCTTGGGCTAAATTCCTTGACGTGCTGCAAGGTGATTTTTGTTTATTTTGACTTGCAGTTCAGATTTCCCTATCAACCACTGTTGCAGCAGACAGCTGTACAGCATTTGGTTCAGCCAAGTGTGTGCTAATGACTGGTCGCCTCGTTGTTTTGACAGTGCCCCCCTTGCCACTGCTGTGCCACTGCTGCCGTGGCAGTGAGGCTGTGCTGGGGGCCCAGGGAAGATAAGCTGTGCTCTGTGGGTTATCTCGTGTATTCGCAAGATAAAGCACAGGTTGTTGAGTCTGCCTGTGAGAAGCGTGGGTAACATTTGGCTCCTGAGAAAAGCTGCACACAGTCAAGTGGTATACTTTTCAGAATGTGTTTAGGACATTAAAGAGGGATTCAAAACACAAAATACAGTAAAACCGTACTCAGAGTGCATGAGGAAAAGTTAGAGAGTTGAAAATTGAGAACATAAATTGTTTGCTTTGGGCCCTGTGTTAGTGAGGGCATGGTAGAAGTATGTGAGCTGGTGCATCAGCCACACAAAAGTATTCTCTGTTAGGAGGATATTCATTATACTCTGCAGGTCTTGTGGATGTCTACAAAACCTAAGACAGATCCTGCTGATATAAATTCCTAGATTTTCATCCAAGATTTCCTAGATTTTTCATCTGTGTTTGTTAGCCTTTCTCTCAGAAGCTGTATCCTGCCATAAAATTGCTAGCCAAACACGACAGAAGTGGCATGGAGCAAATAATTTTGTATGGACAGGGATACCATAGCTAGGTGAGCATAGTGCCCAGCAAAGGATAGGATAGGATAGGATAGGATAGGATAGGATAGGATAGGATAGGATAGGATAGGATAGGATAGGGAAATAAATGTTTACTTCAGCTTTTAGTTTTTTGTTGTTTTTTTTTTCCAGGATTTTTAAATGAAGGAAACAAAAGAGGAGGATGAGTAACATTTTCAAGCATTTATCTGTAAATGTACAATCCAGTATTGTGGTTTTAAAGAGTCTCTTGACTTCAGACTTCCTTACAAGACTGCATGGGTGAATCAGCCTCTTTCAATAGTTAACCTCTGAGCCATAGATTTTTACATGTGCTCACATGCACTGCATGTTTATGCTTGTTCTGGCCTCTCTGTGTGTGTGTGAACCCACACATAAGCAAATAATCAGAGTGATAAATACAGATTTAAGACTCTAACATGTCTGCTGTTAAAATGTAAACTACTATTTGCATGAATAAGTTGTTCCTGTGGAGACGCTGGGAGGATTTTCTGTTGCTTGGAAGTAGCACTCGAAGGCGTTGTTTGAACTATTAACAGTTGGATACAAGTTCCCTTTAAAATATTGTAATAATATAGAAAATTGCTTATATTTTTGCAGGAGTGCAGGGAGTAGACTGTTGTGGTTAGTTTTACCATGGAGGAAGAGTGACTGCAATGAACAGCAGGAATTATACCACAATCTTTTAATCTTTTTCTGTAATGTAAAAAGACTCTATATTTTTTCTACACTATGTAATTAAAAGATTAAAATAACACAAAAGTAGTCTGGGCTTTTGGAAAAAAAACCACCCTATTTTTGTATTTTTGGCAGTATGGTGTGTAAGAACTGCTATTTCAGTAGGAGAGTGTCAAGCCTTGAGTATAATGAAAGTGCCCTTAAATAGTAAACCAAAGTTATGAAAGTGAAATATATATTCTTTGAAGGCAGAAAACCTGCTAGAATTATTGTATCTTGAATTAAAAAAAAACAACCAAAACTAAATAGAACAGATGTGATTGCTGTTTCCTATGTGTGTCACAATACAACATGAAAGAACAACACTCATGCACTGAGATGTCTAAGGCAAAAAAAGGGGCAGTTTATTTACAGACCTCAACATTTACAGAATTCCAACAGTGACCATGGATTGGAGGATGAAAATTGTCCTCTCCAACCACACTGGTCAACCCAACAATCCATCAATTCTCTCTTCTTCCAGAAAGGAATGCAAAACAATCATTATTTACATGAAGAGTGTGTGAGAAACTCTATTACAAAAATGCAAACATCAGAAGGCTGAAAGAACTTCAGAAAAACTTTAGAAGAACAGAGCGACACGTGTGCCCCTATTGCTGTTATTTCCACACAAACAGAGGGGAAGAGCCATGGCCGTGCCCGTGTCTGCAGCAGTGGGAGCAGGGGCCAGCCAGCAGGGAGCCATTTGGGGGCCACCTACATGGGTTGTGTTTTGGGGGTAACTTCTGGCGCAGTGATGTGACATCCCTGCAGCATTCAGGGATGGGAGGTGCACACCTGTCCTGAGGGCTGAGCTAGCCATAGCCCAGGGCATGGCCTGGGCATGCTTCAAGCCAACACAGCACAGTAAGGATGGGGCAAGGGGCTGGTTGGAGAGTTTGTTCTGAAAGCACATTCCAAAGGGAACATGATCCCATAGAGCCTTTGCCACTCTGCAGCCCCAGGGCTTCATGGTTACAGTGCTCCTTTGCTCTTCCTCTCCCTGCCTTGAGCATGGGCTTCTTCTCCCACGCCAGAGAAATGGGAATTCCTTATCCCCAAAGGCCAGCCTTCCCTTTGGCTGCACAGTGGGACCATGGGGCCGTGCAGAGGTGGCAGGTGGCTTCCCCAGGACCCTGCACTCTGCCGGGGCCCTTGGGCACAGGCATCACGGGGGTGTGAGAGAAAACCCCGCCGGCCCCTGTGCCGGGTGCCATGCTCGCACGGCAGCCATATGCTGGGCTGCCAGGAGGAGCAGCTATTTTTAAAGGAGTTGGGATTACTAAATAAACTGAGAACTGAGCTGTTGTTTCACGCTGCCATCGGGGTCAAGAAGGACGAGCGCTTGTTCCTTGAGCAGGGATGTGATGCTGTGTAAGAGACCCCGTGTCCGGCCTGCTGGCTGCTCTATCGTCTGACAGCTTTTGTAGGAGAGAGTTTGTAGAGAGCTGGAATCAGAAGAATGATCTTTCAGTCATGTCTGTGTTAGTAAAGAAGTTTTATGCTAAAACAATAGGTCTGTAAAGATTCTAGCTTTTTGTGTTAAGAGCTAACTTTTTTTTGTGCTTTATTTCTCTTAAAAATGAAATTCTACAAATAGTTATATGGTTCTCTTACAAATTAGCAGGATTTTTTTTTAACTTGCAGTGGCCTCATGTTCTGTGAGATGAATGCAGAAGAGCTCACAGGGATGCAGTGTCTTTTCCCCCTGTTCCCAATGGAGACTTTCTTTCTCTAAAGCATTGTCAGGCGATGCTATCTACTGCTGTCACTCTTAGTTGTATGTCTGTCACATTCCCTCTTATCCTTCCTTCAATACTGTATTCCTGGCCTTTTTTTCTGGAGTATCCCTCTAGTTGCCCTTGCTTTAAATCCCAGAGAGAGGAGATTTCTAAAGCTGAAATGTGGGATCGATGAGTGACCACACCACATCTTCTCATATGCTGCTCTGCTCTGCCCTTCCCTGATATCTCCTGCAGGCAGGAATGCCTCACAGACCTGGGCATGTACATACCACTTCACATCCTCATCTTTTTTCCTTATTTTTTTTCTTTAAATGGGCTACATAACATAAAGTACAATGCTGTTAAGTCATTTCTTATCCTTAGTAATGGAATGTTGCCATTCATTTCATTGCATCTGTAAAGTTAGTGAGTGTCACCGAGCTTATATCAGATCTAAAACTCGAGAGCCCTCTTTGATAAGTACCTGTAGGTCCCATAGACTTGAAAATTACATTGCTGCAACTGATGGAATACTCAAATCTATTTCATTTTTCTGAATTTGAGAGCAGGGCCACTTTTAGTACTTAAATTCCCATCTTTAACATTGCACAGATGGTGAAATGTTTTTGCATTTTTTATATTATTTTGGGTTACTGAAGTTAATATTCTGCTAGCTACAAATATCCGCGTGCATACCACAGAGTTCATTCCGAGGACAGAGCTCTAAAATAAATTATAGACCTTGGTAGCACTCATAAATCAGTCATTTTTTCATTGAGAAAGTGGTGGCAATGGAAGAAAGTTATTTAGTGATCAAAATGCATCGTTAAGCTTTTAAAAAGGGATTCGGTGCCTGTAGTGGAGCTGTAGGCGATTTATGGCTTATCTGTGCTCATTGCCTCCAGCTTTTGGAAAATTTGTAAACAAAGCCAGATGCTCATTATGTTCCTGTTCAGGGTTGGTTAGATGGTTAAATGCCATCAGAAGCACTTTGGTCCTGTTGGGTTTTAGCATGTTACAGAAAATGGAACTGCTCCAAAATATTTTATTAAATATTTATCATCCATGAAAATATACTTCTAGTTTCTCCTCATAGAATGGACTTTTTAAAAATGGCTGTAAATGATAAGAACATGAAGGTAATACTCCAAGAACTGTGCTTTATGTTAAACTGTGGGTCTAGCTTTTTCTCTGTCAGAATTCATGCTTACCCCATATGATGCAGTCAAGTACCACTCAGCTTTTTTAAGGGCTTCAGGCAATGCAGGAGGCTGTGGCAGCTTCAGGCTGGAGTAGTTTTGCATTTTTACCAAATATAGGGAACAGAGATATGAACCAAATTTGCTACCGATTTCATATATTTTACTGCCTGCCTTTTGTCTTCTGTTTAGATTGTGTAATGTGAAAGGGGTTCTTGTAAACTACTTTTTTCCCACTTTTTACTGCTCTTTAAACACTTGAAAACATGTTGTTATATACAAATTGAATGGCTGTGCAGCAATATCTTTTTCCTTGTAATCATATTTCATGTACATTTATTTTATAATTCTTGGTTAACTTTTCGGTGTAATTTTTTTTTTTATTTTTATTTTTATTTTTTATTGGCTGCAGCTGACCGGGTAAACAGGTCATGGCACGCCTAACGAAGAGACGACAGGCAGATACAAAGGCTATCCAGCATCTTTGGGCAGCTATAGAAATAATCCGGAACCAGAAGCAGATTGCTAACATTGACCGTATTACAAAGTAAGTGACCTGCTCCAAAAAAAAGTCTTGGCGAGGGGGAAGGTTGATATTATTAACAGCCCTTGGAGACAGAGGTAGTAAACATTGTGGGAGACTGTGAAACAGCTACATGCAATTCTCTGTTACTAATTAATTAATTATATATAAACCCCCAAATTTACCAAACTGAGGTTTAATTCATTGAATTGAGGTCTTACTCAATTTGTTTTGTTTTGGATATAAGCATCTTGAAGAAGTATGTAACATTTCTAGTACATTAATTGAATATAGCGTTTTGGAGTTGGTAGCTTGGTCAAAATACAAGAAGTAGATAAAACGGTGAAGGAGAAAAGGGCAATAAATCTGTAAATAATGTATTTCTTTAGGAAAATGTGAGAGGCTACTGTAGGACTTTCCCAGAAGGCAAAGAGAATTCCGAAGTGTTAGGTTGCTCAAATAAATAAGAAGCCATATTTGCCGAGATGTGCATAAGATGCTAATAAAGAAGATATGAGGTGATTACCACCTTTGATTAATACTGTTAAAATATTCATCAAGGTGTATTAGGTGCTGGATACTCAAAGAAATACATATTCTTTGTTTTGTGGAGCTTGCACTGTGTAGAAAGATCTGCTTGCACTGTTACTTGTAGCAGCCACTGTAATAAAAACAGAGGGCTTTGTGCCTCTCTCTGCTTTGTCTGCATTTCCAGGCTGACATGTACGTCACATTTGTCAAAGTAATCAATATGAATAATTTAAAAGAACTAAAGTAACCAGCTGGCAACTCTTCAGTTGCCAGAACCAATGTGAACTGATAATGAAGCCAGAGACCACTAACGGGGAGAGTTATAAACAGTGCAGGTGACTAACGAAGTGAAAATCATTATAACCTGGGCCATGACAAGGGTCCACTGACAGTTTGGAAGTTCTGGGGGTGGAAGTGACAGGCAAAACTGGCTTCACAAGTGGAAGAAGTGGAACAGTTCAGATTCTCCAAATGTAATGAATGGTGAAGTACAGGAAGAAAGATGATGTCCCAAATGAATTAATGTGTACCTAGCTTCTGCAAGAAGAAAAATGGACCATCAAACTGAAAAGCACCTTTCCAGAGTTAGGGAGTTCCAAGAGGGTTTGGAAGGAGATTGTATTTTAGGGAATTCAACTTTTAAGGTCGCAGTGGAGTTTTAGAATGCATTAAAGCATATATATTGTTTCATCATGTCTCCAAGGAGACAAGTGGGTAAACTAATGTTATACACTTTCCATTTTAACATTTCAAATTACTTGCTCTAGGCTACATATTAGCTGAGTTTGTTAGCTGTTTGTGCTCTTTTTAGATGTAATAAAGGGAGACAGGCATGTCTAGCTGGGAATTCATCCCACTCTTATGAGAGATGCCTAGTTTAAGATAGTGGGAATAACATTTAGCTGGGTAAAGTTAGGTCAGACAAAACATCACAAACAAGGTTGAGAAAACAAATAATCAGATACTGGAAAAAGACGTGCTGCTCTTGCTAACTGATGGGTATTTTGATATTTTAAAAAAGTCTAGATCCAGATTGGATGACTCATTTCCAATCAGAAGAAAAATAAGTGACTAGACAGAAATGCAAAAAGCCTTAGAACTTGGAGAAAGATGAACAAGGTGCTAGCAGGGAAGAGTAATCAAAAAAGTGCTTGGGCATTGTAAATTCTCCCCATGCACATCAATGACAAGAGTGATGAACACTGATCTAGTTTCTATGTGACATTCTTAAGGAGATAACTTTTGACAAGGAAATGATAAAGACCTTTGAATTGCTGTATGGTACTAGTGCTTGATGAAGAAACACAGATGACATAGTAAATGAGTATGCATAATACATAATATTCAAAATAAAGTTCCAAAATTAGCATGGCATCAGAATATCTCTTCTGATGAAAACTGAGCAGCTAATATATTCTTCCAGGTTCAAAATCATTTGGTCAGGTCAGCTGCAATTCCTTAAAAGATCAATCACTGTCTGGGCATATAGGCAAACATATGAATGCAAAGAATTTTCAAAACCAGTGGTCAAAATTGAAAATTATGAGCATGTGTACATAGTTGGAGCTAAAAGGAAGATTTTAATATTTGTATTAGTAACATTTTTCAGAACTGTTAATACCTCTTGGGATTGACAGAAAGTAATAATGACAGTGACGTTATGGAAGCATGTCATATTCCTGAGTAAGAATACATAAAAACAGTAAGATAATTTTTTTTTTAATAAATCCATGTTTAAGGTAAGTAAAAGTCTTCCTATGTGTCATATAATGGATGACAAATGGGTACTTTCAGAGAATTTCACATGTTGAAAAGATGATTCATGATTTGGTTTTTGAATGGATTTTCTTTTCTCCTTGTTAAAGCATTCATTTGCTGCTAGAGACAAGTTGTCCTGTGTATTTTGTGACCTCTTAGTCTGAACACCTTTATAGCAAATTGCTGTGAAAAACTGTTGCTTTCTTCATTAGATGGTTTGTTACTTTTAAGCAAATTTATTTGTTGGCTTTTCTCCTGATGTGCATTCAGCATATTTGTCTCCCTCTTCTTGTTTATTTAACTGAATTCTTCATTTTCTTAGTCTTCTGGTGCTGAATAGAAGACACTGTACATCTCAAGGAACATTTACATTTGATGACCTGGGAGGAAATGTTCATAATATAAAAAGAGGATTCATTGTTTGTAGATTATAAACTGTTTCAACTCAATATGCAAACCAGACAAATTTATATAACACATGCAAGTATGCAAATTGTTACCTGAACACTTGAAGTATAATTGACAAAAGATTACTTGGGTAAAGAAAGACTTCTAGAAGGTACTGTCAATGGAGAGTAGATAAGAAAAATCTACAGAACTAGGCACGCATTTTCTGTAGAGAACATAAGAGTAGGAGGATAGTGTAGGAGGAGTCTAGAGCACTAGAAGGTACTTCTGATATTATCAGGAAAAACCTATAAGGAAAGAGGCCCTTTAATTAAAAGTAGACTAGATCAAGTATGCTTTGCTTTTTAAATTTGTGAGGGAGAAAGGCAAGAACAGAAAAATGTGTGATTAGAAGTGATTGAAAACTGTCATACATCAAGGGAAGAGTCACTTGGAAAATTTGAATATGCACGTTAGAGCCTTTAAGAAATTAATTAGTAAGCTTTTTGAACTTCTGGCAATTTTTTTAGAAAAGTCATTGCATGCAGAGAAGTAATGAGAAACACAAGAAAGGTGTCTGTTTTGTAAAGAATTAAAAACGTGGTTGTAAAAATGGCAAGAATATGACAGAGTTAATTGGAATATTATATAAATACTTAAGACATTGGTAGGGAAGAGACCACACTGCACAGACTCAACATCAGAAAAAAAAAAACCAAACTCAAAAAATTATCATATGAAAGGGATTCTGCAGTTTTACTGACTTTCTGTTAGGGTACATTATAGTTGGAATGCACTTTCCATGGGTTGGAGAGAAGAATTCTTCAGTAACTCGAAAACTGAATGAAGGACTAAAAACCAATATTAACAAGAAGCAAGAGTGATGTGAATTTAAAGGAATTAGTACTCTGAATGCAAACTACCTTTGGAAGAGAACTTTAAAATATATGTTTAAGTTCCTGCCTTTGTACATAAGCTTCAGTATATTCAATGCATTTTTATTTAATGATAGAGCTCACTTGAAGGCAGTGATAGCATTTCTATAAAGGTACAGAAAATAAATATTCTTACCTGGCTTATATTGTCACAGGGTATCTCAAGTCAATGAATTGCAATAGTTTAAAATTTGACTACATGAACTAGCTAAAATTTCTAAATCATCACATTTCTTAGAAACAAAATTGCCTTTCTGAGGTATTTGTCGAGACATGACTTTTTTTTCTGTCTAGACTTGATATTGGGATAATTTGACCCTAGTGTATCAATTATTTAGATGAGCATTATTGGTATTTGTCATGCTGTAGGCACTAGTGAAGAAATGGCTTTCCATATCCTGTGAATTCTCTATCAAGAGTGCAGCCTGACAAATTGTTCATCCCTAAATTGTGTTAAAAATTATAACTATGCTTTGACTTCCTGTTTTTTCCTCATTATCTTCCATCTGTTCTGGTTTTGGGGTAACCTCAAGAATTGATTCTATGGAATAAAATGCCTTAAAATACACTGGGAAAAAGGCATGCATGTTTAGATGAGTAGGATAAATTATTGACGTTTAGTTGCATAGCAGATTGGTAAGTATTTCTGTACAGACATGTTTTAAAGTTCTCTTTTTTTTGGCTATTCCAATCTTCCAGTTCCTTTTATAGTGTTTTCGCCATAATTCCCTTACAGGTAATTGGACTCCTAAGACTTAATTAACTATTAATTAAATATATACCCCTTTTCTCACAAAATATTTGGTTTCCTCAGTAGCAGTATATGAACATTTCATAATCTTTATGATTATTTCACAGTTCATTAGCTATTAAGTTAATGGTATTAACATACCCAGTTGGCAAGTCTAGTATTCTAGGATTCTATTATTGGCAGCTTTCAAATTTTTTTTCATTGTAAACAGATAATTATTCTGGTTTCTAAACTATTCCATGAAGACTAATGTAAGGAGCGAAAAACATCATTCTTTTCTTCTGCACATCCTTCCTCATGATTTTTTCCCTCTTTATTGTGTTTCATCATTAATTGAGTTGATTAACTTCCCTCTGTGTCCCTTATATAGGCTGTGTCCATACCACCTTCATGGACCCATAACAGGGAATGCCCTGGCACTCTCTGGAGCACTTAGCTGGGGCTACACCTCGTTGCCTTTGGCTCACAGAGTGTTTCTTTGGCCCTGACACATTCTTTGTTTGTTTTATACGTGTGTGTGGTTCCTCAGTTCTAAGCACCAAAAATAACACAGCCCACAGCAATGCTATTCTTGAAACCTGAAGATAGAGACACGATGCTCGGCCGTTGGGCACAATGGGCAGGCATCTGAGGACACGCAGCGTGCTGCAACAGGGCTGGGTGCCCTTGGCAGAAGGAGCTGGTGTTGGCATGGTTCACATTTGGGTTCTCTGGCACAAGCAAACAAACCCCTGGGCCATGCTTTGCTTTTTCCCTGGGTAGAAGAACTTGTCTCTCTCCAGAATGGAGCCTGAGAATAAGTTAGTTTGGGAATGAAACCCAGAGTGGCTGTAGGACACAGGGTAGAGGTATCACAGCTTGGGGGGGGGTGAAGCTGAGGGATAGACCATTAGCTAGGATAAAACTGATAATGCTATAATTCAACACTTTATATTATTTTCAGATAAAGTGATACCCAAAACATCTGTTTCATCAGTCAGAAAGCTGTTTTACCCCAGTGGTGATACAAGATTTTTATTTTTTTTTTTCATTAATAGAGACAAAGACTTACATCTTTTTTAATTGGCTTTCAAATAGGGTAGTCCAGTAATAGGTCCCTAAATCATAGGGATCATAGGTGTTTTTCCTGTATTTGTTCTCTGGACTCATTTTTGCTGTATCGTAATTTATTATAGGTGCAGCTAAGTCAGAACATCAAACAGAAATGAGCAGATCCCAAGCCAGAGTAGACTCTGTTAGCTCTGTGCAGACTGCCATTAATCAGCATTGATGGGATTGCATGCCAGAAAAGAATTACTTAGTATGAAAGATTACTGTAAAATAATGAGATTTTCTGGTCCCACAGTTGAGATGGAGTTGGTAACAGTTGTAGATTGAGTATGTGACCCTCTCAGTTTGACATTTGGACCTAGGAGGGAGATTTCTTCTCCAAATGTCAGTCTTTGGAATTTCTCTAGTCAATGTCTGAGAAGAGTTGAAGTTCATATATCTGGTTTTGTTGCCTTAGTTCTTTTGCTATTTCCTTTCTAGGCTGTCTACTTCAACAGAAAGAAATAAATCTGTGGATCAGTGATTAAAGTAAAGTTGAGAACAAGCAATGTATTCTCAGGTATAGAATAAACACAACAGAGTATAAATAAGAGCATGAGCAATTTGAATGGATAGGGAATAGTCACACAAGTATATAAATAAGAATATGTGATGAAATGGCAAGAAAAAAATTGAAGAACAAGATTCTTACAGAATTGCTTATTTGAAGCTTAGATACTAGAAAAAAATCTCTTACTATTCATAGTACTCTAGATGAAAATTTAAGTCTTCCTAATATTCTGCATGTTGCAACTAAATAGTTGTGCATAAACAAGAAGAGTATGCCATAGGGAAGATTAGAAGAGCAGAAGACTCTGGATTTATAACTAAATAATCCTGTTGTTAAACACTGTATGAACAGAAGTATCATACCACCTGATGTTTCTTTGGTTGAAATGCAAGCTTGGAAATGGTTTTTGGGTTTTTTTTGCTTTATTGGTTTCTTAACCTTTGTCAAGCCATTCCCCTAAAATATCTGTCTTTTCTCTTGCTGGAGAGCGGGCTTATCTGAAAGCAATTGTTTGAAGTAGAACATCCTCCTGTTACACAGGAGTATGCAGTGATCACTGGAGTTCACTTTTTACCAGTTACTGGCTCCTTTTCCACATCTGTGCATCATTTTCATGTATGTTTTAAATGTGACTATTTGAAGCAGTGTTATTGAAGCCCTGGCCAGTACACTGAAGATTTTTTTATTGTGCTGTGCAGTGTAATAGCAATTCCTAGTTAAGCAAGGGTAAGCTAAAGTGTGGAGTGCAAGGTCTGACAGTAAAAAGCATGACACTTCCTCAGCAGTGCACAGAGTTACTGCCAGAGGCAGCTTGTCTGTTCAGTGTTCACCTGTGAGAAAACTGACTCCAGTTTGTATTAGATTGGCAGAATTACAGATAATATGCATTACAGAATACATCACTGGGTGGTGACAGGGTAGAAAACTCTTAGTTTTCAATACCTCCTCCTGTGCTTTCTGTTACAGGTAAAGACAAGGCACTTTTTTCTGTCTGACTCCACTATGTCAATCTCCTTTGTAATTTCTTTTACTTTCCTTCTCTGTTTCCCGTGATAAACTTCAGCTACTTCTTTAAGCTCCAAACCAGTGTGGGGGTGTCACTGTTGGACACGAAAGAAGACACAAGTCCATTCAGAAGGCTGTGTCTCCCAAGGAGGGAGCCCCAATTTATTTTCCAAACCTATTTTATACCTTTCTACAAATGCACCCACCTTAGAGGTGGGGACCTGGACCCATTGGTCACTTGAAGGGACCATCAAGCAAAGTCCCTCCTCAGGGAAAAGATGTAGAACAATATCTTAGTTTACAATAGCATGACCTTGTTTGCCAGCTCTGTCCTGGGAACAGAATTTCCTGAAACCAAAACATGGCAGGCACGAACTGTGGCTACATGGGGTTTTTCTGTTTTCAGAACACTATTTTTATTTTAAATCAAGAGAATGAACTGAGTTTGGAGTTTTAAGTCTTGTAAATCCATAGTCAGAGATCATACTGAAGGAAACAAAAGTCTCTGCTTTTTCAGCAATTTTTTGACCGATTTAGTTAAAAATCATTATATTAATAAAACAAAAAACAGTCTAAAAATGAGCATTGGATTCCCTAATAAGAGAATTTTTAGTACAAGTACTACTTTGGTCATATATAAAAATTGTATTATGGGTGCATAACTAGCAGTTACAAGCAGAGCAATACATTGCAGAGAAATATGCTAGACACCAAAATGCTTGACTTGTTTGACACATTAATTTTTTATACTGATGGCTTTTCAGTGAGGTTAAATGATGGATTCAGGTTAAATTTTGTTTTATATTTTCAAAAGCTCAGTTATATTCTATAAAGTAACAAAAAGAACACTGAGAGCTGCATATGTGCAGGAAAGTATAGGAGTTCTCACCTGCTATTGCATCATAACTGATATACAGTTTGCTTGTAAATTTGTACTGAGACTGACCAGTGAATTAATATTTACCAAGCTAATAACGATTTTTAATACCCAGGTTAAAAAAAAAAAAAAAAAAAAGTTGAAAGAAAAGTGAGAAACTAAACTAAACTTTAAAAAAAAATCTTAAGAAGGGATGAAAGATTGTGATTTAATTGCACAAGGGGTGTTCACAATGGCATATGTTCATTAAATTTTGCCTGTGTTTCCTGCAGAGAGATACATTCACCACACAACTTTTACCTATCTGTTTATAGAGTGTTTAATTGTAATTTTGTTTAAGATTTTGGAATGATTTTTTGGTTTGGATATTATTTAGTTTAAATATTGCTCATATAAATGGTCTATTTTCAGTGCTGCCTTTAGACATAATTGACTAAAGAGAGTGAAAACAGGGATTGCAGGAAAAAATGTAAACTTTTTTATAAAAAGGGAATAAAGAACCTATCTGCATTTGCTCTGAGTAGTAGTGGAATTAAAATTGCTAAATTAGTAGATTTGGTTGAAGTATTATCTTGAGTTTATAATGCATATTAGTAATTACTCTTTTTCCCAATTTGCTCCTTTATTGATACAGCTTATTTCTTCAATTTGTGTAACAATTCTATTTAATCACGTTAATTAAACTGGTTAAAGGAGTACATAAAAGGAAGCCCACATGTATTAAACAGTGTTATTTGTAATTTCTTAGGGATGGTTTTTCCTTCAACTTGGTTCTGAGACATTGTCCCCTGTTGCTTCCTGAATTGCTGGGTCTGCTTTCCAGTGCTGGCTTTCAAAGACTAATTCAGTGCCTGGTGTGGAAAACTCTTCACCAGGGACTGACAGATTGCTCCAGCCTTGCTGCCTTTTTTTCCTGCTTTATGCAGAATACAGGGAAGGGAAAGGATGCAGTAGCTGGCTGTGCAACCATTATACCCCTAAGGTTTTAGCATAAATGGCTATTTTGTTGAGGACTAGAGCTTGAGATGGAGTTTTTTGTGTATTTGCTTTGATCAAAAATATTACTGCAGGCACATCTTGTTCCTACAGTTCATTCTGCAAAAAAATAGATAGGTGCTCAGATGTTCTGACAAACTTTGCTTGATCAATTTTCCTTATCTAGTAATTCTTCTCTTAGGAATGCTCTTACGTGGTATTGCTTGTGTGGCATTTTTTGTTTTTTTTTTTACTGTCTCAGAAGTCAATGTTCTTCATTGATTCAGAAGGTGAAGTCATCTCTGAGCTGAGCATGAGTATGGTAAATAAAATGATTCATACTAACAGCTCAAACATATTGTTATTAACCACAGCCATACTCCTTGTTTGATGTTTATTAATAAGTGCATACTCATTTTAACTCTCTTTATTGAGTGTTACTATAAAAGCTGTAATATTCAATGTTTAATAAAATGCATGCAAACTATGAGCTCCAGTAGGAATATTGAGAAGGAAAGGGATGTAACTGATTTGAAAATGGCTGTCCCCATTTTCATGTACTCCGTACTTCTATTAATATTAATCTTGAAATTGTGTAAGTTAATGCAGAAAAATACATAAAAGGCTAACATAATTTCTAATTATTAAAAGCAAACCAGTTTTTATGTCACAACAATTATGTTTTTTGCTCAAATCATAACATCTTTGTAAGTCGATATTTGAAAGTGGAACTTCTAGCTTATGTTTGGTTTCTTTGCTGTAAATAAATGTGACTTTCTATTAGAAGTAAGAGATAAAAATGAGTGGGACATGGCCATTTAGCAGCTTGTTATCTGACCTGAAGTGCTCATCAAGGCTTTCTCTGTAATCAGTGGAGAGAGAATGATCTCCAAAGCACTACTCATACCATCTATTTTAGGCTGTGGTTTCATATTCCCATTCATATAAACAATATCATCACCAAGAGCAGCAGCCCTGCCCTGATGGCTTTTCCAGCCGTTGTGCTGTTCCCTAGATGGTAATAAGGTGAACATTTGTGTGACAGAGTGATGATTCTGAAACTCAGCTAGACTAAAAGTAATCTAACAAAAAAAAAAAATCCACACACAAGAATCCAACCTCAAAAACAGAAAGGTTTTGACCCAGATAAGAATGGAAATTAAGTTAGAACGCTCTAAAAAACTGAATCATGAAAGCATTCAACTCTTCATTTTTTAACATGTTTTGAATCGAGATGCTTGATATGAGCTGACTAAATATTTCATTTTGCAAGGTATAAGCTAGGATGTTACATTCTGAGTCATGTGATACTTGTTTGTCTCTTCAGTACATCCAAAGAGAAGAGCTGGGTGGAAGAGTGGCCCTGCAGATACACGAGCACTTGTACCTGTGCATGCAGTGCCCCTGAATGATGAGTGCTTGTTTGCCAGTTGTGCTCAGTGCACACATGTGTGCACTACCAGCAGTCACATACAAGCTTTTAGGTTGGAAAAATAGGAGTAGAGCCCTTTCTTAGATAAGTTCCTCCATAACAAGGTGGTGGGGAGATTTTTCTGGATACAAGTTGAATGGCTTGGTACCTAAATAACTTGCTTTTCATGGTCATGCTGGTGAGTTACATAATCCAAAGTGTATAGTGAAGTTGTGTGAGTAGGAGTTTAAATTATTGAATCAGGGAATTACCTGGGTTAACATTACTGTGCTTTTTACAGAAATGACCCAGATGATTACCATTATAGGTGCATGCATGGTGCCTGGGATATCTAAAGCATGCACAAACAAGATCACGACTTAGTTCCTTTTAGCAGCAGGAGCACAGACATCAGGCAGATCTGAATTTAGCTGAACTGCTGGATTTCACTGTTGTACTATCAAGCTTATACATTCTTTTTGTTTTATAAAAACACTTCACGAAATTAGTTTCCACATTCATGCAAATTCTGACTTTCCAGACTACAAAGGAGACATGCAACAAATTTTAAAAACATTTCCTGCTTGGATACTATATGTGTCTTCAAGATGAATATTGCAGATACTGTTGTCAGAGGGAAAAGTAAATGTATTATTTCTCTGTAATTCTTGGAATTTTGGACTGCATAAAATGTAGATCATGTAAGAAGTATTTTATTGCAGAGGCAGCAGCACTGTCAGTGCCTGCATGGTTTGTGCATGTGCTGTTGGTATGAGGAGTGCAGTGGAAATCAAATGCAGCCTGTTCATATACCTGCATCTCATTGTGGACTATGAATACACAGGAAGAACCTTGTCCCTTGGTTGAGTTTATCTTAGTGAATATAATCCATATAATTGAAACTTCAGAAAGTGTAAACACCTGAAAAGGTATCCTAGAAAAGCTGCTACGTCCCCACTGTAGCCAGTTCCTCTGTGTGTCTGTGCTGTCTTCATCTCTCAGAGCAGCCCTCAGTTTCTGGCAAGCAGGGAATATCAGTGTCAAATACCCATAATGTTTGTTTTATGGGAGTTGATTGGTACCAGGGTGCTACATGGTGGAAGCAGGCAACCTGAGCTTCAGAGCTGAGACCCTGAGATACAGCTGGGAGCACAGATCTTCACCTGGCTTTCCACAAGGAGAGCTGAGATTTGAGCCTGTGTTTTTCAAGTTCTTATGTCATGGAGCTGTATTTCGTAAAAAAAATTAAATTAATCACAGCCATCTCTTCAACTTTTTCTTTCAGTATGACCAACTGGCCTATTCTTTGCAAATTGTGTTAAAAAAGCTCTTAAAAGAAATATGTCAGCCTTCTATAAAATAGCTGTCATGCCCTGAAACTGAAGCAAAAGGCATAATTTCTCACTAGAGGTAGGAAGACAATATAAAACTCAGAACAGATTTTTGGCTGCTTTCCTTCTATTTTATGTATTATTCCTTAAAGTCTGTCCCTGAATCTAGGACATTTTTATGTACCTGTAGCTAACATTTAAAATTAATGGCAGACTTTCAGTTGAGTTTAATGGGATCTGCTGTATTTTCTCAGATCTCAATTTTATCAGATTTCAGTTTCTCAGGTCTCAAATTTATCAGTTCTCAACTTATCCCTGGATGAGTTGCTCAGCAGATAGTCTGCTGGCAGCACCAGGCTGCTGCTTCCCTTTGCATTGGGGAGGGTGGAGGCATCCAGCATAGGGAGAGATAATTGATCAGAGCAAGATTACAGTTTGCCATGAAATATAACATCTACCTACACTTGCCACACTGTTGTATTTTTGCAGCTATTTGCGATATCTATTTTATTTCAGTCTTCCACAGATATGCTTGCTGTATTTTTGCCAACATTTTTTCAGTTATTTTCTTTTGATTGAGTTCAGGTGGCCAAAAATGCAATTCCTCATGAGTTCAGAAAATCTGAGATTTTTTTTTAAATACTTGTGTCAGCTTCCTACCTTAAATAACCTTCCTTCCTTCTCTGCCCAGCTTTCTTGTTTGGGCCACAGTACAGCAGTGCCCATGTAAATCATTTTCTGCCTCTCAGTGGACCACAGATGCCTTCAAGAGGACTCTTTGGGAGCAGAGTTGGCTGTTTTTCCATGCTCTATTTTGAAGCCATATAGATTTGACTCTTTGAGACAGGCTTATCTTCGTGCTGTATTATGCAGAGCACCAGGCAGGAGTTGTGAGCTGTGTGACAGCTGTAGGTGAAAAGTTCACCATCTGATCCCCTGCAAGTTCTGGCTGCTTCTGTGTCTATTTTGCTCCCATGGTAATCACAGCTTTGGAGTCTGCTTCCTCCACACCCCTAAGATCAAACCAAACCAAACTTTTTTCTTTAGTTTTAAGGTGTGTTATGAATCACATATATTAGATGTAGGTTTTTATCAAAAGACATTATGGACACTGAGAAAAGTTTGAGAAAAGTATTTTTAAGTTTTGGAGTGAATTGATGGTATGCTGACAGGCTTTGGTGCTTCTGGAACATCCTATATATTGGTCAGGCAGGTGATTCAGAGGTGGATCAGGTAGTCCTGTGGTCCAGTTTGTTTAGGGGAGGTGGCAAGATGCAGTTGTCAATTGGTAAGGGCATGAGTTAGAGGGGATTTTGTTGCTGTGAAGGAAAGAGAGTCTGGAAAGGCTCATGCCAGGTTTTCCTGCATAGCTTTCCTCCCCAGCATTCAGCGTGGCTCAGGTGGGGTGTGCAGCAGGTGCCCCCTCTGAGAATTGCTGGAGGTCCCCCCTCCACATGTGCTGACCTCTTGGGCTACCCCTGTGGAGTCTGAGAGGTGGTCAAGACTTTAGGATGAGTAACACTAATAATATAATATAAACTGAAGAATATGACAATATTTTATTGCTATTTACACCTGACTGCTGTTCATCTGCAGTCCCAAAGAGGTTTGAAATTGCTGTTTCACATTTCTCTGACTGGTATTTTGTGACTAAATATAGATGAGCATCACATCCATATACAATCTACAAATCTACTAATGATTATCCTCTGTGAGTCTGCTCTAAAGGTTTTCTTTTGCCATCAGACAGATGCACACAAATGTTATGTTCACATGTGCATCTCCTTGATTCTATTGGTAGTATCTTGTTCCTGAAGGTCACCACGTTTAAAAATACATTTGATGGTATGGCTATGAGGTTTGCTTAAGGGTGATAATGAACAAACTCCATGCTAAAGATCCTTATCCTTTGTTTTCCAAGTGGTGTTGCAGTAATTGAAAACATGCATTACTAAGCCCTTAGAAGTTGATTACAAAAACGGTAATTTTGCGAGATTTGCTAGATTCTTCTGTGCTAATGTCAAGAGGGTCTGCACTGCCAGTTCATAAATGGAGAAAATACTGACCTATAAACACTGTAATTTCAGCAGCAGTTCAGTTGCTTCTGAATTCTGCAGACAAGCAGCCTCATTTGGTGAGATTTTGAATTTAACATGCAGATTATCAGGCCTAACCTCCACTTTTCATCAGATAGACCTTCATTTTTTATAGTAGGGATTAGCACAGTTAAATTGTATTTTGAAATGGTTTCTTCAGCCCCCTATCTGATTAGGGCTGGTTTGCTGATGTAGAGGATTTTACTTTGTCTCTGTGCCTAATTCTCACTCATTTGAGTGTATTTGCTTTTCTTGTGGCTGGGTTGTGTTGCACTCCCACATCTGTTGATATGGAGGACTGGGCAAGAGCGTAACAAACCAGTATTCCTTCAACTCCCTGTCTCCAAGGTAAAGCTAATCAGCTTTTGTTGAAAACATCAGTCAGGGATTGCTCTATCTCCTGCATTTGTTTTTCAACTTGTTGGTGCCAGATGCTTCAGTGCGTGCAGTGCCAGGAAAAGACCTGCGCTCCGTGGATTAGTGGTGTCACTTCCTCACACACGCATTTCAGTATTGTTTTTTCCTGATCTAATAATGAGGCTGACATAGTAGTTAGGACTCCAAACATCATGCTTTCTGTCTCTGAGCTGGCTTTTAACTTATTCTGTGTTTTCAGCATTTTTCACGTCGTGATAGTTTTTCATGTTTCATTATTAAAGAACTTTAACTGTCTTTTCTGATTTGAGTCCTGTGCCTTAGTCACACCTTTGCATACCTGCTGTCCTTCTGGCTGAAAAGAAACAGGATAAGTTTTCATCCAAACCCTACAGTCTTGCTTTCTAGCCTTTGTGAATATCTACATGTACCCTTCACAGGTTTTAATGAAGTAAAAATTTGAGGGAGGGTGCATTTTTCTACAGCAGTTCTACTCTCTGAAGTAAGACCGTTCTTTTTACAAGTGTGTTCCTTCCTAGGAAAGCATTTTATTTTAAAATAGAAAACATAGCCCTCGTGGCTCTCCAGTGGCACAGTCTGAACATTGACTACAGTATTCTTCAAAAAGCCACTGGAAATTTTCT
Source organism: Phylloscopus collybita (assembly GCA_027886175.1). Lineage (NCBI taxonomy): Eukaryota > Metazoa > Chordata > Aves > Passeriformes > Phylloscopidae > Phylloscopus > Phylloscopus collybita. The sequence continues at coordinate 8,708,061 of JAJNNQ010000002.1, forward strand.
TCTCCTGATTTACAGCTGGAGAAGATGGGGAGCTAGTTTAGTTGGTAGCAGTACTTTTACTCTGGTTGAGAACACAGATTGGATTTGAGAAAAGGGCAATTCTCAGCCTTGTGCTCCTTTGCACTAGTGCACAACCTGCCACAGTGGAAATAGGCAGATTAAACCTCTTAGCTGATTACAGTTGGTTTAAGGCTTTTTGGTTTGTATTATATATCTGTTCTGTTCAGAGATATGAGTGAGAAATCACGAAACCTGTTGCTTACATTTAAGAATTTGGTTGGGCTGTGTTTGTTGGGCTGCAGCTAGGGATGATGCAGTGTAAAACACATGGATTCTTCAGCAGGCTACCCTGAGGGTTATGGCATTCGGTTAATACCTGATTTCTCTTCTCAGACCTATAGCAGCCCACCATGTAAGTGTAGGGAAACCACTTCCATGCTCACAGTCTGATTTGTTCTGTCAGTAAATTGGGAAGAATGATAGTTAGCCTATTCTCTGTATTTTGAGATCTACTAAGGACTTGAGTTAATTACAGACACATGAATGCTATGGCTCTGTCAGGGAGGTTGTTAGTACTGGGTTCAAATGGAAAATTGGTGAAAAAAGAGTAACATTAGCAAATGTTGAAAAAGATAATTTGTACTCAAGAAAGATAGTTGTATTTGCATAAATATGTGCATATGTGCACACACATGAAATACATGTAACATGATTATATAAGCAAATGAGATGCTTTCATGAGGCTTTAAAACTTCAACATTTTATGCTTCTATAGACCAGTGGTGTTCACTTGCACCCTGTTTGAAAATGAATTAAATAGACTTGAGTCTCTGCCTTGTTCAGACCTTGGGATTTGGATAACCTTGAAAACTTATTTGTGGTGTTTAATCTCACTTGAACAGGTGCTCATGTTGAATTTTGTTTTCTATAGTAGAGAGGGATTGGGTTGGGCAGATGAGCATCCAGCCAAGGTGATACAGACCTGACGTCTCTTATCTTCTGATTTTGGCCCTTGACCCAAGGGCCAAAATGTGCAATCTACCAGCAGATTCGTATATATTAGCTTGGAACACAGACTTGCACAGAATATTGTTATTTCTGTGTCAATTGCTTACCTTTTATACAGTGCTAGCATGCACACACCAGTCAGGCTTGGACCATGTCGTGGTAGACACTGTAAAATATGGTAAATGGCAGCATCTGACTCTAAGAGTTTTTATGCTAAATAAAATAAACCCCAAGATCCTGCAAACATGCTGCATTTATGTAAATGCCTCTGATACCAAGCAAAAACTTATAAATGTCCCGTGCTGCTCTGATTATTGTATAACTTATTATACAAATATATACTTCCACTCAGTCAGAAATCGATTATATGATTTTATATACAAAGCAAAGCAAAAATATCAGATTAGCATATACCAGTTCCAGCAAAAGCTTGAGAGAGAAAGCAGGAAAAGAAAAGACCTTTATTCATACAAAACAGTAAGAAGTTTGAAAGGCAGATGTCTTCAGAGAGAGGGGTTGGTTGAAGACTTAACCATTGGGGTGGCCTTCACTCCTTACTGTAAGTTTATAACTTCTAAGGCATTAAAAATTCCTGTCAGCCATGTTATTAAAAAAAAAGTCTGGACTGATTTAACTCTCTTTTTTTTTTTTATGCAATGCTACTGCTTTAAAATACATCTTTCTTGAGTTCTCTTGTCATCATAATTACATTTTTTTGTGAAGGTATTTGTGATGACAGTCACAAAGGAATTGTGGTTGCTGGAATTCATTATGAAACAGGAAGGCAAGGATGGTATAGCTGACAGCTTTGTCTTAAAGCAGGCAAATTACAGATTTCTCTCTTAGGAAACAGGTAAAGACAGAGTACCTGGAGAAACAAAAATGGAGAGAAATTCAGTTAGCTCTGTTACTTTAAGCAATCCATAACTAGCAAAATATTTTTCTAGTCCACAAAATAATTGGTTCCAAGTCAATTCCCATATCTGCTGCTTGCCTGTGATTGCAGCTCTCTGTGTGCAGCAACTCCTAGATATATTCTCAGAATTTTGTTAAAAACACCTAAACTGTAATGATCTTAAGGCAGAGAGGTCATCTTTATTTGAGAGAAGATAATTTTATGTTGTTTACCCCAAGTTAATATTTGGTATTGGCCTAGCAGCAAATTATACTGGATAAAGGTCAACATCACACAGCTGAATCTCATGTATATACACAGTTAAGGCTACATGTGGTTTTTTTCTCACCAAGGCAGTTTGTCACAGTGTGATCATTGTGGTTAACTCAAGAAAAGGAGAAAAAACCACTTAGCACAGTAACTTGAGCTGTTGGGTTTTTGTATGTGATATATAAATTTCACATTTTTCCTAAATGTGTTGTACACACAAGCATCACAAAGATTCCATTGGTACATTCTGTAGTACGTGTGCTATAGGAAGTGTTAGAGAAATTAGAATTTAAACTTAGAAAGTTTAAAGTAATTTAAAGGGCACAAATGGATGTGGGAGAGATAAGCCCAAGCACCCCATGTTTGTTTTAGGATTTTTTTTTCAGGTAGAAGTTTACTGTGCTAGCACTTGTCTAAATGTGTACATGATAGCTGCAAGAGGAAAAAAAGCTGATTTGAAGGGGGAATTTATATAAATTTTGACTTTAAAAGCAATCTAAAGCTTAGACTGTGTATTATTTTAACTCATTTGCAAATGTGTATGTTTTGCTGACACATTTTATGATTTAAAACGAACACTAAAAGACTTTTGTGCTTTGTGTGCAGGTATATGTCTCGAGTCCATGGTATGCATCCAAAAGAAACCACACGTCAGCTGAGTTTAGCAGTCAAGGATGGTCTCATTGTGGAAACCCTGACAGTGGGGTGTAAAGGGTCAAAAGCTGGTATTGAACAAGAAGGATATTGGTTGCCAGGAGATGAGATTGTGAGTATAAAGTCTTTGAGAAAATAAATCACGATTTCTGATATCTTAGCATGAAACTTGTTTTAATTTATATTTAAAGCTATTTATAGATTCTGTGTTGGTGCTTGTGAACAGGGAAGTAATGCGCTCTTAATTTTTTTTAACCTTTTCTATTCCATAGAAACTCTTTCCTCTTGAATTCTGAGTTTTCTGCTATGAAAAACTGGCAAAGTCCTTTGCTCGGTTATGCCTCACTTTTGTGTAGTATTCTCTTCTACAGTTGTACAGGAAGACAGTAAATATTATTGGTATTACTTGAAATCCTCAGACGTTCTCAAATCCCAAAGATAGTGTATTTAAAAAAAAAAAAAGTCACAAACTTTTTAATCTTGCTTTAATCTGAATCTGAAGAACAAAGAAATCCCTTACAGAAGTGCAACCTGAAATTAAAAAATTATATGCAAACACACATGAAAAGGTGTGTTTTACTGATATTCATGAACACCAGGGAATTCAATTAGAAAGGATTTTCTCAGCAAATCAGCTACAGGCATCCAAATACTGTTCCACTGGATGTGTAACATAAATATTAAAGTCTATTTAAATAGGTTGAAAGTTATGTGAAGGGAAAAAAGAAGCATGTTTTTGATTTCCCTCCATAGCTGAGGTGGAACACACTCACAAAGGGAAGTTAGTCACATAGACCAGAAAAAAGCTTGCACAATTCCTTTGCCTTGTTCAGAAGCCCCATTTCTCTATTTACAAGACAGCATTTTTCTAAATAAAAAGAGTTTTGCAAAGCTTTAAAATACTTGAACTAGGAACTATTGCTTTGGAATATAAATTGCATTAAATACTGATAAAAGGGTCAGCATTGTCTCAGGCATAGCTAATACATTAAATTTTGAGGAAAGCCAGAAAAACTCTAAAACCCAGCAAAACTCTCATTGTAATATTGCAGTTACCAGTAAGATCCTGAAAGTGAAACAATGTATTGTTTTTGGTTTTGTGGAAACAAGCAATATCCATAACAGCAAACATTATCATCAAAATTATCTCACTTACACAAATTTAAAGTATTGAAATACCTTAATTTCAATACATTATATTTAATGTACGTTATGTCACTGTTAAGATTTTCAATCTAATTTCATTAGAAACCCTCAAGGGAACCTTTAAAGGGTATGTTACTATTCTCCCTGGGAGGAAACATTTCAAAACTCCAGCTTAGCTCTTTTAGGTATTTCTTACATCAGTTTTTATCTGTTTAGAAGTGATATTAACTGTGTAGGCTCAACAAGACATAAAGCCTGAGGTCTGTGATTATCCAAGTATTCTGTATGTTTGTTTCCTCTGTTGCTAAGAGAAAGGAAAAAAAGGAAAAAAATTATCAAAATGCCTCACAATCGCCATTTCTTATATAGCCATTCAAATAATATTCCTGCTGCATATTAGCAACATTTAACAAAGTTTGAAAGATAACCATCCTGTAAATTCCCAGTGAGTTATTAGAATTACACAATTATTTTATGTCTGAGCAGAAAACATTCTCTTTGACTTGACTGAAGATGCTGTTCAAGTCACATTATGAATAACCCTTTAGTTAGAGGCATTGACTGCATTTTCAGCATGACTGCTAAGCACTGATGCTTTGGGCTGTGACCATATGTGTGGTGGCCGTCTCAGTAGTTCAGAACACCACACTTGACTTAACAGTTTTATGCAAAAATAAGAGTCAGCTTCTGATCCAGGCCATGTTTCAATAATACCCAAACCCAAACGTTTTGATCCTAATACTAGATCAAAATGCTGCAGACAGATGAAGCAAAACATATTGACTTGGTATAAAGTCATTCTCTTTGTTCTTTTATTCAGAAAGTTTTAATGAGTAACAAAATGTCACTGTCATCACTCGACATCAGATCAAGTATTTTCCATTCTCCTACAATTGGTGCAAACCCATGAAGTTTGGTATGTTCTCTGCTTCGGACACACGGGGATGGTTTTACAGATGCTTTGTCTGCACTTGATCAAGAGGCAGTTTGGAGTTCTTTGTAATTCAGCACTGCCCAAATCGGGTACTAATGACTTTTGAACCATGAGCTCAAGTTACATTTCAGTGAGGACAAGTACACAGAATTCTTTTTGGAGGTGTGCTTGGAGGAGACTAACTCCTCGAATCAGGGTTTTTATATGTTAAAATAGGGATTTCAGGCTCAAACTTTAGCACTTACAGACCCTTAACCTCATTGTCAAAAATTTGGTCTGACTGGTACTACTGGAACTTGGAAAGCTCAGAATGAGAAAGAGAAGACTTAAGAACTGATCCACCACCCACTGACACCAGTGCAGGAATGCTTTTGGATTTTAGCTTCTTTCCTGGCACCACAGTGGAAGTCAGCAAACACAGGCTGCTCCGAGGAGATAGTACTCTTATCATCCCTTCTCCCACTTTTTATTTGAGTATTTGCTTGGTGTTTTTTTACACTTACGAAGTTTTGGATCTGAATTTTAGCAAGTAAAAAGATTACTGGCCTTGGCCATGAAACTGCTGAGCACCTTTGTCTGTTACTGTAAGAGGTGCCTGACTAGAGGATGCCACATGACCTGAAAGTACTGGTTGTGATGGTGACTACAGACTGATGGCTAAATAGTGACAATAATCGAAAGTATAGAGATGATGAAAGCACAGCTCTATTTGGAAAAGATTAATTTGATAATCTGTGGTGCTTGCTTAGGGGTTTCCAAACATCTGCCCTATCCAATAGGTTGATATAATCATAGATCTATGCAGTGAGGACATGATCTCTGATAGGGTTACTCTTAGCCTTCAGAGAAATTATACTACTTTGCTCTCATTGTTCTAGCAGTATGTTGAAGCTGCATTAAAAAAAAATTTAGCAAAACTTCACATATTTAGTAATACACAAAAGACAAGCTGAGATGCCAAGACAAAACAGTTTGAGGGTATCAGGAGGCTCTTACAAAAGGGATGGCTCATGAAAATGAGTGTTCAGAAAAACTGGGGAAAAAAAGAATGATCAGATTTAAGAGTATAAAATTATTCTGTCAGATACATGTGGGAGAAATATTTTTGTATAAGTTACTAAATTTAATATGTGGAGTCAGTAGCAAAATGTACTGTATTCCAACTGACATTTAAGGATTGGTACCTAAACAAGAACTTCTCTGCAAATATTATACCTCCAGGGCTTGTGCAGGTATTCATTTTTTTTGCTCATTTGCCATGTCTCCAGATGTTTTGCACATTTTCAAAATATGTTCTCATCTTACAGGCTTTCTTATCTTGCAGATGATTAATGCATTTGCACAAAATAAATGAGAGAGGATTTTTTTCTCATTTTTATTCAGGATTTTAGTTAGGAATTTTGCATTTTTCTGTTTGTTGATGCATTATTATACAATTGAACGAAATCTCTTCAGCTTCTTGTCTTGCAAGGGAAATGTCAGTCCTGAAGTCTGGTAATGGAAGTTTACTTTTTTCTTTTTTTTTTCTAAATGCTTTATTTCTATTTCTCACAGAACTTCTGGAATATGGACATGCTATTTATTATCAGCATTAAAAAGGTCTCCTTGCTCTTTGGGTTTAGAAAAAAAATTGCAGATCAGTGTTGTTAACTATGTTTTGAATGCTGTTGGTAAAACAGAAAGGAAACATAGTTTTTCAAGAGAATAATAATGAATCTTCTTACCCATTCATTACTATTTTCTCTTCTGCCATGATTTTTATGAACTTTTATGTCTGTCTAACATAATACTGTATCTAACCCCAAGGAAAGAAATTGAATTTAAGTACCAGTGTCCTGTGGCTTCATGGGGGGGTTAGATGCAGTTTTTGAGTTAGTCTTACTCATTTACATTTTTCTACAGACAGTGTGCACTGAGCTATTTTGAGCATTTAATGTGCTAATTCTTCTCCTCATGATTAAAGTCATAAAACTGCTCTGACCCAGAGAGAGGCTTTCTGAATGTATAATTTCAATTTTCCTGTGTTCATAAAGCCAAACAATATTGTGCTCTTCTAAAATGGAGATGTGTGTTTATAACACAGGTTCATTGTTTGCATTTGATTGCAACATATCCCACACCACTGCTGTGGTTTAAAAATGGTTCATGGTGGCTAAATTCTCTAATGAGATGTGAAGAGTGAGGCTTCACACTTAAGGCACTGTGAGCTATTTCTTCACTGAAGGATACATGAAAGGTGATTATATTTCCCAGAAATTATTCTTTTACATAGTTATGTTTTCTGATCATTTAATTGATTGCCTATAGAAAGAGCCAGCAATTCTTCTGGCTAGTTAAATGTGACTTTGGGGATCATTCTCTTGTGTATTTAGTCCTCTCTGTATCTAAATTATTGCCTTTCCAATTCTTCCCTCTAAAGATGTTTTAGTGTAGTGGAGAGCATACGTTTTGGAGGGGAAGTTTCCTTGCTTTTTTCCTGCTTTCAGAAAACATTAGAAATACAACGTGCTTTTCCCCAACATGCACATGTATTCTCAATGTGCTAATTCATTTCTGGGGATTTTTCTGGCATTTTAGATGGAGAAAGTACTGGTGCTTGCTCAAAGCGACTCCAGAAACTTTCAAGTCACAAGACTGCTGAAATAATCCATCTGTCTGTACTCCCATCATTTTAACATTTTTTGTAACCCACTGTCAGCACTGTGTGTCTTGAAGGTGATTTTATTAACCCAAGTGACCTTAGGCACACACCCAGTTATTTTTGAGATTTGATGTGTTGCAGGTTCAGTTTTACCAGGATCAGTCTATGAGAAAGGAGTATTTTGGGCTGTTATGTTTGTGTTAATCTAAACTACTTTAGATTGGGCAAAGGCTTGATTCCTTGCTTGCCATGCTTAATTGCTTTTGTAATTATATTGATTTTTCCATGCTAGGTCAGTATTTGTAGCCAGAAGCTGTTTTTTGAACTGGCTATGTCATCTTGAGTCTCCATACATGTGAAGATAATTGTAAAAAGCTTAAGAACTGTCACTGTGAGGGTTTGAATCTTTTCTGTACATAAAATACATTTTAAATAATAAAAAACCCTGAACAACAACAGACAAAACCAAATCTCAATCCAAAACCAGCCTGAATAGCTACCAGTTCCTGCTAGCAAACTAGGGGCTTCTAAATAACTAGGCTGAGGAATGGTTTTAATGTGCATCCCATTCTTTTCAGTTAGGAGCAGAAGGATAATATGAAACAGCAATAGTGACAGCCAGTGCCTTCATCATGAAAACTCTTACAACTGGAGAGCACAAAGAGGAAGAACATGTCACACCAAATGAAGAAAAATCTCCTTCAGTGTTTAAAAAAATTCTCCATTTGCCTTATCCTTCCATATTGCCTTTAGTGTAAAGTTCTGTGTGAGTTCACTGATCCAAAGCCAAACACAGCCCAAGCCATATTAGTTAATATTTTTCACATATTGAACAAATTGAGAATTTTCCAGGCTGGAATGTTCCAGATAGCTTCCTAATTATTGTGAAAGTGCCAGCCTTCTTTACAGTTGGTGATTCACTGATGCAAAGAGTTAATGATTGATCCTGTGAGAGAAAAAATTAATTCAAACCATCCCTTATTGCCACACATCAGGGAGAGTATGAGGAGGCTTTGAGTTCAGGCCACATACCAGCCTGGTGACACAAGAACACCCAGGGAAGATGAGGTTCTGAAACTCTTTGAATCTTTTCTGGCTGTCTTGCTATCCTTAAGGTCCCATCATTTGGAGCTTAATTTTCCAAAAGACTGCCATTAAATCAATCCTTCATGTGCTAAATGCAATGATTTTTCTTGCAAATTATTGTCACAAACTGCAGATGTGATCCTGCTTATTAATAAACCAAAAATAAGTGGATTTATGAAAGTTCAGAAAAGCAAATATATTCAAATCAGCAAATCAAAGCATAGACTATTTTGTCCTAGAGAAGCCAATTAGAATTCTGAATTCCCAACTCATGGACAAGAAATTCTTTCTGCATTAAAGCCAAGACCTTCTTCTGTCTTTGCATTAAGGTTGTTAACATGCAGCTTATGAGAATGGCCTCACAGCCATTCCAGTGGTTCTTCCTGTCTCTAGATGGGTTAAGAATAGTGAGCAATTTGCTGCATTCATTTTTCAGTCTTGTTTTTCTCTTCCCATCTGTTCAGGGGTATTTCTTCCCTCTCCTCTGCTCATCCTTATTTTTTGTTCTCTGGAAAGAGAGTTCACAATGTTTGCAATATCTTCACATTACTGAAGGTGACACTACTAGACTCCATCTGACTGCAGAGAGATGCTGCCTCTTTTAAACTGGTAAAACAACCTTGTCAGCATCTCCACTTGACTCTCTCAGCTTTGCCAACTTGACTTTTAAAAATTCAGTTGATGTAATGCTGTATTCTTCTTTGAGGCTTTCGCTCTCTATTTTGGAGTTGAGATACTGATAATGTTGTTCACAGATTTCACGAAATGTTCTTTTCTGACTGAAAAAGTGTTTTTGAGAATAAGAATTTACCTTTGAGTTTGGAGTAAACTAGTCAAACTAGTCTGGAGGAAGGTTCTGTCATGGGATTTAAATTATGCTAATAGAATAATGACATAGATCAGTCTATCTTGAGTTTGTTTTGAAAATCTTGGGATTTTTCTACCCCTTTTGGGCCCACCCTGACCTAGTAGTGTTGTTTTTATTAACTTTGTGGGTTCAAAATGCTCTGTATCTCTGGCAACTGATTTGAATCTTTTATTATTGTGTCATGCTGGCCACTGAATGAAACTTCATTGAAGCTGATGGGCTTATTAATATTCATGCTTCATTCACAATAAATGCAGTCCCCATGTCTTTCTATCAACTGACAGCTGAAACAATAATAGTCACACCTACAGGACAGGACACATGGACAAGAGATTTAAGGAACCTGTGTAGGAGGTTCTGCTGTTGGTTCAGATAAAATGCTTCTCTGTGTGCTGACACATCAGCCTAAAGAAACACTACAAAATAGGACCAGAGAAGCACTGTAAACATACTTTAAGCAAGAAAAGGGAAGAAGACCATTTTTGTGCACAATTCTTGGAAGGAGACTTGGAACTACAAGCAAAGAGGTGGTTTATTTCTGGTCTGGATTCACCTTTCTAGGGGAACAAAACCATAATGTGGACATGAAAGGCATTGCACCTGATAAATACTTCACTACATGACTGATTTATCTCCCTAATGAAAATAGCCTACAAACTTTCTCTTGGCTCAACCTAACTCAAAAATTGTCACATTAATAGCTGAGTGAATCCAGTTTCTGAGAAGATAAGTTGAAAGTTTCTATTAACCTTGAACTTGCTTAGAACGTGAAAAAAGGAAAAAACCATTTTCGATTTAAAGTATTTTCTATTTCTAATATCCTGGAGGAGAATACTTGTATTGTCTCACCTTAAATAATGTATGCTGCTTTATCCAAACATGATCTTCTTGGGAAGGAAATTGAGATTTATTCATTACTTCAGGAGCACAGCTCATAGGCTAAGCAGATAAGTGTGGCAGGGGTTTAGGCAGTCAGTTTGGCTGCTGACATACTACTACACTTCTTCAGAAAAACCTCACTTCTTTAGCATTGGGACTTAGAGCCTGGCTCTCTGCTTTGGGGGCTATTGCCCCAAATTGTCGAGAACACAGCTTCAGGGTGGGAAGGTGAAATAAAAATCTACCTGGCAGGAATCCAGAGAAGACTTGGGTGGTTTCTGCCAAAAACTGAAGACTTCTAGGACTAACTGGCAATAAATTAATTAGACAAACTTAGTCTTGCAGATTAAATTCAGTGAAAGAAAGCCAAAAGTGTTCTGAGAGGATGTGGAATTCTCTGCAGAACCTGACTCTTCCTGCAGCAGTACATCAGAAGAGGAAGCAGTTTCCAGAATGAAGAGAATGGAAATGGATTGTTACAAGCCCATAAATACATGCACTATGGAGAAGGAGGTTTGGTCTCTTCCCTGACTGATGTTTTTGTGTTGGTTCTTTTTAGAATAGAAGGGGTTTCTAAAATAAGATAAGTTAAAAATCATGTAAAACAAGAAATTCCAATTAATTGCTGAGACGCTAAAACCTTGGCCATAATTAACAAAAAATAAATAAATGTACTTGATATAAAGCAAGATGCCTCAGTAGTTGTGAGGACATATGAATTCATAATTACTTAGGATTTCTTTGTGATAAAAAATGAATAATGAATACCTACAAAGTATCCTACAGAGACAATTTATGGGAATCCATTTTAAAGATAAAGCCCAGGTCAGTGAAGGAAAGAGTCTATAAAGGCAACTGATCTGAATGGATAGATTTTCGTGTCTGTAAAAGCACACATTGTAGCTACCTGCTGTGGTAGTTTTCTAGAAAAAGAAGGAAAAGATAAAGTGAAACAATTTTCACAAAGAGATTCTAACTGCTGAAGTCTTTTTGGCTTTGAAAAAGAGATGGATGCTTGTTTATTTGCTGAGCAATAAAAGATGAGCAAAAGCAGTAGGAAAAACATAGATGCAAAACAGGAAGAAATATATCTAGTAAACACATGGATACAGGAAAACTGCAGGGGTGAAAATAAGCTTATTTTTGTGCTGAATTTATCCCAAAGCATTGCTCTAGCATTAAATGTAAAACATGTGATGATCTAAGAAACTTTTATCATTGGAAAGCAATCATCCTGATCAAATATGGATCCTTTACAGCAATGATGAAAGGGAAATACTTTATTAAACAGCTAACTCACCATTTACCTGCAGCAAAGATGGAGTAAGTCCTCTGAGCCATCAAGGAATTAATCACACCTTCCTCAGTTTGAAGTCTAACGTTTTCATCATTGTTCTGATGAAAAGATAAAAGCAGATCCTGTAGGCTACTGAGAGGATGTTTACAGGAGGATTCATGCTTGCTAAGGAATAGATGGAGCCAGGGACATGGCACGAAGAGAAGGCTGACCCAAAGGGCAGGAGGAAGACTGCCCTCACAGCAATCTGGTGAAAAACAGACACATTGTCCACACTGCATTTGGAAAAATATTGGGAATGATGTTCCATGACACATAATGTTTATTCAACCCAGGTATTATTTGGTGCATGCTGGTGTGTGAGTGGAAACCAGTACATCTGCCAGAAACCCCTGATAAGCTGGAGGTTTCTTACTGGCTGCTATACCCAATGAGATGGAGCCTGTTTAAAATAGAGGCCAGTGTGCAGTACCACATCCACTTGCACTCTCTGAGAAAAAAAAAAAAAAAGAGTAAGGCTCCCCATCTGTGCAGCTCTACAGATAATCAGCCACACTTTTTAAAACTCCTCTTACTACAGAGCAGTTACTTGGAAGTTGAACAGAATTGCAAAAGCAGTGGATAGGTGGGCAAAGGGAGGCATTTCAAAGCTGAGCTAAATGCTGGTTTAGTATTTCTGCAGCTTATCAGGGCTGTTAACAATTGCTCCTGTCCAAGCCTGTTTCAGGTTGCCTTTTGTGTGGGGCAGAGATTCCAGTATTTACACCTTGAGAGAAGTACAAAACAGATAAATGAAGTGGGCAGTAGCTATTTGTAGTGAATGTAGAAGTAAGAAGCATTTCTTCAGGTTTTGTACTGGAGGACAGAAGTCTCATAGGTAGTACACCCCCACTGTGGTTCCTGGTAGTCGTGAGTCATAAAGATGTACTGCAAGGTTTTAGCAATTACCTTTAGTAAAGCTCATGTCTAATTGAGAAAGCTTTGATGGAGCAGATGCTGCCTGAAAAAGACAGAAAGGAACTGATTTATTAAGAATGGAAAATGTGCTTAGGCAGAAATATATTCTGTTTTGTTTAATGTGAGTGGGGGCATAGGCTCCTGCAGCATACTCTGAGTCCTCTTAAGGAGAGGACCTGAATACCAGAGGACAGTAATGAAGTGGTAGATACATCCATGCTAGAATGCAGTACCACCACTTCTTAGATAATAAGGCTTTTAATTTACAGCAGAAAGTTTGAAATATGAAAGATTAAGTAGAGAAGACAGGAATTACTTCCCAACAGCAGATGATGATCGATGCATGTTGCAAAACCTAAGCAAAATCAAAAAAGTGAAAAAAAAAGCACATCATTCTCGTGAGGCATTTATTTCAGTGTATCTTTCTACTCGATATGGACTGGTAGTCAACTTCGTTGGGTTCCAGTGAAGAGTTACTGAAGGCAAGCAAAGAAACCTTGACATCAGAACCCAAGATTCTAAAAGCTTCTCTTAGTTGAAGGGGGGGAAATGTAAAGAACTCTGATGTTAAAGCTGATAGAGGTGAGAAGAGGTGGAAGTGTTCCTTATGGCTGTTCCCAAATCCTAAAATATCAGAATCTAGAACATTTGCTTCAGAAATTGTATCTTTAAATTGGGCATGGCCTGGCATGGCCTATCTCATTGCATGTTAAAGAAATGGGAATCTGAGAAATGGTAGGAACTCTTTTATTGACATTCTTTAAAGGATTATGAAATAGTCATGGAAGGATTACACTAAAGTCTTGGGCTGGTGTTTTGAAAATGTCTTGAAATAAATGTAGCATGCAAATACTACAATTTTAAAATAATTTATATTTTGAAAATTACTTGTTTCTGCTGGCATGGACCTTGTTGCCATTCTAGATTCCACCACTGTGACAGACCAAAAGTATTACAATACACTTTTGTGGGTGTAATCTACTGTGTATCTGCTAATACTCTTCCTTTAAACTAGCAAAAAACTGCTCTAAGTTTCTTATCCACTGGGCAGCTGGAGCTGTAGGGACTGTTAAAGCATAGACACCGTGCAGGGTTGATAGTGAGTTTGTGCACAGGAGGGTCTGAGTGAAATCTGGTGATCTGGAAGGAGCTGTGTGTGCCTCAGTGTTGGGGAGAGAGGGAGGAACACCACAGCAGCACACACGTAAAAGAGACTCTGGAGAAGCACTTAGAACATCTGGGGGAAAAAAAGTGCCAAGAGTGCTATGGGACAAGTGCCACACAGGAAACGCTGGGAACCATGAACTCCATGGGAAATTATTTCCTTCATTCGCTTCATACTGAATTTAGGACAACAGAACTGTATGTATACTATTCGTAAATAAACATGATTGTGCCAAAGGGGTAACTTACTTATAACTGTCTTTCCCATCTATGTGACCCTTTTTTTTTTTAGCTTACTAGTTGGGTCCAAAGGATATCCATAATTTGGATTGTTTGGGAAATCTAGTTCAACAGTGTGAAACCAGCAAATCCCCATAAGGGGGAGTTTCATGAATAGAGTTTTGCTTTTTTCCCCCTCCCTTTTCCTCTCTCCACCTGATAGTAGAGTGACTTAATACCGAGTATCTGGGCTACCATTAAGGGACTTGGAGAAAACAGATGAACAGGTAAGAAATGAGCTATGTTAATGGAATGTGCATTATAAAAAGGCAAAGTGGTCCTTATAGACAAAGTCTAAGAAAGGAGGTTATACTGTTTTCATGTGCTATGCCTACATATAATTTATATGAAAGTGAAAATTTATTACTTGTTTTAACATCTTTTTTCTTACAATAATTATGGGCTTGCTGTGGTATGGAAGTGACCTAATAGTTACAATTGTGACCTCTAAGTTATTGTTAATTTTACTGTCAGTGTGTGCTTAACATCTCCTACTTAATGGTATGCTAATTGTACAGCAGGATGTCACATTCTCCAACATACAGATTCCCTATTTCAATTACAGCTAAGTAAATCTCCATTACTAATGAGTAAGCATTTCTTTTCCATGTACATTTGCATTATAATGGACATTTTCTTTGTGCACTAAAATTATTCTTTCCTTGACAACAACTATGTATTTTATTTTACAGTAAAGGCTACGACATGATGATTCATTCCTTTCTGTTGGGTTTATCTGTATTTAAATTGTCAAATGTTCTGGATAGCCTGACATTTTCTATCCCGTGTTATTTTTCTGTACTTCCAGAATAAATGTATGTATTTGCTTTAAGACAACCTACTTAAGACAAATGACAAAGAAAAGTAAGCTTATGTGCCGGTCATAAATTAAGATGTATTTTTGAAATTGTTGCAGTACTGCACTCATGTTGCTGAGAAACTCAGCTATTTATGTCAGTGCAAAGTGACCTTTATGATATAATGTGCGACAGATTTGAATATAAAGAACAAGTGACCACTCGTGACCCGTACGATCGCAAGATCCCGCTCTGCTTAACAGAGCTTAGCTTTTTGGCTACTACACACAGTGCCCCGAACTCATTTGCTGCCCTGCTGATGCATAGATCCACGAGTGCAGCGGGCAGCTGGGCAGAACGGAGGGGGAAGGCCTCCTGCTGGATCTCAGCTTTGCTGCCAAATCCGCTCCCTCTCGGGGCCGGGGCTGGTGCCGCTGAACCTGGGCAGGCGGCAGAGGATTCCCTTTGTCTGCCAGCACAGGGACCCAGGAGGCCTTCCCTGCCCTGCCCTGCCCTGCAAACTGAGTCCCTGTGCCGAGATCCTTCCTGCAGTCTGCATGGCCCTGGGAAAATGTGTCACCTTCTATACACAAATAAGGACTGTGAGTTTTACTGATAAAGTGATAGCCTAACCTTTGATAATATGCAGCAAAGGTGTTGCTTTGCTTTTGGTGGGGCCACTCCCTGTGCAGTAAATTATGTCAGAAGGATCTTTTTTAGGTTGCCAGAGAAGGTTTATGTATCAAAGAGAGTGCATTAATTAACGATCATTAATATTCTTGATGATTTTTAAATTGGCCTGGTGGTGGGTGTGTATGTGGATAAGAATGATGGGTGTTGGGTTCTTTTAATCATATAAATACATGGGATATTTTAAAGAAATAAAATGTGGTGAAAGTGTCAGGTAGCATTCCAGGAATGCAGGAGGAAATGTATGCAACCAGAAGTTAGAACTAACAGATTGATTTCCTGGTCACTGTGCATGAATTCTTTCTAGCCTTGTGTATATCCTGATAATCAGATGGCTTACAGTATAGATACAAAGTTTGTTTTGTTTTTATTTTGAAAGGCCTACGGTATGCAGCCTTTTTCCCAGACAGCAGCAAAAAACAAGGTGAACAATTTTTGCACTATGTGGTTTTGAATTCTGTCATATTTTCTATTACGTTTCTGTCTTCCATTAGGGTAGCTTAGTTTACTCTCTTAGCCACCACCATCATCCATATCACTCCCGGTCCCGAGTTGAGCGTGCCCCCCGTGTGCCGGGCGGGCTCCGGGGCTGGCGGTGGCCGCTCGGATGTCGCAGCTCCCGCCGCTGTCACCGCGGCCGCCCTTGGGCCGCCGCTTTCCGGAGCGCCCGGCGACACCTGGCGGTGCCAGCGGGAACTGCAGCCCCGCCGCGCCCTGACCTGCCCGACCCCGAGCGCTGGCAGCCGGAGCTGGGCACGGCTAAACGAATCCCATTTCCTGCATGAAAATAATAAATAAAGGAATAAACGGAGCGGCTGGGAGCACATCCCCCTCCCATTCACGCTTAGGTAAAACGAGAGAAGCAATAACCAACATTTCATTGCCGTTAGAGGGAAATTAATGCCTCTGACCTCGCTATTGAAGTCAATAGGGCAGTTGTCCACAAGGGCTATGTGTACCTTTTTAAATCGTTTTTAACTACTTAAAAAAAAAAAAAAAAAAAACAAACCCAAAACAAACAAAAAAACCCCCTACTCAAATGAATGTTTTATATACATTTTATGCACTAAACATACTGCATGAAACTAAATTTTTTTTCTGTGAAAAATCTTGTATTTAGAAATAATGAGGTTTTCAAGACTTTACAGTGTGAATACTGAAGGAAGCCTCTTCTGGTGTTATATTTAACATCATGGTTTCTGGCTTCAGTGTATGAGTTTTCTTGCCAGCAAATATATTTCCGTGTGTTTATGAAATTCCACGTCTCTTTGCCAGCATATTTCTTAACAATGGAATATCTGGGAGACACGAATACGTAACTAGTACAAATAAAAATTAAGAATCCTGGGATCCTGATTCTGTGGTGAAATTGCAGGACCTCTTGGGGTCTTCCCAGCTTAATTTTTATCTAAATATACATTCAACTAAACCTGATTGTTTTTCTTGCTTAATTGGCCCTTTACCGCCATCTGATTTTTTTTTCCATTTCATACATACAGTTAATATAAGTGAAATACAAAACACTACTTTATCCTGATTTTTCTCAGTCTGCAGGCAAATCAAGTACACTAACAATGCAGTATCTTTAGTTGTTTACAAAATATCCTAAAGAAAGGGCTCCCAAAGTAGACAACCACAAGACTTTGGAGGGGAAAGATTTGGTGAAACGGGAATGTGTTCTTTTTAGCCAAATTTGGTGTTGTTATGCTATTTTGAGATACACAGAATTTGCCAATCAAATGAAATGAAGAGCAATGACAAAAGGTCAAGTTACACTGTTAATCTGCACAACAAAGGAGGGCAAAGTTCTGAGTTCAAAAGTCACTGCTTAAGATCTCATAGGGCGCTTTTACAAAACCCCTCTAAACTTGCTGCCCCTGCAATCCAACATTCATGGTACATCGAGACTTTAGTGCAGGCAGTCTGGGTTGAGGCTGTCCCAAAACCTCTTGTGTTCACGGGGGCTGTGGTCAGGTGAATTCTGTACACAGCTCGGCTGCTCTTCAGCACAAGGGACTGGAAGAGCCACTTGAGTGTGGCTCTTCTCACGCTGCTCCGCTGGAGGAGACCTTTCACACACGGACTGCAGTTCCCAGGCCCAGAATAAGGAAAATCAGACAAATGCCAGTTCTGGCAGTCGGTGGGAGTTGCTAACGCCACCTTTACAATATGGCATTAGGAACAGCTTGATCACATTTTTATCAAGATAATTTATTGAAGAATAGGAGTAGTTTTTTCAGAGATCTGAACCCATTGAAAAGTGACATTTAACATGAAAAGGCATTGGGAGTTTTATCTGAGATATGACAGCTATTTTGTCTTCTAAGTGTAGAGAAAACTGTGGCATTTCAGATAACAAACATAAACATTTAACAGTGGCCACTGGCAATCCTGCTTGGTTTTAGAACTGTAGATTCCTAGAGCAAAATTCTGCCTCCAAATTATATGCATGCTGCTCTCATTTATTTCAGCAAAGCTTATGCATGTTTCAAAGGTCAGAATTTGGCCGTTGGGGGTGAATTTTCAAGGAAGAGTATATTAAAGACATCTGTGCATCAGCAGAACCATATCCTTTGTCTTCTGTAGAGCATTTCAGGAATGAGCCGAGTGCTGTTGAGCACGGCAAGTGAAACATTTTATATTTTTTGAATTGCATTGGGATTGCTTAGCAGAAACATTTCTTGCAGTAATTGGTGCATGATTTCATTTATTTCTTGTAACTCAACACTTTGATGCTGAAAAGTTGTCAGTTTTAAGAGAGTAAAGACTGGAAGGGACCGCCCTTCAGAAAATTACAGCTGAAAATATAATGTAACAATCAAACTAATGGAAATAGTGCAAGAAAATTGGTATGGTCTGTTGAGGTGCACAAACTTTTGTTTGCAGTCTAATACAGACAGGTCAACAAATGTTTTACACAAAGGTAGAAAACAAACCCACTTTTCATTGTGGACAGAGCTCATATTTGAAATTGTAACTAATCAGACACTTGAAAAAATTAAAACTTGGCATTCATATTCTATTGGAATTAGTGTGTATTAAATTGATGAAGACCTTTAAGCACGTAGGTTTTCCCCTGTTTTTTAAAAATTATACACTTCTTTAAAATGTTTATAATGTCTAATTGCTGCTGGATTTCAAGACATATCAATTTTGTTCTTAGTTCCTGCAGATTTTGACAGAATGTCATACCAAAATATTTTGTATTTTTTGTAGGACTGGGAAACAGAAAATCATGACTGGTATTGTTTTGAATGCCATTTGCCTGGAGAGGTGTTGATATGTGACCTGTGTTTTCGTGTGTATCATTCCAAGTGTTTGTCTGATGAGTTCAGGCTTAGAGACAGCAGTAGTCACTGGCAGTGCCCAGTTTGCAGGGTGAGTACCTATGAGATTTCATGTGCTGATTAGAGGATTGATATTTATTTATAGATTAATTAAGGTGTCCAGATGGTCTGGCCAGGTTAATGGGTAAAGAACTGAATATTGAAATGATGGTACATATCTAGAGCATCTGTACAGAGGTACCAAAGTATCAAGCAAGTTTTACTTGCACAGTACCCTGTGCCAGAGAGTGTGCACCTGAGTGCAGTAAAGTGTGGGAATCTTCAACAAGAGTAAACAAATTGCTGTATAAGATGCTATTGTTTTTACTTAATGTCCTTTTAATGAATCATTTTTGTATTTTGATGACTTGCATTCGTAATATTTTATTGGAATGGTATTTTACGTTATAAAACAACAATCATGTTACTGATGAGGCTAGTATCAAAAATATGGAGTTAAATCCTGCTTTTCATTTACTGATGTGGATTCTATTGGTATGAAAAGGGCAGTCTGGATTTCATTCATGGCATCCACGTCTATGTTGCTTCTTCTTTAAAAATGCTATTTTTTATGAGTGTGGCAGGGAGACAGCAAAAATTACTTTTTATATACTTTCCAACAACAGGCAGATATGTCTCCATGTCATTAGAAGATTAAACATTCTGGTCAGGATGGTGCTTACTGGTGCCTAGCCTTGAGTCAGCCAAGTACCCATTGCTGTTGTCATCTCTGTGTCACCTCCCCAAATGGAGAACTTCACGAGGCTTCCTACAGAGCTAGGCTGCCTTCCTGTGGAAGGAATAATGCATATGAATGTTTCAGATAAAATTGTTGCTGCAGAAAGGCATAAAACTGCCAGTTCCACTCTGCCTAGGGTTGCTGGAGAGAGAGGCAATTCCTTTGCAAAAAGCTTGGATTAGCTGTAGAGCAGCAGACTGACCTTAAGATGATCTGTGCTGCAAGGAATGTAAGGTCTCAGGCACTTTGTGGGATGGGGAAGCAGTTGTTGAAAACACGTGGATTGTTTTGTTTCAAAACAGCACTTTTTGACTGCTGTTACCTTAGAATGAGTTCCAGAAAACCTGTTGCTGTTGCCTCAGATTGGGAGCTCTTGGGGTTTAGGAAAATAGCAAGAAAACCAGGCCTGCTTCAAGGAGGCTGAAAGTAATGGAAAAGAAATAGTGGCAGGGAAAAAAAACTGTGAAGAATAAAGACATACACTGTATATACTGTGTGTATATATATAGATAGATAGATATACTTAAGTCCAGTTCTCCATATTCAATTGCTGGCATTTTAATTTAGCTGCTCAGTATTCCCTCTGTTAAAAACAAAAAGTATGACCATTGATGAATTACTTTCAGATTTTTAGATAAATCTCTTTAATAATTGTTGGGCCTTGTAATAAGTATTGAAAATTCCTATAAATAGTTAAAATTAGGTAAACTGTATCCATTCTCCACTCTAGTTTGCCAGGAATTTTAGGTGATGCCTGGGGAAAGCAGAGAATGTGGATGGTTTATGCCACCTTGTGTATGAGGTGGTTTCATAACATCTATCTTGCACCATGGACGTCCTCAGAGTGGAAATGCTGAATCATTGCTTGAAATACTCTCTGATACGTCAGCTTTGAGAACAGTTTGACTTTGATCATGAGGCCTTGAAGTCCTTTATGGCAATGATATTAAATAAATGTTTACCTTAAAAAAAAATCCTGTGAAACTTGAGCCATGTGCTCGCTGCCTGTCTTTCTGCATATTGGTTCCTTTTTTGTTATACACATAGTAAGAAGAGATTTTGGGGGCTCTTAAATGCTTCCTGGCCCAGAGGCCTTTGGCCTTACTGCCTCAGGTGGTGATCAACCTATTTTTATGGATATTATCATTGTGAATGCCATGGCATCCTTCCTCCCCCTGTGCCAGCAAGCTCCTATTTTTCTTGTCGTTAATTCAAATCCCTTCAAGCCCTAATTCTGCAACTTGGACTAAGGAGGCTTGCACAGTCCCTGTAAGTGTGGGAGTCAGCATCCTTGTGTCAGTGTTCATCCTTCAGTATTCTGCTACTTTCTCCCCACCTCCTAGGAAATGACTGCTCTAATTTCATTTTAAAAGCAAGAAAGTGGCCTATATTCAAAAACTAATAATGTGGAGAGAGCCCTGGCTGATGTCCAGAGGGCATAACAGAGCTTAACCATCTTGCATAAGGGCAATGGGGGATTTACATTGCGTTATCAGCAGTAAATATGTATCTTCAAGAAAAGTGATAGCTGGGACAAAGAGATACATATATTTTCATATTTAATTCCATAACTGGACATAGCACTTTTCACTTGGAGATTTCAAAGCTCTTTACAAAGGTGAAGTAAAAGTATTTTTAAAACATAATATATTTGGAGAAGTAATCTAAGAACACTTCATTCTTATGTAAAGATTGCTTCTGTAATGCTGCCAAGGTCAGCAAGCCTTTGGATTTTTCATTTCACAATTGCTGGTTGTATTAGTTTGATCAACCTGTGCAGCTTTATCTTGCACACTTGACTACTCAGAAATATTTTATAAAGGCCATTGCTAAGGATTTGTTCATAACTTAAAATATTTTTCCTCCCATGTAATTTATAAGAGTCTCTTTCAAACCTTGTTCTGAACTTTGTTTGCCTCCCTGTGGCTTTTCTCCATTGCATCCATAAACAACAATGCCCAGTTCCTCATTTGTTTCTTTTTTTAAATTGATGGTACCACTCTGAATATTTTTGTACCCTATATAACTCTCAGCAGGAGTCAAGAGTCAAACAAAGTTCAATTCAAACCACATTGCACTGATTGAGAATTTTCCCTGAGTGTTGACTAATCATTGTCTTAAGTGAAATAAATTGGCATTATCAGCAAAATTCCTGGTAGACAGATCACAAGAGAAAAACTTAATATTGAATGAGCTTAGAGATTACGTTTTTCACTACTGGAATTGTTCATTCCATACAGGGTTAGTCAACTTGGTCTCTGAAGGATGTAGGAGACTTGTACATTTATTGCTTCTCTTCAGTTAAATGAAAAAGGGAATTCATTTTCTTCAGCTCTTAGTACCTAAAGACTACAAAAAGTACTGCCAAAATACTAATTTTTTGGAGGGGGAATAGATATATACAAAATCATGAATTAGAGAATTTTGATCATGTTGGTATAACTGACTATTATTATTTCTTGTCTAAAAATCCAAAATTAAAAAAAAAAAAAAAAGACAAAATTAAGCATTTTGATATATCATTTGTCCCAGAGAAATAGATTTTGATTTATGAAACAGAAGGAAAGAATTAGCCATGTGGTTTCACTTGACTCCTAATTTTTTTTTACAATCTGATCAGAGGTTGGTCTTCCATGCATGTTCTTTGCAAGGTCTTAGAGCCAATTTTACCTGTCATAGTGGGTATTCCAATATTTCTGGGGTTTATACATAGGAGACCAAAGTAATCTGTAGAACTTAAGATATTAAGTACTGTGCTGCTAAGTATTCTGTAGATAGGCTTTTCCTCAGTTCTGGTACTGTACTGAGCATTTCCTGGAGTACATAAAAATAAAAATAAACCATTATGCAGTTCACAATCAACTTCAGACAAAATTTGACAAGTGAACATGACAAGCAGTAGACAGAAGCATGGGAAGATGGAGGTTACTGAAGTTACTCAAGTGCTTAGATCAGGGGGTTTAGGTACCAGCTGTCAGTCAAGGCGGTTAATGTAAAATACAAGGAAGGAGGAGAGAATATGGCTTTATTGACTTATTTCATAGTGTTATGGTAGGAGTTTGAGACCTGTACGGGGAAACATATTCTTGAAACAGTATTTGGCGTGATCACACAAATAGTAGTTCATGGATTGGTGGGTAAAGGGAAGTCCTAGAGTAGGACCAGTTTTAGCAGCACAGGCTCAGTGCACAGAGCCCACACCTGTGAGGTGTTAGTCCTCACCAGTACACCCTGCAGGAAATCAGGGAGCTGACAGAAATGGGCACTGCATAGGACATACTGAATAAAGTATAAAGGAATTTGTCCACAGCAGTGAGAAAGCTGGGAAACCTCCACTTAGAGCCTCCTGCCACCTTCTTTGTGCAGATAAAAGCATATTTAATTCAAATGATGCTTCATATTCAGAAAGTGCTTAATGCACCATACAGGTAGAAATCAATTTGTGGATTCAGCTGTAACATTTCCAAAAGCACCTGATGCTTTAAAAAGACTAATTTTACTGCATCTCATCATGAAAGAGGCAAGTCTTAGGGCATATTTTGCTCCTGCAGGAGCTTTTCTGTGTGATTCTTCGGGCACACAGTGCATTGATTGCCCTGAGACCCATTCCATGTGCCTGCATACCTTTCTTAATGGTACAGGAAACACGAGGACCTGAGGGTTGGAAGTTTGAGAGGGCGGCAGAGCGGTAAAGCTTTCCATATGTAGCACCAAATTCCTCTGGCAGTTTAAGCCCTAAAGAAGTCCAAGGGCCAGTTTGTAAAGAAAGAGGTTTCTAAAGAGTAGTGGTGAGTGTATGTTAGACCCATGCTCATAGTTCCCCTCTGCAAATAGACCCCTGGAAACCTGAATTGCTTCTGAAAATGCAGCTGATACCTTAGAAACATGTATCTGTCGATGAGCACCCTTCACATAATCCATCACTGAACTGAAATGCAGCTCTTTGATGTGTGTGTACCCAGGACAGGTGAGAGAGGAAGGGAAAAATAATTCATTAGTGGGAGATTATAGGGAAACAGAAACCTCTTTAAACAGTGCAAATGTAATTTAAATGCTTATAGCTAGATAGAATGCTGGCACTGACACCTTGCATTTCTTAAGAGTTTTCCTATTTTTTTCTCTTCAAATGAAAGACTGCAGCAACTGCAGCACAGTGGCCACTGCCACCCTGGGAGTTGAGAGCTAACTCAGATTGCAGAGGTTTGTCACTTCCATCATCCCTGGTGCTACTGTAGGATGGAGTGTTTCTTGGAAGTGCCCCTAGCTTCTCAAATGTGGTTTGTAAAGTCTTGCAGTGAAGTCCTGCACTATAAAGCATGTCAGAATTGCTAAATAAGTTGCATGGTGCAATATATTGCTACCCTCTTGAACAGCTAGGCAGTATAATTAATCTGGGATATTGAATATTCAATATAATCTTAAGCAATGTAATCTTAAGGTACCAGCTTCTAAGAAACAGATGTGCTGCAGAGAATAAGGCTCATATAAGGTATTTCCTGCACCCACAAGGAAAGAGTTAGGCTGCAGGCTTGGCCTTTCACCTACCAAATCTCATTAATCTTCTACATGAGGATTGCTATTGTGACGGTTATTACTTCACTCCTTCATCCCCTGTGTAAACACATAGGCCTGACCAAGTCTTTCAGTTTACCTTGATTCAAAGCAGAAGGTTTGCAGGTTTCTCTAAAGCAGTGGTGTGACTTAAGAATTGTCCATGTTGCAGGTTAACCCCAGCAGGCAGCCAAGCACCACATGGCTGCACTCTCATGTCTCCTCAACTCCCAGCTGAGAAAGAAAACAAAACAAAAGTGGTGCAAAGGCAGTCCTTCCCCACCCTCATGGACAGATCAATGCCCAGACAGTTCCTGAGTTGAAGGTGGCTAAATCCCCCCTAGGCCCCCTCCTCTTCCTTTCTATTGCTGAGCATGAGGTTCTATGGCCTGGAGTCCCTCTTTGGTTACTTCAGGTTGTCTGCCTTGTTGTGTCTTCTCCCAGCCTCTTGTGTACTCCCCAGTGCATTCACTGTGGGGGCAGAGTGAGAAACTGCCAAGGCTTTTGCACTGGGCAAGCACTGCTCAGCAAGAGTTAAAGCATCCACGTGTTACCAGCACTGTTTTGGTCACAAATCTAAACCACACCACCTTACGAGCTGCTGTGAAGACAATTATTTTCATCCCAGCCAGACCTGGTACAGTCCTACATTTGGATAATTTATCCCACAAACAGGCTATCTAAAAATGTAAGGACATTTTGGGGGCTGGATTGAATCTCAGCAGTCTCCTTGAAACAAACTTGAACTGGAACAAGGTTTCCAGTAGAGTATCTTAGTAGATCTGACAGGAAAAAGACAGTGGAGCTTGCCACTACCATTGTTTGTTTTTTTTCCCAAAAGTAGGAAATTAGAAGACCTAATTTTCATTTATATTTGCTTCTATATCACTCTCCTTATAAAGGGGACCTGAAAGTGGGTATATTATTATTATTGTGGTATATTTGGTATATTATTATATGTGTTAGAGCAATATAAATAGATTTTATGCAGATCATAGTCCCCATCTAGTATTATCTATTTTCTTGCTTTAAGTGGCCTTAGGTCGACTTCTCTGAGAAGACTACAAATCTTCAAAATACAAAGGGGGTTTGTTTTTGTTTTTGTTTTTGTTTTTTTATTAAAAGCTTACACATTTTCCATTATAACTTCCAAAGAATGTGTGAATGCTACCTCCTAAATGGTTAATTATTGTTGAAAAGTGAATGGAGTGCTTGAAATGTAACTTGCTTTCTACAAAGAGTGAGCAACCCTGCCATAAAAAAGACATTTTGCTGGCTCATAGGCTCCAATTCCCTAAATTTATTACCTTTCAAAATTTAGTAGAGGAACATGGAGATCAAGTTTTTCTTAAAATAAATCAGTGTAGGGAATTGAAGGAAAAGTGGAAAAATTAAAGTTTGCCAGAACTGGTAAGTTAATTATATCATTTTCATTGGTGCTTAAGCTGATATTAATTGCTGACATCAATAACTATACAAAGCCAGCTATCTATCTTTGCTTATGATCTGAAGGATAAGACTGTAAACCATCTATCTTAACAGTCTCTTTCAAACTGTCTTGCCCAGCAGGGCATGAAAAATGGTTCACATGAATCTGAAATACTTTCAAAGGTTGATAAATACAGAGCCATGTCAGAAAAAGAGGTGTAGGACTAGTCAGTGCATGTGAGTTTTATTGTGTCCTTTTAAGTTTCAGTCTTTTAAAATGCTGTGTCATTAGCAAGCACACAGCACTCCAGTGCCTGAAATGACAAAATGACAGCAGTGTTTCATAATGCAGATAATTTAATGCACATTTGGGTTTTCATTTGCAGTGGCAATGTTGGTTTATGAGGAACTGAGTAGGTGATTTGAATTCCAGCAGAATGCACGTTCTCGCGGCAGTCAGAGTGAAACATGAGTATACAGAATGTGATTCCAATATATAGTGCAGGATAAATTCTCTGTCAGTCCAGAGTTTGGAAGGAAGGTCAGGCAACCATTAATATTACAAAAATAATGCTTAAAGGGACTGCAGGTATTAGGAATATCTGGGGCTGGCCCTTTCCACAACAGAGTTTCTCCCAGGCAGGAGGAAGCTGTAAGTGTTGTTATGCACAATGCAGTATCTGAGTATGTTCGTGACTGAACTGGTATTTCAGCATAGTTTGTAATGATTCTAATTGCTGTTAAGCAATCAAGTGAGCAGCTTTGTAGGTAGTGGGGTGTACAGTTTTGTTTCAAAAAAGGTAGTAAGTACAGTCCTGAGATGTATAGGTTGCAAGTTTGCTGTAGCATAGGGGAGTAGCTTCTGGTTTTCAGTGTTCTCAGTGTCTTGTAGGAGGAATATAAACAGGGGAGACACAATCAAATCCTATCAGCTTTTTTTTGTGCTAATGTGTAATTTTACTCTTGCCAAGTAAATTTGTAAAAGCAGGCGCTCTGTACTCAATGTGTGTTCTCCCTATGTCTAGAGTCATGTATAATTAATTCAACGTAAAATAGCATACTTCTAGTGAGTAATAATTTTTAAGCCTCTTTTATTTACCTATTAGAACATGGATTAATATTTGCTAAGCAACCATCATCTGCACAGTTATGTGGATCTTGCTAAAGACCATCAGATTTTGAGGATGCAGGTGTAACTGAGCCAGTTTGGTCCACACAGTTTGCACACAAGTGATGAAATGAGGCATGAGAAGGAGAGAACTCAGCCTGGCAGTCAGTGCACAAGAAGGTGTGAGGAGGAGTGAATGCTTTGCAGGAGATGTGAGCATTTAGAAACACTTCAGGGTAATAGACCTGGCACCCATGCTGTTGTTTTGCTGTGCTTTTGTTTTGGAGAGCTACTGTAGGTAAAAGCAGGGAGGAGGTAGCACTTTCCAGCCAGCTGTTGTAGGGCCATGCAGAGCTGTGCAGTGCTGCTGGGAGCTGGGATTGGAAAGGCTGCTTTGTAAGAGCCCATTAGGCACTTGCAGAGGGACACCTTTTCTTTTAGCAGCACATTGTCAGTGTGCAGGGCTTCCCACTAGCCTGGTTATATTTTGAAGGGTGGGGATAAGTCTCTATAATAGTCTAAGATGAGAGGGAAAAACTCTGGATCCTGAACTGCTAAAAAGTAGTGATCTGTGTTCCAGAATCTGGATTAAATTTTGTTAAGGAAGGACCACAAAAATCCCAGACTGCTATGTTTCTTGAGCAGTGAAAAGTGCTCTGAGTTTCTACTGGCTAGAGCCAATTTGTCTTCCTCCCAGATGGTGTCATTTTGCTTAGTAAGCACATAATTTGTAGATGGTACAGGATATTATTTTTTAAATTATTTCTTATTATACTAAAATTATTAATGCCTTGCTAATAAAAAGACCATTAAATAATTTTTTAGCTGCTCCCTAAAATGACTTTCTTCATTGCTTTATTCTAATTAGACACTTTTTTTATGAGAGGTTTTGACAAACTATTATGGATACAAGTGGAAATAAGACCTGTAATTTTTCTGTAGCTGAAGTTCTCAGCCCAGACATAATTCAAAGCAACATATACAGTCATTGTGGCGTGTTAGTGTTACTAATTTCCCAGAAAAGATTTTCCCTAAGAAAGACTGTTTTATGTGGTTCAAAGTTACCTTTTCAAACCAAGTGTTAATGCAGAGAAAATGTTTATTGGCTGGATTTTGAAGTCAAGTTTGAAATAATAACATGATCCCGTTTTTCTTTGGCAGAGTATCAAGAAGAAAAACACAAGTAAACAAGAGATGAGCACATACCTGCGATTCATAGTGTCCCGTATGAAGGAGCGGGTGAGTCTGAGACAGGGAGGTTTGTTCAGTGTCGTGCTGCACTGAGGAGGATCATTATGGTTGCCCATGTGTGACTGTGCAGGGAGGAGGGCTACAAGAGGGTGGTTTTTATTTCTCCTGTCATAAGCACTGTGTGTGTTTTCACGTGCACTTATCAGGCCCTGTGAGTTGGATCGGTGTCACCAGGTCACGTGGACGTTTTTCAGGTTTGAGACACACGTAATCTCATGGGTTGTGGATCCCCAAGTTTGCCCTTGTGTAGTCCCCACCTGAGATATTCCAAACTATTGCATTTTCTAACCCTCTTTTATGTGTTTGAAGCAGATTCCAAATGCAATGACAAACACTGTCTCATGGTCCTTTCAGGCTATAGATCTAAACAAGAAAGGGAAGGACAACAAACACCCAATGTATCGAAGGCTGGTGCACTCAGCTGTTGATGTTCCTACCATACAGGAGGTAGAGTGCCTTGCTTTCTAACTTCCACACTGGTTTTGGTGTCTTTTAACAGTGAAAGTCTAAAAAGTCCTAATCCTGTTTAATTCTCTTTATGATCAGTATTTCAGTATTGTATCCAGCATTAGATATGGAAGCTTAGCATGTCAAACTTTTCCTCATAAATAGGTAATTGAGTAAAACCATTTTGAGTGGTGCCTAGTTTTCAGACACAAGAGTATCCTCAATTCCTTTTGTACTAAGGTTATGCTAGGATCTGCAGGTAGCTAAAATCTTTAGAGAAAGTACTATTTAACTAAATCAATGAATGTAGGCCCAAGTGCCTGTGTGTGCTTCTCTGGCCCAATGTTTTTGACCATATTCTGATTTCAGTCATTATGCCCTTGTGTGGGTGTCAGCTTTATAAACATCAAAATGATTCATAAAGAACCAATCACTTTGTTGATCATGAAAAACCAGACTCACCCAAAACATCTGTTTTGCATTAATTGTTCCAAAAATAAAGTACTAATAAATATATTGTCCCTTTTTCTCTGAACCAAAGGTCTGATCATGACTCATTTAAATCAACTGCACATGACCATAATGAACAGCATATTCATCTTTACTCATTCCTGCAACTGGATTGCTGTGCAGTACTGTGGTGTATCTTGTCCTTTACAAGCTCAGATGTGAAGAGCCTTTGTTTTCTTATTAAAATGCACGAATAAACAATAGCTTCACTGACAGTTTTGGAGACCAGCACTGCTGCCTGTCTAGAAGTGCTGGCAACACTGGTTGAGTCTGAAAATAGGTCAGGCCTTCCTTTCACTCTGTCAACTTCTCCTGCTTGCTTGGAAAGTCTTTTGGCCTTGATAGCATTCTATAAGCTGATGTTGTTTTGTTTGTTGATTGGACTTGTCATAGATGTTCTTGAGAGAGCACAAAACCCCGCATTCCCTATTGGACAAAACCATACTAATAAAATTAACTGCATGGCTCCATGTAGGTATTTGTTATGAATTTGGAAGACTAGGACAATCAGCTTTCATCAGATAACACAGACTGATCAAGTAGGGATCCTGGATGCTCAAAGGCAGTCAACATTGATTTGAAACTAGCTGATATTTTAAGGTACAAAATGTTCACCTCAGGGAACGTATTTCAGTTTGAACAAATGTTCTGGGCCACACCTTATGCTGCAGCTATTCCAGATTCACCTTGTTACAACCAGGAAAATCTTTTTTAAACTTGGTCAACTATTAAAGAATCTATTTTACTACTAGGCATTTCATAAAGGGCAGCCAATGCTCGGGTACTAACAAACCATGTCAAAGAGTTCTAAGTATTCCTTTCGTATGCAGGAAAAGCAGTGTCTGATCTGTGTTGCATAATGCAGATTTCTGTGAAAGCTTCTCTGCATAAAGCAGGTAGAGCACTTTGAAGAGTTTTCTCATAGTCTTGTGTTTTCTTTTGTGTAGAAAGTGAATGAAGGAAAGTACAGGAGTTATGAGGAGTTCAAAGCAGATGCTCAGCTGCTTCTACACAACACAGTGATTTTCTATGGAGGTAAAAGACTACATTTACTGCTTGCCATGTTTGATTTGTCTTTATTTGTAGGAAACTCACAAGTCCAGGAAGAATTTGGTATTAAGTAATCTTAAGTATGAATGAGGTAATTTGAAAACCCTTAAAAATCAAAGTACATAAGGACTTTTTAGGGTCTTTTCTGGCCCACCTACTACAGAACTATTTTCATCCTCCCTGGCTAAACCTCTTAGTGAGAATTACACTTATTCTGTCCTGCTGCTTCTTCAGCAAAGTCCTGAGTCAGTCTGTACTGCAGATTTTTGCCAATATACATGTTTCCTAGGGTACCATAGGGGTTTCTGTTCTGTGCCAGCAGAAACATGTACTATAGATATATTTCTTTTACTTTTGGGCAATATCTGCCATATTGTGACAGCAAATGTAGCTACATGCACTGTAGCTACATACTACTGCTGGTGCAGTGTGGAGGTACAGCCATCAGAGAAGCTGCCAGGTACTGGGAAGGTAACGAGTGACTGATTGGAAGTCAAAAAACAGCACCACCATGTCCAGAAGCTGTAGTCAGGTCCTGTTTTCCAGAGCCACCGTTTCAGGAAGGATGTGGTTCTCCCCTGCAGACACGACCCCCATCAGGGAGACTGGGAGGAGGGTGGCACCAGGCTGTTTGCAGCCCTGGGAGGTTCACACTGGCTGGGGGCAGGGTTGGGGTGATGTGAATAAGCCAAGAGAGGGATATATGGGTGTAAAGGGAAACTCAGTGATAAACAGTCTGTGAAGCATCACTCAGACCACAGAGCAGAGAGGGGATCTTTTAGGAACTGCAGTGTGCCATTAAGACACAGAGAAAGGAACTGAACCCGTATTAAGAGCAACTGCGTCTCCCTGCTGCTGCTACTCCTCAGATGTGTACGTGCCTTGTTCAGTGGAAAAGCCGTATTGTGGCATACAAATGTGACACAGAAAACAAATACTGAATTGATTGTTAGAAAATTTTAAATGGGAGGGCTGTCCAAGTGATTAAATTATGTTTTGTCTTCTTAAGCATGACAATTATAGCATGAAAGTCACAGCAATGACAGCTGCAAATCTCTGTGAGCACTGTGATCATACTGTGATTGTTTATACCATCTATTTTTAATTTATAGCGGACAGTGAACAGGCTGATATTGCAAGGATGCTTTATAAAGACACCTGCCATGAAGTAAGTACTACTAAGTAACCAAGATGTAGTCAAGATACTTGATTTTCATTTCAGAATCCAAGAAATTATTCTTCATATTACAAAATAAAAAGCGTGTGAAATTGAGTTATAAATTTCTTCCAGATAGTCTAGCAGCTGATTCAGAATTCCTTTTTCTTTAGGTTTTTGTTGTTGGCTGGTTGGGTGTTGTTGTTGTTGTTGGGGTTTTGTTGGTTTGGGGGGTTTTTTTTGCAGCTAGATGATAATTTTAAAAACACTGATATTCAAATTTTAGTTTTGAAAATAATTGAGTAATACACATTTGGACTAGAAATAATTGTACTTACTAATATAAATTGAATCTGAGATGAGATTCCTACTAAATTCTGTAATTGTCATCAAAACATTTCTCCACATTCGGAGGAGACCAAGAAATACAGCTGCAGAGCTGGCACACTTTCTCCTTTTGTACAGCTGAATTACTTCTTTCACAATGTACTTTAAATATTTAATGAACTTTAAGAACTATTCTTTGCATTTCATCTATAATAGATCATTAATATGTCTATTAGTCTTCTCCCTCTGCCTGGGTTTTCTGAAACATGAATAATGTTTCTTCAGGTTGTCTTTCAGCCTCTCACAGCCCACCTCAGTTTCACACCTTTAGTTTGCATGGACAGAAGTATCTCCACCAAATTAGCAAGCAGGGCTGAAAAATTTTACTACTTAAGGGAGAGGGATGGTACTGAAATCACATAAATAGGATTTTTTTTTGCTTATTTACCTTTTTGTGTTTTTCAGCTGGATGAACTGCAGCTTTGCAAGAACTGTTTCTATTTGTCAAATGCACGACCTGACAACTGGTTCTGCTATCCTTGTGTATGTTGCTGACACAGATTTTTGTTTGTTTGCTTTTCTGTATGAAAGCCTGCACTTTTGGTGCCATTAATGCATTGAATATTACATTTCAGGGGGCTTGTTTCAAAAGCATGGTTAAGACTCTGCAAGCCTGGATATTTTACACAAGTGAAGTGTTGATTGAACTTCAAAGCTGTAACAATATAGGTTATAAAACTTGGGTATCAGCCAGTTACAACAGTTTCACAAGAAAATAAGGAGCTTACAGAAGTAAAACTCCTGAATGAGGCTAGAAAGACAAGTTAATTTTTAGGCTCCTTAAGATCTCTGTTTTCAATAGACAAGTTATACCCTTTTCAGATTTTGTAGTTTTGGGGGTTTTTTTACGTTCATCCAATCTGATCTAACAAGGAAATGTGTTTTAAGAAGATAAAAATGAAAATACCACATCAGACACAAACAGTAACCATACTCTTAAAGTTCTAGCATAGTGCTACAGCAGAATATTTGTGGGAGATAGCAATATAATATTTCATATCCACTAATAAATACAAATTTATTTTTTTTTACCCAGATACCTAATCATGAGTTGGTTTGGGCCAAAATGAAAGGCTTTGGGTTTTGGCCAGCCAAAGTCATGCAGAAAGAGGACAATCAAGTTGATGTTCGCTTTTTTGGCCATCACCACCAAAGGTAATTTATTAATTCCATGTGCTGCCTTTTACAAACAATATTAAAATAATTTATCTCATCTGTCATGTTGTAAGTAGTGTCTCAGCTTGTTGCCAACATTAGAAATGCTGAATACTTTACCATAATTGTTTCAGAAAATTTAAAGTACAGTCTAACACATCTGACATGTCCAAATTAAGAGACTCAGAGATTCTCTTTCCACAGTTACCAGAAGGATGTTCCTTAATGCCATTTTAATTAAAGACAGTAAGTGAACTTCAGCTGTTTCTTCAAATGTATAGCGTCTACTAATCCAGGCCAAGGTGAAAATTGGACAGAAATGTACTCCTTCTACCAGCAGAATTGACTTCAGGCAATTTCTCATTTGGGCTGAGGCACTACAATTTTGTGGTTTAGTACCATGATATATATCACAAATGTTTGTGTCTCACTGCTAGAACATTGACAGGCCTCCTGCTGGGAGCCAGTTTGCAATTTCAGAGAATCCCTTTTTACATTGGAAACTTGACTCTTAGAGATCAGCTTTTGGTTCTCTCTCCAGCTGGTTGTTCAGCCTTTGGGGAGGTTTGTAGCAGTGTGACAGTGTGGATGTACTGGTTTGGATTTTTTTACTGTTTTATTTATATGCCTATAATGTGAGGAGACATTTCTAAATTCATGGCTCTTGGGAGATGGTATATTTTGGTGCATCCCAAAAGGGCCTGGACAATTCAGTAACAGTGTTTTAGGAGACTGTTTATTTAAATTGCTTTCATGTAATTTGCACAGTACATAACATCTTTTCACTTTTTATATGAACTACCAAGACTTTCTTATAGCCATAAAGTGAGTAAAGGATCTTTACTGGGGCCTCAGTCACAGAATGTTTTTTACCTTGAATCTGTTGACGAATACTGTTTATTTCATTAGTTATCTTTGGCTTTAAGTTCACACAATTTAAAATTACTTAATAAAGTAACCTGGCACCTGTGGGATGAGGTGCTTGCAACTTCTTAAATGTGTGATACAAAAGGATGTTTAACTAGAGAGCCATTGCTTAGTTACTGGACTTGGAAAAAGACCAAACTCCTGGTTAGTGTAAATTGGCATTGTTTCTTTGTCTTTACTCAAATTAAATTTATATTGCAAGACTCAAGAATCTTTTCACAAACATGCCATTTGTTGAGTATTTAATCTGTTAGGCAGATGACTGTATATCTTCAATGTCCAATGTTGCCTGGTGCTTGGTATAACCTTTCAAAATGTCAAGACCTGCCCATATAACTCTCTGAGGATTCTCTAAACATGTTTAAGAGGACAAAGTAGCTTTGGAACCATGTCACTGGCATGAATTCAGTCCAAAGAAGCACGACAGTCCTCATGGAAGTTCAGTCCTGTTAGAGAGGGGCCCAGGACACAAAATGTCTCTATTCAAGGTGATGAGTTGGTACATTCCTTTACAGTTTTAGGAAAGAGGTCAAGAGCTAAATTGGATTAGCGTATGAACCTCCTGTGAAAAGATGTTTCTGTATCTGAGTCAGGGCATTTAGCAAGAGAGCAGGTAAGAGATGGTGCTGGGGAAGATTTGTGGCCCATCAAAATGAGAGAGACTTTTAGCCATAACACCAACAGCTAACAAGTATTCATAATAACAAAAATGTCTAACAGCACGAAGTCCACTTTTTTTCAAAAGTGTTGAATTAAAAAAAAATCCAAGTAAAAAGGAATTGTCGGTGATTGGCCATTGTGAAAAACTGCTTTTGAAGTCAGTTTCTCAGGTCGAGATCTTTCACCTGTATTTAATGTTTCTGAACCTGTCTGTACTGTGTATTCAAAAGGGCCTGGATCCCCTCTGAGAACATTCAAGACATCACAGTGAACATCCACCGGCTGCACGTGAAGCGCAGCATGGGATGGAAGAAGGCCTGTGATGAACTGGAACTGCACCAGCGTTTTCTTCGTGAGGGGAGATTCTGGAAATCAAAGAATGAGGACAAAGGGGAAGAGGAGGCAGAGTCGAGTATCTCTTCCACTAGCAATGAGCAAGTGAGTGCTGCTACAATATTAGCAGTTGGGGTAATCCATTAAAGAGTACAAAGACGGTGTGTTTTTGATTAATGTGCTATTAAATTAGCCTTGTGCTCTGTCTGCAGGTTTGTGATGACAAGAGGGTTCACAGACTTATTCTCCCTATGTTTTGTAGCTCAGTAATAGCAAGAATACAGATTTTCCTCTTTCTTCAGTTTCTTGGTTGACCTTTGTGAAGTTTCAAAGCATTTGTCACGTACAGCACCTTGATAAGGCAGATCAAGATTTCTAAAGTTAAATAGGAATGTTCAAGTCAAATGTCACAGCTATCAGATGGACAGCACTTCTTGGAGCCCTATCAAGGGGTAGCCCTGTAACTGCTCAGCCTTTTCACAGCTGGAGTATGTTCACTTCGAGCTCTGTTCTGCCTTCAGATCCACAAGTAACACCAGCCATGACATTTTCAGCAGGTCCAACTAAAGTTACGTGCAAATGTTGTGCTTGAGGACCACACGACCAGCAACTGATTAAAGTCATTAAAAATAATTCTGCAAAACAAGAGAAATTACATTGTTTTAACAAAGACCACAAATGGCCAAGATCCAAAACTTTGCATTTCCACAGGGAAAATCCCTGATCTTTACTAATCATCCATTGTCCAAGAGGGTGTTATGTATTCACTACTAGTGACTAGGCAGTAAGACTTTCCTAGTTTGCAGGATGCTTTGTATTTTTGGCAGCTCTTTCCCTGGCAACATCTTTCCTCATTTAAAACCACTATCCTTTCTCTAAGTCTGTATTCAAAAAAAAAATCAGTGTATTTTGATCCTCTTCCTTTGTCCTTTTGTCAAACAGGTCTATCATCCAATTTGGAACTAAAAACTTAAAAGTTTATAAAACTCTATGTTGTGGTGGGAGGTTATTCATTAGCAAAGTGGGTTTAGGGGTTTTTTAGCCTGGTTTGCTTAGCTAACCCTTTGTAGCCCCTTTATTTAAAGCCTTGTGTGCAGTCACTTGTGGTAAAACAGGGAAATAGTCACAAATAAAAGATAACTGTTATTTTCCCTTTTTTTTCAGAAGTGTCAGTCACAGAGTCTGAAGTGTCTATTTACATATTTTCTTTTCAATGCCAACTGTTCATCCTTGACTTGGCTAATGCTTGTACCTGTTTTACTGCTTTCCCAGATACAGGAACATGGGAGTTGCCATCAAACCCACTGTTCTGCTGTAGTCTGCAATATTCTCTTACTAACACTAGCTAGTACTGCATGCTTCAAAAGCAGGCATAAGAACTCTATAAGCACTGTAAGATAATTACCATCCACTTAGATATCAGCCTTGTTTCTATTGTGAGACTGACTTTTATTCTAAACCATAAAGTTCTATACCCCTCCAAGTTATAATCCAGTCTGGATGATCTTACATACTATTTACATACTTACATTCTCTTTATAATCACTGCTGTTTTCTGGTATACAACAAGATCTGATTTCTAAGTATGGGTCAGTGATACAGGAATATCTCAGAAAACAAGTGTTTGAACTTGTGTGTGCAATGAAGAAAGGGATGGTTAAGAGTATTTTAGCAAGTGCATATTGAATGGTAGAACTTGCTCATTAATTTTGTTCCTTTGTGCAGTCATAGTCATCAGTGATCATGTAGAAAGTTTATTTTGCGCATTTCTCATTTAAGAACATTTAATTAATGTTTCTATTTGATACCCTTAATAATTGCAAATAATCACGAATAAAAGGCACATCAGTCATGTTGCAGTGAAAGCCACTTACATGAACTGCTTTTTTGGGTTGATTCAATATGCTTTTCTTAATGTTCACAGCTGAAGGTTACTCAGGAACCAAGAGCAAAGAAAGGACGACGTAACCAGAGTATGGAACTCAAGAAAGAAGTGAGTAACCTCAACTACTGTGTTTGTAGAGATAGCAGAGTACAAAAAGTCTGACATTTTAATAGACACTCCTTCACCTTTTAGTGATGTTACAGTATTAGTCTTGGAAGTTCCAGCCCCACAGCCTGGTACTCCTTGCTAACAAACGTAGTTGTGCCTCCCACATGCAAGTAACGTGTACAAATGGCCAAGATCCAAAACTTTGCATTTCCACAGGGAAATTCCTTTATCATAGCTGATCTTTACTAATCATCCATTGTCCAAGAAGGTGTTATGTATTCACTACTAGTGACTAGGCAGTAAGATTTTCCTAGTTTGCAGGATGCTTTGTATTTTTGGCAGCCCTTTCCCTGGCAACATCTTTCCTCATTTAAAACCACTATCCTTTCTCTAAGTCTGTATTCAAAAAAAACCAGTGTATTTTGATCCTCTTCCTTTGTCCTTTTGTCAAACAGGTCTATCATCCAATTTGGAACTAAAAACTTAAAAGTTTATAAAACTCTATGTTGTGGTGGGAGGATGAGAATTTTCTGTATCGTGAAGAAAGAAAGTCAGCTTACAGCATTTCTTTTTAAAGAACAAATTCAGGATATCAGTAAGTCCGTAAACAGCAGAGATTAGGAGTTGCAATCGAGGCTATGAAGTTTATGAACTGCCTTTTCCACTTTGTCTGTGGGGCTTCCCTGTGCATCCCGCTTGCAGGATCCGGGAGCCAAGGGCTGCGTTGTCGCGCGTGTACACAAGGGGGCACTTACAGCGAGAGCCGGAAATCTGTTCCCCGAGCGCCGAGGACTTTTTCCTGGCCTCGTTCCAGCTGCAGGAGGAGCACAGAGAAAAATTTGCGCGTATGCCCCGTTCCTTGCAAGAGGACTCGGGATGCCACTGCAGAGGAGTGTTGTAGTACGACACAAAAGAAACGGCACTCACATACTGAGATGTCTAAGGCGAAAAAAGGGGAAGTTTATTTACAGACTTAGAGAATTCTAACAGTGGCCATGGATTGGAGGAAGAAAATCTTCTTCAACCACACTGGTCAACTTGACAGTTTATCAATTATAGTCTCCTCTATGTAAACAAGAAAGGGCAGTTATAACAACAATAGGTTGTTTATGTGAAAATTGTGAGAAACTCCATTACAAAAAGTAAACAATTAGAAGGCGGAAGTAGAACTTTAAAAAACAAGAGAACAGAGAAAAACTAGGGCAACAGAGAAGGGTGCAGGTACTGTAGCAGCAGAGCTCTCTGTGGTGGCTGGAATAGGGACACGGGCACTCCTAATTCCTGGGCAGCTGCCTCCCCATTGTACCTGATCTGCAGGAGGCAGAGTCCTGGATGGAGGCACTGACACAGTCTGTGCCCTGGGGCACAAATTGTGTTTGAGTGCAAGATAGGGAGATTACAGGAGGAGAGGATGTCTCGCCATTCTTACTGTGCCTTCTGTCAAGCGAATGCTGTAATTTGCATCATATATTTATGTCTTAACATTTGCCTTCTTAGCTCTGATCAGTGATCCAGAAGTCAATCACAGTGACCTCTTAGAGAGTAATTGATTGCAAAAAGGAGTACACAGTCAGCCTTTGGAATGGTGTGAGCAGTGCCTCATCAAGCAGACAGGCACAAAGTCCAGTCCTGAGCAAGGCTTTGTCTCTACACTGCAAATGATCATTAAAACATCTAACTTAAAAAAAAAAAAAAGTTTATGTCTTCAGACACTTCAAATAGCAATGAGCATTTCCAGGAGTATAACTTCTATCTGTTTTAAAGAGAGCAATTGGTGTTACATTGTAATAACACAGGCAGCTAAATTCAGCACAGTACACTACAGTAACAGTGACTTCTTTCTTGGCAATTGTGTAATTATACGGAGCTTCTGTGGTCATCCAAGTCTAGTTCTATATTATTGGAAGCAAGATGTAGACTCTCATTAGCCTTTCATCTTCAAAGGACCTTTGAAGTACTAATCAATCTTTGCAGCAGTTCTATGGAACCAGTGGAATATCACAGACTCCAGCGCAGCCTGTTGGGTCAGAGTAAGCCCAGAGTTTGCCAAAACAATTCAGTAGCTTTGGCCATGCGACTACAGTCTCTTTAGGCAGAATACTGAGGGGCAAAAATATCTCTAGCAAACCTCTAGTAATCCCAAGGAATCAGCACAGCCTCTGAGGTTTTTGATACTTTTGGGGAGGTGAGGCTGGCTGAAGTCAGAAAAGCCTGACCCAAGAGCCTTCCCACTCTCAAGCTGGTTTTCCACAGGGATCCCACATCCCATTAGCACTACAGGCCTTCAACAGACACCTTTCACTTTAATTACGCTGCTATTAGTCATGTAACATTTTTTCTTCAGGAGGAAATGAAAAGTTAGCAGGTTGACTTGTTCTATTTCGATATCTGATTTACAAGATTGTTCTTTCTCTGCAGGAGCCAGAACCTGAAACTGAAGCAGTAAGTTCAAGCCAGGAAATTCCCACAATGCCTCAGCCCATTGAAAAAGTTTCAGTCTCAACTCAGACCAAGAAGTTAAGTGCCTCTTCTCCAAAAATGCTGCATCGGAGCACCCAGACCAGTAATGATGGAGTGTGTCAGAACATGTGCCATGACAAATACACCAAAATCTTTAACGATTTCAAGGACAGGATGAAAGCTGATCACAAAAGAGAAACTGAGAGAGTTGTGCGAGAGGCAGTGGAAAAGGTAACTTGTTGAACACCACCTACACTGGGTTGAGGAGAGGCCACTTCGGGGATTTTTTCACATTCTTTTCTATTTTTGTAACAGCCACGCTTACCAAAATGAATAAAAACCTTTTCCAAAGAGACCACATAAAAATAGTCTCAATTATGGCTTTTTGAGACCATTTCTATACCAACAAACCTACTTTAAACAGAAAACTCTTGGCTTTTTTGATTCTTGTCCAGTGAAATCAGTGTGTGATCCAAAACTGAAACTAATTGTTCATTCACGAGTATCTGTTTCCAAAACCTTTCTCTCCATTGTTAAGTGTGATTCTAAACAATGTCATTGTTTAACTGTTAGTCATAAATAATTCTTCTTTTGTCCGTCTTCTGACCTAAAGACCAAATATTGTCACTGAAATTTGTTTGAATTTTCTTATCTAATAATAACCTGTTTAAAATTCAATGTCTAAGCTTGACCTGCTCACCTTTGGCTGGAGAGAGCAGGGCAATTTGGAGGATGATTTGTCTGACCTCTCTTAAGTACCTGTCTTAAGATAAGATGAATTTCCTTCTGGATGAAGGACTGTGAAATGAACCTAGGGAGTTCAAGTGTTAATCCTGTAGGATTAAGACACCGAACATTTAGGTACCTGAGCAAGGGCAAAGGCACCTCACTGACAATGAATACTAAAAGGTACTTCTTAATGAACTCAGGGATGTTCTGTTTTGTATTTTCCATTGTGCGGTTGCTGTAGGTTTATATGCAGCTGTAGATTTGGAAAAAACAAAATCTTTTTTTAAGAGAAATTAATAAATTTATAAACTGATCATTGGCCAAACATGCATGGAACTTATTTAGTTGTTATTGTAGATGCCTAGCAGAGTAGAAATACATTGACATTTTTATTTTTTATTAAATCTGGTTTTGTTATATCTCTAATTGAGTAATTTTTATTTCCTAAATAGGAGGAATCTCTAATTAGGTGACCTCCAACTGCATCAGTAATAGAGGTTTAAAGAGCAGAGGTTTAAATAAGACATTTTAATTCCAATAGCTGTCCCTTGACTTGCTTTGCTGACTGTCTTTGGCAGCTGCGTACAGAGATGGAAGAAGAGAAGAGGCAGGCTGTAAATAAAGCTGTGGCCAACGCACAAGGAGAGATGGACAGAAAATGTAAGCAGGTAAAGGAGAAGTGCAAAGAAGAATTTTTAGAAGAAATTAAGAAACTAGCAGGTCAGCACAAGCAACTGATTTCCCAGACCAAGAAGAAGCAGTGGGTAAGTTTCAAAAATTTATCACAAGAGAGTAAGTGGAAATGTATAATGCATCCTGCAGGCCAGTTGAAGGGGATTTATTCCTTGCTTTTAAGTGCACTGCTCTTTCACTGGTCTTTTAGCGTTAAGGCTTTTTCCTTCATATTATTCTTTTAAATCTTCTCCAAATTTCAACTTGGTATTTTGATTACTTTCCATCTTAATTTGTGAGTGCTAACAGCAACATCTTCTTGGGTCCAATCAGATCTTAGTATCAAAAATATTTTTTTAAATGCAGTTTTACTCCATATAAGACATGTTTTGCATTATGTTCACACTCCTTTGATCTTGAGACCTCAGAGGGTACAATATCTGGCTGCATCAATTTGGATTCCCCTGCTAATAAGGCTATTAGTGATATCCTTTTGGCCTTTTCCTCTCCTTGCTTTTTCTACAGCTCTTTTATATTCCTTTATATTCCTTTATATTTAAGACGTGACATTCTGAAATGTATTCCTCTCCTGTTTGGTCCTTAAGTGCAAACCTGCAGCATCAGCTACAAAAGCCATGTTGGTGTGCCCTTTAGAAACATGAAAATAGACATCTAACTTACTGTTCTGTTACATGCCACAAACTTTTCCCTGGTTTTATTTGGATTGTGGCTCATGTTTTCTCAGGCTGAAGTGTGTTCACCCCCATGGCTGTACAGCACCTAGCCAAACACTGCCAGTGCCATAAACTGTGCTGCTTGCCAGGAGCAGAGTGCAGGTGGAAACCTCCTGAGCAGAGGCTCAGGAGCTGGTACCTGGCACATGCACAAGCTCTCTGCTATTTCTTTGCTGATTTTCACAGAACAGAGGAGTGAAAGCCATCATTCAAGAAGTCACACAGCACTGTGACAGTTGTCTGTAACACAGACAGAGAGGGGTGGGCACAGGATTGTAGCACTGGTGGGGCTGGAAAGGAGCAGGAGCCTCCAGGAGATGGCACGAGCCAAGGGACAGCCAGTCCTGCCACCCCCCTGCAGCCCCATTTGCCTTCTGCTATAAAGGGCTGTTTTGCTGCTGCTCAGCCTCATTAGTCCCTGTGCTTACATGAAACGATGGTCCCTGCAGGGAAAACTCTACTCTGGAGAAGAGTGGAAAAAATACTCAGGCAAGACAGTCACTGACTATCACAGTTATGAGTTTGGTTTTTGGAAAGAGAAGAATTACTTCAAATGCCAGAGCTCCTGTAGAGTCTTTATTTCTGTTCCTCACAGAGGTTTTACTGTGGGTGTTCTGATGGTGCAGTGCTTGGGTCTCTGTCAATAATAGAATTCCTCCCTATCTACCTGTCTCTGCAGACCAGAGAAGTTATTTATGACTGACTTGATCGAGTTGCTGTGTTCAGTGTGTCACCAGCTGCTGGTGCCTGTGTGCATCTGCTTGCCTGTGGCACTGGAGAGGGAAATGGAATTGCCTTTGCCCACTATAGGATACGTCAAATTACCTCTGCTCTGTCAGAAGTGAAGAGCACACGTGTGACCATTGTCACCATTCAGCTGACATGCAGTAACTCGGGCACAATAACTTGATTGTGAAGCTGGACTCAGCTCTAGCTGTGTTTTGGTGGTTTTGAAGGCAGAATTTTCAAAAGAGACTGACTGGAGTTACTTTTTTCTGCTCCAATGTGCCTTTACCATATCCTTCAGACTAATCAGAATGTGCCCTGGTACCACATCACTGAATTTATTAATGAGGACATAAGGCCTCTCTACTGAGCAAAACAATCAAATGATAGAAAGAGTATTTGACAATCTTGCCTATTTCTGTGGCCTCCAACAGCCTGTCAATCACCACCCTAAATGAAGGCATCATGCAGGCAGCTGGTTTGCATGTGGCAGGAGAGGGAGGGTCAGGATAAACACCTCTGCATTCAAGCTGATGGATCTGCCTGCCAACACACAGCCCCAGGCAGCTGGACTTGGTCCAATTACACAACTCCCCAGTGATTCTTCCTTCAGTGGTACTAATGACAGTCCCTGGTGTGTAGTACTGCACTTGTATGCTGCCATTATAATGATACCTCCTTACCAAAATCTCATGTAATTAACACACATACTAAATGAGTTTTGGTGGCTTTGCTTTTTAATTAGGACCAGAGACCTCTGCTTTTGTGTAATGCTGATGTCTAGGCTTGGGAATACAGCTGCTATTATTCACACTGTATTTGTCTTTTTCTCATACCTACAAAAACTGTTCAGTTGGGATGAAGGGATCATTTTGCTGGTGGTGTACAGGGACACGAAATGTGCTTCCAGCACTCAGAAGACTAATGCATAGTTAAAGAATATCAGTTCCTCTTTCTCTAGCTGGTCACAATCGTCTTGCCTTAGCCCAATTTAATTTTTATTCCTTCAGAAACTTTGGGTTTAATACAGATACCTCAAGTAAATAGCAAACAAAAGGAAGAAATGTAAAGGCAGGAATAACAATAATGAGATTATGCAGCTTGATGGCCTCCAGGGTGCAGACTGGAGTGCTGGTCTTGACAATGTTTCTGTTTTAGTTTCTCCAAGTTCTTTTATTTGTGTATAAACCTCATTTAAATTGGTGCATAGGTAATTTCCATAGACAGCTTTTAACTTTTTTTCCTCTTTCAAATTTATTTACAGATATATTTATTTTAACTTGCAACAGGTGGTCTTTAAGTGAGTGAGCATTGTCTGTGATGTGCAGTGTCAGAAACAAAAACCCCAAGTGATTGATAACGTTTAGAAAGAGGAAAATACAAAGAAAAGAGGAGGCCTGAGGCCAGCTGGCGTTTTGCCTCCAGTGCCACATGTGCTGGTACCAGCACAGATGACACTCTTTTCCTTTTGTTAGTGGAGATTTACATCCCACACTTATGGCCAGCATATGTAAAGGGAAGTGCAGGACCCACAGATCAGTTGTCCTCTCCTGTCGTAGCATTTTTTGATCTCTCCAAGCCAGCAGATGTGAATTTGGTCTCTGGGCTGAGGCCCATGCTGTACATAATGGAGAGACACAGCTGTTCCCTGCACCTTTCCAGCAGATGATCCTAATGGCTCCCACAGGCTTGTGGGCAGCCAGCAACATGAAAAACCAGGAAAACAGCTCTCAAGAGGACACTTGTTTGCAGACATTTTTACAAATAAACTTCCCAGGAGCTAAATTATGAAAGGAAAATGGAGAGGCTCCCTTCTCACACAGCTAGGGCAATCCCTTTATTGCTGATGTAAACAAATAGTTATCAGTATAGCCAATGTAAATGTTGGCTTTCTTGGATCTGTCTTTCAGTGGTGTGGTTTTGCTTTTGAGGCAGCTGAGTTTGTTTTCTTTGTAATTCCGTTTTATTAGCAAAGCTGTAGCTAGACAGGACATAAAAAGTAAATAGTGTGTTGTTCTGTGGTTTGATAGCAGCCTGCACAGACTGTGTGATATCCCTCCCCCTGTTCCTCATCATGCAATAAGTGTTTCAGACTGGATTCCTAAAGATGCTTCCTGATTTTGAGCAGACCAAATTCAGAAAGACAAATTGGAGGTTATTAGAAGCTGGGTCTCCAGGACACCGAAGTGTAAATGGTACCTTTAGCAGCAATGCCACCTCACTCTATGGAGTTTTGTCATAATGACAGTTCCTGCTTTTGCAGCACTCCCTTATGGGGCATAGACCCACCTGAAGACTGCCTGGGTGCTGGACCTCCTTGATGGCCGCCGGT
The DNA here is from genome assembly GCA_027886175.1 of Phylloscopus collybita. Taxonomy (NCBI): domain Eukaryota; kingdom Metazoa; phylum Chordata; class Aves; order Passeriformes; family Phylloscopidae; genus Phylloscopus; species Phylloscopus collybita. The sequence continues at coordinate 8,752,300 of JAJNNQ010000002.1, forward strand.
AGTGCTGACCAGCGTGTTGCATTCCCTTTCTTAGTCCCTCAGAGGCCACAGGGTTATTCTCCAAGTGGCTCTTCCAGCTGTCAGAAAGCTGAGGGTGTTCTCTGTGTTCCAAGGTAGAAATCATCTTTGCTGCAGCTTTCCCCAGAACCAAATAATTGTGCATAAATCACGGGCCGTGCAGCATCTTTCTTTCAGGAGTTTTGTGCAGTTCTGGCAGGCAGGACAAAGGGCAAGAGCCCAGGTAGCCAACCTGTGTGCAACAGGCCTTCTTAGGTTTATCTACGACTTGGAGGAAAAAACCTCTTTTTTGATCTGCTTAGCAGCACTGATGGAGCACAAGGTTTTCCCTTCAGGAGGTGGCAGTGCTGGCTGGCAGTCAGCAAACTGAGTGACAGCAGTGTCCTTGCAGGCTGACCCCAGATGGGCTGTAACAAACCAATACTTCTTGTCTCCTGAGATGTTACTGTTGTGACTTTTGAGATTTTTCTAGACCAAAAGGATCTTCCCCAGAAAACTCTGCACAGGTTGGGCTTATAAAGAAACATCAGAAACACTGATTTTCAAGCCAGCTCATGCCAGCAGTGCCTGTTGATTTATTGTAGCTTTTAAGACATAGATCACGGTGCTATTACGCAAGTGTAGGGTAAAAGATGGTTCCTGCACTGCGTGGCTGAAAAATGTCAGTCCACCATTCTGAGAGATGAGTTTTCTTAAGTGAGAGATGATTTCTTGAAAAGCAATAACCCAGACTCTGGAAAACAGGAGAGCATTGTGCAGATTTGCTGAAGATTGCTGCTTCACTCAGCACGTGTGAAAAATGCCCTCATGCCCCAGGGTGCCCCTGGGCATTGCTCTGCGTGTGCCGGCGTGTGCAGGGGTGGGGGAACACTGGTGGGCTGGGGAGGAGGGATCCTGCCAGGGGGGTAATCCCATCTCCTTTGTTCTCCCCAGTGCTACAACTGTGAAGAGGAGGCCATGTACCACTGCTGCTGGAACACTTCCTACTGCTCCATCAAGTGTCAGCAGGAGCACTGGCATGCCGAACACAAACGCACCTGCCGCAGGAAAAGATGAAAGAGTTACTCCCCCCTCTAGAACACCACCCCAATGATTGCTATTCTCAGACAGAGCGGTTTTTGTTTCCAAAAAAAAAAAACAACAACAAAAAAAAAACCAACAAAAAAGCCAAAATTGTTAAGAATTTGCTTCCCATTTTGCACCAGCCTTTAAACACTTTTCGTAAAAGAAATTTTGCACAGTTATTTCAGTCTTCTGTTGAAAACGCTCCCCCGAAATTTTGTCGGCAAAATGAATTGAACATCTGTGGGAGTGGGTTACTTCAAATAATTTTGAACTAGAGGATTTGTTGCATTTTCAGCAAATTTTAAGACATTTTTAGGTTTTACAGAGATTTTAATCTTTAAAAACAGCAGATCTAAAAACAAAAAAAATGATGCAAATTCAACAAAAGGAGCATTTAAAAACTAGTTCTGAATGTAAGAAATACAGAACTGTTTCAGAAAAACAAAGCATACTACCTTGATGTAACATTTATTTCCTAACCTTCTTGAGCTGGTTTTGTTCAGCTTAATTTTACTGTTTAAAGGCATTATCTATTGGTTATACCAGTGGGTACATGATTGAATTTAGGGAACAGGGTTCACACAGCAGGTGCTAGTCCTGCGTATTTTTTCTTAAATATTTCCCAACTGTGTTTTATTTTCATTATTTCTTTTCAATATATAACTTTTATAACAAAATATTAGCTTTGATCTTGTAGTTTAAAATCACAGGGAACTGGGGTAATCTTTTACTGAGCTGGATCTTAGAGAAAAATGAATATTTAAATTTTGAAGTTTGCACATTTCGTCTTTGTTCTAACATGAGTGCTTATAACAAGAATAAGAAAAGCCAAAAAAAACCAAACAAACAACAGACAAACAAAAAAAACCCAACTACCTTTATTCATACTCGGAATTTTGAGGCATACAAATTACTTTATTGTGCCCCCCCTTCCGCTTCCCCAATTCAATGTCATTTGACCACCTCTGATCTGGTGTCACCTGGTCCATTGTAACTGATAATAAAAGGAGAAAAAGCACTTAAGTTTCACAGAAGCCGTTATGTTTGTAGTAATGGGTCATTGCCTAATAATGAGCTCCATCACTGTACTCAGAATGAAGAATAATGCATGTTAATTTTCTTGTATTAAAGATGCCGTGATTTGTAAAAAGTCTGTATTTTGCGGAATGTCTGGATTAAGAAGCATTACCAATAGGAATGGATCGATAGTTGAAAAATTATTTTCTTTTTGTTTGTTTTATATATAGATATATGAATTGCATCCATGTTCAGAGACAATTTTTTAAATAGATGTAAAGCTTACTTAAATAGCTTTTCTTTTAAAGTGTCTCCACATTTTTGTTTCTTTCAAAGATTGGTCTTAGACTGAGTCATATGCCCATTAATCATCCAGCTATTTTTTGAGAAGTTAGAGGAATAATTTGTAAATATTTATTTAGATCTTTGATATTTATTGAAAGCAATTACATGATGGAACGATGGAAGCTGAAGAATCAGGAGGAAAGCCTTTTAAAAAGTTTTCTCTAGGATTTGTCAGGGTCATTGTAAAGACAAAAAATATAACTAAGACTTCTGTGAACTACCACTGAAATCCTGACCTTTTTTACTTACAGTGGTGATGTAAGTTAATTGACTAGATACCGCCAAATAATGCCCAATATGTTGCAGAAATTAAGTGGTAAGTTGATTCAAAAAAATAGTAAGTAGATGGTAACTTGTATTACCACAGCTACATTATTGCCTGATAAATGTGTAATTAACTTTTGTCGCCTCTGTGTTGTGACTGTAAAACACTTCACAACTAAAAATCAATCTTGTTCGATTACTTTACGAGTTCCAAAACTTCGATCCACCCCTATGAAAGCAAGTATTGTGGAAATATTTTTGGTGTAAAATCATTCCAGAATATGTAATATTTAACTGATAGCTGCATGAAAGTAAGATTCGTGTTACTTTGGCTTTTTTGTCTCTGTTGACACGGTTGCACATTTCCAAGTTACTACAGTGTGAAAACTGTGTGTTTTAAAGAAAAAAAAAAACAAAACAAAACAAAAAAAAAAGATTGTGGCCTGGTTTTGTATAAGTTTTAGGTAAAATTACAATTGATTGTTTTAGGAACCATGATTTAAAATTAATTTTTCTGCAAATCATAAAGCTATATTAAAGTGTTGAGCTTAGCCACTATGCACATTGTAATTATTCATTGTGGCTGTCCAGTTTATGATGCATTCTGGCATTTTGTAAGCTGCTCTGACTAGCAATATATAGAGTCATTTAATGTGTTAACATTGGTTAATAAATGTATTTAAAAAAAACCCTCACTGAATGTGTCTGTGTTGATTTTGGCCAGTTGTCCTCCAATCCTGGGGTGGGCAGGCATGAGGCTGCTCCTTGTCCTCACCAAGGGAGGCCAGGGCTGTGCATGGGGAGCTGTGCCTGAACTCCCAGGAACCTTGTTCCTGACTCGAGGGGAGCCAGCAGAACCATGGACGGGCTTCAGCATCTCACGTGGCTCTCTGCACCCACAGTGAATCCTTTCAGCCCATGCAGGGCCATCAAGTCCTGGGTTTAGAGCCAGATCCTGCACTGGCAGCAGCCAGGCTGGGGCTCAGCCCCACTTCACCCTGTGCTCCCCTCACCAGAGGCCCCACTCTTGCCTCTCCCTCACCGGGCACCCACCCTGAGCCCGTGCCTGTCGTGTGCTTTATTGATGAAGGAATTCCCTCTGGAGGGACTGCGGGAGCTTCACCTGAGTGCAGCAGGGTTTCTCCTGCCAAGCCCTGAGCAGCACAGTCCCACTCTCTTGTGAAGGCACCACTTGGTGCCAGTGAGGTGTCTCAGGGAGCTGAGGGCCCATGGAGCACATCCTGCAGCCCCCCAAGAGAAAGGGCCAGATGGGGACCAGCCAAAGGCAGAGTGGCTCACCCTGGAGCTGCACTGAGACTTCAGGGACACTGGGAGTTGGTTTCAGTGTGGCAATTCAGAATTTCCCTATGGAAATTAAGACCTGGCAAGACCTGCAAGTCCCAAGGGATCCCTCAAAGTCTCTGATTATTTCACTGTCCAAACAGTTCTGTTCTTACATGAGCCAGATTTTATTCCTTCATCTTGATGAAACTTCAATATCAACAGCCAGCATAGTGAATCACATAAGCTGGCAAAGCAGGATCAGGAATAAGCAGATTCTCCCTTCAGCTCCTGTCCCAGGGCATTTTCCCTTTTTGATGACTGAGGTCATTCTTCAAGCTCAACACTGCTCACCAGCACTCCAGTGGCAGAAATCCCCAGTGGAAATGCTCCTCCTCTCCCCTCCCCGTGTGCATTTGCCAGTAACCAGTGTGGCCAGGATTGGGATCCCACAGATCTCTGGACATGCCAAGGCAGCCTCCCACCTGCACTGTGTAACACAGGTCTGTGTCTGTGACCTGCTGTATTCCATCCCTGTCCCACACTGTCACTGCCAGCTGGCAGAGCTGTCCTTGCACTGCCCCAACTCTGCAAGTTTCCTTCCCTGAGGAATCTCAGGGTGAGTGGGGGCTTCTCTGAGTTCCTGCAGCATCACCACTGCAGGCAGTGGTGCTAGACCATCAGTCTTAAAGGCTTAAACATTTTATTGCTGGCTTTTCCTATTTTTATCATTATTGTTGTTGTCATCAATGAATTAGTTTTTATTAATTTTTTAACTCTGGCTATTCCTTTATTTTAATAAGGAAGAGCTGTTGTTTCTGCCTCCTGCTTCCTTTAGGTGGAGTGATCTGCCCAGCTCATGGCTTGTTTGCCTTTCACAATCTTAAATGACCAAGTATATGAAATATGTTTGGGATTTGTTACTGGTAGTTAGGGGCCATCCTATCAATTTTAGCCTCCCTGAGTGAGAGTACATATGTGATCTGTGTATATGCTTCACAAATGTTATCATAAATCAAATTGAGGGAGGTATCTAAACCAGAGAGGCCCTTCTTGTGTTGTTTCATGTTCAGGAAATGCAATTGCAAGTAGAAAGGTCCACCCATTTGTGAGAATTCTAGAATATTGTTGGGGTTAAATGGGAGATGATAATAGGTAATGTAAAAGGAATAAAACCAACTATCTTGGACCTTTCAAACCCATATTTTACCTATTTCCAGATGTCAAAAGCCTCAAAAATATTATAGACTCTGAGTAATGCTCTTTAAAAAAGAAATGCTGGTTACTAAAGGTTCAAAATTGTAAAATCAGAAAGAGAACCAAGAAAAAATCAACTCTGAATTGTCCCTCCTGCTCCCCACGGCCATGCCTGCCCCAGGACCTCTCCAGCCCCATTAACCTGGAGCCACTTATGAGGTGTAGAAGGCATGTTTCATCCCTTCAGGGATGGCAAACAACAACAAGAGGCTGAAATTAGGCACAGCACCTACTTTGTAGATAATTTGTACATAGAAGGGGACTGATAATTGAAGATTATTCAGAACAAATGCCAAGAGAGCTGGAACACTCCATGCTAAAAGGCAGAGTGATGTGTTTGTTTACAAAGCCACTGGCCAGTTGCTGTAAACTCCCTGAGTGAAAACTAAGCTGGCGTGAAGCTTCAATGGAAATAGGATTTACCCTAGAGAGGTATCTAAAAATAAACTGAGTTCTGCATCAGAAGACGCTGTGAATCCGGTTACACAAATTGCTTTACTAGTGTTTGGAAAAGGACTTCTGCAGAAGAAAACAATGGTTATTAATAAAACCAGAGCACTTTATTTTTTAACTACTTCATTAACAGGAAAGGTAGCTATTGCAAATAGCCACTGTAGGCAGCTTGGGGCCCCACTTGCTGCCACATTCCAGCTCTGCCTCTCTCCTGCTCTCACTCCCATGGGAGCTGTGGGAGCCAGCTCTGCACTGAGCCAGGTTTGAGCCATCATCCCACCAGGCCTGGCCACAGCAACCTGCTTTTGTCCCTTTTAACAGAGCCCTCAAGGTGAAAAATAGCTTCATTAAAAGTGAAAAGGAACTCAGTGCCTTGCACACCGCAACTCTTGGAGTCCCTGTCACCAGGAAAGAGGGTTTGGTCTGGCCTGGGCCACCCTTCTGGCATAATGAGGCCTCCAAACCCCAGGGCACAGAGAGGGACATCCCCTGCTGCTGGCCCTGCAGCTCAGCCACACCAAGGAGCAGCAACACTGGCTCCTCCCCAAAGGAGAAGCACAGCCAGAAACTCTGCCATGCGTGGCTTATGTGCTGGAGAGAGAATTTCTTTGGCTGACACAACACTCGGCTGAGTGACAGAGCCTTTTCCTGTCTTTTCACAAGTCCGTAAAGACCACAAGGGCTGGAAAGCCTTTTCGTTTTGCCCCAAAGAAACACAAGATGTGCAGTTCAGTCATGCAATTGCTAGTTGTGTTTTCCCACTGACACTGGAGCCAGCAGCATTTTAACCCTGGGCTCCCCAGTGCCAGGGAGCTGTTGCAGTCAGCGCTGGATGCTGAGCTGGAGTCCAGCACTGCCCAGCCCTGCCCACCAGCGGTGCTCCTGCTGCCTCTCTCTGACAAATTTGGCTGGGGGCAATGCTGCACTTGCAAGGAAAGCTCCCAAGCCCTGGAGCTTCCTTCCCTCCAGTCAGTGGGGTGGCATTGGGATTTTGGGGCTGGGAAGAGGAGCAGGAGGCAGCTCACACAGCAGGTCCCTGCTGCAGGGACTGGATCTGTCAGTGCCACAGACACTGAGAAACTCTGAGCCACCTTGGACTTCTCCTGATGCAGGACACTCCCTTTGAAAGTTATGGACAATTGCCACAGAGAGGGGGCCTGCAACAAGAGCAGCAGCAACTCAAGCCTAAAAGCCAGAAGCCTCCCAAGCTCCTCCTTAGCCTGGCACAGCCCAGACTGTCGACCTCTGCCCCTGGTACTACAGCTACACACAGAGCCTTTCTCTTTAGCCCAAGGCTCATGGAAGTACACTTGGTACAGAATCATCTGCAGAGACAGAGCCTATTTGCATGCTTCTCCTAACAGCTTGTTCAGAATTTGCCTTTTTTTTTCTCCTAATTGTGACCCTGCTCTGGACCTCCCTGGGCAGAGGGAGTGTTTCCACCTCTCCCCACTACTGCTATCACCATCTGGTAAAGGAAAGCAGTGTCTGGAGTTGCCTGTCCCATTACAGACCTTAATTATTGTTGTTCCTGTGGCTCAGCATTTCCCAATCAAAATGGGACTTTGCCACATCCCAAAATGACAGGTTGCATCCTGGTTTTGTGTGTCTCCTGCAGATGCACTGGCTTTATCATGCTGGAGAAATAAATGGTGCTGGTATTTGTAAGTAAAGGGCAGTGACAGCAGAGGTGGCTTATGCAGGCATAGCAAGATGCAGTCACACCAGTTTGGCAGCAAGACTATGGCCCTGTTAGGTGCTCCACTGGAAACAGGAGTTTCTAATGGAAGTTTTCATTTAAGAGAACATGAGGTTTGTTAGAAAATTTTCGTAATTGAGTGATCTCCGACATTCATTTTATTATGGCTTAAAACAGTAGTTAAAAGCCTCTTGTACTGTAAAAAGGCTTTGCTGCAAGATGAAAAAGTACTTCCCCCCTCTGAAGGAAAAAAATATATAGCTGAGGCCACACTTCTTCTTTCTCTTTGCCAACCAAAGAGCTGTGAGAGAAGAACTTAAACATTCCCATTCAGTTTTTGTGGCCCTGCACCCTGGACTGGCAGGATAGGCTGTGGGTTTCCACAGTGAATGCCCAATGTCTGCCCCAGCAGCCAGAGGCATTTTCAGGACGTGCAAGTCCATCCCTGCCCCTGCAGCAGCCAGCCAGGACTGAGCCTCACAGGGATCCTGCAGAGCCACACGAGGGTGTAGTCCCACTCCAGCTGGCAGCTGCTTGTGGTTAGGAGAGAGGGGGTATGCAAAAAAAAAAATCCTCCTGTGAATTTCAGGAAAGTATCCAAACCCAAATGTTTAAGAGAGGCATCCTAGAAATGCTAATGAGCACGTGTGCCTGCAATGGAAAGTTTAATTCCTTTGTACCTCCTCAGCCACTGATTTCCTTTGGGCAGTTGTTGGCTCAAGTTCTCTCCTCTCCTGCTGCTCTGTGAATTCTGCCCGTGCCACACTCACCTCCTGACCTGGCTTCACGGAAACTTTATTTTCTTCTTGACTGCAGCTGCCTTTCCTACTCCTGTCCTCTCCCAGGGTTTCTGTTCTTCAGTCCTGCCACTTACCTGATACAGACCAGGTTGTGTTTTAGTTTCCCAAACCACTGGGATCAGGATTAACTCTGTCCATGTCTTGCACATGTCTGTCCTCCTACCTCCATACACTTACTCTCTTGAGTCTTACCACAGAGCCCTTGGCTGAATTCAGCAGGGATAGCTCATCCAAGCCTCCAGTCAGAACCTGTGGCTAAGAGCAGTGAGGTCTGCCCCAGCATCTGGAGCTTCCTGATTGAAATGCACTCCCCAAGGTGAGATAATTAAAATGTAGGTCCCTAAAATTGGGTGCCTGATGCCACGGGGTTAGATAGTCTCAGTTGCTTGATCTTTACTCCATGTGCAGAATCTTATTTTCCCTGGCCTCCCCTTCTACACCAAACACTCTTCCTAAAATTGCCCTTCATTTATGGCTTCCTCCACTGGTGTCTTTATCTTGATAGCTCAGTACAGCTCTTATCTTGGTGCCTCTCCTGGCATCTCCAAACCTTTCTCATGTGCTGCCAGTCACACTTGGAAGTCACACTTGGAAGCCACTCCCTGTGGAGATTCCATCAACTTTGTTCCCTCCTCCACATGCCTACAAGCATCAATCTACCAAAGCACAAAATTAAAACAAAACATTCTTTGTGCCTTTAGGATCCAAAATAGAATATTTTGCAATAATTTTCAAATTATTATTGGATGTGTTGTGGGATCCCTGGGAAAAAGACCTTTCTTCTTTTTTTTTTTTTTTTTTTTTTTTTTTTTTCCATGGGGTTCATGGAGAACACAACAATGCCTTTGGAGAAATCTTGTTTGTGCAGACCAGAAAGAAAAGCACTGACTTTGACTGGCATGATGCAGCATGATCTGTTTAGTGAACCTGAGTGAATCTGAAATGCCATGCAGTTCACAGTGTCAGGATGATTCCAGAAGGTGCAGAGATGGCCTCATCCTGGTCTGCTGTGAAAGAAAGGGAGAGCTGCTGTTCCAGAGATACTGATCTCAGCCAGGTGCAGCACAAATGAGGCAAAGCTTGAGAGGGTTTTTGTATCAGTTGTGATACTCCTCAAAAGAGACGAGGAAAACCATGAAAAGGAGAACCCTAAATCATGGAGAGTAGGAGCTTTTGGGAAGGTAGGCTGCCAAATTGAGTATTCCAGATGTAAAAAAAATAACATCCATTTATGTTTAAGAGAAAAATTAACTATGTATTATTTTATATTTTATGCCTCCCCCAAATTATTATTTTCTACTTTCATAATATAAAATATGGTTAGTTTTTTCCTTTTCCTCTTTGAAAAGCAGAAACTTCTTCCAATCAAAAAAAAAAAAAAAGAAACAAAAAATTCAGAATCAGGGTTGGCTCTTACCCTGGTGGCAGAGGGGTCCATCCCCCTTGGGATGACTCTTGTAGGCTGCACCTCTCCCCCACTGCCCACCCAGCCTGAGCCCAGCCCAGCCCCCTAAAACCACGAGTGTGCCCAGGCAAGAGCCACAGCTGGATTTGCCTCTCCAGGGGTGCAGAGGGTGCTGTGGCCCAGCAGGGGACTGTGAGAAGCTGTGCTGGAGAGAGCTCAGAACTCCCCCAAACTCAGCTTTGCTCTCGAGGAGACTGGTGAGAATTTGTTGTTGATCTCTGTGCATGCCCCTCCCTCCCTCAGTAATAACAGTGCATAGAGCAAATCTTTGTGTTGAAACCCAGAAAACAAAAGCTGTATGGTCTTTTATCACATTTTTTCCCTATTCTTACAGTCTTAGTATCAATGTGATAATGAAGAAATTAGGTTGTTCTTATTGTGTATAATTCTTCCAACCCAGAAATTTTTTTTGTTGAGATTTCCCACCAGCTTTGCAGGGTTATAGCCACCTTTTGCCAAAATTATTTTAAAAATGTGGAATTGAAATATTTTAACCTTCTAAAAACCTTAGTCCCATTAACATAAAAATCAATCCCTTTTTTGCTTTAATGGAATGATTTGTAAAATTGAATCAGGAACTACTTGCTGTTCTGCCATCCTCTTCCTTCTGCCATCTCTAACTTGCTTTCTCCTTCCCACAATTTTTGGATCTCTCTCTCTGCTCAGGGTAATTGTGGGTCCACAAAACTGCACCTACCTCTTGTGATAAGCAACCTGAAATCTGAGCCATCAGAGATGGGATTTTATGTCCTGGATTTCTCAGACAGGACTCCAAAGACACAAGGACTGAGAATTTCACCCTTTGAAAACACATTTGGAAAATGAGAGCTGGGGCCAAACCTCTTTCCTGGGAATGCTGCTACTCAGCAGCTGGGAGCCAGCTCTGAAATCAAGGTCTTTTTGGAAAAAGCCAATGGAAACGGGCAGATCACATTTCCAGGAGTGATCATCTGGCTGCCCAAGGCTACTGAACGGACAGGGAGGTTCTGGCCCCACATGTGTGAGTGACCAAGCTGTAACCCATAAACTTCCACTGGCAGAAAGCTCCACCAGGGCTGGAAAACCTGGATCAGTAACTTCCTTAGGTGACTGATTAGCAGCATGTCAGTAGCAAGACCTTGCAACAAAAGTGATAAGTGACAAATTTGAGGAGTTTTACAGTACTAATGCTTGTTATTGCTTCTCACAAAATGTTACCAAGCTTACAATAATCTTTACACTTTCAGCAAAAATGTGAACAGTATATTTGAATATATTAAAAAGAATTAAAAAAACATTTCACAAAAAACATTTGTTGCCATATGAAAGTCTTTCAGCAATAAATGCCCACACCAGTATTTAAACATTGTTAAAAGTATAATGATTTGTACTAATAAATTATGCAACAAGAGAGGTAAACAAAATAAAATTACAGTATAGCTCTCCATGTTCCTCCACTGAGCATCCGCAGCTCTCGGAAGCTCCATTTTAGATGACTAATTAAGAAACTGATATTTTCAGAGCAACAAAAATAAAAGCTTTTATTTGTTCATTTGAATATAAAACAGGCGTTATCACAGATGTACAAAGCGTACTGGTGGTTTAACATACAAGAAGGTTGCTGTCCTTTGCACATAAAAATTTTTGTTTGAATCTGTGATTGGCTGAGTTACATGAATTTCTCTAACCAGTCACCACACTCTATGAAATAACGCTGCTAACATTCAACTGATAAAAGGGACAGTCTTCCCTTGGGTAAAGTGTCAAGCAGGATTAAATATATATAATAAACAAGCACCATGAGGAATCTGCTCCTGTTTGATTAGTTTTGTGTTTAAATGTTCATTGTGTACCCTCTCTTTTTGTGCATGTGCATCGAGTTGATTACATGGTTTTGTCTGACTCCAAAAGCACAAGGTCACAAGACAAACATTTTATACATTCTCATGAATGGTTTATCTACAGTACAGTTTCTAATACAGAACAATCCTTCTTTATTGCTCAGTCTGATGGTGCTTAAATGTTTCCTTCCTTTTGCTTGCACAACAAAACCAGAAACTCAGTTTATCATTTCTCTTAACTCAGGATTTAACAACCACAGATGACAGGTTGCAGAAGAGAGCTGTTATTAACTGCGTTTCACAACTGCATTGCAGTTCTTTTATTCTCTACAAATGCAAAGTTGACTTCGTGAAGGTTAAAGTGATGCTTTGAACGACAGCGAGATTTGTTTTGCAGTACTGAGATCAGCAATAGCAGGACTTCACAAGTTAGTTCACACACTGCAATTATGTTTGTAATCAATCAACATCTTGTCTGAAACCTTACAACAACTTGCCATTAAGAACAGATTTTATTCTTTTTAGGGAGCAGAAAATGAATTTGACAAAGTATGGGATTGGTCTGCAGAGCATGAATAGGGCTATTCACAGGACAGTGAGGGCGGAAAAGATGGCCTGAAAGAAAACGCGTCTGACGTGGCGAGATGCTCTGTACTGTACATGCAGACTAAAACGTCCCTACCTTTTAAAAAGATTTTTAACACCCAGCATTGAGACTCCCTTATACGTGATATAAACATGATAACATTTGCCCTGCAACAATCTTAGTCATGCATATCCGGTAATGAGAGCCAGCACATGAACGTCATTTGGGACAAATAAGAAAAGCATTCTTGGACTGCAGCTGGTAAATCCCACTCTCGATCACAAACAGGTCAATTCAGTTACAACCACATGAAGGAAGGGGAAGGTTTTAAAAAAGGGGGCACGGGGGGCAGGGAAGACAACAGAACTGGGGAATCAAACCCCTCTTTTCTCCAAAGGTAGTAAAATGAAGGCAGCTGTGATGCATGTTTTCCTACTCTTCTCCCGTGATGGCCTCAAGGCTGGAAACCACGGGGCTCTTCCGTTCCTTAACCAGGCAGATGGGTTCCTCTGATGTTTCAATGCGTTTAGGGACTAGTTAGCAGAGGCACGGTCCGTGCCCAAGGGTGGTAGTGACTGTACGCTCCTCTCCGTTAAGGAATAAATTAAAGACCATCGAAACAATCGTTTCCTGTAAATGTAAACTGGAAGCGTTGGCCACCGAGCTACGTGTCCTAGCTGAGAGGCAAATTGATAACTCTGTGCAAAAAACCCCAGAATTTTTCCTTATAGCAGTAAAAACACCAACTAAAACAATGAAAAAAATTGTGCAACAAAGTTCTGCAGCTAGACAACAGTGCTATTCCTCAACCTGCCTTTTCTAAGTCTAACAAGTGTATGCACATGCCAGCACGAATATTTATTGTTGCCTCCATGGCAAAGAAAAGAAAATTATTGTAGTGCATTTTTAGTCTTAAATTCATTCACTGCCTTAAAGGCAGCAATAATTTCACTTGCTGGTATCTAGAGGATTCTTTTTGACAGGGATACTTAGCAATCCAGGATTGCTTTTTTTCTTTTTCCAAAAAATTTGTGAGTAACATTTGATTATCTACAGTGGGAGACACCATGCAAGTGACAAGTACTGCATTTTAATCTTTAAAATCTTTTGTCATTAGTGAATTTATATTTCATATATATATATTTGATGTGATACTATCCACTCAAGATAATACAACACTTTGTTTTTATATTAGCAAACATTTCAAGAGTTTAATATTCTTGAATGTTTCTTCTCTTTTATACTTCTAAAGAGATCAAAATAAATTAAACGTTTTGTACATAATTACAGAAGAAGTAGTTAACTTATTTTATCTTTTTAGTTTAGTACAAAGATATTTGCAAGCTCATTGCCGAAATACACCTTATTTATAAATTTCTTCCATTCTAACGCTAACAGCAAAGGCTCTTTGGCCTTTGGGCTTTCAGCATCTCTGACAGAAAGCTGCAAGATTTCTAATTGAAAGGTGCTACTTTGGGTTTTCTCCTCGTACCACTACATATCTTCCTAAGATGTGGGATCTAAAATGGCTTAAGTTAGTAATGGATCTGTATTCATCAGCTTTTTATGACATATTAAAACAAATGAAGGAAACAACTATTTGAATTAGTATGCAAATTGTTTTAAAAGAATCCATTTGGAGGGCAGAATAAAAAAAAAAAATCTACTTCAGCTTACTTAATGTAAAATACAAAGCCACATTTACTCAAAAAAGCAGTATTGTCCAATAAGCAAAAAAAAAAAAAAAAGTTTAAAATGGGCTTTTCCAACACACTGAAGGGCCTTACCCCATAGTCCTTCTTTTCTAAAATTTAGTGGTAAAAGAAAACATTTCACATTTTATTTCCTGCCAATCGTGACTGCTTTGAAAAGTCGTAATAGAAACAGTTCCATTCTGATGAGTGTCAGCATCTTATCTGCACACTTTTTTAGTGGACACAAAAAAATTTTATACATCTATAGTAAAGTCCATGGAAGCTTTAAGGTACAAGACTACATGTTGTAGGCCACATAGATGGGATCTAGCTGGTCTGCCAAAAATCCATCTCGTAGGTGCATACGTTGTTTCTCTCCACGGGAGTTGATAGGAATTACACCAATGTCCACAACCACCACCACCCCTACAATCAGATAGTGTTCCTCCAGGACCACGTTGGTGACCAAAGGAACAAGGTCCAAAGCTTCTTGCTCAGATCCATCCAGCTCAACTACAACGACCAATAAATTTGTCCAGGTAAACACCGCACTGGAACAAAAGAAAAAATAATATTAGTTGTGGGGTTTTTTCACCTATTTCATTTTTATCCCTTTTCTTGCACCTTGGTTACCTTTTGTAGGTAACCCGAGCTCCTTGGGCTCCTTCCATGTGCTCAGGACAAAGTGTAAACAGCAAGAGAGAACACGCTACAGGCAAGGGCAGAACAGCCCCATGAGCTCTCTCTTTAATGCTGCTGCAGTTTTAAGCATTAGGCTGAACTTAACAGAAACTTGCCTGTCATGGAAGGAGGTAGTAAGACAGCATTTGGTTCCCTCTGAAGCCAGGGAAATGCCACAGCTCTGCTGTGTTCATGGGGTGATGTGTGTGTGGAGGTCTCTTCTCCGGGGTTTTTTGAAGAGCAGCCCAGAAAACCAAGGAGGTTAAGAGAGGAGGCACCAAGAAGAACAGCAGGAGCATAGTCTGAGCTGAACGGTCTGTGGGATAACCCCTGCTAGTGAAGGGGTGTGGAGCCCTGGGAAGGCACATGGCACAGTGCAGGCTGGCAGGGGTGCCCAGGGAGGGAGCATCCTGCTCGGCAAACACGGCTACGCGCCTTCGGGAATGGGCTGGCTGCTGACCAGGCAGGTCAGAGCTCAGCACAAAAAAAGCTGCAATTCTTCTGGACCAATTGGTTTCCACAGAAATAAGGCTGTGTCTCCATCTGTTTTATTTTGTCTGTTTTATTTCTGTTGGGTTTAAGGCTACAGGAGTTTTAAAATTCCTGCTTAACAGTTGAGATGTTATCCCCAGTATCTCCTCTTTGCTAAAAGAACTTTTTATAAGACCCCAAAGTTTTGGTTAAGCCCTTGAACCAAAGCAGGTAAATTTTGGGTTCTGCTGCCTGGGATGATTTCTAGACAAGGATAATGCATTTATCCTTCCAAATATGGAGGCTGGAAGGGTATCAAAGTCTGGTGTATGTTTCCAACCAGAGTAGTTTTACAGCTTCCCTCCATCCTCCTCCTCACATCTCCAGAGTCTCCTGAGTCTTCCGTCTCATGGGAGGTCCACATAGTTGAGCCACAAAGAGCAATCTCATTCTTCCTTGCAGGTTTTTAAGACACTTCTTCCTCTAGCTTGTTTCACAGAATAAATAATAATATTCTACACGTGTAAGCCATACATCAAGCCCTGTACTTTACTTGCCTTTACCTCATAAAATCAGGGGATAACTTCCCAGAACTGTCTTGAGCATAAGCATCTGAAAGTCAGAATATATTATGTACATAAGCCATCTTCAAAAAGAGCTTCTTACCCTAAGGTCAATGCTTGATTGAGACAGAAGTGCACTGTTTTAGCCTCTGAAGACAGCTCTGAAAATCCATGTACTGTGGAAACATATCTTACTTTGCCCAAAAATTAGCTATGAAAATGTGCTCTATGTTGATGCCTGACAGAATGGATTTTAGGAGAAAAGTATTTAACTGCTAAAAAAAAAATAAAATTCAGATCCTGCCAAAGTACTGTTTGATTGAATTCTTATGCGCTTATTGATCTGGAAAACTAATGAGCAGCCAAAGCAAGGATGAGAAGGCCCCTTTTGACTCAGTGCTGCTGTGAAATGAATTTTCATTTGTAATTATGTTTTCACAGACCTTCTAGTAAGTTTTGATTGATGCTGAATATTAACAAAATGAAGTATCAATCTGCACAGGTGACCATCTCCAGAGAGGTCCTGGAATTTTTATCAATTACTGTACAAACATCTGAAGTAGTATTATATATATTTTAACAAAAAAAAAAAAAAACAAAACCTGAGGAGGTTCATTGAAATGTAAGTTAGCATTTAAAACCACGCCTGGAAACTACTGTTAGCTTGTTACTTGGGAAAGCAATTAATACCAAGATTCAGGAGCAGGTCCCTAAAACATGGCTTAGAATAAATTAGTTTTTCTGAATTCAGGAAACTGATTCCCAAAACTTTCATGAAGCTTCTATTAAGTCCTAAAATCAGTGACAGTCCCAAGAGGCTTCAATTTAATTTAAAACTTGTTTGATATGTCATAGTTCTAACTCACTGGTTACTGGAAGTAAAAGGAAATATTGCTCTTTATGTTCTTACTGTTTGAGACAAAGATACATTAGTCAGTGTGTCTCTCTTATGCATACATCAACTTTCTAGCCCTGATGAATAAAATAACTCAAATGAAAAAGCTAGGGACCAGGAAGGCTGACCTTTCCTTAAGAAATAATTGAGTCATAATAATCAAGTCACACCCAATAGATGCAAAACAGTCAATGCACTGAGCTGGGAATGGCCCCTCCTGCTGCTTCTATGTCACCAAATGCTACAGGAAAAACAAGGAAGTTGTAAAAATACCTCCAGGGAAAGAAGCTCTTAATTGTTTTCTTCTCTAAATACCTTGTGTAGCTTTGTGTAAAATTTGCTTCTAAGCAAATTCCAAGAAGCTCTGTTCTGTTCCTCTTTTGAGACTTTGACATTTAAATGAGTCAACCATGTGCTTTAATTAAAACACATAGATTAAAACACATACCACATTTTGTGGTATTAGAAACATTTTCAAAATTCACAGTGTGAGTTTGCATCACAATAAAACCAGACCGTGCCACTCCTTGTTATGTATTGAGACACAGGAGGTCCAGAGTCAGAGGTTGTTGATTTTG
The DNA here is from genome assembly GCA_027886175.1 of Phylloscopus collybita. Taxonomy (NCBI): domain Eukaryota; kingdom Metazoa; phylum Chordata; class Aves; order Passeriformes; family Phylloscopidae; genus Phylloscopus; species Phylloscopus collybita. Next base: position 8,769,252 of record JAJNNQ010000002.1, read on the forward strand.
TGCTAAAATTTCTTAAGAGACAAGAATAATTTTAGATGACCTTTCAGATCTGATCCTCAATGACAGAAGCTGCCCAGCAGGATCCCATGTCAGTCAACAAATCCCCAAGTCCCTCAATGGTGTCCAGTGTTACAAAATGAGCTGCTTTTCTCAAAGGCTGTTTTTACAATCTGTCTACTGGACATACCCAGCACCTTCCATGTGCAACAGGAATTGATGCAGTTAAATCCTTAACGGGGCATTGTAACCAAAACAAGAGAAGAGGCTCATGCCCCTGTCCACAGAAAGGGATATACAAATTATAAATAAAAATAAAGAGTTAGCTGGCTATTATTTTGTCAAGGGGTGTTTTACAAAGACAAAAGAAGGGTCTCTAAGAGAAGTTGAAAAAGAAGTTATGTGAGAGAAGTCAAGGACAGTCAAGACAAGGACTGTGAATGAAAACTCCATGATGGTTATTTGGCAGAGCATTGTTTAGGAAAAGGCTGGGAACTGTGAGCAAAGCAGACATTGTCACTCTGAATAACTGTGTGTCCCTTTTCTACAGGGACCACATCCGAAACACATCTAACTCATCAGCAATCTCTCCTTTTGAGGGAAAAATAACCCTGAAATACTGGCCTTAAATATTGGCCTTTGGGCAAAGGGTAGCAACAGTACAGAGTGTTTTCTGAATTCTCACTCCTGTGCCTTGTAAACTATCACCCAACCACGGGGAAGAATTAAGGTACTGAGAATTATCTGCATGTACTTCTTGCAGAAATTCAGTTGTGTTTTCCTCTGGTCATTCCAGTTTACTCCCAACCCTTTTACTATTGCCACTTTTTCACTCAGGATTTCCATGGTTGTGGAACAAAAAGGATCCTCAAAGTGCTCTCAGCAATCTTGAAAGCAGGAACATAATTTAAGCACTTTTTGGTACTGAGAACCATTTCTGCAGTGTGATATGTCTACTTTATTCACTGCCTGTGCACTCATAATTTGGGGGGACACAAACCTCTGACAAACAGATACTGCTGAGCACAGCGATTTATGAATCTGTGGGCATTGGGCATCTTATAATAGAGCAGTCCTTAAACAGCTTGATCTGAAAACTTTCCATCCACTGCCTGTACTGATCTGAAACATTTTCAAGGGGAATTTCATGACATCCTAAAGTGTTCATACTGGTCTATATGAAGGCACAGAACCCAGCTCCCTGGGTAATGCCTGTCTGGCACAAGACCATACCAGCAGTGATGATGCTCAAGGGAGGAGACAGTAAGGCAAAACCTCGGTTACAGTCAGCCAAGCAGCTAATTGCATTCATTTTAACTGATATTTAAGAAAAAAAAGCAAAGTCTTTTACTAAAGAAACCAGTTCAGCTGCTGTGCTTCATTCATTATTAAGCTTCCTACTCCAGGCCACACCTCTGCAGCCAGGATTGAAAAGAAAAATGCACTAAATTGCTCTGCTTATTGTGACAGATTCATTTTAGTTGAAAGGTGAATAGCTGAGTTGAGGTTGTTTCAAAACAAAACAACTACCTGACTGAGTCTTCTGATGCAAGAATAATGAAAAGCAATTTGTGCTCATGTTGGCCTCAAGAAATGATTTCCTGCTGTGTACATCTGAGGGTGATACATTGATTAAGACAACATCATTATTAACTCATTGATTTACTGCTTCAATTTCCATTGTGACCTTGATTTGATCACTGTTTCATTTATTAATAACCAATTCAAAAATAACAGTGTGCTTGCTAATAAAATTTATTAGTGTGTTCATTTATTTGAAATGTTTGCTTGCTTACTCCAAAAAAACCCAAAACAAAAGAAAGAAACATACTGAATGAACTTATCAGAAATCAGCCCTTTCTGATTAAATCTGGTTGTGAATAGTTTCACAACCTTTGAAGCTTTTGCAGCTGGGTTATAAATCCTGTGACCATCCTGACAGGCCATTTCCTGGATCAATTGCAATATCCAAAGAAAAAACCCAGACATTATAGATATTTCAGCTTTTTATAAGGGCCCTGGTGTTATACAATCCTTACCATTCTGTGATGCTCTTGTGTGCTCTAATGACAGAGGTTTCAATATCGATTGGATGGTACCTCATCCCTCGCAATTCCATGGCTTCATCTAATGCACCCACCACATAAAGTGCATCATGGCGTTCTGGTGGAAAGGGACACAAAAAGAGAAAGGTTCTATTCTCCAGGACATTAAATTATGGAAATGCTCACATTGAGAATTAAGTAAAGTAAGTACAACATAAGTTATCCTCCAATTTCTGAAACCCCGAAGTGATTTCCAAACTAATGAGCATTTTCCATTACTGAAGTGCAATGTAGAGGGAAAAACACAAGAAAGAAAGGCAGAAATACTATTCCCATTTGAAAAAGTCAAAGGCAGAAATCTTTATCCAAAGACAGTGGAATAATTCTTGTGTTTCTCCCAGGTGGATGCAGAACACATTCTTTTTTTCAAGGCACACTGAACAGACAATATGTTCCTTGTTTCTCTCTGTTTTTTCAAAGAGAAAGAATAGATTTGATCCTAACAGTGTGGCTTTGAGATAGTCACTAGAGATGCTTTTGATCTGTTACAAAGGTGTTTATCAATAAACTAAAAACATGCTATAGCTAGATATCAAATTGCTTATTCAGGTAACTTAAGCCTTAACTCATTTTTATTGCCCATATTTTTTATGTTCTGAAGAAATAAATGAGGCTGAAATTACACTTTTAAAAAGATACTAGGCTGAAAATAAACAACTACATGTTAGTCATAAAAAAAAAATTGCTAATAGACTTAAAAGCAGATAAATTACTCTTTTGCATGAATTTGGATACTTGTGTGGTGGTTTTTAATGACAATATGAGGTGTACTTAAAAAAGGGCTGAGAACTTTCTGCACTGGGACCTAAAAGCAGGAGAATGGAGCAACTCTTTGTAGGGAGAATTCCTGCTTAAATTGCAACATCCTCAGAGAAACCTGAATTTTCTCAGGGTTGGGCTATCATTATGATAGCCCAAAAAAAGCCTGTGCAACCCAAAGTAAATCTCTTCAGAAGGTGCCAATACAAGGACAGGGCAGGTAATCCACAGGGATTACCAAAACGTTTTCAGATTTGATGAATTCTTTCTTTGGCTGAATAACAGCCATCCTAATGGCCCTGGGATCACTTCTGGAGGTGTTCACAACATTGCTGGAAACTTAACTTGGCCATCAGCCTCCCCTGGCCAGCTCAGCCACAGCCACTCATGGCACTGTGCTCCTCAAAAATCACAGAATAAACCATTTTCCCAAGCACAGACTTTGTCTGCCTGGCAGCACTGGCTCACATACATGTGTACAAGAGACAAGGAACCTCATTAAAACAAGTAAGGGAATCCTGTACCCTCCTGACAGAAACCCAAACACCCTATAGCTTCTCTTGCAGGCTACTGCTTGTGTTACATTTCAGCAACAGATTCTTTTTTTCAGCCCTCTGGGGTTAAAGACAGGGAAATCTGAGGAATGGACAGCTCCTGTGATTAGGTTTATGACAGAGGTGGTCACAGGAGGGACAGGGCTCAGACTCCCACCAGGCTTTTTCCACCTGCACAAATGCATTCCTGGGGACACAACTGCTGGAGCAAATGATGGCAATTTCAGCTGTAATTCATATTTTTCAAGCTTAAGCACTGAGTATATTAACAGTGCCAAAAGATCACTGGTAGAGGGGCTTTCTAGTGCCTGAAGGAAAGGAAAAGCAACTGCAAAGGAAAAGCAACTTTTTCATCAGGGAAATCTTGCCCTCTGATTTATTTTCTGATTATTTTAACTAAGAGGTTTTTTTGCAGTTTCACAGGTTTCACAGATGGAGCATGTTAGGTACTGCAGGGCCAGAGAGGCAGTGTCACCCTCCAACTAATTCAAATTATTTGCACAGACCTAGATGATGAGAAACCTCTTACCTCCATTTGCATCTGTGAGCTCTGTTCTTCTCAGGAACCCCAGATAACCAGTTCTTGCCCAAATAGTCTGTGTGTCTCCAAAGCTGAGTCTTGAGTTAAAATGATCTGATTGCAAAGATTCATCTCCATAGATGGTAAAATACCCACTGGCATTGTGAGTGCTGTGAACCCATATCTAAGTTAAAAGCAATTATACTGGTATTAATTAAAGTAGCTTTCGAGAATGAAGCATTACTGAAAATTCTTGATGCAAATATTTTTAGTCATAGCTAGATAATACTAAAAATGTCTTTTAATGCTGTTTCTGAGCTCATAACTGACCCAGTTCTAGCACAGAGACCCCAATCTACTTTTGTTGAAGTTGCAGGGCAGCTCTGAGCCATGCCAAGTTCCTCACTCCTGGTTCAGTGTATTTACCCCAGCAGAGCATCCTCCATGAACACCAGGCAGACAGATTATTTTAAAGGGTGAGGCCAGGGACCTTCACCTACGGAAAAAGATTCCTTCCACTGAACTCCAAGCATCATGGAAATTTTTACAATTTCAAATTAATGAACTCTTACAGAAACTCACAAATTAGACTGTGGTTTTAATTATGATCAAACATGTTCTTCATTTTGTTAACTAGATTTTTAACTGCTTGAAAATGACAATTTTTTTTCTCACTCTAGAAACAAAATAAATTCGAAAAACATATAGTCTTGCTCAACTCAGCTAATGAGAGTACTTCAGTGCAATGAAGCACAATGATTATGGAGAACAGCACAAGAAAACCATCTAGCTGAAATTAGACTAATCTATAAACTTACTTTTCATGTAAGCTTCCATCAGAATTAGTGAAGCACTAAGTATAAAATACAGTTAGCAAAAACAGATTTTTTTCATTTTTTAACTTCAACTATTACTGTTTAGAAAAAAAATTACTAGCAATTTTAATAATGACACAAACATCATGATTCACACTTTATAAAGATCATTAGAATTCACTATTTTCTTAACTGGACATTTCATAAGTTGTATCATAGGAAATCATTAGCATGCAGAACAATAGCTTTGTCTCTGCAATTTAGTTCAGAGCATACAAAGTTCAGGTTCTCATGACTCACCTCACCAAGATGAGAATCTCCTAAGGGTCCCTTTGTTTCTGGATTAGCAATAATGATACGTACTCCTGGGAGGATCTATTGAAAGAAAACATGAGGCAGTAAGAAAGCAGGTACCACCTTATGCAATTGTCTGCTGACGCTTTGTCCCCAAAGGACCTTCTACAAGGTTCTTCTACAAACTACAAGAAATCCTTAAAAATCCTTAAAAAGTTAAAGTAGACTTATAATGCAAAAAAACCAAAAACAAACAAACAAACAAAAAGATAGTCCATAGATATGATAAATTCTGAGATAATTGGGAAATGTGACAAAAACTGCTTCTCTTTGTGAACACTGTTCCATGAATAAACCTCCTCAGAAATCAAATGTTCACCTGCAGGAAAAAAGTCTGAAAAAATGGCTCCTATCTCTATGAGAATACATAGTAGGATAGGAAAAACCCCAATGAACCTTTGGCCTGAAACAAGGAGAAAGCCAGAGGCATCATGCAATCTCCCAGAATAATGACCTGCCAAAGACCTCATGTAATGGACATTCTGCAACTACAGAGGTGGATGTTGAGCCCTAGGATAGAAAAAGGAGCATCCTCTGACAGTGAATGTCTGCAAAGCCATGGACAGAAAACTTTAGATGAGCACCCACAGCATCAGAGCCTGCCCTTAGGTCCTCAACCTGCCCCCACAGCCATGCCCCAGCAGGGACAGTCCCTCTGCAGGTGATGAGTAGTCCATGAGCACAGCCTTGCTCGTCTCAGACCAGCTCTCACTGGAGTGGGTTCCACATCGATGGAACTGCCGGCACCAGCGCCGCATTTGTCAGCTGCTTCGAGAATGACACGCAGTGGGTGAAATACCTTCTCCTTGCATTAAAGAAGGAATTGATTTCTGCATAAAAGAGTGAGGTACAGGTTCTGAGAGAGCAGTAATGCATCAGTTACTGCCATCATGCTGTAACCTCAACAGCAAAGGAAGGACATCAATCTGCACAGCTAATAGCGCCTGCCCCGGTACGACATTCATGTAAAAATGAACACAAATGAATATTTACTGAAAATATTGACCATAAAAGTTATGCTTACATCTTCTTTCAGTACTTACTTTTCCAGACTCCATAAGAGGCAAACTATGTGGAGATCCTCTTTCGACTAAACGAACTCTGTAAAATAATGTGTACAATACATGGTTGTGTTTATTTGCTTTTCATTAACATCTATTGCTAAACGGAATGGTTAATGGTGGCAGAGTTTAATGTTATTTTTGGAAGAGATGAAGCTTATATCCTGTTATGTGGAACATAATCAGACACAATATATAATATTAGTCAAAACTTATGGATGGGAAAATAATGAAAAAAAGACGTGTGTGACCGTTTTCTTAAATAATAAATTGTTCAAAAGTAGTTGGTGCCTTTTATTTGTTTTTGACAGACTTTTGTAAATGGAATTCCATGCACAAATTTATTCATGACAAGAGGTATCTAAAATATTGATTTCCCACAAGAAAGTCATAAAAGCCAAGGCACAGACACAAAAGCATGTGAGCTGAGTGAGCAACCACATTCCACAAGTAGCTGACAGCTAAAATCAAAATCATATCAAAATAACTCATAACCTGGCCTCAACTTCAAATCTACATTTGCAATCTTTTAATTATTTTCAATGGACAGTGGTTGATAAACATTTTAATATTAAAAAAAATCATTTAATGAAAAATCTTATTGCTCCTGAAATCAGATCCGTTCTCAGAGTGTGACTTTTTGGTTGTCTCTCTTCTTTTTTTAGATAACTTATTTCCCCGCTAAGTCAACTGGAATGTCATCTCTCCTTCAGTGGTATAATGGTCTGGAAGGAAATTTCTCATTTAACCTTAGAAAAGTACTCAGCAGGCTAGAATGAAAGAGACTCCCAAGTTCTAAAATAGCTGATGATCCCATGGCAAAGAAAATCTGGCAGTACATGGCAAAGAAAATTTGGTAACATCTAATTATTCCTGTACCCTAAGTAACTTAAAAGTTCTAATAACCATGAAAACCTTAAACTTCCCACTCCTGAACAATATCCATAATCCACTTAACAAAGCTAAATCTGGACTTGTGTCCAAAGAGCTGTTCCTACCTCTTTCCTCCCCTCAGCTCTGGGTATCAGAAAGACAAAACCCTACAATACAAGATGCCTAAAAGCCAACCATGTAAAAGGTAAAGATGAAATGTCAGAAGACAAGAAAACAGACAGGAGCAGATGGGTGGAGACCTGGATGCCATTAAGCTGAGCATAAAACTGAGTCTATTAGGAGCAGCCACAATAGCTCTTTCTTTGACTGCTTTGAGGTCTTTTTATAGACAGAGCATGGCAGTGCTTAGTTTGGGAAAGGAGGGATGAGACACAGAGAGACCTCAGCGAGGGGTCCCTTTGGAGAACAAAGCTTTGGCAAGTTCAGACCCTAAGCAGAAAGGAGATGGGAAAAGATCTTTCTCCTTTTTTTTTTTTTTTTTTTTTTTTTTTCTTTTTCTTTTCCCTATTTCTTTGCTCCAAGAGTCTTCTGTAAAAGGTGAGACTGTTGAGGTCAAGGCAGGAATAGTGAATAGTGTTTCATCTGCAGTTCTGGGAAGTCTCTCAACCTTGATGAATGGGGCAGGGCTAAACCCTGAGATATTGCACATGAGTGTGAACATCTCCCCTCACTAACAGAAAGACACAACCCAAACACCCAGGCATTTTAGACCTTTTTTCTGAGTTGTGTTGAGAGGAAAAGGGTGTAAAGTGCCTTTACAAGGGGTACAAGGGGTACCTGGTACAAGGGGTACAAGGGGTACTGCCTGGGGCAGGCACAATTGGGCTGCTGCAGCCTGACCGACAAGGAGTCACTTTTCACCACTTGTTCAACTGCCACTAAACTCCCAGGCCAAGCCTGAAGCACTGAGTACCTCCCCTGTGTGATACCTTTAATGTTATACTGCCCCTGTTTACATTGTTGTGTTATACCTGTAACACGTCTGTGTTTTCTACCTTTGGTGCTGAGCCTCCCACCAGCTGAAAAGCAGTAGAGCTGCCTCTGGATTGATGGCAAAAGCAGTGAAGCTACAGCATCCACTTGTTCATCCACAGACACAGACATAGGGCAGCAGAAAGCCAGGGCATGGGAGCCTCTCGAGAATGTGTGTGTGCAAGCCTAAATTAATGCTGCTCTGTAAAGTGAACACCGACATCAGCCACACCTGTGGCAGCAAAAATGACAACTTAATGGCACACAACCATACAAATGGCAGCCAAATCATAAGTATTTAGGAGTATTTGGCAAGGGTTTTACAAATAACTCTATATATTGAATTAAAATATTGCAAAACCAGTTGCTACTCATGCTTATATATTTCTGCCTTCATCCATCTATCTATCTATCTATCTATCTATCTATCTATCTATCTTTGTTCTGTAAAATCCACATTAGTCCAGAAATAGAAAATGCCTTTAACTGAGTTGTTCCAAACAACTGACATCTCCAATCTTTCAACAGGTATTTGCAGACAGGTAGCTACTCTTGGAAGAAATAGTCATCATCTCACCCACTTGGCACCTCCTTTAACAGAATTATTTTACAAGCATTTGTGAAATTGAGAAAATCTTTAAAAAAAGACAATTTAGAAAACCTCAGCCACAAGCACTGTTAAGAGTGATGGTGTAACAAAGGTCAGGAAGCATTTTATGTAATTTAAGATAGGTTTAAAGAGAATTCTATTTGGATAACAGTAGAGAAAACCTCTGGGGCAGGAAAAGTGTATGTCAGAACTGTCCAGCTGCCCAGAGATACTGGTGGCCTTTGCTCCCTTCCTGTCATTAAGACATGCCTCCATGAAGTGCAGCTGAACTCTAGGCCTAGCAAAAATCACAAATAATAAAGCAACACATTCAACAGTCAGTGGTGTGACTAGTGGAAATGAACCAGCAGTCATAAATCTGACAATCCCCTCTTTGCTTTCAGCATCTGTGCTTCCCATCTTGTTCTTATTATCACTGGTGTATTCTTCTAGTTCCCTTCTCCACCTGTTTCATTTAACCTTGCCTGATTTTTTAGCACATGATTCCACAGAAGGTGCAATTTCTCACTTTCCAGCTCTGCAAAACCTCTCCCACTCCATGCTTCCCACCTCACATCCCTACAGAGTTTTCACAGCAGTGCACTAAACATAGAAATGGCATTTTCTGGACGTTTTCTGTGAGGGCCCTCTTAGCACCCAAAACCTTGGATCCCTTTTTGAAAAGTTTCTGCTAAGCTTACAATCCATTGGGGAACACACTGTTAAACCTCTAACAAATCCAAAAATAATAAAAAATATTTTGCCACAAAGATATTTCAAACAAATGTAAGTAAAACACGAGATTCTGATGTTAGCAACCCTAATGCACATTTTTAATTTTAAGTGCTTAATAGTCTCATTAACTCTACTGGGACTAGATCTTGTGAATAAATTATGGGCATTAGGCAATAATTGTTAAAATGAGTTTTATTGCGCCTCAGCATAAAATAACTCAATTGTTCCCACTTTTCCTCAAGAGATTTCCTTTTTTCCATTGACAAATGCAGACACAATTGAAAACTTTGCTTCCCTCTTGAGCAAACAGCATCACTATCAAGGCTGCTCTGGTAGGCAAACTAAAAATGAAGAGCACAGGGCCCATCAGACCCTTAAAAACGACAGCTCTGAATTACCCAGGTGATGCTGGCAAAGCAGCACACAGCTCCTTGCAGCCTCCCTGAGACAATGACAGCAAACCCTCTCCAAATTCACAAACAACCATAACCTGCTCCAGGCAGCACAGGTCCAGGAAGGGCAAGTCCTGTTTCTCAGCAGTGCTCCAGAGTTCTTTGTTGGGAATGAAAACAATCTCTTGCAAAGTGAGTACAGAGCTTTCCTGCTGTTTTCTTCTGCCTCTGAATCTTGCTGGGAAGGGCAGAGGAGAACATGGCAGTAGAGCCAGACTGGGCAAGGAGCCTGAAAAATCAAGTGGATGGGAGAAAACATGCTGCCCTTGGGTGTGAAAGCTACTTTTGCACCTTCTGGTGGTTTGCAGCCAAGCTGAGAGGGAAAACATAAATGAGAGAACCAATGTAGAGCAGACACAGGGTTTCTCCCCCACTAAAATGTCTCATTGGAGGGGGGAGACAGAAGATGTTTAAGGATCATTTCACTGTTGCAAAGCTATAACCAGGGATGATACACAGTAAAACTGTAATATTTACACAGAACAGTATAGGAGAGTGTATTTTACCTAACTTTTTTCCACTGGCTCCTAAGAACATTTTGTTAAAAAATTCTCTCACTGGAGCTATACAGTTGAGAAAACTGTTTCAAAGTCTGGTTCCTAGGATTTAATAGGGAATGCAGCTCCACCCCTAGTATGTGCCAACTTCTTTTCTTGTTACAATTTAATATGTTGAACATATTTCATTTTATTTAAATCAAACACTTACTATAGAAAAGTGGGACTGAAATCTGACTTCAGAACAGGAACTGCCCAGCTATAAATAACCAGACACTGCAATCACTTTGCAGCAAAGGGGTATCAAAATGCAGCAACAATGTCTTTCTGCCCAACTATCTTACATGAAACTGAAAATCTTGTTTATGCTCCATTTTAGATCTGGTTCATTCGGTGGTGAAAACCCTCCAAAATACACGGCACAGCTTGCTGGTGCTTCACACTAATCAGAGAGTTTGTCAGCAGAGCTATTAACTCTTGCTTTGGGAATCTGCAGGGGCTGGCACATGCAGAGTGGTACTAAGCAAGACTACAGTGCCAAAACTGGGCAACCCTTCAGAGCAGGCTGTGCTGCTGCTCGGAGAGAGAGTTTGGATTCTGTGATTCTAATAGAGATGGAAAGAAGCTATGAGGTCATCCAAATCTTGCTCCCTGCCAAAAAACAGACTGCTCCCTGCAGTGCACTTTTGAGTGCTTTGTCTGCTTCTGTTAGAGCATTTCAAATGGTGGGGCTTCTTCCACTTCCTTTCAGGGCTTATTTCTCAGCTGAATTTATTTCAAATCCAGGAACCTTTTTCACTCTGTAATGCTTGGCATGAACCTGTCTTAGCTTCCTCTTATTATTTCTACCTCTCCACATCCAACTCGAAGGAGCCTTTCCCCAGTGCCCCCATTCTCTTTCAATATAACTCAGCTGAAGAGATTGCCTTTTTCCTTACCACTCAGCCAAACCCCACATCTTGAACTTTTGTCTTTCCTTTATAGCCATTCCCTCAAGCTGAGCCATGGTAATTGCCCTCTTCCTCCTTGCCTGGTGCCAGCATCTTCTGTCAGCCAGGCTTGGGCACTGCACCTTCTCACACACATCATCTCCAGCTCTGATTTCCCTGCCTACCCCACCAACCCTTCCTCCTGTCTGGAGCAGTTCTCACACCATGTCACTTCACAGGCATGCCAGCTTGGAAGCCAAACTCTTTGGTTTCTTTAATAGCAGCTATTTAGCACTCTGGTTTCTTTAGCATCTGTTCTTGGATGCTGCCACTCTCAAAAACCTTCAGCAACAAAGCCTAGAGGAAACCAAACAGGATGTGATGAACATGCAACCCAGTGTATCTAAGCCCTCTCCTTGCTCACAGTCTTTCTGTGGCAGAAAGCAACAGCCAGTGGTCATGGGTTTCACTCCAGCCCTATCTACCTACTGACCATCATCTTACATTACAAGTTAAGCTTATGGGGGGAAAAGTGGATATTGTCTTATTCTGCAATATATTGATGTTTTGAGAATTTTTCTGTATTCAACTGAAACAAATAAGTTTAATATGTACAGAAGTTGTAAATGGAATCTTAAAAAAAACATGTGGCTGGTCAGAAAAAGGGGTTATTTATATCTAATACTTCAGGGCATTTTGTTTTGAAATTAAATTTATTAACTCTCCAAAGTGAAAATGTTTTAACCCACATTATGAGCAAAAATTAAAAATGTAATGTGTTTCGACCACTTTGAAAACTTTTTCCTTAAGCTGAAAAGAATCTGCCCAAACTGACCCTTCTGAATTCAACACAATGATCTTTTACAGTGAAAAAAAGGCCAACGACCTAATTCATTAGAAACTGTAACCAAAAGGTATTTAATGTCAGAGACTTTTTATGTGGCTACATCCAGAGCACAGTGACTTCCCAGTTCTGACTCAAATCATTAAGAACTACTGCCATCAACACCACCTTTCAGATATATATCAATCTTCAGTCTGAGATGGTGCTTGGGTAAGACTTTTGGTGGGAAAGGGCAGATTCACCCTCTTCTCATTTTCTACAGTTAGAAGGAGAATGGGCACTGTAGGTAACAGTGGGGTCCTGGCCTGGGTCAGAGCCCTTTGACACTCGAGACTGCCAGTGCATTTTCTCTTTACTTAAATAATAAAATGTTTCTATGTAATTGATTCCAGAATTAACAAGTCAATGAGCTCATTCTACCAAAAAAATGGAAATATGGATCAAAGAACATAAGCTCTGCCTTCCAAAATGACATTCAGGGTTCAAATAGCAAATCAGAGAAGTAGGAAAACTGCACAGCTGAATGCTTAGGCTGAAGGGAAAATGTAGATAATGAAGAAATTTCCCTGCATCATCCTGGTTTCCTCAGAGCAGTTTTTCTCCTGATATATTCAGATAATGGATAAATACAAGTGAGACTGAAAACAGGACTTTGGGATGTAGACAAACTTTCACCAACAAGTGAACAACCGCTGAACTTTCTATATGCCTGGGACATATTTAAATCCTGTTAATTTGATAATCAAGAAGAATTAGCACAATCATTTCCTTTAATGTAAAGAAATCCTTCCTTTACTATAAACCTAAATTACACTTCATGTGCCAAATTCCCTGAGACCAAAAGCTAAGAACTTCCAATACTTCAGATGGCTGGACAAAGAAGCAGAAAGAGTTACACAATGATTTAAGACAGTTCAGAAAGCTGCAGATGAATCAAAATGGGGCAAGAACTCTGGTTCAGGAAGGGAACACTCAAAGTTTCACAGATTATAAAAAGCAATAGCAAATTTGTCATAAAAGATTATGGGAATATATAAAAAAGGCAAGTCATGTTTATGTTTGTTTTCAGCTTTGAAGTACTTTAAAATGTCCAGCTGTCATCACACATTAAATTTGTTTAAATTAACTGCACATTGTTTAAAGCACAGCATACAACTATTTCAAGAGAATGCAGTATACCAGGATTCTGGAGAATTTGGTCTCCCACCTTGCACCTCAAGCATCATGAGGTACAGCATCACTTTTCTCTGTGCTTCAGGTTCAGCTTTGCAAAACCAGGCATAAAGCTGCTAGCAGCTGTTATCTTTTTACTCAGATTACAAACCTCCCAGGACATGGTGTTTGTCACTAATTGTTTTTACACCACTTTTCATATTCACAGTTGAGATCTGTCTAATGCAATACTTTTTCTATTTTGTAACCCTTTGTCTTCCTAGTCCTAATCTCTAAAGAGACTTCACACACATGGAAAAATTTAATTATAATGAACTTAGGATCTAAAAACATCCTCAGCTAATGGAATTAGCTTATTTGTTGTTAACAAATGATGGAAATTATTTTAGCATTGCTAATGAAATATTCACAACCTACATTCCCACAATGTAATCAAAGGTGGAATTTCTGAAATCAAGCAATTTTCTTTAACCTGTCCCCTTCTCTTGCTATAACCTCCAAATTTCCCACCATTATCTGACTCACCCTGCATTTTTGGGAAAGAATCTTCAGAAAGTTCTCCTTAACAACAACCAGGGACATTTCCTGTGCATGGAACACCAACACATGAAGCTATTTTCTCAGTTCAATGAAAACTGCAGATGAGCACTCAGAAGGAAAGGTCAGTGGTGCCATGAGCAGCAGTGCCTTGTACACCTGCAGGCACTGAAAAAGGGACTGTCCTGTCACAGGAGACTCACTGGGAACTGTGGCTGAGCTTCTTGAGACTCTTTGCTTAAGCAAGTTCATCTTCTGCTCACAGACACTTCCATTATGTGCCATACTGAAAAGGACAAGTTAGGCTTGATGCAACATACTGAGATTCATTGAAAGGAGCCATTTAAGAGGGTATTACATCTCTAACCAAATTAGTGTTGTACCCTTATATAAATAAAGGATGTTTTTACTATTCAGAGCCCCCCTTCCCAACCCTAATCATTCCTTCAGTTTTTCTTCAACAAGAGATTTCACTGAAAACAGAAGCCAAATGAGTGTCTGAGGCTGGCAAGCTGGACTGGGTCCCAAAGGTGACAGAGCCCATTTCCCAGGGGTAACTGGCAGCACAGCATCCTGTGCTGAATTATTTGTCACAAAAAAACTGACAGTGTGTGGCATGGCAAAGGCTCTGTCCTCCTGCAAAGGCTGGCAAGAGAAGAGGGGAATAGAAAGAGGGATGGAGAACACGCAGGAAGCTCCATCTCTTATAGCACAGCACAGTCTGTGGCTAGGGCTGCAGAAGCTACAAAGCCTGTTCCAAATCTTACATATATTCATGAAGTGTTTCCCCTTCCAAAGCAGATGCCTTGTGAAATGCCCTCTAAGGCAGCAGTGTGGGAAATCAGAGCATTTTCCTTCACTACTGCAACAGCAAATGTACTCTATGCTGATCATTTGGCACTTTTAAAGAATCAGTGTTTAGCAGTCCATTAAGAATATATGCCAAAGTGAAGGAAAGCAAATTGTTTCGGAATATGTTATCTGTAAAAATCAAATACATTATACATCTTTTTTGCATATAAAAAAATGGAAGAATCAAAATTCCATTTTATTAAGACATTCCTGTAACTGTACAGCTAGAGTCACAGCAAAGTCTGTGAGAGAGAAAGATAGAAGCATGGCTTGTAGGTGACAAAAACGGAAGAATTTTTAACAAATCTTCCTCGGAAATCTGAGCAGTCAGCTTGTTTTGTCTATTCCCAGCTTCCATGAGAAGCACAACTGAAGCACACCCCTGTAACACTGTCCTGGGGTGACTTTTTGATGCTTGTATCAATCATCTGTTCTGATTATGTTGGGTATTGTGTTCTGTGCCTTTAGGATTGGTTTTGAGAGCGAAGCAGGGAGAAGGAGAAGCATGGAATTTGTTTTGAGAAACTCACTCCCTCCTCCGCATTCCGCTCCTGGACTGTGTTTGTCTGGAGCACGGATGGACGGACAGTGGGACAGGGATCTCTTTGCTTTTAGTTAGTTTAGCTAGCTGAGGCAGAGAAGTTCCCTGGACTGTTTTTTGCTCTTTGTTCTTGGGACTATTTAACCCTGCTCTGGACTGAAAACCCAGAAGAGCACCAGGAGCTCACCAGGGCCTGGACCTTGGCATTTTCCAGCTCTGGAGGAATTGATAAGGGACTGAGAGAGCTGAGCTACACCCACAGCAAGGACCTCCTCCTGAATTTGCCATCTCTCTTTGGAGCAGCAAGAGGTTCTGTTGTTTCATGTTATTTATTTCTGTGCTTGTGGGCACTTTGTTTATGAAATAAATAGTTTTTTCTACTTTTCCCTGAGGAGATTGTCTCCTGGACCAGTCAAGGGAGGGGCCATTTGGGTTTGCTTCCCAGAGGGACCCTATTTGGAGGTTTCTTCCCAAATTTGCCCTAAACAAGGACAAACACCAAAGAAACTCAGTATGCCTGGAAATGGGAAATCCTTTTTTTAACCGTGTCAGACACTCTTCAGAAATAAATACGTTGCTGTATTTTAATAAGTTGGAAATCTAATCACCAGTGAAATTCCCAATAATTTTACTGAAATTTTATAATTTCACTGAAATTATTGCTACACTCAAAACTGGTTTGTAAAAAAATAAAATGGAACCATTTTCCATCTAGTTCTTTTAGTCATACCTGAAGAATGATGTGCAAATGCTACTTGCAAACAGTAGCACAGTAACTGTACAACTGCAGTACATCCACCTTCCTGGAAAGCTACAGCTTTTTGTTTTCCCTTTGTCTTTGTCTTACTTGGTGCACAGGACAGTATTCTCTTTCCCTAAGTCCTCCAGGGAAATATAACTGGAATTTTTTGATTTATAGTTAAACTATGCTAAACCACATCCTCTCTCAAAAACCATATTTGGAGCCAACTCTTATTGTCCTGTTCCACTAAAATCATGATATGCCTTTGTCTTGAAGATGACTTTATCAAGGAAGAAATGGGCTTGTGTCATGGGAGGAAATACTTCAGTGATAAGTAATCTTGCCTTAGAAAGCACAAAAATTACTTGGTAGGGCTCTACCCTCCCAAGTTCTTGGACATTTCTCCCTCTCCTCTGCCCTGCATGGAAGTTGTGCTATGCCTGGAAATATGAGGCATCTTTCAAAGCTCTTTGAAAGGTACATTTACAAATTTGGTTGTAACTCTGAATCCTCATGAGTAAACAGTACAATTTCTTCAACAATATTTGCTCATCTTCAGGTTCCCAGGCCACCAGCTTTATTTGTAATCACTGACTATTCAGTGTACAGAGATTACACAAGTTGGTCTCTTGATGCAGTCAGAGCAGCAAGAGAGAACCTTTCCTCCTCTCTAGACAGACTGGGAGTTCTCTAAGCCAGAACTGAAAGTGTTCACATGATGCTTATCAGCCCAAATTAACTTTTCTTTCTGGGAGATTTGTTTCCCATAGATCAGAAACAACACCAAGGGGATTTTTGAGCCAGCAGTGTTTGCGTGGCAGAAAGAAAGCACAATACTGCTAAAAGGCCAAAGCTGTATCTTCTCCTGAGGAAAAACATGAAGAAGAATGAGGGTTTTGCCAGTACCATGACAAACAGCTTATACTCACAAATAAGATTCTGAAAGCTAATAGGCAAAATGCCTAAAAGCTAGGTGGTTCTACAAAGACTCCTCAAACCCAAACGGCATCATTTCTTTTTGTACTTAAATCTTTGAGGGACTCAGGTTTTATTTTAAAGACCTCAGGCCCTTCTCTCAGCTGAGTTACTTCTACCGACTCCATAGGGGTGCAAATCCTTTCAGTTTCATGAAAAAACTGTTTCTGTGATAGCAGAAATAAAATCCAAACAGCTAAAGTAACAATTACAACAAAGTATGAGTGATGCGTGGAACTTGGAATTGGAGCCACCCATATGAGACTCTTCCTGAAGCTCAGGATGACAGGAATGGCACTGCTGGAGGTAGCACTTGACAATTCCATTTGCAAAATGAGTTTATTGTGTCTAAAGCACTCTGGGGACAATGACATGGGAGGTCTATGTTTTGAACAGCTCACCAGGCATGTGGAACTTTACACCTCAAAACAACCCATGCCCTCTGCCTACAGAATCTCACTGCAGGGGAAATACTGGCTGGGTGTCACTGAGGGTAGTGATGGATTTTAACCACCCCTTTGGACCCCACACAGTGAACAACAGAGGACTGTGATTTTCTCTAACCTGTGACTGGGCTCTTATGCTGTGACCCATTGCAGGAGCTGGAAAAGCCCTGCTCCCCCAGCATCAAGGGAGAACTCCTCAAAGTTTCTCTTTTTCTACCATTGGCAAATGGCTTTCAAATAGGATTAATCAATTACATTTTCACAAAAGGCAACTATTTCACTGTCACTTGCTATTAGCAAGTCTCCTTCTGACACATCTCCCCCCTGTCTCTTCTCCCTCCTGTGTGAATATAAAATGGTTCCTCTATACCCTGACTGTGCTACAGAGCACTGCTGTGGCTACAGCTCAGCTAAAAACTCAGCTAAGGAGTTCTTATGTATGGTAACCCTTTAATAAAAGTATTTTTCAAGGTAGATGAAGGAGAAGTGCTTGAGAATACGGGAAAAAAAGCTCCTGTGGCTTTGCTGTTTGGTATTACCCCAAACAATGTACACATAACATGAAAGTTTCAGTAAAATGCAAGAAGGATAAACAATTGACAGCCATTATAAAAGGCTATTTTTCTGCTCCTCCATGAAGTCTGAAATGCTGGAATATATTAAAATGAAGCCAAAGCCTTTGCTGATTCCTTTTGACAGAGCCTGGATTTGAGACTGGGCTCAGTGTATAAGCAATCTATAAAAATAAATCCTAAGTAACTGTTTTCTCATTTCTTTGAAAGGCTACAAGTGTTCCCTTATTTTCTTGAGGAATGAGATTCAGAATTTCAATCCTCTGAAAACACCTTTGTCAGGGAGACAGTATCTGAGCAAGCCTGAAGAAGTTCAGAGATCCCTGAATACTCCTGGAATCCAAAACAAAAAGTAAGACTTGCTTATTATTGTTAGTACAACACACAAATTACCTCCTAAGAAATCGACCCTGCTAATGACAGACTGAGTACATATAAGGTAATTTTTTTAAGAGCTACATTAATTTGCATCACTCCAAGAAGATGTCAGTGGCTGCATGGGAAAAGACACCCAGAGACTGCTTGTTTAATATAAAGGGTAATCAGGTTAAAATAATTGTTCTAATGATTGGGAGCATTTCAGTGAAAGACTATGGATATCACAAGCCACAAATTGAATAATAGCCAGACTAAAAAATTAGTAACTTCAAC
Organism: Phylloscopus collybita; assembly: GCA_027886175.1. Lineage (NCBI taxonomy): Eukaryota > Metazoa > Chordata > Aves > Passeriformes > Phylloscopidae > Phylloscopus > Phylloscopus collybita. The sequence continues at coordinate 8,787,818 of JAJNNQ010000002.1, forward strand.
CCAAATATCTTTGTGCTTCTGGTCTGTTTGGCAATATTCCACACCAGGATTTGAGTCCCTCTTTCTGCCAGCTGCCTCACCATGTCTGTATATCCCAGCAGCTCACCATTACGTGTAGCTCAAAAGGAACTCTAGTAAACCACAAAAGAGTTTAATAAATTAATTTTTCCATCTTTATTACCCTACAGACTTAACTAGATGAAACTGAGTAATTTAAAAGATCATTTAATGCACCTATTATTTCACCAAAGGGTATACTGAAGTTTGAAGACAGTATAAGAAGAACACGATGGCAAAGGATGTCTGCATGTGTGAAACTAGAGATGGCATCAAATAGGAAACAGTGTTTACCAGCACTGCTGAAAGTCTATATTCTTGCCCAGTTTGATACAAAATGTCAAAGCAGATCAATAAACGTTTCAATCAAATCAAAGTTTCAATATAATTTGTAGACAAAAATAAGGGGAAACTGTCTATGACAAATGCATGCAAAATGGTCTAAGTCTTCATCAATACATTTGTGACTTGGTTAGTGGCTCTCTCCCCCTGGGAGTCTAAACCTCCACTACATCAAAGCTCATAAGCTGTCACTATCTGCTACTGAACAAGGAGACTAGTGGCATTTTTATCTGCTTTTGGGGGTAGACAGATTCCAATGAATATGTTTCCTTTTACTTTTCTTATCCTTTTAAAAATAAACTACAGTATCAAAGTTAGATCTTTCCTTGCCCCGCTTAGGGCAGAACAGTGGTTTTCATATTTTTTTTTAATGGATAAGGTTTTGATACAGAAAAGAATATTAGGATGAAAGGGGATGTTTATCTTTACAGGGTTTGCATCAAGTTTCAACTTTAGGAGAAGACCAATGATCTCCTTCATCTGTCACCAGATGGATCCTTCAGCTCCCCATTAAAAATTTCTGAGGAAATTCTCAATAAAACATTTAGAATATGAAAGGTACAGACACTCAGGAAAACAAATTCCTATGTTAAAAATTTGAGAAACAATTCAAAGCAGTAAAAATATTTCAATATTTTTAATGTCATTTTATTTCAATTCATACCCGCTAGTTTCAAATTCAAGGTAATTGGAGTTATCAGGTATTATCAGGTTAAAACGGTAACATTTTGAAAACAGCTTTGAATGAGTCTAAAAAACTCATTAGATGAATTTAGGATGTTTACAAATATACTAAAACATATGAGAATCCAGCTTGACCTGCTGCAGAACACTTGAAAATATTTTTGCCTTGTTGGTGGGAAAGAAAGATTTATTTTGGTTTATTCTCAGTTTGATGAATTGGCTTGTTTTGCCAATAAATAGTTTTTCTACCAAAAACTAAGCTGCTGTTAAGGATGAAGAAGTTGTGAAATTTTTATTTTAGTATCAGAAATGTGTTTTTTGCTGGATGTTTTATAAACACATGTACATATTGTTTTAGAACGATCCAGATACAAGGGATGCTTGGGCTTCAAATTTACATCTTTACTGGTATAAAAGGCTACAAACATAAAAGCCACCATCTTTCAAGTATATGGTGTTCTGGCATGATGAGAAAAAGCTCTGACTCTCACTCTCTCTCTTTTTTATCTTCCAAGCACTTCTCAGCTTTTAGCATATTTAGGCATCTTGTGCTTAACCACCTGAAAAGCTTTCTGAGGAGAGCATGACTGGTCAAAAATATGATGGAACAGTCTGACAACCAGGCCTTTAGAAGCAGGACAAGGATATGTATACATTTATTCAATTTATTTTCCTCTTTTGTGAGGGAGGGGGAATAAACTTGCTTTCCCAGAGGCAGAGAAATGCAGCAATGACCTGAGTGGATGCTCCCACCAGGAGCTCTGCAGCCCATCCCTCCCTGAGGATGCTCACGGGCACATGGCCACGGCCTGAGCTGCACAAGGAGGCAGCAGCCAGGAGCTTCTGTGCTGTGCTGGGAAGCATTAATCCACCTACTCTGTCCTTTGGAGCTGAGTTAACCTCTGTAACCTCTGTAAACTGCACTGCTCTGCACTGCAGGGGCACATCACCCACCTGGTAGATAACTCAGGAGTTTTCTGGGCTTTTTTTATTAAAAGCCTGTGTGGGACTTGCTTGTCTTTGCTCACTCTTTCCTCAGGCCATCCTGAGGACAGCCTGATTTGTAGAAAATCAGTAAAATGCTGAATACAATGATATTGGTATCCTGTCACCAACAGCAAGCCAGAGCTCTATATTCTTGCTTTTTGTGCTACTCAGATTCCAAAAACAGGTGTCTAATGCCATCTGAGGCAGCTTGGGGTGCCTGGGACACTCCCTAGGGATAACAAATACAACGCTGACTCCATGTGAGATACTACTTGAGAAGCCTAGAACTGCACTAGATGCTCACAGCCAGGCAGTCAAACCTTTTCCCAGTGTCAGAACTGACCAAGTGGTTGCACCCCTTGCTTCCTGAACCTCCAGGTGAGCCCAGTACTATGGTGCCAGCAGCTAAACCAATGGGCTGTTAGCTCCAAACCACACAGGGACACACACAACAAGGTGTTTGGAAACCTCCACCCCGACCCAAGAAGCAAATCCAGGGAGAGCTGGGAGGAAAGAAACATCTAGTTTGGTCGAACAACCACCCCTAGACCTCCACACAGATTGTACCTAGCACAGGTATTTTGACCTAAATGCCTACAAGAAAATGACATTTTCATAAGCTGTGAAGTGCACAAGCACCTAATTACTGGATGAGCTTGAAATAGTTGCATTGAAACTGATTATTAATTTCTATGGATGTGAACAGGATTTGAATAATCTCAAAGAGATGAACTACAGCTGTTTTTTTGATGCAACTAGAGAGTGTTATCATGCCAAGAAAAAGAAAAATGTTCAGTCTGTTCCAGACCCTGAAAAATGTCTTCTAAAATACAAATTATGAAAAACATTTTCTCACATTAAGTGTACAGTGTAAAATGTTTATATTGGTGGGGGACTGGCTGGCCTGCAAAGACTCTGTGGGTTGCTACTCTATGGTCTCACAGATATTTACAGGGATCTTTCAGATACTGCTAAGTAATAGGAACATTCAGTTCCACTAAAATGGTTAAAAAACAGCAAGTGTGAAGTGACTATGTCAAATAGAGTTGTTTTCTCCTTCAATTTATGACCCACTAATCTAATTCTAAATTCCACAGGATTGGCTAAATGAGGCACAGCTTTAAACCATCAAATTAAAATCTACATTACCACAATATGAGAACCAGCTCTAAAGATCATCTTTCATGTTCTGTAGAACTAGTCACTAAATGTAAATTAACACACTGCAAAGCCTGATCTTGATAATGATGCCTACTTCTCAATGACATGCTAAGGCAGGGAAATAGTGTATACCCATGGTTTATGCAATTTTTATGCACAGTAAATCTTAATTCCTCTCTTTAAACATATTTTTTTATTATTTATAATTTTTACTGACCGTGAATATAACATTCTCTTACTATAGAAAAGGCCTTTTTTCTTTTCTGGGTTGAGTATGACTGCAGACTCTGTCTGCACACTACTGCAGTTGCTGGGATAGGAACACCAAATTTCTGTGGCTGGGTTATACAGACAGTAATGTCCCAAAGGACACATCAAATCTAAGTGTTATTATTGGAATCACTGTGTGCAAAAGGAATAAAGAAATAATCTTGCAGCTCCTTTCTTCTACCTGCCAAACTCAACGTGCAACAAGAAAATACCTACATGTCTATCTGACCTAACTACCCAGTGGGTAAATTGGGCCTGCAGTACCCTGAGGTCTGTACTCTGCAAGCTGAACTGGTCACTTTGATAGAGCCAAAGCTGGGGGCAAATTCTCTGTTAAGCTTTTAAGAAGGATGAAAGAAAAGAACAAAGAAGCTCCCTGTTTGGATAATGATTTTTTAAGGGAATCAGGACTTTTAATCAAATGTACACCTTTTCCAGAGTTCATAGGAAACTTCTTGTTTTGTAAAGAGACTCATGACCAGAGTATTGGAAAACTGAAATATATGTGCATGGGTATTTTTTAAAATCATACCTGAGATCTTAAGCTTGCTTCCAACCTCTAAGTGATAAATTTTATTACTCATTCATTGTATACATATCTAACACTCAAGATGGAACTGAAAAATGCCCACAATTACAGAATGAGGTTTCTCACAGTGCCTGAAGTAAATAATCCATCCCCTCATAGTCCTGCAGCATTAAGAACTGACCATGATCTTCTGACAGGCAAACAGCTGCCAAGCCAGGAGAAACACCTCTGTGAAGCTAAAAGGCCCAACAGGACTCCAGTCCATTGGGACTGGCTAGGTTGCATCCCCTGAATGCAAGTGTCATGAAATCCTGATGGCAGTAAAGGCAAGGAATCTTGTTAGTCATTGCAGTAGTGATGTCAGATGCCTCAGATTTATCAAGGGTAAAATGAATTAACCAATATAAATGTCTGTGTCTGCTTGCTGGTAGGAGTCAACACAAATTATTTATGAGATTTGCAACGGTTTCCAGGGTCCGTGGTGCTGTAAGCAGCTTTCTTGATAGAAACTGTTAATTGTGTATATTAGAGAAAAAGAAAAAGGTGGTTCCGACCTGTCATGCCTCAGTGCCCTCATATCAACATAGACTGTGGTGGGATCTGGTCCAGATGTTCCCTGTAAACAACAACATCAGCTAATCAGAACCTGAGGGCTGGGAGGAGAAAAGAGTTTTACCCCCCAAATAACCAAACATTCATTTCAGTGCTAATTATGCTAATCAAATGACAAGTTATATTTAAGGTGTTCATCAATCAAAGCTCAGCTTAACAGAACCAGAACAAGCACTGGAAAAATACCTACCATCAGGTACTTGTCACCTTGGAGTTCAGAAAAACATCAAGCAGTCAGACTACTTAACCAACACATGTCAACAGAGGTTTTATTTGCTACAAAAGGCCAAGTAATCAGCACATGGATACATACAAAAAATGTTAAACACGTTTTGCCATATAAAGGAAGGCGGAAATTGCTGAGGAGACACAGTTTAATGGAAGAAGCACATGGTCAGGAGTGTGAAGCATGGTTTACTGAGAGTCTTCTATACATGCAACAGAGAATATATTTGAAGCTAAAGATAGTAAAGGTAGCACGCATGACATGAACCAATCTGGACTGAAGGTCTGTTAAGCAATGATTCTGATCCTTTTCAGTCTTCCACTGCATAATTTAAACCCTTGCTTTATGTCACAATATTTAGGTAGTTGAAAAGAGGCAGACTTATTTTAGTTTCCTTTCATGCAGAGATGATGCAGTCTTTAGGCCTTTCCACCCACAGCTTTTCTGCAGTTTTGCAGCCTGCTATGATCTGCCCTTATCCAAAACTTCAAACTCATCATCACTGAACATCATGTGAATTCTCAATGCTCCAGGCTAGGGCTCTCTTCTCTGCTGCAGACCTCATGCTACTGCTAAACACAAAGCTAGAAGAAAAGCACATCTTCGTTCTTGAACACTGGCACGTTGGGAATTTTCTTTTCCACAGAGGAATTCTCCTAAACCTGGTAAACTCCAGATGCACAAACTCCTTTAGCAGTTATTTAGATGTCTACTACTTAAACCAGCAGGCAACATGAACTACTAGTGATTTCTGTCCCATTTGGGATACATTGTAGAGTATAATTCTTCACATTAGGAATGTCTAGGGCTAAATTTTACATTTCTGCAATGCTGGCTGATGGTTCCAAAATTTTTTGAGCATTAAAAGTTGCAACCCAGACCTACAAATAGCTAATTTTTGTATCTACGGGGGGAAAGTGTTGATACTTACTGAACAGGTACTGATCATCACCCACCACCAGAGAAGAACAGGAGTAATAGAGCTGCACATGCATGTTAGCTTCTTTAGCTTGTTATACACAATACAAGGTACAATATCCTCTCTAGCTATTAACGACACGATTCTCAGTCTACTGGTAAACTCAGCAGTGTAACAGACTAGTGCTGAGTGGAGAACTTATTTGAAATATATGCAATGTTGAAAAGAAAAAAAAACAAAACCAAGGAAAAATTGGTTATCTTTAAAAATAAAACTAAAGCTGATTTGATTTGTAAAATAATGGAAACAATCAAGTTTGAAAATCAAAGACAATCACCATGGAATTTATTATTTTCAGCATGAATGAAATAGTTACAATGGACATCTAATATTTGATGAAACCTGCATCCAAATAAAGCTATACTGGACTTATTTATAATTTTATAGAAGGATCTGAAAATCCCCAAATCTCCAGACTCAATTTCTAGTCTGTCCCACTGTTGGAAGCTGATAGGTGGGTATTGAGGGAACATGAAAATCCCCTACCTGCTCGGCCAGCTTCCCCAGCCTGTGAGGCTATAGCAGCAGGAATAGCAGGGATGAGGGAGAGAAGGAAAGAAGGTAACACAAGACAAAAATAATAATAAAAAATGGGAATGAAGGGTGGGAGAAAAAAAAGAGGAGAATGCAAAAAGCAGGGAGTAAAATAAAAAGAAAAACAATGTCAAATACAGGAATTTTACAAATTAACCATTATACCATTAAAGGTTAAAAAAAGTAAAAAATGAGGTGTCAACATTTTAGTAGAGCAACAGAAGAGACAGCTGTAGACTGCTAACCTTGGACAAACAGACTTAAATGGTTTTAGGACACTACAGACAATGTTGTTAGTGGAAAACACAAGTCTATCAGCATACTGATTTTTTTGTTATTGCCGGTTTTTTTAAGTCATTAAACATTATGGCCCTCCTATTTTAATGCATTATATTCCATTGAGAATTCCATATCTGCTGTTTTATTGGTAACAGAAATTTGTAAGTGATGTCATCTGGAAATCAAAAGCAAGCTCTCTTTTTGGAAAAAAAATAAAATTAACATACAACAGAGAAAGATACTTACACCTTCTTGCATACAAGTTAACCTGAGCCTAAAGTGAAATAAAATCAAGGCTTGGTGCCTAATCTAACTACTGGAAGACAATAAATAAATGGAGTAACTTCAGAGCCCAGTAAGTCTTCATTGCTATTTGTTATGGCAAACAGTGTAAAACATATAAAGAATAGTAAAATTAAAAGCTGATAAAAACCCATCAGCTCTCCACCATGACTGACAAATCAGCAAAGAGACAAAAAGTTCTTGGTGGTGACTAGTCCTAAAGCACTACTATCACGTGGAGTATGTAACACCAGATGGCTGCTGTGGGATTTGCCCTACAACTCGCAAAACAAACAGCTCTGAAAGCACTGGCATCCCACACTCCTCTCACCAGACTTCTGAATGCCAGCAGAGTTAAAGACTGCAGGAAGCCACCACAGCAGCACCTTAAGACAGGTTTATTTTAGATGCAAAGGAAGATGAAACATTTAACAAAAATAGGATGGATCTGCTTTGATGCCCCAAAATGGTATTACTAATAATCCAGGCTGAATACTGCAGTGCAGCTGCAAGAAAGCAGGAGAATTACTGAAATCCAGCAGTTATATAATTCATTGCCTGTGACTGTACTGCAGGTCCAGAAAGGACTTCGAGAGTAGCAGAGCTTTACATGGCTTTTAACTACAGAATGGCTTGAGAAACAGCAGCTGAATTATCAGCAACATCCTTCTGTGGCCAGTTGCAGCTGGAATACTCTGAAAAGTATTTCAAAGGAAGCAGAGTCTAAGCCAAGACCAGAATGACTGACTCAATTTGTCTGTGCACATTTATTTTGAGAGATGGAGATACAGAGCATCTGTTATGCTGGTAACAGGGAAAAAACAACATAGCTTCTGGAGTATCAGATATTTACTTAGGACATGCCTGGTAGTGTTCAAGAAAACAAAATGGGACATACAGAATTTTCTGTCTGAAAATGGGTATATCATAAGTCAAATCTCTTGGACTAAATAAATCTCTGCCCATGTACAGGTGAACCATCCCTGGTCGAAGCAAATCTCGATAAGCTATATGCCAGGCTTTTATTCTCTGACTGCAGGCCAAAAGTGCTTGAAGGACCACCCCAACAAGCCAGCTGTAGGGCTGACCACATGCCAGGATTCAGTGCATACCTAATTTCCACTCAAGTCAAAGGCCAAGCTGCATGCTCTCCCCTACTTCCCTCTCCAGAATTAAAAACCTGGACCTAGCCTATCAGAAATCCTAAGAACTTAAAAGTAACTGTTTTTTTTTTTTGTTTTTTTTTTTTTTTTTTTTTTTTTTTTGTTGTTGTTTGTTTGTTTTATTTAACTACCTAAGGATGTGGCCTCAGTGTTTACTCCGAGTCTGCTCCTGTTCCAGCGATGCTCAGAAACAGAATTTCTGGTGTGCACTTGGCAATGTCACCTACGCAAGCACAGCGGCTGGAGCTGTGAAAAGAACTTCGTGGCATGACTCACAGCAAAGGTGGGAAAACAGAATCTGAGCGAGCTCACCCAGAGCTGTAGTACATTGCTAAGTGTGAATCATACCTCTGACACAGTGCACGGTCTCCCGTGGCACTCTCTGCAGACCTGCCTTTTATTACTTTTAATTTGGAAGATCCTCAGAGAGTGTGATCCATCACTAAGTAAAAAGAAATACTAACTTTATGCCCTAAACTGAGTAAAAAAGATTCCTTTGCTAGACTGTGAGGAAAGGGTTCATTTCATGTAACTTCAGCCATTAAAGAAGAAAGTTTGCAGTAGGAATGATCTCCTGATGGTGATGGATCCCATCCCCAGATGGGCGCCTGAGATGTCTCTTGAAGTATTTCTGTGATTCCACTGACAATTGATGGATATGGGATAACTCACTTAACCTTGCAGTCTCAGTTAGAGGAGCTAGAAAAGAAGCAAAATGAATCCTGCTCTCCTTAGCTTGGACAGATTTGTTAGTACATTTTCAGGGTTAACTAAGGAAAATTAACAACTATAAGTTTTCCCTCAACTGAAATTGAGTAGCAGGTTGAATAAAACGAAAATATTTATTCCAAGTGTTTAAATGGAAATGAGCTAAAATCCTAGAGAACCATCTGTGCTGTTGTAAGAAACCGGCTACTTTTCATATCTATTTTTCTCTCTGTCTCTCTTAAATGCTAAGATGCTAGTTCATGAGAATTAAAATATGCTAGATGAAATCTTTTCATCTCACTAATCCCTGGACCATTATCTGTGACTATACAGCCATAAAAGGTCAGATATTAATAGTATTTAAGTGCCTAAAGATGGAGAGAATTATTTATTTTCAAAAGCACATCTCTCGAAATCTAGTCCAAAATGACTACATCAAAGGAAACACACTAAATTTGCTCTCAATTTGAAAGGAAATGAATACAAATGACAATGCATTAGTCTGTCAGTGATCACAACCCGGAAATTAAGATAATTTGGTAGACTAAGATTCTTTAGTACCAAAGAGATTATAACAATGATTTCCTTTTCAAGGTAATCTCTAATAAAATGTAAAATTCTGCTATATGCACGCACACACACACACAGACAGAGGTTCACACAGACACAGACACACACACATGTAGATATACACCTTCCTCCTCTTCTTTTTGGAGAGGTGAACTGTAAAAGCTTTCTGGAAAAATCAGGATACCTTTCCCTTTAAACACTTGAGTCTTGGATTTGTCCAAAAAATTGGAAATCAAGAAAGTTATCAAAGATATTATCCAAGTTGTATTAGAGAGAGCCCATAGAGAGGAAACCTGGATAGGCTTTTTTTTTTTGCTGGTAAGGGTCAGTAGCTGAATACTGAGATATGTTTAGAAAGGTGATTAGTAGATACATATTTTAGAAACACTGCAGAACAGGCTGGATCACCATTATCTCTGTGGAAGATGCTGTTCCAGGAACCACGTGCTGATCTCATAGATGACATAACTTGGAAGAAAAAAAGCAAAGGCAGATGCTATTGACTCAGATATTTTGAGAAGTAGTTTTATGCAGTGTGAAGAATCCAGAAATCATAACCCATTCCTGGAACACATTGGAGACAATACTAATTACAGGAATATTGTAGATGAAGGATTAAAATTTAATTTGTTCCTCAGCTGAGAAAACAGAATAGCCCACAAGCTATTCTGGAATACCACTAGCCATAAACTTCCAGAAAGTTTGGAAAGAGCATTCAATCTAATTTGGTATCCAGTCCCTGGCAATGTCTACTGCCAGATGCTTCAAAACACGCAATTCTCTATCTTTATACTCTCCACCAAAATGACATGTTTTGTGGTGATGCTTGCAAGTAAAACCTTTAGTAATTTTTCAAACACCTTTAAAACTTGCCAAACAAGCCTCAGCTCAAATGCTTCAAAAACAATTCTGCTTGGGAAGATAATATTGCTACACATAGCCTGTCCTCAAGTGGCTTCTCTCCATTCCAGCCACACCACTCTTTACACAGTGTTTGGCTTTTAGTCTGTCCTATGGACTGAGATGCCACATCTTAGTACAACTCAACAAAGCCTGAAATTAAGCTATACAATCAGCCAGGCTGCTTAAACATCTCACTCAAGGCTCTCATTCTGTGCCATTCCTAAATCCATAGGCAATATCATTAACAATATTTCTTCAGAGATTTAGCCACTTTTACAGTTCGATTCAACAACTCTTTCAAGAATTTCTGTAAAGAACCATCTAAGAAGCAATCTTCAGCTAAGGAGTAAACACAATCAAAAGGGAGATATACATAGTCAAGCCATAATCCAGTCTAACTCCATGCTGATTAGGACTTCCAGTTTCTCTGAGTGTAGTCTGTAGCTTTTCTGCATGTTTTCAGTGGGTTGACCCAGTCAGCAGGTCAGGACCCACCCAGCTCCCTGTGGGACAGGGAAAGCACAGGAAGAGCAAAAGTGAGAAAATTCAAGATGAAGACAGTTGAATGAATGAAGGAAAGAGAAAAACCCAAGTGATGCAAAAGCAATCACTCATCACCCCCCTTGAGCAGAATGATGCCCAGCCAGTCTCTGAGCAATGACTACTTTGGAAGACCAACCACCCTTTTTCTTTAATGCTGAGCATGTCATTATGTGGTATGGGATATCCCAGGTCAGCTGGGGACAGATTTCCCAGCTGTGTCCCTTGCCAGCTTCTATCTCCTCCATCCAGCCTGCTGGATTGATTGTTCAGGGGGGACAGAGAGAAATGGGGACAGCCCTGAAGCTGTGTAGGACTGGTCAGCAAGTGCCCAGCCACTGGTGTGCTCCCAACACCGTTCAGTGACAAATCAAAAACACAGCTCCACACAGGCTGCTCTGAAAAACATTAAATCCCAGGCAGAACAAGCACAGTGTTACTTCCAACAGGCCACACTTTGGTATTGCACCTGGCTTACTTCTTAGTAGTGTTATCCCCTGATTATTTTACTTGTTCTGAATTAAGGACTTATAAGTGAAGCAACAACCATGAACTGTCCAGAGATCAGTAGCGCACATCTAAAATGGAGATTTTCATTAGTGGCAAGCAAACTTCTGCAGCTAAAAATTTGTCCTTGTAATCTAAAGCCTCCTTCATGTCTAGTCCCTCCAAGGACCAGAAGCCAGAGAAGTTGAATTGTCTTTCAGAAGCAGGTCCACCACAGGTGCAAGGGAGAGCTGACAGGCCTCATCCTGATCTGTTTCCAATGAAGGTGTGTCATCTCTTCCCTGCTTCCTCTCCTTTCTAAAACTCTTTTATTCCTGGAGAATATTTATGGTAGCAATTACAGAATGGCAAACCAAACAACTCTACCTCTGGGCAAGAGAATGACTTTTAACCTTGCTCAGCTTTGCCTTGTCATATGCTTGACAGTAATAATTAAAGACACTCTAGGCTGTAGGGATACTCTGCTCCAGTCAGAGAGAAAACAAGCAGTTTGTGGCACACCTCCTTGTATTCATATCCTGGTAACACTGAAAAGGGCAAGAGGCTAAAGTAGGCACAGACATACTGCTCTGTGCTGAACCCATAACCTCAATTTCTTTTGATTTTTTGATTTTGAGGTTTTTTGATTAAAAAAATATTTACATTTACAATCAGAAAAGGAATAGCAGGTTCTCATTTGTAGTGTCACTGAGAAGATTTGTTCTGACTTCCCCATGGAAGCAGGTACCCATATGACCCATTTCAAGAGAAATCCTTCACGTAAACCAGGGGTAACTGCCAGCTTTGAAATGTGGGATGGACCACACAAAGTGCAGGCAAGTCCTACTGAGGACACAGTGACTTTGAAGAAGTTAGAAACATGGCACATGACCAAATGGATATGGAACTTCCCAGCCAGAGCAGCTGCCAATGCAAAAGATGATTCTTTTAGTATTTGAAAGGTTATTAAATTAGAAAACATATTACACCTGAGTAGGACACCTATGGTATTATTACAGAAATAATATGTGCAACTCTGAAACCAGATTCGGAAGGACAGGAAGAGATCAAGAGTCACAAAAATGAGGCAGAGATCAGCAATGCATGTATTAAGATTCTTTATCTATTTATCAAAACAAAGATGTATATTAGATGTACAACAGAAATGAGACTCTTATTCTAGAATAAAAAATGTCTGGATCTAATCCAGATGAATTTAACTAGAAAAAAAGCAAAATTAATTAAAAATGGAACACCCTAAAAAAAGGCAAGTTAATTTTCATCACATGAAGTCCTCAAAGATAAAATACTTTACTCTAGATCAAGCTAAAACTATTTGCTTGGTGTAGTTATCACTGGTTGAAAAACTAGATGCTATTCAGAAATTCAGACCAGATAGCTACAGTGCTCCATTAGTCATTAAAATCATGACTCAGTAATGACTCCTGGAGAATGCATGTTACATCCTATATTATCCTTGGGACTTTTCTTCTAATTAGAGATCAAAACCAAAGTGATGTAGCAAAATAATTTTCCTTGTCTGCAGAAAATATCTATCTAGTTAAGTAATGATTGGAAGTGTTTTATGAACAGAAGGAATCCATTTTATAACACACTGAGGTAAACACTTGGAAACTGTAGTTTACATGATGTGATTACATACTGGCTCTGGAGTACAGACTACACGTTCTGTCACTGTCAGGTGCTTTTCTGAATTACCGTATTCATGGGCAGAATAAATGCTATGATTGCAACATGAGAGGGATGAATTGTTCACAAAGTAATAGAAATTCACTACCTGTGTATGCAAGAACATTAAGTACCACATGCATCTTCTTAGTATGTCTATGACCAAACAGCCAAGGAAACAGAGTGAACTCCTCTTACTGAAAACCATTTCCTTAAAAAATTCTGAGCTTAAGGAGTGAAAAATCTTACCTGCAAACATATTGCCAGGTTAACTCTACAGCCAAGTGATGTGCTGACAGCCCGTGGATGGAGACCCAGGTCTTTAAATAACTTTGAAAATGACTGAGTAAGAGCTATCCGAGGTCGTTCTTCAGCCACTACTACACATGTCCGTACACGTGAAAGGTCCAGTCCCCTTGCCTAGAAAGAAGTCAAAATGTAACAAAGGCCACAAATGGGCAGATTTAATGCAAAACAGAAGTTCTTAAGTGTATTATGCAGGTAATATGATTCAAGAGGAACAGCAGAACAGAGGATAAGGTATCAGTACAGTTTCCATTTCTCCTGGAGGCTGGATGGCCAGATGACACTCTAATAGCTGAAAAAGCACATACTTGCTTGTCATCTCAACATTAGCACATAGGAAATGATGGGCATGCTAATTCTGAAGGGAGGGAATGCTATTTCCCCAAATTAATTCAGATGACAGTGAATAACAGCAAACAGGAAGCAATGTCTAGACTTGGAAAAACTGATTAGGAACTTATTAAGTGAGGATGGCAAAGGCTGGAGACATCATAAACATCAGCATCTCAAGATTCAATTTATTTCAGTAGCACATGGGAAATTCCAGATGATTTCAGATACTTAACTGGCTACCTGGCTTTTAATTCTGGGGAGGGAAAGGAAGATATAGCCTCCTCTCCATACAATAAGGACCTTTTAGTTAAAACAACACAGTACTTTTAAGCATGTGATTATTTAACTAAAGGGCTCAAACCCAAACTAGTACTTCATATAAGCAGGGTATTCATAAAAGACACTATACAATGTAATACTCCTTGAACCTCTTGGACATTTACATCTCTGTTTTCCAACACCTGCCTATCAACACAGGCTGCAACACACATCAGGGAGCTTAGGTAAATAAAATCCTTTCCTTTAACTTTAATAGCCCTGTGATCTGAAGAATAACTGGTATTGATCCACAGCTTTTGGCAAGGAGTAACGTGGGTTCTGTGGAAGCTGCCTGTGCCCTCTGATGATTTTTTTTTCCTCCCAGCAGACATTCAGCAGAGTGTTCAAGGCTCCCAAACCTCACCGTGCAGGACAGCAGAGCCACTCACCTTCAGCGACTCTGTTTGCGAACCAAGTCCCTTAGTACAGAGCTCCATGACTGAATAGGAACAAAAAGTGTCTCTCACTTTGTACTGACTCACGGCAAGGAGCCACAGGGCAGGATTGGTCTCCAGTTCTGAGGGAGGAATCAGAATAGACTGGTGTCCTGAATAAACGCTGCAAGACACAAGATTCATTAACACACACTAAACACCAGTGTCCACAGACAAGCCATGGGGTACTTGAATACACAGTTTATCACAGCACTGGCTGGATCATGTAAAGCATTGCAGTGCTCCACAGCTTCAGAAGTTTAACATGATGCTTAACCCTGCTTTTTTGCTGTACTTCCAGAGTCTGATGAATCATGAGGACTGCAAGTGGACTGCAGGCAGAATGTGCTCCTAAACTAATAATTTACTCCAAATTCCAGTGGATTTTGCTGTTAGAACTGTACCAAAAAGAGCAAAATAGCTCAGTTATTAATGGTGTGAATAAGCAGTATAATAATAATAATAAAAAATAAGCGTTGCTGACATATACTTTGGATTGAGTAATTAGCATTTTAAGAAACCTTGACTAAAAAAGTATTTCATTACTTAATATGGAAGCAACCTGTCTCCTGCTAAAGCAAGTAAGAGGTCTGCAATAATTTTCAAAGGAGTAAATTTGGCCCTAATTTAACATCCCTTGTAGCTTTAAATTTCTTCTGTGGAAGTTTTATGAACTTCTGAAATTCAAATATACTACATCTCTTGTATACTGGATACCCACTGAGAATAAATATTGCAAAAATACACTTATCAGGGCCCCTGAGGGAAACAATTATGTCAGAGCTAATTTCTCTGGTACCTAAGATTCTCCCCAAGGGAAAAATATTCCCAATTTGATGACTTTATTTCCCATGGGTTCTATGCTGTTCACTCATCTCACACAGGCAGATTTACCATAAATTTTACAGTCCCCTCACATCTCAATTTGTGATCTGTAGATATTTCAAATCGGAATGGTGACAGCACAAAGCCTCCAAATCATAGAAGTTCTGAGAAAGGACCATAAAAGCCTCCAAGATTTATGACGCATAAAAGAATTTCATTTGTGACTTGAAAACTTGAAATGCCAGCTTGGTAAAGTTGATGTTTTCAAATCCAAGTGTCTGAGGTAAGACATGAAATGGAACTTTATTTTCAGGAATATGAGCATCTCTGTAACAGTGGACATCAGGCACCTTTGCAGTTCTTGCAGATGGGCTGCACACTCACACACACACACACACATTCCCTCGTTGGTGAGAGTGCCCCCACCTCCCTCAAACCCAGATGAGAGTGCTTTCAAAAGCTGTGCCATGTAGAACGAGGTTTGTGTGACCTGGATAGCTTTACTTGATAAAGGCAAAAAAGGTGAACAAGTCCAGCCACAACAGCAGTTAATAATCCAAATTGTTTAGGTCTCTGCTGGAGTATGAGCCTGAGGATGCCACGGGATATTTATGAACTACAGTTCAAGCAATTTTGTTTATCACAGAGGTGGAATTTTGTCTTTGACTGCTTGTCCCCCAGTGATTGATGGCCAGTGGCTCCCCATGGAGTGATGTGTTCTGGGATGGGGCTGACACGGTGGCCACGGCACAGGGTGGGAAAATGAACCATTACCCTTTCATGGAATCAGAATAAAGTATCACTGAACCTTGAGCATGTGCTGCACAAACATGTGAAAAGAGGTCTTGGCAGCATTACCCATGCCTGAAAGGGGAATGCCCTGAGCTCAAGTGAGAGATCAAACCAGCCAGGGAGTAGTACCATTTTTACTATAAATATTACCTCACTCTTTCGTTCTTAGCAAATTCTATTAAGTTATTCAGAGAAGACTGAAAGACCTTTCAGCTTAGGGCTCCACAAACAATCAAAGTGTGCAATCTGTCTGGTAAGTACATAACTGGTACAAACAGGAAGCTGTAACCACTGAAGTAAAAACCTGGGACGGGCCCCAGTCTGTACAAATATGATACACAAACCATTCAAACCCTTCCCCCTGACCCTAAACTTCTCTAATTGATGCAACCAGTATCAGGTGAAAAAATTATCTGCACAATAATAAACATGATGCCAGGGTGTCAAATGTGGGAGAATTATTACTCACAACCACATTAAGATCCCTTAGGTATCACTTGCTTAAATGGGCAGACATCACCAAAATCAAAACCAAATCAAAAGAACAAACTTTATCCCTGTACTGAAAAGTGTTCGCATGAACTTCACAGTAATATTGGAGAAGAAAGCTGCATTGCTTTGATAAGAAATCAGGAAATTGATTCCAAGTGTATTTTACAGGAAATCATTCAGAATAGCAGAATTTACACCAAAGAAAAATGTTTTCCCTCTCAGCAACACTAATGTGTGAGGGTGAACTGTCTACCTTTCTTGATCAACTTATGGACAAGAAAGTGGTTTTGCTCCCACCAACAGTCCTTCAGTAAAGTATGAGGATCTGGATGCAAAATAACCCATCTTCTTCAGACTGAGGGAAACAAATACTCTTTTGGTCAGGCTTAGATTAAAAAAATTACTCCAATTAGTCTGAAACAAACTAAGATGTTGTTAGTATGTTTTCCAAGTTTTCTAACGCCTCAGAAATACTGTGGAGTCCAGGATCAAACCACACAGCAGAAGGAAATATCCAGCAGGAAGAAAACTTTCTGTGATGGAGAGACTCACACGTGCTGCTCTTGACTGCAGTACACAAACCTACAGCCAGCTGATACCATGCCTGCAAACTTCACACTCAACACAAGCTTTGCCTATGGAGCTGTGGTTTAATAATCCATGCATATCCCCTGATTTGCAAGAGCAGTTGGTGGAGCTACAAGAAGAACTACAAAGGCATAATTGTGGGGTGAATGTGCCAGTTCCACAGCTGAAGGGGTTTATGCAGCACCTGGTCACCATGATGTCGGCCATAACTTGGCTCAGCTCCCTGAATCAATCTCTGAAACATTACGCAGAATTTGTGTATCAGTCCAAGCCACAAAATGCTACATTATCCCTGAAAATTCACAGATTTGTATTCCCCTGAGAAGCTGTCTATCACCCGTGTTTTGGTAGAGAGAAGCTGAGGAAAAAATACCCTTGTACAGTTGGCTGAAACATTTCATACCATTCTAGTGGTTTCAAACCATTGTGAGATGCTAGAGGGTGTTTGCTTAGCATGAATGCCAAACACCACACAGAGGACCACGTGCTTGAACAAACTGCAGTTGTGCAAGGCTGATTTGAAGGTGCTGGATAAAGCACCTTGATATCATTCCAAACCTACAGGAAGTTCTGTCAATGCCTCCTCCATGTAATTCTAGGAATGGCAGAGAAGTTTGGTAGCTTCATCCGGGTATGGAATTCTAGATTTGGTAGAGTTAATCCTGAAACTGAGGCACTGAACAATGTGAGGCAGTTCCATCTCAACTTGAAACAATGATAGTTAAATGGTTAAGCTGTCAGCTTGGCTATTCCCATACAGGAACCAACAAAATCATGGTGAACACGGTGGCAGCAGGGGAACGAACGGGATATTAGGAAAAACTTGGGAGTTTAAATCGTTGAACTTAAAGTCTCCTTTCTGAGATTGCAACAATATATGATACAATGGACTAGGTGTAAGATTTTACTTATGTAAATACTGAGAAGGAACTGTATCCAGATTGTTTCTTCCATTGCTGCAGAAATCTGTGTCACAAAAGTATCCACCTCCTGATGCAAGTCTTAACAACAGGAACAGACACAGGGCAGAGCATCCCTGCATCACCTTGTCACAATGACTTTTGGGATGCAGATGCAGAGTGAAATGCAGGGGTGGCTGAGGTGCAAGATCACCTCTTAGAAATGCTGTCTTCCTTTAGGGGACTACAGAGCAATCCAGGGGAAAAAAAGTACTCATGTGGTGGACAAAGCCTTGGATTTTGGCAGTAAGTGAAGAGCCCTGTCTACCTGCACTAAGCAAGGGCTGCCCAAGGACAGGAATACTCCAGGTAAAAAGCACCGGGATGTATTTTGGTACAATGGCACCACCTGATCACGACACTGGCTCTGCTGCCAGCAGGCTGCTCTGGCAGCATACAGAGATTCCTGGAAGGACCTCTTGGCACTTAACTGTTCCACTGAATTGGAGCTTTAGCCCATATTGTGCTGAGGCAGATTAGCAGTAAAAGCTGAGGTTTTATTATAGTTCCAAAAATTTCAGCAGGTCAATAAATGCTGACAATGGCAAGTGCAATTTGCAATTGCATTCTGGCAGTTACTGACCCATCACTGCCCTTGCTCCTGTGACATTGTCAGGTGACACAAGCTGCTTCCCCATGTAACTGGAGGAGGCAGGTGGGCACTGCTGAATCCTGTAAGTGTATGCATTTGGTTTCTGCATTTCTACAGAGGATATTTGGCTTTGGTGATGAGGGACAGGTATGGGAAGTGGGTGTTTGGTAGAACAAAAGCCATCACAATCACCTTGGACCAGACAGTACAGGCTATAGAGGACAGTGTTTGGGCAATATCTCTCTTAGACTTCAAAGATTTGGGCCAAACTTATATCTTCAGTTCTGGAGATCCACACGTACAAAAAACAGGGAGAAAAAAACAAAGGACCTCAGGCACACAGTGCTCTAAGAGCATGACTGCACATGGTAAACAGATAACCCATCAGTACCAGAGACAGCAAAAGGCCATTGCTCAGCCTTGAGCATCATTCTGGTTCCTTATCTCCATCTCTCCTGCCCCACTTATACCCCATGTATGGGCATCTCTCCAGAGGTGATGAGGTAAGTCTGCCAATTCATCTCAGAACCCACCTATCAAGGTGACTCAGGGCTTTCAGCTGCCCTTGAACTTTCCAGGCTTGAGGCAGGTTTAACAGTACTGATGTAATGTGTACGGAAAGCAAGTTGCCTCTTTGACAAATTGCCACTGGCTACAGTCTCTCCAGGAAGCTGGCACACTGCAGTGAGTGAGCAGACAACACACCTTCACATTCCTCCTGTGCCAGTTATGCACTTTGCAAAATACGTGGCAGATGTTTATGTTTATATCCTTCACTTCCCATGTCAGAGTTACCCAGTTCTGATGCGGCATTTGGCTTCTTGACACAGTCTTGCCTTTAATTCTACATGGGCTGGAAAGTGGGTGAAATGCTCATGCCTGCCAGTTATCTTCAAGTTAGCCTAAAAAAACCTAACAATAATCAGTGATTCCTAACACAATAAACTTTCCTAAAATGAAGTTCTCCTGTTGGTGTTGCGATCCCTTGCTTACTTCTTGCACAGTTCCACCTGTCTGGTTACTAAGAAACCTTGCAGTCTTTTGCATCAGAAGCCACCTGGCAGCACCTCTGTGAATTTTGGCTTCATGCTATGGAACAGAGGCAGCAGGAGCAGGATAGGAGAAAGCACCTTCCCTGGAAAGCCTTCCCTGGACCATCTCATATGAGTCACATTATTTATTGCATGGCCACTGTGGACCAGAAAATTCAGTTCCTCTGGTCCAGTCTGAGTCTCACTGACTCACACTAATACATGCTCACTTTCTAAGAACATATATAAAGTTTATTTAAAATTATTAATGTACTTAATTTCAATTTGAGCAAGAACAATTCTATCTTCCAGCAGTAAAAGTAGAACTACAATTTGAGTTGGCTTAGCTGGGCTAAATTAGAGGGAAAATTCTTATTCTATTGCATTACTCAGCAACTATCAAATAAGTGAATCCTCACTAATGAACTGTAAATATTCTGCCCCACAGTGAGAAGCATTAAGACAGGGACATCTAAATTTCAGGAAGCATTTCTGAACAATGGGATTTAGAATTCTTTTTTTTTTTTTACATTTGAGGGTTTTTTTTCCTTTTAAAGAATATAAGACATTTTAAAATGTAATGCAATTCAAGTCAGAATACTAGGATCACCTTCTCTGAATGGATAAATTCGATTATTAAGGAGAAAAACACAAAGATAAAGTATTCTTTTATTAAATCATGAGTAAGAACTTGTTAAAGTTAGAAAGTTGGAGGTTTGAGAACTCACATGGGGCTGATGTCTGCTGCCACACCCAGGACTTGCTGTCCAATGACAAAGGTTCCAAGGAAACCCTGCTGGAGCATGCAGCCAGTTTAGAGGGAACAGTTCTTTTTAATGTATTGCTCTGCTTTGCAAGGTTTCTTTTCTTTATTATTTTATAACCTTTAGGCCATAAAATAATAAATTAAAAAAAATAAAAAACTTTGCAAAACTATGCAATATATTCCAAACTTACCAAAGGGCTGGCTCCATGCTCCAGCAGCTTTCCTAAGCAGCTTTGAGCTCACAGAATGGGGCATTCTGGGGCACCACAGTGGAGCAGACCAGCACAACATCTAAGCACCTACAATGGGGATAAAAGGTTAGTTTTTCTTTCAATTCCTAAGTCAATGCCTCCTTTGGTCTATTTAATAAAGGAATTTAAATGTACTTTTAACTGCACCCAGCACAGGAGCTTGCTCTTGCTTCCTGCTGGGCTCCTAAAACAAAGAGTTCCTGTTTTACTCTCAAAAGCCCCTAACTTATAAAAAATTGAAGATCGAACTTCATTTCCATATGCCATTAGAAATATTAATTTATGAAATAGAAGTGGTGACAGACAATTATGGGTTTAGAGTAGAATTCTCTGAGTTAGAAATCTGGGTTGAAATGTTGGGCAGGATCCAGTTATGCTGAACCTCAAAGGGTAAAATGGCAAAGTCACAAAATTTTATGTTATGAGGAGGTAAGAGCCTTGTAAACTCCAGGATGTGTTTTTTCCTATCACATCAAATAATACTCATTTTTAAAATAGCAATGAAATGGAAATTAGATTTGTAAGTGGAATTAATTAGGCTGTATCTGATGCCACCTTTCTTCAAATGACAATCGCAATTCCAGCAGCCTGAAGTTTTTCTGATTTAATAGGAACAGGGAATCAGTGGCAAAGAAGAGATTGATGTGAAAGTTCATAAGACAAGAGTGTTGCTGGCCTGATCTCAGTTCCTTCAACTCTCTTGTTTCATTTCTCTTCTTTGAAAATGGTATATAAAATTTCCTATTCCTTCTGTAAGCCACAAATGAGCACAGACTCTGATTGCTTTCTCCCAGAGGCTTGCTGCCTTAATTCACTTGCCAGTCATAAACAATCTTCTCCTTCTGAAAGGCTGGGTACTATCAGTATGGGGAAGGACCTAAGGGCAGCAAATGCGTATTTGTTGGAAAAATGGTTCTGGAGTAACAAAAAAAAAAACTGCATTCAGGAGAGTCTTGGGCATCACAAATTACTCAGGTTTTGGACAGGTCAACACTTATCTGTGTTTTATGGCTCTATCATGATGTTGTATAGAAGTTATTCCTGGATGCTCTGTGTTCCCAGCACTATCCTATACAATGATACATTCCTTAGCTGAACTTTCCTATGGTGTTGTACAGACCTTCCCTGGCCTAACAGTGCTGACATCAGCCCATGCTGGAACACTCAAGTCTTTTTCAGAAATAGTCAACCAACTTAAAAAAAGCAACATTAAAAAAATTAAACTTAAAATAGAGTGATTTAATTAAAATCTCAATATTCCTTAAGTGTTTTTTTACAGCCTCAGTAGTTTTACTTTTATGTTGGGTAAATAAAACACTGAAAACCCAAAAGTTTTTTTTAAAACAAAGGCAACTCTAATCCCTCTGTAAAATCTAAAACAATATTAGGCAAGTATAGCTTAAATCAAGAGAAACTGTTCGAGAATGAATAAGATAATACTGTTAATCTTTAGCCTACTTAATATATAATAACAAATATTTTAAAAGGGCAATAAACCATGCCAGTAGCCTAATATTAAATAAACAATAATTGCTGAAAAGAAATTGTTGCAGTTGTTATTGAATAAGATTTCCTTCAGGTATTTAGTAAATTGGTACAAAGTTTTTATCCAAAGTATTTTAATGCTGTGATTATTTTCATTTTACTAACTAAAAATCGCAGTACTGCTAATACCAAGGAACTTTCTGTGGAGAGAGCAAAGATGTCAGACTACTGTGACTCTGAGATGCCTTCATCAAAATGGGCTCCATTAACACTCCCACAGTTCTTTTCCTTTGCCTCTGCATCAACCCAGCTAACTTGAAAAAAAAAAAAAATCAATAGACCCGCTTTCACTGCTGAACTGTAACTTCCCTGGAGTATAGAGATTGACAGAAATGTTAGATTTCTAAACTTATTAACCAAAAAAGCTGATTCACATTTCACTAGAATTTTCTGGTTTTCTGTTAACTTTGCTACTGCCATACAAGTACCTGCAAGAAAACACACCTCTGTGTCTCTGCAGAAATTGCATCCTGAAAGTCCCACAAATGAGAGAGTCCCCTGATATCTACTCCTGCTTTCAGATTAGAGAATGAAAAAGAGGACACGAGGAAGCCACTTCCTTAAGGTAATATTGGTAAAGCAGTGCTTTCATCAAATGAAACAAGCCAGACTCTGCAGAGACAGCAGTAAAGCAGCGGGAGGTCAATGAGCAGCCGTGCTGGTGCTCTGTACTTCCAAGTCTAAACACCTACGGCCGTGCCCTGCTCAAACCAAGCACATCCTGCACACAGCAGTTTCCACACAGCTTCCAGCAATTCCAACTGCCTGCGGCAGTCCCAGGGACGCTGTCTGTTCCTCCCGTCCTTTCATCACTCACATCATCCCTTCTGTTGTGGCACACTACAATGGAAACCGTGTTTCAGAAAAGGCTGAGGAGAAGCCTCACCTGCAGAGGCACCAGAGGACAAACCCAAGTCCACAATAGGGGTCCAGGCAGATCGCGACTTCCCGGGAGGGATAAAGCTCACACTGCAGCTTAATAGAACGACAAAAGGCACTAGTGGCTGCATGAGACATCTGAAAGACAACAGCAAAGCAATTAAAATGATCAACTGTGTCATTGGAAGGCTCACTCCCAGACTACATCAAGTGCATACATCAATTACAGGATAAAAACACCAAATAAATATTGACTTTATGTTCAATGTAATTGACTTTATGCATACAGGTAAATTTATATCTTAGAAAACGTAATTTTCCTTCAAGAGGGCATCCAAATAATTGTGAAAGGGGAGAGGAGACAGAATGAATGGTAAGTTTGAAGTGATTTAGGAAGAAAGCTGTGAGTGGTTTAAAGACGTGCTCCAAGCTGTATGCAAAGCTAATGATAACATGCTACACTTTCTGGAAGAATAAAGGAGTGAATGACTGAATGAAACACTTTGTTGATCATCAGTAACATATTTTAAACGTATTTCTTAACAAAATAAACAAAAAATGCCAAAGCACTTCATAAATTGAAAGGGATTTTTCCAGCAAACCAGTACTAAGGACCTAATCATTCAGCAATAAAAATCCCCAATAAACTTAGTACATTTTCTGTAAATAAATACCTGTAAAACATCTTCATGTTATCCAGCTCCTAGTTGAGAAACAGGCCCTTAAAATCTTGGTAAAGAATCTTTCAAAGATAATACAAGCAGAAAGTAGAAATAAAAAACCTGATCCAATGGAAATTCTTCTGATTTTTCCCTAGTTTTAGAATGCTTTCCACACTCACCCATCCTGACTTACAAATTCTAACAACAATGGAAACAGGAAAAAATCTTTTAACGTTTGTCCTCTCTGTTAGTAACAAGAAAGACACCAGTGTTATAAATGCAGTCTGGATAGGAGTTGACTTACCAAACCTTTGATCTCTGCCACACAGGGAGCTGGTTGCTTTATATACTGCTCACTGAGAGTCAGTGGAGGAAAATGGGTACTTGGAAGGTAAAATTTATTTGATCTTAAAGTAAACAGGGGAATAAAGCTCCAGAAGTGACTTTTTCTCCATTCCAATGACAGCCATAACTGAGGCTGGATGTGTTCCAAGTGATGCAGAAGGACCAGCTCTGAATGGGTGTCAGTGTGGTGATCACCTGCAGTCTGCAGATTAATTCTACTCCAACTGAATCAAGACCACTTTTTCACATGGGATTAAACTGAACTCTGTTGACGTTGAACTGCTGTTATTCTGTGAATTTTTACACCATACTTGGTACAAGTATTGAAAATGTTGAGAATAAATGCAAGTGGAATCTACTACTTTCAAAGTGATTACAAAACATTTATCAACTTTTCAGGAGCCACAGGAGTTACAGCCATTTCTTTTAATTTAGCACCACTGCATTACGAATATAAGCCTTGTGGCCTCTTTTGATCATTTTTATACTTAATTAATCACCAGTGATGATGTAGTAGATGGTAACTGTTTACAAAACCTGCTGAGTCAGTGACCTGCAGGCTCTGTGACCCAGATATTAGAAGCTAATCAAGAATTCCTTGATAGATTTATCTGTAATTCCCTCTAGCCACACCAAGAAAGGCTCATTGCCTTGTCCTGCCTTTGACTATCTTTGAAGTTTCCCATATACTCACTGTGCATAGTTAGTAGTCACTACTGCAAGTCTGATAAAGTGTAATTCAGAGCTGATTTAATAGAGATGACTGCATATGAAACAATCATTTGGGGCTTTCTCTAGAGGCAATGAAGACTTATGTGACATTCACTCCTTTAAAAATATAGATGTTTTAGGTAAGTCAGATAAATTACACCCTAAAAGTCCCTGCTTTCCTCTGTTGGCTACTGAGGAGCTCAATATGTACTCCACATCTATAGACACTGTAGCCATTCAAAGTCAGATGGAATGAATGTTGCAGGAGTGTCAAATATGTGACCATGAGCCAGGTCAACCATTT
Organism: Phylloscopus collybita; assembly: GCA_027886175.1. Lineage (NCBI taxonomy): Eukaryota > Metazoa > Chordata > Aves > Passeriformes > Phylloscopidae > Phylloscopus > Phylloscopus collybita. Next base: position 8,812,952 of record JAJNNQ010000002.1, read on the forward strand.
AACCATCAGTCAGCCTCAAGCTGGTCACTTCAACAGCTCTGTGCCTCCATCTCCTCATTCAAATACTGGGAAAATGATGTTTTCTTTGTTTATAAATTATGTTGACAGTTTCTGCAAATAGATGGATGATACTAAAGAGTATGAGGAATTCAGCACAGGCTCCAAGTGTGGTACATTAGCAGAGATTGCTGTAGTAATCATAATCCTTGTATATGCAACAAATAGGAGTAAGGAAGAAACAGGTAAGAATAACAGAGTCATTTTACTGTGTCTTGGTGAAACCAGTAGCGGGATACATAAGATAGGTAAAACAGATTTGATCAACTGTGGCTAGAGGGTTGGAGAAAATGGCAGAATAGATTTCAAGAGCTCAAGATGCCTGATCTTAGCAAACAAATCTATCAATGTACTTTTACAGCTTAATCTAGTACTGTACTGAGTGAATATACCAGAAAAATCATCAGGTCCCTTAATTACAAGAAGAGAATATTGAAAACCAATGGCCAGTAGCTGAGTTGCAATAAGAAGGGAGCAATGGATGGGCACTGGAACAAGCAGGAAAAGGATGACAGTCTCATTTTCTTCATAAAATGGAAATAACATGCCTAAGCTGAAAAATGCTTCAGGCAGACAAACTAATGATCTATGCACAGAAGTAATGGAATGAAATTTTTAATCCGAGGAGGAGGAGAGAGGTTAAACCCACCACATACAGTCCTGTAGCAAGTAGAGAAGAACTAATTTAATATCAATAGATTCAAACAATGTCTGCAAGGGAGGGAGTCCTTCAATTCCTGCTTCCAAAAATCATGAGGAGTCACAAATTAGGAGCAACCACTTGCCAGCCAGGCAGGACAGAAAGAAGGGCAGCTTTAACAAGAAGTCCCTACCTTTACCCCTGCCAGCATGCCAGTGGTGGAGACACTGAAGTCAAGGTAAGCAAGTGTTTCAGGGTTAGAAGGTTTGTAGATCTGTGCAGGCCGCTTCTTTGGCAAATCGTCTGGTGGAGACAGAGACAGAAAACGTGTGTATGTCACTGACAGGCACAGTGACAGCAGAGACAGAGGTCCCCTGAGCCCAGCACTCACCTGTATCCAGGACTGGAGGCCATGTCCTGATGTCCACTGCTGCCGCCGCCTCTCGCGACCGTAACAATTTACAAATTAATTGCGTAGTCATTAAGCAGGCAGAGCGGCTCACCTAGAAATTCAAGAAATAAATAAAACCAGGGTGGGATACTAATTAACTCTGCCATGAAAATGGGCAAGACCATGGCTTATTTTCTGCTAGAACAGATAGAGGTATATCAACTTTATGTTTTCTGATTGGCAGGTAGGAAGATGTTCAAAAAAATGCAGCTCACAAAGAAGACAAAGCCACGAGAGTTTTACAACTTACATAAAAACTGCACTTTGAGAACAGCTTTGTAATGAAATTAAAGGCACCTTAATAGTGAGAATGTGACTTTTCCAACACATTGTATCAGCTCTCACCCCAAAGTGCCAGTATAGAAGACTGTATTCAAAAGATTTCCCATGTGACAATAATGTATCTTGGTTCTTAACAATATTTTCAGACAAACTAAAATCTAGTCTGACATTTTATATGAATAATTTTACTATCTTAAGTCAATTTTGTGTTAGCCATGTATTTCCATTTCCTGTGCTAGTGATAAACCACTGGGAGCTCTTCTGATATTGGCAAAAGCAGCTTTAGAACAGAAATTGTGCATGAAGAAATGAAATGGTGAGCTTACAGCAAATACCATCTGCACCGAACTTTAGATGATGCATGCTGAATTCTCCTTTTAGATTTGTTATTTTTCAAAGTGCATGGGTATCAACTATAAGAATATTTCTTACTTAATACAAATACTTCTTATTCTTATTAATAAAAATTAATTTGCTTAAGGAATTCAGACAAACATGCAGAGGAGCACTGAAATCACTGAAGATAAAATACAGAAAAAACTTAAAAGGCAACATTTTTCTTCTTTTCCCCAGACTTTTAAAATCTGTGCAAATGCTACTAAGAGTATTTTTTTCTTTAAGGAAAATGAAATATTTCATTGCACACTAAATTTCCTGCGTTTAAACTAATAAAATCATTAATCATATGTACACTTAATTTTACCACTGAGCAGAAGAGAATAGCTTCTATTGAATTATCTCTCAAATTTTTAGAACACCAGAAATTTGGACATTTTGAAATTTGGAGCAAACATCACTGAACCAAACTCTAATCTCTTGATACTCTAATCCCATGACTGCCGTGTATAGACTGTTTAAATACTTCAAGCTAAAAGTGAATACAAACAAAGCCACTGCAGCACCCCTTAATCCATTTTCATTGTCATGGCAAGGAAAATTAATTCTTACATCACTAATTTTAATCCATGAAAATCTTGATTTGGGACACTAAACCATAAAACAAAAGGAATTTCAAGAGTTGGTGGTTCCCAGCCCCCTCAGGAGTTACATAATCTGCAAGATCAGAAGGTTCATTAAAATACATAGAATATCCATGCCTGGAGAATTCCACATCAGAGGTAAACACACAGGGATGGTGGGAAGGAGGAAGAACACAGCTTAGCTACAGGTTAGCAACTGCTCAAGATGGGGCTCAAATCAGTTATATTTTACAACTACCAGCTCATCACCAAAACACAATTATGCAGGCCAAATTTTACTCAGAAGTCATTCTTACTGACTTCAAAAGGTGCTGTGCAGACATACATGTTACAGCAGGCATTGATCCACCACATCAGGAAATATCTGTGACTGCATTGGCAGTGAAAGAACAGCTGCAATATTTTCATTTCTACAAGACCATTAATCTCAAAATTGAGAGAATTTTTTTGTGTAAAACAGAGCTGAGAGATTTATAAGTCAAACTAGCATTAATATGGCTAATAAATGTCAACATTTTATCTAAACTTAGGCTATTGAAGGGACAATGAATACAAGTCAGCTTAGATCAGTCAGTTTTTTAACATGAAATCAAACATCTAGTTTAGCTATTAAACATCAAAAGAAAAAAACACATTTTACATCACTTCTGTATGTTAACAGTTGATGGCTAAAAACACTGAGTGCCAAAATATTAAATAACGAGAATCCCGAAAATAATAGGACAGTTTCTCATAGTTCTTCTGAAACTTTGTAGCATCTGATGCCATAAGGAAAGCCAAAAATTACAACTATCTCTACTACTTGTTAATTGAAAATATCAAAATTAATTAGCTATGGTAAAAACACATCTGTTTTAACTTGTTTCTTCAGAATTCAAATCAATAAATTAGAAAGTGCCAGATGTAAAGGCTATCTATAATTTCAACTATTTTTATTTCCCTCAGCAACAAGCACATTGCAGTTGTTTATGTGCAACAAAGGTTAAACACTGTTAGATAAAGCCAAAATACCAAAAGAAAGCACTGAATGAAAAAGTCTGAGTAACACTTTCCTGTATGAAACAAAAGACCGATCAACATCTTCACAACAGAACTTTGAAATTGTTTTAAATGCAGAACAATTGGATATTCAGAGGTGAGTATGCCTTTGGGTGAGGATAAACTTCCCACTGAGGTTTTTCTCAACAGTCAGTGTGGCTCTGCCTGTGAGGAATCCTACCCTTCCTGGCATATAGCTAAATATAAAGAAGCAGTTTAAATATATTTCTTGAAAGGAGTCACATAACTGGGGCAAACAGCTCAAGTGAGGAGGTTGTATGTTGCCAAGCAGTGTTGATTTTGCAACACACTGAAGTCCCGAGTCCCGAGAAGGAATACAACTCTTCAACCCAGCCACCCCTCACCCAAGTTACTGCTCCTAAAGACACAAATCCACCACCCATTTCAGGTAGGCGTGCAGTCTGAGGTGTCTGCTCACCTCCACGATCATCTTCACTGTGGGCAAGGTGGTGGCAATGTTCTGTGGATGTGGAGGTCGCACGGTGATTGGCACACAGCCCGCGTACAGGCAGCCGTAGAAGGCGGCAATCAGGTCTATCCCTGCGTGCAGAACAAAGAAAGCCTCCCCTGAAAATCATATCATCTAATCACAGACTCCTGTGTCAGCATAAATAATACTTGGAACTGAACCCAGAAGGTTAAATGAGTGACTAAGCCCTTTAACAGACTTCTTTTTCAGCCCCTTGTCAGTATTTGTTCAGCTTCACTGATTCCTCTCAACCGCACCGTTCCGAGCATGAAAAACCACAGGCGACACAGAAAACTGCAGCCAGATATCAGCATTTAGTTTGTTGTTCAGGAGTTAATAACTGTTAAAAATACTGATTTCTACAGATTAATTATCTTCCCAAATGTACATTTATAGAGTGTACAAGAAGAGGGATGTCCCAGCAAAAGGATGAGGTTGGATGACACTTGGTCCTATCAGCTGCAGAAAGAACACCTGGATGTTCCATAAAATACTGTCCTTCTCTTGCCATTTTTAACCTCACATAGTCAGCCTTGACTTATCCACCTGAAATTTTACAGTAAAAAAGGGATTAATGCTTTTGAAATCTTGCTCTAACACAAAATTTGGTGCTGTGCCATGTAAATATTGACTGCAGGTGATGGACAATGGAAAGCACCCTTCAGGCTACCTAAGGAGGCTGCAGACAACAATTCAAAGATCCCTTGAATACTGCTGTCTGTCACCTTCCTGGTGCAGTACACAGGCTGGTTTATTCTTTCAGTGGAAAAGGATCTGCAGTACTGCTAGGCTATTATTCCTTCAATATAATGCTTCATTCATGGGAAGTGAAATACAGAAAACAAACATTTAAGTTGGAAATGTTAGTCCTCTTTTGCGGTAAAGGTTTTCCCATATTAACCACCGCTCCTCTAATTACAAAGGTATAACCAGCGTCTTGCAGTCCTTACAAACCAAATATCACATTACAGCCCTTAAGTCAGACTGTTTATTTCACCAACACACAAGAAATGTTAAAAGAGTAGCACTAGATCAGAAATAATTTGAAGCAAATGTCAAATGTGTTACCAGTTTACACAAACTTAAAAGCCCTGATGCCAAAGGATGAAAATCCAAACCAAGAGATCTATCTAGATTAAGAATCTATACAGAAAATTGTAATGACAGTTTTGTATTTCTTAATCATTTTCTATTTATCAATCAAATTTCTACTCTAAAAAGCCCCATGTATTACTTCCTGGTTATTGTTGCTTTACATTCATGAAATGCAGCACTTCCAAGAGAGAATTGGACAGGTGACTCTAAGAACACTTAGCAGATGGAACTGCATGCTCATAAAATAGTCTATATCCAGAAAAAAAAAAAAAAAAAGAAAAAAAAAGTAGTAAATAAATCTGACTGCTCATAAGAGACAGGTTTTAAAAACACAGGTTAGTCTTAATCTGAACTCAAAGAAATAAAATCTGTGTATGCATAAATACATTTCACTAAATGTATTTAATTTAAATGCCACTTATTTAAATTTCACTTTTAAATATATTTTACTAAATTTAAAGGAATTTGCATAAGTCAAACACCTTGTGTTTTGACAATTAATATGATGTACATGGTAACACCCCTGAAGCAGCACCATTCAGAAGGATCTTGATGAACTTCCAGGAGTCCCAAGGTGCTGCCACAGCAATTCTTTACCTGGTGGGTAAACCAAAGCCACGTGGTCTCCATCCTGTAAATGTCCCCTCTCCATCAGCATGACAGCTATCTTCTCAGCTCGTTTATGCAGCTGGACACATGTCAGCGAGTTGGCTATTGTTCCCTGCCCAGGAAGAAAGATAAATGTCACAGGAGATAATGGGATGTGCTGAAACTCTATTTTCCTCTTCACCTTAGAAGCTGCGGGATGAGGGGCAGCCACAATATGCCATGCAATCAACTTAAAATAGGGAAACACTCAGCCTTAGGCCAAACTGTAGCTGGAAGGAAAAAAAGATGTTTCTAAAGTAGAGGAATGTTCTCTGTTCCTTTCTCTGTGCCTTCTGCCCTCAGCAGTGTTTCTGCCCTCACCAAGGCAGTACAGCAGTGTGCTAATATCCTGCCCACATAACCTGTACTTCCCTTGCTACACAGGCAGCATTGCTGCTGCAGCCAGGGAAGTGCCTTTATGGTCTCTGTAGCAAACTTTAGCATCTGTGGAGAGCAATTCTGAAAATTGCATTTTGTTGTCTGCACGCTGGAGTGGAGCCAAACGGCCCAGCAGAAATACTTTAAAGAGAAAAGACACAGGAGAAAACAATGCTTTGTGATGGAAAAAATAATTAGTCTGGAACAAAAGATAAGCACTTATACTGCATATAAATGAAAGAGAAGAAAGGCATTTGTTAAATTTGAATAACTCTGGTCAGCATGATCTGGGCATTTTTGAAGCACTTCAAATAGTGCAAACCCAAAATTATCAGTCACAGTGTTTTAAATTGAATGAGTGTTACAGTTCTTGCACTTCCTAAAATATATATATGTGTGTGCATATATATGCACATACACAAGTACACATTTAGAAAAATATATACATCTGTATCACAAAATTCACTACCACTGTAGGCAGACACCTCAGAAGTCTAAAAATGAATGTATAGGACAGACTGATTGCACCTAAAGCTGGTCAGGTCAGATCTGGGCTGGGAGAAAGGGACAGGGCAGTATGGGAAGGGCTGCATCTTGGCTTGTGTACTTGTTCTGTGGAAAGAGAGGAATTCAGTCTCCAGTACAGCTGTGACAGACCTGGCACCTATCACAAGCACTAAGTTCACTTAAAAAAAAGTGTTTCTGAAAAAAAAATTGGGGGGAAAAGGTAAGAGTATGCAAGAATATGTAAATATTTATATACTAAAGAAGAACACACAAACACACACACTAAAATAGAACAGTGCATCAAAAATGCAATGTAATACAATAAAAATGTACTGCATCACTATCCTCATTAACAGACAAAGCAAAAAGGTCTACTGCTTTCAAGAAATGTTCTTGACACTATTTTAACAAGGCAAGGAATAATAAGCATTTATTCTGATGCTGGTTTCTATTCACCACCACCCCACACACCACTGCAGTGTTACTGACCAGGCTTCAGAGAGGAGGGAGCATTTGCCAAGCTGTGCCGTGTTACCAGGATCACCTGGCATTCACAGACTTCATTACAAACTGTCAACAAGGAACACAACCCAACTGGAAATAAAATGGACAAAGCCAGGACTCAGCATTCTTCTTCATCATCCTCTGCAACAATACTTATTGAATTGCACTTCAGACAGTTTTAATCAGTGTTCTGATCAATGTGGAGACCATTTCACTAAGAAAGCTTCCTCTAAAGACAACTCTGCAACTCTGTGGATGCTGGACCAGAGATGACTTCCACCTGTCCAGCCCTGAGTATGCCGAAGCAAGATAAGATCTGGTTGTCCTGCCACTGCAGACCTGTCAGGAGAATGTATTTAAACTCTCCATTTCTTCTTTCAAGAAATGGCCTGCTTCCATGGTTATGAGAAGAAGGACCCTTTATATCCCCACACATACCAGAAGCATTGATCCTACCAACAGACAGGGAATTGCTGTAAATCAAGTGAATTTGTGCAAAGCTTGTTTACATTTAAGACTTCTGGCACTTGCTGCCTGTGAACCAGTGGGAAATCACTGTTTATATGAAGTGTAGGGAAGGAGAATCCTGTTGTTGGACAAGAATCACTTGCAAGCATCAGGCAACTACTCCCTTTGGGCCTTTAATGAGCTATCCTGAAATGTAAAGGTGTTGCAATCTTTCATGACACACACTAAAAACAATGTACTGCACTAATTTTGAAATATTTCAAATTCTCAAAGCTTGGGTTACAGGAAAACACTAATCTCAGTGGGCTTTCATTAGTCATCCACTGCAGGATGCCTGAATGTTTTAGAACAAAGTGTACAGACAATGTCCAATGAAGACAAAATAGGAAAAGTTACAAATCAGAACTAAAATTCAAGATGGGCAATAAAACTTGCCTAGGGCAGACCCCACCAAATCTGTCATCCCTTTCCATAAAATACTAATGCTTTCTAAAAAGCATTACGTCTCTCAAACAAATGATGAGATACTCTTCACTGAGAGTAACAGAGAAACTGTGCTTTAAAATCCAACTATTCTTCATATTTATAGAATGGGAATTTGTTTTGTTAATCCTTGTTTTGCACATTGTGTCCTTATTTCCTACTGTTTGAACCCTTCTGCCAGCATGGGAAGTTTGGCTTTATTTAAAACTCAAAAGCAACAACCTTGTGTGGAAGAGATGAGATAGTACACATCAACTCTTTCTCACAGCATCTTTGTTTCTAACTTACAGGACACAGCAATGCAGTACTTTAATGGTGTAATGTTGAACTTATAAACAGCATTGCCTCTCAAGATTTCTGCTTTGCCATAAAAAATACATTATTACTTCACTATTTACCTGTCAGGTTTCACATATTCACAAATATTAGCTATTAATTTGAATTTTTTAAGAATTTATTTAATTACTCACTGGTAGCCTCAAACTGACCTTTGTATCAGCACTTTAAAATGGAGAAGGACTTTCTGTAAATACTGTAAGTGGTGATTTCACAGAGGTTCAAAAATTACTGGAGGTTTAAGGACCCATTCAATTGCATAAAGACCACATAGGTTGAGACAACATCAGCTACTACTCAGGGGAAGCGCACTGTTCCAGGGCTCCCCTCTCCTGAAGACCCTCACATACTATGTATGTTCCCCAGATCTGACAGATATGTGTAGATGTCCTGTGATGGAATGGTTTGAAATCAGGCTTTAACTCTCTCTGTGGTCTTGAGAATTATTGGTTTGTTATCTGTAAACTGTAATCATCCAGGTAGTAAAGAAGTTACACTACAGAAAGCAAGAAAGTTTTACTCTTAGCAAAGCCAACTTCTATACCTGTCACACATTAACTCATTTTCAGTAAGCAATGAAACGCTGTGCCAGGCTGGCATCTCCTGTAGGTTATGCAGAGAGATTTATTAGTGATCCTCTGCAGACTTGATTGTATTCTGGACATACACTTTCTTCTCTTCACCTCCTTTCCTCATTCTCACACCTCCCCCAGATGGTCCGATCTCAAAATCAACAGCCATTGCTTTATTTAGGGAAAATGCTTTGGTTTTGCCAAGCCTGTGCTTTTCAAATTGGAAATCAGGATGGTGAGCAGTATTAAACACTGTTATTCAACACGGGGACAGATTTGAAACAGATTCAACAGTATTGAAACAGATTTGCAGTGTCAGCTCACACACAACATGTATGTGGTAGAAAAAGAAATGAGAAATGTGTAAGGCATGCTGTCTGATACAAAAGCAATCTATATCTTGACAACTGACAATGCTTATTCTCTTTTCCTTTCTGCCTCAGTGAACATTAAATATAACAGCCGAGTGTTAGTGGAAATAGGAAGAGAAAGGTCACATCCAGCCACAGCACAAGCAGGTGCAGCTGAAATCCCAATGTGCCTTTTCCAAGCCTGTTGGAGCCATGGCCTGAGCTTCTTACCCTGCAGTTGAGCAGGGTGTAGAGCACGTGGTCAGGGGTGGTCTGAGCTCTCCACTGCAACACTTCTGACAGGAACAGGAACTGCAATAAAGCAGAGTGACAGTCACGACACCGAACTTCTTGGCATTAAAATCCAGGTCACAATACCCAGAAGCACTAAACAGGAATTAATGCTCTTGTTGTCAGACATTTATAGCAAGGTGCTTTTGCATGGTAGCAGCCACCTCTCTGGAAGTGAAGCCACTGCTGGGATTATGAGATACTACTGCATATACTTCCAAAGCAATAAAAGTTCTTCCTGATCCCTCTGGATTTTAGCACTATTTAATTCTTTAGCTTCCTCTCTTTGTCTTCTTCAATAAGGTCAGGACCTTATATGTAAACAAAATTCTCTGGATTCCACTTGAGCTGGTAAAAATTATGTAATAGAGAGTGATTTCTGGTAGAAGCTCCATGGACGCTTCCCATCACATTTTTTCTGCTGTCCCATGTAACCTTAATTAAAAAAAAACCCATAAAAATGAAATGCAGTGACTTCTCCTTGCATCTATCTAACATTTATCTGTAAAAGAGGTTCTGAAATATTAAATATATGAATTAATTAAGAAAACCCATCAACAAATTTGGTGGTAATAATAATAGTAACAATAATCATCATCCATCACATCTCTGAACTGCTAAGTGTCCTGATGTCAACTATATGATGTTAACTATATATAGATGAAGATAACTATATGATGTTAAATACAAGCTGTAAAAGAAAAGTTTAGGTTACCTTTCTGGCCTGGTCATTATCTTCTATTTGCCCCAGATCTCTACCGCTGGCCTGTGCAATTCTTTTTCCAGAGACCAAGTTCCCCACCATCACAGAGGCAGGGCCAATTTCTGGAATAAATCAGAAATACACCAAGCACAATAAAAACCCTATGCCTGTGGATGAAAATTCATGTGATTTCTTCAGCATTACATGATGTTTTCCTCACTGCCATCCACAAAACCAAACCTTGAGCACATCTCTGTTGACCCAAACTTTGGTTTTGACCAGAAGTGGTTGGAAGATACATAGGACTGGCTTAATTGTCTCAAAACAGCTCTAATTTAGCATGGGCTCTCCACAGCCAGAGACATATCTTATCTGCCTTGATATGATGAATCTGGAAAATTTTGCTCCTACTGTAAGCATATCCATTCAAGTGCCTCAGTCCAGAGTGACAACATTTCTATTTCCCTCTTCTGTTGCCTGGGCTAAACTGCATCTGTATTAGGACTTCTGTAATGCCACAGACACCAAGTGACAGGGATTAGGAAGACAGATGGTGCATATGATAAAATATATTCAAGCCCTCTAGAATAAGATAGAGAGTGAAGTTAAGTAAGTTCAGAAGGAAAGATGTCGTGGCTGACACTCCTCCATGAGGTGGATTTCACTGATGTTTTGTTGCTGCCATTAGGGGACAATACCTGTCTCACAGATACCATTTAAGCTCATGTTAGCATTTGTTTTCTGCTTCTCAAGCATGGATTACTAATAACTGCAACTTATACCAGGCTCTGCTTTAAGCCTGTGATATTGAAGTGATTGTGGTGTACATAACCAGATAGTCTACCATCAAAAGCACTTACAGACTCCTCTGCTTTAAAATTGTCAAAGTAGTACCCTCTGGGTATGTCACAACACAAAATGGGAGAATCTGATACTATCAGTTTTGTTTCTGTGCTCCTGGCACTTCTTCTACCAGAGTAATATTTAATGTATACATATCTGTAATGATCTCTGTTGATTCTAATTCAGTGATTATTTTGTGGTGCAGCAACATACCAATGTGAGCATTGCAGTAAAAGGCCTCATTGCTTTAATTAAGTTAGTGCAAGTCATTGTTAACCTCTGCCATTCCCAGTATCCACAAACCAAGATTATGGCTTTGATTCTGAAACATTTGTCCAAAGGTTTAAAAAAAATGATGGTTTAGGCAAACTTGCACTGAGTTCATGAGGGACAGTCTCCACATTCGAGATCCAGAGAGCAAACCCACTTCTAATTCCAAGGTGTTTTTCAAAGTGGAAAATAACCAGCATTCAGTCTAATGTAGTTGAATTCAGGTCTTAAGCCTGAGGTTACACATCCAGAACTCCTTGAAATTAATCTGAGTACTAAAACCTGCAATTGGATTCAAAGGCAAAAATTTGTTAAAATTTACTTGTATATTGGGCACAAATATACAGTGACTAGACCAGGGCTTTTTTGGTCTCTTGAGACAGTGCCTTGATGTATCATTTTATCCAACATTCTTCATGAAGAGGCAGAATTTCTGAAGAACCATCTGAAAACTAATTAGAGTTTTCCCTCTAATATACCTGCTCTAAGAGTAATATACAATCTCCCCATGCAGGTGGATGATTAAGCCACTCATTCTTTGGTTTAATTTATTCATGACCAACTTTTAAGTATTTGCTCTTCTAAGACTGTTATTTAGTGTCAACAGTCCTCTTCTTTTACAAACTCAGCCCTCAAAACAAGCCAAGATTTTGTCTTTCTCTGGTTTGGTCTCCATCCTCTTTAAACATAACAAAAGAGGAATTTACTCCAGTGTGGTCCCAGCAGTGCCTTGCAGAGTGATAAAAACGTCATCTTTTTTGAATTAGCATTTTGCCTTGCACTATCTGTGAAGGTGCTTCTAGCTTCTGGCAACACCAATGATGTCCTTGACACTCACAGAACCTTGAAGAGGAAAGCTGATGAAGCGGATTCTCACCCATATCAGCAGCTACTTGATTTTGCTCCTTTACAGCACCATAAGCGCACAGCACGAAGCCACGGCCCCTCGGCCTTCACTCCTCTTACCTGGTTGCTTTTGCCTTGGTTTGGGCAGGTTTGTTACACAGGTGTGGGGACACATCAGCACGTTACAGGGATGCAGAGATCCTTCCAGGAAGAGCTGTTTGGTTTCTGACAGGTGAATCCCTCCCAGCGGCGTCTTGGGAAGCGTGTTTGCCGGGACAAGCGCTAGGCAGTAGACTCCCACTTGATGAATGCTGTCAATTGCCTGAAAAACCACGCTGATTGTAATGAAAGGATAATTTCTCATCATTCTAATAAGCACGTGTTGCTCTGAATTACTGCATAAGACAGCCCTAATAATTAACTGGTAATGGAAAGACACTTCAGCTATGCCAGTGATAAGGAGATTCTTTTCACTGGGAACAGGTGGACGGAAATGTTGTTACAGTCATTCCAGCAGATAAAAAAAACAACCAAAAGCCTGGTGATAAATGCACACAAATCTATTAGGAAATTCTACCTTGTCATCCCTCTTAAGCACACATTAGTAGCAGATATCCTGGAGACTTTTTACGAAGATGGGCTGCCAGACTATGTGGAATTGATTTTAAGCTGTGCACTTCTCAGAGCTAAAGCTCAAAGGATTCCTATCAACTTAATATCCAGCCCATTTTTCTGAGCAAGGCAAAATTTCAAATAACCCCTCTACCTAATGATGTATGTAGCTTGTGAATATTTTTAGTTTTTTTATAAGATAATAACTGTTTCATTCCCTGATCAAGTGTAAAAGACTTTCAGGCAGGAACAGAAAATATATAAGAGAAAACTATGAAACTATCCATTTGAAAAAGAAATCTGTTGGACAAAAACCTGGAAATGAAGCATCTTTGAATTGTATAGCTGCCATATTCACTGCCTGATATGTTAATTAAACTGCATCACTTTCAAGAAAACTGTACAGTGTCTATGTACTTTATTGAGTTAAACATGACTATCCATGCACATAGATTTTAATTCCCCACAGATTTAAAGGATTTATTTTCCTTACAACAAAAATTGCAGCAAGTGTGTTAGAAAACCAACTTCAGACATTTATGAAAACTGAGAAACAAATTACAAATAGCATGTCTAATGAGTAGAGATGCTATTTGTAATTATAAACAAATAAAATTCAAATAAAATACTTTTTCATTTTAAACAATGAGAAAAGTGAATTGATATGTGTGCTGCCTTGAAGATACAATCTATACTCTGAGAATCATATAATCAAAGTTATGTATGTACTAAAGTGTAGACCAATAAATTACTGATTACTTCTACAGACTAAGCAATGCTTTGCTTTTGGCTTCTGTTTGCTCCATTTCTTATTGATTTGACTGCAAAATCTCATAAGAAAGAATAATAAAATGGTGACTCATTTAAAAACATTGGAATTTTAGCAGTAGTAGCTCTCACGGCAGAATGAGAAGACCTTGCTGCTGGTCTAGAGACACCCCCCAAAAGATCAGCAAGAGTGAAATATTTATGGAAAGTCTCATGTTTCAGGCATAACCTACTAATCAGAATGCTATTTGTAGGTTCTGAAAAGCAGTGATAAATCGTGGGATCCTCACCTGACATCAGCTTGAAGGAAAACCATCACGGGTTTCCTCCACTTTTACTCAAAACTCTGTGGCTCCTACAGGTGGTGAATGGAAAGCAATACCCCACCGTGGCAGGATGAGGGGTGTATGCAATGATTCCCCAGTAACTTCTGAACTGTCTCTGGGAGACACATCTGCCACACAATGCCCCATAAATATCATGTGTCATTTAAATCTGTCACCTTTCACACCTTTGAGTTTGGCACATTTCTGAAGCAGGGAATGGCTTTGTCACAAGGATGACAAGTGGTGAACTGAGCCTTAAAATTTTGAGGGAGAAGAGTACCAGTTAATTTTAATACTGCTGGCATTTATGCCTCTTGATGAGACAGCTTGGTTTCTGAAATGACTCTGTCCAGCCAGAATCAAACAGTATCTGAAATCTCTTTTCATCTCTTCCATTGTGAAAATGGACAAGAAATACCCAAACTTGCAGAGAGTCCAGACTGCTGTGTTGTTTGAGCTGAGAAAACATCTTGTTCTGACACAATTCTCTGGGTAAACACTCTCCAGTGCTGCAGTTGATCTCCTGGCTTTACCTAGTCAAGTCCTGGCACTGTTAAAATTAACATCCAGTCTGCCTTACAGGGACCAGCACCCTGCCTGAAGGGTCAGATCAATCTGCAGCAGATGAGCAGCTAGGATCTGACTGAACTGCTGGGTGATCTGGGATCTTCACCCTTCTACTCTCAAGTAACTCCATCCCCAGCCTGATCACTCCCTCCCAACCATCCCTCTGCTAAAGCCCACAGAGGCAGTCCAGCATAGTCCCACAGGTATAGCAGCTCTGCCATCCTTCAGCTCCCTCCCAAGGGGGCAGGATGGATCAGGAGAGCCAGCATACGTGCAAACCACTGGAAAAACTGGTTCTGCAAATCAAGACTGCTCAACTGCAGGGAAGAGACAGCAAGGCACAGCAGAAGGAGGCAGTGCCGGGCAGGGCTGGCACAGGGCAGCACTCACAGGGTGTCAGAAAACTCACAAATAGCATTAAAATCAAGTAGCAATTTGACAGAGTTTGTTATCATGGACTTCACTGAGAGTCATGACACAGGCTGTAATAGAGATACGTTGTGCCTCACTAGCAGATGATTCAGATACAGCTGGTTACCACTTCCTGACATCTGTCATTAAAACTCTGATTGGGAAGAGGCACAGAACATCCCACATGTTCCTGGCTTCTGTCCCTCATCTCTGCTCTCAGCTGTGGTGGAAACAGAAACTTCTTGTTCACATAGTGGTGCATGTCAGAGTTGCAGGCTTCACACGTGGGGGATGAAAGCAGCCACACATGTGTGTACTTTGATACATGGCCTACTATTCTCAGACACTGTTAGGACTTGATCAGACTCAGAATAACAGGGCTGACTCTTGGCAGGAGTATTGGGACACAGGATTCCTGCAGTTTTCAGGACAGAACTCTACTGGCTTTGATTGTGCAAGATATTAGTTCTGTAAAAGTCACAAAGATACTCCACTGACAAAACAGGACAACTGTTAAGTTCTGAGTTTCAACCCTTTTAGGAGCCTGCTACTTGACAAAAGCGTGGGCAGTCCACACCTCTTCTACATTAGTTGCCCTAGGTGCTACTAGGCTTTTCAAAGGCTTTTTATGTGATGGCAATCTAGAGGCTCTATCTTTTCCTGGTAATAATTTAGATCTACTGTGAATATGAGATGCCTCTAACTGTATGAAATGTAACTGTCTTTTGAATCAAGAGAGCAAATAAGCCTCTCTTGAGGCTGAAAGCTTATTTGTTCAGTTTCTTGAAGGATGCAGTAGATAGATTCCCTTTCTTACTCGGTAAAAGGAAATGATGAATAAAAACACCTCTGAATTATATGGGATCTTTGACTCTTTGGTAAAGCTAAAAATATGTCTGAAATATATTTACTGAGAAGAGTCCTTGTAGAAGGACAGAAAGGAAGGCAGGAAAGGGAAGTAGAAGTAACAGGAGATGAACTGTAGACAGAGTTGAAGCCACTTCACAACGTAGCAACAAACAGACTTAATCTGACTATATCTCCATTAAATCTATTGCTTTTGAGTCTGAATTGGCTTAACCACAGAGATGGAAGATGACCCCATCTAAATTATCCAATATTTTTGTGTGTGGACATTAGAGTTGAAAAAAACCCTGAGTACAGTATTGATATTGCCAGACTGCTGGAATGGGATTCTTTGCTATAGGTGTCCCTCTGAGAAGATAACCTCACCTAGATCTGAGATAATCACTTTCTTTCATTTCAGTTGGAAGGAAAATGAGGCCACCTCTGTATCCATGCTTAAAGCTGCTTAGTAAGAGACTCTGGTAGCTTTTGACAGAGTATATAATGCATTCATTCCCCTTTCAAAGTAATAAAGGACTATATCCTTATAAACCATATGTTACTCTCTCATTGCTATTATTTACTTCAATTCATTCCTGGTTTCTTTTAGCATTTTGATTAGGAAAGGGATCACTCTCTGGGTGTGTGCAGCCTAGATAGGAACTGTCAATCAGAAGAATCTCATTTTGTGCTCATTAAGAGCAAGTGCAACTGAAGGTGGATTCACAATTACTCAAAGACAAATGTCAGTTACTTTAGGGATCTGAAAGATCAATAAAAAGAATATAAAGCAAGAAAAAAATAGCTTCCAAACGTAGATACAGAGCATTACCTGGAGAACTCTACTCATCCACTGAAAACTGTCTTCTTCTGTGGAATCTGGCCTCTGCTCAGCAACAATAACTATCCTTTCATCGTGCAGCACGCTCACGGAAAACACTGCTATTCTATAGGAGGAGAAAAGAGTATTTAGTGCCAGGACAGAGGGAAAAACCTGCCTTCTGCACTAATCTCCTACAACTCTGATTTCTTTATTTATTATTTAGACTCCTGGTGTGTCAATTACCAATGTATTTATAAGGAAAAATCTACAAGAACAGTTTTGGATAAGTTCCGGAGTGGAAACAGCAGGCTTTGTTCTACAGTCACGTATATACAAGCATAATGTCAGAGCAGGATTGAGAAGTGAACATCCTTGGAATAAGAAAAGCACTACATTTGGGTCACACCAAGGCTGCTGCTAAGATGTTATACAACAGCCAGCATAAGCACCTTCCTTGGCCCCATCTTGGAAGATGGTAATTGCGAGATCATTTTGTGAGAGGTCTGACATGTGATGGAGTGTGAGCACATGCTGTTGCATGAGGCTCTTCAGAAGCTTTAGATGTGTCCTGCTCAGTTTCAGCACATCAGGAAGGTCACACAAAGAACCACTTCCACGTTCAAAAGCTTCAGTGTAAGACATATTGGAAATGTTCAGTTCACACAGAAAGGCTCCTGTTGAGCCAACACCCTCAGAATTAACCAGCTGCTCAACTGGAAATTTCAGTAGTCGCAGTTTCAAGACATTGGTATCCAAATTCTCCCTCAACATTGCCTTGGGCTTCCCTCAGCTGTCTCCTAGTTCAGGCAATACGAACAGAACTCCAGGGAAACTACAGTGCAGGTCAGGCACTGCTTTCTGAGAGCACCTGGATCATTTACACTTCATCTAAGCAAAATAAAGATTTCTACATAATGAAAGAAAAGAAAGGATCAAACCTCCCCCTGTAGACAAATTTCATGGGTTCCACAGCCAGTGCTGTTGCTACAATGTCATCAGCATTATGTCTTCTTCCACTGACAACCATCAAACCATCCATTTTGCCAATAACAAAGACGAGTCCACCTGGTCCTATAAAGCCTAGAAGTCCAGTCCTTATAAAAGGATATTCAGTGATAGGGCCACCAGAACTGGTCATAGGAAACACCTGCAAAACAGAAACATGGGGTTTCAGTTCTATACACAGAGATCAGGCTGCAAAGTATTTCCAGCATTTTCTCTCAGATGGCTATTCTGACGCAAAGTAAATAGGTCACTGGTGATGCTCTTTATTCTTCACTGACCATAAAGGGAGTGTCAGGAAACTCCTACACTTGTGTGCACCTGACCTCCAGCAAATTCAATCCCCCTCTGTTTACCGTACACATTTTGAGTCGGTAAATCATTTATGACCTTAAAAAAATATACAAGTCATCATCAAAAGTATTAAATGAAACCCCATGCTGAGCAGACTGCCAACCCGAGGTGCTGTATATAGGTTAACTGAGAGCTTAACTCATGAACATTTCAGTAGAGGTTTTCAGTACCTCATGCCCATTTCCAGCACAGTGTAAGAAATAGGCAGGCTGGAAGTAAAGCTATTTTAAGGTACAGCACATGAATGAGTCTTTTAGCTGACCACATTTTTATTTAAGGTCAATTAAGTTCTCAGAATAGTAGTGATAATGTCTTCTGTAGCACACCTGGAAGTGAAAATACAGCTCTATAGAGGAGTTCTCTAAATGTCTGAATACCAAGCATACATGACTTCCACAGACAGATTCCTATGGCTTCTTCTATCCTAATTAGCACAGTGTTATCCTTTTGGCACGTGAGCTACTTTGAGCTGCATTCTGACACAACCACACTTCCCTGCAGTCCTTAAATAGTCTGAAGGCAAAAAGACAGTGGCAAATAGAAGACCATGCCTATATAGTGTTCTTTAAGGTTCATCTAAAAAGAAAGGTCAAATTCTGCTGCCAGATGCCCATGGGTGACTCTTATTGAACAGATTTAATGCTTATACATCCTTGGCCATAATTCATTTCAGGAACACAAAACTCTTTGACACTCCAATACCTGCAATGTGAATTACACAGTAAAACAGAATAGAGACCCACTTGGAGAGGACACTTAAGAACATGCTTAACATTAAAAGAGAGTGGTCCTGCCCACTCAATGGCAGTTTATTTGCTTAGCATGAGGAATACGTCTAAATCAGTCTAAATATGCTGTTAAACTGCTGACAGTTATGAATTAGGAATGATATCATAATTACAACAAGCCCTACAAAATGAAGGTAAGTACCTTTCTACCCTGAAGTATGTAAAATCCAGGATTATCACTCACACTGGGTATTGCCAATTGTATTTGCAGCATAAAAATCAGCTATCAACAAATTTCAGATCACAACAGCGTAGTAGGATTCCTGATTTCAACAGTAGGAAGTAGAATCACATCCACTTGTCTCCATTAATTATATAATGTGCAGTGTTTACAACATTCAGCTCTGCATTTTGCAGGAGATATTACTCACATTAGTCTATTAAAAGTAGTAATAACAGAGAATGGTTTAAGGGAAACCTAAATGTATTTGTGTTAATTTCATAATATTAAATAAATAAATAAATAAATAAAATGTTTATGTATTTAAACATAAATTGTAGCTTAAAAATAAATCTTTTCCACTTTTTCTCCAATTTGTTTAGCCTTTCACACTGTCTTCAGCAGAAGCTAATGATAACAAGTGAGCATGTACTACAGAGCTATCAATATAGCTGTGTGCACTGGAGTCAGAAAACAGACTGCACAGAGCCCAAAGGCTTTCACTTAAGGCAATTCAAACAAAAGCAGGTGGGGACTAATTAAGAAAAGGTTTCTCTGCTCTTCAGATACCTCTTTTGAAGACTACATCTCTCAGGATTCTGTATAAATACAAGCCTTGATGCTGGAGGTGCTGTGGAAATGTTGAAAACTGCTTTCTGGAGATACCAAGCAGCTTTTTTACTGTTTACAATAGTCAAATTCTGCACATAGCTTTGTACAATATTACCTTTTGAACTTGGTCTTTCCTATTCCTTTCATTCTGATTTTTTTCAGCTCCTGGTATCTTATCCGAATATTGAAGTAAAAGCTCTTCAGAACCAAAACTAAACTCACATAAAGATCTGGTATTACACTTAATGAAATGGTCTTCAGTGCAGATTATATGGGTAGAATATAGGTCCCAAGCCACAAGCATTGATTAATATTGCTATTCTTATATTGTTAATATCAATACTTCATGTCAAATATTACCTTGAAACAGAAAAAGTTCAAAAGGAAGGATTTTATATAGCACTTTTTGTCAATTTACCTCAAAAGTATTTTTGGTCATTCCCGAGAGTCCATAATACGATGTACCCGTTGCAATAGCACATACACAAAGTTCTCCTATTTCATCTGTTTTACAGAGCTGAGGAATTCCATCTGGCTTCACTGAACACATTATAGCTAGAGGCAGAAGAAAGGAATTCAAAAATTATTATAAAATGAACCACAGAATAAGATAAATGCTGTGGGAAAGACATCATGGTGGAGATGACATAAACAAATGAATTACATGCAGACTAATGCCCAACAATGTTCCTTGAACATTACAGAGCTCAAAATTATCAAATGATTTTCTATTATAAATAATATTTATATCAAGAATGCAAGGATCTTTATGTAAACTCAGTCTTTACATTGATAACAATACCTATTTGCCTTGCTCTCTGAAACTGCAGCTCATCTGTAATATTGCTGTGAAATGTGATTGTGTTCCCAGCTTTGCCTCAGTCAGTGCAAAATGAAATACCCTAATGGAGCCCTTGATAATTACTATACAGCCAGGGAGGCAGGCAACCAGGAAACACACCTCTCAAAAAGTAGCAAGCAACACCATATGTTAGTGCAGCAGACTGATATGGTTGTTTTACTGAGAATCTATCAGAGCTCAGACTCCCTCTGTCTGGTCTTACAGGCCTGCAGAGACAGCAGGAGCTAAGCAGGAGGGATTAGAAAGCACTGGTCTGGGAAAGAAGCACTATTTTATGTCAACCATTTGAACAAGAATCAGGTATGCTGCTTGAGCTATAATCTCTGGAGTTGGAGTACAGCATTGGTAGATTTTGTAGTTGCAAAGGTTGATGATGATCAAGGGAAAGTATAAAGGAATCAACACATCTTTTAAGTATAGGTGTACAATATCTTGAACGACCTTTCACTCAGAGGATAAACAGGAGCATGCACTTTCATTAAATTTATCAGAACATAATATGATGTGCAAGGTGGCACATCTATTATAATAACTTGTATGATAACTATTAAAAAACGACCAGTTTTATCTTTATTTTAAGTTGTTCAACTGAAATTTTGTAGGACACATCGTTATGTTTTATTGCTTTGGTCCATAACAAGCATTCTCTTAGGAAAAAATACAGTATTAGCCTTTTCTAAGTAGCCCTAGCATCTTATTTAAAATGTAGCTGTCTTATGAAAAGTGTTACCTTCCTCTTCAGAAGGACTGGTTTCAGTTTGAATTTATCAACATGAGCTTTTCAGTCATACCTCCTCTATCTAATAACTGGGTGATAGCACAGGACCTTTGGAAAAACATTCTGCAAGTTTTCAGATAGCAATTTTATTGATCCTTAGCACAGGCTATGAAAACTTTCCCTACTGAAACCTTTTGTCCTGGCTGGACTTACAGATATTTATAGCCACAGTACTTTAACTTCCTTATTTTCTCTACCAACAACTCACAGCTAAAGAACAGATGTTCTGATGTGGTGGCAGGTTATTTAATACATGCTGCTAATGCAATCAGACAGACATTGAGGTAAATGCAGACAAGAAATCTTTGGATTTCCAACCCATGAAGTTTTGTAAGGTTAATGCTTTTGGACTAAAATGTTTTCAAGGAGCTTGTCATCCCAAAGCTTGTAGTCCGGCAACAAAGTATGCTCGCCTGCAATTTCCTTAAGTTAAGCCAATTACATAAACTGATGAATCAAAATAAATTCCAAAGGAAGTTTCTCACCTCCTGGCATCACTAATCCAACATCCTGGACAGTCAGGACGGACAGCTTTTCTTCAGAGTCCACTCGAATCACCCCGTAAGTGAGGCCATGCATGGACAGAACCCCTCTTCCCGGCGGCTGGTTGCTGTCGTCTGTTGGTCTACAAACACAGGTTGGAGCACCAGGGCACCATCAGGCAGGTGTAAACATTTACCTGTGCTTAATGGACTACTATTGCAAATACTCCTCTGTTTCAAGAGTTTAAAATTTCCCCTTTCCCCCTCCCCTATTAGGCCCGACAAAATCCTGGTTTTCAGTCATTTCTGAGTAATCACATCTTTTATCTCTCTCATCCAGTACTCACCCATATATATGGGGCTGCTGAGATGCAAGTAACACCTAACATTTACCCCAAACAGCCTGAATTTAATTTTCAAAAAAATTTATAAAGATTGCCTTACCGCCCAATTAAAGAGTTTTTACCTAATTTGTAAAATACTGAAAAATGGCGCAGTTGATGTAAAAGGAAATATTGCACTACAAATATTTGGAACTGATCATTAAATAACTTGATAAATTCTATATGTTATGTATTTTGAGGCAGATTTGGCATAGATTTACTGTCAAGTATCTGTGGAATACAAGGATTTTACCATCTTCATTTTCGTGCATATAATTGAATTTTTCCTATTCTACTTTAACACATGAAAATTAAAACAAATTACACCTTCATCAGTCATGGTCAAAATGTTGTGGATGCAGCCTCTTGGTAACATCTCAGTTTGCTCAGATTCATTGCCTGCATGCTGTAAAATTCCACAGTATCAGCACAGGATGCCTGTCAGCTTGTTTCAGTATAAAACCACCTGCTGCACCAGTGGATATAATTATACCTATGGAGAGTGTGGCTTGAGTAAATGAGTGTTGATGTATGCAAGTTTCCAAGTCAGGGGAATGTGTCAGAGCTTTTCATGTCTGGAAGGACTCTCGCACTGTCCTGCATTTTAAAATGCAAAACTGGAAGGTGATGTGGTGCTGATTTGAGTTCAGATTATGCACCCATGAAGAGCAGACTCCAGCTCTTTTCAGGATGGATAAAACAGCCAACATTTAGCTCACAATTCTGCATTTTTCCTAAATACTCCATCACAACACAACTATTTTTTAACAGATAATGTCCTTTGATGTGACATTTCTCCTCTACTGTGCTTGAAATACTAGATGGGCCTCAGCCAGTCCTGCTCATGTAAGCCTTGCCCTGATGGGCTCTATAAATTTCAATTAATAGGTTTTACGAGTCATATTTCTCAAGTGACATTGTCAACAAAGAAGGATGTGAGCATGCTTGAAAATGCATTAGAGCATAACAAATGGCACCAGTAAACAAGCACCTGTGATAAATAACACTCCCATCCTGTAAAAAGAACTTTCAGTGACATTATTGATCAACTTTCTCTCGTCCCTGCTCCCCAAAACACACATTTTGTGCTCATGAGAAAAAAAGTCTCCTGCAGGCTTCTCACAGACTTCCAGAAGCAGAGACCATCTGGACTTCCATCACATCCATTCTCTTGCACTACTTATCACACAAAGCATTTTGAGAGCAGCTCCTATTACCATTTACAGGTACAAACTATTTGGACCAGGGCTTTTTGCCAGCCATTTAAATGGGAAAAAAACCCCTGAAAGTCCTTAAACTTTTGCATTCCCTTAAGCGAGTTAAGGGTTCAGACTAATATGCTATAAACCAAAGGGGAATAACATGAATTATTTGCATGACGCATCCCTTTGAATATTGGGCTTTGTGATTCAGCTCTAAGACTGAAGTACCTCTAGTCAATTACTGTCTTTTTCTAAACTATAAGGTTATTTCAACTGAGAACTGGTTTTGTTACTCTTCCTCGTAGGAAGTTCAATAAAAATACACCATAGATTTTGAAAGAGTCAGAGCATTAACAGGGAGCTCTCTGGATCTCTGCTCTGCTGGGAGTCATTTTAATGCATACTTCAGCAGTAACTCTTCAGAACTTGCATGATAATGACTTTACTGTCAGTGGAGATGGCTTGAACAAAATGAAAAATACTGCATCTCCCAAGTTCATCTAGCATTACCCTACCATTAAACAGAGTTCAAATAAAAGGAGATGTGTTCAGTAACATCCACTGCAGTAAGAACTGCTCTGTAATTACACAGTGACGCACTGAAGATAAAAATGCCTTTTTTTTTTTATTTTGAATTATCCAGAATGCTATGTGCTAATAATTTTTTTTGTAAGGTCTCAATGCTAGTTAATTTGGAAAGGAATTTTTAGTGCTTCAGAGAGCTACAGGCACAGAGCTTATGTCTAAAAGGCCATGTCATTATGGAGTTCTCTCACTTCATAACCTCTGATTTGGGCCAAATTTTCCAAGGTCGGCCCAGGAAATTCCAAACCTGCTCAGTGCTCAGCACAAGTCTGCTGCCCATTCACGTCCTCTCTGAACTTACAGGCAGGAGTCCATTCCAAGGCAGCAAAAGGCCTGCATGGCCAAGGGCAGGGAAACCCATCTAAGGGAAAGGCACTTGGTACTTCTTGTACAAAGCTGAGAACAGGCTGGTGGAGCTGAATGAAGGGCTCTCTGAAATCCTGGAGTTCACAGAAAGACAACTAACCTGGACAGGGTAAGTCCCTGATGGATTGGTTTCAGATGTTCTAAACTAATAACGAGGTGGCTGAAAATCAACCACACTCTTGGCCTCATGTCCTTCTTCCTGTAAATGTTCTGTTGGAAAGCTAATTGAAAATCTAGTTAAATTTCCCTTGGATGGTGTATTTAGGAATTTGTGGCAGGAAGTATTTTACTTAATGCTATTTTAGTGCTTTACACGTTTATATTGCATATTCTAACATGTGAAACAATTATAATTGGCTGCAGAAATACAAACTTAAAAACAAAGTGCTTACTGTTCAATGTACAATTTTTGGAAAACTCTGCCAAAACAGACAATACTTACACCATTTACTGTGTGCTACAGCACTCCTGACAGGATACTGCTGCTAGAGTAAAGTCTTATGAGAGGCTGAGGGTGCTAAGGGGCTCAGCCTGAAGAAAAAGAGGCTCAGAGGGGACCTTATCACTCCCTACCACTCCCTGAAAGGAGGCTGCAGCCAGGTGGGTCATTTCTCCCAATTAACCAGTGACAGAATAAGAGGAAATGGCCTCACGTTGTGCCAGGAGAGGTTTAGATTGGATATTGGGAAAAACCTCTTCATCCAAAGGGTCATGAAGCATTGGAACAGGCTGCCCAGGGAACAGGCTGGGACACCATTCTTGGGTATTTAAAAGATGTCTGGAAGTGGCACTCAGGGACACAGTTTAGTGAAGGCTTTGCAGTGCTGGGTCTATGGTTGGATTCAATGATCTTAAAGGTCTTTTCCAACCCAAACAACTGTGATTGTATATACAAAATGCTTAAGAGTTTTAGTGGCATTTAGCAGTTTTAGTGGAATTGATCTATTTTATTTCTAGTCACAAATCCCTCAGACTCAAAGAACATTTCCAGATGGTTACTGAACGTCTGTGAATGGTTAAAAAGTGCCTGTCAGCCAAAAACGACCTGCAGAATGTCATAATTCAATCTAAACAGAGTACTTAAGAATATAATTTTCCTCAATGGCAATCCCACTTGATTCTCCCATTTAATTAATTTTATGCTTACAGTGGCATTTTTACATTTTTATTTACAGAATTTGCTTTTGCATTTCAACTTATTTAATTTAAAATTAGATAAAATTACAGCAATGGGAGCCATAAAGCATTCTGAAGTTAAATCATTACTCTAAAAATTCTTCATGTATGTCTTCCTCAGACATAAAAAACTGCAAACTAGACATATTATATAGAAGTTAAATATGCAGATTCATATTTAAATATTTCTTCTTTCTTTTTGTTTTTTTTTTTTCAAATTACCACATATACACATTCAGTGGGTCTGTTTTCAGTGGTGTAACACGTACCTTCGAATAGCCACAGTGAGAGCTTCTGGTGAACTAGCACAGGGACAAATGACCTCCTGCCTTAGACCTTTACTTTGGAAGACATTGAGAAATGCATCACAGGAAGAAATGGACCCTGGGGTAAAGAAGAAAAAAAACAATCAGAGGAGAAAAATAATTTGATTTCTTCAGTCTGAATTGAAGTGATGCTATTCAAATTGCAAATTTGCTGTTTAATATATAGGCTTTTCAGAAAAAATCAATTAAAAAGGATCTATGTCCACTGGGAAATTCATCAGAGCTGCTACAACTATATGTACATTTATATGTATATGCAGTTGTGTATATGCATACAGGGAACAAAGACTAATTTTTGAACATGAAATCTTTTCATTATGCTTAGATAGAAAAGCCATTACTGCTAGCTTTACAGCATCAATTTCTCTGCAGTATTCCTTTTCGGATGAGGGAAACTGTAGTTTTATTTCAGAAATTCCAAACAATTGACTACAAACAAGCAGATCACCTGTAAGCTGGTATCTTAAATAATACAGAGAAACAGCTCATGCTGTTAACTGTCATTAAGTGATTCAGATGTGTTTCTCTAAAGTAGTATAAGTACTCCCCTAAAATTTTCAGTTACTTCTGCATCTGAGAACCATCATTCAGAGGAAATGTTCTGATCTTTTCTATAGCTTAAGGAAATGTTCTGATCTTTTTCTATATCTTCATTGCTTCAACTTTTATAGATTCAGTCTTCATACATGACTGTGACGTTAAACAAAACTGGATTTACTGCAACTTATATTATATGGAATGTCAAGT
Source organism: Phylloscopus collybita (assembly GCA_027886175.1). Taxonomy (NCBI): domain Eukaryota; kingdom Metazoa; phylum Chordata; class Aves; order Passeriformes; family Phylloscopidae; genus Phylloscopus; species Phylloscopus collybita. The sequence continues at coordinate 8,839,360 of JAJNNQ010000002.1, forward strand.
TTGTTTCAGGATGAGCTAAGAAAAATATAATTTGAAACAAAATCCCAAATTGATTGCTGTTTCCATAAATGTCACACAGCCTGTAGTAGACAAACTGCATATTTTGCAAATATTTTAGCTAAGCTGGCTGAAGACTGAAGCTTTAAATGCAAGAGAGAAACCCCTTCCTGTTCTCTCCTGCACTGGAGCAGCAGAGCTTACACGGGTTTGCACCATCAGCCACTATCAGCATCCGCAGCGAGGAGAGGTTGATGTCCCTCTGGTCTCGATGTGCCACCAAGGCCCAGTGCATGTCTCTGGACTTCACACAGGCAACTTTTGCTGCAACAGCAATGAGAGAATTGCTAACACACCATAGAAAAGCTAGGCAGCTGTGTTATCAACTTGCAGTTTCGATTTCGACTATCAAGCAAACTTCTGTGTATTCTTGTTCCTTACCTTTGTACTGACAGACTTTTTGTATCCATGACAGTGGATTCACTTTCATTAAGGAGTATGGAATACTTATGACATGCATCATGTTCATGACACTCTGAAATCAAAAAGATAAAAGGGTTTTACACAAAAATTGTGGCAACTACTCATATTGTGTTATGGGCAGGGGCATCTATGTAAATCACTCTGTGCTTGTTTAATTGTCAGTGCTGGCATTCATCTTTTCCTATCTAGCTACCTACATTAGGATGAAACAGACACTCATTTTCCAATGCTTTAATTAAGGATTAATCCTTATAAACTAATCAGACCATAACTTTTATGCAGTACTGAAAAGAGACACTTTCTTTCTATTCATACTCAGACAGGTTCACTCTAAATAGAAAAAAAATCTAAAAAATGGGTGAAGAATATCTGCATGTTTGCTATATAGGTTAATATTATCCCTAAGCTTGATAAACTGCCATATATATGAACACTGTACTAAAAAGGACAAAACCAGCAAGATATCTGTCCAAGGAAATCCATCTCTGGGAAGACTAAAATCTACCAATGGTAGTGGGGCACAAATTATTTAAAAGACAGGAGACAAAGAAATTGAAACCCTAGACTAAGTAGAAATCAATTTATTTTAACAGAAAATACATAAAGGAGGTTTTAGTCCCTCCCCAGGTGAGGTAATTCCAGTATTTTCAACAAGGTCATGAAAAGTTCCAGGAAGTTTAGAAAAAGCAGCTGAGTGAAACCAATGACAAATCCAAAGCTGATCTCTCAGTCTGAGCCCATCAATTGTATCAGTGATTTCTCAGTGTTAAACAAACAGCCTGTAAATGAGCTGCTGCTTTACTTCTGTTACCATTCAGAAATACCTCCTGAGGGACATGGCTCCCCTCATAGCAGCTCAGGTTAAACACAGTATTTGTTTTGGAAAACCTAGGCTTAAGAAAGGTTAAGTGTCCCAGTGGATTAGTCATCTAAACACTTGGAGAACTGCACAAGGTAGTTTTCCTTTCAGTCTGGCACAAGCATAGGTACCAGAAATCAGGCAAGTACTGAAATAAATGAAGTTCAGAACAAGATTAATAGCAAAGGAAGGCACAGAAAAGCTCTATCAGACACTTGCTTTCAACCAGTGATAAAGATGTTTATTTAACATGAGATACTTACAGGTATTAAGCCTAACAGTTTCTGCTTCAGAAATGTTATTACTGCACTTTGATGGTAATAATTGCATGGGAAAAACATATCAGATCACTGGGAATCCTGGGGAGCCCCAAAACCATGGGACCCCCAAACTATGATCCTTCAAGTCTTGACATCTGTTCTTAAAATGATCAGTGAATACTAAACATTTTGTCAGTCACTGATTGCACCTTAAGAAAGCAACCCTTAAAATATGTCAACTGTTTCCCATGTCAATTGAGGAAGACATTCCCACATGAATGTGTTTAAAAAAAGACTGGATGTGGCACTTGGTGCCATGGTCTAGTTGAGGTGTTAGAGCATGGGTTGGACTTGGTGATCTTGAAGGTCTCTTCCAACCTAGAAATTCTGTGATTCTGTGATTCTGTGATCAAGTAGAAAATTACTACAATTTAAAGTATTGGGAATACTTAATGTTTGCAAAAACGTCTGTTGGTGGGAGTTTAGACAGGGAAGCAAGTCAGGGGCAATAGAACCATGCCACTGGATAATATCCCTACAGAGGCAAGTACTAATTTGATTTGTTTCTGCTATAAAGTTTGATGTCAAAATCACATACTGGTGAGATAACATGATAAGAATGGGATCATAGTAGTTGACATGATACATAAAAATACACTGACATCTTTACCATTATGGGTAAGTGCACTAGGAGAAGATCATGGGTTCAAATGACTTTTATTTTGCTTTTGAAGCAGAAAAATTTGTATTAGAAGAAACTGTAGGATATCCCAGTTTGTGACAGCACTAAGCATATTAGGTTAGTTTATTTTCAAATACTCAGAGAGAATAAAAAAACATACTTACTGTAAGAATTCCATGCCATAAACCAACATCCTTCTTGAAATCTAGTACATTCACAATTGTTTCAGCTGTCCAACAAAAACAAAGCAGAATTTATTTTTTAGAACATGGCACTGACCCAAGGCAAACCTACTCAAAGAAAGGAAGCTTCAGTACAACATGACTGATGACCTCAAAGGTTAACTTTCAAAGTAAATCTGCACTGCAGGATTTATATTGGTTAAGACATCATTTGTACCTCTCCTATAGATATTTTAAACATGAACATATTTCCTGAAACAAATGAAAGAAAAAAAAAGACATGTTTTTAAATCTAGAAGCCTTTGGCACCAAACTGTGCAAAACATAATATTGGAGACTGATGAGAAATAAATTACAATCCCCACTTGATCTGAAGGATGATGCAAGGGGAGTGCACTCCATACCTTCTGTGTATCCACATGCCTGGGTCAGAGCTTGGCAGTGTGTCAGCAGTGCAATCCTTGTCACAGTTACCCCAAGCACACTTCCATCTTTACATGTTTTGTACTAAAAGGAAATAACCAGGGAAAGTCAGTGTGAAATAATTGCCCTATTTCCATTATTTAATAGCTATGTTTAAAGTGTTTCCTCTGCAGGTGAATGATGGACACATCTAATGACTCTGTTTTAACAAGGCAGCAGTACTGGGGAGTTTTGGAGGCATTTCTTTGTTAGAAAAACCATTTTTTTTCAGGTAGGCTTTCTCTTTTGACTGAAGATTCCCAGGTTTGGTATCTGAAATCCATGTGTTCTTTGAAAACAGACATTATGGAAACATAATTCTAACAATTCTGATCATGTCAGTGACTAATGGACTGGCTAGATTTAGCAGAGAATAACCTAGTTCAGTCTGTTCAGTTTTTACATGTTAGATTTTATAGGCCAACCACTAAACCCCAGCTTCTCCCTTCTGCATCTTATAAAGCATGTGATAAGAGCTGACTGCAGAATCTTTACAGGGTGCTGTGATAATAATCTATATGTATACAGTCTGAAAGACACAACCTCTTTGATCAGAAGAATATGAGACTCATGAAAAGGCAGCAGAAAAGAGGTGGGAGGCCATTGGTGATTATTGAAATAATTTTTGTAACTTTATGTAAGTGTCTGAGAACTATCAGTAGCAGATAATAAATGAAACATTTATCTTTCTCCTTGATGAAGATAATCAGCAAGATTGAGAGTGAAGATATCTCTGCTTCTCAGTGTCCTGAATGCACAAAGACAGGAAACACCTTTGGTCCATTCACTTGCACTTAGTCCCTTTGAAGAACCATTTAAATTCAATATTAACACCACTGAATTCAAAGCATTTGAGTCTATGCAGAAGGGAGAGAAAATAATGGGGAAAAAAAAAGGAGGAAAATTAAATTCAACAGCAAGTTGCTAACTTTCCCTTCCTGATGCTGTTCTGGTGTAGGGAGTGTGACTCATAAAGCAGTAAGAGACAGGCAAGAATTTTGAACAAGAAATTCTATCTTTTCAAAGGGTCTGAAGGTTGTGATATTAGAACTGAAGCTTCATTGTGAACCTTGTCATCTATCCATCCCAAGGCCAGTGGGCAAGTCCACACTGAGCAGAACCAAGATTGCTCAAGGCAAATGTAACACAACACTGCAGCAGTCACAGAAAAATGTTAATGTTAGAAACATCCAAAATACAATTTAACATTCCATTGACTCTTCTGAAATCAATATTCATCGAATTTATTAGAAAACATTACTTATTAACAAGCTAAATCAGGAAGTTTTTTGCTTCTGTGACACTGAATGAATAATGATGTTTACCCAATCCATAAGTGCCATATGTAATGATGTGAGGGAGAAGATGCATCTTCATTAACTCACCTCAATGTAAGCTGTGTCATTGTTGGCATCCTTGATGTGTGGGAACCAGTCACGAGGTGGCTTGGAGAGGTGTTTAGACTCTGTGACAAACCACAGCAGCTTTGGCCAGCCTGAGGTACAAACAAAAGCCATCTTTTGTTGAGTTTCTGCTGGATAAGACAAGACAAAAGCTTTCCCTGCCAGAGTTTTATCCTTGAAAAGTCTGTGTCATCTTTACCTAAACATTGCTTCCTTTGAACCTCAGTGTAGTATGAGAAAGAAAATTTTGCAGAACTCTCTCTTAACACAGCTGCTGAGATCTTTTTAGGCAGTCCCTGAGGGAATGGCTGGGCAGTTTAAGCTGTTATTGACCCAAGCAGTTTCATTAACACTCCCCTGTCAGAAGTCACTGTCCCTACACTTCACTAAAGGAGTGAATCATGTGAATACTTCTCATCTACTACAGTCCTAAGTCTGTTGGTTTTTGGCCACAGATAATCTCAGCAGCCTGGCTGAGCTAGCAGAGAACTGGACTGGGAGCACTGGTGCTGCTCTCCATCCATGAGGCTGACACAGCCACCACTGCCAGCAGTGACACACCAGGGCAGTGGTGTCCCAGCAAGTGTTTCATCAGGGGCCTGACCCACCCCCCCCACCATGACCACTAAACAAGTGCAGTTTGTTGTAGTAAATGACCAGTGACAGCCATGATAAACTAGGGTTAGATTACCTTTAAACTGTGGTATCTCCCCTGTGGGGCTTTTAGGCAGTCCTTTATGGCATGCATCGCTGGTCAAGGCCACAGTGACTCCACAGCTTCCAAGCAAAAAGCCTATTTGTTGACTTCCTGCATCCTAAGAGATGACAAAATACACAGAATTGATTAGAAGTGATTACAGGCTGAAATAATTTTTGTCCCTGGGCACATTATCTTGAGAGGAAAACAGTCTCTTTCATTTAAATTGATTTCCTTTTAGGTGACTATCAAAACTCATCTGTACATTGACAAAGGAATTCCACAAGCTAGATAGCCTCATGTTTGTAGCAGCATAAATCATAAAGACAGTGGAAGCCATCAGATGGCATCTGCTCTTGTATCTCTTCAGAAATGACAAGTGGCTGGGAGGAATGCCTGAACTGACAGACGGTTGTTCCATCCAGAGGGATCCCTGGAGAAATGGCCAGACAGGGCCCTCATAAAGTTCACCAAAGGCAAATTCAAAGTCCTGAACCTGTGGAGGAACAAACTCCTGTGCCAGAATGGTCTGGAGCAGCTTTTTGGTAAAGAACCTGGGGATCCTGGTGGATGGCAAGCTAGGTGTGAACCAGCAATGTGCCCTGGCACGAGGAAGGCAAATGGCATCCTGAGCTGTGCGAGGCAAAGCATGGCCAGCAGGCTGAGGGAGGTGATCCCTCCCCTCAGCACCAGTGAGGCACATCTCCAGTGCTGGGACCAGTTCTGGCCTTCCAAGTAGAAGACACAGAGCTACTGGAGAGAGTCAGCCAAGGGCCACTATGACAATTAAGGGACTGGAGCATCTCTCCTGTGAGGAAAGAGTGAGAGTTGGCACTGCTCAGCCTCAAGAAGAGAATGCTTGGGGAGGGATCTAATCAATGTGTACAAACACCTGAAGGGAGGATGTGAAAAAGATGGAGCCAGGTTCTTTCCTTATTTTGCCCAGCAACCAGACCAGAGGCAATGGACACAAACCAAAACAGAGGAGGTTCCTTCTAACAATCAGAAAACACCTTTTTACTGGTAGGGTGACTGGCACAAAGCACCCATACAGGTTGTAGAGTTTCCATACTTGGAGATATCCAAAAGCTACCATGGATATAGTCCTGGGCACCCTGTTTGAGCAGAGAAGCTGGACTAGGTCACCTTCACACATCTCTGCCAACCTCAACCATTCTATGATTTTGTGACAATTCTAGAAAATAATACAGATTACAGATGCTACCACATGTAGAAAGCTTTCAACCATTAAGATGTTATTAAGATGTTATGATGGGTGCACAGTGGTGAGTTTCCCTGTTTATGCTGACCTAACCTGATCTGTCGATAACAATTTCATTGAGTAGTTACAGGCACGTTTCAGGAGCACTACATACAGTCAAGTGCCCATTAGAGTAAGCTCATTACAGTTTACTTTCACCAAGGGGATAGAAGCAGTGAGATTAGAAGTCATGTAATGATTTTCCAGTCTAGGCCATAGCTGTTCTTTAGGAGATGCTGTGCTCCTTCAGAATTACCTCTGCTATATGTACAGTGTCTTGTCATTACTCTGTTATGAACTTTACATCTATCCACCAGGCTCTTCAATAGAACAAAGCCCTACATGTAAATGCACATAGAAATATTAACCCTTTCTTCACAAAATTATTCTACTGAAAACCACCTAAAGAGACTCAAAAGATCAAATCAAAATACCTTTCAAATCACCCATAGAGCACATTCAGCCATGGAAACAACCAGAAATACAGAACAGTTGCCTTAATCTATTGATTTATTCAAAGCAAAAGTGTATGATGGAAAGAAAGCCCCAGAGCCTAACTAATTCTTAATGCAATTTTTATGTAGTCAAATAAAACCATCTAAAATGGAGAAGCAATAACAACAGAGGAAAAGCAAAAGCTTACTTTTCCATACCACCACAAAATATGTATATGGCAGCAATTATCAGAACTTTGACAGCTGAGCAAGCAATGTCAGACAATTAACTGACCTGTCAAAGTCTATGCTATATAACTCCTTCTATCCAGAATTATGGTATTTGCAGTTGCTTACTTATAAGCCAGAATGCTTATAAAACCAGGAAAAATGAAAAGGTATTTTTTCAGGGAGGCTTTTTAAACTTTAGCTTTTGTATCACCTTTGTCCATATAAAACCAGACAATAAGAGTATTCTTTGAACAACAGAGAATAATACTCTGGTGTCTCCATGAACAACACTATGGGGAGCATGTTGTTGGCCCCACCACACCTGCACCAGTGGGGCTTCCAGGACTTAATGGGCTTTGTCAAGAATTAATTACTATCCTCACTGACTCTCATGTCAGCTGGTCCACATTTCTGTTGTCAAACCTATCGGACAAGCACTTAGCCAGATCTAAACCTGGTACCACGTGAGGATGAGACCTGTCTCCACTCTTGCAGTCTGCTCAGAGGAAGGAAATGTGGGTGCCTGAACAGTGCAGAAGGGATGGTTCTCCTGAGGGTCCCTCAGAAGGAATGGCAGGAAGAGGAAGGCTGGAGGGCTCCATTGAGAACAACACCCCTTGGTCAAGACAACTGAGACCTGCTACTCTATCATCTATAAAGGCAGGTCATGAGTTCCTTAAAATATCAGATTCATTGCTCAAAATTTCCCATTAAATTTATTCTAATAAATGCTTACTAACATATGTATGAATTTCTACCTACCAATTTAAAAAAGGCATATAAATTTTATAATTGAATGCAGCAATGGCATTGATCTCAATTTTAAATTACAATGTTATTGTAATTGTATATCCTAGAAAAGACTGCTACAAACTGTTTCACTATATCAAGAAAATACCAATTCTCAAGCAATGAAATTCCATTTAATGCAGAAACAGAAAATTTATGAACAAAAATTAACCTAACAAATTCCATTAAGAAATGTAACATAAGGAAACCAGTAGAAAGTGTGGACCCTTGAGCATCAGCATATCATGGCCCAGAGGGATGCATTGGCTAAGAAATCACCTCTCAAACTTTTCTCACAGCAAAACAAAGCAACAGGAAAAAGAAACTTGTATTAACAGTGCAGAGGTTTTAGACAGCACAAAAAAGAATGACTATGCTTTCCCCCAGTGCCATATTGACTGTCTGAGAGGATGTCCACATAAATATTAATCATTCATTTGTAGCAGTTCACACACACACATAGATTTCTTAATACAATTTATGCACATGTAACAGTTGGTAGTAGCAGACTGCTTTACATCAGGACAACCCACCCCAATCAGCATTAAAATCTTCAGCCCATTCTTTTCTGCACAGATACTCTTTCAGTTGTAAGGAAAACATGACTGAACAATCATGTGATATAACACTGCCACTGGAGATTGGAAGACTTTCACCAGGCCTGGGCAGTGTGCTTTACAGACTTTTAAATCCCACACCATGCTTTGGTGGCCACATTAAATCCTGCCTTGCAAGACAAAGGCCAGTCAAGATGCTGAAGCAGAGGTGCTGTGAAAGACACTGTTCTCAAGGGCCATAGGAGCTCCAGTTGAGGATTTTGCAGTATGAAGCTTTCTGGAAGTCTCCTACTTGGTGTTCATCAATTCCACCTTCAGTCTGAGTCTCTCACACCTCATAACTAGTTATCCTCAGATGTGGTGGTAGCTTTTTGTTAAGTTATGGTTCGCTCCTGTTACCCTCCCACACTGTCTGGTTTATTTTGAGTTTTCTCCCAGGTTTTCCCCTCCCTGGTCCCTTTGTCCCTCTTTCCTGGCTCTGCCCTCTGTTAACCTGGGGCCAATCCCTCCCCACCCCACCCCTCTGACCCCTGGTTTAAATGTTAAGCACACAGGACCCCTCTCTCTCTCTCCTGGACCATCTGGAAGAATAAACATCTGAGAGAGACTTCTCCAATTCCTCGTTCTGAGTCTTGTCACTATAAAGACCATCACCGCAGAGACAGCCTGCTCTGCACCGTCTCTTGGACTGCTGGCATTCACCATCTTACTGCTTCTGGTGGCTCCATCCTGACCCAGAATCTAAAATTACTGCAGGGAACAGAGACATGAAGAAGGGGTTGACATCCCTTGCCCCATGTAGGTGCTTCTGTGACAACTGGTGCCCCACAGAAGAACCTGTTTCTAACTACTCAGGTGGTGTTGGGATACTGGACTGACAGCCAGGAGATGGAAGATCTGAAACCTTTATACATCCCACAGACACACCACAATGTTTTTTACACACTCAACCATGTAAACATGACAGTCTTTGCTGCTCCTCATACCTCAGCATGACAGGCACAGAGCAGTGAGGACCTCGGGCAAAACTTGTGTTTGAAAAATGAAGTTTCAGTTAAAAGTGCAGTCCTTCGTCTGAGGCTGTCAAAGATTACATGTGGGCCACAAAAAAAGCCTACTCACTTTAAAGGGAACATTTATTTCAGATTTCACAGACAAGTTACCAAAAGGCCTGCCTTTTGAGTAATGTGAAATTAAATGGTTGCAATGGTGAAAACTACTTTGTAAGTAGCAAAGAGACACACTCAAATAATCTTCCACAAAAAAACCCAAAACACCAACCAACCAACCAACCAACCATACAAAAACCCCATAAACAAACAAATTCTCTTCCCCTCTCAAATAAACCACTAGCTGTGAAGGGAATAGATTTTCAAGGTTTCTTGGTTTACAAGAAGTGTTACTTGCTATTTTGGAAATCTGCTACTTGGCAACCCCCCGTTGCCATAAACACTTTATATTGCTGAATGTTGTGGGCACAGGAAAAACCTCAGGGAGCCAGTGGGACCAGGTGAAACAACTCAAGGCAGTCCCAACTGCAGACAGGGAGAGACTTGCCAGAGATGCTCATTGTCAAATCCTCCAAAATTCACAGCTTGAAATGACACATAGTGCAGGTGGAAGGCAAAACACAGAGCTGAGGTATTGTAGCATGAGGTTTGAGACCAATTGCTGACTTTGGAACTATCATTTTACATTTCTTGAAGGCACAGCACTTGCTGGGGTATGAAAAATGAGATGTGCATAGCTTTAGACTATGTCTGCCCACACCTAGAGAGATCAATCTTTCAGATGAAGCAAGCCGGAAATCCTCTCTGCTGTAGGCAGCCATTCAAAGTTCTCTAAGGACTTTTATTAAAGGTTCCCTAAAGGTTTTCACCAGCACCTGGAGGCAAATTGTCTTCTTCCTGCTGCAGAGTGATAATTCATTGTCAGGATAAAAAAAAATCCCACGTGTGGTTGCATTTCAGCATGCTGTTAATGTCATTTCTATAATGCTTTGTGAGAGTATCTGTGTGAAGGAAAACAATTATGATCCTGTCTCCGTGAGTGAGAGTGCATGTCCTTATCTAATAAGGAAGGAAGAAGAGACAGCCTGTGCAAAGGTTGGCCTGATAAAGGTTACTTCTGTTCACTTGCAAATCCCAGACTGCCTTCAAAATGAGAATTATGTGGTGGAGTATCACAGACTGAACTAATCTTGTTTTCTGTTACAATGCTTATTTGAGCTCCAGTGCCCTTACCCTAACAAAAATTTGCTGGTAAAGAACAAATAGGGCAATGATCAGATGAAAAGGCCAAGCATCACCAGTTCTGAGCCAAAACTGAAAAGGCATCAAAGAAACCTTCTTTTTAAAAAACACAAAGACCTTACACAATTAAACACAATGCAGACACAAACTTCATAACCAGCTTTAAGATGAAGAAATTAACTGTCTCCTCAGACAACAGCTTTGGTATCTGCCTGCAATTTGCATGTGAAATCTGCAACTATGAGCACCTTAACAACCAAAAGTCTTAATAAAAGCAAGACAATAGTTATTTTTGGCAGTGGACACTGCCTGAAATATGCTATTTTCTCCAGGAAATTACCATTTTCCAAACTTGAAAATATAATAAGGAAACACAGACTTTAAAGGATCTATGATTCACTGTGGCAAATTGAGCAAGGACTTCTTAGTGCTCCACTGCTGAAGTGTATGAAGAGGGATGGACAGGCACAGGGCTTGCAGGCCCAGCAGTGCACCAGGAGCTCAGGTGGAGCTCAGGGAACTTACATTCTTCAGAGGGCCTGGAAGACTATGCCACTGAAAAGAATATATAAAACATTTTATACATATTTTAAATCCAGAGGAGAAAGAAATGCACCGTCAAAAGATGTTCAAAAGCATGTAGAGCTCCAGTGTTTCTGGCACACTACAGCCCTATGATGAGTAAAGCTGAGAGAAAGCAAAGCTCATTTTATCTGGGGCCCTGAAACACTAGGAAAGATGTCAAGGTGTATTTCCTTCGGACTAGAGTTCTTCTTTTAAAGAAAGACATGACTGGGACAATTTCACTGTCTTGGAAGAGATATAACTGCCAGGCTACAGTTAAAGCTTTAATTACATTTCAGGATTTAATAAAAAGAACTTCTGAAGAACAGTTTTTTCCCTGTATGAAGCATCCTTTAAAAAAACAAAACAAAACAAAAACAAACAAACAAAACAAGCCCAATCAAACACAAACAAACAAACAAACAAAACCAAAAACAACCAAGTGTCCTGGCGTGGGTGTCTCCAGATTTCCTATGACAATACACAATTCTCCCAATCATACTGTGAGAGCCAGCATCTGGAAAAGTACAGAAATGCCTGCTGGAAGCACACATAGCATTAAGTCTAATAGGCTAGGAAATAGCATTTTGAGTGAGAAATTAATTTTTACATGCTTTCATGTCACACACACCCTGCTACTACAAATTCTGCCTATGATAAGGAGGCCATGAAGATCTGTGAGGGATAGATTTCTTCCTATGTTCACAGCATGTGACTGAGCATAACTGTGAATGTGCTTGGAGGACAAAAATGTTATTTTTAGATTAAAACTGATTAGCTCCCCTGATTGTATCAGAGCAGAATAATATTTTTCATGGCGCCAATCAAATGGAAAAAACACTGACCTAAAAATATAAAGAAAAAGAAATCAAAACCTTCTTTTAAAATATTTCCATGAGGGACATGGTAAATCACTGTTTGAATTAGAACTCAACATGTTGAAACTCCCATCTCATCTACTTTGACAGCACATTCTATGACACAGTTTGTAATTCACATCATATCACACATGCAACGAAAGAGTTTTTAATACTCCATCTTCAGACAAGATTGACATAAGTGGCAGTTCTGAAGGAAGAGATGCTGTATAGGACACATTATTTGCTAATGTTTAAAAAACAAGCAAATTTGGAGAGAGGGACACTATTATGAGAGAACAGAGTCTGTAAACCAAGAGATGAGGATTAGCTCCAACAGTTTTGGGGACTGTTGATGATAAGGGCATTGCAATGGTAATGCAGGGGAAGGAGGAGAAATAAAAATGCTGCTTGTTCTATTGTTTCAATGGCTGCAGAGCCCCTGACTGATGCTTTTAGAACAAAGAGTTGGTTTGGGATTTCAGTTTTTAATTTTAGATCTGATGTCCCAAATCTAAAGAGCCAAAACCATGCTGCACGTATTCCAATTTCCAATTTTTCCTTGCCAAACACTAGGAAGCGTTCTGGGAATAAAACTGGAGAATGCTGCATGGTTGCTGGATTTTCAAACAATCCATCCCAGATATCAGGTCACACATACCCTGAAGTCCTGGGGGTGTTCCAGGTATTCTGCCAACATAAAGGTGGGATACAGAAGGAAAGAGCAAGGCAAGATTGACCTTCACCTAATAATGAACTGGGAAAAAATCCTGTCAAACTCTTAAAAAAATAACAGTTATGCTACAAAGAAGAGGGAATACACGCAAAATCTATGGGCTGGTAAAGCAAAAGCCTCTATTTCCATGTGGGTACAGATGTCTGCAGTGTAATCTGTAAGGCAAAAGTCTACCTGGCTGCAAACATTACTGCTCAGTTTTGAAATGCCAGGGACAAAATTCTGCACTGAGCTGTAACAAAAATCTTCTTTAGGAAAATGTAGAACAGTATTAAAGCTGCTAATACAAACTTTTAATATTAAAAATGGCTCCTAATATAACTACCTGAAATAGCTCATCCTTTATCAGCTTATTATTCTGTGAGTCTACAATATAACAGAATAGAAAAAAATACAATAGAATAAATATAATTAATAGAATAGAATTAATATAATTGATATGATTAATATCATATAATATATAATTGCTGATCTATTTGCTAGGTCATATCTCTGTCTTCCAGAAAGCAACCCAAAAGATGTCCACTGCCAGAATGTACTGAAGCATGCAGAAAAGAGAAAAAAATAATGGGAAAGCATAAAAGAACAGTCTAGGCCATTGTGTGATGACAGGAATGACATCTTCCCACGGATGCCAGAAGCAATCCACTGCCATTTGACCAGGCAGAGGTATTCCTTCTGGGACTACTCGGAACACGATTTTCATCTCATTGTTTCCACTCCAGTTGCCTTTCCATATAAACAAATGCAAAGATATTTGCAATAGTATATACTGTGAGATTGCATAGCTTTATTTATAGAATACAGATCATGTTGCTTTTTTAACTGACATCTCTGTTATTATATTATTAATTTGATATTTAAACATTGTGGCAAAAGATAAACAGTCTGAGTCTGCAGATATTCCTTTACATAAATATATAGCTAAACATGTGTAAGTGTATATTTATATATCCATATATAGACACGTATTAAAAAAAAACAAACACCCGAGAGGTGCAGCCAAATTAGGGTAAGTTATTCATTTGACACGGAGTATTTACTTGGACAGCTGGATTTTATGGTTTACTGGATGGATGTGGTATCAGTTGTTCCAAAATAAATCAAATTTACACCTATCTATGTGCTTTAAAATGTCATTAAACCTCAGAAAATAGTAGCAGTAATATATTTGATTTTTTAACCCTCAAAACCATGTTGCTTCAGTTTGTTTTTTTTCATGGAATGAAAGAGTATTTACCCATTTGAGCATTCTATAAGATCTTAATATGTACATTTTGTGCTGGCCTTAATTTTTTGATGCATATAAAATCTCTGGTTTTTATCAAAATAAGGCACCCTGTTATGCAACTGCCTCAGACTAAATGTACTGCCCTCGGATGTGAAGGCACAAAGAGAGCCCAATGCAAATGTTTCTACTGAAATCACCATCCTTGTTCTACAGCCATGTCCACCTCTCAGTGCTCTCCAACACAACATTTTACAAATGAAACAGGATAACCCTACTCCCCAAAGCAGGTATGGTGGTTGAGGTCACACCCTCTCCTGTTGCATGGCCTTTCCAGCTCACCTGCATCTCTCCTCCAGTTTCAGACAGTTTAAGCTGGGGCACATCCTGTCTCCTCTTTCCCTTAGTCCTTCCTTCTGCTCAGTGGCTACCAAATCTGCTCAGCTAGATCATGGTCTCTTCTTGTCTGATCCACTCCCTCCCTCCTCCTTCACCAGTTTATCAATTGTCCCCTCCTCCTGCTCCCACCCCTTCTCTCCTTGCCACCTTCTGGTTTCACCATGGCAGGAGCCCACCACAAATGTTGGCTGGGACTTGTGCAACCATAATGGAGAAATGTTGAGGTCAACTCAGCTTCCCAGAGGTGAGGAAAGCTCAAGCAGGTTCATTTAGGAAGGCATCTCCAGATATTTTGAGCTGTTAACTGGCTGTGTGAGATGTCCAAACTGCAAAGGTCTTGTGAGGGCTTACAGTCTTGTTTTCATGGCTTTCATTTGAAAGGCAGGGTTCTTGTCTATGAAGATCTGAGCTTCTGCTCCAGAGTATTCTAACACTGGAACATTTCAAAGAAAAGCCTTTGACAATTGAAATATTGAAAATGTGACCAAAGCAATACATTGGCTCAGCCATTTCCTTAGCATCTCATGGCTTCAGTCAACATTTTCCAAAGTAATTTACTTTAAAAAAAAAAAGCTTGTAAAGATTAAAGAACACCTTTTGTGTGGACAAGTCCAGACCAAATAATTAAAGTAAGGCATTATTAGCAGTAGCTAATAAAAGAGCGATTATACAAGGGGTATGTGGGAGCAGCCAGACATAGTAAATTAAGGGGATACGACCAAAACAACCCTTGTAATTAATAAATACATTTTGCTGTATTTACAGCCTTCAAGGCACATATCCTCAGAAAAAAATGCAGGTTCTGCAGAATCTGGGTAAGTGACCCAGCTGTGGTTCACCTCCCCTCACTGGCCCCAGACACTCCTTCCTTCCTGGAAGAGCTGGAACTGCTCTACCTGTCTCCTACCACTTCTCTGGGATACGTGGTTGAATCTTTGAACCAACACTGGATGTGAAATGCTTTTCATTAGCAGTGGTCAGTTTTCTCTATGAATGTATGTGGCAAGGACTCCTGAACTGAATTTGTTCAAGTGCCACCCTTGGCAGAGTGTGACCGTGGTGACAGAAGCTTTGGGATACATATGCACACACACACGCAGGAGAAGGCATTTCCATAACAGCTTTGAAGTAGCACACACAGCACCAGTGGCATTATAGCATAGCTTGGGTTGCAGGGACAGGTGGAAAATCAGCAGTTGTTGCCAATGATTCTTTGTCAGTGGCCAACACCAGAAGGCTTTAAAAGGCAACAAAGATAATCCATCTACAACTGGCAGAGCTGTTCTCTCGAAAATTTTTCCTCTCATTTTCCATGCAGACCTGCATTTGCTGAAACTGCAAGCACATCTTCCGATTTTCCATCACAAAATAGAAGGAACTATATATAATTCACCACACAGCACTATATTGGTATCCTCAGATTCAGAGCTAGCTAACCACAAAAATGTACTCAAAAGCTATGTTCAGTTGTGATTTATTCTGATGTAAGTGCTAAAATGGGAGTATAGAGAAGAAACTCAGTTCCCCACCTTTCTTGTAAGTGGCACTTCAATAGGGACGGGGACAACTTCTGCCAGCAGGCAGCCATAAAATGCCACCATGAAAGCAGCAGGATCATTGTTAGGAAACACCAGTGTTACCTGAAAGAGAGAGAGATGTACGTTAAAAATGTTTTATCCCAGGTGTCAGATAATGACAATTGGAGTTTCCATGCTTCCTTTTGGATGGAGATGATACTGGAGCACTTGTAAGACAGCTATTCAAATGCCTATTGACAGATTAAAAAGGAATCAGAAGGAATTTATTCTGATAAATATTCCTTTTATGAATATTTTCACTTAGGATGTAGTTAAATATTTCCATGCTGCATTGTTTCCTACATTGACAATACCTTTCATGGTTCTGAATTGCTTTACTGCTGCTAAATAACCTACGTAAATGGAATTAGAAGGATTTTAGATTCTAATGTAATAATTTGCTTGAAGTTACTGAAACTGACTTGTACATGTGACCAAATCAAATTATCCAGACTTAGGATGTCATTATGCCAATCATTAACACAGTTTTGTTTCACTGCACTTTGCCTTTACAACAGTTTAATTTTAGGAACTGTTGTCCCAGTGTAAAGTTTCTGTGTGCTGTGTGCACACAGAAAACTGGTATCTAGAAGCAAATGTCACATCCAGAGCTGAACTTGACAGCTTCAGGGCTAGGGCTGGAGAATTATTTAGATAAAAGAATGCCAAAACCAATCACAGACCACCAGAAGAATGTTCAGTAGGTGCTGAGCTGTGCAGCTTAACTCCTGCAGGCCCTGCTGGAGGCAGGACAATGCCTGGGGTCCTCCACAGGCAAAGGGAAAGAAGAAGGGAGGGTTCACAGCCTTACTGAGGACCCAGCCACTTCTGAGAGCCCACAGCTCTCCTTGCATGGGCAGGGAACAGTACTGCTCTCACCGGTGAATGACCTCAGTGGCTGGATCCTCTCTGCAGTTTTGTTCCAGTTCAGTCAGATGGGCATTCTCAGCTTATGCCCCAAACAGCTGTAACACAGCTGGTAGCTCCTGCACAGCCAACTGCAGTGGCATGCAAAGGCATGGCAAATGATTCCAAACCTCTTTCCTCTTGGCCCACACACAGGACAAGGGTGTATTTTCACAGCACCTTGCAATTTGCTGAAACTACTTAGCAGCTCTTAATTTTTTTGACTGCTTCAACATCCACTGGAGTTTTGTAGAAGTAAAATCATGATGTTTCCATGTATGCTCCAAGGTTCAGTTACTGGATTGTGTTTCCAGAATTTTCACATGGCTTCAAAGATAATCACCTTCCATACAGCAACTACTTCAAGCTAGAAGAAATCTAACCAGCCTTGTCCAAGTGGGTCCAAGAAAAATCTGGTTTTTAGGCTGAAGACTTTAACTCCATAATTCTTTAGAGTCAGAGCAAATACACTGCTACTTTATCTGCACACTTGCACATTAAACAATCCAAGTGCTGGAGATGGCTTTGCAGAGCTTACTATAAGCAAATGGAAATACAGGGATTTTGCCAGGTGCATGCAGGGGATGGTAGAGATTGCTGAGCCTAACAAACATCTGAAAGATTGCAAAATATACTTTGAGGGTTCTTGGGTTTTGCATTGGTCTTTGCTTACTTAAAGGCAGTGAAGGTTTGGCTGGGAATCTTTGAAAAGGAGCTGACAGAGGTGAAAAAAATCTCACTGAAGTCCAGTGGGAATGAGGCATTAACTTCCTCTCCAAAAAACATTAATCACTAACAGACTTGTACCAAATAAATAAATAATGTGTGTAAAAGCAAAAAGGGATAAGGCTTAAGGAACAAAATCATACAGTGTATATTAGCAGATGAGAATCTGGTTAGCTAGTAGATATTTCAGAGAGCAAGATTAATTTCCAGGCAGCTGTCTGGGGTGATGCAAGGTTAAATTTCTGAAGTTACTATAGAAGGCAAATGCACTTTGCCACATATAATACCAGAAACAGGGAAGGAGATGCAGGCACTTTCATTTATTTTTTGGCTCAGACAAAGAACCTAAAAGGTGAGGTAATGATAGTCATGAAAAACAGAGATTGTGTTGACAGAAGGTGTTTTCAAAGGAAAAATATAAACTATTTTATACATATCAAAATAAGGAACCAAATACATTCTCGTTTGGAAAAGATCAGAAATATATGCCTGTATTTCATTTAGTATCTAAAACTGCCTTTAAATGTTGTCACACAACACACATTACACAGAAAAAAAGTCACCTTCAAAGAGGCCAGAAAGTTATTTTGTTATTACAACAGGGGTGTAAAAGCTGGAATCACAGCCTAGAGCATCAGAAGTGCTGTAACACCTCATCTTCAATGTGAAGTTGTCTCAAATGATCACGTTCCTGTTACACAGGGATGCCAGGCGAGATGCTTTTACAACACAAAGCATATGCTTTCAGCACTCAGCTACAAACATTTGTTTCACTCTCGTGAAATCTAGGCTGACTTATTTTAGATGAGTTGCAATTTGTTCCTTACGTGTCCTGTGCTAGCTAAAGTTCCAGTTTTCACCCTGAACTATCCACAAATCCTTTCCTAATATTAGAAAGACTGCTGAAAAAAATGACTACCAAGATGGGCAGGCAGCACACAGTAAATAAAGAGAGAAGCACATTGCCCATATGTGAATTTTATTCTTTTGGAGCTTTCTGTGTGGACTGTTTTGATGTGTACACTTGAATAACTTGTTGCTTCTGCTGTTGCTTAGAGACACACTTCTAAGTCAAGTAAAAGAGAGTCTTCAGATCCTGGTCCTGGCTGAATGCCATTGCAGGAAGCAATTTACATTAAGGATCTAGAGATCCTTCAGGTAATCTCTTTATGATTTGTTTCAAAAAGAAACACAGGAAGGACTGTCACTTTTGGTTTTTTTCCTCTTTTTTTTCTCCTGGGAAGCACTAATGCATGCTCTCATTTTTGAAGCCCAAAGACATGTAATGCAAGCAGACATATTTCTCACACGTGGCACAAGAGGATCAAGTGAACCAACAGTTTGAGAATTGTTATCAGACTCTGGAGGGGGGAAACTTAATCCCACACTCACAACTCTAAGCACTAGAGCAGGAATAAAATTTGCATTTCTGACAAATTTGTTCTGGAATATCCATTCCATGGCTTAGATCCAAACTGGAATGGGACCTGTGGAATTTTCTGTACACATTGTGGCAGAGAAAATGAGCAGCAGGCTAAGCCTTGGCAGTTAAAGAGGTAGGTTTTTAAGTACACTGTTAGCAAAATTGTAGGATGTTCTTGTTGTCATTTAACACCTTCAAGTGCTGCCTCTGCAACTCTTGCTCTCTGAGGGCTTTATACATCTACTTAGATTCAGCCTCCAGCAGTAGCTGCATCAGAGTCAGAACCAAGAATGGAAATATTCTCTCTGTTACCAGTCAGCGTCATTTATTTATTCCACTGGCTGCCAAAATGTGCTGACTTTGCTTGTCTTTGTCCTCCACAACACTTCTCTTGTTTCTACCATCTCAACAACTACAAAGTCATTAGTAAGTAAGTTTTTTATCCACATGACACCTCCAGGCTCCATAAGCAAGCTTTTGCTAAACAGACTGTTGTTCAATGTCCAAAAATCACTTCCCATGGGAATGTTTATTGTTGATGTTACCACAGCTTCAAGTTCAGGGGGTACCAGCTCAGGTTACTTAGTATGCAATTCAAAATATCTGTTTGAATGATCTGCTGGGAGGAACCAGCAGATTTCAGCACCCTGTCCCATACGCCATTATTTCACTTTACTGATTTCCTCTGAGCACCCCAAATACCTCATTCTCTCTTTGTCAATATTGGATTTGAACTATTACAAATAGTCATTGAGATACTCACCCTGTCTCCAGGTCGTACCATTGGTTCTTGTTTTGTGCCTAATTTATGTAGTATATTGTAAGCAACCTTCATACTTCTGGTCCAAAGTTTGCCTATTAACACACAAGTTTCAAAATTAATATAAAAATCCTTATGTTTTACAAGAGTATTAAAGAGAAAGAATACCTGAGAAGTCAAAACCACACATTTATAGGAACATTCATATTAGTTTTCCAACTAAATATGACACCACTACTGGGACTAGTGGAAACACTTAAATACTTATCAGAAGTTTTCTTTGAACTTCTTTTTTCAAGACTGCAGCACTTTAAAAACAAAAAGAAAAATGAGAATAGTTTTCTTTATGGTAGAAGTTTCTTACTTTGGAGAAAATTAGATCTTGACTCTGAAATTAACTATTAGAAGGGGCTGGTACATCATCAAGCCCCTAACACCTCTAGCTGTACCAAGTTGGACATGGCACATTTCAGCACAGACTGACCTCGAGGGTGATTTTCAGGTTTCACCACAGCAATTCTTTCACCAAGGAAAGGAGTTCCCAGAAGCAGAGACAAAGAAAAGAAAACTCCAACAAAGAGAAAACACCCCCAGCCAAAGGGGCACACTGAAGCAGCAGGGACCCTCTGAACCTTAGTACATCCATATGGCTCTTTCACTGTTAACCCTGGCCCTTCTTCCACTTGGCTTTTCCTTCCCACCTGCTCCTATACACTCCCTTCTCTAATTCATTTCACTTGCCCCAGGTACCCCTCCTTACTGTCTCTCTTCTCCCTCACTTCACCTTTCCAGCACCACTCTTAGCTAATCCTTATCAAGTCCCCACCCCAATACTGAGTAAAGAAAAATTCTCTCACCAAGACCTCTTTGCCCACATAACAGGCCTTTCAATAATCCTTCAAGTGATCGGCATCTCTGCTCTTCCAGATGCCCTTTGTTTAGAGACCTTGTTATTTCCATGTGAACAACACCAAATCTAACAGCCCTTGTGCTTGGCTGGCCCCCAGGTACTGTCTTCAAGCACTTTTCAGTCTGACAGTAACAAATCTTTAATTCATGCCCACCAATAACTGAAACGATAATAGGTTCTGACAACAGATTACCTATGGAGTTCAGCAGTTCAGGCCCCCAAACATGCACTATTTCTATTTATAACTAAGCCAAGCAGTTGCTATAATAAGTTCCTCCACATCCTGGTTATAAAATGTAATAGTACTGAATCATTTTTAAGTGCAAATCCGATGTAAATATGAAGTATGATGAGAAGGCCAGATTTTCTTTTTATCCCACTTAAGGAAAATTGGAAGGTCACTGCTGCTTGTTATGGAGAAAGTACTAAATGTAATTATTTCTTATGAAAACAGTAACATTTTATCACCAAACTATGCCTTCCAAAGTCTTCAATTTCTTAAAATTACTCCAATACTTGCATGTTGATCTGTCTTGCTGCTCAGAAAGGAACACAATTCTGTTTCACTGGAAACTCAGCACAGGTACAGGAGTATTCCTGCAGGATTAACTCTCACAGAACTATGACAGAACTACCTGCATTTGATGGAAAGTCAGTCTTTGAAATCATCCCTACTGCTACAGTTAACACTTGAACTTGACAAGTGAGTAGGATAAAAAATCTGATGCCTTTAGAAAGCAAATATTCTTTTTTCCTTAAGTTTTTCAACATTAAAGCTTTACTGGCAACAAACTTAAAAGAGCAATTAGTAATGATACAGAATACTGGAGAATGGAAATCAAAAGCCTGGCAAAAGTTCTGAGTTGCAAAAGAGAACCATCTTTACACAAAACACTTTTAAACTTGAAATGGACATCAAAGGAGCTGCTGTGAAAAGTTATGTCTGAGTTAAAAAGATTAAATCTGCTAAAAGTCTTAAATTTACATTTGTGACATATTCACACCAATTTTTTCGTCTATCAAATGTGCCATCAAATATTTTCTTGAAAATTTTAAGGGCTATTCATATTACAGTATTTAGATGCACTCTTTCAGAGACATCCAGGAAGGCAGTACAATCCTCTCCACCTAAGAGTCCTGGATAAATGCTGAAATTAAGCTCTCACAAAGACTAAGAAAATTAAAGGAGTACTTTCTAGTGAAGTTTTAAATAAGTTTAAACACACCTTCTAAGACACAGAATGCTGCCTTCCTAATTCCTCATTCTTCTGTTTGAATACACTTTGAACTGAACAAACATGGCAATAATATTTTCTAGTGGTCAGAAAAGACTCAAATTTTCCTTTACAGCCCTTTCCTTCTCTGTTTACTGGTATGATACCAACCTGTCAAGCATCTGAGGCACACACGTGCCTCTGAGTACGAAACTGTGGAAAACTGGAGTGAAGCAGCCTGCTTGCATTCAGCTGGGAAGGGGCTGGAACACAAAGACCTTACAAGCTCTGTAATGTCACTCCAACTCTTGCAGGCTCTGCCTGCCCTCAGCTGTTGCCAACTCTGCTCCAGTGTGGGCTGCCAGGGGCAGGCAGGGACCCCCAGGCACCCTTGTGAGCAAGCAGAGCAAAGTCCAGGCAGATCCTGAACTCACCTGTTCAACAGGAAGACTGTAATTTCTCTAGCAGGGTATATAGCTGTGTTCCAAACAAGTAAATTAAAAAAGGGCCACAAAAGGAGCAGTAACCCAGAAGCTGGAGCTAGGAATGTATGGATGATAAAGGCCAGATCAGTGGCTTCTGGATGGGGCACAAACTTCTGACCAGCTCTGGACTGAACCGTGGGTTTGTTTTGTCACCTTGGCTGTTTGCCTTCCCTGAGCTGACACCAAGAGAAACACAAAGGACTCCACGTCTACAGGATAACAGCTCTGAGAAACAGAGGATGCTATAAAGAAGGAAATCTTTGAAGTATTTCCTTCCTTGGTTCTGCCTGGGCTGCAATTCAGAGCAATTCTTCCTTTGCAAACTTGAGAGATTAGACACTGCTGGGAAAAAGGCGATTGCTAAAGCCTCTCCCACAAATCCCGATGCTGCAACCTTGCCGTGACCTGCACGCAGTGCCACATCTGTGCTGTGGGAGTGGGAGGCCTGGCCAGGAGGCCAGCTGTGCTCCATCCAAGGCTTTTGCTCTGGGATGGGGCTCAGGGCCCTGCCCGTGCGGGATAAATCGCTTCGTTACACGGGCTCCAGAGGAAATCTGACTGTGGCCACTGGGGACCTGTCCCATTGTCCTCAGCCCGAGTTCAGGGAAGCACCAGCCCTCCTCAGATAATCACACTGCCATGAATCTTCTGAGCTGGCTTGAAAACAGGGGGATGGATGTAGGAAGCTCAAGCAACAGCGTCACTTGGTAGTGAGTGGAGCAGCCCATGTCCCAGCTCAGTGCCAGAGCTCCTCTTTCCCAGCCATGCCGCTGCCACAGGGAGCTGCCCTCAGTCCTGCTGCAGCAGAGCACAGGTGCCAGAGCCTGGAGCTGCACTGCTGCTTCCCTGCCATAAACACCAGCCCCCGTGAGCCCTCCTGCTCCTGACATTCTTGTCCCCATCCCCACTGCAGCAGGGTCCTTACAAACAGCATTCCTACCCACAACACCAGCACAGGATTTGTGCCTGTCAGGCCCTGATCTCACTAGAAAGACATTAACAGCTACTTTCCTGCATTTAAAAAAATGAAGGATTGGTATCTCATCTACAGAAAGGTCCACTGGTGTTTAAAGCACAAGGGTTTTCCTCTGGAAGGGGCCCAGGCTCAGCACACCCAGTGCTGGGACTGCCAGTCACACACACATATCATGGGTAACATAGGGCACTAGATGTTTAAGAACACGAATTACCCCTCAGTTTTCAGGTCACAAAACTATTTCCCATACAAAGCAGACTGGTAGAGCTCCCCTAGCTAATTTTGGAAAACAAAACCCCAACAACAGGCAGTTGATGCACACCTTGATACCACTGCAATTTATTACCTTGTTCCTACCTCCCACTGAGTTGCTAATTGTGGTGCTGCTTTCCAAAATCTTGCATAACTCCACAATATGGTAAGAAACAGAGCTTTTCTGTCCATCTATCATTGCCTAACTTATAATTGCTTATTTACTGAAATAAATCTTCTAAAGATTTTCACTTCTGTCACTTTGCCAGAGTGCTGCTGCCAGACTCTCATGCCCTAGCAGCATGCTTCTGCAGGGAGGCCTTTCAGGTTCTTCACACACTTGCAAACAGAGCAGAGAGTTCCCACTGTCCAGTGAGTAACAGCAAGCACCACTCTGCCTCTGAATCTGAGCCATATCCGGCAGACATCACATGTGCAGAAACGCTCGGCGGGACAGGATGGAAAGCGGCATCTCGCCTTCTGGCAGCTGTGACAAACACTGTTAGCACCCATGTGGAGCTAGTCCTTCTTCTCCTGCCACTGGGGTTTTGATTTAGTTGAGCAGTGTAAACTCTACATCAGCAATGATATATTTTGTATTCAGTCATTTTCTTTTTTTTTAGGTCTACTCAGATGGCAATAAAATTTAGCAAGCAGAGGTAGAGAATACCCAGTCCCATCTGGTTAAGCAACACATTATGAAGGTAAAGGAAACCATGAGGTGTTAAAAACCACACAAAAAAAAAGGATCTGTTAACAAAAATTAGGTGTTTTCCACATTACACTGAGGTAAATCCCCTTCCTCTTCCTTTCCAAATCAGTAAAAGGACTAAATGTTTCTGTTGAATGTAAAGAAGGTTTTAATAGAAAAGCTGTATCAGGAAGAAAACTCAGAAAACAAACCACAACAAATTTCCTGATCCCCTTCAGGACACTTTTCAGAACCACACAGCACTAACTCATCAAAGCCAAACCAGTGGTTGCTTACCAATCTCCATGCACAGCAACTGCGAGACTGCCAAAGTTTAACTGCAAATAATTTTGTCAAATATTCATTTTCTCAATATCACAGTACATACAACATTCCTTGTATTAAGTAAAAACAAGAGCATTTATTAAATCTAGTGTAAATGGCAAGCTTCCTAATGCTATGCAGGTAAAGGTTTTTTTTTTTTTGCTTTGCAAAATAATAGTCTGTACTAGTCTGGTAATCTTTTCTTCATTAGGATTACCGTATCATAAAGAACTCTTTAGATCCAGCCTAAACAGAAAATGAAGTTTTTGTTTTTTGGGATAAAAAATTCAAAGAAAAGGAACAAAAATGTTCTGTTGCAGAGAATGAAGGACTCCAGACATACTCAGAATAGAGGCAACCTTGCTATTACAACCTTGCTTGCTTGATATTGAAGTCTGAATCATATAATACAGCAATTTTCAGTCTCTTTATTAAAGAAATAAAGGTTTAAAGTATTGAACAATCATAAGATTAATATCTCTCTGGGGATTAAAGCCATGACTATTCATACTTCTGTGAGTCTTGAGTTATTTCAGAGGTAAGGACAGTTTGATTATGCAGCTACTTGGTCAGAAGCATCTTGAATCTGTCTCTCTCCTGCTGATAATTGTGAAATTCCTGGTCTAAGACATTCTCACAAAAAGGTCAGGAAAGGCTGCACATTGCACATCAGGTGCAGAATGGTTTGGGGTTGGCTATTTTTGGCCTGTTGTTACCTTTAAGATATGCCAGGATATCTCCAGCATGAGCAACATCACCTTGGCTGAGGCAGGACCACTTTGGCCCCAAAATGTTTATAGCTGCTTTAAAGTTATTTTTAAAATCAGCAATTCATTTGCAAACAAATGCCACTGGCCAAGCATTTCCTTCTCCACAGAATCCAAACAGAAGAAACAGTCCTCTGCCCAGAGAGTCACATCTGCTCTTTTTTATGAGCCTTGTATCTCTAGTGGGCCTCTGATGTGGGAAACACTACATCAGAGCTACTGAAAATGGTTTTAAAAAATCTGATTACATATAGTGTTAGACAAAGGAAAATAGATTCTTTGAATCAGACAAATTTAACCAGTACTAATTTTGTTGTTTTTAACAATGGTTACAAAAAGAAGGCTCAAAACTTGTTTATTGACAAATTACTTTCAACCCTTTACTTTTTCCCCAGCCTTTCTGGTTCTCCTTAGAATAATCATTATAAGTAAGAAAAGTAGCTCTGATATCATAAGAACTATGTAGGATTTAACTGTCCTTATTCACATTTCACCTCTAAGAAATCACTAAGCATTTCATTACTAAT
Organism: Phylloscopus collybita; assembly: GCA_027886175.1. Taxonomy (NCBI): domain Eukaryota; kingdom Metazoa; phylum Chordata; class Aves; order Passeriformes; family Phylloscopidae; genus Phylloscopus; species Phylloscopus collybita. The sequence continues at coordinate 8,865,231 of JAJNNQ010000002.1, forward strand.
ACCAAAACCAGATGCCTCACTACTCTGATTAACTTTTTCTAAGCCAGAAATTGTCTTCCTTTTCCACAAAGTACACATTACTTTTCTAGTCAGAGTTCAGACTCTCATGAAACCTGATAAAGACATATTTCCCTTCCATATCTCAGACATTTCAATTTATGCATATTCAGTGATTTGATTTATAAAGGGATGAGAATAACTTAACTAAGATGTTCTCCACTTAAACAAGTTCCCAGAGGAACAAAATATTTGAGAAATAAGTAATATTCATAGTGTTTCATTCACTAGAAAGAATTTAAGAATTTTAAGTGCATTAAATAAAGATTACAGCTGGGGCACTGAGAAGAACTTCAAGAACTGAAGAAAACCGCTTCAAACGCTTGAAAAAAAGGATCAAGTCTGCAAGTGCAGTTGTACATTTATTCTACCTAAAGGAATCTGAGACACATGGAAAAAAAACCAGTCCTGACAAGAAGCTCAAAAACCGTGCCGAAAAACACACAGAAGATACAAGGCATTACAAATTTGATGAAGTCTTGCAGAGAAATGGGAGGGCAGCAACGATTTTAAGCAACAGCTGAAAGTGCAACTTCTTTAAATTGGTTCCCTTTCTAGCCCACAAGTCCTTCACAATCTAGAGCAGTCACCACCCCAAGCTACACCAACACATCCACATCAGCACCCTTAGGGGGAGAAATCCATTCCAGTGTATCACAGAGGGTGGCCCTTGCATCACTGATCCACCACTGTCTGCCACAGCAGATCGCAGCTTGGCCTCTGGTCTGAGCCCTCAAAGGTGTCTCTGGAATGGACAGCAAAGGAGTTGTGAGGAAGACTTTGGAGAAGCAGAATTTTGTGGACTCTCAGAGCTCCTTTTCAGCACACAAGGTCACCAAGAGAAAATAGAAAAGTGTCCTGGATGGATGCAAAAAGCTGGGACTATGTTTTTCAGGGCCAGAAGAGAGCCTGATGTAAGAACCGAGACCAAGATCACAGATGGGATGAGATTTCACCATGCAGATGTGGCAAAAGGCCTCAATTTGAAAAGATTTCCTCCTAAAATAACCTGCAAGGTTTGGACACAGAATGGCTGTAAATGAAGAAAGAAACAAATGTCTGGGCTGTGTATGGTACTCTAGTTAGAGCCCAAGAGATGGATGGGAAGGCAATAATGTCTACAACAATCCACAAAAGAGGAGGTAAATATGCTTGGTGTTAAGGGCATTAGAACTCCTGCTCAAGATGGGCCTTGATCTAGCTGATAGCTACAGAGACACTCCTGGAAATCATCTTGGAAAGGTGGAAAAAGGTGTGGAATAAGCAGGCCAACCTGCAATTCACCCATGCAGGGACAAAAAAACTGGAGAAGATACTGAGAATGACATCGAAAGACATCAAAGAGAATCCTTCTCTTAACTGGAAAGTTGGAGGATAAAGGAAGAGGATTTCCATGAAGACAAAGGGGTGTGAGAAGAGACTGAAGCAAAAACAGTAAATACGGGTAAAATATTCAAGAGGAGGTGGAAGTGATGACAACATTTCAAAAACCTGGAAAAATTAAAATTATTCTTAAAATTCATGAATATTTGTGAAATATACAAAAAATTCCTTTTAAGGGTATTTCTTTAAATTGACAAAAAACTTGAAAATTACTGTGTACAAACTAGAGGCCACTGAAAATCATCAGGGTTGATAGTTAAAATTTTAATCACCTGATCTAAGCACATGAGGAAATTGAGTGTCACATTAATACCATGTGGTAGGTTTGTGGCTAAGCTCATCTTTCAAAAGTTTATTACTATCAGGGCCAGTGGAATTATGCACAAGGACAAAAAGTCATGAGTAGGAGTGTTTTTAATGATTTTGAGGCTTAATGTCTATTAATTTTCAAGTCAAAAACTGCCGTGCCTGCAATTGCTAGAAAATATTGCAGGCACAGAAAGTGGACTAGCTACAGCAAAATCATTCATAAAGTCACCAGTGAAATGGCAGGTGGCTGTATTGTTAATGACATTTCCAAAGCAGTTTTCATTTAAGAAAACTACTATGGCATATTGAATGAACATTTCCCATGAAAAAAGAGTATTAGCATGAAAGGCACCTAGCAGAGAAGAATTCAGCAAGTCTATGAAATGTTTTCGTTTGTATTTCTTTTATCTATAAAAAGAAGAAAAAAAAAAAAGAAAAAAAAAAGAAAGAACTGATTTTTTTCTGACCTCAGGAAACTACTGAAAGGCAACAGGAAAACCACATCCCAAAGTGCTGCCAAATGAAAGGTGTGAAAACACGAATTTTAGTCCTACTTTTCTCAAGATTCAGACAATGCAGAAGAGGAAAGAGTTATTTTAGAACAGAGAAGCAGGCTAGGTGGCTCCATAAGCCATGCAGATATGTTCCTCGGGTTGATCTGCTCACCCTACAGCCCCAGGCAAAGCAGGACATATGCTCAGACTCTCTGGACAGAATCCCAAATTCAGAAAAATGGTCTGATTCTCAGTAACAGCTTAATTTCCTTTCCTGTCCAACTTATTTAGGGCATTCAGTGGATGACATGACTTCTGCAAACATGTAATTTCAAACTTTAAAATTCTTCCCTAGTTTCAAGTAAATGTCCTTAAGGAAGAAAAACATTCATCAATGGTGAATCGCATGTTTGCCCCTGAAATTAAGTCACTTCTTAACTCTGAACTACCTGAAGGGAAAATGTTTCATGCATGACCCTCAGTTGCAGAGGTTCTCTTATGCTTTAAAAGCCTTTAACTATATTTGCAGTGGCAAACTTGCAGCAGACAACTTTTTGTCCGGAGACCATTACTGAGTCTGATTCCTGAATGGAGATGAATGTTCAGCACTGAACAAAACAGACAGACCTCTATATCACAGCATGTAACAACATTCTCTGCACAGAACTCCAAGTCCCTGAGAAGGTAGAAATAAAAAAAAGGCAAAATATTTTTTTATATTCATCTCAATAGCAAATGGAAATGCTCCATCTTGCTTTCGAAGTCTGACAGTTATTCATAATAATTGCTTTGAACATCTCCCAAATGCGCCCTGAACATCTCAAAATTAGAAGCAATATGGGAGTTATTTGTCAGAGATATCCTTATGCTTATTTTTACTTGGCCTTTCTGGGTTGCAATACATTGTCAGGCAGTGCACAGTGAACTACATGAACATACCAAAGGTCACACTAAAATATATCTGGGCAAATCTATTTCAAGGGAGTACATTTGCTAGTTGTACAACTAACCCATCAGGAGAAATAATTCAAATCACACTTACTACAATGTCACTAAAACAAGGGAAAAAATCCTATTAACTTCTTCAGGAACCTGATCAATTTTGGAGATCAGGTTAGGTTTTTGCAGAACAAAGCCTGGGTGATATCCAAGGGCAACGGATTTGGACATTAATCTTCAGGAAAATCTGACCTAGGACACATTTCTATTTAAAAGGTGTTTTTGATTTATAATCTGTTATTCCATGGGTGTCTCTACTCAGCTCTTTTCCTCTGTCAGAAATAAATCATACTATAACATCTCACCAACTCATACTCAGACATCAACAGCTTCAGACTTGTCTTACCCTACTCACAAATGGAACAGGTGCATCATTACAAGGCTTTTTTCACTCTATGCATTTACTACACACACTGTACAGAAAAGCACAAATAGTTCAAAAGGTGCTCACCATAAGTGAGAATATAGAGTGGTTTTCCATTGGTATCCATAGTGGTTAGGCAAGGAGCTTTTGGTGAGATGGTCCCCCATCGCTGCAAGGCGGCTTCCAGGGAAGGCGGCCAGTTTGTAACCACACCTAATTGTTCCCCACGCATAGCCAACATCTGAGCTCCTTCTGGCTTTGGCTGGTTTGGATCTGGCTGTTGAACTTATGATTATGAAAAGATACACAGTTACCATGTAAATTCTATACCTTGTGTACACCTGTGTAATCAAGAGAATAAGTTACCTTTGCAAAATGTTCTGAAAACTGTAACATATAAGAAGATATTGAGAAGAAACAGAGAAATATAACAGAATAATTTAACTTTAACACAGATCAAGCAATGGATGCACCTCAGGAATGAAAAGTCCTTGTTCTTACACTAGTTCTACAAGAAGGGAAAGAAACTGCTGAGGCAGCATGCATATATTTATCTTCAAAACAGTAAACCTTTCTTTATTCCTAAAGAGAGATGGAGAATACTTTTTCCTGGAAAAAATGTAGTAATGAGAAAAACTGCAGAACTACTGACAAAAATATACTTTAACAAGTAACAGATTGATTTAAGTCATGTTTTGTTACATGTTTTCTTATAAATTCCTGTGAAGATTATTTAAATTTCCACATCATGGCAAATCTTAATTCTCAAAGCACTGGTCTTCTTTTAAAAAAGTTCAGTTTATTGACTTTATCTTTGTTTCTGTCTTACATTTAGTTCATTTTTCATACTTCACTGTTACACAAAGGATGTGTAAAACATTTAACATGCTCTCTCACTAACGTAATTTCTCTTATTGTTGTTCCAAAGCAATGGCTGCAACCCACAGCTGAATGCTCTCAAAGCAAAGCTTCGCTATACTCTCTTCTGTCATTTCTTTGCAAGCAGAATCAGGAAACAAGAGATGCTTTTGACTCCACAGCACTATGTCCAAGCTTACTACAAGCAGATTCCACTGAATACCAGGGGTTTTTTGGTACTTGCCAGTACAGGGAGGCCTTACTCGGCTTTCTAGAAAGTCAACGCAAGAGACAAACATTTTACAGAGTTTTAATAAGCGACCCCCAAACCTTTTGAAAAACAGTCATTTTACCTTCTAACAATTCCTCAAAGTCATCTACAAAGAACTCTCGTAATGGTGGTCGTTTGGGCCGTTTTAGTGTATTGACCAGCTGCTGGATCTTTGCTGACACTCTGCTGCTCACTGGTACTCCTGCAGGACAGGGATCAATGGAGACATCAGTCAATGGCTACGCTGCACCCGCCAGACGTCACGCGGGGTAAGGAAAACGTCTAGGACTGCAAGGCCACCACAACTACAGTTTCATGCCATACCGTTGAGACATAGATTTTAAAGAATATAAGATTTTAAAGAAATTAAGATTTTAGTTAGAAATAAGCCTTATGGTTGTCGAAGTTAATTAAGAGCTTTGTAGTTAGCTAAAGAAGACTAAGCTTGAGTTAACTTTTTCCAAATAACTGATTGCTTGTCAACCTTATGTTTGCTTAGCTGTGCTTGAAACAATAAATAGAGAACCTGATAAATAAGCTTAGGGACACAGGACAATTACAGAGACTCCCCAATCCAGAAACTTATTGAAAGTCACTGTACCTAAGGAAATAGGAGTTCTACCAACACCCATTTGTCACCATTTGCATTGAAAAGGTAGAAAGTTCAGAGTGATGAAGAGTCATTTTACTTCCTCATTTTAAACCCACTCCTCTTAAATGAGACCACCGACCCATTTCAAAGGACAAACTACGCATGCTTAATTGTTTTTTTGCTAATTACCATACAAAGCGGAATGGGATGTACCAAGGTTATGAATATGCATTTGTACTTTGGATATTCAACAGTTTTGTAAATAAAATAGCTTTGTGATTTTCTGTAAGGCGCGGTGTGCTTTTGGGGAGCTGTCCCACATGCTGCCCAGCGCTGCAATAAACATACACTTTCTAACTTCAAACTGTTAGAGAGTTTTTGTCCGTCTCAGTTGGATATCGGTATTAGACCGATATTCATATTTTTAATAAATCACCGTGACTCAAGTATTTAACATCAAAACATGTAAGCAAAAAGGAACAGCGATGCCTAAGGTAAATAAAACCAATACAACAATGTCACAGCGAGGTTGCAAAATTAGAGGGGAAACAGCACGCAGACTGAGGGAGAGAAGTGCAGTGGAAAAAATGTTCCCCTACAGCAAATGTCAGTACCCTGAGAGAATTGCCTCAGCAGTTCTCAGGGAGAAAACTGGCACTGGCCTTCCCCATGATCACTGGGCATATCAACACTGTCTGACTAGGCTGCAGCCTGGTGACAAGTGTGGGTCATAGGCTCTGCCCCATCATTTATTCTGGGTTATTTTTACAATGCAGGGGACACCTGTCCAGTACCCGTCTTAAACATCATTCACATCTTTGTATTACTTCAGCAAGCCCCCATATTCTCTGAATATCCCTACAGCCAATCCCACCAGCCAGCAATTTCCAAAGGGACCATGCTTGCCACACAGCACTTTGGAAAACACAGGTCTGAACGGCAGCCTGGGGCAAGGGGTGTTTTTACAATATAGTCCCATCAGTCACCTCCCTCTTCCTTTTCTCTAGTCGAGTGCAAAACCTCCTCAATGTGCATGTCATCTGTTCCTGAACTAATAGCTTTCTGTCACTGCATTGCAGGAATTTCAACTTCTTACCCTTCCATAAGGTTGGCTCCAAAACTTTTATCAAGTAGTATTTAGAGCTGAAGCTACTAAGTTTAGATGCAGTACACTTTGTCAACAATTCCATGCTGTGCTGAAATATTGTTTGTTAAGTTTTAGAAAAGAGGAGTGGTAAATAAGGAAGGGTTTACAAATAACTGTTTTTCAAAAAAAAAAAAAAAAAAGGAAACTCAGAGAATAAAACTTCAAACATGCCAATTTTCAAGATGTAGCCATCCTACCATGTCACATACATTGCCATTTAAAAAACCAGGCTAGCTGTAACCAGACAGCATGATAATGGCAAATCTAAAGAGATTCTCTGGGGGGTTTTGCCAAACAGTTTCTACGGAGAGTCAGCTCTGCTGATAAGGAAATATTTCTCTATGTTATCTTCATTGATACCAGGTTATTTTAGAACTGTAAAGGTGCCACAGCTTTGTGTTTACTAGTGAAAAGTGCCCAGGAAAAGAACCACAAAGAACACCCAAAAAACAAGAGCAGACGTGTACGTTTTTAGTAGCAACCACTAAAAAGGTCAGGATACTCAAGAAAGCCCCAGTTCTGCTTTGTGACATACCATCACCAGTCTCCATAAGCTCAGCGTTGCCGTACTTTGGTGCCACCCGTGCCGTTGATCCTTGGGGTCTTTCTACTTGTATTGAGTGTTCTGAGGTGTAAGTGGTAACATCTGGAGGGGCAGAATGATTTTCTGTGAAAAGTAAGTTAACAGGTTTAACCGTGTACCTCTAATGTCAAAGGGCAGAAAAGCAAAAGGCAGAGGAAAGGAGACCATTTGAGGGTTTTCTCCCCCGACGCATGAACAGGTTAAAGTAAATGCACAAAATGATTACATTGAACAGGTAGTGTAGTATAGTGTAGTATAATTTTAATAAATAAAGTTTGCACTGATTAAAATAGGGCTGTATATCTGCAATTACATAAGCAATAGGCTAAAAGGTTGTAGGTTCTCCACTGACATCTGATTTTACTTAAAGCTTGTGGACATCTGCAAATAGAAAAGACCCAGACAAATACACTTCTCATGGATTATTGTGTTGGTTTTTCTAAGTACAAAGAACACAGCACATTGTCAATCACTTGCAAGTGCCAATGCATATCACTTTTATAACCTCTGTATTTGGAATATGTCAGTTTCAGTTAAGAAAGGAAAAAAGTCAATCATAGCAGGTTTGGAAACCAGAGGCAAGAAATAAAATGTAAAGAAACATGAACTTTGCATTCTTCATGGACACTTGCTTGTCTACTATTTTTAGACGGAGATATTTCAATTCTTCCGCATAACAAAGCCTTGCCTTCCAGAAGGCAAACACGATTTGGTCTGACTCATGCCAGCACTGCTGAACAATTCCACAGAGACAATCTTTCTCTTTCATGGCCTGATAACTCAGCATGCTACCACAGTTCGTCTTCCCATGTTTTCAAGCCTGAGTCTATATTTCCTACATATTTGTACTCTTTTTATAGGTTGGTTGTCCCATAAATTTTTTGCAGATTTTTATTAGATTAGATGGAGATAAACACCACAAGCAAATAACAACTTTTCTTTCAATTGACATAAATGATCCCCAGCAGCCTCTAAGTTACAAAAGAAGGCAGGTCTTCGTTCTGCTGCTGTGGAAGTGAAGAGAAATGTATTCTATTTAACAATAGGCTAAGAGTCTTTCAAAGCACAAAAAATTCTGGTAAAATGTCATCGTGTTCCAATACTGTTTTCAAGATGTGCTTCTTACTAAATGTTACCTTTAAACATTATGGTGCTCTAAGAGTTAGAACACCAACTTCTACAGTAAATTTAATCTCAAACATCATTTTAAAGAACTTTCATTTTTATGAGTTTTGAACTTTGAAACACTGTGATCCTTGTGCATTCAGTCCCAAATTTATGCACCATCAACACAGAAAACTTCATTTTTTTTGCTACACATACAGGAAAAGGATGCTAATAGATGCTTATTTTGCATACCTCTCATTTAAAGGTAGCATTTGACAGACAATCATCATGCAGATTTAAGACATGACACTGATATATGCAACAGTTATTTAATGTTTATAGTCATCAACATCATATAGGCTCAATTCTATCACCCAATTATATAAATGGTTGAGGAAAACATGAAATGGCTTTCATTGAGCAACTCAAAAATGTCTTGCATTCTACAAGCATCCATTGGAGCTTTTGCTTCTGATCACATCCATTGTTACCATTTTATTGAAGCAAACACCTTATATTGTGCTATAAGTGACCAACGGAAGTACAGTAGATTGAACAATGAAGCTTACGCTGGTCATTGCTTGAATAATGTCTTCATTTTAAATTTCTTGTCATTATCAACTATTTTAGACTCAGCACAATTTTTTGCACTTTCCTGTTAAGTGGTAAGAGCCTTTTATAGATCGTGATTGTATTACTCAATAACTAAGTCAATTAAAAAATGCTGATGTTTATCCTTTTTACTTATAATGCAATTTTGCTACGCATATGGGAGATCATGACTAAGAAAATAATTGTACTTAGTCAGCTATTAGTAACATGAGAAAGTATTTTTAAAGTGAGCTTTATTTGCTTACATCTTTCCAGTGAAGTATTTCCATCTTTCAGGCTTTACAAGGCAAAGTGAAATGGAGTTTAAGACTTTTTTTTTTTTTTTTTTTTTTATGCATGGGACAGAAGATACATGAGCAGGGATGCTCTCCCTTCAGAACTCTGTGATTAAAACCAAATCCTTCTTTTTTACACATAGTGCTGAGCAGGGGGAAAGAACATAGCAAGCAAGAGTCCTGCTCTTTTGTAAAAGGCCTTCCTTCTGAACAAACAGCACTTGCACTTGAAGTTGCCTAAAAGAAACTCTCTTCCCAAGGTTGCCACCACAGTTCAGTGAAGGAGTTCTAGCAGCCTGGCTGTCCAGCTGCTATTTACTTTTATCCAGAGGAAGAGGACTATTAAGTTTTGTCTTGATGTGTTCCTTTATAGTATCTGCTTAACAGATGTCTTATCATGGCAGTATCTACAATGCTAAGTTTCATCCATTAGACTTAAAAATCTTCAGGCAGTTAGCATCTCAGAGTCAGGCTTGGAGAAATGAAAATCTTGCAAACAAAGATTTGCTCTGAATGACTTCTAAAGAAAAAGATAATTGTTATGTTATGTGAAATGTACCTTTTTTGGTGTTTTGTTTTGTTTTGTGTTTGGTGGTTTTTTTGGGGTTTTTTTAGGGTTTTGGGGGCGGGTGGGGTGGTGTTGTTTGTTTGTTTGTTTTTGTTTTTGTACAAAACAGCCAATACAAGCTCTGGCTATGGACAGAATCTGTAGAGAGTTGCTTGGTCTTATGTCAGGTAACTTGAAGAATTGTTTGAGGTTTCATTAAGAATCATGATCCTGACACATCTGTTCACTAAAAAGTTGAAACTGACAGCTGCATAACTTCAAAGCACTTCCTCCACCAAACATACATATTTGCGTCACCTCCTATTCCCATCTCTTCCAATATCCTTGCATTAGGAGATCACAGACAGAACAGCTGTTTCCAGTTAAGCCTCTCTTCATTTCTGCCACTGGAGCGACATCATTTACCCCATTTCATGAAGATCAGAAAAGCAGAGCACATTGATGTAGGGATAGAGCACGTGCACTGAGAAAGCCCCACGTCTGAGGAGAAGCAAAGAAGTGGAGGGATACTTTCAGTGGAGGTTTGGAAGCTCACGTAAGCACCAGGTATTTGAAAAGTCTCCAGGAACTCAAAAAGTATTCCTGCAACATTGTACTTGAAGAAGATGTAGCTTATACTCCCAAATAAGCTGGCTCTTCTGGTTGTCAGCAAAAACCAGAGTCAGAGATGCAGCTCTTTTCATTTGCTGGGTTTTTCTTGTACTGATGTCCAGGTGATGGATTGTATTTTAAACTACTCTCCTGTATAAGTTAACATTCCCCATCAGAACACAAGAATTTCCAAACTGTCTGAAAACTATCAGCCATGCTTATGGCATATGGTTTTATACTTGTTTGATTAGCAATCTATGTAGCCTTTAATGTGGATAGAAGCCTTTGATTTTCAAACAGAAACATATTTGAAGCATATAAAAGAGACATTAAATGCACCTATAGGATCAAAGCTTTGAACTGAGATGATTAACTTTATATAGATTTACAATGATAGGCAAGCATTGGGTAATTTTCATTGCATGACCTTTGTGAGCTTTGGTGTGCTTTCTGTTCCTGATTTTTATATACATAGGAATCCAAACCATGTAACACCAACAAATGAAAGATCTTAGACATGTGCACAGTACTGACCTGAAAAAGGGTCAGAACATCAGATATTTGTTACAGATTTTACTGGTTTGACCTCTAAATTCAAGAATTACTGAACACAGTTGTGTTACCTATGCAAAACTAAAGATTTTGCCTGTAGCTTAATGCAGACCTCTGAGCATCTTAAAGCTGAGAATAAATATTTAAATTATATGTATCCCAAAGTAGAACTTTGGCCACAATAAAGCAGCAGCAGTCAAATTAAATGAACAGTATAACATTAAAAGCATATAATAGCTTATGCAAATTATCCAAATGATTCACAAAGATAACTCTGATTATATTACAGCCAAAGTTTTTTATCAAATCCCTTTTCTAGACTGTATTTGTATGCTTCAACTGGAAAAAAATCTCCCTTTCACTCTGTGATGCACTCTGGAGGTAAAATCCTAGTAGATATCAGAATGGAGAACTTTTTTTTTGTGTTGTCATTAACGCCTTCCCCATTGCATCTTGAATTTGTATTTATCAAAATTGGCACCTTCAGAGTATGGCCTCACATATATACAGTCAATTTCTCTCTTGCAGGCTGGTCTGTCTCTGGAGAACAGCTCCCTGGACCAAACAAACATCAAGCCATGGCAACATGTGCTCTTTGTGAGCAAGAGCAAACTATCTCTGATAGTTGAGGAGCCTTAAGGAACAGGATTACTCTTCTCTCTCATCTTCTACTGAAGATTATTATTCATCTACCATCACTGGCCCACTGCCCTGGAAAGGGCCAGGCTTTCTGTAAGGATGCTTCAAATCTATTACTTCTTAGAATACATTTAAATGTAAAATCTATCTTCTTGGATAGGAAAGAAACAAAATAGCAAATTAATTTCAAATTAAAGAATGCAGCTCACCTATGAAGAAATACATATTACAGTTATCAACTGTGCAGCTTCTTTTACATTTCCAGTGATTTTAGCAACCATAAGATCCCAGTCTCATCACTCATATTTTGTGCCCAAATGACCTGTACATTACTACACCTCAACAACTGTCCAAGAAGAGATGCAACTTAAGGCATCTTATTGTCAGAATGAATGAAAATATGCATGCATGAGGTAAGCTCAACTGCTTCCTTCAAAGGCAAGATCTTTCTAGTCAACAAGGCACAATAAAACACATATTAGAAATAGTAGTTTCCCTCTTCTGCAGAATAGTGCCATCTTAATTTAGCTCTATAGATGCTGTATTATTTACCACAAACTCAGTGATTATAAAAGAAGATTTAATGTGCCAGATTTAAAATTACTAAAATGTCAAATTATAAAGAAGCTATATTTAAAGACACATTAAGACTTTGCGTGTGAGTAATGCAACCTTTCAGAGTTAGGATAAATTTAATTCCCTATGCTATAATTTCCTGTAGCATTTCAAGATGAAGTCACAGAAAATAATCAAATGCAATGATTAATGTGTTCCCAATGTATGTGTTTCTAAAACAAGGTTCTAAGCATTCATTTAGCACGAATTTATGAATACAATACAAGTTCTTTCCCTGACTGCAATTCAGCGGTTGCAGATCATGATGAGAGGATTACTGAAAATACAGGTGTTACATCAAGCTATACTCAAAGCAAAAAACCAAGGGATATATACTCCCATTCCAGCACATAAAATCAGGAACATTGAAGATGCTTTCATGTATCTCATTACTTGAAAAGGAAATGTCAGTTGAAGAACAGTTTACAAAAAACTGTAGTAAGACAGTAGTAAGATTGCTACATCTATTCCAACAAAGACTGCAACAGATTTTCAGTGAAAGCCCAAAATACACTCCCCAGCAAGAACATCCCAAAGCAAAGCCCTTGTATGATAAACAGCTGAAGAGTGAATGGAAACCAAGCCTTGCTTTCACATGTCCAATCAAATAGCTGCCTCATGTTAATAAAGACCAGTGTCAATGGCATAACATTCAGAAGTAATGTCTGTGAAGCTTAGCCCTAATGGAAAGAAAGCTTTGACTTCCTAGGATCTTTTCAAAGGAAATAAACAAGCTATTAATAATAACAGCTCCCTTCTCTGAAGCTATGTAATAGTCTCTCCCACGGAGTATAATCGCTAGATATCCCAGTTCAAGTATTCTAAATTCAATTAAGGGCAGAAAAATATGTTTAAGAGGACTACTGTTAACAGAATTATCAAAAATCACTCAAGCTATGTAATTAAAGTGGTGCAGCAGTGGGGGAAACTCATATGCAAGTAATCCCTAATGATGCATGCACTGATTTTCCTTACTGATGAATCCTACAGAGACCTTTAAAATGCTAGGTAATGGAAGTCATGCAACTGTACATTTTAAGGCACTTGGTAACCAATAGCTAGACCCTATGGTATTTGCCACAACATAAGCTTAGCCCCAAATCTAAACTGCTATTTTCCTCCTGAAATAGGAATGTAGGACTATCTCTCCATATAATATATAAAAATATTAAAAAGCAAAGAAGAAGCACAGGAAAGACTTTGGTAAGACTTCACATAGCAGCATCAGGTGAATATGAGTCAAAATTCATGTTAAACTGGACACAATCAACACATCTGTATACTGACCTATATGTGTTTGAGCCATAACATCAGCTAGTCTGTGTGCAGCACCGCTGCCTCCACTTTGTGTCGAGGAGGAGGAAGTGGTTGATGTGGTAGAGCCATGGATCGCTTGACTGATCCAATGTTCCATGTTTATACTCCCTTGGCTTGAGGTGGGAGTTCCCTGGGAGTCGCCCTGTACGGAGCCTTCGTCTTCTGAACCAGAAGAAGTATCTGGTAATTAAAAACAGCTTGTTAACTACTTGCAGTGCTTCAGGGTTTTCCTAACAGAAATAACTCATATTTGTATCAAAAATCTCAAGAAAGTGCCATTAGGAAAATCTCAGGAAGGTAGGCAAACGTAATGAGAAAAATGCAGTACTACTGAAAGCCCTGAAACTAAGCTGCTAACTATGTACCTCTCCTGCTCTAAGGTCATGGTGTGTGTACTATTGTACAAAAAAAAGAAAAAAAAAAAGAAGACAATTAAAGTCTTCCTTTATAATATTAAACACAGAATCTTCTGAACATCTCCAGCCAGAAGAGAATATAAAAAAAAAAAAACTTTCCCAAGCTCACACCACAACGTCTGTGAGACACTTTTCCAATTGTACAAAGTCCAATCCTCAGTGAAATGGGAGTCTCAGCTGGATTCAGCAAGTATGAGAAGCATGAGATATGGGGTATTTTCACAGTCTAGTAGATAGAAGAGCAGATAAACTCTCTGAAAAGGAATGGCACAACTAATTGCTAAGACAATGTTACATTACACTGTTAGGGAATAACCTAGAAAAGAGAAAGAACTTAAGACTATCATAAAATATGACAAGCAGGCCATAGTTAGGTCCTTGTAAGCCCAAAAGGCCCAATGCAAGCTAAGGTATCACCAAGGGCAAAGCAATCATGTGAACTGTCCCTGTTGACTTTTCCACTACTCAGTTCACCTTCTCTTCAAACATATCTCAGTTAAGCTCAGTGTGCATCAAATGACATTTCCATTACTATCTATGCTGACAGACTAGCAGTTCACAGCAGCACAAAGAACTGTTTTTGTAATTCTCATAAAAATAGAGAGATACTCACCTGGAGGTGTGTAGGCATCCATTGATGTTTGCACCACCAATGAACGTCGTTTTGAGGGCATGGGGACTGCCATTTTCCTTTCTTTATGTTTAGCAAGGGCTGCCTGCACTGCTTCTGTGTGGACATCTGGAAGGAAAGAGGTTTGAAGCCAGAGTTAGACAGAAAGGAGCTGCTCTTTGTGCAGCCAGCACACCTGGCACAGATGTGCACGTGTGCCAGCTGGGCTGAAAAGGCATCATCCTGTGAGGGGAGGCCAGGAACACACGGGATCTCGGAGGTGCTGCACTTCTCCTCACTGTAGAAAAAGCAGCTACAGTTGAAGTGCTGTACTAACAAAAAAGCCCTTTGAGCTGTATGATATTCCCAGAACAGTGCTGCAGTATTTGAAGAGCAGGAACATCGCTTCCCCAGAGCAAACCTCTGTTTAACCAGAAGCTGCTACTTCAGTGACCATTGCTGTTTTCAGTAAAACTGTGGTGTATTAACATCACCCATTTTTTTAATGGATAAGGTTTCCAATTTACACAGAGTAAGTGAACAAGAACATTTGCTTGAAGGGTAAAAGGTATGTAGAATGCCACAACAGAAATGGCAACAGGTCCCTCATTCCCAAATCCTTCTCCTGCCACTGTCACTTGGCATTATTCACAGAAAAATAAGTACTATGTAGGGCTGGCCTGAGGTGGAATGAGGAATAAAAACACCCTAAGCACAGATCTGGTGCTCTGCAGGCAGGTGCTACATACAGCTCACACCAGCCCACTCCACAGTACCCAAAAGATCTCTTCTCCTTGGGGAGGTGAACATCTTCTCTACCTTTCCCATGTATTTATAGCTGCCTGCCTCCCAAAGTTTGAAAAAGGCCATTTATCATGTCTAAAAGATGTGAGTAACTTTTTGATAATTTTGATCTGTTTCAAGCACCATTTTTTAATTACTACCATAACTACATGTTGAAATAAGTTTGCCTTTAGTTTACTACCTTGCACTGTTTGCCTGCATATTTCTATGGATTCGGGACAAAACTCACACGAGGTGAATGTATGCAAAAGACATGGCAGCCAACAGGAGTTCCTTGTGAGTAAAGAAGTTGCCACATACATTGACCATCTGGCATCTTGCCTTTTAATCAGTTGCCCCATGTCAGCTGCAGAAAGTACAGCAATTTGTGTGCATAGTTTAGTTGTTCCCATTTGTGGATAAGGAGCACAGTGAATTAGGTCTAACCAGGAGTGATCCCACTTCTGCTGCACCTCCTGGAAGACAGCACTCACAGGCTGGGTTGGCAACATGCTGTCATTATCCTGCTCCTGTATGGATGTGGTGGCAGCTCTGAACAGGCAGTGTGCCCCAAGAAAAGTAACAGGAAAGAATGTGTATCTATATATATTTAGATATATAGATATATCTATCTCCTTATTTAAAGAAGCGTTGGTTGAATCACATTTATGTAAGTAATTTGTGAGTAACAACCTGGAAGGATGACTAGAAGCATTAGATGATAAGCTGCTGATAAGCTGCTGTGTCTCATTTCCAGTAATGGTGTTTCCTATCTTCTGCCGGGTTTAAGCAGCTCTCAGTAGAAGTACAACAGGAAAGAGTAAGAAAAAGACCAAAAACAGCATTGCCAGCTGCTTCTGTGAGTTGTTTTCTTTATTTTATTTTTCTTTTTTTTTTTTTTAATCATGAAGAGGATGAGAATATCAGCAAAGAAAAGCAAACAGCAAAGCAAGCCATGCAGCTAATGGACGAAAATGAAGATCAATGTTATCATCAACCCAGATAAGAATTTCTCTGCTGTCAAGTCATTATTTTTAAGCAGAAAGTTTATGGTCTTCCTTATAATTAAAAACTGATGAAAAGTTTATGTGAAAAGTATCAGAAAATTTATATGGAAAGTATTAGATTATGAAAATAAATGTCTTATCTAACAGCATGACCCCAAGATAAATTCCTACCTGCTCACTTCACACCAATGTCAATAAGGCACACAGGACTGAACATGCTCCCTAATAGTTTCTTATCTGTTAAAGAGGGAAAATTCTTGGTTTTCCTTCAAAGGATAGCAATTAGATAACAAATAGTAAAAAAAAAAGAGCTTTCCCTTTAAAAAAGCTCAACAATCCAATACTCTACAGCAATTTTTTGAAAAAACATCAATTTTTTGGAAGAAAATGAATTTTGCTGATCAACGCAGGAGGGACTGTTTGTATATTATTGTACATAGAATTGTCTTTTAACTGTGTCAGGAGGAAGAAGAAATTCTGCCAAAATTTTTTAAAGGAGGACAGCTGACAGAAAATTATTAAAATGCTTGGTGACAGCTGGACGCTGAATCAGAATTTGCAAATTCCTTGATTTCTTCTTTGAAGCTGTTTTGATATAAGAAGGTAGATTCATCAGCTTAATTAAAAACACTGCAGGGTTTTAATTTTCAAATGAGTCCACAGGAGTCCAGGAATTGTTGTTTTCTTAATAAGGCACATTCTTGATATATTTATTTGTAATGACCTACCATGGAATAAGCCACACTATAGATTGCTAAAAAAAACCCAAACCCAAAACCTCACAAGAAAGCAAAACAATGTCAAAGACAAGAAACTCTGAATAAACAAGAGGGAAGCTGACTGGGAAGAAGGAGCATGCACACCTGCTCCCAGCCCAGCCTGCAAGTTCAAATATTTAGAAGGCATTACTCACACTGTGGAGGCTACCAAAAAACCCTGGGTCACATGTCTAGAAAATGCTGAGGACAGATAATCCAGAGATGGTCCAGAGAGTATCAACAAGAGTTTACAGGGTTTTAGGGTGAGAGGAAAAAAATGCAGCATAAACAGTTAAGCTTGGGTGAAAAATCTTTTCACATTGTTCTCTCTCAGGAATAAAACTCTTGGCTAAACAAAGTTCCTCCAGGCATATAAAGAATGGCTAAGGACTACGTAGAGAATGAATAACAGCCTAAATAGATTGTATGGTCTTCTTTTTGAATGAAAGCCTATTGGTGGGTTCTGAAGGTGCTCTTAACCTGTCTGGACAGTCTTGTATAGAGTGGGACTTGGTTAAGCTAATAAACAGCCTTCAAGCCCTTCATGCCTCGAGACCAAGACCCAAAGTACTGAGAAATCAGAGAGGTGAGGGACAGCCAGACTGATACTTCAGAATTGCACTTAAGAGCAACTCATAGGTTACAATATCTATCCTGTTACCACAGAAACTGTAAGGAGGTTTGTTCCCTGCAAATATCAGCTTCAGATGTGCACTTTGCATATACATACTTTGTTTTTTCTCCAGGTTTTAGTTTTGTTTTTCTGGTCTACAAACTAACTTTGCTTATGTAGCACAAGGAATGTTAACCAAAAATGCAACTAATAATTTCTTATTGTACTTTTGTGAAGCATGGATTTAAATCCAAGTTGAAACATACATTCATCACCAGTATCCCTGGTAATCTGCTTCTCTTGAATTTGAACAGGAGTGTGGTAGCTCTGTCCCTTTACCTCAGTCAAAGATGGGCTGTGGTTCCATCATATTGTATGTAATTCACTGCTTCCTCAAAGCTGACCCTAAGAGCTACTGAAAAAAATACAAGGAGACTTGCAACAGGAATTTATACAATAGGAACTGGACATTCCTTGTTCGCTAAAGAAAGGAAACCACATTTGTGATGCACACTGGGACAAAGTACAAAGACATATCCAAGTTCTTTTGGGACACGAAACTGCTATCCCCCCAAATCCCATAATCACAAAGCAGTTTGTATTCTTCACACATCACACACAACATCAGCAAGAACATCACATTAGAATTTCAAACCATCTCTGGTAGGGTGATGCCCCTGTCTTGCAGGTCTGACAAAAGTGTCTGAATTCCTTCTCAATCTACCCTGGCATACTCAGAGTAACTGAATTCATCATACTATGATTGAGTATTGCTATTAAACACAGAACTCTCTGTGTTAATTTTTCCTGAAAAAAAAATCATCAAGTGTGAAATTTGGTCCAGAAACAACACACAGGAATGCCTGCATTTAAAAAAAATCATGAAAAGAACACTTTTTCTGTCTTTCCTTATAGTGTTGCTTGCTGCAATTTCTCACCTACAATAAACTTCTGATACAGTTTCAAACAGAAATATACCTTGATGTAATTTCACTCAAGTGTTCTGAGAAAGTCCTGTGTCTAGGTGGAAAAATGATGCTTTTAGGGGAAATGTTCTTTAATGTGACATTACAACTACACTGTTATAGCTGATAAAATGACTCCACATCCTGACCCTTCAAAGCTCTCCTACAGGTAAAAAAATCATTTTACTCTTCCCACCTGGCTCTTCCACAAGAATGTCTTAATAGAAAATCTAGAGCAGAAAAATAGAGTAAAATATCATTACATCTAGTAGCAGGAACTAAGGCACTGTGACTCCACTGTTTTATCTTGGCCAACCATACATTGAATCCAATTTGTGTGTTTGTACTCAAAGAATCAATAAATGGGAAAGAGCAAAGCAACAAGCTTGGGAAAGCTCACTTTTTAACTTGTGCTCGTTGCTTAACACCAATCAACCTGGTGTTCAGCATTCAACCTGACATATTTCTTATGGGCTGCAAACTGCAGACACAACAGCTCTGTCCCCAGTCTTTTCCCTGTTGCATTCAAGCATTTTTACTTGTTTATTCTCTTCCTTTACCTTCTACGACAGGATAGAAAGGGCAAGCATACTTTTGGGTATAAAGTCAGTAAGTAAAAACAAGCAGGTAGTAGAGAGAAAGTTTCCTTTTGAAGAGCTAATAATCTGTTATTATTCAAGAGATGAAGTCTCAAAACAAAGGGCAGAGAAATTAAAACTGGCACAGAGAATGAGGGTCTGAAAGTTCAGACTTCCACAGTGATGACCTGTGGCTTTGGCCAATGAGCTCCATAACCAGAAACTCTCCACTGTTGCAAATTCCTCATGCCATCAACAGGATGAATTGCCCAGCTTTCCTGGGAGGTGCTCTGCTTAGTGTAGTCACTCTCTTCATCTGGTTTATCTCGTAACTTGGCACAATGGTGTGCTCCTGGCTTAACTGGAAAGGCTTAGGAAAAAAAGCCAACCCCACTAAAACAGACATTACTGCACAGAAACAGCTTGATATGGACACCTTTCTCAAATGGGGTGACTGAGTGACAGAAGCTGTTAGGGAGGTAGCTGTATTAACTGCTGATAGTTGAGCAGTGGTCAAAGGTCAAATAACAATGCCCAGAAATACAGAAATAAACACTGTTAATTTCAGACTGCTGATACTTTTGACTCCTTGTTCACAGTGCTCTTTAGCCATTTATTCCATATGCTGTCAATGACCTAAAATCTTTTTCAGGGGGAACACTACAAATTTTTATTTAGTCACAAGTTGAGCTGGATGGTTTTACTGGCTCTGGGATAATGTAAGTCTCTTTGGAACTTTTCATGAAGCCTTTTTTGGGGAACATATTTTCTCTCCTCCTTGCATAAATATATGCATACTTGGAATGTGGAGACTTCCCTCTATGACAAGCTGCCCTCTCCTAGTCATTTCCTTTGGGGAAGACAGTATGTATGATCCCTCTTGGCTCAGCTGTCTCCACAAGCAAATCAGTCTTCTTTTCCTGAAGTGAAAAAACAATTGTTGTGTGATGAACAAGGCCAACCATTTCCTGCTCCACACATGGAGCCCTGCTGCAGCACCTCATGTTTCTCTGCAGCTGCTGGAAGAGAACTCTTCCAAAGAGTGCATTTTCATTTAGCATGGAGCATAATCCAGACTCACCCTACCCCATACACCCCATCAACTGGGATGCCCCTTTCCTTACTTGGGCCAGAGAGAGTGTCCTTTAAAGCTCAGAATTGCAACTGAGACATTTGAAATATGCTGCAAAGTCCTAGTCCTCCTAAAGACCTTTGCAGGTTTTAGCAGAATAAACCTGCTCCTTTTTCTTCAGATCTTCTTTTTTAAAAGAACAAAAACCTATTCAACAAATTACATTAGTTGCATTTTTCCTCCAAGTGGAGGGCTTATTAGGATTTTTCTTTCCCTACATAAGTTTAACTTGCCTCAGCAGCTTCCTTTATTCAATATTAGCTGCATTTGCTCTATAGGCATGTCAAACACTCAAAATACTGTAAGCAAAGCAGTACCTCCTCAGAGATCATGGACCTGGGTATGAGTTCTGCATGGATCACAGAACAGGGTGCTCCTCCCATGGCAAACAACAGCCACTTTAAAAAATTCCACATTATAAAACTGTTCCTCACAGCCCTTACATAAAATGCCTCAGCACACAAAAGAAAAACATTATCTTCTTTTGTACTTAAATCAGGTCTTGCAGTTGTGTGTCAAGTTGTTCTCCTGCATCTCATTTACCACGCAGCCCTGTCTCTTTTTTAGATAAGAAATTAGACTGGCTGTAGACAGGAGTTGTGCATTGCTAGAACCAAGATTTTAGAATCTGTTTCTGCCTCTGTTTCTGATAAAATGTATTCCTTCTTCTGGTTTTGCTCATGTTTTCAGTTTTCCAGGAATTATAAAGCCTTCATGTGCAATCAGCAGCTGTTTAAGAAACACAAAAACAAGCTGCTGCCTAATTGTTTCTGTACAGATGCAGAATTACCTAACAGAGTCCCTACCACCTTCTGCAGCCTTGTTTGCCTGTTGAGAGGTAATGGTACAACTTCCACCCCTCCTTTCAGGAGACGTACCCTGGAAGAATAAAACTGCCTGGAGACAAACCTCGTTGTGATCCGAATTCATCCATCTCTTCTCTTTCTTCCTTTTGGCTCATGTAATTCCTCTCATTCCTCTCCCCTGAGCTCTTTTTGTCTTTTTTTTTTTTTTTTTTTTTTTTTTTTTTCTTCTTGTTTTGAGCTAGCCATTGGAAACAATCTTTATTCCTTTGCATTAGTAGCCAATTCCTGGTAACATGATGGATGACACAACTGGGAGTAAGACAGGCCTAAGGACTGAGGAGGTTTAGACTCCTTGCTTGTTACAGGATAGTCCTCAAACACAGCCAACTCACTCAGAGAATGGCAGATTATTAAGATCAAGGAGGCTGATGCTCTGCCCTAATGAGTTGAGAATGCCAAAGGATTTTTAATTAGAGGTTATTTAGGTACATATAATACATAGTTATGTCTCGTTTATATTGCAGTAGAGGATCAGCCCTGAAGTCAGACATTTAACAAATAAGTAAAACCACAAATAAATCTCTGTCACAGGGCAGCAAGCATCTGGGATGGCATCAAGGAAAACAGCTGGAGGAACAGACAGAGGAGGCAATGGAAGCAAAAGCATTTTCTGCTGCATCAACACATACTGCAACAGAATAATCAAAACAATTTCTAGTTATTACAGGGAAACAGCTGATACTATAGAAAAATAGCATTATCAAAGGTGACTTTTGGCTGAAAATTCTGGATAAGACAATGATAAGTATAGCAATTGTATGCTAAGTAATTATACAGAGAGAAGGTTGGTAATTGCTGTCTTACAGGAAACCAGTAGTTGAAAGCACGAAAGTTGCTTCTGAGTTTAATCAGACCTTTGTTAGAGCTACCATGGAAACAAAGGATACACTGAGAATTGCTAATAAGCAGCCTGTAAATAATCTGAATAGAGATAACTTGGTGGCTACATTTATTAAAAATACAATCGGGACATCCTGAGCAGAGCGAAACATGGTAAATGTGGTATCATCAGAACAGATTACAGCTGGGTTTTGTCTTTTGGTTGTCCTGGCCTGACAGCACTGACTTATTTTCAGGCAGATACAGGGCAAGTGATTTCATAAAAACTGCTGTGTTCATCCAACACAGATCAGTCCCTTGGAAATCATCTCACTCCTGGAAATGTGAAAATGAGTCCATATAAAAACAGATCTTTGCTGGGGGTGATGCTATAATGAAGCAGCCTCAGAATACTTTCACAATCTCACTGGGTATTAAGATAGGAAAGCACATGGCCCAAACAGTGTGACACCTAATTTCTCTCCATCTGGAAGCAGGTGTGCTATTAATTCTGAAATATGGCATTCACAACAGTCAACACATGACTGAATGCAAGAACAGCTGCTCTAAGATAACTCTCATTTATAGGAGGGCTGTGGAGGTTACTAACAGAAATAAACTGTTGCTTACCTTTCAAAAAACAACTTATGTGTGCAAATTTCAGTCTTTGGGATATTTAAGGATATATACTAGGCTTCTGGCTTTACTGGGACCTGGGGATACATGGATATGCAAGGGAAACTTCTGTCTTTCCATGAATTTGGGGCTGAATTTTTTTGGTCTGTACCATTTTTGGCAGTTAAAAGTCAGTGGTTTGGAAAAGGTGTGCACTCCTATGAACATGCCTGGAAAAGGCTTGCCTTTTCAAGGATGCCAACAAGCCCCACTGGTGCAGGAAGCTGCTCCATCCTTCAGGATGGGCTGTGCAATCCTTCAGCCAATGCTGAGCACATCCTGAGCATCTTCTATCCCCACCTGCTGCACACATGCACAAACCAGATGCTTGGCATGTTCTTATGTGGTCAGAAAGCTAAACTCTAAGGAAGAGAAGCATGGCTGTCAACTCCCACTTTGGCTGGCACAGCAGTAATCCACAATTCTTGGTAGAAAGAAAGAGAGAAGCTGAACACCTGGCTGGGAAAGCCATATGGGTAGGCTGTGAAACACAGAGCTCACATGCTGGAAACAGAGGGCACCGAAACAACAGACTGAACTCTCTCTGACTCCACTGCTGGTTTTGCTGGAAAGCATAGTTCTTGCTTTAATTTAAATTCTTCAGGTATTATAATAAAGTTAATTTTAATTTTTTTTTCTCAAAGCTCTGAGTTTTAAAATTGTATTAAGTCTACTCATAAGTGAAATAAAACCCCAACATGCAGGTCTCCCACTAATAATTTCCATCCCTCCATTTATTTATTATCCCAATTGTAATGCAATCTGGAAATCAGCTTCACACAGTGATCTCATCCCAGGCCCCCTTACTGTGCAATATGAACTAAACTAACTTTATATTTGTTTCTCTCCAGAGAGCCTCAAATAATTTTCTCAAGAGTTCTATACCCTCACAAACTTTTTCTGCTGTGTCAAAACAAAGATGTGGTCATATAAACTACATATCTGCCAGCATTTTTCTTCAACTTCTTTTTTGTCCTGATTGAATTGTAGCTTGAAATTTGTAAGCAAGCTAAATCAGATAGGAGAATTATTAATTTCTAAATAAGTCTCTTTACAGCCAGGTTAATGATTTCAAATTAACTTCTACAAGTAACCCTCATTCACATTTCGGGTTAAAATATTATTTGTTTTATGATCAGTCACATGAACATTTATATGCAGTTCCATTCTAATACATAGCACATTAAACATATTTTCTTTTCTCCTTAGTCTTTGGAGAAATGCCAAATGATGAGGGTTCAGTAAAAATGATTCCTCACATCTTCCCATTCCATCCTTTAGCACACACAACCCTCATAGTGTCATAGTATAATTATTTTTTGTCAGTTCTGGCAGGATTGCAGAGCGAGATCATGAATGCCCTTTCAAAACCACAAAATAAAAGTTACTTGCATATTTTCAAATCACCATGAGGTAAGTTGTAAAGACCTAAAATGTCACCAATCTTTGTTAGGGTTCACGCACACACCTACCTCATGGAAAGTGAGAACAAATACGTGGTGAGGCATAGAGCAGAGCAGCTCAGCTACCAAAGGTCTGGTGCCAGCATCTCTAGGACTTGGGTCTACAGGGAATATTCTTTCATTCCTAAATACCATATTTCAAATGACCCTCAAACCTGGCCCAGGATGATTTGTTCTGAAGTTTAACTATTTCGTGCTCAGTATAAATTTTTCTGTCTTTTCCCCCTTGAACACCAGTGTGGGAAAGGTGGCTCAGGAGTTTGAGCTGTGAGATGGGTAGTTTTGGTAGTATCCCCAAGTATCTCCTATATTAAGATGTCTTTAGAAGAAGTGCTGAGTGCACTTGGAAAATCGCTGTTCCCTGCAGTGGTGGGATCTCTGGGGCAGGGGCTGGCAGCTCTCCAAGATGGGTATACCAGACAAATTTTTTCTTTCTCACCTCCACCACCTAAATTATGGGGGAAAAAAAATCACCAGAAGTGTGTCAGAAGGGAGGTACTCTCCCAGCTGGGAGTGCAGGTACCACAGCCACCCTACAGGCCGTGCCCTTCCTCCATGCTACCAGCTGAGAGATGTTTGATTCCACAAATGGCATTTCTCAAACCACTCCATTTCTCAGCTTCCACCTCTGTGCTCACCTGCTGCTGTGCCTTTTAAAACCTGTCCACTGAGTCCATGCAGTTCATGTGCTTTCATCTGCTGGTCTTACTTCTAGGGCACTATGAACCCCCAGGCACAGAAGCAGAACAACTTCACTTACGCTGCTACTTCCTACATCATTCCTAACATCTGGAAAACTCAGTTTTTAGAGCTCATTGGTCTCACTTTTCTTAAGGATTACACTTATCCAAGCAGTGCTCTGATCATCTTCAAGGCCTATTACAAAGCTCATGAGTAACAAGAAGCTTAATAACCTTGGGCCCAGCCCATTTGTCCCATCTTTATCTCATCAGAGGAGAATTCTGGTGCAGTAGAAATCATAGAGACACTCTCATTCCTAACATATCCATGTGCCTTTGAAAATATTACACCACATTCCCCAGCAATTAACATTGCTCTTTTATAAAGTTTTATTGGTGCACTTTTTTTGTGTTATCCATTCTGGTTTTAGGTGGGTTTTTATTACTGACAAGTGTGGAAACAGTAAAATCCAGGTCCTGGCACACACACACAGAAGGAGCTCTAGTTTTCAGCATTGGAATGGAGAACTCAAACTTCTCGCTTTGGCCTAATCTAAAGGCCACGGGGTGTCCTTTTGGAAAAATGAAGTTGGAAAGGACCTGATGTTTCAATTCCTTGTCTGTTGATCACCCAGCTGAGGGAGGATAACACACTTGTTCTCCAGAAAGGTGCTGAAGGTCTCTGAGGGAGACTTGCCCTCTGAACCCCACGGACCATGACTGGCTGGGAAACAAAGGACTGGGGGAGATTTATGGTCACCAAGAAAACAATTTCTGATCCCAAGGACCTGCCCAAGGGCTCTGTCACCTGGCAGGGCCCCAGCAGCTGCTGCTGTACTGCACTGCAGCCTTTACGTGGCAGCAGAGCCCAGCTCAGCTCCAGCCACCACAGCAACAGCCACAGGCAAGGGGCCAAGCTCGGGCAGGACATCACCACAGGGCTACACTGGGGTGGGGTTTTTAAGCACCAAATCAGTGAAGACCATTCTTCCAAAAGCAAGACAGCTGATATGACATTTTAAATCATGGTGGCAGAAACTTCAGGTCCTCCTATGAGGGTTTTCAATGTTAGCAAGAGCAGAATGCAGGCACTGCTACCAGAGAGCAAACAGGGCCCTAGTGACTGTATGGAGGGACAACAGCCTCTGAAAATCTCAGTCTCCAGCTCATTCAGACAGCATGGCAGGAGAGTGAAAGCTAGGCTACAGGGAATGTTCTTTCATTCCTAACTACTGTATTTCAAATATCCCTCAAACCTGGCCCTTTCAGGCTACCCCCTTGCCTACTCCGCATAATTCCTGTCTCCTTATCTCAACACACCATTTCAAATCCATGGATCTGCAGCTTCCAAAAGTACTCAAGAAATCTAGTTTCCAAATGGCACTAAGGACACAAAAGCTGTATGGCCAACTGCAGCTGCACCTACATGACCATTCTTAACTCACACTCCAGTCTGTGCCTGACTCTGCAGTCCCACCAGCACACCAGGCCCGATGCCGACATCTATTCCGCGTGCAGAGCCACAAGTGCTGTGCAGGCCAGCACTCCTCTGCCTGAGCATTCCTGCCTGAAAAGCCACCAGGCCAGAAAAGCCTCTTGGCAAAAGTCACTGATCCAGCCTACAGCACCATTTGGCCTCGGTGTCATCTCGAGCCCCCAGACAATGTTGTAGCACAAGCACTGGATAAGGAATGGCAGTTGCTAAGAGAAAAACATTGCCATGATCTGCACTCGGCAAACCTTTCCAAATACTGTTTCAAAATGAGTAAATACTAAGAGATTTTTTTAAAAAATCAGTAGTAAACAAATCAAGGAATGCTTTTGGATTAATATCAGCTTAACTATTTGCCACATTTGTATGAAGTAAATAATATCATTTCAGTTGCACTAATTCAGCTATTATTACATTTTATAGCATTTTCTATTTCTTTAGACATCTAAAAAATTATCAAAGCTGACATTTTGAAAAACAGTGGTTTCAGGCTTCCTTCCTGTATAAAAAGAAGCAGCCAGGAAATTTTAAACCTTTTTGGTTTTAAAGAATTAGACTAAATTTCCAGGGTAGGCTGAATTATAAAATTCAATTATCTTGAAACAAACAATATCCCAGGAATATTTAGGGGAAAAAATAGAGTCTACAAAATCAAGTGTCAATTCCATTTACAATATAAAATCATAGAAAGCAGGTTTTCAAAATTATAGTGCTAAAAAATTTGGTTACAACATTAATGAAATAATAAAGATTTGAGGTAAGAAAACAGGTAGGGAATAAAAATGTCACAGTTTGACATTTTGCATAATACAAGAAAATAAGTTGAAGGTGATATTAGTGGCAGCAATGATTTTGAGTCTCCAAAGAGAGTTCATTAAACAATCTTTGCTGACATCTAAATCCACATTAAAAGCAAAGGCATGGAAGGAGAACTGGATGACTTTCAGAATCTTAGCCTTCCAATTAGGAAAACCTTACCAAGAAGAGACAGAAAAGGACTTTGATCAAAGTTGGAATGGGAGATTTATTTGCAGATGTTAATTGAAATAAACCCTGCAAAAACACTAAGGAAGGGAAACAGTTTCCTAGATGTGAATTCCTTATTGGTTAAAGTGTGTATTCATTTTGTTTTGGGATTCTTCCAAGTAGATGTGCCAAATATGATAACAAACACACAATCTGGGTAACAGCTAGGATCTAGCAATCACAATGTGATCAGAGCAGAAGATACTGAAGTATTAAGCACAGCAAAACAAGCCAAAGACTTCTACCTGAAGCAAATCTGAATCTGGACAACCAGAATGAAATCTGACTTGCAAGTTTACAACCTACAGTAATAATTGAGTAATTAAGAGACCAAGAAAGAAACAGACTTCTGATCTCACAGGGGCAATACATAGAAAGGGAGGACATAGTTCATGGTTGTTTGTTTTGGGTTTTTTTCAGAGTGGAACATTGCACTGTATCTTAGCAAAGCTCCTCTGAAAGTAAATTTGAAGATGATCTGAAAACTTTTAAAAAATGAGATGTATACTTACATTACATTTACTTTCACTGGCACGTGCTACGTTTGGTTTTCTTTTGAGTGAGTGAAGATGCAGGAGTTGCTCAAACCAGTTTGCTGGAGACCTCAGTGCCTTGCTGAGGAGTCATACTATACAGCAACCAAGCTAGGAATTCAAAGCCTTGCCAGAAGTCCCCAAAACACTGTCAAGCTTTTCAGTTTTAACACTGAGGACATTTTCAGAGCAGCAGGATCAGATTTTATAGTATAGTCCTGACTCTTCTAAAGGGAGACTCTTGCACTAATAACAGCCCTTTACACTGAATTCCTTACTTTTCTCCTCAGCAACAAATTTTGTCTCTTTATTATTTTTATATATATATATAATTACAACTTGGCCCATCCCTAAGACAGGACCTCATGTACCATTTCACTGAACCTTCCTTTTAAGGCAGCAGACAGCAACTGAAACCAAGAGGCAGCAACAGCAACTCAGAGCACTCTTGGGGTCTCTCAGCAGAGGCACACAATGAAGATATGCAGCATGTCTCCTTTTGCCCATCCCCAAACTGACTCAATGTCTTCGTTTACAAATGGCAAACATAGCTCAAGCAAGCAACTTTCAACTCACAGTCAAATGCATATGTTTTCAACAGAACTGCTCTGGCGAGTCACAGCTTGGAGATTTGAGGACCATGTGTTGAACACCCACAAATTATACAAGTTCAGGAATAGTATTTTTTTACCTATTTAAAAACACTGGGTAAAAATCAGACCATTTATAGTGTAATGTTGGAGAAGCTTCTAGGAGCTTATATATCAACGAATTATTATGCAGATACCACAACCATTATTCAACAAAAAATTGGCAACATCTACAGTATGAACCCAGGGTTTCTGAGGGGAGGAGGGAGTTTTAAAAATTTATCAGAATGGTCTGGACACACATGAACTTTCTCTACCACATTTATCATTTAATTTTCCTTTAAATGGAACTGGCAAGCTTTTGACTAATGAAATGAACCAGAGATATGCTACAAAAGGTTTAATAAGGAGTTCTCCACAGTTTTCCATTTGTGTCAGCACAAGGAGTCTGACTGCATCCAGCAAGAGGCATCTCTCAAACCCAGAGTTTCCACAGTCAAATTTACTCTCCTCGACACCCTCCATAACCAGCAGGCTCTGGCTTCTGACTCTCAGCTCACCAGGGTCTCTCTGCCACAAAGGTTGTGAGTGCTGCTGTCTATGGCTCCCTAATTTGCAGCTGCAAGAGAGGCAGCAGCAGATGCTCATACTGAGGCTGTGGCCTCAGGCTGCTATCTGAGAAGGATGCTCATACTGCAGCTGTCCCTGAAGCAGCTCAAACAACAGCTGAGCACACCTGCCCTTCATCATGGTAAGGTGTAGTACATGCAGTTTACACCTTTATAGGTAAGAGTAAAGAAGTTTCAGAGCTCACTTTTCCTTTATGGAGTCACAGAATTTTTAAGGTTGGAAAAGATAAAATTATTGAGACCAACCATTAACCCAGCACCACTGTGTTCACTACTCAACCACATCCCCAAGTGCAACATCCACATGCCTTTTGAACACTTTCAGGGATTGTCATTCCACCTCTTCCCTGGGCAGCCTGTTCCAGTTGTTGACAACTCTTGGTGAAGATTTTTTTCCTAATATCCAACCCAAACCTCCCCTGGCACAACTTGAGGCCATTTTCTCTTGTTCTATGTCTCATTACTTGTGAAGAGAGTCTGAACCCCACCTGTCTCCAGTTTCCTTTCAGGGAGTGGTACAGAGTGATAAGGTCTCCTCAGAGCCTCCTTTTCTCCAGGGTAAACACCTCCAGTTCCCTCAGCTGCTCCTCGTAAGACTTGTGCTTCAGACCCTTTGGCAGTTTCACTGCCCTTCTCTGGATATGCTCCAGCACCTCAATGTCTTTCTTGTTGTGAGAAGCCATTATAAACCAGTTTTAAACCAATCACTTCCTTCATTTTGTGTTATATCTGGAGCAGTATCACGAAGAAAGTTGGATCCCATTCACTTGGAAATGAGTTATTACCCTTCTGTTCAGCTCTGAAATTAATTTTATCTTCCTTTAATCAGTGCTTCTATTTAGGGCATAATTATGTTCCCAACTTGCTATACTGCAAATTCAATATTTTTCTTATAGTATTACCAAACTAGAATCAGTACAGTAAAATTCAGCTGTGCCACAGAACCACAGACTGGAGTAGGTCAGCAAGAACCTCTGGAGACCATCCAGACCAACTCCCTGCTCTAGGCAGGGTCATCTATGGCACACTGCTTGGGGCTATATCCAGTGGGGTTTTAAATAGCTCCAAAAACGGAGACACCACAACTTCTCTTGGCAACTTGTGCCAGTGCTCAACTTCTCTTAGAGGAAAAAAAAAAAAAGAAGCTTTTTCTTATGCTTAAATCAAATTTTTCATATTTGAATGAGTCTGACTGCATCCAGCAAGAGGCATCTCTCAAACAAAATCCAGAGCTTCCACAGTCAAACTTACTCTCCTCGACACCCTCCATAACCAGCAGGCTCTGGCTTCTGACTCTCAGCTCACCAGGGTCTCTCTGCCACAAAGGTTGTGAGTGCTGCTGTCTATGGCTCCCTAATTTGCAGCTGCAAAAGAGGCAGCAACAGGTGCTCATGCTGAGGCTGTGGCCTCAGGCTGCTCTCTGAGAAGGATGCTCATACTGCAGCAGCCCCTGAAGCAGCTCAAACAACAGCTGAGCACACCTGCCCTTCATATAAGGTGCTGTACATGCAGTTTACACCTTTATAGGTAAGAGTAAAGAAGTTTCAGAGCTGCCCAGATCCCTCCGAATGGCATTACACGTGTAGTAAATCAACCAACCGCTCCTTCCAATTTGGTATCATCTGCCAGTGTTAAGAGGGCACTGTCTCACCTGGAAAGTCACTAATGAAGCTATTAAGGCACACTGGAGCCAATATTCACTCCCTACAGTACCCATCAGAGACTAATGTCCAGCTAGACTTTGTGTCACTGATCACAACTCTCTGAACTCAATTTTAGCCAATTTCAGACCAGACTCGCTGTCCACTTATCCAATCCACATTTCACCAGTTTGTCAAGGAGAATGTTATGAGAGGCATCCCCATCATGTCCCACAGACTTTTAGTTGTTCAATTTGTTCAAATATTCCCTGTCCTGTCTCCTCTTCACAGAGGGTAGGTTGCCATTGCTCAAGACTTTCCCACTGGTCTCAGATGCCTCTGTTTCCAGAACTCAAATCTCATCAGCACAGACCAAGGCAAAGGATACATTAATTATGCTGGCCTTCTCCATGCCCTCGTCACCCGGTCTCCTACCCCATTCAGCAGTGGGACCCTGTTTTCCCTACTCTTCCCTTTTCCACTAATGTGCCTGTAGAAGGCCTTTTTGCAGCCCTTCACACTCGCTGCCAGATCCAGTTCCAGATGCATCTTGGCTTTGTAACTCCACCCCTGCAGGCTTGGATGGTGTCTCTCTACTCGCAAAATTAATGTTCCCCATGTATAGCTACATGAGTTTGCAATGAACTTCTTCGTTAAAAAGCGAGGAACGGAACAAGACATTTCAAATTTTCATTCCAGTTCTGGGGTCTTCAGTCCCACTCACCTGATCTGTAGCGCTCATCCCGTGACCCTGAGGACCTGCGGCGGTGATACCGAGAGGAAGAGGATGGAGTGACAGGAGTTCGACGTTCTTGTGGTAACGCCTGGTCCACCCCTGCATTAATGAAAAGAAAAAAAAAAACCAAACAGCTCATTCTGATTGAATTTTGGAAGATTTGTAGTGCGGAGCAGTTCAGCATACACTAGGAGCAGAAAATGAACATTCAGTGCCTAAAGCGCATCGTGCATCGTGTCAATTGGTTACACACTACTTGCCTCTGGTCAGCTTTTCTGATGTGGTTACTTTCCTGGTTCTCTCTAAAAAAAAACATTTTTCCAGGGTCATGGACAACATAGAAAGAGCAAACAGACAGTAAGCTTGGCATTTTTTATTTCCACAAACAAATGACTTTTCATAAAGCAGTATTTAGGAAATATTTAATGTGCTAATAAAGGCAGACACCACTGCAATGGATATTGAAACCTTCCTGCAGATTGGTTCCTAGGAAAACTTAGTGTGTACCATCTAAAACCTCATCTGGTTGGACAGTGTTAGCTGATGACAACACAATACTAACCTGTGGAAACTAGTTCCTGTGGGAAGGGAACTATAGTAACACCTATAGTAATTTTTAGCTACCAATGGCCAGAAAGCAAACAATAACAGCACCAAACCACGCTGAAAAATGTAACCTGTTCCAGCAAAACAACAAAAATAGCCTTGTAAACCTGCAGCATTTGAGTACACTGAGCCTAAACATCCAGTATTTTAAGATTCAAACCTTTTATTAATCCCTTTCCCATAGTGAATCTGCTTTTTTTAAAAATAGCATTTTCTTGAAAGCTTCTTAAAATATAGTAGTAATATAGCTGCAGCATGATATATAATCACTTCTAGAAATTTATGTTTTTGACAACTTCCAGAGAAAAGTAAAGGCAATGACTTAAGCAGGAAAGTTAAAAAAAAAAAAAAAAAAAAAAAAAAAAAAAAAAAAAAAAAAAACAAAACAATAGGAAAAGAAAGCAAACCTGCATCTGCAATAATGGCATGATGTGGTGCCCTGCTCTCTTCCAGAGAAGAACCTGAGCAGACAAGCCCAGCTGATGCATTAAGATTGGAGCTAATAAAGCACAGAGCCTTGGGCATGTGATGCACAGGGGTAAAGAACCAGGAGTACCTGACAAAATTAAATTGATTCTTTCCTATGATTTTTTGCCTTTAAGAAGTAGTTACACACTATGTGTAACTGTAACAACAGAAAAAAAAACCCTGCCCCCTTGCACTTGGGGCTCAAATGTAAGACTAATAGCTTGAAATTGGTTGGATTCAACAAAACAATCCTTGGAAATATGCTCATATTTTTCAATTAAAACGTAATGTAAAAACTCTCCAGTATTATTTCTGAATGGTTCAATGCCAGCTTATTGGAAAGGGGTAAGAGTTTACATTTGTGGAAACAAGAATTGTTATGTAGACTACAGTCCAACAGAAAATCCTGTGATTACTTCAATCAGTCTCAATCAGGTTTCAATGGACTCTTTAAAAAGCATCTTTTGAAAAAAAGTAGGTATTGTAGGCTTGCTTATTTCTTCATGAAAATAAACTGCACTCGAAATCCAGCTTCTCTCTTAAATCTTTGGATTATCAGCAATGTCAAGCCTGCTTTGATTTTGTGGAGGAATGCCTGGTTGGCTAAAAAACATGCTTGGAGTAAAATCTCATAGGCGCCTAAAAGACAGAATGAATCCATAAATTTTCCTCTACTCAGATTGTGATTAATAATTCACTCTCCTAAATCAAATAAAATGTCTTCATTTAACTCCTCTGTCTCCACACTATAACACTGCATAATTTCACTTGCTCTCACTTCTCTTGATATTCTTTTAGTCAGGTGAACCTGACTTCTAAATCACTGAAACAATCAAAAGAAGTACTTTCTCCTCCCTTTGATATATCAAAATAAATACTTTCTCCTCCCTTTTATATTCAGAATTTTTCCTTTTTTATTTGGTCACTCTGAAAATGAGCAATACACAGTTAATAATAAAACTAATTTTGACTGAATTTTTTCTAAAAATTATGTTTCAGTCTGTTTGAGATGCTAAGCACCATTACTCATCCCAGCCTTTATCTACATTGTCAGGAATGAAATAATTTCTGGAAATCACATATATTCATAAAAATCCTAAAAAAAATACACCCAAAAACTCTACACCTAACACTGATGCTGTGTGACAAAGGTTTGGCTAAGAGGTTTAGCACATTTCCCATGGCAAGTGACTTGTGTATGCCAATGGTCTGTGGAGAAAAAGAAAGATAATTGAGACATTGCCACTAAAGTACATCATGATAATACAGGAAAAGGGGAGTAACTGCATCTTCCAAACAAAAACCCACATCCAATAGGCTTTAGAAACATCTAGGGAAAATTAAATTGTGAGGAAATGCATCAGTTTCAGAGGTGTACAACTGCTGTAGGAGAGAGATCTTCCAGGTAGAACTGGAAGCCATTCAAGCCTGTGGCTTTCTTCTCTTGGCTTAGTGACTGTGAGACACCTCAAATATCTCAGTCCCTTTTCTGCAGCTGTGGGCAGTGCACAAACATCTTTTTCCAGGTGTAAAATAGTGCACATTACTTCAAACATTGACCCTGCCTTGGCAGAAGACAGCAGGACACCCAACTAGCCAGGCAGCACTGCTGCCCACAGCACTCCCTGACTGCCAAGGGCTCCTCCCTCCTCCAGTGCACTTTGGAGATTGTGTTTTTACTACAGATACATTAAGTGTTTCATCTAATCTTAAAACTGAGACACTTCAGCAAGTTTCATTTCCTTCTACTTTGTGTACATGTGTTAATTTTAAGTCAGTTCTGACCCAATGGGCAACATGAGGTTTCTTCATACAGTCATGAAAGAGGGAGCCCCAACTCATCATCCTGCACCAGTAGTCATTTAAGGCTACAGAAAACTAAATGAGAATATCAAAATGTCTTATGAGATCTGGGCTTTACATCCCACTTGCCCATATATATATAAAAACAGTGAATAGACCTCTACCCAAGTGTGGAGCAGGACATGTGAACTTGGCTCACTGATAACACCAATTAAGACGAGGAACTTAATTCTGTGCTAAAATATGAGGAGAAGCTCTGCATTAGCCAACTGTGCAGACACCTCTTTGTATTATGTTCCTCTAGGGTAAAAAACCAGAAAGCACTGCCCCACTTTGGAGAGATAGCAAGGAACTGGATGTCAGTTCTCTGCTGAAGGGGCTGGAGCAGGAATTAGCTGGATTGTCTGGACTCACATCTTGGCTTCCTGTGCACCCACTGGCTCCCACGGCACCAGCAATGGTGTGAGACAAAGGGACACAATAGCAAGAACCTACACACTGCCATTCCTGAGCAATGGTGGGAGTAAAAGCCATGCAGAATAATGAGTACCATGAAATCAGTGAAGTGTTGCCACAAATAACAAAGCAGTGTTAACAGCCAAATTGTTCACCTCCATGAAGGCTCCAGCAGTTAAGTGCAGTAACAAGAATGTATTTTTTTTTCACTTCTACCTCTGAACATAACTAAACCCAAAAAATTGACAGCTTTCACAGCCAGCAGAAGGGTCTGTGAGTTAAGTGCTAATGCTTGTTCAAGTGCAGCTTCGCCCAGACGCGTTTGTGCATCGACGGCGTAATGGCTTGAGAATCCATACTTGGAACAATTCCTAAATTTAAGGAGGTGGCAAAGCAATGAATGAAGCTTTCCTAAGGGAAAGACCAGTGTCATGCCAGTGCCCTGTGCACAGACACACTCACAGTTACTGCCAAAGCAGCATAATTCTTAATAACACCATGGTCTACCCAGTCTTGCAGCTGAAGCAGAACCAGGTAAGCGTGATTAGCACGTGATTGACTCTTTGCAAGCCATGAAGAATTTCAGGAAAACATATATGCCTGGAATATTACACAGTTATTTTATATGAGAGGCTTAGAAATCCGTGCTTCATGGTCATCACAACACACACAGGCATCAGCAGGTGCACTGGAGCAAACAGACATGTTCCTAATACTAACTAAAGCTCCTAAGACACTTATATTTAGGTGTCTACAAGAAGGTGCTTAAGCTAAGCTCCCATTATGAAAAGCAGAGACCTAGACCAGAACTCAGGCTTCTAAACAAAGGTGTCAGATTTCTTTGCAGATGTTGTGGACTGTGATACCTGGCTTGACCAGAATGGCATTGTCCCCTTGAAGTCCTATTTTATGTGTGCTCACTCAGTGCAGATGACTCCAGTACCGTAGGAAGTCCTGAACAGACATCCATCAGACACCCATCTTCAGGCAACTCCATAAGTCCAGTGAAGCCTTGAGAGCTGTGCAAGTGGTCAGTGGAGGTTTCTGCTTTGGAATAAACTGAAAAGCTCTTTGGGTTTCATCAACTGAATTAACTATATCTCTTCACATAAGAATGGAAGCATATAGATAAGGTTCATAAGCAGACAACTTAATGCAGATATATCAATCCACAAATCCTAATCTGCAAGCTGGATCCTGTCTTGACTGCATTTAGCTAAAAATGCAAAAGCCTTAGTAAAGCTATTTAAGAAATACCACTGCAAGCTGGATAGCTTTAATTGCATGGAAGGTACAAAACTGTCAGCTGGACACAGGTTTTGTCTGTTTTTTAATTTTTTTTTACCCCTTCACCTCCTTGTTTCTCCTTTGTTATTCTATTTGTAGCTAAATTGCAACACAATGTGGTGATAATATGGCAATAGCTGCACTGCCCTCTCCAACAGAGGACAATTATTTCCTTAATGACAGCTGACAAGCTGCTTTGATGTTATTCCTATGTCTGTGCCAAATTTTTGAATCTAAAAATATTTAAAAGCTGAAATGTCTAAGTGACAAGAAATAGAAGGCATTCTTAGACAAAGGCTACATTTATTGTTCTAAAGCTAACTTACAATGTGTGCCCCCAGGAGAGAGAGCTGTAGGATAAACTAAACAACTCCAGGGCCAGTGGGAAGGAAGGCACACAGTGCTTGCAGTGCAGTTTTAAGAAAGAGTATTTACCTTCCCTTCACACTATTTCCTGAGCTTCTATTCAATGCCTGATGGCTCAAACTTTAAAAGCAAAGCCAGGTATGAACACACAGTGTATTTTGTAAACATGCTAAATGTCACACCATCCCCGTGGAACTTGGTACTTAGCATGGCATTTCACTCTTCCCATCAAATGCACAACTAAGTAATGAATTCATTGGATAAGCCAAGGGAGATTTAAAATGCAATAACGTAACACATTCAGAAAACTGGAGCCACGTTCTGCTAGATAAATCTGGAAAAATGTGATTTCTGATTAGATTTGTTTAATTAGAAGTTTTCCTTCACAGGTGAGCTTACTCTTGGTCTGACTTAAAAAAATGCACATACTTCAAATTTTCTTTCCTTATTACAATCTCAGTTTTGCCTTCCAGCATTTCTTTGAATTGGTTTCAGTTCAAGCTTAGCATGGATATCACAGGCTTCTTTTTTTTTCTCTCCTTTATCACAGTGATGGTGGACATCACATTACAGCTCCAGTGCATATGTGATGTTTAATTTCCATTTTCCTTTAGACAGCTTCAGTGTCCCATTTGAAGATTCCTTTTGGAGAATATGTAAAAGAAGACTACCTATTCACAAAGCAAACATATACACCAATGGGCTGGTCAAATCACACTACAGACAAATTCAGGCAGCATTGTGAATTCCAGCAGTTTCTCATTCTCACAGTGGCACCCAGCTCTCCAAACACCTTCACAGGCTCCACCTCCTCTGCCCCAGCACTGGTTAAGCTTTAAGGCCCTCAATGGTGTTTTTCCTTTTTACCCTCTAATGTTCACCTCTGACTGAGCCATCTTTCCTCACCCATTTGTCAGATTTTAGACCAACATTTTCATGTTTCCTCCTATGTTCTCTTATGTTCTGCAGATGGACTCCAGGAACATCAGCAGGTATTTCCTTGGAAATCTTCAAATCTTTGAAAAACACACCAACTCTGATGTGTACTAAAAATATCCTCCCCCCAAAAAACATCACATCAAGTGCTGAAACCACTACCTGCATTACTGACTGATTTCATCATGTACTCATTAGTTAAAAGTGAAGAAAGGTATTTTTTGCTCAGTGTTTGAACAAAGTTTAATATGAGGTCTTGGCATAGGATAGAAAACAGAGATGCCATCAAAAACCAAAGAATTATAAAATGGCAACTGGACTCTCAGTCATGGTGGCAAAACCCAAACAGTAACCATCATATTTAAGTGATGGCCTCAAGGGGTACTTCTCAGAAGCTTTCAGTACCTTCCTTTTTATACAAACTAAGCTCTGCAGGCATCCACCGATTCAAAACCAAACTCTTTTTTAAGCCCAAGACTTATTAGGCATTTGTCTGTGTGCTGTAGTTTCTCATCTGTGAAACATCTGTCACACTGTTTCAGGGATGTGCCCACATGTTGTGCAATGCACGTGCCTTTCAGTGAGATCCATGTTCTCAGCACACATACACTCTCTGAAATGCCCCATCATGGTTATCCCTTGGTAAGGCCTTTGAGGATTAGGAAGGCAGAAGTGATAGGAATACTTGTTAATATTAATAAAATGAATACATGAGAGCATTTTTTTCAGAAACAAATTTTGTTCAAATATTTCCTTGCAATCTTTGCAATCCAAATAATGTAGCAATACAAATAATGTCTGTGGAAGAAAAATGGAATTGCAATCACCAAGTTTACTTGGAGCGCCTTAAGACTTAGCAGCAG
Organism: Phylloscopus collybita; assembly: GCA_027886175.1. Lineage (NCBI taxonomy): Eukaryota > Metazoa > Chordata > Aves > Passeriformes > Phylloscopidae > Phylloscopus > Phylloscopus collybita. Next base: position 8,903,360 of record JAJNNQ010000002.1, read on the forward strand.
GAATAGTTGAAAGCAAAGCCATGCACACATACACATAGAAAGTATGCAAATATATACACAGAGAACAGAAATATATTAATATATGTGTCATGCTAATAACAGAGGCTATGGAAATTGGTTCCTGTAATTCTACAGAAAATTGCTTTTTCATAAGGCAAAGGGATCTTCTGCAAAAATCTATTACCTTCTCTGCCCTGCACAGCTTGAAATGTTCCCAAGCTGGTGCTGTTGGGGCTCCAGCAGCAGGAGGTGCAGGGATCTGTCTCTAGGCATGTGAAAGGAGCAGCAGGTGCCTTTTAAGCACCACATCTCACAGATTTATTAACCATAATAAATAAAGCACTGATGACTGGTCCACATGGTTGCACTACAAATAGAGCTACAGTGGTGGTACCAATGATGGCAAATTACAGAAAGCAATCTAGTGGAGACACAGCACTTGATTAAGAGAGAATGAACCACCCATGTCTAAACTGTTAGAAGCAAAGCTTAATTGATAACAACATTGTTCTGTGAATGAATAACCAAATTTCCTGGCAAAACACTGGAAGCAATTTGGGTAAAACCACAGCTTATGGGGAATACAGGTAATTTTGTTGGTTTTTTTTTTTCTTCTAGGGAGAAGAATTTCTCATTATAATGTGCATGCAGTTGTTCATGTTATCTTACCCAGAAATGAATGATCAAATCAATATCAAATTCAAAAAGTTATTCTGAAATAAATCCCTGTTTAAGTGGTTACTTCAGCTCTTGGCTGTCATGGCTCCTCTACAGAGGCAATAAGAGAAAGGTCACCACACAAGAGGGACTGGGATATATGTACAGATATAAAGGTCTGGATTCACTATTATTTTTAGATGTCTGACACATGGGCACATGTTTTCTTAAGGAAAGAAAAACTGCTCTGCACACAGAACATCTCCAGCTACAAACTCACATCCTGAGAAAGCACCTTGAGGAAACAAAGCTGTACTTTTGTCTCCCTGACTTAAAGCAGGTGGGGATTTAATGGGAAGAAAAAGGGGGCTCCCCCCCAGCCCTTCTCCCATTAACACTGCCAAATGCAGCATATCCGTTCCGGATTTCTGGATGTTCGACAGCCTGGCTGGAACAGTACAAATGTCCTTTGCATATGTGCAGTCTGTGCAGCATCTGGATGTGTCAGACTTGCTGTGCATGCACTGTGGAGTCAGCCTGCAAATGTGCAGTGGATCTGGCACATCTCCTTGTGTCACTGCACGTTTGCTGTACAGCATGTGACAATACGCTCCTTGGGATTGTCCTGTCAGAAACAGGGAGCCTAAGAGCCAGCTCCTACATCACCTGGGCTATCAACCACGTGGTACCTTTCATTAATCCCTCTCCTGAAAAGTAACAGCTCTCCCTTTCTAAAATGACAGCATCCCAATAAGCATGACAAAAAGATGATGTATTTATGTCTGTTCATATATGTCTACAGCCCTTTTACTGGTTACATTTATCACATGGTTTAATATCACTAATGCTGTTAAACCTGAAATTGCAATTTACATTAAGTCCTTCCCATTTTGCAAAAACCTCAGGCAGAAGAAGTTAACCATGTCAGACTGAGGGAACCTGACCTAGAGCAGCCCTGTGTAAGAGAAGAAATACAAACACAGTCAGAATCCAATATAGGTCTCCTCCATAGAATTATAGCAAATTGGTTTGCAAATGAGTGGAGAAAGGGTTTCTGAAATGGATAATCTTTTTACAGGTATGTCTTGTTCTGAAAGAACTGCAAATCTTATCTTCCCTCCAGCCATCTCTTACATGTCTGGACAACCTGTGTGAGTGTGTATAAGCACACGCAGGCTAGAGTGTGATGTCCTCCATGTGTCCACATGGTTGGCAAGAGAAAACCTCGTGTCTTGAGGGGCTGTGGATCCTCTGCAGCCTTGCTACAAATGCAGGGATAAAGCAGAATGCCTGCCACCAGCCACAGGTCCTGCCAGAGGGATGGGTATCTGGGAAGGCCACACTTCTACAGGCATGGCCGGAGTCATGCCTTGCATTGCAGAGATGTAACCCTGTGGAATGTTCTTCCTTCAGCCTACTCCATCAGCCTGATGCCTGTTCCTGGAAGTCAGTCTGCTTCTGAATGGCTTGGATGTGAGCAGAGCTCAGGCAGAGATCTCTACTTGAAAATAGCATAGAACTAGGGGTGCTTAGACTTTTACAGCTTCCTCCGGAACCTGGTGAGCCTGGGCCTGTTTAGAGCTCTGTAAAAAGGCAGTGCCAAAAAAGGGATTTAGAAACACATGCATTCCTGTGTTTCGCCAGCTTATTGTCAGCAATTTCCTCCAAAATATCCATGGTATGGAATCTATGAGAGAAGTGTTAATATGTTCAAATGTTACTAAGAAGAGCTATTCCTTCTCCCTTCCCGTCACTTCACTCTTAGGCAGACAAAGCCAGCAACGGCCTTCCAGATGTCATCCTTTGGTTGTCCTGCCTTGCAGCTGGCAGCCCCGTGTCCATCCTACTGATGTGGGCGTCTGCCAGAGGCTTCCAGATGAGGCACAGTTATATACAGATACGGACTGGAAAAGATACATTCATCGTGCTCACCAAAACGAAAATAAAAGAGAGGCCGGTTTCCTGCTGTGCTGGCTGCTCTCTCTCTAGCGGCCGCTTCCCGGATGTCACAGACACCAATGTTGGCAGTGCGGAGCATTCTTCTGGCAGCTCCTTCACTGTGTTGCAGTCTACACCGTACCGCGGCAGCTCCATTCGCTGCTGTAACAAGTTGAAAAAAACTAATTAATTCACGTCTAGTTTTTTTACATTTGTTACAGCAACGAGTGGAGCTGCTGCCCCCATGCAGTAGAGCACACACGCACACGCACGCACAGACACCACAGGACGCCCACGGAGCCAACGCGGGTCGATGTTCCACTCTGCCAACATGGGCGTTAGGAATGTTAGCAAAGGTGCAGCGGGAGGGCTGGATGTCCCAGCAGGGGGGAAATGCCTTTGGATTTCCTTTAGTTTGTTGAACACAGTCACAGAATGCGAATTCCTGCCCTTTCCCAATGCCTCCAATCCCAGCAAAAGTCATGTCCGTTTCCCATACTGGTTTAAAATATCTCTAAAACCTTTATTCCCTTATAACACCAAGATCCAAGTCTGTCAAAGCTTATAAATTCTTGCATTCCTCATCAAAACAGGTTACAAAAATTTTGTTTTAAAAAGGCTCATTGGTCATGTATATGATTGTTGAGATATTAACAGAGGCTTATAAAAGGCAGCATCTGTTTTGTTATCCTACTTCTTCTTGGAAAGGATTCATCTTCCCCTTACTAGAGAGCAGGGACTTAAAGCCATTCAGATGAGTAAGGTCTTAGAAGGATTATATCAAATTGAACCTTTTCAAGTTTTGTCCAAAAGGTAACACAACAAAACAAACAAAAAGTACAAAGACAGCAAAAGACCCAAGCACAAATAGCATCTATTTATGGAGGAAAATACTTCAATACAGCAGAAGCAATGTCTTCCACTATAATAAAATAATCCATTTAGCCATCAGCTAAATGATTGAGCTTAATATATTTACAAGAAAACAGTGGACAATATTTCGATACTTTTTTTTCTTGATCCTATTACCTTCACTTATCCATATTCCACATTCTTGTGAGAGATTTTCCAGCAACTGGCTGAGCAGAAAACGTTCATTCCATTTTGTCCCATCTTTAAAACAGCTCTAAGTCAACTACACTCTCAAGCATGACCTCTTCAAAGTATTGAATGGACCTTAACACAGGAGTGGCTTACAGAGAACCTTCTGCTTCTCCTTACACTGAAAAACTTAAGTATCACAGTAGAGACCTTGAAAGGTAAATCTGTGCGGTTCTCCATGTTCTCTCTTTCAACATTACATGCATATGAACCCCCAGCAGTTTCAGCCATGGATATAGTTTGACCAGAAGATTGTGAGCTTTCTGGAGAAACAGCTATATTTGCCTGTGTGAAGAAAGGAGAGTAACAACTGGAAAAAAAAAAAAACAGATTCTGGTACCAACTGTGCCGCTGCATTGAGGGTTGTTATGAGGCTCTCCATAACCCAGCAAATCTAAGCAGGTCTCAGGAAAACCAGCTGTGAAGACTAATGTATGTCTGATAGTCAGGTTGGACCAATAAATACCCAGAAATTTAATATACTGCACCTCTGGTATTGTAATTCTGTTGATTTGATTTGCTTCATTCTCTAATGGCTCCCAATGGTTCAGAAATGTCATAGACACCCTCAAAACAGGCTGTATCACTTCAGGAAACAGAGGTGCCTGCAGCACTGATCTCTGTTGTGGAGTTTCCACCAGTGGTGCAGACCAAGTGAAATCCAAAGGCACAAAATCAGCATTCTGCTATGGAGCTAACCAATATATATGTATAAATCTGACAAAGAGAGAACAAGGCAGTGCCTTCACACATCAGCATGTTAAATAAAATCCCATCAATTCCACTAAAAATGAAGCATTTTGTAAAAGAAGGAGAAACTAATGACGAGGTCTGCCACAAAAACAAGGCTCAGAGAACAGCCAAGCCCAAGTGAAGCCTCTGTAAGGTCAGTGAGACCAGGAATGAACACACTCCTCCGAGACCAAGACAGAAGAGAGGTCTACACCAATACCTACAACTACACATTGAACTTCATGATTCAGTGCCTCACAAGAGTAAAAGAACTCTCGGAAGTTCTTATATATGGAATAAATTCAATGAAGCAATACATTATTAAATTTAGTTTGAAGGTGTTTTTACACCTTTTCGGCAAGTGCATGCAGCCCATTCCTTAATGCTAAAACCAGGTATGTGCAAAAGGTCAGCTGCCCACACACCTTAGGACAAGCTGAACTCTAATGACAATGACTCATTGATGGTCTTTCTAGCGTCTTCAAAAGTGAGACTTGGACAGGAAACCCAGAAATGGAAGAAGTTACGAAGATCCAAGGTTCTCTTCCACTCTTGTGCATACTTCTGTTCAGAAAACTTCACATGGCTGAGATATTAACGAGTTAGGACATCACGTTTTCCTTTGGATTCTTGAATTCCTTCCAACAAACAATGCCTCTCTAACAAGCCTAGGCTGATTTAATTTTCCAGACATGACTGCCAAACCCACACCAACGTATGTAAAAAATGTACACACACATCAAAGCAGACATATATATATAAATACACATAAAATTGATGGAATAAGCTTATTCTGCATAACAATAGCTTTGTTTCTGCCACATATATTTCTTCTGAGATGCAGATTTCTACAGTGGCAACTATCAGTACACTTGACATCTTCATATATCACAAGCACAGATACACATACCGGGAGGCTGTGGCAGGTAGGCCCCAATTAATTTTGATCTCTTCTTTTCATATCCCTTCTGTGTGATGTCACCTGCCAAGAAAAGAAAAGGAAAATCAATAAGATGTGGATAAAGACAGTGTCTAGCTGCTTAATGGCAGCACCATCAGCTTAACCACCACTGCACTGTTCACCTGTCCTGGCAATTAGAATGAACAAATGAAAAGCACAGAATGATCATTCCACCCAGAAAAAAAAAAAAAATCAATTTAGGCCAGAGCCATTCTGGCAAGAAAATACCCAACTTATTTCAGCACCGAAGTCCAGCAGCACAGAGTTTTAAAGCCATTTTGATGTGCTGCACACAAGCTTTCAAAAGCTGCAATGACCTTCATTAGGTTAATAAAAAATAGATTATATAGAATGTGTGGGCTTGTAGTGGCTGGCAAAACACAGCACTGATTAGTATTTTCTATCATTAATGGGATTTTTCTAATCGAGCATGTAAGGCACAAAAGACTTGAAACTGCTGCTATATCATTTCTGCAATATAAATGTTTTAGCTCATTTCTGAGCAGTACTGGGGAACAAAACCCAAACAAAACAGATCTACAACAGATCCACTAGAAAATAGTACCATAAAGGCTCTTTGTCTGGTTTTCCACTGAAGTATCAAAAATTTGGAGACAAACGTCTATATTTCCTAAATTCAATTGAAGTGACACTTCACTGCATCCCAAGCTTCCCCACATAAGCTGTATTCTTTTAATATAAAGATTTAAAAAACATTTCACTGTTTTCTAAGTTTTCTAACAAAAAATGACATAATTAGTCATGTAGAACAAAACATATACTTTTAGTCTTCTTAGAGTTCGGGAGAAGTTTGGCACCAAAGCAGAGATACAGTCCTGACTCTGGAACTAAAAATTGAATTTAATAGACATATATGCTTGTGTTCAACATAAGCTATTCCAGAAACTAAAAAGAGGGTTAGCTTTTACAGTTCAAAGATTTTTTAAATAACACCATATTCCCTGTCCTTTCAACAGGCCTATGTGTTATTGTGAGACTCATCATGCAGCTAAAGCTCACTTGCAACATTGGACTTCTATATTGGTATAGGTTGAGGGCTTAGGAGGGTGGAAACCACAAAAAGAGGAGCAGCTTTGTCCATGCTGGACATGGCAACGTGAGCCTGTTTGTGCTCTTCCATCCCTGTGCTCAACCTTTACCTAAGGACACCATTCGCCAAGGGAACAACACACACGTTTCAATCCCAGCTGCTCTGGCAAATGGGTGCTAAATTATCACCAGTGTCTGCTGGTCTGAAATCAATAACTACATAAAAAACATCTTTAATTGCTATGCCTTGCTGAAACACCTTTTCTTGGGAATGGTTCCAGTAAGCAATAAGGAGGCAAAATTCTCTAAACCTCTCTGCCAGTGTCCTGAGCCAACCTCTTGCCCCTACTTCAAAAGCACTCCTTAAAATAACACCTATACTCTTCACTACCATATCTCGAACTGCTCTACAAAAGAAGCCAGCTAAAATATCTGGGTTTTTAAATAGGGAGAGTGAGACTGAAGCACTTCAAATGATAACATTCCCATATTTACGCAGGGAAGAAGTGGCAGACTTGGCAAGAGGTCCTAAGCCTTTAAAGTTCAAACCCACTGACTTTTCAAGTACATTTCTTCCCATTTTGAACACTTCTGGCATGTGTTCAAGCTAGTGAAACAAGCTCTCTCTCTGTTGTAATCATCAGCTTCTCACAAACCAGACAGTAACAATAGATACCACTTCATTAAAATGTTTTAATGACAAAATGTGTTTGCTTTTATTTGAAAATTATAAAATGTGAAGAAATTTTTCTTTCAAACTGTTGCTAAACAAATTACTATTGCCTTCCTGTGCTCATCAACAACAAAGTCTCACGCATTCACACCTGAGAAAAAATTTTGCTTTCTTATTTTACTATTGCTCTTTTAGGAGAACAGAAGTACCCTATGGAGAACCACAGCTCCTCTGTGGTATGTGCAACCTGGCAATGCCATTTTAGATATGAAACTATTAAAAACAGGTGCCTCACTATTGATTACTCTTCCACTTACATGGTAGTACATACACATGTAAATCAATATCTCAAGCTATACATTCCAGACATTCCATGGCTCATGCAACCTGCACCCATTCCTGTCTTAAAGTTTCTTCCACCAGTTTATAAACATATATTGTCTTAATGGAACAAAATGACAGAAACCAGCTATTTCTTTGACACCAAAGTGGGAAAGATAAAAATCAAGTGTTATCTCTTGTCATTAATAATCTTTTATTCAAATTGGTACCCAGACTCACTCTTTTGAACTTCACCATTTAAGAATTACTCTGAGCAAAAACAATAGTGAATCCTTCCCCAGACCACTGACTCCACCAAAAAAATCACCAATAAAATGAGGTTTTGAGACAATTTATTATGAAAATATTTCAGTTTCCACAAGCAAACAACATATTAAGTTGGAATTATCACTAAACTTTCTACAATCATCATTTCCCATGTCACCAACTATAAAAAACATGCAAAAACATGCAAAATATAAAATCTCCACAATTTTTATTGTAGCATCACTTTCCATTTTGAGGTGGAAGGAAGTCAAGTGTATCAAGTACTCCAGGGAAGTATTATGCTTTATTTATCAGGATTAATGCTATTCATATTCATTTGTGTTTTTTCAGGTAGACTGCCTTTATATTATAAACAATAGTTCATTATCCATTAAAATATTGTTATGACATATGTAAAACTATTGCATTTCAAAGCTATGTTGAACTCATTGTGTAAGCTCTAAAGATATAATTAAGCACAGCTCACCAAAGGTTAGGTGAGCTTAAACTCTGTTCTTATGGTAAATTACCATTCACTCAGCTTTCTCAACACAATACTAAGACCTTTGGACTATGTCCTTCCTTCCTTTGCAAATGAATGTGATAACTTAACATCTGTCATCTGAGGAGCAAACCCCTTTCCAGTTAGGTCCACCTAGCTCATGCTCTTGCACAGCTCAGTGCTGCATTTAGTCTTGGCTTTTTGAGAGTACCAACAGGATAACAGGAACTATACTTTCTTGCCCTGGGAAGAAAGGATTTATGGTACCTTTCTGTTTTTAACCAACTCTTGAAAAGCCAGCAGACTCAAGGAGGGGAAAATGTCTCACCCACATTGTCCTTTGAGCAGACAGAATGCAGTGGCCTTTTCTACCCACTCTCCAAAGCCTCTATAAATTCAGATCTTCTTGCACAGGGGCAAGGCTGGCAATGGGTTTAAGGGAAAGTCTGGCCATGGATGAATGGATGATGACAAGACTCTAGCACTAAGGATGTGCAGGAGCAGAAGGAGCACATGGCTGCTGGGCACTCTGAGGATGGGTGTCCCTGAGACAAGACACCATCACATAATGCCACACAGCTGAAAGGTGGCATCTCCATTTAGCAGCTCCCTGCAGGCCTCTGCTCTGCCTGCCTGTCTTCTGCCGTGGCTCTCACCTCATCCCCTGGCCTTGGCTCTGCTCCCAAGCAATCTGTCCAGCTCTGCTTCTTCTCAGCTTCATCCCACAGCTGGTCCCGAGCCCATGTCCTTCTTCTCACTCTGTTCCTCCCAGGCTGCATTCACTTCACTGCACCCAAGGATCTCAATCTCCTGTTTGCATCAGCACTCTCCAGGTTTTTTTTCCCCTGGACACATTGCTCTTTTCTTCCTCACCTCCACTGGTGATCTGACAGGTTTCCACCATGGGAGGCCACAGGTGTATTCCCTGGGGGGTCCTGTGCCTGAGGATCAGCATGGGAGAGCAAAACCCAAGCCTGAGAGACCTGAGCACACCAACAGTGAGCAAAAGTTACCCTGCTTTTTTCCATATTTAAAATGGGCTGTCCAAGGGCTGCTGAACAACAGGCATGAAGTACACTGACACTCTTTCACCAGAACAAGTTAATTTCTATTGAAACAAGTGTTAGAGAGTCTCTCCAGGCACAAGAGGGAAAATGCCACGTTTGCAATGAAAAGGACAGCATTAAACAAAGACCATCCACCCCTCCAAGGAGGAAGGTTGCCCAGTTGAGCCGAGTACAGGAGCAGGTCTCTGGCATTCTGCAATCCCACTGCCATCTCTTTTATTTGTGATTTGTGCCCCTGTTTCTGCTGCTTCCCCAGCTGCAGATGGCAATGCTCTCCGACACCAGCGCCTGCAGACAACAAGTCTTCTGCAGCTAAATTTAGCAAAGCCACGCCGGAGTGTAAGTTCATTCGACTATGCTCATCACAACTGTTACTGTTTGCATTAGACCCTGTGTTTTCTTTGAGAATTTACTGAGTTTTCCTCTTTCCTTCCAAAGTGCTGGATTTCTGCCTCGTTACAGAGACAATGGTCTAAAGCTGGGGCAGGTGTGCCAGAGTAATGTAACTCCAGCACAAACCCTTCATGAGCAAGAAAGGAACACCAGGTAACAGAGAGCCCCTGGGGATACTCCACATTGGGCAAGACACTTTGAGGAACAAGAAATGCCTGTAATTGTTGAAGTCTTTCCCATTATCCTATCCCTCTTCTGGGCCTCTCCATGAGTCAGCTCCATCCATTTGTATGTCATGTCCTACACCGAATCACACCTTAAACCAAAAATGAAAAGGCACATTTTTTAATTAGCAAATTATTGCCTTCTTAGTGTTTTGTTGAAGGAAAGGTTATTAAAAATGAAAGTGTTTCCACATGAAGATATCTCTGCATTTCCACTCTTCTTTAAAGCATTTGCACTTTCAAAGCTGAGAGCAGCTAGAAACAGTGGTATCACAGAAAAATAAGGTGCTGTGCTGCTTTCATTAAAGTAAAATTCTTAGAGTTGACATAGTACAAATGTTTTATTTTCAAGTGAAATATCTATTAGCTGACCTATTATCATTTCTGAAAACAAACACAGGCAGTCCTGAAGAACCGCTGGAAGATGCCAAAAATTCTTACTGATCTCAGCCTTTCGCAACACAGGACAGGTAAAAAGCTAATGACAAAACCAGGGACCAAAATCACCTTTTTTAGTGCAGTGAAAACTCAATTTTATACTCTGTGATCTTGAAGCCTGACTGATGCTACTGTTTTCACTACACATACATGTTTTCGAAATGAAATTTCAGGCTGGGACTTTGAATTAGTTTAAGGCACTTATGGAAAAATCCACCACGGGAAATAATGCAATCAATAATTCCTCTCAAGCACAGACTAACACAGAGCTCACCGGTGAGTGTCTTTCCTTTACCCATGATTTTCTGCCCTCTAAAGATTCAATTTTCTGTACGACTTGTTTATTGCTGATGACTCAAATTCAGTGTCAGCATCTTGGCAAGAGGGATTTGAATGAAACAAAGCTCCTCATAAAGAGAACTGTGAGTCATTTACTTCTCCCACTCATGATGCAGACAGTCTCTCTGTCTGGTCTCCCAAAAATATGCCAGGAGACAAAAGATTTCATTTTGGAGGGTGCAAGTACAGAGATACCAGAACTCCACAAATATATCATGTAACACGTACAAGAACACAAAAATATATATCAGGAGTTATTTTCTTTTCCAACGTCTTTTAAAAATGATGTTTAACCACAGCAGCAGCTTAGGAAACTGCTCAGAACTAGGATGAACAAACAAATGGCAAACTATGGCAGTGGGCAGAAAAATTAATGGGATCCCACACTTTCACTGCAACCAGCGCCATAAATTACAGAACTGCTCAAGTGCCTTTAAGGAGATTATGCTGTAGCTTAAAGGTTTCAATTTTTTTTTTTAAAGGTGACAATTTTACCCACCCATATCTGAATGCCCTTCTTCCCCCAAGGGTACATTTTGTTCCTGTTTGTTGCAAGCAAAGCGGAAAATGGCTGAATTTCAGTGAAAGATAAGGAAGAGTGCTCCACGTAGACTTACAATTTGAAGCTTATAATGTTTCCTAAAGAGCATTCTAATTCAGGAGAAAATATTTAAACAGATTATGATGTTAACAGAGAAGGTGAACTATTAACAGGGCTGAAATAAGAGATTCAAGGTCTTCTGAATTTGGAAAGTGTTCCTGTTCAAAATAAATACTTTCTTCCCATTCTTTTGATAGAAAAATTAAGCATTTGCTGCATAACCTGCGAAGTACTTGGTTTTAATTCAAATTCTACTGTTTTAGAGAAGTGCACGAGCAGCAAATCATTGTGTATGGAAGCCATTTTTTCAGTATCTCCACCTTGAATGCCAGAAGACCCCTTAACGAGTTCCCCCACTCACTTTCTGGGCCCAAAGTCTTCAGCACGTTTTTCCAACACCCAAAATACTCCTGGGCTTCAAAAGAAAGGAAAAAAAAAAAAAAAAAAAAAAAACAACACACCGGAGGGGAGAGGAGAGGGGGAAATCCCCCAAAAGGGACCCCGAAACATCCAATTTAAGCCAATTAAAACAATCCCAGGGATTTTGTGACTCAGACTTTCTCGGGGCTGGCCGGGCTCGCCTCGGCAGCCCTGGGGGAACCGCGCGGTCCCCGGGCATCCCGGAGCTCCCCCGGAGCGGGGAATTGGCGCGGCACTACTTTTATGGCCGGGATTACTGTAAAGTAAACAGAGGCTGGTTGAACAGCGAAGGTTTCCATTCTCAGTGTCAAGGGTTTATTTCATTATTTAAAGCTTTAACGAACACTTTATATAATGAAAGCAATCCTTGCCATTTTTGGAATTTTATGGCTGTTAGGACCCTTTATAATGTTGTTTTCCTTCCTTTATTGCTTTATAAGGCTTATGGGGCACCCTTGAAGTGTATATCCTTTCTGCAGCTGCTGGAAGCTCATCTTTCATCTCTCCACTGGCTTTCCTGTTGCCTATGAGGCATTTGCCTGTTCTAGTTATTCTCCCTGTCTCTAACAAACGGTGCAGAGTCAGATCTTGCTCAAGATAAAAATAAAATACAATTCTGAAATCTATGCCTAAGGAAACATTCCTGATAAATGTTATTTAATAGGCAGGCTTTATATTTCAAGTTAGAAATGTTCCCTACAGAAAGATAATTACAGCAGTAATTCCACTTATCATTATTTAGAATTTACAGTTCAGAGCAAATCAGACATTTCCATAAATGCTGCGCTGCGTACTGCAAATTTGTGTCCCGATTTTTTCCCAGCCCTGAAAATGCCTTGGAAAAAAAAAATACAGCAGGAGGAGGAGGAGGAATCCTAAAGGAGGAACATATAATAGATGTAGAAAAAAAATTGAGGATACATATCCAAAGAGGTCTGTGTGCATATTTGCTCCTCTGGGTAGAAAAATACATTCAAGGTTTTTCACAAAGAAAAACTTGCAATATATGAGTTACACGGTAAAATTTGTTAATAGTGAAATTTCTTATTGATGCCACTTCTCCACTAAGTAGCGTAGGAAAATAATTCTGCTTGCAACCTTGTGCTTTTAACCATCTTTTCACTACTTTTGACATAACTAAGTTTGACCAAAAAGAAGTGCTATTCTCTTCTTGGAAGAGAACACAAATGTTCCAAAAATCAACAATCCTTCATCCATAATTTTGCTCCCAGTACTCTGATGCATCACAGTATGACAGCAGATTTCTTCCCAAATTTCAATTCAGAACAGAAATCTGGAGCTCCTGTTTTAATATGCTGGAAAAAACAGAAGAATTGCTTTTACCTGATGCATTGCAGCATTCTTCCTATTGACTTGGGCTCACCATAAAACTTTTGTATTAGGTGATAGTTATGCTAGTCAATAATAGGACTGATTCTGTCTACAAGATCTAAAATAATATTATTTTACCTTAAAGTGGGTTAAAGACATTATGTTGATTTTAAAAATAGGTATTTAGAGCAGTTGTACTGTAGTATTAGAATGCCAAAATGTCCAAATCTCTTCCCACAGTTTTTGTAAAAATAGAACCTCTTCTGGGGAAAAAAACCAAAAACCTTCTTCATGAAAATGCAAATTTCCACATACTCTGACAGCTGGATGCAGAGAGAAAAGCAGAGATATCTTAACTACCATGGGAAAACTAAAGCAGAAATACTCCCTTTTTAAACAATTTGAAGACCACTAATGGTTGTGGAAGAATGTTGAGGAGTTTTAAGTAGTTGTGAATAGGGACTGGAATTGCCATGACAACTATGCTGAGTGACCAAAATGTATTGAAAAATATATCACTTGGAAGATCATTGAGCCCAGTAATCTGGTCTGCAATTTTAGTGCACTGTGTTTTGCTACATGACACATATGACTTACAAGAATTAAAAAAAAAAAAAAAAAAAAAACAAAAAACAAAACAAAAAAAACCCACCACCCAACACAAACAAACAAACAAAAAAACTATTTATGAAGGGAACATAAATGTCTACCATGGCCATATTCACTTTTTTTTTTTTCTTCCTGAAATGATGGTGTTTGCCTTATTAAATTCAGTAAATAAGTTATTTCCTCTACTATCACCAAACTTTCTTGTGAGCAGTCCAGGATCATAAATGCCTATTTCCCATGAAAGCCTGCTACATCCATCATCTGCTTACCTACTCCCAACAGTTGAGAACCAACCCTCTCCTAAGCTCAAAGTGCCCAAGGGTAATTAATGTGAACAAAGCAGTGCTCAAGGAAGCCTCCAGACATCTCCAAGTTCTGATAAGCAATTCTCCCAAAAAACCTAAGCCATATTCCTGCTGCCTTCATTCCAGTCCACAGTAAGTCCTCAGAAGTTCTTTTTTCAAGCTTTCCAACAAGAGTAAAATTACTTGTTTCCTTCCAAAAAAGTCCCCAAAAGTATAGAAACACATTCCTTTTAAAAGCATCCAAAAGGGAACAACCTCCTCAGACAAACTCCTCAGTTCAACATCCTGCTAGGCAAGAACAGCAGATCAGAGTGAACATCCTTGCTCTGAGTGATGAGCACCCCAGCAACAACATTGAATAGTTACTCATATCCTCTCTGTCCCAGCAGATTTTTAACTACTCTGTGCAAAATAAAATTACCTCATTTAGAGTTCCCTTCTTAGAACTGAAAGATGGCCATCAATGGATTTACCTAAGAGGCAAGATGTTCTTTCAAATCTGGAGGAGAAAGGAAGTTTAGTTTTATGTGCTTTTACACGTGCCCTTACACACACAGGCATCTTCTCCAGCTTTATTTTTGTGAGACAGGCTGGACATGGTCCAAAGCATAGAGTAAGTCACATAAATTTAGAAAAGCCCATACCTCTTTCTACAGTATTTTTTCCTGGTTTTGAATTAGGTTCTTGCTATGATGGCTGCAATGGACCCTTGTGTTATTTCACCTGGAAACACAGTTTCACTAAGCAGAAGAGCACCCACAATATAGACACAGCAGGAGGTTGCATTCAGATACATTTTATGAATCTAATCAACATCCTCTGATGCATATTCCACAGTCCAAATTATCCTAAGCAGGTGCAAAATTGTGTTACTCCTGTTCTACCTCTCACACAGTTGAAAAGTAACTCTGACATTACTGCTAGACACAGAAAACACCACACTCAGGAATTTCTGAACTGTAATACCATAATACATAAATACTGGTGCTGTCTTTCCAAGGAAATTTCATTCATAATTTTGTGCCTCAGTACTTCACTTCAGCACATGAGGCACCAGCCCCAAAGCAGACCATCTGCATTTTAGTTCTGTCCCACTGAAGGCCAGTGGTGAACTGCTGACTGCGGGGACAGAGCACAGAGGCTGCTTGGGGAGTGAACAGAGCAATCTCAAAGTGATGCCTACCCTGAAGAAGCACTGTGAAGGGAAGGATTATGGCTTTATTCACACACCTCACAGCTCACCTTTACTTGTGGAAAAAGTGACCTCCCATTTTACCAACCTTATCCTTCAGGAGGTCTTAAAAGGTGTCAGACAAGTCTTCTGGGTCACGGAGCCCCATGGACTGCAGAAGAGCTTGTCAAACACTCTTAGAAAGAACTGAGTCTCATCTGGAACTAAATTCAGCTGTACTCATTTTTTTTCCCCTATTCCAAGCTGCTGTAGCATCCTCTTTACCATTCTGGGGGACTTTTTCACTGATCTTGATCAACTTGAAATAATTATTTTTCATTTAATCCTATACGACTGGCTTTCCTGGTTCCTTGGTAGACAAACTTCATTTGTCAAAAAAAAGTGAACTACTTCAAAAAAGCAAGAGATCAGCCAGTTTTGTAAAACTTATAAAAGATAATTCAGGTTGTGTTTTATCAAGCTTAAATTTACCTTCCTGTCTTGAATTTTTGGTTTTAGCATCCCAGTGCTGATATTATCTATTTGCCTATTTCAGCAATTTTTTCTTGCACTGTTATTAATATATAATAACTACTACACAAACTGTTTCTAAAAAGACAAAGGCTTCCCAAACTGCACAGTTCCTGGAAGTATTTTTTTCCTGCTAACATGAAAAAACTAAGCACTCATTTCTGTATAATATGCAGTTCAAAGAAAACCCAGTTCAGATTTTTAAAATCTGGGCCTAAAAACTAAGGAAAATATATGTGGAGCAAAATGATCTATGTATCCTGGTGATGTAGAGTAAATGAAATCTGTCTCTGGTCTCAAGAAATCAGAAAAATTAATCCTTATTTTATAGCCTGCAAATGCAATTTAGACTCATATGTTAAAATACATTTTGTTGACAGTCTATTTGATCCAACAGTGAGATATGACAAAACAAGCAGCTATTTAAAGACCTTTGCAAACATGAACTGCAATTCATGTTAATAAGACACCCAGATCACTTCATTTTTTTTCTATGCAAAAAAACTACATTTGAAAACTGTCACTAGGGTATTTCTGCATGAACCAGAGTACTGAAATTCCACTTTTAAAAGAAATAACCAAAATGCATTCATGTCATTTTCCCACTCAGTTCCACAAGGACCTCAAACAGCAAGATGAATTAACATCATTTGATTACTCAACTCAATTCCTAGCTTGTTATTAAAGGAACAGAAAAGCCCAAAAGCACCTCACTGTTCTCCTGTTATGTGGGCAAAGTGTTTATGAAGCGCTGGAAATATACATCCTTTGACTCAAGGACTCCTACTACCCAAAGGCTGCCTCAGATCCTACTCTCTTGAGCCTGCAAAACAACTTAAAACGAAAAATAGTTGCATACCTTCAACTACCTCAAGAAACAATTGATGTCCCTGTTCTCCACAGGTTTCACAATATTTGAAAAGTCCATTTTTTTCCTTACTGTTGTTCACCTCTGAAGGCTCCTAAAGGTCTGTAACACTACAGACCTAATGTGACAGCTCATACTGATGTTGGCACAAAGCAGCTGTTCTCATAGGAATTATTACTCTCCAGAGCCTGTGAAATACTTGGAAATCTGCAAGCCTCTGCTAGGTCCAGAGCACACACTTCCATGCAGCTGGAAAATCAGATCTTCATACTCCCATCCTTCTTTTTCTCCATTTCCAGCTTACAACTCCTCCTGATCAAGATATGGAAATTTGCTGTGCTAAGCCAGATGTGCAAACATTTTCTTTTTTCCCTCAGTTCTGAGTTTATGATTTATTTCATACGTTAATGAGGTTATTCTGCAATTTCTGTAGCCTCCTCCCTCAGATTTCAAAAAATAATAAAGTGTTTCAAACCAAAAGAAGCCACTAATTTCACATCCTTGTTACATTCTTTCCTGCAATACAGAGTTCTTTTCAAAGAGAAGCTAGAATTAAATCATAGCTCTACTTACTGAAATAAAAGCAGGCAAAATTTTACTGAGGAGTGTTCATTTTCACCTGTGCTAGAAGCCAAAGCCAGCACTGCTTTTCTAAGAGGCAGGCGCCTGCAAAGGCCATTTCCCACGATGACAAGTTTCAGCACTTGAGTTTGGCTTTCACAGACAGGGCTGGTGGTTTAAAAGTTTTTGAGAAAGCCCATGAAAACATGTTTGTATCACCATGTCAAAATATACTCTTCTGCTCTTGTTCTCTGATTATCACACAGTGAAAAGTAGATAATTATTATCACAAATGTTTGTTAATTCGCTGGTTTGCAGGAATTCCTCTTGTGGCTTCTTTATTTCGTGGATCCATAGATAAACTGGCAAACATGCCAGCCTGAGGAGCAAAGCAACACCAATAACACACCTTACAAAACTCAGCATTCCATTTGCTTTTACATTTAGGATACACCTATACTTTAGAAGTGCCAATAAAAGACTACTTAACATGCAGAAAACCAACAAGAGACTTGATTTAATAATCTGTTATTAAGTCCTAGCTGGCAAACAGGACTAGCAGAGCCTGGGAAGATAGCCACCTTTTAAGAAAGTAAGAAATCAAGAATTAAGGTAGGATTTACACAAATATATGCAAAACACTGAAACACAGCATAATTCAGACAGCACATCCACTTAGATTGCTTTGGACAGAAATGCATATGACCAGCATCCCACATCAGCCATCAGCCTTTGGCCTTGTACTGCCATCTAAGGTCCTCAGTCCCGCGGTTGTGTCCTTGGGCACTTGTTTGGCTCACAAATGCTGCTGACCTGAGTGCCCCACATGGGTGGAGAACTGTCCACTTAACCCTGACAAAACCCCAGATGAAGGATGTGCTGAAGGTACACCATTGCTCGTTGTCCTAGACAAGCAGATCCACACATCCAGACAGACCTCTGACTGTAAATCCACATGGGCAGAGCAATACATCATTCAGAGCACCTGCTGGATCAGATGATGCTTAAGAAGAAACTTGATAAACCTGAAACACTAGGCACAAACCACACCTTAATTTTCTTCTGTGTATTTCTTACCCAGACTTGATATTTTTCTCACTCCTCTGCTCTTTCCAATGGACACTGATGCTGCAAGGTTGTGCCACAACCCCATTTTCAGTGATCTTCATTCTTACCTACATTCTTTTCTGCCTTGCAAATAATCAGCTGCTCAGCTCTGCTTCCCAGGTGTTCACCTCTTGGTGTCCACACCCTACCTGAGCACTGGTCAGCCTCACTCAGGCCTGCAGACCCTGAAGATGCACTGGAAACGTCTTCAATCATCCCCTTGCTGTTTAATGTTTGCAAGGTTTACAAGCTTTTTAAAATTTATATTAATTAATCATCTGCAATCTCAGCTAATGCTCATCCTAACATCCTCCTGGATCAGCTGAGTCCAGCTAAGGCTTTCCACAGTCAAGGCTGACACCAGACCTTGCAACTGCTCCCCTCTGCACACAGTTTGGAAGTTTCACTGTCTGATCCACAGGAATTCCTCACTGCTTCCATTTGGAGTAATCACTACTGCATGACTTCCTACCATGGTAGCACTGCAAAGCTGACCACCCCATCTGAACATCTCAGTTTTCACTGCAATCTTCGTTTTCATAATTCAAACAAGGACAACATAACCAGAATCAGATGTTTTATCTAACTAAAAGATGATCCCCACCATAGTAATATAATTAAATAGTGAGTGGTATTTGAAAACCTGTACATTTAAGATGGAAAAATGAATCATCTTTGTGTCTTCCTGAAGGCAACTAAGGCTTCTGCCACTTCTCTAATAATGTCTCACTTTGGATATCTGAAGACATTAACGTTCATGGATGGAAAAGTGCAAGAAACACAGGAATGATCACACTGGATCCCATCCAGTGTCAAAAATGGAGGAATGGTCCCTTCCAATGCTCTTTCATGTCTCTCTGCCCTTACTTAGTTACTTAGGGAACATAATAAGGCAAAATGTTTCAAAGAGAAAATGTTAATAATCTACCCTCTTTCTCCTCACAGTGTCATTATATCAAAAGCTATTAGAGATTCACCTAAACCTTAGAGTTTACATTGCAAAAACCACTGCCACAGCTCAGAGTACCTTCTGCCTCCCTAGGAAAACTGGAGCCCTGTTTTGAATCTCGCTGAAGTCTTGGCCTCAGTGAGTTTCAATGAAGAATTAATTCCACAATGTAATTACATTCAGTGTGAATTTGCCAAGTTTTAAGTTATTTAAATATCCCCCTACCCTCTGCTATGAAAAGTTCATGACATACCTTCTCTGCAGCATTCATTATTTGATGCACTTTCATCAGTTCCTCCTTGTAAGATAATTAATTCCAGATTTTCAAGACTCTTTAGATATAGGTTTTGTTCCATGCTGTTCATCATTCTTACCCTGCTACCACAGTCACAGGCCAGTTCCCCTGTGGGTAAGGCAAGGCAGTGTGTAATGCAGAGAGGAACACCTGAATCATGCTCCAGCCTGGGGTTTCCCAGCACTCCCAGCTGCCAGTCCTGTGCAGCACTGCCCATGTACCCCAACTACTGACACCCATGTTCACATCTCCCTTCTAACCCAACTGTTTCCATCTTGAAAACTCTGAACACACACCTTTATCCCAGAGCCAGTTTTACAACCTGTTACCAGCTCCCAAACGTAGAGATTAGCTATGTCAAACTGAGCAAACTCAACACATCTGCTTTTATAGTAAGGTGGCCCGAGGTCAGAGGTTTAAAAGGAAAATAAAAATTCATATATTGCACACAGAACATGTTTGGAGTACTTCATACATCCAAAACGGAAAAAATACTATATGCATCATTTATTTCTATATTGCTAAAAGCTTTCCTTATAATGCTTGCCATTTCAGTACCATCAATCATTGTGTCATCATTGGAACTGAGTTTTTCTGTTGGATTTTCTTCTACTTTGTACTTCCCTTCTTTTTTTACTTAGCTGTCTAGTTACTTATTGATGTAAGAATCACATTTTTTCAGGATAGCACAACTTCTCTGGGTCTTTCCAATCAAAATTATGCTACCCTAGAATGCTCTCTGGACTGAAGCAGAAAGGTTTGAACATCCACGTCAGTCTAAGCCTATCTCATTTCAGAATATTAAACCCAGAAGAGTAAAAGGGTTGAAGGGATTATGAAGACAAAGACATACTTTTGCTTCCTCCAAGTTAGAAAGATGACTTTAGCTAATAAAAGAAAGAATCCCCTTTCCACTTGTTTCTTGCTAGGATTCTGTTCCAAATCTTTCAAAAAGAAAAATAACATCCCATGCATCACACTCTTACTAACTCCATCCCTACAACTTCTCTCCAAAAAGTGGTTAAGGTTGTGGCTAATGTATAAATATTTCTAAATACCTTAGTGGCTTGTGATTTAAAATCTGATATACACATGCAGTTTCCTTTTCTTTATGTCTTTGAAATTGTGTATATATACACACACATATAAAATAAAAATAATTTACTTTTTGTTTAGGAAGTTGGAAGAAACAATCCCAGGGCAGTTTCCTTTTAGAACTAAAAAGCAATGTAGTTAAGCCTCTATATCCAAAATATTTGCTGATTTTTTAGACATGGCTAACTCCTACACAAGAGTTCTGCATGAATATAGGACTATTTAAAAAATAAAATGCAAATATTATATCAATGAGCACCAGAGTGAAATCAGTACTCATCTCAGTAAACTGGAAGAATAAAGTCCTTCCCTTTTCAACTTGCATTTGCACTGGTGTTTAGGCACATGCCTTATGTAGAGGTATTTGAGACTTCTTTTGCCCAAAATTATGATACAACATACAACCACTAACTTTTTAGGCTCTTAATTTTTGCAAGGGCTCAAAATACCAGAACTTACTAAAGCTGTAACTTGGGTTGTGATTACAGGTCTCTACAGACATGTCCAGGTAAGACTGGCCCACACTCTTAAAAATCTGGGCAAATTCAAGAGTAGTTCTGCACGTATCTTTGCTTACCAGTGAGCCACTGTTGGTTATGGTTGACTAAGGGAAGGAACATGGACAACCAGGATGCAAGTAAAAACTTTTTACAAATATATATTGACTACAGTTTTTTTATAAGGTTAATTTCCCATTTGCCAAAAAGGCTTAAGTAAGGCTTACAGCTCCTAGGAACAAACACTGAAATGTCTTTCATTCAAATTCCATTAATTTACAAAACTGACTACTTCTGACTCAGAAACCACCGTGGTGTAGCGCTGACCTGTTCTGTAGTTTCAGGTGCACTATCAGAGCATATTAGGACACACAGAGGCTGGAACAGCACTTTTCTCTGCAGCTTCTGTGTACCACTGGAATATAAATAATGTGTAATAATGAGCATTTATACCTCCACCATGAAAAAAACACCCTGAGTTGTATACATCAGGCCGTGTATACATTTTTACTCTTTAACCTCTGCAAGCTGTATGTCAAACAGGCCCTTTAAAAATCACAAGTTTTTGCAAAGTCAGGCACTGCATAATGGCTTATTTCAGAAGTTACACTCTGCATACATATGTATGAAGAAATTACAGGGAAAAAAAGCAGCTCAGCTTATTTGTCTTTTGGTCACCTAATCAAAAAGGTGATTGGATTCATTTTTACCATATCAATGAAGTCACTGGAGAGCAATCACAACTGTTTTTCCATGTGACAGATGAATGACCTGTGCCATGGCCTCAGAGAAACACAAGCCCATGTTTTGTTCAGGTACACCAGGGCCACAGTTCCTCTCTGCTTGCACATGTAGGGAATATCAGATGTGCTGCAGCAGTGCTTGCTCTCTTTCCTTTCTCATGGTGTATCAAGGGGCTTATTTAATTTCTTTCATAGGAGACCAGGAGGACACCAGCCAGGAAAAGATGTAAGATATTAAGGATGCTTGCTGTCCATGACCACAAGGGGATACATGAAGTATCCTTTATTTCCCAGGGGAAATCACTGCCCTAATGCAGCCAAAGTATTTAACACTACAGCTGAAGATTAGAGTGGGACACAGGCCTGACTTACATACATAAAACTCACACATGCATCCCTGAAATTCAGTTCAGCAATTTTGTTCACCAAAGAGTATCACAGATTTGTCTGAAGCTAACTACTGCCTTTCCTCCTCCCAAACATTGTCATTTTGTGAGTTCTCTTTCTCATCAGGATCAATTCAGTGCACTTTTTTCAGGACTATACCACCCACAACTTTACAGAGTCCTCTCTTCTTGACTTCATCTCTGTCCTACAGAAAATGGCACTGCTTGCTTTGAGTTTGGCAAGTCACTGATGGAGCCTCCATGGGTCCCAGAGATGTTATTATGGTTTACAGAGGATTCCCACACCCAAACTTGCAGGCAAGCACTGCTTTCAACCCCGAGGTTTCCACACAAGGCTGCACCTCAGCAACCTGAGGGCCTTGTGATGCTTTCTCCCTTTCACCTCCCTCCTAAAGCAGGAACCTTGGCAGTTCTCTCTCCTCAGACAGCGAATGCAGGGCATTGCTAACACACTGGTGGATCTTCAGCAATGGATCAGCAGGTACTGCTCCCACCAAGAGTGTTTACACAGTCTCCAGCAAATCTTATTGGTAAATTCTAGAAAGATTCTCAGTTAAGCAAGTTACTTACTTATCTGGCTACCCCACAAATACAGGACTAACAGATTCTGGTAAAATTTGGGATGCAGGCTCCTGCAATGCTAGGGGCTGCACTATCTGAAACAAGTGGAATATAATAGAATATTTATTCATTATATAATTATTTTAAATATGAAATCAGTATATGAATACATAATCAATTCATACATTACTTATAATAATTGGAAATAAGTAAAACAATAAAGGGAAGTATCTGGTAGTTGTCAAGACATTAAGCAAGCCTAAAATACAGAGCCATAGTAAACTTAAAAATTGAACAAAAATACCTTGTGTTCTAGAACAGGGAGGGAAGAGGCACATGGGGAACCCAGATAAAACCTTGGCACCCAAATGGCATTTGGACTACCTGCAGCTCTTCCTTTTAGCCTCAACCTGTTCTCTTTCAGTTCCAGGCAGATAACCCTTCAGCCTACTTCTGCTGTACCTTAAGCCCTGCTGAGAGAGGCAACCACAGAATCATAGAGTATCCTAAATGGGAAAGGACCCACAAGGATCATGAAGTCCAACTACAACCTTGCACAGGACATCCTAGGAGTCACACCCTGTGCCTGTGAGCATCATCCAAATACTTCTTGACCTCTGTCAGGCTGGTGCTGTGACCACTGCCCTGGGCAGCCTGTTCCTACTCCCAGCCACACTCTGGGTGGAGAACCTTCTTCTAACATCCAACCTAAACCTGCCCTGACACAACTTCAGGCCATTCCCTTGGGTCCTGTCATTGTCACCACAGAGCAGACATCAGTGCCTGTCTCTCCTCTTCCCCTCACCACAAAGTTGTAGACAGCAACAAGGTCTTTGAAAGACACTAAGAGCACAACTCTGCTGCTGCTCCCTTCTTAAGCACAGGACACAAGGATCAAGACACAGGATGAAGACTTTGGTTGTGGCTGAGAAAAAACCAGCTCCATGGGTAGAGAGTTCAGAAGACTAAAGCAGATGGATTGCAGATCTGTGAACCTCAGCAAACACTTTTCCTCTATTGCTCATGAAAATTCAATGTTGCAAAGCAGTGTTCCACTGGACAACACGCAGGCTGCCTGTGTTCTCATTTATACAAAACTAATTTAGTGTTACACTTCCTCTTCCTTCAGCCACTGCCATTGCCTGTTTCTTGCAAGCAGCAATCCCAGTGTGTACTCAAAAAAAAAAAAAAAAAAAGCCTCTGAAAGCTCAGCTTTCTAAGTACTGTTGTGTAGTCACTTGCATCTGTAACTTGCTCTCACAGAAATAAATGCTAACGTGCTTGGAAAATGTGAGTTTATTTTGTGATGTGAATGAGCTTTCCTGTGTAAATCTCCATATACATTTTTATGTTATTCTTTCTAAAAAAGCAGAAATTACTGCTGCATTCTAGTTGTAGTTCCAGAGTGAATACTGAGATTTATACTCTGAATTTTACCACAGCATGACACAAGGGACCTGTTCTAACTCCCCTCCCGCACTGACTAACAACAGAAGTGTTCTGTTCACATTACATTCAGCATTTGAGATAGATGCACTTACTAAACATAAATTAAAGTAATTGAAACACTGAATAGTGAACAGACATTTCCACATATTTCACAAACCCATCTAAGAAATCTTTGGTCATTGGTGCAGAAGACTTGGACACATTACTCATCACAACTTCATCTCATAAGAAAATCAAGAAAGGTGATTTATCCCCAAATTCCCACCTCTCTGACACCCAACCACAGGCAGCTGATGGCATGTCACTGCTTTACATATGTGTTCCTTTTTTGTGCTCCAAAGAAAGAAGAGGGAAAGTCAGAAAAAAAATTAAAAAATAAATGGTTCCTTAAAGGAGAGAACTACACTACAAGAAATTATAGATACATATTAATTTCAGAAATACTAAAGAATTTTATGAAGAAACAGCATCTGAGATTTTGCCTTCCTGAAACAACTAACACAGAAAGTATTTCACCTGTTTTCTATCTGCATTCATATATAAGTCTTCCTATTTGGCATGGGGATGTAGCTCAGATAAAATGGGTTTCTCAAATCACATACCACCTAATATTGAAAAAGCCATGGAAATGACAGGTTCCACACATCCATCTACCCACATATCTTTCAGATAAAATATGCAGTAGCCATTGTCTCCTTGAGGCCCCGTGCAAGATCATTTGCATTGCTATTCTGTATAATACAGTAGCAATATCTCAATGCAAATGTTTCTATGTAATATAGCGAGTAATTAGCAACAGCATCATGGCGTCCTCTTCTTATACTTACTTTAGTACATGAGCAAATAAAATAAGTGTGACTTTCCAGAAGTCAAGTAGGCAGTGATGCAGAAGTGAGAACTGAATACAGATCTCCAGGTTGTATATTACCCATAATATCTAACTACCCTTTTTAAAAAGCAGATAATCTTTCAGAACATGACGTTTTTCTTCCCTTCTGATGATTAAATAGATTCTGCATTCTCTTTTTCTTACTTTCATAGGTCACCAGGCTACACAAACAGCTTATTCTATATGTGTAAAAAAGGCAGCTTAAAAACACCTGTTCACTTCAGCTGGACTGAGACTGTACATCTCTCTTAAGTACAAAGGCTGACAATTCCTCTGGCTCCCTGATTATCTTTATGATCTACATGATCGTTTTGAATAATATCTGACAATGCTTTTCTGTAGTCCTGGCAAGGTTAGTTGCATATCATTACCAGCCCACTCATGTTTTCGTCCAGGAAAAGCTATAGGAGTGAATACATTTGTGATATTCACATCCTCTCTGAAGAAAAGAAGAAAGGACCTGTCCCAAGAGGTTGCATTCAATCATCTCCTCCATAGAGAGCAATGTTAATACTGAGAGTAATGTTAAATACTGTGTTATAAACATCACAGTCAGACAACAGAACATCAAAACAACAGGAAAAAATCATCCTTACTCATCTCTTTTATGCAACAATATACCTACTGCAATTCAAGGAGATAAAAATGTGTGAAGTATTGGGATTAAGTCTGTGAAATACAACTGAAAATAACCAGAGGCCAAAGGCAAACAGATAGCAGCAATCATTAGCAGAGATTGGAGAACCTCAAACCTCTGTCATCATTTAAATTCATAGTGAGCCCCATCCTGCAGTGCACTAAGTGAGAGTCACCTCACCTAAAGAGGATGTATCAGACAGTGAGGGTGAACAGTTCTGTTGAAACACTCCTGTATATTGAAAGTCTATGAAAACATCTTCCCTCCAGGAGACAGAATAGATTTCCATATAATCATAAATAGCAGATACATGGTGATACTGTGGTTTCTCATTTAATAAAATAGGAAAAATAGACACCCCAAGATAACTATTAAGCAGCAGATTTAAAAGAAACTGAATAAAGCAGTACTTTTCTACATGGCACATCACTCTCATATGGAACTGATGCTCCAGCTTGCTCTACAGGACAACAGCAAGATTAGCTGCAAAAAGGGATTTACAGAAAAAGCAGGTCCAGACACATGCTGGACCAGACATAAAACAACTTATGCCTCTCACTTCAGAAATGAGAAGGCTCTATGAAGGGGGAATATTATACCAAATGTGCTGGGTTTTTCCCTTAATTTTCCATCCAGAGGTGGTGGGTGATGCAGCACATCCTGTGTGTGCTGCTGAGATGAATGATTTCAGCAAGGCACTACAGCTCTTGTGGGGTTCTCAGATCTCCTGGCTTCTCTCCTCTCCTGCTTCCAGCCATGGGCACAGTGCAGAAGCTGCTGTCAGCACTGTCTCATATTCTCCTTAAAATGGATAAAGATCAGCTGCCATTGACCAGTAAGTCTCATCAAGAAGCCTGCAGCCCTCAGGAGATCCCAGCTGAATCACTGCTAATTGCATCTCAGGTACAGCCTGGAGTGCAAAAGAAGGTGGTCACCTCGGGCCTCTTCCATCATCTCCCCTTATCAGTCAGCATGTGTGAGGTCAGCGGTGAAAAGAAAGTCAGGTGGCTATGTGGACACTGATGTCAAACTGCCAGGAAACAGTTTAAGGAGCAGGAACAAACAGCAGTCTGTTTTCTCTACGTTTTTTCCATGAGCAAATAATTTCTCCTTTCTCCTAGGAGATGATATAATTCAAACTTTCAGTCTTCCAAGAAGTGGAGAGGAGAAGGGCCATATCCTATACATGTCATTTTGGGCCCAGTTGTTTCATTAAGCAAGTAGACAAATCACATGAGTTGGGCACAGGAATCCCTGCTCTATTTGTGTGAAGTTTTGGGTTTTTTTTACGTATGCAAAGCACTCACATGGGTATCTCTGGCAAATGAAGGAGATTATAAATTAAAGTACATATTAATCACACACTTTATCTGCAATCTAAACTAGCAGGTATTTTCATTCTATATATGAACATATTCTTGAAGCTGCAAGATAGTAATTTAAAAGACAAGCAATTCAAAGCTTCCACAGATGACACTGCAGGTAATGAGATTTTTTTTCCCCTGACATCTTGTGTTTCATCTTACCTCACAACTAAATTATTTAGTGTATTTTTAAATATATATATAAGCATTCTAAACATTAAGCTGTGTATGACCTACTTATTTTGAGTTTTCAATTAAAATAAGATATTCCAGAAAAAAATATTTCCTATGCAATCATCAACTGAAGGATGTTGATTTAATCCACGAAACAAAGACCTGTGAACGTGAGACACATGCACCAGTAAGCACGAGAAATCTTTTGAACTGCAGCTCTAATTCAGAGAAATGAGTTTTCAATTAAAAAAAACAACATTTCCCATGTGACTCTCCCAGTCACTAAAGCACATGACAGCTTCAGCTGCTGTCGGTGTGGTGGCTCTGACAGGTCACCCCGCAAAGGATGTTGAATGTGCAGCTCATATATAATTGGCTTGATTGTAGGGATTTGCATAGACATAAAGCACAGGTTGATGTGAAGACTTCATCAGCATGAAATGGAGGTGGTTGCATTCTCCATGCATGACCAAAGCTGTGAGGACAATCAAAGACTTTGATGTAATGAGAGTTTTTTAACACTTTAATCACCTCTGCTGAGTGCATAAATAGACTGATAAGAAGTTGAATTATCTGCAGGTTTTACTGCCACTAGATGTTTACCCTGTCCATGCCCTTGTTTCCTCCCACTAAAGTAAAAATAAAAACCAGCTGAGCCAATCATTAAGAATTTTAAATCTGTTGTAAAAGAGACCAAGTGGTTAACTTTCAAGAGGCTTCTAAAAGGCCCTCTGAAGTCTGCAGAGGAAGTCTCCGTCCATGGCAGTGCCTCTGAAAGCACACCTGTGGGACAGGAAAGAATGACCACTCTGGAGGGAAAATAACCAAAGGGACTTGCCAGAAGATTGGAACATAAAGATGAAGGAAAAAAGGTTGTTAAATACAATTAACTCTCCTCCCTGCTGAGCTGCAAGAGGGCTCAGGATAAGTCCAATGCTGCCTTTGAAATGCTCACCCACAGGATGGCTGGTAAAGGTAGTCCCATGTATGACGAAGGCAAAGCGTGCTTAAACCAAAGAATTTAGAAAACTGGTAAGAATTTATATTGGGTTTTGGGCAGGCAACACTGAGGAAGGTACCATTATCTCAAGTGGGCATTTGGAGCCCAAGAAGTGCAGAAGAATGCATCTATGACATGGAGAAGAATTCTCCCCTAGTTGCTTTACACAGTCCACTGGCATGGCTTTTTCACCTCCTGGAGATCCACAAGCCTTCACATCCCCATGCAAATTTACTCTATTCCTGCACATGGAGCACAAGTCCAAGTATCTCTGCATCCAGCTGCCTGTGCCAGTGCCCACACTGTGAGCTGCTGAGGGCAGAACTATTAAAAAAGAGGATTTATAAATTTTTTAGAATATATAGGTTCATTCGATTTTGTTTGCCAATCTCTTCTATGTTTTATTTGAAATCATGAAAATATAAGTCACAGAGGGGAAGGACAGCGAAAGTAAAATGAAAACCACAACTATGGCCAAGTTCAAGAGAGTTTGATTTTGTAAAATAAAGACAGAAACCTAAAAGCAAAATGCTGGGTTTTCCTGGTAAGAAAGAGAGTGATTTTCCAGGCTTCACTGGATTTAGGATTTTAACAAAAATATGCCAAAAAGCAGAAAGAAGGTTACAGCCAGGAACATTTAAGTTTTTATGCAGGTATAAGAAAGCTATAAACATTACAGAAGATTTGTCTAGAATGTTTAAAATGGAGAGCATGCTTTTATCAGACATTGAAGCATGATTTCCAGCCTGCACTTCAGAAGCAAAATGGTAAAGCATTTCCAACACGTCTCGCAATTAACATCTACCAAGAAACAAAAGGTGAAATCACATAAAGGCTTCACACTCTTTCTCTGCATCTCTGAATCAAAAAGAATGGGAAGTTACTGCACAAAGATATTTGTGTAAGTAATAAAAATAAATGTTTTAAATAAACTTTCTTGAGTCAATGGTTTCAGAAATGTGAAGTTACATGACACTTCAGAAATTGTTTGACCTCCCCCATTCCTGTGCAAGACTAAAATAGAAGTTTATGGATTCAGAGTTGTCTCAGAATTATTATTTTGCCCATGCAGCTTCTGCCTTTTCATTGCAATGCAATAAAAATGACCCTTTATCTATTAGACAGAAAATTATCTAATAATAAAATATAAGATTGTAGCCTAATAAAAAAAAATCTAACAGAAAAAAGGTGCAAAAGTATTTCAGATAGTCATTAACCATTTTTATCAGTCACTGCAATGAAGTGTTAAAATGGGAACACATGATGCAATTTTACATGCTGAAGAACTGCACCCCTGGCAGCACCTTTTGCAGACAGAGAGGACCATGGAGTCAAAATGAAGCCTAGGAATTCTGCAGGGGGAGAAGATTCAAGCAGTGCACACTGAAATTAAAAAAAAAAAAGCCTGCATGGTGTTCATGTGTTTACACACCTAAAGCACTAAGATTGCTTCACTGGATGTTCAAAACTACAATTTCACTTTCACCCCTGAAGCACTGAGCTGGAAGCAGCTCTGGGTCCCCTTCCCCACAGTGACAACCAAGGTCTTGCCCCACACAAAGGCCTCCCAGTGAGCCAGGCAAACACTGCCACGTGCCTGTGCTGTCTGCTGGAGTGTGCCCACGTGGCTGTTCTGCTGGGAATTTAAATTAAGTAAGAAGTTTAGTGCACTGCCTGTGCCTGCAGTGGAACAGCAGATTCCAGGGTCAGATTAGGGCACAGGCTGCGGCATGGGGCTGTCAGTGCCAGCTGACAGGCTCTGGCACAGTGGCAGGGATGGCTGGGATGACAGGGCTCACTTGCACCAGACACCTGGGACAAGGCACCAGGTTCTGCTCCCTCAGCACTATGCAGGGTTCAGGGTATCTGTTTTGTGCCAGGGTATTGAACATACACACACAATTTGTTCCTTATCCCTCAGTGCAGTCCCCATGCTCCCACCCTGTGAACTGGGGGAAGAAAACCAGCACACAGACACAGATATACACAAAATAATCCCAACACCAGCCCAGGGACGACCAAAGGAGCCCAAGCACCACAGAGTAGCAGGAGATGGCCAGACAGCTACAAACAGTAGCTGATAGCCTTGCTCCTGATGGTGTTTGCCACATAGGCAGTGTCAGAAAGAATTGAGTATAAATTTGCACTGTTATCATGGAAATTTCCAACAGCAGCTTTTAGCACAGGGTAATAATAGGGTCCTATGAGAAATTAAAGCTTATTTGAACTGGGTGATTTGCCAGCTCGGAACACAATGGCCCCTCTTCAGCAAAGGCTGAGGTGTAATTTGATGTTTTTGCAACCAGGAAGGATGGCCTTTTCTCCACAGCCCATGTGTAACTGAAGGCATGACTGCCAGGGGATGCAAACAGCCCAGCAGCAGCACAAAGCTCCCTCCATCACACACAAGGAGCAACCCCGAGCCACAGGCTGGACAAACAACAGCTTCTGCTTGGAAACAAAGCCGCCTTCATTGCCCCAAAACTGAGGGCTCCCTGTGACCCAGTGCAGGTTTCTCCCTGCCTGTCACATGAGGCAGAGCCCCAGAGTGCCCATTGTTAGCACGACCTTTCCCAAACAGAAGCCCAGTCAACTTGCTGGGTGTCCAGGTCGGCTGCCTTTGCCGAGGGCATGGAGAGAACAAGGAAAACACCAGCTCCAATCACACCGTGGGTGTCTGATGTCACTGGTGGGATTTGGCCAGTGCTGGTCCCTCCCAGCTGTAGATTTTGAGAGTTGCATCATGGAATAAAAGTGCAGTCACAAGCATGGAGGAGTTGCACAGTGAAGTGAAGGAGGATTGCAGCTGCCTCCCTGCAGTGTTGTTTAGAACCCAGGTGAGGAAAAGAGTAGGAAAAACTTTGTAGCATCTTCTCCTCTAAAATCGTCCTCAGAAAAATCCCCCACTGTCAGAAATGCCATGCTCATTGGAAAATTGGATGATGAAGAACACCATGGGCATCAAAACCCAATAACCCAAAGCCCAGGTCATTCTGGAGGAGTCCTAACTTCTCCAAGAGCTAAGAGAGGACCTAGGGATTCAACAAACAATTTATCTAATGACTTTTCTGCCCTTTGGCTTTTCCCTGTTCTTTTCACTAGCAAGAACACTCCAAGACTGCCATTTGTACACCAAATCAACTATATTTGCGTATCTTGTATTTGCTTCTATTTCTCCTGGAAGAGTTGGCTTTGCTTTCCCCATTTGAGAGGTAACAGAGGCAGGGAAAGGTCTGTTGACTTAAGGGGCAAGTCCATCAAAGAAGAGGCAACACAGCAAGAACAGGTGATTGCTTTAATTCAGCTCACATGTACACTAGGTATTAATTCAGCAGAATTAAAACTCATGGGAACTCTTATCAACAGCAACCAAAACCTCCCTTACATCATTTGGATTGACACTAATGGACTCAAACCTGAGCTGAGGCTAACCAAGGGTTTTCAGTTCTTTTCTGATAAGCCCAAACTGATTTATTCAAACTGTGCCAGGTCTGGATTCTGTACTGAAATAATACAAAAACTTCAGATTTGGGAAAACTTAAATTTGTGTTTATTCAGTTCCAGGAGAAAACAAAGTAGATGAGCATATATGCAGTGGAAAAGCCTAATTTCCAGGTAAAGGCTGCTCACCTCTTCAGCTGGCTCTGCTCAGAAGCCATTGTGAACTGACATGTGACATAACCTGCACCACAGTCTACCTAAAACAGCATTTCCAACTCACTTCCAGGTGGAAGGTCCTTTCATCAATACAGTTCTTGCCCACCAAGCAAACCAATAGAAAACAAACTTGCAGGTTAGGCATTTGGAAAGAATACAAACCCAGTTAGATGTTTGTCAAGCCGTGTGGCAGTGCCAGCAGCGCCACTGAGCAGTGACCTTGACATGCATTACGTGCTTGCATCTGCAGTTTAACATGCATGACTTCCACAGAGGTCAATCATTCAAAGGCAAAATGTACAGTGCCTCTGTTCTTCAGTTGTTGTTTTGTTTTACAGCATTTACACACAGTACACACCCCACCCCAGAAAAATATCTATTCTCCATTAGCGAGAAGATGATGCACGGAAGAGAATCACCAGCTTTGGTCTTGTCTTTCACCTAGGTTATCTAGTGCTGTGATTTTAAAATTTTACTTGTATAAGCCTGATTTAACTAACTATTATTATAGAAGTCACAGCTCAAGATTTCTGCCTTGGATTTTAAATAGCATTGCTGTGATTCACTGTGAATCCTTTATTGCTATGAATTCTTTATAGCAGTTAATTGTCATAGTGATACTTAATCTTTTTGTGTGTGGTACTTCAATTACTTCCAATACTTCAACATAATATATATTCAAATAGCCAGTAATAAGCCAAGCACCAGTAAAACTCTTGCCAGACCAAACAACATTTGGTCTTAAGCCAAAAATCTCCTTGGGCTCAATAATTTACTGCAATGTTCATATAAGTTCAGTATTCTTCCATCAACTTTCAATTGTGTTGTCTGGTTATTTTTAGTTTATTCCTTCAGGTGAAAAAGAGGTTTCATCAAATCCAACAGTAGCTGAAAAGACATGGAATTAACATCTCTTGAATTTCCAAGTGCTAAAAGGTGAAATAATATTTATACTTTGTGTGGCTGCCTGATTTTTCACATTAGCATATCTGTGGTTTTTATCAATTTTTCTATTGTGCTCATTTTGCAAACATTCTACGCTTAGTTTGTAAACAGAGGTAATTAGCTGACAACAAACATTACTGAGGTTAAACATGCATGAAATTATTTTCAAGATTGGGACCCAAATTAGTTAAGCTTAATTCAGGTCATTGTTAATAAAATTTTAAAACCCCACTATTTTTATGGATCTCTTTGAAATAAACTCTCTCACTTCTCTTTGATCTTCTTTGTTCTCTTCACCCTACTGCTTTACCGGTGACAGTCAAAAGCCCAAGTCTGCATTTTTTAGATAGCAACACTGTAAAATTTATCTACAGCTTTCTAAACTAAAAAATAAAATTATTAAAATTGTGGCTCAGAACTTATTGCCCTCTCTCCCAGGCAGAACTTAGCTATTTTACAGCAGTAAAAAGCTTTTCCTTGGAGTAACAATATAAAAGCATCACAAATTTTTATTTCATCAAGTTGGCAGCTGCATATATGTCTTTAGACTGGTTAGGAAAGAAGATTGTTGGGAAAGTGGTAACAATATGTTTCTTCACTGTATATGACAATACTTCATTACAGCAGGACAATGCTCTTGTATTTGCACATATATTCACACTTCTCTCAAATTTCTATCCCTCTTTTCAGACCATTTTTTGTGCACGTTTATTATATTTACATTAGGTGTTCCACAGCATTGCTCAATTTAGTCTGCCTGGGTGTGTAAGTAAGCAAACAAGTGCATTCTTAAAAGTTATATTTACAGTAACATGATGATTTAATTCATTCTTTCTGCTACCAACCACAGCTTGTGAGATTCAACATTTCTCTTTCTACTGACCACAAAGATAGGTGTGCTCCAAATTGTGTCTGTCCAAAAATAAATTAATTATAAGAAATTACAATGTAATTATTCTATTAATTATTCTATTAATTATTCTATTATTCTTTTTACAAGAAAGGAAAAAACATAGGCATACCAGGGCTGACAGAACCACACAGGCAATCATGTGCAGTACTCCACAGCCAGAAGTATCTATGTAATAGATAGTTCATAACAGAAGTCTACAAAATACTTATTCTGATGCCTTAAGTTTTAGCTTTCATGTTTTCAGATTCTGTGCTGCTTAGGTGCAGTTCTGAGCCTCACATTAAGTGCTAGTAAGCTCTCTTCACAGAGTAGGTAGACAAAACCAAATCCTTCTCCTGCTAAAGACCAAGGAAAACTTTCAGGCCCAAAAGCACAAACAATGGTGGACTGAAGAGAGAAAACAAGAAGGATGAGACCTCACAACCTGAAGCTGTAATTGGACAATTAAAACCCAATATGCAAATGAACCAAAACTTATAAAAATGTAAGATCTCATGACTGGCCAGCCATTTTGTGACCATTCTTAGTCCACCTTGAGTGTAGACCTGGCCAGGCTCCTGTCCTGCCCAAGGTGGATCCTGGAGGCCTTTCAATAAATATCTACTTTATTCTCCAGCTCTGTCCAGTCTCTGTTTCAGGTCAGCCTTCCTAAGGCATCAATTCCACTCCCTTGTTCACCACCTTCCTGCAAGCTTTTTAACATTTCCGGTCTGTTTAGAACTGTCCCCTTCATATGTATTTCCAAAAAATCCTGCAGAAATGTCAGGAATGAGGAACACTAAGTCAAAGCAGATCTTGCCCTCCCTCATTACCTCTGTAACACTACCATGTCTCCTCTTACACCTCACATAGTCCAAACATAAAGAAACCATTCTTAATACATATTTTAGAGGAAATGTCCTCTTAGGAAGGAAGTCACTTGACCAGGTAGGTGAAGGGACTCTTCACACTTCTTTTCCTGTGCTACTCTAGCACCTGCACCCCTTTTGCCCTGCATCAGCTTTGGCAGAGCACAGATAGTGACAGGGCTTACACAACAGTAGGAAAATCCATAAAAACACAGCTATTAAAAAGCACATGTTATTACTAAAGGCATTAGAGTGAATATAAAAGAAAAGGAGCGTATGTGTAATTAAAAGGCTGCCCCTCATTCATGAGGTTTGAAAGCAAGAAAAAGCACCTTCCTCAAGGCTAGGAAACATGTTTTATGGAAGGTAATTGTGGAGAGAAGCACCACGTGCTCCTCGCTGAAAGCTGGTAGTGTTAACTGGGGGTAGGTCCAGGGGCTGTGACGATGCTTCACAGCCAAAGCAAACACTTGCAGGCTGAGGATTTCTGATGTGGCCTGTGCACAGGTTGTGCTTATGGAGTCTTCTGGCCTATTTTCCCCCCAAAGTCAATCCCACTTCAAGCCCTTTGCGTATTTGAAGAACTACAGGCTTATTATACATCACACATTGCTTTCACCACCCAATTTCCAACCAAACTTGAAAATAAAAATAAATTTTCACGTAGCACCACATATGACTGGTACACTGGTATTTAAAATTGGAGCCTCTCATGTTTTTAAGCAGTTTTAAAAGCAGCAAACTTGCACAGGAAACTCTTTAAATATAGTATAGGTGTCACTGAAGAACCCTTTATGTTTATCCTTGTGCTTCAAATTCACACCAAGCAGCGCTCCATGGCAGCCACTTTTGTTTTGGTCCAATTTGGCAAGGCTCTGGTGTTACTCAATCTAGTGTAAATTCTAGAGCTGGTCAGAGAGTGTTCTGCCAGCTGGGGAAAGCAAAAACAAACCCCTGTATTTTCAGTTAAAACCACAAAGACTAAGAAATGTTTATTCACAAGGGAGAGAAAAAAAAAAAAAAAAAAAAGAAATCCCCGCTTTTTAAAAATCTTATACAGCTTGACATTTCAGCAGGGCTGTGTTCTGCCCCGCACCAGGGTGTGAGGCTGTCACATTTCCCCATGTGGAGACAAGCCCAGTTGGTTCCCAGTCATCACAGTGCTGCTCCATGGAAGTACGAGGTATGCAGTGACTGCCTCTGGCAACTCCAAAGGACAGACCTTCACATTTAAAAGCCATCAGGCTGCATTCCCTAAGATTTGATAGGCAGGGAAGCCTGCAAAGGAGCTCAGCTGGAGATTTGCTCTTCTTCCCTTAAACTGGTGTGAATACACCCCAATGGGGGTCTAACCCTCCAATGAGGGAACATCTACCTGGCCACTGGAGCTCTCCTCTGGGATGATGGTGGGAGGCTCTGGAGTGGGTTCCAGAGAAGGCAGACACAGGGGAGGCATCTCCCCTGCTGCTCAAGCACAGCACTCCAACCTCTCCACCACCAGCCTTCATTCAAAGCTTAACACTCACTTTTAAACGCTTTCTTTCTCCCCTAGCACACATAATTTTGAAAAGTGCAAAGCCATTTGCAAAGGGTTTTTCATATTTCTCTTTTCGTTGTTGCAATTTAACAGGAGGGTGGGGCAGCAGGGTTGCCTGCAGGTGGGAGGGGAGGAGGAGCAGCAAACACTTTGCCTTTTGCAAGCATTCCCTGATTTTGTCTACCCCACGCTGGGACGTCAAGGCCGGTGATATATATGCAGCTGGACAGGTTTCTCCAGGGGCTCGGAGCTGCACGCAGCGTTCAGCAGCCTGTGAGAGGAAATCAATGAGAGCTCTCCCCGGCCCTGCCGCATTTCCCTCCATGGCCTCTGTACTTATGCAAAGAGTGCAGTCCTTTGTGCCATCACCCCCCGTGAAAGCCATTACAGCAGCTGAACAGTGGAAGGTGACATCGATAACTAAAGCTACAGAAATAGCTTCCACAGCTCGGTGAAAGAAATACAGGCAAGCAAAATACTACAGCTAAGCCCCATTTCATCACTGTTGGTGCAGAATGGTGCCTGGGCTCTTCTGCATTAAACAATGGATGCATTGATATATTTTCATGTTGCTAAATTATCAGATATGCCTGCCTGAAATACATAACACCCTTTGTAGTGGCAGAAACCCAGCGGTCATCAGACAGGTCTCCCTGTCACGCTGTAGCCTTTAGATAGGGGACTCTGAAATGCCAAAACCCATCCCTCTTATTCTTTCCATTGCTATTTCCTGTAGAGTGGCTTTATCTGCTGGGACAGCATGGTATTTTTTCCTGAAGAAGCTAATATTGTTTACTCTGTCTCCTTTTGAAAACAGTTTCTTTCCATTATGCTTTTTCTATTGATATTACTCTCCTATTATAGACATCACATGGTCAATAATAGTATTTTTCTTAGCACTTTTTTTTTTTTTTTGCAAATGTCTATGTAATGTAGGTTTTCCAAATTCATTTAACCCTTTTCTATTTTTCAGTAAGTTCTGACATTGGTCCCTCTACATACTCCGTGTAACACAGCTGCTGCAAAATGGCATGATATGAGCAAGAACTTGTTTAAATATATACTCCTGTTATATTTTTCTTTGCCTATTTGTAATTAGAAAGCAAGAAGAGTCAGGAGCCACCATGGCTGGGATGATCTGAAGGGACTAGAGCCAGCTGGCTACGAGGCAGTCACAGATGCAGGCACAGGACAAGCAGCGGGAACATCCCAGGCCCTTTTTTATGCAGGACATAAAAAAGTAAGGTGCTTCTTTCTCCTTCTCAAAGTGCTAAACTAATTGAGAGGAATAGAACAAAGTATAAGGAGGAGATGGCTTGGGCTTCAGCCCCACTGCTGATGGGATGGCCTGGAAAGCAGTGGATGAAGCCCAGGAAAAAACCTCCCGCTTGGGTCAGTGGCCCTGGAAACCCAGTGGGGGAACCAGGATGCTCACAAAGGCTGAAATTTGGCAAAGCAGGCTCAGCCTCATCAATGGACTGATTCTGTACTCTCCAAAGAGATGATACACATGCCTGCAGAGGGAAAAAACCCATGCCCCAGCAGCAGCCAGTGCCTGGCCAATCCTGCATTTTATCTGCTGGACCTCTTTAGTCCAACCTAACCATGTTATTGTAGATTTGCACATTTAAAGACAGTCATCTGCTGATATGTAACAATTACAGTTCAACTATTTCTTAAGTCTGACAAAAAAAAAAGGTAAAATATAAGCTTCTCTTAGTGCTCAAAAAAAAAAAAAACAAAAAAAAAACAAAAAAAAAAAAAAAAAAAAAAAAAAAAAAAAAAACTCCAGCAAAAAGAGTAACCCAGCAATAAATATCCAATGACCCAAGAGGATGAGGATAAAGAAGTTATCAGTTGGGAGATGAAAGCATTAAGCGGTGAAAACAAATTCTAAACTTACTTTCTAAACTTCATTACTGTGGACATACAGACAAAAGCCAGATGTTGGTACAATAAACACCACAATCTCTGGAATTAGGAGCACAAAGTTTTAAATCAAAATGCTAATGTTTCACTTCACCATGTAGGTGTTTAGCCTTCTAGGCTTCACCCTAC
This sequence comes from Phylloscopus collybita, assembly GCA_027886175.1. NCBI lineage: Eukaryota > Metazoa > Chordata > Aves > Passeriformes > Phylloscopidae > Phylloscopus > Phylloscopus collybita. Next base: position 8,941,546 of record JAJNNQ010000002.1, read on the forward strand.
TTTCATTTTGTCTTTGAAAGGACAGACATGCTAAAGCAGAAGGCTTTTCTGCATGGACAACTTCAAAACATACTTGTTCAATGGTCCCGTTATGCAAAACTTTGGAAAACTCCTTTCCTTGCCAGCAGATGCTGGTAGCAGCCAAAGGGATTTAACCTCTCCACTGCCACACATGTGATCTGCCCATTTCCAGACATCAAGGGACTGACTGCTCCCAGCCACCCTGCACCACTCCTCACTCACAAAACCTTGCATACAGTGAAGCAATGAAATCAATGCACTTTGACTTACCCTTGGGGTTATTCCAGAAAAACAAAATTTAAAATGTGTCTCAAACTCTTTATAGATCTGGTATCAAAGTCATTCACAGCCCATTATGGCATCACATATTTTAAGACCTGAATCAAGCTATTTTATGCACGTCCAAAGACTTCATTCCCACCTCAGAGAGCTTTGAGCTTCCCTGGTACCCACTCAGGCTCCTGCAAGCAGCTGCTGCCTCAAAGCCCTGTGCTGGGCACTTCACAGCCCAGTGGGTTTCCACTGTGGGTTTCACAGCTGAGTGCTCAGTTCAGGGGCAGCAGCCACCCCAGCCCTGCTGCCACTGCCATGCTCTGGCTGAGGAAACCAGCAGGTACTTTGAAAATATAAATTATCATTTTGATTCAACCCAAATGCTGCTTTGCAACATCACTGCCTTGAACAATATGTCCAAGTGTGCCACTTTGTTTTTCTCTCTTACATTATTTATCCTGTAAGGAATTCTACTGTGGGACACGCAGAAAGCTGCAGTCAAATACCAAGCACAATCAAATAACTGCATTTCTCAGGAGGAAGGCATCAGAGATGCAATTCTAACAAGACCTGGTCATTTTTTTAAATTCTGGGTTTTTTCAATCAAGATAATCTGGTACAATATTTAAGTAGAAAATTAAAATAAATAAATTTGGATTAAGATGAAATGGCTCTTGTTTTCTTTACACACATTTCATTTAATGGTTTCACAGTTTGCAATCAGAGACTAAAGTTGGGTTTTATATGGTTAGGGCCCCAAACAATGATGCATTGTCTGGACAGCAGAAAGACTTGAAGGCAATTCTGTTGCCTATCACTTTTTATTTAATGCAGTACAACAGCAGGGCCAAAGAGAAGATATTTGCCCACTGGTAGTAAATGGTTGAACTGTAATATTGGTTTGTCTGGATGAGCCTCTCTTTGCAAGCTCTTGGTGCAATCCATTGTGGGCAATTACAGCTTTGGTATCTGGCAGAATGAGAAATATCTGTGTTGGAAATGAAAAGCAGCCAACAGGGAAGAAGAAAAAGATGTAGTGCTCTAGAAAACTATCAGGGGCATTTAAACAGCCATCTAACAAAAAAATGGGAAAATCTTTGTAAGCCAACAGTTATGGCAACTCCTTTCAAGTGTTCCTTTCAGTCCTTTACAATATCAAATATTAGGTGACACGGTACCACAAAAACTAAAATTTCACCAAAATAAATACTTGGGAAAGAAGCAGGTAGTTACATTAAATGTGAGTGAACCAAGCAGGTTCTTTTATGGAACTAAGGAAGGTAAAGATTGCCTGTAAACATGAAAGCAACACAGATCAGCAGTAAGCAATGCCATGTTATCTATCATTTCATGGTTATGTGGACCATAAGATTATAAATGTCTGGTGAGATGTCAATGAAAAGGGAAAAGCAGAGCTCCATTGATGGGAGAAGCTGGGGGAGGTGCTCTGGGCGGTTTAGAAATGAAGATGTGGAGTTTTTTAATTTGATCCTGACATTGGATTCATGACACTTCATTTTAGCCATATATATGCTTGACATTTGTTCTGCACTAATGATTGATGCTTCCTCTAGAATCAGCAATAAGAGACAGGCACTTTCAGCTGGTGATTCACTGGATCCTAAAATAGGTTTATAAAACAGGAATCTCCAAGGATGATTCCATCCACATCCACCAACTAGGACTGAACTTAGCAGCTGAAGTTAAATGAAATAAATTCTGTTTGAATTTACCAGTCGCAGCACAGGAATATCTGCCAACCACAGGAAAAGAAATAAAGCTGAGGAAAGGAGTTATAGTGAAAAAGCCACATTTATGGGCATGCTTCATCTTCTAATAATTAGGATTTTTGGATTCATGCAACTAGACTCCATGCAGAAAAACCACGTGATTTCCTTCTGCAAAATTGTCTATATGTATAGTTTTCTTCCTCAAAATGTAAGCAGTTCCTGAAGGCATCATATTAGGCACCACTCCTTCTTCCCAAGTTCAGTTTTATCTGGCAAGTGTGTATTGTGCTTCTCTACTGGCAGTATATCCTCACTTCCTTGGGAAACCTTGAAAAAAATCCCTCTCATGCACTCACTCTTCCTAAGGGAACCCATTGCATAAATGTAAAGATGTCTGCTTAAGTCCACCAGTGCGACTTCTGACAAATTACACTGGCAGAATTAACAAATCTAAAGAAATTACAAAAATACTAAACTTTATTACTAAAATAATATCCAAGTACTTTAACTTTTTAATCACAGTCTTTTTGTAAAAGGTCACAGGAAAGACAAAAAATAAGTAACACAATCAGATCACTCATAGTGCAGCATCTATTTTAAATTTCTAGAGCTACAGAATTATCAAGAAAGCCATAAAGCTTGTAGGAATGCATAACTTACTTTTATGCAACTAAAATGAAAGTACTGAAAAATGTAACAATCTGTGTAATTTCAGGAAGCTGCTTCTCTACAGATGTCTGTGCAAAAGTCATGCATACGTGCAAAGCACACAAAACTCTTCGTTTTTCTTTCTTTGTGTAACTTTACATCAGACAGATTTTTTTTTGCTTTGTGCATTTTTTCTTATAAAACAACAGCTTTACATAGAACAGTGTATCTTCTGAAATGTAAGAGGCTGAAGAATTAACAGATTAAGCAAAATAAAAGGAAGTATTAAGACAGAAGAAACAATCAACAACAATATTGTGAAGTGAGAGATTGTTCCAGCCAATACTAGCAATGGTAAACATCCACCATCAATAAAAGAACTCCTGGGACCTGCACTAATGGAAAATTAATGGGCCTTGCACAAACCTCTCATCTGCAAGGATCTTCATTCCACAAACAAGACACATCATGCAAACTCAAAGTTCTCATTGTATAATCAGTGGCAGAGAAGATCTTCATGGATTTTTATTTTTAAATATATGTAAAATGTTTTACAGAATACACTGTAGGCATATTTCTTCAAAATGCCATCAACCAGGGCTGAAAATTCACCATCTTAAAAATGAAAGCCAGGTATACATAAGAAAAGAAAAACATTTTCCAATAAAAATATTACAGACTGTAAAATATGAATATAAACTGGGAGCCAGTTACGCCCTTGTGAGGAAACACTGAATCCTGCAGAAGGCAGCATCCATCCCCCTGAGCCCCCCAGGAGCACCCCCAGCCAGAGCAGCCTGGCATGGGGACCAAGTTAAACGTGCCCAGCAGCATTCTTCGAATGCAATGAGATGTGGCCAGATGGCTTGAAGGCATGTCTAGAATGCAGCAATTCTGCTGGAACCAGAAAATGCCCTCTTCTGAGTGGTACATAGTGATCTCAACTGATCCAGAGAGAAGCAGGGCTGCTGGAGTATAAAAAAGAGCATTTCCCAGCAGTTATTATCCTGTAGTACCATGTATTTTTTTCCACACTTTGGAAAGTACTCCCTATTCAGGGAAGCAGTATGGCAGCTGCTATTAAAATTTGACCCCTGTGATATTAAGATAATAGTTTTTGACATAGCCATACTAAATGTCATTCCTCATTCTTCCATGTCACTACCAGTAAATCAATACCAGAAACTAATTCATTGCTGGCAGAAAAGTCCTCCTGTCTTTTGACTGACATAAATTAACGAGCTAAATAACATGAAATTATCTGAAGTCAACTGCTATTTGCATTAGTCCTACAGAGGTCACAAAGCAGACGGAATGCATACCTGGCAAAGTCCCATACCAATGGCAAAGTTTAGTTTACATGTAAAATATAAAGCAGGCTATTTTTATTACCAGGAGTTTTACATTCCTCCTCTGCTTCAACAGGCTGGTTCTGCTCTGGCCTCACCAGGGCTATACTGACACTGCTGCAGTCAACAGCGTGATGTGTGAAAAAAAGAAACCATAAAATGGATAGCTAAGGGCTAAAGCTTGGGGGGGAGAAAAACAACAACAAGGAAAAAAAAAAAAACAGCCAGAAAACCCCAGTAATGTTGCAAAGGATTGGCAGCATTCAGCTGAATTAGAGCTGCAGCTCCCAGCTTGCAGCGTGGCTGTCCATAAATAGCAGAGCAGCCACGCCAGGCAGCCACTGGAGGCTTTCTCACAGTCACTGTGCACTGCCCAAGCTGCAAAAAATCAAACCCTTTTCCCACAGCTTTGCTGACCACCAAGGACTTTCCAGCCAATTGTCAAGCACAATCCTTCCCAGTGGGATAATAAACACTATAACCCCGCCCTGCCCCACCAGAGCCTTAAATGTCCATTTTTATATAAATTAGAGGAGCTGTTTTGCATCAGGTGACTGCCTGATTTGTTTGGAGGAGTGTATGACAGTCTCGAGGCTAGGAAAGGAGCCTTCACGCCCACTGCCTGTCCCTAATTAAGGAGAAATAAGTGCTCCTGTCAGGCCTGCCCCAGCCACACAAAGAACTCCCGTATGACGTAGAAGACAGCATGCATAGATGAAAGGGAAATTTAAAAGGCAGCACAGTCCTGGTTTTCTTACTAGCACCATCAAAAAGGAAGGAAGGAAGAAAGAGCATCAAGGAGCAGTGGCATTTAGAGGCAGAGATCCTCAAAACAATGGTTTCCTAATGAAAGACCTGCAGGTCCAAAAACTTCTTAGTTCCCTGAAAATGTTTTGGTTTAGTACATGACATTACATTACCCCACCAAACATCTCTCAACCTTTCTTTTTTTTTTTTCCCTATATGAGTTAAAAGCAGCTGATAGAAAATTCAACAATTTTCTTTTTTTAAAAAAATATAAAAAACCACTAAACTTCATTTTGAAGGATTCTGGCATACTAATGCATTTTAAAACAGAAATGTTGTAACTAGAAATGGAACTCATGCCTTAACATCAGCATGGAAGCATTCCAACATAAAATAAAAGAAGCTACCACCTTGATGTAGCAAGCACTTGCTTCTGCATTATCCAATTACCCTTTTGTCTTCGCACAAATTCTTTTGTATCATGAAGAACAGCTTGTTGTATCTACCTACCTCAGCTGACCAAACCTGGATGTCCTTGGTGATTACACAGCCTTTGTTAAAATATATATAATCACGGTGAGATACCTTTGCAAAACACCTCAGAATTCAATGCAGAGAAGAGATTTGTATACTTTCACAGATTAATACATTTTTTATAGCTGTTCACTGACACTTTATTTCCATGTGCTTGCTGTTGCCCTTGCAAGAGCGCACCCTGAGGAGCACCAACATCTGCTCCCTCCTAAATAAAGTTTCCCAGCTTCCTTCAAAAGTTGTTCAGCAAGTGCTCAGTTTAAGATCCAAAGGTTGCATGCCTGGACCTGTTTTTGCTTAAAATAAGTCAGTTTTGAGCTGTTCCCTTAAAAGAGAACTGGGAAGTTAAAGGAGTTTTTCTCCACTTGAGGCCCAGACAAATCCATATATATATAAATCTGGAGGCTCCTCATAAGGACCATGTCTGCAGCAAAAGGGGTGAAGGATTTGCACTGCACACAAACCTACAGAAATTATGCAGTTTTTCAGCAGCTTTATATGAACTGGACAAAAAGTAGAAAAGAGGGAAAAAAACAAATGCAATCATGATTCTGTGCTAGGAAGGGCAGAAGCAGGAGAGAATGGACCCTGAAATGACACCCAGCACCACACAGTGATGGAATGGAAGCTGAGGGAAAGAGGCTGTCCCCTGGGGTGAACATGAAGAAGGATTTAAAAAATCATTCCATCTTATATGTTTAAGTTGGAAAGCATCAGCTCTCACTCATAGTGCTGGTCCCATGCACCATCACCTCCAAAACCCTCCCCAGACAACTCTCTATCCAGAGCAAGGTTTTTTCTGTGGTGCAAATTAAAAACTGAGCCTGAAGCACTGCCTGCAAGCTCTAAATACAGGAAACACAACTATATTGGTTGTGGCTTTCTTACCAGCAAAACCATCCTGCAGATATTCAAAGGGGTAACCATGTGTAAGGCAAACCTTAAAAAAGATACAGTTAATTTTAGCTCAAGAGAGTCAACTTCCAACCCCAAGCAATCACGCAGTGCTCCCACAGCCCTTTCCCTCATGGTTTTCACTTTTTTTTTTCCCCAGTTCCCTCTGCATGAAAGTAGCCTTAATCCCCCATGCTTCCTGAATGCCCCATTAAATACAAGTTATTCTACAAGCTTTACACATCACATAGCTTAAAATGTCCTTAAACTCAAGGGAGTTTACTGCAGGGTGCTCAGACCTGGGTTTTCAGTGGTGATGTTGAGTAGGTAGTGCTAAGCAGGGCTGTGTATTAATAAACTTGTTCAGCAAGTGCTCAGTTTAAGATCCAAGTAGAAGACGCATCATTTATTACTCCAAATGAAATCACTGACGGAACTTAAAAATATCTGCAAGACTTCACCAACAGAAAGCAAAATATAGACTGTTATTTGCCCTTCACGCTAAATTAATAATCTACACAATTAAATGCTTGCAATTAACAGCCATTTATTATTTTTGCACCGTATTTCCGTAATTGCTAATGTAGTATAAAAATCATGAAAACTGTCTGGGGGTTCATTTGAGAGATTTATTAAAATTTTACACTGCCTTACAACAAGTACCACCAAAATGGAACAATGTCTACAGGAAAAAAAAAAAATACAGACATTTAATTACTGAGCAAGGTTTTAATCAAACCTTTCTATTTTCCTTCACGGTAACAAAAGAGATGTTTCGGCACTGGGCCAGAAAGTAACTGTAAATTTGCATGTTCTTTGCTTCTGAAGAAAAGAGGTTAAAAATTCATCTTTAGCTCAATGTAGTAATTATTTAAAATCTCTGACATGAACTGTTGAAAAGTTAAATGTATTTAAAATTTAAATATGAAATGGAAAAAATGGGATAACAATGAAAAAAGACCACTTCTTCACACGCTCTTTATGGATTAGTACTTCTCATAACATCAGGTAAAGAGATTCCTAAAATATGGTATGGCTTTCAAACCCCCACAGCTCATCTCTCTGGGTTCTGCAGCCAGCCCAGCTCAGTGCAGAAAGGCTTGGAACAAATTCTGCACACCATGGACTTTCAGTCAAAGAGTTTCCAAGTGAAACATAAAAACTTCTGCATTTCTTCAGTTGTGGTGCATTTTAACTCCTTGGCATTGTTGGAAAAGCCTCTCCCGTAACAGGAATGGTCTAAACATTCTTGCCTAATGAAATATACTGAAATCCATGACCATGTAAGTGATCCACTGACATTTAGTCACACATACAGATTCAGCCACATCTGGCCTGCAATAGTGTGTTCTTCCATCTGCAGCCTCTGCTTAAAAAATGTATGAACTAAGCCACCTGCAAAGCCCTATTCTGCAGATATTGTCAGTAGTTCAGACTTCCCCCATCCCACAAACACAGACAATGGTCCTAACTGATACAGAGCAATAGAAATAAATTCCTTGAGAGAGAAACTTGTGTAAAGAATTTTCAATGTTTTCTATGTTTTTTAAAGTATACAGATTTTGTCTAAGTACCATTGTATTTTCCCATTCTTGCATAACCAAGACAACATCATTAATCTTAAGGGGTTTTATTAATTTTTTTTAGAAAAAAAAAAAAAAAAGTGAATCTTTTTCTAAGTAGGGAAACAAGGTAGAAAATTTTAAGAAAATATAAGGAAAAAAATTGTCTAGCATCATCGTAACTTCAGTTTGCACAATTTTTTACAGTCACTGTGTACCCGTTAGTCAGAAAGATTTTAAATAATTCAAGTAAAAGTTACATTACTACAAGTGCAACACATATTGAGAACAGAACACTTGGCCAATGACTTTGAAAACAAAGCTCTGAGTTGTAACCTGAGTTCTGAAAGAAAAGAAAGTCAGCCAAAGTCACATTACAGCAATTACCTTTAATACACTCCCATCTCCCAGAAACCTCCAGCAGTTACACCTTGTGCATTCAAGTGAGTTATCTCCACTCTCACAACTAATTTACAGAAGTGACTGAGGCTCTCTTGGGTGGGAAGAGACTCATTCTCATAGATAATTTTGTTCCACTACTGCACATTAACAGGTTTTGTACATTTAAATGTAGAAAAAACCTCTCCTCTGTAGGAAAGACAACCTACGTGAGTCAATTTCTCAGCTGGACATGTACAGTAAATTAAATGAGCAGATCATCATGGTGAGCAACCTCTGTGGGCAGCACACGTCCCTCCACCCCAGGAGACACCTGCCTTCCTTCAGAGCAGCTTTCCTCCTCCAGTCTTAACTCTCCTCCTCATTTCTGTACAAAACCACCATCATTTGGTTGCTCCCCTGACCTACTTACTCAATAGTGCATCTTTTCCTTCTGGAAGCAACTTAACACTACTGATAAGAAGCTAAAAACAAGACAAAGCTCTATACAGAGAGCAGATGGAAAAAAAAGATACTCAGAATTAGAAACAAGACAGATTTTCAAAGTTTTCTAATGTATCTGCAAAACGTATGTATGTTTTCAAATGTATCTTACATTCCATGAACAGGAAACTGGCTGCATTTTAAAATAACAATACTGGAAAAATAGTAAGAGCTGAAGAAGCAGAAGACCAAGTGAAAAGGGTTAAATCTGCCGTGCTTTAGAAAAGCATACATGAACTGCAAGAGAGCCACCCTGACAGAGGCCATAATGCTCCAGGACAGTATTCCTGCTCCACCACTGGCACCAGCTGAGGAAGATGCTTAAGCTCATGCTTAAGCCCTCAGCTGACCCTGGTAGCTGCAGTTATCAGTTTGACAGCCTGCCATTCCAATTCAGCTGACAACAGCCAAGCACAAGCACAATACTCACATGCTTAAAATTAGTCGTGCTCAAGTGCTTCAAGGTATTGGTTCCATCTCCCATCTCATTGTTTAATTCAACCATCCTGTTACTCAGGCCATTGGTATTTTTGAGCACCAAGGAAGGTTTAAATTACTGTCGTAACTTGCTCCTCTCTTCCTAAAAATATAGCAGGAAGATGCTTTAAAAAGACAAAATGTTATGAACTATTTTGATGCATTTACCAGTTCTCACTATTTCAGCTAATTGCTGTCAACTGAGACTGAGTGTATCTGCCAGCCAAAATGATAGCAGATATCAAGGCCCCACGGAAAATGTTCCTGCACTGCATGCTGCTATGGATGGTATGTATGTGTGGCACTGTGACACCTCACGTGGTTAGATAGGATAAGTCAGTGTATTTAAAGGAGCTAGGAGCTAATACATGTGCCAAACATCACGTGGTGGTTTCTTCTTTGGCTGGCTTAGCTGTGGTGAAGCCACCTTGCCTAAGAAACAGCTCGGTTTTAAGTTCTGATTTTCACCTTGGCACGGCCTAAACTCCTGTAGTTCCTGTTCGTTCCTGTGTAAATTTATTCCTGCAAGTTCAAAAGACACAGATGTCTGTTGGTGGGGGAGATAAGTATAGTCTAAATCAGAGCTCATGATTGCTGCTCTAGCACTGGATCAGGAATGAAATGCCATGAATCACAAAACCCGCATGCTTCCAGCTCAACCTCCTATAGGATCCCGTCCTTTCCTTCCTGTGCAGGCAACAAATCAAGAATCACAGGGTCTTCACTTCCCTGATTAAAACATATTTCATCAAAACACACTGAAACTAAACACCAGGATTTAAAGGTGATATTAACAATTGATTGCCATTGGAATGGGGTGAAATTGGACCAGAGCACACTGGGGAGCTGGTTGTGTAATGGCTGTGTGCTATCAGGTTGTGCATACCTATATTCAGGTCATTTTGTGCATTCTAAATACCACAAAAGTGTTTTGTTTGTTGGTTATTTTTTGTTGTGTTTTTTGGGGTTTTTTTCCCTAACTTGGAGCATTATAAATGAGAGTTTATAATAGGATTTAACAATTTAGGAGAAAATAGCATAGTCAGGTGTGTACACACTTTATAAGAAACTGGTTTTGGCTTTGTTACTACATATTTTCATTTCATAAATTTTACTGAATTTTTTTCAATGAAACAGCCTACTGAAGCAAAAAAATTCTACTTAGAATTGTTTATTAAAATTTTATTTTGCTGTCATACTTTCACACACTAAACCAGCAAAATATAATCACACCTTCTCCCAGCACTTCAGTTTCTAAAGTAATCCTTCAGAATGTGGAAATTTTTTGATTGCTTTTTGCCCAGAAAAAATATGAAAGCTGCTTAAGAGTCAGAATTGCAAAACACTTGGTGCACTTATACCAAGATCTTTTGAAGATGAAGGTGGGCTGGCTGATTCTGCTGCCCTGAGCTGGCCAAATGTCAGGCAACTCTACCTGAGTGCAGGGTAGCCACATTACTGCTGTGTGTCACAGAACACCTCCAGCTGCCTGGCAGGCAGGGTGTCCAGCCAGCAGAGCCCCCCCCAACACACCCCCTAAAGCAGTTCTCCTCTAAAATCTATTACTAATATTTAGTGCTCTGCAAAGGCATTCCTTAGCTTATGCTTCCCACTCAGAAATGAAAACCAAATTTCTTCTCTTCCACTGCTAAGCAAAATTTTAGGGGAAAAAAAAAACAAAACCAAAAAAAAACCAAACAAAAAAAACCACCCCAACAATGAAACCATATGGAGAGCAGAAAAACTGACCACAAACATTTTTTCTTAGCTCAGGATGATCTAAAAGATCAATGGGACATAAATTATTTGTGAGCCAAGCTATTTCTGTAAACTCTACTGAATGTTACATCAAAGGCAAAGCAAAAAGCCCATAACAAGCAGTTCAAAATCATTTCCCCTAACCTCCTTCAGTCACTGAATTCTCAGGTGTTTTTTCTAATGGAAATAAAAATATTTCTATTTGCGTCATTTCCAAACTGATGTTCATGATTTAAACTCATCACTCCTTACGTATTCAAGGTGACTCCAAAGTGTCATGATATTTTCTGTGTATGCTGCAACACGCAGGCACAGTGTGGGGTATTAAAACTGCTACGTATGCTTTCCTTTATTACATCTTTACTTCATCAAGTAATAATATAACATAATATAAAAAGTACTTTTTATATTACAGGATGCTGGTCACAGATATAAACACTGCTACATAATTTTGCAACACAAAGTCCAAGGAGCAGCTTTCAAAATGCAAAATGAAGGGTCAGCCACTAGGCTGAAGTTCACAAGACAACACTAATGTTATGGAAAACAATGAAAATGGATGGAAAAAACGCTTTTCTGTTTACAACAGATTTGACATGACAGAAACAAACATTCCTGACCCTTCCTCAGGCAAGTCCTTTGCCTGCCCAGAATCAGTGTTAGAGACATTTCCAAAGATTAATGGAAAACTCAGTTCACACAAACCATGTGGCTCCCCCTCCATGAGGCCCATGACACCTAGTCCAGGGTTCTCAACTTTAAATAAGGATGTGCCCAGCATCTCTTCTCTGGCAGGGGAAATTACACATCAAATATTACAGTGTTCCCCCTACAGCCCTTTTTTTTCCTAAAACAACTTTAAAAATAACTGGACACTAATAATTTGAATGAAAAGCAAGCCAGTTACCCTGGAGAAAGTACCACAGACACAATTTTATATAGTAAAATACATTCTCTTTTGGTATAAGTGCTCAACACACTAATGCTAAAAATAAGAATTTTGCTGTTTGTCTACTTCATACACAGTAACATTGCCTTAAGGTAACTCTTAGATTTCTCTTATTTTTAATGATCAATAAAAACTCAGATAAAGTTATGTTCGATTTCTTCACTTGTGGTCGAAAAGAGCACATTTGTGTCACCATCACAATTTGTTTTTAACTAGATTATCAGCCTTTGTCAAAACTTGTTAAACTAATTCTGAATCCTTTCCTACTTCTGAATGCCTCAAGGCCTTCTCTAATTAGGGTACTGATAGAGTGCCAAGGGGCAAAAGGAAAATTGCTGGTTTGGAGCACCTTGGACAGCCAAGGTCACTTTTGGTGGCAGTGTACAGAAAATCCATCATCTTGCTATCGATGCTTCAAGGAAATAATACTCTCCTAAATGTCTGCAAATGTGCAAACCTTGACCAGCTTGGAAAAGATACAGTTAATTAGTCCTGTTGGGCTATAAGTTGGTATTGCCAACTGCAGGTGGACGTGGATGTCCACTCTGTGTCCCAAAGTCCTGTGCTACCTGTTCCTGTTTCTCCAATAAACAATGTATTACAATTCTGGCTGTTGCCATCTGGCAAAACTGTTTGAGTCCAAATTTCACAAATCCCTGTTGTTCTTAATTATTTGAGGCATATTCCGTAAGCATACAAATTGTCATGCCAAATAACTTAATTTACTATATCTAAATTAGATTCCTTCCACAGAAAAATCATGGAAGTCACTGCACAATTCAGCTCCTCAACACATATCAGTATGCATGTCATAAGTTATGATTAGCTGATTATAGTTATTTTCCTTTTAACTAGTTTTAAAGTTTCACAGAACAGAAAAGTTGGAGCTAAGCTTTATCCCTTACCACTCAAGAGCTACCTCCAGCACACTCACCAGCCCAAAAGGCAGCCCAGTGCTTATATTTAAATTTATAGTTGTATGTTTCCATTTACACTATATTTAGTACTAAATTAACACCAGCATTACACAATAAACACCATTTGTACATGTGGACATTCTCACTTTGGGGAAATTTGACTTCTCGTGATGTCTGCACCCATTTAAGTGTGCACGATCACCTAAGTATTGTTTTCAATTTCAATAAAAGCATGTATATGAGGATTAGACTGCTATGAACACTGCAGTGCAGATCTAAATAACTCAGTCTGCCAAACTAGTGTTACTATGGAAACAAAACTAATGTACTGTGACCACAGCTCTGACTGCATTACTTAAGACCATCTGGTTAAAACAAATATTTTCGTGGCACAGTATTTGTTCTTAATTGTGTACTGATCCTTTTTCTTTCTTTTTTTTTAACATGCACAAATACATTACCCTTTTTTTTGTATTGCTATACTCTGTTCAGGTTTTCACAGCCCTGCACGTGATTTTAGTTATATTTAACACACTTATGAATAAATCCACATCTCTAAGTTAAGCAAGATGCAGGTTAACAGTCTGAAGTTCTCTGCTCTCTTGCACCATGTTTTAGAAGAGGTATTTTTTCATATTCCTGCATCACAGCACCAATGAAGAAACACTTTACACCATCTGTTCTCCCCGGGAATGCAATGGTGCCGAAAAGGAAAGCTGAGCAATGAGCTCCCATCCACCCCATCCCAGCTCCCCGACTGCACTGAGCCTGCAAAGCACCTTCCACTGGCAGCTCCTCCAGCAGCTCCTTGCTAGAAAGAGGCAGAGCACTTCCAAAGTCGTTTATTTTACTTTCAAGCATTTTTCAGAGTAATAACTCATTGCCTGTCTCCAGCCTGGAGAAATTTAATATTCTGAATTGAGATGTGTCATTGCTGTTCAGATAAGATATCAAATGCTTTCACAGCAAAATTCAGATTGACCATCAGCAATACCAACACAGAAAGGTGAGGACCACTTTTCCTATCTGTTTCTAAAACTGGAAAGATTATTTTTTTCCAGGGAAAAATTAAATTAATGAACTAGTAAACAAGTAAATCAATTTTTCATTTTGGTGTTTCTACAATGTTTAGTTCCTATTTAAGAGGGAATATATATATAAAATGGTGGGAGGTTTCAGGGGTTTTTTTTGATGGCTTGATGTCAGGTGCCCACCAAAGCCTCTCTTTCCACTACTCCCCTCAGATAATACAAAGAAAAGCTCATGGGTCAAGATAAGGACAGGGAGAGTTCACTCACCAGTTACTACAACAGGAAAAACAGACTTGCCTTGGACAAATTAGTTCAATTTATAACCAACCAAGTCCAGGGTAATGAGAGATCAGACCAAACTTTAAAACACCTTCCCTACATCCCTCCCTTCTTCCCAGGCCTAATTCCACTCCTGAATTCTCCTGTCCTCCCCTGCAATGGCGCAGGGGAACAGGGAATGGGGGTTGTGGCCAGTGTGTCCACAAAAACAAAAACAAAACAAACAAACAAAACAAAACAAAACCCAAAACAAAACAAACCACAAAAAAAAAAAAAAAAAAAACCACAAACAAAAAAACCAACCAACCAAACAAAAAAGACAGCTCCCCAGAGAAACCATGTATTGTCCATATATTGCAAGGACAGACTTCCAGGCTGCATTCTTGAACCGTATTATAAATTTGAGGACATATGACTTAAAAAAAACAAACCTAGCTGGTTTTCCAATGATGAAAGGAACTAAATGTTGTCCACTATGACAATGAGGTTTTTATGGCTGTCCCAGCCTTGGACCATAGAGGTAGATTCAGTCTCTTGGCCTCAGCTCAAGTGTTCCTTAAAGACATGACTTGGAGAGGCAGATTTATGGTGGCATGGATTATCCATGCTCCTGGAGGTGTGAAAAGTGGAGGGGTTAACACTGGGGAAGTGACCTGCAATCTTCTTTAGGCAGCTCTGTTGCACAAAACCTGTGAGACCTGCAGTCAGGAGGGCAGGGAGGGGGCTCTGCCTGGGAAAGGCAGCAAAGACACCACTTCCCTTTGGCCAGCAGGAACCGGCGCTCCATCACTGCAGCTGGAGGCACTTTTGGCAAGACCTGTGGTGAATGCACAGCAGCTTTCAGGAATTGTGGATGATACCATAAAGAAAACCCAGAGCAATTAATCTACTGCTCTATTTTCTTGCATGTTCATCTGCACATTTTATCTGGACACACCATCATGGTATGGGGAACTTGTAGGTCTCAAATTATACAAGGTGTTGTATTCTGATCTTGGAAACTGGCAGAAAGTTAAGAATTCAGCTACAGCCTCCACCTTTTTATGAAATATACATCTAAGGAAAATACTCATGTCCTAAATTATGTGCTTCTGAATGCCACCACTGGAGACAGAAGAAGGAAATAGCTCTCAGTACAGAGCTCCTTCAGATTACCCAGGGCAACGTTTTTTGGAACAACTCTTGCTCAATCCTGCCAATACTTCACTTTTTTTTTTTTTTTTTCTAATTGAGAAAACGATGGGAAGAATTTTTTTTAGAGATCACGAACTTAAAGGAAGCACAATCTTGTTAGTTCATAATTACAGCCTTGTATCAGATTGCCAACCACGTATCACTCAAGCATTTCTTATCATTAAGAAATGGGTAATTGCAGCAGGAGATGATTGAAGGAAATCAGCCAATCTCTCTAACAAAAAAAATCTATGTCTCCATTTTTCAGATGGATATAGAAAGTGAGCATCAAATTTTGGCTAAAGGCTCCAAGAAAACATGCCAGGAGCTAAGAGCAATATAATTAAGAGGTGATTATGGATGAGCTTTACCTACAGGAGGGAGCACAAAGCACCACACCTCCCTGAGCCACACACAGATCACCCTTCTGCCAGGAGTTCCTGGTGTGGCTGCTAGGAAAGTATCCTCACAGGGAACACTTCCAAAGGGATCTGCTAGTGAGGTGGGAGCCACCAGCCTCCCTTCTACAGCCAAGAGCTACACAAACATCCAACCATGCATGCAGAGAGCTGGCTCTGACCTCAGGGCTACCCTCGCTGCTCCTCCAGTGGTGAACTTCAAAGAAACATTAAAATAAACTTGCTCCTGCAAATCTGACAATTGATGCTGGAGCTGCTGCCATCTGATAACTTGGTAAAGAGACATGAAACAGGAAAGAGGAGCTACTCTGACTCCAAGACTGTTAAAAGCTGAATTATGTTTGGCTGACAGAACAAAAAAACTGAAAGGCATTCTGTGCTACAGGTGATCTAAGGGTAGATAACTAAGAGAGCAGGATAGGGAAAATCTCCAGCAGTCTTTATCATTTTTGCAATACCACATAAATAAGCAGAATACTTAACAAAAGAAATTCTGTTACATGTTTCCATTAATGACTGACATAGTTTATGCCAAGACAGTGACTTAATTACATGTCACGTCCTAGTATGAGTTTCACAAAATTTCAACTAAGCTGTGTTACTTTGGGACACAGCATCCACATGTCCAGCATGACAGAGAAAGAGGGAAAAATCAGGAAAGATCTGATCTCTGCATCAGGAAATCTCAGCATATTCCCCCCTCCCCTACCCAGAGCAGATCCACAATACAACAAGGCCACCCACCTTCAGACTAAATTTATGGATTATCTAACTAATCATATTTGGACTTAAAAGAATATTCTACAGATTTCTCAAGTCCCTTGAAAGTATATTGGTTCTTAGCATATCAGAACATGAACGTATTTCCAGTCCAGTTTGGCAAGCATCCCAGCACTGGTGTGATGACAGAATCAGATCAGCTCTGATTCCTTCTGACATTCTGCTCTGATGTGACAAGCATCAATATGAGAAGGTCCCATATTTCATTCACTGTTTCAGGTGGGCTCCCCAGTTGGGTGGATGATGAAGATAAGAAAGTCTGTGGGCAGAGCATGAGGAAAGTGCAAGGCTCACCTGGCCTGCTCAGCTCTCCAGTCCCTGCCATGAATGATGCCTGCACAGCAAGACTGACCCCAGCTCTGCCCATTCTCCAGCTCTGCCCCTCTAGCAGGGAGCTCCAGCTTCCCTGGAGACAACAGAGACAACCTGTCCCAGCCTTTGCCATCAGCTCTACGACCTCTGGCCCTTGGACTTTCCACACGTCCTTCTCTGACTCTAAATCTCACTCCAAGTTCCTCATTCTTAAGGGAAAGTATTTAAGAAACAAATCCTGATTGCAACTTATCTTCAGAGTCCACACCTTGAGTCACCCCATGAAGGTGTGAACATATGCTTATCTGGATGAACACACAACATGAATTTTGCATCACTGCCCTCTCTTTTCCTCTTCTCTGCTGCTTCTCAGCACCTCACTTTAGACAGTGAACCCTTCAGTCTACATAGCATGTCTTGTCATGGCTGGGAAAAAACTTGTTTCTATCCCACTTTCCATTTTCACGTACCTTTCTTGCTCATTGCAACTCTCCCAATACATGTCACTACCAACAGTCTGATTAACTCAATTTCTGGCAAATTGTTTTTGCAAGGGAGAAGAAGAAACAGTACAGTGAAAGTAAAGGAGAATCTTCACTAAAGAAGTCCCTTATAAGATTAACATTATTGGATTTGGACTGAAGGATTTCAGACAGCACCGTGTCACAGTTGCTTCCTTTGCAAGACTAAACACATTTTAACTGAACAGGCAGAACCTTGGCCTCTGCCTGGACTCAAACTCAACTTGTTCCTCTCCATCTTAGATCAAGAACTCACCTAAAGCATCCCTCCAGTTTCCCTGGGGCAATACACAGCACTAAGGGTTTTTAATAGGATTACTATGGTGGTCCTGGAGTATAAAGAGAATAGATTCACACATGAATAGATGAGGACTCAAGTATACTTGCATATGAACAGAATTCAGAATCCTTAAGTAGCAATCTTATAAGGAGTAAAACTTCCTCACCACAAAATACATGCGTTTTAGAAACTACATACATACATATGAATTTTTTTGCTCCCCTATTTTCACTTTTATATATATATGCAAATATCTGCAGACTCCTAACTTTGAAAATCAGACACAACCTCACAGACCAGTATATGGAAATTTTCTTTTTTTTCATAATAAAATAGAAACATGTAATTTCTAGTAACTTACAATATCTGTAAGCAAATGCAGTAAGTACAAAAAGTGCCTGCTTAAGCAAAAATTTTGGATATCCTAACTCAGAAGTCTACCCTTAGACCACCCATTATTTAATAACATGCCTTTGGCAAGCTCTGTTGATTCTTGCTAAGAATACTCTCTTTAAAATAGAAAAGGATTAACAAAAAGTTAAATCTTCAGTGCTTGACACATGAAGATCACCAAGGAAACTGTACTTATTTGACTCAAGAAGAACAGTGCTTAGATTTAAGAAAAAAACATGTATGGGATTCTTCATGAGCTTTGTTTTGCTTGCATTGAAATGGAGCAGATCTAAACCCAGACCTTCAAGTTCTAAAATATATATTTTTAAATGCTTAACATACTTCTGCCCCCTGATACATATAGAGATAGCCCAAATGTGTAGGTACTAAAGAAAATTATCTATGACAGTCCTCCCAAACACAGCTTCTTTCACCCTAAATCATGTGCTTGAGGTACCACTTGTGTACTCCTATGGGGAAACTCCACCTCAGCTACCTGGACAAGTGCTCCAGCTCCACCTGAGGGAAAAGCAGCCACATCAGTCTAATTTACAGCCTGATCTACATTTGTCTACATTCCTTCACATTCAAATATGTTGTCTTTAAAAAAATACAATTTTTTCCCCCTCATTCTTTTCTTTCAAGCAAAACACTTTCCAAATGGAACATGAAACTAAAAGCTCTTCATGTTTATTGAGCTTTTATTTTCCTGTGAATTATTTGCTGTTAAGTTGACAATCTAGATATAAGTTTTAAAGAAATTTCACTATTTCAACATTTGATGCTTAAGTTTTACATGCCACATTTCATATTAAAAAAAAAAAAGAAAAAAAGGCAAAAAAATAAAAAGTATCAAATGTCTCTCCTTGAAATTTTCTGTTAAATCCCTATGTGAAACACCCAGGGAGTTACTTGCTTGAGGCATGAAACACAATTAGAGTAAATGCAGGCATGTCCAAGTGTCCAGAGGTGTCTATTTCTGACTGTTAACATTCCACAGACTTTCTTGCTCTATTAAAAACACAAGCTCTGCCATAGAGCTCCCAGCTACCATAGTAGAGCAAAACTATTTGATATCATTAAGTGCAACGGCTTTTTCATTTTGCTAGAACTGACTGGAATAGCTGCAGGAAGCCCTGATCTGCAGCCCAATATGACTCCATCAGTTTTCATGATATCCTAAATTAGGATTTGAGACTATTAACAATAAATGTAAATACCTGCCCTTGGACAATCATGGTTCATATACCATTCTGCAACCCTTTGATCCAGATATCAACAGAATAATCTGTATTTAAAAGCACACTCCCAGTTCCTAACATGAGGAGTACAACCTGATGGCAGAAGTAACAGAGAAAAAAATGGAAAGATAGTGGAGGAGGAGAGTCAAGGTGACCAGAAGAAATAAAATGTAAAGGGATAACTGAAAGCAAACATTTGCATTACTTTTTTTCTTAAATTCTCTTTGGCCAAAATTTCTTTTTCAGTACTTGTAAATCATATATGCTGCACAAAATAGTCATATGATCATCACCCTAGCATGCAATGTTAAATGTGCTGATGTAGGTGTTGGTCTCAAAGCTCTTCCCCCTGGGAATTAGGCAATCACACCTCCTTTTAGACACTGTCCTGCCCATTCATTTTGGCAAAGGAGATTAGTGCTGAGCCTCAGCCCTGAGAACAGCTGCTAAAAGGTAGGAGCAATGGCAAGAAGAGCCCTGTCCTTGTATTTAACAGGAGGGTCCCATAAACTCAGAGGAATTAGTGACAAATCAGGTCTGCTGATTAAATGACCGCCAAAATAATCTCTATTTGCTAGAGAATATGTAAATCAGAATTCACCCAAGAACAGGGACAACAAACCGGGAATGTGTGTGCCCACATATCTGAGTTGCAGAAGTGATGAAGACCCTAGACCTGACTCTCAACCAGACAGCATCTATCATCATCAAGCATGTAACGTGACTACAGAAAGAACTACTTCTCTAGGGTTATCTTTCTCATGAACTTTTCTTTCCTGTTTGGAGGAGGTTTTGGTGTAGGAGAAGGGCAGAGGACTGAGAATCCTGTATTTGAGACATGGACTTTTTTTTAAGGTACAAGGCCGAACTGGTAAGACAGGAACTAGAAAAATGGCCTTTGTGAGTGGAAAATAGGATGGTGGCCAGTGGTAAAGTATCATTATGTAGTTGGGATGGTGAATAACGAGCTAATAGTCAAAATCTTCCTGGAGGGCATACAGCAGCATTTATTAGAAAGCCTTTTTTATACATTGTCCTGATACGACTGGACAGGACTGGTCATTCAAACCAACACGTCCTCGTAAACATCTTTGCACGTAAACAGAAGTTGGAAAAGCAGCAGGTGCAAAAATTAGAAATTGTTTGGAATGTCTTATCACAGCTTCCCCAGAGCAATGCCTGGGAAAGTCTATCTGACTTTCTCTTCTGACCAGCTCTCAGCATCCACAGTAAAGTCCAACATGTGGCCAGTTTCTAGCAGTGTCTGAGGGACTGACAATGGGGCCAACACTGCTGGATGTCTTCATGAATCACCTGAACAGTGGGACAGAGTATGCCCTCAGCTCAGAATGACAAGTATCCTGCACCCTGCACAGAAAAATGCTATAGAAATATCTGGAGTAGGGACTGACTGGCAAGGAAGCAGCTTTGCCAAAAAACTCTTGAGGATTCTGGTGAACAAAAGCAGGAAACACAAGTCAGCTGTATGCCCCTGTGGCAGGGAGGGATGGATGCACACAGCTGTATTACCAAGTACAGACAGCAGGCTTATGGAAATTATTTTTCCCCTCTCTATGGCATTTTTGACAACGTTTTTAGAATATTGTGCTAGTCTCAAACAAGACTATAGGAGTAATGCCACAGAAGGTTAAATGGAGTCTTGATGTTTTTATGTGAACAGCTTCACTGCATCAGTTACTGACATTTCAGCCTACGGATCTCCAGCAGGAAAGAAAGCACCTCCACAAATGGTCAAAAAATAGTGAGTTTGATCCTGATTGCTCAAGATAGTATGAAGTAAAACCTTTAACAGAATTTAGAAACCTCTGTTTTGATTCTCCAGTCTGTTTGCATCGAAACAAAATTCAAATGTTTGAGCAAAGCAGTTCAGCTGATGGCCAAGGTTTATTTAACCATGGACCATAAGGTATTGCAGAACAATCATCTGATCAAGAAAAGAGAAATAACCTGTTATTTATGCTAATGACCATATAGCCAGTCTCTCTGAATCATAATGATGAATCATCCTATGGAACAAATGTAATGAATTATTCTTGAGTTATCCTCAGAATCCCAACCATGTATGAAAACATGCAAAAAACAATTACAAGTGGCAGGCAGCAAAGGAAAACAATGGTAATAATTTGTTCATATACTATTTCTGAACACTAAATTGGCCTGAAATCTATTAATTAGATGTTCACAGTAATTCCTTCATGCAAACTGATTCATAACACTGTTGCCAATTCTTCCAGTCACAAACGGGTCATTCTCATAACAGCACAGCTCTATTTATCTTGGCTACCCCATCAGGAGCAGAAGCACAGGCAGAAAGGCCAAAGCTGAATGAGGATTTACACACTTTTATTGAGAAACATAATTTTTTCAATTTGCCTAAATCATCAGTTCCTTTATGTGCTGCAATACTGCTACCATCAGCATTAATAAATAAACTTGGCTTCAGCCTCCAGGTTGTGAGATTGATATGTACTATGCTCATGTTCCTCCTCCCTTGTTTTTTAACTTCTGGTCTATGCCAAAGCCCGAATTTCTAAATATTCTCCACCCCTTGAGGATTCTTGATTTATTTAAAAAGAGAGGGAAGGTAGGGAAGAGAGAGAGAGGTGATATTGTCACACCATCACTGGAGAACAGAAAGCAAACCAAAGAAGGAAAAGGCACAGGGCCCAGCCCTCACCTACTGAAGCTGTTGATCATCTCCTGCAAGGATTGCACTCCAGGCAAGATTAGGCAGGTTGCCAACATGACAGGTGAATAAAGAAACAGTCTCCATCAAGGAAGATCCTCCATCCCCTATGCAGTGTTCACACACCTGCTTGATTCTTCTATTACCCACTGATACACAGTAACTGTTCAATGGCACTGAGCTACAGTACATAACAGTCAAGAAGAGGAAATAACTCATTTGCTTGTGGCTCATTGAGAATTTTGCCAAAACATCAGTCAATCCTGTTACAGTCACTGATGTGTAAAAAAAACAAGTGGTCTTCAGTAATGACAAAAAAAAGCAAAACCGTCTTCCATAAACCCTACAAATAACATACTCTAAAAATTACTTTTTCTGCTCTAGTTAAAAAATGTGATTAAAGCTGTACTTCTGTGTAAGAGTGAATACCCATACATTAGTACAGGATCTGCTGCACTGAATTCATGAGTTCAGCCACACTTGGGGATTCAGTGTGGTGTGGCAGAAACCAGAATGCAGGTAGAACAAGAAAACTCCCCTTCCTCAGAGGGCAGAGCACATTCCCAGGCAGGTTATTTTCACAGTGGTGTGACCTTGGCTTACCTTCCACAGCACATGCCCAAAGCTTAGCTGACAAGCAAAACTGATTAAATGAAGGCCATTCCTAGTGCATCCTGAAACTGATGACAAAGTTTTCCTTGAGAATGGATGGGATTAAGCCTTATTATTGATTTTGAAAAGACTGGTACTACCATCAAAGTTAGTTCAAAACTCTTCTCCTGCATGAACATCCTGCACAATCTTAAGCAATCACATCACCTGCCCTTTGAACTTTGCTTTCTGGCTGTGAAGAATATCATTTTTCCATCACCTGTTATCTGAGCTTCATTACAACAGTAATTATATTATTATTTTCAAGACTCTGACATGGGCCAGAAAAGCAGTACATCTAAGGAGACAGCTGAGAAATTTATAAAGGAAGATACCTCCTCTTCCCCCAGGAAATACACAGTGGTCATTGCAGATCAATTAGAGAGTCATTCCAATTTCTGCTCATGTGCAGCAGTTTTAACAGCAATGAAGAGATGCTGTGTGAGGATGTGAGTTTGCTGTTTGTTTGCTGTTATTTAGAATTAATAATAATAAAAAATAACAACAACAACAACAAAAACACCAAGCTGCACAAATTGGTGATTGATACTAGGAAAATGCATTGAAACAGCTCCTGGTAGGCACCAGGAGGCTCTGCCCATCTGGCCCTGGCTCCTCCAGTGCATTCAATGCTGCCAGGAATCCAAATCTGTAATTACAGCTACCCAGTGCATGAAACACCCACGCTCCTTTGCCTTCTATTTTCTGTATTCACACAGTACAGCTCCTCCTGCAGCTGGCTGCTCCTTCAGAGCCCAGAAAGCCCCAGGCACACGCCGTGTACGTGACGGGGCAGGCAGAGCCTGGGGGCCCAGTGCCCCACTTTGGCTCCAGCCTCCTTGCTCAGCGCCTGGCTGGTCCTCACATCCCCCCACTGTCTCCCCACTCTCTGCAAAAGCTACAGGGACAGCACAGAGCTGGCCCCTCACGGAGACCGTGCTCCTGAAAATCCAGTGCCAGGCGGGAAGGCAGCCTGTTATTTCAAGTGACCCAGTGACAAATCATTCCTTATTACGGGGCAGCCCGATGCCAACAGTGCACTGCAGGCACAGGATCCTGTGCCAGACGAGAATACAGCAAGCAAGGAGCACGAAAGCATCGTGACCAGAATCTGAGATGCAGAATCTGATGATGGACTGCAGCCCTTCCAATGAGACGAACTGCCAGCAGCATTAATGAAATGCAAGTACGTAACTTATGGCACGGAGTTCAACTGAACTGAGAAAGGGAAACATTTCCACAGCCATAAAGGGCTACAAATAAAGCTGGGATTTATAGCAAACAGTTCCTAGTGCAGAAACACGGCTCCTTGATAGTATTTCCATGCGAAGAGTAATAACTGGCATCACATATCAGGTATTGCAGACGGTGCAACAGCTTCTCTTACTCTTCTGCAACTCCTAGGTCATGGGCTGGGCCCTTCGTTTTTCTGATAAAGCTTCCAAAATCTTAGGAGGAATCCCCTTCCCAAATACAAGCTCACTGCTCAGATCTAATCTCACTGGAAGTCTGCTCTGACTACAGTCCGTAGAGTACCTGTTAAATGCCATATCTACAGGGTTGTTTCGTTCCTCCGTCTGAGTTTATCAGTGGAAATACCCACTTTGTTTAGATTCATCCCTGGGACCTATGCAACTACAGCAAGGGTCACAGAAGCACCACAGTATCTGGACATAATCTTAGACACTGAGGATCAATAAGTGTATGTGATACTCCTCAAGCCTGTCTCCCTTTCCTTAAAATGGGTATAGGAGAGGGAGAAGCCAGGAACACAGGTGCTGCAAGTGCTATTGCTAACAGCTCTGAGAAATGCTCCTGCCTGGGAAGAACAGCAATGGATTTCTGCAGTGTCTCAGACACTGAGCTGCTTTCTGTTGGTCAGCTTCTATAAGAAAAATGCGTTTTATGGGTGAAGTTATTTCAAAGTAATGCAGCAACTTGTGAATTAGGAAAAAGAAAATCCCAGCAAATGTAAATTTCCTGCTTTTCTCAGTAGAAAACCTGGCTGCTGGAGTTCATTATCTCTCTACTATTACTCTTTGCACTGCTGCAGACATCTCTGCTGGTACCAAGGCCCTATTCTATATATTCACATTCATATAAATGTGAAGAGACATCAAGTCATGTTAGGGAAGAAAACCCACAGAAGTTATAAGTAGGAATACAAAAATATTAGTGACAAGACAGAAACTACAAGGGCTACTGTAGAATTGCCTTGGTTCACAATATTACCTTTACATTCTTCATCACATTGTAATTTTACGTGGTGTGCATTTCAGTGTGATATTTTATGATTCCAAGGTTACAGAATTCCTGATTTCAGCATCCCATCACATAAAATAACCACGTTCTAAAATAAAAATCTCTTCCTGACATTCATGTGGCTGTAAGTCTACACTTATTTCCTTCACTTCAAGCTTTGCAGAACAATTGCTGCAATTTTCTCAGTGAAGAAATAGAAAACAAAGAATTAGTATCAAACATTGGGAGATCAATTTTCACAGACCCCATTGCTTGATCATTTAAATGCTAAGTACTGCAGCCAATTAGTCTAGACTGAAGCATTTGATGGGGGCAAAATTTAGGTTAACAAATACTGCATAATATTATCTGAATAATATAGAGCAGACTTCCTACAAAGATGAATTTTGAATCTGCCCATTATATGAAACAGGTGCAAAGAGTGCGTGGGAGAGGTGAATTCATCCCTCCTCTAAATGGCAGTATAAAATAAAATTAGGATATAAAATTTGGGGGTGTCTCACAGGGCAGTTTTTAATTATATACTTAGCAGCATCTTTGCATATAATCATTACCTCAGCCTCCTCGTTTGCATGTATATATTCTTTTGTGCCATGATCAAAGAACAAAGGTTAAATCCTTCTGAAACTCTATTCAAGCAGTGAAAATTGAAAACAGATATTTTGAGGCTTTGAGCTTTTTTTTTTTTTTCTTTTTTGTTGTTTCCAACTGTCTGTATAATCTGCTTAAAATTCTGTTTACTTGTTAAACCATGTATTCATAGTGTGCCATTGCAGAGCACAGGTGAACCAGCACAGCTTTAAGGAGGACCCTTTCAATGGTCCTCCCATGGAAGAGGGAGAAACAAAACCAGGTCTCCAGCTGGGACACTGGCTGGGACTTCCACTAGATCTTCACCCCTCCCATTCTTCTGCACCCAGTTTTGGTTTGCATGAAAGGGTTCCATGGAAACACTGGAATTGCTGTCTAGTCCTCTGTTGCCATGCTCATGGCAAACAAATGAAGTCCCTTCTCTGTTCTGAGTGCAGTGGATAAACATCCAGCCTTGGCAGGTGGGGAGGGTGGGAACTGATGGAGAGGCAGAGCCATCCTGGTGTCAGTAAGCAATGATGAGACTGGGTCTCCTGGGGCCATGGGGCTGCTTTCTGTCACTTCCTTCCTAGAAAATGTCTGGTTTGTGAGTTTTTCTTCTTCCTCTATTGCCACCTGTATGAACATCAAGCTGCGTGTTCTGGCCATTCAGTATTCCTGGCTACCTCTGAGGAAGTCCTCAGTGCCCAGTTAGAATTCCTGGTTTGTGTTTGGGCTAAGTTAACATTGAAAATAACCCATGTACTGCAGCTTCCTCCTTTTTTCTAAACAGAAGCTGGCAGGACCTGAGCAAGGGTTGAAAGCTTTAGAATAAGACAAGGGGAGATGAACTACTGAGTAAACGAAAGGCACACAGCATGGAAGGAGCTCAGCAATCCCTCATTTTAACAAAACCTGGACAGATGCTTTTCTGTAACACATCCAGTTCATCCTCGTGACACATAACCAAAACCAAGAGAATATTGACATAGAGGGTGTCAACACACAAATACCACATTCACAGAGGCCACAGCACTAAGTATTTCAAGGTTCATCTAGCACCAGGCACCTAAATTCACCTGCCATCCCAACCTATCAAACTGACTCAAATGCCAGCTGCTGGAAAAAACCTCTTCCTCCTGCCAATCACAGGTTCCTGAAGCAACAGCCACTGAAGGCTGGATGAGATTCTCTTTCTGGGTTAGTAACCACCTTTTAGTGGAGAAAATTTTTAACAGTTTAAACTGTTACTTTGCAGCCCTGCAAAAATGAAAAGATATCAGATCAGCTCTTTCCTCTTGAAAGAAATTATATGAAAACATGGAATGAACTTCCTTTCTGTCCCAGACACACAACCTTTAATATCAGTTATGAACAGCACATCAGCAGAGTATTCTCCAGGACTGGGAAGCTGCAACAACTATTTCTATTGCACCACAATCCAGCACAAAGAGGATGACCAAGTTCAGCCTTTCTCAACAGAGCCATGGCTCATGTCTGCCACAAGATGTATTTGAAATTTCAGTTACCAAAGGGCTATTTGGATTTTCACTGATAATTTATTACTTTCCATTATGTACACATAGAAACATGCATAATGGGTGGATTGACTGAAAAGGTTTTTGGCTAGTAAAAGGGTCTAGAGAGCTCTTCACTGGACACATTTTATCCTTTTACACTGGTAGTCCTCTGGACAGATTCATTTTGTCCAGGTTTAGTCTACTGCAGATTTGCTGGGGATAAAGTGAGGATGACTCAGGAGCAACAACACTCAGATGCACTGTTCAGCTTCAGCCTCTTTCTACAGTCTTCCTTTAGATGAGTTGAAGATTAGGAATGAGCAGCAGAGAAGGAAGCCCAGCAGGATGTAAAACACCAGGTGAGGCTCTCTGGCTACAATGCTCAACATTAATAGCTTCTTGGAAAGAAAGAAGAATTTGAACATCCTATTTCTGTCATGCAGTGCCAAGGCAGACAGGGATTTTGGATGGAGATGTTAGAGCATTTCTTTTTACTCTACCAACTCTGTCCTTCTTTCAAGAAATGTTTCCACCATATGGTAGAAAGAGCTATAAAATCACAGAAAATATCATCTGGATATTTAGTTAACTGCTGTTTCCAGAAATGGTGGCATCCTCAGTCATATAGGAAAAAGGCAGTAAAAGTAGGGCTTCACCTGCAAGTCTAAAGGCCCTCTGGCATTCTTCAGAAGACTGGCTGAAACTAGGTTAAAATCTTCAATTAAAAAATGTCAATTCACTGAATATATATTCAGGACTGTGATGTTAAAGAACAACCATTTGCTGTATTTGACCCTTTCCATCTAAATATCAAAGGTCTGATTTTTACAGTTATTGTGTCCACACATAGACACAACCCTCCTCCTGAAGGAGGGCTGCAGATGCTCAGTGACATCTGAAAAATGAACTACTTAGCAAAGGAAGAGCCTATAAACCAGAACAATACAAAAGAAATTATCCAAAGGGCAGCATGTCATGCACTCCACACCACTGGAGTACTACTGTCACTGTAAATTTTCCCTCATTTTCCCCCTAAGAGCTATCAGTATGTCTTGATGACTGCAAAGGCACACAGGCATGTGTCTCCTGCCTTCCAACACCTTCCCAACGTTCCAGGTTTCCTACACAGCACCTGTGTGAAGTTCACTGCATCACTCCTGCTTCCTTCAGCACCTGCCTCCTACATTCAGAGGAAAAGCAGCTCAGCTATAGAGCACTGCAGCACACAGATTTTATACAACAAATTTATTTTACATGAAATTACTCTTGGAGACATAGAAAGAAAATGGAGAGAGTAAATCCAGAGGAGCCAACATTCTAGGAAGGCAGGAGTGTACAAAATATACTCTAAGTACAAATTAAACCCCTTCATAAAGCAAAAATAAACAAAGAAAAATTCAAAGTGGTACAATGCAGTATAATTCAAGCCTAATGTTGCAAACACTAAAAATTCAGCAAATTAAGTAGATGCCTCACGTGGCTCTTTCACTACACTGTGCACAAAAAGCAACTTGGAAAAAGGTACTAAAAATTTGCACATTTTCCTCCTCACAATGGCAAAATTTTAGTATGATGATCTTTTATCATTTCAGAAAAAAACACGTGCCACAAAATGAATAGTAAGAAGAAACTAATTAGAATTTGCACCTATGCAGAAAACACAATTCAATCTCCTAAATAATTAAAAGCATTTCTGAGCGCCAGCTTTTGTTATCGCTATCAAAAACAAAAAAAAATATCAGTTTATATTGCAGCTGAGATTAATATTTTTAGTATCTGAATGGAAACAAATGTGGAAGTGAATGTCTATTAAAACTGTGTGATGGCCTACGGCTTTATAAATAACCACATCCCCTCGCTGCCAGTGGCAGGGATGACTACGGATCCAGCATGCTAAGTTATTCCATCACAAGTCACACGCTCGCAGGAGCACTGCAAAGTGAAGATCAAGGTTAAACAGTTAGCAGGGATTTCTCTAAGAGGGAAGATGGCCGGGTGACCTTGGAGCTCTGACAGGCTCCAATCCAGGGAAACACGGTATGTAAGGAATCAGATGTTACCCATGTTCCTCACAGCAGCATTGTTCTTAATTAGACACAAGGCATTTCGTGTCTGAAAGGCCAATTAGGAAACTCAAGAGTTCACTGCCAACGGTGTGCTGTTTCTAAAAGTTCCCCACATTAATTTGCTACAGGATAGATGTTTTACCCCCAAATTCAGTGCTTGTGCTCATCTGATATAGAAAACTCTCCTGCACTGAAACCCTACTGGAGGCAGCTTTGAAAAAGACTCAGGGCACCTATTTTCACTAGAAGGTGTGCAGCTGCTTTGCAGTATTTCCCAAAAAGCTAGCACCATTCTCATGAATGGTTTCCCAATGTGAGCTGATTAATATTACAGCTAACAGCACTGTCCCAAACTTTGCCTGGAATTTCCTCCCTCTAACTGTTGCACTAAAGATGCATTTTCATAATCCAGGCACGAAGGTGACTTCTGCCAAGCAGAGGAAGGGACTGGAGCTTGACAGGGTGCCGGTTCCCCTTGGCTCATTCAGGGGCCAGAAAAACAACTCAGTGAGGCTGTGTCGTACAGAAAGCCGAAGGAAAGAGGCCAGGAAACTTCACGCTGGGCTTTTTCCCAGGTTTAACTCTGTATGTTCATCCACAGCTTCCCATGAGCCAAAGCAAAGTTGAGACTGCCTTGCATGGCTGCAGACCTGGCAGCAGGCACAGCCTTATGTCCTGTCCGAGTCCTTTTCCCCTGGCAGATTCCAGCTGTCCTTCCCTCCTGTCCTCACCTCCTGCCTCATCCACACCATCCCAACACTTGCTTCAAGCAGCCTGAGTACTCCCTACCAGAAAGGCACCTCTTGAGCGGCTTAAAAACTTGGCAAAAGTTAGGATATGCTTTCACAGAAAAAGATTTTTAGAAGGTAAGACCCTGTTATGGGTTACTGATATGTAAAAAAAAAGCATGGTTTTAATGGGTAAAAAGAAATTCCACCCTGTTCTTTATTTCAGAAGCAGCCTGAACAGTTCTGGAGGCAGTTTTCACACTGGAAGCTGTTCCAATGGAAATCTTGGTGAAGCCAAAATGAAAGGAAGCTCTGCTACAACTTCCAATGGTATTTCCATTAGTTTTATTACCCCTATCTCGACTTAACACAACGCCCTTCAAAATTATTAAAAGCAGTAAAATGTCTCTTTTTTTCCTTCCTTGTCTAAGGAAGAACACAACATTAACCAAACCAATTTCTTTAATTAAATGACACTTTGGACATCTCATTATAATTTGACAACCACTTAGATTGCTTTCAAATCAACACCCTCTACATTTCTAACTACTTGTAACACAATGTGGCTGGGGATGACCTGTGTTTACATTTTTGCAGCCCAACTCACTCTGCTTTCTGAACTGGTGGAAATGAGAGCTGCTAAGAAAAAAAAAAACACCCTACTATTTGTTTCTAAATTATTATCAGAAGAAGACAAGCTTCAGATCACTCCAACGTTAATAACTACTGCCAGAGTTGTTTCTACCCATTAGTAGTTGTCAACAGATTAGTTTCACTTAATGGACAGCCAAACTCAGCTTCACTGAACAGCATTTCCCTGGGAAAAAACCCCAGAGTTTTCAAATCTTCACATGAAGAAAATGAACAGGATGCAGGCAGTAACATGTATTTCAAAAATGAAATGCAATCTGCTCACAAAACTGTGGTAGATAATTTTCTCCTACTTTTGTAGCAATTCCTGTTGTCTAGCCCTGTGTTCCAGTTTGCAAAAAACAGTCCAACCAATATCCTGAGACAGCAGAATTTTGCATGAAAGTCACAAATAACACTAAATTGAAAAATAATTGATGGTTTGTTTTGTTTTTTTTTTTTTAGTATAGCTCCAACTCTTTTTCTAAGGAGACCAAGAATAATTTGATACACCAGATCATAATAAGACATGGAAGAAAATAGCTTTTCAAAAATAAAAAAAAAAATATCAAAATATCCTAAACTGTTCCCCTACCTGTTGGGCTATTTGTTTCATAACCAGAGCAGAACAAAGGGTTATATAGTCTGAACAACAAGTTACTACACTTGTAATTCAGCTCATTTCTCTTACCCTGACAGAAAGCTACTGGAAAATGTATGGTGTCTTTTTTTTTTTTTTTTTTTTTTTTTTCTAATTAATTCCAAAATTGAATTGAAACTAAAAGAGGAGAAAGATTAAGTGAGCTGTAGAGAGGTACCCCTGCCCTTCACACACTGCATCCTGGGATGCCTTGCTAGAAGTCTGCTCAGACTTCATACAGAGATGTGAATGCTCTGCACTGGGCTGGAGATTGAAGCTCTAATTAGATACCTGTGGGAGAGCAAGGAGTCTCCCTCTCCCTCTCTCCCTGGTGATGCCCAGCAGTCAGAGAGCAGACAGACACTCATTGCAGCACATCTCTGCAAAGGGCAGCTTGAGCAGCTGCTATTTCCCCTTTATATTTTTAATGTGGGGTGTGCATGTCCACGTGTGTTTGCTTCTCTCATAAACCAGTTTTAACATGTGAACAAAGCCTGGGGTGAAGTGATGGGAAAGCTTTGGAGGAGGATGCTTTTGAAGAATGGGGTTTGATGGCTGGATCACCGAGCATCTGTTATTTGTATATGGTCTCATTTACATTAAAGAGGAAATACAGGAGTAACACAGCAATTCATGGATACAGGAGCAGTATCCACAAGCAGATGGGGATGCCTGACCTGCTCTGTTTGGTGTCTGGGTCTGGGTTTAGATGCTTGCTCAGAAGCAAAAGGGCCTTAGTCCCCTCCTCATGCTTCATGTACGCCATTCCTTTACAGAAACAGTGTCTGCAGACGAACACTGGCTGCCAAAAATGTGACAAATTCAAACAGACAAGCTCTCCTAATTACCAGAGAAATCTGTATACAAAGGAGGAAAGGGAACTATGCTCCAAAGGGAAAAAAAAAAAAAAAAAAAAAAGTCCAAACATCATATATGAAAACAAGACAAAGGGAGCTATTGTTGAAATGAGTCTTGCCACTTCCCGACACATTTGATTTTCTTTTTCCCCTTAGGCTTTAAGGCTAAGTGAATAGCACTTTTTAAATTATTTTTTTTTATTATTATTATTTTGGGGGGTAAAAATAAAATCATTCCATATGTCTTCTATCTGGGAGAGAGAAAAATTAAAAATAAGAAAATCAGCCTCTCCACCAACCCTGCCCCATGCAGCACACATGTAAGTCTAAAGAAAATGCAACTTCCCATCTGAAAATATCTGAGTTCAGAAAAAACAGTATCACAAAACTACTAAAGGCTTGGAGTTGCCTACTGCTGAGCCCTATTCAGCAGTACAAATTTAATAACCACCCCACTGCCTCAGAATCAACATCCAGGACTTTTTATTGCTGGCACAGAGCAGCAGAGCAGTAGGTCAGGCTGAAAGGCTTCAGCTCTCATACAGCAGTTATCTTTACTCAAACAACACTGAAAGATTCAACTGGAATATTTTCGTCACGTTCCTGAACCTCTTTTCATGATTTTGCACTTTGCAGACAGCAGTGCCTCCTGCCCTGCCCCAGGATCCTGCAGCAAATCACGCTCCCAAGCACAAAGGCAGCACCAGCCCATTCCCGTGGCCAGACAAACTCTCCCATCATCCTGGTAGCACTCATCATATCACACTCTTACCATCATTATCTCTCCACTGAAAGCTGATTGAAAAAAATGACTTTGTCATCTCATGGTTCCTTCCACTGTAAATCATTAACAAGAACTTGCTTATTTTCCGACCTCAACTTAACTTTTTTTTTTTCCTAAGCCATTCCTTTTATTTTTTTTTTTAATTACTCCTTGAAGTAACTCTGAATCTAGCAGCTTCCATTTAGTATATAGGTGAACAGCAGAAAATACTAATATTGCTATTTTTCTCAAGTGAAGTTTTCTATTTTATCTCTGGCTTGCAGGTAGGATTTTTGAGAGAACACCACTCTGCTCAACAGACACTCATACAGGTTTTGCAGGCCGCCCTGTTATGGGTAATGTACCTACCATACCACTTCAAAATGATGCCAGCACGCCAAAAATGCAGTGCTGCGACTTTGAGACGATTTCATAACGCGTTCATGAAAGCATCTGGATCACAAAACGTGTTATTGCCATCACCTGTGGAAGTCATTACTGTGAGGCTGCACAGCAGCTGCACACGCCGACGGAAAACCTTCCACATCCACTGGCTGCTCCCAAGGAGTCAGCCCGTGCCAGCACCACCACAACTAACCACAATGATTTCCTCCTCTTAACAGAAATCTCTCCATGGAAATTTGCTCCACGCTAATGCCTAAAACTGATTTTTAACACTACACATCAACTAGACATCAACAAAATGAGTTTATCTTCTCAGAAGAAACATTTCAGGGAAAATCCACTGGTTTCAAGATGCATTAGAAAAAAGCTAATTCTGCCGAAATAAGTCCTTTTATTCCTCTGATTTCCAGAGGAATGCTTTGCTGATACTGCTAACCTGCACAGTACTTTTCTAACTCACTTCAAAAATGGATAATCAATCACAAAAATCACCCGGTTCAGAATCTGTGATGTTGGGATGCTGAAGAGACAGGTGGGTTGGCATGCTCCTGATTAAAACAGTCACACCGATTTGCAAGGTCAACAAAATTTGGAAATCTTTTGACTGACATATATTGCACAAGAATAGAAATTTTCTTTACTCTGATTACTCATCTCTTGCTCAGGATTGGCAACTTCCCCTCAGAATGGCCAGTGTCATGAATTGTAAGGATTATTGGTAGCCTTCACACTTGTAGACTGAACAAAAAGACTGCATTTTTCTCAGAGCATAAATTAACAGTACTAAATATGATGTTTTGGAACATTCACATGAAAACACCCAAGGTTGATTTTGCTTTTTAATACTGGATGAGTATTTATTAAGTTGCTTTTCTATAATATTTTGGCACTTATCTGGCAGAAATTTGAGATTAAATACATTGATGTAACAATGTTTTCTGTGAAATATAAAATAATCTGGCACATTCTTCTCTCCACCATATGAAAAGAAATTCAACTACAATCTCTCCTAGACATATATTACTCTCTGAATTCAATAAAACTCTTTGAACTTTTTCCCTTTTCTAGTTTAAAACAAAACAGAAACCACAAAACCCTAAACCAAGAAATCCATTTAACATTTCCAGCTTAACAAAGTTGTTTGGATGTACTATCAATTACTCTTTCTAGGCCCACAGTCACATATGAAGAAATCTTTAGGAAACACTGCAAAGGAGTAGTATAAGAAATGCACAACTGCAAAATGCAAAGAAAGTATCCTCTAAGGCAGGAAACTAAACTTCCAGGACTCTCTTGTTCTGATGGTTTTCAGTTCTGCAAAGCTTTCTATTTTTCTCTTCTTCAATTTAGCCCTGGGAAGCTGTTGTGGGAGGTATTATCTATTTGAAGGGGATTTTTTTTCCTCCAGATTGTAGCCAAAAATAGATGATGAGAGGGAAAAAAAAAAAGAAGAAAATCTCATGTAAATAGCCTCAGAAGATGTGATTTACAAAAGAAGAAACCTGCCAGCCACAGATTAAACCACACTATATTTGTTCTGAAACAAAATTAAAATGAATAGCATCATTAACTGCATCAGCTAAGAAGTCATCCTGCTTCTGTGCAGAATGAGATTCTGCTGAGGAAGATTCCTTGCCCACATCTCATCCCTGGAGTGGGATAGAAACACACACAGGCTGAGGTCTCTGTTTCAGACAACTGAAGGTGACAGAAGACAAAGAGAGGAACATACTAAAATGGGTTCACCACAAGAAGAGGATTATACAACCTTAGATATAATTTGTACAATGAAGAGGGATAAAAAGAGGAATGAAGGCATTCAGCAAATGACATATATACACACAAACACACAAATACATATGAGAAAAAGCTCACCACTTCAAAACCCAATAATAAACAATATTATTCCATTATATTAGTGTCAGAACTGTCATGCAAGTCTGCAGATATTAATAAAGTTATGTAATTGTTTAGACTTAAATGCAACACACAATAGCTAAAATACTTTGCAGATGTGAACAAGACTATTAAGTCTGCTCTTGATTCTATGTTTGCTCTTAGACTCTCTGACCATGTGTCTAAAAGCAAACAGAACAGGTTTTTTATTTCACTTATTCTTAAAAACTGATACCAAAAAAAACAAGTAAAGCAAATAGAATATGAATCTGATCCCAAGTTACTGGGCAGAGGTGTAGGGTAGAGTTAGTCTCTATCTTTTTCAATTACTCATCAACCACATAAATAGTCTTTAACATATTTCCACTTTCAGAGTTGTACATGACCATTTCAGTGTTGGAGAAACATGGGGATATCATTGTCTAAACCATGACACTGCAACAGGCTGTGTTCTGCACCCTCCCTATGTCTACGGGACAATAAAGTCAAACAAATAAAAATAAAAACATATTTGACACAAAAAGGAAGAATTATTTTCAACTTTAAACTTGAAATTTTGGTTGAAAAACTATGGTCAGAGAGAAGGACAAAATGTATTTCTTTCCAGGCTACAAAGCACCAAACAAACTACTGAACATCTGCTTCAGAGGCAGCAGAACAGAGCTATGTGTCCCAGTCAAGGCAAACTTTCCCTGATGCTACATAGCAATAGCTTATCCAATCTCCTCTTTAAATCAAGAAAGCTTATCAGCAATCAAGGGGTTAAATCCCTCTTCTCATCTTCCTCCTCTCCTCAGCTTCCCACACAAGACTGAACCTATTTCATAAATGAGAGCTGTCCTCCTACGTAAGATCCATATTAATAAAATCACTCTTGGAGGATCACAGGCTCCATCTATCCCAGCACATTAGGCAGTGCCAGGCAATGTTCCTGGGAGAGGGAAGTTGATGGTCTGCACTCTCCTGGTGGGAGATGGCCCCTGGCAGCACCTGGCCCCAAACCAAGCAGGGCTCTCCCAAGCCAGTCTCTGGCCATCTATCAGCTGGGATGTGACCAACCTGTTTTGGAGAGTGAGGCTGTGCTGGCAGGGGCTCTGCTCTGCCAGCTGGCCCCACTGCCAGGGCAGCCACAGCCTTTCCATGCACAGACAAATCCCAGCACCACGCAGGGTGTGCAGCCTTGGAGCTCCAGCTGCTTTACATTCAGGTGTGTTTATGAGTCCCATGTACAGCCCTTGGACAGCAGAACCAGCTCCATGATACATGGTCCCCACAAGTTGCTTCTCCTCTGACTGTGGACACTGTCAGCATTGCCAGCAGAGACAATGCACTGCAACACTGGTGAGGGATCTCCTGTGGTCCAGGCAAAAATATCTCTCATCAACTGGGTAGTGTAAAAAACCCAGTGAGCTTAAGTCTGGGGAATGTGCCCTATTTGTGTTAGTCAGCATACAAATCTGAGTGATATCGAAACAAACCATTATTTTAAATGGACTTTATGAGTGCAGAATACAGGCTCTAGATACCAGATTCTACAGCTGCACTGAGCTGGGGGATGGCACTTCAGCAAAGGCATTCAAAACTGCCTGTACTGTAACTCCTTAAACTGACAAATCAAGATCTTTTCTTGCACCCAAAAATAACTTTGCCATACATAGGAGAGATCAGACAAGTGCTACTGGATTTGATTCTATCACTTCAATAAAATACAAATGTTAAGAGGGTAGAAAAAGTGATCTTGAGGGCATTATCATCTTCACATCATGGAGCTCACAGGATTCAAACCTGTTTGGCTCCTAGGTCTGTCACACATTCCCCATGGTCAGAGGTGTCTGCAAAAGCTGACAGAGAAGCTTCCACTAAGTCTGGTTTTAACACTAACTTCTGCCATCACTTTCCTTAGGACCTGCAGTGAAGGACAGAGGAGGAAGCTACATACACACACACAGAGGGATTTCTGGTAGAGCAGATGAAGCTGCACAGTCGATGTTCAGCCCTCCCTCTGGACCTGAGCACCACCAGTGGTACTACAGACAGTCAGGAAACAACCAGCACTTCAGCTGGCCAGCTCCAGTATTGCCACTGGTGTGACTGGGTAGACTCAGGCTCCAGGACAGGCACCGAGGTACTCTGGGCTATGACAGATGAGATGCAAAAGTTGAAGGTGTTTCTGCCAAGCCTTTGTTCAGCCCTGCTGTTGGAGGTGGTAAAACCAACGTGGTGTGTGCCCCAGCGGAGGGCACCACCACCTCAAACTGTCCCTGTGAACCCCATCCTCGGTAATTACAGTCGGTGATGAAGATGCAGCTCTCAAGACAGAGGGCAATTATTACAGAATCTACATTGCTGGTTTTAAGTATCAAACCAAACATGCATTAACAAAAGGCAGCACTGTGTTATGTATTTTTGGATCAGAACACTCAATCAGTACATGTAGAATACAAGAACATTAAGTAAAAGCAACACTAATTTGAAAAATACGATCTAAAAATCAAACTGAGAGAGAAATGGAGTTTTCTTTTTCCAGATGACCGGTATAACACGAAGTGACTTAACTCATCTGACAAGATGGATTACAGCTGGCCCCTTATCTCTTGGCCTGCTTAGTAACATGAAAGGAAAAGAAAAACAATGCATTAATTGATGGTGGAGAACGTTTTTCTTCCTAATGGTTTCCAGCCAGAATTTTTGAGCCTGAGCCATTTCCCAAATAATGGCTAGCATTTGTGTACACATTACTTTCTTTCATGTGACAAGGAAATGTAATTTTTCTTTGAAAACATACTCATTAAGGAAGCAAACCCCAACCCCCCCCCAGAAGCCTTGCACCCCATTCATAAGTGTGACACAGTATAATCACTTTAGAAGTCTGGAGCAACCACAGATCCTTTGAAAACTCCCACAGCAGAGACACAGCCATGTGCCTACTCTCCAATGCCCTCTATTAGATCAGACCTACCCAGTATTTTAAGGTTATTTGCTGTTATTTGGTGACAACCATCAGAGATCTCAATCACGTTGAGAGTTATTCTAGGAAACACATTAAAAAAAATCAAAGAAACCAATGATTATCACAAATAATTGAAAGGAGCAGGCATCGTTAATACAGTCATAATATTACATAGGTTGATTATATGCTCAGAAGTCACTTGGAAGTATTTTTTTTCTCTGATGGATGCTTTTCAGCTCTGTTTCACAGAGCCTTTTCAAGAGAAGGGAGTGCACAAAGGGAGTTGCAGATGATTGTGCTGTACTTCTCACCAGCCTCGGTGCCCAGGGAGACCTGAGTGTGACAGCGGATGAAATGCAGCACGGCGAGGTGAGCAGCAGCACACCTGAAATTTCCTTCTCTACTACCAACATGTGGATCCTCAGAAGACAAACTCAACTGCAAAAGGGTTCAGTGAAAATATCCAGCCACTGTATGCTGTGTCTACTGGAGGCAGAAAACAAATACCTAAGGAAAAGACAGATCAAGACAGTGTGTCCTGTAAGATTGTGCCACACTGCCAGTGATGCCTTGGGTTAAACAAATGCATCTGCTTGAGCCTCGTTTTTCTTGCCCTCCACTCAGATACAGCTCAGACCACAGAGAGCATGGTATGTCTCTAACACAGGGGCCTGAGCTGTTGCCAGAACAGAGACCATTTAGCACATGACCAGAAGAAATTAAGGTATTTTTTCTATTACAGCAAGAACTGCTTGGTCTCCCTGCTTGGGCTGCACCACAGGAGAGGCTTAGTTAAAAGAAATGGCAACTGCAGTAGAGTTCCCTGCCTGAGACTAAAGCTGAAGCTCATTTTTACAAGGAAACAGATGCATTATGAATGTGCAGGCATGCAAAATTAATTAAAACCCACCCTGAAAATAGGGAGCTGGAAGATGCTCCCTTGTGGAAGCAATCCCAGCAGTGCTGCCAGGCCATGCCTACCTGACTGGACAGAATGGGATGCTGAACACCCACCACTTAGAGCAAAGACAAGGCTGATGCTGCACATCAATTCCTATTATTTTATTTATAACCCCAGTGCTGAGATGTGTACTAGCTATGTGGGGCAAGGTGCACTTCCCTACTCTCTCTCTCACTGATGGATCAGTGGAAAGCTGGGGCTGCAGATTTCAGTAATTAGCAACAATTATCATGTAAGGCTGGCGACCACCCATAAGAATGCAGCCACCAACTCTTCCCTCATGTATGATCACAAACTGAGGATCCAAAAAAGTCCAGTCCTCTGCTGTGGTAGATCTCACAAGATCTTACAGATCTCTGTGATTTGGGAAGGCTTCAGAGAATGCTGTATTTTTCAGGTGATGGCAAGGTATCTAAGAAATACACTTACTCCTGTCAGCAGCTCTCTGAAACATTTAAAAGTTCATTCTAAGAGTAATAAATATATTTCATAACCATCCCAAGGGAGTTTTTTCTCTTCAATGAAGCTACTGTATTTGGCAAGGAAACAGTGTGACATTTTTCCCCAAAGGCTTTGGAGTGATAAATGATAGCTAAAATGAAATTTTCTATTAGGCTTAAAGCCTTGCAAAACAGGCTTTGAGAAGAAAGGTTTGGATTAAGAAGTCCAAAATTTAAGAATCCAGAAATGTAAATGTTAGAGTATCTGAAACACAGACATGACTGATACACAGAGATTAATCTAATTTAAGGCAAACTCCCAGACAATTCTTTAGTATGAAACAACTGAGGGATTGGAGATATCTCTTACTGCCTTTCACACAATAAACTTCCTCTGAAAATGCACCATAAAGTAAACTAAGATAACCTTATTAAAACGTTGTGAAATTTCATTGATATTGAGCTACATTCAGATATTAAAATAGTTAATTTTAAGTTTAGGTCACCAAATTATGAAGACTTTTTAAAAATCAAATTGGATTATTTCCCTTCTGGTTTTGAACAGTTAGCTGTATATGTGACTCACATTTTCAAAAGTTTTAATGTAAAAATAATTTTATTTTTGTTTTAATGGAAACAGATGCAATCTCACAATCTACCAGGCTGGCTGGGTGTTCAGAAAAATGTTCCCAAACTTCACAGTTAACTCTTCTTGACAGCTTAATGTGGAATTTAGCTATATTCAAAAACTGTATTGACCCATGACAACCTTATTGAGATGGCACTATTTACATCTCTCAAGTTCCTGTGAAAATGCCATTATGGCCACTTGGACTAAACTTAGTTCTGGATCTGGAGTCTCACATTGTCTCAGAGAGTGAAGTCCTGGCTGCACACTGCAGATGCCAGTCAGTCATTCCAAAGGGGCAGAGTGACAGCACCCAGTGTGAGGAAATTCGTGAGATTCACCATCAAGTCTGAAGCTGAGAATCAGGACTAAAGAGAAATAAGGGAATTAATATTTTCAATACCTCCTAAGTGAAATAACAAGATATGCAACAGTTGATTACATGAAAAAAGTGTACTTCTAAAAAACTTAATATATAATAATTTTTAAGCCTATACAACAAATTTACAAGAGGCAGAAACTTCAGCTTTACCACTGTAGTCACCAACATCCTGACCTGCAAATGGAGAATCAAAGAGTTGTCAAAGGATCATTACTTTTTAAAAAATTACACATCAGCTAAAGAGTTACATAATTACAGACAGAGCAATGTACTGACATGCTTTTTGTTCCTACTTGGGGAATATCAGACTAAGAAGTCAGTGCCTTTAATATTCATTTGGATTAATTTCCTGGGTGTCCCACTCCCATTCCTAGCAAAACTCAGTAATTGAAGATAATTGAAGTAAAATGTTTTCTGTTTTCTAACCTGTAAATGTCTGTCACACTGAAAGATATTTCCACAGGTGATCAAATGAGGCAGGGGAGTAGTTTATCAGACACAGAGCATTTCACCACCTGGCCACTGGTTCCAGTCCAGACTGAAATTGATAGTCCGTGTTTAACAAAGAAAAAAAAAAAGAAAAAGAAAAGCCACTAAAACAGCCCAAAGTTTCCAGCAGCTGTTCAGTAGTACTTATTATACTCCCTGGTAACAGTGAACTATTTGTACAATCTCACTGTACAAAATGCAGCATTAAAATAAAACCTTGGCCAAAATTACTAACATTTCAGTCCAGACAAGACTATTCACATGCCTAAAGTCTCCTGTCTTGGAGAATGATGACCAAGATGTGTTTCTTCCCAAATGACCACAATCTTATAGCAGATGCTGCTGAACTCCAGCAACATCCAGACTGTGGCTCTGGGCTGCCTCCTTCTATCAGTTATAATCTGTATTTTCACATGATACTGATCACAAGGGTGTAATGCACACAGCCAACAACAGACTGCATTCATCTACAGACATATGTGTCGAGTCCCACAGACTCCTTTCGGGGGAAAATGTTTATAAAACTGAACACCCAATGTCAGGCTGCTCCTGACCTGGCTCTCCCGAGGCTCCACTTGGCTGCCAGCTGACCCCATCCCTGCTCCCCAGCCTGTGCCTGCCTGGACCAGCACACCAGTGATAATGGTTCCAGGCAGAGTCTCATAACAGGGCTTGGAAGCGTGAACTGCCCATTTAGGTCATTTTTTTTTTTTTTTAACCTGGGATCTCAAGGTAACATTTACATGCCCTAAATACCAATATCCTTAGTATACTTTTAGCACAATTAGGTGATCAAGCAGAGCTATACTCACATATTTCAGCCAAGCAGCCATTAACTACTGGGAGCAGCAGCATTAGCAGTTGGGAGTTTACTTCAGGGAACAAGGATAAAACCTTTCTCCTGATCCATAAAAAACCCCATCGGAGAGTGTATACAAAATGAGAGGGACATTAATATTAAATGAGATACCACAATGAGACAAAAAAGATGTGACATAAAAAAAGCAAAAATTTCAACCAGAAGACAAATCTATGGAATGTGAAAGAGAAGAGGGCAAGAGAGAGGGAAGCAGAAAGATCACCTAGAATTCTTTAAACAGAACAAGAGGCATTTTGAATAGTTACATTTTAACTAAGTTGGAAATAACTGGATGAAATTCCATGACCAGTGTCATACAAGAGAGCAGACTAGAGGATCTAAGGTTGCTTTCCAGCTTTAAAATCTAAGACCCTATGAACAGAAAAGGAAAGAAGTTTGATTGGCAGCAATGGAGACATTGCTATACAAAATGTTATTTCAGGCAGAGAAAACATACTGCCAAAAATAGTAAGAAAATACGTCTGACATATGCATATACATGCTCTGTTCTCTACTACCCACATCAGTACTTACGTATTTAATGTACAATTCGGCAGGAAAAAAACCAACACAAAAGGATACAGCGGGTCCCAAGGGAATTGCTTCACAGGTGCCAATAAACTTGAAAAAATAGGAAAATCCTCAGATATGGTTGGTCTTCAGCCCTGCCCAGAGCACAAATAGCCAGGCCACAACCCAGCAATTCCTTGGATTACAGAGGTATCTGCCTCAGCCACCTCAGCCTCTCTCCACCAAGCCCAGGGTGTGCAAGAGCGAGGCACCGCCAAGGAAAGGGCTGGCCCAAGAACAAGTTGTTCCAGCTGCTCACAGCTGCTGGACACTCCCTTGGGATTTGGGGACAGATGGCACAGGTTGGGCAGCCAGCACTTCTCAATAAACAAAGAAACACGTAAAGGACAAAATATAGACCAAGATTCCTAACAAAATCGTAGTCAGCAACAATCAGCTTTGTTGTATCACATCAAGCAGAAAGAAGCACTGGATGCCTTTCTGGAGAGTTTGGACACAAAAACTGCAACACAAGTATGAACTGGCACTGCTGGATACCTTCAACTCAGTATTTTTATCACACATTAGGAGCAAATTTATCTCAGAAGTTAAAAAGAAATACTGCATGCAAAGCAATGCTCACAAAGCTGTATTGCTGCTGGCTTTAGTGACAACCAGACTGATGGAATTCGTACAATGAGGCATCAGGCTTTTAGGAGAGTGTGCTCCAGCTTCCAGAAAACCTGCTGCTGTAGGACTGAGACTGAAGAAGACCCTGAATCCTGATGAACTGCACACCAAAGGCTGTGCCTAAATCAGTTTGCACTGCACTGATAGGAAAACAGAACTGTTTACACCCAAGAGCTCTGATTCCCTCTGAGTAACCCACCTCCCCAAGGAATCTCGAGCACCGACTCCTCCTCCCTGAGGGTCCTGCTGATTTCGTATAACAACTGCCAAGTACAAGTCTCTGGGTGTAAGGTTTGCCATAGCCTATCCTAAATAAGTAGCAAATGTGCTACTTCAGAAATTGCCAAAAATC
The DNA here is from genome assembly GCA_027886175.1 of Phylloscopus collybita. Lineage (NCBI taxonomy): Eukaryota > Metazoa > Chordata > Aves > Passeriformes > Phylloscopidae > Phylloscopus > Phylloscopus collybita. The sequence continues at coordinate 8,984,672 of JAJNNQ010000002.1, forward strand.
CACAATGAAACAATCACAGCATTCTATTAAATCAAATCTTTAAGATTATTGCCGTGCAGTTCACTGTAGAGCATTTTAAAACTAGTTCCACAGAAGCCACTGCCTGCCTATGCTGTGCCTACACAGATGAATATATGCAAAAGCCTGCGGCTTGTGAAGGTACAGTCATAGGGAAAAAAAAAGAAAACGGAACAGAACCAGGAACCAAACTCCCACATATTTGCCTTTTTCAGCTAATCTTGCTAATAATAGCACAATTGTTTCCTTGTAAAGGAATGCAGGGAGGTTTAATTATCAAAGTAAAACTTGGTATTTTTAAGGCTGGGGGGAAAAAAAATGAAACCACCTTCCTGTATTTCCTAGCCTTTAGCACAAGGACTGTACTTAGAAACAGAGATTTCAAATTTAGCATTTGGTGTCACTGGAGATTTTAGAGCTATCACTCTCCTCTTTTCTTCTTCCCAAATCACCCACCATCACACAGCACACCAGCTCCCAAGAAAAGAAAGCAGTAATTTCTGAATTGCTGATGTAAATTTTTATACAGTAAAAGGGGTGAAGTCAAGAAAGAAGTCTTGACTCTCCAATGTCTGCATTGAAATCGAAGTGCCATTCACAAACAACTGGTCTTATATCTTCATCTCCATTCCTTTACCACCTCCAGCACCCAAGAACTCATAAACCATCTTGCATCCAGGCTATTTTTTTTTAGTACTTCAGATAGTGGAACAAAGATGGGCCAACCATAACTTCATTTTCACATTTGGAGTGTGATGGCCAAAGCTCCAGGACACTCAGCATAGTGACCTGGTACTGTTAGTCTGTAATAACCACAGTAAGATCCAGACCACATCAGACTTCAGACAACTTGAAATAAAATGATAATATAAAGGGGTTTTCCCCCTTCAGTTCTAGATTTAAAATCATTAAGTCATAAAATCTGTAAAGCTAGAAACTAACATTATAATATACTTGCAAATTCAAGGAAATAAACAGAATTCTGAGGCTAAGCTGTATTTAATTTCTGCCCACCTGTCACTAGCTTTGGATTGATATGTCATCCTTCACCAAAAAAAAAAAAAAAAAAAAAAAAAAAAACAAACAAACAAACAAAAAAACCCAACAAAAAACACCACAATCAGATTTCTATGTTCTTTCTGTTGAAATGGAAAAAAATCTTTCCCATGTTCTTGAGTACCCCATCTATTGAAATGCACAAGTAAACGTTAAAATAATTATAACTAACAGCAGTAGCCTCATTTATTTATGATGAATAAAACATGATGGAGAGCTGTCATAAAAAAAGACAGAGATCTAATCTTGTAAGACACACAAGTGCATTTCCTGTTCATGTCAGTAAGAATAAACAGCCCTGTGCAAAGCCCAATGAATTTACTGGGGCTTAAGTGCCTCTGTCATATAAGAAAAAATTACTCAATATTACATGTTTCACATACAAAATGAAGGGGAGGAAAGGGGGAAGATAAAGGAGTAATAGTAGAAAACACGAGAAATATTCATTAAATTCAAATTCAGATTTATACTCCATTTCTTCTAGGTTTTTGTGATCAGTGAAAAAAATCAATATACTTGACCCCACAGGAAACCTGCTTAGACCAGGGTGTTTCTGCTGAAAAAAAAAAAAAATATTGTTCTGAATGACATCTCTAATAATCTGTTTTCAGCAAACATGAAATTCAAAGGACTTAAAAGGTTACTTGTATCCTAAATTTTATCCAATATTAGCCTATTTGTTTCCTCAATGGTTCAGTGTGAAAAGAAACGACACCACAGACACACACAAAACTGCAGGACACACATTAGTAATTCCATGCAATTGCACAATAACCAATTACCACATTTTGGAAATACAAACAGATGTTTAGCCTGCAAAGTACCTGAATATTCTTTCCACACTGTTCAGCTTTGCTAGACCTCAGGTGAAACCTGGCAATCAGCTCTGGGCACTGCACATTATCTCAGCACATCCTAAAGCAGTCTGGAGTTACTTAACAAGGAATGACACAGGTCCAGAATCTTTCATCTGTGCCCTGTTTAGTGTCCAGGTAAAGGTTTTATAAATCACTCAAATGAGATATTTGCAGCTGATTCCAGACAAGAGCAGGGGACAGACTGGACAATCTCTCTGGTTTAATCCAAACCCTATTTCCTAAGAATATTAGCAGTAAAGTCCCATTCTGCAATCCCAAGTGAAATGGCTTTGACCTAAGGACCATAAACCTCAACAAAGCCCACTTTCTATTACAGCCATAAATTCCACATCCATTGCAGTGCACCAGCCCAAGGGTCTCAGCAATACAAGCCCAAGTTGCACAGCAACAGTTGCCAAGGCCCAGTTTCTCAAAATGAGGAGTTACCACATCGTGCATGAGATAAAATAGAGAACTTCAAAGACAAATGGTGACAGCTCCAGTAACATTTTAGATCCATGTAAGAAGTGAGATGATTGCTGACATCTGAACATCTTCTGACTAGCAGTTCCATTTAAGAAAACGGAAGGAATTATTTTCACATATTTGGGGGGGAGGGAAAACTGAACTATTTTTAAGTTCACAGGTACAAAGTCCCACTTTATTCATGAATGTTAGCCACAGAAAACCAGTCTCATGGCCTAAACAGTGTGCTGCTGCTCAGAAAAGCAGATATGAGAAAACCACCTTTTCTTAATAGACATGCTCTACATGTGACACACAGATTAGCTCTGGCTGCTTTAGAGATTAAAATTACTTTTCTTCTCATTTGCAGCTCTTTGCAATGCAAAATCCAACAGAAACTGAAAGCAGGAACTAGACTGTTTCTGGGTCATACACCATTAGACCTGTTAGTTAAATGCCAGTTGCAAAGCTGCTATTCCTGGTTGGAATGTGTGAGCCACAAAAAACATGGCCTGACATTCAATTTATAGTGTTGGCACTTGGGCATCTGGAGACAGGACAAATTTTTCATAGATGATGCATATTTCAGCTACAAGTCTTTAAAAGGCCCTGAATAAGGAATGCCACGTTCAAAGAACCAGTCTTTAGATTTTTGTCACATATTAGGGATTTCTTTAACTCACAAATTTTCACAATCTTACGTTCAATTTGTAGATATGAGCAACAAAGAAATCACATTGATCAAAATGCTCTATTTTTAAAATAATCTAATAACTGTTAAAATAAGAAAGTGAATGCATGGCTCTTGAGACACTGGCCTGCAGTATAGAGTTCTCTGAAACTAAAGTGACCTGTTACATGAAAGAAATACTTTACCAGGTAATTAAACTTCTTACTCTGCACTAAGAAAAAGATTCAAGAAAAAAATCAAATCTGGACTGATGTCAGCAGGGATATTTTCAAATGCATGGTTTCTGTACAAAATTTACGTACTTATTACATTTACAAAGGCCTTTGTAAATCACCTTACAAAGGTGATTTCCTTAAGGACTTGAAATGTTAAATTATTTCCCTCCTGGTTCTAGTTTCTATTATTTTTGACTGCTTCAAGAGAATAAACAGGTCATTCTGCTCATTGCTTCAGCCATGTGACACCATAAGACTGGCCAAAATTAACAGAACACAAAAGATTCAACAAGGAAGAACAAACACAGGAACTGACTTTAATTGGGATCACTACCTTCTGCAGAACTAAAGGAAGGCTATAATATAGGAAGCTGCTTTAGAGGGAAGTACAACAGAGTCAGGATCTGGCAAGCAAATGTGGTACACATGTGGTGAGGCAGTCTGTCATCCATCTTCCTAGAAGGAGATCTCTTTGTTGTTCTGCTGGGACACTTTATAGATGTCCAACTTGTGGAGTGCACAAGAAAAAAATTGGTGCACTTCTAACAGAAAATAGTGATGTTTGTAAAATACAAAGAGATTCAGGGACCAGCCCCGAAAACAGGGATGTTCTTGGTTGTCAGGGTAACGTGATCACCCCAGACAACAGAGACGTCAGCAGGAATGTGCAGCACACACTTGGTACCCAAGCACACAAGTCTTCCTGCTTCCCTTTTGTAATTAAGCCACAAAGGGATATAGGTAATTGTTGCTAAGGTGGGGAATCAGTCTTTTCTCTGTGTTAGGTAAGAAAACCAACAATCTGGTTGATGCTTAAAGAACAGTCTTTACTGGTGTTGCCCATCCAACTTTCCATCACTAATTAGAAGAATCAATAGATAGCAGAAAAACAGTGAACCATAAGAGACAATCCTTCTGTTTAATGTAGCAGTGTCCAGAAAACTTAGTAAGATCCAATGACACACAAAATACTACAATTACATTCTTTAGGGTAACACTCCTCTAGCTTTGCTTTCAAGCCTATTGTGTGCATTCTCCCAAGAAGCTAATAAACAGTTTTCCAGTTTTCTGCAGCCTGACCTCTTGAAAGCTACATTGCCTTATCCATCAAACCAGGCTTCAAATCACCACTCAGCTGCAAACATACAAAGATTCAGATGTGCAACAGAATAAATGACCAGATGAACAAGTCTTGCTTGTGTGCCTTGCTGATGATCCCGTAAAACAAAGAAAGTGAAGTCATATGTTTTACAAAAGTAAAAATGTGCAAATTTTGAAGGATTTGTATTAATGAGAGTGGATACAGTCCACTGATGCCACAGCATTACCAATGAATCCTCACAGCTCACTCTACTATTCCAGTTCACATGTTTGGTGTTTTGGATAGACTGCTGTGGTTTTACCAGGCTGGTACCTAAACATCACCCAGCCTCTCACTCACTTCCCCTTCCAGTGGGATGGCAGAAAGAACTGGGGGAAAAAAAAAAGTAAAATTTGGGTTGAGATAGACAGTTTAACAGGACAGGAAAAGTAGTAGTAGTAGTAGTAGTAGTAGTAGTAGTAGTAGTAGTAGTAATAATAATAATAACCAAATAGACAAAACAGGAGATACACAATGCAATTGCTCACCATCCACTGACTGATGCCCAGCCAGGTGCCAGGTGCAGCTCTTAGCTGATTTTTTCCCTAATTTCTACATTGAACATGACCCCAGATGGTGGGATACCCCTCTGGTCAGTTGGGGTCAGCTGCCCCAGCTGTGTCCCCTCCCAGCCTCTTGAGAATTCCTGGACTCCTTGCTGGTGGGGGATGGTGAGAGGCAGAGAAGGCCTCAGCACTGTGTAAACACTGCTCAGCAACAACTAAAACATCACTGTACTATCAACATTAGTCTCATCCTAAATCCCAAACACAGCACTGTACTAGCTACTAGGAAGAAAATTAACTCTATCCAAGCTGAAACCAGGACACTCTGAAAAATTCTGTGGAAAGCTATCTAGCAGAAAAGAATTCCCATGGAGTAAAAAACATTAAATATTCTGAATTTTGAATAATAAAGTTGACAAGAACATCCTCATGGGTTTTAATATTACTCTATGTCATTGCTGTTGTTTTCTTTGAAGACTATCTTCTTAAAAAAGAAAGAAGTATTTAAATCACTTTGTTTAGATCCCTCTAGAGGCTAGTCCAGCTCTTTAGCACTATGGAGTGAATAAAGCATTCACTCACCAAAAGGGATACACATTAATGGTTGTACAGGAGGAAGAAATAGTATGATTTTTTTAAAAAATCAGGTACAACTAAGTTTATTTTTTCATTGTTCTGATATTAAAAGACAATTTATACTCAGCAAGGATTAATGGATGAGGGAGACTAAAACAAATAAATGGAGAAAAGCCTCAGGAAAAAAGATGGAAAACATTCCTTAAATTTTCAGAGTAGCAAATTGAACAATCAATGTAGGTTAACAGCAACACTTTTACTCCCAATCATTGTTGGGACTCTTTGCATCTAATTTTGTAACACAGCCCTGCCCCAGCTGGTGAAATATCCTGTTTCTTCACTCCTGGAGTCCAAGAAATTTATCTGTGCTTGCCCTTCCCTCTTCCCTCCCTGGATATGTCATAAGTTGGCCAGTGTGCATTTAGGGCTAATAGGTCATATGCAATAAATGAAAATCTTTCCACAACAGTTTCACAGTCAATACAAGACACCAGTGAGCTTTCTCTGTTCTACTTGAAACTGAGTTGGTGTTGCTAGCATAAATATTTACTTTATATCCATAAACACACGTACACCTTCCCACACACACCCCTGTGACCATTATGTAGCTACATGGCTCATATTACCCACCTACAAGTAAAGAAGTTTTTCAAGTTATAACTTGAGATGTCTTTTAGCAGATGTAGGAAACCAATGGCCTGAAACAGCAGCTGGCACTGAAGTTACCTATAAAACAGCCATACCTTCAGCTAATATCCTGCTTTGCATAATTTACAGATGATTAACAATCTCAAGTTTGCTTCATCAATACGGGGATGGCACTTCCCACATTTTGGCAGAAAAGGCTCCTTGCCCCTGTACATTCCCTCCCTGCCTCAGCCCGCAGGTTCCCCCTCTCCCAGCCACACACCCCAGAGCTGCTGGGGAAGGAGCCCTGGGGTTCCACCAGTGCTGCTGCAGGACTGATCACAGAAGAATCATACCAGCCAGGAAACATTGACTCAGCTAACACACCAGTCAGGTAACAGATATAAGTTACAAATAATAACGTTCCCTTTGTGTTTGACAGCAATCATCACACGCATTACAGACAAATAATAAAAGAAATAGTTTTTATGTCTCTTTTTGTTTGTTTCATATTAAAAAGCTCTTAAAACCTCTTGCAATAGCTGCTCTACCCTGTGATCTAAAATACAAATCAAACTCTGGCGAGGCCAAGTCTACATCCTCTGCAGTTCCTTAGGTGATAACAGATTAAATCCTTTTTTTAATCATCATATTGTTTTCAATTCCACTTGACTAACATCAGACAGGAACAGCAGCTCAACACCTTTCTTAGAGGAGCTCTGCCACCACCTGGCACAAGACAGGTGGGGATTACAGACAGTATGAACCAAAGGTCAAAATGCCCCTAAAATAACATGAAAGCTGAGCTGGATCTCAAAATCACTTCACATTTCTGGCTGCCTTTTTGATTTCTCATCTAACCTAAAAGTAGAGTTTTGTCTCAATGCTTGGCGACATTAAATTACTACAAAATTCTAGAAGTTAGATAATAAGACATTACAACTCATGTTCAGTTCTTCAAAGAAAAAAAAAACCTGATGGGGGGAGGTCAAAATCCAATGAATTCCTTAACTAGGAGTTTGTCTGGGAGATGTTTACATGTAGGCAACTAGCTTAGAAAACTTTATAGGTGATCCCAACGTGCGTTTGTAGACAAGGTCAGGTATGATTCATCTCTTTGTGAACTCTTAGACACTTACTGAATTCCCAAATAAGAGTGAAGTCAAAGAACTGGTGGACATATTTGAAGGAATCAGATAGTTATGAATCTTACACACAGAATCAGTGATATGCTTTTTGTAACTCTTAACACAGAATTCCCAGGCATCACTTGAAGGCCTTATCCTAAATACCCTGCTGCAGAAGGACATCTATTCATATCCCAGAAAAAAAGAGTAACAGACATAACACAGGAGAGGATTAGCCTAAATATAGCTAATATTGGTTTAAAACATATCTACAATCAAATCTTGATTTGCATCATTCTTTGCTAATTGGCTGACATGACTACAGATTCCCATGTGCACTGTAAGTGCTGTACTCAACTGGTGAATTTATTATGCTTTCCATTAAAAAAACGACCCTGGCACAACTGATACCAGTGACCTTTCATGGCTTTGTTACTATTTGCCAAAGGGTGCAAGCTGGAGAGCTGCAGAAGGGTCTGGCCATTGCACTGTCTCGAAGTTTTTATTTTATTCCACAGCCTACACCCTCTTCTTCCACCCAGCAGGTATCTGTTTCTCTCTCTCCACTATGGACTTCACCCCTTCCTGGTTTTGCTGATGCTTGACTGCTCTAGGCCTCTTCTTTTTCTACCAAAACCTCAAGAGGTAGAAGTTAGTTCTCAATCGTTTACCCCTGTGACATGAGGTGGTTTTTATGTATGCATTCAAATATGTCTGTGTGACACTCCAGGATCAAGGATGATCCCTGCCTCCCCCTTTCAAGCACAAAAGCAATCAATGCAAATTCTTCAATAGTAATGTCATAGCCATTCATCATTTCTTAAAACTTAAGATCTCTGCTTTGAAGCGATAACAGGTTAAATGACAGTACTGGCCTCCTCTGTAATTATATCCTTTTTATGGCAAGTTTTCTGGTATACAACAGCTGGTTTTATTACTATTAATGCTGCACGATGACTACGAAAAAAAATCTGACCTGAACGGGATAAAACCAAACCAGCTGTTTCATCTCCTTTCATCTATTCACATCTCAAAGGGGGCTTTGTGCACAATCGGTTTCCACCGAGGAGCTGAAGAATCACGTGTCCCAACAGGGGCCCGACGTATGTGGGTCACGGAACAAGCGGCAATCCAGGGCCCCGCCGACGGAAATCTCTGCCCAGCCGCTTCTCCCCCGCTTAATCTCGCCAGGATGAACTGGCACCGAGGAAAACAACGAGCACTCGCTCGCTCCACTCCATTTCCACAGCCAATAAACACAGAAATGAGACAGCTCAGTTGTAGAATCTGCCCTCAGAGTCCAGATGATCAGTAGGAATGGAGAGGAAAGGGTTTTAGTCTCCAAAACAGGAAAAACACAACCCAAATTTAGATCCATTACGTTGTTTCTGCACAGAATATAGAAATCACTCTCTTTTTCTACCGCAGCAAATGACTTCTCGCAGCCCTCTCCCTGACAGCCTCCTTAGTTACCCTGGTTTCACAAACCACACTTCTGTCACCTAAGCAGATACAACAGTGCTGCCCACCAACTCAAGATGACAAAAGCTCAAAACCAGAACATTTTAATTACAGATCTCTTTTAATTTTACTTGCAAAGAATAATAATTAGAGAGCAAAAGAAGCCCACACAAACCCAAAAACATCCCAAAGACACTCCATGGACTTCACCAAGGTTCACCCATTGGTTCCCATTTAACGATCCCAGATGTTGCTATTGGCAAAGCTTGGAACTAAAACAATTTCACAGAATCATCTAAAGTACAAACTTAACTCCCTAAGATACTGCAATGGTTAATTAGTACAGACTTGAGATGACAATGCCAAGAAGATTATACATGTAAAGTACATTTTAAGGTATTATTTAGCCATGGCTCTGACATGGCTGATTCTTTTTTCCTCAAACCAGTAATTACATTTTAACAAAAAGCCATTCAATACATCACTTTATGTAGCCTGAAGAAAACGAATCATTCAAATAGATGTTTACTTTCAACAGACATAACTATTAAAATAGGATGCAAAGAACATGCATGAGCAGCATTATAACTGACTGCTGTGTTTCCTGTATTTTGTCAGTGTAACAATTAACAGTGTGGTACCTCATATGTCCTTTAGTGAGTTAAAGAATCAGTCACCTTTATAACCAAGCACAGCTGTTAACTGAACACATCTCAATAGTGGCACCTTGCATGGAGGGCAGCCCTGACCTCACCCAGCCAGACCTCACTGAGACCAACAGCCTGGGTGCCAACCCTGCACCAGCTCCAGTGGGAGCAGTGAGATTTCCCTGGCCTTTGGGAGCTCTGAAGCGTGTGTGTGCAACACAAACCAGCAGAAATAAGGGTGTCTGGACACATCCTGGCACAGAGTCAGTATCCCACGGAGCTAGGCAGGAGTGAAGAGCCTGAAGGAGAACAGTGGAATACAAAGCACAAACACCCAGAAGACAGAAAATAATTAGCCTCAAGAGCAAAGCCTAAATCAAGATCCTCTCCACTTTTCAGCCCAAGACACACATCACCAGGGAACTGTGCCAGTGTGCATCACAGCATTTCCCTCTGCACGGACAAGTACCCAGTGTTTTTCACTTGTATTGTAGTGCTCAAAGCCACAATGTCAGGGCTGCTCTGAGTTTCACTTGGATCACAGGGTAAGATTTTTGACCCTCCTCTTCACACCAAAATGCCACAGTGGAAAAGCTCTCCTCAGTGTAACAACCTGACACGATCATATGTAAGTGAGGAAAATTGCATTCACACCACTATACCAAGAAGGAACCACACATTCTTTGTTAATTAACGTTATTTACATAAAACATGATTTTGGTGGCTTCCTACAACCAGCCTCAACAGATCTGCCACAGGACAATGCAGAACTTCACACTGCTCCAGATCTCAGAGTTTCAGGCCTGAAACTTTCAGGAGACCTGTGCACACTTACGTTGACATTGGTGTCAAAGGTGTCCTTTAAGAGACCAAGTGAAGAACAACAGTATTCAGAATTCTAAAATATCTAATATGCAGGTTCTTGGGCAGTTTTATCAGCTGCAGCACTTTTACGCAGTCTTTCATCTCAAGTCTTATGTTAACGGCTCAAGCAATAATTTACAAAAAATCCCTAATTTGGAGAAATTATGTAATAAACATTACAAACAACTTCTTTGGGATTCTTCTAATATACTGCAAAAATTGAAGCCCCAAGTAGAGAAAAAACAAATCACAGCAAACCATTTGCACAGTCCTGTTAGAGTAACTCCACTGCAGTAACCATTCTTTGCAGAATTGAGAGTTACATCTTGTGATGTTCTATTAAAGCCTTGGAGACAGAAACTCTATAAAATACATTTCAATACTGTAGCCAAAAAGAACAAATAAAAAAAACTAGTTGTGAGCAACAGATTTTTATCTGAACTAGCCATAAATGTGCATCTGACACCAAAAACCCCCTCATTTTTAGCATTATGTAGGCAATGAAGGTACATGATAAACTGTAGTCATATCAGATACACATTAGAAACAAAAATATTTAAAAGTATCATGGAGAACTACTGAAGTTCTGATGATGGGTACAAAGATAACAGTAAACAATTTCCAACTTGGCAGACCAACTCAAATCAATCTGTTATGGATATTAAACAGTTGGGAGTTTAATTGCACATACCTGTGTTACCATATAACAAAAATAAAACCAGAGATAAATATTTCTAACACCCGATGCTTTCACTAGTTCCTTCTATCTTACATGCTCTGTGACATGTGAAAGCATCAAGGATAAAATATATGGTCCCTCTTCTGAAGGTAGAAGGTCAAAAGCTAAATTTTCATAGCTCTTAAAGCTATGGGCACGTAAACCAAGCAGATACATGCTTCCATGTTTCCCTTCCCAACCTTCTCAAATCCAAGTTAGGAAATGGGGATTAAAGATCAAGGCAGGCTTGAGCTGCAGACAGGTGGGCAGAGGCAATGTGTGAACATGAGACACCAGTCCCAAGGGTGTCCTCTGACACGGTGCAGCTGATAATTTGTTTCTGTAATCCCCCACACAAATGTAATGAGTCCTGGTGTCTCTGTAATGAGACCTGGCGTAGCAAGGTCACCTTGGCCACTGCTGCCCATCCCCACAGGAGCTGCCCAGCCCGCTGCACCGGGGCAGTGCCGGTGTCAGCGTAGGGCCCCTCGAGCACCACCCACTGTCCCCGGGGCACGGGGAGCCCCAGGTGAGTCACCCTTGGCAGGAGCCTACTTCCCTCCAGTGGCTACAAAGAGAGCCAGAAGGACCGGTTCTGACCAAGGCACCTCAAAGTTGGGCACCTGAGTGAAGGTAGATGAATCCTGCTCTTCACCTCGGAGTCACGGCTCCTCCCCCGATTTTCACCTGAGGCTGCCCAACTACATAACACCCACAGCCAGGACTTAAAATACATCCTGGCCAAGAGCAATCTGTAAAGCAGAAGGATACAAAATTTTGACAGTTTTATCATAAATAGCCCGTAGACCTTCTAAAAAGAAGCCATGCAGGGAAAACAATTACTGCCAGATAAGTGTATCTTTTAATGGGAGTGCATATCTCCTCTGAAAATGAACTTCACAGTCATGTTGTAGGGATATGTTTATTGCTCCTCAGTGATAAAAATAAAATTATCATTTAATTTGACTGTCAGGGCTGAAAGCTCCATCAAAGCTTCAATCTCCCTGGTTTACACAGCACCACTAGCCCCATTGCTAACACCACATTAGCACTGCCATCCTAAGAGATGTAAAAGTCAAGCTAAATATTCCTTTGGTGCCCAAAATAAAGAGACAATACTTGAAGCTGCAGAGAGAAAGCATTTCTGTTGTAACAATTTTACCCTGTCATATTAACAAACTATAAATAGATCTAAAAACATTTACTGAAGGCCAAATTCTGCAGAGCTGAATTTACCCAGTGGTGTTATGTAAGAAAGGGTTTCAGAAATGCACTAAATGGGGCTGATGTTACAGCTCTAGAAATAATGTCTTGCGTTTTCATGCATTCCACTTTTTTCTCAGTTTCTTAAACTGATAAACTTGCAGTGATGGTTTTCTCTTCGAACAAACCTCTAGTACCTGATGATGATGAGCTGGAATGAAAACTGGCACTTGCGGCCCCTTTATGCCAGTCTTTCCTCCCTCATCCAAAAACAGTTCTGCTGTAAACGCAACCAAAAATTACAGAAGGGCAGATTTAACTGAAACAGTCTTCAAAGATGATGAATTTAAATCTCCCTGAAAAACTTTTATCACTGTCATTTAATTTCACTGAGATTTACAGAACTTGAAATATTTTGGCAAGTATAATAGATTAGTGAACCGGTGGCACGAGACAGAGAAGATCTGGGTCAGGCATTTCTGCCAGCTGCCCATCCTGCTGCCTGCCTGTCTGGGGTCCCACACATCCAGCTCTACAGGTTGCTAAAAGAAACTCCTGAATTTATCCCACATTCAGGCACAGTAAAGTCAGTGGCAGTAACAGTGAAGGAGCAAGTTGCTCTTGCGTACCACATTTTACTCTTAAATGAAGACAGCCCGTGCTTTTAGGCCTACAACCAAGCATTCCTTTACTATAATGAAAATTATAATAGCAGAGTATGAAAGTTAGAAAGTTAACAACAGTAAAACGTTAGCAACAGTAATTTCATAGTAAAGTTCATTTTTCTCAGACCACAAGGAAGTTTTTCTCACCCACAGCTTCCCACCAGTATAAGCAACGTGCATATGTTTAATGGCACGTGTGGAAAGAGCTTCAAAAGCCAGAGGAAGACAGAGAGAAGACTCATCACTGATAACCTTCCCCTTCTACCTCCACACAGTAGAGGACATGGGTAAACACCCAGGCAAGAGCTCACAACAGCTAAGCTTCCCCAAGGCACAGGATTCAAGACCCTGTTCCTGCAAGCTCCATAGCAACCCACAAGGTTTTCTGGCCACATCCACATTTCCCTGCAAAGCCACAGATGTTACCAACAGAGGAGGGGGTGTGCTCCACATCACAACTCTAAAAGCAGTTCTAAATCTCTACCTAGGGAATCTCACTTAAAACACAACAGTGTCGTTAAACCACCATGATTTGCTGCTCAATGTGACCTACCCTGAGTGGTGACATGGATGCCCAAACCCTTCTGTATCATGCCAGCAGGTGGAACAGTGTTTGGCCAAGAGAGGTCAAGTCCCCTTTGCTCAGCACTGGCAACAGCAAGTGAAATGCTGCCATGCAAAGACCTCTCTTGAGACAACCCAGGTTTTGGGCTCAGCATTACACAGAGGAGCATCCAGCCTTTGGTAGGATGTTTCAACTAGTGGTGTATAAGAACCAGTGACACCAAGGAATATTATAGAAAGCAGAAAATATTTCTAAATCACTGTTTCACACAACAGCCTATTGAGAGAGGATATGAAGTCTGACTCACTGTAATCTTCATACATTTAATGGATTTTTCCACACTCCAGTTGGGCTCCATACCAACAGGAAGAAGGTTATTTTCCTCAGTGAAGATCATTAACAATTCATATGCAGCAGTTTCTGCCATATGTGGCTCGTCAGCTGACTGCCTTGATCTGTTAACCAGTCTGCTGGTGGGGTTCTTCTAGCTTAAATGAGGAGCACATTATTTTATAGTTTTAATAATATTACCAAAAATCATACTAAAGCCATTTGCTGTGAAAGAAATGTTGCTTTTATTCAGAAAAAAGGTTGTTAAACCATCCTCTACCTAAATGTGTTGCTCACTTTTTTCTCATTCTCCTCTATGCTTGCGGGGGAAGAAAGAGATGTGGGAGGACATTTGCAAGACATAAAAAGCTTCAGAAGTTTCCAACTGGTACCATGCACTGATAAAACCTTGTTTCAATTGGCCAGAAAACAAGACAAGAGAGAAAAGGGGGAAAATTTGTAGCAAAGAACAGTTCTCCCACTTCCTTCCAATCACTGCTTAATTCACCGAGAAAGGGGTAAAAAAGTATCTTTCCATCAACATAGAAAAAGCAGATTTCAAAGCAGTTTTCTACAAATATCAGCACTATCTCTACTGCACTTCCTCCCTGCATTGAATCACCATTTTGCAAATATCCAAGTTTTGGTTAAACATGAGCAATTATAGCAAGCAAAAGAGAAGATCATGATTTCACTTCAGCTCTATGAAAAGCTATATTTATGGAAATCAATGAAATTATTATTATTGTGGAATGAGAAGAAAATGCAATTTACATTTCTCCAAGCTACTTACATTGTGTGCTCCATCTCAGGTGAGGACACTGTCACCAGTATTCAAGACTCTGGTCAACAGTCCAGCAAATTTGCCAATTAATGATGGTTCCCCTACTCCACAGGCAAGCACATAAAAAATCACCTTCTGCATTTTCATCCTGTAGTTGATACAGGAGTGACTTCATCTTCTCTCCATAATCCATATAAGCTACTGAACTTTCAACATGTATTTCTAATCAGTTCATCTCAGAGTCCCAGAGCTGTCTACATGTATCATAGAAGCAAAATTGACTTTGTCAAGGAAATAAAAACCTCCACAAAAGAAAGCACCAAGAGCAACCAATGCACCCATGCATTCAGATGGTTTGGGCCAGAACAGATCCATTTCAAGAAAAAAGGGACAGATCAAATATGACCTTCAGTTATTATGTCTACTCTTCAGATTCCTAATCCCACTCCATGAAACCTGTATCTACTTCAGAAAGTCAGTAAACTGAATTATTCCAAACCCAGTATTTAATGGTTTCTGCAGTGACAAGAAAACACAAAGAGTTCCTAAGCAGCACAAAGATACTGCCAGAAAACAAGTTAAAGGAATTTTGGCCGTTTTCCTATAACATTTGAACAGCCAGAAATACAAATTTTACAAACACAGAAAAGGGTCATAAAGAACCATTCCAGCTGTGTTTGTTTTGAAATGAAACTTGTTTTAAAATAAAACTTAATCGTGGCCTCAGAACCAGAAAGATGGAGAAGGTCTAGCACAGGCAACCCCAGGGTTTTGCTCCTCACCTCTCATGGAGTTGGGGCAAACTGTGAATCTCCACAGCATTCTCAACAGCCCTCACTCTTCATCTGCCTGGGGGGATCTGAAATGCAGCTACAAAGCTGAGATGTAACAGACAGCATTTTAGTCCAAATGTTAATGGTTTAGTTAAATCTGAGTTCAAGCTATTGATATTTTGTTAAAATTCTTCATACCACATTCAAGGGATCGGTACGGAGATTAGTAAGAGATTAGGTTATAGCAATTATTTATGTGTGTTGTTGTTCTAACATTTCCTTGGCATGGAGAGCTAAATTAACTGACTGCATTTTTCAGGAGTAGCTCTTAGATGGTTTCAACAATGACCTTATTGTATTACCAAATATCTATCTCCAAACTAAAAAAAAAATTAATTCTGACAATCCTGGAAGCTGAATATTGTTACTATATCAAAACTTACGGAATTTGGTTTATGGTACAATAATAACATGGCATATTGTTAGCAAGATGAAATCAGCTTAGTGGTCACAAGAACAAAAGTGAAATCAAGTTAAAATTGTTTCTGTGAAAGGAAAAGATGACTTGACAGACAGTAATCAAGAGTTATTTTGTAAATGGATTTGCTGATGCTTTCCAAAGGATCAAAGAGGCTTAAGTTATTCAAAATAAAAATTATACTGTTTCATTTTTAAACACTTGTCTTCTCAGTCTAATTTGTAATTAAAGTGGATATTATAATATACATATAACATGCAAGAAAAACTTCTGGCCTTATTTTTGGAAAATTTGAAACCTGTTTCTCTTTCTAATAGAAAAAATGAAAGCAAGATTTCTGTTCCAATAAAACAGTACTGAGATGTATTTTCAGTTTGACTGAATATTCAGGCAACACCAAAGAAATTATTTCAGTGGGACTGAAGAGAGGAAATTAGCCCAGAGCTCGGGGCCAGCTTCTGCAACGGTTTCATGGATTTGAGATTTCCTTTCTGACGGATTGATGCTGATACACCTTGAATTTAATTTAGAGTTAAGTCTTCTTTTGTCCCTACACTGTTGATTAGCTTCAGCTTCTGAGTTCTGCCTTTAACAAGCAGCAGGGAAAGGCAGAAGACCTTGCATCTTGATCATGAACACAAAAGCATGTTCGAGTAAGATTGATCAGCACGGTAAAACTGGAAATACGTGAGCTAGAGGAGGCAATATTTTTCCAAGTAATCGACCTCCTCCAGAAGAAAAATGTGATCCTGAGATCTCATATTAAGACAACATGACTGATAAAAAATTATTCTCAAGAGCTGCCTAAAATTATGAAGCCTCCAAATCTTTATGTGATATTGTTGCAGCATTTATAAGATCTGATTCACTGGTTGAAGTGCAACTCCCTTCTGCTTCAGCTCACCAGCTGAAAACACATCCCCATGACAACCCGGGAGCCGTGGAGGAGAGCACAACACCCAACCTGCTGCCAAGCACTGCCAGAGCCCTCCTCCAAAGAGGGACCTGCCAACCCACAGGAGCACATTTCTGTCACTGCTATGAGGCCTGGACATGTGTGCGTCACCCCAGATTAGAAAATCTAAACGAAACTGGCATTAGGTGCATGCCAACAACCCTAAGACTCAGCCACTTCTTAACTTCAACGGTGACAATTCCATCCCTGCAATCTAAAACATTATTTGTGCGAATAGTTCAGGAAAATTAAAAGGTTATTTAAATGCCCAAATGTCTACCGCCTGCTTGAGCAGGACCAGTCACCAATCCAGACTTGCAGTATGAATTCGTCACATCTCAGACCAGGGAAGCTGGTTTTTCTCCTCAACAATATGCAAAACAAATCTGCTAAGGGTAAGGTTTGAGTTGAACAAAACATTATAACTGCATTTGTCTAGATCAACACTGCAGACAGATTATATTAATTTCGCCACTAAAAGCAAAATAATTAGCTACATTTATCACAAATGACATCGAGCACTGTGTATCTCAGCAGTTGTACTGCTCCTTCAATTATTCTGCCTCTCTGTTACATAAGCTCTACTTTGCAGCTCCAGGTGATACAAGAAGAACCCTAATTCATATCACTTTTATAGTCTACATTATAGCATAAAGAAAAATATGTAGGGAAAAACTGGGAAAATCATCTGGGATACTATTTTGAAGTAGTTCCACTTCAGTAATTTCATAAACATAGTCGCATGATCCACTTTGGGCAAGGACTTAATAGGTTTGGCAATTGGAGTTACCCAGGCACTGAAATGATTCCTGGTTTAAATAAAACATGACTGTAATAAGTTCAAGGTAGTTGGTACTTGTGTGCACTATTTCATCCCCACCAAATATGACAATTAACTCATATGGTGAAATCCCAGCTGAAAAGAAACCAAGAGCAAAACCTCATTACCTTAAAGCCATGGTGACCTTTAACTCTCCTAAAGACTGCAAAAATCCTGTTAAATCAGAATCCCCTTATTACAACATTATGGTGAGTACATACAACTTGCCACATATTTTCTTGACGAATATTGCCAGAAATTGGTTCTGCAAAACAAATCCTACCACCTCTGTCTTCAGAGGCTGGCAGGCTCCCAATTCAACTCTTCCCAAAAAGCATAAAATCACAATCAACAGAGTTCAGCTGGCATTTAGTGTCAGCTACACAGAGGCAAAGCTGTTGGTCAAATATTCCATAGCTATTGCTTCTTAGCTCTTAAAAAATTTCTCATGTTTAAAACTAGACTACAAGATTGCAACTTAGTATTTTCTAACCTAGTATTTTTCAACCATCTCTCCTGACAACTTGTTCTGGTTTGTGTGCATCTTACTTCCTATTATTTCTTAATTTGGTAAGTTCACAGCATTCATAAATTCATACCAATTACACAGTGTAATCAATGACAACAACCCACTGGGAAGTCAGACTCTAACTCTTCAACATCTCCTATATCCCTTAACCCTTCCTTGTCCATACCCACATTCATCATCTGTCATGTGAACCAAAGCCACCTGCAAGAAGAGGCTGACAAAGCTGGTTACTGCAATTCAAAGCGACACTGCTTTGCATGTGCTTTTCAGAAGCCTTTTAGGACACACCAGTTCAAAAGATGCTTCCTGGGAAACAGCACATGGATGATACTCATGGAGGGCCAGCCAGCTTCTGGGAGCTGCCCCAGCGCCAGGCCGGCGCCGGGACCTGGCGGCCACGCTCAGGGAGAGCCCACACGCTCACTACCTGTGCCCAGCAGCCTGCAAGTCCCATCTGTCTCCTTGACAAGCAATTTCACATTCTTTCTAGGAAGGATTTTAGGACAACTGCCAAAACACACTCCTTGCATTGTTTCTGCCTCGTGCTGTCACCACAAGGTCACATGGGATGGCTGGAGATGGGGACCTACCACAGAGCAAATACAAGTACCTGGGATTTCCTAATGGACATGCAACCAGTGCAGGACACACAGGCAAAAGCAGGTCAAGAAGCCACCCAGGGAGCCAGGGCTGTTGTTCCACATGAGAGGGTGGAGCTGGTGCCACCAGCCCACCCTGTGTATTGATCCCGCCCCATCAAGTGCTGCAGCCTGCACAGGCTGTTTTAAATCTTGCACCAAGTGCATTCTGGGGTGAAAGTCTAATTTTTCAAGGCAAATTAGACACACAAGGACTCACATTAATTACAGGTTCTGGGCACTAATCCATGAAGACAGGTGCAGAAACCACAAGTTTACTGCTGCTTCAAGAGTTTTGCGATGGCGAGCCAGAATCAGTGTGTGTCCCGTCCCAGGATACAAGACCTTCTGTGTCTAAATAACAAGAGGGAAGCAGCACAAAATAACAAACATTCACATGTGAGTGCTGCTCAGAACTTTACTCTGAGGGAAACTCTGCTAGCTCTGTCACCAACAAACTCCTCTCCTGGCCTTCTTCAGTCTTTGCATTTATTCCATTTTATCAAACAAATAAGAGCTCTGCTACTGGAATGATCAGTCTAAATGCACAAGGTTTTTAAGAGTTGTTTTTATTAGCTCCTTTTAAAGAGTCAGAACAGGCTAAAACAGCATTCCTATTAATGAGTCACATCGGTGGGCTGCAAGAAAAGAACCTTTGAACACCAGCAACAAAAATATTCTTCATAAGAGGCTGCTTACCATTACAGTCTACCAGATAAAGACTGGAGAACTTGTCTGAAAAGGTCACTGTGCTCTACATTCCTATCACCTGCACCTACACTAGTGGGACCAGGGTCAATCTGGGAAGTGACAGTTTTCCTGCTTTTACTGAGACCAAGTTGTATGGCCACTGGTCTGGCTGAGTAAACACAACCCCCTCTGGGGCTAAAAACCCCTAATTTGGGGTCATTAAGTGGAGGCACTGGAGGAGAAGGTGTTTCTCTCCTCCAGCAGCTGAGCTCAATGCCTTTGCCAGCTGAAAAAAATACCACCAGTTTCTGGTCTCCAACTGACTGCCAAGGCAGATGCACAACACAGTGTCTTTTCTGAAGACAGATGTGGATGAAGGTCCCAGACACTTGTCTCATTCCTGCAGCTGACACAAATCCAAGGAGGAGGACAACAGGTGAATTCCCACAGATACTCAAAGGGACAAAATCAGGTACCAGTAGGAGAACATATTTCACAATCACCGAACTCCTTTTCTCTTCCTCTTAATCTTGGAAGTACTTTCAAAACAAAACAGGACCAGCACAAACCCTAAAATGAATGATTTCAACCACTAAAAGCCACAGACTGGCATATTATAACTTCCCATACACCTTTCCCTCAACCAGGCCTGTAATATGTTTTCAATTATGTGAATAATTTGCATAATTAAGTTGCATTCAATGCAGGTTTTTTCCAACTGCTCAGAATTAGTATTAACTTGAAAAAGTCTGCTGTCACAATGATTTCATTTCTGAAGGCAACCCCCTAATCCTCTCTGGTTTCAATAGTTTAGTTTGACTTATCTAGGACAAATCTAGAGCAAATTTAGTGTAATTTGGAACTTAAAAGACATTTGGAACCTAGCATTTTTATCAGTATTTCAACATCATGGTTGGGAAGTTCAAACATACAAGACAAATACATGCTCGAGTCCAAAAAATCTTCACTGTGTACAACCATTACAATTCAGGCATAAACAATCCACTGTGCTGCAGCATCTCTGATTCCAACCCCTTTTTTGTAGGGAATTATGTAATATTTCTTCATCCAAAACACGTTATTCTACTCCTTTCCACCTGACCATGCCCAGCCTGCTCCAGCTCCACAGTTTACACAAACCTCACAAGTGCTCATAAAGTGCCAATTATAATCTCATTCTTTTTGATTTCCCCTGTTCCAGTCCTTGCCATTTTTTAGAAGATGGGCCAGAAGCTCTTCAAAAGGATCCAGTTACTGTACAACAGTCCTGTTCAAGTCAGGAAGAGATACAGATGGCCTTCAGTGATTTCTTGTGTTCAAGGGATGCCAGCTCAGAGAACAATTGTGAATGGTTGAAAGACTGACTTAAAAACATCTTGATAAACAATACACCAATAACCCTTGAATGAATTTGTTTGCCAGTAATTAAATGCATTTAGCTTCCCAAAGCTGAATTGCCAAGGATGTAAATGTTCATTAAAATCTTAAGGCACTATAATCAATACAAGATGCAACACTGGTTAAATTAGCATAGTCTAGAGCTCAAAAGGACAAAAAGATCTACAAATCTGCATTTTTGTTTAAGTTGCATTGCATGTTAAATCCTGCTGCTTAGAAGCCAAATGCTTTGTGCTTCACTGATACTAAATTGTCCCAATGAAGTCAATAAAAATATTTCTGTAATGAAATAAAAATAATTCGGTTCTATGCTAACAGAAAACTTCATCCAGGGAAAAAAATTTCTTCTTTAAATATCACATGAAAATGTAAATTAGGCAGTGGGCTGGTGCCTGCCGTGTAGTTTAAATGAAGACAACCATGGCAGATTTAATTTTGAATGCCAGGAAACTGGGATGTCTTCTGTAGATTTGAGAAAATATGATACCAAAGTACCAGTATGACATACCTAGTGAGCAACTGTAGATACTTCAAGATACTGCAGGCAGTGAAGATGCTTCAGCAGTGTTCAGGAACATCCTTACAAGCACCTATAGGGATGCTTAGTGCCTAAGGCTTCATATATTTCTGGGCAATATGCAAAACATTTCCACCAGTAAGGGTGGAAATATCTTGTAAGAAACTTCTGTTCCTACAAGCAAATACAACCCTGCAAACTGAAAGGGCTGTGAAATGAACTTTAACTGCACTGAAGCCACTGCCCTCTCAACATCAGTAACCAGTCACAGACCTTTGGGTGCAGACTGAAATGGAGGTGAGAGGAAAGGTTCCCCAGATGTCCCTGATGCTGTCCCTGTCCGTGGCATTCATGCTGTCAACCCCTGCAGGGAGGGTCCAACATGGCCCACCTGGAGTGGTATCCCAGATACCCTGCCTTTCCAGGTATGTTGATCAAAACAGCTCCCAGCAAGTTTGAAACAGGGAATGTGTTGGTTCATTCCATTTCTTTTCTAGACATGTTAGGAGCCCAGGAATAGAAGAACATACTTGGAAATTATCTGAAATGCAGTCCAGCCATGAAAAAGGCTCTGACTTCTCTTGTTTTCCCTTCTACTAAGCAGATCTTGCAAGACAATGAGCTATGGTACCTCCCTGCATCAGAGTGGTGTCTGGTGTCTGTGATGCTTCTATCCACAGACTATCAGTCTGGAGCTGGATAGCTGTAAAATCTGCAAAGCAGTTTTTGGAACTGAAAGGCCCCTGAAATCTGAAGTAAAAGGACTTACTCTGATTATAACAAACAAATCTTATTCCAGCTGCAACAAAGGAATCCATTCTTTCTTGCAAGAAAAGCCATGTACTTTTAGAAGAATTCTTCTCTTCTACCTTGCTGGTTATATATAGAGTACTTAAAATAACTTTAACTAAAATCCAGTTAACAGGTTACTTGAATTTCTAGAATACATAGAAGTTCGAGACAGAATTCCTGTCCCAATTTTTCATTGTTTGGCAGTAGAAAGAGTCACTGAATTAATCCATCTGGGGCCTGATCAGAAGCCTTGCAAATACCAATAGTGAGATTCTCTGGCTAGGATGTCACAGTTTTGTCAAATGAATCCATCTCATTAATCTGGTTTCCACTCCTAGACAATGGTTAGAGACAGACACTCCTGGACTACAATTCATGTGACCCTCAGATGTCTAAAAAAGGATCAGGTGAATCATGTCCAAGAAAATACTGTTCCTTTGTTACATAGGGATCCTAGTATAATTTGATCAGAGGCAGACACCCAAACTGCTATCTAACCTTACACAAGATGATTCACAGCTTCAGCAGCTCTGACAGAGTCCACCCAAAACCTCTGTGCAGCCATTAGCCAAAATAAACCAATACTCTCCACTCAGTTGCCAGGACCCATCAGGATCTGTATAAGAAGTGAATGTACCCCTACAGCTCTTCTGCTGCAAGGCTGAGTTATCACAACCAGTTCTCTGGGAAATCTCTTCTGTGTTCTATATTCACATTTCAAAAAATATACAGAAGAGAGATGCCAAAACAGAAATGTTTTGTTTCAATACCACTTTTTTAAAAATTAAATTGCATATGTAATACAAGCTCTAATGTGTTGGACTGTAAATTTCTGTCCAAGTAGCAGGAATGCATGAAAATCCCAGCTCATGACAAACCATACTGTGGTGCCTTCATTCCTATGTGATCTAGCTGATCCTACAGCAAGAAGTAGGTAACCTCCAAAGCTTGAGACAGTTTGCTCTCACACAGGCAACTTCTTATAAAGGCCCTAACTCTCACTGGGCAGTGCTTCTGGGTGCATCTATATGGAGAATGTTCCCTCCACAAGCTGACACAATTATGTTTCTGCAATGTTACAACAGCCAACAGGACAGTCAGTACACAGCACATTTACTTGTCTTTTCCAGAAACAGGTGGAAGGATGCACACGTAAGATAAATTAAACAGTTCAACAAAAACCACAGGCATTCTGCATTTCATTCTTTCTAAATTAATAATTCAAAGATGCTGAGCACCTGCATTTCTTACCAACAGCAGTGGAGCTGCTTCTTGAGTGCTTCTTCTGCACTCAAAAGTCATTTCTCACCAGTACAACAAGGAGGACATTATTTGAGTGATGACCTGGAGAGGCCTTATCCTGCAAGATGCCAAGTGCTTCCTGTGGTTTGAGAGTGACTCTTGTGTAGCCATGAGATCTGTCAACACTACAAAACACACACCTTCCTTACCCTGCCTCCCCCTCCATGATGTCTGCTCACCAGGACTTTTTCTGACCCTGGAATGTAACATCTTTGGGGTAAAAATCACTTCTTTTCATACTTTTGTATAACAAACTGGAGTGCCTGGGCCTGGCACTGACTGTATGACACATAAATAAAAATCAGCACTGCACATCTATAATGCTCTGTCAGGAGAGATTAACTAGAACCATTCATATAATGACAGGGCTCCTTCTGTCTCACCTCACTGAGATAGCTCACACTTAGATATATGATTTTATTTTTGACCCTACCTGTTCATAGCTGGGGGAGATAATAATGCATCTCATGTACCAGCTTTCATTTCTTGTGTCTATTTATATTGTAAACTCTTATGATTGCCCCTGCCTCTTACAACCACAACACTCAACAGCAGTGGTTTGAGCTACACTCTACTGTAATTAAAGGATCTATACCATTTATTATTTCCAGATCAGAAAAATGTCCAAGGTGGCTTAGCAAGACTAGATCTCCTAGACACCTATGGCAGTATACTCCTACCTAATAAACAGCCTAGATACAAACATAAAGGAGGTACTAAGAAGACCACGGGGAGGGAATGAAGATGACAGTGCAGTAGCCAGTGAGCCTGAAAGTCCCTTGAAGGAAACCATTGACACTGGTGGCAACAAATACTACTCTGTTTCAAAGGTCCTGACAGGCCTTTTATTTTTAATTTAAATTCCCAGATTGCACATAAAGGAAATGGGAAGATTTCTTCTGTTGAGTAGGAATGCATCCATCACGGTGCCCCAGGATTTGATAGCATTAAAACAACAGGTCTTGCACTGGCTTGAATACATTATAAAGTAATGCTCCACTTAAATAATGAAGTGTTGCAATACCCCTGGCAAAACACTAATCTATGCAGTGAAAGCCAGTCAAGAAGAAAAATGTGTCTTACCACATAGTAAATAAATTTCAAGTGTTTAGTAAACCTTTATAAACACCAAGACTTGAATGCCATGACAATTGTAGCACTGAATCAGCCTGCAGGAACAGCAGGTTGAGGAAGCACAACCCACCTTGGGGCAGAGGGCTCACCCTGTGCAAGGTCACCTTCCCAAGACCAATGATTGGGATCCAAACAGCACATGAAGAATCAAACCTCCTCTGCTCTTGCAGGCCCTCAGCCTGATGTAAAGAGAAGTAGATGGAATTCAGACCATTTTCTCCTGCATGGCTATGAAATTCTGAAACCTCCTGCCATGGATAGGATAGTGTGGCAAGGCAAGGCAGGCTTTTTGGGTGGTCCAGGGGAAGGGAGAATAGGCTGCATCACTTGCATCAAGGCCTACTGCTCAGCCACTTTTATATTTAAATAAAAAATAACAAAAAAAAAGACATCATATTTCATGACAAGGATGTAGTCAAACAAGCTTGCTAAAACACAAGGGCCCCTTGTGACAATGGACATAACACAGGTGTCAAAATGGCACAGCTAACTATCTGTAACTGTATAATCAGGAATTTAATTGCCCCAATGATCAAAGAGGTAAAAATTACTCTCTACAAAAAACATTTCAGGTTCCACTGTGTGGATCCAGACAGCTCTTATCTATGAAACTCTGTAACATCTCAATTACCAATGCCACAGAGACCAGACCAGCTTCTCAGCTGTACAGTCTGGCCCAAAACCATAACCCTGTGCCAATATGCAAATCAACTGTCCCATTGTTAATGATTTAGAAATGCTAAATTCTTGGCAAGTTAACAATAAAGAGAATTTGAACTACATACATTAATACACTAAGGCAGTGTGCATTGCAACCCCCCAGGCACATCAGTAACTATATATATTAGGCCTTGGAGGACGTTCTTTTTGCACAGTTGAAAGGTCTGAAAAAATAACATTAGGGCATAAGCTGTCATCTGTCTTACATGCCAATGAGGTTATTTGGAGGTTAATAATTTTGGGGTTATTATTCTCAAATACAGTTCTTATTAAAATCTGTTTTCATAAAAACATACACAATGACAATTCCTGGGTGTATTTAAATAAAATACAACTGTATACTGGGGATTCTGTGAAGAGCTCTTATCACTATTTATGGTATTAAGTGTTTCTTCATCTCACAACTACAACATCCATGAGAAAGAGAAAGACATATCTAGGTCCTGCTACTAAAATTATCTATTAGGATAAAGCAGCTCTGATTCCAGGGTATATTTTCTGACTTGCCTTTAGCTAAGACATTCTTTCTAAGAAAGGAAAGCTAAGAAAACCCAGCCTAAAGCTGCATGTGAAGCTGTGAGCCGTGCTGCCTCATCTGTTCCCTTCAGGCATTATCCAGGAAAAGGAGCAGGCACCCAAGCCATGTTCCCATCCTGTTTGACTCAATTGCTGAATATAAACTTTCATGTCTCTGCTTGAGGAGCTCTGACCATTTTTAATTGTCAGTTATTTTCCAGATCACTAATTACATTTTGCTCAAGCATTGCCAAGATCAATAACTTTTCAGATCTCCTGCTTTTTTCATATTTGAACTTTACTTAACCAAGGTTTTCCAAGCTTTCTTTTGAAACCATTGTGTGAATGTTATTCCTAAATTCTGAATTTTTCTAAAAGTTTCACAAAATACAAAAAGCCAATTCTCTTTCTTTAAGTAGTGTGAAACTGAAGGACAAGCTTACCTCCTGACATACAGAGTCCAAAAATTTATTTATGGACAAACATTTAATTTATGCCCAGCATAAAGTAAAAGACAAAAGATTAAGTATATCCACTTCTGAATTAAATATATATACATAAAACCAGAAATTTCATTAATATTTACAACAAAGGACTACATATAATTATTAAATGCCATTCTAAAATGCAGCATTTAATTTGATGTGTCCAATGGTTATAGTTTGTGTCATAAATTGCTGTAATCAACTTAATTAAATATACAGTATTACTTGAGTAAGATGGCTATGTTCATCCTAAAATTAAATATACTGCAGCTGTTAGTGCTCTGGTTACATCTTTGAGACCATCCTCCCCTTTCCAGCATGAAACAGCAAATGCAGGAGAGCATTTTCAACTGTCTTCCAGCTCTGGGAACACCAATGCCTACATGTCACGGCATGGGCAGTCTCATTTCAGCCAATGGGAATACTTACAAGTTTAAATTTAAGCAGAATCATGGCTTAGCTGTTCACACGTAATAATCAGAACATAAATCACACTAAAAAAAAAAAAATCTTGTTAAATTTTTTATTTCTTCCAAAACTGGCCATCATTGCTGCCTGCTGGTCACAACCTTGAACTCAACCCACATGAGACACCATCACTTTTAGGCCCAAGTCATTTTCCTGATGCATAAAATTATTCCAATGAGTATTATTCCAATGAGTTGCATGGAAAAAAGGCAGTGTCTTCCTCCCAAACACTGTTATTTAAACTCTGTAGTGTTTTTAAACTATGTAGTGTACATATTCTTAATACTTATTACATGGGGCCCACTCTGTTAAAAAATGCAATTACAGAATGAAAACAGAGGTCAGGAGCAACTGGCCAAGGAATTTAAGAAGTGTTTAAAACTGGCAAGGATGAAGCATAACACACCACCCCACTGGGAACACACTGGCACTTGTGACTGAATGGACACCTCTGTCTTTATCACAGCTACCACAATATTTATTGAAAACAGATATGCAGCATATGGAAGGAAAGAGTTGCTCAAACCCTAATCCATTGCCATGCAATATGCAAAAGCTGACCCTTTAAGAAGCACCTAAAAGCCTCTTATACTGGAGAGCAGCCTGCCCTGAAGAAATAAAAACTGCAGCATTACTCAGAAAACACTGAGTGAGCAGTAGTCATAAACAGAAATAAAGTGAAAGTCATTCTTTGTGCAATTCTGGAGCACCAGGAAAATGCCCCTGTGAACTCCACTGGGCATCCCATTCTCAAGGTAACTTATATGAAACAAAAACACCAGATACATATGAATCGAATTAGTCTTTTACTTTCTTACCACAAAGCATCGTTTCTCAAATAAAGTAACCCTTACTGTGCATAGTTATACAGTAATACTTAAAACCCAGTTAAAATTTTGAGTTGGAATGTATTATCACTCAATAAGAACTACACTAATCACTGTAATTAAGCCTCTATTTAAACAATTATTTTGGTATTAAAACTGTTTTCCACAGCCTTAGTTTTAATGCTATTAATCCACTGTGAAGTTCCTTTCATTAAGCAAGAACAAAACTTTTGTTGAGAAACTTCTTAATCACACAGTAAACATGTTGGTTCTAATGCTGACTTTTATGGTCTTAACAAGAAAATCTGTTCATTTACTTTGGATAACAAGGAGACTTTTGACACTGTTACATCTCACCGCACACAAGCATTTTGCTTTGCAAAAGACAGAGAATTCAATTCTCATTACAGCCACCTACACTTGAATAATCCCAAGTGAACGTGTGGTCCTGTGCAAATGTAACCAAGGAAAGAATGGCCACAGTTTTGCAAGACCAAGTTTCCTCATCAGAGTGTGGCAGCAATAACACACCTGAGGAGCCACAAAACAAGGTCGATTTCAAATCATCACCACGGATCTTCCCTGGTTTTCCTGTCATTGATCTGAGTTCAGACAAGGAAATTTCAAAATTCTAAGACCAAAAAGGAGGCAGCAATCAGGAAGCATTTTGCTATCTGTGCTATTGACTCTAACTTTCCAACCCAGACTTATTCCTTCAACCTACAGAGTGAACTAAGAGTGTATTCCTTAAACACTGACCAGTTGTGTCTGTAGTTATGTTCTTATTACAAGATTACTGCAATAAACTTTTCCACATCGAATTTTACCTTCACTGAATGAAATTAATTAGGAGCACACTAAACAGCATCCAAAATTCAGAGGTTATAAAAGTTTAAATGCCGTATGTAGACCCTGTTGAAGTCTTTTGGTTAATTAACTCCTTTTATTTTGCAGTGCATGCCACATGCTTTAGATAATTTTAGACATATTATCTTCAGTAAATTTTTCCATTTCCAGTGTGTAAGAAGTAATATTCAAAAGACTACACCATTTATGCCTCCAGAAGTTCTGACCTTAAAATACAAGAACTACTTAGTTACATTACCTTTGGTTGCAGCTTCTGACTTCTGTCTCATGACTTGTATTACATGAACAAAAAGTAGAAGGCAGCAGTATTTTTAATATAGCATATATACAAAATTATTTACATCCCCAAGCTATTGTAAAGGTTTTTATTAAGTGTGAAATGCCTATGTTTTATTACAGCTGCCATTAACATTCAGGTGTAGTCACAACCTATTTTATTTTGTGTTGTGAGTAAACTAATCCCTGAGGGTCCTGTTATGGTTGGGCTTACACAGGGCAAGGCAGAGGGCTCAAAGAATTTTAGACATTGAGCAAAAGTCAGCTTGACAGACACCCAACACTTCAATAAAGTCCAAGATGGAAAAAGAAGAGACATTCCTCCTTCAGGAATGCTACACAGAATTTGCATGCATGTATGGGCTACATTCCTACCACTTTGGGGAGAATAAATTACAGTTAAGGCAACCCACTGATAGTTGAAAATGTGGTTAGTTCAATGCAAAAACTAGTTTGCAATATCTTCAGTTATAACTACAAGAGAGGAGGAACAGGACAGGACAGGACAGAACGGTATGAAATAGGATAGGATAGGATAGGATAGGATAGGATAGGATTAGTTCACTGGGAAGGGACCTACAAGGATCACCTAGGCCAACTGCAATATGCCAGGTTTTCCAGCAGACCTGGAAACTGAAGGTTTTTTCATAGCTGATGCATCAGTCATTAAACCTTGCACACCACAAAAGAAACAGCACTGTTTTCCTTTAATAAAAATTCTTTTTCATCATGGTGAGTAATTTTAGGCTTCAGCAACTTGCATTCTCACTTTCAACAGAGCTGGTAATATGTCCAATTTCACTTTCAAAAAGCAGCGCAGTATGACAAACCTCCACAGAAAAGGTATTTGAAACAGAAATCCAGTTCCTTTGGGATCATCACCATTTCAATAAAGAAATGATCCTTGCAGGGGGAAACACAGCAGGGGTTGGAGTTCTCACACTACACAGGAGACTCCAGAACTGCAACCTCCAGGCTTTGGACTGCTCTGTTGTATTGACAGTTCTTAACTGATAAAGTTTTATCACCGCTAATGAAAAGTGTTAATGAGGAGTAGGCAGGGGAAGAGAAAAAACTTCAAGAAAATGTAATCATTCAGGTATTACTGATGGGAAAGACATCACCTTTGGGACATATTAAATTGTGAAGGGGAAATACAACGGTAAAACTGCTACTCCTGTATTCAGATGTGTGCAATGCTACCAAAGCCCAAATCTGTAAATCCCAAAATAGGAAGAATCACAGATCTGCTGAATTTTGCTTTGCTGGTGTGGGGAATGACATCAGTGTGACTCAGTGCACAAGCCAAAGAGGCAGCAACACAGCTCAGAAGGGGAGCAAGGAGGGAGGAAGAGCAGCCATTCAGTAACTCTCCTGCTCTGCACCACAGAAGTCATTTACACATTTATGTTTCTGTGCCTTCATTTTCAAATGAAGAGGACATGCTATATTTAGCTCAAATCTTTTCTCATGACACATTTTAGAGTCTCAGTGGCAAGCTGTATGGAAAAGCAGTGCAATTAGGACTTAAAAATCTAATTGCAAAGGGTCTGTGAAAATGCATAATCCTGAAATTGCATCTTATGGATAAAAACATTGGGTTTGGAAAACCCAGTTGGCTCATGTTAACCTTGTGAACTGATCCTATACAGAATCAATCTTGCTGCTTAATCCCATGCTTCAAAACAATCTTGAAAACATAACTTCACTTTTTAGATACCGTATTTCCATAGTATATGCCAGCAGGAACCAATAGAGTCCTCCTGACTGGACATACACTGGCATGATGCAACTTTTTTATACTATTTTTACCCTAATAACAACAGTGTAATTCCACCTCTGGCAACCACCTTATGAAGCATGTTTTTCCTTTTAGTCTTCTGTTTTGCCATTTAGACTCCCTGGAGTCAACACAAAAACCCACCAATTAATTACACAGGAAGAGTTGCAACATAAACACTGGTTATTCCTTAGGAGAAAGCATCAGCAGTGTTAAATTAAAAAAAAAAAAAATAAAATCCAGTGGCCACAGATAATGAACCTATTACAACATACACATCTCTAAAGCTGTGTACATTGCAACAGGGCAACAGCCCAGCATTGATTCAAATCAATGTAGGAGAATGCTACCTTAAACACCCCCCTGTATCACAGCTGTAAATAACCTCACTTGAAGCCTTCATTAACAAACTGGCTAGCTGAAAGAAATTACACAGTATAATCAAATTTGAAAAGACAACAGACACAGTTAAATACTGTGTATTTCTTTTTCCCACTATTCTCCAGTCAGGTAAGTACTACACACAACAATAGACTCAACTAACCCCGACAAAATCACACTTGGGGGGCTGTGGATGGGAGGATGATGAGAGGCTGGAAAAGGAGAGTCATCTTTCCTCTCACAGACTTTCATCAGTTTTTCCATCCTAAGTCAAAACCAAAAACTATGACAGTTATATTTGCTTATGATCAGATAACCATAAACTTTTGGTATAACTGAGGTAATCCATCAAGTATGAGGTTTCTTTGTTTTGTCAAGACTATGAATAGATTTTCAAACCCTCACGACCAAAATACCCTTCTCCATATAAGCCTGGATATCTCTGGAGAAAAAATTCTGTATATTTATAATGATAATAATAAAAAAATCATCTGCTTGAAAACTAGTTGCAGTAGAATCCAGATGAATTCCCTTCCTGCTGCCATTGCTGCTCAACTCCACCTGGTGTCTGGCTATTAAAGCAGACTCTGAGTGTGACACTAAAAGATCTCATCAGTTTTCCCACAGCAGTTTTCGTCTTAAATTTATAAGACCTCAGGAAAAAGTACAGTGATATAATACCTGTTAAAAGCATGGGAAACAGGAATGCATATTCTCTTAAAACACATCCCAGAGAAGAGAAAGCAAATTTTCAACTCCCTTTTTTGGATGAATCTGCTCTTAAATACCATTTCCTAATCTCTTATTCTCATTTTCTTCTGTCATTTTGGAGTCAGAACAGAAATAGTCACAAAATATGTTTCAATTTCTTAACCTTTGAGATATTTTGTAACTGCCTTAATTTCTCACTCCACCTCTTCACATCTCAAAGTCACTGTAGAAAGCTTAAGAGAGAAACAATACATAGAAAATCAGGAACATTTTAATTCCCTATTGTTCACACAAAGCCTGAATTCTTCAGCTATAGATGTACTGAGTTTCTCAAAGTGTACAACTCTCCTGGCTGTGTGCTGGGTTTTGGATGCTGTCACCTACTGAGATACTTCATTTAAATGTTGGAGAATGGTTAAAAGGCAAAATCCCAACAAATATTAATGTACTGTCAGAGAGACAGGAAGTCAGTAAAAAAACTGGAGCTGCCCAGTTGCCTGGAATATCACTTTCCTTAAGAACAACTTGCAGGACTTTACAGGAATTTCACCTAATTATTTGCAGAAATGAATGAACTGTTACACAGGATGAAGCCAAAGGTCCATCTGATTGAGTATATTTTCCCTAGCAGTTTCATATTTTATCTAACTTTTGGAATTATTATCCTCTCTCTTGTAAACACAAAAAACTCACGGGATTCACAGAAATTACTGTTCAGTGGGTTAAAAAAGAATCAAACTAAAACAAAAGGAAGGACCTTTCCACACAAACAAAATCATTAAATTGTGAAACTCTGTGCTGCAGAGGCCAAAAGTATAAATGGTTTTACGGAAAAAATTCAGGGGAAGTAAGTTCATCGCTGACTATTGACCAGGATGACCAAGCTAACAGCTTGGAAAGCCTCCGGCTTGGCCAACTGTGGGAAGTTCAGGGGATTCACCAGGGAAGCACTGCCCTGTGCTTACCCCTTCCTAACACTATCTGTGCTGGCCAGGAACATGCTGGGCTTGTCAGATCCAATACATCTCTTCCTGTGACTGAAAACAGCAACAAGGAGTCTGCAGCTCAAAGGACTGAAAACTTTGACTTTATCCAGTCCTGGTGCACCATTTTCCCCTTTGTGCTGTTAACAGCTGACATTAAGCTGTGTGGTGATGTGTGAGCAACCAAAAGGGTTAGCGAGGATACAGATTCAAGAATACTTCTATGGGTGGAGAATCCTCCTAATTTGGGGCAGTGCAAGACGATTCACATCCTGAAACACAGGAAAGAATTTTCCCTACACCTACTTAAGATGAGTTTCTCAAGCTTGTATTAACACCTCCCAAAGCAATGGACGGTAAGTAGAATACTTTCAGGGCTGTCCATAAAAACAGGCTGTACCAAGCTATGCTGCCAAGTGACTCACTAACATCCCTGCAGCTGGTTTGCTCAGAGATCTACGTGAGTGCTGCACTCACATGTGCCAGCCTCTGGTGGCCCCCCCATCCGCTCTTGGCATCAATTCACTGAATCACAAAGGAATTGGGGATTTTGGGGGGATTTTGGGGACCACCTAGTCCAATCCTCTACCCAAAGCAAAACTGATCATAGTGAATTGCACAGGACTATGGTGAGTTGGGTTTTGAATAGCCCTAAGGATGGAGATGTCTCTACTTTGTTTATTGTTCTTTAGCAGAACTTCCTGTGTTTCAGTCTGTGCCCATTGCCTCTTGTCCTATCACTGGAAACCATAAGAGCCTGGCTCCAGCTTCTTTATTCCCCCCATCAGGTCAGCCCCACCTTCTTCATGTCACAGACAGAAGTCAAAATTCAGAAAACCTAAAAGAAAGTAAAATTAAAGCTTCACTGCCTGATCCTGGACTAAAAAGACAGTGGTCCTAGGTGCCTGTCTCAGCTGTCTGATTCCTGCAGTTTGTATGGTCTTCTCACCCACCAGCAAGCACCTCTGAGGCTGAGCAGCTGCAAAGCAGTGTGGCTACAAGGGAAGAAGGGAGCAGCAAACTCTCTCTCTCAGGCAGCAAACTTACAGCAGGTCTCATAAGATTTTTAAAACTCCAGATGATCTATTAAAGTAAAATAATCAAACACCAGCAACAACTTATAACATCCCCAGAAGACAGACTATTCAACACAGAAATTTTAAATTACTGCGATATATTCTACTCTTCCAATAAAATATTTATAATGTGGCCCCACAATACCACACAATATAAAAATACACCACCCCTTTCACAAAAGCAATTAAATAAATAAAATATAAACCAACTCAGTACCCTCCAGGCACTCGGACCAGCAGACCCAGATTCTCCATCATGGCCCTTTATCCAAGCACGCTCACACAGCCACAAGCACATCCCCCTCTCTTGTCTGTCTCTTCCATAGACACTTAAGTCCCATTTATGTCCTGGCGCTTTCCTGCACTGTTTTTTGCATAAATTTTAATGATTAACAGCAAGTGGTAGTGAAATATCAATGCTGTCAAATACATCCATTACTCTTTCTTGAAGCTGGACTGAGAAAGATGTTTTCCAGCTGTTTCAGTGCAGATAGTTTTTAAAACCATGTTCCCCTAACCAGCCAGATCATCTGTCAAACACACCCATTCTGCACCAAAGAGCAGCCCTGAGTCTCAGAGGTACAAAAGGTGGCTGAAAGAAGGCAGATGGCAAAAAAGGCTAATCCAAACCCTTAACTCCAACCCTGCTCTTCCCCAGCTTCAGACAAGTGTTTGTATTTTTCCAGCAGTATAAGACTGTTTCAGAGCTCAACACTGGCATTTTCCTAAGACTACTTAATGATACTTCTTCCTTTTAATTTGTGAGCAGAAACACTTTAGCAATATAGTTGGAATGAACAAAAAATGCTAAGTTGGAAGAAAAAATATAACTGTGCACTGAAGCACAAAATGCCCTGACAAAAAGAGAAATACTCCAGAAATAACTTTGATAATACAATTATTTTTAAAATGTCATGTACCTAACAGAAAGACCAATAAAATTATGATCCTCATAGAAGTAACAGGTCTATTCTTCAGTTTTAACACACAAGGAACTAAGGAGTTGGCCCAGAAACACAAGAGTATAAACCAACTTGGTGGAAAAGCTCTAAAATGTAAAATTTTTAATTTGTGCTCCCTCCCCTGTTATAGTCCATAAAAACATGTGTTCATACCGAAAATAGAAAAATCAGTGCAGGAAAAGGATGGTGCAAAAGTTAAAGAGGAACATTCCCATAAATTAGCACACTGACAAACCTATGTAGGTAAGATGAGGTAAAATGACAATGTGGTGGAGTCTCCAGGGCATTAAACAGCTTCCACTTAAAATTGCCATGTGGTATCAAAAATTGTCATTCCTTCTGAGCAATGAGTTACAGTAGCATAAGCTTTTCTATTCACAAATAATCTTCCACTGGGAAACTCCCAATCTATACAATTCGTTTTTCTTTTTTGTTAGCAGGATATTGACCTACAAATTG
Source organism: Phylloscopus collybita (assembly GCA_027886175.1). NCBI lineage: Eukaryota > Metazoa > Chordata > Aves > Passeriformes > Phylloscopidae > Phylloscopus > Phylloscopus collybita. The sequence continues at coordinate 9,019,725 of JAJNNQ010000002.1, forward strand.
AACAAACTAATTTAGAAAGGTATTTTTTGCTACAAGCCCACATTTCTGGATCCCATTCAAGGCAGCTCTCTGGGGCATTCCCAGTTCTCCGTCCTTCCCGGAAGGCAGGACAAGCTCCAGCCTGTGTGGGAAGAGAGGGTGCCTGGCTTTGCTGCTCCCCTGCTGTCAGAATTGCTCCCCCATGCAAAGAGCTTGTCAATCAGTGACAGATTATAAAAAGGAAATGAAATGTCACATTCCTGCAAATACCTGGGGACAAGTGAGCTTACCTAGAAAACTGGGATAAGCACAGCCACTGACCTGTTAAGTCAACAAGGTCAGAAAAACCACAAACCCCTGTGCCTACAGGCAGGCTTTCAGCAGTCTCATGCTTCCCCTTGGCATTTCCAGGCAGGACCCCATGGGTAATGCTGAGGTGAGAGGGATAAGGAACAGGGTGATTTACTCTCAGATAACCTTGACCCTCTCCTTCGGAGTAAATGAAGACTTTCTACTGTGCAATGCAGTGCCAGATGTGGATGGGACACAGGGAGGATGCTACCCAAATACCTTTATTCCATTCCACAAAGAATTTTAAGGCATTAGTTGTAATAAGCACAAATTTTCAAATAGTGCTCCTCAGCACCTGGAATGTGAATGGAAGGTATGGAAGCAGCTGAGGTAACACGAGTTGCCAAGTAATCTGACTTGGACAAGATTCAAAGCACCTAAAATTGGTCTGATTTTACATTCTTGGCAGGAGAAACTTGATTAAGAAAACCATTTTTCACTAGTTACTGCTTTTAATAAATAGCCTACTACTTGTAGCCTACAGAAACTGGTATAGTGACTAAGAGTGGGTGAAGCAGAAGAGAGGATGACTTGCCAGGCAGTTATTATTAGACACCTGATGTCAGAGCAATGATGGTTACCTCTGTGAAAACACTGCTCCTGAGCACGACAAGGTTCATCTCTCAGGGAGGGACACGAGCAGATGGAGACATCATCCCTGCAGTTCCCTGGGGAATATTAATCCACACTTCCCATTTTAAAACAATATTCAAATAATACATGACACACTGCCCCTCTATAGCACCTACAAAAGCATGAGGGTGGGATGGCTTGCCCACAAACATTGTGATCATCCCCTCTGACAAGGCCAGAGGTGACCCAAACCACTGTTGCAGCACAGCCTGGATACATCCTACTGTTTGCAAAAACCCTACATCTTTGACAAGGTAGTGAACAGATCTTCTCACATCTGATATCATCTGCTGGCACTTGCCAAATCAGAAAAGAAAAAAAAAACCACCCGACTAGAGGGAGGAAGATAATTTCTGTTCTAAGGAAAGCTTTATCTTCTCAGACATTTGAAAAGCTTACTGAAAATCTAAGAGCAGCAGGATGGATAGCTTGTTAGACAACCATTATGTTGACAGAGAACATCTGAATTTTCAGAACAGCACATAAAGCCTAAACTCAAGTAGTCCACTAGAAATGAGAAACCTTCTGCAAATGGAATCCAGACAGACACAAAACATGGATAAAATAAATCTTGGCAATCACTGCCTTTGTACTGAATGTTCACCTTTCAAGGGTTAAAACACGAAACATTCACAGAACTGAAGGCAATAATACCCCAGGTTTTAGTGAGATAGATGGCTGCCTCCTGAGCACTGGTCTGTGCACTCAGGCACACCTCAGGCACAGCCTGCAGTGCCCACAGCCCCAGAGCTGCACAGCTGCACAACTGCCAACAGCTCCTCTCCTCCTATTGCTTCTCCAGCTTCCCCCTACTCCCCTCCTCCCAAATCAGGAACAGGGTCCGTCTGTCAGTACATCCTGAATTAAGCAGTCAGTTTGGTTTCTCATCTTCCACACACAATCACGCATTTGTGCTCAGCTGGAGACATGGGGTGAAGTCAAAGTCAGGAGACTGATCTCTACGGTCAAGTAATCAAGATAATTTTAGCTCATAAACCGATGTTCAGCCCTACTCCGGCCGACTTAAGAAAATTTTTAAGCTTTTGCATCAGACAGAAGGCTGGGGAATGTCAGTGTCCTCATTTCTGCACTGGAAAGTCACTCCCACCCAAGTAGCTTGGACTGATTGTGGCAACACAGGCATGTCAGCAGCCAACCAGCACAGCCCACCACCAGCAAGCTGTCTCCACCAGGTAGATTTTTAACTGTCCTTCGGCACTTCCAGCTGAATTAGGTCCCTGGCTTACTTTAACAAGTTCTCCAGTACTTACAATAGCTTAAATTCTCCTAATCTGCTGGAGTCATTTTTGGCAAGTAGCAAAAACAGTGAATCATCCCACATTATCCCAGAGAGACTTCATAAATAAATCCTCCTATCTGAGGAGAACTTGCTGAAGGCTTTTTTATGTGAAGGAAACTATTTTGGTCCTGTAAATAAGTAACAGTGATTCAGTCCAATAAATGAGCCATTTGCTTTTTCATGCTGATCTTTACTAGAGAATGATAGGGCTGGTACACCGCTGTACACCTCCAGATTTCATTCATTCCCCTCCAGCAACCTACCAAAAGAGAGAGAAAAACTGATATTAACTCTTTTTTTACATGTTTTCAGCTGAGTCCTGTGTAAACTCATTTTTATTTTAAAAGCTTCCCAAAGCAGAGGTGACTCAGCAGTCATTACCTCAGACATCAACATAAAATTAGAGATGTTATAACAATTATGTCAATTAAATTAGCTAGACATCTTTAGCAATTCTGATTATAACCAGATATTAAATTTCAGGCTAATCTGAATTGCAATCAAAGCCCATATTTACATCTTAGACGAATGCCAGATAAAATGTCAATTAATTTGTATATATTGTTTGAAAGACCAATTATGATCATCAGGCACAGTGTTAGAGTAGCTGTACAAGTCACAAACAATCTGACTTCTTTTCAAAGAACGAGTTTGCCAGTTTCCCTATTTTTGCATTTTCACATTTGTTTGCTTATTATTTTGTAGGTAGAAAATAGGAAAATACACCGATTTCGATAAAAGGTTTTGGTTTTCTCAAAAATCTTCAATAAGCTCTCAAATCCAGTAAGCCTATAATGTGCATTGCTGATGGCATATTAACTCTAATCATTATTCTTTGTTGGCAAAGTAAGCTGTACGAGTTTAGCTGAAGTATAAAAGTCACTAAACAATGAGCATCTGTCATAAAACAGTGCAATACATCATGCACAAAATCTCCAGTCCGTTCAGCCAACGGTAAAGATCCTCTCCCTCTGTCTGTGATAGGATTTCTGAGCAATGAATGGGGCTTTCTCTCCAGCATAATCCTTTCCTAATTTAGTGTCAGGATTTTATGATGCAATTCTTCTATTCTGAAGCTGAAACAATTTCAAGTCTCTCTTCACAAAAATAAAACATTAATAACTCTGTCTTATTGACATGAGAGTTTTGTAAACATTGAATTGCCTTTCTTTCCAGAAGACAATACCAACAAACACTTTCTCTTTGCCATCTAATGTCTTTATATACTTACAGGGGTAAAGAGCATCTATAAAATTGCAGCTGACATACGAATACGACGTTGGAAGGTCTGACACTCAATTGGAGCTCATGGAGAACTAAACAGTCTGTCAAGCCATTTAGCAGCAAATTGGATATCTTATTGTTCTAAATAGGATTGAAACAGGACCTGCATTGTTGTACAGAATTAGGAGTGACAATGCAGATTACTCAATTTTAGAAGGAAGATAAAGAAATAACTGGACCTGAAACATAAAACGGGGGTTACAGTCTCTCACCAAAAACCTTTCATAAGCAAAGAGGGACTTTTTTCCTTATAAATATATTTTTTAATATGGACAGGTAGATTTTCTTTACACACAGGTAAAGAAAAAAAAATCCCTGTGATATTTTTATAGGAAATTCACTGCTGGAGAATAACTGGGTGAAATATTCTCTCTCTGGTCATAACTTGCTGTCACAAAGGCTCACTCCTAAAAACCCAGAACACAGCATGATCCCTCCAGTGTGTACAAGGCCTCAGCCAGCAGTTGGGAAAATCAAAGACTTAAACACAGGACCACAGTTCTGCATCAAATAGGAGGATGGGGGACGACCAACCCTCCACAAACACACCCCAAACCACCACCACCAACAACACCACCAAGTTTTCAAAGTTTCCACACACAAAATGACTATAGGTAAAACAAAAAAAAAACCCTCACCCTAAAATATCCTTAGTTCTAAATTTGCCAACTTCATTCCTATTTCTGTCCCTAACATTACAGAGAGAGCCTCTACTAAAAGTGAAACATCACCACATGGGGAGCAGCCTCTATTAACTGGCAAAGCAGGTGAGCAAGGCCAAGCAAAGCCCTGCAGACAGACTGACTGCACTATGCAAACCTACCTTTCATGGTTCTTAACATAACTTAAGATTGTATAGTTAAAATGCATAATTACACACAAACATAATTCTGGACAGTGAAAATGGCAGTTTGTTATGTGCTGCTTTAAAGGAAAACTATTTTGACAACAGGACTTGAGAGTGGTATTTTTAGAATTCACATACGGCACAGCATTTCAGCCAAAGAAAGAAAACAGCAAAATATTTCTAAACTGAAATATCAGTGTATTTGTGCTCCATATTCCTGACTCATTAAAATCTCAAATGCTCAACTTCAATCTTCCACGCAGTTAAACAATGTGGTTTTTTGCTTTATGCATTTTCTTATCTGCAATAAAAATGCTTCATTCCATGTCCTTCCTATATGAGCCCTAAATAACTTTTTCATTAAACACAATTTTCTGCTATCACAATTTGCACTGCAGTATCCTTCTGCTCAGCCTTTTTTTTTTTTTTTTTTTTTTTTTTTTTTTTTTTTTTTTTTTTTTTTTTTAAAACTAGATCTGGAATATCAGATTGGACTAGTCAGCTATTTGGTTCAATATCCTATCCCTGACAACAGGGACTTATAAACGTAAAGCTGTAGTGAAGCTTCAGGAAACCACTACACAATAATCTGCTCTTGGAGAAATTTTTTCATAAAACTCATTTATTTCCAACTAGTCTCAGCTCCCAGGCATGAGAGCATGTACCTATAATCTCCACCACTTACTTTCCTTGCTATAATTGAAGCCTCTTTTTGCTTACTTCACCTGAGTGCTACTATGTTGTACATATGCTTCCTTGGAATAACTTCACAGAACTCACAGGTTAATTTTACATTATGTGTGGGTTTTGCTTCCTTTTTTGTTGAGTTTATCCACACCTCGGTGATCCCTGTGTGATGCTCCCTGTGATCACAACTGTCACCTCCATGAGCGCCTTCTCGGGACTTGGATGCTCGGACAGATCTCCGGGATGCCTTTGAACACAGGTCTGGCAGGATCCAAGGCAGTTTGCAAGCAGATGGCACATTTGCCACCAGGCTTAACCAAGGCTGAACTGTGTATTGCTAATGAGGTCTTGTCACAGGGGAACCTCAAAACGGCCCCTCCGCCCTCAGCTGGATTATCTGACCTACCCACATTCCTCAGATGCACAGGACACAACTGCTGCTTGTAACATTTCAAACACAATAGTAAGGAATCCAATGACTCTTATAGCTCCTGGCCCTTCCCAAAATCATTTTAAACATTTAACTGTCCAACCGTGTGTAAAATGGCCTTGAGGCTGCAAAACAATTGATGACATGTAAGTCATATGAGTGAACAATATTGAGTGTGATCCTTTAATGGCATAGGGCTTTCTGAATAAGATACACCAGTCCTCAAATCAGGTGGAAAGAATATCTCTAGTCTGGAAGTGTCCAAAGAACATTTCCTGACTTGTACCCAATGTGAACAGTACACAAAAAAGATTTTCACTCACTGTAGAAGTCAAATACACTGGAGCCTCTTTGCATAAAACAAAACATGGTAATAACAAAAGTTCCTAGAGACTGTCACCCTATTTTTCTTGTCAAATGAGCCTTTAAAAGCAAGTGAAGACAAATTAGGATAATACCAGAAATTAAAATACAGTATTTTACAAACTATTAAAAATGTCAACCCCTGATCCATGCTGTGACCTTGGATATGAGAGATAAAATGAAAGGCCTTCACATAGGGACAGAATTCAGTTTAAGCAAATTTCACCTCACAACTGAAGGCATGCAAATGAATGTAATTAACCAGGTCTCATTAGCAAGGTTTGCTCTAATTTATAGTCTTACTTTCAGTTTTTCTCTGACTCTCCCAAAGATAAAGATCAAAAAAGGAGGTCAAACTGAAAGATTCATCTTACATCCACAACCAATTTTTCAGTAAAAATGGGACACAAGTGTTATAGTTGGTGACAGCCATTCCAAGAAAGTCCCAGACCCCACTGACTGATTTTAAAGCTCTATTCCAACCCCAGTTCCTCCCCAAATGCAATGTAAGGCACCAGCAGTTCATTGTGCAACATAAACCAGAGTATGACTCCTCTTCCACAAAATGCTTTAATGTTATTATTTCAGATTTTACTTTTTCTATTAGGGCAAGTAATGTAATTGGGGAAAAAATTCTCAAGTGCTTCAAAATTTAACGTTTTATTCAGGTTTTAATGACAAAGCTTTGGAGAACATGACGCGTTGGGTTGCCTTTTTGCTTCATGAAGTAATAAATCAGGAGTAAATGGATTATAAAAATTTAATTGTAATTCTGACCCAGCTTAACAGATTTTTTTTTACAAAATTGCTTCAACAGATACTACTTCCCACACAAAGGCCAGGACTAAGGACAACAGTTGGGGATTACATGGGAAAGGAACCAGCACAGTGCACTGGATGTTAGGTACTCTACAAGAGACCAGCTGATTTCTTCTCACTGTGGGACTTCAATCATTTGGAGCAAACAGGCAGTCCCTCTGCAGTGTCTGCACTACTGTTTAGGTTTCTCACCTCATTACTGCTCTCCAACTAAATACATTCAAAGGTTTTGCAAGTCTACATCTAACTTATTTTGCTATTTCCAAAGGCACTGTCTAACTATAATACCTGCTACAGAGAGTGAGCATGACTGCTGCTTGGCAAAGCCTGGGATGGAGACTGGAGTATGTGAATTAGCCATGATGTCACATTTCAATTTTCCTTCCAATCTAATCTAGTTGTTCTGCTAAAAAAAAAAAAAAAAAAAAAAAAAAAAAAAAAAAAAAAAAAAAAGGCCAATACCAAAAAAATATCAAAATCACAAGCTCAGAGCCTTTTAATCAGGGAAGAAATAAAAGCTTAGTTCATTCACATGGTTAAACACAGTAGGATTCTCCTCCCTTTTACAATCCTAATGGTGACACGTGGAATGAGTTTTTTTCTTAATTTGGTTCAAATCCACAGAAAAATGAAGCTGATCTCTAGAAATCATCCTAGTCTGCTTCTGGACACCATTATTTTCCAACAAGAATACATGTTGAAAAGAGACTTTTGCTGATCAGCTCTTGCTCCTTGCATTACTTGATTCTACCCATTACCTCTGCAGCAGGGAAGGCAACAAAAAATTATCAGAGAGAAATGTTACAGTCTTTATAATCCAATGGTAATGTCAATGATCATTAAGTAAGGAGAAATTTTACAAGCAGAAGTCTGTGTTTTCACGTTCAAATGGTCCAGTTTTTATTCAGAGTGATTACAGGCTTGATCCTTATGCAATTATTTGCTCTGTTAGGCACAAATTTTCAGTGGCTTTCTCAGCCATTACAGTCAGCACTTGAAATAAATGGCTACACTGTCTTAGAATGGAAGACAGAAGTTCCCTCTTAAAGCAGGTGGCATCAGCTCTCTCAAAACGTGTCCAGTGGATCATTCCAATGATCCAGCCAATGTCAATGTCAGGACTTAATCTTCTCCTTTCAAGTATGTGCAACCAGGATCTTTTATATCTTTCAACCCTCACTAAAGGCTGGCCATCCCCTTGATCTCTGACCACTCTTTTCTTACCTCTGAGCAGCTCAGTGACACACCAGGCAGCTACTTCCAGCACAGTGACCTTGGTTCCCACCTTTTCTTCCTCCAACATGGGAAACTGAAGAACTGAAGAAATGAACCTTCCCTGACACACTCCACTATTCACTGCTTTTTTACCACTTGTTTTTCAGCTGGTGTCTGCTGTGTAAACAGGAAGCTCATCCAGTGGCTTGCACCTTGTGCTCCCCATGTGGAATAACATAGCCCAGGGTCTGAACTATGCTGCCATTCAGATTTCAGACACAGCCAGTCAGCCTCTGCTGATAAAGAATAGCCATGACCCCAAAGGGGATCTTCCAGAAGAGCTTTACATGGAAGGAGACCTAGGCCTTCAGTAGTACCACCGAGTCACAGCCCCTTTCACTGTGACCTGTCCCAGCATGACACTGTCCCAGCCTTGTGACCTGGAGTCTCTCACATCAGCCTGATGAATTCCAAGCATCCAGCTCTTGGGTTTGGACTAACTAACAGAAGGAAGCATCCCTTGCTCCCTTCTCATTTCCTTTGTGGATCTATGTTCACAACATGAAAGGCCAGAGCCAGACATGCTATTGAGCAGCCTTGAACTCAATCCATGGGCTGTAAAAGAAAGCCTTTATACCATTATGCAGGAAAACAAAAGAAGAAACACTTGAAAGTATTCTTTCACTTTCCTTGGACAGAGGAAAGTAACTCTCTTTGTCCCCAGCCTCCATTCAGTTCTGTCAGATAAGGACTTTCTGAATAAAACAGCCGCCCCATACCACACACGAACTTCTGACAGAATAGGCTGTACTTAAGAATGGAAAAACAAAGAAAAAACTTACTCCTCTTCTTCAGTGGGTTTTGAAATCTCAGCCAGGCCTTTCAACTTGAAGGCTCAGGTTTAAACCTGGAGATCCAAACAGAAGTACAGCCCTAAAATTGGAAAGACACTTGTGCAGCTGGCTATTGGATGAATGCAAGGAAAGGAAAACACTTGAACCCAAAGTCTGCTTCTCTGAAAAGAAATCCTGTATTATTTCTTTGCAAACTAACCTCTGATGAGGTTCTGGCGAGCACGTTAAGCAGCACACCCTGCATCTGCCAGCTCCAGACAAATTAACACAGAGCCCCATGACAGTGACTAAGAGCAAGCATGAAACTGGCCTGAATACAGAAGCACTCCACAGTTTTTAAAGAAATGGATAATGGGTCATTTGTAGGAGTTGGTTGTCAAATTATATATTTTGGGGTTTTTTTGTATGCAGGCTAATAATAGGCTTAAGCCTGTAACTTGCACTAGGAATAATGATTAAAGTAGCAAGCTTTGGCAGTTTCCATCTGAAGGACTCTCTCAGCTGAACTCCTCCCACAGCCACAGCAAATCCTAAGAGGTATCTTAGGAGTGGATAATATGAATCACCACTTCTTTAAAGCAAGAAGGATAATGCAGATTGGCAACCATTTATTTTTTTTAAGAGCTAAAACCTGTCATGAAATAAAATCACTGCTGACCCACAGGAAGCCACTGGCACAGCCACTGATTAAAAGAATCTCATGAAACACATCCAGGGATGTTACATCCTTAACTCTGAATGATTTTTTGCCATTTTAGATGACAAATTTTCCTACAGTTTCAGCCTCACTAACTTGACCAAATAATTTTTGAAAGTGTCTCAAAACATAAAGATCTACTTAATCTTTTTAGTGATCAATACTAGAGTATTACACAGAAGATTATGCAATAGATTTAGCAGAAGTTAATAGAGAGCTACTTGTGAATCTAAAATGGTGACTTGCCTGGATACATCTAAAAGGGAAATTAGTATTAAGGGGTGATGTGGCAAGCTGAGGACTGGTCAGGTAGTAAAAAACTAATACCCTTTAAGAAAACAATAAAGAAGTAATTTTCACTTTCATAAAACCTTGATTGATAAAGCACTGACTAAATATCTAAAGCAGGCAGTGAAAAGAGAAAAAAAATCACTCCTGAACCTAATTTGAGCCTTGTCCACACATCAAATTCGCATCCTGATTATAGGATTGGTTTAGAAAGACTAACCAACAGTGAATACACTGAAATTATTTCAAGAGATCCTGATATCAAATTACCTTATGATGTACTCTTTCAGCAATTCAAGGGCCAGGCAAGAGCTTTTTTGACTGTTTTAAAGATACTGGGGTTTAACAGCATTTATAAGCAAGGCTTGTGTTGTGTTGGAGCTGTATAGAAGTAAATTGCTGCATACTGGGACTCCCCAGTAACCTCCATCTGTCTTCCACCTGTTTCCAGTACAGTGGATGGCAGCAAGGACTGATTTTTTTTAAATGTTGGGGGTGTTTCCCATTAACACAGTGTTAACACACAAGAAAAGGAAACTTAAGAAATTAACAACCACAGTGGATAACAAAAGTTGTAGCTAATAGGAATACTCTTCAAGAAGCAACAACCAGGCTTTGGACAAATGCTATCACCAAATTGAGATTTGGTTGCCTTGCATAAATATATCCATTTATCACAAAAAAATCATGCCAAGCATTAGAAAAAAAGTGTGAGTCTTCGTATGGAACTAAGTCGTAATCTCTTCCAGAAATCTCTTCCATTTAGCAAAATACCCACTGCCACTATAAATTGCTAAAGTGGAAAAAAATAGTCAGAAATAAAGGCAGAAAATTTTTAGTTTTTCTTGTCATTGCTGTTAAGTACAAACATTTTCAGCCTGCAACCAGAAGAATAATTTATGTCAGAGGAAAAGAAAATACTAAGAAAAATCTAAAGACATTTCATAACTTTAATATTTAACTCTTACATATAGTAAACACAGGTTATATGATTGCAACAATATGCCTACTTAAGTGACTTATTTCATCTAAATGAAAAGGTTAATTATAAGGCCTGGATAATTATTCAAAATGAAAAAAAAAATACAAAAACCCATCATGAATCTTAAAGGTGATGTCTTGAATTAAAGACTAAAGCCACAAACCTTGTTGTTTACACATTACAAATGGGTATGTGTTCACTTTATGAGATGGTGCCAAAAAGAAGGTCACAATTAGAGCAGTAAGGAAACACTAATGTTAGTTAGATTCTACTTTATTCAGATCAGAAAAAAAGTGAGTATAAACTAATATCATCCTTCAATCATAGAGGTTACTTGAAGGACATAAAACAGGAGAGAAGTGCATGTTTTCATTAGCAACTCACTCAGTAAAATGAGCTCAGTCTATTATAAGCAAAATCAAACTGATAACTGCTTGACACTGTTATGAATCAAGTGATTGGATGACTGCACAATGCAACATTTTCCATCTCTACCTGAAAACAAAAGCAGTATAGCAGGTAGGCAACTCCAACCCTTGATATAAATGGGTATTTGTCTCTACTTAAACCACAAGCTGACTTTTGTGCATCTTTTGACCTAAGTGTGGACAGTCCCAAATGTCTGTAGTACTGATCACTAAAAAGATTAAGTAGTCCCTAATGGACTAGCATGGCTAGTCCAGCCACACTCATTCCAGTGGGACTCCTTCCAATTTGCTGAAAGCACAAAACTCCTACAGTGCAGGGTCAGAGAAAAGCAGATCAGAACTCAGAAAAGGGCAGCCTTGCCTAAGCTCTACACCTCAAACATTGCCTGTTCACTTGCTACACCTGTTCATTGCCTGTTCAGTGCAACACCAATCCAAGGATGTCTGTAGGAAATTCCAACTGGGTACAACAGTGCAAGCCAAATGGGTACAACTGGCCTGTGAAGGAAGAATGGCTTGTCCAGGAAACAAGGCAGGAGGAATAAGTATTGGAAGACTCACAGCTTTGCCACTTGGCTACGAAAGGCACAGCCATGTGCAGCAATGAGCCCCGAGCAAGGAACCCAGCAGCTGAAAACGCTCAGCCCTCCAAGCTGCAGTGACTGTTCCTGAGAACAGACCCACAGTTGTCAGCGTTAACACAATTTCACACTGTCTCTAATCACATTTTAATTTTAAAATAGCACATTTCCAATGGTGCATTTCTATTCCTTCCCATTTTACATGGAATTTGCATTTCTTAGAAGCAACTGGCTTCTCTGGGCTCACGCACTTTGCTTGAGTCATACATTAAAACCTGCTCTGCTGCTAAACGGCCGTTCCCTTTCCTTTAGATCCAACAGGAACCAGAAATGCAAACGCACCAAAATAAAAAGGGGAGGTTTGCATCTGATTCTTTGCAGAGACAAAATAACAAGCAAATATAAATGTATCAAAAAGTAGCATTGAAAGACACTTTTTCTTCCAAGTCCTCACTCCTATTTTGCTGTGCTTGATTGCCTAGAAACCACAATAAATGAAGCTCTAAGAATACAATAACTAGAAAAATTATTGCAGCACGGAACAGATAATTTGCATTCTATATTTAGCACATATGCATACGTTAGTGCTGACATGAACAACTATCAGAAATGCCTAAAAGTGTCTCAACCAGAGTTTCTGCAACTAAGTTTTTCATGGTAAACACAAGATGAAATATTTAATGTTCAGAGTTAATAGTTTGGAAGAGCTTACATTTCAGACTGTTCATTACAGTTTATCATAAGTGCACAATAGGTTTTATGTTAGCTAGTGGATGGAAATACCTTGAAGCTACCAGCTCTAGAGAAATACATAAATAACTATTTGTTTGTATTTAAGGAACAAATGGAGATACATTCCTAGACTGGTAGATTAAAGAGACAAGATTAGAACCTGTCTCTCTGTCCTCTAGAGAAGGAAACACAAGAGGATTTGCAAACAGGCAGATAAACCAGCATCACTTTCAAGGTAAAATCATCACACTTACATTAGGAAGGAAGACCCTAAAAGAATCAAAATAATTAAGTCTACAGAATAGCACCTACAATGGGAAGGCACTGGATTTCCACAAATTTGTTAAACTGCTGGTTTTCTGTGGCAAAAGGCAGGAGCTCTACCTTCTTCTCCCTGCCACATGCTAGATGAAGTGGAGAAAAGAACAACCTGTGACTCCAGCCTTGGGCTGGGTTTCCCAAGACTTTGTACTGAAGGCTTGGAGGTGAGGAGGCGGTATCTTGGTGGGACTACAGTTTGTCATCCTGAGACAAGTGCTCCTTCCTTAAGAAACCTACAGCTGGGGTGAATACCCCACTCCAAAATAACACAGCCTCTTAACATAGGAAAAAAATCCTGTGTTATATTAGGAATCACCTTAAAGCTGGTTCTGAAGAAGCTGCTGCTGAGCCTTCTCAGCTGAGAGGAATACTGAGCCACAAGCCTGCGTAATTATCACCATGCTAATTCCTTCACTGCGTTTGGGCCATCTCAGCAGAGAGCAGAGGAGCAGCACAAGCACCATTGGAAGGGCAGAACCCAGCACAGCAAGCTGCCAGTGCTGCAGCCTGGTCCCCTGCCATGCCTTGGAGGGCACGAAGCAGAGCAGCCTCTCCCCTCCCAGCACGAGGAGCCGCAGCCAAAGCTCCCCGCGGAGGCAGAGCGGCGCTGGGGAAGCGCTGCAGACGCCCCACCAACAGGGAACACTTCCAGAAGGGCCTAATGCCTCATGAGCTCCATTACCACAGGAAATCAATGAGGCCTGCCCTTCCAAGCCATTCATAAAATTAAACCTAATATGGTGTCAAGTACACACGGAAAACAAACAAGAGAGGAAAACAAAAACTCAAAACACCTCCCTCTGATCCCTTGAGCAAAATAATCCAAGATAGTGCATAGAACAGATGTACTGTAAGATGAATTTAGGCTTGAGGTTTAGGAGGATGTTACTACTATTTCAGTAGACAATTCAACAAAAATCTTCTGATGCTTTTCCTCATTAGGTAACTAATTTGAATTGATATTAGCTAGCCACACAGTTCAGAAAACTCACTTCACATTTCAAATTCATATATCCTGCCAAAATGTACTTCAAGTGTAGGTATAGGAAGAAAAAACATAGCCTTTTTATTTTTGAAAAGAAAGAAAATATGAAACAGGGAAAATATTACTTAAACAGTGGGATATAATTAATCACCAGGTTCATTTTTAAAAGGGTGAAGATACATTATAACCAGTTCTCTACAAATATCAATTTTAATTTAAAAAAGGAAAAAAGAAAAAGACTGCCAGGTATCGTCTTCGCATTTGCCTTCAGAACTGCTATAGTTCTGGCTCCTAACTCTAATGAAATGGGGAGAGAATGAAACATTTTTTCCTTAGTACCTTTTATGGAAGAAGCAATACACAACATCAATCAGTGCTCCCTCAAGGAAGCCCAAAGAAGCTTCCAATTCTTCACAATTCTGGTTTGAGTGTGAGTGCACCTTTGCCACTGCAAGAGGAGCCTGAACCTAAACCACAACAGCTCTTTCAGCAGTGGAAATGACCATGCCTCCATCAGGATGTTTTTGCTACAAAATAGTAATCTGAGATTCCTCTTTTCGTACCAAGCAGAGAGCATAGCTGCTGACAATTTTAACACTTTTTCTGGACTAGTAGAGACAGTTTTCTAAAGGCACTAATTAAAAATACTCAAATATTTGTTACTGGTGTTTGATTTAGAGTAACTGAAAGTATCTTACTGCACCCGCTGAGAAGGCAAAGCAACAATTGAATCAAGCACCTTGTTTCTGCCCAATCCAGCCACTTTGATTGTAAGATCCAGAAAATGCTCTTTCAGGCTTCTGATTTCTGCTAGCTGAAAAGATTTATGACAGTAATGCATCATGATACAGCTCCTAACAACTTGATAAAGAAATACACTGTTGATATTGCCCACAATTACTTCAACCACTTTGCCTTCACTTAGAATATCTGGACATGAACAACGAGCACCTATGGACAGAAATCCTCCCACCCTGACAGGCAAAGCTTCAATTTAAAATTTCCATAACAAGTTTCTTACTGCACTGTGATCCTGAATAAACATCTCTTAGAACATTCCACTGCTAGCCTTACCAATGAAATAGTTACCAAATCTACACCTCCACAGTATCTGAAAACAGGAGCCATCAGTGGAATTTCTACTTACAATATAACACTGAGATAGCAAATGCAAACAAACACTACAAACAGAACAAGCCCTGCTCCTACAGGGATTCTATGGCTCAGGCAAGAACTGAGAATATGTTTATGAAGACTCTCTATCCACATAATCTTTCTAGGAACACAATCTTTTCATGAAATATGTGATTCCTATTCATGCTCTATGTTCCACGAGGATGTCATGCTCAGAAAGAAATGGCTTCAGTAGAAAACATCAAGAGAAATCCAAGAGCTTATTCTGCCTACCTGTTTTGATCTGCTGAGAGTTCACAGGGCATTTTGTCACTGAGTTATTTTTAAGTAGAAGCCACATGAATTTTCCACAGAAAAAGAAATCAAGGGAGAAAAAAAAGTATCATGCACTTAATGACTAATTAAAATAACAGACTGAAGGAACTTTTACACCTCGTTGGGCTAAGGGCTTTTTACAGAATAATCCCTGAAAATTTTACTTGGAACCTTTACAGAATTGTATTATCCTTTTAGAAAACCTGTGACTAGGAACTTTAAGCAATTTGTAAAGGCCTCAATGCCTGTTCGTAAATAATGAACTTAGTTTTTCCTAACTGCTAGACCTCATGCTATAAGGAATTGCATAGTAAGCTTCTTCATCACTATGCAATGTACAGAGGAAATAATTAAAGAATCTACCTTTTACTTATTGATTGATTTCTTAGTCACAAAAGGTACTGTGCCTAAATGAACTGAGTATGCTTTCACAGTCATCAGAAATAATCAAATGAGCTGTAGGGCAGTACCTTCAAGATCCTAGTCTCTGTAATTTAAACTTACTGAACTTATTGAAGAAGTTAAGTTTCATTAATAACCCACCATGACACCACATACAAACCCAAAGCCACCAAGATGAGGCAACGGTGAATTGCAAAGGGCTTCCTAAACACAAGGCAGAGGATTCTTACAGAAAGCTTCCAAGTAACTAAAACAGTGCCAGTCTTGCTCACCTTATTTGTGGGGAACAGCCTTTTAATGTAAAAGAAGTCACACTGTGTTTTTTTGCTTATTTTGTGAAAGCAGCAAGGTGAGAAAACGGAGCTCAACCCTAAGGACAACTTCACTAGTAATAATACTTTCAAGCGTTACAATGCAACTCCCAAAGCTTTAGTAAGTCAATATTAAATATTATCAGTTATCTCTGCAGGAAACTCTACAGAGTAAACAGTAACTCAATTTCAGTCCAAAAATAAGAAAAGGAATCATAGAAAGAGTAATTCAAATGCCTGATTTCTCTTTACAGTATAAAGAGGCATCAAAGCGGAGATTTGAGAAGAGTAAGGAAGAAAGTTAAGCTCTACAATAAAGAGAAGATAATCCCATGCATTCAGTGAGCCACTGACCCATTTCCTATCCAAGATCCTCATAATAAAGAGATCTTCCTGTCTTATCAATGCACAAGTCACACCAATATTGCAAGCACCTGGCAACGCTGCTGAGGGCCAGGGAGGTACCTCATTCCCATTCTGCACACCAGGAACTGGTGCCAGAGCTGTGTGCGGCAGAAACTCGACCTGAAGCTTTCTATCTCCTAGGTTAACTCCCTAGGCACAGAAAATCCCTCTTTGTCAAGGAGACCTGTTACAATAATACACAAAGTCCCTTGCATCATGTTATCTGAGGGTTAAGATCTCTAGGTAACACAGGTCACTTCAGTTTGCAACTCAACCCCTTTGCCAGAACAGATTTCTTTCCTCACTAACA
Source organism: Phylloscopus collybita (assembly GCA_027886175.1). Lineage (NCBI taxonomy): Eukaryota > Metazoa > Chordata > Aves > Passeriformes > Phylloscopidae > Phylloscopus > Phylloscopus collybita. The sequence goes on from JAJNNQ010000002.1 coordinate 9,036,378, forward strand.
CCAATTAACCCAGTTAAATAGATTTAATCCATTATTGGGGTGGGAAGTTGCTACAAGGTGTAAAAAAACACCACAAACCTGAAATACCCTCCAGAGTTTTCTTCCGGGATTAAGTCTTACAAGGCAAAAACACAGAATGCACCAGAGTGTGACAGCATCAGAGGGAAGGAAGCCAAAATATTAGCTATAACATACAGATTTAGCAAGACAGGTTATGATAATTGCTTTTATACAGACACTTTGGCATGGTACTATTTGAGATTAATGAACAGAGATAAGATTTAAGAAAATCAGTTCCACCTGTTGCCCTGCTCAAACACATATTTAGAAGGAAGTGCCTCCAAATGTAGTGAGCATTGAGAAGAAAAAGGACCCCTGAAGTCCTAAACCTGCCAGAAACCAAATGCAGATGGAAAATTGATCTTCTGTCCTTCATCCATTTGACTGAAGGCAGAAATTGACTTCCTGCAAGTTATTTATTAAATTTACTGGGCAAAAATTAATCCTTTGTGTGTGGTCATCACATTATCTTTCATTATTCAGAAGACTGAAATCATACTGTTCTAGCTCACTTCACCTTCATTTCCCCGGTCCTGAAAGAGGGTATACTGAAGTGCTATCCACATCAGGCTAAGCCTTTAACAGTGGCATCAATTATTGCTCCTGCTCTTGCTTCTGGGTTAATTCCTCTCAGACCTAAGGTCCAGCTTTCCTAAAAGCAGCTATTCATTAAAGAAGTCCAGATAAAGCAAAAGGGGCTTCATTCATGAGGTAAATACAAACGAAGCTTAGACCAGCATTTGGACCACATCATCTGTAGTGAATGAAATAACAGAAGGAGCTGCAAAAATAGGAGTGCAATAAAAACCTGTTAAGGACTCATCCTGGCAGCAGTTGTTGTCCGTGTTGGAAAATGCCCCCTCCAGCTCGGATGCAGCTGGGGCAGCTCCACTGCACATAGGACAGTGTGTGGCTAAGTCCTGGTCCCACACTTGGGCTAGAGAGGGAGCCTTCAGCTGGAGCTACTTCTCCGAAAGCCCTTCCCCAGCAAGAGGAGTTCACAATTCATGACATTTGTACAGTGCAGAGGGATGGGACAGTCACCGTCACAGACTCAGAATAAAAAATGAAAGAAAAACGGCCAAATTTTTCAGAGATGGAAATCATTATCAGTCCACCCTACATTGCCTATGAAAATGCACTCAAGAACCATGAGAAACATTAAACTACAACAGAGACATCAATGTGCACATTGCAGGAAATGTTTTATATAGCCCCATTGTTGTAAAAGGGGGAAAACTCACCTCCCAAGGATTTAACTACACTCACCACTACCAGCCACTGAAAATGACTCACTTGCTCGTGCATGAGAAAGACAAGATGGTGTTACAATTTTTGGTATAAAAACTCCTCTCCCCAAGTGAGAAAGACTACAGGCTCAGCTCTGCTCTGTATTCCATGAGGAAGAAAATATCCGAGAGCAGATTTTCACGTGTTCCCCATTTGTCCATACATGGCTCCACAAAAATGCACCCTGCAAACACTGGCATGCCAATCATTCATGCTCATAAACACATTTCTTTTCTGCTGGCACAAGCAGGCTACCTGCAGCTACCTTTTCTGTGCATTGGTCAGTGTATACAAAATTTAACACAGAAAAACAAGTCCCTTGGATTAGAAAACAGACTGCAATAAAGCAAGAATTGAATTGGCTGATTATCTCAATATGTGGTTTTAATTACCTTTAACTCATAGCAGTCTGCTCATTTGCATCCTTCAGATGAGACCTTAAAAATCCATACCCTCTGTGCCTGCCTTGGACAAAGAAGATAGCTTGGGGCTTTTTGGAAAAAAAACAGATTCCTGCCTCGTTTTACTTGGCTGCTACAGTCCTCTGAGGTGGCTGCAATTCAGCAAAGCCATAGGGCTTGCAGCTTGGGAATTGGGATGGAAATTGTTACATGAATGCAAATACTGTTCTTGGTCTTTTCTTGAAAAAAGCACCTATTTACTCACCAGCCTTAAAAATTAAATGAGGCTCTAATTAAGGAACAATAAGCCACAAAGAAAAAAGACAAAATCTGGCAAGAGTAGCCCAAAAGACACAATTTAAAACTAAACAGATCAAATAACCAAGTTATCACTTAAACCAAAGTTACCTAAAAAGGAACCAAAAGAATAAAGGAAAGACAGAATTTAAAATGAGCTTGGCAGAGTCAAGAGAAAAGCTGAGAAAATGAAAGACAAGGCATAAGACCTTGGCCACGGGAGCTGACTGGAGTTTATTAGTGAATGAAATCTCAGTTTAACAAAAATGCATTATTACAGTCTGAATGTGCCTAGCTCTTTGTAGGGCACCCAGAGAGGATTAATCTCCTGCCACACCTCCTTTTACACACAGTAGCCACAATCCAGCCCTTCAAGTCTGACTACTGCAAAACGCCAATCAATATTTATGGGAAGTAGCAGCTTCAAAATTACATTTCATGGCATCTTCTTACTTCAGATAAAACAAATATTACTTTACTTATGCCGTGCTCACAAGAACACCAATTCTGAAGCATCAGGTTTAAATTCTACACAGCAGACACACTACACTGTTGGTTTTAGACACCTGAATTAAGTGGTTTAAATTATGGTAAGGCACTGCTGCAGCTTAGAGCTGAAGCACGGTATGGAACCTGACAAGTGGATCTGAAATCCTGTAATTTTAACCTAGTTGTCACTTCACACTACACCTAATCAAGCTTCCTCAAACATCTCACAACTATCTACTGCACTTTTAGAAGCCTTCACCTTCCCTTGTTCTTACAAGAACTCGCTCCCAAGCCACAAGACTGAGGATGAGGATGTGTGCAAAGTAAGCACATTACTTAAGAAAGGAAAATCACTTTTAATTACCAATTGCATCCTTAGCTGCAGAAGTGCAGAGACCTGTAATTTTGATCTCTGCCCGAAGATATGCTTGGCTAGGGAAGTCTTCAGTGACACCAGACTGTTTCAGATTGCAGGGTGGCAGGATCCTGGCTGACAACTGCAGAGTTTTGGAAGCAGGGAGGGCAGAAGGGGCTCCAGCCCCTGGCTGGGTCAGCCAGCAGCCCCTGCAGAGAACAGCTCTGCCCAGCGAGGGAGAGGCCTCCCCATCTCTATAGGAGACTGCACCTACGGAAAAGTTTAAAGCCCTTGAAGATCTGTCCAATAAAATCAATTCTGGGAAATAAACCTTAAATTTGGTACAAAAGCTGACTCTATTTCCCACTTGCTGGGAGAAGGATTTCTGCACTGTTTTGTTTGAACTGGTTAGTCACACACCAGGAGATAACACTGGAGAAGGTAATAAAAAATAAACTACAGCAACAACGAACAGTTAGTTCTAAACAAATCAGGATGATTTCACACAATGCTGGCAGCCATGGAGAGAACCCTGAGGGTAAAAGCAGGAGGTGAAGTCATGGGCCCCAGGCTCAGCCTTACCTTAATCGACAAGCTTGTTTAGAAATAAACTGGCAAATACAGTGACCTCTGTAATAAGTGCCCTGCCCTCACATGCTTATCGTGTTTTGACTACAAGGTTGTTGTCAAAAGATGAGCAAGTTCCCAGCATTTTCTCATTAAACACTCTGCTGTTTTCCTGAAGAAAATGGTAAATCCTACAAGTTCCATTTCTTTGTAATAATTACACTACAGAAATAGTTTCTTTGTATTAAATATTGTCAGGGCAGTTCTAAAAGAATCAGTAGCCAAACACTGCACTTAACATCTGCCATTTTAATAACCACCTCTACTTCAACTGAACAATTTAATAGATAGTTGTAAAATTCTAATAAATCTTGTGACTGGCACCCATCTCTCTCTATTTCATCTCATTATAGGTTTCTTGCTTGCTATAATTTTGAAGAAATAGTAGCTTTAGTCTTCCAAGACAGTGTTGAATTTGAAAAATTAAGATGTACACCACACAGCTTCAAGACAAGATAAAAAGCACCTCCATTCACAACTGGTAACTGACTGTTCCTACTCCCCAGGACACTTCCATCGCTAACCACCCACCCTCTCCTCTTTTTAAGTAAAGCTGCAGCTGGTCTCCAAGAGGTTCTAAATTAAGGCAGGAATGTGGTACAAAGTGCATGTGCATGAATTCAGATCTCTCCACACCCACTGAAATGCATCTCCAGAGAAACAAAAGCCCAGTACAGCAAGGGATGGAGAAATCAGCACTTGTGCTTTGTGACACCCATCTTACAAAGCAACTGCTAAATGTGTCTCAAGAGTTAACTCGTTCACCTCAACAACTCTTAACCACTGTTAGCAAGAAACATAGAATATTAAATAATATATACTCTATTTCACCTTGTGATCTTCCATGAAGTAACAAGGTGTTGCAAAAATTCAAAAGAACACAGAGCTGGAGATTGTAAATTATATCAATAAACATATCTGTAAATAACATGAAATAAAGATAAACAAAACAGTCTTAAAGGACTGTGGTCTCAATTAGAAGTGGAACAGTGTTCAGAAACAGATGATATTTACTTTAGAACACCTTTGCATGTTGGAAGGTAAAGATCAGATCAGGGTATGTGTACTGAGGGCCAAACCCATCAATCATCATCCACTTATGTGCTGTAGGGATTTTTTCCTTAATTCCAAGAGCAAAGCAAAGCCTCCAGAAAGTGAGATGAAATGCCTTTGCACCTCCTGTGGATACTTTCACATATACAGAAGATGTCTCTGTGTTTCTCACCCTTCCATTTCAATCAGGCATAGGACCCAGTACGTGATGGAAGATGGAGCAAAGTCTTTCATTAACCACTTACCAACTGACCACATGTATTAACCTCACACTCTGAGCCTACAATCCCATTTACCTCCTCCAGATGCTAACCACCCTTCCACATCTCTCACACTCCCCACAGGCTCCCATTTCTCCTCCCTTCCTCCTGCTCTTGCTGGTAGCATGTCTCCTGTTTCTGGTTTTGTGCTTGCCATGATTTAACAAGGGTTTCCCACCTCTGCCATTCCTACAGCTGCTGCTCTACCAGCACTGCACTGACATATTCTGTAGAGCCATGATGCTGACTGGATCAAAAACTGACCCAGCCACGCAACAATTCCGCAGTTTTCAAGCCAGATCAATCCCCTGGCACAGAGAGGCAGGGATGGCACACCAGCGAGTGCCTGGGAAAAGGAAGCAGCAGGAACCACTGCAGAAACCTGATGAACCAGGTTCCACTGAACTGCAGCCCTAGGCTGGGCTCTCCCTACTCCCACCCTCACAGGGTTCTTTCCATGACCACCATTCCCCACCTGGCAGCAGTGGCAACTCACCTGGAGTTCCTCATCATCCAAGTTTCACTCAGCACTTTGCTAGCAGTGACACGTGCAACTCCAATCTCTGTCCCAATAATTTATATTAAAATGCTGTGGCTCAATGACAGATTTTAAAGCCTGATAATTTACACATTTTGTTTATTAAAGAGATGGAAGTGAAAATAGATGAAATCTGGATAAGCATACTCTCATACTAGCATATATCCAAATCATATATTTATTTTTGTGCATATGTAAACTGGTGATGGATGAGATGAAAAGTCGTTTTTTTAAAGAATTCCTATTGAAAAATGAATTAGTGAAAAATTCCCAGCTTACTAAACCATTACACACTCCAACTCAATTTTGATCTATATTGATTTAATTATATTTCTTGGAGCTAAAACTAGCTGGTATGTTATTATATATTTACAGAAAATAAAGGAACTAGAAATCTAGTGGTACAGGTTAATCAAACTGTCAACAAACCTTCTTTGCTGCATAGCATAATCCATACACCAACCTCAAAATACATTACAGAGCATTTTACAATGCAAATAAACTTTACCGGGTTTTATTTTATATATAAAACACTGTCACCTCTAAGGCACTACAATATTATATCAGAGTTGGAATTTTACTTGAGATGCTGCATGCGTTTGAACTTAGGTAGAGCCTAGAGAGTTCCCAGATGTTAAAAGCAAAGCCCAGGACCTCCTGGTTTAGCTGGGATGACCAGAACCTCAACTAAAGCTTCACTGGTTACATCCACATCCTAAATGCAAAGCAGCTACAGAACGTTGCTGTGCCACAACAAAGAGGCAACGGGACCAACCTGGGTGGAAATTTCAAAAGCTCACTTCATTTACTTTTTCCTGAGGAAGTTATATGGAAAAACTCAAACTGGATTCAAAACAGAGGGAGACATGACTCCACTGGGTCACCTCAGTCACACCATCTTTACAACATTACAACTCTTATTTATTCACAAACAGAATTTCCACTGAAATGGAGGCAACCCAGCAAACCATCTGCAAGAGAGGGGAAGCTGACAGTCTTTAAATTGGTGGTTTCATGTATCTTACTGCAGTGTATGGAGGCTGCTTTTATACCCTCTCCAGTCTCATTCATGATGATTAAAGACAAAACTGCAATGCTAAGCATTGCTTGGGCCATGAATCACAGTGTGGAGCAGTTATTCACACAGAAAATGCACGACTTACTATTTCACAGCCTGAGCATAGTAGATCCCTGTCCTACAAGGTAACTTAAATTATTTGCTTAAATTAAACATGACACTCAAGGCAGTAAGCTTGCTTTCAAATTTCAGATAATAACACAGGTCCTGGTTTCAAGTGCCATTGAAATCAGTGCAAGGATTCAGAAACACTTCCAAAGGCTTTGGATTGAGCTCGTGGACTGCCAGATCCCATTGGAGCCTACTCAATACCACCAGCAGTCTTGGCAGCAGAAAAGCAGAAAGAAGGGACTAGAGAGGACTCCAATTACATAGCATGGCTTCAGTGCCCAGCAAGTGGTCAGCCAGGCTATGAAACACCAAGTATTTGAGCTCTTTTTTGTTGAAGAATTATGTATTTCTGCAACCCTTACTTGGAATTACTAAGGACAGGAAGGATAACGCCATCTCATTTCAAGCCCTGTGGCACACACAATGTCAAAACACAGAAAAATTCATAGCTGCCACCATACAACTCTAATTCCACTTCCCAAATTCACCTCCTCATAAGCTGTGCAAATCTTATGTCTCTCTAAAGTCAGTGATGACTGATAACATCAGGTCACAGGAGACCTTACACCAAAATTAATAAATACACAGAAAAATTCTGTGGATACTCAAAATAAATTAGAATTGAATTGGTCTATGGATAAATTGCAATATTAAAAGATTTAATATATTTAATAATGTTGCACTCTCACTTTAAAGAAGTCTACACATCAAAGTGGAAGGTACCATCCTAGCTATATATTTTGTTGTTAAAATTATCTAATCCTCCTACAATAGTATCACCCAGAGACCTCAACTGACACGCTGCATTCTCTATCTTCTGCAGCAAAAGGCAAGAAGAACAGAAAAGAACAAAACATGGAAATGTGTTGCTAGGATAAGATGTCATGGAAACCAAATGCATTGCACTTAAATAGTGTGCCATTCTGTATGTGCTTTAACACACAGAAATACTTCATTTTCTCCAAAGTTCAATCATTTGCCTTTGGTGCATTTAGATTCAATTTTTTTTTTTTTTTAATAGCACACCTGAGTTTAAATTCGAAATGTGTTAACCAAATATTGTCTTAGATTTTAATCTCTACCACTCAATAAGGATGACTGGATAGTATAGATCCAATTTGGGCAGATTTTTTCTGCTAGAGCCTTGCAGAATCATATCCCAAAATGTCACGCGAATTATCACTTCGGATCAGATGCGTCTCTCTTCTCTCATCCTGTAAGTTTCTGAAGCCCCAAGGACACGCTGAAGGAGAACAAATGAAAATGAAAATTTAGTTGCTGTGCAGAGCCTCAGGGGGCTTTTCTATTGATGTCTCTGGAGAGCAGGGAGCTAAGGTGGGAAAAAGTTTTTAAGAGAGAGAATTTTCCAGCAACATATTTCAGGCACAGCCCATGGTCATCTCTCTCTTAAAAAAATCCATTAAAGGTTCAAAAAAACTTCCAGTCTTTCAAAGATTACATTCAGATTACTGCACACTTGAAATTACAATATCATGGGTTTCTAAACAGTAAGCCACTGTTTGCCAGCTACAGCAACAGAATGTAAAAAAGGCCTATTGCCACTTTGTAAGAGCACATCCCACTAAGAAGCCCCATATCCAGTACACAGTATTTTCAGGATGTTTGCCCATTTTGAAACCAACCCACAAAATGAAGTTAAATGATCTTAGAATACCTGAACACAGTCTCCAAAATGTCACGCTGTCACTTCCCAGCAAGGGAGCTGGGATTTACTAAATAAATTTCATCACTGCTAATATGCAAAGAAGACACTGTGAACAGCATTTTCACATAGCAGGATCACATCTATATTTTCCTCTTGTCAGAATAATAATAACAATAATTATTATTATTGTTATTATTATTATCATTATAATCATCATAGTACAAGTGATTCTGCTTGTTAGAATTTGAATGGCAGACACTTCACATTGTCAGAAAGATCCTTTTTCCTCCACCTGCTGCTATCTGATGAAGCACCAAAAGTATCATTGTGATGTAATCTAAAGCATCCCTCTAAGAATTCAGGCTTTGATTAGGAAAAAGAAGTTGGGCTGTGTTAAAAACCATTTCCATGCATTCCCCAACAGGCTTTTTACCTTCCCTGAATGCTGTCCTTGTACAGAATGTGTACCTTTTGAAAAACAAACAGATCTTCTAGACAGGACATGATACTACTTCAAAGCACACCGTAAGATTTGCATGTGGCTTTGGGAACAGGATAAGGTCTCACCCACAGACACAGACTTGGAGCTTGCAGAATTATAAGCATTAGAAGAGCAGGAAGTAGGACTGAAAAGGATTTCATGGTAAGTCCTTCATTAGTTCTGGCAGCATCTGAGAATTGGACTAAACCCTGAGCAAGTTTCCCCACTGTATTTGTATGTGTTTATAGGGCTTAAATATATCCAAGTGTGGCATTTCCATGATCTTTTCTAATCAAGCTCATTTTGGAAAATAATCAAAACAGGAGTGGAAAAAAGTGAGCTGGAGTTAGAGCAAACCACAAGACAACTACAGTCTAACACAGAAGGCAAAAACTCCTCTTTTTCTTCTTTCTTTTTTTTTTTTTTTTTTAGACTGAGAGATTTTTCTTTGGAACCATTTCCAGATATTGTCACTTTTTTAAATGGAAAGATGGAAAGGCGATTGCAAGTCTGACTATTTGCTATCAGAACATCAGCATTCCTGCAGCATCCAAAAGCTACAAAGGGCATTCTTTGATCCTGTTAATACAGAAATGAGGGCACAGAGAGTGCTTTCTTTAAAGAAAAACAGCTGTATCAATAAAAGCTATTTGTGAAAGCAATGAACAATTTTCTCAACAAAATTATATTTAAGTTCTTTAAGCTGAAAATCCTTTAGTTTAACAGATACTGCAGAATCCTCCTTTTGATGAGTGATCACGTACAGCCATGGAAGTGGCTTTGGCTTTGCCCACATTTTCCATGTGCCAGCCTCACACAGAATCCTGCCAGATCTCCTGGGAGAGATTTCCAACTAACATCACATGAAAGCAGAACAGCTTGTGTGACAGATACACAGGATCCAACTTCAGTGGGGAAAATCAGTGAAGCAAAAAAGGGTACAACTTACCTTTACTGGCAAAAGTTGGGAAGAAGCACCCTTCAGGTTAAAGCCTGGCAGTAAATATGAAGTAGCATTTGTTGTCTTACCAAACAATGCCCAGGGATATTTCTAAACAGTTCCTCCATTCTTCACAAGAGTGGCCTGGGTCTATTCCTGAGAAGATCCTTCCCAGCACCAGAGTGGCTCTGTGCAGGGCACCAGATGAAAATAAGAGGAACATGGGAAAAGGAGGGATGTCAGCTCACTACCAGCACTGGCCAAACCCTGTGAAAAAGGCTGTGATGGAAAGAGCCAGGCACATTGTGCAGAACAAATCCATGATTCCTGGAGGACAGCCTCCAAGCTGATGGGACAGCAGAGAATCTGGCAACCAACAAGCACTCACAGGGTACCAGGTCAGTAAGGAAATCTGTCCTCGATTTTAGTTTCTGTTCCCTCTACTGCTTGTTTGCTCTGGGCCCTTCAGAACAGGAGCTGGTACTTGTGCAGCCCCTGCACAACATCACTCTGACTGTAGCTGCTCTCCACACCTCACTGCAGCAATGATGAATTACTCTCTGTCAAGTTCAACACATGATAATGAAGTGAAAAGAGGAGAGTGAGAATGCTCTGATATTAGAATTAGGTAATCTATTAAGTAGCAATAGCAAGGCCCTTGTTACTAGCAAGGATGTCCCTTCAACAGCTTGTCTTTGTTTAAAGCTTTTTTTTTTTCCTGGAAGTGAGAAAGTAACAAAGAAAAGGCCATAAATAATTGTTCAAGACATTAACTCTTTTCTCCCCTGCAGCTTTAAAAGCAGTACAAGCTATAAACTACCTTATAAACAGATCTTGAGCTTCCTGTGACAACTTCAGTGTCAAGCAGAGCCTGGCACTGTGCAGCGGTTTTAAGTTTTCCACCCCCGTTTTGAATATGGATACAGTTTCAGACTGCTGTAGAGACTATTTTACAAGTTTTCTCTTTTATTAGGTCTCTACTCCAATTACCTTTATATTGTTCATATTTATTGTACAATATTGTGCTGTGTTGTTCACATGCTTCTGGGGCACACGGTATGTGAAATACTACTCTAAGCAGCACAGGATTTTAATTTTCTTTTGCAATTGTGGACAGCAAATACTATAAAGCTACAACACTGTTCAGAAGCTGCACACCTCCCTGCAGTGTAACAGGGAGAGGTTTATAGCATATTAATTATAAATTTACTTTTATTTTACTTAACATTTCCTTTCTCCATACAAATGATTCTGCACTCACAATTAATTGACCATACGTATTTATGCAACATGCACACACATCATACCCACCATCACTTCAATGATTACTGCTAAAAATCCAAGGTATTAAAAACACTAGTCACACTTTATATATAAAAAAAGAGGAGCTATGTACTACTTAGCAAACAGTAAGGTCACAATCTCCATCTGGCCAAAATGCATGTCATAACAAAAAGGAACAGCTGGAACTTGTACTGCAGAGTTCTGCTCTGCCTTTATTTTTCTATATGTGTATTTAGCACTTTCCAAAATAATCTCAGCAAGACTTTCTAAGACTAATAACATCATCAGTTATATCAAAGGCATATTACTTAACTACTTCTATGGCATATTTCAAGTGCTTTTATTGTACCTTTCATCATGATTTTATTCACATCACTCAATCTGCCTACTAATAGCCACTCGTTAGGAGTTGTTAAGCTACTTATGAGCCAAGGCACAAGCTACCCACTGACACAGTTCCAGTCCTCACTTACAGAGAAGGCCACGCCAGCAACCAGGCAGCCAATCCAGGGAAGGACAGATTTTTATAGATCTAGTAATTTTAAGAAAAAAAAAAATTTCTTTTTCAAGGCTTTGACCTCATGCTCAATAGAAGACATTTACTGTGACTGAAGTTTGGAGACTGAAACCTGCAAGATGTTCAAAATAATACTTAGGTTACTTAGGTCTCCTCAGCAGTCTAAATCCTGGAGTATAATACAGAATGAGCAAGCAGAGAGAGACATACCAGTGCTGTTAACGTATTCATGCTCACAAACAAATGCATTATAATTCTGTCTGTATGATACAGCAGCACGAAAAACATCCCCAGAATAGTAATCCATTCAGTAGTATTCTCACACTGACATGCTTCTGCGATTTTGATGGTTTTAGGTGATTAAAAATTGACAGTCAATGAAGTAAGCATTTGCTCTGAGTGTCCAAGAAATGGATATTTTGTTAAATGGACACTCACTTTTCCAGAATATTCAGTTGAGATTTAGTAATACTCATGTTCTAGCATGAACAAATGCTCTTGAATATGAACAACACCGGTGCTGTACACATTATAGTGCACACAGAGCCCTGCACGGCTCCCAGGCTGCTGGGGAGAAACGTCTGTGCAAGCAGCAGTAAACCTGGCAAGGATGGAATCACACCCTGATCTCGGTATCTGCTGATACCCACCTCACCTCTGGGACTGAACCCAGGCTCCAAGGAAATGGATCAAACCTTTGCCTTGACTTTGTCTGGGCTAAGACTCACTCAGAAGTTTCAGATGGGGAAAATATGGTCTATAAATCTCGTCCTGAAGGGATACAGGATATATTTACATCAGTCCATGTTATTTGTGACTGAGCCTTGCACTCTTCAAAACCAAGGATGCTCCCAACAAGAATAATGAAAGAAAAATAGGTCAGGCTTCACTGCACAAATTTTGAAAGCTTCACACTGAGCTATCATACAAAGAGTAAGAAAAGAGCAACTACATAATTTCCGCACATATCCAGAGGTAATATTTAGGAATATGACAATTTGACATCTGATTTTGTTTCACACTGGACAAAATCAGCATCTTCTTAAGCTTCCTGTCGATATAATATATTTGCAATATTGGATCACCTTTAGTCTCCACTTCTCAACTCATCAGATCATAATACATTTGGAGTAGGACTGAAAACAGGCATTGATGTTCAATCTGCTTAGAAGTGGTTTGCAATAAGTTACCATTTGTTTACAATATTAATTTGTGTAGACCTGGATTAAAAGCATAAATAAGATATAATTTGAAAACACAACTCCCATTTCCCCTACCTCTCAATTCTTCTAACAAAATCCACAAATGTGAACTAGATATATTATCTGAAGGTCAAACAGCTTTTTAAGCCAAAGGAGTCATAGAAGGCTTCTAAAATCAATAAGACATATAAAACTGATTGCAGGCTTATAAAAAGCATCAAATCTTTTAGCCTGGGTGACACAAATATAGCATTTCACACTGTAAGCAATTTCCTGGCAATGTAGGCCAGTTTACCTTTGCACTATGAAGGGTTCTTCTGCATCCCTAGACTACGAGTAACTGCAGTGGTTATTTAGGGAGCAGACAACTCCATAAGGCACAGAGCAGGACCAAGAATAGCAGCTCTTTGCGGCTGAGACGCGGTGTCACACACGGGTCACCCCACACCTTTACAAACAGCCTGCCTTCGCCTCGAGGGGGGGATGGATTCTCTATAAGGAAAAAGGATGCAGAGCAAAATAACAGAAGGGGGCTGGGGGGTGGGGTGTAGTAGCTGATGTAAACATTCAATCTCAAACCCTGGGTCCTCAGCCAACCATTCCCAAAGACCTTATCAACACTCCACACAGGATGGCAAATGGGTGCAGGTGTTTGTTCCAAGCTCTCTGTATCCATTGGCCTCCATGGATGTCCAACAGTGGTGCTGCAGCAGCAGGTTTTCACAAGGACAGTCATGTGAAATCCATGAAAAATGGCCCAGGTGTGATGTCAGGACACCCTCATGCCTGCAGCAAAGCCCTGTTCATGCTCAGAGATGCAGTCATGCATCCAAGGGATCAGATCCTTCTGACTGGTCTCAGCCAGGTGACTCCAAAACCCCTAGGCACCTTTTATATTCAGTTTGCAGAGCCTACACTATGTCCAAAAATGTTCAAATCACATTAAGCTTCTAGGCTGTGTTGTTTTTGAAGACCAAACTGATAAAATGGGCATGTGTGGTGTTAAAATTTTTAATAACATGATTTTTTTTAATATAAACAAGCAGATTCACACTTTTCACAAGTCAATCATCTTTGACTAAAAAGGACTTACAGGAAACACCAAATGACAGCTAATCCCAAATTTTAGGGATCATTCCATTAAGACTTGCAGTTCCAACGTGAGCGAGTGGATGCAGAAGGTACTGAAATTCTCCCACTGGTGCTGGGGGTGCAGGCAGAATGCTCTTCCAATGAATTCAAGAACAACTTTGATACTTTCTGCATCAAAACAATGCCAGTTAGAACACCGACATCTAATCCTGTGGCTGTGAGCAGAGGACACAGCTAAATTTACTCTGTGGATATGCCCTAAGCAGTAATCCATACAGGAAGGGAAAATACTAACACAGAAGGTAGAAGGTGCATCTCTAACACCGTTTGGATTTTGAAGATGTACTGAAATAGGAAGGATGATATGAAATGCTGTCACAGCAGATCTTTGTAGGGAACCCAAAGGAAGATAATGTTGTCCAGAACCAGTGCAGAAAATATGAACGTTAATAAGATTTTTTTTTACATCTGTATTTCTGGTCTGATACTGTGTGACACAGTTATTTCAAACACAAAAAGAAACACTGTCCACTGAAAATTAATATGTGGTAAGAGCATTCCTTTGCAAGACATAAGTGATTTAATAATGAGATTTGGGGTTATGTCATCTGACCATATTCTTTCTATGGTCTTTATGGCAAATTAACTAACTTGCATTTCCAGCATAACAGCCAGGCCTACAATTTTCATTCCAGGATGATATCCACACAGGATGAGCTAAGAATTAATGAGAAACACTGAACAAGTATCAGGATACACACTGTTCTTAACAGTGCCACTGCCTCAAAGGGTTTTTTTGTTGGTTTTGTTTTTGTTTTTTGTGGGTTTTTTATGTTGCATTATTTCTGTACACATGGAAAAAAATTTTGCCAGTTCATACAAGTAGATGTGGCACAAGGATATTCACTGATGTGGCATGATACCACCAAAATGCACGAGAGGCAACCCCACCAATCTAGGGCTAGAACAGCAAAAGAAAATTCAGGGATATACTTAGGGGCTGCTTAGTTTGTCGCTCAACCAAAATCAAAACACATGCAAAATTCTTGGCAGAACACAGTTAATTATTAACTTTATTTATCATCTTACAAAGTAAACTGTAACAATTCATAAAAACAAATATCCAGAACATTGAAACCACACATTAATAATAATAAAACCCCAAAACTGTACATCACAGAATTAGGCTCCATTAGGCACATTGTTCAGTAAGTGGCACCCATTTAGAAGAAGTAACAGAGCCAAAAAAACCAGTCTTCTACACAGAGATCCAACATGAGCAAATGGAGCTAGATTAATACAGCAAATTCATATAAATTCAGGACAAGAATAGAAATCAGGCATGCTTTTCCACTGTTGTTTGTTTTTCATTTTGCTAAGACAGAAAATACTATGTTTGCTAAAATGTTCTGATTAAGAAAAAAACATCCATATTTAGGACAACCTTTATTTTATTTATTACTGATACTGCCCTTCTTACACATTAACATAAGCTCATAATGAGGCATTTTCTTAAATCATGTCACTCAAGGAACAGAAGAAATGGTACACAGCAATACCAATACCCTCCTCCACAAATTTCCTGACATAACTGATGTTGCCTTTGCCCCTTCCCTTTTTGGTCTTACTGAAAATACAGCAAAAATAAAAATGGTAGCCTGAGACGTTTCAGGTATTACAAATTCTCCTTGACACCAGTAGCTGGAGTCCAGTTACTCTGAAGCACAGTGGGAGTCAAACTAATTTTTTCTAAAATGAGACACACACTAAGACTGAGGAATGCATCAGTGCAATGAAACAAGAAATATTTTAAACATCCATAAATGTTAACATTATTACTTCTTTGATTAAAAGACTTTAACAAAAAAATTCCTAAATATGGAGTTACTGTACCTTTTTGACTGTCATTACTGCCATTTACTGATAACTCTGGTCATTATTTTGTTTTCAACAGTTGTAAATAAGACTTTATACCTTCTTGATAGCAAACTTACATTGTTAATCACACATCTGAATCAATTCCTTCCCTCTGAGCGTAACTTTACCCTCTGAGAGGTAAGTATACAAGAATATGGTCTGAAGGGACCAATTTCATGTCTTTTCAGAGATGTGACAAGGGAGGAAACAGGAAATAAAAACCAAAAAGAAGAGAAAGCCCTTTCTAATCAGTGTTTTTCCATACCCTACTCATCTCCCCCATATTCCCATGACTTTGGAAATACACTCAATATAATAGCAAAATTCTAAAAGAGGATCAACTGAAGTCACAAACAGCTTGATCCAACTTGCTTTTGGTTCTACAATCTACATTGCTTAAAATTTACAACATTTTATTCAAATGGATCATCTGCATAGAGTTCTAAGAAAGACATCCTGAGTCAAAACTGAAAAGTTTTAACACTATGATGCAATCAAAAGCAATAGTTCTGAAACTGCATGGTGGATCCAGTGATGACATCAGTTCATGGAAAAAAAAAAAAAAAAAAAAAAAAAAAAAAAAAAAAAAAAAAAAAGGAAAAAAAATTGACCAAAATACAGGATGTCAAAACTAAGAAAAAGTATTTATTAGCATCTCTGATTAAAAACAGATGCTTTCAATTCAGAAACTATTTTTCTGTCAGTTCTATTTTCTTCTTCCTGCTTCTCACTAATGACCTCTCTTCATAAGGAAGCCAAGCAGTCACCTTCATGCCAGGTCACCAATCATAGGCTCATAAACTCTGTACTGGCACCACACTCAGCACTCAGCAGAGGCTGCAGCAATCCTTTGTGTGATGCTCCCTCTTCTTATTTCAAAAAAAAGTGTGAATTTCAACACCTGAAACCTCCACATCTCAAGGCAATGTTAATTTACTGTGTCTTATCCATCTGTTAAATAGATAATTTCTAGGAAATGTGAGGAAAGTGGTCTAAAGAACTGCTTAGGTGTGTATTGCACATATAATGCCAGCCTGAGCTCTGCAACAGAAATCAAATTCTGTTTGTGTAAACTGATCCCTGAATTTCAGATACTAATTTTTCACAGCTGACTGACATGGGTATCTCATTGGCTGTCTCCAAAGTCTGAACTATCTTTCATCATCCTCTTCAATATGCTCAAAACTCCAATGAGTTTTTAAACATTCTTTATTAACAACAAAAAAAAAAATCTAAGAGATGGCCAGATGTTTCTGAGCCATGAAAAAAAAACATGTGATAAAATACCACAATTAAACCTTGAAAATCAACCAATTTTTTTCCAATATTATATTCCCAACATGAAAAAATAAACCCCAAAATTATTTTTACACTAGAGACAGGCTTTAAAAATCCCTGAGGAACAGAGTGGGAAAATCAAGTAAGTATCCTGGAACACCAACCCAAGCATTTCCAATCCTGTTGCATCTTTTTTTGGTAAAGTTTAATTGCAGAGACATGCTCTCATTCTTGCTGGGATCCAGCTGCCACTGTTTCCCTCTGCCTGCAGCCACGAAAGCCACAGCAAACGTGGCAGGGGTGAGTGTGTGCTAGCAGGTCCCTCCATTCACAGTGCAGCACATCAATCACCAGTGGACAGAACCCAGCACTGGGGTGCCAGACACATCTTCAGCTGTCTCAGCTCCACCCACGAGCAGGGGGACAGTGCAGAGGGCAGGGCAATGCCACCTGAGGGAATCCCACTGATCAACACAGCCTGTCTGAAGGCAAACAAAGCCCTGGTGCTGAAGAACGGATGCTTGCTGCTTCACTGATGAAATGTTCCAATAATGTATTTTTCCCGTTGTGCACTGGACACTATTACTGTTTTTCCTTCATTGCCTGTGCCAGATATATAAAAAGGGCAGGAGGGAATAAGAAGAAACATGTGTTTCCAAGACTGCAGTTCCTGCCTATTAAAAGAACGTTTTTAAAAAGTTACAGCTACATCCAGAATACTATTTATCCAGCTTTAAAAGTGGAAGCATTTAGTCCAGTAGAAGAAAAGAATTTAAAGGACCATCAAGCTTATTACTTCTTTAGGATTCCTCTTGCAGTGTACAATACCACACCATTGTAATCAAGTATTGTCTAGATGATTTTAAAAAATGAACATATTTATTCCAGAAGTGAAAGTCTTTGAGGCTAGAGAACTCAATAACACATCAATACTGCAAAGATTGTGGAGATTAAAAATTGCAGCAGAAGGAAGTTTCATGTTCACTTCACTTCTATTAGAACAAAAAATGCTGAACACAGTGTAGTTTCCCAAAATGGCTGAGATATCTCCTATAGTCTTTCTCATAATGAATCCCTTATATCACCAGTTGAACTCTTCTAGGATTATCTAGGCATCCTTTCTTTTTACATGCCCTTTTGGATGTTTTCTTCTAGTTCTAGTTGTGCAGTCCATCCCTGGACAGCAGAATCCTTAACCATACAAGCCCCAAGTATATGCCCACTTATAATCACGTGTTTCAGCTCTAATTGGTTTCAATATGACTTAAGCCCATAATAAAAGCACTATGTCCCATGCAACTGTGTTTGTGCCTACTCATTTAAGTAAGCAAATAAAACAATCCACAGTTGCACAGCTTTATAACACTATTCCGATAAAAATTTCTTCTACATGAATGTCACGCTGCAATTTCCAGTCCAGTCAGTTTTTCACAGGACAATCCACAATAAAATGCCCCACAGCTTTTTATACTAGACTGTAAAGAAAGATGTAACACTTGTTCTTGGCTTTAAGTGGTAGCAGAGTGCTCCCAGAGTAGCAATTCCTTTTCTTAAAGTATAATGGTGTCCAACCTCAATATACTATGCTGAATCAACCTGAGGTTTGTCAATAATACATAACTTCATGTCTGAATCTAACACTTTTTTAAGAACCCATATACAGTATTAGTTTCCCAAACATAAGAGATTGTTCTAAACCTAAAGATGAATCACCACTGGAGAACTACCATCTGGAAACAAAGTACAGTTTTTCCTGCAGCACAGGAAAGAATGGCATCTAAAAAGAACTGTAGCTCATTCGCAAGACATTAGACCCAAGGCAGGAAATACAAGAACTCTTTCACGCCTGTGTGATCAGCAGACATTTGAATTTCTTATGATCTGAAAGAAAAACTCAAACAAAATACCTATCAACTTATGAATCCTTGAGATATCACAGAAAGAAAAAAAAGAGGGGCATGAGGGATAATCACTGCTCAATGTCTTGAGCTCTTGGTATATATTATTTGCATTCTGGAGTGCTTATTGACGTGTTAGTTGGAGACAGCTTTAAGGGCACATGTTCATCTGGAGATGTTTCAGGAGAACTGGTCGTGGGCATCAGCAAACTAAGCTGCTATTGGACATGAACCCACTGCAGCTTTGCTGCCTGCCCTGCTGACAAGAGCACAACACTGCTTCTGCCACTGATGGGAGGTCTGAGCACACCCCTGCAGCCACCAGCCCAAGGACAGAGGAAGGACTCTGGCTCAGAAGCAGCATCCACCTCTGCCTCAAGCTGCTGGACGAGTCTTAGAGCCAGCTTTGTATTTCAAAGCTCTTTTGCTTCCAACCCAAAACCTTCTGTATGTCTGTGTCCCTGTCTGCCAAATTGATCTTCCCTCTCTCATTATTTTCCCAACCAATTATACGGGTCTGAATTTGCTCCAGTTTTCAGTTTGGTTCAGTGACAGCCAGAGCCCCTACAGATCACCAGACACTGCAAATGGAAAGGCACAACATGTTAAAGTAAACCTCAAGATATATACAATAGAGTTTTGCTTTATTGACTGCGTATTTTCAGGTACCAAAGGTCATAATGGTTAATTGTTCCAAGCCAAAAGACATTGCTGCAAATCCAGCAACAGCAACATGTAATTCATTTCATGGGACTGAACAGAAACACACACATCACAAAACTAACTGCAATAAAGATGTCTCCTAAGTCTGTTTAACAACAAAAGCATCGGTGACTCCTTTGGAAGGGTGTGAGTCAGTATAAAAGCCAAAACACTACTGAGACGTAATAAATATAACGGGATTAAAATTATCTTCTTGCACCAGACAGCTGAGACTGAGCATCAAGAAACCCCACATACCCTGGTGTGATTTAGAAGGCCTCCTAGTGACAGTGATCTGTCCCTTGTCCTTCTTGACCTCAGCTGCTATTTAAGGAATTGGGAGCATGGTGGGGAAGGGGCTTGCATCTGAGCCACAAAGCTGTGGAAAAATCCGTGACTCAGAAGGGGCAACTTGCGTATGCCTATCCCTAAGGGAGCTGCTGCCTCCCATAGCATTCCCTTAAGTGGGAAGATTTGCTCATTTGAAGAGTCAGCGTGTGAGGTTTTTCCTTCCCCTCCTTCTGTGAATGTATATTCCTTTATATCTTTAAATATGCCTACATACACGCACACACTGCTTGCAAAAATAATGACGTCTGTGTACGGATTTTTACATTTCAAAAGCTGCTTCCTTAAATATCACTGAAAATAAATCATGGCCTAAAGAGATGTTTCCACAGCTAAATTCTTCAATTCCTTAATGTGTCACATTTAGCCTTTAATGGAATACGTAGTCCTTGTCCGCATTTTTATGTCTACATTTTAGTTATTCTATCAGTGACAGACTAACTTCTTACTCTCCTCACCCCGTAGCAATGGATAGAAACAATTGTGTACTTGACTTTGCAGACCATACACAAGCAATCAAAAGTTTCTGTTCTCCAGATCTTAGGAAACACAGTAACAGAGGACTAAACCACCGTAAATGCTGGATATCACAAAAGGACCAAGCTCTTTGAATCAACTACATTTTCACACAGTTTAATGAACAAAACAAACTCACTGGGAAAATCACGAGGCTTCAGACCAAGTTCAGTAGATTCCAAGTACACCAGGAAAACATCATGATGGAATGGTAAAAATAGGATGAAAATAAAAGCCTGGCCATAAATGTATATTGCATGGTCCTGAAAAGAATATTTTATCTCATGTGTTGAACGCAGCAACACCCTCTCAAATTCGTAGAACAGATGCAATTTATGCAATTTATGCCATACAAAGTCAAAGGACAGAGCCACCAATCACTTGGCCTCTCCCATTCTTTTGATATTTTGAAAATCCTGTGAAGAAATTAAACATATCTTCTTACCCATCCCTCAACTGTCTCTTTTTCCCATAAGAGAATGTCTTGAATACAGTATTCAGGAAATTACCCTGTTGGACCCAATTTCCCTGAGCTGCGAACCCAACCTTGGAAAGCAGGAGATAGGCATTTTTGTCTTTGGCTGGTGATTACACTAATTGGTCTATGAACCATTTTTTTAAGGCAATACTAGAAAAAGCAGAAAGTGCAAGGCTGGAGCAATTCTTCCTGGCTTCCTCATGATTCTTGCCTTGCAGCAAAAGGTAAAGAGCTTCAAAACATTTTCCAGAAGATGGCTGCTTAGATCAACTTGGGAGAAAAGGCAGTCATTGTATTCCCTTGTCTCCTCACTGTCATGAAAGCAAGGACCTGCCTTGGGATTTTAAGGTGATTGCACACATTTGGCTGCAGACAGGAGGCCCCTGTCCATGACATGTGTCTTCTGACAAGCTACTGAATGTATCCTGCACCACCACATGTATTGTACGATGGAGTTCCTCAGCTGACACACACTCTCATGGAGTAACTCTCTTTTTGTTGCAAAGGCAATAAAGCACCGAGGAAGCACAGAAAATGAGACACAGGTATGGTCAGTTCTGTTCTTCATCTAATGACCTGATCTTAAACATATAGTGAAGCATTTTTTTAAAAAAAATTCTTGAAGATCCCTTTCCATTTACTCAGTAATCCAAAAGAAAGACTGTTGATCCCTTGATTTAACACTGACTCTCTTTTTTAAGCAAGCAATGAAGATGCCAACAATTTTTTTTTCATGCAGGAGACAAATATGCTTGCTCCGTGTGTGACAATTTGGTTTAGGTTAAACTGGCAGTATCAGTGAGACTGAAGCACATGCCTAAAATGCCTTGCTGAACTGGGACCATACTCCACATAACTTTCTCTAACAAAAGCTATGTCCAGCTGCTCACTGAACAGCCAGGAGACAATATGGATATGGGAGCTCTTCCATATTTGAAAGCTGTGTTCATACCCCAAAAAATACAGTCCAGTTTTGCTTTTTATAGAGGAAAAGAAAGCCTGGTGGCTGAGAAAGTATTAATAGTGTGAGGCTAAAGATTCATCTGAGGACCACAGCCACCAAGCTACTTTCATAAGAAGGCTTACTTTGGGCTGTTCTACAATGCCAAAGTATTGGTGACTGATTTCTAGCTCTGCCAGGGGGACTCATTGCATTACTGATGTGAAACTTTGAAAAAATATGCATTATTTAACTGCATGATTACAGCTGCATACTACCCTCAAACCAGATTTCAATAAAAATAATAAAAGATCTCATCAACATTCAAGGTATTTTCATATCTAAAATTGGTGTTAATAAGTAATTGAACAAAATGATTTTCAAAGCCATTCAGTTCTGCTCATTTCCCTGCTCCTGACAGAACCAAAGGAAATACTTTTCCACAGATATAACAAGCATATACTTCCACCACACAGAAAAAAAACAGGAACTGTTTAATTGACAGTCATATACCTGAGTGATGATCATAATGACAGTATTAAAATCATCACAAGCACCCTTACCCATGCTTGCATCCTAGTTCATTTACATAAGATGTAAATTCAGTGCCATTATCAAGTTTTGCACACAAAACCCAGTAACATTATTTTAAGGGAAACAATTTCAGAACCAAATACCTGTTTAATGCACTGTGCTTCACCTCCCATGTGGCATCTTTTTGCTGACTATCACTAAAGTGCACAAGGCATAATTACATCCAAAAGTTTAAATCTTGGTGTTACAGCAGATCTCAGGTATGAACTCACTGCAGGAGAGGCCAGGTGTGCCATTCCAAGAACGACAGCGTGCAATCCACGAGAAATGTGCTGGGAAGCACAGAATTACTCACCAGAGAAAGGGTGGAAATTTAGGGGGGGTACCACAAAATGGCTGAGGATGGAAGGAGCCTCTAGAGGTCACCTTGTCCAACTCTCCCTCTCAAGCAGGGCCACCCAGAACAGGTTACCCAGAACCACGTCCAGACAGCTTCTGAGCATCTCAAAGGACAGGGAGTCCACAACCACCCTGTGCAAGCTCTAATAGTGCCTCACAGTAACAAAATGCTTTCCTTACGCTCAGTATGATTATATAAATTATTTTATTCAGCAGAAAAATTGGATTTAGATGTTTCTATACCTGCACCCCTCCCCAATGCATCCATCTTTTTCTCCATACACTCTGTTCAGAGCCCTGTTCTCAGCAGGATGCAGTTATTTCTGAAGTTGCACTTTATAGCAGACTGTTGAATTGATCCAACTTTAAGTGCTGCAAAAAGAAAGCTACTCAGGGGAAGGGAAGAAAAAACAAACTCTATGAGATTTTCTTCCTTTCCTTGTTTCCTTGTTTCTTCAGGTTTGGTTTTTTGTTTGTTTGTAAACCCAGACATCAGTGGAATCATAACCCACCTGCAAACAGCAACAAGGCAGCAGTGACAGTGAAAAGAACTTTTAAAATCCAGCTTCATGCCACATGGTGTATAACCCTCAGCCCTGCTGTTCCAAGCCTGGCTCCCCAGGAAGCTGTGTTTTGTGGGTGCTCACTTTAACACCAGAGGCTAAACTGGGCATAGCACTTGCACTGAGCAGGGAAGAGGCGCAGGAAACAGCAACCACACAATCCAACTCTTCTCCTCAATATAGGCCTGGTGCTGGAAAATGGGTGCAAGTAACATGACTCTGCCCCAGCTGGCACTGAACCCTCCATGGCTAGGAAGTTCCCAGAAGCCAAGAAGAAGGCCCTTTATGTTTCTTCTTCTTTTCCACATACAAGTGTGAAAGGAGACACGCTTGAGTATGTCAGGGATGTTTTACAGCTATGCTGCACATTGTGCTAAATGACAGTGCCAGGGAGGGGCAGGGTGGGAGCAAGAATCTTTATATAGCACTGAGCAGTAATTCAGCCCCTGACAGTCACATGAATGCAGCCCTGCTGAACACAAACAGTATCTTCCTCTGGTATTAGGCTATTAGGCAGATAAGGCTCCACTTTGGATTTGAAAGACTTAAACTGACAAACGATCTTGGTTTTTCTTCACCTTGCATACAGTGGCAGAGGGCTGGAGGAATCTCAGCATTTTCCACTGCTTATATAACAGGTGCACTCATAAATATGCAAAGATGATTTGAAGATACAGTTTCTAATCCATGCTCTATACCTGAACAGTTTAAATTACTTTCATCATGTAGACAGCATTGCCAGCTCTTTGCAAGTACTTCCTTTATAATTTTAGGCTCTATTAGCTGTATTTTTGTTTAGTGTGGGTTTTACGTGAATTGAGAGAAAAAAAAAACAAAAAACCACCCACACTGAATGGGGTTATAATTAAGAGAAATGCATTTTTAGATGGAAAATAGATGTCATGACTTAGCTCCAGATCAGATTTCAAGAAATTTAACAAGCACATTTTTCATAAATGCCTCACACTGCATGGAGGATATCCTAATCTAGCTCTAAGCAAATATGACAAAACAGAACTAAACAACATTTACCAAAAAACCAAACATCAAGCATGACTAACAGAATACATAATTCAGCTAGTGTCTCTACAGACTGTAAGTTTCAGCAGTTAACAAGTTTTTTACTCCAAGACAACAACTTGTTTGAAATCAACTTAAGAATAAAAGATTTCAATCTGCAACATGTTGGCCCAGACATGCTTCAAGAGCAATCCTCCACATGTGAAAAAAAAAAAAAAAGCAATTGCAAAAGGCATTGTCACATGAATTCCCTACATGATTATCCTGCACCAAGTCTACTGTTTAAGTAGGGGTGGAAAGAGAGATGACCAAGGAAGGTGGGGCAGGATGGCGGAATGACCCTGAGAGGCCACACCACGGCCAAACAACTTTACAGAGAAGAAAGTCAGAAATTAAACAATGCGGGGGAAACAGAGAGGTGAAAAGAAGCTAAAAATCAAAGTAAAAGGCACATATGCTGGCTTTCTGTCACACAGAAACAGGTGATACCAACCATGTCTTAAAGGACCAGAAATGCTACACAGCTGGTAATGAGTTCCTTCCAGCAAAGGGGTAACAACTTCTCTAAGTATGGACTGGTTTCCCAGCCCTGAATGAGGACCCCATCTTTCCACTGGGAGTACATCATGGCCCGTTGTTCCATACAAGTAAATTCTGTCTCAAATGCAAAATGTTCTCTTAGTACCACCAACGACTACACACAAAGTGAAGAAAAAGTATCTGCTTCTTTCTGCCATACACCCTAGCACAGATCCTTAAATATCACAGACTGCTTCTGACTATTCACAGACCTAGCTTTAAGGGAAGTACACCCATTAGTGCAGTCCTGATGCCAGCATAGCTTTTGCCATTTATTTTTAGGTGAACTGGACTTCATTCTGAGTGAAAAAAATAAATACAAGAATTTATTTTGGAAAAACTTATACTCCCTCCTTATTTGAGCCCCTAAAAATGAAGCTTCAGCTTTTACAGTGGAAGTCCTTCCATACTGCTATTTTGGGGAGATTTCAATCACCTTTCAACCATAATCCCTATTGTAATTCTATTGTAATTGCTCCTGTACTCTCCTAGGAGCCCAACTCCATGAGGTGTGGCTCCTTTATTGTCTGTGCTGGGCTCAGGGGTGGAATGCAGAAATCAGTGAAGGGGGTAACCCAATCCATAACAACAGTCATACAATCTTCTCAAAAGCAGCCTAGTGAAGAACAGGTGCCACAGTACTTCAGAAGGATGTGGCCACTTAGACACTTTATCCTCTCTTAACTCTAACACAACTATGTGAGCAATTTTTGAGGAAGAAGGACACATGATACGTTTCACTAATACTTAAGATATTTAGGTAGCATCTAGTGGCTACCATTTTCCAACTATCACTTTTTACAAGATCCCCATTAGCAAAAGAACCTTTTACTCTAGGAAAACATCAGAGGAGACTTCTTTGGGTGTCTGAGTTAGAGTAGATTTATGACAGAGTAAAAAAAACTGTAAAATTCAGAACACAAAGCTATTCATGGTTAAAAAGCTCATGGTTTAAAGAAGAGTTGGCTTCCTCTACCCAATTTCAGTCTAATCTGATCCTAGATACTCAATTTACTTTGGTCTAAAGAAGGCACAAAGAGTCAAGCTGGCAGATGAGGTTTGGTGGTATTTCTAGTACATATCCTGCACCAGAATGGCTCAGAAAGAAAGTCAAACCTGAAACTGTATTTGATATTTACCAGAAGTAACCAATTACAATACTTAAGAGCCAATGTGTATTTGAAGAAACACATGTGCAATTTCACATTTTGAATGGTAACATTGCAGGTGACATTACCTTACCAAAATATACAGAAAAGCACTTTGCAAGTCAGCCAAAGCCAGACCACCACCTAGGAATGACAAACAGCATCACATAGTAAGAGGACTCTTGTGTTTCAGAGATGCTGGGGTTTTTGCATGATCTTCAGGACAGAAAAGAGCCCACAGTATTTATTTCTTCAATAGTACAAAGAGTTGGTACACAAACCAGCTGGGATTCCTCTCAGGAGAGAGAAACTGGCACTGATGAGAAAGGGTCCAGGCTTCCTTACACTTGTTTGAAAGGTATCCTATGGATAGAAAGCTCTTGTAGACTAGGTTACCACAAGTTAGCAAATGTCTCTGAAAGGTCCAGTAATCAAAGATGAAATTTAACATCACTGTGGCTATTTCTGGCTCAAAGCATCCCACACACACAGCTTCCTCACTTTTCACAAGGTGACCCCAATCACCTTGCTTGTCCACACAGCATCTTTGGTACAGCAACAAATAGACAGGAAAGGCTGACCTTCAAAGCCAAGGAAGAAATATCAGACTTGCCAGGAGCCCTCATCTTCCTCAGAATATCACCAGCAGACAATACCAGCCACAGCATCACTGTGCTCAGGAAGAAAAGCTGTGTCTGGGTGAAGCAACAACAAATACCTTCTCCCACTGCAAACAAAGGAATATGTTCTCTGTTTCACCTTGCTCCAGAAGTGACTGCTGCAGGTCAAAGACACCAGCTTTGTGAAACTCCCAATAAACAAAACAGTTTTCACAGATGTTCAGATGGCAGCACAAAGGCACAGAGTCACTTTTGCTGCTCCTACACCCTTCACCTATCACTGCAATGAAGAGCAAATACAAGTTACCACAGTCAGCCACTGAGGCAGAAGCAAAGACATCACAGCAAAGAGCAATCTTAGGCACAGGATGCAGGAAGGATTAATCTTCAGAGGAAGCATTTTCTTATTTTTTATCCAAATTATTGCAATGGACAATATCTTTAAGTAAAAACCAAGATTAAGCGAAGTACGATAAACTTTAAGGAAGCTTTTGAAAATGTTATTTTTTGCCACTTCTTGCTTATACAGAAGTCCTCTGAGCTACAAGCAAATATATGAGTAGCCAGTATTTAAGCAAGTATTATCAGAGAGGCTGCCTTTGATACCCTCTCAAACTGTAATGTATGCACATCCTTACAGTGTTCAATATTGACTTAAAACAAATTACTACTGCAAGTAAATGTCAAGTCATCTCTAGTAAAATACTGAAAACATACTAAACCTGAAATTCTAAGATGTTGCAATGCCTTTTGGAGTTACCAGGAACACATATATCACAATATTGGACTACATATTTAAAAAATACCACTACAAAAGTACTTAAACCATTATATTTCTGGTCCAGGGTGGCTTCTGTGGTTTACATACCTATGTACACACACAAACTTCCTACATTCATTATGTCTGAGAAAGAAGCCATCCATCAGCTCTATTTGTGGATAGATTTTTTTAGAAATCTGTTGAGTCTTCTCTTCTATGCAAGTGTTTCAGTGTTTATCCAGCATTATTAATATTTTCTGTCTTATCTTCAAACTCCGTTTGTCTAATTTCCATTCCTAGGAGTTCAGTCTTCTCAGACTGCTAATGTTCTGCAGTACAAGAAAGTATTCCTCCATCCCCAACACAAGACTTCTCAAATAATCAAAATAAACTCCAATGTTTCCCCTGGTAAACAATGTTTATTAAGACTGCTTTAATCCCCAATGTCCATGCCTCTACTCTTGGTCACTCTTTCAGATCTCTCCTGAACTGCTTGTCCAATTTTCCCAAGCCTGTGGTATGGATACACAAATGACTGAAGTCAGCATTTGCAAGAGACACAGATATAACCTTTGACTAGAATGTGCCAAACTTTAACAGCATAAAAATCACAAACATAAAATGTAAGACTTCTTTCATTAAAAAAAAAAATATTATTACACTTAACTGCTGACAGTCCCATTGTTGTTGCTCAACATAACAAATCAACCTTTTCTATTACAACATGGAGCCAATTTGAAGTAGAACAAATTGGAAGTACTGCCTGTTATTTTCCCTCTCAGAAATAAACATCACTCCACAGTCCAACAGTAATTTTTCCTAAAAAAAGTTAGCCCCTCACTTCACAACACCCAGAAAACTTACAGCATCTACTGAAAATCATTATTTTTTAAGACTAAAAAAATATGTCAAATGAAACTGAGCTCTTCCAGCAAATATAGCAAAGGGGTTTGCCATGATCATCATTCAGGAAAGAGCTGGGATATTTCTAGATTTTGCTGTTTCGCTAGGTAACTGTTGTTTGTTCATCCTTAGGCATCTGCCAAAGAAGTCTAGCATTTCAAACAACTTTTACTTCAAGATTCTTCCCTAAATTTGAACTGCTTGCATGCCACCACAATGCCATAATTTTATTTGTTCACATGTTCATCAAAAATACGTGATTATTAAATATTTCTTTCAATAAGGATAAGAGGCATAGCACACAAAATTCTAAATTTTGCTCATTCTCCTTGCAATTATAACAACAAAAAATATGAGTTAATATGACTAAGGATAGCTCCTCAAAAGAAAAAAGGTGAAGTTTATTATTTGCTATTACCAGAAATAAATTTTCTGTACAATTCCAGGACTGTTCTGTAATGTGATATGAAAAGTCTAAAGACCAGTTTGGTCTACTTTTCTCACTAAATGGCAGTAATAGATGCAACACCCCTGCAGCCATCCTGCTAATACCACGTAACTCTTCCTGGAGGGTCCACACAGATGGAATAGTCCAGGGCTGCCTTCTCTGAGGAGGCTGTTGCTAGGGTCTCTCTATTTTGCCAGGCTGTTTATGGACACATGGACAGCCACACAGTAGGAAAAAGAGTGTCAGAACACTTTGTTTGGGTCTCTACGCCAACCAAAAGTCTCTGAACTTTTGCTGGTCTAGGCAAATTTTCGACCACCAGCCCACCAGTGAAAAACCAGGCCCCGTTACTTACACGTCAATATTTGTCACAGAGAAATGTGACAAATAAGTTTCATTAAGTTTCTTAATGTTTCATTAAGAAACATTTTCCTGAGCAGCTCTTACCAGACCAGACTTACAAACCTTTTCTTGATATTTTAATCTTAAATACAGATCAAGCCAAGATTTGAATGAAGAAACTGCAGATGCCACAGTTTGGAGATACAGACTCTGGATCCAGAGAGATATAGGACCAAAGAAGTCCTAACACCCATTTCTACTTACATACACAGACAACACTTGAAGAATCCCTCTGTCCCCTCCACTGCCACCATTCTGCAGACCCAGCCATACACATAAAAGCAAAAACCCCCTCAAACATCCTAAATGATAGCATATGTATGGTTCAGTCTTTGGAAAGCAAACAGCCCCCTCAAAAGCCAGAGGAAATGCCTTCTCTTCCAAGTTATCAAGATCCTTCATGAGAATCCTTTCTCCAGTTATCCAACCACTTAACACAATAGTCTTAAAGAGAGATCACTGAAACATCATGTACTTTTCAACACTAACTTCTGTGGTACAATAATGTGTGGTGATTATCCACACCCTGGCACTTGATGCTGCTCTAAGCACTGCAGGTTTTGTGTCAAATAGACTGTGCCTACCAAACTGCCAGGAACCAGCAAATGACTCTGCTCTCCAAAAAGGGACTGCAAGAACCACTCTGGCATGCCTCCCTCCATCCCCTGAGAGCCATGCACAGAGTATCCTGGTAGGATTTCACATGGCTTTAAGGCAGAAATCTCTTCTGTGGCAAGAGGCTCCAGACAAAGCCATGGCCACGGTCTTCCCAGCATCTGTCTCAAGCTGTATTGCTTTAAGTATTTCTACTCCTATATTTGCTGTTTTATTGCATAGTATGATGGTGTCCCCAATATGCTCTACATTGTTTTGAAGCTATACTTAATCCCAGTAATAAATAATACTGGCTTGCAATTAGGTGCCCTAGCTAAGACTACCCGGGGCAGGGGGGGAAATTATTTACACAGGACTAAAACGAGCAATTCCCCGATGTGCTGCACCAAGTGGAGTTAAACAAAACCAGTTCCCAGCTTTCAGTGTATGTTTACCCTAGTAATACAAGCAAAGACCAGAATTCTGCAGAGACCAATCATGTTTTGGAAATGCCCCCGCACCACCACAGTCAAGGAGAGAACCAGGAGCTGTGGTTAACAATCAGGAAAGGCTCTTCACAAGCCAGGAAAAGTCTGCTGCATCC
The DNA here is from genome assembly GCA_027886175.1 of Phylloscopus collybita. Classification (NCBI taxonomy): domain Eukaryota; kingdom Metazoa; phylum Chordata; class Aves; order Passeriformes; family Phylloscopidae; genus Phylloscopus; species Phylloscopus collybita. The sequence continues at coordinate 9,066,770 of JAJNNQ010000002.1, forward strand.
AGACCCCACACTGGGGCTACTGACTGCAAGGAGGTTCTCAAGAAGAAAAGGGGGGAAAAAAGGAGGCGGGGGAGGAAAGGAGGCAGAATGGGATCATCATGAGTTTGGCAAAAACGAAGCTCACCCACTGGGAAGATAGGGGAATATACATGCATAATTTTACATGGATTAAGAGTTTGTGTCAAATCTGTGATGCGCTGTGGTGAATTCTTATACTGCAGTGACTCATCTTGTCTGACAGTTGCTGGGGAATTAAAGCAGTTATTTTTAAAAAATTATATGTCCTGCTTGACGCGCTATACAAATAGCCTCTTAAAAAATTAAAACGCAGTCAATGCATTTTTAAGTATAGGGGAGCTATGGTACATTTAGGATTCTGCCTACCATACCACAAACATCCATTCTGAGCTGGGAAGACCTAAAGGAACCTGCTGATAGCCCTTCAGAGGAACAGTGATCTTTTTGCCGTTCCCAATCCTAATCCTGCATCAAAAATTATTTTATTATCTCTGCTTTTAGACAGCATGAAAACACTTTCCCCCGAGAAAAATTAACCACAAAGGAGAGAGGTGTGCTAAACCTGAGCTCCTCCAATACCAAAGGATATTTGGTTTGCTGGAATCAGAATGACTGCATTCCCCTTCTGATGGATGAACCAAGGCAGGTCAGCACCCTTCCAGGGAAAGGCAGCACGTTGACTCACAGCCATAGTGCACACAGGTTTGGCAAGGGGAAGCAGTGCTGGCTCCTGCTCCCTGCTCTGTGCAGCACAGCCACGCAGACGTGCCCTGAAGCTGCAAAGGGCAGCTCCTCGCAGTGTGTGTTCTCCTTAGAAATACACTGTTTACTCCCTGCTTTGCCTATAAAACTGACACCCCCTCGGCAAGTTTCACACATCCTTGGGAAAAGTGTTTCGAGTATGTCAGTTGTGTAATACAGCAAAGATCATCTGAATGATCTATTAAGTGTAACCCTTGGGCATGAATGCTGCTCAACATCAGCTGGCAATAAAGGTATATTTACAGCATGCCTTCAGGACAGCTGTTCTGGGAACATCCTGGAGATTTGCATAGTCTGTTTTACAAGGCATTACCATGTACTTCTACTGAAGGAGTGGCAGAGACTTCTTTTGACACCCATTAAAAGCCCTTAAGTCCAAATAGCACAGTGAAGAAGGCAAAAAAAAAAACTTAAAAAAAGAAGAAATCCTTCAAATTTTAGTGCCTTAAAATACAAATGGTTAAGTCATTAGTGAATTGAACCTGTTTTTAAAATAATCAAGTAATTGTCCCTCTCCGAATTGAGCACCATCAGAGAAATAAAATAACTGATGAGAGGAGCCTCATCTTATAAAGAAAGGTTTCTATTGACAGTGCTTTTGATTATATCATAATTTCTATGATACCAAGTATATTTTCTTAAAACCCTAGTCTTCCATGTAATTTACATGAAAATTTCAGCTTTATGTATTTTGAGTAAATTAGTCCTCTCTCCGCCAGAAGAAAAACCTGAAAACATGAGCCAACTACATCCTAACAGCTCAAAAACAACAAGAAGCAAATGTGAGTGTTGAATTTCTTAGTTCATTTCTCACCTAAACTCAGGAAGTATTAACACTCTGTCATTGCACAGGTGATACTCACTTTCTAAGCTGAGCACTATCTCTCCAGGAGTGAATTAAAAGGATAACTCTGTGTCCCAAATCACAGAGGTGTGCTACTTATTGAAATTTTCACACTTTAAAACCTCTCTGCGAGTGAAGTCAGCTGGCAAATGATAGGGAAAAATAATAGCAAGAGGAATTAACTACACATCTCTGATCACAACCCAGCAACTACAGGCAGACAACAAAAGACATAACTTACACCTAATAAAAATAATAAACCTGTCCAGAAAGTGACTCAATCAACCCAAGCAATATTACCAAATATAATTGAGCCAGTCAATACAATGAAAGCAGAGGGCCAAATTAATTAGGTGACTGCATGTCCAGTGCCTTTGGGAATAAGTAATCACGTATTAAAGATCTGTTGAGACTTTTTTTGACAGTGCTCTTTGGAGAAAAGTTGAGACTTTCAAAAAAAGGAACTTCCTATGCCTCATATGATTAAAATGGGAGAGGACTGGAAGTATAGTATGGAATATAGGGAGAATAGTTTCTAAACAGGATGGTTTTCACATTTTCCATGTGGTGTCCTGTGGTTCTTTAAGTGTTTCTGCCATGTTATCTGACAGTTGGATAAAATACTGGAAGAAATATAGAGCATCTTTTCCCAATTAATTTTTGTTCACTAAATAATTGGAAAGGCAGTTTAACCTTGTATACACTTAAACTGAGGGCAAAATGAGGAAAGGGGGAGGGGGCATTTTTTTAATTCTTAAGTGTTTTTAAGAATGAAGGGGTTGTAGAATGCCTTTTTTTTTTTTTTTTTTTTTTTTAATAAGACAGCACATTTCAGGACTCCTGGTTTTATTTAATCAGTTCTTTAGTTAACAACCCCCAAGCTATTCTGAAAAACAGGATGAATCATCTATTTCCACCCAGTACAATTTTATACATCGTTAGAAAACTAAAACCTCGTAAAATCCTAAGCAGCCCTGAAGAACAGCTACTGCAGAGTGAGACGTTGATTGCATCAGCCTAGAAGGGCTACTTCTGAGCAATTCGAGCTTTAGTAGCTCAGGGAAACTACCAGAGTGTCAAACGACGACGTGTACACAACATACCAACATGCTTGATGCTTTACACCGTAACAAATGCCTCCAGAATATCTGGAATCAAGGATGATTCCACAACTTCCAATATTTAAAAAATGTAGTGTTGAGCCGCTGTGTCCTGAGAAACACAGAAGCAATATCCCCTTCCCAAAAACGAAGTGAAAGCACCACCAAGAAGTGTGCTGTTGATGCCTTAGGCTGAATATAACACTACATGCCACCACATCACTGTGAATGTCATTCTCCAATCTCTTCAGAGTGCCAGGCTACCTGTGGCACTCGCTCCCCGTGCGGGGCAGGCAACCTGCATGCAGACACAGAGGAACCAGCTAAGCATTTCTGAGTCGGGCTGATCTTCACCTTCCAAGTCATACGAAGGCAACTAAAGAAATCTAAAATGCTTATTCTCATTTGCATCCATAGTACCTGTTAAATAGCTATGTTTAAACCAAAAAAAAGCCCATTCAGACCACAGCAAAGGGGAGGTGGAAGGCATGTGGTTTGCCCACTGTAACCAACAGGTTAGGATGGTCACGGAGAGAAACTTCACAGAACACCATTAAGTGCCCTGCAACCTTCCTCCTTTCAACAAACAAGCAGCGCACAACTGCTAAAAAAAGAAAAAATAGAAAAAAAAAAAAAAAGACACTTTGCTCTATGGTCTACAAAGCACGTGCTATGCCCAGCAGACACTTCCTGAGGCTCCCCTGCCACATCTCTGCTGCCAGTGAGGCTCTGCCGAGTGCACAGCTGAACAAGGAACTCAGGATTTGGCTACCAGGGTGGGGAAAATGCCACGGCCAAACTGAAATGTTGTGATGACGACTTCCAGTGAAGAATGTGATTACAGCACCTGCACAGTGCCCGTTGTGCTAGTGGCACAGTAACCAGGTCTGGGCACAGGGACACCAGCTATTCTACGTTCAGTTTTGAGATGCACTGCGTGGGTAGGACCCACGCTATCACACTTCCTAGAGCTAGGAAGGAGACAGCTTTAGCTCACAGCTGAGGAATAACCACGCAATAATCCTGCTGGTGCTCCTCTCTTCCCCACAAAGCAGCAGCTCTCTTTCAGAAACTGTTCCTAAAGCTGCACTGTCCATAGCAAGTTTTGGTACGGAGAACCACGTGGCTTGGGTACAGGCAGCAGCTCCAAGACCCACAGCACCCAGAAATAAAAACCTCACACTCAAACAATACAACAAATACAATGTTTCAGAAATGTAGCACTTGAAAAAACATCCTGCTAGGAAGTCTGACTTGGGAAAGCACTTTAAAAAGGGGCATAAAATTACAGCAGTCACTCTGCTCCCAGTGTTGTCAATGAGACTCAAACACATTAAAGCATGCAGTTGCCTATCGCCTCCCAAAGTCTCCTGCTTCACAAAGGCAGCAGAGACACCCTAACACATCATGAGCAGAACACATGTTAAAACCTCAATCACATGAACTTTTCTGCACTTGCCTAAGTGTATCTCAGTGAATGAAGGCAGTGGACTGGCTCATCACAGCTGAGCAAAGCACAAGCATAAGGTACTTCATGTTCAAGGTGTAAAGAGACACAGAGTTGCCTTGAGAACCGTTTAACCCAGGAGTAGCACGGCCAGAGTATGAGCAGACTTCTACAGCACAATAAAACTGTACAAATTACTGATCCCACTCTCTGTAGGGGACTAATTTTGGGAACAGGCCAGGAGTTGCAACATGCCTAAAGGTAGGAGCTTTAAGCAGTAAATTATTTCATTTTCTCAGGCACTGAACACTGTCATGTACTTGACTAAGGACACACCAAGAGCAGCCTAGGGCAAGACACTGAAAATGTGATATTGCCTGTTCTTTACCTGCCTCCCAATTCCAACTGCTCCTCATTTAGGCTGCCACAGTCAGAACACATGAGCCACCCCGTCTGCTGGGTGTAACGCCAGTGGCACATAAAGAAAGATATTGTCAGTGGCCTAAACTCATTCCAGATCTAGCTGCAGGGGAGTTACAGCAGTGCAGATACAGATGCCCAATTTCAAACCATGTCCCACTTCCTCAGAGCTTTCTTGGATTATGCTTACAGCAACAGAAACTGCACCGTAAAACTGTATTACAACTTTGGTACACTGCATTAGCATATTTATTGAAGGTCTATGCCAGTTTGATTTCAGGTTTTTTGTAAGCATTTACTAACAGATGTTTTAATTAGTATCTCATTGGTGTGTAGACAGTGATGTGACACACACCAAGAAGCATTTTCTGCATAAAGCAACATTACATGTACCAGGATACAAACAGCTCTTCCCACCCTCACTACCACAGATGAGGGCCAATGGACTGGCAGTGCATCACAGAAAGGCAATACTGTATTTAACTCCTCTTACTTCAAGTTTTCAGGGCACCATCAGGGAGGGGGAGGCATAGAAATGAGAGCCACGAGCAATCTCAGTAGCTCATTCTCTTCACCCTCAAAGCGTTAAAAGGAAAATACAATGTCAACATCAGCTCCTCCCTGCTGATGAAACTGGCTCCAGCGCATTTTACTTTCTGGCTTGGAGCCCTTACAAACCGTTACAAAAAGACAGAAGACAGACAGACAGCTCAATATATTGACCACTTCCAATAACTAATTTGGGACACACTGGGTCATTTGTCCCTTCTATGAAGTGCTGTAGCCTCTTGGTGGTAAATGAACCCTGATATTTGGGGAGCATTATTTAAAAAAAAAAAAAAAAAAAAAAAAAAAAAAAAAAAAAAAAAGGGGGGCATCAGTACATATGAATACTGCCCACTCTCTTCCTCCGGGAGACACTGATTTCACCTGGAACACTAAAACCGTCTCCACGACTGTGATCGCTCAGCGCCCATCAGCGAGGACACTGACAGACACTCCTCGCCGCCTGCCTGTCGCTCCTACCCCGGCGCTGGCACACATGGAAGCGGGGAGCGGGAGCCGGGCTGAGGAGCGGAGGGCGGGCTGGGGCTCCTGCTCATCCTCCCTGCCACGGCAACAGCTCGGGCTGCGTGCGCGCCTTCCCAGCCCAGGGACCGGCGGAGCATCGCAACCAACCACGCCAAGAAGCCACCACAAGCTTTCAATTACAAATTTAAAAAAAAAAAAAAAAACCCTTAAAATCCCTCAATTAAAAAAATACATATCGTTTCGTCTGAGTGACCTGACTGGTATTGTCCACAACGACCTTATCAGGGGGTGTTTTGTTGTTGCAGCCGACACGCACACGCTGCGTGGACTCCGTGGGAGTCTCTCGATGCGGCCACAGCGGGGTCTGGCACGCAGGTACACGGCACGTTTCCGTGAAGCCGCGTTTCCCTGGCACGGCAGGAGCCCCTCCAAGCCATCCCCACGGATTTTTCCAGCTCCCGCACCACCGCGTGCGCGGCCAAGCCCCGCCGCCAGAGCCCCCCTGCCGCCCCCGCCCGCGCCGCGGCGGAGCGCGGGGGGCTCGCAGGTAGAACAAAACCCCGGTGCCAGGGTCCCCCGCCAGCGGCAGGGACCGTCAGGGGAGCCCCCCGGGCGCCATCGGGCCGGGGCCGGCACCGCAGGGCCGCAGGGCGGAGGGTGCGCGATGGGGGAGCGGGCCGGGGGTGCCGCGCCGCTGCCGCGCCGCCCGCGCCCACCGCGCCTTTACCTTCGGAGAGCTCCAGCTCCAGCTCGGCCAGCCGGGCCCGCACCTCCAGCGGCAGGGACACGCTCTCCAGGCTGCGGTCCGCCATGCTCGTGCGGCGGGGACGGGCTCTCCCCTCCTCTGGCTGCCCGCTCTCCCCCTTTGTCCGCGGCTGGCGGGGCGCGGGAAGGCGGCGGGGCCGCGGCGGGTGGCTGAGTCCTCCCCGCGGTCTCAGCCGGGCATGCAGGGGGAGGCGGGCGGGCGGGCGGTCCGCGCGGGGGGACGGGGCGCGGAGGGAGGGAATGCGGAGGTTTCTCCTCTCCTCCCCTCTCCTCCTCCTCCTCCTTCGCCGCCTCCTTCAGCGGGGCCCCGCCATGGCTGCTCCCGCCGCCCGCCCGCGATCGCTCCGCATCGGCTCCTCGCCGCGCCCGGCCCGGCCCACCCCCCGCCCGCCGCCGCCCGGCACCGCGGCGGCGGCTCCCCCTGGCCTCGCCCCGGCCCCGGCCCCGCTGTCCCCGCCCGGCTCGGGCTGGCGGCGGCGCTGGCGCTGCGGTGCCGCTGCCGCGACTGGGGCTGGCCGGGCACTGCCGCTGTCACATCCACGTGACCGCGCGGGCCCAGCGCCGCCCGCAGGGGGCGCCCCGCGCTGCTCGGGCCGCCCCGCCCGCCCCGCGCGTGCCGGGGCCGCCGCTCCCGCGGGGCTGTGGGGTGGTGAGGGGTGTGAGGGGAGTGTGGGGTGTGAGGGGAGTGTGGGGTGTGAGGGGTGTGAGGGGAGTGTGGGGTGTGAGGGGAGTGTGGGGTGTGAGGGGTGTGAGGGGAGTGTGGGGTGTGAGGGGAGTGTGGGGTGGTGAGGGGTGTGAGGGGAGTGTGGGGTGGTGAGGGGTGTGAGGGGAGTGTGGGGTGTGAGGGGAGTGTGGGGTGTGAGGGGTGTGAGGGGAGTGTGGGGTGTGAGGGGAGTGTGGGGTGGTGAGGGGTGTGAGGGGAGTGTGGGGTGTGAGGGGAGTGTGGGGTGGTGAGGGGTGTGAGGGGAGTGTGGGGTGTGAGGGGAGTGTGGGGTGGTGAGGGGTGTGAGGGGAGTGTGGGGTGTGAGGGGAGTGTGGGGTGGTGAGGGGTGTGAGGGGAGTGTGGGGTGTGAGGGGTGTGAGGGGAGTGAGGGGAGTGTGGGGTATCTGGGGTGGTGAGAGGTGTGAGGGGTGTGAGGGGAGTGTGGGGTGTGAGGGGAGTGTGGGGTGTGAGGGGTGTGAGGGGTGTGAGGGGAGTGTGGGGTGTGAGGGGAGTGTGGGGTGGTGAGGGGTGTGAGGGGTGTGAGGGGAGTGTGGGGTGTGAGGGGTGTGAGGGAGCAGGTTGTGCGGAGCCGGGGTGTGAGGGTGTGTGGGGAGTGTGGAGTGTGAGGGATGTGCGGGGTGTGCGGGGCCGGAGTCTCCGGGGGCGCGGGGCCGGGAGCACGGGCAAGGGCTGCACTGGCTTTCATTCGTGCCAGCTCCCAGGAGTGGAGCTGCGGGTCCTCGTTTTGCCGAGGAAGGTGGGGAAGGAGTGATGTGCTCGAGGCAGGCGGAGATTCGACTCTGTCAACCTGTGCCTCCTTCTCCTTCCCCACTTGACGAACAACTTCCAGCCTACCCCTATTTTCACTCCTCTGTATGCAAGAAATGGAGGACTGCATAGTGTCAGGTTAAAAATGGGAGTCGATGATCTTAGCAGTCTTTCCCAACCGAAATTATCCTATTCTATTCTATTCTATTCTATTCTATTCTATTCTATTCTATTCTATTCTATTCTATTCCTACCCTACCCTACCCTACCCTACCCTACCCTACCCTACCCTACCCTACCCTATTTCTATTCTAATTCTACTCTGTTCTATTCCAAACAAGCCATGGCAATTCTGGTGTGGATATCACTAAGCCATGGATGCATGTTGCCATGAAGGAGTGGCAATGTTACTATGATGGAAAGGACAAAGTTGACACCTGTATCAGCTGACACTGAGCCAGTATCTGGTGAACATGGTAAAAAGGACTGAGGACTCTTAATTGCACTGCTCCAGTGAAAGAAAGAATGTTTTGAAAACATTTAATAAAACTGCCTTTCCAATCAACAAATGTATCCCACAAGGAACATCTTCCTTTTTTTCTCAATATATATTTTCTTCCTTTGTGTGTGTGTGTTTGTTTGTTTGTTTGTGGTTTTTGGAATTTTTGGGGGCTGGGGATTAGTAGTTTGGTTTCGGTTTGCTGGGGTTTTTAATCCCTCACAAAAAGGAAGGGGCAAGACACCACAGCACCTATGGTTTCAAAAATCCTTGGGAGTCCCAAAGGTAGAACAGGTCTTTGTGGGACACAATGTTAGCAGAAAGGAAAAGTCATAATCATCCCCAGGTCAGCCTTGATTTACCAGCTTACTGTTCTAGTCAGTGAAAGAAAAGGTTGTAGGAGTCTCTTGAAAAGATAAAGCTTAGGCTGCAGCTATACTAAACAAAGTAGTTTTTTATTACGTTGTGTAAGGAAACCAAATTACATCATGTTACCAGCTGTGCTGTACAGGCATTAGCACTGGGGTGGCTCCTGCAGCGTGTGCAGGGCTGGTGTTCTCGTGTTTTCACTGGTTACCACCCCAGACTGGAGAGCTGTTTACACCCAACCAGGGCCCGTGCCAGCATCACTCCAGCCAGACCAGCGGCAGAACTGGTTGGGACACTTTGGGGAGTTTGCCTGCCCTAAGCAAGGCTTGAGCACGCAAAGTGTCCCTTAATTTTATGGTGCTGCTCTTTGTTCTATTGTCATATATGTTGTTTTCTAGTAACCTCTCATGAGTTTCTCTTCAATGCAGTGAGGAGGAAATCCACCTGGTCAGGCTCCTTTGAGAAGGGCCATTGCTTCCAGTAGCATGGTGACACACTTTATTTAGGGTATACAAATGCCTCTCCTCCAGCACTGTGCTACACAGGAGTAAGAATTTTTACCTTTTTTGAGCACTGTATGTTTCAAATACAGACATTAAAAAATTATCCTTTCTTGTCTTTCTTGTTCATTACATCCAGATCTAAACAAAGAAAAGCAATTAAATCCAAATATGCTCCAGGGTTCCTACCTGAGAATGCGAGTTTTGTTTGTATGTTGTGTTATGTGGGATGAAATAGGGTGAAAGTATCAGCCTTCTGCAGAAGTGGCTTTTTCAAGTATGATGGAGGCAGCCAAGAGGGAGGCAAGGGAAGGCTTTGTGGTGGTCCGGCTTCCTTCAAGGATGGTATCTCTCAGTTGCAACTTTACTTCTCCAGTGCTGATACAATATGGTTATTTAACTTGTTAGCCGATCGTTACAGAGTCTATACTGCTGGTGTTTACACCACTTTCCAAGTTTTCCCTTATATAAAGGGACCTAAAGAGAAATGGTTGAACACCCACATCATTGTGACTGAATTTTCTTGGCTCTTCCATGACAAGCCCAGGGTTTCAGCTGTTGGGTGTTTGAAAGGAAGAGTAATCACTTGGGGTTGGATGTCATCCAGCAGAAGTGGAATTGACTGAATTCAGTAGCCAGGGTGATATCCTGGATCTTGGCTCCTGTGGAGGGTCTTTGGGGTCTACAGGGTCCCCCTGGGCAGGCAGGGCCATCCCATCACCTGGGGTGAGGTGCAGACAGAGGTGAGTGCTGTGGGAGCTCTGAGCCAAGCCCTGGCATGGGGATGTGCATGGGGCCATGGCAGCCTCCTTTGGAAAGCCCATTTGATCCCCTAGGGCTGATCTCAAGAGGAGACATTTCTTACTTGTGCAAAGTGTCAGAGCCCAGACTCCAGGAAGGAAATCTCAAGCATATAAATTTGCACAATAGTTTTGATGAAACGCTGAAACTGCAATGAAAAAGAAGCAAGTCAGGACTTTTGAGACAGCTGGTCTTTATTCATAGATCCTTTTAGGTTTATAGGTATAAGGTTGTGAGGTGGGAAAGCTCCAGACTCCAAGAAGAGCAGGATACTGTTTGCATTTTGGATGCAGTGATTAATAAGCAGGGTCATAAAGAAGTATATTTTTATTTAACAGTACCTGTGTAGCAGTCAAGTCCTACTGGTGACTATGGACCGCTTTATGGTCTCAGTACCTGAGTGAAACCTCTGAAGGACCACATAGAATGACCTTGCTTAGGTAAAAAATCTTCTTCCTAGCTCTCTCACAGCAAAAGATGTATCCACATTTGCAGAGATTCAGCCCAAAGCCAGGTCTGTACTAGAAAACATTTGCAGCATTTCAACTTTAGGAAAGGGACAAGGCACTAAAAATATTTAGGAAAAGGAAAAAGCTCTTGCATAAGACACTATTAACTTAAAACACCTAAAATGATGTGTCTCCTGCACTCCTTAGCAAAAGCAAGAGGACTGTGTCTGAATGAACAGGTCAGCTTCCCTTCTGTCTGAGGGAGGTGGGGAGTGGGGATTTGGCCAATGTAGGAAAAAAAAAAAAAAAAAAAGTCAAAAGCAGGAGGCATTCACAGAAAAACAACCAAAATAATCAGCTGCCTGGAGGGACTGGGTTATAAGAAGAGATTACAGAAGTGCTTACTCAGTTTGTGAAGCAACAGAAAGAGATGGCCCAAACAGCTGCCCGTGATGATTTGAAAGGCGGAAGCACCAGGGAAGTTGAAGTGGGGAAAAAAGCAGGGTAAAGAGGATATAACTGAATAATGTAATGGAAATAAGAAAGGCAGCTGAAACACATATCAGGGAAAGATTCCAGGGGATGAACAGCATTAGACTGCAGAGGAGGCTCTCAAAGGAAATGGTGGAATCCTCATAATTTGAAACATTAAAACCAGAGTAGACAAAGCAATCATGAATATGCTGTAGGAAATAATCCTACTGTGGGATGGGATGAACATGCTTGTCTGGCATTGCTTATGCAAAGATGTACTGCTTCGCTTTTTTCCTGTTGAAGTCAATTTATTTTTTCCCCTTCACCTCTCCACTTCCATTCTGTCTACTTGCATCTGTCTGCTCGTGTCTCACAAACAAGTCATGAAATGTATTATTCTTTCACTGTATCTACCACATATGTGTCTCAATGGCTACCTGATGCTGACTGTAAACAGCAAAAAAATTCATTAGTTAGATAAATTAAGTTTCTCATGAATGGCATGCAAAGTGTTCTATAATTATTTCCAATTGGGTTCTAATTTCCTTTCATGCTTAAAAATTAAATCCAATCACATCTTATTTTTGTCCTGGGGAAGCAGAAGGGGATGGAGAAGGGACGAAGAAGGGAAGGGAAGACAAAAAGAGAAGGAGGGGGAAGGGGAAGGGGAAGGGGAAGGGGAAGGGGAAGGGGAAGGGGAAGGGGAAGGGGAAGGGAAGCCACTCAGCCTTTCTCACACATGATTTTCATTCTCTGTTGTGCCACCTAAGCAAGTACCATATTCCATTTCTCCAAGCTGTTTAGACACCTGAGATCCCTTTAATTACCATGGGTACATGGTAGATGTCAGTTGCTGCACATCTGGGCATTCTCTGCCTTAATACTTTGAAATAATTTGGATGTCTCTCTCCTAATTCACTGTGGTCTATGAAAGTTAATCCCAGGAAAGCCAAATGAATACTGTGGATAGAGTGATCTACCTCAGTGTACAGGAAGGTGTGCAGCAAATCCTGTACAGCTGAGAGAAAACTTCATTACCTTCAGTCATTTTCTTCCTTTACACCGCTGCAGATGAGCTCTGGTAGTGGGGGAACTGCAAAGTTCCTTTCTCCTCCTGTCCCTGTGCCAGAGCTTACTGGCCTTGTAGCACAGCTGGCAGCAGGGAACATGAATTCATGCCTGAGCTCTTTCTGCACATAGTTTGGCATATTAGCTCACATGCTGATGAAACTGGATTTGAGCTAAGATGCATAAAAGGGAAATTTCTTGGCTAAATGTGAGGTTCTGCACAGAAAAAAATGAAGGAAAAGGAAACCTTGGGAAATATATTTTCTCTTAATATATTAGTTCTCTCTCTGTGTTGTACTTCCATTGTTCTTAAAGGAACTACTTGATTATTATACTTTTAAAGTATTTTTTACAATAGTGTTTTGTGCATTTTAATAATTTTCATACATCGTTCTTTTTATTAAAAGCAAAAATCTAATAAAAAGCTTTCCTTGGCACAGTTTAAATTAACTCTAGTTTGAAAGTTAGTCCCACATAAGATGTGTTTATTAGGCTCCTGCAGTCTGGCAAAGCCTGTTTACACAAAATAAAGATCCTCCCCACTGCTCTGTTTGAGGTTGAAATTGATAACACATTTCACAAGTTCAGGGAATTTGAGGGTACTGAATCTGAAGACAGCAAATGTCCTGATATTCTATAAGAGTATTCTGTAATACAGTAAAAAATCCAAACACACACAAGAGCACAGCTGGTCTCTCACCCCACCATGGGCCTTACAGAAATATAGCTGTTCACCCCTCTCATCAAGGTTTGGAGCATCAGTGAGGCATACAGTTTTTGGAAAAGTCATCAGCTCTTTTTCAACAATTTTTTAAACTTTTTCGTGAATTTTTCAATCTACTGAAATAGAAATGTTAAGCTGAGTATAGGAGAACAAATTTCCTGGAATAAATTCCTTTACTTTTTTTTTTTTTCTTTCTTTCTTTCTTTTTTTTTTTTTTTTTTTTTTTTCTGTAAAGCTTTTTTTTAAAGAAAACATTCATGGATGAAAAAGGAACTAGAAATTTTTAATATCTTTCCCTCCAGTGAATTCCTTATATCATACTTTTCAGCAACAGAAAGGAAGATTGATGCTTTTAGATGTCATACAAAACTGTTGGCACATTGTGAAACCAATATAAGCAATATTTTGTTGTCTAATATGCCTCTCTGAGCTGACCATCTTTACTTTACCTAAAAAACATGAAAATTACAACAGGTTAATGTCCAATTAATATATAAAAATAACTTTTGATAACCAGAAAGCATCTTAAGATTCTTTCTACTGACATGGATAAACTCTTATTTGAGCATGCCTTAATATTTTCATGGATTCAAAACAGTCAACAACAAACATCCTTAGAAATGCGAAACTATTCAGAAAATGAGAAAAATACTTATTTTTCTATTAAAAATAAAAGGATGTTTTAACCATTGACCATTTTGCCCAATTTCTACTACATGAGATAGATTAAATCTATTTCAGTTTCATTATTATCAACACGAAGTTAGGATTAAGATTACCATCTGCAGTGATGATGCATTCCAAAAATTCAAAACATTCCACTTTTGAATGTTTTTGATATTTTGGGGTAGTCCTAGGAGAGTTTCATGCTTTCTTGATAATAATCAGGATGATAAGTTACTCTTTGTTAGTGCAGAGTAACAGATGTACATCCAAAGAATTTCAGTAACTCTGTGACTTAAATATTAGGTAGTCACAGAAAAAATACTCTCTGAGAGGAGTGTATTTTTCTTACTTGTTTTCCCAGCTGACATGGGAGCTAGTTTTTTGTGTTAAGACTTCAACCATTTATGCCAACAAGACGTAGATCCTGAATTATTAGTGACTTTTGGAAGGAAAAATAGTGCCCATTTAAGCAACAGTGGAAATATTCTCAAACACTTTTGCAATGTCTGTGGCACCACCTTCTCATTTTCAATCTTTTCTCACTTAGCAACCAAAAAAAAAAAAAAAAGCTTGAATTGTAGTCTGAGAAGTGTGCTATAATTATCTTTACTATCTGCTCCAATTACTTACTGTCTTACATCTGACATCTACCATTAGCAATTTTGCACAAATGGCAGTAAACATATGACAATTGCTGATCTCACTACTTACCTGCATCAACTGATTTCTTCTGTTTTTTCTGGAAGTGGAAAGCTTTTGCATTTCTGGGGCAGTAACTTTACCTTTGAGAAAATACTGCTGTCACCATCAATTTCACCATCACAACCCATGTCAGAATGTAACTCAGCTAAATCCAAATAAATAATACTCAGTCTTAGCTCTTTATCACCTTTTGGTCTGTGCACCTCAGTGGCTCTACTGGTTCTGGATACTTGTTCCAAAAGAGCAAGTGCACATTTTGGTCAGCCTCCAGCAAACATAGTGCAACCTCAAGGATGCCCTCTGGGGAGTCAACCCTCACTCCTCCCAGCCCAGAGATCTCTGTTTCCTTCTGGCCAGGCTCTTCACCTCTGAGCAATTCCATAGGCAAGCCCATTTTTCTTTTTTTTTTTTTTTTTTTTCTTTTTTTTTTTTTTTTAGAAAATAGTCTAATTTGTTTCTGTCCTGAATCTCCCAGATTTATTTTTCTCTCAGAAGGAGCCAGTTCCTTCTTCTAACATTACCATGAGGTTCTGACAGATGTCTTCAACATTTCTCTGCACTCAAGTTTGCAGTAGCTACTTCAGCATGAGCTGAAGCCTTTTAGGACTTGCTGAGACCTGGAGAACGTTTGAAGAGAACTGTACTTAAGCTTCTTCATAGTAATACTTTTTCTGGAAGATCTGGCTTCCTTTTGTCATTCAAAACTTCATCCTGAAAAAAAAATCTCACTGGCTATTTGCAAAAAATAATCCTGCCAGAGTTTAAATGGCAAGTGTTTGCTGTTACATGGCCATTAATGAAACTGGTCAGACATTTTCTCCTTTGCATGATGTTTCTTTATTTGATTCATGAGTGCAAACCCTAGGATTTTGCACTAACCTGGTTCTGCAGGCAAAGACTCCAACCACACCCCCACTTGTTATTTAAGGTGCATGATTTATCACTGCCTCAGGGAGGCACAGAAGAGGAATTTCTTACTGGTGAATTTATGTCAATTTTTGTTAAATAATTACATGGAAATCGAGTTCAGTTCTGGAAACAGGATTAACCAGCAGTTATTTTCATTTCTGTGTGCTCTCTGAAGATGTTTAGGTCATTGATTTAGTCTTCACCTTGCTTAGGCAGTAGATTAATGAATTATGGTTGGACTTGATGAACTTGAAGGTCTTTCCTAGACTACATGGCTCTGATTCTATGAATTAATATGTACATCTCAAATGGGTAGTCAGGGCTCAGTGCCCCCAACGTGTGAACAAATGCAGCCCTTGGTGAGCACCACTGTGAGCAGCTACATCTGGCAGCAGAGGGGGACCAAACATCTGGGCAGGACCAGGGCTGCAGACAGGGCATGGCTCACCACAGGACTGATTTTCATTGTGCACGGAGTATTTTTTCTTTCCTTTCTAAGCTAAAAAGGTTAATGTTTGACTATTTATTTGGCTGAGCCTCCTTAAAGGCATGAGCTCAGTGGACCATTTTAATAACAGCAGACAGTGCTTCCTGCCCCCTCTTCTCTCTGGCCCTGGGAGCTATTCTTACCAGGAAATACTGAAAGTCCACAAACACGACATCACTGGCCTACAACCCCATGTCAGCAGCTCAGATTAATCATCTTTATCCTGTTTAACTTTCAGTGACAAGCTTTTACATTTGTGTTTTAAATAGTCCATGAAATTCAGGTCAGGATTGACAGCTGGGAACTTCAGTTCCAAAGTTTGAAATTATTTCCTTCATCATCTTCTTAATGCTTTTAAGTACAAACACCTGTCTAAGATCTGTTGGCTTCGAGAGGCATTGGAGCTAACAGTGAAATAATTTAATTTTTTGGTGTTATCATCCAGAGAATGGGATAACATCTAGTGTGTAGAAACAGAATATTTACTTACATCATCAGGTGTTGTGAGGGTCACTTATTTAATAGTACTTGTGTGTTTCTCCAGAGAATGCCATGAATTCCACAGGTACCATGTTTACCTAACATTAAACATCTTTTTTAACAATATAAGGAAGCAATTTTACTTAAGAACTGAGACAATTCTTTTGGATTAAAATGCCTCCAGTATTTCCTTCTGGTTTTTAGACTGTGCTTGATATTTTACAAAAATACCCTTTCACCACAATTAAGAGGGATAAGATTTCACTTTCTGGGATATTAATCTTGCCTTTTGGAGAAAGCAGGAGAGCTAAGTATTCTCCAAACAGGGCAGCCCTGCATCCCAAGAACAGGTTTCAATTACACACCACCTTGGTCTTGTTTCATTCTCTTTTCTTGCTCTTTTTCTACTGTTTCTTGGTTTGATTTTTATCTGATCTGTTTACTGACCTTTAAACCCCCCCCCTACATCACTTCAGAGGCAAGAGGAGAACTCTTGCCTTGCCTTGCAATGTTATCAGATGTATGAAGTGCTAAACCACTGGAAGCAAGTGATTACCTGACCTTGGGTTTTTCTGGGTACTAATGAGCAGGGGGAAAAATAGATGGGATGAAATTCAAACCTTTGAATATTTTTGGTACAAGTCTGTATATGAACCTCTTTATTTTGATGTGAGGCCTCCAGATCTAATGGGAATAGATTACAGCTTTCTTCTAAGCAGTTTTTGTTAAAAACTATCTAAACCACTTTTGTTTCAAATTAAACTGAAGTTGTATCACCTTGCATCAGTTGGGAACAAATCAAAACCGAGATGAAGGAAAAGTGCCATTAATCCAAAGTCAGAATGGTTACACCAGTTAAATTGGTGTGACTGTCTGTAATAGGGAAGACTTACTGCACTGCTGAAATAATTTATTCAGATAAAATTCTGCCCAGGGAAAGGTTTCAAGTAATTACTTCCTTTTCCTCGGCCTTCTTTGTATAGAAAATTTGTTAAATATACTGATGCTTCATCATTTTTTGTTATTGGTAAGAAAAACTTCTTCCCATTGAGTTAACATGTGTCCTTGGGTTTCTTATATGTAGTTCTCTGGAAAAAATAATAAAACAGTTTGTATTGCAGGAAAGAATTTGATTCACAGTTTTTTCAAGATTTTACCCCTCTCTGAACTGTGATGTTGATTCAGCACAGGTGAGCTAATTCCAGATCTTCATATAATGTTTTCTGGGATTTCATTTGAAAAAACTCCTGATATGACTATTTCACACATACGAGGGAAGAGGACACTGTTATATCTTTAGCCAGAGTAGCCAGCTGATATCTTGCTTGAGTGTATTTTCAGGATGAAAATGCAGTTTACATGAATTTGATATATTCTTTCATATAATGTTTTCATTTGGCTAAGACCTTGGTTTCTGAACACAGCAGGGACAAACCTCCCACATCCCCAGCTTCATCTTTCAGTTCTCAAGCCAGATGTCTCTGTCTCCACTGCCTCTAATAATCCACACTCCTCACATTCCCTTGTGCCCTGGGACTCCAGCCACCAAACTGGGGACTTCGTGCTCCTTGTGACTTTGCTTCTGAAAAGCTCCTCTCTGACCCAAAGCTTTGGGTAGGGCACATCAGTCCCAGGGGTTTTTTTTGCACCTTCTGCTCATCCTGGATGAGGGATCAGCCTGGACTGTGGTGACTGAATATTCTAGGACCTTGAAGGGCTGAGCAGGAGAGAGCCTGCAGGGATGGTCCCTCTGGACTGGTGTGGAAGGAGGTGCTGCAGGTGGGCAAGGAGAGAGCTGCTGGCTCAGGCTCAGAGCAGGCAAGGGATGTGAAATGCTCCTGTTCCCAGGAACAGCTGTTTACTCACCTTTCCAGGCAATGTCAATGACAAGACCTTGTGGCACATGCTCACCCTTTGCCAGTGACACCTGAATGGCTTTGCCACTGGCACCTGAATGGCTCACCACCTGCCCCATGATTTCAGCTTTCACCAGGCACCTAAAAGGATGAGCCAAAATTTTGTCCCTTTCATGCTTATTTCTGGTACAGAAAGGGGAGTAAAACCCCTCCTGTGCTGTTTTTAAATGCCACAGGAGGAGTGCTCTCTTCATGTAGCTTGAAAGCCTAAAATAGATGTTGCAAAATCAGTCACTGTTACTAAAAGTAATGGATACTTTTCAAGGAAGTAGCCTCTTTTTTTTGTATGTTATAGTGTAACCACTCATGGACAATTTTATTTTTTTTATTGGAAAGTACTTGCTGTTGAGTGGAAGGGGTAATGCTGGGGCACAATTGTGATGATAAATTCGTGGAAAGGCATACATCAGAAAAAAATGCTCAGTGTAATGCAGATATGATTGATTATTTTAGGGATGTCACATGAAAGTTAAATGACCTCTGTGAATGAAGTGGCATTTAGAAACTCTTGAGTTAGTCTCTGCTACCAGTTCTATGATCAACTCAGAATTTTGTATGCTTTTAGTATCATTGCTTGTTATGTGGTTGTATGGTGGAACTGACAGATAGATAGTTATGCCTTTCCTTCAAAAATCTAGATTGTTATTATTATTTCTATTAGGAATGAAATTCTATAATGGCTTTTCTAATACAGACTTAAATGATACTAATAAAGCAAAGTACTTAGCTCACTGGCATGTCAATAAACCATTAAAACAATCCATACATAATTCTAACTCTAATTGGGAGTATATTAAGAGCCTGAGTTTTTCTCAGGGAGACAGAGTACATACCTCCTGCTTTCAACTGGAGGTACATTGGTTGTGGAGAGATGCACTAGATGAGTACTGGGAACTTTTCTTGGTTTGGATTTGTGTCCTTTTTGTTCAAATGCAAGATTAAAAATGTACAATGTTTATCTACTCTGTCTTTCTGTGGTAAATACATATCAGAATTGTTACATTTGGCTTTCCCTGGTGGAGGTCAAGAGACAGAGACACCTTTTCCCTTCTTTTGAAGTCTAGTGAAGGAGTGAGGTTTCAACCCTGTTCCTCCTTGGTGCCCAGTCCCCATAGCAAGGCCCTACATGTCAGTGCATGTGGGCTTGACCCAGAGCCCTTCTTTCTGGGGCAGCAAGTGGGGTCTCCTTCCTCTGCCCATCATCCATTTCCACAAAGCCTGCAGCACTCCAGTGCCTTTTTCTCCTCTGCCAAATTCAGCAGAAAGAGATAAAGGCAAGAAGTCAAGTTTATTAAAAAAAAAAAAAAAAAAAAAACAAACAAAAAACACACAAAACAAACAAACAAACAAAACTAAACTAAAAGAAAGGTGCTTAAGGTTTTGGGGGTTTTTTCTCTTTGTAGGTCACTTGCAGTCAAAAAGCTAGAGGATTATATTCAGTGCCAATATACTTGATACACAAGCAAGAGCGGTGTGGAAAAAATCCTGTATCAAATTATTTTTATTGGATGGGACCTTAAAGATCATCTAGTGCACAGACACCTTCTGCTAGACCAGGTTACTCAAAGCCCCATCCAACCTGACCTTCATCTCATTGGTTTAAAATGTTCCCAAACTGTAACCATTAATAGGCTTTCTAGTACTCATATGAATATTCAAAGACATTTTGTAGTCAAATCGTGTTGTAAAAGGCTACAGAGAAGAATACTTGACACTGCTCTTGCATCAGATGTACATGTACATTAATCAAGACTTAGATACCTGAAGAAGAAATTACTTCAGAAAGATAGAATGTAGTTTTTAATGCAGAAACATCTTTAAGATACAGAGCTAGATGGTTTCTGTCTTTAATGAGTGTAAATGAAATCATATCCAGTGCAGTTCATGTTGGGAGATAGCATAGGAGGTGTAGAGTCAGGAAATGGGGAAGCCACAATGGTTAAAGTGAGAACATGGAATGGAGCTCACCACAAACCTTAATACAGTTAACTCAGTACTCGGCCATCCTCTTGCAAAAAGTGGATGTAGACTATTATTAAATATGACGTTTTTCATACAAAAATCAAGCCATGCTTGGCAATATGAAAAGGTCAGGGAAGGAGCCCTGAAACCCGAGTGCTCTTCAGCATCCAGGCTTGCTGGTACTTCAGGTTATTTCTAAATGCACAGCAGCATCCAGCTAGCAAGTTACACACCTTTCTTTGGAGTATAAAAATCACTGTATTGTCCAGTGAAAAGCTGACAGCTCTTGAGATATCCAGTGCTGTACGTGTAACTTAGGAACAGTGTACCCTGACTGTGATTATCTTTCACCTTAATCACTTCATGGAAAGGGTGACTGGTTCAGTGCAGACAGAGGTAGAAATGCTTTGCTTTCTACTACCTCTGACACTAAAATGCTGACCCAACACCTTAGGTAATGAGTACAAGATGAAAAAACCTTGAGTGTATTTATTGCCAACAGATTTAAGCAGACTGTTTTCCAGGAATGCTGAGCTTTTCTGGATCCCATTAAATCCACAGCAAGATTCTCTATTCAGCACCACCACAAATCAAGGCAACTAAAGACCTTTGGAGATCCACCCAAGAAAGCAACTGAGCTACCAGCACAGGGGCTGGCAGCCCCTCAGTGAATAGAGTCAGGTGCTCCTTTTCCTCCCAAGGCTGGAGCTTGAGGGTACTGGGAGCACCTAATTTTCCTGAACCTGAACTGGAAAAAGAGTAAGTGTCCACCCTGCAGAGAAGGATGTGACTCCTGGTTGGACATACTGCTGGACATCAGCTGGGCCCATGTCATGGTCACTCTGCCAGGTTGTAAATCAGTTCTGCTCGGGGTTTTACTTCACATTTGCCAGGGGGGAGGACATGTACATGATTTGGGGCAGTGGATCAGGTGGTCTGTGATGACTCATTAAACTGGGGAAATTCAATTGTTTGTCTTTAACCTATGCTCTCTCCACTCTGGTAGATACATCTTTTGCTGTCTTTATGAAACCTGAATTCTAATTTATGTTCTTGATATACAGAAATAACATCCACTTCTGAATGCATTTTGATATGTGCCTCACGGGGTATAGCTTAGTGAACATGTGAAACAATTTTCCAGCTCAGTTTCAGCAAGCAAGCTATATTTGCTTCAGTACCATCTTGCATTAGTCCTACCCACACAGCAAGAAGTGTCTGAGTATTATCAGTGATATTGCACAGAATTAACATGCAAAACCCAGTAAAAGCAGAACTGTGTTTTCTGGGCAGTGAGAAAACTCTACAACTTTTACACCCCACCAGACTTCTTTCAAGGACTTCCAGCAATTAGTTCTAAGGGTATTGGAATTACATTCAGGTAACATGCATCTTTCCTTCTTGTTTCTGCTTACATGGATTATTTTTGCTATGGGATTCTTGAAGATTACAGGCTATCAGGAAATTTTCTAGAGTGCTATGTATCTATCAGACATTCTGGGAGGTTTATCCCAGCAAATCCTTGGTTTCCCATGTCATTCTCAATAGTTAGTTAATAGATAGTTATGGAATGCAGGTACTGGAAGACTGGAAGACACTGGAAGATGAGCTTTGTAATTATAACTTCAAGCTAGCACAGCTGGAGAAAATAAATATCCTGTCAGAAAAAAGGTATGGAAAAAAACCAAAACTGTGGAAAAAGTGGGGAAGCAATCATGAATTTGCTTCATCATAAGGTTGGGAAAGATACTGCGATGGAAATGTTTCTTTACTTAAGCTTGACTTACAGGACTCATTTCCCCAGGATCAAGGCTTGGTGCTTCTATCTGTCCCTAGACCAGTATGTAGACTATCAGGAAATATGACTTTTTTCATACAAAAATCTCACTGGGAAAGAGGTCCTGAGTGCTCACTCTCAGTGATCAGACAGCACAACTTGTGTTTTCAGCCTAATCTAGGATTCATAAGGTTGGAAGATTTACTGAAGTGCTTTTAAATTCAGTCTGAGGTGTCTTTATGGACTTGGTCTCAATGGGACTTAAACTGCATATTCACCAGCCCAGCCCAGCCCAGCCCAGCAGATGCCATGCTTTACACGTGGGTTAGAGTGAAATTCTTTGCTAGTGGAGCATGGAGCAGGTCTGCGTGGATAACAAGTAGAAGTTCTCATCTCAGTTCTTGAGTACAAGCCCTGTGCTGCCTGAGACAAGATCTGAAGTGCTCTCTCTAGTGGTGGCTGGGCGCTCCAAGCAGTGCAGCTCGGGATTGCTCCCCTCAGTGATGTTTCTGCTGGTTTGGTAGTTTTGGGTCTGTGTGGGTCAAGGCACAAAGTCTACTTGGCCCTTTTCCTGCTGCTGGAGCCTCACCTTAGTGAGAGGGCCAGCACACCTCTCTTGGGCCAGGCTGATAGCAAAAGCAAATTATAATTCTATAGCTGTGTAACTGAGAGACTCCCAGCAAGAGATATGATCATTCTATAAAAATATAGCAAATTCATAGTACGGGTCATTTTAGTACCATTTTATCCTCTGTCTTTCTTCTCTTCTTTTATTACAGACACTTTTGCATCGCTGTTCTGTCTCCATCTCTGCTGCTTTCCATTCCTTTGTCTCTGGCCACATCGCAATTACCTGTTCTGGAAAGAGACCCACCCCTGTGAGCTATCAACAGTGAAAAATTTCAAGGTGATATTTTAGAAGGGAGTAACTAAACTGTGCATAGAGCCCATTAATATCAATTATGGGTGTCAGATCAATACCAATAGCAGTGATATTGTTTAGAAGCTTGAATTAATGTCATTATGCTGCCCATTCAGCTATGGGCATTTTCAGACACAATACACTATTTGCATTTTATTATAATGTATCTTTTCTGAAAATTCCCATCATGGTGGGGCCATTGCCATGTCATAAGACAACCATTCAGACAGATGATATAGAGTGCTGGGCTGGCAGGAGCACACTGCAGTGGCACTATTGTGACAAGGAGCGTCCTCAGGGTGGATTTCTCACTGCCAGCTCTCTCTCCCTCCTGCATGAAAGGACCTGGTAGGTCCTTTCATGCACCAGCCTCCTTGCTCTGTGCAGTTCCTGGCTTTCCTTACTGGATTCTCTTGTGAAGAAAAGAGTGCCACCACCAGGGCAGGAAAAATTAACACGGTAAGAGAATTTGGGCTTAAAAAATGTGTTACAAAAACAATTACTTAAGAAATAATAACTAATGCTCCTTGTTCCTCTTTTTCTTTCCAGGCTGTGTGTGCTCCAAGATGCCTGGGGACCTCAGCCTCACCAGCTCTGTCTCAGTAGTCACTCTCTTAACTGGGTGCCCACAGGCATATTTTAAATAACCTCATCAGTCTTGATAATTCTTCTTGGTTTCTTCTCAGATCTGACAGAATTAAAAAAAAAAAAAAAAAAAAAAAAAAAAAAAAAAAAAAAAAAAGATTCTCAGGAGACTTTCCCCAGCAAAACCAGGATATTATTGCCACTTACATAACATTGCTGGTGTGTCTTATTAGAAATAGCCTACACAATTCCAGCTGGATCAGGGTAGTGGTGGCCAGCTTCAAGGAGATTTACAGACCTTCACTTGTTTAGTCTGGCAAATGAAGGCTGAGAGCGGGGTGTGATCACTGCTAAATTCATTGTGGGGTTAACATCAAGAAAGGAGAAGAGTGATTTACACTTAAGAGTGATGCTGGCACACTTTCAAATGGGTATAAGCTGATCTCAAATATACTTGGCCTTGGTTTTAGAAGAAAGTACCTGCTACCCTGAAGCAGTGAAGTCTTTAATCAGAATATTGTGGGCCAAAGGAATAAAGTCAGATTGAAAAGTAGCACTATTCATTTTTGGAGACAGCTGTATGTTGTAGTGCTGCCATGGCAGGAAGGTCAGTTCTGTGACCCCGAAGGATCTCTCAGTCCTATTTCCATGTTCCTCACAGCCTTTGTCAGAATAATATATTTATAACAATATTGACACTAAAATCACCCTTCAGAAACAATCTTCAGAGTCTTTGGCCTACTGAAAGGTGGGAAATGGGGAGGGATTTCATCTTTCATACTGCTATTGATTTACTATCTCATAACAGAGAATAGCATCAGTCTCATACTTGAGAGAACTCATACTCAGTTCATACTTGAAAGTTGAGGTTTTTTCCTCTTCAAACACAGAGATTAGAAATGATTTTGTTTAAAAAATGAAGCTCAGACTCTGCAGATGTTCAAGAATCTTTGATGGGAGTATGGGAGGGACTCCTGATTCATCAGTGATTGAACTAAAGTGTATTTGAGTAGGATATCATTCCTTCATTATAAAAGATAATAGGCAAAGCAGGAACACCAACAATAGCATTTCTTCTTCATTTCATAGTACTCAAAAAGCAAGGATGTTTCCCATTGGAAACCTTGGTTTTGACAAACAGCAGTATCAGCTTTGCATAAAATTTTTCTTCTGAACCACTCCTGATGAGAATGGGATATATAGTTTTAAAGAACCAGTCTCAGAGACTCAGAGACTATGGGATGCTCCCCATCAATTTGTCCTTTTTAATACAGCATCCCATGAGTCAGGCCTTTACATAATCCTATTTACCAATGGCTGCAAAGTCATTTATACAATGAGGAATGTAGTAAGTGCTCTCATTTGAAATCAAAATATTGAGTTCCACATGTGGCTAGTGTAGCAGAATACATGGCTGAACTAAAGATACCCTTTGCAGTTCTGTCATCACATGCTAATTATTTCTTTTCTTATTTCTACATAGAAGACTGGAAGAAATAGTTTTTGTTGTGTTGTAATTCAAGGCAGATGATTATGAATTAACTTATACCAGAAAGGCTGATTTTTCTCTGAAGAAAATGAGTATTGTTTGCCTCATCAGCTCATCTTTTTTGAAACATTAATTATTAAACTTTGCCAGTCACATTCATAAGGGGACATCTGATACTGTTGCAGTTTCATACAGTTGCAAATGATGAGTTAGAAGCATCAGCTTTCCCCTAGATCAGTTTTATCTGAATGAGCACTGGTAAGTGTGCTGGCTAATTAGACAGCAAGAAATTGAGTTACAGCAAAAAAAAAAAAAAAAAAAGAGGGGAATTTTATCAGGATGAATCCTGAGCAGCCTTGTTTCCTGTTGCTTCACACATCAAGCAAAAGCTCTTGACCTTGCCCTAGGATGTAAGAGTCTACACAGGTGAAACGTGAAGGAAAGTGGTGAATCTCTGGCAGATTCAGGGGCCTGTGCCTAACCTGCAGGATGCTGTTTCCTGTGCTTAGCCTGCAGTGATTCTGTGCCCTTTGTTGGAGCTACACTGCAGCCATGCATGAAGAATGTCAATCTGACCTCTGAAAAAGATATGAATTCATAACAAATCACCTCCATCTGTGTGTTGTTACTTTCATTGTCACGAGCCTTTCTACATCCTCACCCCTAAAGTAATCTGCTGAATTTTGCACCTGCAGCTTGCCAGTTGCACACTCACTAAAGCAAGACAGCTGAGTTTCAGCAGGTACAAGGCCATCAAACCTTCAGAGCCCATCAGAAAACCTCTCCCATGTCAGTCTGGAGAGGTACTGCATTGTAGGAAAGTGTGTGTCTGCATTGCAATCGATAAAACACCAGCCACAGGCCCTGCCTTTCCTCTCTCCAGGCAGCTGCCATGGGAATTGGTCTCTCTTTTCTCTAATGCTGCTCAGTGGCCATCTCCTCTTGCCTCTGACAGGGACAGATGCTGGGAAACAAACCTCACAGACTTGTGTGGTGCTGAGGCATTACTCATAGGCCCACATATATAAAGGTTCATACAGAGAAACTTACATACATAAAAGTGGCTTATTTAAATAAAGCAGAAAATGAAGAAAGCCTTTGTCTAAATGAATCCTGAATGGATTTATTTTGAGGTTTAATACTGCTTCCCAGCACCACAAGGTAGCGGCAAAGAAACTATTAATACTTTCAAAGACAGGATATGATGCAAAGCCTACATGGGAAGAAGGAGCTAAAGTCAGAAAAATGGACAGTCTGCAAAAACACAGAATCTGATCACTGTGCACATTCACTGGATCAAAGGAGAACTGATAATAGATATTATATCAGTGGGACATTTCCACAGTAATAGAAAGGAACTTAACCTATCACCTACATCCTGGGTGAATGCTCCATTCATTATATTACTGGCTATAATGAGAACTGCCTCTTCTTTGAAAAGAAAAAAGCATATATTACAATCTTCTTTTTGCAGTACTTAGTTCTCACTTTTCCCTGAAGAGGATTTAGGACTAAAAGGCAAAATAATCTGAGGAAAAAATTCAAATTACACCTTTATCTCACCTTAGTGTTGGTACCTCCTATTCTAGGTACCCAGGAGTCACCCAG
Organism: Phylloscopus collybita; assembly: GCA_027886175.1. Taxonomy (NCBI): domain Eukaryota; kingdom Metazoa; phylum Chordata; class Aves; order Passeriformes; family Phylloscopidae; genus Phylloscopus; species Phylloscopus collybita. The sequence goes on from JAJNNQ010000002.1 coordinate 9,093,016, forward strand.
CCTGTGAGTAGGAATTTCTTACCCATGGGTAGGAAACATCTTCAATCATTGTCAAAAGCCAGGCACCACCACACTCAGTGTGTTCACACCTCCTGTTTCAGCTGTAGACCTCAGATATTATGGCAGTGAACACAGTGGGAAGACTAATGAGGAAATTTGCTATCTAATAATTCGTATATAAATTTTTTTAGAGCAGATTGTGTTTCAGTGCACAATGCATGTGGCCATTCTTGCAATAGAGATAATGAACCATAAAACTCCTGTCCACCACGTGAGCACACTCCTCAACAAGCCATCAGAGCAAATCTATCAGCTGCTTAAGGTGATAGGAATATTTCATATCTGATATCTGATGGGCCATGGAACAAAGGATGGGGAAGTCCTGCATCAGGTCTCTGCAGACAAAGCCATTGCCATGGATCCCAGGTGCAGGCCTGTTTCTCCCCTGAAGGGAATAAGCTCTTTAATGGACTTTGCAACATTTGTGACAAGCAATTATGTCCAGGTCCATGACATTAAGTGCACGGACATGGCAGCACAGATCTTGGGGGCTGTCACAAATTGACACTAAATAAGTTGGCTTGGTACTACAGTTGCTTTCTTTGAAAAAAACACAGTGGTTTTTTTTTTTTCTCTGCAGCCTGGATTAGAAGAGCAATGCAACTGCTTTCTGTTGTGGGGATTAATTGACCCACTTAGTTACTTTAAGCCTGTGAAAGTTAAAGGAGACATAAAATCTAAGCATCAGTCAGTTATTTAGAGCCTAACCAAGGACTCCTTCTTTTGTCTCACCTCATTCACTGTACCACCCTGCTGTTAAAATGTAATTCTACTTAAAATGATGACATGCCAGTATGTGTTTTGTACCCAAACTATTAAAACAAAGGTTTTTGAGTTGCTTAAACATAGAAAAGAGAGGCAGTGTCAGCGTTATGAGTTTAAATGCAATAAGGCTGGTCTGTCCAATTTCCAACCTAATTCCTAGAACAAATCTATTTAACATCCATTGCTAATAAATCTGAATAGGAGATACATGCTGGTACAACATGTGACTCTCATGGCTAGCAAAACATGCCTCAAAAAGAGGCACCATCTTTTTAATGACTGGACAATCCTACAATCCTTTAAATAAGTTTTAGTTAAGATTTCATTTGTGGCCTTAAAACCAAATTGAGAAGTTCAGAACTACAAGTTGTATTCCTTTTGCAAATTACTTGAAGACATAAACCAAGATTGATATTAAAAGAGGAAATGGAACAGATACAGCTGGAATGAACATATACATGTAAAAAATATATCTATTTCTATAAATATATATATATGGGAGATGGAAATGTATGTTAGTATAAGATATTGGAAGAATAATTCTGTAGAAAAATCTACTTTAAACAAGGAGGGAGTAACATTTGCAGAAATGGTAAGAAACACTGCACTGGCAATTAGTCTTTCCTCTAGTACATAGGTTACTTTGATCTTCGATAGAAATATGAGACAGCAAGTTAGCCATAATTGCTTTGCCCCCTGTTTTTAACCTTGTAATTATTCTCAGCTTCCTCAGACTTTGAGAAAGTCCTAAGAAAATAATATGTTCTTTCTTGAAACTAGAGTCAAGCAGCATATCTTGCACTCTTCATGGCACTCTGAAGGGTTAAATCTGTGCTGTAGCTGAGGTGAAGGACAAATTTGCCCAACATTCCCTCTTTCCTTGTGTGCAGACTGGCAAGATGGTACCTTGGTACTGAGCTCCTTTCCTGTGTTTGTACATGTCTCCTGTCAGGCTCAGAAAGAATCAGGTACAGATGTGACTTTCTGAAAATCTTGAGAGACTCAGGAATGGGGAAAACCAAACTTAGAGCTAGATCCGCCTCCTAACAGTGTGACTGAGAGGTCATACTCTTTTATTCATTGAATAGGCATGGAAGCACACCCATAATATAAGGAAGCTTATTAATACAAGTAAATGCTCATGTTTGTGAGTAAGGCTTTCAAAATCCTGTCTGACATTTTGATGTAAAATGAATTAGTGATTTAGCAATGAAACAATGGGAAGAACGGAGCCACCTGCATCTCATGGTCAAGGCACATGTATGATGGCACACCCAGCAATCAGTCCTACAAGCCAGTCCTAAATATAAACTGCAAGGTGGGGACAAAATAGAATGTAAACATGCTGGGGGTGAACTGCAGTGAGAACCAGATCTTGTAAGCTGTGGTGAGAAAAAACCTCTCTGGTGTCACGTGCCTGGGAGATTGCAGGGAGCAGGCATGATGTTGCACTTTCTTGGAAGTAGTTGGGATCTGATGAGGTTGGGTCTAATTTAGATAACATGGAAATGTCACAACATCCAGCCTTAAGGCAGGCCCAGAAGATAGGCAAAGTGGCCAAGCTGTGTTTCAACTGCTGTTTCACCCATACAAACCCCAGCAGACCCTGCCATGGAGATCATGCTAATAAAAATAACGGGTTGAGTAAAAATGGCTGGGAGAAGATACTCCTGAGCCTCAGGGTATCCCCTCCAACCTAGACACTGCACTATAAGCCCAGGGTTGGATTCAGCCCCTGGATGAGAGCAGAGATGTCCCTGACTTGGTCTTAGAGATGGAGCATCACCAGTCTCCTGAGTGAGCACGAGTGCAGGTGGTGAGCTTCCAGGCTGGTCCTGAGCTGATGCCCTGCTGCAGTCAGTGTGGGACACTGTAGCAAAAGCAAAAACACCTGTCTGGGCTCAGTGCTGGGCAGGAATTGTCTGTGTCACAGGTTGCTCTATATCCTTGAAGAGACCATAGCCCAACTCAGACATCCCACTGATGGGGTAAGACTGTTGGTGAAGAAGCAGTTCAGAAAGATGTGTCAAAGCCTGTTTCTAACAAACAGGATTCCTCTTCAGCTTCTAGCTTTGCTTAGTCTGTCAGGGTATTTATAATATTTTAGCATCTGTTTCACTGAAAACAAGCTCTTTTTTTAATATCACAGTTTTATCTTTTTTTTTTTCCTATTTTTACAGAGCATGGTGTCTCTCCATGCTGAAGTCCTGTAGGGATGCTCTCCCATCCAAGATAATTAACTGCTCATTAATAATGTTACAAACTGGCTATAATTTGTCATTGACTTCCACAGATTCCCGGGAGTTTGCGACCAAACTGGCCAACCTTCTTTTGGTCATGGAAAGGGAGCAACATAGGAGACACCAGGAAGCTCAGCAGTGCCTTTGGTACTGCTTTAGCAGGGACACATTCAGAACTTTATCCACAGTGCCAAATGGAGCTAACTGGAACCTTCATCTTCCTCACATCCCTGTTAGATACATTGCTGAGATCCATCCATCCATCCATCCATCCATCCATCCATCCATCCATCCATTCATCCATCCCAATGGGATGATGTATGCTGGGGTGAGTCAGTCCAGCTTGTTGTTCTGGACACGAGCCCATGGCTGATCCTCACCATATAAAGAAGCCCTTGACTCCATTTGGGATAAGCTGCAAAATAAAAGCCTGAATTCAGTTTTTATGGGTATTGGTCACTTCAGAGGCCTGTGTCTATTCCCACTGAGGGTTGCATCAGTCCTCTAGCACATTGCCTGCCATGGAGAAAAAGCCATGGTCAATACCTCTCCAAGAGTGAGACACAATAACTCCAGGAGGAAATAAAAGGATTGACCTTCTTCCTCTGCTGAACATCCCAGTCGCTTCAGTGAGCTTGTCCTGAACTTCAGGAAAACATCTGAGCTTCTGCAGAGACCTCCACAGAATGATCTCCCAACCTTCCTCACCTCGTCACCTCTTCTTTACCCAACAGCACTGACCAGGATCCCCAGTTTTCTGCAGTTACGCAGCTGTGAGGGAAATGTAGCTGCATCCTCGAGGAGGCTGAAAGAGAAAGTGTGACCTGGAAAGTCTGGGAAAGACAGATTTTTTTTTCTGCAAAAGGGGCCACAAAGCAGTTCACAGTTTCCAAGGTGGTTGCGTGGGATGGGAGCCGTAAAGTGATCTCAAGGCATCAAGTAGCATTCCCTTCCATTTCTGGCTGTGCCATAAATCCCTCATAGTAAATAAAGGCTTTTGTGCCTACCAGGTGTCCCGATGGCAGAACCAAGGCATGCAGAAAAAAAAAGAAGCACTGGCTAAGTGATGCTTTCTGGGCATCAGGATGGTTTTATTCCAAGTTCCAGCTAAGGGGAGGATGATCTTGTACCTAAAGTATTCTGACAGATTCAGTCAAGCCCTGGCTCTTTCACAGGGAGCTGTGGGGATGCGTTTGTAATCGAGTGGGAGACTGAGCTGAAGGCCATATATGTAGATGAAGAGAAGCTGAAGAGGGAAGATTTTTTGATTTATCCCTGCTGGCTCAGACATACATCTTAACCCTTCCAGTGTTAGCCCTCACAAACACAGAGAAGTACCTCTGTGGGCAGGAATTGTTCCTGGGCTCCCTCCCTCCCTCTGTGGGAGCCCAGGAACCTCGGCGCCTGCCACCAGCTGTGCTTCCTGGCTGTTTGCACAAAGCACAAAGCTAATGGCAGACAGATCTGTGCAAACAAACACAGGCTGCAGAACTGTGTCCCAGGATGGGACAAAATCCCCAAAGCTCACAGCCATTTCCTGGGGAAAGCTGGATGTAGTTACAGGGCTGTGGTCCTGGAGGAGGCTGGATTAATGGCAGGGAGATCCCCTAGGCAGCCCTGCCCTGGCTCCCAGCTCTGTCTCATCACCAGAGGGTGCACAGGTATGTGGGGCCCAGGCATGGTTACCTGGGTGCTGCTGCGCACAGAGAGACCAGGACTGGGCACTTGGCAGGAGGAGGGAAGGAGAGGAAGCTCCTGAACACAGAGGGCTGCAGGGTAAAGCAGTTATGCTCCCCCTGTGAGCTGGGAACTGGCTGGGGAAAAAGTGATGGGGGCAATGTGCCTCCTAGGATCCCTTCCATGGTGTCAGAAGGAAAATGCACATTTTGTTTGCCTTCCTATGCTGTCTTTCCCTGGAGGATACAGGTGCTGTGGTGGCCACAGGGCACCTGGGTGGGGCATTTTGGAAATGAGCAGAGGAAGCACCAAAGAGGGATTTAGCCACAAGCACATTTTTCTTGAAGCAGCTGAGACCCCACCACTGAGCTTCCTCACGAGTGAGGCCAAGGCTTCACACTCAGCTCTCAGAGCAGCAGCCCCTTAGCCACAGAATGGTCACCCAGCCCACCACAAAAGCCTCTATTTACTGAGAACAATTTTTTTAGACAAGCAGACCCCACAACTACTTCCAAGACACTGTTGTTTCCTTGATCCTGTCCCTCCAGGTCAGCCAGGGGGACAATTGGGGTGCTGGTGTGGGCTGCATTGCAGCACCTTGTTCTTTCCTCATCAGGGTTAGATGATGCCTGCCAGGTTCTTTTTTTGCTATGTGCACACATGCAGAGATGGAAAACTAATGGACAATTACTTTTCCTGGGAAATGGTGCTGAGCATCACTTAGCAGAAGCACAGAAAGCCTTCCACATCCCACAGGCCCCCACAAACAGGAGGGCAGTGTGGAGGGTCAGGTGGCCTGCTGGAAAAGCTTGTCCCAGTGCCATCATTTTCTTGACTCACCTTGCAGTGAAGAAAATGAATGCAATAAGTTGGATATTAGAAAATGTAGAAAGGACATTCCTATATTATTCAAGTTATTGTTACACATGCTTTAGGACATGGACTTTTTTTTCTTTTAAAGTACAGGAGATGGTCCAACAATTTAAAAAACACAAACATTATAGATAAAAGTTGTTTATAAAAATCATAAATCATCTTATTTTAAACAATGGTTGCACAGAAGTATTCATTCTACCATGGGTCAGCTTCCTGCAATCAAAAACTCTACTGGGAAGCTGGGTTTAATTTTCTTCTCCACTGCCATTTTTTTATGTGATGCTGAAGAGCTTTCTTAATTGCTCCTCATCTCAGTTTCCCATTCATAAATAATTGTACTTCCTTTCCTGCAGACTTTTTTTTTCTTAATTTTAAAATTACATTCAAAAAAGCTACTTAGGATGCAAAAACTGTGTACTGCAATGTTGAGAAATAAATGCTGCATTAAAATTGTCTTGATTCTGCCTCTTGAACTCCCATTTTGGACTGTCCCTGAGGCAAAAGTGGTTCAACAATTAAATTCTGTAGCATAATGTAGATAGGGGACAGAATTAAGGTTGCACACTAATCACCCCTTTCTTTCATCTCTGATGCATGACTTTGAAGCTTAAATAGAATTCTTCTTATGTATTGCTAAGTGTCACTTTCTGTGTAATTAAAAAAAAAAGAGGTAAAACTGGAATTATTTTATGTCTGCTCTTGTCTTTTTGTGTGGGTATTTATTACACAGTGTTCCTAGCAAGGGCATGCTGACTCCTGGGCATTGCAACCACCTTGGCCACCTCTGCCTGGGTCTGCTCGCTCCATGTGGTTCTTGTGCAAAGCTGCTGATGGGGCGAGGGGTCACACACCCAGAGACAGTAGGAGAGGGGAGGATTGAAGAACCCAAATCTCTCTTTCTGTGTTCCCACATCATCCTGTCCAGGCAGAGCTGGTTATCAGACCTGGAAGGGACTCACAGGGCAGCTGAGGCCACCCCAGCTCACCCAGCTTGGAGGCTCTGGCCGTGCTCTTGCTGGATGAGCTTGTCCGGTCCATGGGTCTGGAGCTGCCCCTCCCAGCGCTCTCAGCCCTGCTCTGTGGACTTGCTTTGGGGCACAAGAAGAGTCAGGATCAATTAGTCTGAAAACACACGACTAACCTTTTCCAGGAGAGAAACATGAAAGGACAGAAGAGAAATTGCCGTTTTCAAAATTCATAACTCAGCAAAATCTAGGTGAATTCTTGTGGAAAAAGAAAATGCATTTCCATAGCTCCAGGGATTCCTTCTGCAACATTTCAAAGGCTGGCTGCAAACACCAGCAGTGCAGAACCTCTCAGTGACAGAAAGTACTAAATGGTCCAAACAGATGGGCTAATATTGACAGCAGTGGCAATAACAGTCCTCCCCAGCCTGTTTGGTGATGCTGGGATCAGTTCCCAGGTCAGCAGGGGATCGCTGTGGTTCCTTGGGCTTTGTCTATGGGTGCACCAGAGTGCAGTGAGGTTTGTTGGTCTGGTGTGCTTCCCTAGGGAGGGCTGGCAGTTCTTGCTGCAGGGGAAAAAAATATTAACTAACTCTGCAAAGTGTGGGTTAGCATAGTGTTATGGATGGGTTTTGTGATTTATTTTGCTTCCATTTAGTATAAGAAGTTCCTTGTACAGCAAATTCCTATCCTGCCTGTGCTGTTTGGAATTGCTTGGCAGAGGTGTCACATGGGTATCAAAAAGTAAGATGATCAGGAGGATTGAAAGCCTGCTAGTAACATCATCCAGTGGCAAGAGCATCACAGCCTGCCTGTCCTGTCCAGGAGATTGTAGGAGTCATATGATGATCAAACTCCTGTCAAATGGGGAAACCTGGTCCTTTCACCAAGAAAGTCAATGGTCTGAGCAGGAACTGGTAAGGAGGGTGCAGCTGGGATGGCTCCTATTTATTCACAGTTTAAATTGAAGAAACAATAATTTCTAAAGAGCTGATTAGACAGAGGAAAACAAGTGAAGAAATTAACAGATTGAGCAGGATGGGCCATTTAAACTCCTGGAGATGTCAGATTCAGGAAACACAGAACAAGTGTTTTCTGTGTCACACTGGTCAATCTGCACAGATCCAAGAGCCATGGTAATTTTTCTGGGTGCCAATCCTCATCTTTCTTATCTTCAGATGTTTTCTGAATCTATTTGGAATTAAAAAGAGCTGTGTTTGGCTGGGATGGATTAAGTTTTATTCACAGCAGCAAAGTGGGGCTATGTTTTGGATTTGTGCCGGGAACAGTGCTGACAACAAGAGGATGTTTTAGTTACAGCTGAGCAGGGTTTACACAGAGCCAAGGCCTTTTCTGTTTCTTGCACTGCTCCATCAGTGAGGAGTCCAGGGGTGCACAAGGAGCTGGGAGGGGACACAGCCAGGACAGCTGACCCAAGGGTGTCCCACACCTTTTGACAGCACACTCAGCAGTAACAGCTGAGGGAAGATGGGGGATGTTTGGAGTGACTGTGTTGGCCTTCCCAAGTCACCACTACAGGTGATGGAGCCCTGCTGTCCTGAACAACTGCCTGACAAAGGGAAGAGATGAATGAATTCCTTGGCTTGTTTTGCCTGTGTGTGTAACTTCTGCTTTACCTGCTAAACTGTCTTTATCTCAATCTATGAGCTTTCCCACTTTTATGCCTCTGCATCCCACTGGGGCTGGTGAATGAGATGTGTGGGATGTAACTGCCAGCTGGGGTTAATCCACAATATTATGTCATTCCAAGATAATTTTGTTTCCTTATGTAGCTTCTGTGGTGATGGTTTAATGTAAAAACATGGCCTTCCCTGGATGCTAGTAAAATCCAAACCTGAGGTTATTAACCCTCAAGAAGAGGGAGGGCAATGGTTGTTCATGGCTCTGGACATAAAGGTTCACAGACATCATCAGTAAAAAATGAAGGAGGGCAGAAAAGAGAAAAATTAAACTCATTTTGAACCCCATAAATCCAGAGTTATTTGCCAGCCATTTAATTTTGGTAGCCCTGTCTCTGTTTGGTGTCTGATGAGAGAGAGGTAATTTCATTTACTGCTGACCCCACGCTTGCCTCCTTCAGAGCAGGACGTTTTGTTAGGGATGAGAATGGATGCAGCCTCCTTCAGAGCAGGATGTTTTGTTGGGGATGAGAATGGATGCAGCCTCCTTCAGAGCAGGATGTTTTGTTGGGGATGAGAATGGATGCAATATTTTGGCCAGGCCAGGGGCAGCATGAAGCCCCAAGGCCCTTGGGTGAAGCGTGATTGCAGGAAAGGTCCCCATAGTCCCTGGCCATGATAGGGCAGAGCTGTGCAAACCACTCCAGATTTACCACGTGCCTGCCTAGGAATTCAAGGTGAGACAATGCTTCCCTCAATTCACACACAACACTCAAAGGCTCCAAACTCTTGTCAAGAAAGGCTTAAAAAGCTGCAGAAAAAAAAAGCCAGAAGGTGAGTGGGAGCAGGCTTTCCTCCCTGCTCCCTGACTGAATAAACTGGGAGTTGTAAAAAGAAATGGTTGGTGAAACTTCCTTTGTATTTTAGCAGTGAGTTCACAAGGACTCAGACCTATTCTATTGATTTCTTCTTGCTGAAAGGTAAGCACAAGCCCTTATCAGTGGGTAAACATACTGCACCCAGGAATTTGTTGACCATGGTCATAGCAAAAGATGTAGTAAACTCACATATTGGATTATTTGCAAATTGCAGCAGTGAAACTAATCTAACCTTTCAGCGGCTCTTTTAAGTGATATTATTATTAGCCCTTGTTCAGAGGATGGCAGGCAGGCAGCCAGTAAAGCACTTAGAGTTTGCCATCATCCATCTGCTCCTCTACAGATTTGAAGATTGTAGGAATTTTCCTTTTTAGGACTTACTTGGAATATGATTAGTGGACCACTTGCCATGTTGCTATACAAATGTGCCTGTGTGCTTCAGGCAGAAGTATGTGACAGGTATTTTATCAATGAGGGACTCTCAATTGAACAGTATTTCCATTCATCCCTCTGTTTGCTTATTTGTGTAGTAAAACTACCCCTGGTGTTCTCAAAACACACATCAGGATTACAAACATTTTGTGTTCCAATAACAGAGTTCTCCGAGCAGATGCCCATAACCTTCCAGCTCCCCAGGAAATTAAGCATAAATTAAAAGGACTTATTTTTAAATACTTGAATGATATGGGGTTTTTTTTCTTAATTGTCATAACTATAATTGCAAGAACAGCTAGTGGAACAGTGTCTGTCATCCTAGGTAAATCACAGTCAGAGATTAGTATTATCTCTACAGGGATGTAGAGACAAGGAAAATTTAGCCCATGTCACCAGACCTATGCAGTCCAAGTAGTCAGATTAATCTGCTTTTCCTGTGATTTTCAAAATGTAGCCTGATCAGCACTGGCCTGGCAGAGCTCATTGTAGAGCTGACATTAATGGGGCTGGGAGCACTGAGGGCAGTTCAGCCCTTCTGGTGAGGTACTGGAAGCAGAAGAATGTGATTTACAGTGGACTTCAGTTCACAGGGAGGGTTCAATAAGGTGATTTCCTTGAATTCCTTCAGGGTTCTCCATTCACTCTTTCGTAAATATGGACAAGATGAAAGGTGTAATTATGTCCAATTATGTTAATATACAAGAATTTTCTCTTTCAATACTATAGCTTTTACCTGGGCTCTCAAAAGGCCCTGCAAATCTCCTGGGTTTCAGCTGCTCTGCTCTGCTGCTCCTAGCTCCCAACAGGTGCATTTACAGAAGTTATTGTTTTCCATTTGCTCTCTGATGAGCTTGAGAAGGGCTGGAAACATCTTAAGTAACAAGCCTACAATACTCCTAGCAATGTCTCTGAGATGGTCTGTGTGCCAGAAAGCTGGAGCTTCTTCCAAGAGGGAATTTGGCCTGTGGAGAGGTGAGCTATATAAATATACCTCTAATTCCCTGTGCAGCCTGATTCACCCACATAATGTTCTGATGGCCAGAGCACCAAATGTGGATCTTGGTTTCTAAATGCAACTGCTCCTGGTGGGGCAGTGAGTTCAATCAAGAGGCAGTTCCTGCTCCAAGGATACAATGCAATTTCCTAAACCAGACTAGGACATAGCAGGACTTATCCAGCACATCCCTATCAAAGGGTCTGGACTAATGGTCTCTTAGAGACCGAGATCTGTAGGCTGTAAATTAGCCAGTTCTACCATGGACAGAGGGAGAAAATGATACCTCCTCAAAATGTTTGCCTTGCTGATGGGGGCAGCTCCTGCAGAGTAGATAGTACGTGTGAGAAGGGCAGCTGGCAAGGCCAGAATCTGGAGGTGGGGCCGGGTGAGGTGCCAGATGAGTGCTCCCACCAGCCCTGGGTCGGTGTCCCCGGTGGGCCCCGTGTCCCCCTGAGGCCTTTCCCGTGCGGGACCCGTGTCCCCCTGGGGCCTTTCCCGTGCGGGATCCGTGTCCCCCTGGGGCCTTTCCCGTGCTGTGCTGATGGCAGGACCCGTGTCCCCCTGAGGCCTTTCCCGTGCGGGACCCGTGTCCCCCTGAGGCCTTTCCCGTGCAGGACCCGTATCCCCCTGAGGCCTTTCCCGTGCGAGACCCGTGTCCCCCTGAGGCCTTTCCCGTGCAGGACCCGTGTCCCCCTGAGGCCTTTCCCGTGCGGGATCCGTGCCCCCCTGGGGCCTTTCCCGCAGCGCCGCCGGCGCCGCCGCTCCGCCTGCCGGGCCCTCCCAGCCCAGAACCCTCTCCAGACACACCGGGATTGAGTGTCTGCTGACTGAATGCACCACCAAGCCTTTTGAAGACCCGTTTTCTGTGTCGTTCACAGGCAACATCCGTCGCCTGATGTTTCCTTGTGGCTTTTGGTGAGATTTGAGTTGGCAGAGGTTGCAGGGTCCGGAGTGCTGTGATCTGAGGGCAGCTCTACTGACTGGCTGGTGTTGCTTTAGTACATGCACAGACCGGTGTGTGAGGAACATAGAACCTGGAGGGAAAAAAAAGTTGAAATCTATGGCTTTGAAAACATTGAAGCATGTGTTCCACTCCCATGGTCTCCAACAGGCTGTAAGGGCCTGCTGAATAGGGCTTCTGACTGGAGTAAATATACTCAGATTAAATTTGGACAGAGGAATTACAAACTCTTCCAGGTTCAAGAAATGCATCTTGTGGCTCATTAAAAGTGTTTTTCCCCAAGGCTCCTCTGAACATCTGCAGTCAATGCTGTCCTTTTCTCCCACACCATACAATCTGTCCAAATCCTTTCCTTGAATATAAATGTATTTTTATCCAGGAGAAGGACCCCTTCAGCAAGAAGGGCCCCTCTCAGCAGGGCTTCACATCCCTCCCTTTCAGTAACCTCCCTTCTCACAGCATGGACCCTCCTCTGGCTTCCAGGAAGAGCAGCCTCACACCTCTTGGCAGGCCCTAAAAAACAGACATCCTATCACTGGTTCCCAGACACCACTGTTGCAGGTACACTGGAAAATCTATGAGCATTGAAAAGTAGTAGTCATATCATTTTCCCTTTGTATCCTTTGTGCCTGGAGAAGACAAAAGGAAAGGAGAATAAAAGCTTTCACAAACACTGGTGGCAATAGATTCCCTGCTTGAAATATCTGGGCAGGGGAATGTCTTTTGCTCTCTGGTTTTCAGGATTCTTTTCAGCAGGTATTGAGCACCCCTAGCTTTCAAATCAAGTTTCTCTGAAGACTTCTCAAGTTGGTTGTCCACACAAACCGACCATTTTTTTTGGAGCATTTAGGATGTGAAACTCAGGCAAGCTGATCTTTCTGTATATAAAACTGAAAGAACATGAGGAATAGGCAGGGGGGAAAGAAATATTTTGCACAGGAAAACAACAATTAGAAGCCATGCTTAAGAAAATTGCAGAATCTAAAATAAATAAAGAACTTCTTCACAGATAAAGGTATTTTCACAGTACCTGCTGAGATATCTAAACAGCAGTATGGGCAATTAACAAAGAGAAAACTATTACAACAGGGATAAGTGTGATTTTAAGGTTGTGTAGGTTTGGCATTAACAAAAAAACAGTGACCAAAGGTCAGATGAAGTTAACTCTAACAATATTTGGTGTTCAGACTATGTTAAGAAAGCATTTTTTTTTCCTGGCATTTTTATTTTCAACAGGGCTTTGACTGAGCTGTGTCAGATACAGGAAGGGAGCACTGAACATATAAAGACTTTCTTTACTAAATTATTTAATGTTCATGAAAGGTGCCAGATGGAGAGCCTTGGGGACTCAAGCCTTCTTTTCATCTGCAAAATTGCCTCAGAATAAGGAGTGACAAATTTACCAAGCTCCTGTTACAGGCAGCTCCTGTGACTGCCTGAGTCCTGGCCTGGAGCTTGTGACCCTGAGGGGGACAGGTTTGCTTTGCCACCCTTCCCTGCAGCCCTGGGTGTTCCTGCTGGGATGTGCCACTAAGGTGACACAGCGTGTGAGAAAAGGCAGAGACCCAGCTCTCCCCCAGCTGGCTGGGCTGCTGTTTGCTCATCCTTCACAAGTTCTGCTGGCAGCTGGGTTTGAACTGGTTCAACAGTCCAGTGATGAGTTAAAAAGAAAATTGCTTCTTGACAGGCGTGGGGCTGGATGATTTGATGGACTATTTGTTGTGATCTGTCTCCCATTTTGGTGATCCTGTAAGTAACGAGTCATCCAGTCTTCTGAAACACTCCGGAGTTGTTGAGCCCAGTCAGAGTGAATGGAAAGTGCTTTGCAGATTAATAAGCTGATGGATCTCTGTCCATATAGTCAAAGCTAAACATATAACAAAAAATTATATAATGAACTAAAAAAGGGCAAAGGAAACCCATAGTTGCCATATGCCAAGGCACAAACAGGTAAAATTTCTCTTTATGCATTTTTGTTCCAAGACAGGAGTCAAACCTGTTCAGTTTGAGGTCAGTTCATTACCACAAGTGCAGCAAAAATCTGAACTGCAGCTGCTCACCATGATGTAATTCATTGCTGTGAATGGAAATCTGACATCTCAAAAGTGATCTGAGTCCACCTAAAACAAAAGTTGCTGTCTTCAAGCCAGAGTGGGATCAAAACAGCTGGTAAACAATGGACTCTACATATAGGGAAGAAGGGCAAAACAGAAGTGCTGACAAAACTCCCATCATAACCTAGGGCTGTAAAAAAGGAATAAGAGATAAGGAGTCCACAGCCACAAAAGGTGTGTCCGTGACTGATATATGGGATTATGCCCAGGGGCCCAAGAGGAATGCTTTCTTCTCCATCAGAAGAAACCTGCAGAAACAATCTTCAGCTCCCGAGAAGGTGGTTGTAGGAAACCACATCAGCTGCCCAGTGCTGTCTGAGGGCAGACCTGTCAGGTGTAGGTAAAAGCTTTGTCAGCTGCCTCTGGCAGAGGCCACAAAAGGGGAGGAGGGCTGTGTGTGCCAGCAGGCTCCATGCCAGACAAGTAATAAAAGAAGTTTCTGCAGGCCTTGGAGAGGGAATGTGTAGAGGGTCTGGCTCTGATGCAGTCCAGACCTTGTTTGTGCTCTTCCAGAAGTTTCAGGACACCTGCAAGACAAACCTTCTTGCTGGACTGTAACTGCAGACTATTCCTCTGGAGGCTGGCTGGTGCACTCAGGCTGGCTTTTAGCCCTGAACCAGTGCCATAGTGTGGATGAATGGGACCAGTCTGCTCTCAGGGACAAGGTGAGGAGGTTGGCTGTCCTGCCTCTGAGCACAGGAAGAGACAGCTGGGGACAAGGAAGCACTGGGAAAGGATGGTATGAGGGAGAGGAGAGCCATCTTCCAGATGTTCACAGATGATTCATACCTGATCTTGTGGAAACACCAGCCAGCTCCAAGGAGGGAAGCCTCAGAGGGGTCTTTTTTCACAGCAGCTCTGAATGGATGATCCCAAAGAGACCCAGGCAGTTGGATACATAATTTTGTGGATCTGAGCCATGATATCTTAACTGAATGAAATTACACACTGAGGCCTGTGAATTAAAAAAGAGAGAGAGGTCTCCCTGACTGGTTTTGGTTGCTTTCTACTCCAGTGTCTCCCTGTGTTGTCCTGGGGAACCCCAGATTGGACACTAGTGCGATTTCTCAAGTCCTGCGTGGAGAAGAAGGATAATATTCATAGCTACAGCTAATACTGAGTTTTCTGAGGAGTGGCTGGAGTCAGAAAATCCCAGCACCCACTGAAGACAGAACTGTGGGTCTCCAAGATTCCTGTCTCTGCAGTGTGACATCTTGTCTTGACCCAAACTTGGTCATCAGAAACTCTACAAAGAGGAAAAACCCCACAAGCAACATAAGCAGGAGGCTGTGGAAGTGAGATGGTGATTCAGTGCTGTGAAGGGTGCTGCAAATGCCAGTGAAGTGTTTCCCATGGGAAAGCTGGAAGGTGTGAGAGCCAAAGCACCTCTACTGCAGGACCAGCAGGGCTCAGAGTCCAGGGTAAAGGCAGGCAGTGAGGGATGTCAGTGAGAACCAGGCTGCCAAGCACAGCTTCAATGCAATATCAAAACCTTCAGCACAAGATTGCTGGCAAATACAAAGGAACTGGGTAAGTAATCTCCTATCACAGCAACATCTAAGATTTGAATTAACCTCCCTAGTCCTTAAATTTCATTGTTTCACATGGGGCTAGTGTGTCTCAGGTTAATTGTGTGGACCTCTGATAATTGGCCCAAATATAGCACAAGGAGATTTTCATGCTAAGCCAACATCAATAATGTGCATCAAAGGCTGCCCTGAATTCTCCCCCTTGGTTGTTCAGTCATCTTTGATCTAAGAAATGAAAAGAGTAAGGGATTTTGTTGTTATTTTTATTCCTTCTCCTCCATCACAGGATTGAGGTTACTGAAAATATAAACAGAGAAAAGGTGGCAAAACATTAAAAAAATTGTAAAGACAAGTAGGGGTGATGAAGTGAAGTAAACAGAAAGAAATAGGCTTATAGAAAAGAAAAACTACCTGGTGATAGGAGAAAGAGAAATGCTGTTGACATGGGATATGACAGTGAATGGGGTGGTGAAGAAAAGCCTGGGCAAGGTATTAGAGATGAGAAAAACGGATCAGCCCATGACTTTTGTAGGATATGCGAACATATATCAAGAGTATATGAGAATATAAAATGAGATCGTGTCTTCTTAAGCCACACATGTGCTGGCCATCTGACCCCTCTGGGATCTGCTTCAGAATCCACCAGGAGGCCACTAAGAGCTGCAGCACATATGCAGAAAGGTCTTGTGAATTGGGAATAATAATTATTTGGGAAACAGATGTTCCTATGTGACCTTTGTACCATTCATATAAAAAGCAAAGGGGACCCACACCACCCCTCTGCTGGCTGCACAGGAGGGAAGGAGCTGCTCCATCCACACAGAGCTTGAGGGAGTGAACTAAGGCTCTCATGGGCTAAAGAAGGAAACCAAAGGAGCCAGGGAGAGGAATATGTAGAGAGAAGTGAGAAGCAGAAAAGAGAGGACATGGAATTTTGGGGATTTGGGTATTTAAAGTCTTTGTTCTAAGATTGCATTGGGAACTCAATTCTCCCAACAGTCCCAAGTGCTTCCTCTTGGCAGCTCCACAAAAAGAGCAACTTGCTTTTAGCAACACTGAGACCGAGTAGAGTTGAGTCCCAAGGCTACAAAATTCTGGCTCCAGGAAGGGTTGTTCACAGGCTTCCTATTCACACTTGAGCTTAAGGCCCATTAATTACAGAAGGACATATCCCCAGCGTGGAAATCTGGATGAACTCACAAAACGCACGAGGACACTCAGACCTTAATCCCCCAGCCTGGCTTCACTCCCAATTCACAGCCCCAGGAAACTTATTTCCAAGAAAGTGTCTCTTCCTTATCCTGTGCTGTTATCCTCTCTCCTCCAGGCATTCTTACATTCACCTCTACAGAGTGCAGGTTTGGAGTACAAAGCCCAGGAAAGGGTTTCAGACAACAAAAAAAATCAGGAGAGATGGATTCATGACCTTGCAATATGCAGTGCTTGCTCTTGTTTGATGCTGAGCTGACTTCTTAAAAGGGGTAAAAATTAGCTCCTGAAGAAATATTGTATTTCAAAACAGCTCCAAATGCACAAAGTTCACTGGTCCTTCATTTTCCAACTCGGCCCCTAAACTGGAAAATTTGCCATTTTTACAGTTCTAATGGTAAATCATTTGTGCTCTCGGTTATAAACATGATTTCAAAAGTATGCAAACAAAATCAAAGAGAGAAATAAAAAATCAGGAACATGCAATGAGAAAAAAACCCAAAAAACCACAAAAAAGAGAGAAAGAGGATATGAATTCCTGAAGATGTTTGAGCTAGTTTGATAATAATGTCACCAAAAAAAATATTTGCTCTATTCAAATAAAACATTACCAAACATTTCTTCTGCTCTGCATCTAAATCAAATACTGATCACAAATATAACATTTCAAAAAGTTGTCAATGTGGATCATAAGCTAAAGGGATTCCATGTTTTTTATTGCAAATTAAAATTATAAAGCAAAAAGAGAAAATTATATTAGATGTTTGTCTGGGCATCTGATGCGAGAGAGCATCAGGCAGCATCACCAAGGTAAACAGATGAAATATGAAGCCCCTCATGCATCCCTGCCAGGAAAACAGCAGGTATGTTTGACACACTAAAAATGTGCTTATGTTGACTTTTAATTGGAATCGTTAGAACAAATGTCCTTAGCAAACACGGCTTTGCCTCCCCACCTTTTGTTGCTGTGTTTTTGCAGTTTCCCCAGTGGGCTCCCACCTTGCAGGCTGTACCTGAGCCTTGCCTGTGCTGCTGGCAGGGCCCTCACCAGACTTCTGGAGATCACGCTTATACACAAACCAGTATCAATTCCCCTGCAAAGCCAGATAATGGGATGCACTCTCCCTTCTTCCTGTTACAGCCTTCCAAGGGCCAAATCCTCCCTCCATTTACAGTCCAGAAAGTCCCATCCACCCAGGGATGTTGTGCTGCATTTACACTAATGCAACTGAGGGCTAATTTTGGCCCTAAGTTATTTGTATACTCGAATATTAACTTAATGTAGGACATTTTTCTGAGCTCGATTCCTCTCTGCAGCGTGTATCAACTTACTGAAAGTGAGACCATCCTTCTTATCTTCCTGTATTGCAGGGAGATGTTCAGGGCATGGGCAGGGAGTTTTCATTTTGCCAATTATGGCTGTGGTGGCAGTTGGATGAGATTGACTTGCACTTACATCCATTACTGCGTTTCAAGTTTTGTTTGGTGCGGAATATTTCGTGTAATGGGTCCCCTCTGTAGCATTTGGCAATCAATCCTTCATAATTTGAAGTTCCCTTTCCTCATTGAACTGCTCTCCTCCCGGTGGAGCTGGTTTGCATGTTGATTTGGAATAGAATGAAAACTCAGTGAACTACAAAAGCCTGTTGCAGAGATTTTTGGCGGTGTATGACCAATGTTCTCTTTATTCCCTGCCCATTATTTTCTTCAGCATCTGCTCAGCTGATTAGCTTTAATGAGCAGTAGCTCCACTGGTGCATGAGGGAATTCACAGCTCAGTAGGTAGGGGAGAAGAAAATGAGCAGTGGAAAATGGCTGTGTGCAGGTAGCTGTCCCCAGAACAGGCACCTCTATATGCACATCAAACATGTGACAGGAGGAAACATCCTGCTTGTACACTGCAACCACTGAGAAACTCCTCTTTACTGGGTAGTGGTTGCCACTGGAAGAGGCTCTTTGAGATCCAAAGCCACAGGGAGCTATTATACACAGGAAAAAGCAAAGTTATGTCTTGGAGCTGTTTTGTCTCCAGGTGCATGTAAACCACAACAGGTTATTTCCCTAAAAAAGACCATACCATGCTATGCATGATCAGAGGAGGAAGACTCCATGCTTGGAGTTTGCCTTTTTCCTCTGGTTTGCCTGTGTGCCCTCCCTTTTTTCCATAGGACCAGCTTTCCCCTCCTGCCCTGTGCCTGCTGAGCAGGGAGTGCAATGAACAGAAATCAAACCACAGCAGTGGGAGAACCAGCCCTGCAAACACTGCTTGCAGGCTAAGCTTCCTTCTTCAGCCCCAGTGTTTGCTCCAATTTCCATGCCTGGAACATGCAAAAACCTCCAGCGTGTTGGGTTCCTGGTGATGGCTGGAGAGCACCCTTCCATAGGTCTGTGTGGTGGCTGCACATCTGAGGTACAGATATGTCAAAATAAAACAAGTCAAGCAGAAGAAAAGCTTCTGGTCTGGTGTCCATGATTCCCTGGGACAATTTTCCTCTCTCCATCATTGCAGAAGTCATTATTTTAGCACAAGTCTGAAGATGCCAAAGACCGTTGAAAAAAACTGTTGTGGGAATGGTAGTAGCCAGGTGGGAATTATTTTCTGTAACCAGACAAAACCAATGATACAGCTAACAGAACCACCCTAGTGAAAACATGTGAAAGTGATCTCTTTTTTTCTCTCTTTTGGGTTTTCAAACTGAGATGAGAGTTACTCAGCAATCCCCACTTTCTTCTCCCTGCAGAGGAAGCTTTGCATTTCTATCACACCGAGACTCTGTGGTACCCCCCCAGACTGTGATACCCCACCCTGTGACACGGGGCAACCTGCTGGGTGTCACAGCCCTCAGCAGCAGCGTGGTCCCTCTGCCATGCAGGAATTCTGAGTGCCACGAGTTCCCACAGGAAAAGTCTGAGGGGTGGGGTTTGCATGGAGGGCTGTGGTACTGCAGGAGAGGCACTGTGGGAGGGGCAGCAGCGGTCATGAGCACCAGCATCACCTTCGCCTATCTCCTCCATGTAGGAGACACTGCAATCAGACCCTGGGGTCCCCTTCCCTCCCTTGAGCTCCAGACCTCCCTCAGCTTTGTCTCTCTCCTTGTGGAAAAGAAGAGGAAAGGAGCTGGCTGTGCTGCTGGGTTGTGCAAGAGGCTGGGGCTGTCTGAGGGAGCCTGGACATGTCCTGCTGGGCAGCAGGACCAGCTTTGACATTCTCCTCTGTATCTATCCCAGGTGCTGCAGGAACAAACCCTTTCTGCTTTCCCTTCCTGTGTGCATCTCTCCTCTCTAGACTGGTGAGAGCGTTATGCAATATCATGTCATATTTGTCATTTTAGCAAGGTATATTTGATAAAGGTGCATTTTGTTATCCTGAACATTCTCCAATGCACTTATTGTCATGACTGTTGGAGGGGTAGGCCCTACCACTGGGATGCCTCTCACCATCAGTCTACTGCTGCCTGAAAAGATGCCAAGAGAAAAGATCCATCATATGTATGGTCAGACTGGCTGCACACAGCCCATATGGAGTCTATCTTTAGGCTTCAAAAAGAAGAAACAGTGAGGGTTGCTCAGAGATACAGATTTTCCTCCCCTTTCCAGAAGGAGCTCTGAACATAATGGTGCTGATGTACACTGAGCAGAGAAGCTCTTTGGGGCCACCAGCACCCCCTTGCTCTGCCAACAGCCCCCTAGGCCTTTGCAGACATGAAGGTGATAAACACCTGGAAAAGTTTCTTAGCATTCCCCAAGGCCTGTGTGACTGAGCTGTCAACTGCAGCAGGGTCAGGCTGGGTCGGGCTGCTGAGAGCTGCTCTGCAGAATGCCACCACTGGGACAGCTGGCATGGCATGGACTGCAGCTCACCCCAAACTCTCAGCCATTCATTTAGGTTAAACACTTCTTCACTTCAATGTTTTCAGCAGAGGTTTTAACAGGCAGGCTTTGGGAGCAGAGTAGGCAAGTACCCCTCTGTGGAGGTGGCCATCTGCTGCAACGATGTGTGAGAGATGGAAGGACAGGTTGGGATTCTCCTGTGCCCTGGGCAGCTGCTGCCAAGCCAACAGCTACTCTGTGTCCCCAGCTGCCATTGTGAATTATGCTGGAAGTACTCCCCTCAATTCCTAAAATCTGGTCAGAGCAACAGAGCTGTGGTATCACACCCTGCAAGAGGGTAGCTCACAGAAATCCTTTTTGCTTCCTTTTATCTCCTTTCCTTAAACCTACACTATTTATTCAGGTTTCGTTTCTCCAGCTGTCTTGAGTGCACATCTTTACTACAAACCACAGTGATGTCTTTTGTGTGCTGAGATGCCTCAGCTGTGTTAGGATGGAGCCCTAGGCTAACACACAGGGCTGGAGAAAGCCTTGGTTATCCAGGACTATGCTCATCCTTTGGCACAGTGCCTGGAAAACACTTGCACTGTACTCCAAAGCAATTTGGGGAGTTACCAGTTCTGTAGGCAGTACAAACCAAAGCATCCGGTGCCATCCTCCTTCATGTTTCCACCTTACTGGGAGTCCCTTCAGGTGAGGGTGAAGGAATTAATTCTCTGCTCTAAAGAGCTTCCAGCTGAAGGAAATGGATAGGGCAGAAATATGCAAATGTTCTATTAACTAAAATATTTTATGAGCACTCCATGACCAGCCAAGCCTTGGTTTATTCTGACAAGCAGTAAGAAGACCTGGTGGTGCTTGGACTCCAGAAATTTTAGGAAGGATGGGCACCTCTCCCACAGAGTGATCTCATGAAACAGGCGTGATGTTAGTTGTTCTCCTGCAGGAGTTTTGAAGTAGTTGGTACTTTTAATCCTACACAGAAATAGTATCAGAGGTAAAACTGAAGTTTCCTGTCCATGAGAGCCTTAGACACATTTGTTAAGGAGCAGAGCAGAGTGCTCAGCAGCTGTTTAAGGCCAACAGCAATGAATACAATCGCCTTTTGCCTGAAACTTGTTGTTTCCACTTGAGAAGTGCTAAGTCTCATTCCCTCTGAGCAGAGATCATTTCCTGTGCCTGTCCCACATATTAGTGTTTATGGACATATATTCCTGACATCTTCCAAATATTATCCTGGGTAAAACACTCAGTGATTTGTTCAGCCTCCTGAAAGTTTGCTGATGTTACACAGCAACAGCAACCTGAATGCTCCTTGCACACATTTTGCTCTGGTTTGTTCAATTGCTCTTTATTCGAAGTTTAGGACAAACATTTTTGGGTTTACATGTTATTTGGGAGAGAAACCTAACTGCCATCAAGGTGTGTGTTATTTGCTGGACAACCCTTACAAACTCATTTCAGCCAAGGATTACTTGTTCACAAAAATCTGTGTATGAGTGTGTACCATCTGTTAACCAGTTTCTCAGGTTTGTTTTCAAGAAGACAATAGTCCTTGAGTTAACCAAAGTTTAATTTAGCCATCAGGCCTCTGCAGACACACTGCAGAAGTGTCAACTGTCCGAACATAAAGGAAGAGTTCGGGTCCAACAGACACCTCCTCCTTGGTGCTGTCCCCCCGAGGGCCAGGAGAAGGAGCTGGACTCTGCAGTGGCTCCTGAGGCTCAGCAGCACGGGCCTCTGCAGGCCAGGAATGAAGAGCTCTGCATTAGACCACGAACAAAACCGAGCTGCTAAGCTAACTCCAGGATGCAAACATCAGCAGCCTGACTTTGCAGTGCAGTGCAGGAAGTGACCAGTGTTGTGGTGGATCTGCACAGAGCTTCAGCACGGCTGGGGCCCAGGACAGCCCTCCTTCCCAGGTGCTGCTGCAGCGGGAGGTGAGACAGTGCTGGGTCTGCCAGCTTCCCCCAGCATTCAGAGCTCCTGTGTATGTGGCATGGGGATTTGACAGTTGTTCTCTCCACTCAGGAAATGCCCACTTGTTGAACTAAAATTTTGGTTGAAAAAACAGAGCTTTTCTTGAAAAACTGTGGAAGAGATGAGAATGAGAAGACAATAAACCCAGTGTCAGCTCTTCCGCAAATTATGTGTTCTGACCAGTGGAATATCCACAAAAAAAAAAGCTCTTTTGGTGTCCTTTTTACTGCCACCTTTTTCTACCCTTTTCCTGGGTAGAAAACAAAATAAAATTCTTAACCTCAAAAAGTGTGGCAGATTGTGAAAACCCTTTTCAGTGCAGTTTCATTTGAATGTAAGAAATATAGTTTCTCTCCATTACCCACAAATGTCAGATAATTTCATCCTAGTAAAGGATATGCTGAGATGAACTGAATGAAAAAAAAAAAAAAAAAAAAAAAAAAAAAAAAAAAGGAAGAATATTTTTAGTCTTGTTAGTCAAATAACTACTTATATCATGCGTGCTAATTACAGACGTGGCAAAAATCCGGCGAAGAGTGAAATGAATTCGTTCAACAGGAGTTGCTGTCGGCTGCCATCTGCCCCTCACCCTTCAGCCAGCAAACGGCAGCAGCCGGGGGTGCAGGAGGAGCTGGTTCCCTTGGTTTCTGCTTTTCCTCATCCCGGAGCCAACGCGGCGACAAACCCAGCGCGCCTTTCCCGGGGGACAGGAGCAAACATCCCACGGGGCCTTCTGGCCGGCACTCGCCGTGCTCCCGCTCACATGCTCCTTTCTCCTCCCGACAAAGGCAGTCTGGGAAGCGGGGCATCCCGGCGGGGTGTAATCCTCCGTGCCGCAGCCCTGCTGCCTCCCAGACAGCGCTTCCCTGGCAGGGAGAGGAAACATGTGACGAGACATTCGTCTGCGCACCCCGTGGAAGTGCCCCGATCTTCGGTGGGTTTAATGAGAAATCCTCCGAGCCTGCTAAGAGCTGGTATTTCCTGGCTTCCAACGTGGCTCCATCACCACCCGCAGGCAAATCGCACCCTGTACATGCCGCTCTCCTCCCCGCTGCCCTCCTGGGGAGCCGCGAACACCCCCCCACAGGCGCTGCGCGGGGGCGCAAGGCTTTCAAAGCAAAGGGATGCTGAGGGCGGGCAGGCAGCCTCGCCACGAGGGAAGAAGAAAGTTCTCCATCACGCCAAGTCATTTCCCGAATTGCAGAAACCACAGCTGCCCGCTTTACGTCCGGAGCAGACGCGGGTGCCGCTTGGGCGCGGTGCCTGCCCAGGAGCACGCAGGGTTCGCGTTGTGTTACCTCTGAAATGCGATATCGAAGTATTAAACTTTAATAGCACTAAAGAGGCTGGGGCATGGAACTCTTGATGAGCTCTCGTAATGGGCAAAGGGAAAAGCCTTTCAAGCCAGATTTATTTCTGCACCCTTGGATAGCTGCTGAGACAGGTCAGGGTCGTCCTTTCCTTCTGCCCTCTAGTGCCGGAGAGAAAAATTAAATGTAAGGAGGGGAGCCTGCGATTTCTGTCTGTAAGTGCGCAGGATAAATAGAAGAGGAGGGAGAAAAAGCTATTTGTAACTGTATGCTTTGCTACTGGTTTAGGTAGAGCATGCCAGGAAAAGTGATGCCACAAGAGCCACTGTCAGCAGGGTTTGTGGTGCCTTTTAGGAGCCAGAGGTGACACCGCAGAGGGCGAGCTGGGGACAGGACACGCTGGCATTGCTTCTGCTGTTGAGCTGAGCCCAGGGCGTGCCAAAAGCAGTGGAGACTCACAGGCAAGGCAGGAGCTTCGTGCCACAGGTTGGGACAGGTGTATCTCCACCAAAGACCTGTCTGCTCCAGTCTCGCTGCTGCCTTTAGATTAAAACCTGACAAAGCTTTGAGACAAAATGTTTACACTGGGGAAGTGCCTGCTGTCGAACATTTCGAGCCTCATTTAATTCACACTTGCTCTTAATCTCTGCCTCTGAGCACCGCCTCATCAGGCTGAGTCAGACCTGTGACCCTGACAGCTCTCTCCCAAAGATGTGGTGGGAAGGTGGCTGAGCTGGGGAGTGCTCCCAGTGCCAGTGTTCACTTCTGTGTGCACCTGTACCTGACACCATTTTGCACAACAAAGTGTAAGGGAAAAGCCATGCTGCCATCATTTCATCAGCTTCTGTAAACCAGGGGAGATGTTATCTGATTTTTAGCTGCCAACAGTAGGGGAGAGCTGCAGGACATCCCAGGTACAAACAGGAATGGGAGATGATATGAAAGGGAGATGAAGGACCCATCTAGTCCCAACAGGGCTGACTGATGCAGCCCCAGGATGGTGCTGAGATCCAGGTAAGCCAGTGTGCAGGGCTGGGAATCAGCTGTCCCAAGGTGACAGATGCCAAACCAGCCTAGTGGGGACTAACAGGGCTGAGCAGCTTGGTCACCAAATGGTCAGATGGCCCACAGGAGGACAGGCAGAGCTCCCCAAGCCATGGAGCACTGTCACACTGGCCTCATCTCCCATCAGACTGTGGTTTAGAAGGTCTAATGTCCTTCCTTGAGGCAACACACTGGGTGGGGGTTCCTGATCAACTGCTCATCCCTCCAAAAAGACATTGCCTTAGGCTCCCTTGGAGTTGCCATGGGCACCAACAACATCCTAAAAATGCTGTGTTACCCACATTTTTTTCCCCTCCTCTCCCTTTTCCTCCTCTGTACAGTCACAGAGGAAGCAATTAAGAAAAGTGATCAGAAGTAAGTCTTCTCTCTTGTCTTTGCTGCCTGACAAAACAAAGAGTTTTAAGCCGCATCCTCCCTTTGAGAAAGCAAGTTGTGATTATGTACATTTTGCCTAACTACTCAATTTCAATTTCAAAATGCTTATTCTCGTTTCTGATCTATTTCTCTTGTGCCTTCAAATCAGGATGTTTCAAAACTTTGACATGAATTTTTCAGTGTGTTACCCTCTCGACTCCGAGCACTGCAAGGTGATGAGTTGTTCAGTGTCACACACAAAGAAAAACTCGTTGAATTTCTGCTTCTCTCCGTCTGATTCCCTGTTCGGTTAGTTCCTTGTATCTGTCTACAAGCCGAATTCCTGCTCATACAGGGCACAAGCAGTGCAAGGTGCCAGGAAACTTCTCCAGGAAAGCCACTGCTCTATTAGGGTGCTCTGTGAAAAACAGGATCCAGGGGGATCTGCAGCTGAGGGGATGCAGGAGAGGACAGCAGTGCAGCTTCAGAGAGTGGGTTATGATGTTGCTACTGGAGAAAAGGTAACAGGACAAACCCCACACCTTAATCAGAGTCTGCTGTGGTCTTTCCTCCAAAATGAAAATCAGGGCTTCTGGAGGACATTAGTTTTCTTTCCTTTTTCTCCTGCGCCCTACTCTTCTCAGGGACTTAAAATTTGACATAGACTCTGTAGGAAGAAATGATGGAAAATTAAAACTTCTTATGGCAGCTGCTGCTGCAGGCTGATAGAGGAGGGCATTTCAGGGAACTTACAGCCCCCACAAAGCATGCTGTAAGCACAGTACAGTGCCCACTGCTCCCTTTTCCAGCTGGTTGTTGGAAGCCCCAGCTTTCTTTTACAGTTTTAGATTGCAAAAATCGTCATAATTCCACAGTTAAATGCCTGAACTCACTTGAAAACAGCACAAACAAGATGCAGGGGATGTTCTCTGAAAGTAGTGACACAGGGGTTAAGAAACTTGCAGAGGGCACAAAAAAGGCATCTTGTACAGGCACGTTTGGATGGAAAAGCTGAGGGAGAGCACCTCTGAGGTTCTTTTTTGGCTATCAGAGGTTGAAACTCAGCTTCACTTCAGTCACTCTTGTGATGCAGTAGCACCATATATGCTTATCCCATATCAATAAACAGGATAGGAACACAGAAAATGAGCTTTCCAACATAATTTTCTCCTCTTTATGGAAACAGTTGTCAGTGTGGTTGGACAACTCCCAGGTCCCATAAAGAGCAATACAGGTACACACACACACTTGTGAGCTCCTTAAACTCTCACCTGCACAAGAACAATTCAGATGTGGTCCAGGCTGCTGCTTTTGGCAGGAGCAGTCACAGGAGCATGCTGGAGGATACTGAGGGATAAGTCAGTGTTCTGCTCCCTCCCCATGAGATGGAGTTCCAGCTCCACCAGTGCCAGGTGCACGGGCAGGACAGCTGCCCACACTGACCCCAGCTCTGCTCTGCCCCTTCCCATCCATCACTAATCTGCCTGGCCAAAGGAGTGCCACAGCAGACTGATGCCTTTCTCCTCACTAAGCTGCTGTATTCTAATGCCGTCTCAGCCTGAAACGATGCTGGAATCTCTGACCTGCTACCAGTTAAAGCCTTTTTTATTTTATTTAAGATATATAATCCAAGCCTCTTCTGGTTAATGTCTTAGAGCAGCTCAGGAGAGCAGTGATGGAAGCCACAAGCTTTGCCTTCATGTCACACAGGCAATTAAAAGAGAGAAGCTCCCTCCTCCCTCACCTACCACTCAATCTCCCTCAGTCCAGAGATAATGTGCCACTTTATTGTGCTTTAGTGAAGGCATCCATCTCTCCTGACACTGCTCAATAAGGGGAGGACCCAGGGGCTTCATGGGGAAGAAGACAGCACCAGAAACAGCTTGCTGAAAACTGTGCATGGCTGTGCCTCAGGTCACGTGGCCAGCAGGAGCTTGGGGAAGGATGAAGGAGCAGGACCACAAAACTACACATTGGCTGGAAACATCAGGGACCTCTTGAGATCATCCAGTCCAACCCCCTGTCAGAGCAGATTCTCATTGCTGGTGTATTACCAGGTTTGAGTATGTCCAAGGATGGAGCCTCCACAACTTCTGGGGAACCTGATCCAGTGGTTGACCTTCCTCACCATAAACCAGTTTTTCTTATATTTAATGGAAACACTTTCCTGTGCTTTGGTTTGAGTCCGCTGCCTTTCATGCATTCTCTGGGTACCCTGAGGAGATCCTGGCCTGCTCTGTCTTCTCTCATTACTCCCCTCCACACAGAGAAGATTCCTCTGCACTTTCTCTTCTCCAAGTGTCCCAGCTCAGGACTGGAGAAATGATGCAGCAGGAATGATGCAGGTGATGGATAAAGAGCCAGTGACGACTCCATGGGCAGGATGAGGAGGACCTCATCAAAAGCAGATCCCACTAAGCAGTGCTGGTCTCACTGGTGGCACAAACACCACAGCCCAAGCACAGCCTCTTCCCAGCCCAGCCCAGTCTGCTCCAGTGGGTGCCCATAGACACTGGGGCTGGGCTGGATGGGGGATGCACTGAGCCCGTGTTTGAAATGCAAGGAAAGGAAGGGAGATGATGGTGGATGTACTTTTTTTACAGCAGTGGCACTTGTGTTTTTCTTACAGCAAGAAGGTCCTCCAGAGTTTTATTTTATGTTTTGTTCTCTTTCACTTCTCATGTTTGTGTTTGCAGTAACTATCCTACAGTTGCTGTGTGTAAATATGTCACCTGTTGCCTTGGGTTATGGAACCAAAAATGTGTGTTCTATTTCATTTGCTGAAAGCAGTTGGAGAATTGTTCTTCTTTACTCTGGGAGGAGGGGGGTGATGCCTTTTGATAATAGGCCAGCTGCTCAAACCAGGTAGGGCATTGTTTCTTATCTCTTTAACAGCTGGGGAATATTTTCTGCTAATGGACCATTAAGACACCCCTAATAGCACACATCCCCAAAATAAACTATCCACATTACATCATCCCATTGTGAGATGCTCCACCCAGTGGGGGGAGCCAACCATTCCTACCTGAATAAAAACTGAGACACAGGAACAAGAAAGGATTCAGCTTCACTCGATTCCTGGAGGAAGACCAGACCCTTTTCACCATCACTGGACCCTTGTTCTACAGGGTCATCTCTACTCCACCAGAACCACATCTGCCACTCCAGGAGGACTCACTTTTGGACTGCTTCCAACACCCTGACCAACAGGGTGTCAGGTTGTAGCTTTGACTCTGTCAGGGTTTTCCAAATTTGTTGTTTGTTTGTTTGCTGGTTTGGTTGGGTGGTTTTGTTTTCTACTACATTTGTATTGTTAGTATTCCTAGTAAAGAACTGTTATTCCTATTCCCAAATCTTTGCCTCAAAGCCCTTAATTGCAAACTTATAATTTGGCGGGGGTGAGGGGTTTACATTCCCCATTCTGAGGGAACTCCAGCTTTGCCTGTCAGATACCTGTCTTTCCAAACCAACACACCTGTCAAAGTGTTGTTTCTCCAGACAAGTCTTCCTGGCCCAAGCTGAGTGTGCCAGATGTGCCAAAGCCCCATGTCATGCCCTCTGCTGCTACAGCTCATGGGGAGGTGTTTGAGTGCACTGCCAGTCTGAGCTGCACCACAGGACTGGGCTGCCACTGCCTGTGTTTGCTCACAGCATGAGTGGTGAGTACTGCAGGGTCCTGACATGGACCCATGGAGACAGATCCCCTTTTCCAGTGCTCCCACCACCTCTGGTAGCATCCTTGGTCAGGCCCTGCCTGTGACATCCTCCTACCTGAGCCAGCTCAGCTGCCTGCCTGCCCCTGCCCTGCAGCAGCTGGTGCTCCCTTCATCCAGCACAGTTCTGCCCACCTGTGCCAGGTGTGTTGAACTGAACCCACCCTACCATTCTCATTGCTGCTGGTATAGATTTGGGATGAGGCCAAATCTCTGCCTCATAGCTTGGCACCCAGAGGAGCTGCTTGCTGTGAGTGCACTGGTCCCTGAAATTCCAGCAGTGGGGCCTGATGGCTGCTCCAGGGCTCCTGTGTGCTCCCTGCCATGCACAACCATCCCGCAGCCTGCTCCCGGGTGACTCAGAGGCTTCAGAGGCAGCGCGGTGCTGCAGAGCAGCACTGACAGACACGCCAGGGAGAGGAGCAGCCGAGAGGAGCCGCGGCACAGCCAGAGACTCCCGATGTGAGACGTGTTTATTTTTAGTGTCCTAGCACTGAGGATACGGAATGAGCCGCTTCCCTCTCGTCACTCTGACGCCATCAGCCGCCACCCACGCACCCACTAAGTGGGTTATCACAGCCCATCAGGCTCCCAGGGAGAGGGAAAGAACACAAAAAGGTCACTTCTCTCCTCCCCTCAATAAACAGCAGAATACTTACAGTGTTGTGGTATTTATTAATGGAATTGGGTTTAAAGTGCTGAAGGTGTCTTGGGCAAGACATCACCTCTCCTGCTGTGCAGACCTCAAGAACCAGCTGTAAGTCACCAGCCTCACAAATTCATGGGAAAACCAGATCTACAGCACTTACAGAGGGCTTTCCTCTGTCTGAGCTGATCAGCCACTCCCTGCATCCTTAATTCTTCCCTGACCTGCCAGTATCCTTTCTTCTCAGTTAGACATTGCTAAAATCACTGGAATCCCAGACACCAACCCTCTTCTCAGATGCCTTCTCTGTCATTCTAATTTTCTCACCTGACATGTAGAAATTCACACTTGTCTGAGATGTTTGTGTCTTTTGTGCCACAGTGTAAACACATGGATTCTCAAGGGATGTTGTTAAGCTCATCTGACACAGGGAAGCAGTGCAAACTCCCCATTCCCCATGCCAGTGCAAGATGAACAATGTGCTCAAGGTGGAAAAGACCATCCCAGCCCTCTGCACCTCAGGGTGGCACTTCTCCTTCCTTCCCTGTTTTTCCTCCAGTTAGAGTCAATTTACTGGTCCACAGTCGCCACTCCTCCCCAGTTACCATCCTGTGTGTCCTTCCAGCACAGAGCTCCTCACTGGGAAGTTTCAGCCCATGTTTTTGCACATTTTCCTTCATCCAACTTACTTTTTAAAATTTTTGGCACCAACAAGGCGCCTGCTGAAGTGGTGCCTCTCTGCTCTTCATCTGCCTCACCATCTGCCTGAGAGAGCGTGGGGCAGGGGGGTTTCTGCAGAGATTTGTAGACTGAAGGCTGGAAAGAACCAGCATGATCTCTGTCTGTGGCATAATAAATGCCATAAACAACTGGACAGCAGCTCCCACAGCAAGTCCTCCATCACTCTGTGCTCTCTCCCTAACCAGTGCAGACCCAGCCTTCCTTCCTGTCTTTTTTTTTTTTTTTTTTTTTTTTTTTTTTTTTTTGAGTGACACTAATTAAAGTATTCTTTGTACTATGAAAATATATTACTACACAGGGAGTGGACAGCTAAGGTTTGGAAATCTTAATGACCAGATTTGGGAAGACTGCAGTCCTGTGAGAGCAGTACAAGGCACAAGTACACACAAACATAGCATTTTAAGCTTGCACAGTTTAATTAGAAAATAATTCCATCCCATAAAATATGTTGACATTCCTAAATATTTTGTTTCAGTGAATATTGACACCTGTCTCCTCAGGGAGTGCTAAAATACCCAGGAGCTGTGCTGTGCTGAAGCTCATCCCTGGCATAAACCCAAAGCTGTGTGATGGGAACCTCCCACTTGTGCCAGCCCAAACACTGCTGGGAGAAGCCAGAACAGCACCAAGGCAGCAGGAACAGATTCCTGTAACTCAGGTTACCCCAAAGACTCTCTATCCTGGGTAGCTGTGCCTCCATAAGCACAGATCCAGCTTTGTCCCTGTCACCAAAAAGCTGTCATTTCACCTACCCTGCAAATATTGCCACCATTCCTCAGCTTCAGGTGACTGAAGAACCTAAAAAGCCTTGACCTAGAGGGAAGCCTGCTATGTTCTATTCCCAGCCAAGGGGTACACAACAACAGAGGGGTATTTGCCCATTCCTAGCTCTGTGTGGTGTCCTGCAAGTCTCCATCCTAATTCCACTTTCCAGGAACACTGCCAGATGCAGGGAGGACTGAAGCCTCCTCTTCCCAGAACCATAACCAGTAGATTCTTACTTGGCTCTGTCAATAAGCTTGCTCTGATGGGCTCAACACAGATCTCCCAGCAAGTCTTCTCAAAAACCTAATTATAGCCCTGATCACCAACAGTAACATTAGCCTGGAGAGTTCTGGGAATTCTCTCCTTGGTGTAAGGAAATATCCAAAGCTGCAGCCCAGCAGTACAGGTCTAACCTTGACCCCAGAGCCCAAGGTGGGGTTTAAGGGGGATGATTTAATCTGCCTGTTATCTCCCTGAATAAAGGGCAAGAGAAACTAATGGATGCAAACTCATTAAGAATGTGCATAGAAGTATTTATTTTCTTTGTTTTTGTTAAAACAATCAAGGAATTGGTGCTCTGTTTTTAAGACATCACTGAAGTTTCCCTGGCACAGGCTAAGTCTCTAGCAGAAAACAGTGTGATACGTGGTGTTCATTTAGGTATCTACACACAAGAACATACTGCAGGCACCTCTGTGAGACAAAAAATCAATTTGTGGAGTGTTTCACAAACAGCTCCAGCATTGCCCTGTGTGGAATCAGCATCATGTGGGTGGTTCACTTGGGCCTTCCAGGGACAGGAACACCAAGAAGCAACATGTAGAGTTCTCCACTGCAAGCTGGTGGGAGAAGGCTGGTGTGCCAGGCTGCTGGGAAATTTCTGTCCAAGAATATCTGTGAAATTGGACAATCTCTTAAGTACTGTAAAATATAAAAAGAGGATCCGACAAATCTTTATCTGCAGAATTCTTGCTTAGTAAACACCACATTACTCATGGTCAAAGAGAATTGACACTGATAATTCAGTATTTAATGCCACCTTTTAATAATTTTAAGAACCAATATACTCTAAATAGCACAGCAATCTGCTATCTATGGCAAGTCCCTTTTTCCAACGATGGATTTAAGTACAAGCAGAGTGGGTGAGAGACACTGAGTTGATTTAGCAACACAGGTGGCTAACTCTTTTGAAAGACACTCCTCTAAAAGGATGCTGCTTTCTCTCCAGACCTCTGGGCTGAGACTCACAGTCACCAGAAGGCAATGTGCAGTAATCAAGCAGATGTGTGCTCTTTGTCTCCATCAAATAGGAGCTTATCACAGGTTAGAGACATGCACAGGACAGCAGGGCCATGGTGATATCAGCACCCTGGAGACACAGGGGGATGTGACTGGAGTGTTCCAGTGGAAGGATAGAGGCTCTTTAGGAAGGAGAGGTAGGGGAGATGAGGAGGGGGTGTTTGCTGTCTGTGTCAATGTTAGAGTGCCTGGATCTTTGCCTGGGGATGGAGGAGAGTTCATGGGTCAGGGTTAAAGGGAGGGAAGGGACAGGTGACATTATAGGGGAAGTTTGTTTGCTCCACTAGGAAGACCAAGTGCATGAGGCCCTCTACAAACAGACAGGAGCAGCCTCACCTGCTCCTCATGGTCTTCAACCACCCCAGTACTTGCTGGAGGGACAACACAGCAGGGCACAAGCAGTCCAGGAGGTTCCTGAAAGTGAACAAGTCCAGTGGACCTGACGAGCTGCATCTGCAGGACCTGAGAGAACTGTTGGATAAAGCGGTTGAGCCACTCCCCATCATACTGGAGAAGCCATGGCAGTCCATGGAAGTCCCAGCTGAGCAAAAAAGGGGAAACATAACCCTTTTTTTAAAAAAAAAGGGAAAAAAAGGAAGACTGAGAAAGTCAGTCTCCCTTCAGCACCTGGCAAGATCATGGAGCAGATTCTTCTGGAAACTGCTAAGGCAGATGGAAAATAATAAGGTGTCTGGTAAGTCAACAGGGCTTCACTAAGCACAGATTGTGCCTGAAAAATGTGATTGTCTTCTAAGATGGAGTGGGTGGATATCCACCACAGCATTGGTGGGTAATGGAAGAGCAACTGATGTCATCTACTTGGGACTATGCCGAGCATTTGACACTGTCCCACACGACATCCTGTGTGAAGACAGGCTGAGAGAGCTGGGGCTGTTCAGTCTGGAGAAGAGAAGGCTCCAGGGAGACCTTAGAGCACCTTCCAGTACCTAAAAGGGATCTAGAGGAAACATGGGGAGGGACTCTTTATCAGGGAGTGTAGTGATAGGATAAGGGTAACAGTCTTAAACTGGAAGAGGGTAGACCTAGGTTAGACACTAGGAAGGGTAATGTGAGGGTAAGGAGTTACTGGAACAGGTTGCCCAGAGAAGTTATGGCTGCTCCATCCCTGGAAGTGTTCAGGGTCAGGCTGGATGGGGCTTTGGGCAGCCTGGGCTGGTAAAAGGTGTTCCTGCCCATGGCAGGGGTTTGGAACAAGATGATCTTTAAGGTCCCTCCCAACTCCAATTCATGATGCTGTGATTGAGGTAGCTCAGCCCTCTTTCATAGAGTCCTAGACCAGTGCTGGGAGCACAGAACAGCAGATGCGTCCAGAGGATTTGCTTCAAACAGCAGCTGAGCCACGACCAGTTATCTGACTAAGTTCAGATAAACTAAGCCATCAGATGACCACTTAAGAGGACCACAAATAATTTTAGATTGGTGTGCTGGTTTCAGCTGGGGTAGAGTTAATTTTCTTCACAGTTGCTGTGTTTTGCATTTGTGCTGAACATGGGTTGATATCACAGAGATGTTTTTGTTATTGCTGAGCGGGGCTCACACTGAGCCAAGGCCTTCTCTGCTTTCTGTATGGCCACAGAGGCCAGGAGGCTGGGGGTGCCTGTGAGGCTGGGAGGAAACACAGCCAGGACAGGTGACCCAACTGACCAAAGGGATACTCCAGACCATGTGACATCGTGCTCAGTGTATAAAGTGGGGGGAAGGAGAAGAAAGGGGGAAGTTTGGAGTGATGGGGTTTGTCTTCCCCAGTCCCTGTTATGTGTAATGGAGCCCTGCCCTCCTGGGAATGGCTGAACACCTGCCTGCCATGGGAAGAGCTGAATCAATTACTTGTTCTGCTTTGCCTGTGTGTAGTTTTTGCTTTTCCTGTTAAACTGTCCTTACCTCAACCTAAGAGTTTTCCAGCCTTTACCTTCCTGATTCTCTCCCTGATCCCATGGGTGTGGGAGGGAAGGAGAGGCTGTATGGGGCTGGGTTGATCACTGGGGTTAAACCACAACAAATGGCTACCCTGCATTTGTCAATGGTTTAATGCACTAGAAGTGTATTTATAAGATGGGGATAATTTCCTAGTCCTTGAAAAAGAACACTTTAGGAAAGCAACTGCTCCATCTAGCAAAGTATTCTTGGATGCAATCAAAAAGGCATTCAGAGCATCAGCTAACTACAATACAGCTTGGCCAAGAGTCACTTTTCAGGTTGCAGAGACATGGCCTTAGGTTTTATAACTCATACAGCTGAAATAAGTGCCAAAACACTGATGACATCATAAATCATGCTGTACAAGTTCTCTGCTTCTTCTCTTTGACCAGATTAAATAGCAGCTGCAATGCAAACCAGAACTACAATGCTATTTTTTATAAAGTGGATTGTAAAATTCCAACAGGGAATGATCCTCTTTCTTGAATGCCAACAAACCATTACACTTGAGCCAGCACTGTCTGGGAGAGACATTCCAAATGAAGGCACCACACTGGTGCCAGCAGGGCTGGGCCAGGCTGTGCAGCCTCCTTCCATCACTGGCCATGGCCCTGCTGGCACACAGGGCTGGACAGAGCACCAAACCCCTCCTCACCCTCCTAATTCTGAGGAACTGTAGCTTTATTCAGCTTTTCCCTGACTGCCCCTTCCTTTGCCCCTGCTCATTCCTAGTTCAGACTCCCTTTCCATGCCCCAGAGGGGCAGAGAGAAGAGCCAGGATGGTTGGCTGAATTTGGACAAGGGAAGAGGCTGGGAAAAGGGTAATAAGGTCAGGACAACACTGGACTAGACTGCTTGGGGAAGGTAGGTTCCATTGTTGAAACAAAATGAATACAACAAATAATCTGTCTGGCATTAAGGGAACAAAAGGCAGTAGTTTCATTTTCTGAAGGCCTTTCTAGAACTTTATTCCCTATAATACTGAGCAATCCATACTTTCAAAAATTTACTGTCTCATAACAGCAGCCACTTGGTACTAGAAAAAAACCCAAACAACAAGTACTCATCAACCCAGAGGAGCAGTGATCAGAGTTATAAGCAGCCTCTTTGTCTCACTTCAGACTTCATGAAGTATTACACAACCTCTTAGGAGAAGCAGAATTCTGAAATTTTTCAAGTCTCTAGTTATGCAAAGGTGAAAGACAACCAGAATAATTCTCCTTTGTGTGGAAAAGTTCTGGAAGGCAGACTGCAGCTGGAGCATTGGCTCTGGTTTTGGACCAGCAAATTGGAGCCAGTCCAGAGGAGATCACCAAGGTGTGGGGCTGGAGCACTTGCCTTGGCAGGGAGGCTGAGGGAGCTGGTGCTGGTCAGCACTGAGGTGGGATTATTTTGGGGAAACTTACCTGCAGCCCCCTCCAGACATATGGGGAGCCATCTAGGAAACAGAGCAGGGATCTGTACAGCAGGGCAGAGGGAGAACAAGAGGGAAGAGGCACAAGGGTTTAAGGAGAAAGTCCTTCCCCAAAAGGGCAGTCAAGCATCAGAGCAGATTGCCCAGAGAGGTTGTACAATCTCCATCCTTTGAGGCTTTCAAAGCCCAAATGGATAATGCCCTAAGAAACCAGCTCTGATCCTCCTTTGAGCAGGATGTTGAACCAAAGACCTCAGAATCACAGAATATTCTGAGTTGGAAGGGGCTCACAAGGATCATCAAGTCCAACTCTGAGTGAAAGGCCCATGGGGAGACTGAACCCACTTCTTTGGAGTTATTAGTACCATGTACCTCATGAGATCTCTTCAGACCAGAACTCCTCTACATTTCTATAGTTTGTGCTGCATGGGAAAACATTTAATAGCAAATAGAAAACCATTCTATGAGTTGCAGCCACTTCCTATCAAAGACTGTCATAAAAAGCATGCTACGCATGTTTATATTAATGAAGAATTACAGCACTTGGCCATTTGCACATATGAAATCGAGTTCACAGACCAAGCCTTTGAGCTACAGGTGTCTATATAGGCTGTATAAATGTGTGCCTTCATATTTCAACAGAGCTGAAGAGCTGCTCTAGCAGATCCAAGACACAGAATCAAAATTCAGCTGCAAGATGCAGATGAACAGCTCTCCAGGCTCCATTGGCTATTGATCCAATCTCATGGACCAAGCAGACAATTCGATTTATGTACATCTGTAAGCTGGGTCCCAGCCATTGCCTAGTGGTCTGTAACTTAATTTCTATGTATTACATACACATCCCTTGCTCTTTTATGTTATATTAACAGACAACAGCCTAACACAACCCCCCATTTAAGAGCTTACAAGTCAAATTTAGTGTCATTTGCTTGGGAGTTTGCTGAGCTCAGTCTGTCCCAGCAGCTGTGGGCAAGGGATAGGAAGACAACTGCAAGAAGCAGAAGGGACCAACATTTTACACATCTTAATGGAGAAGTGTCTTGTGGTCATGATGCCTAAGCCTCTATGGAGCATGAGAAGTCCCCACAGTCACCTGGCTCAGCCTGCTGTTACCTTCCTGGTACACAGGAATTTTTAAATCACCAGTTCTGAGAAAAATGTAGTCAGGAAACCTTTAGATGTCCCTGGAAATGCTGCTGTACACCTGAAGGTGGCTGTGGATCAGGGGAGGCTGACTCTGGTGACAATAAGTATCTCCACAGATGGAGACAACCTCTCAAGGCAACCTGCACCACTGTTGGATTCTCCTTAGAAAAACCAAAGGGGTTTCTTCTGCCCAAACAGAATTCCCTGTTCCAGTTTGTGTACACTGTCTCTTGTCCTGTCGCTGAGCACCACTGGAAGAATGTCTCCAACATCTTTTCTCCCACCCTCTTCCTGAGCTGTCTCTTCTCCAGGATGAACTGTCCCAGCTCTCACACGCTCCTTGCTTGCTAGATGTTCCAAATTCCTTCACCATCTTCACAGCTCTTCACTGCACTCACTCCAATGTGTCCGTGACTTGTTGTGGACAGGGGAGCCCAATGCTGGACCCAGCAGCCCAGGTGTGGCCTCACCAGTGCTGAGCAGAGGACAAGGATCATTGTCCCCTGACCTGCTGGCAATGCTCTGAGAGCTGCCCAGGATGCCACTGGCCTTCTTTACTCTAAGGGCACATTGCTGTCTTATGTCCAACTTGCTACCCACCTAGTGCCCCCAGGTCCTTCTCTACAAAGCTGTTTTGCACAGTTTTCCACACCCAGCTGGTGCATGTGCTTGTCCCTGTAGCAGGAGGTGCAGGGTTTGGCATTTCCCTTTGTAAGATTTCTGTTGGTGCTCATTTCTCCAGCCTTATGGAGGTCACCAACTCTACAACATCCAACAAAACCAGTCTTTGATAAACCATGGCCAGAAATATGGTATCTCACCTCCTTACAGTTAAGGAGCAACCCTCAACAGAAATTACAACTTGAAGTTACAGGAAAAGGGGGATTGTACACTTGATTTCAGGCAATTCTATTGAATTGATTTGATGCAAAAACAAAGTAGTGACTTTTCCCACCAAATCAATGCATCCTGGGCTGTTGGAACCACTGAGACAGCAACATCTGCTGAGGCTGAACAGTGAAGCATGAGGTGTGCTGCTAAGTCCAGCTCCACTGTACTTCCTTGCCTTCCTATTCCAGAACCACCTGTGTACCTATATCTCCTTTTCTGTGTCAGAACTAAAAAAGAGTTCCACAGAGCATATCTTGACTTTGTTTCTTTTAATTTTCAAGCTCAATGTACATTAAGCCCGGCACATAACTTCTATGTGCCCAACCCAGTGTGACTGACTGCCTTTGGATTTCCTAGGCTGGGATGAAAGCATGGATCAGCACTCAGGATGGCAGCCAGCATGGCTGAGTTTCTGTCTCCATGGGAATCACTAGTTCAAATGAAAAGTAAAACACAAAGATTTATCTGAAACAGACTTTGCTACCAAGGAGGCATTTGTTTTGGCAGTTCAAGCAGTAAAATCCACTGAGAAAATCACTCTAGTAAATCTGTCACTTCAGTGTCCACTGTCTGAATCAACAAGTCTCTCCAACACTTATCTGCCACAGCTTCAAGGCAGGAATCCTCCCTCAGCACTAGCACGAGTCAGCCCAGAGGAGATGGACACATTGCCAGTATGCAGGGAGGACAGACTCCAGCAAACACAGAAATGAGGAAAATATCACACAAACACCACAAACCCAGCAACAACAGTAAATATTAAAAGAGCATACTTTTTTTGAATTTATGTATACATTATAGTTTTGAACACATACCTAGATAATCCTCCTCTGAGTACCAGATTTGCTTTACTGAGTGGGACAAAATAGAGAACTCCAGCAAACTGAAATGCTTCAAAATGCTGAGTCCATGGTAGTTCTGGAAGCAGGTGCAATTCTTAGGGGCAAGGAGCTGCCATCTATCACAAGCGATGCAGCTCCCAAGAATAGAAAGCACTGAATGACCAGAGAGGAAAAGGAGAATATAACAAGAGAGGGAAAATGACTATGAATTTTACACATCCCATTTCTAAAGGAGAACAAGATCCTTGAGTAAGACGTTGACTAGGTCAGGCCAGACACAGCCACCACAGATCCCAAGAAATTCCATTTAGGAAAAGGGCCTTCTCCCCCACGGAGCCTATTTAACAGCCCACCTTTGTTCCCATCACAAAGTGCATCCTGCTGCCCCTCCTGCAGGAGAGGCACCAGCTGCCTCCCACCCCTAACAGGGCTGGCTTGTGTGGGCTGTGAGCCACTGCTGTGCAGAGCCTGCTCCATTCCATGCTGACACACTAAGCCTGAGCTAAGTACACTGGTTTTGGAGACAAAGGAGCAAAAGCAACAAAGATTTCTTGTGTGAGCCACAACTTATGAACCATGGGTTCCTGGAAAACACCTCAGCCTTGGAGGGGACAGGCTGGATCTGCTGAATCTCACTCACTCCTCTACCTGGGCTGACATCTCAAGCTGCACCGAGTACACACGTGACTTTGTTCTGGAAGACCTCAGACACATTTCATTGTGTATCAATAATTCTGCCCATGTAGGTATCTTAGATCTGCCAGCTTTGGCATGTTTTACAACTCTGAATTCTTCCATTTGTCCCTCCTTCCTCAGAGCACCCTTAGCATCTCTGCAGATGCTGTCTGTGTTCAGCAAATGGGATGTGAAGCCATCAGGCTGCAGGATGGCTTCTGCAGCCTACGTGTGTAACACAAGCACACAGAGCAATTTGCTCGTCAAACTGATGGGAATTTAGAGAAATTAGGGAGTGATTTTATCTTTTGACTCCCTTCCCCAGCACACACAACTCTTTTTGCCCTCCATTCTGCAGAACAGTGAACTGCTCCCAAACCAGTTGTGACAAGATGCACCAAGATAGACAATAGTCTACCATAAGGGAGATTTAAGATTTAGCACATATACAGCTTGTACATAATAACCAAAAACACTAGAGCAGAAATTGGACCCTTTCTCCTCTCCATTATGAGAAAAAGGCTCAAAAATGACCAAGCTTGATGACTGGAGCCACATTCACTGGAGGGAGCAAGGCAACATTTAAGCCAAGATTTCTACCTTCCATTTGCCATGAGCCAACTGCACCAACACTCAGTTTACTTTGGCTGTTGTAATACATACAGTGCTCCTGCCAGGACCATCACCTTGCCACTCTTCTCTGGGCATCAACTGTACTCCTGTTCCTTCCTCCACTGTACTGTTGGTACAACAAAGGCTGCTGACCTTTTCCAAGCCCTCCTCTTTCTTGGGTACTTTTCAGAGCAGCCAGTGTGCAGATGTGAGGGAGCACAGACAGGACTGGATGAGGCCACCCAGCCTCTTTGCAGCATTTCTGTGCTTATTTGGCACAACAGCTCAGGAACTGTATTACATGTGCCACTTCCATAGGAGTTAAATTTCTACCTGAAAAATTTAGGTTGGGCATTGAAATATATACCAAGATGTATATCCACAATGAGTGGAGGCTGCAGTAACTGAGCTACCATAACCAGATGGCACCAGGCTGTTACAGAGCTTATTCTCTCAAAAGCAGAGATGAAGTATGCAACGTTGCTTTCATCTATACACCAGCAACATCTGAAATTCAATCACTTTCCTGACTTAAATGGTTGCAGTCATAAAAGCTCAGCTCTACCTGAACAGGAGGTTTTAACGTAAAGGTTTGTGATGTAAAAGCATATTAGAAAACCTACAACTTCATGAAATCTTATTTTCTAAAGAAGCCTGATTCATGATAATGAATCAGATTCTGTGACAATAAGTGACATTTGGATGCTCAAACTGCACATAATTTTCTACATTCACCTTTTCTCATCATGCCCAAGACGACACAATGGTTATGTGTTTAGCATGAACATTGCTGCAGCCATCACTGACCATCACTTTTTATTGAGGAAAATTAGCACACAGGGAACACTGCCCAGTTTTGTTGTGCAAATAGACCCCCAATTTCTGTCAGAGCAGGGGTGGTCCTCCAGAGCCAGATTAGAATTATGGCAACATTGCTGACAAATTTCCATGCATTTTTACAGATTAAGTGGTAGAAAACTTTGTCCCAAGGGCAGAACAGGATACTCCATGCTCAAGTGAAAACTGGTTGCCTTCAACTACTTGTAGCCCACGTCATCACCAAAGCTTAACAGTTCAGTGAATTTTCCAGCCTGGAGATGCTCACACTGCCCAGTGTAGGCTGGTATTCCTCTGTTGGCCTGCTTTGCTGAGCAGAGAGTAGTGAGGAAATAGGAGCAGTAAGTCTAAGCTGTCCAGGGGCTTACAGAACCATCAGCCTGAACAGTAATATTGCAATACTTCCCAAGAGGCATATAAACCACAGCCACTGTTAATACTTCCATGCTTGCATCCATTGTTATAACTGGTCAGATATAGCTCAACAAGACAACAACAACAACAAAGGGGGTGGTGTTTGAATTATTTCCAAAACATTCTTTTATATAGACAGAGGATATCCCAAAAGCTCCTCTTTCCCAGATGCAAGACCTTCCTCAAGAAGAACTTCTAAAACCAGCTACAGCCAATAATAATCCCAGGATATCTCTAGATTCAAGCGCCATGCAACCAAAGCACCAACCCAAACATTAAAATCCATATTTAGGACCAAGCCAATACATTAACCAATAAATTGATGAAACCAGTAATGAACAGAACCTTCAGTAAACAACACATCAGCTTTTGTGTTTGCATTAAAAAGTTAACCAGTCATAGTTACCTAACAGAGAAGGACACTGCAGCCTTCAGAGATATATCACAGGGGTTCTTGCTGCTGATACAGAGTCTTAGGGGATGGTTACAAGAGCTGTGTTGAACAGGAGAGCAAAAGTGGGTTTTTTCCCAAAATCAGAAATCTACAATTTCCAAAAATGGGAGTAAAAGACAAACGGTAATGAAAAATACTGCTGAAGAAATGTTTAATTAAAAAAATCAGGAATTCAACAGTGCCTAAATCTTTATTTTTCATAACCTACATATTTTTTTTTTTCAAATTAGACAGTTTTACATTTTATGACACAAAAGGAAACTTAAATTACTGATAGTTTACATGTAAGCTTGATTCCAGTCTTAATGGAAGAAGAACAAAAACAAAAACCCTCAAAAAGGCTCCCATATTACACTTCTATTCTGTGAATTGGCAGCTGTTAGGTCTCCTTAGAAATCTTGGATTGTCTGCTGCTATTAGTGTAATAGGTTACAAAGCACAAAACCCCTACCTGTAGCTGAAGGAGATACAGAGATAGGTGTGCACCATTACAGTCAGCTGTTGCTCCTGATACACTGCACCACACTCCAGCAAGGGCCTTTCCAAATGGCTCAAGGCTTTGAAGGATAGATAATGCAGCAACATCAAAAATTTGCCACTGCTCACACATTTCTAAGTGACAGTGTCACAGGGTGGGGACTGATCTGAAATGACATTCACTTTTGAAAGCAACCTTTTTTTTTTTTTTTTTTTTTTTTAAATTCCTGGAAGAATCTCAGATCCCATTTTGTTTTCAAAATGAAAAGCATTACCACACAGTTCCAACAGGGTAAAACGCCAATTTTAATTATTGTATCCCTGAACCTTGAGCTTAGCTACTGCTTTTGGGAGGTTTTTAATTTTAAAAGCAATGTTTTAATCCCTCTCTGTATCGTAGCAACAGTCTGCATGCAACTTCACAACTCTACTCTGAAAACTCCATTTTGTCACTGGGGGTGGGGAATAAATCTCAAAGTAAAACACATAAGGAGAAGTTGTATTGTATATTACACAGCGATTTGGCGTGTCACTTTCTTTTTTTTTAAAAAAAAAAAAAAAGCTATAAAACCACATCAGAGGAAGGTTTAAACTTCAGATGCAACAGACTGTTGCTGGGTAAGCAGTAATTACAGTGTATTGACCTATCACAAATGGCAGCAGAATACATTAGAACAGCACAACACATCCCACTGGTCTCAACAGACCGCCTTGGGTACCGGCTGAGCACCAGGACGAGCCGCTCACAGCCGCTGGAAGGGACCACTTGCCACTGTCTGCAGCTGGTAAAGCCTTTCACTTGCAGCAGACAAACAAAATGAATCATACAGCTGGCCTAAACCATACACAAATCTAGCTACCGCTTTCACTGCCGCTGGGGAAAGGAGAAGGGCATAAAAAAAATCCAATGACAGAAGTAGCTGAGCAGTTTTGGTGACGGTGTTGGGGTTCTGTCTCCTCCCACAGCAGTCACAAAGTGCGCTTTTTAAACAAGAAAAATCAACAGACTCCACACGCCCTATTTTGACCAATTCTGCAGCATACAACAGGCTGGATTTACAATGCCAACTAGTTACCAATTGATGCTTGTAATAGGAAATTCATCAGGAGTCAACTTCTATAGTTACTTTACAGTTCTATGAACCATGCACTGATACTCTTGAAAGCAGACAAGTAAGCTTCAAGTGTATATTTTTGCAGCAGTCAAGTTTTTCCCCAATTAGACTTGATTTTATGACTTAAAATTTAATGACTTAAAAATTACAGTTTGACTGCTGAAATTCATTATTTACATCGCAGAACACTTTTGAATTGGTTAAATTGTTTGGTTTTAAAGGGACTTTAGGAAAACATTTGAGGGCTTTCAAATAAGACTTTCGTTCCATTTCCCTTTTGCAGTGAAGAGGCAGAGTCAGTTCAACACACCAGAATAAAATAAGAAAAAGAAAAAAACAACAAATTAAAGTAATATTCAAACCACAACATTTAGTTTATCTACATCCAGCTCAACAGCAACATTTATAATATCAATAATTTTTATCAGATTTTTTTCTTTAGGGTACCTTTTTATATGTTCTGATTATTTACAACTGTACAAGCAAAGCACACACTTCCAAGTGCACATATTTAATACAGTATTGACTATTTGCATTTACAGGTTTTTCAACAATCTGAAAAAGATCAACTGTTTAAGATCTTTAAGGTATATTACAAAAACTGCTGCTAGTTCCTGTACTACAGTATGTTTACCCAGTAAGACCAGTGACAATAGATACATACTGTAACTGAGTAATTCTGTATGCCATTCATGCTAACCCTCCACGGGGTCAGACCTCATTAACTCTAAACTGTCTTGTACAAAAGTTAAGGCAAAGTCATTTTCAAGTTTAAATAAAATTCAAGTCTTTAAATATTGGATGGAAATAATTCTTTAAAAAAATCAGTTGTTTAAATAAACATTTTTGTGGAATAAACTGTACTGTCATAGTCAGCAGGAATGAGTTTTTTTCTGAACTTCCTGCAGTTTAAACACTTAAAGAAAAGCTTCAGGCATTTTAAAACAAAAATAATTTATATTCAACTTTATTAGAAACTTGCTAATTTAGTGCATCCTTGTCCTTCAGAAAGCGCATCACTTCTAAAGTAAGTAAGTGTGAGAAACCTCATCCCAGAGGTAAATATCAGGGATCTCTTCCTCCACCACACAAAACAAACACCATTATCTCACGTCTTGAAAAATTTAAATCCATATGCCAATGCTCGTAGTTACAGGAAGATGTCAACACAAGGCTGACTAAGATATGAACTCTTTCAAAGAGCACTTGGGGCAGAGTTTTAAAAAAAAGTCTACACAGAGCACAGGGGTAACCAGAATATACAGCGCTGACTCAGTTAACTCCCTTACAAGCACAGGGAAGCTAAGGTTATCACAAGAAGGCTACTCTGCTTTCTCCTGATAACATCCACTAACAGGCTTCACCACCATAGAAGCTCACAGACTTGATTCTTTCTATTCACAATGTGCTTTGTATTTGCAAATTATAACATCAGTTTTATTCTGGAGTGAGAAGATGGTTACTTGCTTGCAGTAAGTCAAAAAAGGAAGTATTTCAGAAAGACTGCTATGGTGCCCTGTAGAATTCACTTTGTGTGTGCAAAACATCAAAAAAAGATTAAGTTTTTAAAAATGCTAGAAACAGCTACTCATTTAACCTAAAAGTGCAAGTTCATTTGCTGACACTTAGTACAGCAGCCTGATAAAAAAAAAATCTTCAAGGTCACATACTAATTTGTAAAATATATCTACTTTCTTGCACTCTACACACTAGCTGCCGTTATCAGTCTTTTGGACACTTTAGATATGTACTTGCAGACCAGTTTATTAAAAATATTGCAGCAGCATGTTTCTGCTTAACAGTTTAGAAAAAAACTCACTATACAG
This sequence comes from Phylloscopus collybita, assembly GCA_027886175.1. Taxonomy (NCBI): domain Eukaryota; kingdom Metazoa; phylum Chordata; class Aves; order Passeriformes; family Phylloscopidae; genus Phylloscopus; species Phylloscopus collybita. Next base: position 9,137,710 of record JAJNNQ010000002.1, read on the forward strand.
AGCTTGCACTCACACAGCCACAGAGAGGCTTAATAAAAAGTTGATTTTTTTTTTAAGACAAATATTTTACACCTTGAAAAAAAAAAAAAAATCACACTAAGCTTCACCTCCAATTAAGCACCAATCTAAATGTAAGGTTTAGAACAACTATCCAGAAATACCCAGAAAAATAGAATGTTTGTTCAAGAGGGGAAAAAGTATTTCACAGAAAAATAACTTGCAGGCATTGTTACATGCCTTGTATCACTGCAAGCTCCTAACCAGCAACTCATTCTCAGGTATCTTAGTGGGAAACATGGGTTTAATTTGTGGGAAACAGACCTCTTCTCAAATCCCTCCCAGCTGTTATTTTCACTGAGGAGATTTTGGAGGGGTACTCTGTTCTTTATTTAAGCGTTTGCCAACGGCTGGAGGGGACGATCTGCGTCCTGACTGTCTCCTCTGGTCTTTGGGTTGTCCAGGATGTGACTTTGCAGGAGGAGGTTCTCTGTTTTTCTCTATTGTTTCTGTGGGCTTTCTTTCTTCTTTCCCACATGCTACAGTGTTTGGCTTCTGCTCTTTCTGGGGTTGCAATGTAGGAGGATCCTTAGTTGTTCTCTGGCAAATTTCCGCATAACTAGGTTTTCGCAGTTCCTGGGAAATCAGAAACAAACAGGACAGAGTTAAAGAAAGCATCCTGAGAAAAAAAAAATTACTTCTATGAACAAAAGAGGGTGAAGTCCTTGTCCCAAAAGAGTGCTGCACTTAAGTATGTAGATGAGGGCTTGAGTGTGAAGTTTACAAAGCTGTATAGAAATAAAAGTGAAGAAAAGGTTAAACATAAAACAGTATGCCAGAAAAACGGGGTACTGGCATAGGGCAAAATACTTCCCTTTCAAACTCTAAACCAGCTGAAACACAATGAATACTCTGGTTTCAATATCAACATATGTATTAATACTTCTACCTCAAAGACACTACCAAGAAAAGGATTCAGATAAGGAGATCTCTTTTGCACTGTTAATTGCATAATTCTATCATGAAAGTAATCATGAAGCACAAGTAAGCAAATTTAAAGCTGCTGGACAAGTTCTGGGATGCTGGGCTCTCATGATTAGGCAACACTGGGTAGCAATAAATATTCTGTTAAATGCAAACTGGATCATTAAGAGAAAAGGGAAGTAATAAGGTCACTTACTATGGCAGCCCCATTGACTTGTACCGATTTACATGCAGTACTCAGTGTGGAAGAAGAAAGTCTTTCTGCACTCTGTGTCTCTCTCTGCTGTTTATCCACAACTTTGGAGTCCCTGTAAGCATCCAGCAGGAAGCAAGGCTCATGAAAAGTGAAACTTCAGGATAGATGAATGGTTTAATAATAGGTCTAAAAAGTTTGAGTATGACTGCAAGTAGTTACAGCTATAATTTGCCTAGCACATGATGACTAGCATTGCATTCAAAAATGCTATCAAAAATAGAAAAAATATATTCCTGTGCAATGTGACACTAACCAGTAATTTGTCACGTTCTACCAGCACTTAGTTACTTGGCTATTTGATTTGCAGGTTCCAAATAAAGCGTTACCAAAAAACTTTTTTTATGGTATGGACATCAGTAGAGCCCACTGGGCCATGGGTTTACTCTCTGTGTTTCAAAGCTATTTAAATACAAGACAGTAAGGTATTCATTAAACTTCTACTCACAGAAACTAAACCACGACACTAAATTTTCTTCTGCTAAATGACTATCATGATTGAATCACTACTATGATATTGTTCAGAAATTAAGCTTTATTGCCTTTACTAAAAGTACAACAAAATATTGCTTCTTTCATTGATTAAGATTTTAATAGCTATTTACATTGTTCTGCCTGATGAAAGAAAATGCAAATGTGATTCAGAGCAGAATAATTATACCCATGTAATTAAGTGCTTACTCAGTAGGCTGGGGTGGCGAAGGAGACCTTTCAAAGGTCCTGGGCAATGTAGAAGAAACTGGTAACGGCTCTCGAGGAATTCCTGATGGAATAGTGTTTGTACTTGCATCCACATTAATGTTCTGAAGGAGGAAAAAAGGCACAGAAGAACAATCAAAATTAATATGGTTTGCCTGAAAATTAGCACAACCAGGAAACAGTTCACAGTTTAATTTATACTGGTAAACTGACTATAGGAAGGTATAGAAGGAGGCAATATGTGATTTTCATGAATATGCTATTTTTCCTTTACATTTATTTAGAAACACAGAAAAACAACACACTGTGGCTATTTCCAAAGGAGTTATAAGCTTCAGGTCCCTTTGGGACATACCTGAATGACAAAAATCACTTTGAATCATTAAAGTCTTTCATCAATCATCACCTTGTCAACTAGACCACGGCATGGCACAAAGTGCCACATCTGGTCATTTTTGAACACTTCCTAGGATGGTGACTCCATCACTTCTCTGGGCAGCGTGTTCCAACACTTAACTTGCCTTTCAGTAAAAAAAAAAAAAAATTCCTGACTTTCAACCTAAACATCCCTCAGCACAGCTTGAGGCCATTTCCTCTTGTCCTGTCACTGGTTGCCTGGGAAAAGAAAAGAGACCAACCCCCAGCTGGCCACAGCCTCTGTGCAGGCAGTTGTAGGGAGTGACAAGCTCTCCCCTGAGCCTCTTTTTCTCCAGGTTACACAACCCCAGCTCCCTGAGCTGCTCCTCACCAGACTTGTGCTCCAGACCCTTCATCAGCTCTGCTGCCATTCTCTGGACACGCTCCAGCACCTCAATGTTTTTCTCATAGTGAGTGGCCCAGAACTGGACACAGGATTTGAGGTGTGGCCTCACCAGTGCCCAGTACAGGGGGACAATCACTGCCCTGGTCCTGCTGGACACACTATTGCTGATCCATGCCAGGATGTCATCAGCCTTCTTGGCCAACCTGGGCACACCTGCGTCACGTTCAGCTGCTGTTGACCAGCACCCCAGGTCTTTTCCCACAGGGCCACTTTTCAGCCACTCTGCCCCAGCCTGTAGCACTGCCTGGGGTTGTTGTGACCCAAATGCAGGACCTGGCACTTGGCCTTACTGAACCTCACACAACTGGCCTCAACTCATCAATCCAGCCCGTCCAGAACCCTCTGCAGACCTTTCCCTTCCTAACTTCCAGCACATCAACACTCCTGCCCAACTTAGTGCTGTCTGTGAACTTTCTGAGGGTGCCCTCAATCCCCTTGTCTAGATGACTGATGAGGTTATTACACCAGACTGGCCCCAATACCAAGCCCTGGGGACTACCATAGTGACTGGACTTCTTTCCACCTGGAAATTTTGCACCTGCTGGTGACAAAGCAGGCTTTGTACCTGTTCACATAACCACAGGCAGCCTATGAAGACAAAAGTCTCCTAGTGCTGTGCACTCAGAACTGTCTTCTTCAAAGTTTTAATTCTGCATCATCCCAATATAATGATCTGCTACCAAGCAAAAGGCTTTTTCCATTGCCCTCAAAAGATTCTTCTAGTGCCAAGTGATACTGTACTTCCAGATAAATGCCAAACAGGTTCAAGATGCTTATAATAACTTAAATGGTCACAAAATAAGAAAAGACAACTTTGTATCTTGAAAAACATGTATCTCACATTTATAACCATTTTTTTTGTTTTAAAGGGTGCTATGTTCTTCGTATTGTTTCTGACCTGTCTCATCCTAAAAACGCTAAACCCCGAAGAGATTCCAGTATGCAGAAGGGGAAGCAATGGGAGAACACAAGCTCAGAAGGAACAAGATAACATTCCTTTTCCCCCAGCCAAGCCACCATTCAAAAGGGCATAAACCCTAAGACTCCAATAGTCACTACTATAAAGAAAAATGGTATTTGATGCCACTGTTTTAAAATCAGGCAGCACAGATCACTGCAGTAGATCTAAGCCTAGTTTGATTCAAAGTAAAAGACTGCAAAAGGTGGATGTTCAGAAGTAAAAGAACAGCTTTTATAGTTTTATTCTCTGTAACAGTGTGTGTGCAAAGGCTTGAAATTGCAAGCTGCTGAGCATTCTGGCCCAAGTGCATTAGAACTTGTATACATGATACATGGTTAAGTGTGAATAGCTTCAAGTCAAGCAGACATGCAAGAGCTTTTCCTTGCCAAAACTCTCAGCCCTTGATCTGACAGTGCTGCACTTCCTAGTTACAAAATGTGGGATGATTATTACCTGCCATTCCCCAGAGCTACATCTAGAAGAGCATTAACTATATGATGCTTGGATAACAACTGCTGGAAATTACAGACTTTAGTCCCCTCAGCCTCTGTCTATTGGACTTGCCCTATAAAACAAGGGAAGCACTGTGTAACTCCACTTCAGTGCTTTGTAACACCACATCAAGTGACATGAAAAAACATTGAGATCAAGGTGAAAAGCAGCCTGTATACATTGGCAAGACTGATGTTAGCTCAAACAGCTTTGTAGCAGAACACAATCACTCTTTGGAGCCAGCTGCTGTTATCTAACTCTTTACTTAAATGCCAACAAGGAACAGTAGCATAATCCCTTTCTTCCACACAATGGTACAGAATAACTCCTCTATGCTGGAAAATGGAACTGGAAAATCGAAGGATGCTTTTTTAATGTGACAGTGCACTGTCACAAGTATCATAAAGCTTCAGTGCCTGACTGATGTGAAGACTGCCTCTACAGGAGAGAAGGCTAAGTTCTTTACCGTAAGTACAGTGAAAAGCAAGTACCAGATCTGTAACGGGGGAACAAAGAGTTTTCAGCTGCAGCATTAAAAGCAAGTGCTGGAATTGTATTTAAAACCTGAAATACAATAGTCAAAAACTACTTCATAAGTAACAGAGGTAAAATACTCCAAAATTAATAGATCTTAGCCAAGAATAGCCTACTATTTGTAGTACTGGCTGACAGTAAGTTAAACACTGCTCTTACCATGGCTCTGAACTGCACATTCCCCCCAGACACAATCCTGGAGACAGAGTAGATGGCTTGTCTGCACAGTCACTGCCTCAGGTGCAGGCTGCCCTGCTGCCTCTCCCTTTCTTTACCAGCAAACATCCCTGACCCACCTCTGATACATGGGCACCAAAGAAAACATTCTAAACCCAGCCTATTGCAGGAGAAGATGTGAGAGATTGTGGTGGTTCACCACATCAATTCACACTGCTAATCCAGGGCTTAACTTCTTCAGTTGTGGTACAGCTAGAAAAACACAAGTTAAATCTGAGCTATCAAAAAAAGCTAGTACAGACAATAGCTCAGAGCGTTCCACAGTGCAGAGGGTTATGTGAGTCTTGCTGGAGGAGAACATACTGTCACTCACAGATAGCATAGCAGAGACAGTTCTAAGAATGAAATCTATGAAAAGCTACTGAACATTAATTTCAGCTGCATCTCTACTACATCTATACTGCAGTGGTTGCCAAATTATTCTGGTATATTCTTATACTTCTGAGCAATATGACAAGACAACACTGGGATCTAGCTGGTTTTGGCAGCAGTTCTTGTTCCAGCTATGATGCCTAGTGTACTGAGATTATGTAGGCAGCTTCTTTATTTTGGTGAGCTTCTCTATTTTGGTGCTCAGAAGTTTGTCTCTGTCACTTAAAAGTGTTTTACATACAGCTCAGAAGTCTCACTTTCAAGCAGGAGAGAAAATGTATCACATACTTTTCACCTGAGTCTATCAAAAAGCCCGAGGCAGTTATGAACAACAAAGAGCATATTTTCTAATCTCTGCTATTAACATCTACTTATATTATACTGGTGCCCATATTCCACACCATTTCAAAGAGAATACCCAAATTCTAAGACAAAGTGAAGAAGGCAGCAGCACATCCTTTGACAGCTGTTTTTTAAGAACATTTGTTACAACCCATGTGAACCCACAAGTTTTTCCATGTATAAACCATCAAATCAGAAAACAAGAGGTATGCAATTCTTTGTTTTCCCAACAAAAATGAACATCCACTACTCACTCTTTCTTTTGACGTTCCTATTACCACACTGGACAGTCTGTTTTCAAACAGGTCTTCAGTCTTTAAATTGCCAGCAGCCCCGGGTAATGGAGGAAAGCTAGATAAACCCAATTCAAAGCTGGGAGATGGAGGTTTTGGGGGTGGTGGAGACTGTGTTTGGCCTCTCTAGAATAGAAATAGCATGTTGGGGTTACTGCACTAGATGACAGAAAAGATATGCCACTCTAAACTGTATTTTGCACTTGATTTGTATCAGCAAACCCCTGGAGAAGGTAGTCCCATCTCATCTCCCAAAAAACCCACAAAATACTGAGAAATAGATGCTTTCATTTTCCACTGTTGCCCTTAAAATATTTAATTATTATTTAAATATCATGGTATATGCATTAGCTTTAGGGATACTGGCATATTAAGAAGTTTTCTCACTGACTCTTCTTGAGGACAGACACACCGACACAGAAAGGAAAACAGACTGGTTTATGTATCATGATATGGTGAAAATATAATGCCCATTTATGTACAGTTAGTAACATCCTAAATAAAAAGAAAGGAGTCAACAAGAATCTTATTTTCAGATATATGAAGAAAGGGCAAGACAGCATGCCTTTTATGTAGCACAGTCAATAACAATATATATATATAATTAATATTAATCTATATTGTCACTGTGTAAAAATAGAAAGGTAAGTGTCAAAACTATTTTTGAAACAGAGACTAAGAAGGAAACCAATGTCTCAAGCCAAAAACAACACCTGTGTGCCGTGGTAGTTTTGGTTTAAAACAGTGTGCTAAATGCAACTATTTTGCACTACAGAGAGAAGTTCAGGAGTTAAAAGTACCACAGTGTAAGATCACTTGTGAGAACTGCTGCTAAGTTATTTGTAAGTTATATTTACACAGGAAAAATAAAACTCCTTTGTAATACGCTGTAACTGAAGTTACCAATTAACTTCACCTACATCATGTAAACAAACTGCTTCTTGACTGTGCTCAGGCCTGTGCTAAGATCATCTCTGCTGCAAAACACCAAATGCAAAGCAATCTTTGAAACAGTTACAATTTCAAAAAGGAAAATATGATTATCCAGTCAGGATGGTGTGAATGTGAGAACAATGCTTCTGAACAAAAAGAACAACAGATACAAGACTACCTTCGAGGTCTTTTCACAAACTACATGTAATGTCCAAAGAATTGTGTGTCAAGAGGGAAGCAGGGAAAGAAAAAATAAAGAGGCAAGAACAACTGCAACTCCCAGCACTTCCACTGACCCAGCATTACCCTCTGGAAGAATGCTACAGCAACAGAGACTGCAAATCTCCAAAACTGAGCTCAGATGACCTGTGAAAGGTCAGGGAGAGAGACTACACTTATCCAGCTCAAACTGCAAGAGGAACAAGTCAAATTTTTAGAAGCCATTGTTCAAATCACAGCACTTGCTCTTCTTAAAGGGGACTGAAGCTCTGCAATACCTAATGCTTTTATGTTATATTTTAAGTTACACAGTTGAGTCCTAAACCCCTCAAAATATTAAGAGTGGCATTAACATCTTAAATTAGCAGGATGAGGGAGGACTTCAATAAATTTTAAGCTAACTGCATAAAATTTCCCAAGTTGACCTTTTGTAGGTTCAGTACTTGGCTTATGTCTATAGCTTCAGAAACAATCTGATCCAAAAGTTCCATGCTCTTTTTCATGCAAACATGCATACAACTCTTATAATTTTTCCTTTAAAAAGAAAAATCTTCTAAAGAAGGCATTACTCCATTCAAATATACCATTTTTAGTGGTGTCCTGTGTACACTGTCTAATTGCTACAGCATTACACAAGAAATAGGATACTGGATTCAATTATTTCCACAGTCTAAAGGGGAAAAATTTTAATCTTTTGCTTCCAAGTAAGCTTCCTTGCAGTCATGGGTGTGCAGCAGCTCTCACCTCTGCTCGAGGTACAGCACTGGACACTAGACTACTTGGCCCAGAAAAGATTGGAAGGAACCTGGCTGCCCAGGTTGTAATTACAACCTAGTGCTGACAAAAGGGAACCATGGGTCTCCAAAGAAGTCACATCTACCAGTTTTTACATTCAAAGTTCAAATAATCTTTGCAGTCAGCTCTGTCCAAAGTGCTACTTCTGCTCAGGGAGGCATCCAAAGTAATCCTTTCACTCCAGTCACTCACACCTAACCTGTACCACTTCCTTGTTCTTTTAAATACAGAAAAAAGTTAATAGGAAAACTTCACTCTAAAAATTCAAGAAGCTTTGAAGGGCAAAAGGAAGAAGTACTGGAAATCCTACATGCAATGTGGTCCCACTACCCCTGGGAAGTTTGATGAGAACTAAAAGCAATCGTAAGGAAGGAAATCACTTGCTAAACTTTCCTGCTCCTTTATCTAAGTTCACTCAGGCCACGCAACAGCAGGAGCCACAAACATATCAACACTGTGATTCCAGACCTTTAGGGAAGTGTTATGGCTCCTGCAGTAGTGTTACTTTACAATTCATGTTACTAACATGAATAATGAAATAACTTGGTTCAACTTCATGAATATGCCACATGTGGCAAAAATGAATTGCAAGGAGATGACTGGTTTTATTGTATCAAACCTTAAATCTTACAAAAACATGTCTTTTCCTCTTCTACACTTAGTGCAGCCTTTTCAAGTATCAAGTCTACTTTGGTATTAACCTTGAATTTCAGTTTCCCAAAACCACAGTATTTTAGTAGTGTTAGCATACCCTTACCAAGTGGCACTTGAAGAGGCATTTAAGAAAATGAACCGACCACTTCATAACAAATACTTTTGCCACACATTATGCCACAAGGATCTATAAAATGCTTCATTGACACCATGATTGATAATGAAGTATCAACTGTTTTGAACTTCAGCTGTTTAGTTATTCCTGAATGTTAACACTTGCATGTTGACAAAAACTGAGATGGAAAGTTTTTGCTATTGTGAGAGTAATTTTAACTTCTCCTTGACTTCTACATTAACGGAAAATCTTCTCTGATACCTAAATGCAGTAAACTGACATGACTAATGAGCTGCTGCTGTCTTTAATCAACTGTGATGTACAACTGCTCCTGCAGTAACTTATGTCACCTGCTACTCCATGTAATACCCACACTGTTCCCTTGTTACCCTCGTTTTATTAGAGACAAATAAGATCATGAACACTCACTGTAAACTTGTCCTCCCTTTTCTTTCGGTAGCCATATGAGTTTTTCCTAAGGGAAAGAACACAGATATGAGAACCTTGCCTATAAACGGATGGAAAGCGGTTAATGAAAACAGAAGAAATTAATTCCAATTGCTACTTCATCCATCTTCATTCTACCCAGGTTATTAAGAAATATTTTAGGGAAGAATTCCTAGCAAGCTGTCATTAAAAATAAAGGTACAGATCTTATGCAAGTCAGCATATGAATATACTGGTTACAAGTAATTAGTGTGTTAAAAGGCATCTCAGTAGAGATTACATATAAGGACTAGACAAAACACTACAGTATCTAAATAAGGGGGTTAGGAATTTTTGTATACCACTGTAACTTCTCAAATACATCTAACTCTTTTCAATCTGGGTAAGGCTCCTTTAAAACATTTTCAGCACTTTGCCCTCAGCCCTGCTTCAGGTAAAGCCCCTCCAAGCAAGTAAAATTTGCAGGGCATTCTAATTCAGTTTCAATAGATTTTTAAAGTTTGTCTTTCATTATTCTAAATGTATTCAATATGGAAACATCAAAATACAATTTTAAGTACTGACTATTCCTGTACATTTTTGTAGTCTACAGTTTGAGCAATCACATTTCCTGAGTTCTTAATCATACTTTCATCCATTAGTTATAACACAATTTGGTAAATTAGATTTAGAAAAGTATTACAACCCTTGCACAAAATACCCATTTAATTTTGCAATGATACAAGTCTAAAATAGGATCATCTGCAAAACACTTGAGTTATCTTCCAATTTAGTAAATCACTCAAAATTTGATTCACTTGGAGTCACAGATACAGCCATTATCAAAGCCACACAATACTTTTACGAAGCATTCATTAGAACTGTATTTATAAATATGTCAATTTTCAGCTCCCCAGGTAGCAGATTGTGGGTTTTTTTGGTTGCTTTTAAAACAACATAAGAATAGTCTCCTTAGTTGCCTGGAGCCATTTTTCCTCCCTCCACACCAATCTATCAATCCATCATCTTTGTTGTATGTCTAATTTGGCCAAAATTTTGATCCTTCAACTGAAAAAGCTAAGAATGAGCACTGCTAATACACGTTCAGGTGTACAATCTACAACGCTGAACAATGGAATTGGGCAGAGTTCAATAAAGTCAAACAAATAATATACAAAAACTTGCAGCAGATGAAGAAAGGATAGAGGATTAGATCTTATAGATCTAAATGGTTCATCAGTTGCCAATAGCAATTCTCATCTGGTAGGAAAGTAAGCAAGTCCACTTTGCCTTTGTCCTGTATTTAACACTTTCTGTGAAGTACTTTGCAAGATTTTAGGTTTGAGGAGAGAGTCTGAGTTTAAAGCAATATTGAGAACAGTAACAATACCACACCTTCACTAAACAGAGTAGTTTAGAAGCGGCAGCACTCGGCTGTTCAGAGGACAGCCACGGAGTACACTCACCTTCCTCTCCCTAGTCCAGGGGATGAGTCCACGCTGGTCTGTTCCATCCGTCCTGTTCCCACTTCCCTCTTGGTGTAACTGGTGGTGGCACTCTGCACCCGTGTCCTGCTTTGTCCCGGCTGCCGCGTCTGTGGACTCCTGACGCCATTGATTAAACGATCAGCAGAAAAGTTGAATATGGTAGGACTGTCTAGAAGCCCAGGTCCCCTTTCTGCACTGGGTATTGTATGTCGTATATGTGACTTGCTAGGATTCCTATAAATTCAAAAGTCATTTCAACATATACACACTATCAGAGATCTTCTGAGGCCTAAGCCTATTCACAGAATTCAGAAGAAGCAAGATCTTCAGTCCTTTATCACTTATGTCATTTATAAGAATGATCAACAGTCATTATAACAGATCATTTGAATTATCAAAATTAACCTTTTCCCTGTCTGTTTTCAACTAGATCTTTACTATATGAATAATCCTGCTGATGACATATCATCTGTCAGAATATTTCAGCTGAATACCCTAAATCACAGAACAGACAAGCTCTCAGCTTTCAGACTGCCCATTTACATTTTGAAACACTACGTCCATTAACATCAGGAGCACCACCTGCCCTTTGGCCTCACCTTTGGCACCAGGTTCAGTTTCACAAGTATTCTCAAGTTAGCTGATGTTACTAAAATAAGCAGATGAAAACCCCATGTGCCAGATAACGCAACAGTATTGTTAAAAAATAGATGAACTTGCCTGTTCCTGGGAGGATATTGTCTGAGTGTTGTCAGTGGAGAAGCAGCAGGCTTGAAGGTTGGAGACGTGAATCCATTGATAAATCCAGTATTTGGAAATGGTGTTACCTAAGAAAATGTATTGTATACTCATCATTATAAACAAACTTAGCATTACTTTTCCTAACCCCACATTTTATGTCATTCTATACAAGACAGTACTCAAAAGATTGTCTCAAACAGCAATAGAGCATCTGTCTAGTGCCTTGTCGCTAACTTACAAAATTTCTGAAAAAACCCCAAGCTTCTGCTTTTCTGAGAAGTCAGTCACTACACATACTCAACTTACGGTAATTCAAGAGGATTGAAAAACATCAAGCCAAAATTCTTGGCTGTAAGTTGAATAGCTCTCCTCCTATTTCACACCACACTACACATGACTTGGGAGTACTGAGATACTTCTTTGTCAGATCCTCTAATCTACATGGCCTGTAATTGTTTCTCTTATAATTGTATGTGAATTCCTCCCTAAAAGAACCCCAGCAACTTCTTTTTAGTTCCTCATTCTACTTCCATGTGACATCTAAATAAAGCCTAAAGAATAAGTGGATATTAGGTGGAACTCTCAGTTTTTCAGATCCTACTACGTTATTCTACATATGAAACACTGTCTTCTTTTCTGAAGAAACAACATTAGCAAAAGGTTTTCTGAGGTGGGTGCATATCAATGTCTTGTAGTAATAAGATATCTCAAAACCTGAAGCATGTTCAAAGTAATTTCTCCAACCTCCCTAGCACACCTGGCTTTTGTGTTTAAATGTCTAAGTGAGTTTCATTTAAGAAATGTTACTGTTAGCACCAGGAAATGCTTGCTTGTCTTCTCTCCCTGAAAGTAACTACAATGCAGAACAAGAAGACTATTTCTGCCTTCTTTTAACTGGTGATAAAAAGCTGGGATTAAGACAATTTGCTATAAAGGTACATTTAAGCTTGAGAAAGGTTTCTTACGCAAGATAAATCACTAAACAATGGAAACCAAAATTTTAACCCCAAAGCTGTCATATCAAACTACTGTTAGCCTAACCTAGCATGCACAACAGCAAATGCAACCTCAGGCTTCACAAAAAGCCATTTAAAAAAAGGATTGTAACAAAGCTCCTAGAGGAACAAAGTTCCATCAAAATAATGCTTTGAAGTGCTTTCCGGTTTAAGAGTTACAACATGAATGCTACAAAACTCCATCAAAGGTAGTAAGCAACCACTGAACCTGAAAAATGAGAAGACACTGAACATAGTAGAGACCCTAGCAATATTCAGCTTTTCTTTCTTTATAATGATGTGTGATCCTTCTGGAGGAAAAAGAAAACCTTTTCCCCATTTTCCAATAATACCAAATGCAACTCCACAGAAGTCAAGTGGTTCAAATGTACTTTCTTTCCAATTTCCTTTTTTGTTTCCTGAACAGGAAAAGATCTAGTTTTTCTCAAATACTATTAAGTACATGATGGAGAATGAAGTAGTTTTAGAATCCTGAGGACATGTTGTCTTATTCAAATTCCAGAACTAAAACAGTATGCCCACACTACTGGGGTATTCAGTCTCAAATTAGAGATGAGAGAAAGTAGTGTTTAGGTTGAAGCAGAATAGATAAAAATTGCTGTATTTTCACACAAGTCTCTACATGCAAAGTGCAACCCTGTCTCATGAAAATTATTGCTGTGTCATGGTTCCTCATGGTCCCTGTTCTCCTCAAGTGATTTCTATTCAAATATAGCTCTTCCTACAAAAGAATCAAGAAACATCACGTTACAGTCATGTACATGAAATGCAGCTAACCAATGACAATACACTGCAAAACAGTGAAAAGCAAAGTGCAGACAGTTGATTTCCTGTTTTGACTAAGAAAAGTATCAGATCTTTAAGGCTGGCAAACTCATCATGTCTTCCCCAAAGGACAGGACTAGTAAGCTTTCTCGGATACAAAAAGTTACAGGATAACATAAGGTAGATACACAGTACAAGAATCTAGGTCTTCTATATCATTCCCATCCAGCTCCTTCAGTTATCCCAGAGCAAGACTGCTATAGACAGTCTTTGTTTATCTACAGATTGACATGCATTGCTGCTTAACAAGACAGCCTTCTCCTGGAATAACACTGCTCTCTGTGTTACCTTGTCTCCTCCGCATTCTTTATCCCCCCCCCCCCAAGAAAGCCTCCCCCTGCAAGGGCTCTGGTTCCCTTCCCTGTGTGTGAAGTGTTTAGCACACCAACTTTTTAATTAGCTGTGGTTCAGTACAGAGGATGTTAGCTCAACTTTGTTCAAGGACACTTTAATCCTCTGCCAAAAAAAACATCTAAAGAACTTCTAATTTTGAGCATTGCTGCCCTCACTTCTTTGAGCCACAAGTAAAGAGGTATCTCCAGAGGGGAGAAAGAGGCTCCAGATACAAAACCTGAGCCTCCCAAGTCATTACAGGAAACTCCATGTATTTATAGGGTAAAAAAGGCCAACTAAAAGGGGCCAAGGTAATTCTGATGAGACTGTCACAATGCAGAAGATGGAAGCAGCATTACAGGATACAGTAGATGTCTCATTGGAGTCTTTAAGGATTTACTGCTACCACTTGAGCTTCAAGCCTTACCAACAGCCCCTTTTAAAAAACCATTTAAAAAGCAATTTAAAAATTATTTTTGTAATTAGCAAAAGCAGTTTTACTTTTCATTGTCAAGAGATGTTACTATTGCACAGAAAATATTTTGCTTTAAGAACATGCCAAATAGGGCAATTCAGCATGTTAACCTACAATGCAACTTCCTATCAGAAGACCAAGGTAACTTGGTATCTTGACATGTCTCTACTAAAGAACTGCCTCAACTAAAAGGTTTAAGAAGAGAATCACACTCCAGTCTGAGACCAGACACAATTTTCAAATAATCCATCTTGTACACCACGGCCAGGATTTTGAAGGACTGTTTTTCAAGAAGAACCAGAATCTTTAACGCCCCTCTTCAGGATAGGTATGTTTCCTACATCTCAGTAAGAAAACAGTATTAGCTTTGAAAAGAACACAACCATTTCAGAATCAAGAGACTTACCAATGAAGGGTCAAGGTAGCTGTGTGTGGCTGACCAGGTCTGTGGGCCAATTAAGCTGTACAGTGGGAAGTGCTGCTGGGGACTGTATACTGGAGGTATGTAAAAGGATGTTGTGTAACGCTGCTGCGTGTAGAGGTTCATATCCAGAGGTCTATATCCATTCTTTGGCAAAAATGTGTTTATAGCTATTGCCTTTGCTTTTATCCTTGCCTGCAAAGGAGAGTAAATTATTTATTACAGCAGCCTTTCAAATTAAATCAAGATGGTTCAGACTAGCAGCTCTCAAACTTTTACTGGACAATTATCAGTTACTGCTTTGTCCTCCAAAGACAGCAGAAACAGCTGAATGCTTCCCTGCTGCCTGATGCTGGGCTGGATATACCACTGCCAGAGATGAGGAAAAGGAGAAGTCAAGTGGTATGTGCTACATTTCTAAACCCACCTCCAGGTCAAATGGCTGCTGAGACTGGGCTGCCTAACTTAATACTAGAAATCACAGTAACACCACAAACCCCAGAACATACACACACACCCCATCCCTAACATCACAAACCTCTATTTACCTTAATTGGTTTTCCTTGGAAAGTCTTCACTTCCTCTCTAAGGTATCTGTAAGCCTTTAAAAAAAGAGAAATCATTAGATCTGTCAAATGTAATTTAAATAAAGGAAACTTAAGTTTTGACAGGCTAAGCCTAACAATAATTCTTGGAGTGTCTGCTAATGTTACAGTATAGCAAACTCTCATATATCATCTGCATTTAGCAACATTTAACTTATCATTAAGTGGTTCAGTAGCATTAAAACAAGACTCTAATAGTTATGACTGAAGCATTTCAATGTGTCAGCCAAAACACCAACACCTTCACTACAAAAAAAATCATCGCTTTAGCCAAGAAACCAGGATATGTGAACAAGATAAAAAAACTCTGAAGTGTTATGTTTAATAGTTACTGAAAAACTAGATACTACCTAATGGGAAACATTACTAGTTTTGCTGTTTGGAGTATTTTTCTTTTTAAGTTGTTACACATTTGTAATACAGATTACAATGTCAGTTCACCCTCATACCATCCTTATTTACTTTTACATTCTAATATGCTTCAACAAACAGTGTTACCTGCTGTGCATCAGCTTCCGATTCAAATGTGATGAACCAATTGTCATTATAGGCAAACTCACAGTTGATGAACTTAGGCAAATTGTCTCCTTTGAAAAGTGCTTCAACCTCCTGGGGAAAGGGGTTTGGTAAGGAGGTGAGGGGGGAAGGACAGAGAGAAGAAAACACCAATATAAAATGAAAAGCTCTGACACTCTGAGAAAGAAAGACAGAAAGCACAGTTGGGCTTACAAAATATAACAGAGTAGTTCAGAACACCTGCAGTAGTGTCAGCTCTCTCTGATCTCCCCACTGGAAGGAATTCAAACTAGCACTGTCTAAGGCCACACTGCAAGAGAGGTTTAGCTAGGAGCTATTTAGGCCACAAAAGACATTTAAACTTGGCATCAAGTGCAGAGAGATGTCTATTTCTCCCCTGTCCCCAAAACCAAGGACCCACATGAAAACCCGTGCATATGGCATGGGACAGGAAAATCCTGCCCTTTCAGCAGAAACCTGCAGGTAAGCTTTAACTCCTATGTCCACAGATCCATGTATTTGAAATAGGGCTTACGTTACCTCAAACATAACTGGCTAGCTTCTACAGAAAAAAACAGACCCTAGATTTCTTATTTAGTTCATTTGCATATTTTTTTGTTTTGTCACAGATTTCAGGTGAGCAGCATCAAAAGGCAACACAACTTGGGAGGCCTTACAGCATCCTGGAATTTTGCTGCTTAAATAAAGCCTGACTCTGTTGTGCCGGAAAACATAGGCTATTAAATTTAGTTAGTTAAGTCTAGATTTTTCCAGTCCAACAAATCTAAACATGATATATAAAACATCTCACTGGAGACCAACTCTTCTGAAAATAAAGACTCCTCAGAACTTTGCTGCTGTCAAACATTTAAGAGTGTACTAATATATCCAGTCTGACAAACTGAAGACAGAAAAAAAAAAAAAAAAAAATCTACAATACTAAAAGTTGGGTAATCTTTAAAAGATTACATTTCATTTAGAAAGCTAGGAGTAGCCACTATTTTTAAGCTATGTTCACAGCATATATCCAACTTCTTCTCTCCAATTCCTTTTAGCATTTTGTTTCATGTTCCTGTTTATTGAGGCCGCTTACTTTTTTGTTATCAGTTTCTAAACTGCAGCACTTCTGATTTTTGTATGATGGTTATTAAGAGGAGCAACTCTTTCAGAATCTTTAGTCTTCCTTGTAAAATTAAATAGAAGAGAATCTAAAATATATACCCATCATCAAAAATCTGCACCTTCAGCTCCTTTTCGAAAATTCAAGATGGTTTAATCATGGCACCATAGTCCCTGCTTCATCAGAGTGGCATTAAGTATCTTCCAAAGAAGGAAGTTCTCCAGTCTTGTACTCATTCCACAAGACAGTGGAGACCCTTAGTGACTTATTGACACCTCTCACCTCAGCATTAGGGAAACGTTTACAAAGCTTTAACTACTTTACTTGAACAAGCTTCAAGGTTCAACAGTGGCATTTTCTAGTCTAAGCCTTATCCCTCTTTCATCTTTGTCTATTTATCCAAGGATCTGCGCACCAAGTGCATATAGGTAAGACAAAGTCCAAGAAAACGATGTGTCTCTACCAAAGACAGCACTATCAGTTTCTCAGCCCTCTGCAGAACTACAGGTTCTACCACAGTCTTCCTGTGAGCAACATGCTTCTATAAAAAATATTTCTTAACCAAACAGACACAATAAACTAAGTTTAAGGAGTGCTGTTAGAAACTAAAAGTGTAGTAAAAAAATGTGATGTGTTTATTGAAATCTAGAAGAAATCTAACTTCCATGTCCTAAGGGAAAAGTATTCTTCAATGAACAAGGAGAAACTTACTTCAATGGGAGTAGATTCAGGTACTTCACGTAAAATCACAATACAGCGATTCTGATTTGGCCGAACTTTTTCCCCCTTTTCATCCACTTGAACTAAAGGCAACGCTAAGAGAGAAAAGACAAGAATGCATTTTAGCTGTCAGCAAACCTAGTAGCTTTGCACTCCAAAAGATGCTGTGAACACAGGCTTACAATGCAGAGCCTCAAATATTTTTTGAACATTAAGAAACAAGCAGACAATGTTTCTTCTGTTCATTATTCACATGCCTGAAGAACCCCTTCTAGTTTTTTACAAAACTTGTAGCTCTGGCCAAATTCAATTTGAGCTGAGCTTTTCCATTTATAACTCCACCCCTGTGCAGCCTGGCAATGCCCTTGTAGTGTTCACTAGGTATTCATCCACTTTTCCATCTCTGGCATGCCTCCCTCTTGTTTTGAGCAGACTCAGAAGCACAGCGTTAAGCCAAGAGGGTCTCTTGATTCACCTACTCCTCTTACCTTTACAGGGGATGAAATGTTTTTGTGCTTCCAGGAGAGAACTCCCAGCACTAGTATAGTTAGTGCCTTTATCCTCCCTGGAAACTTCCCACAGAATCCCTCCCAACTGTGCTCTGAGCAAGCTGAAGTTTGCTTTCGCAAAATCTAAAACCTTAGAAACACTCAGTGTGCTCAGCACGACTCCAAACGTCACAGCTCTGGGATTGCTGCAGCCAAGGCTTCACTGACTGAGATATTACAAAGCAGGTTTTCTTAGTTTCTGAGTAGTGAGTCCAGCAGTGCCTCATTCCTGGTCGGCACATCTAACACTTGTATGGGGAAACTGTCCTCTGCACATTCCAGAAACTTGATGGATGACATGAGCTGCTTACTCTTCTTCCAACAAATACCTAAGCCATTGAAATCTACTATAAGAACTAGGTTTGGCTGACCCAAAGCTCGCTTAAGTGACACAAATATTGCTCTGTTGGCCTTACTGTCTTGATTTAAGGTCAGTAGCAGATGCCAACTGTAAGATCCCCCTCAGAAACAACCCCCAGGGTCTTGGCCCACAGGTACTCCACAGAACCTCCATGACTGATGCAGTTGATTTCTATACACTCAAGGTTCTCCTTAATAGAGTGAGACTCCTTCATGCCTTTTTCACCACCTGTCTTTACAGAACAGTCTAGAGATATCTGCCATGATCCTCCAGTCATGTGAGTTGTCCCACCCCACATCCCACAGTTTAAAATTATTAATTCCTATTTGCACAGATCATTATTCACTAGCTGGAATGCAGAATAGCTTTGATAAAACTAGAGTCCTATAAGTGTGATGGTCTAAGCTGCTTGAGCTACTTAATGCTGTACAGAAAAATAATGGCATTTTACTGCAATACAAGAAGAAAGAAGAGATGAAAAATTCAGATTAATAGTTCTGCACCAATACCAAAATGCTTTCTAGAACTGAGGAACTTTTACTTACATCTCAGCACTTCAACAATCAAATCCATATCAGTACTGAGTTTCTTGACATGATCAAGGTTTGCTACTGTCATTATTGGCACATACTGATCACTGTCCATCTGTGATATAAGGTACATGTCACTGGCAAGATTTTCTCTGTTGGGAGAAAAAAATAAAAATAGGGAAACGTCAAAGATTAACCTTATCCAATAAACTTGAGACAAAAATTCATCACATAGTAGAAAGCAGATTCCTTCGCATTTTTTCTAATTAATGAAACTCACTGGCTTAAACAAAGCTTGCTAAATGGCTTAAGTTACTCAGTTTTAATTATGACCAGTAAAGATCACAAAAATTCACCTTATCTGTAATTGCTTTCAACTACTCTCATTTCAAACCCATATATTTGCTAGTTTATCCATTAGGCACAGAGGTTTCAGGTAAGCTTTAAGAGGTACATCTATACAACACTCTGAAATTTGTGTGTTACTTTTTCCCAATTCTCATCCCTTCCACTCAGTTTTAAGTAAAAAAGAAATGTATTAACATATATCCCAAGTTGTTAGTCATCCTCCAGTTTGGTACATTTAGGTAAATACATACCTAGATAAACAGAATTCCAGTGTCTTTTTCAGTAATTCTCGTAAATCTTCCTGACCTTCTGGCTGCAACTGTTCATTTCCACCTAACAGGTAAAATAGTTCAGATTAAAAAGCAGCTCTGCTGTATTATACAATATCTATTTTAAACAAGCCATCATGTCTATTACTGACTACATAATTAGTAACAAATTTTCAAATTCAATCGATGTTCATAATGTATTAGTTACCAACCACCAAAATTGCATGGCAACACCTTTTATTTAAGACAGAAAAGAGAAACCAAGTCTGACTTCAGTTGTTAGCCTCTGTTCTCCAAATACATAAAAATCTGGGCACTTTTGGAAGAACAGCTACAAGCACATGTCAAAGTAAATACTGAAGTGATTTGGCTTTTAGATCTGTGTTCCATTCTCAGGAAAGTAACTGATTTCTAGCTGCCAAACCCCTGATTAATGCAATGCAAGGGAACAATGCAA
This sequence comes from Phylloscopus collybita, assembly GCA_027886175.1. Classification (NCBI taxonomy): domain Eukaryota; kingdom Metazoa; phylum Chordata; class Aves; order Passeriformes; family Phylloscopidae; genus Phylloscopus; species Phylloscopus collybita. Next base: position 9,157,611 of record JAJNNQ010000002.1, read on the forward strand.
TGGAGGCACTCCATACTTGTGGTCTCACTCTAAATTACCAACACATCAATTCAGAGAAGGTTTTCAAAAATATAGTTATGGAATATCAGCAGATATCCCAACTACTAACAACAGGTATGTAATCAATTTACAATCTTTTGGTTAAGAAGGTGAAATTGATTTCTTTCTTATATATATAAGTTTAAAAATTATTACATGGAAAGCATGAACTTCATGTTCCTTTTAGTTTAGACACAACATACCTATGTCAGTAGAGGGTAAATTCATTGGGTCAGTGGGAGAAGTGTTTAAAGATCAGAAGTTTTGTGTGGCCTTTAGACATTTATAAAACTTCTAGTAGCACATTGTTAATGTAAATATATATGTATGTAAATGTAAATTAGCTTTCTAGAAGTATTTCACACCAACTATTGTCCTCTACACCCCTCCCTTCACTAACTTTCATCCTTTTATTCAGCTCTCCTTAGCCTTTCTTCTTCCTAAAGTAACTTATTTTCTCCCACCATGCTGTCCTTTACATGTTCTACTCTGATGAAGAGGACGCCAGCACCTGAGAAATACACGTATCACATTCTAACCACTATCTCCTTTCCCTGTTTCCTCTTTCTTTCTTGTCTAAAAACTACCAAGGACCAAAATTATATGCATTTTAAAAAATAATTACTAAAATATATAAAAGCAGATTTTAGACATGGGACCATGTGTCCCTATTCATCAAGCGGAACAGATATTGGACTTTTGTTAAAAGTTAACTATTTTGGGCACATAAAGGACACACTGACAAGTTCCACCATTAATCTGAAGAAGACTGTTCCCTTCTACAGTGTGAGTCACTGTTAATATAATTTTCTGTTTGCCAGCTATTTATTATTTAATATTGCCCAATAGTACCCTTAAGTAGAAGAGTCAATGAGAACTTTCAGTTTTTAAATATAAGCAAAGATGATGCCACAACTACGTCTGATTTCAGCTGCCTCGATTTCCAGCTATTATGGATGCTATACTCGTAATTTTAGATACAAAATCAGCTACGCACAATGAACAGACCTGTCTTGAATCTCAAGAAACACCCAGCACATTTTCCTCTCCTTCCCATCCCTCAGTTCACATAGTAATCCTACATACATCTTGCAGACCTTCTGTCCCATTCAATGAAATATAAGCATGGTGAATCTCTAGGCTAGTTTCCAGAAGCTTCTTAAAACATACCATCTGGTATAGACTACAGCTACTAACAGTTGCACTGAACAGAAATCCTGGAAGTTCATTAAATAAGAATGTGAAAAAGTTAATACTAAAATGTTGTTTATTTTAGCATTTCAAGTATAAAACGGGTCTTTCCCCACGTGAACATTAGTACTTGAGTCACAAGCTGTATGTGAATCTCACCCGAGTACCTGACCCAACCAGAAACACGCACTTGTTTGATTCTATGCAGCACTTTGTAAGATTTAAACCAGGAGGAGACTGGTCTCTAAACATGTCTAAGTTTAACTGCAAAAGATACAGGAACTCCTAGGGTCTGACAAAAGAATGTAAAAATTGAACAAGAAAACTGGTATGGTTCAGGTGGCTTTTTGCGTTTTTCAGATGCTCGCTCTTCAACTCAAAACACGTGTTTAGTTTGTTTTTAAACAACGTCCAAGCACATCTCAGCTCTCTCGTACCTGTCTGGGTGGTTTCATGCATAGACTCATACTCGGAGTGATCGAGAGCCAAAGGGTTCATATCCGTCTGCTCTGAGCCCGGAGCAGCTGGGGACGGCTCCGGCAGCTCTGTCAGCACCGCATTCTGATGCTTTTTGTCGCCATCGCCGTTGGCATCCAGTCCTGCAGCACACACCGCAAACACACTCAAAAAGCCTTCTTTCTAATCACAGTAACACCATAGTTCAAACTACATCTGAATTAAAAGTGCTTACATACTAGCGTTAAATTTTGTAACAGAAAATTTAAACTGATGTAGTGCTGCACTGAATTTTACCTCTGCTTGAGCAGCAGCCAGAAACTCTTATTCATACCTTCTTTACAAGAATCTGGAGGCTGGTCAGGTATTTCTTCCCACGTTTTGCTCACACTACCATCAGTGGCACCACTTGCTTCCAAGTGTAACATATGATTTCCCCACACCTTTGCATTGGGGTTTAACTCAGAAACCTTGGTTGACTCCTGCAAAAAGAAATTGATTATGTATTTTAGGGATGCACAGCAGGCATCTGGTGCACAGATACATTCAGTTTCAAATAACAGTGTCAGACATACAACTCAAGATTTTACTGTCATTTTTTCACATCTGAATATATTAACTGAATTCCCATCATCATCTCAGGTACAAACACACCTGAGTTGTGCACAGTATTCATTTCCCTGATTAAGAACCACCAGAAAAGGCTATCCAAGCAGAGCAAATGACAACAAACATTTCATTCTTTGCCTTTGACAGACTAACTCAGCCTGTACTTTACCTAGACTTCAGTCAGTTCTCTAATACACATGTCCACTTGATGTTGATTATACTGCTATTGTATCTGTTTCTTCAAAATAATACTAAAATAAAATCAAGAAAATACAAAAGTACAGGGTTTTTTCTGAAATTATATAAACACCAACAGTTTTAATGAAACACTATGGAAAATTGAAAGCAATAAGATGTGCATGACAACTTCTGTTATTACTTTCAGAGGAGGAACAGAGTATTAGGACAGAAAGGATGAATAACCAGATCCAGTGAAATCATCTCAAGATAATCTTTTTTAACCCAGATTGGAAATGGACACATTAAATGATTACATATGGTTATATACAACCATCATATAAATGGTTACATCTGTGCTCTAGAGGGACTGCTCTCTGCAATGCAAACATCTACTATAATACTTTTTTAGAGTAACGTGAGACTTGTTCTGCTAATGTTTGACCAAAATGCATTGAATTATTCCAAACCAAGAATACATGTCAAGTGTTTTAATATAATTACACTGGAAAGAATATTGCTCATAAGACATACTAAAAAAGCTTATTCAAATTTGCTTTCTAAAAATTTACAGATGCTAGGAACATTACAGTGTCTAAAGACTCCAAAACCCCACAAAGCTTTAAATCTTCTTAAACACACGTATTCAAATACTTATTATCATAGTGCATAGAAAATATATCCAGAAAATAAAAACAACTTTAAAAATTTTACTTAAACACATCTCTTGAACGACAGAGAAGACTTACAAAAATCGGAAGTGTTTGACATAACTACTTGCATACTAAGGATTCAAAGATGACAGCAAGATCCATCAGTTTCCATTTTTAATATAAGAAGTTCCCCCAGGAGACAGCAAACAGCCTGGAGCACAAACCACTGCCCACACTGCAAGGTCAGAGCAGCTGTTCCAACACAGCCGGTGAGGGGAACAATTCCAGGGAAGCTCAGCAGGGAAGGAAAAGGAGCAGCAGCTGCTACAGGTTGCCTTCTGCAGAGTGGGTAAGGCTGGAGGGGACCCCTGGAGGTCATCCAGTCCAACCTCCCTGCCTGAGTAGGGTCCACAGAGCACCTCAGGATTGTGTCTGGACAGCCTCACTTGTTTCTTAGCCCAGCTAGCCGAGATCCAGCCTAGCTCTTTCCTCTCACTTCTGCAGCCACTCCTCTCTACAGCACTACTCACCTCCAGAAATAAGGTTTCCTAATTGCTACCAAACAAGAACTTCAGGAAATCCCCAAACATTTCTTCCTATAGAAAGTTAAAGAGCAATAAGAATGGTTTGCAGCAAGCTTCCTTTCTGCACACTATTTATCTTAAGTTCAACAGGAACTGAGAATCTGCAATGAAGTTACTTTGCCAATGACTGAATGCTCACACAAAGTAAACAGAATGAAAAAAAAAAAATCAATATTCAGCAATTTTTTTAACTTCTGCATTTTGTACAGCATTCGGTTTTCCAAAGAAAAGGGAGTCATCAGGTTCAGCACAAAATAACATCTATTTAACTAATGAAACCACAGTTTGACTTGGCTTAGTCAAACTTCCAGCTTTAAGCTTTAAGAGCAAATCACTTCTGCAGAATACTTACAAGTTCGTCTTTATTGTGCCATCCCCACGTACCAGCATATTCTGGTGCGAGCAGCTGATATGGGTATGTTTCCACTGCATATGAAGCACTTGTTAAATTTTCAGGTTCATTCTGGATGTTTTCATTAACCATACACAGTCTGTCATTCTTCGTGGTATCATTAGAAGCTGTATTATTCCATAAAAAGCCTACCAGATATTCACCATTACCAGAAGGAACCGTGTCAGAAAGCAGCTGATTTGTCCAATCGCCATTGCCAGTCTGAAGATTGACAAAATGTGACCACATTTCAACGTGGGCATTTTGTCTTTCCAGGTCATAGGAGTGCTTCTGGTCACTTGATCCATCTTCCATGAGACCTAACACGCACTGCTCTCTGCCTTGCTGAAATCCTGCTGCACCAGGAGCGGCACTGGGTATTTCATACGAAGGAGTAGCAGCATATTTGTCTACCTGCTTCGGGTCAACACAAACTCCAAGCTCTTTGTTTGAGAAAATCTTGTGATCTGGCTGAATCTGTTCCCAGCTTGTGGTCAAGTCATTCATCTGAGTATTTAATATGTAACTGGTGTTTTTCAGTTCAGTACTCTCAGCTTGCAACTGCTTCAAATTCCCCACAGAAAAAGGTTCTAGATTCTCAGTCGATAAACCGAAACCAGTGAGGTTCTCCTTTGTGTGGATGCTGACACACTGATCTACTTCACTGTCCTGAAGATCACATTCATTTACATCACACGTAATTTTTTCATGAGTTTCTGATCTTCCGCCAATAAAAGGCACAACAGAAACTTGCGTGTTCCCAACTTCTGGCCCTGAACTGGCACAGTAACACAACTCAGGCTCTTCTGCTGGTTTGTCAGGCTCATGAGAACATGCATTTTGACAAAATAAAGGCAAAAAGTTATGGTCTTTATTTAAGAGTTTACTGTCATCTTCTAGATTTTTAGTGGCGTCTTTTACACTCCTGTACATACAACTGTCCGTGGCTGCAGGTACAGTGGAGTCAGAGGGAGCATTCCGACTGTCAGCCGAGCCTTTACTGCAACCGAAGATGCCTTTATCACAATCAGTAACGTTGGCATCCAGATTCTCTTTTACATTTTCTGCCTTGTTATCTATGGACTCATTTAGTTGACCTTCAAATTTTGCCTGTTTTACAGATTCTACTACATGCCCAGCTACTTTGGCTGACTCAGTCTCTGCACTCCATTGATCTTCCACTGTATGGAAGGAACATGCATCCTCTTGTTTATCTTGTCTGCTGTTCATGTCTATTTTATTCATATGCTTACATTCCACAGAAACAGAAGAGACACTGGTTTTGTTATCTGAAATTGAATATTTGCATACTTCACCTTTATTCTCTTGCAAAACCTGACACTCTAGGTTGTCCTTCAGGATCATTTCATCTGTGCTTGGGTTATGTGCATGAGATGTCATAGTGCCATCATTTACCCCTGGTCTAGTTCTGCTCAAGTTACCAGCTTCCTCAAGCAAGTCACTTTTTAGTTCAGTGGCACTCACACAGATACCTTCCTCCATGCCACTGTAGATTGCAGCTTCAGATAATGCCTTGATTTCAGTGCAAGCCTTAATATGAGTTTGAAAATCAGAATCTCCCTCCAAGTTCAGCTGTGTTTCAGCCATGTTCAAAGCTTCACAGCTATGCAAAACTGTACCTGTACATTTCTCTCCCTCTTTCAAGGATTCTTCAAAACTGCTGTGATGTTCACTAGAGTCTTGTGAAAATGTTTGGCTATCACCGTATCTTCTTTCAAGTGTTTTCTTTTCCACATTTGAGTTTACTTCACTTTCTGGCTCTAGAAAGCAGACTTCATCAAGTTTTTCTGCATTGTCCATTTCATGTAAATCTAATGATAATTTAAAGTTACCCGCCATGTTCTCTACCACTTGTTTAGTATTTATTTGCTCCACAACCCTTGAGGGATGACTAGTTAGTGGCACAACATGTGGTACAACATCAGAATGATTTTCCTCCATTTTTCTTGAATTAGATACTCCAGTGTTTAACAATACACTGGAAATATGATCACTGTTTTTCACCTTTTCTGAGTTAGGGCTATATTGGTCCTCTTCAGCAGCATCCACAGGCTTTACAGAAACACAAGCTGTATGCAGTGATTCATTCCAATTGGCAGCACTACCCATGGTATATACCTCCTCTTGCTGATTCTCAAGGATGATTTCATCAGGCACTTCTGCTTTTATGACATCTGTTACTGTACTGTCAGTATTTAACCTATGCACCCGACACCTGTCAGTCAGTAAGTTATCAAAAGAACACTGGATGTTTAGGCTACAATATTCATTTGTATCCTTTTTCTCCATGTTTGATCTAGCCTCCTTTTTACACTCAAACAGTTCTTTCTGTGAATTAAACTTAGCTTCCACTTGTGCCAATTGCTGCATTGGAAATTCCTTCCCTCTGTCTAGAGGTCGTGTCATGGTGCACATTCCTTCATCAGTAACAGCTGAGTTATCTATGTCTGCTGCAGTCTCTTCATGAACAGTAGCTGGCACCTCTTCATCCCCTTTCAGATCTTCGGCATCTACAACACAAATGCTGTAAAACTCCTTGTCTTTGACATTTTGACTGTCGTCTACGTCAAGACAGGAAAATGTTGGAGACATCTCTCTATATGAACTCAAAACTTTCTGTAAGCTGTCACTCTTGCTGTCTTCAGCATTTACTGTTGTTTCATTTTGCCTTGAACGGTCACATGTAACTGCATAATCCTCCAGAGAATTTCTATTTAAGGAAATTTCACTCTGTAAGCCTTTGTCTACAATATCTGGTAGATGTGAATTTGAAGTATGATCAAACAAGCAATGCCCTTGTGCGGCTACATCTTCATTATTAATATTGCTGTTATTATTTTCTATATTGTTCACATGCTGACCATTACTAATAGTTTTCTTAGGTGCCCTTTTTTTAATAATCTTATCTTTCTTTTCTTCACTCCTCTGCAGATTTCCGTACGTACCAGAGACTTTCAGGAGGTGACTAAAGGAATTAAAGAAGCTAAAAGGTCTGCCATACGTCCTCCTGGGGCTCACATGGGGGGTATCCCCCACACTGTTATAGGACGAGTATTTTGCTTTTCTCCCCCAAAAGCCAGATTTAGAATCTGACGCTGTGCAATCATCGCTACAAACACGTTCAATGCCGACTGTCACAGCTGCCCCATTAACTGTCCTTCCCACTGTACGCGGATCCTGGCTTTCCACAGTTCCAAAAATGGAAGATAAAGTTTTACTTATCCTTGACTTTGGTGCTTCCTCTTCCACAGATTTTTGTAACAAGCTGGTTTTCTCCTCACTCGTGCTGTTACTCAATTCCTTACTGAAGCAGCAGCCCATGTTTAATAAGTAGCGTCGGGGGTCTTCTCATTGCAAATCACCTTCCTTTTTACACTAACTTTCTATGGCTACTGAGGAGACAAGCCAACACCCAACTGCTAAAAATAGCACACTTTAAAACCATGCAGGGGTTCATATGTCATTGCCACTCAAAGTCCAAATCCCAGTTGCTGAGCAATGTTTCAGTATTTCATCATATACACTGTAATATTCAAGCCAAATACTCCTTCTAATGAGACTACAATCTGTTTAGGAATATTACTGAGTTTTATGAACTTCTCTTGTTTAATTTCCTAAAAATTTTGCTCATCTAAATCATTAAAATATTTAAAAGACATCTTTCACAATGCCCATATGTGCCAGAAACTACTTGTTTTCATATTTAATACAACTCCCACCTTCTATAAGGATAAATGCATTCTGGTTTTACATGTTTAAATCTGACGTGTAGATCAAACACATTTTGGACCATTTTCTCCTTCTCCTCCCTTCCCCCAGAGCTGAACCTACACCACAATTACTTCTTTAGGAAAAACAGGCTAAAGATAGATAAGACCTCATGTATTCCATTGAGCAGTCATTGTACGTTATCAGAAGCTAATTCTGTTCCAAGCCTTTTTTTAAAATTTGTTATCTGCATGAAAAAAACTGAATACATAATTCCTCAGTGACTTACAGCACTGAAAGGGGCCTCAAGATCATTTACCCACCTCATGGTAGTGTGACAGGATTAATTATACTTAACCTCAGAAAAAAACTGTATATGCTTTTACTAAAAACTCAGAAATATTTAAAAAGTAATTTGACTGAATGCTACTCCTTCAAAAAGTCTGTCCTCAGTATAGTTTTCATTATTGTACATATACAGATGCCTTCTGACTTTGTAGCAACTAAACCATTTTAATAGACATATATTTACATATTGAAATACTTCTATTACTGTAAGTTCCTGTAGTTGCTAATAAAAAGTGGTTGTTTCTTCAAATATAAAAGCCCAATTAAAAAAAGCTGAAAATATCCAGCAATCTTTTTCTGCTCTAAACAGTTGTTCTTCTTTGCCTTTCCATTACCTCACATCATTCAGACCTCTCAAATTCATTGCTATTATTTCAGATTTGGATCCCATACTTCATAGAGCGTACAGAGTGCACAACTACAGTGCCACTCTATTACTTAAAAGATACTGAAAATACGAAAGAGTGTAAGACAAGACAGACCCTTAAACTCCATTTCAAATGTTCCTTCAGACAAACACTGAACTTGGTGCTATTTTTCCATTGGTTGTGCACCTTATGGGAACTAATATTCCACTAACACTGACCATAAAAGATTACTGAATTGGCTAAAAAGTACATCCCCTCTTCAGCAAGTCTGCTTTGAAATTGTAAAGTAAGATCAGAGGAAAACTACCCTGCCCCCGCCCCTTATCCAACCCAGGAAGATTCCAAGTGCCTGCAGCTACACTGTTCCTAAGGATAGGAAGTCTGATGCATCATTGCTGCCATCTGCTGCATTTTTTTTAATTCTCCCCTGGGACAAAGTTATTCAACATGCTTGGATCCAGACTGAAAACTATGCCAAGTCACTCCTCTCTCTAGCATTCCCTGGAACCGAGAACAGGGAAAGGGGGAGGGAGTTACTTATAATAGTTTTTTTGAAGAAATGCCATGAGCAAACAATTTAACTGTTTTTAATGTCAGCTTAAAGTCACAGTAATACTTAAAAAGTTCCCAACTATTCAGAAAACTCCCTTATCAGGTAAACAAATAGCAAGATTTTTCCCTTTGTGATTTAACCATTACTAGCTCATGCTTTCTAGAGAGAAGCTAAGTGTCTTTAAGAGACAGACCAGGGCAAAGTCCACTTTTCCAGTGCCTTAACAACCACTTCTCCTATCAGCTAATGGGAACAAAAGGGGTGAAGCAGTTCAAGCAAGCAGAAATTTATTCCAGTTTTCCCATACCCTTCTTATGTGCAAAGGCACATTCTGTACTCATTTCTTTGTTTTTATCTTAGGGTTCCAGGGATAATTTCTATTTTAAAGCAGCTGCGGTGCACATTCTTTAAGTCAAATTTCTCAATGCTATTTATTGTGGGATCACAACTTAAAAAAAAGAAGGCAGAAAATGCCACTCTTGTTACGCTACATCTCCCAAGACACCTTCTGGCTAAGCTTAACACTGCTACCGACTTGAAAAGCGCTTAAGAAAGTTCATGCTCTGCTACTTCAGAGCCCAACTCCACTGGGGAGTAAATTTTTTTACTTTGTTGTTGTTGGTTTTTTTTCCTTTATTCATGCATATTTCAGCTCTGGTCTATTTCTCGTCTACTCAAAGTCTAAACAGGTTTTCTGTTTGCATGAAACAGAAGTGCTCTGAAGCAGCACTTTCATAACCTGAATTACGTTTTTTTTAATAGGTATTTAGTCCTAGTCCTGCACACACCTACACAGAAGGCAAGAAGTCAAATGCTTATTATCTAGAGTATACTTACCCATCTTTCATTTCTCCACGTACCTATTCTTTGCCAAGGAGTAAGGGTTTATCCCAGATATAGTCTTATGGGCCTAAGTTTAAAAACGTAATCTAGATTTAAAGTTACAATAACACAAGTCAAAACAGTCCTTACAACCTACCAAAATCTAACCTCTTTTACTCTTTTTCTATAATAAAGTCATGCAATTGTAACAAGTTCTGACGAAACAGTGATTATGCTGCACTCCCAGGCCACACCTGATGCCATGCCCATCACGAGTTAAGGGAACAGAGAAGAGCAGCATCACAACAGTGACACTACTGCATGCTTCTGGAAACAGCTGGTCAAACTGCTTAACTTTCCCTCCAACAGATACTGGTTCATGAACTGCCAAGAGTTTAAGTACACATTCAAATAATTAAACACAAGCATTAGAAGTCATCTACATGTATAAAACTATTCTTATGGCCTCCTTGCTTTTCTTATGGCCTAAATCTAGAACACTATGACAGAAAGAGCAAACACCGACCAGTATTGATTCTTCATGATGCTGATACTGTACATGTCCAGTTTAAAGTCTTATTCTCCCACTTCTTGCTTAAAGCTAGTTCAAGTGATATCCTGAATTATTAAATACCACCTACTCATTATACAAACTGCTGCTTAACATTAAACTGGCATATACTGCATGTAATACTGTGTATTGTCAAATGATCTGAGGATTATATGGTATACTGAAATTTCCCTGAGCACATGGTCCTGTACTAACTAGTAAACCTGATTTCCTCAGTTCCTTTCTATTCTGAGGCTTATTCTTGAATGGGCTGCCAAAGGGTTTTTGAACAACATAATCCAGCAGCAATAAGCCTGAGACATCCTTGTATAGTACCTCCTCAGAAAAACATTTTTGGGAAGCAAAATTAAGTGCCATCTTTTGTGAATTCCTAGTTACTATTCCCCTACTTAGAACAACAGTATGACTGAACTTGTATTTACTGTACCTATAAGGATCGACAAAAAACAGTATACCACACAGATTTGAATTCCTATTAACAGAAACCCATGGCAGCATCTGGTAATTATTAGGCTAGAGAAAGAATGTGTAATGCTAATATTGCTATCAGACAGCAAGTTCAAATGGCCCCACTGTAATATCCTGCACTGGAACACACATTTGCAGAACTTCTTGTTGCTTGATGACAAGAATCCCTTCTAAAGATATTCTGAAATTTCCCGATCAGGTCTTCAATTTGACTAAGCAAGCCAAGAAAATTCTTTGGTCCTTGGAAAGTGCTCTGAGACGTCACACATTCAAACGTGAGCACAGCAGAGGAAGAGTTTAGGCTCAACAAACAAGGAAAAAAAACTATGCATATCTTTAGCACTAAAGGTCAGTTAAATCCTGTCTGGCAGAGACAGGATATAAAAACTACCTCCACCATGGGATTTGCACCTTGGCCTCTTCCCTCAGAGTAACCTAATCTTGAGCAGTAAAGAGTTACTATTGAAAAGGAAACACAGAAGTGAGTTAAAACGGAGTGAACTGCTTCTTAAATGCTGATTTTCCTGGGTCAGCCTAACAAGGGCTTTCTCAGAAAGAGTCATTGTCAATCAGGATACAAAGAGTCAACTAGTGGATGTCACCTGAAGTGACAAAGACCACTTCTAAGGTAAAAAAGCTGAAAAAATAGCACATTTAACTCCTGAAGCTAAGAAAACCATCAAAGTTAAGAATCTGCTAGTATCCTCTAAGCTATGTACCTCCAATGTGTAAGTTTAAGCTACTACTGACAAGAAATCCAAGATGCCAATTTCCTTCAAATTACTTGTGTGCAAAACTACTAAAATTCTGCTGTTACATACTACTAAAATGAGCCAAACTCAAGAATGGTTGTGTTAGAAACGAACCATACTTGTAATCTACATTATGCTTTAAATAGCACAGTTTCATAGCTACTTCAATGCAGAAGAAAAGACTGTCTCCCTCAAGATGAGGTTAAGACTTTGAAAAATGTTAGTGAACAAATGACCTGTGTACTTTTAGGCAGTAACCCTGGAAAGTGATTTCTGAAGGGTTCCATCACAACATCAAAACTTGCACTTTAATTTAGTCACTACTGATTACCTATTCAACATTACTCACAGTTTTGTTCTTGCCAAATAACAGAACGACTACATTTGTCATTAGAAAAATTCAGTTATTGTTCAAAGAGAAAACAACAAAAAAAACCACTTTATGTAGCCACTTCAGATTAAAAACTAGCCTAATACCTGTTTTTACAGGATCTAAAGAAGTGCATCAAAATTCTCCACAGAAACTCTATAACTTTCTTCCTGAACAAAAGCATTTGGACAAGGTGTATCAAGAGATCCCAGCGGAACAGTACAGCCAAAAAACCCCCAGGAACAAATTCAGCACATTTCTTATAAGTCTATTACAAACAGACTCCTAGAGAGCTCACTAGGTGCCATGGCAGTATGGCCCCGTATCAAATGCACACTGAAATAATGATCAACACAAACACGCACCTATGTCTTTTTGCAGCCTAGCCCTCTGATCTCAAAATAATTAAGACACAAGAAACAGCAGGTGATTTTCACTTCACCTGAAGTATGTACTTGCTAAAGGCAATAGAGTCAGAATTCCAGAAGTTTTTCTCCTTCCTATCACATTTACGGAATGATGGAAGTGTCTTAATGATTTTAGTTTGCTAACTCTCTCCTGCACACTGTGAAGTTTTTCTCCAACTATAACCTTTGTTCCCAGAACTTGAAAGTGAAGTCCTGAAGGACTGGCAAAAATCCACCCATGTAAGCATGGCATTACAGAAGGGACCATTTTACAAAGACGACTGTTAACAGAATATATTGGTAATTATGCTCATTCAACAGAATGACCTTCTGATGCTGTGCACATAAGAGAATCATACAACTTAAAGCCTAATAAGCTACAGGTCTCATCTTTTTCAGATAAAATATTCAGCCAAAGAAAAGCTTCAACCACAATAGAGTAAGTTATTTGAAATGTACCATTATAGCACTATGGATACATTCCAAGATATCTAAATTGACATCAGCCTTCTCTTCTCATGAAAAGAACAGTAAGGTCTCCTGAAAGATAAAGAAATGGTTATGCTCTCCTTCTCCAAATAAGTAGGGAAGAACACAAATTAAGGTTTAGATACAATTTTTTTAAAAATAAAAATTCTAGTATGTCAAATTAAAAGAACTAGCATCCATAAGAAAACTAATGAATTGCCCTTAATACTAATAATGCACCTGTTGAAATGCACAGACAGCTCCAACCTCTTGAAGCAAATCTACAAGCCACTTTTACTCAAGCTTATACACTGTTTTATTGGCACTAATGCCCTGGGTACAGGGAAAAGAAAACAAACAACAAAACAACAAAACCAAAACAAACAAAAATCTCCCCAAAAACCAAAACAGCAAATCTCAAAAGTTCAACTTTCAAAGGATGGCAGAAAACCAGGTTGAATTTCTTCCTGTACTGTCAAGTAAGTAAAAATTCACATCTGAGAGAAGTAAAACAGGGAAGAGACCTCTGAATAAAAAAAAAAAAAGGGGGGGGAGAGGAACAAACAAAAAGTGCACCAGCTTGCTTAAAAAAACAAAAGCACAAGTTCTTCAGAATGCTCCTTAGTGCTTGCTCCAAGCTAAGTTGGAAGCAGGAAGTATCTGCTGCTTAGCATAGCACAAGCAAAGTTCCTGGCAAAACATGCACTGAAACCAAACCCTTCAAGATGTCCCAAGAGGAAACATTCCTCCCAATATACAGTTAACAAAGACAAAAATTTGAATATATTTGAATAAAAATCAAGTCTTCAATCTTCTTGAAGATGTGTATTACATTTACTGTAACATATATGCATACAGTACAATCTACTGTATCATCTGCCAAAAGCATCCCATACAGCCACTTCCTGGATCCTGCACAGCAGCACAGCAACAGCAGCACGTGCCATTTGGCAGAACTGACTGAACAAAATTCCTGTTAGAGATGGCAAATTCCTGCTTATAGGCGTTTGTGCTTTTTTCAATTACACATACATACAAAGTGCATTCCCCGCATTTTCCTCACATGGTAAGGGGTGAGCAAGAACCTAATTCAAGATTAGTGATACAATTCCCCATAGCCTAATCCTGCAAACTGCCCTATCTTGCAGTTTATGTAAAACCCTCCACAGGGCTGATGCAAATCAGGTTGGGGTTCCTAGTCAGTATGGACAATTAACCACCTCCAAGAGCTCTGCTCTGGCTGTTTAATGTTGCAATGCTGTCTGTCAGCCAACTGTCTTCTAAAATGTTCTGACGTACAGTTTTGAATAAGACATTGAGAAAACACATTTCATGCAACACTTACACCAGGGGAACATGCAATTATAATACTTACTAGATGAGAACCGTCCTTAACTTCTTGTACTTGCTGCACCTGCGGTTCAGCCACAACTTTAGTGTCCTGATCAGAAGTCATGAGCTGTCTGCTTTTTGGCTGCTCAGAGAGAACTTTACTGGTCACCTTTGTAAGCTGCGGAAATAAGAAGACAAAAGATTCTCTAAGTGGTTGTTGAAATTCTTGAGAATCTGCAGCCACTGCAGCCACACTGCTCTGATTCAGACCAAAGGTCCAAAGAAATTCTACACAACAAAGTCGGGATTATGCGTCCAGAGAAAACACACAATGAAGATAAAGCCACCTTGCAGATACACTCAGCTCCCAATCACTGGCTGCCTTGGGATTACAAATGAACACTTGCCACAGCACTGGGCAGGGAAATTCAGTTTCGCTTGATTCTCACTTTAATTATTCAGACTGCACTTCAAACCATGACTTCTTCATACCACCTGGCAGACTCCACTCACTAAGAAGCATTGAGTTACAAACTAACCCTTTTTCTTATAACTACTTTGATGGTCACTTTATCTTTGAAAAATGTAAGGAGCATGATGCAACAGCTCTGCTAGACTAGTAACGTTCAACCAGTTCCTCTGCTCTATCACCCCAAAATCTTATTTTATTTAACAAATAAAAAACTTAGTAGAGTTGAAAGTCTGACAGTGACATTGCTTTGAAATTTGATGCTATTATTTAATACTGTTATTTTTAAAAGTCTTGAAAAAACAATAAAAGCTAATTTAAAGCATGAAGTTTCAAAGTAAATAGTGAGGTGTGAAAATAAGACTTATTTTTTTCTTTTTTAAAAAGATGTAAAATGCTTTTTACCTTTTTAGTTTTTTATTCATATGGTAATTACAGTACTGCATCTGTAACAATGCATGAGAGAGATTTATTGCCTTCAACTTGGTGACACCAAACATGTAATCTCCCTAACATGGAAATCTAAAGATTTGCAGCACATGGAAGTTAATGGTATTGTTCCATTCTTTAGGAACATAAGCTCCTTTTAGGCAACTCTTACTCCGAGACTAGAGTTAAGAAGACTCTCTCTCAGTCCTAGAGCATTATGGCTTTCCATAGAATGTCCTTTACACTGTATTTTGAAGTGGAGAAAAGCAAATGCCAAATACAGCTGACTGAATACATTCCAAAATTTTCATAGATAATTATTATGTTCAGCTATGAACTGATTCGAGCACCTGTATTACAGGATTATGCAAAAGGTATGTTGTACATACACACAGCTGAGGAAATAAATACAATTACATGCCCAAGAAGATGAACATTTCAGCTTACATGAACAGTTGCTTATCACTTTGTGCTATTGATCTGAAGTCAGCACGAAAAAGATGATTTCAAAAGAAACACATGTACTGTGTCACTGCTACATTCTCAGAAGTTTCTTTTCCTAACACTCTGTCTCTCACTTTGGAATAGAAACTACTTAAGGCAGAAATTGCACAGACAAAAAAAAAAAAAACACATTAAAATGAAACCAAAGAATTACACTATCCCTCACATAGTGTTACACACAAACATACTCACAGGTTATGTAACAAAGTCTGGAATTCATTCATTTTATTTCATAAAATACCCAAAAATCATCCTCAGGGTGAAAGCAATTTTTCAAAAGCAGTATTAAATAGCCAGAGTCTGTTGCTCAAGGCAATGCATGGGAAGAGGCAGACACATTAACACTGTGTGAAGTGTCTAAGCCTCTTGGAGAACACTTCTGCTCATGTTTTTAAAGATATTTTGTTTAGCCATTCAAAATTTTGGATTAATTTTTTTTTTCTAAAAAGAGCCCAAGACTCCTTACTCATTTCACGTTTGCTGTATGTAACCTCCACTGCCGTTCGTACTACCCTTGGGCATATACTTTAGTCCAGATTCATAAGCTAAAGACTACTTTACAGAAAGACAAGTATGTTTCAGTCAGCAATGGTTATATCTACTCAGCATTTTGATCCCCAAATCAATGTTAAGGTACCTCTTTGCATCCTTCCATCACCTACTTATCTCACACATTCCCTTCCCCCTCCCTTCTAGGATCAGCCTGTCCAGAGCCATGTTGCAATCTCTTCTCTTCCATCCTCTGGCACACAATGTTAGTACCAGAACTTGGTAAGTCTATGGATAAAGGAAGGGAAACAGCTACGTTCATGGGAATCTGTCAAACAAAAAGTAAAGTTCCACAACATATATATCCTTTAGAGAATTCACAGACTGGCCATCAAGCACAAAATACCCAGCTAAATCATTAATTCCAGCTAAGGACAGACAAGTTGTCAGCCAACCTGACAACTGCAATGTGTACATTGCAACTTCAAATTCCTTGGGCAGGCCACCAACAATTAGAGCAGCATATTATTCTACTGCTTTTCAGAAGTCCCTTAGATGAGATTATGCAGGATGCTTATCACAGGCCAGGTCTAGATTGAAGCTCTAGGTAACTTTGTTTGCGCTACTCATACTAATAATCATATTCTCATTAGATACACAGATTTGTTGTGATACACACCACACTCACCTTGTAAACAAATTATTTTTAGTAATTACAGTGTCAAACCCATACATTTAAGTTGAATTCTGATCACTAAGGATCAAAATGGACTCCAAACAACAGGGATAAAGTAATTTGTGTGAAGAGGATAAAACCTGCTTTCCAAATCCCATTATTTTAACATTGATCAGCCTTTGCCTTTCTGCAAATGGGCAAGGCATACAGAAAGATTCCAAACACAGAAGGAGCAACAAATTCTGTTGCAATTTTCTTCACTAATACATCCCACTGCTGCAAGTGTGAAGGATGCCAAATGCTCACTTGCAAAATTCCATCACTTCAATGTGATTTCACTTGCAGGGCTGTTCTGTAAAGTTAATGCCACCTTTTCTATTGTAGAGCTGCCACTTACTGGACTCCTAGAGAACAGAATATGACTGCAGACTCCCATGACAATCATGTCAAAGAATAACAGGGCTGTAGAAAAGGCAGTGATACTTAAGAAAGAGAAAACCAATAAAAATCATGGAATGTTAAAAGCTCTCCATAGGATATGTTTTAGCATGTTTTTCATTAGTATTGATATATATCTTCATATAAAAGCTTATTTATACAAACCACAGTCAATAGCTGGTAATTCTAGAAACCACAGGTATGGATTCACTGTTTGAAAGAGTTTATCAGCTGAATAAGTGACAAGGCAAATGGAGCATTTTAATGCAGCAATAAAAATTATCATCCAACTGAAGAATTAATTTGTCCATGAGTTTCAAAGATACAGTTTACCAGTCAGCAGTTCAGTGTATCTTTGCATAAATAAATGCTGCAGCAATAAGCAGGAGACACTCAAGAGAAAAATGCAAGTTGGCAAACCCGTTTGGGATAGAGATAGCAGTACCTACAGCAGAACACTGAGCTATCACAATCAAATGAAATTTTTTTTCATCACAGAATCACAGAGCAGTTTTTTAGTTGAAAGGGGCCTTTTGAAGGTCATTTAGTCTAACTCCTCTGCAAGAAGCAGAGACATCTTCAACTAGATCAGATTGCTCAGAGTCCTATGCAAAGAGAACCTTGAATGTTTCCACAGAAGGTGGATCCACCACCTCTCTGGATGACCTCTGCCAGTGTTTCACTGATTTAGAAGCACATTAATTACAATTCTGCAAATGCATATAGTAAGTCATTGTATCCTTCTGGCTTGCCATAGAGTAGTAAGTCAAGTTCAACAACTTGAGAGTAACTCTGTCCTTGACTCTACTAGAAACATTCAAATACTTATTTTAATAACTACCTATCCTAAGAGAAACTGCCTAGATTTTACTGAGACTTATCAAAAGTAGTCCAAACTCAGTTTTGTAAATAGGCAAGACAGAGAAGTTTAAAATACAGGTAAAAAATATTTTTCTTTAGAAATGGCACAATATTCAACCATGCTTGCTTTCCCCAAAACTGTAATACACTGGTTCATCTGCCAAACTAGGAATTTCAACAGCAAGGGCAAGAGTGCCTTATTACTCGTTTTCTCCTTCGTTTGAGGGCTATGGGGGCAGTCATCCTTCACTTGTACAGATCTGTCCCTGTGGACACCTGAGTGGGTGGTTAACCTGAGGAGTTACAAGAATATTTTCAGGAGCGATTGAGACCATCTGATCAAGCAACATGGGTATTACAGCCTACTGTCACCCTGCAACACCCACAACCACCTTCACAAATAGAAAGATATGGGGTTTGTTTGGGGAGGAGGGGTTGATTTTTTTAGGGTTTTTTTTTTGAGGTTTTTTTGGGTGGTTTTAAGTGGGTGAGGATTTTTTTTCTTTTTTGTGGGTTTTGGGGTGGTTTAAAGTTGACAGCATGGTTCTTTACTGTCAAGCATTTTCAAAACCATCTAGTTATAAGAATTCCATCATTTCAGAAGATACCAGATACAAACCAGCAATGGCCCACAGGATGACTATACAGATAAGTGCACACAACCACGTGATCACTCTTGCCTGGGTGCCAAGCCAAGCAGAGCTGGGACTGCTCTCATCCAAAAGCCACACGTGTGTGTTAGTGTGGTGCCAACATCAGACTAACCTTTACACTGCATTTTAGTGCAGGTTTAGGGATCTTAGTACAAGCAGAGTTAATGTGCAACTGTCTGAAGGTATTTATAAACACACTGCATCCACATGCACCACCACCTTGCAAATAGTTTGGAAAAGACCTCTATCTCCTTGATTGTTACACAGCAAACAACAGCCCGACTGCTCTTGCTGACCTCCCTAAAAACCTCCCTGGACTGCAGCCCCCAGTCCTCCTACTTTCATTAGTAGACATCTCTAATTTTTCTAATTCATATTCAAAGTGTGCTTTTCTCAGTCTGTTTCACTGTCTAGAGTTACTACAGTCTGAGTAGCAGCATGGGTCTCTCAATCAAATCAGTCACATAGATCTGTTATTTAAAAACATGCAAAACCCCAAACAATGCTCTAGGGCTGAGATCTTGCCTGCCAACTTTAAGCCCAGAGTAATCAGCCCTTAAAAAGAGATTTACAAATGCAAGTGCTGACAACTAACTTTCACCCTGCAAACAGCAACACCATAAAACAAAAAAGTTCACTAGCATAAAAGAACTTTTCACTGCTCTTCCAGCAAGTACAAACAAAAATAGATTTGAGTTTGGCTCTGTGCAGAATTCATCCTAGCAAGCATTTTAGAAACTTTAAACACAGATTAAGATAAAGTTTTCACAAGGCTAATACAGAAATACACTTCAGTAACACAAGAAAGCTTAAAATGTTTTCCAAACACAGGTGCATTGCTTAACTAGAGCCTCATAGCAAACGTCCAGCTGCAAGCCAGAAATCCTCTTTCTACTGTGAGAGAGAACATACTTTATCACCATCTATCACACACTTGTGTACCCATGAGGATCATGACACCACAGCAGAGGTAATCAGAGCTACCACTGACCTCAGCTCTGAAAAGTTTTAGCACCTGCTGAAGACATCACATAGACATTTATATGAGAAATAAGAGATGCCTTTTCCAAAAATATGCCACAAATTTAATACATTAGCTCCTCTTTAAATGAAGTTTAACTTTTCTTTATTAGTTTCACCAGCACTGTGAACAGCCAAAAAGCATATGTAATGTCAAGAACTAATCATGTTCTCGGTCCCAGTAGAGGTGCCAACTCAGATACAGGATATATGGTTAAGCTTATACAGACAGCATCATCAAGAAAAACGGGAAAAACCCTAATCCCGAAAGACTGGAAGTTTCCCTCTTAGTGTCTTACACACTGATACAAACTAAGTTTTCATCAGGTGGTTGTTTGAGAATACTTTGAAAAAAAGATTCTCAGCTGTTAGAGTTGACCCATCATCCTGCTGCATGGGGCACATGTTACCATTCTGTAGATGAATAATGTCATCAAGCTGTATCATGCTCACAGAGAAAACTTGTGTTGAACGCAGGGGTTTCCATCTTTCCCTTCAAAGCAGGAAATCAGTTTCTTTACAGAGCAGATTTCACAAGCAATCTAGCTTTCAAAGGATGGCATTATTTAAAATAAAATATACTGTGAAGAAGTTCTGTTACCACAGCAGATAGAATAGCTATGAATGAGAAATCTAACAACCCCACAAGCATATCTGTTTGTGGCGATCTCCGCAATCATCACTGTGCCTACATCAGTTGTAAAATCTCTATTACACAACAGCAATTAAAAAGCTGACACGACATAAATATTTAGTCACAGCATGTGTCTACAGAAGTCTTGAATGCACTACTATTAAAAATCATCACAAGGTTCTCAATTTGTTTAACTGCTGATTAGCTAAACAGTTGAAAAAGTTGAAAATTCACCTCTGGAGCTTAGTGTTTAGACCCACTGATTTATGCAAGTCTGTGGGACAAAGGTTTCAAATATACAAAGCATCTAGTGTACGTGCCAGCATGGTGGCTGGAAAGCTAGATTTCAAAAAACCCGAGAAAAGCACCATTGGATTTGTTTCAGTTTTCCTTCCTGCCAAGAAAATTACTTGTGCCCCAGAACCCTCCAGAATAATGCAACTTCTGGGTTCCTGAAGAGGAACATGGACATAAGCACTGGGGGCAAACAGAACACTTGGCAAACTCATGGCACTTCAAAATGCACAAGGCAACCAGGTGTTAGCAAGAAATACAGTGTCAGAAGAACCTGAACCTTAATGCTGTACTTTTTTTAACATCCTTCAACAGAAAACACAAACACAAATCATTTAGAGCTGCAGCTGCGACAACTTCACAAGTTTGGGGTATTTTAATCCCTTCTGTAGTTTGTAAGGTTGACAGCCTCCAAAATTGTTCTGCAATTCTATTAATTATCCCTTAAAATGTAGCCTCTCCTTTAAGAAAGGCTGAAATACTAAGTCTTGCTACTTAAAAGGAATGTTGCATTTCTTTATTTAAACACCTATGAAACATTTCTGTGTGAGGCTTCCCAAGCAATTCACAACTCTCATAATTTCCTGAGCATTCTCACTCACACAGAAACCTATGTGATGAAGAGCACACCAGAACTGATTACTCTGCAAGTCTGGAAATCCAGATCATTACAGTAATTAGCTGTCCAAAAGATGCCAAGCAGCAAGTTACTAAACAAAGGTGATAAAATACCAAAGAAACCTGATACCGGTAAATGATAAGGACTCTGCACAAAGGCATACGAAAAACTCTTTCAGTGAAGAGAAAGAAAAATGGGAAGAAGGTAAAGTTACAATCTTACCATCTCAAACAAGATGATGTCGACAGTGCACGGAATATAACAGGATGACCTCCACCAACAAAAAATTATGATTTTCACTTTTGTATCTAGCCTTTAATGCACTGTATTTTAAATATATGTGCTTATGGTCTCTCACAGAATTTCTGCAGAATTTCATGCAGTTACTATCTGATATATACTCAAACATCACTCCAGAGATGGACCAAGAATCCTGTGGATCATATCCTCCTCAGTAATGCAATAAATCAGATGTTTAATGGTATATAATCTAACAAAAATCTTACCATTTAAGAACACTGGGAGTGCCTACAAGCACGAATAAGCCACTGGGAGGAATGTGCCTTGAAGACAAGAGTGTGTCATGAGCAGTTTTCAGTTTGCTTATGGCTTGTTCTCAGTTTTCAAGTCTGAAGCAGCACTCTCCTGACTGCAGGCTGAAGCACATTACATTAAGAAGCCCAACTCATTAATTAACAGGAGTTGCTTCACGTTGCACATCCATCACAAAGCCACAAGCTTGTTTTCCTCACTGTAAGTGGACTAACAGCACACACCCTGCAGGTTATTCATAAAGATATATATTTAATTTCTATTATAACTATCGTGTTAGATAAGATATTTATCAGATGATGATTTCAAAAGTACCACACTTAATTAAAATTCATCTCTTGACTCTCTGATTTGTGCATTTTCTAAGAAACTCCTCAAACGGCAAAGTTAAATTGTTAGCAGCTCAGCCAATTCTGAAAAGTGGAATGCTAACTTCATATAAATTGATTATGATCATAGTTCTTCACAACGCTTCTTCTCTCTTGATAGGCTGAATGCAAAATCATACATTCTACATTCATTACAAAGGCTTACAAAAAGCAGAAAACATCTCACATTGAATCAAAAAGGTCTTTTAACTTTCTCAGGAAAGAGATCAGGAATTTGTTACTCAGGTTAGGTAAGTACCTCGAAGTATAATGATTTTCCACTAAAATGCTCCATCACTTGCCCTCCCTTATATTTGTGAGCATTTGACCTCCTCCCTACCTCCCAGCTCTGGCAGAAAACATCACCAACAAGAAGAGAATTTGAATAAATTTGAACACCCCCTTCTCCAGTTAAAAAGAGAACTACACAATAGCTGCCTGCACATGCACTTTACTTCTGTGACCACCAGAAGAGCAGGAGAGGAGAGAGAACTCAAGCTGAACACCTGTGGTGGCATTAATCCTTCTGGCCTGCTGTAGGAAACCAGAGGAGCAGAGCACTGCAAACCAAGTACCTCAGTTCTGAGTGGAACTGAACAGCTTAGGTCCATATCACTCTGCTGCTGCTGCTACAAAGCATCACAGTAGTTCCTACACCAATTAAAAAAAAAAAAAAAAAAAAAAAAAAGGAAAGCAAAGGTTACAGTAACATATCTGCAGGGCCCTCACAACAGAAACCCCAGCAGACTGCACATTGCCTGTACTGAATTACAGAGTGAAAGGATGGGCCAGGGCAAGCCACTGCTCCTCTGCATTGAAATAATCACAAAACTAATTAAGCCTAAATACAGGGCAAACAATGCTTTAAAGTGTCTACAGAATAACAAGCTTGGAGTTGGACCCCACACTCTGCACAGCACTTCATATCTGCCTCTGCTTCCAAACTACATTTGGAATACATTTGTTAAATGAGCCTAACCATAGAGGCAGACTAATTTTTTATATAATCTTCTAAAACCAGCCAGCCTAAATAATGACTAAGTATATAAACCTCCTTATATTTATGCCTAACATGGGTTAAAAGAAACTGCAGGATGTGATGGAAGTGTCCTCCTTCTGCAAGATTTTTTTCTTTAATTAATGTATTTTAATAACTGATTAGGTTCTCATCAGACCACAGGCATCACATATACTAACCCACTGCTCACATGAATTTCTTGTAACACTCCCATCCACCTGCATTTACCTGTTACACTTGCCTAAACTACAAGGCAACAGCCTGTGCTTCCACTGTCTAGTGCAGTAGAATTCTGATCTGCAAACACAAGTCACAGCTGAGGCAATACAAAGAAAAACCTTGGTTGTTTTTTACTAATATATATAAATTTAACTGCTGAAATTGTTTACTTTCTACACAAATATTAATTCTAGATGCTTTTGGGTGATCTTTGATTAGCTAACTGCACTTTCTCTGAAAGTCAAAGCTTTTTCAATAACTTCAGAGATCTTTATGCAAACCAATTAGCTGGGAGACTGTTCCAGGATTTTAATGTAATACCAGTATTTAGGATCAAATAGTGTTCACTGATGCAGAAATTAACTTTTTCATTTCATGAAAATGTTAAATGATGGGAAAAAAAGATAGTAAGCATCACAAAAGTATGTTTCTAAATTTTAGCACCATCAAATACAAAACTTCACCTAAATCAAATACCATCATCCCTTTTGCTTGTCTGCACTAATGTGACATGAGTCAAAAACTGCACAACACTTCTGCTCACACAGAAAGCAGAAGAGCAATTGATTAGAAACACTAAATTGAATTGGCAAGAAAATTCAAGCTTGCCCTGGAGTAGACAGGGCAGGAGAAAATACCTGCTAGCACTAATGACTGGATTTCACAAAATATTGCTCATTCTTGTACTATTTTTAAACAGTCATTTACAGAACACTACATTGTAGCTTAGACTTTTGAACTCTCAAAATAGGCCTGTATTGCTCTTTCCCATAGCCAACCAAGACACTACATGAAGAGATTAACATGTCTACCAGAAAAAGCCACATGGAAGACTTCCCCAATATTTTTTTTCTAAGAACTATAGTTCTTTATTTTGACACACATCTTATTTTCAGCATGTAAGTTTACTTTGGCCCTCTGGATACCAAATCTGTCTCATCCTACCCCACCTTCTCTGAATTCATGCACATATGAGGAATTATTATGCAAAGATAGTATCTTGCATAATAATGTATTTTCTTTGTTTCCCTTCCTTCCCCACATAGCTGGCCTGCTGTCACTTAACCAATGAAGTGGGAGGGTTTTTTTGGTGTTTGCTTTTCTTTACAGTAGCTATTGAAGGGAAGTATAAAATTAATTTTCCTATTCCTCTGCTGAAGGAAGCAACAATTAAGCATGCTAAAAGCTCACACAGAGCAGTGAAGTTTACAGAGACTGTTGTACTTTCACTACGAGAGACAGTTTCGGTCTAAGACAAACTGATTCCTGCCTTGGAGTGAAAACTAGAAAGATACTGAATTTTGCTGGATAACATACTCCCCAGCATCTCAGCATGTCAGGTCCACTATAAGTAGACATGCCATTTCATAAATTCTGTTTGTTTAAAAAAACAACAGTTCTACAGTATTTTACCAATTGCTGCAAGTTTTTAAAGCTAAGAGGCAGCAACTGATGGTCTATTTGGCTTTTCCCAGTTCTTCAAAAACAAACTAAATCTTCAAATGCTGTAACACATGACAAGGTCCCAGGAGGTTTAGCACTTGCTTAGAGGGAAAAAGTTAAATGTTGTGCAGGAAAAGTGTCAGTTTGGCAATTCTGGGAACAACGAACTTCCTTGTTTCAATTACTGAATGTTCCTCCTCACGATTTACCAATACCAGCTCTAAGTTTTCCGCATTCTTCACTATGCTGCTAACCAGAGAGTGGCTGAGGCATTCACAGCCTGCCTGTGACTCCAGGCAGGACACTTGGCAAAGGTAAAGGAAGCAACTAACCCAGCTCTGCTGGGCAGAATTTTATCATCATCATCTTCCTCAGAAAAATTCCGAAGTTGGCAGAAGTAGATGCAGTATTTTATGATGAAAGACAAGATTAAAAACACCACTTGGAGCTATAGGGTTAATATTTAGTGCAGCTCCAAGGGTGAGGTTAGAAGTCTGACCTTCTTTAGTAGATCTTAATGGTCTTATCTTAGAATATTGCTATTACTTGGATTCCATGTTTCAAGTCTGCAATCGGTGTTGCACTTAAGCAAGAGGAGGTCAAAAGCTGCATCTGGAATTTCCAGGACCCTTGATATTTTTAGTACTTTGAATTAGTATTTAAGAAACATACCTAGCTTCAAAGCAAATTTGCCAAGTTCTTTATCATGACATTCTGGGACCATACAATAAACTCTTAATTCGGGGAAGCAGAAATCCAACATCAAGGATCTCAAATTCAAATGCTCACAGAACTAGAATTACGGAATATATTTGATGCAAACCAATGGGACAACCATTACAGTCCTCCTAGAATATATCATCCCTCACGACAGGCTTGAGAAAACTAAGAGAGAAAAGGATCTATATCTACATAAAGTCCAAGTGAGAGGTATATAACCAAATAAGATGTTGATAATGCCAGTGATAAGCAAAAAGGCACAGTGACAATTTTTGCCCAATATGAATGTATACAGCAATCCCTGATAATGCAAAGTCTATTTCAATAAACAGTTATTCTGCAAAACAAACAACTTGGGATGAACTCCCCTCAAGTTTTGGGTTTTGTTTTTTTTTTTTTTTTTTCAGATGACTTGAAAAGCAGTCATTGACCTAAAATGTTAGTTCCAGTTTTGAAACATGTTCAGGACCAAATCTAAAGTGAAATTTAACTACTAACAGAAGAAGCACCATTTAACTTTAAGGTTTTGTAAAAGAAAAGGAAGCTAATGCTTTTTGCCAATGATTATTACATTAACCTCTTTGCCAAAAATAGAATTTAACCCCAATAATCCAGTCATTTTAGTATTACTTCCTCTTTCAATAAAGGCTACCATCCTCCATTACAAGCTTCACCGAAACCAGAAGCAACTCTTGCTTAGTTTTAAAACAGTGTATGAAAGACTATCACCTCCTGGGTGCACATTTGTTCACAGTTAGAGCACCCCACCTTCCTAGAGTATCGCTGTAATCAAAACTACTGGTAATTCAGGTTTTGACTCACAGTTAAAGGATGGACTGCCAATATTTTAGCTTGGATTTAATGACAATAATCCTTCCTTACAAGTCAAAATAACTGGGCACAGACCCTTTTAAAAATTCCACTGGTTCCTTGAATCCAGCCAGTTACTTAGAATACACAATGTTAACTAAGAAAATTATAATCATAAAAAACAGACTATAAGCTAAGCTGCAACATATGTTCATTAAAAAGAGTCCCTTTCCCTCTTTATAGCATAATTTTTTGGACATTTATTATGAAGAATTGGACAAGAAGCTTTAAATGAGAGCAGGGACACAAACCCAAGATCCTGGAGAGATGCCAAAGCAGACAATGATATTCTGACCAAATTGTTTGCTTTGCTGCTTTAAACAGCAACAGATGACCATTTTCTGTCCCTATCTGTTCGGCAGCAACAACACTGAATGGGAATGAAATTCTGATATAAGACTGCAAATTCTGCACATACAGGTAGCTCAGAACTTAAACTAACTGTGCCCCAGTACATTCTCCACTTCTGCTCTACTTTTTAATTCCTAGAACAAGAATCAGAAACCACGAGGATACATCCAAACATTTGAGCATAAACCCCCAGCACTAGGGTATGGAAAAGCAAGCTACTTTGGACATTGGCCTGTTGATTCATCGGTTCCTTGTTTGAACAACAGTCAGAGTCAGACTCTGTTGTGGGGCAACCTGTGACAGCATCATAACCTGTGAAAATACGCATATGGATACCAACAGTGACCGAAAACAAAACCATAAAGCTGCCAAGAGACATCACTGTACAGCTTTCAAACCTTTCATTAAGTTTCTGCCAAATGAGATTTATGAAATGATTTTTTTTCTCAACATAGTTACTATTTAACTAATATTTTGTTTCTCAGGTTTCCCTGTCAGATCACTGGCATCCTGTAATTATGAAATACTTTACTTGAAAACAGACTGCAGAACATTAGATCTGCCAAGAAACACTGATAAACACTTTTAACACAATAACAGAGATCTACAGTATTTTAAGCAAGTTTGCAATTCCACTAACAAGACAGATGGAACTCCGCCTTATGAATAGTACCAATGAAGTATTCACCATTGTTCCTTACTTCCAGAAGTCAGGAGGGAAGAGCCAATATGAGGCTGAGAGAGAATTAACTCATCCAAGGGAAAATATTGTTTAGATACTTGTGCAAAAATCCACAGGAAATCTAACAGCAAAATAAGGTGATACAGTATTTAGACTTCCACAAAAAGCCCAGCACAAGCTCTAGATAAAATAACTGTATGTTCTTCACACTGGAAACTCAGTGTATTCCTGAACATATTCCATGTGAAATTCTGATAGCATCTGAAGGTGTAATTTCTGAAATCTGTATTGCCAGTGTTTGCTGTTTTCAATAATGAAAGTGATACTGGCATTTTAGAAAAGAATCCCTAACAATTCATCACAGGCTACCACGGTAGACAGATGTCTATACATTTCAATAGGCATCTGCACTTTCGTCTATACATACAACAGTCCAGAACTCAAAGTTGTGCATACCTGCCACTATCTTAAATACACGTACACTGAATACATCTGTGAACTCTACACAGCCACAGAGGCAATCCAGAATAAACCTTTACTGTAGGATATGCTCTCTGGGACACCAGCTCCTTATACGCCAACAGCCTTATGAGAATAACAACAGAGCTGCTGGAAGTGCAGAGGTGGCAATCCATTCAGCTTATGAACAACTGATTCCTTTTGTATTACATCATTCAACTACCCATTAAGGAGCTGGACTGACAGGATCCAGAATATGCATAGCCCAGCCCTCCATGGTAAATGAGAGCATTCGAAAAGATTAAGACTCAAAGAAATTGGTGATTCATCAGGGTGTCAAAACAGCGCTTCCCCAATTCACGGCAATGTTCTAGGCCAAGCAGCTAGCCACATATTAGTAACCTCTGTCAGACTTCCAATTTTGGAGTTAATTGCTGTTCCTGAAACACATACCCAGACACAAAATACCTGCAGCAGCACACATCACAGAATGAACACTGTCACGGCTATCCTAATCGCGTATTTATGCTGTATTACAGTCACGCCTAATTGAAGCACTCCAGAGCACCTTTGTTCTCTGCAGGTATTGCTCTGTAGCTCCTGCCTCCAAACGGGGGGGCATCCCCTTTAGAAAGGGTATGGAACAGCTACACACACAGATGTGAAAGAGCAATGATTTCATAAATCCTTAGCTCCATCACATCACCAAAATTTAAGTACCACCTGGTTCCCTGCTGGGAACCAATTAACAGAAATTGTTTCTATCTTGCAATACTTTTATGGAACTTGAGTAGATGAATGGGTGGAACAGAAATCAACTGCTGGTCTCCTGTTTCTAACAAGTTCATCAAACTTCTTGGTGGTAGATACATTTTTATCATTAGACAGCCAAAGTCATTATCCTTAAAGAGAATGAAACAGATGGCTGGAACAGCAATGGGTCTTCTTGAATCATCCAGTATTTACAGTAACATTTTTTGACCAGGTGAAATATCAGTTTTATATTCAGAGAAGTTGTTTTAGAGTGCAATTTTTGTGTTTGACTGTTATGATATACTAGCCTTCCTTGAGTTTTGCACAGAGGAGTTAATGCATAGGAAAGTAAAACAGAGCTTTCCCAAAGCATTAGTTTGAAAACGCAAATACAGTTAGAACTGATGCCTTTGACAAAGCACATTTTCAGTTCAGTGCACGTGTCTTCTCTATTTTGAGGGATCACAAACTTTGAAACAGTGCTAGTTTTAAGTTTTACATCACTTTCCCCTCCCTAATTCAATTACTGGCTTCTGTGGTGAAATCCACCTGTCTAGATCTTGTATACAAACCAAAATCGGAGTATTAATTTCAGCGTGTGCATGCCTTGCATTCAGAAGAGCATTGCTCAAACACCTTTCCAGGGCCTTTACTACAAGAGTAGCTTTTATTCTCATCTACACAGCTCTCCCCACATCATGGCCTCTTTCAAAATTGCAGGGAGAGGGTTAATTTTCTTCCTTACAACATCCTGTTTTGTAACATCCTGTCCTTCCTACTCATACCTGTGTGCCCATTCTGAATGCAAATGCACGAGACTTCCAATACTCCTGGTAGCTGAGTATCACTGATTACATGCAGGAAAAAAAAATGCAGCCTGAGATTATTTTCTACAGTTACCTCGAAGACTTAGACAAACCTGATGTCCAAAAATGTCCTTTTGCTAGTAAATGCTTAGAGGAACAGAGAACTTTGTAAACCACACTTATTACGTCATGTAACAGTTTCTCACATGTGTGCGTACACGCACACACACACAAATCACATCCCAAAGCTTAATATTCTCCTGACTCCAGAATACATTTTTTTGCTTGCTTCATCTCTTTCTGCCAGCAACAGCCCTCCTGACACCGCATTTGTGAGCTACCTCCACAGCCACATTCGCACCTCCAAGGCAAGAGTGCTCTTCTTCAGGATCGATAAGGCCTTTGCAAAACTTTCTCCTTCCAACACAGGCACAAGAAAAGGCAAGGCAAGTGCTTTACGTGCTTATTTGTGTGCCTTTCCTGTTAATTTACGAGAATGTGAATGCCTGATGAATATATATAGACACCAAGGAATTAAACATTAATAGCCCTGAAGGTCCTAAAAGCCACCTAGTTATAAAAAAAATCAAACTGATGGAACACATCTACACCTAATTACTTTGTTTTTTGTAAGTCCTTTTTTGCTACCTTTCAGCTGTCACTGTAGATTTGTCATGCACTATAGTCACAAACATGCCTTTTCCGTGTCTAGCATGTGCATTTTGTGAGGTAATGTAATAAATATTTAACAAAGAGTTTATATTACCATGCCAATTAAGCTCTCAACTGATTTAAAGCCAAAGCCACTGCAAGATATAAGACTTAATAAGGGACGCAGCAACAGTTCAGTACAGAACATGGAGATTAGACAAACCTGACTGTTCAGACTTTGCATTTCAGTAAATAAACCAAGGATTTAATTCCACTCTAATCAAAATAAAACATCATCATCATCAAAAACTGCCTACATGGTTTGTGTACATTTCAAAGAAACAAAAACCCCCAAACAAAATCCCCAAGCCCCCGTAACTGCCTCCAGTTCCAGATCTTCTGTTTTGCTCTGTAATGAAACAGATTTAAGATATAGCACCATATCTAGGCAATATATATAATAAATATGTATCAGTCATTCATACTTTCTATGTGTATATTGGCACCTATGCTAGCCACAAAAAGCAACCAAGGCACCAGATACTTGCGCTGACACCTTTATTCCCTTACAGTTTTTGTGTATAAACGGGTAAAAAAAACACGGAAAAAAATACAAGGTAAACAATTCAATCTAACCCAGGACACTGTGTCTGCTTAAGGACCCAATTTCATACACTTGTTTATTAAGGAACATCCAAGAGATCAAACGTTTTCAATTAATTCATTTAAGCAAAACTTTTACCTCTGTTTGAATAAAAATTATTTTTCCCCAAAATGTAAGACAAATTAAATGTAGGCGTAATTGTGGCTCCTGTATAAAGAGCATACACACATAAATGACAACGCATCTAGAAGAATAAAATTTTCTGTAGATGTTATACATAAAATAGATACTGATTTTTGTATGTGTGTTATCAGGTCTCAGTCTAGCTTTCACCTTTCACTTCACACATGCAAAAAAACCAAATTGAAAAATATAAAAATATCAACGTTGTTCTAATAGCTAGAGTGATTAAGCTGATTAGTGTCATATCTTGAGAATTGACTTGAAGAAATGCTTACAAATCAGCAGGGAGAAGTGAAAGTTCAACTGATAAAAAGTTACCAGACCAGAATCAAAACCCAAGAGTTGTGAAATCCCAGCAAGTTGAAAAAAAAAATACAACATGCTTTGACCTTTGAGAATTTATCCAATCTGTAAAAAACAGATAAGTTTGACATGAAACTTTAACCACAAGACAGACCTTACAATAGCAATGCTTGAGGCAGGACTTAAGAAAGATTCCTTCTCCAAATTTACCAAGGATTCAGAAGCCAACAAAACTAGGCCAGAGACAAGACGCAGAATCGGAAGCCAGAATTCCCATGGTTTTACCCCAACAGTGACTCAAGTTTAAACAGTGGTTTTGAAACCAGCTCACTCTCTGTGGCCAAAGGCAAGTCTTAACCACTTTGCCTCAATTCGCTTACCTGCAGAATAAAAATAATTATACTTATCTGCCACACAGGACTCTCATACAACAAACACTGTTTGGCAAGTGCACATCTGTTTAAACTGTGGACAAAGCTACGTAGTAATTTTAAGCACCTGGACAAACTGAAACCGAGAGTGAGAACAACTTCGCTGAAGCAGCTACCAAAGGCCCAACAACAACTAAATCCTGGGGGCAACGCAGCGCCCGTGTGCCGTGTGGCACCGTCCCGCAGGTACGGCTGTGCCGCCTGGGCGCACCCCCGGCCCGCCGGCAATTCACCTGCTCAGGACACGGCTCGCGTGGAAAGTCAGCGACGTGCCCGGGGCCATAGGCCAGGGGCTGGCACCGCCTGCAACTCCGGAGGGTCTCAGCCGCCCATCCGGCCCGGCCGGGCAGCCGGGCAGGCTCCAGGCGGGTTCTCCCGGCGCTCGCCCCTTCCCGCTCGCCCCGCGGCACACGCGGCTCTCCCGCAAGGCCCCGTCGGCGCGGGGGCAAAGCTCACCCGCTGTGCCCGGGGCGGCGAGGCCGCAGTGCGGGAGCGGCCCCGGCGGCTCGCCCGCCCTACCCCCGCCACCACCGCGGCCCCGAGCCGGGATCCTCCTCCTCCCTCCCGTCTCTCCCCCGGGAACCGCCTCGGGTGGGAAGATGGCGGCTCCGGCCGCCTCCCCGGTGCGAGGGGGCGGCGGAGCGGGAGGTGTCGCTCCCGCTCCGGCCCCGCCATCCCCCCGCACCGGGAGATGCGGGTGCGGAACGGCCCCGGCGGGCGCCGCCGCCCGGAGGGCGCGGGCCGGGCGGCCCCTCGCACTCACCTGTCACCAACAGCCGCCGCCGCCCTCGGGCCGGGGCTCGGCAGGGGGGAGACGGGCGGGCACGGGGGAGGGGGGGGCTCCGCCGGCGCGGGGCCTTTCGCTCCTGTCGGGTTCCCGCGGGCGCCGGGGCCTCTCGCCGCGCCGCCGCCGCCGCCGGGGCCTCGCCGCCGGATGCCGTGAGGAGGAGAGCGGAGCGCGGGGCGGGGCCGAGGGGGCACTGGCGGCGGCAGCGCCGGGGGCGGGCGGGGCGGGGGGGGGGCGCGGGGGGGCGGCGGCGGCGGCTCCGGGCCCGAAACGTCTCCGAGCCGAGACTCAACCACCCGCTCGCATGAGAGACCCGCTTCCGGCTCCCGGCGGAAGTCCCGCCCCCGCCGGCGGAAGGGATTGGCCGGCGCCGCTCGGCCGGGCGCCGCCGCGCGCGGATTGGCGGAGCGGGGAAGGGGGGAGGGGGCCCAGGCGCGCGCGCGGCGTGTGACGCGCGGAGCGGCGCGTGAGGCGCCTGACGTCACCCGCCCCGAAGGGGCGCGCGGGGGCGGGGCCGGCGCCGCCCGCCCCCCCGCTCCCTCCCCCGGAGGCGTTTTGTCCCTTCGCACGCGCCGTAGCCCCGCCGGGAACTGGCGGGAAAGGAGACGGGGAAGGGAAGGGGGAAGGGAAGAGGAAGGAAAGGGGAGGGAGAAGGAGGGAGAAGGAGGGGAAGGTGGAAGGAGGAAGGAGGGGAAGGGTGGGTCACGTCTGATGCCGCGGAAGCGGTGTGCCCTGTCCCGCTGTCTCCGCGTGCGTCGGGGGGCAGTGTCCAGCCGGCGCCGGGCGGTGTTTCAGGCCAGAGGGACGGAGCGGGGCCTGGGGCAGTGCCCGAGTCCGGCGGGGCCTCACCGAGGGCTGCGCGTGTGGGAGCATGCCCGGGTCTGTGCGTTGACACAGGGCACGTTGTCTCCTCCTGGAACGCTGCCACGGCAGCAAGGGGGGCACCAGGTGCCTGTCCAAAATTTCCGCAGAGTGTCCCAGGTCCTGGTATAACAGCTCCTGTGGAGCAAAACTGAGCAGTTGTGGCTCAAAGGGAAGTGATAAATAGGAGAAAAGTATTTCATGACAGAGCCTTGTCTTTGATGTGGCTTATGAAAGCCTGGATAGTGTTGTCTCGTTGAATCACAGAATGGTTTGGCTTTGAATACGCCTTAAAGATCATCGAGTTCCAGTCCCCCTGCCATGGGCAGGGACACCTTCCACTGGTCCAGGCTGCTCCGAGCCCCATTCTGCTCGGCCTTTAATGCTTCCAGAGATGGAACATCCATAGCTTCTCTAGGAAGTATGTTCCAGTGCCTCACCAGCCTCACACTATTCATTGCATGGAGGAAGAGGAGGCAGAGGAAGCAAGGGGCTGAGGAACAATCCTGGGAAGATAAGGGCTGCAGCAGGAAGGCAGATGGTTTTGTTAAGCAGGATCCACAGAGTGCTTCCCTCTGACAGTGAGTTCCAGTCCCCACAGAATGGCTCCTCTCTGCCACTGCCAAGGTTTGACAGGCAAAGAAACTGCTGGGAAGTACAAATGCATTTTGTTTTAAGGTGCTTGCTTCTTCCTAGGCTGGAGAATGTCAGGCTGGATTGAACAAAGTGCACGGGAAGAAAAGGGAATGCAGACAGAGGCAGGCATGCAGGTGCAAGCACAGAACGTTCTGGTTGGAACATGAGGGACCTTTGCCAGAGGTAAGGTCTCTGTAGGACTCTCCCAACTTCTCAGCCTCAAGCTCTCTCACTGTTCCCGAGCTGGTGAATAGAGTAAGTCTTCAGTTATATAAAAATGCAGTGAGCCCCACAAGATTCAAGAGTTCTTTTGTTTGACCAAAGAACAAACAAGTCTTGTCAAACAGTTCTAGTTATTTAGTACAGATCATCATCTATTTTTAACTACAGTTAATTAGGCTAAAGGAAAACCTGTGGTTTCCTCTTGGGACTTAGGGGGAAAAAAAAGAGAAAAGTCTAGAAAGGATCATCTTCCAGGACTGCTCCCAGTCCTCACCTTCTACTTCAGGTGTGGCAAAACTACATCAGATTACAACCAGTTGTCAATAGTTATCTGTACCATGCGTTGCTGCCTATCTGCATCTCAGAAGTTAGTCCAGATAGGATAATCCAGTTTTTAATCCTTATTAATAAGATTCATATGCCTGCCTTCCAGGTATCTGCTAGAGATTCCCATAGAGACAATACAGCAATTAGAAAACCTATTTTAAGGACACACAAGCACCCTTTGGAATGGTTTTTTTTTGTGACAGTTTTAATGTTCTTGGCGTTACTGTATTGTTAAAAATCCCTTGCTAGTAGGGGCAATAAGGAACATCCCAGTGCCTGGAATGAGCTCAGAGCCTACTGGACACAGAGCTTTGCTGTTCATTGAGGGAAGTGCATCTCAGCACTTGCTCTTGGGCAAACAAGGGGTTGTTTTCCATAGTAAGTTGTTTCATTTTTGTAGAATTGTCATGAGGAAAAATCCCTGAGCAGAGGAAGACAGATAGGCTAGAGCTTGATCAGGGAAGGGGTTAAAACCACCTTTGAGAGTGGGTGTTCAAGGGGACAGACAGTACCTCAAGCAGTGCAGGGAGTGTCACTGATGCATTAGTTGGTCACCACATAGTTGCTGTATAAATGATTGCTTAAAAGCCTAAAACAGTGAAAAAATTGCTATTCCTATTTTTTTAAAATTTATTTTATAAAGGAGTTCGATATAATTTTGCTCATTAATGCCAGACTATTTTTCAGCAGGCTGTAGTACTTGTCAAGAAAAGAAAAACAAGAAAGGTCTGATTTTAAACACTCAGACATCATAAACCCCATTATATCCTTGTTCTTGAGGGGCCTCAAAATTCTTTACACCTTTAGGCATGCAGTCTTCACATCTTGCCAAGCTGTATTTCCATGCAGCACTTGGTGAAACACTTTTTCTGAAAGTAATATGAGTTGAGTTTTCTACTTGCCTGGGCACCTTCTGATTCTCACTGGGGGGGATGTAGAACTTAATCTCTAAATATGCTTCCATTTTTTTTTTTTTTTAATGGCACACTGCTGAGATCAAAGAGGTTTGATGTATTCCTTGGTACCCTGGTAGCTGAGGAGTGTGTGCCCAGGTAGGAGTGAAATATTAGAGACTGACCATGGATGCTGTGTGTGGTAGTAGAAACTACTCCTGTTTCTTCTACATCTCATACTCAGCAGTCAGGAGAGAGGGTGCACCTTTGAAGGAGCAATGTCCATGAATAATTGGACCATTAATCCAGAAAAATAAAGCAAGATTAGACTAACTATTTTTTCCTTGATCTGTGGCCAATCAGATATAGAAAGGACTATGTAAGTTACTTCTCAGTGTATTAGTGATATATTCTTAAAATTGTATATTAGTCTAGAGAAGAGGAGTCTCAGGGGGAGCCTCACTGTTGTCTAAAACTCCCTGACAGGAGATTGTAGCCAGGTCAGGGTCAGTGTCTTCTGTCAAAACTCAAGTGAAAGGATGAGAGGGAATGGCCTTTAGTTGTGCTAGGGGAAGTTCAGCTTAGATACTAGGAAAAAAAATGTTAATTGGAAGAGTGCTCAGGCATTTGAATGAGTTGCCCAGAGAGGAGGTGGAGTCCTTGGAATGTTCAAGCAGTGCTTGGAGGTGGCACTTGGGGATATGGTTTAGGGATGGTTATGGAAGTGCTGAGCTGATGGCTGGACTAGATGATTTTGAAGGTCTCTTTCAACCTTGATGAATCTTTCATTCTGTGATTCTGTAAATTTTTTAATTAGGATGCATAGTTTTGGGGGGAAAAAAGGTCTTCAGTATATTTAACAAGCGAACTCCGTACCAAGAGGAACTGTAAATAATGCAGTATTCCTGGAAGCTAAACCGAGAACTGAGCAGTCAGAAATTCAAACCTCAAAAATCACTGGATGTACTGAAACACTTGGGCTTTACAGTCTTCATGATTTCCTCTCTATATAATAAAAAGGATAATATTCCCTTCCTCACAAGAACATAGAGGATTAATTCATGGAAGTTTGTGAAGGAGCTTGGGTGGTATGATAAAAACTTCCACTAACACAGAACTAGATTTCTGCTTTGTAAGGAAGTTCCTGGTTTGGACTACCCCTTGTTTGTTTGTGAGTTTGTGGCTTTTTGTTGTTTTATGTTTATTTCTTTTTACTCCTTTGAAACACACTCTCATAAAATACATTGCCCTTCAGATCTATGGGATAAGGCTTCATGAATTGCTAGTATTTAGGAGTTGCTGACCTGGAACACTTGCCAAAAATCACAGACCACTTAGTACTCTGCAATTTTGTG
This sequence comes from Phylloscopus collybita, assembly GCA_027886175.1. Lineage (NCBI taxonomy): Eukaryota > Metazoa > Chordata > Aves > Passeriformes > Phylloscopidae > Phylloscopus > Phylloscopus collybita. The sequence continues at coordinate 9,194,479 of JAJNNQ010000002.1, forward strand.
AGACCTTATGAGCCAAGTAATGTTTTACAATTCCTGAAGCTATTACCCAGCTTTGCAGGAAGAGAGGTATTTTGAAACCTAAGATACTGAGATACTAAATGATGGTACACAATGGGCTATTCCTGTCATAAAACTTTAATAGAATCCTGTAACCAGTCTCTATTGCATGGATTTGATGAGTGGCATTTTAAATATATATTATTTCCACGTCAGTACCTTTCATAAGTCACAAGTAAATATATGACTGTGCCAAAGATAGACCTTGTTCCAAGTAGACCATCTCAACAGTCAGCATGGAGGAGATGAGGAGAAACTAAATAATCCTTCCAAAGGGAGGGGAAACTAAGAGAGATTAAGTGACTTGCCAAAAGATTGTATAAGATAGGTGTATCTAAGCTTTAGCTCCATGTGGTATCCTATAATTTAGTGAAATGTTCAGGCTTCCTTTGTAGCTAAGTGGAAATTAATTATCAAGTAAACTGATGAAACTTTATTGATCAGATAGATTTATGATCCCTGTTATCCCATGCATCTCTAACTAAAGGAATGATCCAGGTTCAGATGAGGTAGGCAGATATGTTCATATATAACTTTTCTTGTTTGATGTTTAATGGCATACTCGTCACTTTCTCAGCTAAGTGCAGATGTGTAATATAGAGTATTCAGTCTTGATAAAAGCAGGTGATAATTTGGATCTGTTTCTTTTCTAGTTGAACAATCATTTTCAACACTGTGCCAAGGCTATCATGAGATAATTTCTTAATTATATCCAGTGCCAAAATCCAGCTGGACTGCAGTGAAATCCCAGTGCCAGGACAGCAGCGCCGAGTGCCCACATGTGGTTGACAACACGAACACGTGCACTTTGTGTCTTTCTTGGATCAGCTGCTGTTTGATATCAAGCCTTCTAAAGTGCTGCTGTAGAACCAGTTCAAACAACCCCACACTCAGCAAATTTTCCCTCTGGCCTTGTCCCTGCAGCAGGTGAGTCTGATTTCTTTAAGACACAGAGACCATTTTAAAATAAGGCTGTAGTGTGGGTGCGAGCCATCATTAAACCTGGGTTTTCATGAACAGCCTGTAAAAAAAGTCTAAGCTATAGATGGTTCCATAAATATTAAAACTCTTGTTAACAGCAGCTGATTGCAAGCTTTCAAGAGGTGGTTTAACAGTAATAATTACTGTTAATTGAGCATAATCACAAAATCTGAAAATTGGCATTCTGCTTCATGGGCTTTGCACTACCATAAAACTGAGTGGTGCACAAGCCTTACTCTGTCTGAAGGTAGCAGGTCTGTAGCAGAGTCAGGACTTGAAACCAGATCTTGCATATTCTGGGTTTGAGCAATATTCTGTCTTTGACTTAGTTATTGCTCATCTATGACATATATATTTCTTTAGCTTGGGCCCATTTTTAAAAGCTAATTAAATCTTAATGAAAAATAGTATAATTTATATGTTTTCTGGCTGAGTAAAAAAAAATTTAACAGTCTAGAATCTAAGATTTTCTTAGCAGTAAGGATGTTAGTAATTTTCTGCCTTTGTACCTGTTTTCATCATTCTATCACTACTGTTTCTGAACACTTTACAGCAGTGTTTAAATATCATTATAGCTCCTGTGTGAAATATGAGTGTATTTATCCCCTATCAACAGGTGGCAAACTAAGGTGTGAAGATGTTTGAGCTCTGTGTTGTAACAGGTCCCATGCAAAAGTTATATATGCTCTGGAAAATTGTTATAATTTTGTATCTCTGTCATCTTAAGCACTATACTAAGATTCTATGGGATCATATATACATAAATTTTTATTCCCCAAACTTCTAATTTCAAACATGAGCATCTTTAATTGTATTTCCTGCTTGTGTTCTCAAAGATTTTAAGATTTTCTGTTTCTGTATCTTATCTGTGTGTGTATTTAGATGCAATTTTAATTCTCTGATTCTCAATTACATTGGACATCTGTGAGGAAAATTACATGAAATTGTCATGCCCCTAATGAATGAGTTGCAAAGCTATGAATATCAAACAGTTATAGAAGGAATATACTAGATAAGGCATATACTGGATAATGAGCTGGGATAAAATGTTGAAAGGTAGTAACTTAAATACTCAAGACTTGAATTCAAGTGTCTCTTTTTCAAAGTTAATATTCAGGCCAAGTGAAATATTAATTATAAAGAATTGTTTCTAAAGCAACACTTTTCCCTAATTCTAGTATCAGCCATATCACTAAATATAATGGCATTAACATAGAACACAGTATAAATCACAGAGCTCTCCTAAAATTTTAATTTATTTGGAAAAATGTGGTTTTCTGCTTTAACTCTGCATCCAATATCTCTCTGTGACACAAATGCTCTCCAGATTTCTTGTGTAACCTGTATGGTCTGAGTGATGTTGCTTCAACTGGGAAGCCTCAGGTTCTCCTTCCTCTCTTTCACTATAAAATATATTCAACAGTGGGATGCTGAGGGCGTAAATTTATGCTGACACCACAAAAGAAAACTGCTGCAGGCTGCTGTTTCATCTGTGTGTTGGATACAAAACAGATTATGTAGAGAGAAGTGGCTAAAGTTTCATATTTATCATAAAGAACTTGATGGAGTCTGGTAAATAGATGAAGTTCAGGCCCATTTTAGTGTTTCAAATGCCATAAGACAGTGACTATTATTTGTTTAAAAATAGTTTGGACTACTGTGGTCCAGTTGTAGGGTCTGAGAGACACTTTTATGTCAAAATGCTGGATGGTCCTTTTCACCAGGGCTTCCTAAGGGCATAGCTGGCTGCAGTAATATAACACTTGTTGCTTTTTGGGGTCACTATGGCTCAGGATAGAAAAGAGTCTATCCAAAAACCCTTCCAGTGCTGGTGATTCCCAGGTGCTCTCTGGTCCTTTGAGACCACCAGCAGCTGGTGTAGCTGGGAAAGGCCTTCCCAGGCCATGCCAAGAACAGTGGAGTTGCAAATTGTCTCTGGTAGCGGTGCAACACTTCCTCAGATGCACTGAAACTGCTCAGTGCAAGCAAGGAGACCATGTATCCTTTTGCCAAGCACTGGGGTGTACAGTGCCTGACCCTTCATTTCTGTGTCCCCCAAGAGGATTGTTCCTGGCCTTGATTGGCCTTCTCAGCTTTGAGAACTGAGCTAACCTACTGCTTATAATCAAACATACCCAACAAAAGGGATCTTTTGAGAGTTTTACACCTTATGGCTGGATTAGGAGGTTACACCTTTCTTAGTGATGCAAGAAGTACTTCTGCTAGAAGGTGTCTTTAGGGAGGATAGCAGCAAAGGTGGAAGGAAAACTCTGGTTGTTGTATCCATCAGTGAGGACTGAAAGACTTCTTGGTTTGTTTCTTTTCACATATCTTTTTGAATTATGGGCTTGCTGCTTCTGAAGCTGCAAGGCTCAGGGTGATTATTAGATAAGTCAAAAAATTCTTCTTCCCATGCAGCAGTGTTTAAAGGATAATTCTCTTCTAGATCTCCTCTACTCTGCTATATAAATGAAAAAACAACAGCTTATGCATTACAAATAAGAATCACGTGAAAACAGGATCTCTAGTCACTGAGAATTGATAACATCCAGTCCTGAAAATTTCAGATAATTCTTGAATACTTTAAAATAATTAAATAACTTTATGGTGAATTTTACCTATACTTGCACATATATTTCAAGATAGATTTTTTTGGGAGGCATTTCAGAGGTGCCCACTGGCCCCTGTCTGCTCCCTGATAAACTGACACCAAGTTCTCTGTATTTCTAAGGAAACCTACCCTTGCCACCTGTGGCAGAGGGACAGAGAGACAGCCTCTAGTCTTGCACTTGGCGAGCTGGGCTTGTAAATACTTGGGAATTTGTCCAATACGACACGAATGAACACTCGCATGCTGAGATGTGCAAGGCAAAGAAGGGGGCAGTTTATTTACAGACCTCAACATTTATAGAATTCCAACAGTGACCATGGATTAGAGGAAGAGAATTGTCTTCTCCAACCACACTGGTCAAACCAAGAGTCCATCAATTCTCTCCTCCTCCAGAAAAGAATGCAAAACAATCATTATTTACATGAAAAGTGCGTGAGAAACTCCATTACAAATATGTAAACATCAGAAGGCTTTGGAAGAACAGGGTGACAGGAACTGCTGAACATCATAGCTACCTGGGGTTTATCTGTGTTAGAGAAACCCTGCTGTCCTGTCTCCAGCTATTTTATGCCCATAATTTACAGATACAGTGTAACACATAGCCACCCTCATCGGGTTTTTTGATGTATCTCTTGTGCTCTGCAAAAGCAGGCAGGCCCTCAGGGACCTCAAAGCAAGATTTCCACAAGAAAAGACCATCAGGTGCTGATATTCTGTAAAGGCATGTCTGATTGTCTTTGTACCTCTTCCCCTCAGTCAAAGAACACAACTAGTCCTTGGAGGACTGTAAAAAAATTACTCCCTGCTGCTGAATCCTAGAAATTGTCAAGATGATCTATTTAGTACATGCTATGGATCCTCTTCCCTCTGGCAGAACCCTTTTCCGTGACATGAGGATTCATTTCTGGTTTTCAGCCAGCAGAAGGATTCCAATAAGAGGGCCAGGTTTCCCACCTGTTATTTTCTAATACTCAGAAAGATAATGCAATTAGATCTTGTTTGAGAAGTCACAATGCTTTCTTCTCATTTCATGCTTCAAGTAGTGATCTTGGCACCTCGAACATGTACCAGAGGACCTTGATCCTCAGGATGTTTTTCAGGGGAACCATTTTCTTGTATAAACTACTGTTGCTCTCATGAAAATTTCTCATTGATCTGTTTCCTCATCAACCACAGAGCTTCTGTGAAGGCTGCTGGTTGCTTCAAGGCACAAAGAGACCTCCTGCTGAAGCAATTATCTCCAAGGAGGCAAGGGGTCAGAGTTTATTCCTCCTGTCTTCCCAGTGCTTCCTTGACTCACCTGCGATGCTGATATCAACACCAACTCTCTCCTCTTCGAAATTATGATGGGACACTTAATTTCAGGCAGCTGGTTTGCTTGAAACCTGCTTTGCTTGAAATCTTTCTTCTAGTGAAGTTTTCCCTTTCTTAGGATGTTCTGTGTTTTGTCCATCATGTTGATGGGTCTTTAGTCCCTGCCTTACTTCTCCCTGCTAAGTCTGTATACATGGCTCCAAGCAGGCAGAAAGGGGTGTTTGCTGTTTGATTAGTACTTGTAGCTCCTGCCCAATTAATGGAATCACTTAGAAGGAGAAATGCAGGTTTTTAAGTCATCCACAGGCTGAGCAAGATCAAGCACTTGGTGGTGATGGATTAAGTCTGGAACTGAAGCTCCAGAGTACCCAGGCTGCCCCAACAGTGGTTGCTGCCCATGGAACAAGGACAAGATGAAAGCACAGCTGAGTGTACCAGACTGAGAGCTGTGGCCACCCCTGAATGGATCATGTGTGCTGGATTTTGGGAGTGGAATGACCTGTAAAGGGAGCGGAGGAAACCCACATGAATGGTGGCTAGAGATGTCTCATTATGACCTACTAACACATATGTTAGACATTTAAACTGAGCATACTTACCTAAGTATGGGGAAATCCCTCTGCACCACGAGGTACACGTAAAAACTGTATCATTTATGCAGAGTTTTTGTGCAATCTCAGTTCTAACTTCTCCTTGGGTGTAAGAGAGAAAATAGAAAGCTGTTTTAAAGGGAAAAGAAAAAAGCAGTTTGTACTATAGGAAGTGTCAATAGCAAGCTCCAGCTGACTGATTCACTAAGCTAAGTGCAACATGGAAAGTTCAGTGTCAAGGAAATAACAGAGCTTTCTCTCCTGGTGGCAGGCAGCCATGGTTGTTGTTGCTGGCATGGTCAGCTAACACAGGGTTTGGACATAAACTTAATATTCGTCCTTCTGGTATTACTACAGATGGATAAAATCACCATGAGAACTACCCAGTAGTGAAAAATGCATGTTTATACTATTTTTCTCTCAATCCAGTGAGGTGAGTTCTGAGCTGGGGCTGGGAGCATGTCTGGTGGCTTCTGTGACGTGCAGGTGGCTCAGTGTTCACTGGACAAATACATCAGGAAGTTCTCTGCATCACAGCCAGGCTGCCTGGGACAGGCCAATGCCTGGTGACACAAAGATGAGCCCAGATGAGACAAATGCAGTGTGACCTACACATCCAAGAGATGTTTTCTTAACAACCACTCTGGCACAGAAGAAGAGTATTTCGCTCCAACCTCCTGTGTCTCTTCTGTGGAGGGGAGCTCTGAGAGTACAGCTGTGGAATCTGAATAGGAGGTAACAGTGCAAATGTGTGTACTGATTTTCCATACAAAACCCTGATTTTCAATACACAACAATTTTTTTAATAAGCTTAATGCTGCCTGTGATGCCTTTTGCACTTCCAGTGCCTCTTCTTCTGCATGTGGCACAGCAGCAGAAGGGTTTTGGTGTCTGCTATAATATGGGTAATACTTGCAGTCATATTTTTATCTGCTACTTGCAGTCTGATTTTTATCAAATTGAGTTATAAGTGGGGAGTATCCTGCAGAGATAACACAAATTATCTTTTTAAATGCGTGGTAGAGGTGATCTTGTATCTGAGAAAGTGTATCCATGGATTCTGTGCAGTTGTATGGCAGACAGAGGTGAGCTGGAATTCATCGGGATGATATGGATAGGATAATGGTGGGTGATGTCCCGAGACCCACAGCAGGACTGATGGTCCCAGGAAATCCAGAGGACGTCCTGCTGAGAAACCAGTGGGAAACCTACCTGCTGGCTCATGGTCCAGCCTGGAGACAAATCAACCAAGAGGAATGGAGGCAAAATGGATGAATGGGACCTGCCTTGCTTCATGCACCACTAGGCAAAGAAAGGCCTCGTATGTCTCTGCTGATAATACAGCTTGTGAGAGACACCTGAACCAATAGAATATAAGCAGATGGAAATTATAAACATGAAAGACAATCTTAGATAGGATTAAATGGAAACATCAAATTATGTGAAGTCCAGTCTTTCTCCTGAGAAATACAAATTGCAATGAGAAACAGGAAGAGGGAAAAGAGAAATGAAGCATGTGTGGTTTGGTTAGCTGTTTGGGGTTTTTTTTGTTAATTGAAAAAAATGCTTTAAGTGAAAAGCATATAATTGTGAAAAATATACAGTAGAATAAAAAATATTTTGCTTCTCCCGACTTTGTCACTCTTACCTCTTCTGCTCATCAATTTTCTCTCATGTTTTAAACTCCCGGCATCTTTGTTTTATAATTAAATTGTGAGTTCTTCAGGGCAGCAGCTATATTCAGATATGGAGCAGTAAACAGCCTGCAGCAATAAATACTTACCCTGATTGGCACCACTGAGCAATATAAACACTATGTAAGTAATGAGAAAATCTGAGAGGTGCCGAGTCCTGGATAAACACCATTCCTTTTCAGCAGCTTACATTATAGTGGAATTAATTCAAACAGTGCACAAAACCATGTCAGTGCATTGGCTAAAGGCAGGCTGGATACTGCTTGGAGGTATGGAGAATCATGAAGAGCTGGGTGAGAATCATGATGAGCTGGGTGAGCCCCATGATGTTCTCTGGGAGGAAAGATGCTCTGGAGAGGAGCTGATTTGGAACTTGGAGCCAAGCTTCCCATCCTTTGGGAAGGAAAAAAAATTGACATTTGTCTTCTTTTGTGACATTCAGGAAGGATGGAACATCTCTATATGAGATAGATCCAAACTCCCATCATAGGCAGGAAACTTAAAAGAGCTATCCTGCTGACTGCTTCAGTTCTCCACATTTATTTATTTCAAGGCATTTGATATATCCTGTAATAGGCCCCAGCTTCCAGCTGCTACTTGGGAGGGAAAAAGGTCATGTTTAATATTTGGCAATTCTGTGTAAATATCTTGGATACCAGAAGCAAAGCTGGCACTAGACATCTGAGTTTAGCCAGCTAGTTGGTGTGCCAAGATGTGTGCTTTGGGGTGAAGTGGGCAGGTCTCTGGACTCCACTGACTATAACAGAAGCCAGTCCACATGTGGACACCTCCTAGGTCTCCTAACCTGCAAGGGGAATATTATTGTCCTTTAAGATGTGCCCCAAGACAAGACTTTGCATAATGTCCTTTAAAATAATACATTAAAAATTGATTGATGCTAATGTTGTGAAGGTTCTTTAAAGGTTCTCTCTTTTTAAAAATGAGGGGTCGAAGTGGAGCTGGAGTTGCATGTGAGAATGTGAGCTTCAGCCCTGCTCTGAGCAAGCGTGGTGGCTCTCAGAGCTGGGCAGACCAGCCGTGGTGGCTGCACCCCGAGCTGGCTCTCACCGCAGGGTGTGGTGCTGCCCCAGCGCCAGGCGGGCTGGGCAGGGGGAGCTCACGGGGACAGCCACTGGCTTCTGCACAAGGCTGTGCAGAGAACACATCTCAGGTGTTACTGAAAATGCATTACGCATTTTTTTTCCTTTGCTTTGCCTTAATTTTATCTTTTTTTTTCCTCAGAAATAATTTCCCTCTGAGTATGTGAATTTACTGCAGCAATAAGTACTGTTTGCTTACATGTTTGTACAAGAGAAGCACAAGGAGCCCCTAGTGTCTGACAAGGTTTCTGTGGCAAAACAAATTAAAAATAGAGACAGAAAGCAAGAGTGCAGAGAGAGGTTATTACACCAAGGATGACAGTGGCCCTCTGAGACAAGCAGGAGGTCTTCTGAGGTTTAACTCAATACCTCAAAAAAAAATTTTCCATGCATGATATCGAAAACTTGTATTTGACTGGTGCCTGAAAGTTCTTAGTGTTTCTAGATATGGGCATATGGAGAAAAGAAACAGTCCTTGACCACAAAGGACTACAGCATGAGGTGTTATCAGACAGGAAATTTAAGAGGGGTATTTAAGGTTACAGGTATTTTGTCTCAGTGTTGGAGCAGGACAGATGGACTCTCTTTGTATCCCCAGATGTTCTTAAAGAGAGAAGGAATTGACTACAACTAAGAGGGTTTTTTTATCTGAAAGTCAGTACCAGTATGTTTTTTCACCTCATATAAACAAAGAAAAAGAAGGGTTTGTTCTGCTTCACTGGAGCAAAAGAAAAAAATGGCACAATAGAGTTCCATTCAGGCACACAAATAGCAACTGTCCTGTGACTTCTCTATTTAAATGGGTATCCATGGTGAGATCTGCCTTGCTCTCAGTAGATGGCTGTGGAGCAGTGCTGTGGTTCACACTGCAGGCAGGGAGGAAAAGGCATCTGAAAAATTCCCCTTGCAATGAATGATGAAGAAACGCAACAAGATATCAAATGTCTGGTGCATCACACTGCAAAACACAACACCTGTGTTCTCCACCACTGCTTTACTGCCCCTTCACACTGCTTTTCCATGCCCATTCCAATTAAATGTATTCTGTACTTGCAGGCACAGCCCTGACCAACAGATGGTACGAAAATAGGTGTAAAAACTGCAGCATCACAAGGAGCTTCCTTGCCAGGCTGCATTTCTTGTTTGCTTTCTTCTTTCAGTGTTGGTAGTAGGGATCAGTGATCTGCTTTATTATAGCCAAGCCTGGAGCAGACCTCTCCAGGGTCTTGCCCAGCTCAGAGCACACAAGGATGACCTGGTGCTGTAGAAACCAGTGCAGACATCTGCTGTGCAAGTGGCTTCTAGCAGCAAAAGAAAAAGAGGAGCTGGGACAAGATGGCTGAACTTCTTGAACCACTTCTTTTCTGGGGAGAATGGCAGACCTGCCTAAAATTCAAGATACTACTGGTATGGCATCAACAAACCTTATAATTCTAAAATAAGCCAAACTTGGGTTAAGGAATTAATTACAAAAATGATACCCTTGGCTGTTATTTGTATTCCGCATTAAAATACAGAGGGTTCACACTTTTCAGATCTTATCAGCTAGGAAGTGTCATGTATCATTTAAAAGTGCTATATTCTAGTAAGTTGAATGTAAAATCCCTTATAGATCATGACATTCACTGTAAAATTATTAGCAATGCTAATGCTGATACAAACTGTAAGATATTGATACAGCAGTGTTAATGCATTGACCTTGAATTCCATCACAACCAGTAAAAAAGCTGTTCCTGACTTTAAGTGAGACACAGATCTGACCTATACATTTTTAAAAGGTTATGTCTAAGTGCTAAAAATGGAAAGTATTAAAAAAATGGACTCTCTCTTTGCTGTCATCCAAAGCCCCCAAAGCTTTCATATATACCTTTTACCATTCGTTGCTGTATTTTGCTTCCATGTCAAGCCTGGAAGCAGTCTCATCAGTAAGCACTTGGTTTATTCAAACCAAGTCAAGAGTTAGGTGCTAACTCCAGCTGCTCCAATACAGCAGCCACTGAAATGTGAAAGCACGGTTCAAAAGACCTAAATATTGAAAGTGTTTTCCTGTGAAATCCAGCCAGCTTTTGAAATCAGACTTTCACTGTTTACCCTAAACCAACCAAATGTTACAAAACCTGGAAAAGCAGCTAAGGAATCCTGCTGGTGCAGAATGATTATCGTGCGTAGCTTCTCCCTTGTCTGTCAGGGCATGCCAGGGTAGGTGTTTGTGGTGTGCCTTGGTCCTCACTGTTCTTTAGCTCTCTGCTCACTGTGGTCTCCATGGACAGGCTGCCCTTTTATTTGTGTAGCAAGTACGGGAAAAGGCAGAACTCAGCAGTGCTGGCAACAAGGACTAAGCAGGAGGAACAAAATCACATGTCTGGGGTTGTGTGAGGGAGAGGTGGGCAGGGTTTATCAGGAGGTGGAGGCAAACCAAGGCAGGCAGAGGTGTTTGCTGGTGCAGTGCTGAGGGAGGGCAATGGGTGTGACAGCAAACCCAGTGTGAACCAGGTGTGGGATGGGTCTGCACTGGGGAGGCACAGGCAATGCCCACTGGTTTTGATCTGTGCTAGGGAAGCAGATCCTTGTAGAGTCAGAAGCAAACTCTTGTGGTTTCCAAATGCTCTTATATAACATTCCAGCAAGCTGGGGGAGATGGCAGCTCTGACTACCCTGGGCCCCATTTCTGAGCAGCGGCTGCAAACCCTTCAAACCTCTTTGAAGAATGGTGTGGGTATGCCTGCTTAAGGAATGGCATCCCGGGATTTCCTGCTCCCTTCCACTGTCTCTGTCTGGGTTTTGTGGCATGCTCAGCACTCTGGAACACGTGCCCAGTGCTGGTGCCACAGTCTGGGAACAGCCCCCCTGAGCAGCACTGGCAATCCCCTATACCCCAGGTTGTTGAACAGGGGTAGGGTGGGTGTGGCTCCGAGCCAGAGGAGTTACTCTGCTTCTCAGGTGGCAACTGTGAGAGCAGACATAGCTGGACTGTTTGAATGCCTTCCAGAAGATAAATCATCCGTGAGCACTGCTGAAGTGAACTCAGCAAGCACAAAAAGTAGGGCACAGCTGATTTTCCATCACCATTCCCTTATAGTAGCAGAGTAGAAGATGTTTCAGAACAGCCTTGGTCACTGGCTGGGAGGATCTCCCAGCCAAGGGTCACCACCAAATGCATCCACCTTCCCAGCGTGGCTGAGGGCTGAGACAAGCAACACAAGTTTTGTGGCAGCTGACTAATCCTCTAGAGAAGCCAAAATATGCTTTTTTTTTTTTTTTTTTCCCTTTGCAGTTTGAGAGGACCTGTAGGGAGGAGGTGAAATTGGAAGCAGGGTTTGACCTTATTATGCATGTTGGTTACACAGAAACCTACAGTGTTAAAGGGATTTTTAAACTTTGCTCATTAGTTTGTATCAAATCTCACTGTGCAACCACAGAGCTATCCTTAGACAAATGCTGTCTTCTCGAGTGAGCCTTCTTAGGTTCTCCAACTGTTGCTAGATCGACTTAGCATTTATATCTTTCATGGTGTATTATGTGTATCTTTAGAGACACCTGAAGCTGGATTTGTCTATCTTACCGAGCCATGTGGCAAGTAAACCCTGTGCTTGGATTTTGTACAGGTGTCCATCACAGACAAAAAGGGAAAGGAGGTAAAAGGCAAGAAAAACCTGTCAGAAGAATTGAAGGGGAAGCTGGAGCCAGTCCTGGTCAGTCCCCCTTTACAAAGTTCCATTTTGGGTGACTTGAACTTGCAGGTGAGGGCACTTCACTCTGAGGCCTGCGCAGGGTGTGGGACTTCGGCAGTGCTCTGGAGGTTTGCCAGTGAAACTCACTCTGGCAGAAGGAGATGAAAAGCAACTCAAAGGGACAAAGCTGCAAATGAAGTAATAGGAAAATAAAATGATGAGAAGAAGAAAGCACCTCTGAAAGCTGGCAAGTAGAAAATTAATTTCAACCTGAAACTGCCACTTTACCATGATGAAATCAGAGAAGTTCTGTCAGGAAATAAGCAAAATGCTCAGAAATCCAGGTTTCAACAGTGAAGTTCAACGTGAGCTGCAAATGCCTCAGGGAAATGGCAAGCAGATCAGCAAATAACGAATTACAGAAGTGAAGTCAGGATGTAATAAAAGCCTCAGTACCCCTTTGAGATAACATTTGCTTTTACCTGGAGAGGTTCCTGAGAGGGTTGTGGGAGCTTGAAAGAAAGCACTAGCTCCAAAATTGCAAGCCTCAGAAGCAGGAAGAAAATAATTGCCTCCCAAAGAAACACGTAGGTAAGAAGATGCCTCCGCTGGGAGAGGTCAAGTCAGTAACAACCATGTCTTTAGTCATCACTGAAATCCTGAAATCAGAAAGGTGGTCATGCAAGACAAAAAAGAATTGCTTTAAGGGCTGAAATATTTTTCTCTATATTAAAGTTGGGACCAAGCCATGAAATACAGCTCTGACTTGATCTCCAGATCCAAAATTCACAAAAGATTGGATTTGGGTTTTTCTGGGCTAGGCAAATTCATCTGGATTTCTCAGAGTTTGGTAGTGTTTAGTGCTTTAGGGTTTTTTTGTTTTGGTTTGGTTTTTGTTTGTTTGTTGTTTTGGTTTTTGTTTGTTTGTTGTTTTGGTTTTGTTTGTTTGTTTGTTTGTTTTTCCTCAGGTTTTGCTCCAGACCTAGGCAGGTGTGTAAAATCCTCCGCAGAACAGAACCAAGAGCAGATTTGGGGCACGTGTATTTTTTGTTGTCATGCACCAGCTCTGAAGAGCCAGGACATTGTTCCATTGTCACTGTGCCTGTGCTCATTCTGCTTTGTTGAATGTGTAGCACCACACAGTTGTTTCTAGCACTGCAGGTGTACATTCATGCATCTGTAACTGTAGGGATACTTACTATGGGGAAAGCTAGTAAGCTTTTGGGGCTGTGGGCATAGAGGGAAATCTCTCTTTCCTCACCAAACCTATACTCATCAGCTAATCTCATCTTGATGGGACACACAGTTTATTTTTTGGAGGCTTCACCATGGGAAGCCACACTATAGGATGCCATAGGGACAGGAGGAGCCACTCACCATCTGTCCCCCTCCACTTCCTCATGTGAGGACTCAAACCCATCAGTCATCCTGACCCAGGATCATTTTGGAGTCCTCTGATTCCTCCTGTGTGTTAAAGAAAGGGAGGGATGCTGCTGGTAAGGAAGCAGGAAGGATTGGAGGGAAGGCCAGTTTGTGTGTTCCCGCAGAGGAGCGCAGGAGGGAGGAACCATGCCCTTCATGGTGGCTCAGAGCTCAGCCACACTCAGCACTGCTGGCTGGGACATGTGACTGGTATTACAGGTAGTACTACTGGTGCTACAGGTACTATTAGTGCCTCTTAGCTGTGGTCCTTTCAGTCACAGCCCTGCAGGATGTCACCTGTCACTTCTGCAGAGCCTCTGATGTGCAGGCAGGTTGTGCTCCTGCCGCACGGGGTGGCAGCTGCCTGCTCCTCCATACTCCCAAGCTCTTGGCAGCACACCACAGCATCCTTTTGGGGATCACACTGGCATATTGTACTCCTGAGGAGCTGTAGCCCAGGCCTCCCATGGGGGATGGAATGCTGGAAGCCACTGAGTTGTTGCAAGAGGATGCCAAGGAATCCTTATGGTGATTTCTGTACATGGAGAAGAGAAAGCTGCCATGGCCAATATACACCTGAAAGTGTATGAGCAGTGCTGCAGGGGGAAAGGGTGGCATGGAGGGGGAAGTAGGCAAGGGTGTTGCTAGAGAGGTCAAGATATGTGGATGGAAAACACCAAAATTGGAGAGGAGTTGTCTGGAATATCCTCCTCATCAATTTCTTCATTTTGTAGAAGGACAATAAGCCTGAAACTTTATTGGGTAAAGATTTCCTATCTTTTTGATAAATTCAGCCAAAAAATGTCAGTGAACAGAAGCAGCACAGTCTTGCATGTTCACAGATCCTTTACAGTTTGTTTTTTCCATGGCTGGTTTCAGACACATAGGAAGGGCCTCTTTTCTGCGTTCTCTTCTCTTACCAGAAGGTTTTGTCCAGCAAAACCCAGGCTGTTTGTGTTCTCAGACAATAAACTGCAATATCCAGAGATTTCAGTCAAAGGTCAAGGTCCTGTTGTGCAAGGCAGGATATTTTTTCCCAGAAGTTAGTTCCTGCCCTGAAGAAGTTCCAGAGACAAAAGAAGACTGTGGCCCAGCTGACGACAGAGAAGTAGAAGGCACTGGTGAGACACTTATAATTAGTCTAATGAGGATCAATCAGATGACACCAGCTGCCTAACCATTGTCAGGTCATTTTATGGGCATTACAGCAACAGCATCCTTGTAAAGAGAAATGATAGGGGAATTAAGCAGTGACTACTTTCAGGACAGGCTTCTTCCACTCATGAAGGCAGGTTTATGAAATAAAGTGTAGAGTAACATCAATTAATTGGGATATACCCGAAATGTGTGCTGCCTGTTTATTGAGTGCTGAAATCTCCCATCTAATGCCTGCCTAGTGCCTAAGTAAGGCCCTGATTCCTGTGCACACATTCAGTGTAATTATCCCCATTTATACCTTTTCTACATGCAGTACAAAAGTGAACCAAAATTTGGTCTTTCTAAGTCCAGAAAACACAGGCACAGAATCAATTATATTGCTAGAGGAGAATTTTAACCAATGGAATTATCTGCAATTCACAAGCAATTTTTTTTTTTTAATCCAAATCCTTCCAGGGAGGAGTCCATCCAAATTTCTCACAATGGTTTCTAGAACATCCAACTACTCACCTCTGCTTTACATTCACTGCCACTAAGCAGCGAGTAGGTCGTGTGAGTAGTTTTTCCCTTTGCAGTCTCTCCATGTTCATACATAATTTTCCGAGGGTGAGGTTTTTTCCAATAAGGAAGGAATGTTCATGCACAAACAGCAGTAGGTTGAAACGTGCATTGAGCCAACCTGGAAGTTGTGGTTTAATAATCCCTTAAGACATTAACCAGGAAGGGACATTTGCCTTCTGTGTGTTGTATAAAACTTAAAAGAGACCGAGGGAGGGATGTGAATTCATTATTCATGCATTATTCAGCACTCATTATTCTTTCCCCTTTGCTAAAGACTGCACAAGTGTGTGAACTCACTCTAGTCGATGGAAGTTCAATCACTACTGGCAGAGACCTCAAAGCACATGTTGGCTGACCAGTGCTGGGGTCTGGTCTGGGGGGAGCTGAATACCCCCCTCCCCAGTAAGCTGGTGGACATAAGTGTTCAGTGGTACAGCTGCCTGTGAGCTGAACTGAAACTGCATTAGATGTTGTGTATTGTCAGCAGGTCAGAGAAACAATGTGCTTATGGAAGTTTTATCTCTGCTGCTGCTGAGCTCACTGTAGAGAGGCTATGAAAAAACAAACTCACAGGCCATAAAAAGCTGAAAATTTTGTTGTATGTAAATGAAAGGTCATTTGCCTGTGTTTGGGATGAAAGTCACAGACCTGCTATAGCTAATTCTTGGAAGGAATGGTAACTTGTGAATTTTTCGTATTCTATTTCCAGGATTAGTGCATCACTTAATTTATTCTATATGTGATATGAAGAGGTTAAAGAGATGCAGCATAAAGGCATGCAAAAAGCCACACTCGCTATCCAGATATATTAATAGTTATCTATTAATAGTTCATGTTACTTGCAAATATGCTTGATGCTAATGTTATTGAGCTAAAATACAAGCAATAAATACTGTTCTCTAAGGCACAGCAAATACATTCAAAAGTAGTCTATGTTTTAATAGATTTCTTATGTCCTTGATAGACTTGAAGTTAGATAATCTACATACCTGACACAGTTTAAGCAACCAAGGCAAAGGGAAGTGTGAAAAACTTCTCAGCATTGCTTTGCTAAAATCAGAAGAATACTTTTCTGAAATCACAATGCCTTTTCTAATATTCACTCTCAGTACATTTGTATACCCAATTCTTTTTTTCTCATATGTGCAATCTAATACCAAATCTGATTAAAATGAGAAAAACCTATTCAGCACAGTGGCTAAGCAGTTAAAAATGTCATTCAACAATTTGCCAGGCCACTGTCACAAATATGTTGCTAGGTGACTGCAGATGTTATCAGGCACTAAAATACATGCATTTTCCAGATGTATTCATTAAATCATTTTCTGTTGAGTGATTCTGTGGTACAATGAAATTGAACACCTTATTAAGGACCTAAATATTTTTAAATATATAATGTAATCTGAATTATATTGAAAACTGTTATTTGTTGTGTAAGTGGAGGAAAGGGATCCAAATTTGGGAAATTTGACTAAGGGTTTCTAGAGATTCAGCTCCCTAGAAACTGCAATTTTACACTATCCTCTTGGGTTTTGTAACTTCTGTGCATACCTAATGCTCACATTCTGCATCTAATTATTCTACAGCTGATCCCTGTTAATTGGCATTTCTATCAGCCAGTGACATGACTCATTAACCCTTTGGAAAGCAGTCTTTCAAAAGTTAATAACCGTAGAGTTTGAAACTTCAGGCTGACGTAATACCCAGTCATAAAAACACATGAACTTCAGGCAGTGTCAGATGTCATTCTGGGAGCTGATTGTATCAGCCACACAGAATTCACCCTGCAGGTCAAGACCCCAAAAGCTGGGCTGCTTTTCCAGGTACCTGTTGCTGGCAGTGGCAATGTCATCCATGTAGAGGTTGGTCTCTCTATCAAAGTGAGCCAGAAGAGCTGCCAGCCCTCTGGCAGGGTGCACTGATGACGTTGGAAATGACCAGGGCACACATTTAGGTGCTGGGCTGGGGTATAAAAACCTGTGTTAAAGGGTTCCTATCTGCAAGCTGACTCCACACTTCAAATAATGGGGGCAATAATTGGATACAGCTATCTTTTATAGTGCAAGTCAGATCTACAGATTCATTCTGGCCTCAATATCTACAAATGTACATTGAATAGATATGAGGGTTCAAAGAATGTGCTACTGGTTGCATTTTTCCTAGAGCTTTGAACTGTAACATCTGTGTGTGCTCCCTGGTTCAATGTTCATCTGAAATGATCGAGAGATTACTCGGAGTGGTTTGGCAGGGACTTGCAAGATCACACTTTTCAGCTCAGACCAGCCTGCATCAAAGGTACTTACACGTGCATGGATTTAAGTGTAAACTGTCCAGAGAGAATAATGTGTTAGTGTTAAATCCAAAATTATCTCCTCTGGCTCAGGGAGTTCCCAGGCCACAAGTGATGGCAGACTGAGTGTTTATTCTGAGAAAATACTGCTATTTGTTATTTTTCTGCATTCAGCAAATTTTTCCCTAGGCATCCACTTTTGGCCACGTATCAGAGGTGAAATACTGCACCAGATGGATCTTGACCTGGTCTCTGTGGCCAGTTTTATGTTCTTAGGCCCATGCAGCACTGACTCTTTGTGACAGTCTATGTGATTTCCAGCAGCATGGGGAGTTCATGTCATTGGTCTCCAGGGGGTAGCAATAGGTATTGAAGGAAAATATCACAGAGTAAATCCTTAATCTTTCTAGCAAAGCTGAAGGGAGGGCAGCAGTTTGTGAGGTTTATGGTTATTGTAGGTGCAGTTTTTAAGCACAGCCTAAATAGTTGTATGTGTTATGCCTCAGCTAAGTGTCTTTTACCACATCAAAATAATAAAAAAAGTTTAGACAACATAAAATGTTCTTTGTTCTAAAAGAGTGAGACAGCACTTCACAGTCTGTCTGCTGGAGGTTGTGCTGTCATGCCATTGCTCCAGGGAGAAGTGGTATTGGAGGAGATTCATTGCTCTTCCTCTCAGCTTCACTGGCATCAGCTAATGAAACAGGAGACAGTGGCTGTAAGTTGTGTCTTGGGATGTTCAGACTGGACTGTGTGACCCCTTGAGATCCCTTCCAATCAACATTTCTAGAGTCCATAGAAGGCCTACACTCACCTGAATCAGTAACTCAAGGCAGCTATTCCAGAGCATCTCAAATGGCTTCACACCTTTATGTGATGGCAGCTGCATTGTACCCCCTCATCAGCAAAATTAAATGAGAGTGATGCAGCTGTACTGGCTGTTTGACAATTCCCCAATCAAGCAGGTGGATATAATCCACACCCTTTGGGATAACCTGGCATATCTGACCTGCTCCTCAGATGCCACTTCAGAAGGACCTGTGTCTATTATAAATTCTGTATCATTTTGGAGGGGGTGATTCTGCCCATTCTACTCTGCTTTTTTGAGATCCCAGCTGGAGTATTGTGAGAAGTTCTGGTGTCCCCAACATCAGAAGGACATGGGACTGTTGGAATAAATCCAGAGGAGGGTCATGGAGTTGATAAGAGGACTGGAGCACCTCCCCTGTAAAGATAGGCTGACAAAGGTGGGGCTGTTCAGCCTGGAGAGGAGAAGGTTGTGTGGAGACCTCAGAGCAACCTTCCAGTATCTAAAGGGATCTACTGGGAAGCTAGAGAGGGATTCTTGATCAGGAACTGCAGGGATAGGACAAGGAGTAATGTACAAAAAAGTACTAATTGAAAGAGGAGAAAGAGGTTAGATATTAAATGTGGTTAGACAATGGAATGAATGGGTTGCCCAGGGAGGTTGTGGACATCCCAACCCCAGTATTCAAGGCAGGGTTGGATAAGACCTTGAGTAGCCTGGTTTAGTGGGAGGTGTCCCTGCCCATGGCAGGGGAGCTGGGGACTAGATGGTCTTTGAGGTCCTTTTCAAACCCTTATGATTCTATCATTCTTTGAGTTTCTCATGTGTGCAGATATATCTCCAGTGACAGGACATGCTTGTCTTTAGGCAACTGAATCAAGCCCTGGATGTCTCCTGGGGTGAACAGAAGCAATTTTGCTTTTTCATCTGCAGCACAGAAGGTGTCAGGATATCCTCAACGGCCTGTTCACCTTAAATAATCATTCTCTGCAAGGCTGTGGTTAGTAGGTTTAGCTTGCAAAATCCCAGCACCAGGTCAAAAAAACTCCCAAGCGCCCCAGTGCACAAATGATGATCTGGGATAAAGCCCTGCTGTCAGACTGCATTTGTTCAACAACTGCAATTGCCTAACCAGGGCCACAGGTCAGGCTCATGTGCATGGTAGCTCATTTAGATGTTGTTTGGGTTCTGCCTCGTTCTTTCCACTGTCACTCAAAGTGGGGCTGGGTGTAGGTACCAGGCCTGATGGCTTTTTGGGGAAAAGCCACCCTTTAGCAGTTCCCACGGTGGCAGGACAGGGGGTGACACAGCCTGGATCCCACTCCCACTGACGTTTTAGCACAGACACCAAAGGGACCCCCAGTGCTGAAAAGCATCTGTCACAAGGCCAAGCACAGAAGGATGAGCCCTAGGGACAGTAAGGTGGTCTCTAAAGTTAAAATTACTTAAGTCAATTGTTACTCAAGTGCAATGCTGTAGCTTCCTTGTGGTATTTCCCAGAAGCCTGAATACCCTTGCTTTTCTCATTGCAGACAGCGGAATATCTTAAATAAAATATATTCCTATTGACATTTCTTTTAATGCAATGTCAGAAGTTTCCAGAAAGATGTTTGAACTGTAGGAATTTAAGTCAATATTACTTAAATTTAAAATTAATTCTCCGTTTTGAATCTGAGCAATCAATTGCCCTGATCTTGGAATAAAAATTCCAAAGAGAGCTTCCCACAACATGATGTGGAAGGATAAAGATGTGCTCCACACACTGGAGATGGAGGCAGTACTGTAGGTAGAGCCAGCTTGTTTCCCTGGAAATCAAACCACCTGAAACTTGGCTGTGCTATCAGAACACTGCAGCCACTGCCAAGGTCCTCTCTGCATATTTAAATTTACACCAACTCTGTGTTGTGACAAAGTGCCAAGCACTGATGGGAACCTTCTGTCTCTAGTAAGAATTTTGGACACATAATAACAACAAAGGATTAATATAGCTTTGCTTGAAAACAGAATTTAAATGAGGTTATTTAGGAAAAAGCAATCTTATTTCTTTGAAATACTATTTCATGATATGAAAATATAAAGAACTAACATTTATCTGGAATTTTTTTTTTTTATTATTTCTCAAATACTTTTTAGCATTTCCAGACTCAATAATATTTTCCAGAATACATTTATTCTGGAATGAGCTTTTGCAGGTTTGACTGATGGAATCAATCAAGAAACTGACTATGTGTGTTTAACAACAAGAAGAAGGAAAACAACAACAATAGTAGTGGTAGTAATAATAATAGTAATAAACCCAACTTAATTCTGAATTAACTGAAAATGTGGAAAAATTCAGTTTTGCATTTTGTCTTTTTTTTTAATGCCATGTACACAAGTTTCTGATGCATCATTCGATCCTGTCTTACAAACTGAGATTTACAGGGATCTGTTTATTGTATCCTTGCTTTGAGAGTCAGTTTGATTATAGCATATAAGTGTATCAGAGGAACAAAACAGTGTAAACTAAGAGCTGTTTAATCTAATAGAGACAAAAAAAATAAGACTTAAAGATCTATTAGCAATGAATACTATTTTAACAAAACATGCAGATGAGATCACAACAGATTACCCAATGAAAATGGTGTCTTCTCCATTAGTTTTTGTCTCCAAACAGGCACTTGAATGTCAAGGTGATGGTGAGCTCTTCTGCAAGTCCTGTCTCTGGACCACTATGTGAGACTGAGGAAGATCTGAGGAAACCTGCCCCGGGGGAAAAAGAGCAGAACATTAAATTTTCCTCTTCTCCTAACAGAATTCCCTAATCACTGTTGAGCAATTATCCCATTTCCCTTTGCCCTAAAAGGAAAACAAGTGATAATGTAGATTAACTTAAATGGCGAATGATTATTCAGAGATGTAGAGTGGACAAGAGTTTCCCTAAATTAAGCAGACTGCATCCTGCTGTGATATAAACACTCTTCTTCATGACCAAGGCTTTAGTATTTCTCCCTTGAATTCAGCTTTGCTCAGTCTTCCAGAGGGGCTGCACATAACAGCACCTCTGGACTGGCAGCCTGGTACATTTAAAATAAACTTTGTTATTGGTGGGTTGTTGTAACTGTCACAGAATTTTAAAAAGTTACATTTTCCTACAGCCCACTAGAGAAGTGTTAAGTCATTAAAATAATGCCTGGTGTGTTTGTTTATTTATTTGTAAAGGACATATTAATTGTAGTTTAATGGACCAGCAAACTTTGCTGTTTCAAAATAAAAGTGCATAACTGTTGAATATGCTTTCTGAAGCTGTTGCACTGGCATCTGCTGTTCAGACTGTTAATACTTCAATATTTTGAAAAGCAAGTTAAGTTAACTTTCCAGTGTTAATGTACATTGCACACACACAAGGGCACCCCAATTCACTCATTTTGGGTGAGGCCATGACTGTATAAACAGAAACATTTCAGAGAAATAAATTTCCTGGTTTATCTTCAGCACAAACCACCAAATAATAAGGAGCTAATATTTTGATTTTTTCACATGAAGCACTGCAGTACAGTCCCACTCATTCCAAGATTGGTGCTGAGAGGAGTAAGCCAGCTCCTGCAGGATGTACCTCCCTTGCTGTGTGTGGTTCATGGCGCTCCCCAGAAGCCTGCACATTCTTGCTTTTCTTAGAATGGATGTTGAGATATCTTTAATAAAGTGCACTCCTACTGAGATCACTTTTAATGTAATGGTGGAAGTTTCCAAAAGACATTTAAGCCATAGAAATCTGTGGGAGTTGCAATGCTTAAGGACTAAACCTTCCCACTGTGCCACCTAACAAAGTGCTTCATTCACTTTCTCCATGGCTTGTGCTGTTACCAAGGGCCATTTTGTATCACTGAAAATAAACAGCAATTCTTATTCATAAAGCCTGTCTTGCTGGCCTCACTCCTAATGACTTTGGACATAATGCAATAAACTTTCCTCACTTCCACTGTGCAGGAACTGTGCTCTCCAGCATTGCCATCACCTCTGTGCGTCAGGTGAATTTGATTTTCCTGTAGGTTTTACTTGTCCACATTTGGTTGTCCCTGGGGCTGATGCAGCCCAAGTGGCACAAGGGTGGCTCTGGGAGCATGTGTGGCCCATGTGAAAGCTGAAAGCAGGACAACAAGGCAAGGTTTGAGTTTGAGGGATGCTGATGTGTTGGTTTGGAGCACAGATTGATGCAGAGAAGTAGGCTGTGTTAATGGGAAGGCTACCTGGTGGTTCCAAGGTGCACAGAGAGCTGCAAAATGGGGGATTGGAGGCATTTATTTTACTGTTGTACTGATGCTCTGCTAGAGAGAACATAAACTTGGAGCACAGGATGAAGTAACTGGTATTTGTTTTGCTTTTCTGTTTTTATTTCATTTATCTTGTCTACACAAGTCTAAGCTTCCAATTCCAAACCACGACTTAATCCCTTCTCCTCTGGAGCCCTTGGAGGTAGAAAACAAACTTGTGGTAAATCATATCATTAGACTTTAATAGTCAATATACAGCAAGTAACATTTTTTCCTCCCAAGGGAGTTATTTAATGTTTAATGAAAATACCAATTTGCATAATTCACTTGCAGTATAAAGGTCACCAATAGTCTGTCACTAGGATAACAGGGTAATTACTTAAGATAAGTATCTTCCACCGACAAAAGAATGTTAATTTGTTAAAGAGGACTGTTTAAAAATATTGTATTTTAATTATTATATCATCTTTATTCTATTTTTAAGAATGTCAGAATTTCTGCAGCAGAGCTCTCAAAGCTGTGTATCACTTTCTTAAAGGCAGTGGGTGTTAAGATGAGGCAGAATAGGCTTCTCTATTAGCTGGTAGATGAATGGCAAAAATATCCAAAAATACGAGAGGTCTGAGGGAACCTGAGTTGGACCAGAGTAGAAGAAGGTGTCTGGGTCAAAGACACAGTGGTTCCACACAGTGTCCCCTCTGTGCTGGGATCAGGAAGACCCTGATGGTCATACTCCATCACCAAAACCTCTTGGGTCACAAATAAAATATCCAAATAAGGGCCTTGTTTTAAAGTTGTGGCCGAAGAGAAAACAGAGGGTGGTTCTTAGTAAAGCACAACTTGGCCAAGCACTGGAGATCTGCTGAGCCTTTGCATGACCAAGCCCAGCCAAGGACTGGACATCATGAAATTCACACAGCAGGAGGCAGATCACGGAAATCTCTGCTGGGACAGCGTGTGGAGCCCAGCACTGATCCTGACAGCTGCACACTCTAGGCTGCTTTGGGCCAGGGGCCCCGCCACGCCCAGAATGTTTGCCAGGAATATCCAAACCTGGCATCCAGCTGTGCTGGAGCACCCTGCATTCCCAGGGGAATATGTGCAGAACCTGCCAGGAACAGGGAATTCCTGTGAGTCTCTGCAGTGTAGCCGCAGTCACACTCCTGGCGCTGGAGCAAATGGTGTCACTTTGTATCTGGGAGTGCATGGTCCTGCTTCTCTGCGGGGATTCCTGTCAGGGCCATCAGCAGGGCTTGTAAAGATGACTCAGTCTAATAGACTCCTTTCCCATTCACTGTAAAGCCAGGAGGATTTCTCTCTTATCCTATAGGTGCACCATAAGGGTGTCTTTAACACAAGGAAGTGACCCTGAGTGAGTGACACACTGTTTGCAGAGGGACAAACCTACTTTTGCAACTCAGCACAATAGACCAAAACCACACCGTGTTTCATGTAATGATTACTCCTGCACAAAGCTTTCAAATAATAAGCACTAACATATTTTAAACCTGAGCAAGCTAAACATTTAATTTACTATTCACTTGACACCACTTTAGTTCATTAAAAGCTCTGCAGCATTGGAGAAGGTGAAGAGGGCAGTATGAGTAAAATGGCATGATTAGGGCAGGGCAGGGTTTGATCTCAGCTGAGAGTTGAGGGAATCTTGTTCTTTCCTTCAAAGACAGCAGTGCTGGTTCTCCTTGGCTGGGCCAGGATGGAGCTCCAGGCACCAGGTTTCCCTGCCCCTTGGGCACCCTGCAAAATGATGCTTTGGGGATAAGCCTTGCATTGCACAGAATGGCCCCAGCTGTTTACCTACATGACCCAGAGTAGTATTTTTAAGGGATATAACACTAATAACTCAGCTCGCCTCTGCTGTGATTTAGAAGGCATCCAATTGCATTTGTACAAATAATTATATACATGTATATGTATTTTAATGTTAGTTGACACTGTGAAATAAAGTGGATGTACCAAATTTATTAATAAAATCCTGGCAGCTATGAAAAGATGAGGGATGCCAGCCTGTGCCACAGCAGCAGCAGTGAGAGCCTGCAGGTGTTAGGGCTGCTGTCCTGGTCTGGCCTCAGTCTGACCCCATCCCCAGAGAGGTGCCCAGTGCCCAGGGCTGGGGCAGTTCCTGCTCCCCTCTCAGTCCTGACTCCTCCCAGGGGTCTGAGGCACCACACACAGCCAAGAGCTGAATGTGCAATTTCTGCAAAATCTGTCTTCTGCTTGCATTTAATCATAGAACTTCTTTTTCCACCTCCTCACAAATCAAGATGCAGGAAAACAGTGTAAGATTCAATGCTAGATTTAGGCAGATTTCTGGTCAGAGGCTTCTCTGCTCTGCAAGCCCTCCACTCCCTATGGTGAGCCAGGGTGTGACCATTCCAGGTGTAGCTTCCACCTGCTTCCCAGCTACTGGAAGCCATCTCATTGGAGATCTGTGGCTGGTCACTTCTGTTTTGAATTTAGGTTCTGTGTGATTCCCCAATGCAGAACTCTCATTAAAGAGAATTGGAGCACAATAAAAATAGCCTTTAGGGGACCAGCCTGTCCAGTCATTCAGGAGGTTCCTTATAGGATTATTTTCTTGATACACAAATGCACATAAATAGTCACTATTGGCTTTTTGGTATCCTTCTTAAGAATGGCCAATAGCAGACTTACAGAAGAGAGCTTTCCAGTAACAGATGTAGGGAAGATCTTCCCAACAGCAGCATTTTCACACAGCATCCCAGCTTTAAGCTGTCTGAAGTTTAGGCCTCTTTAAACCACAAGTGGCATATTTGTCTTAAAAAAAAATAATGTAACACAGCATCTAAAAATAATCCCATGGAGTCATACACTCTCTTGTTCCTCAGCATTTGAATCACTGCAGCTGACTCCACAGTGTCATAAAACACATTTTGAGAATGAAAAATATCCAAAAATTTCCTAGGATGAAATACTTAAAAATAAATACAATCCCTCACTCTGTAAAGCACATACCTAAGTCATGTTGTTTCAGAAAGTGCTGAAGGCTCTGGATGAGGAAGTTCTGGCCACTCTTTGGTGCCCAGAGGCCACACATGGCCAGAGCCCTGGGCACCTCACCAGCTTGTGTGCAACTCAGCCTGCATCAAGCTCTTACTCACAGTTGTTTTCCCACATGAGCTCAAAACCTGAAAACAATTAAACTGCTAAAAACCTGATTATTCTGCAAAGCTGAGATCTGTGGTAGAAGTCCCACGTGTGCTAAGAGAGGAGCAGTGCTTCAGCACAGGGCTCAGATCAAACACCAGAAGTGCTGCTGGGGGACCAGAGCCATCCCTGCTGTAATGATGCTCCCACAGCCAAGAAAACTTACTCTAGCTGGCAACGAGCAGGAGGCAGGGAAATTATGTTCTTCACTGGTGCTACACATTTTTTCTCTCTTCAACCAACAGTTTAAAGTAGACACAGAGGAATAACTGGACCCCAAATACTCTGTTGACTAAATCTACAAATAGGCAAGCCCCTGTTGTTCACATTCTGCTGCACAGGTGATTTCTGGTAGCCCCTAAAAAGACAAGACTCATCTCCAAACTGCTCAAATTGTTAAAAATAATCCTTTTCTTATGTACTACAATTTCACATTAATTTTATTTGGGAGCGTACGAAGGAAAAGAGGTTAAGCCAAGCCCTGGATTTAGGCACGTATTTTTTCTTTTGACTACAAAAAGGAAAAGGCTGGGGCACCTTCATTTAGGTGGCTTTGATTCATCCCGCAGCACTAGCTCTGAACTGGCTGTGCATGGTCATCACTGCGTGTGACAAACACTCCTGAGCGCCCGGAGCACAGGCTGTACCCGAGGACTGAGGCGCTCGGCTCCGCCAAGCTGGGAAGCGCTGCCCTCGGAGAACGCAGGTTCTAAAACAAAACCACCGGCGACTGCTAAAACAAAACCTGTCTGCGAGGTGCTCGTGGGGAAAAAGGAGGCAGAAGTCAGATAGCATCTCCCCCTGCTCCACCCCTTCTCACTAATTATGTGAGCTGAAAGCCCGTGCCTTAATTAGCCCAGAAATAAATTACACTGGCTCCTCCTGGTGGCTGCTGCCGCCCAGCTCAGCACGCGTGGCTGAGGATGCTGAGGATGCTGGGGATGCTGAGGATGCTGGGGATGCTGGGGATGCTGAGGATGCTGGGGATGCTGGGGATGCTGGGGATGCTGAGGATGCTGGGGATGCTGGGGATGCTGGGGATGCTGGGGATGCTGAGGATGCTGGGGATGCTGAGGATGCTGAGGATGCTGAGGATGCTGGGGATGCTGAGGATGCTGAGGATGCTGGGGATGCTGAGGATGCTGGGGATGCTGAGGATGCTGGGGGTGAGCGCTCATCCTCTCTCGGCCGGGGGTTTGTGCGCCCTGCAGCGAGCCCGCAGCCGCCGAGAGAAGCCCCCCAGCCTCCTGCTGTGTCCGTCACAAGCAGAGTGACCACCACTCTGCCCGTGTCGTTGTTCTGCTGCCGGTGGTCACAGCGTCCCTCGGCACCGCAGAGGATGGCTGGGGGGCTGTGGCTGGGGGGCTGTGGGTGCTGCTGCTGCTTGAGGGGCCGTTCCTGCTGTGCGCTGCTGGGACTCGGCCCTGCACATCCAGCTCCAGAAGGAGAACTGCAATAACACAGCTGAAAAGCTCGCTGATGCAGGGGATAACACACACAGACCAATAATAAAGGAAAGCAGCTGGATTAGGAATTGGGCCAGTTTGTGTTCCCGAAGCCTACCCAGCATTCATTTTGTGAACGGAACAATTCCCCTCCCCGCAGCACAGAGGAACCAGCGTCCTCCCCCCGGGGAGGCTCGCCTCAGGAGAGGGCGTGGGCAGGTCAGAGGACACTGTGCACTCTTATGGTAAAATTTGAATAAATATTCTGCATGGAAAGAGGCCCAGTGACTGAGTGTGCTGGCAGGCTAGCCTGGAGAGCTGGCTGTGTTTGAAGGACTGTGGTTATAATTACTGTCACCATTACTTGCATCAAGAATTACAACCACATGAATTTGGAGCCTCACCACTTTTAGTCAGTGCTTGAAAGCTGCCTCTCTCTTATGCACGCCCAGTGGTTTTCTTGACCTATTTTTGGACAGTGAGGAATTATTTGTTTTTATATACAGACTTCCCACTTAACCATGATAATACAGTAAATGGGAGGA
Source organism: Phylloscopus collybita (assembly GCA_027886175.1). NCBI lineage: Eukaryota > Metazoa > Chordata > Aves > Passeriformes > Phylloscopidae > Phylloscopus > Phylloscopus collybita. Next base: position 9,222,165 of record JAJNNQ010000002.1, read on the forward strand.
ACAGGAGAAATATACCTGGCTCTGCACTCTCACCCTGACTATACAACTCAACAGGGAGCAACCCTGGATGTAATGCTGACTAGTGTTACAGAAATCCATCATACTGAAAATGCTGGTGCCACAAAATACAGAAAGGGCTGAGGATTACCTCAGGCTGTGTATTGGCAGATATTCTGTATGGAAGAAATTCACACAAGCCAGAACCTTTTACAGGTGTGAGATATGAGAGCTCTACCAGTTCCCTCTTCATCTCTGTCTTTCCTGACAGCTGGAGTGTTGAGTGGTATCAAAAGAATATCTGGTTCCTAGGAAGGAATCATATAAAAGCCCAGTGGGGCACTTATATTTGTTCCAGGAATAGGGTAAGTTATTTGATTTATAGTTAAACAGGAGGATCTGTGCTCCCCATTTCCTCTGTATGTTCATCTGTAGCTCCAGTGTAAGGGCTATAGAGGCAGATCTTATGTACAGCTCTCATTTGAGCTTCAGACTCAACCCTCTTCTGTTAAACTCCAATAAACATCCATTCATGGGCACCTTTGACCCCCAATGCTTTATCATCTCCATGGACAGACACAGCTGGGAGCACAGTGACACAAGAGAAGCCAGAGAACATCAAAGTTTTCAACAAGTGAAAAAAACAAACAACAACAACTGCAACAAAAAACCCCAGACAAGACTCCCCTCCTCCATCAAGAATGAGAAAAAGGTCCAGGTGAAGCAAAAACAAAAACAAAACACCCCCAAACAAACAAACAAACAAAACCCAAAACAAAACAAAACAAAAACCAAAAAACAAACAAAAAAAACCCCACAAAAAACCAAACAAAAAAAACACAACAAAAAAACCAACCAACCAAACAAAAAAAAAAACCCAAACCAAAACCAAAAAAAAAAGAGAAGAATGTATAGATGTGGTGACATGTCTTCTGTATTTTTCTCAGTTTGGCAATCAGGTGAGGGATGAAACCAAAATGCATAAAGGAAAGAAGGTTTGAAATAATTTGGATATTTATTTTAATGGATAAATGTAATTTAAACATGCCAATATGAACAGCCAGTGGGTTGCCCTCAGGAGCTGGGTGCATATGTAAAGCACAGCATCCCATGGATGGTACAGCAGTGAACACCTCTTCAGGTGCAGTATCTCTGTGAGTAACATGAGTGTGGGCAGCCTGGGTCGGACTAAAGCTCTGTCCACGCTGCCTCTTTTACTGTTTCATAGCAGATTTCCAGAAGAGCTTGTGAGAACAAGAAAATGTGCAGCTTTGCCTCCCTGAATTGAATATCCTGTGGCCCAGCCTCCAGCAGTGTGCAGCTCAGGGACTTCCTGAGCCAGAGGTTGTGTCTTTACATTCAGCAGTTGCTCATGGACTGAGTCTGTTCTCCCAGAACAGGAATCCACGCTGTTCACGGGCCTGCAGCAGTGCCAGCTCACTAAGCAATGCCCCACTGGTGCTGCTGTCCTAGATAAGTGGCATGTGCTATATTTTCCCTTTATCTAGGGTACAAAGTCAGTGTGAAATTTGTATAAAATACAACACAGAAAAAAAAAAGAGAGGATTATTTCTATAGGTGGAAAGACTTTGATGGTAACAGTACTATATTTCTTTAAGACTGACTTTGTGTTTGCTCCTGCAGTGCCCATTATGAGGAGATCATATAGTATGTTGGGAACAGCACTGTGCTGTAAAAGATGTCTTTTTTTCCAAAACATATCTGTGTGTAGTTCCCTTCTTCTCCATATTTAAAGCAAATGGTCCTTTTTCATATAATTGTTGTGTGGAGTCAGAGGCAAATATTGATAGAGAGTGACAGAGTTTAATTTATTTCTTTGTTGAAGATTGATTTTTCTTGGGTTTCGACAGCATTGGCTGCCTTCCCAGAAACGTTTCTGAATTTATCACTGCTGGGTGCCAAACTGAGATGGAAAAAACAGCTTTTAAATATAAACCCCCTCAAACTAGGGGGACATTTCAGCTTGGTGAAGTTCTGGCCATAACCCTGAGCGCCACAGAGTAAGGACAGCTGAGAGGAATTGAGGCAGTGATTTATTTAACAGTGTCAATGGAGGGAGATCAGCCTTAGAGAGAGATGCCCCTGTCTGCCATGGGGTAATTACTTCTCACTCCTAACTTTTGGTTCATGCTGAAGATCATTTCCTTCTCTGTCACAGTTGTGTCTAGGCACTGAGTGAAAGAAATGAGAGTGTAAACTGAGACAGACTTGCCCATCTGCAGTGCTTTGCAGTATTCAGCACTTACAGCCACTGTGGGAATCCAGCTGCTCAAATCCTTGACGAGCAGAAGTTTCCCTTCACATTGCCTGGCAGAGGAAAACTCCTGGCCTTGCTTTTTGAGTCTTCCTGCTGACCCACCTTGTTTTAATAGCTCCCTTCTGATGGGGAGTGTCTGTAGAGGGCAAGGTGAAGCCCTCTGCTGAGCCAGGAGGTGACATTCCTTGGTGGCACACAGGGGATGCAGCTGCTGATGTGACTTGTGTAATTATCGATTCACTGGGGCTGTGCACACTTGTACACAGCTGAGCTCAGCCATGGTGCCCCTCTGGTGAAGTACAGCTGCTCTGTCTACTCTTAGTATCATCCTACAAGACAAATCAGGAGCCAAGGCAAAGTAAGTTGAATTTTGTACTGAACTGGAAAGATTAAATACTTTTATTGACTTCATCAGACTGGACTTAGAGTGAAGATATTTAGGTTTTGTGCCAGGGTCTGTGGTGCATGGCTCAGGCTGCCAACAGCAGTCCATGTAAGCATCATTGCACCTTTCAGCTGGTGAAGTTACAGTGGCTTGTTTCTGTGTAAAACCCCCTGTAGCAGCTACTCCTTTTTAGACTCATCTGGCTGGGAAAGCTCTCAGCACATCCTTCGTGAAGGGGTTGCAGCAGGGGGGATGTGGAACAAACAGAAGTAGAGACAAGAGGCTGTAGAGCAGTGTCAGTGTAGTGTCAGGAGAAACACCCTCCTCCATCACAAGAAGATCAAGGCAGTTACCAAAAAGTCTGGGCACCCGGCAAGATCAAACCAGGCTCCACTGCTCAGTCTGCTCAGAGATCCTCCCCTCCCTGCAGCAATGCGGCAGAGCCTCTCACTCCCTCTAACGTTAAAACAATGCTTAATTTAGAAGAAAGGAACTCTGATTCTTCTGATCGCTGCTTTTCACCACCTCAGGGAAAATGGAATGCCCCTCTCACTTCCCAGGTGGGAAAGTGAAAGCCCACACACTAAGTTTTTTCCCAGTCCTTTCCCTTTGCAGTGAGCTCTCGTCCTGGTGAACCCAGCTTTCCCTGAGGCAGGAGAGGCCTTAGTGCTGGCAGGGGAACCTGGTGTCTCCTCTCAGTGAGAAGCACCTCCCAGCTGATTCATTCGGGTTGAAGAGCAGAAACTCTCTTTTTACCAAGGATCTCACCTCTCTGAAGACTCTTTATTATTAATTCTGCTCCTCTCTGAGCTTGGCAGCAGTGGCTGGTGCTGTGAAGCACAGCAGCCTTCTCTGCTACTGCAGAGTGCATATCTTCCTTTCTTTGAATGTTTTCTACCAGGAAAGCACCAATTTGTATTTCCTATAGAAATTGCTCCCGGCTGCCAGGCTGGATGGGCTTTTCTCTGTCAGAAGTGCAGGTGTTCTGAAATGTTTCTGCTCTTCTGTGGCATCAAAGGAAGCAGCATGTAACACAGAGGAAGGACAAAGGGGGACGCAGTCACTGGTTCCTGCTTTCCTGCCAAGCAAAGGTGCCATGGAAGAGTCTCCCCTTCCCTTTGCCCTTCCCAGCAGATGGTTCTTCTGAGTGAGCACAGGAGTGCCACAATGCCACTTTTTCTCTTGTCCCAGTGTTAGGTTCTACCCTTCAATTTTGAGTTTTGACAGCACTCTGTTTTAAAGGAAGCACATTCCTCCTTTAACCTCTGCCCTGGTGATGGGAGCTGCAGACCCTACTGGTCCTCCTTCAAGGGGAATACAAGGCATTCCTCATACTGAAATGACTGGGATGTGTTTCTGGTTTGAATAGTGTGGTAGGTGGATTTCATCACACATGGAGGGGAAAGAAGTCTGCAATCCCACATCTTTCATTGTACATGGGCTTAGGTCCTACTGTGGTGCTCTTTGCAGCATGAAAATAGCATATTGAGGAAAGTCCGAGGAGCTCAGGTTGAGTAGAGTGAGGTTTCTCTTCCCATCTAGCTAAATTCTAAAGCAAGGGGTAGGATTTCAGCTGTTTAGGTAACAAATACATTTTCTGTACAAAAAGCCCCAATGGCTTATCTATGCACTAGAGCACAACTTTGAGTAGGTTTAAAAGTGTACAACATGTCCTAATGCTTCAGAAATAATCTAAAACATAGTATGTACAAGAAAATAGAAATAGAGAGATGGCAACACACTGTAATACCAAAGCACCTTTCAAAAAACTGATTCTGGGCATAATCTCTAATTTCTTAAAACTTAACCTCAGGAGTTAGCATTAAGAGGGATAACAATTCCCTAGCTATATCAGGGCAGAACAAGTTCACAAGCAAAAATTCATTAAGGAAATCTCTTTCTTGGTAAACTACAGTAAAAGTTTACCAACTTTCATTTGAAAATGGGTAAACAGTGAAAGAGGATTCACACCTGTGCCCTTGAGATGCATAAGTTCTCTGAAAACCTAATACAAAGTTAGGTGTATGCAGACACCTTCCTCAGAAGTAGCAAAGAGAAATCACATTAAAAACAGGATTTCTCTTTAACTTGTACTGCTCTCTGAGTTCCTCTTGGTATATATGTTTTACCAGAATCTTAAGAATTTAGCATCTAACCATGCTGGTTTTGTCAGGGCTATGGGGTAGGGAAGCTCCAGGCAATGTCCCACTAAAACTTATTTCTAGTGTGCAAAAAAAACCCAAAGCAAATGGTGCTGGTTAACCTCTAGGGTTTGTCAGATTGCTGTGGGGCACTGATACTTCTGAAGATTCATCTAGTTCTCAGCATAGGTTGTTTTGTCACAATTTCATTTCTGTTGAAGACAATCTTCTGGAATGGGCTGTATGTGTTAAGAGAATTCCACTCAAGGTGTCATGGTCCATCCAGCTGATCTCATCCTATCTGCACACACCTATAGCCCAGAAACTTCTCCTCAGAGCAGAGCACCATTTCCATTCACTTCCAGATTCCTTTAGACTAATCAAGTCATAAAAAGCACTTCAGCTTAACTGGTACTCACACTCATCCAATGTCCATCTCACTCAGAGGTAATTGAGCAGGGGATGTATTCAACACGTACAGAATTTAAAGTAAAAAGCATCTAGAATCCAGTGTTGTTGACTGGAAAATACTGTACTCACCCTCCTGTTTCTAATTACAAATATGTGTTATGAAATATCCATTTATTTGGGCATGCCAGGTCACTTGACAGGGAAGATGAATGATGTCATCATAATTCCTTTTATTTTTTTCTGGATGAGGGATGTGGTACTCCTGACATTGTGCAAGATCCCTTCATGGGGATATGCTCATCTGCACTTAAAATGGACAAAATCAGCACTGTCATGATTGTTCTTGGAGAAACTCATTTTAATTGGGCTTTTGTTGTGAGAATAGCAAAAAGTGACACTGAAATTTGAGAATTTGCTTTAACTTGTAGCTGTATCTGGAATTTAAATTGAAATCTCCCATATGGAAAACAAAAAAAATAAAATCTCTAGGATATTGTATTGCCCACTCCATTATGTGGTAGTTAATAATTAAAAACATGCTGCAGTTCCTTTAATGAATTCATAATGTGGAGATGAAGGATTCCTGCAAGTTGTAATTTAACATACAATAATCTTGACTGTATTTCAGTTATTTGCTAGCAAAGCCTAATTTCCTTTCTCAGTCTTGATGATACAAAGGAAGAATTAACATCAGATGTTTCCTCTGCACTTGCACAATTCTGAAATGCCTACATTTAGAAGAAAATAAAATTGCACACAGTTTGCTGGAGTACCTCTCCAATGCCCATCTCTCATGTTACACAGCAGACCTCATCATTCCTTGGGGACAGGCCATGCCTGGCTGCCCTGGGGGCTGCTGCTGCCCATGGGATGAGTGGCATCCCTGCAGACCTTGGGAACACGCTCTGATCCATCACAGACCCAAGGGGGTGGATGGCCTGCAGTTTCCTAAGGCAGTGTTATTATATTTATGTCCCCAGACACTGCAGCTAGCACCTAACCCTGGGCACTGCCAGGAGCTCTTCTCTCAGCTGCCTTTACCTGCTCCTGCAGCAGCTCAAGGCCTGGCCAAGCTGAGCTTGGGAGCAGCTGGCACAGAAACACCTCCTGCCCAGCAGCTTCCTGGGAGGGGAGGGAAGAGTGCAGTCAAATAAATGGACTCTGGGGTTAGCAAGAGAGCATGGGTTTCTCAAGTGCATTTTCTGTGCTGACTGCCACAAAGAAGCCACTCCCTAGCTTGAAGGGGTAAAGGAAGAAACACTGAAGCATCTGGAATGACAGGGTTGGACTCTGGTAACTGCAAGGAGATGTGGGTACAGTGCACCATTGTGCCCCAGCCCCCAGGACAGCACAGCTCAGAAGCAGTGCTTTCCTTGTAAGTTCCACTTACAGGAGGACATGTCACAAGTAACCACATGCAAAGCCATCAGGGTTTGTGGGTTCAAATCAGTGTCCTGGTTTCCACCTGTGCACTTACACCAAGGCTGGGCTGACAGGAGGAATCCCTTGGCTGTGTCCATATTGACAGGCACCCTGCAGTGCCCAGATCATGTGCTGGACCATGTGTGGACCTGGCTGTGGCTGTAGAATTGAGCTCCCCAGGCCTGTGAGTGACATATGTTGGGCACATCTGTGCTGGTATGCTGAACAGTGCTAGGAAAGGTACCCAGGGATTGCACCTACATAATTTCTGATGGATGGCCCAAAGCATGGCTTTAGACATGGCAAGGCAGTCCTCTCCCAACCCCAGTGCTTCTGCCCCATGAGCTGGACATATGTTCTTAGCCAATATTTTCAAGTCTGCTTCCAAGGATGGTGGGGAGGAGGAGGATAGGACCTGCCTGGTCCTCTCTCTCCCTTCCCCCTTCTCTCTCTCTCTCTCCAGCTGCCATAGTGAGTGAAGAGTCTGAAGTGGCAGATGTCTGTCATTAGTGAAGGGCTGGCATGCAGCCCTAACTGCAAAAGGTTGCAGGCCATGTGAGGTACCAACAAGGTCTCCCAAGTACTACGTGCAGTTTGTCACAAAAGCTGGCATTTCTGGCTGCAGCCAGGGAATGGTTTCTGGATTTCCATGTCTGCATACAACTTCCAATACCTTTAATGCAAAACAGCACTGCTCAGTTGTAAAAAGCTGTCTGTACTTTATGTGTCTGCTATTTCCTCATATTGCTGCTGGCAAATCTTGCCAAAGAAGCTGTGGGTACAAGCATCCTTGCAGATGTTGACCACAGGCACAGCTGCTTCCTAGCCATCCAGATGTGGCTTTTTGCAGTGTAACTCTGAAAGTGAAGCATGTAGATAATAGTGTAGTGTATGTGGGACTCATCTCCAGACTACATGGAAGAGCTCCTCTCTATCAGTAACTTGCAGTACAGTTGTCTCACTTCCAACAAAATGCCAGTGACTGGATGTCTCAGGATCAGTTCTCTGCACCACATGCACAGGATCCTCCATGGTCCCTGGTGTTAATACAGGAGTATTAAAACAGGAGTAACTGAACACCAGTCACTGTTCTTCTGCACACTGGGAGCTCATGCTCTGGGTCAGACCACAGGCAAACAGGAGCACTGTATCCCCTACAGCTCCATCCACAATCCCCTTGTCTCTGGAGCCCTCTGTTGTATCTCCTGTTGGGCTGTTTGGATATGTGCTATTATTTGAGAATTATTTAAGCACTTACTATGTTGCAAAAGGTAATAAACTAGGTTTTTTTTAAAAGCTGGGAAAATGAAATGTGCTGTGTAAGTTCCTAAGTATTATCATGTATTATAGTACAGTGGTTCACACCCTCACCTTTTTTTCCAGGTTTTTTTTTTTTTGCAGCTTTAACTTCCTATCTTGGTACCACACCAAGTTTCAATTACCAGTACTAGTTCAGTAGACCATGTATCAACTGATAAATCTCAAAACATGTGAGAAATAAACTCTAAAGACTAGGAATGTTTTGCCATTATAAAACTATGTATATTTTAATATGCCATTTGTTATACAACATGTAAGACATATACATTATCACATATGTATATGTTACAGACAAGTATACATGTGTGTATGTATATATGTATGCATGCATAGGGACAATATTCTAAATTATTATATGATAAATAGTAATTCACAGATGATGCTGTGATAGTATACCCCTGAGAAATGACATGAAGGTCACTTTAAATTCACAATGTCTGTATTCCTGACACTGCCTTAGTATCAATGATTCATAGCCAACACAAGATTATATAGTAAATTACACACATTAAATTAGTTACCATCATAGTTTGCTATCAAAGGTTCTCCTGGATTTAGCTCGCTATTATTTCAAGAACTGTGAAGACATACAGGTACTGCTGAAGGGTTCTCTATCAGCACAGTGACAAGGTGACCTTATAAAGATCCAGTCAGAAACTGGTAAGGAAAAGGTTTTCATTTCCTCTGTCACACTGATACAAATGGCATCTTTTCACAGTACAGTGTGTTTGTGTGCCATATGCAAATACAAGAGAAACAACAGTGAAGGAAAGCCCAAAATGCTCAGTACTAAGTCACATTTATGTCTCAGGGAGTTTTGCTGATTTAATGGCTAAGAAAATCTACTACAAGAACGTTCTCATTGAGCAAGAATCCATGAAAGGTTTTTTAAAAAAATTAATTCTGAAAATAATGAGTGGTTCTCCAGCCATGTAATTAGCAGGTATTTTCAGTTTTTCTTCAGAAAGAATGCCAGGCAGCATTCATGTGATTGACAAGGACAATGCTGGTGTGAATGACGTATGGATCTGTAGAGGCAGGACTGAAAGATATGAAAAGAAAGGGCTTGTGATGGGTGTGGAGACTGGCAGCTGAAGGGCTGTGGGAGAGGGAGGTCAATGACTAGAAAGCAATGAAAATACAAAGTTAAAATAGTGGAATGTAGACTTGTTTGGTGGCCCTGTGTTCAGAGCAGGGAAGCTCCTGCCATCCAAGGGAGTCTCTGTTTTGAATCAAGAGAAATGTTCTGTCTTTTCTCTCATCTCTGTAAGAAAAACCTGCAACCTGCCTTACATGCTCTAGCTTAGGGCAGCTGAGTCTTCAGACCACTGGTGGCCTGACGTGGTAGAGTGACTTGCAGAGCCAAAACCCAGTGATGCTGGCAGACTGGTGATCCTTTGGTGGGATCTGCACCAGGGAACACAACTGACTTGTGTTCCAGTCCTTGGATAACCAGCAATTGCAACCCAGAAACATGAGGTGACAGGCACATGAGGTCCTGGGACCATCCACAGAAGTTAGGTTCAGAAAGAACGAGTCATTAAGGCAAATTGTAACAATGTCAGTAGCTCAAAATACAGCACTTGGCAAAAATATTATTAGTGTGCCTTACACTGAAACCAATAGATCCAGCAGAATGCTATAAATCTGCTCTGAAACTACCCAGAGAATTGCAGGGTTGCTTTTGGCAGCATGACCACGCTGTGACTCCAAAGCCCCACCTGCTGAGCCCACACCATACAAAGCTTTCCCAGCTGCAACCTTCATCAAATATTGTTTTATCTACTTGCAGCTTCTTGGCTTTTTCAATGGGTTTAGCAATATGGGGAAGATAATTTTAAAGTGTCATTGCTAATACATTTTAACTACACACTGACAAAGGTTTAGTATTATTATAAAACCCAAAACCTATCTTCAGTGTAGCAAAGTGAGGATGAAGGCATTGCTTTTGGAAAGGACATCAGCTTCATTTCCAATTTTATGTCAAAAATACATCTGTAGACAGAGTTTATGTCATAGCTGATTGCAGGCACATTGAGATGTCAAACTGATTTGCCAGACAAAACAAAATGGGCATCTAAGTACAATAAAATGTGCCCGAAATTATATGTGCCAGCAAAAATGACACCTGCAGATGTTGTCAAGTGCAAACACCTAAGAACACTTGGAAATCATTTCCAAGCATGTGAAGTTTGAAAAAAGTAGGACATGAATATCCACTGCAAGTACAAATCACATCCTGCTTCTGGCCTTGGAGAAATATCCACTCAGTAATCTTGAATCCTTCTGATTTTTACATTTCTGGATCTTAAAGTCTTTTAAGCCTTAAACAAGAAAAACAAAATGGTAATTAAATAAAATTTTAATATGGTCCTCCTCTGTGTTACTTTCCAGCACTGCTGTTATTGTTCTTTCTTCTTTTTTTTCTTTCTTTCCTTTCTCTCTGACATGGTAAATGCTGCCTGGCTGATTCCTCCCCTCACTATTCAGGGAAGGTTCACAGAAGTGGTTAGCCTTTTGTGAGTGCAGTTTAACCCTTAGAGCCAATGAATCCCCCACCTTGGGCCTCTGTCAAGAGCCTCTGATCACAAGGAGTCTCAGTGAGGTCTCCTTTTTCCATGGAGGCACCATGAGTCATGAATGGGTCAGCAGCTTAGGATGTAAAATAATTTAAAATGAGGGTGATAATTAAAAATTAGAAAGTGATCTAGTGGAACACAAAAAATATCTTGCACCTGAGAGCTAGGCAATAGCCCATCATACCCCTCAGGTGTCTTGGGGAGCTGCCCAGGGCACACAGTTGCACTGCACACTGTGAGCACTTTCTTCCAGTAAAGGAAGCCTGGACGTGGCTCATTTTGAAAATGTAACCCACTGGTGCCACTGTGTCGGGGCCAGAGCATCGACAAGGCTGACATGAGGCACTATTTTTGCAGAAGAATTACCTATTCCTTAAAGCATGACAAAACCCTGCCAGCTCAAAGACTGTGTCCATATTCAGAAAGATTAGCAAAGCAACTCTTTCCTGGCCACCAAGCTTCAGATGGTTCCAGGGGATTTTTTTTTTTTTTTTTTTTTTTTTTTTTTTTTTTTTTTTTTTTTTTTTTTGCATCAGGAATGTATAGTGTAGCAACTGTCAGTGTGATCTGCTGAGGCTCTCCACCCTTTCAGTTTGGCTGTCAGCTCCTCAGGGAAAGGAGGGTGAGACAAGACACTTCAGAAGCTCCCCTTGGGGCTCTTTAAGGCTTTTAGAGGACTCTCGCAGCCTGTGTTCTTGGCTGAATGCCTGCAGAGGACACAGGAGAAGGCAGCTGTCCATGAGTCTTTTCCTGCCCATGACTCTGACCCTACCCTGGCAGCACCATGTGCCCCTGCTTATCCTGATGCTGAGGATGAGGGGCTCTCTGCACAAGGCCACTCCTGGTGGGCTCCAGCAGGGGCTGCCAGACCCAGAGCAAATTCTGCACTCGCCATTGCTGTTCTCTGTGGTGCTGCCATGGCAAATCATGGAACAAAAGGACATACTCCCCCGTCTCCATTTTGGTAAAGCTGTCTCCTCCCCCAACAACCATAAAAAGGAGCAGCTGGGAAAGACAAAACATGGTGTGTCTTTATTGTACTTCCTTAAACAACTTCAAAGTTTAAGTCAGGGTTACACAGTAACTACAACTATTAATATTGCATTCCAGAGTGTGTTCCTAAGTGGGTCTCAGCCGTGTTCCTGAGGTGCATTAGATGGCATTACTTTTCTGGGGCAGTATTGTCACTCTCCAAAGCTCTTTGATCCATCACCATGCATGTCCTTTGTAATGATAATTTAGTAAGAGAGTCTGATACTTAATAATTCAATTTTGGAACTTCCCCTTTGTGTGTGATGTGCCTTTTGTGTGCTGATATGAAATGGCACCGTTTCAAAATAAAATCATGCTCTTGATATTTCAGATACTGCAGATAAGTGTAAGCACTGTTGCCTGTTTATAGCATTATTTTCTGTATTTAATGTGATACTTCTGGGTTGGTAGTTCAGGGATCGATGTTCTCTGATGAAGCCTGGAGGAGCTGCTAGAGAAGAAGCAATAGTTTTTTGTACCTGCCATCCACCAGTGTCCCTTGGCCTTGACCTCTTGCATCCAATTTATAGAGGAAAAGGTTAGGGAAACTGCCAGGTCTCTTCATTGTGGTGACCAGGGTGGGACTGACTATTTTTCTCCAACTTGGCTACTGATATGGAAGAGATTTTCAAAACTAAGAAATTAAACTGAAGCAAAATTGCTTCCAGAAATACCATTTTCTGACTAATCTGTTAGTTGGCTGAAACCAAAAGGTGAGGTGGACTGTGTATTGCTGCCAGACCAACAGGTTATCAAATAACTCCTCTGAAAAGCTTTCTTCTGTTATGGAAAAAGGAGAACAAGGAAGCTGGAGAAGGGTCTGGAGTAGAAGTCATATAAGGAACAGCTGAGGGAGCTGGGGGTGTTTATCCTGAAGAAAAGGAGGCTCAGGGGTGACTTTCTCACTCTCTACAACTGCCTGAAAGGAGGCTGTAAGCAGGGTCAGTCTCCTCTCCCAGACAACCAGCAACAGGAGGAAGAGGGCATGGCCACAAGCTGTGCCTGATGAGGTTTAGATTGGACATTAGGAGGAATTTCTTCACAGGAAGGGTGATTAGACATTGGAATGGGCTGCCCAGGGAGGTGGTGGAGTCACGGTCCCTGGAGGTGTTTAAGGGAAGACTGGACATGGCACTCAGTGTGGTGATGTTGGGTCATAGGTTGGACTCAGTGGTCTCAGAGGTCTTTTCCAACCTAATTGATTCTGTGATTCTGTAATTCTTGCATGTGTTCTGCAGAAGCATGTCTTACAGAGGAATGCTTGGGTGGCTCCCTGGGCCTTGTCCATTCTTGTGCCTGTTTTTGCAGGTTCCTCTCTGGCTGACTGGCACAGCACATGGTCTGCGCCTTGCTGGTGCCATTAGTTACCCTTGTACAATGTACAAGAATAACTTTTTGCTGCTCAACTTCAAATTGATATGAATTACAATCTACAAGAATGGTGTTTTAAACATGAAATGGAGAATAAGGTTACATGCCAGAAATTTATCATAAATATGAATGAGAATGTCTGAGTGTAGAAAACCAGCTGGGATAAGGAATTTTCTGGTCCAAAAGAAACATAACTTGACATGGCCTTACTTCTCTGACTTCTGAAACAAGAGGACACAATACCTAGAATGGTACCCAAATTTTGTCTTGGAACTCATTCTCTTGAAAACTCTCCAAGAAAGCAGTAATGTACAGGCAGTGTGAGAGCAGGGATGCCAGACCTGCTCCTGGATAATCCTAATGTTGAGGATCAGTTTCATGGGGGGTGCACAGGGCCTGTCTGCATCCCAGTTTGGAATACCTGCAACAGGCACATGGGCCTCAGGGGCTCACACCCTAAAAGTGCCATGCTGGGGAAGGCTGGGTCTGCTGGTCTCAGCTGCTGGGCAGTCTGAGTGTCCCAGGCCACCTCGTGGAATGATCTTTCCAGAAAACTGGGGAAATGTGGGGATATATTTAGAGAAAAGCTCCTTTTGCTCCAAAACCCAGTGTATTTGCAGGCAAAATGCAATATAGTGTGAGGTCAAATCTCACTGCTCAAGAACGCTTCAAGAAGGCAGACTGAAGTGGTCATACCAAAATGTTTAGGAAGCTGAAGTCCATTCAGAATGGGACAGCTGCAGCCCCACTGTGAGACTGGAGACAGGAGTGGCTCTAGCAGCATGTTTATGATCCAATAGTGCTCACACAGTCATTACTGAAGTTAATTGCTGGAAAGGATTAACTACTGTCTGGCTGATAAAATGAATTCTTAACTTTTCAAATACTTTACAAATTTCCACTACACTGGACAGCTGTTTGGAGCATTTCAGCAAAACCAGGAGCACATTTAGATAAAGGAAATGTAAAAAGAGTTATGCATTTAAATTTCTAGTACTGTAGAAAGATGTGCAATCACAGATTAACACATGACTAAATTCTCTCAAGTGAAAAATGTCATGCTTTGTGTGGAGAGGAAAAAAAAAACCAAACCAGCGTGGAAGCCAAGGGAATTCCTAATTTTTAATCTAACTTGCCTCCCAAAGTGTATCAAGTAATTTGTAATTTATTTAAAACTGTTGTGCATGCCAGTTTACTAATACTGTCAAGTGGAAAACAGAGCTAGACATGCAGACTGCAGCACCTGCCTACATTCAGGCATCTTAGATATCTGGATCTCTTGTTTGCTGAAAGGACAGAAAAACAGAGCACAGAGTACAGTCAAGTACATAAACTGCTCCGGAATTCACTCATGCTTTGTCCTTATCTGAAAGGATTTATGAAACAAGTAACTGAAAGTTACTATGAAAAAAAAATCAATTAAGGAAAAAACTAAAGAGGGAAGTAAGAGTGTGTGTGTTTGGGGTTAGGAATTCACCAGCCTGATGCGAGGCGAAGCTGCTGCAGCCCCATGGCCTCAGGCCCAGCTGAAAGAAGACTGAGTGTGCACCTGCAGTGGGAACACACATTCCCAGTCCAGATATTCCTGTGCATGTGTCCACCCACACAGACCCTTGACCTCTGGCCCCTTGGAGCCCCTGCTCTTCCAGTTGCACTCACACAGATATATAGAGTGGTTTGGGTTGGAAGGGACCTCAAAGATCATCTCATTCCAACCCCCTGCCATGGGCACCTTCCATTAGACCAGGTTGTTCAAAGGCCCATCCAGCCCGCCCTTGAACATTGCCAGGGATGGGGCAGCCACAGCTTCTCTGGACAACCCATTCTGGGGCCTCATTGCCCTCACAGTGAGGAATTTCTTCCTAATCTATAACTTAAATTTCCTCTTTTTTTTAGTTTGTACCCATTACTCCTTGTCCTATCACTCGTTGACAAAGAGTCCCCCTCTGGTTTTGCTGAAGGCCCTCTTCAGACACTGGAAATCTGCTGAGGTTTCCACACAACCTTCTCTGAAGAGGCTGAAGTCTCTCAGCCTGTTGAGTATGTGTCTATGCATGTCCATGTACACTGACACACAGTGTGCATGCACCATAGTCTCTCTGGCACCCCAGAAACATGGCCACCATGGATCTCTGCCTCTTTTCCTGTGGCAGGCACTTGGTTTACATACTCACAGGAACAAAAGAGAGAGCCCCCTCAATCTGGAAAACGGTCAGGAATGGAGCTTAGTAAAAAGGGCAGACTGTAGTGATAAGATGTGCAGGGTATGATCAGATATTTGTACTTACCATGGTGTGCTACCAGCCTCTTTTATCCCCTTTTCTCTCCTCCATTTCCCCACACTTTTCTCTCCCTTATCCACATTAATCCCTTGCCCTTCACAGCATTGATCCTTCCTCTAAACATCCCATGTGTCTTTCAAGACATTCTCCGAGACATGACATTCTTCAGTAAGGACACTGAGGTGCTGAATTGTTTCCAGAGAAGGGCTGTGGTGTTGGGGCAGCGTCTGGAGCACAAGTTACATGAGGAAGAGCTGAGGGAGCTGGGGGTGTTCAGCCTGGAGAGCAGGAGGCTCAGTGGGGGATTGCTCTCTTATTGCTCTCCACAGCTCCCTGAAAGGAGGTTGCAGCCAGGTGGGGCTTGGCCTCTTATCCCAGACAACAAATGACAGGACAACAGGATAGAGTCTCAATCTGCACCAGGAGACGTTTAGGTTGGCCATTAGGAAGAATTTCTTCAGAGAAAGGATGATCAGACATTGGAACAGGCTGCCCAGAGCGGTGGTGGAGTCACTGTCCCTGGAAGCGTTTACGGAAAAACTTAAGGATGCAGCAAAGTGGCATTTAGTTGACATGGTGGTGGTTTGGACTCAATGACCTCGGAGGTGTTTTCCAGCCTAACTGATTCTGTGCTTCCATGATTCTTGCACAACCCCAAGATGTTCCTCCAGGTATCCCAGGGGTTACCCAGAGCTGCTCCTGGAGACCCATCCCGTGGGTGCCCCTCCTGGACCACAGCACTGATCACCAGCTGTCATAGCCTGGGGAGGAGGCCCCTCGGGGGCCCCTTGGCCCTGGTAATGCTTTCGGGGTCCCTTCCCCCATCCTTACTCTCTGCTCCTTCGTGCTAATGGAAATCAGCCTTTACTCATCGGTCAACAGGGTGAGGGTGTATTTTGCCTTCTCGGCCCTACGGGCCACAAGCCATGTCTGCCCCGAATCATCACATCAGGGAGCCATTGCTAGAACCTTGCTCGCCGTCAGATGCTTCTCTGGCAAGAACCCCAAGCTCCTACCTCCCTTCTGTTTTCCCTGTCTCCGCCTCCCTCTCTCTCTCCATCCCTCTCTGCCTCGCTCTCTCCATCTCTCTCTTCCTCCCTCCGCCTCCCTCCCTCTCCCGCCTTCCCGCGCAGGACGCGGAGATCTCGCGAGAGCGCCGGGCCTGCCCCCTTTCCAGCGCGTGGCGCGGCGGTGGCCATGGCGCTCTACAACTTCAAGAAGATCACGGTGGTTCCGTCTGCCAAGGTACGGCCGCTCTCCCCCGTTCCTGCCCCCCGGCCCCTGCCCTCAGTGCCCTCCGCACCGAGCTGTCTCTTCTGAGCCTCTCGACTGGCGGCTTGCGAGGACCGCGCTGCCCTCCCTGCCGCTTCCGCGGTGCCGGCGTGGTGTTGCCTTCGCCTCCTTCCCCTCCCGCGGGAGCCGTGGACTCGCCCTGGGCTGGTGCTGCTGCCCCGGGCGGCCCGTACCATGTACATGTCGGGGGGGTTCTGTCAGAGAGGCTCCTCTGCAGGGATCCTCAGGCCGCGCTTCTCCCTGCGGTGGGGTCGGGGTGGCCCCCACAAAATCCCTCCTGTTTTCCAAACCTGCGTCATACCGAAACTCATCGCAGCGTCTTGCTTTAGAATAAAGTTCTCTGCCAGTCGGAGGGTTTTAAATTAAACACGGTGAGGGGAACTCGCCGCAGGGCTCGGACTGCCTGGGGCGGCTGGGCCGGGGACAGCCCGCGGCCCATTGAAATAGAAACTGGACAGGGGTTGTGCAAACTGCTTATTTCTGCCTGCCCTAGAACATACGTGGCAAACTGTGGATGCACTTAGCTCGTCAGCATGCTCCTCCAACGAAAGAAAATTGTTGCCTTTACAGGAATTTGACATTTTGTGTAATTACTCATGTTTCCTTGATTGCAGGACTTCATAGATTTGACATTGTCAAAGACTCAGCGGAAGACCCCAACTGTCATTCATAAACATTATCAAATCCATCGGATTCGACATTTTTATATGCGAAAAGTCAAATATACTCAACAAAATTACCATGACAGACTCACTCAGATCTTAACAGATTTCCCGAAATTAGATGTAAGTGTTTTCTCATTTGCTGATTTCTCTGTGTAGACAGTTTGGCCGATTTCAAGTAGAATTTACTGTGAGTAGTAGGCAAAGCCTGTACTGCAAAAGTAGTATGTTCCTATGAAGAGCAGAAGTCTAAGTTGTGCCCATGGATAGTCATTAAAAGCTGGATTTTATAAGCTTTTAGCTGCTCAGATATGTTTGCCAGAAGTTACTTTTAAATGAAGACAAAATATGAGGGTTTTTAAGTATGTTGTGTCTATGTGTTTCTTCTTTGTGTGTACATATTGAAGTTATGCTTATGGTTAGTCTTCCCCCGGAAATACAAGAAATATAATGTATTGTGTTGCTTTCCATCTTCAGGAGTTAATTTGACAACATAAATGTCCTTGGCCCTATAGAGAGTTGTGTTAGAAACACAGTATTAACTTCCAACAACTGCAACTGGATCCATGTGGCCAGTGGGACTTTTTTGTGGGCAGTTTTCTGCTCAGATTGAAATTGTTCACCTATTAAATTGTTTTTCTTGATAATTTCATATCCAGTGAGTGTTGCTCCGGAATTCCCAGAAATATCTTCTGGGGTTTTTTTAGCATCACATGATGAAATTTCTTCAGGTAAATACATAACTAGCTGAAATACCTTGCTTAAAAGATTTATGCCGGAGATGCAACTTCCTTGAAAAGGTAAGGATTTATTTGGGCATTAAAAAACCCCCTTTTTGTCCAGTCTTGTATAGAATTTAATGCAGCACTCTGGGAAAAAAAAAATAGGAGTTAATAGTATTGCTGTGTTTCTGCTATAATATGAATTTCCTTTTAGAGACAATTTCTGTTGGCTTCTTGCAGTTTTTTACTTAAAAAAAAAGACACTTTGAAGTTGTAATATGAAGTATTTTAGAAAGCAGAAGATCAAATGGAAACTCTATATGAATAAGTCAAAGATATGTTTGCAGAAGAAATTCAGAGCAGTTGAGGTTCATGCATTCAATGACTGAGTGGATTATTTTCCTTACATAAGATAGTAATGGAAATTGTTTGGCTTTTAGTGTCATTTGTGCTGCTGTACTGGAGGGAAAAAAAAACCAACTTACATTGCGTGCAAGAAACAGTCATCTTTCAGGAGTAAGAAAATATGAGAGTTAACATTACGCTCCTGTTTTAGGATATTCACCCTTTCTACGCGGATCTGATGAACGTTCTGTATGACAAAGATCACTACAAGTTGGCTTTGGGGCAGATCAATATTGCCAAGAACCTGATTGACAAGTAAGGGAGTTTGATTTCTCTGTTTTTGCACGGGGCCTGGCGGGTTGCTGGCTGAGCTCTGCGTTCTGTGCCCGCAGTGTTGCCAAGGACTACGTGCGGCTGATGAAGTACGGGGATTCTCTGTACCGCTGCAAGCAGCTCAAGCGGGCGGCCCTGGGACGCATGTGCACCATCATCAAGAGACAGAAGCAAAGCCTGGAGTATTTGGAGCAGGGTTGGTTTTACATGTGGGCTAAAAAATGGCACACAAATTGGATATAAAGCTTATTATGCTTAGTGGCAGTTAGAAGAATGCGTTCAGTACGGGTTACAGATCCAGGAAACACAGGAACAGTTTTAAAGTCCCCAAGTACATAGCATTGTTTTTCAACAAAAGTTTTCTCTTAAAATATTTATTAACGTTTATGCTATTGCTAACAGTCATAAAACTTCTTTGTTTAAAAGTCACAGGCATGCTTTTACTTACCATTCTTTTCACTAAAATATGCGTGAAAAATGTTGCTAAAGATTTTGCAGACATTGCTCCTTACTTCAGACTTATTAGGCCTTCAGGTTACATTGCCTGATTTGGTGGAGTCATTCTAGCTGTAAGACAGTGGTCTTCATTTCTCAAATATTTATGAGTTTATTTTTGTTGTGGACTTGTGGAGTCTGCAAACTATTATATAGTTTCATAAAACATCATATTATATCAGAAATGTTACTAATTTTTATGTCAACAATTCAGCATATGTATTGTTATTTCATCTCAGTAAAACTTAAATTATCACAGATACTTAAAAAATCTTTTTAACATTTCAGTGCGACAACATTTGTCTCGTTTGCCAACCATTGATCCCAATACACGAACTCTTCTGCTGTGTGGCTACCCAAATGTTGGGAAATCCAGCTTTATAAATAAGGTATGTGAGTGCTTTTTCCGTAAATAATATTGAGATACAGTTTAATTAAAATAAGGTAACTTCTAGACAATTTGATATAGTTGTGGCAGTGTCTGATGTGAGCAGTAGCAAGTTCAAATGTGTGAGTAGAGGTTGAATGAAATTCCTGGAGGAGTAAATGGAAAATTATGATAGATATCACTCCTAAAAAAACTTATCTTTTCCAAAATAGCATCTCATTAGCATATTTTCTGATAGACAAATACTTGCAGAGAAGCTAGAATAACCAATTTTTAGCTCTTTTTTCGCCCCTGTAGCAAAGGAAGTGTATTATAATTAGGATATACTGCTTGCAACTTCAGGAAATTTTAAATAAATGTGTGTGACTAAATCTTGTTTAAGGTTACAAGAGCAGATGTAGAAGTGCAGCCGTATGCCTTTACCACGAAGTCTCTCTTTGTGGGACATATGGATTATAAGTATCTACGTTGGCAGGTAAGAGCTGTTACTATTTTGCATTTTCTTGAAAGAGTGAGCTGGTTATAGCCTGATTTGCCTTTTTGCTATGGGAGTTGCATTTTTGTGTCTTGATGAGACATGCTGTGTCTGACAGCTGCTGTGCAAGGTGCAGTGTGCCAAGTGAGGGCAGTAGTCAAAACCTGTTCTAAAAATGTTCATGCATGGGTCTGCTTTCAGTTGGAGGGAAGATGGGAAATGGTATTATTGAGTAAAGCCAGATCAGTTTTTATTACTCTCAAATTCTGGGCCAGGTTGGAGCAGCATTTTCCCTTCCTCTGCAATACTTGGAGTGTTGGTTATGAAGCCTCATTTCGTCCCCTGTTTCTGCATTTTCACATTCTCAGTTTGGCAGAGCTCACAGTCCTATTTGTGACTAAAAGGAAAAACCGTTGCTGTCTTAAAAAAGACAATATCGATGGACATGTGCTCTGCAATAGCTGATCAGTAACACCTGGCTTCATGATGTTAATTTTAGGTAGTAGACACTCCTGGTATTTTGGATCACCCCCTGGAGGACAGGAACACCATTGAGATGCAGGCTATCACTGCCCTGGCACATCTGCGTGCTGCTGTGCTCTATGTGATGGATGTGTCTGAGCAGTGTGGGCACAGCCTGGAGGAGCAGGTGGAGCTCTTCAAAAATATTAAGCCATTGTTTGCTAACAAGGTGAGTTTCATTCACATTCATTCACATTATTAACAAACCCCAGGGGTTTATAACATGGTAACTTGAATTAAGATTTTTTTTTTTTTGCCTTTTTATCAGCCACTTATAATCGTTGCAAACAAATGCGATGTGAGGAGGATTTCTGAACTTCCTGAAGAGAGTCAGGTTAGGATACTTCTCTCACCTCTTTTTCTTCTGATGTTCACAAAAATATTGTGTGTGTTGTGGATGGTTATAATTTTTATTGAGCAAAAACTTCTACATGAGCATTTCTTTATTGAACTGCTCTAACAGTGAAGTGGAAGGTAGCTTTGCCGGTCTCGACCCCATCTTTCTTTAGTACTGTCAATGTAGTCCTTGGCTGAATATTGTAAATGCTAAACAGAAGGCAGGTTCTTAATGGTTTCAGAAATCTCTAGTGGTGTGGGAACTTTCAATTGCTGCTGTAAGTGGAAGTTAGAAAATAGCTTTACTCAATAATCCTTTCAGTGACAGACACAGTGAGCACTAGATTGAGATGTGTTGCTGAACACTTGCAATAAAAGGTCCTGCAGGCTTAATTTGATTGTATCTACAGGTTAAAGCACGTAGAATTTGTGTTTCTCTCACTTTTTTTTTTCCCTTATGGGTCATTTATAGATTCCTTTTCAGAAAGTAGTTATTTGCTTTTAAAAAACGAGAGAGATTAAATAGAACTGTATTTGTACACTTTCCGTCATCTTTTCTGCTAATAAAATAGTAATGTATTGTATATGTTTATATTGGATTAAGAGTTCTGGTCTTAATGTATTGGTATATTAAGAAATGCTCAGGATGTCATTATTTGGGATAATTTTTCAATTTTAGAAAATATTTGAAGCTTTTGAAGCAGAAGGATTTTCTGTAATAGAGACAAGTACGCTAACTGAAGAAGGTGTAATCCAAGTTAAAACAGAGGTAGGTGTTCTCTTAGTTTCATCCCAAATGAACAGCTAACATTTTGCTTCACTTGTATGAGTTTAACCTCAGTTGAACTGCATTATAGTGATAAACTTTAGAAACGTTTTCCTTGGTGCACCTCTGTGGGCTTGGGTGAAAATGGAAAATGTCATAATAATTTTTTGAAATTGTAATTCTTTTTCTGAGTCCTGTTAAAAAATACATATCTGCATATCCATCTTCCTGTGATGCTTTTCATATAAAATAATTTTATGCTTTCTTGAGAGGTATAAGACAAAAAGAGAGAAGCTGTGAAGCCAGATATTTGGGATTGAATGCCTGCAGTGTCATTTGCTGTGTCTAGAAGGCTTTGTTCCTCGCTTTACGTTGCCATGTGTGCTTTCAGGCCTGTGACAGACTGTTGGCCCATCGTGTTGATACTAAAATGAAAGGAAACAAAGTGAATGAAGTACTGAATAGATTACACTTGGCCATGCCAACCAAAAGAGATAACAAGGTAGGCTACATGTTTACACTATTTAATGTGTTTCCCAGTACTTCTTAAGTACGGTAAGAATTCTGTCATTGCTAATCTGTGCACAGATTAATATGATGAAGTTTTCTAATTTACTATCTGTAAGTGCCTTTCCTGGCTGGAGCTTGGCATTTTGTGTTCTGCAGAAATACATTACAGTGCAGCAATTTATACAGTGCATTTATAGCAGTGTAAGAAAATTGATGTGAACTTCTTTTCCCTTTTTTATTGGTTTGGATTTATTCCAGGAGCGGCTGCCCTTTATACCCGACGGAGTAGTAGCTCGCAAGAAACGCATGGAAGTGGACACTCCCAAGAGGAAATTGGTAAGTGGCATCTCTAAATCAGGAAATCAGCAACTGGATTTTAAATTTGTTGTGTTAGTCCATAGCTTCTAAATTAGATGGTGTCTAAAGCCATGTATGTCTTTGCAGGAGAGAGACATTGAACTTGAAATGGGAGATGATTATATTTTGGATCTGCAGAGTAAGTATTAGATAAGAATTGATATTACCATTATTATTACTAAACAGTAGAGTGTGGTTATTTCAGCCTTAAGGAGGAATACCTAAACCTGACTCCTTTCAACCAATTGCCAGTGTCACCACTTCACTGCATACCATCCCTCTGTTCCAGAGCTGGTGATCTTTAGTGATATGTTTTGTGATGTCACTCAGTTGTTTCCCATTTTGGAGTCACAGACATGAAACAGCTGGTCTGATGATTCAAGTGACTTTTTTTTCTTTCCATTCCGTATTGTAGTACTTCATTAATTTCTGATGCTCTCTTTGTTATGAGAGTATCAATATGAGAGAGAACAGCATATATTGTGTTTCAGCTGGGTATTTGTTGCCTGACATGTTTTGGGGCAGTGGGCATGAACAATCTTTGGCAGTAGGATGGAAATCAGAAATATTTGTGAATATAGCAGAGGTGCTGCCAGATTCTTAGGGATAGGGCTCTTCTTTTGTGTATGTGTTCTCAGTGTTGCTTTTGTCATGGAACATTCTTTGAAATTAAGTTTTGTCTCTTTATCAACTTCTGTTGTATTTTTAAGAATACTGGGACTTAATGAATTCATCTGAGAAATATGATAAGATTCCAGAGATATGGGAAGGCCATAATATACTTGACTACATTGATCCTGATATAATGAGAGTGAGTTCTCCATTTTTTGCTTTACACTTTCCTTTCCTCTTTATCTCTTAGTTGCTTAATGTCAGTTACTATTTGTTGATTAAATCAAAAAAATGTATCCTGAGAACCTGTTCTTTTTTGCATTGTCCGTACTTGTCATGGGAAAAGATACTTTTTGAATGATCAAGGACAGAATTTCAGAGGAGTGGAAAATGGCTTCACCTTGTCAGAATAATGATCTTATCTGTTCCGTTCTAAAATATGAGGTTTGCATTAGAAGTAATATTTCTTTGATCTTTGACTACAGCTACAGGAAGGTAGCTATCAAACTTTATGTATTTTTAATAATATGAAATTCATCCATCAGATTTATGTCTATGGAGGATGTGGACTGAATGCTCAATTGGTAACATTTTTATTTAGTAGCAATCACTGTTTGGATTTCCTGCTGGTTGTTAAGGAGGAGTGGTGAGTGCAGCCCACAGAGCCTGCCAGTTATGCAGTTGGCTTCCTGTGAATTGCTGGTGTTCTGGACTCATGCTGAATGTCAGAATAGAAGGGTTTTTCAGTCTGTTTCCAGAAATGGCACAGCAAGCACAGCTCACAGAGCAGTACAGCTGCTTTCACACACTGGGCAACTTTGGGCAGATGCAAAAAATTTAGCCAATAGCTAGTGTGGAGTGATGGACTTTGCACAGCAGTGTGTCCATGGTTCACAGTAACCTGTATCACCAGCTCAGTTAGGTGTGGCTCAGTGTGGTTATCAGGTGATGTAGTTTCTTCTCTGAAGGGCCTATATGCTGTCATGGCCCAGGACCATGTACAAATGAAATGTTGAGGATCACAAGTCAAGAATCTGATCTCTATTTTACCTCTTCAAAATCTAAGAAACTGGAAGAATTGGAGAAAGAAGAGGAGCTGAGAGAAGCTGCCGGAGAATATGACAGTGAACCAGAAAGTGAGGATGAAGAAATGATGGAAATCAGACAATTGGCAAGAAAGATCCGAGAAAAGAAGAAACTGAAAATCCTTCAGTCAAAGGAAAAAGACATTCATGGTCCAAGGATGCCTAGAACAGCTAAAAAGGTGAGTGTAGGACCTGTTCTGTAAAAAAATCTTGCTGCTATGTAACAACATCTTGAAAGCACATATGACTGTCAGGTAGTGGAACTGATGAGTTTGCTCATGCTGGGCTCTTTCACTGCGTGCTTCCTTCTGTTCTTCCAGGAGTTCTGGTCACTGCTTAGCTAAGGAGGGATTTTTTTCTTTTATGTTACATAAGTTCATCTTCTGTAAAACTCCATATATATTGCAGAAAAGGTTTTTAATAATATGATTCAGTTTGTTTAACTGGGTTGTTTCATTGTAGGTTGTCTATTTGCTTAAAATTCAAATAATTAAAACAATTAGATAATTATTTAAAATCACAATAATGTAAAATTTGTTATGGGTTCTGGAAAAGAACCTGGTTTTTGGTAGCCAGGTATCGCTCTTTCTGATGGCAGTGTCTCCTGACCAGTCCAGGACATTTGCAGAGTAATAAACTGATAACTGGACATTTTGAGAAAATGAATCTAGCTGCTGTTGCCCCCAAGATCTCTTACCTTCTCCAGAGTGTGTGCCTTTTGGGAGAAGAGGAAACATTTTTGACAGAACTACCTCTCCTTGTCAGCTTCCCCCCAAAAAGACAAACCAATTGTAAGATCTTTAGGAAATGCTGGGCCATTGCTGTCCTGTGAAGCAGAATTTGGGTGCAAAAAAATAAGTTGCAAAAAATGAAATGTGAAGGTAGGACGTCAATGACCTGCTTGTGGATGTGATAAAGCCAGAAATATATAGTGAATATAATGGACTTGTGGTGG
The DNA here is from genome assembly GCA_027886175.1 of Phylloscopus collybita. NCBI lineage: Eukaryota > Metazoa > Chordata > Aves > Passeriformes > Phylloscopidae > Phylloscopus > Phylloscopus collybita. The sequence goes on from JAJNNQ010000002.1 coordinate 9,247,239, forward strand.
AATATTGAGACAAAAAGTAAGATAAAAGGATTTTTTTGACAGAAACTTGTTTTCCTAACTGTGCTTTTACAGGTCCAGAGGAAGGTGTTAGAGAAAGAAATGACTGACCTTGGACTTGACATGACTAACAAAGATGATGTAAGTTTTTGCTAATTAAATATAATATTTATCTAAAAGAGACTTAAATTTCTTGGAGCGCTGTTGAAATGCTTATTATAGTTGTCACAAGAGAGAGGTGGGATCTATTAAGGATGAATTAGGAACTGCAGATTAGGCAGTTGGTACTGGAATTTTTTGAGTAATGTGATCAAAATAGGTTGGATAAGCTGAAAAACTAATATTTATCAAGAATAATAGATATATGTGCACTGCTTTCTTGTAATTTGAGTAGGATTCAAGAACAGGCTTGGCTAAGCATACTTCTTAATTTTCAAGTCTGCTTTGTTGGATGAGACTCTACTATGTCAGAAATAGTAATAGTGACAGATCAGGCCTATCTTTTTATAGTTCATTAATTCCATGAGCTGTAATTGAAGTTTTTGAGGGCAGCTGGCATCTTTAAATGTAAGACAGATAAAGTACTTCATCAGAGACTTGCCTTCAGGAGACATTTTATTTTAACAGAAATTAAAAAACCACAAAACATTTTGTACAGCAAATCCAGCAGTATTGCTGCTCCCTGGATTTTGAGATCTCTTAATTCTTTAGCTAAACAAGGAGTTAGGAAACAAGAACTATCAACATCACCATCTGAAGCAAGCATTTATGGTTCTCAGAGCTGCCATGCCATGTTGGTGTAGGAGCAATGTGTGCTATAACATGATCAGTCTTCATGTCTGAAATTATTTAGGGCTTTGCTTGGTACACAGGACACTAATCAGGGTAAGTTTCATCATTGCTATTTTGCTGAAGTGTTTCTATCTATTAATTTGTATCTTTTTATGAGTTACTTATGAGTATGTTACTTATGAGTCTGCTCCACCCAAAGGAAAAAGAAAAAGCCAGTTAGTAATTGTGGAGGAAAACCAATTAATATTCAGTGAAATTTGAATGTTCCATAAAGGGAGTGACTGACAGCTGTCAAGATCCTTACATTACTATTGAATAACCAACATAATTGATCACAGCAATCCACTTCCTGTTTTTCCTACTACTCTGATTAGAAATGAGCTGATTGTTTCTGGCTTTAAGGGCTAAGTGGTGTTTCCAATTTCAGGCACACTATGTGAGGAGGTCCCGCAGTGCCACCAGGAAGCGTAAACGGGATGAGTCGGAGCCCCCCAGGTCGGTGTCGCGCAGCCGCAGCTGCTCTCGCACACCGCGGGATGTGTCCGGCCTTCGGGATGAGAAGGTTTGTCATGTTTCTGTACTCATCTGTTTGGCAGCTAAACCAGCCTGACTCTACCTAGACCAGCTCCTGGGAAACTGCAGAGGGGCCTGGTTGTGTTTGGTCTCCCTGCAGCTTCATCATCTTTTCATTTGGACTCCATCTTCCTCTACTTCCTTCTCACAAAAAACATGTAATAATACAAACAATACAGAGCAAGGAAGTACATTTTAATTCTTGTCTCTAAATGCAAGTCTGAAGGAAGAATTCTGCAAACTGTGGAGTTGCACCTTTAGTAAGTGAGGAATTCCAGGGATAGCATGATCCTGTGTTAGTGCACTGGAAGGTTTTGCTAAGAAGGGTTAGTGTCACTTTGATAGTGTCACAGTGATACTGCTCTGGAGCTGGTGTTAATGTCCTTGATAAAACCATCCAGCTTAGTGGGTTTTTTTAAAGGTAAAGCTTGTTACCTGAGTTACTGAGCAAGTCACTCTGCATGTTTGTTTGTTTGTTTGTTTTTAAATAGATGGTGAAGAAGGTGAAGCTCATGGCAAAGAAAGCTCAAAAGAAAATGAATCGCCTGGGCAGGAAAGGAGAGGCAGACAGGCACATATTTAACTTGAAGCCAAAACATCTGCTGGTTGGGAAGAGAAAATCTGGTAAAACACAGAGAAGATAAGCAGTCTTCTGAATCAGAATTAAAAACTAATCAAAAATTAAAAAATTAAATTTAAAATTAAATTTATTAAAACTAATTTCTAGTCCTGTCATAATTTTGGTCATACTTGGTGTTTAAGTGTTTGTTTTGTGTTAGTGGTTAAGATACTTCACATTCAGTATTTCAATACCTTGATGTTGCAGTTCTAAGCAATACCATGAGAAATTTCTCAATTCTAGTGGCAGAAACCACTTAGAAACAGGCATAAAAAATACTTTCTTCCATATTCTTATTCCTGACTTTCATATATCAGTAAGTGTTTATGTTTCTATACAAAACTAATTTAAAATGAGGTTAAATCTAGGAATGGGAACGCTTTGTTACACTCCCATTAATTAAAAATGCCTGGGTTGAGTAAGGTTTGGATTGCTGCATGCAAGTAATCCTTTGTGATGAGTTTATGTTGCTGCTGAAGGCAGAAATGGGTGGGGAAGTAACAGGAGAGCATCAAGAACTACACAAAGTTTGTGTTTGTGCACTGAAGCACAGGAGCAGTGCTGGCACTTTACTAACAACCTAAAACAGCAGGGGCAGGGAAGATTACACATTACAACTCTGAATATTTCAGATTAATATTTCAGATACCTAGAGAATGAGGATCAGACTGAAATTTTGTGCCCAGCACATGTTACTGTCATCCTTGGCTTAACAAGACATTTTCTCTTCAGGACCTGATAGACAAAGTTCTGCATCTGCTCAAGGCAAAATACATTGTCAAATGTGAAATATTTCCTTTTTGCCCTTGCTTGGTCAGTAGAGGTTTGCAAAATACATTATAAATGTGTTGCTTGAACAGTACACTTCAAACCCATGTTAAAAACTTACACACACCCCCCAAAAATAAGGGGGATGAAAGGACCCTCAAATCACTTTTTGAAATACAAGTAGTAACTTTTCAGATGTCAGCTTCCCCATGATGTGTTTCTCTCATCTACTTTGTGTAATAAATTCAGAAGTAAAGCTGTAAGGTAATAATACTGTAATGCTGAAAAGACCAATGTCAAGAAAAACTTTCAAGGGAGTTTGAGGAACTGTTAAGGAAACTTTTCTTTCAGCATCTGTGTGCACAGGACTTCTTCAGGATCTGCTTTCCCAGCTTTTGCTCCAAGCTGAACTAGAAAAACAGAACTTTTTTCCAGTAGATCTGTGCCCTGCTGTCCTGCCCACATCATGCTGCTTCAGTGGAGTTTAATGGGCAGGGTGGTGCTTGGAGTGTGGCAATGACAGGGATTATTCCTCATGTGGCTTTACATTTGAAAAGAAAACAACAGTCCGAGGGTTTAGGCAAGGTGTTTTAATTATAAAGTTAGATTTAAAAAACATTTGAGAACTTCTCCATTGCCTACAGCTAGGTAACATGGATGATTGCACTGAATTCAAGAGAGCTGCTACATCACATCACTGGTCCCTCACTTGATATTATTTGCTTTGAAACAACACATCTGTTCTGGCCAATACACAGCTTTGGCTCTAAAACCTCAAAGTGTTGAACCACTGGAGATGCTGGTACATGGAAGCTTCAGTGCCGCAGTCACAATAGGGATGAGAAAGAGAAACCCTGACCACTGGAAAAAGTTAATTTTACCCCAAATCCAGACACAAAATTATGTTTAGTTGTAATGATAAGTGGTATGACAAATATCCTATTTCATCAGGCTCTGGGAGAACTTAAAAAAATCTAGTTTGAGTAGTGTGCTAACAGAAGAAATCACAAACTTTTTTGAGGACCCTCCCTCCCCTCCAGTCTATAATTAAAACTGAAGCACCTTTGAGTAATTGTCATATTTAAAAAGCCTCCTAAGTTACTAGCAATTGATTGACTACAAGATGAAAAAGGATTAGCTCTGGCACTCTGGTACAATTTCTAATTAACTGACATCAAGACCCAGTGTAAACCTACAAATTGTCAGTCTTGAATTTTGGGGTTCAGTGGGTTTGAGTTGTCTGGGAATGACTATTACAGGAAAAGAAAAGCCCTTGTATCAGGATGCCTTTGTTTTCTGGAAAATGGAGAAGAGCCATTTAGTGCATATCCTGTCTCCAAACACAGACTACTGACATTAGACAGGTACTATTTACATTTGCTGTAATTAACCCTTTTTTTAAAATTTCAAATATGCAGTACTCAGCCATCAACTAATCAGAAAAGCCTCGTGGGGAAAAAAACCTCAAGCACTGTTTATTATCTAAAGCTTTAACACATAAGTCAGCACTTCAAAGTCAAACTTACTCCACACAGGCAAAACAATTACTTAACCTTTTATGGGTTTAGTTAATTACAGAGTACAGTAGCTGAAAAGATTTGCTTTCTGCAATTAAAAATAATCCTGATTACTTTGAATTGTTTTTTCTTCTGGTAATTGGTCTTCTCAACATGACAGCAGAGCCCACAGTTGTGTAATCACTGTTTAAGGCGTGGTTAAGTTCAGTGGGAGCACCCCAGTCCTGCCTGAGCTGGGCAGGAGGTGCCCAGGCTCCCTCCCAGGTGTGCAGGGCACACACGGGCTGAGGATCCTTCACTAGGAGGTGAGGATGGAGGAAGAGGAACCCAGAGGTTTCATGCTACTGTTACCCATTTATGTGAGATCCTAACAGGCCCAAGAGAACCAAGGATGAGAGGATGAGGTGACAAAGAAGAAAAAACATTGGCTATGACAACATCTGTAAAAACTAAACATGCTCCATGTGGACCAATTCTCTGCACTTAAGTCATGATTTACCAGTGTTAATCAGACAACACATCACTGCTAGCCTTTAGCACCTTTTATCCCAGCTATTTACATTCGGTGTATTTTTTCACGCTCAACAAATTTGTTCAAGTTATTCAAGTTATCCCACCACTTAAAAAGAAAGGTCTCTGCTATCAGCTTGAACCATGGAGTGATCTTAACTTCATTCCTGGCAGCTTTGTCCAAGAGCTGTTTCAGTTCTTTCTGTGTCACGTAGCAGTGGCTTTGGATCTCGTTGGGGTCGGGATTCAGTGTCACATCCTTCTGCACAAATAAGATGTAATCTATCTCATGTTCTCCCCAGATCCCATCAGACTGGGCCTTGTAGTGAATTCGGGTCAGGTAGAAGATTTCTTCTGGAGTTACCTACAACCAAAACACCTGTCAGAAGTGCTGCCAGACCAGGAGAATTGCACTGCTGGGCATTGCAGCACAATTTATCAGCTATTATCCTCTTCCTTAGCAATTATTTGTTCCCAAGTGTACAACTGCAATGCACTTTTTCACAAAGAATTACTAGGAAAAGAAATAATTTAAAGCAGTGTGATGGCATGAATTGCACAGCGTTTCTCTAGCCAGACTCGCCCTGTAATACTTGGAGTGTATTTCTCCTATATGTTCTGTTTTAAATAACACTTAACCAGACTTTATTGCACACTCAGTGAGCACTGGTGAACACAAACATTTGCACCTGCCCTCACCTCCCAAGGAAAAGACAACTACTTGAAGCCAAGGTCAGAACCAGGTACTGATAGACCGGTAACCCTGCCCTCCAGGGATCTCTAGAAGTTCACTCAGTTCTTTGCATCTCCAAAGGTAAGTTCATTTTTAGGTCTGAGGCTGACTCTGTCTGCCAGACACAGTCTATAAACTGGCAAATGCTGGCAAGAATTCCTGTTTCTCCCTCCTTCCTTTACCTGCTCCATGGGAATTCCCAGCTCTGCCTTCAGTCGTCTCTGTGCTGCTCTCCGAACACCAATGGCGTCATTTTCTTCCAGCTCTTGTGGATGGCTTAGAGGATGACTGCAGCAAGTGTTGGTAAAACAATCTGCAAAGAAATTTGGATCAGCCCATTTTTGACTCATATAAAGACCTGGGAAAAAAAAACCCAAAACCACAACACCAAAGTCCTCCAGAGACAAAGGCCAGTTATTCAACACATCTCAGGTTCATTTCTCCTTTGCAGAGAAGGGTCACAGAAAGAGGATATGAACACCTCTTATTTTCCTTTACATATTTTGCACTGGGATTTGCCTCTGCCAAGCACTACTTTGCAGGCTGGTGTTTGATGCACATGAGGACAGGCATTCTTATCCCCAACACATCTACTTAGAGAGCCAGTCTATAAAGACCTTGTTTATCTCTCAAATGCTAATTAAAATTACTTTTGGGAGTTTATATGTAACAGAATAATGAAAAATATTCCCAGAGCTTCAAGAACAGCTAACAGTAAGTAGAATTAAATAAAAAGTTTATACCTGTGTTTAAAGGACAACTGATCCATACTCTGTCTACAAAAGTCAAGCTCAAAAGTATCTAAAATAGAGTTGGAATACCTAGAAACCACATTTGAGCATTTTGACTGGTTAGCAGAAAAGGAAAAAGTTAAAAACAATCTCTAAAGTAAAGATCCCCTTGGAAAAAAAGAAAAAGGTTTTCTTCCTCAAGCTGGAAACACTTGATTTTGTTTTCCATTCAAAATTCTGCAGCATGGTTTGGCCACAGTCTCACTTCTGCCAGAATGAAAGAGGACAACACAGACAAAGGTCCACAGATCTCCCAGGCACCAGGGCTCTGCTGCACATCAGCTTTTACCAGTGGGATGGGATACTCTCCACAGCCACCAGAGCCATTTCTTCAACTCCAATAAATGTCTTGCAGCAGAGGGGGTAACACCACACACTCTGCCCTTGCATGGACAGGATCAAACATGTCAGGGAACAACTGTTTCCCAATAAATAAATATATACAAAACAATACACAAGTGTTCCCGTTCTCTTGCTTCACCCCCAAGATATCTTGAACTCTCAAAAGTATTGGAAGCATGTCCTCTCCAAAGCAGGAAATTCTAAAACCTCAGAATGAGTTACACTGCGGGACTGCACTGACACATTTTTTAAAATATTGACCTAAATAAAACATTTATATAAATACAATGTTTCAGTACTGACCTGGAAATGTAATTTTTGCATTTGACCTCTGCTGCAGCAACAGTTTATTTTCCATATTAAATAAGAAAACACTGAAAGCTCGGTGCAGTAAACCTAAAAACAAAAAAAAAAAACCAAACAAACAACAAAACTGAGATATTTAACAGAAGAGAAAAAACATATAAAGACAGTTAAGGGCTTATAACAGCCTCATTTTTACATAATCCAATTTAAAATTAATATATGTTAAAAACCAGGGATTTGATAAATAACTCAAGAGCTATTATTCAGGTTTCTATCCAGCTTATGCAAAACATGAAATTAGAAGAGTTCCCAGAACAAAAATGCAACAGAGGCGTTCTTCTAAACTCAGTCAGTTCACCACTCTGAAGGTGCACATTTGGGCAAGCTTCCAAAGACAGCCCGGCACCCATAAATTTACAATCAAAAAGAGATGACTCAAAAATTCCTAAAAAACTGTACAGAATTTCAAGACCATTCAAGAATCGCAAAAGTAGAAGGAAAGTAGGCTCCATTAAATACAGTTTAATTGCTGCTTTCACCACCTTTTGAGTCTCTTATTCCTCGCCCTTCAGGAAGATGCTTTCCCCAAGTACATAAAATGAGGTCACACACGAGAGACTGACCAACCTCAAGTAAACCCAAAATTAGTTAAACCCTTTCCTGTTTGCAGTGTTTGGAGTAGAACTCTGGGTGAACTACTTCAAAATGAAATCCTTTTCTACTTGAAAAGAACTCAGCAAAGAAGCAAAAGGCATTCTTTAGAAAAAGCTACATAGAATCAGGTATCCATAACAGGAAAAAATACTACCTTGCCTTCAAAACGTGATTAAAAATATTTATCAAGCTTGTACGTGCAATCACACACTTCTCTCCTTGGCAATTGCCTCCAATTGAGTGTTCCTCCATTCTGCAGAATTTTAACATTAAATATTTTATGCTGAGGAGGAGGGGCCTATGTGGAGGCACTTGCTCTGGGTTGATCCAACATCACCTGAGATTAAGGCTTTAATTTAATCATGACTACATTTCTGAAAATATTTAATCAACTTAATGGTTCAATTAGAAGATCAGCAAGCCATACCTTTGTCAATGTTTTCATTTAAGTGACAGTTTTTCTTGGTCTCTGCTCCAATCTTATTGTCATTTTCGTCTATAAGGATGCACATCTCTGCCAAGAGCTGCACCTGCTGCTCATCCAGGTGATCTGTGTTTACTTCAGGCATGGTGATGGTAGCACACGTTCTATTGAAGACAGACTGAAGAGTCTTCAGTCTATTTAAGACAGAAAGAAGAGTCATTTACTAAAAACATCCATAAGGTTCTGGGCAGTGTGTGAGAAATAACCTAATGGCTTGTTTCTCTGCCATGGTGTAAATTGCGCACCAATTTTATTTTGAGAGGGTTTATATGCTTTTAGCTTCCTCAAATTTCTTATCCACAATACAAATATAGCAACACTTGGCAGGTACTTGAACCATTTTTATTTCTCAGGGAGCCCTTGCAGCAGCGGCTGCAGCACAGCCATGCTGAGCCTAACATTTTTATGGGCTGTCAGTGGCCAGATTCCAGTTCCAAACTTCAAGCTGTGCACCACTAACTCCGGCTACATTTATAACGCCGGGCATCCTGTGCACGAGGATTTCTCCTCTCCACACGTCTTTAAAGGCTCGGTAACAGGGTTTCAACCCGAGGCACCTCCAAAGCAGCACCTGCCCTGCCCGAGCCTCTGCTGCCGTGGGCGTGCACCCGGCAGCCCAAAGAATCCCTCAATGGGTCAAGCTGGAAGCGACCACAGGGGTCACCTGGTGACCCTCCCTGCTCCGTCTGGGAAATCCCAGAGCACATGGCACAGGATTGCATTCAGACAGCTCTGGAGTATCCCCACGGAAGGAGGCTCCACACCGACTCCGGGCAACCTGCTCCAGAGCACGGTCACCTACACACGAAAGGAGTTCATCCTCACGCTCAGGTGCAAATTCCTGTGCATCGGTTTCTGCCCGCTGCCTCTTGTCTTATTGCTCAGCAATGAGGGCCATTCCCTTGGCACCCTCACATAGAGGTTTAGAGATATTAATGATGTCTCCTCTCTGCTGTCTCTCCTCGAGGCTGAACAGACCCAGCTCCCTCAGCCTTTACTTCTAAGAGATGCGCCAGTCCCTTCATGACCTTCGGTGCCTTCCGACAGACGCCATCCAGGAGCTCCACGTCTCTCTGGTACGGAGGAGTCCAGAACTGGACACAGAGCTCCGGACGCGCCTCGGCAGGGCTGAGGGGCAGGGTGACCGCGCTCGGCCCGCTCGGCAGCTGTCCCGGTGCCCCGTTCCCCGCTCACCTCGCTGTCCGTGCGCTCGGCACCCGCCGCTCTCCCCTCACGCCGGGGCCGCTCCGTGGGGCCCCGCTCCCGGCCCGGAGCAGCGCGCGCCACATCACTCGTCACACCCCGCCCGCCAATGGCGCCGCTGCCCGGCGCTGACGTCAGCGCATCGCCCGATCGCCCCACTGCGGCGCGGGGGGCGGTGGCAGCAGTGACAGATGGGAGAGGCGGAGCGCGCGGCCAATCATGACACAGCTCCGAAGCTGCGCTGGCCAATAGATACAGGGAGCTGCGGCGAGCTGGCCAATAGGAACAGGGAGCGGCGGCGAGCTGGCCAATGGGAGCGGGGCGGGGCGGTGGGCGGGGCGTGCGGCCGTGCCCACAGCCCACGGGAGGGGGTCGTGATCGTGGTCGAGCTCTCTGAGCAGGGAGAAGCGTTTCGCTTCTGAGGCGAATCACGGAATCAGTGAGGTTGTAAAAGGCCTCTGAGGTCATCGAGTCCAACCTACGACCGGACACTACCACGTCAACCAGACCACGGCACTGAGTGCCACATCCAGTCTTTGCTTAAACACCTCCAGGGGCTGTGACTCCACCACCTCCCTGGGCAGCGCATTCCAATGTCTAAAGATTGAACATTTCTAACATTCAGCGCTGCTTATTGTCTTTTCACGCACCCACGAAAACCGAAGGGCTGTGCCCGCGTACCGGCTCCTACACACGTGCCGGTGTTTGTGGCAAACAGTTCCAGCACGGAATTTCTGCTCGGTTCTGGGAGTGTTTCAGGTGGCGGCCGTAAGCCTGGGACTGCAGAGTGACAGGACTTTTTGGCACATTTAATCCTGGATGCTTTTCTTTGATCCGCAGTTGCGTCCTTCGAGCTGCAGAGGTTCAGTGTGTGCCGCACAGATCCCGGCCGTGGCACCAGGGGAATGCTGGTTCCCCTCCTGCACTGACAGCTGCAGCTGGGGGAAGCGGTTCTGTGCTGGTCAAGCTCTGAAATTGCCTGACTCGCTGAGCTCTTGAGGGGCAGGGAAAGAAACACACTTTCAGAGCAGGAATGGAGCCCAGGCAGGATGTCAAGATGAACTGGTCAGATAGGGGAGTTTAGATAGGCACAGGTAACAAACTAGAAATACTTCAATACCAGCCTCTAGAAACTTCACACCACCGTAGCTAAATACCTTCTCGGCAAGACTTTTGCTGATTTATTGCTTATCCACAGATTTGGTTTTATCACTGGGTGTCATAAAAAACCTAGAAATGATATTTAACATATCTTGGAGGCATGGCTCACTCTGATTCCCTCTCAGCTCAAGTTCCAGCATTTCAGTCTGGTTTGCTTTTCCTGTGAACAGGACATATGGCCTGTCACTTAGATATCATTAACAGCACAAATGTTCAGATAGACAGTTAATATTTCACAAAGGTGGAGCGTTATCTTACAACATTCCCCTGTGCAGAGCTTGCTGAAAGAAAGAAGCGGAGGTGATTTGAGGGAAAGCCACCTGAAACCAGCAGAGCATCAAAAGTGGAAAAAAAAAAAAAAAAAGACTGTAAGAATGTGTTAGCTGCTACATATCCTTTTAACTACATAAAACATAACATAAAACTACTAGAATTAATGTTAATATTGTGTTATTCATTAATAGACTACAAATTTAATGTTATCACAAGAATGTTGATAATAGATATGTACTCTCAGAAAGGACAGAAATGTACACAGATTGCTTTTTATTGAGTTTACTTTTCATTACTTTACAGATTACTTATTGCTGAGTCACTGGCACTGAAGCACAATAACTGGAGACTGAGCTTTGAAGAAATACCGAGAACATCCTTCACCACATTGATCACAAGTGATCAAAGATTTCATTGTTCCAGATTAAAAAAACCAAAACCGACCAACAACAAAAATCAACTCCAAACTGTAATTTTTTCTTCTATCATTTTTCTAAAGTAACAAAACAAGCTACACTGAACAAAAAACTACTGAGGTGGACATACAAACCAGCATTTCACATGATGACAACAGAGTTAACAAGCAGCTCTCCTGCGAGTGAAGCTCTTCTAGAATAGAAACTGCCCTGTGAGACAGAGTTGTGTCTGTGCCTGGGGCACAGCTGGCATGGGACATTAGCAGCTGTACACAGGGACCTTCAGGCTACACAGCAGAGGAAACCCGGGAAAAATGTCCTTATAGACGATAGCGAAAAGAGGCTTTTCTTCCTAGTAATAGCTACGGAAAACTTCTATACAAGCACTTTAGAAACTGACAGTCAGAAACAATTACTGTTCCTGTCTTGCACAGACAAACAAAGCACTTCACCTGAGTCAGCTGGTAAGCAGCAAGTATTGGAAACAAGTCGTGGTGGATAATGAGAGGCAAAGAAGCAGGAACGAAGGATGACAGAAACAAAACAAACCTTTTTCACAAAATAAACCAGGGAGAAGTTTTCCAAGCCTTTAACCACATACTTTCAGGATCAGGTATTTTATGTCACCTGTGTCATCTTTTCTTTTGCTTCGCTCCAGGCTTGCTCTGCACCTTCAAAGCTCTTTGTGTTGAAAACAAAGCATGCTAATTTTTGTAATGGTATGCACTTCACTGTAACCTCAGAACTTCTACTCTACCTTGCATAAACAAAATGCCTGAAGTGACATAGAGATACTGCTGAGACTTAATTTTTGTATCTCCTGAAGTCTGCTGACTGTTTTCACTTAGCTAATAATGGAAAAAGACTTTCCTGAAATGATTGGAAAGTCTTTCATTCACCTGAAAATCCAATCAGCTGCAAACCTCTGACAGACTTTTGATCTCTACTAAGAGAAAGTGAAGTACAACCCCCACCAAACTGGAGGAAAACCTTTTAATTCTCCAGCAAATTAAACAAGATGATAACAAGTTACAAGGTGAAATAAATGCTGAACACTCCTGGGATTTGACCCCAGCCTAGAAGGCGTAAACTCCGGAAAAATGCTTGTCCTCAGTTTTCAGATTTCCCAAGGAAAATTAATGGGCTGCTTCTTCCCCCTTCACATCCAAACTTCTTATTTTTCAGCTTCCTGTTAACTTGCTCTGATGTTTAAGATTTCCGCTTCACCCTTCTCAGCTACAGAGCTATCCTTGTTCCTGGTCTCCCTAGAGAATCCTTCTTGTGAGTCCTTTTCTGCCCAGAGTCATAGCTCTTCAGAAAATATTTAACTAAATGATCCACTCCTGTGCTGAGTGAAAAACAACCTGGGTTTTATCTGAAATGAGAGGTAAATATTTCCCAGTCTTAACTAATCTGCTGTTCCCTTGACTCTACTTAAAAGGCCTCTTTCAGGGAAGTGGGTTGGCTTCAGCTCACTTCAGAGAAGACAGATGTCTTTGTAGTAAGAATGTAATACATATATGCTAAATATATAAGTAGGATGTTGTATTTGCATTTCGTTCTGCTATCTCAAGCTGATGGGAAGAGTGCTATGATGGATGGCTTCCAAATGTTTTTATACAACATAAGGTGAATGAATAATGATATAGGAAACCACTCTTCTAGGAAGGAGCTATTAGGAGGTTTCATATATGAATCAAGAAATAACCCTTGAGTCCTTTTCTCTTAGATTATTTTTGATTGGTTGGTTTGGCTATGTTTTTATTTCTTTTGGTTTGAGCTCTGGACAGAAGGCTTTGTCTTTTCCTGCTACATTTACGGGTTTGAAAAATGCTAATTTGGGAGGTTCAACTATTATTCTGTTCTCTTGCTGATTTCCCAAGCCTTCTATCTTGTCTTTTCAAGTCCAGCCATGGGTGCAGAAGTAGATTTGTCCAGGAAAACCTAACTTTTGCCACTTTATTTACTGTATGCTTATTAAAAAAGCTTGTTAGCTGTTGAAAAGATGCTGACTAGTACTGACCCATTTCCCTAGGCTCCTGTATTGCTATCTATGTCTCTTGCTTTGTATCAGGTAGTTTGTGAAAAGCAGGTCAGTCTTTTGCTCTGTACTTGCTCCTATACATTACACAATGCCTGCTACTCTTGCAGTGCTGTGACAAAACCCAACCACTAGCAGAGCTAGTCATTCTCTTCTCATGAAAAACCAACTGCATCCATACAGGGCCTGTTAATTTTCAGGTGAGGCACTCTGTACAAAGGAAAAAATTGTTTAAGCTCTCCTCATTTCAGTATTTTGCATTTCTTCAGGTAAAAAATGGTCATCTCTGTAATGCTCCCTGCTCTAAGGGAGTGAGATGCTCCAGAGGAGAAGAAAGCTGCCAGGTCTTCTCCCCAGGAAATCCCTAATGTGGATCTTTGTACTCCAAATGCTGGACATTTTCCCTTCATATATATATATAGCTAAAATTGTTACAGTACAGTACTGTTTTGTTAAGGTTAAGTAATTTTGGTAGGAATTGTGAGGCTTAAAAATATCTAGTTAGAAACTGAACAGCTGAGAACTCGAATTGTCACTTGACTAAGATGGCTGAGCCACCCACAACTGCACCAACTCTAAAGAGAATTGAAAGCATTGAACTGAGGCATTTGGTCAGGTTGTGTTCAGGTTTCCTCCTGGGCACCTCTGCTCCATCTCTTGTCCCTCTCCTTTTGCCTGTGCAGTCTTCCCGCTTTTCCACTCCTTAAAGCCATTTAGCTATCTAGTTTGCTCCCTTTTAGTGGCTTTGAAGAAGGGAATAGGTTAAAATTATGGAATGTTCTCAACCAGTTAGGCTAGTGATTTTGGAGAATGACTTCCAGTAATGAGAAATATGTTAGTAAATAGGTAAACCACTATTTTTGTTGCTGTTTAATACACCTTTAAGGCATGCACAGAAGTGAGTAGAAAGGAATAAAGGCAAATGAGAACTGCAGGCAGACTTGTAGTTGGGAAGCACATTAAAAGAAAATGTAATATTTCCAGCTCCCAGTGGCACATGTTCTTCTGGCCTTTTTACAGACCTCTTCTAAGGCAGTTAAGATAATCTGCTGGAAGAGAGAAAATAATTAGGCGAAGGCCTCTTTTGACTTTCACTATCTGTTACAATGAATAAGAATTTTAGGTGGAGGTTTATTCAAAGTGCTAATCAGCAGAGGAATTAATCACATTTCAATTACATGTTGTAGGCTTCAGAGTGAACAGCCTACTTGCAGATCGTCGTGGTTAGCTTTGATGCGCTGCCTCTCCGTCTGCAGACACAGTAGAAAAACTCCACATTCGGTTATGTCCCAGCCCTTCTATGTATATTAAAAAAAAAAAAAAAAAAAAAAAAATTCCAGTGGTGTTTCAGGAAAATTTCATCTCCCTTGTGAGTCCACCCGACGCAGTGTTACTGGAGGTAACTGACTAACTAAAGCAGCAGCAGCTTTAATTCGGTAACAGTAACGAATTAACGGCAACAGAAAACTAACACAGCGCTACCCCGAGGGGCCACGGTCGGGACGGGACACAACTGCGCTGTTTGAGCTCCAGCACTACGGTGACCCGGGGAGCAGCGGGGCTCGGGGCCGCGGAGTGGGGTGGCGGGGAGGGGTCAGCTCCTGCACGGCCCCGGCGGCATTCCCGAGCCCGCGGGGCTGTCCTGGTGGTCGGGGCATTGCTGAGCCCGCGGGCTGTGCCGGCCGGGAGCCTGTCCCGGTGGCCACCGGGGACGTTCCCGAGCCCGCGGGCTGTACCAGGGAGGCTGTCCCGGTGGCCACCGGGGACGTTCCCGAGCCCGCGGGCTGTACCAGGGAGGCTGTCCCGGTGGCCACCGGGGACGTTCCCGAGCCCGCGGGCTGTGCCGGCCGGGAGGCTGTCCCGGTGCCAGCCCGTCGCCATCGAGGCTCGGAGCGGGGGCCGCGCCGCTTCCGCCGGATGTCGCCGCGAGGGCTCGGCACCGGGGAGGCGCGTCCTGCCCGAGCGGCGCCGCGATCGTCGCTATTGCTGCCTCCGCTGCTGCCCCTCCCGCCTTCTCCTCCTCGTTGTGCTCATCCTTCCCCTCCTCTTTCTCCGCGCCGCCTGCGGCCCTGCCCCTCCCCGCCCGCCGCCGCGGCTGTGGCTGACAGGTGAGTGCGGGGGCAGCGGGGCGCGGACCCTCCGCCATCTTCGCGGCCGCCCGCGGGGCTGAGGGGTGCGGGGCTCCGGGCGGGCTCCGGGGCAGCGGCGGTGGCACCATCGGCGGTGGCACCATCGGCGGTACCTGCGCGGTGCCGCCGCCGCCGCCCAGGCCCGCGGTGCAAACCCGGGCTCCCGCCCGGGCACCCCCTCCCTGCACGTCCTATTCCGCTTAATTTCCACGTGAAATGACTTGCACGTTCTTCTGTAAAAACCCGAAATAACCGAAAATACGCTCTCCTTCCTCTTCTGTGTGTCGCGGTTTCTGAGCTCCTCCAGCCCGAGGCTGTAGGGATGGTTCCAGGTCTGCGGGTAGGGAGGCTGAGGGTGCTGCTGAGGAGACTCCGGTCGCTAACTTTGTTCGTGTGCTGCTGCATATCCTAAGGACAGGCCAAGCTAGAGCCCCAGTAGTTTACAGGTGGAGTTCAGATCCTCTGACACCTGTAAAAATGCGGTAAACATGAAACACCCAAATTTCTGAAGTGAGGCACAGCTAAACGATGAGGGGAGCACCATTTGTGGTGGCATGGGGTGCATCTGGCCTTCAGCAGTGGGAGGATGACATGGAAGTGTCCAAGATGGATAAAAGGTGTCTGTAAAGAGCCCTCTTCAGTACTTCTCTCTTTTTCTGAGCTAAAACCCTATGAAAATAAGTTTGAGAGAAGAATAGATATGCATAATGTATTCAGAGGTTGAGTGGATGTTAGGTTCTATTCCTTATGCAAAGACAAGGAAAACTTCTTTCAAGTTAAGTGTTGATCTGTGGCTCAAGGACATCTTGGTGTTTGTGAGAAAAGAGAAACTTCTTGCTGTGTTTTTATATCTCTTGTCCAGCTTGTCAGATTAATTTTTTTATTGCAGTTAAAGTGGGCTTTGTTTAACGGTAATATCATGGAAGATTTATGTAAGGAACTGGTGGAACAGCTTCTTTGAAGTGATTCAGTGTCATTGAGTACACCTTGACGTGACACAAACGTCTATTGTTCAGGCACCCATTTTACAATATTACAACTGCATTATTCTCCTTAAGCAAATTACTGAAATTGCTTTCCAAACAAGTCTGCTGTTGGCGTTTCTTGATGTTTTTGAAAGAGAGATGGTAATCCCAAGAACCCACAAGTATGTTTTCTAATGAGTAGTTTAGATTAGATAATCTTTGTGCGTGGTGTCAGCTCTAACCTGTCTTGTAATAACTTTAGATGTAGCTTTGTGTGTTGTGGACTTGGGCAATTATTAGAAGAAAAGGTGCTGGCACCAAATATTAGAATTTAAGGCAGAGGCCAGCTGTAATGTTGATTGTCTTTTTAATGCCAGTTGTTTATGTGTATGTTTGTCCCTGAACTAGGTTTATCATTTTAAATCTAAAGATTCTAAGATGAGACTGCCTCTTCAATACCGACAGGCTCTTCCACCATCTATTTCTTTAATTCAGGACTGGTTTGAAGCATGCCGTCTTTAATATCAACTGAAGTGCTTAAGTTTGTTGGTACAGTCACAAGACAAATATTGTGAGTGTGGTGATAATGTCTTCCAAGAAGATCTTACCTCTATGAAATCCTGGAATTGCAAGCCAGAACTAGTATGTGCCAAATAAGGAGGAATTAAATGGTATTGCATTCTGTAAATTTGAGATGAGATTAGGATCATTTTATGTCATGGAATTTTAAGTCTTGGAGCTAAGAGTAGTAGGTTGTCTTGTGAGGTGAAAGCCAGGATGAGGGGCTTTTTCTGGAGGCCAACCCTTCAAAACCCTGTGGGGAGAGTTGGTTACTGCTCTGTGAATGACCACTGAGGAATGGATAGGAATCAGGATGGTCTCCTTGCAAGCCAGAGTGATATTTCTGTGTTCTTGTCCTCACGCAATATGTACTGACTATTTTTAGGCCTGGTGTTCAAGATGGTAGGCTGGGGGCTCACAGTGCTCTTCCATGGACTGTTGGTAGGTTCCGTAGCTCTCTGTGCATGAGGTAATGCTTCAAGAATGTGCTGTGCAGACATTATTTATTGGTGCTTCTGAAGAGCTTGTTAGATGTATTACAGTTAGAGTCAAAATTACTTGGTTTTGTTCAAGAACTAAAAGATTCTAAATTACTGGCAAGTAATATATTCCCAGATGGAGAATAATGATACTAGGGCCACTGTGCTTGAATAAGACCATAATAGCAATTAATCTAATACATCCATAACAAGTACATAAATATCATTTGTTTAGAGACTAGCAGAATAAGATACTGGCTTCTGAGTGTGATGCAGTACTTCCTTGAACAAACACCTGGTTAAATTGCCTTTACTCTTGAACTTCCTTAGGATTCCTCACCCTCAGGTCTTATATTTGCATCCCTGTGCCTGCATGTAGGCTGCTTCTGGGCTGTTAGGGATTTGCAAATACAGAAATGGGAGCTGCAGTGTCTGCAAAACAGCTGAGGAAATAAAGTGTCTTTCAAGCATATTTTAGGAATTAACCAGCTGTAAGTAATTTAGCAGGACCTGATGCTGTCTGTTGAGCTCTTCAATAAAGTCAGTTCATCAATACCTGTAAATAAAAGGAGAAACAATATATACTGATAGGTTACCAACTAGTAATATAGTAGAACCTAAGATTATATTGTACCTTGCACCATTTGGACTAGTTGAAACAATGGGCACCCTCAGCAAGCACAGGTGGCACTGGTCTCAAAGGGAAGCTTTCAGGACATCAGCAATTTCACTAAAAAGGTCTTAGTCTGATGGTTATTAGTGGGCCCAGGAAGGTTTCTACTATATTCAAAAAAAAAAAAAAATCTGAGTCTGCTAATTATTGTTGTTTAATATTAGATAATATAAGCTTGCATGGTGAGAGTAGCATTTCTTGCTTTAGCAGAGTGTATGGCAGGCTGGGTCAGCCCTGCATTTTGGTGTGACTGCAGCATTTGCTGACATAGTTGAATTAGCAAGATCAAAGCTTGCTAGCAGCAAAACTGGGCTGGCTTACATTTGGATGTTTGTGTTAGGAGCTTGCTTAGAGTAGGTACTCACTAATGTGTTAAAGTTTTTATCCTTGATTTCAGCTGTATAACATATTTAAAATTTATTGGTGCAGCTTCTTTAGTCTGTTTTCTGTTGGAAGGAGGTTGTCACTTTCAGTGGTGGATGCCTGCTTTCCCCTTTTACATTTCGAGGAACATCCAGTTTCATTTGAAAGAAAGCTGCACTAAATTTAGAAAAAAAAATCAATGTTGTAATGCTTGAGTAGATTTCACAAGGTTTGAGCACACACATTAGTGTTTCTAGCATCATCTGTGATGACCTGGAATGGTTTTATTTCCTAAATATTTACCTTTAGCAAAACAACTAGTCTTACAAAGCAGTCTGTTTAGTCTGATCTTTCTCAGGTGTGTTGAGGCTTGCATTGAATTAATGGCACTTGAATGTACAACATCACTGAAGCAAATTGTTCACTGAAGACCTCAAAATGGAAGTTTTACTCCTTTAAATTTGATTTCTTTGCATATTAATAAAGAGTGTAGTGGCATATGTTGATACTTAAATTCCCTTAACTCATGAATAATGCTGTCAAACTGAGTTCCATGTAATTAAGAACTTAATAACTGTAATCATTCTCCTCTCTGTCTGCTTTCCCTCCCTGCTTTGTGAAAAAAAACCAAACAAAAAAACAAAACAAAAAACAAAACAACAAAACAAAACAACCAAAAAAAAAAACCAACCAAAAAAACACAACCCAAACCCACACACTCCTCTACATTAACGGGCATCTTTGTATTGTAAGGTTTTAATGCTGCACTAGACAATAATTACTATTGTAAAATGCCTTTGTGTTTTATGTAGTATACATGGAAATTTTCTACTAAGCATGTTTGAAAATGGGAGACATGAGATGAAGAGATTTAAGCACACACAAATACACTAAAATTGTATGCTTTTTTTTTTTTTCATTTGACACAATCATTTAAACAGTAACTATTGCTATTTCTAAACGCTAAAGAAAATGGAGCAGGGAGATGTTGAGGAAGATGTTGCTGAATCTTCCTGATGCTTTCCCTTTACAGACTTGTGTGTTGTCTTGAATGAACAAAAAAGGAAATGCAATACTGTAGCCATTCTGTCTGTGCTCTGACACATCTTAAAGCAGCTTTTCTCCCTGGCTTCAGCAACATGCATACCCCAGGAATTCTCTCCTTTCAGAGCCTTCTTGTTCTGTGTTCAAGAGCAGAAGTAGGCAAGTACACTAGTTATTGCTGCAGTGAGTTTTTAAGTCTGGTAAGGCCAGTGTGTGCACTCTTTGTTGCTGCTGTTTCTCTGTTGTAGCTGACTAAAACAGTAATTGGTTACACATCTGCTCTTTACTGTTACTCTGATGAAATATTTCCTGTGACTGAGTACATCTGTTACAGAAAGGTAGGTGGCTGGAACTTGAATTTAACACACTGTAAAATATCCTGTGAGTTTAATTCAGCGCATATCTGAAATACCAGAGTGTCTCTGCATTCAGCAAGTAGTAACCACCTGTAGTCTCGATGTTTTCTGGGACATATTCTTCTCTCCTACTTCTGCAGATTTACGTTGTTAGAAAGGTTCTCTCGAGGCTTTGACAAATCATTGTGTGAAGTCTATGCAAATTAGTGTTTTCCAAAATGACTGAGCAGAATAGCTCAGTATGTCTCTTAATCTCACTTTTTAGTAATGCAGTACTTGTGAACTGCCACCCTTAGTGAAAATAGTTTAGTAATACAATACACTTCCTCCTTCTCCCCCTCTCCCTTTTTTCTCAGAAAGTACTTTTGTTCAGCCTTTTTTATGCTTGATTGCTAATTTTTAGCTTCTGTGAATTTAGCTTCATTTGATTCAGAAAGCAAGATTCCAATACTTCTTGGTGGTTTTTCCATCCTACTTGGGGCATTACTGAGTAGAAGGAAAGTGACCTTAGTGGATTTTAGTTTTTAGAACCCATTTGGAACACTCGAAAGTTAAACTTGAATATATTTGACTAATAATATATAATGGATTGTTTTGAAGTACTTTTTTCTCACTTGGTTTGACTGGGGTTTGGTGCATAGCCTTGACTTGTGTTTATGTTTTCCCTCATCTCCCCTTTTCTGTTGTCTGGTGTGTTCTAACTACAAAAGTTTCAAAAAATTGAAAGACTTTGACTGGTTTGTGTACTACTGACTGTTTCACTAATCAATATTTAATATGGTTTTCATAGGATATGTAACATGACACTGATATACTGGACAGGTAATTTTCATTGTTTGAAAACCTTACATAATAAGGGGAATCAGGTAACTGCTAGAAATGAGCACCTTATTTTTTGAGCGTCATATTGCCAAGGATCTGTTTTGAAATCTGCTCTTGAAAAACATATAGCCTCTTACTGCTGCAATTAAAATCAGAAGAGTTCTGAAATTGTCAAAGTGAAGTTAATATTTAAAGGGACACTGTCACTATTTTAAAAAGGAATTTAAATCCTTTTTCTAAAAAACCTCTTTGATTATTGCTCCCTTACTCAAACTTTGTAAGGCTGTTTGGTGGGATTCAGAAAAATGATGTTAAAGGCAGTGAAGCTATTCCCCTTAGCTTCTCCTTCCCATCCTCTGTATGCACATGCCTGCTTGTGGCCTCTTTGGTTTCAGCTTTGCTGTGGCTGTGTGCACCTTCCTGCCAAGCCTGGGAACAGCTGCATGTTTGCCCTCTCCAGAACGTGCATGGGTGGTGTGTCATGCTGCTGCATGAGGAGAGGGCAGTCCCTGGCAGTGACACTGGCTGCAGGTGAAGTGCTGCTACCAAACAGAGACAGTTTCCTACCCAGTCTGCTGCGTTTGCTCACGAGCTGCCAAAGTAGAAACTTCTGTGTGGTGAATGTGAGAATTTCACTCTGCAAAGATGTAATCTCACGCATATGACTGTGTCCCTTTAAATTCTATGGGCTAGAGCGTATAGCTGCCAAATCTGTGTGTACTGAGGGCTGCAGTTGATTCACTGAGGGAAGGGATAGCACCCAGAGACCCCATGACAGGCTTCAGGAGTGGACCCATGCAAACCTCATGAAGTTCAACAGGGCCAAGTGCAAGGTCCTGTACCTTGGGTTGGAGCAGTCCTCGTTATCAGTACAGGCTGGAGGGTGAACAGACTGAGAGCAGAGAGGGACTTGGGGGTACTGGGGCATGAAAAACCAGACATGGGGTGGAAATGTGTGCATGCAGCCAGTGACAGGCAATGGCAAAAAGTTGATGTAGACCTGTTAGAACTGGTCCAGAGGAGAGCCATAAAAGTTATCAGAGTGCTGCAAGCCTCTTCTGTGAAAAAAAAAAAAAAAAAAAAAAAAAGGCTGAGAGAGAAGGGGTTTTTAGCCCAAGAGGATTTTCTGAGGAGACCTTATCAGGGTCTTTCAATACTTAAAGGCAACTTCGAAGAAATGCAGACTTTTTACCAGGGCCTACAGTAATATGACAAGGGATAATGATTTTAACCTAAAAGAGGGCTGATTGAGATTAAATAGAAGAGAGAATTTCTTACAGTGAGGGTGGTGAAACGTGGGCACAGGTTGCCAGAAAGGCAATGGATGTCTCCTCACCCATGGAAACATTCAAGGTCACGTTGGACAGGGCTCTGAGCAGCCTGATGCAGATAAAGATGTCCCTGCCCATTGCAGGACAATGCAACTAGATGGCCTTTAAAGGTCTCTTCCAATGCAAATCATTCTATGATTTTATTAAGCACTAAAAAAGAAAAAGAAAAAAAAGAAAAAAAAAAAAAAAAGATATTGCTAGGTAACATCCTCCAAAATGAGGTAGCTTGGCAGAAAGGGCAAGTGGTAACTCACATAGTTAAAACAATGGCTGGCAAGGCAAAAGCCACATTAACATCTTTGTGTCTGACAGTTCAAGAGCCACATCTGGCAGGGATTGGAAATTGCCCTTTGTTTTTTTTGTTTTTTTTTTACCCCCCTCTGCCCCTGGATCTTAAGTGAAATGATGTTAATGGATTTATGGGATTATATGTAGCTATGTGTATGAATAAAACTGTCTTGATTAATCTGCCTGTGTGCACACTGATGCTTCTGGCCTTAAAATGTAATCTCAAACTGCAGAATATGGTAACTGAGAGCCATTGAACGGGTGATTCCCAAGAGAGATAGGAAGCAGAGTAGAAGAGGGGAGAATATATATGTGTGTGCTTGGGATCTGATCCTCTTTTGAAAAGAAATAGAAATGTGATGAGCACGGAAAACCTGTTCCTCATTCTTGACCATATGTCCATGAACAGGAAGATACTTAGTGAAGCCCAGAAAATTGGCAATAACTGTTTATGGGATGGACTTAAAAAAAATTTAGAGGAATCTAGTCACAGTGAATAGCAGAATTTAGGCAGATAAGAAACTACCCAATGGTAGTTTTTTCTAGTCTCTTCTTTAATTTGTGAATATAGCTATTTAGTTACTACTGATTAATCACACATAAAAAGCTCTGATGGGATTAGGTGCAGGAGAGGTCTCTGTGGAATCCAGAGGATATGAAAAAAAAAATTTAGTACAGTACAGGTCACTGGTGCAACCTAAATTTTATTTTAGATTCACTATGGAATTGGTGTCAGGTTACTGGAACTCGGTTGTTCCAAAAGCTAATTGAAATACCAGTTTTTTTTAATAAGGATGGATGGGCATTAAAATCTTAACTAAATCTAGTCTCATTTTTTCTACAAATTTCTTTATCTTTATACATTTTCATTTTGTAAATGAGATAAAACCCAAAGGAGATTTCAAGCTCTTGTTATTCACGGTGCATACTGTGTTTTTAGTAAGGTATGCTTTTCCTTGGCTTTATGACCTGTTAAAAAGCTGAAAACACCATGTCAAACCCCTGAAGTGGTTAATGCCTGATCTTGTTAATAGCGATGGTGCTCATTCCTAGCGAGATCCAGCGTGTTGGCGGATCTTAAATTGGAAGTGGCCCTGGGTTTGGTTTAAATTTTCTCTGATCAACTTATTTGAAAGGAAGCTCAGTTGCCTGGTTAGCTTTGCCAACTCTGCTCTCCTATTTCTCTGCAGGCTGTTGCACCTATTTTAAGTTTTAATTGTTGTTTCAGAAATGATTTATGCTGGAGAATGAATTTTTATTTTGTCCTCATTGTGCATGATTGAAAAATTTTGGGTAATCAATCCTGAAACATTTGAAATGTTTAACAACTGGTACCCCATGAAACAAAAAATAATTTCTGTTGAATGTTTGGTTTAAATTAAAAAAATCCTGTAATTAAATGGTTGCAAAAATAAGATTTTGACAGTAAAGAACATATTCTCCATATTTATGCAATCAAACATAATTTGATTTTTCATACATATTCTCCACATTTATGCAATAAATCAGACATAATTTGATTTTTCTTAAACAGGGGAAACAGTAGCTCATACATGGTAATACTATTTGGAGATACTGTCAGGTGTTTTTAGGCATATTAAAAGTCATATATTTGGCTTTATCAAGGTGACAGAAATGAACCACATCACCAGCAGCCTGTTAAGTCAGGTGCACTTTCACTACTCTTATAAGTTCATGGGCATTTTCATTATTAAGGGAAGTGAAACCATGAGCTGCCAAAAATGGTGGAATGTAGTTTTCAGAACTTCCGTCATGAAAATTAATTTCTGCTTATGTCTGAACAAGGACATCTTTTAAATTTTGTATAGTAACATTTAAAGTTGCATAATACATTTTTAACCTGACATTGTCCCTAAATTACCATGTTTGCTTTCATTTTCCAGCTGGGTTTTAATTTTGCATGCATTTCAGTGAACTATAGTATGCATAATAGTTGTTTCCTGGAAGCATTTTGGGTCTGTCTCTGCTGGTGTTCTCCAAAATGAGCAAGGAAGTGGAATTTATTTTCCTTTTGTGGAGGTTTGTCAGCTAATGAATAAGTAATGCAGAAGCAATTCCACTCTATTTACATATATGCACATGGTTTTGAATGAATGTTGTTTGAAGAACAGCTGTAAGTAAGAGGAGTCTCTTCTTTTTAATGACAAACCAAACAACTCCAAAGTTTAGTAGAGCTAAATACTTCCATTTTGAGAAAAATATTTAAATTGTGGTTCGTTTGGCGAAGCAATTTGTAACGTGTAATGCTTGTCCTTAGTTTATCATAGGAGCCTCTGTGAAGCTGTTTTTTTGAAGTAATGCCAATAGAAAGTGGAAGCTGTGCATCTGCTCGCCAAGCAAAGCAGAAACGTAAATCACACAGCCTTTCCATTCGGAGAACCAACAGTTCCGAGCAGGAACGGGCGGGACTGCAGAGAGACATGTTGGAAGGGCAGGTAAGGTGATGCTTGGGAGCTTGCATCACTTTTTGATTTGTCTTCTATGGGAAGAAGCTAAGCAAACTTAGATATTGAAACGTGCCCAGTAAAGCTGCAGGAAGTACAGATTTTGTTGCTTGTAAGTGCTCACTGCCTTTGGAGATCATTGATGTAGATGTTGACCATGTTTCAGGTTTATCAGCTTTTTGTGGAGTTTATCAGCTTCTGTGTGTTCTTACATGAATGATAAAGCCATAAAACAGTGTAAACCCCAGCCTGTTTATTCACTGCCACCTCTACCTGCAAAAGAAAAACTTTTGATTATTGCTGTCATAAGTTTGCATTTGGAACAGTAGCAACCCAGAAATATGAATAAAACAAATACTTCTTATGATGCCTCTGATAGGGAAAATATTAGTTGGAACGCTGTTCTACATTCCTTTCCATAAAGTAAACAAATACTGCCTGCCCGACAGAAATGTGAGCTAACTCAGATTTTTGTTTGTGTGGGGTTTTTTTATGGTTGGCCTAAATGAAGGTGTGCTCTTCTGGGATTAAACTTAAGGGAAAGAACAGCAGCCACTGCTTCTGTAGCTTTCTTAATCATGTCAGTGTAGTGGGTGCAATCTGAACTTGGAGTGTTGCACCTAAAAATTCTGAGATTACCTGTAGGGTAAGGGTTCTGTCAGAAGCAGTTCTGGCAAAGATAAGCAAGTACCAGTTTAAAAAGTATTTATTATCAAATTGACTACACGGTGTCAGTGTGGAAGTGGCAAAGATGGTGCAAAACTTGATTTTTATCAGACCGTTGATTTGAAATACAAATGGAGTTTGGCTACAAGAAACCTCACACTGAAGTCTGCAGATAACGCTGAAGGGAAAACCTGGTGTTTTCTCAGTGTTGTGACTGGTTTTTTTTTTAATTGAACCTGTTTTTTCAGTAAATCATAGCATCAGTTTCCTGGAAATTAACAGAGCCTAGGTTGTTGCTTCTAGTCATCTAGAAGTTGCAGAATGGAAGTACTTGGATAGAAAACTCCTCATGTATTTGGAACTACGACAGCCTTACTTCAGGAAAGGTGTGAAGGGCAGTAGAGAGGTCAAGACATGCTGTCACTCCTTCATAGTAAACCAAAATGTTAAGCTGTTTGAGTATTTCTTAGCAAATTCTAAATGTATTATGCTATAATACTTAGATGTTTAAAATGTTTTATCTATCATCTTGCTTGATTTTGTTGACCTTGAGCAGCTAGGTGGCAGATTCTATCAAGTAGAGAGTGTTAATGCCCCTTCACAGTGGAGCTGTAAATCACATGAGATCTAGCTAAGGACTTTTGCAGATAAAGAGATAACATTATTACAGGCTCTTTTAATAAGCTGTTTTAAATAATGCCAACTTTAAAGAGAGGAAAGGAAGTGAATGCATATTGGTTACTTCATTACAAGTTTAGATTTATTTATACTTTCAGGCTTTGAGAAGTGGATTGAAAGACTTCTCTACATCTCTTTAGTTGCAAAAGTTGTAGGATAAGTTAGTTTCTTCCATAACCTTGCTGTATGAAATTCTTGAGCAATTGAATTAGAAATAATTCTTCTAACTTCAGTGTTTCTCTTAATAGTGTTTAATGTATTTAGTATTTTTGTTTAATTGGTTTTGTTTCAAGTTGGTTTTAATTAGGATCTGTTTTGCTTCTCGTTGCCTGTGAATGCCTGAACGAAAGTACTCTATCAAGGGAGAGGCAGATGAAGAAAGGAATGATGTAGGGGGGCTAAAGGAGCATGGTCCCACTTCTTCCAGCACAGTGCCACTGCTTAAGCCAGCTGTGAACCTGTGTAAAATTGTGCACAAAGCAGGTGTGCTCTGTATCATGGCTATGAGCGGTTTCTCTTGCTCTCTCTTTAAAACTTTGGAAATAACTTACCCAGCCAGGGTCATGGCCGGCCTTTCCCTCTGTGCCTGCAGACAATTCCCGGGGCTGTGGCGGAAGGTGACTCAGTTAAGTGAAAACTTTTTTAAAAATAAGTTTATAGCTGGCTACCTAGGTAAATAGTAAGTGTAGTAGGCCAATTTACATACTGTGGTCTATGAACAAATGAAGAATGGAATGCTCGAGTAATATCTGGGGAGGGAAGGATTAGAAACTGCAGTTTTCTTCACACTTAGTTTAGTGACAAAAGTAGGTAAATGTTAAAAATGCATTTAAAATTTTAGTTTAAGCTTTGGTAATAAGATGCATTGTGATGCATTGTATTCACAACTTTCTAACCCAGTGCATAGTCAACTTTTGAATTACTTTATCAAACAAAGGTATTCTTTTTTCTTGAACTAGAAACATATTGATATGAAAAAGAATTTTTTTCTCACTTTCTATTTTTTAAATGAATTGTACATGTATCTTGGTTTTATAATTTTTCTCTACTAAAGAAAACCAAAACAAGTATCATAGGTGATTTGAATTCTATCCCCCGAAAGAGAAAGAATATATAAAATGGATAACTTTAGGATGCACAGAGGTATTTGTTTTGTGTTCTACACCAGCAGTAGTTTTAATTTCCCTCCTTGCTGGGACATTGAGATAACTGTTAAAATTGGTTCCAGATTGAAGAGTAATTTTATGAAATATATGTAAAGAAAAGTATAATAACCCAATATTTTGCCTCCTAGGATTCTAAGTTACCATCTGCTGTCCGGAATACACTCCTTGAACTTTTTGGTCAAATAGAGCGGGAATTTGAAAACCTGTATATTGAAAATTTGGAATGTGAGTATCTATTTTTTTCTGGCAACTTATGAATTGTTTGTATGTATTTAGGTTATAGTAACACTAATTAAAATGCTTACATTGGATATTGTAGTATAATTAGTGTAGCTTTTCTGTGAGCAGTTAAGGAGTTGTTCTGAACTTGTAGCCAAAGATGGAGTATATACCTTTTCAGAAAAAGCACTTTCTCAGTTCTTTGATGCAAGCAGTGAGAACTGATGTCTGTCACTCCCACCTTGACTCTCAGGCAAAGCCAGTGAAGGGTCTGTCTCCTTATCATTGTAGGCTCTGGTTATGTTAATCTACAAAAACTCCATCCAGCCTTTGAAGTTTTTGGCTGTGTTTTATATTTACAGGCTTAATTTTAATGATGTAATATTATATAAATAAAAATGGAGAAGTGACTTGCTTGAAAAAGCATAAAATTGCATGGTTTTAGATCAAATGTCTTACACATTGTATAACCAGTACCTGCAGCTGTTCAGGAGTTTTGAAGTCAAGCACTCAGATAAAAATTCCAAGTGTTGTCTGAAAAAGATATTTGTTTGATGACAGTGCAATTGTCTGACAATGTAAGTGATCCAAGGTGTAAGATGTAAGAGGACCCAAAGTTCAGTAACACAGGCCTGTACAGTAATACAGTAAAGCCTCCCTTGCTGGAATTTTAAGCTGTGTTACATTGGCTTGGATTCTGAATTGTGGAATCTGTCTGATTTGGGTCCAAGTCAATTTTTTTTCCACACCTAATCAGTTCCCACTGTTTAACCAGACACTCATGTTACAAAAAAAAAAAAAAAAATAAAAATAAAAAAAAAAAAAAAAAATTCTTGCCTGCTTTTTTTGACATGTTTTAAAACCTTTGATTGTGTTGGTTAAAGGCTGTCATCAAAACCACACATTTTTTAGTGACAATTTGCACAACTGCATTCTCGGCCTCCTGCTGAGAAGTTGGTTGGCAGCAAGAAAAGTGGAATTTCTTTCCCCAGCCTTATGCTTGTCAGAAAACAAGTGGTGGGTTTATACCTCCAGAGTAGGATTATTTTCCTTGTTTTCCATTTGTTTATCTACTTTCTTTACCTCACAGCTCTAGTTATGATTGTGATCTCTTTTCATCCCCGTTGACAATTTCTAAATTTTTCTCTTCTCCTGCTCAGTCTAATAGTTTTTGTTCTTGGTCTAATTCCTACACTAGTACTGGAGTTATTGTATACAGAATTTAAAAAATAAATAAATTCCAAAGTATAAAAACCAGTCATTTTTAGCACTACCTTTCCTGTGACACTCTAGTAGTAGTAGACAAGTATTCAGGGAGAATGCTGTTTTGTAATTAATAAAATGTGTGTTAAGAAAGGATGTGCTAATTCTGTGGCTAAAATATTTATGATGCCACAAGTTTTCTGTCTTCTGCTGGATTTAATTCAATACAGATGGGCCATGTATTTCACAGAAATGGTTTTGTTAAACTTTAGCCTCATTTATTAGTAAGAGTAATTAGAAGCCACCAATACTTTGTGTGGAATCTGGGTCAAGGTTGATCTCTGGAACATTCAGTGTGAGTCTCACTTTATGTCTTGGTGAGACTTGCTTTTATAAAATCCCAGTTGATCTCCTTTCCTCTCCTTATAGCACTCTTACTAACCATAACAGTTCATAAATAGTATGTTGATGCTGTTATTAATGAGAGTCAGTTTTTTGTAGTAATGTGACTTTCTGGGTTTGTTAGTGCGTAGGGAGATTGATACGCTGAATGAGCGCTTAGCGGGTGAAGGACAGACCATTGATGGTGCTGAACTGAGCAAAGGACAACTGAAAACAAAAGGTAAGAGAGCCACAAAGAATCCTAAACCAGTATTTTTGAATACACTTTTTTGTAATTCATTGACCAAAACTTAGAATGTTACTGAAGGGAATTATTAAGTTACTTATACAAACAAGCTAATGCTGTTTTTGAAATATCTTCCTTTGAATTTATTTGTCTTAACAGCCAGCCATAGTACCAGTCAGCTTTCTCAGAAATTAAAGACAACTTACAAGGCATCTACTAGCAAGGTATGAGACAAATTAAATCTCTACTCATCCGTGTGTACTCGTGAGACTAACGTGGTGGTCTTTTAAATTTTAAATTGTGGTTTCTTTAAGCTGGGTAGTGCTGGTCTGTAAGTAAATCTGCCTCCTAAGGAGCAGTATGTTTATCTTGGATTCATCAATGACCCATTACTTTAACCATGCTGTATGATATTGTTAAAGTAAGTGCTTGCTTTTCTTGAAGAAGGGATGTTGGAGTGGAATGTGCACACGTGTATGTGGGAGTGCTGTTTTGTAAACAGAATGAAGAAAATAATTCTGTTTCATGAGAGAAATAGAGAACTTGCTAGTGGATTTCTAGATAAAGATTTGGGCATTGCAGTTGAAATGGGGATTTAAGTAGGTGCCTCTATGTGTACTATTACAAATTTCTTTTTTAAAATAATTTTTATTTTTAGCTATGAGACAAGAACAATTTGTTTCCTTTGTGTTGCAAGCCTTGCTCATCAGTAGCTAGTGATCTTTTTTTGCTTGGTGTTTTGGCACAGTTAAACTTTCTGATGCTTTTCATTTTGTACATCTGCATCAGCCTGGTATTTTTGTTTTTTTCTCTCTCTCCCCTTTTTCAATTTTTGCAGAGAGTTTACCTACTGCTCTTTTTTCTCTGTATCAGAATCATTTAATGATACATTATTAAGGTTAAATAAAATATGAGGAATCTGGTATGTGAACCAGCTGTATAAGCAGCTCTGTGGTGACCTGTAATGCAGGTTGATATGGGGTGTAGGTGTCTTGGAAATATCTTCTCTTAAGCATGAAAGTTTGAGAGTAAGAGTAGGGTAGTGAAGTAGACTGAAGCTACTGTTGTTTATTTGGTCTCCTCTTTATTTTGTTGTTTTTCAAGCTTTTATTCTTACCAGTTTGATGCATATAGGTGTCTCTTCTAAGACTTAATGACTTACAAATTCTTTAATGAGACCACTTAAATAGTGACAACATGATATTAATGGGGGCTGTATAGTTTTGATACACCTACTATGTAGTTATGAATTAGTACCCTCTAGTATAGTGTTTTGTGGGGTTTTATTTTTTTTTTTGGGGGGGTGGGGTGTTTCTTTTTTTCTTTTTTTTTTTTTTTTTGCTTGGGTTTTTAAGGCAGGTGTTAAATCCTTGTCTTCTTTTACTTTCTTGCAGTGTAGAACTTGTATTTTTTCCTGGGCAAGACAGGCAGACCTCCCAGCTTCAGTGTGGGAAGCTGAGAAGTATGAGGTGGAGACTCCTGGGGAACTGATAATGCATGCATAGCAAAGGAGCCATGAGTAGTGGAGCGTGAAGAATTTAATACCTGAACATTATGCACATCTCTTGTATCAATTGGTATCCAACAGATGACTGCATGTGCTGATGTATTTCTTTTCACAGCTTTGAGTCAGAATTTACTGGGCAGTAGACAGGAGCTGAGAGAAGTTACAACACTGAGAGCATCTCTGTCCAGTGTGTTCTCTGAAACCTTAATGCACTTCACAGAGATGCTTTATTTTGACCTCTCCTTCCTTCCTACACAGAAGAGTCAAAGCTGTAACCTTTTGTCTCTTGCCCACAGAGAGACTATAGCAAAGAGTTAGGAAAGAGTATAACTTTCTAACAAACCATGATTTTTCCATCTGTACCCTGGCTGGATGTAGTTCCCCAGTACCTTGTCTGAGAAAAAAAACACCTTTAGAGTTTTAAGAGTTCAACAGCTTTGAAATTCTTATGGCTGTACTTTCTATGAGTATTGAATGAACAATGCTGTTTCCCAACATGGTTGTGTTCCCAACTCACCGGGGTAGCAGATCACAAGTTTTCTCTTCAGCCCTTCTTTTATACTGCCACCATACAAGGGGTTTCTTAGGTCTGTGGTTTTGATTTTTTTTTTTTTTTTTGCCTGTGGAAAATTAGAAGAGACTTAAGTCTTACAGACCGATTATTTTGTGTAATTGCACACAATTACATTTTTCAGATTGGCAGCGCATATAGAATTAATTTTTTTCCTGAAAAGACCTTTCACTATTTGCTTAATCTAATGAGAAGGCGGATCCTTGACTGCTTTAATATTGGTAAAAAAAAATACTAGGACTTGGTAAAAAATACTAAAGCAGTCTGTTCATTCTCTTGGGGAAAGTGCTGAAGTGAACATTCTTAATTCAAGCTCTTCATATGAAATCTCCATACTGGAATACTTTTTATCACTTAGCTATAAGAGAAGTTGGCAAAACTCATTTCAGAAAAGCATGGCTTTAGCAGCAAGGGTTATCCACCAGTGTCCAAGTCCTGAAGACGTAGAGTAGATTTAACACTTGGTACTCTTTAAACTAATTTTTTTGTTAATGGACAAGATTCTGTAATTTAACTGCAATTGGTTTTAGATGCAGGGATCACTATATGAAATCCATGTTTTGATATTAACAAAATGTAACAGCTGCTGTTAATGATTCCTGGCTTGTGAAAGTTGTTACAACATCAGGGAAGCATCAATTGTTTATGCAGAGTCCTAAAATAAACTGAAATGATGTAACTTGCTCCATCCAAACTAAATTCCAAGATCTCTAATTTGTCTAGATCAGGATAATGTCTCTTAAAAGAATGTATTTATTCACCCAGTAGTTAAAAGGAATAAAACTTTTTGGACTATATAGTTTTACCCTCACTGCTTGAAGTTGCTTCACAGGACATTCTGTTCATCAGCCATTGTGTAGTGCTGCTGGACTGGTCCTGAGTTAATCAAGTTTTCATTCTTATTTCCAATGTGCCCTGTCTGTGTAAGAAACTTTGTTACGGGGTACCTCACTCTGTTTATCTTGCAATTGTTTTAGTTTGTATTCAATTTTCACTTGTTTATATAGTAAACAATTCTTTCCCTAGTAAATCTTTCTGTAGAAGGAAGTACATGAAACTGCATCAATTTAAAAAAGAGGACAGACAAAGGTGAAACACACTGAGGAGGTGGTTGGTCATTTATTTGTATATGATGATCTACAGAAGTTCAGGAATTTTCTGCACTACAGAGACCTCTTTTTAGCAAGTTGCATGTTCTTTAAATATTTCCCTTCCTGGCTTGGGACATAGTTTATATGTATTTGGCAAAGCAGGAAGTAGCCCAGGCCCTGTGTAGTTTATACAATTACTGGTATGTGAAGTGAAGGGCATCAAAAAAAGAAAAGAAAAGAAAGCATGGAAAAAGTGTGTGTTGAGTAAACATAGTAAACATACTGTTGGATAGTGTTCTTGAACTCTTTTTTGTGTGTTAATTAAAGACTGCTAATACCTCAAAAGGAGTTTTACATCCTTGCCATTAAATGAGCAGTGAAACCACTGTCCAGCAGTTTTGGAAATTTTGTGTTTGCTGATGGGTAGGGGATAGTTTCTCCTAGAAAACTTTTGCATGAGGGTTTGACTCAACATTGGAAAGACAGAATGCAAGCACAGGCTGAGTTGGAAAATACCAAGTTTGGAGTTTGAGCTGAGTGTTGTATTAGTCCTTTCCTGTTAGTGCTTCAGCTGTTCCACTTCTCATACATAAGTCCATTTAATTTAAGGACTATATTCAATGTGAAAGTTGCATCTGTAGGATTGTGTTCAAAAAATAGGAAATTCTGCAGTGTGGTTGAAGTAATAATCTTTACCATTAGCCCGTTTTCTTCTCAGTGTGTCTGTATGACTGCTCCTTGTGCTGCTGTGAAATCAAAATGCGTATTCGCTGATAATTTGGAATTCAAATAGGGCATTATCATTTCATCATTGGAGAGTTGACATGCTCAGGATTTGGAATGCTCTTGCAGATTTTCTTTTAGCTTTAAAAACCTTTTTTGAAGTAATTTGCTTTAATGACACACTTAAGACCTTCTATTTTGATACCAGAAACTAATGGGATTTTAACTTTGGTTTATTGTATCTGAAATGCTGAAATCTGAAAGGCTTAATTAACTTTCTAACTTTTACTAAGCTGTAGATAAGTCTTAATGTGATTTGTGTTGAAGTATTTAAAGGTTTTGATTAAACTGGTCAGATACCTGCCTGTAATTCCATGCTGAGGAAAACACTGATATATTGAAGTAGTCTTTTTGTTTCAATTTAACAAAGCTTTTGAGGTAGTCTTTCTCAGAGAGCAGTTATGAGCTTCAAGACTTGTGGGGTAAAAATAGGGTATTTGTAATAGTGGTCTCTACTTTTTTAAGTCATCTTTCATGACCCATGGTTTCAATTGTCTTTGGAAGTGTTCAGCAAGAGAAGCTTTTTTTTTTTTTTTTAATATTGCACTCTGCTTTATCCAAAATGTAGAATTTCTGCAATTTCTTCCTTTCTGTAGTTGCTGAGTGTTTTGAGCATTCCTACACTGTAGTGACTTGTAGTTTTACTGTTTTACTAGACTTTCCTTCCTTTTGTTTGATATTACTTATGCACATAGTAATTTGGATTTAGTGAATCTTCTATGTTTTTTCCCCTAATAGCTTCACTTTGAGGGAGCATGCTTATCAAATGTTTAAATGAGTTTGACATACTTTTTTAAAAGCTTCATTACATAAATAAACAGGCATATGCTCTCA
This sequence comes from Phylloscopus collybita, assembly GCA_027886175.1. Taxonomy (NCBI): domain Eukaryota; kingdom Metazoa; phylum Chordata; class Aves; order Passeriformes; family Phylloscopidae; genus Phylloscopus; species Phylloscopus collybita. The sequence continues at coordinate 9,281,241 of JAJNNQ010000002.1, forward strand.
GGTTGATGTTTGATTTAATTAGCTTCATGCAGTTTTAAAGAAAAACAAAAGCAAGTGAGTGTTTTAAATTGGAATGTTTCTGGGTTTTACTAGAATTATATAAAAAGTACATTTTTTTCAAACACATTACACTAGCTAGCAGGGACTGTCTGAGTTACCAGATATACTTGTTTGGGAATAGGCAAGGAGAGTTTTAATGTCGTTCGCTTGGTTTGGTCTTTTTCTTTTTTTTTTTTCCATTAAAATCCTTACCCAGATTGAATGAGAAATGCACTCTCCACTTGTACAACTCATTATTCCAATAAGATTGCATTACTGTAGTACAGAATAGTTTTCTCTTGCATTCTGTAAAAGGGCTGCTATTGAAAAAAAAAAAAAAAAAAAAAGAAATGAGAGGTGTATTTGCATCCAAACTCACTTTCCTACCATCAAATGTCAAATTTTTGACAACAGTGATTTGTCAGAACATTAAAGAATCATGGAAAAGTTAATATCTATTTTTATTTGTGAGATAATTACTTAATCTTGGATCGATGTGGAAAAAAAATGTTGGTGTCTCTGCTATTTCAGATTGTATCCAGTTTTAAAACTACAACATCAAGGGCAATCTGTCAACTGGTAAAGGAATATGTTGGCCACAGGGATGGTATTTGGGATGTCAGTGTCGCGAGAACTCAGCCAGTGGTGTTGGGAACTGCATCTGCTGGTAAAGTTTTGTGTTGCTTGAATATTTAGAAAATTCTGGTTGAGTCCCTAAGCTATCGCAAATACAGATCCAAAGCATACTTGAAAACTGAGCTCCACACTGGAAGAGTCTTTTCAAAGAAGTTCTCTAGATGAAAAATCCTTAAAATTGGGATTTCCTTTCCCTTAGAAGGTCCAAGCATTCTCGTTGGTCTTTCTAAAGTATGTGCCAGTTCCCTTCCGTGCAGGTCACAGTCTCCTTAGTCAGCTCTGGCATGTTGGGTGGGGTGGGTGGGTGGGATGGGGAGCTGCTTGCTTGGAGAGGCCTCTGGCACAGAATTCCATACAGCTGGGTACAGAGATCCCTGCAGGCTTTCTATCCTAGCATTGTTTAGCCCTTTTTTAATAAAAGCTGTACAAGTGGTCATAGTTTGCATATTCTTGTATTCTTGCATTCTGTCTTTTGCCTCAGAACACAGGGGCAGCTAAAAATCTTAATTTTCAGATCTTTTTACTTTATTAGATTTATTCTTTCCGCTTGAGGGGGTACAAGTACTAAGGAACAAGACATTAATCTATTATAGTCCAAAAAACAATGTAGAGACTTACATAATTTTGGAAAATTTTTAGGGAAATAAATCATGACCAGATAGAATCAGTCAATTTGAAGTGACATTCTTTTGATGCTGGAACAGAATCCAAAGGTACTGACTAGACTTTAATAATTATGGACCAGAAATCTCTGCTTCTTGAACTGAGCTGTTGTAATTTTTCTGTGCCTGCTGAGGAGGCACATTTTGTCTTTGTGTGGGACATCTTGTCTTTGTCCTGATTTAACTTGGAAACAGCCGTTGTCCAATTCAGCTTTAAGGTACTACTCACTTAAATGCTTAAATTAATTGTTTGGTTTTGGGTGTGGCAGGATAAAGGAGTGGCATTTGGAGTAATTTCCTTTTTAAATTAATTTTTTTAGTGCTCTGCAGTGACCTGTATGCATTTGGGATTTCCATGCAGGAAGTAAATAGATTGTGCACAGAATTCCTGTTTGTAGTGACTGTCTTTTTCACCATGGAATCTTTTCTCTGTTTTTATCTGAGTCTCATGATACACAGCTGGAGCATTATACAGAGGCATATAACCAAGTTAGGAAAAATATCAAAAGTAGAATATGCCTTTCAATGCTTGCTGCAAATTAATCTGATGAGGAGAGCACCTTTACTTTTTGGGGGAGATGTGTATAATGGTAGGAAAAGGTTTTTTTCTATGAGGTGGTAGTCAAGAGTTCTACATTTAAAGTCTTTTTCTTACGGTATGTGCTACAGTGGAAGATAGCTTGTTTGTTGAAAGGATAAAAATGAAAAACATATGTTTTTAACTATTTACAGCTGCTTTTTAATCTTTGTAGATCACACTGCTTTGCTGTGGAGCATAGAAACAGGGAAGTGCCTTGTCAAGTATGTAGGGCATGTCGGCTCAGGTAAGATAAGGGCATGTTGTGAAAACTGGGAACAGAGCATGGGAGGGGGAAATGTGTTTTGGCCAGCTACAGAAATGTTTATTGTGGTTTCACTTGCAGGTTTGCCAACATCATTAACAAGTCAATTGTGAAGTTCCACTAATTTTCATACAGAGAACGTTTTGTAATATGATTCTTTATTGGAGAGGCACATTAAGACAGTTTTGCAAATGCCAAATGAATAAACAAGTCCATATAAAGACATTTACAGGCACAGTTACGACGCTCAGAGGTTAAATGTCAGAACTCATTGTGGTCTCGTGCATGTCGAGAACAAAGGAAGCTTATATAATCTGAAATTAGCTGTCTTGCAGGTTCTGTGTCATATTTGGGTTAGAAGCTACAGATGCTGGGTGAATATCTTTTTGCACTTCTTTGTTTAAGATCTTATATATAATTTGCTGCATAATACGAAGAACTTGTTTTTAAGACAGCTAATTAAATATAGGTGTTTTTCTTTCTTTTTACCAGTATGAATATTGTGGAAACTGGTTTTTAACCCCTCTTTGGGTGGGGAGGTGCAGTGCAGTGTGTGTTTTTGATGTTAATCTTAGTTTTTGGTGTCCAATTTGACAAGAATTTGATTAACCCCTTGTACCTCTTAAAAACCTAGAATACAGGATTTTTTAGACCAAAACTGGAGAGGTTTTCTAAGCTTTATCTTGGTGTTGTGAACTCAGCCCTTTGTGTGATCATACCCTGGGAAAGTGAGGAACCCAGTTATTGACCAGGATTATTTGGTTAAATAACTCGGTATATCACACAAACTTTGTGGCAAAGGTACAAATAGAATTAAGTTCTCTAGGACTGCTTCAGCTATGAGTGGTACTTCTTCTTCCTGCTAGGTGACTTCTAGCTCCTACAGCACAAAGATAAATACATAGAAACAACTGGTAACATGTTAATGTGTTCAGGTATCTCAGGCTGTTTGCTGCATGGACCTTTAAGTTCTATGAAGTCGTGTTTGAAAACTTAACTCTCTTGAACTTTCATGCTGGCAGTTTTCTTTTAAAATTGCTGTTTGGATATCCATGAAAATAAGAAGTTCTAACCTGTATTTAAACAGTTGTGTTTAAATAACTTTGTTTGAACAACAACAATATACATAACAATATATAGTATATAAATTTTATATAACATATACATCTATAAATTATAATAGAAATAATGTATTTTTTATGTAATAAAACTTTTTTTTTGTTTGACAGTTGATTTGAAACGATGCAAAGGTGTTGGGTGCCAGCAGCCAATGTCCCATAAAGTTAACTCAGTTTAAGGAGTATCTTTTTAGACTCATTACACCATGCTGTCCCAGCAACATATGCATCTATTTTACTTCTATAATGGATGGAAATGGGTTCTGTCTTGAGCTGAATCTTATGCACTGAAATGAAATGAAGAGTTTTGTTGGTTGATGGAGTTCTTGCCGGACATCATGTTTTGATTACACATGGTTGCAGGACTGAAATCTGGTTTGTGTTACTTGCATCAGGTTTTCAGGCATTTGTTCTTGCAATCCTAAGTAATAAGCAGAATGTTGATGGATACTTAAATTCTCTTTATGGAGGTCCAGAGCGTTATCCCCTGTCAGCTTACATACAATTTCAATGTGGTTTGTTTATCCTCTTTAACATGAACCATTTGTACTAGATTCAGGAAATAACTTGATAGAAAATGTGTAACTTGATAGAAAATGTGTTGTTGTATAATCAATTGTAGTTGCTTTCCTTGATACTACACTTTTATATCGCCCAAAATTGCTGAAAATTTAAGACTACTTGATTTTTCAATGCTTTTAATGATAAAATATTGTGAAAGAATTCTTTTAGAATACTAACTTAAAACTTTATTTCATACAGTAAACTCCATAAAGTTTCATCCCACTGAGCAAGTGGCTCTTACAGGTATGTAAAGTATTTTCATATGTTAGATATATTAATCTTTATGGAAAATAAATGTAATTTCCTAATTTGTTCTGGTTACCTCTCTCCCTATTGCTTTGTCAGCATCTTTGGTGATTGAATTATTTTTATATTTGAAGGCATAACAAATCAGAGCTAGATCTTGCCATCTGTGTTTTTTGTATCTTGTTGTCATTTGTGCTTGCCTGCTCCAAACCAGACACTTGGAGTTATGCATCAGGTAAATGTTCTGGAATTCATCCTAGAGTACTCAAAGAATTAGTGGGTGTTATGGCAGGATACCTCCTGATTACCTACCAAAGTTCTTGGGAGTCTGGAGAGGTCCTTTCTGACTACTGTTACTCCAATATTACAAGAAGGGTGTGAGGAAAGACCCATGGAACTACAGACCTGTTAATACAATCTCAGTTCCTGAAAAAATTGTGAAGATTATACTGGGTACTGCTGAAAGGCATTTAAAGAATAATCATCAGGCACTGTCAACATGAGTTCACAAAGGGTAAGGTCCTGCTTAAATAATTTGACATCCTTCTAGGATAAGGTCACCTGCCTAGTGGACGAAGGGATTGTAGTGGATTAAGTTTTTCTGGTTTGTAGTAAGGGTTTTGGTACCATCCTTCACAGTGTTGTTCTGGACAGGTTGTCCAGCTGTGGGATGAGCTGGTTCATGGTGTGCTGTGTGGGCAGCTGGCTGAAGGACAGAGCTCAGGGTTGTAGTAAATGGGGCTGCATCTGGCTGACAAAGGATCACCAGTGTTGTTCCTCAGGAAAAAATTCTAGAGCCAGCCCTGTTCAATAGACTTATCAGTGACCTGGATGCTGGAGTTGAATGCATCATGAGCAAGTTTCTTGGTGATAACCATACTGGGTGGTGCTGCTGATTCTCATGAGGGACAGGAGGCCTTTCAGAGGGATCCAAATAAGTGAGAGCACTGGGTGATGATTAATGGGATGAAATTTAACAAGTTCTGATGTCAGATGCTGCATCTAAAACAGGGTAATTCTGAGCACAAGTATAAATTAGGAGAGGAGTGGCTGGAGAGCAGCCCTGCAGGATTAGAATGTGTTTGTTCTGACCATAGCAAGTACAATCTTGAGTTTGCCCTTAGTTAATAATGGATAAGTCTACTTTAAAGCAGATGGAGTTAAAATCACATGGTACCTTTTGAGCTGTAAACTGCTACTAGTTAAGCTGAGTTGTTTAAGGCAGAAGAGGAATAGCTTCACACTTCCTATTTTGGGTTTCTTGTTAAAACTATGGTAAAAACACGTAATGGAAGAAATCATTGAATAAGGAGTCCCAGTATTTTGAGAAACAGTAAATGAGTATCTGGTGATGTATTGAATGCCTTCTTCAAATGTTACATATTGAGCAGTGGTGAGACTCATGTTCTGATGTGTGATATTTACACTGTAGGAGTGATTAATTTGGTAGCTGATTATATCTTGCATGATGAGTTACGTTTGAGATGTTGAGACTTGCTTGCCATAAAGTTCATAATGGTGTCTGTTAGGAAAAGATGCAACTTAGACAGTGTTGCTAAATGTAATATTAAAGCTTGTTTTTATTGCCCATGGAAATACTCTTATTTATTCTCTTTCTCTCTCTCTTTTTTTTTTTTTTTTTTCCTTCTCTTCCCCTGTGCAGCATCTGGAGACCAGACAGCTCACATCTGGAGATACATAGTACAGTTGCCTACACCTCAGCCAACTGCAGACTGCAATGTAAGCAATCAGCTTGCTGCAACTAAACTAATTGCACAGCAATTTCATCAGATACAGGTTTTATGATAAAGACTGAATGTTAAATTCACACATAATTAAAAAATTACATGATTTCAGGACTGCCAGAGGTGGGGTTTTAAGGTTTTAGTTTAACAGGTGTATTTCAGCTTTTCTTTGAAAAAATACTCCCTTCATGTTTTGAAAGGCATTTGGTGCAGAATAGAATTTAGAGCTTCAAGTAGATGAACTGGCCTTTTGTTCAAGGTACTAAATGTGTGAATGAACTGTAAATGAACAGTCGAATTACTTCTTTTTTGTAATAATGAAGTTCTTTTTAAACTGGTTAAATTGTTGTAGGGTAAGTTACTGAGGCACCTATATTAGCTATAGTTGCTGTGGATTGAAAACTGATGGTAAAGACTTGTAATTTTGGCATTTATTTAGTAGAGTCTTTATTGATTTCTAATCAACCCTTGCCAGCACACATCACACTGTCTGATTTTGTTGTCCCCAGGCCTTGATTTAGTCAGTATTTACTCTAGCCTGTCAAACACTTATTCTACTTAAAAGCACCCTTACTAAATTGTGAAGAAAACACAATTTATGGCATGAGCTTCTCAGTAGGCTAAGCAGGGGCAAGAGTTGACTGTATAATACGAGATAGATTTCTGAATGGAAAACGTCTGATTCAATTTATTTGATTTGGTGTTTCCATTTTGAAAGAAAATACAAATGTTATCTTTTCCACTCCCAAGTAACATAAAGATGTTTTTGTCTTGTGTAAATGTAAAAGGAGTTCAGAGAACGATGTTTAATGATGAGCAAAAAAATTTATTTTGTGTCCAGTTTACATCAGCACTGCGTGATGATTGTGTATTGACCAACAGACAAATATTGCTGTAATGATTTGATTTTTAATGGATAAAAATATGTCTGTAAATTATTGTCTTCCCAAAGATGAACATAGTCAGTGTCCTGTTAGATGCTTCCTACCTTTAAAAACTGAAAGGAGAAAAGTCCCTTGATAATGTGCTGCAATGAAATTCTAGGGTAATACACTTACCAGGTAGTAAAGGGGAGTGATACTCAGAGCTACTAAGAGTTTGGAGGAGATTTTAAAATGAAGTAGAAACATTTCACCACTTCACTTTTCCAAGGCTTGATAACCCTTTTGGTGAAGAAATTTTTCCTGATATCCAGTCTAAACACCCTCTGGTGCAACTTGAGGACACTTCCTCTTGTCCTATCACTTGTTCCTTGGGAGAAGAGACTGACACCCACCTGGCTGCACTCCTCCTTTCAGGGAGTTGTAGAGAACAATGAGGTCTCCCCTGAGCCTCCTCCAGGATGAACAACTCCAGTTCCCTCAGCTGCACATCAGCAAGTTGTTAAAAGGAGTTATTAAAACTACATTTAACTTACTGGTTATATTCCTTCAACTAAGTTTGTGATAGTGAGTACTGGAATAGACTGGGTACATCAGAATTAATTTACCCACATTCACATTAAGGGGATTGGGAAGCATTTACACTTCAAAATGTAACTTAGAGACATTCCTTCCCTTTTATTCTACATCTTTTTTTTCTCTCGCATTTTACAGCAAGTGTCTGGAGAAGATGAAGTTGAAATCTCAGATAAAGATGAACCTGATGGAGATGGAGATGGTTCCAGTGATTGCCCCACTGTCAGAGCCCCATTAACTTCACTGAAAAGCCATCAAGGAGTGGTCATAGCAGCCGACTGGCTGGTTGGGGGGAAGCAAGCTGTGACAGCATCATGGGACAGGACAGCAAATCTGTATGATGTAGAGACTTCTGAACTTGTCCATTCTCTTACAGGTATTTGTTCACTCACAAAAAAAAAATTAAATTGGTGGTTTGTTTTTATATGAGGGACTATTTGTAGATACTAAAACACTGAGAAAAGTTGTTTCTCTGGAGCAGGATGTGAGTGTGTACCATCTGCTGCTCAGTGTTGTAATAGTTTTTAAAATTGCAGTCTTGTAAATCCCCTGAGCATGAATTAGTCTTCTTTTAAGCTTATGATTTAACCTATGAAAAAATAGTTGTTGAAATTGAATGTACACAAATTTTAGTTCTTGCAGAAGGCTTTTGCTGTGTTCATGGTGTGTTAAGCAGCAATAACCTACACTACTGAATGTGAAATAAGTAGTGTGGTTTTTGCCTTCAAATACATTCCCAAACTTTTACAGCAGTAACAGGATTAAAGTTCAGAATGATCGTTACTCCTTTCTGTTTGGGAAAAAGAGAAAAAAATCATCAGCATTTCATTCCAAGTGTATGTGGAAATGAAAAGTCTTATTTTCATTGCCTTACCTGTTCTCGTGTGTGATTGTAGGGCACGACCAAGAGCTCACGCATTGTTGCACACATCCCACCCAGCGTCTCGTGGTGACATCGTCACGCGACACCACCTTCCGTCTGTGGGATTTCAGAGATCCTTCTATCCATTCTGTGAATGTCTTTCAGGGCCACACAGAGTAAGTGACAGCTCCTTCACAGGTTTTCACAAGTTCAAAAAGTTCCAAATCTGCCCTGTGCGCTTTTTGAGGTACTGAGTTCATTCCTGTTTTGTGAGACCGATTTTCACAGAAACCCCCAGTTGTCCTCCTTCAAATGTAGCACAGCAGTACATAATTTCCAAAACAGCAGCCAGGGCTCTTGGTGTGCTATTGCTCATATGGTAAGTCTTGATAAAAAATGTTACAATGAAAGGTGATTTTAGGTATGAGGTTCTTTTTGGCATTGGTTATGCTTGCAGTTTGGGGTTATTGCTGTGATGCAGTGGATCAAGCAGATTGCCTCTGCTTGTCTTGATACTCACTGTGAAGTAAAGGTTACTCCTCTGAAACCAGTGGATAAAAAAGGATTAATATTTACTCTTAAAAGCTTCTAATTTTTTACATAAAATAAGATATAAAAGTACAGGCACCAGTTGCTGTGTTTTGTCAAAACAGTGATTCTCATGTAATTTTTTTAGTTACCAATTTAGGCTCAATGTTATTATACTGACTGACTACTACTGAACAGGGACAAATGTAATCCTGAGAATCTGTGTTCTGGTGTTTACTTTCTGGTTTTTGGAGCTCTGATACATATAAAATGCATGTGTAAATTGGAAATAATTTACTCAAGGAAGCAAATCTTTTCTTGACTTGTGAATGTTTGAGCTTGACTGTTTCAGAAAAAAAATCACCTTTTTTTCAGAAGAAAAGATGATTGTTAATCCCACCTTAAAATACAAACCCTAAGTATTTACTCACATTTCTGTTTTTTGTTAATTCAAATGTGTAATTTACATTATGACTGAGTTTCAGTATCCTCTTTTTCATTTTTTCAGCTATTGACTAGCCTTTATATAAACTAAAACCTCTTTAACCCCCTCTGCCTGGATTCCTGAGCTTGATAAATTACTTGGTGCTTCACAATCATCCTGTCTAAGTGGCCATCTTCTCCTTATAGAGCAGTAAGCTTGATTTTGTGGCCTACATCCTAGAATTGTTTCATCTCATCACTTTTGTATTCTTCTATCACTTTTCCTAGAATGCCTTATAAAATTGGAAAGTTTTGTTTCCATTGGTTTGCATTTTTTCCCAAGCTGATTAACTGCTTTGTCTCAGGATTTTTTTTTTTAGAGAAATGACAACAACTAACATTTGTGTTTTCCCATATGTTTGCTGAGACCAAATGATGTTGATCTTGGGTGATGATGCATACTGTAAAAACTGTTAGCTGGTGTTTTGACTTCCATTGCTGACATTTAGAAACTATAAGAGAGTTTATATTTTAGGAATGGAATAGACCTTGTGCAACCTCCTCAGTTGCTCTTACTCTAGCTTTTAATCATTATCATATTTGTGTTTGTTTGCTGTATCAACTGTATCTGTCTTGTACTTTGAATGTATGAGTTTTTAGTATTGACATATGCCTTTTCACCAAATACACCCTTAATTTGATGGTCTCAAAACTGGTTTTACTTTGCAGTGGTCAGGGCTGCTGAGGTCTCTCATTTGTGGAAGGGGTAATTCTGTTACAGGTGTTTCACTGATGAGTGCAGACAGAGCAGAGATTGAGGGGTTGGTATTTTTGCAGTTGAAACATACTTTGAGTAATTTTATTTTTGTTCTTTTATTGTACTGCCTACTGGGGAAGTGTTTTTAAATTACCCTCTCATCAACACTGCAACAATCTCTTCTCATTAAGCAGCATAGAAGAAACTGTGGGGTTTTTTGTTTGTTGTTTGTTTGTTTGTTTGTTTTCTTTTCTGAATGTCTGTTTGACTAATTTGCCAAATATTTAATATTTTGATAGGTCTTTGGCATCAGTTCTGTGAATTGGATGTTACAGTTGTTAACACTAGTGATTTAAAGTCCTCAACCATAAGTTTTAACACCCTCTGGCTCAATAGTACCTGATGAGTCTGGCGCTCACAGAGCAGCTGTTTTTTCACCAGATCAACTCCTAATGCGCTATACCGATACAATCAGATGCCAAACATCTCGATCAGGAGGCCAGCACTCCGTTTTTAATTTTGCTCACCCAAAATCTCGTTCCTCCCGGCGCGGGATCTGCGCTGCAGCCGCTCACCAGCAGGTGGCAGCACCGCGCCGCGGCGAGCGCCCGGCCCGGCCCCGAGGCCGCGGCGCGATCTCGGCTGCCTTTAATTAGCCTTAATGAGCGAGACCGAAGGTGTACTCGAAATGGCTCATTATCGTGTAAAAACTAGACCTGATGCTGATGTCTTGAGAGATTAAAGCACCCTGTTGTAGACAGAGTACATAAAGCTTTTGTAGAGTTAATTGATGTCAAAAACCGAAGAGATGCAGTGCGTTGTCCTGTGTGTCAAAGTGATGCTATGTCATCCTCTGTGAGAGATTATTTGTATCTTAAATGGACTAAGAAATCACCTATCACTTTGGTGTCCTGAACATAGCTTTATTAAAAGCAGACTGTTTCTTATCATCTAGTACTGAGACAGTTTAAGAAAATAAATTCTCTTCCAGTAAGGCCAGAAGGAATCATTGTGATCCACCTGTCTGTCTTGAGCTGCTTGCATGGATAACAGTTTTGAATTAAGAGGTAATTTTAGAATTGCCAGCTGTATGTTACCTTGTTCCAATGGTAAAGATTTCAGTTTAACTCTTGGCAAATTCTATACATTGCTTGTTGCAGTGTTTAATTAACTTCCCTGTTAAATTTTTGTGCCTCTCTGGTCTGTCTAACTTCAGATTCACCTTTTGGTTTTTTTTTTTTTAATCTTCAAGAGCTTTGTTTCCTATGTTAATTATAGAAGTTTCCTGTATTTTTGTCTTGTATTTTCTGTTCTTATTTACAGGTTACCTATTTTGCCTCAAAGTGTGTTTCTAAGTATATTCGGACATTTATAGACTAAGTATAGTACATTGATAGTACTTTTGCCCTTCAAGCCTGCATTCAGCTGGGGGCTTTTTTGAAGTTGTATCTTCCCATTGAAGTTTCCAGTTCTGTAAACATTGCTTGTTTATATATATGTCATATATAATAGTCATATATAAATATGACTGTTTCAGTTTAATAAATGACTTACTTGCCTGTGCCCTGCTCACATAGCAGTAAAAGTCTTGTCACTTACTGTTAGATTTGCCATGCCCTCAGTTCATCTCACTTACTTATTCTTTACTGATGAAAAAATATGAAATGGTATGGAAATAAGACTGATGTTTACTTAAATATAAATATTTTTTATTGTCTGGTTCTGTACGTGCACCAATAGGAATTTGTCTTACTAGTGCTGTGAATCCCCAGTCACATCCCCATATAAAAAGTTTAACAGAGCCCTGGGAAAAGATTGCATGTATATTATAATCCAATAATTATGATTATAATTATGTTATAGTAATGTTATGACTTGTGGCCTGTAAACTAAATTGATTTCCTGAGTTAAAGCCTCAAAAAATCATGCTGGTGACTCATATTCCAGTATCTTTTTTTCCAGCAGTTCCTGCTTTGAAATACATGACTGATAACAACAGCTGTTCTCCTATTGAGATATTATTCAATTTAGAGGTTATTGATTAGAGCTTTTCAAGCTGAACTAAGGTTTTTTTCTGAAGAGCAAAATAGTTCTGGCATCTACATGGCAGTGTTCATTCCACTTCACTTGTGCTTTCCTTTGCTGACACCTGCACACCCCATCATGTCCCAGCTGTGAAGGCCTTGCTTTTCTCAGCAGGGTGGCCTAGTTGAGTAACTCTGGTGTTGACATGCTCTTGAATAAGTTTTTCTGTCCATTTAAGCACTCTGCATGTGCTGGGGTGTGTCTTGATGTGTGGAGCCTTCTAAAATGTTAATACTGGATATGTTTACCATTTAAAAATAATAATAAAAAAATCTTAGTCTATACAGGTCTAGCCAGTACTTTACAGATTTTATACAGTTGTTCTGACAGTTTAGTAACACAGGAAATAAATTAATCCCCTATGGGCAACTGAATGTTTATTAGCTAGTGGATTCATATAGTGTTTAAACTACAGCTTTTGCTATACATTTGAAGTATATTGATACTTATATGCAGCTGAAAATTTACTTGGTGAATAATAAAGGGTTTTGTTTTCTTTAGTGAGTGTCAGAGGTACACAGTGGTTGGGGACATTGCTCTTGGAATTTTTGAAAAGAAATATGCAGGGCTTCCAAGTCTGTACTTGCAAATACCATTATGCAAAGAATAAAGTGATGTCTCCAGACACACCTTTGGGCTGTTATCTTAAGTAAATATCCTTTGTTAGTGCTTTTTTATGGTTGTTAACTATAAACTATAGTTTATAGTTATGTACCACCTTGCATAACTATATTGCCTACAAATTAAGGCAATTAAATGCATTTTTGGCTTTAAAAAACCCCATAAATTGGAGTGGGTACTTTTGTCCTAGCTCCAAAAGATTACAAAGTTTGTTTACTAATTTTCAAACTTACTGTACTTTGTGGCTAGATTGGGCCAGTGCATCAACCATGAATGTTTGTTAGCTGTGGAATCTGTATCTCTGTGTTACTTTCTGGGCAAACTCAGGAAAAAAAATTGCTGATCATGGTTCTTATGTTATTTCTTGCAAAGAGCTTATAGCTCTTTTGGCCTGCAGCATATTCCATCTCCTTTCACTCTGCTTGTGTGGCTCTAAGAGACCAGAAGGGAAAGTTCCTGTTCATTTGCTGCCTGTATGTCTCTGAGTGTGCAGCTGAATGGTGAGTTGTGCTTCATCCAGAGAACTTCGAAGTTAGAGAATTAGAGAATATGTCTTGTTTCAAATTTATGTTTTCCAACTCCAATGCTTGCTGAAGAATCTGCATTAAAAATATAAAAATTACTAAGCAGCTGCTAATTAGGTTGCTGGGCTGAATTCTGACCTTTAGTGAATTGAGAGTTAATGTCAAAATGGGCATTCTGTTTCAAGAGACTAGTAGTTGCCTTAGTTTTTGTGGACACTTGGGTTTGCCAAGGTCAGCTGGCTTTCTCAGATTCTTGGGTCTGCAGGATTTAATTCTCTTACCTTATCTGTGTCTGTCTTGAATATGTTATTCTTGAAAGTGTAAGTCATGAGAGGGGGACAAGTGCCTTTTCTCTAGGCAGCAATGTCATTAGATATGCCTGTTGGGAAGCAGGGATGAAGTTATTCTGGATATGCCCAATATGCCCAACAAGGTCACTGCTATGTATTCTTATTCAACCACACTTTCTTGGTGAAGTTAAAGCATGTGTAGGTGTAGTCCTAAAAATGCAGACTTTGCACCTTTGACTAAGTCTATGCTTGGGCTTTAGTCAAAACCTTTTGTGCTTAACGAAATGTAACAAGTTGGATGCTATCTGTGGTGTTTGATCAGTCTAACATCTGTTCTTTTCAAGATAGTCCTGTTCTTGCTTCAGTTATTAATGACTTTAGTGATGCTTTGTCTACCATTTTTCAGTTGTTTCTCATCAAAGAATGCCTTAGGCATTCCCCATGTGCAGATATCTCAATCTAGCTTCTGTAAGAAATGCAAAATTTTTGTGATGAAACATTCAGTTTTCTCCCCAAGCCTCACTGATTAAGTAGATGGTTCTGATATTGCTGTTAATATTCCTTCCTTGTTTAGTCTGCTGAGGGACTTTTTTTCCTCTTGCATTTCATTGAAAAAAGGCTCCAAACTTGCATTTCACACACTGTTCTGATCCTACATTTGCATGTTGAATATTTTTTTAAAGATTATGGCCTGGGCTTGAAGCTCTAGGGCTAGCTTTTTCGAAATGGGTCTAGTCCTTCTGAACATTTTTACAAAACCTTTTGGTTTACATTTACTACATAGATGTGACAGGGCATGATAAGAAGTCAGTGGTTTTCTTAGACATGTTAGCAGCCTTAATAACTGATAGCTCAGGAATCCAACTTTGAATATGCCTCAGTTCCCATGCTGAGTGCTTCTTCATAGATCTGTTTCAAGACAGACTAGGGCCAGCATGTTTTACGTGCCTTCAGCTGAACCAAGTTACCACTCCTTGCTCTCTTGCACAACCTGAGTTCCCAATTTTCTCTTCTAACATTCTCCCAACCTGATACTGGCATGGAGTTATCAAAGTGCCACTCTCTACAGCTTTCTGAAGGGAGGTTGTAGCCAAGTCAGCCTCTTCTCCCAGGCACCAGTGACAGGGCAAGAGGAAATGGTCTCAAGCTGCTAGGGGAGGTTTAGGTTGGACATTAGGAGGAATTTCTTCACAGAAAGGTTGATTAGACAGACATTGGAATGGGTTGTCCAGGGAGGTGGTGGAGTCATGGTCCCTGGAGGCATTTAAGGAAAGACTGGACGTGGCACTCAGTGCCATGGTTGACCTGGTGGTATTCAATGGTAGGTTGGACTCGATGACCTCAGAGGTCTTTTCCAGCCTAAATTATTCTGTGATTCTGTATTTGCTTCATGGTTTGTTCTTACCATTTCTTAAGTTGGAGAAAAAAGCTCTGCTGATATTTGGAGATAAATCCACAGTCAGACTTTGGGAATTATGTGGGATTATGTGTGTAGCTCTTCCTGGAATCAAGTGAATTCTGAAACCTGAATGCACTCAAATGTGTAGGTACTGGTATGCTACTTACCTGGTCCTCCTGTGGCCAGTGCCATCTCCTGTTGAGATGGGCAGTGGGGTTGTCCACATCTGGAAGTTTTAAACACAATTCCTGTCTTCCCCTCAGGCTTCAGACTACTTGATGTGAGGATATGCTTTGTTCCCCTAAAACAAAGGAAACTTGCACAGAAAATGTGATACCAAATTGAGCTTCCTTTTGGTTTTGTTTCTCAGTTTTACTCGTTAAAATGAGAGGCATATCTGAGCCCTCAAATTTTCCTACTTGCATATAACTGCAGGTAATTGTATGTATTCAAGTTACCTTGAATAAATTTATCTGAAAGCTCTGGTTTAGTCCATTTTCATCCCACACACAGGTTTATGCCTGTTCAAGGCAGTGAAAACGTGTTGTCTCCCAGTTCGATGGTAAATCCCAGTTTAGGTTGCAAATCAAAATGGAAAGAGCAGTGTTAACTTCTTTTTTGGTGCTTTGCCAGTGAGAGTTCTGCATCAGCATTTCATGGTCCAACATTTTCAACGTTTTTTCTTTCCCCCCTTCCCCTATGTGTGAAATTTCAGCAGATTGTTATGCAAAGCAGTTTTGTGTCTCAGTGTGACTGGGGAGACAGCTGTTCGGCCTAATGAGGAGTGCGAGCACCACAGCATTCCTGGTGATTGAGACCCACGGAGGGAGCAGGATGTTCGAGGCCAGGCAGTGGTGTGTGGTGAGGAAGTGCCACGCTGTCAGCTGGAAGTACACGCTCGGCTGCTCCCTATGACAAGATAAATGAGTTTTGCTGGGGTTTGGCGGAGGCTGAAGCTTTTTTGGAGAATAGTTGTAGCACACCAAACTCCCTGTGGGACACACAGTTTGAAGTGTCATAAGAGTGCTTCCTCTTTTTTTTTTTTTTCTTTAATGTCCTACAATACCTGTCATCTTTTTGAGTTATTAAAAATCTAATGTCTTCTAGCATTCAATTAACGTGGGGGCTGATGATCTTTTGTTGACACTTTTATTAATTTAGCCAAGGGGATGTTAACCAGAGTTTTATCTGGGTTAGAACAAACTGAAGACTAATACAAACAAAAATTAAGTCTAGCCACATGAAAATAGAGGAAAAAAACTTTTAATTTTTGTGATATGGATGGGGTTATAGAGGCAATACTTTTGAAAGGTTGTTTATTAGCTGCTTCTGTTAACTTCTTTCTTCCCACAGACTGCATCCCTTTTTTTTCTCATCATTCCCCTTTAGTTGGGCTGAAATCCTGGCTTATTTTATAAGTAGGAAGTGGCCTTTCTTCTTGTTACTATTTTTTTTTAATTTTAAAAAACCAAATAAACACAAAACCAAGAAAAAAAATTGCTGAGATGCATCTGTCATATTAAGAGATGCCCCAGCTGTAGTATCAGAGGAGGCAGAATGTAATTTGTACTGCATAAGATCTATGAGTGCAGCACACTTGCTCATGTTTTAAGTCAGTAGTGTTGAGCATGTCTCTGAATTTAGATGCATTTTTTTTTTAAAAAATATGAACTCATTATGTTCCACTTTAAAATAAAAAAGCCTAACCCAAGAAACCACTTTGTCTTTACTCAGATGAATGAAGTGCTGGTAACCCTCCCCAGAGTTGTCAGGTTTGTGAGGATGATACTGTTCTGGCCTTTCTAGACTTAAGTTACTTAAAGCTTCAAGCCTTGCAATCCTGTTTTGGAAGTGAGATATCTTTGAAAATTGAATTGGGTGTTTCCCTTAGAAGAGTCGTGCTTCGTTTTTGTAAAAGCACAGGGAATGTTCTGCAGACATCCATATACTGTTTGGTTTGGAAGTGGGACCAAAATTCTTGGTCATAAACACTGGGTTCAGTAAGAAGTGCTTTTATATTTAGCCATTGAATTCAAAGCTCCTTATGTAAAAGATTGTTTTCATAGTCCCATGTGCTTGCAAATAGTGCACATCCCAGCCTGCAGGGCCTTGCAGGGCCGAGCTGAGGATGAATGGAGGGCTAAGACCACTGAGCACCTTTAAAGTTGTCACTAAAAACAGAGCAGCAGCTTTCCCTTTGCCTTTCTATCACTTGCCCTATTTCCGGAGAGCTGCAGCAGAATTTAATTGCATTTTTATTTTACAGACTTGCTTGGTGTATCCAATAATATGTGAACAGTTAAGCTGAAAAGAGTAAGTTAAGCTGGAAAGGATTTTGTTATCTTTTGAGAGTCTTTGGAGGAGCAGGAAGGATTGAGCTAACCTGGGGTTGGCATTCTGTTTTCCTGGCAATAGTTTTGAATGTTTTAATTTAAAAAATGATAAATCTAAGGATTTGAGAACCTTATGTGGTCAAAGAAACTTAACCATGTTTGAAAGTGATAAATGATAAAGCGAAACCAATATGAAATCAAAGCTGGAAAACTCTTTAAAGTTTTGAAAAAAAGCACCCAAAAATGGAGGGTTATTTTAAGACAGCTTTACAACATATTCCAGCTGTAATTGGAATAAAATGTATGATGGGAAAACAGATCAGATTTGTTTGTTGGCAGCAGAAAACTAAAGTGCAGTGTATTCACTCACTCAGTATTTGTACAACTTGAATTCTTTACATTGTTGTGTGCTAGGAAGTCCCCCAATGTGTGTGGAAATGATGGAGATTGAATAGGGAATTTTAAACTTATAAACATTGCTTCAAGTGTGTTGCTGCAATACAGAGATTAGTGGAAGCCTGATTTTTTTTTTCTGAGCTTCTTTGTGTAAAGAACCTAGTGAGAAGTGCTGATATTGGTAAATTTAAAGGAGTTTGGGCTGGTAGGAGACAAGTTTGGTGGTAAGAACATGCCAGGTGTATTGTGCAGCAGCTTGACTGTATGAGTGAGTTTTCTTCCCAAATAGGAAGGTGCCTGATGAAAGAGACTCAGCACTTGTGGCCTTCATGTATGTTACAACTTTTTGACTTTTTGTTCATAAAGTCCAGAAGATTAGTTGAAGACCTCTTGGTTCTTTCTGTAATCATCTCCCTGGTGGCTTAGCTGCACTCTAATAATATGTTAGGAAACTTGGTATCATGAATAGAGTGGGCTTTCATCCTAATTAAAACTTAATTTGGTGTCAATTTAAATTAAGAGGCTTGCATAAACTGGTCCATTGTGACCTGGCTTGTGCTAATCTTAATCAGCAGCTTGGATAGGACATGAATTCAAATTTCTGCAGAACAACTAAAGTGACAGTAACAACTGACAACTTAAATGAAAATTACTAAATTCTAAGAAATTGATGTGCATGACCCAAGTTACATGATAGGTCATTAAATCAAATCTGTAGAAACAGAATTGAGAAGCCTTCCCTAATGATTATAAGGAGAGACAAAAATACTTTGTTAGTACATTATGTGTGAGGAAAATAAATGACTTTGAGTTGGGAATTCACACAATTACGATGAAAATTGTAGTACAAAAGCTTTTAATTGGTTGATATGAAATAAAGGTAAAATATTTAAAAATAATCATAGAATCATTGTGAAAATTGTTTGAGCCTAGTATGTTGATGATATACTGTTATCTGAAGCTGTAAAATACAAAGATAATAAAATTCTAAACCAAAATCCTTTATAAAATAGCTTCTGGAAGTAATATGTTGCACTATCAATTGCTAGAAATAGTCTCATGAGTCTCTGACTGCCCTTGTGCATTTCTAGGCATAGCAGGTAGAATTTATACTGTATACTTGTGCTTCTTGTGCTTCTTGTGCTTCTTATTACTACTTGCCATTTCTTATCTGACTCTTACACTTTAGCTGCTTGTAAAACAGGACTAGAAATCACAATTAGAGATTGTTAGATTTCTGTAGCTATTGGTAGTGGGCTATACTGGAGACTCTGTGTGTGGATTACAGCATGTTTGTGTGTGTACAGAGTAGCTTCAGCTACATTTCAGGTGTTTGGGACCTCCTCAGTATCTGTGCAGTGAAGGAAAATGTCTGGGATAGTTCTACAGAAGTCTTTGCTTGGTTACTGGTCTCAAATCACTTAAGAAGATGATTTGTGCTCTATGCTACGAATTCAGTTGGGGTTGTGTGGTAAACCTCTGGACATTAGTGCAGAACTTCAAAAGTGAATTCAGGTTTCAAGACAGGGCCTGTTTAGCTTGTGTCAGAATCAATGGAATATGAAGGTGCTTCCCAAGTGAGTCTCTACTGTTGGGTTGCCTCTCTTAGCACTTGGCCCAGTCAAGCCCTGTTCACCTTAAGTGTCATAGCTTCTTGTAAGAATATTTTTTTATTCAAAAATAACTGCTGAATTTTAAAATTGCAGATTACTCTCCTTAAAAAGAAAAAAGGCAAACTGCACATGCTAAAGGAAGCGCACGAACAGAAAGTAAAACTTTAAGTCAGGTGATAGTTTAATAAAGAAGTTTGACATCTTTGTCTTTCCTCCTGATTGTTTAGCACTGTGACATCTGCAGTTTTCACTGTGGGAGACAACGTTGTTTCTGGTAGTGACGACCGTACAGTGAAAGTCTGGGATTTGAAAAACATGAGGTCTCCTATTGCAACGATCCGCACAGATTCTGCAGTCAACAGGTAAGCAGGTTTCTGAGTTACTGCTTTGCTTAATTCATGCTTTCTTAATGAAGGCTTAATTTTTTTCATGTGTGGGGATGGTTTAAAGCTGTACCAAAGAGGTTTAGACTGGAATTCTTTCCCTTCTCAGGACAGACATTTCTTTCTTTAGAGGGTGGTCAGAGGTGGTTGATACCCCAAGCCTTCCAGTATTTAAGAGATATTTGGACAATGCCTTTAATAACATGCTTTAAGCTTTGGTCAGGCCTGAATTGGCCAGGTAGTTGGACTGAATGATTGTTGCAGGTACCTTTCTACTGAAATAGTCTATTCTATTAGTTCACTGAACATACATTTATTTTTTTGTCCCTGAAATTAAACTGGAGATTTATAAGAATTTGAAAAAGGTCTGAAATGGTTTTATAAAGTGCAGGTGTGAGCAACATTAATTTTTAGTAAGTATATTGCTTTTAAGAAATTTTCTATAAGAAGATGCAGATGTTAAGGCTATTTGAGGCTCTAGTACAATAGAAAATACCTTAATGGTTCAATTTTTTTTTTTCTTTTTCCATTTGTGAATTCTAGCCAGGAAAAAATTCACCTGCTTCCCTTCCTGTGAGCTCAGATTTGTGCTGTCAGTTTCTATTTGCCAGGCTCATTGTTTCCTACAGAGCCTCCTTTTGTCCCTTCCCTGCAGGATTAGCGTGTGTGTTGGCCAGAGAATCATCGCCCTTCCCCACGACAACCGGCAGGTTCGATTGTTCGACATGTCCGGGGTGCGGCTGGCGCGGCTCCCTCGCAGCAACAGACAGGTACCTGCAGAGCTGCACCTTCAGTCTGCCTCTCCTTCCTCACAAAAGGTTCAAAGTGGCATTTGGTCCCTCCAGCTTACAGCTGAGCAAATGCTGAACGGCACTGGTCTGAGTAAATGCGCTCTCGGTTATTACAAATAACCAACATGCCAATATGAAACATTTTAAATTTTTTTATTGGAGGTGGAAATGGTGTTTCAAGTGAATTTCGTCGTGATATTTCCCCTTACTAAAGTGAAACATGTGTCTGCCTTCTCTATGAAATGGAAAAAGTGTGTAAGAGCATTTCAGATGTGTTTTAATGTCTTGATATGAATTGTGTCAGAAAAATGGGTTGCTGTGAGGTTTAATGGTGATTTTCTCATGGTGGTTTTTTTTTTTTTCTTTTTCTTTTTCTTTTTTTTTTTTTTTTTTAATTACACTGTGTCTAACTGGTTTATATATTCCAAGCTGCATGGGGCTCTGAGTAACCTGGTGCAGTGGAAAGTGTCCCTGCCCATGGCAGGAAGGTTGGAACCAGATGATCTTTAAGGTCCCTTCCAGCCCAAACCATTCT
Organism: Phylloscopus collybita; assembly: GCA_027886175.1. Lineage (NCBI taxonomy): Eukaryota > Metazoa > Chordata > Aves > Passeriformes > Phylloscopidae > Phylloscopus > Phylloscopus collybita. The sequence continues at coordinate 9,302,090 of JAJNNQ010000002.1, forward strand.
GTGATTCTATGACACAGAAACACAGAGGGAAAAAGTGAGGGTCAGTTTTGTGAACTCATCCTGTATGATTTGGTGATAAATTTTATTTTTTTTTCTTCTGTGCTTATTCACATACATTCTGGATACATCCTACCATGTAATAAACCACAGCCATCAAGTTTTGTGCATTTATGGCACTATTTGGCATGGCAAGCATCACTAATGGAGCAAATCAGACTAAGTGAAATTAATTGGATTATATCACATAAATAGGCCTTTTTTGGGCTTGATTCAGCAGTTCTTGATGGAATTTAGGAAGGAGTTCTAAGACTTCCTTAATCTCTTTTAGATTTTTTTCTAATTTAGGTAGGTTTTTTTAATTTACTGTAGTCTTGAGGTTTTTTTTTTTTTGGTGTGCATATGTTTGTTTTCTTTTTTCCTTAGTAGTTCCATTCAGGCTGATACTACTAAAATCATGGCTTTATTTTCTTTTTTAACCTGAATGTTGGTCAGAACTTATTTTGGACATTTTTGTTACTATTGAATTTTTTTCATCAGTATGATGTTTTTCCTGCTGCAGTATTATCCCTCCTGAATTATAAGCAATATGGACACTTAGTCTTGCAGGCTTATTACAAAGTAGTTGCCAGCAAGTAGTTCCTTATTTTAAGACTGTTTTTATAAATAAAAATGCTAAAATCTAAATCTGATTTGCTTTGTAAAGAAGATGTAACTGGATAGCAAACAGACCTTGGAAAACTCAAAAGTTTTGATGCATCTTTTTGTACACATCTGTCCTTATGGATGCAGTTTGGTGCTAAGGAGTCACATCATTATGAAAACTTACACCTTGCAGATAACAATGACCTTTAGGATTCTCAAGGGCTGTTTGCAAAGCATAGGCTGAGGACTGGCAGGGTTGCATTTTGAGTTGCAGGGAGCTGTTGCCCCAGCAGCTCCCAAATCCGTGTCAGTAACGGTGCTGTCTCTCGTGCTGTGGCAGGGGCACAGGAGGATGGTTTGCTGCTCCGCCTGGTGTGAGGACCATCCCATCTGTAACCTCTTCACCTGTGGCTTTGACCGCCAGGCCATTGGCTGGAACATCAACATCCCTGCTTTGCTACAAGAGAAGTGAAATGCCGAGGGAGTTTCTGCGTTTGTGTTGCCGTGGACTTCTACACCTGGGCAGACTTCTCTGAACACTGGTCTGCTGTCGCTGTAAAAGCTCTTCCGTGAGGGGAGACTTGAGCAAATGTTGTTCTTGTTACCACATTGTGCACAGTTTGCATGGGTTGTACAGAGAAATGTGATTTTTTTAAAAATTAGTTTGTCTTGTGTATGAACTTTTATATTTTGGCATCCACTGGTCAATATGTTCACTGTTGCGTAGAGCACATAAATGTTCATAAGTTATTTAGCATTTAATAGTTACACGGTAGGGCATTACATTTGTGACATAAATGTGAAACTTATGTAATTACTGTAGAGAGTGTATACAGTCTGTTATGTTTTTCCATGACTCTACATATCTGCCTTGTGTTAAAAGGAATCTGCAGGGCTAAAACTTTGAAATGAAGTGTGAATTTCACTAGTTGTATGATTGTAAACATTTTCCTGTTTGCATCTGATTTGAATACTTTTTTTAGTGCTGCCGTATAGTGCAACTTCAACTCCATTTTTACTCTGGTCACTAGAGAAATAGTAGATTTGAGAAGGAAAATGCAAGCAACTTGTAGTGAGTATAGACTGCCAGGTCTCTTTGTTATCTTTTTTGTACTTTTTGTTTTGAAAAAAGAAAAAGATTCATTCTGCCCTTCTTATATAAAGTGATTCTGAAACCTCATCACATTTCATATTAGCAAAAATCCAGAATATTACAATTCTAATCACTGAAATCTAGTCAAGCAAATTCTGAAGCACTTTAGTTTATAGCTATTGTTATAAACCATTTATGAAAGTTTGACTTTACCAGGGAATGTGAGCTAGCCTTTGTGAGAAGAATTAATTCCTTTTTGTGATCTGCCCAGAAAGGAAATAGTTTATTTGGGGGTTGATGATTTTGTTTATGTAACTACAGTGAGCATTCTTTTAATTGTGTTCACTTCCCATATTTTTATTTTGAGCCAGCAATACAAAGTAAAATGAGTACTACCTCAAAAATGAATGTCAGTCAAGATGCATCGAATCTCTCTGTAGCCTAGAAAAAAGCACTTTTGGTCTCTGGCTGAAGTATTATCTCTGACAGGAGAGGAAAGACAATCATCCTACATGTGATCCTTTAGGTAGTTAACACATGAAGCCAGTGGAGCAATACACTAAGTCAACATCATCTGTCACCGTTCTGTTCTCAGCCATGACAGGGATGCTACAGTCCCTGTCCTGTTCCAAAAGGGGTAATTAACATAGCTCTCCCTTCTTTCTCCCAAATGATTTTACTCACTGTGTTTAGCTGTTCTTGCACTGGCAGTGGGGTGTTGCTCTGCAGCTGTTCCTATCAGTAAATGCAGGTGGCAGGTGGTGTCTTGGAAAGAATGGCAAGGCTGCTTCAGACAGACACTTGTTTTTTGGCTAAAGGGAGATGCTGCCCCTGGCTGTCTGACATATCACAGTATAAGATGAAGGGTGGGGGTAAGGAAGGGTGCACTCTGACAGTGGGAATCTTGGGGTTCATGGTCTATTGGCAGAAGTATTAGGAGCTTTTTATCTCATCATCATGATTCTGTGCAACTACAGCTGTGCTCATGTCCTCTACAGCACTGTTTATAATAACATTAAGGCATGTGTTAGCTGGTTCTCCTGTTAACTAATATTTGTGTGGCATGGGAGTACAGTGGGATGGGATGGGATAATGAATACATCAGTGTGGAACAGAAGGAAAACAGGGGTCCTAAACATAGTTTTGGACTGTAGCATTAAGAAAACCCAAAATGTTTAATGGAGAATATATGTAGTGTCTTTATAGTACACGTCACCAGAGTAGTTTGATCCCTTGTTTTTTTCCTGTTGTGGGGTTTGGGATTTTTTCTTGAGATACAAGATGGTCAACTGTGCTGAAGTCATCTTAAATACTAAAACTAGTGGGGTTGCAGAAAGCAGCTGCAGAGTTTTAAGTCTTCTGGTGGTAAGAGTTAAATGATGGTGACAGTGTTTATTTTCACTTTTTTTTTTCTCCTGGGTTTTTTACTCTGGGTTAAAGCCATTTGATGTTGGGTTACAGATTTTATTCCTTAAGAAAACAAGACTCACTTTCTTTTAGTTGGTAACAGAGAGAACTTTACAAAGGTTTATGCTGTTTTTAAAAAAAGAGAAAAATGGCTGGCCAGTATAAGCAGTTTCTCCAGCATGGCCTGCATGTAGGATCTGGAGCAATGGCTCTCCTTTATTACCTGAGGCAGAGAGAGGATCTCTGGTTTTGGGCCTGCTAAACTAAAGTGTCTAAGCTTCTCTCATACATATGTAATACAGAACCACTGGACTCTATGCAGTTTAATCATCATTGCTGCAAACTTTTTATATCACCAGAGGGACCATCCTCTGGCACCAGGCATGGGTGATTGCATGGTTTCATTGTGAAAAGAATCAACCAAACAAGGTGCTAGAGCCACGTTCTTATGAGCAGGCTAATACTTAAATCAGCTGAACACAACTATCACTTAGTTTAGTTTTCTATACTGTAATGAAGGGTAAGCCAAACTGCCATTCCCCTTGAAGCAAACATATGAGCAGGGGTAGTGAACAATACTACGTTGACTAAATATGTGGAAAACATTTCATGGCTCTAAATGTTCTAAAGAGTGTTTTTTCAGCACTGAACAACGTCCAGCATTTCATTAAATGGAGGAGAGTTGCTGTTACAGTTTCAGTATTGTGCAGAATTTCACAGAAAACTCATCACTGGGCAAAACCAAGCTTCTGTGTCTTTCTCTCAAGCAATGCACATCAATTTTCACAAAGTTTGTGTATACTTTACAATCAGAAAGATCTGGAATGAAACATCTTATTTGTTGCCTAAATCTGTGAAAACTACCTTTTTGGGAAAAGAATTTATAAGTTATGTGGAACCACTTTTTATTATTCTGCTAATTTGTTTTTAGATGTAAACTGTTTTTCTTCATTACAATTCAAAATGCATTAAAACATTCAACAATTTTTTTTTTTGCAATTTGCTGTTCTTCTGTGTTGCATTAAGGTTGCCATTGATGTTAATGTTTCACTTTTTTGTAGTCAAAGGATCTTCCTATTCACTTTCCACTCTTTTCTATTCAAAAAGTTTGTTTGAGGCATTGAGGCATTGGTGAGGGCAGTTTGGAAGAGAAGGCCAAGTCTGTTTGTTACAGTAGGTCTTCTGTAGAACTAATGGTCACACTGCCAGTAAAACTGGCTGAAAGGGTGTTCAGGACTCCATTTGTACTGTCTTCTCTCATTCTGTATGGACAAAAATTGTAATTGCATCTTCTTATGCAGGTTATGCAAAAGTTTCCATTTGACTTTTCACCCCACTTTAAAAACCGACATTTTAAAATGAGATCTAACCAAGGTTTTTTATGTTTAGAATACAATGAAAGTACTGCAAAACTACTCTGATGAGGAAAACCCACCCTCAGTTTTTCAATAGGTTCAAGGTTGGTTGCTTGTTGCCCCCATGTTCAAACCAAAGCTGTGTAGTGTTGGAATGAAACCCAGAGCACTTGGTGTAGCAGAAACCCTTGGGTTTCAGAAGCCAAGGCAGAGTCCTGGCTGGTATCTGAGTGCGGGATGTTGCTTTATGTCCACCTGATTCTCCTTCAATGTGCTTTAGGATCCCTCACTGCCACATTTGGAATTAATCAGAGTTGCTGGTGATATGGACCAAAAACAAGAGACCGGAGTTCCAAGGTAGCACAAGTGACATAAGGGCTGGGTTGAGATAGAATGCCAAACTCTGGACTTTAGTTGATTTTAGCTGAGGGCTTCCAAATCAGGCCTCACTGCCAACTGACTGAAACTTAGTATTTCTAATATTGTTTTAAACCTGTGAGTAAATATGCACAACTAGTGGTTTCAGGAGTATGTCTGTGTTTAAACCTAAAGATGAGCTGCAGAAGAACCACTCTGTCATGCACCATAGTTTACTCTTTAGGCCATCATAGAAATTTTATTTAATGCTCTCTTGAGACCTGAGTATGTCACTGAACAATTACTCAGCCTTGTGATATTTTATTTTTAAGGAGTGTTATTACCTTTTCTAATTCCCACAGGTCAGAGTTTTCTGAACATAAGTAATTTGCAGGAGCTTACAGAGGAAATCCTGTTTAATTCAGACAGTAAATCCTGGTCAAACCATACCATTAACTGGGAGAGGTGTTATGCTGGAGCAGTGTGGGGTTTTGTAGATGTGCTGCTTGTCAATGTCCTCCAAGTGAGAATATTCAGTATTACCACGAGGGGATGTTTCTTAGAGGTGTAGGGTTGAGGCTGGTGAGTGTTTGCAGCATTGAACCTAAGCTCCTCAATTAGCAGCTTGGATGCCTTGTACAGGTTTGGGGAGTTTCTGGCATGGTTCAGCATGCCATGTAGAAGTTGGAATTCAAGCATTCAGAATCTAGGAAAATGGAAATGGTGCAAAGTGTCAGTGGTGGCATGGACAATAGAAGAGAGTTAATGTAGAAAAAAACCCAACCCAGTTCTGCCTCTGCCTTGAATTGTTTTGAAAATGGAAGCTTCAGCCTGGCTGGTGACTGCTGTGCACAGGGAATGGCATCCCTGCTTTTTAATTGTGTTGCTTTACTCGAAGCTTCATTTCTGTTTGTTGGAAATTGTACAGTTCTGCCTCCTTCCACCAAAACTTGTAATACTTGGCATCTGTTTGAGTTTAACATTAATTTTGTGTGGTTCATCTCCCACTTATATTTGTGATCTTTCTCTTCTCCCTAGGGCAGAACAAATACAGTTACATCTTTATTTCAAAGCCCTGTACCAATGAAACAAGATCATCCAGCAGTCCTGTGCTGAGAGAACTGACTGATCTCAATGTGCACTTTTTCATCTTCATGATTTTTTTTAATTGTTTCAATGAAAATTTTTAAAAATGGAAGTTGCCTGAAGGCTGTATGCATTAATGGTCTGGGGTTAGTGAAAACTGAATCAAGTCTGTGCACCTTAACTGATGAGAGAAAATCGATTTACAGTGATATTGTAGGTGATTTAAGACTTTGGAAAGGAGCATACAGTGATTTTAAGTGTTGCAGAAGAGTTACAGAGAAAGACTTTTTCCTTAGTTTGGAGCTTCTGTGCTGTATGCAAGTGTGGTGACCCAGCATTTGAGAAGGAATTAAGATCATTTGAGAAACATAGAGGCACATCTGTGGTGAAAACGTTTGGACTGCAGATGAGGAGCACAGAGGAAGAATAATGAAGGAGAATGAGAAACTGAAATAAAATTGGGACAGCTGAGGGAGGCAGGCAGAAAGAAAGTGCAAAGTGGTTCAGAGGAGTGCATATCTAAAAGATGGAATTTATTGGTCAGCTGGGGATAAACTGCTAGGAATTCAGTGTCTAGTGAATGGCCCTGACTTAGTGAGGAGAAGGGAAAGCAGAGATGGGAGCAGGGCAGGGCCAGCCTGCAAAGGGGAAGACAGCGGGGCTGAGCTCAGTAGGAAGCATGGATATTGGGATGTGCTTATGGCTGGAGCCTAGAATGGAAACAACTGGAAGTTAAGATTCCTTTGCATTTTTTTAAATCACTCTTCTTGGTTTCTATGTCTTTGACTTTTTGGGGAAAAGCTTATAGCATATATAGACAAATTTAACTGTATATATTGAATTTTCCATTTCAAGTGTTGCAATGGTGCAGAGATCACTCAACAGCTGATGCATCCCTAGAATTAGAAATTACAAGGATTTGTTAGCAGAGAAGTGCAGATGTTACATACAAACTCCAGGTATGGCAGTAGGGCATGTGGGTTATTAGGAGTCACACCCAGACTGGAAATTTCTTGAGTGAATAGTTCATTTGGAAGAAGGAGATGATGTTTTGCACAATCCCCTTGAGAATATTTTGCCAGTCCAGAAAGACTCAAGAGTGGTTTTGGTTGGAAGGGACCTTTAAAGGCTGCCTGGTCCAACCACCCTGCAATGAGCAGGGGCATCTCCAGCCAGACCAGGTTTCTCAGAGCCCTGTCCAACCTACCTTGAGTGTTTCCAGAGATGGGGCATCCAACACCTCCCTGGGCTCCTGTGCCAGTGGTGAAACACTAGCACAGGTGAAGTTTTATAAAAAGCTTCTTCCTTATATCTAGTCTAAGTTGACAACCTTCTAATTAAGTTGACCCTTTGCCCTATCACAACAGGCTCTTCTAAGAATTTTGTCTCCAGCTTTCTTAGAGGCCCATTCAAGCACTGGAAGGTTCAGTATTTTTGAACAGTCTGAGTTGACTAGGGAATCTCTCTAACTAAGTTAAAATAGAGGCATCCAAACATATAGATTCCATCAGGGAGATAGTGATGTGTTTTCAGTAGTGCCTTAGTTCTGGGAAAGGCAGAACTGGCCTTCCTTCAAATTGTCACCTTGTTGATCTGTCAAAATTTGACAGTCTTGTTCACAAATCCAAGTAAAAAAATGTACAGATTTTGACCTCAGTGATCCAAATTCTGACTCCAGTTGGCCCCAATAATTTTGATCAAAGTGTAAATCTCAAATACAGACAGGGTCAGTCTTACATGGAGGTGGCATTTTGACAGAAAGGAGAGCAAATAACTGGCTGACTTCATCAAATTAATGTCCTACACTTATGTGGGTTTAGCATTTAATACTTTTGATGAATCTTCCTCCTCAACATGCTTAATTTTGATAAAGGCAGAAATTTCAATTTTGTTAGGTTTTTTTTTAAACCTTATCTAAATCTTTGCTATGTCACTGTGTGGGGAGACAAAAGGAGATGCTGCTGAAGGCAGTCTCCCCTCTGATATCTTACCCCTGTGTTAATTATCCTAGAGTAGAAATAGCCTTGCCCTCACAGCTATGGGCATGATAAAGAGTGAGTTAGCTGGGAAGAGTCAGTTGGAGTCTGCTCGTTGTGCTGAGAAGACCTAGGGACAGGAGGTGGTGCAAGGCCCAGAAAAGGTGAGCTGCAGTATGTAGGACAGACAGGGTTAGGCAGCTGTGCTAGAGCCAGAGCTGAAGGAGAGCCAGAGCCATGTGGAGCTGCTCTTAGAAAATACAGACAGAAGGTATGGGATATTGATATTTGATATTTTGAATATCAAGATGCTGATACTTGAAGCCTTCTGATGATTCTAAGGAAGCACCTCAAGTACAAGTGCAGTGTCCATGTCTGCCACTGCACATTGACCGTGACATCACTGAGATCAGCTTTGTACAGACACAAACCCCAGCCTGAGTGTTGTGTGGAGCAGTCTGTGTCCTCTGAGGCTGCGATGTCTGAGCATATAGAAAGGTGAGTAATCCAATAGGAAAGAGTAAAATCTGCCACACCACACAACAAACACCACTGAAATCAGGCTGATGGCATGATAAAAAACTTGAAGTGCAGGATTAAGCGTTAGAAGAGAGAAAGATGAAGGAAAGGCAAAACTTTTCAGCAGCGCTTTTAAGGGTAGAGGGTGTAGTGATGATATCATTATTAATTAAGATTGTTTTTCAGTGTGGATAATTGCAGGACATGTTGTTTTGGCCTCTCGTGTTTTATGAAGCTTGTGAAAACTGTCTCTGCCAGAAGGCTGTCAGAATGTTGGATGCTGTCGTTGAGTGGTGCCACCTTCAAAGGTGCTGAGCTCCCATCAGCGTTCTGCGCAGTCTGGCGGGTGGTTGCTAGCTCGGAAAATCAGATTCATGAGCCTAAATATGGATCTAGAAACTTCATTTTAGGTGCCTGGTTTTGAAAATGATACTCTAATTTTGTATATATTTTATATTGCCGCTGAATTAATGAGCTGAAAAGTTCTTGGCCACAGATGCGTGGTTTACTGAAATATAAGAAAAGCAGAGAGATGATTTTCCCTCCCAAATTATATAAGGCTACTTAGAGTTTACTGTTGGGAAACTGAAGCTACATTGTGTCAGTTGCAGGAAGAACTACTTACTGCTCAGTGAATAAACACTTTCCTTCAGATGCTTATTTTTCATCTTGCAAGAATCTGACCAGTGCAGACATCATAGCATGAGCTTTCCATAGCAAAAGAAACTGAAGAATTAGCTGATTATAAATATATGTATGTTGATATAGATATTAAAAAAATCTCAGACATTTCTGCCATTTCCAGCAAAACTGAGGAAATCAAACCTGACTGTATGTGTGTGGCTCTGACCATCCAAACTGATGCTGTGTTTCTGTGAAAACATGATGTTCTGTTAGATCTCTCCTGTGCTTGAGGACACTGCTGGATGCCCATCTGCAGATGAGCTACCAACGGGGATCTTCGATGTCCAGAAACAAATGTAAATACAGGAGGGAACAGAGGAGGTATGCACTTCTGTCTCCAAATGGTTTTTGCCCAGAAAATACAATTTCCTTGGACTAAGCAAGTGCACAGCATTTATTTGTTTGGTACAGGCACAGGAGCCTGACCTTGACCTTGCATCTGAAATGGCATCAAATGAAATTTGCTTGTAACTTTTTTGTGCCAGCAAGAGATGGAGCCACCTCTTAAACCCTGAATTTTTTTCTTCTTTTTTTCTTGCTCAACTTGCAGCATCTTCCTTATGTCTGTGCAGGTGTATGTTTGCAGTAGTATTTTTAATGATTTGATTTATTTTGTCAAACTAGTGTTTTGGAAAACATTCTGGTAAGGTCTTAAAAGGAGTGGGTATAAACAGATCAGCTGTGAACAGTGAATTAAAGGAAAGTTTAACAAGAGCCCATTAGAGAGCCATATCCCTGTGGAGATTAGCTGTGGTCCACATAAAGCCAGCAGTCATAAGAAAAAATACATGTATCAGCAGGCAAACCCATCCCAAATCCTGAAGTTTTGCTCTGCTGGAAGGAGAGACAAACAGAGCTGCTTCTGGAGAATAAAGCAGTAAGGGAGTACTGGGCAAAACCCTGCAAGCACAGCATCCCAAGGGTTGCTCCTGCTCTGCAGGTGAAGCTGTTAGACAGCAAGCAGGTGCTCACAGACACAGGTATTGGAGGCTTCTCCTTCACATTTTTCAGCCTTCTCAGAACTTTGCAAGTTCCCTCCTTCCCCTTCCACCTCTTCACACCAGCTCTGTGCCAGGCTGTGTAGAACCCATGGAGATAACAAGGGATTTGTAAAGAGAATTGCCAGGATGAGGCACTGGACAGAAATGTTTGCTTGGAGAGGTATTGAGTGTCTGGTCAGGGTGGGCCTCCAAAAGCTGAGAGAGAAGTGGGAGGAAGCAGCTGCAAAGGGCCTTTGCAGTAAAAACAAGAATCTTGTGAGGTTGTGCAGCCTTAACCAAAAAAGGAGAGGAAAAAAAGGAAACAACACTTGATGTTACAGAGCTCTTAAAGAGATGTTTGATATGGTCAGAGGAGAATGTCATTTTCAGCTGTATCAACTGTGAGACTAAAGGAAAGGAGTTTGCAGGAAGTTGAGGTATGACCAGAACCATAATTTAATTTGGTTGAAGAGGGAAAGGTTGTGATTCACTGATGGTGTTAAATAACACAAATAAAAATGTTCAGAATTAAACTCTGAAATAAATGCAACATCCAAGAGCAAGGCAGAACTTAGGGAGAGGCAGCTCTGCTCTACTTCAGTATCAGGTGAGTGTTGGGAGAGATTGGGCAAATAGGCATTTGGGTAGAAGTAAAAGTCTGGAGAGAGGCAGCTTTGTACCTGAGCTCAGCTGGTGTTGGCACAGGGACTGGTGACAGGGCCCTGTGCTGCTGCAGGGGTCCAGTGTCCAACAGTCCCCAGGAGCTCTGTGGGAGTGTCAGGGCTGGGGCTGGTGGCAGTGGTTGGCTGTACAGGGGACTGGGACAAGGACCCCAACAAAGGGAACATCAGCTTGACCATGAAATCTCAGGAGAGGGTGTGAAGGCAGTGGGCTTCAGTCACTGAAGTGAGCAAAGGAGTTGAGAAGATGAAAAAAACTGACATAAGTCAGTGTCTGTGAGAGTAAAAAGAGGAGCAGGACAAGTGAGGTCATGGTTTTGTCACTTTTCTTTTGGAGGAGCTGATGTGATCCAAGGCAGTGAGCAGGAACACTGAGTATTCGAGGACTTGGCTGAGGCTCTGGGAGCCAGTTCAGCCAGATCCTGACTGGTGTCATCACAGGTTGAGAAATCAAGTTCATCTGACTTTTAAAACAGACCTACTTCCCAAAACCCCTAAAAGGTTTGCCTTACAGCTGCAGTTTAAGAAAGATTGGAATAATATCTTCCTTGTCAGAGAGGCCTCAGTTTGTATTACTGAATACAAGAGGCTTTGCCACAAGGTCAGGCATTCATTCCAGTAACCTCTCTGTGCATGAGGTCCCCCCAGGAAGATACTGTGCTTGCAGCAGTGATGTGCATTGCCCCAGGTGCTCCAGGATCACAGTGTTCAGTATTACAGATGTATAAACATCCCATTTTTGGGCTCCTAAGTGTCCAAATGCACTCTGGTTCTTCCACACCCCATCCCTCCACGCTGTGCTGTTGGCCTGAAAAAGCCTTCAGCAATCAAGTGTTTGCAAGAGTCTCATCTGCTTGTTTGGCATTTTCCCTTGAACCACCTACCATTGTCTTTGAAGCATCACTTATTTCTGCTCTCCCACTAGAGAGCCACAGCCACTGGGATGTCCCCTTCCACTGTTCTCTCTGCCTCCTGAAAAAAGGTTTTTCCTCACCGTGCTCAGCATCTTCCTGCCTCAAAGTGACTTGAGGGGGCACAAAAAGGTAAAGCCAAATGCACAAACAAAGATTTTTCCTCATCAGGCTTTTTCCTAAGCAGCTTCTGTGACGTCACAACCAAGCTGCTCAGTCAATAGCCTTTATATTTGTTTTCCCATACTGAAGGCCAAAGATTAATTTATCTGGACGTCCATTCCACCTTGCAACAGAGCCTTGTGTTATACTTGATAACACATAGAGCTATTTTAATACAGCTTAATTTGATTGTAATCTTTAGTTAATATCCTTTTGATTTTTTCCTCTAACCTGTGTTCCTGAAATTTACAAGTATAAAATCATAGGAGAAATGGTATCTGACTTCTGATCCACTTTGTTAATAAGCTGATTACAAGTATTTAAAGTTATCTCCTCTTCTCCAGATGCAACAGAACAAATGACCTCTAAACACCATTAGTCTTGCCAACAAGTTTCAGAGCTCTTGCTGGAAATAAACAATGTCAAAATGCAGATGGAGACCTCGATCCTGCAAGGCGAACGATTGTGCAATTCCAGCTGAGCTCAGTGGAGCCCCATCAAGGCACAGATTTCCAATCCTGTAGTTCCATCAAATGTGAAACCTTTGACTTGGAGAAACTGCCAATAATACAGGTAATTTACAGGAAATATTTGGTGTTATGATTTTTCTGTGAGTACCGTGGGTGGGTTGTTCCCTCTGCTGGGGTTAGAGGCAGCACAGCCCAGTGCTCCGCCCAAGGATAACAAAGGTGCTGCTGCTGCCACCCATACTTGCCTCCTCCCTCTGTTCCCTCATGACTTTATCCTCATTTTTTGATGTCCTGAGTTTTCTCACAGGATCAACCTCCTTGTGTATTTGGGTGATGGCTGGTGAGCAGCACCTTCCTGGGCAGGAGCTTTGCCTCTCTGGGAGCAGGGCTGTGGGTATCTCTGCTTCCCATGGTGCAGGCAAGAGTGGGATCTCTCTTGGAGGTGACCTCCAGCAGTCAGTGCAAATGTGGGTCAGCCCAGATCTGGGGATATGGGACATGAAAGCCTGGTTGGGGTCCTCCTCTGAGGACCTCAGGAGTCACAGGTAGAAGATGAATGAGAATGTGGGGGTTTTAGCACCCAGGTGCTGGGAGGGAGGGAAAGGGCTCATTCATTGTTTTTTTTAGGTCCACAAGTGATCAGTAAATTGCCAAACTTCACTTGCAGGTGAGCTCTGGCTATCAAGGGAGCTGCAGGCACTGGGACAATGTTATGTGGTTGCTGAATGATTGCCCCTTCCAAATGTGCTGGGAATAACTCTTGTCCAAGGGCTTTCCACAGCAAATGTGCTCTACCAAGAGTGCTGCTCCAGGGCTGCACCATTTTTCCCTCTAAGGGAGCCCACCTCTTCTCTGGGACTGATTTTATACTGGTGTTCCTCTATTATCAACAACAGCTTTTGCATGAGGCATCTGAGAGCAGAGACAGATTCTTTTTCTTATTTGGGAAGAAAAGAAATCTTTTCTGCTTCATTAGCAATGGCTCTGCAGGGAAAAGATGGGCTTTTCTGCTTGTGTGGTCCTAGGCTCTTTCAATGTAAAAATTCAGGACTCAACATACACTTAGCAGACATTAAATGAGGAAATCTCTGACACCGCCCCTAGAGCTCCATTATTTAACAAATAATATGCCAGAATGAATTCTTAATTTTTGTTATTTATGTTCCATTTCTTCCCCATTTAACTGATTTTCAAAGTATAGATCAGCAGCAAGCTAGGTAAAAACTTGTGGCAAGAATGGAAGAAATGTTCTGGCTGTTTGAGGACAGCAGATATGTGCTGGATTTGTGCCAGAACATTGTTTTTGTCAGTGGCTGCCAAACCATTTCTCCTACCCTTGTCAAAGACTTGCTGCGAACCATTGGGTGGGCACTTTTGGGATGGGCACATTTGGGACCTCCAGCCACCCCACCCACCCTTCCTGGAGCCTCTGTTTTAGGGCTGGGAAGAACAATTTCGGTCTTCACAGGGTATGTGCTTTCATCTCGCAGCTTTACACAAATTCTGCTCTATTTCTAATGCACCTGCCTTTATTTTCCTCTTTTTCTGTCAGAAATTTTGTATCGTGTGTGTTTACCGAAAGCCCTCCCCGAGTGAGCAGAGCTGCTGGCCCCAGGTATTTCCCGGGGAGGAAGGTTTGGACACACGGGGATGTGTTGTTGGGAATAAATGCCAGCAGAGGGCACACCAAGATATGCAGAGAGGAAAAAAAAAATAAAATTAGGTCTGCTCGTTTTGTCTGAGGAGTTAAGCAAAACTCTGTTGGTTCATAATTCATGTGCCTGTAGGACATTGTAAAGGAATATAATTGATCTTTTAGGGCAGTGCTGCTATTTTGCTTTGCAAAAGCAATCAGCAAAATATCTTAAAACGTCTATGAATGTAACATGATTTCAGAGGTGCTGATGGAAAGGAAAGAGCCTCCCTTCCCCTGGCTCACCTGGTCCCCTTCCATTAACCTTTCCCCCACCACATTTAGAGGCAATAATGCAAGCACAGTTTTGCTGTCTTAAAGGCCCCAAAGCATTTTTGCTTTTTAATAATTACATCTCTCTTATCTTGCTATCATTTCAATTAGCTTGCATCTGTTGCATTTCAGGGCTGGATTTATACTGCTTTGTGGTGGGCATTGTTCTCCAGCTTAGTGTGCTTGTCTGGGTGGGACTGTGCATGTGGAAATCACCCAAATGTGAATCTTCCTGGGGAACAGAACATCCTCAGCTGTTTGTCCAACAGCAGATGCTGTGCAGCTATCTAGCACCAACACACAACAACCTGCAAAGGAAATATTGATGGCATCCATTGGTACTCTGCCTTAAGGACCCCATGGAAAGTCATTGAGCCCAGGCTGTCCCCTGCCCTCTCAGTCCAGGGGCTCCAGGCTGCTGTTTGCAGGTGGGGCAAGGTGGTGGTGATGGGAGCAGGGGCTGGTGACATGAGCTGCTGACTCCACAGCCCAGATCAACCCAGGTTCAAGGCAGCTGATGAGGGTGGATAGAGAATAAAAAGCCTGTAACACTTAAAAAAGAAAACTATAAGCTTATTCTCTCAAGATTTTATTAGCTAACCAGGTAAATTGTTTAATCAAAGTCTCCTACACTTTTGTTGCTCATAAATTAGGAACACAGCTCTCATTTTGGAGTCACTGAAATATGCTTTATGTGGCAGGTGGATACAGGGAGGCTGACTCTTACTTGCAGCAAGGTGACACCAGTCTGGAGACACTGCATTGCTCAGGGCTGTGCTGTAAACCCAGGGGAGGGTCAGACTTGGAGCACCCTGCTCTGTCCCTGTCCACCAGTGCTGGGCCATGGTGGCAGTGCCAGTCCTGCCTGACAAAATGATCAGCAATCCCTGCCAGAGTGCACAGGTGGTGCCTGCAGCTACTCTGAGGTGCCAAAGTGCAGGAAGCCTGAACCCACCAGGGGACGGTCAGGGGCAGCACTGGCCCCATGCCAGCTCCACCTGTCTGGTGGGGTGGGGTTTACTGAAGGCTTTCTTAAGGACAATCCTCTCTGTATAAATTCAATGTATAAAATTCAAGTTCTCTCAAGAGAGTGAGATCCCTCCTCCAGAAAAGCCAGGTGTACTCAGATGGACACCTGGAATCAGCTGGAGGCAGCTGGCACAGCCCCAAAGCTTCTTTGGGGGGTGATAACTCCTAAAACCTCTGCTGGCTCTTTTTGGCTGCCATGGGCTTGAATTGAGCACTTTACTGTAGGAACAAAACAGGTAAAGCAGCCTGTATGTAGTGTCTACCTGAGCATACTGGTGATACAAAATACACAGCAGTACCTGACTTAGGTTTTTCAGGAATTTTTTTAATTGTCAGGAGTGAGGTTACTGGCACAAGCCTATGGGTGAAAGCAGCTCTAGGGTGTTTGTCATTCATTTATGGTTCCCTTCAAGACCAAAGTAAAGTCTTTGCTGTCTTTTTAGGTAATAGTTCTTCAAGAAAATACTTCACCTTAACCACAAAACTACTTGTTGTGGTTAAGGTTGGCCAACACAATTTGCAAATACATCAAGTAATTTCTACCCCTGGAAAGTTGCACTGCTTTGAAGTAACATGTGTTTTTTCAAAATAATTAAGCAGCTTTTGGTTCTTTTACCTAAGCTGCAAAAAAGTTCCCAAATGAAACAAGTATGAAGTCAACCAAAACATCTTTTTCAATCCAGTCAAAAATTTTATTTTTCTTTTCAGAAAGGAAGTAACCTGACAGATGTATTTGGATAGTTCAAACTGCCTGCAAAAGCAATGTATAGGTGAAAGGCATCATGCACTTTATGAAAAGATTTCTTTAGGTACAGTGATATTTCCAATACTGCCTTTGGTGTCTGATCAATCTCCCAATAGAAGCCTTCTGCTGAATTACAAGAAGTGCAAAAAAATCCTCAAAAAGCTTGCTTTGTTTGGCCAAAACATGTATAAACTCTACCAGAGAGTTGGTGGAGCAATAAATAAACATGTTTAACACCTAAGGCACTGGTACCCTCCGCGGACTCCAAGAGTTCATTAAACCTTGCCCTGTAAACTTATGGACCAATTTTGTCTCATGCTGTCTGCTCTGCCAGGTTCCTGCTCTGTAATTCCCTAAACAGGATAAACTCCTAAACATTCAGCCAGCAGCGAGAAGAGCAGCAGCTGAGTGTAACCAGCAGTCCCCTCCACCTCCATCGCTGCCGTGCCTGCAGCTTGCTTCCATCCCCGCTTTCCGTCATCTCTGCAATCGATGGAGCAATCAGGGAGCAAACAGCCTGTGCTGCTGCCTGTGCCTTTCTGCCAGGCATCCACCGCCTGCCCCGGGCCATCCCCACTCTCGGGATGCCTCGGCTCTGGCGCTGGGCACCTGGGATCCTGCTCGGAGTGACAGCACACTGTGCCTGTGCTGTGCTAAAGAAAATTCAGCTCCGCTCTCCCCAGCCAAAGAGGAGGTGTGATAGCAATAGGTGCCTACACCCAGCTCGCACCAAATGTGTGCCTTGTGGATGGCAAATGCCACAGGGGATAAATTCCCACTCCAGAGATGTGTGTGTGCAAAGCTTTGAGTTGGCACGTTGTTCCCAACGAGTGAGGGAGGCAGGGCTTTGCGAGACATTTGCAAAGTAACAATGTTTAATTAAAAAGCCTGTTGTACTCATGTCTCTTCCCATTATAGCAAAAAATTCGAAGAAGTAGCAATTCTGAAGTGTAGGAGGCTGCTGTGGCTTTTCTAGCATAAGAGAAAGGTTAAAGAGGCAGAGTATCAACCGTATCAACCTATAATTGTTCCCCCCTCCTTTTTTTTTTTTTTTTTTTTTTTTTTTTCTTTCTCATCCTTCATATACTTCTCGGTGAGCTGGATATGTGTTTATCACAACTTAGTCTCAGACTAAGGAGAAGCCATTACATGCAATTAACCTAAGATATCCATATTCCTTACAGAGCTCTGAGAACAGATCTTAGAAATTGAAATACAATTATTTGGCCTATTTTATGCAGCTATAACTGGCAAATCATGCAAGATCCTAGAAAGAGAAAAATGCAATTTAGCAGTCACTTGTAAATAGCTTTTCAGCCCTCAGAAAGCCATGCTTTAAAGCCCAATAGCTGGTTCCCAAGGGGGATGTATGTGGGGCTGTTCTAGAATGCAGCCTCCCTTCCTGCCTGTCCTGAACACCCAGTGGGTGAGGGTTTAAATGGAGACACAGCTTGTGCTAGAAAGACCTGAGCTGAACAGGACCCAGCCATTTCCCTTTCATGTTTCAGGCAGAGAAGAGGGGATGGGTAAAGCTTTGTGCTGAGGGTGAGCAATAATTTGATGCTTTGTTTTACCAGGATGTTGCTGTTTGAAACAGTCCAACTTTGCTGCTGGGTGTAGGGAGGTGGGAGCCAGACAGCACTGGGGAGGGTGGCCAGAGGCACATGGTGTCTGTGCTCCCTTGGCTGCCCATCTCTAAATGTTCATTTCTGACCATTGGCCTATTACAAAAAAGTGGCTGTACCTCTTCTGCTCCCTCCACTGTGTGTGCAAACACAGTGATCCCTGGAGCCCATCTGGTGGCTGTGTAAGAGGGGAGCAGCCTGGCCCTGCAACCCCCTGACTGATCAGAGAAAGCTGGGTTTGCTGCCAAGAGAGGGTGCTGAATTATGGTTATTTGGGATTTGAATGCTTCCTATTGCAATTAACATCAGGCTGCAGGTAACTTCAGTAACAAATGCTGTAACAAAATGTAGAAGTATTTGTGTTTGTCACTAGGTGGGAATGGAGCACTTGGCTGTGCTCTGGATATTGTGTACTGTTCAGAATTTTGCAGTAGTTACTTTCGAGCTGACACACATTTTCAGTACATTTCAAATAGCTGGAATAAATATATATACAGTTCCAGTAAATGGTTAATACAAATTATATGTTCCTACAGAGAAAGAATGATAACAAGTTCAGTAATTATGACTGACAAACTGCAAGGGCACAGTAGAATTGCAGTCATGAATTTTGCTTTTGATTGATACCAAGAGCACACGGTTGTTAGAAATTAATAATAATAGCACTGAAATATGCATAATCCCAAGCAGTAATATAACTTTGTGTACTTTGTCAAATTTAAGTGTCTGTCTTGAAGTATGTAATTATTAAAGAAATACAAACTTTGGTCTGCAAAGATCAAGCATGAATATTGGGTATATATTGAAAAAGTGCTCAGCAATCTATTTCAAACTGGACATCTTCTACAGCTAAATTAATAAATAGAAACTAATTATTTTTTTCAAATAACTTCTCCAAAATGTTCTTTCCCCAGTTTTTGAGTTTCAAAATTTCTGGTGCATCATTTCATACAGTGATAACATGATGGCAAGGAGAGCCCCTCAGAGCACAGAGCTATGCCATGATGAAGTTCCCTGCATGGCTTTTCCATGTGTGCTGTCCAGGAGCTGCTGCAGGGCCAGCTCTGCCCAGCCCCCAGCCACCACCCCAAGGTGACAGGCTCTGCCTGAGCTCCCCCTGTTGTGGATCTCAAACAAGTGGTCACATGGGGGAAAGGTGTAGGCCACTGCTCCTGAAGGCTTTCTCTGGCCAGGCAGCCTGTTGTCTGTCCCTAAATATTTCTGGTTTTGTGCCTTCTCCACTCCTGCCTTGAGTGAACTGAGCTGTTCTCTTCTTTCCTGATCCCTTGTGCCCCAAGCCCCGTTTCCACAGGTGGTTCCCACCCCAGTGTCAGTGGGCAGGTGCTGTGATTTGCTGGCCCAGCACATTTGGAACTGATTTTGTACTGTCTCTTTCTTTGAACGCTCTTTTGGAGAAGTTGCTGCTGCTAATTGATCTTGTGAAGGGCCAAGCTCACTCTTGGTCCTTAGCAGTCAATAGCATTTGATCAATTTTGTACTGATTAGTGTTGGTCATTCCTGGCTTTAAAAGGGTAACTTCTGTCTGAATCACTAATGTTTTGGGGCTGTAAAATCTCCTTTAGCACATTAGCACTGTTTTGTAGTGTGATATTTGATGGATGAATGTGTGTGTTATCTGTAACCTTTTTCTCCAAGCTCAGCCCAGATAAGCAGCGTCTTCTACTCTCCCTGGGAATATTGCAGCATGCCTTCATTTTCAGTCATAACCACATTTAGACATAGTGCTGCTGTTTTAAATTGGGGTAATGAAATCTGGACAAGTGGTTTGGACAAACACAACACAAGCAATAAAAGAAGCTTTAATAAAATGAAAGGATTTCCAGGGAATACCTTCATTTCTTCCATCCTCCAATTTAATTCTTTTTGAGAATAATCAGACCATAACATAAGACTAAATTTGAGAGATGAAGTTCAGCTGGAGAGGAAATAATGTCCATAAAATGTTTTCAAAGGTTGTTCATTTGTTTGAAATGAGTTCTGTGAGTTGGGTTGATGTGCCTTAAATACTTTATAAGCAAAAAATACGTTGCACTTGAAGTACATTTTCATCTGGGGATCTCAGGGCATTTTACAGGAAGGGGGAAGAATAACTGATGCTACTGCCTGTTGCCAGCTATGAGCAGATGGCTGAGTCTTTCAAGACAACTCCTCCAGACCTAGTTGCAGTGGGGATTAATTTGGGATGTCTAACCCATGACATGGTGTATGCACCCAATGGACACATCTGCCTTCCATGTCCTCCTCCCCAGTGAGCTCTCACTGCAGCTTGAATCCACGGTAAGGGAAAAGTACAAAGGTTTTGTGGTGTGTTTTAGGGCATTTGGCTGGAGAATCAGAGGTGTTGTGTCAAAATAACAACTGGCTTATTAAGGAAATCTCAGTCAGAGTGAGCTCCAGTTTAAATGATCAAAGTAATCTCCAGGCAGGCCCAGAGAAACTTCAGATGTCCCCCTTCCTACCCTGCTGCATGTGGATAAGTAGCAACTGCTCTGCATCACCAGGGCCATGCTGTTGTCAAACCTCTGCTCTGAAGGCACGTGCTCCTCACCTGCCTTGGTCTCTGGCCATGGTAACCCTGGTGAGAATCACAGGGCCATGTCTGTGTCACATTTATTCAGCAGGGTGGATATGTGGTGCGACACCAGCAAAAACCCCCAAAGATGCAGTGATAACAACTTGTCCCATAGAGAACAAGTACAGAGAAAAAACCACACTTTTCTCCTGGTGTGGGCAGATCTTGAGCATCAGTGACATATAAGGGAGTGATGGCTGGGGAGGGATTGGGGGCAACGTGTACCACCTCTTCATGTGGGAAAGAATTGAGGATTATTCCACACTTCCTTCTGGCCATTGGCCCACAGGGTGCTGACAGTTCTGCTTGGCTGAGATTGATGCCTTAAGTTTTAGCTTTTATATTTTCTAGGTTCTGTACTGCATTAGTATATAACTCTGAACTTCCTATGAAGTGTTAGCAAGTTCTCCTCACAGCTCAGTCAGACAAAACAATCCTTTTCCAGCCCCAGAACCAAGGACACCATTGCAGCTTCAGGCCCCAAAAGTATAAACAGCAGCAAATTGAGAAGAGCAGTCTGGGAGGATGAGACTTCATAACCTGAAGCTGTAATTGGACAATTAACCCCAATATGTAAATGCACCAAAACTTATAAAAGTGTAAAAACGTGTGACCTGTTGTCCATCTTGGGTGTAGCCTCAGTCAGGCTCTCATACTGCCCAAGGTGTATCCCTTGAAGGCCTTTTTAATAAATACCTACTTTATTCCTTTAACATTGTCTTGTCTAGTCTCTGTTCCAGGTAACCTCTCAAGGCATCAAGGTGGCCAGTTTTGAGTCAGGCTCCAGGGCAGGACTTTGCATTCCCGGGTGTGTCCCTTTGCTGGATGTCTGTGCATCCCAGAGTTTCTCCTGGGCACGTAACTTTAGACAGAGACTTAACAAAAGCCAGTCAGGGATGATGAGACTCTGAGCTTCATTAGTACTTTTTGTGTTTCATTGGGCAGTGGGGCAATTACCACAGGGCTCATTACACAAGGATTTTGATCATTTTCTCTGCTTATTCATCATAGTATTTCCTCTGAGAATAGCAGAGACTGTGATTAAGTGCAGGAATAATTAATGTAATTTCTTCTTTGAGATTTCGATCACCTTTTTGGAGTCTAGTTGTTTTACAGCCTTCATTCCTGAGGTACTTATGGCAGATCTGCATAGAGCCCTGCACATAAACTGTGCTCTTCAGCTTCTGGATGAGGTTATTTTCTGCTTCCAACACAGACCAGTAGCTCCACTTGGAAAAACCTCAAATCTATAGCCTCAAGGTCAAGCAAGGTCTAATAAAATATTATGAGAACCACAAAACAAATCAGAGTAAGCCCAAGGGGATACCTGCTTTGGTCCTGATCCTTAAGATTAAAGTAAAAATATTATAGGATGTCTTTATTAGGCTAAGACCCCTCCAGTTACTCCACTGTTTGTTATTGACAACAGAATATGGATGCCTTTAGAGAAGAGTGTAGGAACAGGACAAGCAGGCAGTGATGTCTCTCAGCTGTACTGTCCCAGCCTCCAGCAGCAGGGCTTTCCTGAGATGTTTACAATGTTATTACATTTCATAGCTTTAGAAGGAATTCTCCTACACTACTTTGTTCAATACATGCATCATGAGAGGAGTAATCCACAGTCCTTTCTCAGTCTGGAAGAGGGATATGTAATATTCAATTCTACAATGAACAATATGATGTTCTGCCCACAGTCCCAGCTTCCAGGCTGGGAGGTGTGGGGCCCATTTCCATCACTGTCACTGGGTGGGATTGGTGTGGAACACAGCCCTGTCTGTCCTGTATAGTAATGCACCCCCCACTCCTTAGTGGGTAGTTCTGTATAAGGAAAGGGTTTCGGTTTCTTTTTGGAAATTTTAGGAAGTCTAGCCAGAAAGATCTGTGTTTTTCTCTTTGTAATTGGCTCAATGCCAGGAGAGGAGCACCTGTTGGCCCTTGTCACTGTTTGTCAAAACCTGTACCCCTTCCTATTGGCAGTTTGCCAATAGATCCATCCCCAACCATTAGGTAGAAAAGGTGACAGAACAAAGGGTCTGGTGGCATTTTTGGGGTGTTGTAGCAGGCGTAGGATCTGTCCTTACACTGTGCTTGGCTTTGATCTTTGTTTGCTGTTTTTATATTATTTTGCATTATTTTTTTAAACCTTTTTGAGTTCCAAGGCACACAAGTCATGTGGTCCTGCTAATTATTATTAAGCCAGCACTCCTGAACAGGGCTGGACCCTGGGAGATTATGTGAATACGAACTCCACAGTCCTGCCTTTGTCCCCATCTTCCTCTCCCATCAGTTTCCACAAGCTTGACTGCAAAATCTCACTCTTCAGAAGTTAGACCTGCTCTGCTGGAGATTTTGGACATGGAGACTGTGATGGTTTGAAAGCAAAACTAGTGAAAAACTTCAAGTCAGAAACACAATTTAACAAGAGGGAAAGAAAAGAAATAAAAGAAAGTAAAATAAAATAATAGTACAAAAAAACCCCACTGACAGAGTCAGAATACAACTTGACACCTTGTTAGTTAGGGTGGTAGTGTTAGTCCAGATGAGATGTTCTTGTCAAAGCAGTGATTCCGTCTGGTAGCTCTTGTCTCCTCTGAGAGTCCAATGGATAGAAGCTGCTTGTGATGTCTCAAACCCTGGATTATATCCAGGTGGGAATGCTTGGCTCCTCCCCTTGGGCAGAGCATCTCACAATGGGATGATCTCATTCTGTGAGTCATGCAGTGGGTCCTTGATGGCCCATTAACCAGAGATAACTCCCAGAGGAAGTTATCTATGAGTCATGTGACAAGGCATTGTTGGGCTCGTTAGAAGATAAGGAAAACACTGCCCTACCTTGGCTCCAACAGCTCATGGGGATAGAATACATACCTTGGGCACAATTTTACATTGGAACCTAGGACAAGACAGAGGCTGCCTTTGTCCAAAATGTGCCTAAGGAATACTCTAAATGCAACAAAGAAGGGCACACCCAGAAGAGAAAAGGACATTTGATAGCTTTAGCTTTTGGGCAACTAGCTCCTCTGGTTGCTATAAAACCCTATAAAATCCTCTCACTATGTCAATGGATGCTCTGCCAATTGCCATACACCACACTGGACTATGACTCTACAAAGGGTGGTTTTGAAAATCTGAAGAGAGAAATTGCCTAGGAAAGTTGTAAATACTTTTCTGTTGGAAAGTTGGCTTTTAAGATATAGGTACTCTGTAGGATTTTAAAATCTGAGGAAATGCAAAGACTTTTTATTTCCAAGTGGCAGGATAATATCAGAGACAAAATACTGTGTTCATTAAAATATGGGAAATGAAACTTTGAGAGCAGTTTTCAACAGCTTTGACCAAAAGTAAATCTTAGGTTCCTAAGTCATTTAATCTCTACCTTTATTTCAAAGTATTGACAGCAGTTATTGTGTAGCTGAAGGTCTGCATTGAATAGATATGGGTCATTTCCTGCTAAAATCCATGCAATTGTTGAAGTTTTCAAACATTCAGAATAAATTAAATGAGTAACTGTTGAATATTCACACACAGAATCTTTTATTTTTTAGGAAACTGGAAATGCATTTTGCCCACTTTTTAATGAGTATGTTAACAAATCAGGTTTCCCATTATTTGATTAACATGAACACTAATATATTCTGCCTATGAAGATGATGCAAAGAGGAACAGCTAGCCCAGTTAGTTCAGCACTGGAAGAAGCAAAGATTTAATTTCCTTTTCCTGCTCAGCACCAAGCTGATACAAAGACCTCTCAGTGAGAAAAATAATTGTGCTTAGGGCTTGGCATATGGAGGCACAGGGTGCAGAGTGTGCAAACATCCCAGCTGGTGGGAGATGTTAATGCCTGGAGAGGATCCAGCTTTCCACCCTTATCCCTGCTGAGTGCAGCCATCACCCTTCCTGCAGAGCTTTGCTTCACCACTCTCCTGCATCTGCCTTGGACTCGTGAGCAGGAGCACAGAAATGCCACCAAGCCCACTCACTGGGATGGCTGCTCTTGGCTCAGCAGGGAGGGACCAGCTCTGCCCTTGGGGTGGGCACCATCTCCTCAGCCCCACAAGAATGGGAGTAGGCTCCCAAGGGGGAACCAGGACCCAACAGTGCATGTTCAACAGCCCAGACAAGGTTCTAAAAGGATGTCCTTTGCTCTAGGGCAGACCTCTGCTTGTGTCTGTGTGAGCTCTGCCCTGGACCTGTGTGTGTGGTGTGGAGACTCCTGGGAGTATTCAGATTCTGATGAACCAGCAGTTTCTAATTTGAAAAATCTTTGTTTCAGTAAGTGTTTCCTGGCTGGTGCTGCAGGAGTATTTTTGTCTGTGCTAACAGTGTTATATTACTGGGAGGGGAAGCTCATTCCACCTAATTGTACTAAGCGTGTAGTGATGGAGATGGGAACCTAATTATCTTCATCAAATTGATTTCATTTTGGTTACCACATGGCTATTAGAGGAATGACAATAAATTTTGGTCTCTTTGATCAGGACTGGAGTTTAACCAACATTTCTAAAGTCATTAATGTGTTATGCCTCCCCCAGGCTAATGATTTGATTACCATGTAAATGTACTGAAGATAAACACTTCAGCTATACATTATGGATGATGGATAGAAAGTTTTGAGAAAATACATGTTGCACTAAATACACCAAAAACACAGAGGGTGTCAGACAGCTACTAGCAGGCAGGGAGAGACAGAGAATTGTAGATGTCAAGTTGGAATAGTCCCATAAGGATCATGAAGTCCAGCTCCCTGATACTCTCAGGGCTACCTAAAACTAAAACTAAACCTAAATTTACATGAGTAAGAGCATCATCCACATTGTTTGTGAAAAACTGCACACATGCCTCTTTATAACTTATCTCTTCTCATGACTAAATCCTTGCTCTGTAGGGCTGTTGATCTCCCTGTGAGATCAGAAAAGCTGTCTCAGCCCCTCAGGCCCAGAGTGGTGCTGTTAGCAGAAGTAGGAACAAAGTTCAGCCAGAAGCTTTGTTTTAGATCAGTCCTGAGCCTAGAAGTGTTGAGAAACCATTGAGTCAAGTCCAGCTCCCACCACCCTGGATGCTTTCCCATGGCTTGCCTGTGTGATGGGGACTGAAATGCTGCACTGCCATTGGACAGAAACTGGAACCTTTCTGTCTTAGCTTTTGTCCTTATGTACATATACAGTTATATAGTGCCAAGAAATTCTGTGGGATTTTATCTTTGTGAGATTTTAGTGGTTTTTTTTTTCTTCTGATATGCCAAAAATTATGGGTTATATCATGATATGTTAATATTTGTGCCTATTATAAGATGTGTATGTATACACATCTTGATAGTATAGTTGTTAGTAATGTGCTGTAGCTATCACATAACACAATATAACAAATTAATAGGTCTTACAGTTAAATATTCCCCAACGTATTTTAATATGTTTTATCTTAAACCCTTTTTGGCTTGTTGCCATCCTTTTTTTTTTTTCTTTCCCAGGTCGATTTATATTGAAAAGAAGTACTTTAGTGCTTTAGCTCAGGAAACTGAGGCCAGCAGTTCAAATGATCCAATGTGCTTTTGCCACCAGGCTGAGTCAGACATTGTGCTCCCTCATAGGTTTTTGTCTGAAAGTGCTGCAAAACCAGGATTCCTCAGCCTCCCCAGGCAATTGATTCCTCAGGGCAATTAAAGAAATTATGGTACTTGAGCTGATCACAGGAGCATTGCACACCATCTGTGGCTCACCAGGGCAGAGCCTTTGTCCTCACCAGGTTCCACACTGGTGGTTCAGGAAGGCTTATGAAGAAGGAAGGTGTTTGCCCAAATGGTGCATGGCCTGTCAGAGGCACTTCTTACCTGCAGGACTTGGCTGTGGCCACCTTGGCACTCTGTGCCTCAGTTTCCCCTCAGGAAGGGACCAGTATCTGTACTGTTCACTACTCTGGTAAGGACAGGGGATACATTGGATGTACTACAGCTAAAATGGTCTATTGGGAACAATAAACATGTGTGTTATTCCAGAGTTATTTGTAAGTGCTTTTCAGGCATGTGTGTTCACAGGGAGGTGCAGGTGGGTGGTCTGAGTGTCAATAGAAGGGACAAGGGGACCTGCAGTGTCACCATCACTGCACAGAGTGCTCCCTTCACCTGCCTTCCTTTTAGCGCCCTCCACCATGGTGTCTGCTCTGAAAGCATATCCCAGGATAAAAGAGAAGCAAAAGGGTCCCAGGTGTTCAGCAGGATCAACTTTCCTGCTCTGCATCACTGGGCATCTGCCTGGACTCCAGTGTCAGGGATTTGGGGGCAAATACATTTTTCAAAGGCAGTCCTGGCTTAAATGGAAGTCAAACTACTGGTTAAACATCAGGACATAGAGTCTTGTATCCCCCTTTCTGGAACAGGAGTCACTGCCCAGCTGACAGGCCACTGGTCACCAATGTCCTAGCTCAGCACACAGAATGGAGAACTTATACTTTAAGCAAAAGTATACAAATATAGTATATAAACATATATATGTGTATATAAATGTAGGCATATATGCACATACAAACATACATACATGCCAAAGCTATCAGCCCATGGGCAGCAGAAGCTCCTTGGATACAATGAGGGATTTTCCCTTTGGAAAGCAGACCAAAGGCCAGCCCTGCCAAGCTGGAGGCAGCTGGTTTGTTTTCTCACTTCTCCAGGGCAGCTCCTGCCATGTCCTCAGCACAGGCTGCTGCTGCCAAACGCTTGGGGAGAAGGAGGCGAACCACTGCAGGGCTCTGGCCTGTTAATTTATATTAATGAATATAAATTAATGCAGTTTTCTTTTCTCTGGCTTGCAGATATTAAAGGCCACTATGACTCATAAGCATGATCCATCTTATCACTGGTGGCAATAGCACGTTAATCACCTCTGAGGGAGGGTGAGGAGCTGGCACGCAGGGCTGCCTGAAGGCAAAGGACCCTGCACAGTTCTACAGCTGCTGCAGGCATGAGACAGGCAGTATGTGGCAACCCAAGTAATTTCCACACCCAGCATCTCTGCAGCAACCTGTTCCTGTGTGGCTTAGGACCCCTCCAGCAGTAAAAAAGTCAGGTTAGGGGGTAGAAAGTGTCAAACTATGCAACCAGTAATAAGAGCAACAGTTGAAGTATTGCAAACCTCCCTATAAAAGATGCAGAGAACTGCTTTGTTTAAGGTCCATTTTTAGCTTGGTTTACTGTTTCTTCATGTGTTGTTCTACATTTATCTATATTAGCAGCAGGCACTTGGCAGTGCTAGCAGGGGAACACAAAAGTGCCTGACCTCAGTGGCACCACGGCTCTGGAAAGAGTTGATTTGGGACATCACTGTGCATCTTTCTGCCAGGTAAATTTGTGATGAGAGCTGGCAAGGAGAAAGACTCAGCAGCAAAAAGCTGAGCATGTTTACAGAAAATTAAGTTGATCTTATGGACCTGGTCCTGGGACAGAGGTGCCTGCACTGCTGTGATGGGACTGGGGGAACCACTCCAAATTTTCCTTTCTGTCTTCCCAGGAAAGTTTGTCTAATCTTATCTGCAGTGATTGAATAGAGCTTTTTTTCCCCATGAAAAGAGAAGAATGACTAAAGGGGGGAGAAATTAGCAGCAGGACTAAAGTATTGGCACTCCCTGGCCAATCCCATAACCACTAAAATGCTTCACCAGTTTAATGTCATTTCACAGGGTAATCTTCAGGCGGCCTTGTCTGGAGGCACTCGCAGGCTGATTCAGCGCCCAGTGGTGCAAATCATTGAGTTGCTCTGTGAAAGCACAAGGAGAGGGAGTGATGAAATATTTTCATGCACCTTTTCCCTGTGACCTTAACCCCCAATTCCCTACATAAACTGAACACTGCTCAGTTGCACTACTCTAAGTTTTTTGAAATCCTTTGCATTTAGCTGGCAGATGGACAATCCCATAGTATAGCAAGCCAAAATATATTTTTTGCATTTCACTGACATTTTTGGGATACAATTATCTCCATATCCCTCCTTGAGTGAAAAAGGGGTTATTTTCACAATGATTCAGTCTTCACTTTTGCCACAGTTCTTCAAGAAAGACCAGCAGATGATAGACAAATAGATGTAAAATTTAGCTACATCTGATCTCTGCCTCACCTCTTAAGTATCTGCAAAAGAAGATGAAAGAATATTTTAGGAAAGCTCCACACAGAAAACAGAGCTGAACTTGTACAGCAAATGTTCTAAATAATGAGAAAGGTTCTTCAAATATATTTTCCCTTGTTAGAGGGTCAAAGAGGTACTGGGTCAGATGAAAAAAAATATATCTGGGAAATGCTGGGCTACCTCAAGGAAACTCTAACACAAAGGCTCAGATGGCAGTGATGTATGATTTTGGTTTTCCAGTGTGTATAGAAGTGGCAGGGCTAGGAATTAAGATTTGGCAGAAAAAAGGATTCACATGGCCCTAATACTCTTAGCTCTCAGGCTGAAACATGAATTTGGTATTTACCTATCTCTTGTTGCCCGTAAGCTGTCTCTTTCAATCTTTTCAATGGTAGCAAAGCTATGTTAAGAATAAACTCCTTCACCAAACTTCTAAATTGGTACAATATATGTTAATTTAGTCAGGCATTAAAATTTATGGCTGGAACAGCTTTTTTCCAGAATTTGAAAATGTTCACATTAATGCTAAAAACAGGTCAGTCTGCAGCATATATATATATATATATATATATATATATATATATATATATATATATACACTGTATCTTTTCCTTAAATCCTGATAGTACTAATACTCAAAAGATATCTTCCTGTGACAAGGAATAGTCACTGGTTTTTACAGTGGAGAAACAGAAGGTCCTGTGGCTTGCAGATACTTTCACTGGAGTCACCTGCCCATGCACAGACCTCTTAATGCAGGAGCCTGGGTTCCCTTCCATCAGTGGGGAGAGGCCAGCTCCTTGAGAAGGAAAGTTCTCCACATCTCTTTGACACAGCTTTAAGTAGAACAGATCATTTTATGGAGACACTTTTCTCATTCAGGGAATTTAGAAAATGGATTCAAGCTAAGCACCTATCCTCCAGCTGGATGAAGCAGTTAAGGTGAAAATGATCCTGGAACAAAGGAGGTTTTTCCTATGCTGTGAATTGCTGCCTAGAGGGAGAGTGCTCCCTGCTCTGAAGGCCTTCACTTGTTCATCTCTTCCTGACTTCTGAGGGTAAAATCTAGACAAGGACCTAAGTCTGCTCTGTTCCCAGATGAGCATCCCCAAACTTAATAAACTATGTTTAGTCTTCTTTGTTCTCTCTTCTTTCTTCAAGCCTTCTTTGTTCTCTCATGCCAAAAGATGTTAAATTATAATCACAAATAATTCAGCTTTTTCTGTATATTATGAAATGATATAAACATGAGACATCCTCTGCACCAACTGCCTAATTTTCTGGGGGTTACCATTCTTGCTTGTTCCTTTTGCCAGAAGCCTAAAGGGTTTATCAGTTGATAATCTCCCACTGAAGCATGAGATTTAGGAAGGAAGTCCCACTGTTCTGTGTCATGGTAAAGATTTTAGGAGCCTGTGGTGTCAAAGGGATGCTGTTGTTATTCCTGAAAATACTTCCCTTTACCACTGAGATCAGGACATGAACAAACTATTTGCTTTAGAAGAAAACAATTCACTTTAGAACCCACAGTAGAAATGTGTTGTCTTATAGATCTAAGAGTTCACACTCTTAAGTGAGTAAAACCCCCTGAATTTACTTGTTAAAATAAAAAGAAATAAAAGCAATTAGTAGCAAATTAGTTTTTTTTCTGCCATGCCAAAAAATATGGGTTATATTGTGCCATGGAAGGTAGGGCTGGGTATAGTTGGGCTGGTGATGCTGGAAGGAAGGGAACTGCAGCTACAGCTCTTCCTGCAGGGTGTGTCAAACACAGCCTGTGCTAACACCTGAGCATGACTTTGAGGGTGTAAGAGATGGAGGGCACCAGTCAGTCTGTCAGAAGAGCAGGTCAAACCTGACAGCATGTACCATTCACATTGTTATTTCTCTCTGTGGGAGGTATTTTTTTGGTAACATCATGTGTAAAGGAAGGAGCTGTCTCCTCTTGGCTTGGATCATTTAATGGCATTATAGGCTGTAAAGGCACCTGTTCAGGGCCACAGGAGAATGAACAGGTCCTTTTCCTTTCTGTGGCAAAACAAGGCTTTAATGGTCTGGTGGAAGTAATTCTGTATTGCAAAGGAAGTTGATAAAATAGTACATAAACTTCTCTAATAGAGGATTTAATTACCAGGAAAGCCAGGTTGAATAAAGCAGTTGAGCAGAACTATTTCATTGCTGAAAAGGCAATCATTATTAATCCCCCTTTTCCAAAGGCCATGCCATTTATTCAGGAGGCCTTGGAATAGCAAAAAAACTACGTGTCTATATATGTGCATTTGCTTGTATGTCTTTGAGTTGCTTGTTTGTTTTTTTGTTTGTTTGCATCCAAGCAGACTGTCACCATCCTTTAAAAAATCTCAGATTTTCCCTGACTTTACTCAGATTTCCTGCTAAACTGGTCTATCCACATGATCAAGCTGAAACCAGCCGAACTAGCCAGGTCTCAGGGCTGGGCAGTAGTCACAATGGTAATGAATCAAAAAGCTTTAAAAGCTTTAAAAGCTCTTAGCTGTTTCATTCTTCAACCCACGAGTGTGGCTATCAAGCCAACTGCAGCAGAAGGACTTATGTATTTCATTTCAGAAATAGGCATTTCTGTGAAGCCCTCTATTAATCAATGTATCAGCTTGTTCATGCTTTATTCTGTTGTTTTTCCAATATACAGCTGAAAAAGAAATAACCGTGCCTGGTGATGATGGGGTGTACACTGTAAATTTTAAATGAAGTTCAGGTATTTACCCTTTAAACGTAATGAGATTAAACTTGGAATCCATCCCTACAGTTTGCCCTAATAACTGATTTGTAGTTTGTGTCATGGTGTGTGCCATGGTCAAGCAAAAGCTGCTGCTCAAGGCAAAAGCCCACCATGGCTGTGATGGAATTGGGTCAGCTCACAGTGACATATTTTCCACACAAGCAACTTCACCTTTCCAATGCTTTCTTCACCCTGCTTCTCTTTATCCTGCCCCAACACCTAATGACATACATAGATCCAAGCTGAGGGAGTGAAACTGCAGCAAAGTCTTAGCTTGAAAATAAAGCTATGCATAGCCCCTGCTGGGGAAGGAAACCCATGGATGGTCTGTGAGGGTCTGGCACTGACTTCTTCAACATGAGCAAGCAAAGACCTGTGGGGCCAGTGAGCTGGTGGGGCTCCCTGTGAGCTGTCAGGCTCAATTTCATCCTGAAACCAAATCTTCATAGGGAGATGGACAGGGAAATCTGTCTTGAAAATTTTTGCTGTTGGTGTATTCATATTTTCACAGTGGCTGCTGAAAAGCTTTGGGTGGTTTGGTAACACCAGTGATCTCTATAAGGACTGGCAAAGGGAAATCATCTCAAGGTTAAACATTTGTGGGGATGGTGTTGTTTGGGCTCAGTGTGAGTTTAATCTGCTGTGGCTGAACACTTGATTGTTCAAAGCAAGAACAATCCAAAGCCAGTCCATCAATGAAGCAGAAATCTGCAGAGTTGTTCTGACCTTTTGTTCATCACTTCAGTTTTCTTAAGCAGCTTTGTGCGGCAAGTGCCATGCAGTGTGGGTTTGAAAAAATGTTTTAATTTTTATTAAGAAAGATCTTTGAGACTAACCTGGAAAGATCAAATTAGAGTTGTATTCAACTTCCAGGAAAATACTGTGTCCCTTTATGGCTTCACCTACATGAGCAGGCATATCTCTCAATACAAATGTGTGGATTCCACAATGCATCACATCCAAAGTGAAGAAGATATCTGTAGATCTATGTCAGGTGTGTGTAAAAATACACACTAGCATTCTGGAGCACATTCCAACTGATTGCTAAATCATAGTGAAAAATGGTCAATAAACAGTGAAAGAACAATTTTACTTGGCATTTTATTCACTTAACGGAAACATTCACTTATCAGGTATCACTGAAGTGCAATTTACAGAACTTAGCAGCAAATTCACATATGTAAATTCAGATTTATTTTCTTTTGTTGTCTTTTTTGTTTCTTTTCTTTTTTACAAATATTACAAATGTACATCCATTAGTACAGTATTGCCATTCACTCATGCATGTTATGTACAGAATCTTCACTAAAGAATTACTACTGAGCAAATTTTCCTTTGCTTCAGGAAATGCTGTGTGTAGGTCATGTGTGCTTCTGGGATGGGGTCCCATCACACTCTTGTTGCACATAATGAGAAGAAGTAGGTATTTAAGGTCATATTCAACCCTAGTGCCAGCAGGTGCAACTCCATTGAGATCAGCTGATGCCCACTTGCAGTGAGGACGCAGTTTGGTCCCCAGTACTAAACTCATTCTGGCAGCTGAATCCAGGGTTGCATTTATGTATTTCTTGCAACAAAGGATTGTTCAGTCCTGCCACATTTTTTTTTCTATGTCCTTAAAAATAACCAGACATGATGCTTTGTTGTCACAGTAGCTGCAACACCAGCCTGGTGGAAATATTATGCATTATTTGGGTTGACATCATGCCATGGCTGGAGGAGGATGGGTGAGGGCAGGGAGATGTAAGGAAGAGCCATTGTGGCCTCATGTGTGCTAGACAAGGGCTGGCTCGGAGAGGAAAAGCAGCAGACATGCTCCCCCCTGCCCTGTGGATCTCTGCATGAGAAACCTTGCCTTCCCCTCTGGCTGCCCTGTGGTTTCTTTCCCCTGGTGGGAGCAACCAGAGCCCCTGGGGCCACCACTGCCCAAGTGCCCTGCAGCCTCTCCCACACCTCCAGCCCTGCCCGCTGCCCCTCGGGCACAGCTGCTGCCCAAATCACACTGCAGGTCTGCAGCTACAGGACCATGTGCAGGTACCTGGAAGCTCCAGAAGGTGCCAAAAGTATTCAAATGTTAATCAGAAGAGCTGTCAAAGTGGTCAAAGTATTGACAAAGTGGTTACCACAAAGTGTTTCCATTATTGAAAAGTCTCAGGTTTTTGGTTGCCTTTTTTTTTTCTTTTTTTTTTTTTTTTTAGGCTATTTCTACTCTAAGGATATTTTTTAAAATATTTTTGGTAGTTAATATGGAATGTATTACTTTGTTGAAAAGGTTTCTGGAAGGGGAGAGCTTTGTTTTATCTAATTTAAAAATTCTAGTTTATCACAATTGTTTTTATACAAGACACTATAGATACATCTTGTAGTTTATAATCTAAAAATAAAATCTCATCAAAATACTGTAGCTATTCTATTGTGGGCATCAATAAACAATGTATTTACTGTATATGGCTCTCCAAACATGATAAACCCTATACAAAGAGCATCTATCTTTATTGATAGGAACAGTTTCCCGTGTAAAGGAAATTACATGGAAAAATATGAGCCTTGTGTTGTTTGAAAAGTAACTCAGCTTGACAGTTCTGAGAAAATACCAAGACAATTATCACAAATCAGTAGCAGCATGTTATATACAGATTTAAAGAGAATCACAGGAATAAAAAGAAAACAGTAGTTATATACCCGCAAATCCTGTCATCTAAAATCCCAGAAACTTAGAGAAATGTACAAGGTGTTTGAAGGTTGGTTTTGCAGTGGGACTATCAAAGCTCAGTTCTCCCATGACTGTATCTTCTGCATTCTGATGACGTTTAGGATGGTTCAAAGATGAGATTGTATCAGACCCAGCCCAGTTATGAAGAAAATATTTAAATGTTGGGTGATACTTGTCTCCTAAGTGACAAAACCCATCTGCTTTTCAGGCTGCAGATGAACATAAAGAATAATAATACTTGGCATTTACACAGAGCTAGAATATGAAAGCTCATGCATTGAGTGAGACCTTACCCAAACCTGTGTTTGCATCTGCTGTGCTTATGTCAACTGGACTGTGTGGAGAGGTAAAACTCCCTGCAAGAGTGACAAAATCTGTCTTACATTGTTGCATGTGACCAGAGCATTTTGATCCTGCCAAGTTCCTTAGGTGTGAAGCATTTATTACTATCCCCATTAGACAGGTGGAGAAACTGAGGCAGGGAAGAGCCAAGTATCAAATGTGCCCTCTTGTCTGGGGATGTCCTACTTGTGTGTACCCAACCCAGTGATTGTTCAGATGCATGGAGCATCCTGAGCTCACACCCACTTAATTCAGAGCTGTGGGTCACCAGAAGATTGGAGATCTGAGGCTCTGGGTCAGCCTGCTTGACTTTTGGTAGCTTCCTGAGGATCCAGAGCCAGAAGCATGGACACACTGGTCCCCACTGGCAGCCCCTGCAGAGCTGTGCACCTTTGACAAGGATCTGCAGCCTGGCTGGTGTCTGAAAGGCATGTGAGATGAACTGGCCCAGACAAGTAAAATTTGCAGCATTCAAATTGTGACTAGAGTTGGAAATTTGTTGTGAAGTGGTTTGTCCAAGATTTCAGAGGGAATAAATGTAAAAAACCAAGGGCGTCCTGATGCCTGGCTTTGTGCTCAGAGCCAGCAGTGGAAAAATCAATTTAAAAATGCCGAATTTCTTTGAGATCCAAATTTTTTTTTGTCACAGATTTAGGCAGTTTACAGGATGATTTTTGCATAGAGGTTAGGAACCTTTTTTGGTGAATGATTATGGATGCTCTGAGACCTGCTGTCATGCTGTGTGCCTGGGGTGCTTCCATTTCTGCTCACTATTTTCCATTATTCACTGATGAATTTTGCACTGATTGTGTAAGGGAAAACAAAGGTCTATTTTGGATCAGACAGGTGGCCCACTAACACCTCAAATCAGTAATAACCAACAGCAATAAACAATAAAAAGCATAATCATGGTGGGGGTGGCATTATAATTTGGGCAGGTACATTCTTGGGAAGGGATCATGAAAAAGCAGTTTTCTAAAGTTGAGTTCAGTGCATCAGACACATTTCTACTTATGTATTTCCAATACAGGATTAAAAGCAAATATTCTCATGGAGGTTGCTAATAAATCTCAAACTGCTTCAATTTTCTCCACTCATATGTCCTGCCTTGCCTTCTGTCCAGTTGGTGTGGTCCAGTCGTGTAGAAAAGGTGTGATTTACACAGTTAGTAGGAACTGATCTTGCTCTGGGGGTTTCTTCACCCAGGTGCCCAGGCCAGCTTTCTGAAATGCTTTAAACAGCTGCTGCTTAACAGACTGGTACGTCTGGGCCACCAGCTTTGCCTCGCTGTACACTGATGGCATCTCTCCATGGCTTGGTACTCGTGTGCTCAGCTGCAGAACAAAAATCAGGGAAGGGGAAAAAAAATAATAAAAAACCCAGCCTATGAGCCAAAAGAAACAGGAGGCTTCAGTAGCCGTATAATCTTCCTGTCTACATTTCATAAGCAATCACTGTGCTTTGTGTGTTTGCTTTTGGTTTAACAACCAGAAAACCAGGGAAGCAATAAATGCTGGTTTCGAGCCATTGTGAGGAGGAAAGGGGTGAACAGCTCTGCCTTGGAATGGGCATAGGCAGTAGCAAGTCTTGGTGTGTTCTACAAAGGCAGAATGCTACTTCACAGTTAGGATGATTTTTATGGACAAAACAAAACAAAACAAAAACAAAAACAAACAAACAAACAAAAATCCTTTCTGGAGATCTTTAAAGTATGTGCTCCTTTAAAGAAAGCTTAGCCTGGGAAGTGCAGCAGCTCAGTGCTCCCTAGTAATGCTCAGACACAGAAGAAGAGGGGTTGCCTTCCATACTCTTCCATTTCCCCTCTGTAGTCTGTTACTGTTGGGAATGATGTAAAACATGTCCAGAACAGGCAGAAATCAGGCATTAGGGTTTGTGCTGGTGTGGGAAATCTGAGTGCTCTGTTGGAACACTGGAGCCACCCACGAGGAGCTACCTTCAGCAATGTCACGTGCCCAGTGCCCCTGGAAGCACATGCAGGAGGGAGCACCCTTTGCTCTGCAGAAGGACTAAACAAACTCCTCTGACCTGCCCAAGTCTCTACCGTGCCAAACTGGTAGGGAAAGGCACCCTCAAGGCAAGCTGGATGAGCAAACTGAACAGGAGAGATGCTGAGAGGCAGATTAAAGGAGATGGTGACCATGCAGCCTGCAATGAGCTGCTCCTGTCTGTGTGTGCCAGCACTCCATGGGGCTGTACTGGCTGGAGCTGTACTGGCCCAACCAGCAAGGGAGGGTGGCATTGCCAGCCTGGGTGTCAGTGGGCCACAAGCTGGCCTGGCAGCAGTGGCTTGTCTCAGGCTGTCTCTTTGGTCCTTTTGTTCCCCAGAGGTAGAGAGTGATGACATTATCAAATCCCTTGTTTTGCCAAGGGCAAAGTGCCCTGCTCAGCCACAAGTTACTCTCCCCTGCTCACTGCAGCCTGATCCCTGATGTGAGCCAGATGCAATCCAGCTCTCCCAGCCATAGTTCCAGCCATGGCCCCAGTTTTGTTCCTGTGACGACCCCTCTATTCTGGGGGTGGCAGGAGTGTTTCTTGCCTCTCTTCCTACCTGCTGTGCAGGAAATAGGCTGGGACCTGTGTCACCACACTGGGACCTAGCCCTGGGCACAAAGCCCAGCTGGTCTCTTCTGCTCCCCACAAGGCTCAGGGTTGCTGCCAGGACAGACCACGCCACTGCCTGGAATGGGATGAGTCCCACCAGCCTCCTTCCCCTGAGGCATCCTGCAGAGCAGAACAATCCCTTTGGGCTTGTGCCCAAACCTGCCCACGCTGCAGGCCCCTTTGCCTTTGCTAATGACTTTGTGGCTGGAATTGTCTCCAGACTTCCCTCCCCACCATCACTCCGTCTTGCTTGTTTCCACTCATTTCCCAATGGGAAGGAGTTTTTGGCACTTAACAAAATAACCTTTTTCTTGTTGAATTCCTCTGGGGAATGTTTTTTTCCCCTCAGAACCCCCTAAAGCCTGTAACCATGTAGTTTGACCCTTCCTTCCTATCTCAACCCTATTGGCTCAGGTCCAGTTATCTTTCCTGAGCCAGAGACGAGATAAAGTCCTGTTTTTTCTTTTTTCTCTCTCTCTTTGCCCTGGAACCCTTTGAGAATAAAGCCTTGGACTGATCCTAGGGGATGAGAGCCTCTTTGGGAATCTTTTACCCTGTTTCCCCGTGATACTCCTCCAAAGCCTCCAAGGAAACTGAGCTACCACAGGAGCAGGGGGAGTATCTCGTTTCCTTGTCTTCATCTCCCCCTCACTCTCCACGGCCTGCAGGGCAGCCTCCCCGTGCCCCGGACCCACCTTGCCGTGCAGCCTTGCCCAGCGGGTGAAGAACATGTGCTTGCAGAGCCGCGAGGGGCTGCCGCAGCTCCGCTTGCCCGTGGTGGCGTTGAGCACCTCCAGCTCCGCGCTGCCCGCGATCCAGTTCACGCTGAAGCCGGGAGACTTCCCGGGCTGCCGGGCGCCAGCGTGGCTCACCCCTGCGGGAGACAGGGACGCCAGTGAGCTCCAGGGTGTGAAAGGCGGGGCTGTGCTTCGTGACAGGTAGAAAAAGGTGTGGCTGTGATTGTGTGATGTGTGGAACGAGGCCATGAGACAGTTATAAAAATGAGTTTTAATAAACAAACAAACAAACAAAAAGAGTGGAAAGATGATGTATTCCCTTTGGTATCCCCTCCCTGTGAAACCCTACCTGCCCCTTGACTCTGACCTATGGCCTTTGGCCATAGATAGCCCAGCCCCCTACCCTGAAATGCATAAAACCCCCTTTCCCTCCGGGGTTGGGCCTCTTTCACCCTGGGATCCCCTTCTTGGAATAAAGCCTTGGAACACATCCCAGGGTAAGAGCCTCTTTTGGTTTTATGTCCCTATCCCTAAGATTCCCCTCACCCTAACCTCCCTAAATCTGAGCTAGCAGCTGATCTCGGGGGGCTGAGGGAAGGGGAACACTTCAGAAAGAGGCCTTTAAATAAATATTTTGCTTGCTTGTAAGTGAATAATATGAGCGTTAAAGTTTTCACAATATAAGTTTTTTTTAACGTGTAGGATAGAAGAATGTGAAAGTATTATTACTTGCTTTGAAAATAAGATTATTATAAGCTTTAAGCTGCTTTGTAACAGGAAGTTTTAAACTATAGCTTTAGAATATATAAAAGGAGTTGTAATCACCTAAATGAAAGAAAGAAGTGATCTTATCCCAAGCTAAAAATTGATGACCCTGGAAAGGAAAACTGGATGATCCTGGGAAGGGAAGCTAGACATCACCTTCACTGATTCATGATCCTGGAAAGGATCCTGGACCTCACCATCACTGATGTACAATCCTGAAAAGGGAAGCTGGACCTCACCATCACTGATGTACAATCCTGAAAAGGGAAGCTGGACCTCACCATCACTGATGTATGCTTCTGAAAAAGGGAAGCTGGACATCATCACCCCTCATTTACAACCTTAGGGTATAGAAATTCAATTTCACCAATAGGAACTGATCACAATGGGGTATAGAAATTGGACTTCACAAATAGAAAATAGGAGGAAACCATAAAAAAAACCTGCTGAGAAATGCTTATGAAGATGCTCAATAAATACCAGCAAAAATTTGTAGCTGGCATGCAGTTGGAGGGGAGACCCACCCCCCCCCCCCCCCCCAGTACCTAGCGTGCTGCTTTGCTCACACTTTACCATTTGAAATAACTAATAAATAAATTGATTGTTGCTTGATATATTGGCTGAGTCAAGCTCTTCATTCCTTACAAAGACTCACTTGGAGGCTGCTCCTGGGTTCTTGTGGCACAGGAGGCACCCTCAGTGAACTGCTGGCAGTGTCCTCTTGTCACCATTGGTTAAACGTTACCAGACCAAGTACCTTGGAGAGAAATAACCTAGCAATTCCTATAGATTTTTTCCACCCTGCAGGCAAACCTTTCATTAGCCTAAGGAAAGCCTTCAGATTGGAGTGTGAGCTGTTGACAGCAGAGTGATGGTTGCTGAGTGAAATCTTTCACAAAGGCTTTAATGGGATAACAGGTTTTTAAAAGGAGCTAAGCAGTGCAGTGCTTTGGTCATGAGTTCTTTCAGGTGAGCTTCCTACAGTCCAGCATATTTATCCGCTGGTAACTCCTGAGGCCTTTGCTGTGAGGGGATGTCTAGACCACAGGGCATAAGAAAATACAAAACAATACACCTCATCAACACAGAGAGATTATTAGATCTAAGTTAATAATGACCTTGTAGACATCACAGACCTACACAGAACACTCTTGGTCTCCACTTTGTGTCTGCCTGAGAGATTCCAACCCTGTACTGGAGCACCAATTTCTTCAACAGCTGGTTAGTGTCCTAATGGCCATATCTGGGACATCTTTGATTGGAATGCATCATATGTAATTTTAGACAGCTGCAATAAGGATGTTTACATTCACTGGAATGACCTTAGTGTCATTCACATGGCAAATTTTGGGCATCTGAGCCAATACCTTAATGAGTGAGCTCTCCCTTGGCTCTAAATGCTGACCAGGGCTACAAGGTCAGGTGTGGATGTGTACATAAGTTATTCAGGTAAATTTCTGTCTCTTTTAAACTATTTAGTGTAGCTCAACCTTTCCATGACTCTTGTTCCTTTTTCATTTCTTGTACCTGAAATGGGGGAATGATTAGTCTTTTCAAGAAAATAGAAGGAATAAAGAAAGTGGTTGGCTTATTTTCCAGCACGGTACAAATGCAAACAAGTGAGCTCTGCCTCGCCTTGCTCATTAGTGCATTTGCAGCAAAGAATCAACACTGGGAGCTTCCAAGGCTGGAAAACAGGGAGTGACCTGAAGCAGTTTGAATATTTTTGAAAACATGGACCTTGGATAACGTGTCTGGATCCAGTTGTTGTGTCCCTCTCTGCTAATTTGCAGCATGGGTCACTAGCCTGCAGACATGGACAGCAAAAGCCACTGTGGTGAGCAGCAGGTGGGGACTGTGCTGGTGGGCAGGAGCTGCCTGGCACAGCCACCCCAGCACAGGCCAGTGCCAGGACTGGGTCTGTGTTTCCAAATGGAAGCTCCTGCCTGCAGCAGCTCCAGCAGCAGCTCATGGCTTGCACTGCTTTCATTGCTGCTGGGTGGAGGGCAGCAGAGAAAGGTCCTTTGCATTTTCTGCTGAGAGGGTTTTAAAGAACTTTTGCAGAGAGAGAGAAGTACTGATATGGGCTGTTCAGAGAGAAGGAGATTAAAGAAAAGAGATCAAAGCCCCTCCTTTCCAAAGAGCCCTTCTTGCCCAGGATCTCATTTTCAAAACAGATGCACTCCATGACCATCTGCTGGTCTGAGGCAGAATGAGAGGAGATGGGAGCTGCTGTTCAGGCTCAACACGTTCAGTGATGGGAATGCTGCATCCATCACTGAATGTGTTGAGCTTGGACAGCTCCTGAGACACACCTTGGGAGAGGTGGAGGGCTGAGCAGGGTCTCTCTGGCTGGGGTGCTGCCTCTGCAGGCAGCTGCTGCATCCTGCCTGGAGCCTGTCAGCATCATGAGAAGCAATGCCACTGAGGGACATGCCCCCTCTCTCCCCTGTCCCCTCTGCCCTGGGAGGGAGCTGCTAGAGCCAAATGGAACTTAACACAGAGAGAGAGAGAAAGGTGGCCATTATAGGGAAAAAATTATATGGCAAACTCACTTTGTATCAGTGACAGAGCTGGAACTGCAGAAATCATCTCAGTCATTGGGACTGAACTCACTCCCATGTATAGAAGAGAATTACAGCTAAGTCATAACCTCACCCAGGATTTGTAAACACATTCATGTTGTATTAATACCTCTTTCAATTTTTTTCCCCCTGGAGATAACAGATCAGTCTGCATCTAAAACTCCAGTTCACCTAGGCAACAGGATTTAAACTGAGAGCTTGAAAATCAGATAGCTCTGCAGCGCTGCTCGAGCGTCTCTACACAGAACAAGATGCAAACAGATCAAAATCAGCTGTTTGACACTATGCACCACTCTCTGTCAAGATAGCACCCAAAAGCTTAGAGGATTTGAGTGCCAAAAAGCATGATAGCAAACACCCTGCCATGCAGAGTTGCCACAGGACACTAAATAAATGAAAATGTTGTGGAATCCCTGACTAAAGGAAGAGAAGGAAAGGCTGCACAGAGAGGAGAGCAGGTTGTGGGTGCCCATCAGATGGGGGCTGTGAGAGTAGTCCAGGCTGGTCCCAGTGTCTGGAAACCCCTCTGGGCTCCTTTGGCTTTCATGCTTTCTCTTCCCAGCTATCATACGTAAGTATGTGTATTTAGGTAAATACAAGATATTTTCATATCATTTTCTGAATGCAAAAGATATTTTAAAGAAAAAAAACCATGAAAATCATAACAGACATATATAGAGCATGGACATATTCTCTGATTGTTGCTATTTTTTTTTTTAAAATTCTTCCATATTTTTCTTTTGACAATTAGTTATTTTGATTTATTTAGAAAGCAACACTCAATCTAGGTTACTTTCTCTCCTCTATGTAAAACATCCTTCTTAAAACCTACACAACAAAGAGTACAACAGAAGACAGTAGGATTTGAAAGAGAAAGATAAGTCTTTGCACAAATAATATGAATTTGAGTACTATGGGATGTGAACTGAAATCTGTCCTCTCTCTCCTCTCTCTCCCAGCAAAACCTAATAACCCATCAGGATACCCTTTAAAACAGCCTCAATCTTAAGAGAACAGGATATAAAAAAGGCATTTCTTCTAAAAACTACACCCAAGGGTAATCTCAGTGGAAGAGTGGAGTTCCATCTGGCTGGGATTGGTAGAAAACTGTGTAGAAAACCTCACTGATTATTCTTCAGAGGAGCCAAGGAGTTAATTTCATTATACCTCCTCACACACCATGACTCTCTTCTCCATTGGAATGTTTGTACTGCTATGATCAAGTGGCAAAATAATTGACAGCCTGTCTTGGGTTGTAGAACCAAAAATGTGTATTTTATTTCATTTGTTGAAAGCAGTTGGAGAGATATTTTTTCTTTATCTCTTATGACTCTGGGGGGAGGGGGGTGGGTGCCTTCTGATAATGGGCCAGCTGTTCAAACCAGGTGGGGCAGTGTTTCTTATCTCTTTCACTGCCCATCCTCCCCCCCGCTGGGGGATATCTGCTGTTAATGGGCCATGAAGGCTCACCAAGGACAGGACACATTCCATCATCCCATTGTGAGATGCTCCACCCAGTGGGGGAGGAGCCAACCATTCCTACCTGGATAAAAACTGAGACATAGGAACACCAGGTATCTGGTTCCACCAGATTCCTGGAGGAAGACTGGACCCTTCTCACCATCACTGGACCCTTTTCTACAGGATCATCTCTACTCCGCCAGAACCACATCTGCCACTTCAGGAGGACTTACTGTGGACTGCTTCCAACACCCTGACCAACACGGTGTCAGGTTGTACCTCTGACTCTGTCAGAGTTTCCAGAGTTGTTGTTTGTTTGTTTGCTTGTTTGTGGTTTGTTTGTTTTTCTACTACATTTCTATTGTTAATATTCCTAGTAAAAAACTGTTATTCCTATTCCCAAATCTTTTCCTG
Organism: Phylloscopus collybita; assembly: GCA_027886175.1. Lineage (NCBI taxonomy): Eukaryota > Metazoa > Chordata > Aves > Passeriformes > Phylloscopidae > Phylloscopus > Phylloscopus collybita. The sequence continues at coordinate 9,344,875 of JAJNNQ010000002.1, forward strand.
AAAGCTTTTAATTGCAAAACTGTAATTTGGAGGGGGTGAGGGGTTTACATTCTCCATTCTAAGGGAAACTCCAGCTTTCCCTGGTGGATACCTGTCTTTCCAAACCAAGACACACCCTTATAGTTTAAGGACTCCCCCAGTCCTGGGCTGGTCTGATGTCCAAGACAAGTGTGGGAGGTGGAGTTGCCTGGCTGAGATTGTGAAGCTCTGTTCTCTAATGCATTTGGTGAAGCTTTTTTAGGTGCCCATCTCCTGGATATGCTCCTGGCAGGTTTTCCCAGGAAAAAGAATTGCAGCATAAGCCTCAGCAATGTAAGTTTTAATCAGCATCGCCTCCCCGGGATTTGTGGGGGGAGGGAAGATTACAAATAATGGCATTAGAGACAAAAACAATGCAGAGAGAGAGAGACAGGTTCACAGATTCCTCCTACCACTTCTCCTGGGCTGAGGAAAGCCCACAAACACAACCCAAAAGCGAAGCAAATGCTTTTCCAAACAGAAACCTCTGGGAAGGAGGAAGATAGCACTGAAACATGCAGGAAGTCAGACAAGCCCCCCCTCTTGATACATTTCTTATTCCCTTGAAATCTCGGACAAAAACTCTTGGACATTCTTACACACACACTCTGGCCAAGTATGACCCATTGCTTTTACTCTGCAAGGCCAACCCAGCAAAGCAATAGCTCTCCTGTGGTGAAAACTCTTACAAAATCCCTTTTTGTGTTTTCAATCCTTCAACAGTGGAAACAGGTTTCCCTGTACATCCTGCAGACACAGGGAAATGGTGTGTGCCTTTGATCTTAATGTATGGGTGCATTTACAGTGTGCTAGGGCTGGCACAGGATGAGATCTGCTTTTCCAGAGGGAGATGCATTGGCCTTGGCAGCCAGGGCTGCGTTGTCAAAACAACACCCAGATTTGGGAAATGGGGAGATTTCTCCTGGCCTACTGTGAGTTCTTTCCTCCCTACCACAATGTCATGTGGGAAGGAGGAGGGGGCTGAGCCATTCCCATACTGGGCCAGGCAGAAGGGGCAGACAGGTGGGGACATAAACTGAAAGGGAGAGTGTGGGTCAGAGCTTCCTGCTCACTTGCATTGCAGTCTTTGCCAAGCTGCACTGAAGAGTTAAAAAAATGGAGATAAGCTGTTCAGAAAAGGATAAGCCTTTTGACCTGTTCACCTTACAACACACACGCACATTACACTTGCCAGATGTACTAAACCACACAGAACCTGAGAATTTCCCCAGTGGCTAAACTATCACTTCTGCCTCAGCCAAACAAATTTTGTCACAAGGACATATTAAAAAAAAAAAGTCCATGAAATAGATAAGGTTGAAACAGCACTCTTCTGACTGAAGAACTTAGAGGACTTTGAAAGGCAATGGGCTGCTTCACTAAACTGTTCTGACCTCCCAGCTCTATGACACTGACATCATATTGATGTCTCAGGGAATCCTCCCAAAAAACAATTATCAAAGATTAAAAGAAGGATCTAATCCAGTGCAGAACTGGTGTCCCTTAACATTCACATGCCTCATGAGGACTTGAAGACAGGTAAACCTAAAATTTACTGAAAGCTTCCTTCTGGTTTTTAGAAATGTTTTACTTAGTCATTCTTTTTTTTTTTTTTTTTTTTTTTTTTTTTTTTTTTTTTTTTTTTTTTTTTTTTTTTTCCCCACTCTGAGTGTTTAATGTATAGTGGTTGTTTTCCTAGTCAGCTTGTATCCACTAATGATCCTTTTGTGTGGCTGCTGCTAATGAAAAAGGAACTGGATTTAAACACATTGGTTTCTTCATTCTACAAATTCATATTTTTCAGGGGAAAAAAAAAAAAGTGTGAGTTAATGATCTACTTACCAACAAAAAGCAACCCTGTTGGTAAGCAGCTTAACTAGAGATGGGAAGAGGGATTATTTGTCTTGCAGGCAGGTGTTGCTTACCACTGAGAAGCAGCTGATTGCGCCGGTACGAAGCTGGCAGCTGACCAACGTCTTCTATCCTGTGGCTCATTACCCGGGAAAGGTGGCCAGTGTGGTAGAGGCTTCCCACAATGATGCTGTGCAAGTACATGGGTTCAATGAAGGAGCTGAGGAGAGCGCCTTGGAGCCCAAGGATGTTCCACCTGAAAAAAAAATTTCATGAGAAATAAGACACATGGGTGGAGGAATGGCCATACTGGAGCTAACCTGGGAAAATCAGCAAATGCCAGCACATGGGTTAGAGGGATGAGGGATGAAACTATTCCTGTCCCTGTCCTGTGATACAGAAAGCACTGTTGGGTCATTATATAGCCATGGGCTGATTACCCCTCCAGGAGGATTTGAGATTATTGTGATGCTATTCACTTAAGGGATGTATTTTCCATCTTGTATTGCTGCAAACAGAGGCTTCTTATCAAGAGGTGTTCTTTCTAAAAGCATTTTGTGTTTGATAGATGTTCATTTAGCCTGTCTCTAGCAGATTTTTTTCCCTGCATTTATAGTGTTTCACTTGCAATGGTACAGCTAGAATGAGACCTTTTGTTATTCTACCTTTATTTGCTGCTTGTCATATATAAGTACTATCCCCATGTCATACAGCCGAGCTAACATATGACTAAGGTGGCCAAAATTCCCCCAAAATCTTTGAATGTCTCATAAGCTGACATTTCTTTGCACAAATGCCCATGAAGATATGAAGATATCCATGAGAATTAAATCCTGGTCCTGAATAGGAAAAAGAAGAGGAGAGTTAGGCTTTTAGGAAATTTATTTGTTATTGATAGCTTGACCCTCTCTAAAGTGTTCAGAGTGATGGATACATCTCACCCTGTTGCTGCCTTAAAGGTGCAGCAGAGTGATGGTAGAAACCTTTGGACCTTCCAGCTGTTGATGACCGAGACCTCTGTGATACCGGTGGTGGAGTATTTGCCAGAACAGTTCTGCATTTTAACAGCCTATGAATTTTTACATCAAGCTAGGCACAAATACGACAGCATGCTTGCCTCTACATTCTTCAGGGGACAGCTAATTGGTTAATGATTGGAAAAATTAAAAAGGGGAAAAAAGTCATGATGCAGTTATCTTCTTGGCAAACCTATTTAGCTCAGCTCATCTAAGAAGTTGTTTCCCACCACACAAACGCTAACAAGCTCTCTTACACTTGGATAACATTTTTACATAAGTTGAACACTGTCAATCTGTCTGAGTGGTTTTGAGTTCAGGAGTTCAAACTGAAAATGCTTCAGAAAATGTAGTTTGGAGAGCATATTTAGCTCATTAAAACCCAAAACACCGGTAACATTTGGAACTCGGTAGCTGACTGAAGGAAAGGGTATGAGGTGTCTGCTATATAAGGCATCATCCAGTGGCTGCCATGCTAAATAATGTGTTTAAAACAGAATTTCCATCAGCAGCAAGCATTATGGTGCTAATTTCTTACATCATTGTTCTTTTCATTAATTAACATTTCTCAACCGTTAGTGCAATTATTGCAGTGCCTCAGTACTGTATGTCTCTTTTCATGATTAATAAGGAGTCATTATATTTCCCTTTCCTGAAGCAGTCAATTAACATGGAATACTTTCCATTAATTACTGAATGTTTAAAACCAGCATGCTGTACCTGGAGAGCAATCTGCTCTAGGAACCTGTGACACCAATTGCTTTTAAAAGTTCTCTTTAAATTTTATTCCAAAAACACAAGCAATTTAGCTGGCTGTATTAATTTGCCTCCGAAGCAGGGCTGTGAATGAGAAACATCTTTTAATCTCATGCAAGAAAAGGCAGCCATCTGGCTGCTGAGGATTTCAGAGTCAGACTCTCCCTGTCTCCCTCTGTAAATGCAGGCCATTAAAGTAATGTGTTCATCTACATAAAACTCAAATGAAATATAAAAGGTAATATTTATATACAAACAATTTAGTCCCACAATTTAAACAGTCATTGGTTTTATGAAACATTTACTTTAGTCGATCAGATTTGCATAACTTCATTTGGGGGAAAAAAAAAAGTGTGGTCATTTCTGCAAATAACATCATTTTCAAAGAAAAGAACTAGCTGCCTCTTTGAGTAAATAACTTATCATGATGCAAAATTAATAATGCAAGCTTAAGAACACAGAGCTGAATTCAGCTAACAGTACTATGCCTTCAACCAGCATCTAAGGTAAGTAAAAAAAATTACACAGATATCTTTGTCCAGATGGAAACTTGTAAGATATCAGTGCTGTTTTCAGCATTTAAAATTTCCTTTAAAAAGCCTTACATATTTGATTGAAGGAGAGAAGAAAAGCAGCTAAACAGAAAACAACATATGTTCAACAATATTGGGATTTCAGCAATATGCACATCACAAGAAATCATCTGAGTTTTATTTACCAAAATAAGGGATTGTGTTCAGGTCATAAATTACAAGGTAATAATGATTGTTTAATTTAAAATCATTACAAGGGGCCTGCCTTTTCTTTAGGGATATTTCTCTACCTAATTCTGGACATATTCATCCTAGTGTGAAAAGGGATTTGAAAGTTAATGGAATTACATTATTGGAAATCACAATATAAGCATGATCAGGTCACCCCCTATGTATAGAAAGCACTTCATAAACATGAATTAATCCTTGCTCCAGTAAGGTAAAGTCCCATTTTTGCACCCTGGGGAATCAGGGCAGAAAGGGAGTAAGATCTGCTGAAGTCTGTAAGAGCTTCTGGCTTATGGATGCAACAGTTGTCCCTTGAGAGGGACAACTGTTTTCCCATTCCAAAAGAAGGCACAGGAAGGTGTAGGGGTGATGAAGCTTCTGTATCAGCCATAGTGGGTTTTGACCCCAGGGTATAAGTTTGACTCCAAGACATATTGGAGCAACCAGACTAAAAAAAAAACCAAAACAAACAAGGGAGAAGAAACCTATCAAAGAATACAGGCACAAGAGCAAGTCCTGCCTGATGTGTAGATTGTGGTGCAAAAAGAGACTGTCCCAGAACCAGACAGCACCCTAAAGTAGCAAGGACTGAGAAATCAGGAGAGGTGCTGACACTAAGAATGCAATATTTGGTGGGGACCACTTGCCAGGTCTTTTTGAGCTGATGGTCCCCATGTGGTGTGAAAAGGGACAAGGGTGATGGCACTGCCACCTGTACACTGGCTACTTTGTGGTTCAGCATTGGTTTAGCAGCATCTGGTCAGAGAAATGGGACGAAGGAGCAAAGAAGGAGCTTTGCCTTCAAATCTAGCCCAGGTTTGTCTGAGTGTTGAGACAGTTGTTTCTCTCTGGAAAGCAGCCCTGAGCATTTGTGTGAGTCCCACTAACTCAGCACAGGTCCTAGGAAAGGAGGGGTCCTCTACTGAGCTGGCCAAAACCAGACCCTTGCACTGTTGCTGTTGTCCTTCAGAGCACAAGAGAAGCACATTAATGTTGGGTAAAATTTTCAGTTTCTCATTCTGCTGCTGCTCTGTGGATGAAAAGGCCTACCTTGGAGGGCAGCCAGTTCAGTATTGTGCAGAAACAATAGATTTTACAGACAAATATTTGGGGGAAGGTTTTTTTTATCCTGTGTATTGTTCATCCCTTGACCAACACACATGGCTAATGTACTGACTTGGTCCTTTGATATGTGAACATCTATGGAATTATTTGTAGGTAGATGGTAGGGAAAGATCCATTTCAGCAACAGTGAAGCTATCAATAAGGGTGTTAATTTTGAAGAAGCTATTTCTCTGTAGCCTAATTTAGGTCCATGAAAGTAGCTGTGTTCCCATCTGTAACAAAGGACTTTCTTCAAATGTGGCTTTTCAAAATAAAATTATTATTCAAAGCAATGCAGTGTTACATTTTGGCTTCTCAATATATCAAAGTGACTTTTCTCGCTATGAGGAAATATGCTGGATCATTCTGAATTTTCCTAATTGTGCAAGATTTTAAGGGCTGTTTTCAAGGACACGCATCTCTCTAATATCTCATATGCTATGTGCTCTGTAATAACCCTTCCAATAAAGTGAAAATCAACCCACTGCTCCCCTAGTCACAGATCTTATTTAAAAATCCTCAAATCTTCAGCAGGCAGGATAAATAAAACAGAATGTCTCCCCTTTTCACTCAAATATGGGAGGTTTTGGAGCTTTAAATGGAAGGAAAGTATACCCTTCCTTTTGTTCAAACAGCAGATATTACTGCACTGTTTACAAAGACAAAATCCTGCGTCCAGTTTTCAATATAGATAATCCTTAAACAAATATATTTTTGCCTGTTTGTCAATCACAGAACTGCCAGTGATGAGCTGGGAGGCATCCCAGAGCAGGCAGCCTTTCCTTAATTAAATGCCAAGCTCCCCCAGCTCTGGACAAGTGGCGGGCAGGCCATGACCCCCCCTGCAGAGCCCCCCCAGTTCCCATGCTCCTGGCAGCTCGGGACCACAGCGAGGTGTGCAGGGAAATGTGTCCCCACATCATAACCACACCACAGCCTCCACATGCTGGAGCATCACCTCACCACATGAGTTGTCTATAGCCCTCCCCTTGGGCCAGCAGAAAAAGGGATGATGAGAATACTGAGGAAGGGGTTTGGAGGCAGGCCCATGGGGGTGCAGAGGGCTGCACCCTTGCTCAGCTCCTGCCCATTGCTGAGACGTGATGTGACAGCTGGAGCCCCTTTGCTGGTGTTTCTAGCACTGATTTGGACATGGTTACACCTGAAGGCCAACATTTGAACCCATTTGTAACTGAGATGTGAAGAAATTTGCCTGATGCTCCAAAACATCTCAGGTCACTGTGTCCACCTGCCATGGATGCTCAGAGGCTGAAGTGCCTCCTTGGGACCTTTGGAACCTCGCCCATTAAAAAGCATTGCTGATGAATTTCAAATCTTATTTTGATAAGGCTTTGTGTAAAAGACTTTTTTTTTTTCTTTTCTTTTTTTTTATTAAGAGCATTAAGTCTTATCCACTTGGTGTGTTGTTAACCTCCTGTACCACAGTTTCTATTACCAATATTTCCAGCTATGCTTCACACAACATAAATTGTTATTCAGGGTGGCATGTGCTCAGCAGGACACCTGCAGTGTTCCTATTTATATGGCCATTTAGCTATTATTGGTTTGGAAACTGGAACTAGTGCATTAGTTTTTGATCTGTATTGTAACAGTGGGTGGTTTATATATGTTTTCTGGAACATACCTTGTGGTGAAAGATTGAAATTGAACTCTCAGTCACACAGAAAGGGGTTAAGAGAGAGAATTACAAACCATGTGCACAAATCATCTCTAATTGAAGATCTAGCTGTGTTAATTGATTTTCATTTGCATTAATATGTAGCCTTTGAAGTAGCTTTTCTTAAGAGTTACCTTGTCAGGCTCAGCCTTCTGTTAACAATGGCTCTGGTCGACAGGCTAACACTAAAATAGATCTAAGAATGCCAATTTTTAACACTGACTTTTAGTCTTGAATTTTTATATGCTACATTTAAATACAGCTTAATGTGCTCAACTCATCTTATAAAATGCTACTTCAGACTCCCACTGCTAAATCCTGAAACAGTGCCTTAAGGCTACACTACCTTGTAACACTCTGAACGTAGATTCCTTCCTATTCTCTAGCTTGCGGTCCCAAATAATCCACAAACCTTAGCCACAGGACATGGGTAGACTGCTCATGATGTAATGCAAAGTTTGGAGGTCCTTTGTTACTCTTTGTGTTGTTTTGTAGGTGAGGTAATTTAGATATTCAAGGTCTTTTTTTTTATTTCTGGGCTGAATGTCATTTTTTTCGGTGAAATTTGAGGAAGTAGATGACCATTAACCGGGTGGCAAGAAAATACACAGTCTTTTAAAGGTGACCTTTTGAGAAGTGGTAGTAAGAAAACAATTTTAAGGCCAGAGCTTATAAAACAAACACTGAATTCTGGCTTTTATGTGCTGTTTAAAGACAGTGTTTATGAGGACTGCTCCCTGCAAATACTGCACAATGCAAAGTACATTCCTCAGCCTGCATCCTGCAAGGGGACCATGAAAGAGGACAAGTGCCTCTGTTCATCCATTTATGAATAAGTTTATACAATCCTCGTGTGTGTAGATGCAAATTTGCTGCACAGAAGCCTGGCCTCCCTCCAAAGTAACTACATGAGAACAACACCTAGGGAGCCACAACCTGCTCTGCCCTGGCCAGAATGTGAGGTGTCCAGTCCCCTAGCCAAGGTCTGTCAAGGAAGAGGGTTTGAGGAAGAAAAGTGCAGTGCAGAACCCTCTCCTGGGGCACTCAGATAAGAACTAATTTTTGGAATAAACCCTAGTGTTGAATGCTTGCACCAAGATCCTCAACATGTTTTGCAGACATCAAAGTGAGGTGGTGACACAGGACCTGGGGAGGCCAGCTCATGCCATGGGCCTGCCGTGCTCTGGGGAGCCGTGGTGGCCTCCTCCCTGTGCTCCCAGCACCACTGCCACTCCCTACCAAACCACTGGCAATGGCAAGCACCAAACCTCTCTGTGCAGCTGCACAGGGCAGAACACCCTGATATTTCAGAAGGGCTGACACTGGGAGAAATAATTTCTCTAACTTTCTGCATGGAAGAAGAAGGAACCCAGGTGCTGGTGATGACATAAATAAATTTGATGAGCTCAGAGCATGGAACAGGAAACTTTACACAGAAGGGAGGTGTGTGTGCTGCTAAATCTGAGTTATGGTGGGCCTAGAGGATGACCCATGAAGGAAGGAGACTGGCCTGAAGCTCAGTGTCTCCATCAGTCAGAAGACAAGGGGTGTCAAAGGGAAGGTGGTTTCTGTCCTCTGTGACAGACTCTGAATTTCCCTTGTAAGTCTGTCCAGAGGGGTGATGTACTTAAGAGAAGTGCACAGATCTTTGATATTTTGCCCAGACTTTCATATTTCTTCTGCTGAAGGAATAAGAAGTAGAGACATATAGAAATTCCGATTTTATATATGCAACCATGCATATGTTACCTGCAGATCTGTTACCAAAATCACGTGTACACACTGTGTGCTGTGGGAAGCCAGCAGGGAGGAGATGCTCAGTGCTGGGCTGGCTTTGTGCACCTGGAGACTGTGTCACCAAAGGGGACACAGAGAACCAGTGTCCCTGAGGCCCTGGGGCAATAAGGGGTGCTGCAAATCCCACCCCTGCAGCTGGCACATATCAGCTGAACACATACCAGTCCTGAACATTTCTGGGGGTCAGAGACAGAATGAAGTGCTGAGCCTCCCTGAAGTTTGGTTACTGTGTTTACATCCTCAAAGAAGAGCTGAGCTCTAGAGATATCCTTGTTTCTTTTCCCCCTAACTGTGTGTGTTTGTGGCTGTGTGTGCAGGCCTGTGAGTGCATGTGAAAACTTTCCTTCAAACATTTGTCTGCTCCCAAACAGCAACTGCAGAGACTTCCATTAGCAGCAGCATTAACATTGCACTGACCTTGTAATAAGCAAGGTATGAGCTAGTCCTGTGTCCAGCCTTAGTGTGAGACAGGGAGATGAAAAGAGGTTTAATTTTGGCCCATTGTATGAATTTTGCTGCCACAAAAAGCTGCAATTCTCTTGGGGCTGTAATGTCTCTGTCGACGCAAAGGTTTTAATATAGGTTATGATTAGCATCAAGAAAATATTAAATGGCATAATTTTTTTTCCCAAACAGATGATTATTTTCAAAATTATTTTTCTCATGTTATTGCTGCTTTTTGCAAATGTATACAATGTATGTTACAGACGAGAATGAAGGTCAAAAGGTATTGGTGTAAATAATGAACTATGGGCTAAAAAAATGTGGTTTAATCTTAAATCCTATGGCACTGAGAGGCTGAAGTCACTCCAGCTGCACTGTGAGGCTCACAGGAGTCCTGTGTGTAAAAGCTGATACTCTTAGGGTGGTTTATTTGGGGATTCACAGACCCTGAACTTTAAATTTACACATATAAATGCATAGGTTTTAAAGCCAGAAGGAACAACCAAGGTCTAGTGTGACCTTATTTATAATGAAGCTGCAGAATTTTACCTGGTAATTCCCTGCCTGAGCCAAATAAAATGACTATTCATACCGGAAGAGCCTGTGCTTTAATTCAGTGAGGGAACAGGTATGATGCCAGGGTGTTTATCCTGAGATCTCAACAAAGCCACAGAGCCCAAATAATGAATACCAAACATCAAACTCTCTCAAACTTGTGGTGATAGTAATAAAAATGGCTAAATGTCTTTGAATAACAAATAAATCTGATTAAACCACTCTCTGCTTATAGCTTTCCTGTGAGCAAGAAAGAACATAAATTGTTAGATACATGATTTATAGAATATTATTCGCTTTTCTCAGTAACTCTGTGCGTTCTTGGGTCTTTGATATTCTGATAGCAATGTCCTTTGCAAATAATGCAAAGTGATGTATATTTTAGCAGCTACTGGCTAGATTCTCAAGAGGAAACATTCTCTAATAGCACAGTGCTCCTGAGGGACTTTTACAAGCAATAAAATCCAAAGCATACAAGCGAGATTTTTTTGTCAAATCTTGCTTATACAAACATGAATTTCAGCTTCAGAGAATCTCTTCTCTTCTCACTGCATGACAAGCCCAGATAACGTGCAACCAGATTCCTGCATCCTGCAGACATTTAAAGAGTTAGCTACCTATGTGGTAGGGCAAATATTGGCAGTCTGAAAGGAGGCATGGACACCACCCACGGATCTCTCCAGTGGGGCAGGAGTGGGAAAGGCCCCTGATAGAGAAATCTCCTTTTCCACTGAACTCTCTTCCTGCCTCTGCTCTCTATGACCAGAGGGGAAGAAGGCAGAAAACAGTCTTATATGTGCCGAAACAAAGGACAGGTGAAGAAACCTTCAATTTCTCCCCCTTACACGTGAGAATAATAATGATAAAAAATTATCGTAGATGGCATTTAATGTAGTAAACTGAAATTTGGGATAAAGTATAAGGCAAATTTTCTCAGCCTCTTTTTTAACTGCACCTTACTGGTGAGAGTAAACATATACTGTTGAAAGCAGGGAATAATGATTGCTTTTTTTTTTTTTTAATGTATAAAAATCCCATTGAAAATAAAAAATAAAAATTGCAGTTTTTCTTACAATATTGAAATAATAGTGTCAATGATGAGAGCTTCAATTTTTTTTTTTTTTTTTTATCTTGGAAAAACTTTGTGTAGAATCTTTTTTTTTCTTCACAGACTTCAACTCTGTTTAGATCCAACACTGAAAGGATTCACTCACAGTGCTCAGCAGATGTGCTTGGAGAAAACCCAACTCCCGAGACTGCGCATTACTGTCAACATTGCCATCAACAGGAAATGTACTGGTGTTTGCAAAGCTGATATTTAATTCACTGGCTAGTGACATTCAAAACCACAGAGAGCACAATATTTCTATTCTTGAACTTAAAATTGTTTAGTTTTTTGAGTCCATATGAGTCTGAACTTGGAAAACCCAACTGCATCTACACGCAGTGGAGGAGATCCACCGAACACAGTTTGGGTTTTCTGTTATTTCCTTATGAATAAATGAAAACACTACAGCAGAAGTTGCTCTTTGTCCTTCATGCAAGCACAACAGTTGTGATGATTACACTTAGAAGAGGGTGTATTTTGTGAGTCTGGTAGTATTTCCATTTGCTAGTTAACTTCTACATTTTTTGTGACAAAATGGGAGGCTAAGTTGACAGACTAATTTAGCTTTGGTAGGTCATCCAGTTAAAGCTAAGAGCAGAATTTATGCATTTGGATGAAACAAAATTTCTATGATTTTTTTGGAAAGGTTATGTCTATGTTGGCCTTTAATAATTGGGCCAAGTTTTTGACTGATGTAATTTAACTGAGTCCTTAGGCATGATATTCCAGCAGAGAATTTGATTATAGCATTTATGTTTTTATAACTATAATGTGATTTTTTTAATATGTAAAACTGCATCCATAGATAATGTACATTACATATATACGTATATAAAATTATGAAGATAAATATACATACATGTATAGATTGCACAAATAGTGCAATAACTGTGCAACCAAGCGCACACATTTTGATTTTGGTTTGTGTTAGCCATCATTTGCTGTTAGTTAACACCCTAAAGTGAGAATGGTGAATATGTTTACATTTTATTTGTCACCAGGGAATAATTATGAAATATTTACTACATGGAAATTATTCTACATAAATGTATGTTGTATTTACAGGACAGAGTAGAAACCCACAGAGGGGGCTGTGACATGAGAGCTCTTCAATGACATTCAAAATAGTAGAAATATTCCTGGTGGCTTTTAGGGCACTTTATTCAATTGGGTGCAGATAAGCTAAGTTTATCTGTATGATAGTTGGTTTGCAAGTTTTGGGGTAAATGATCCAAGAACAGCAAAGTGGATATATTTTATTTGCACAGTGAAATTCTATTGGCAAAAAAAAAAAGCTGCAAAGACGGTTTATATTTTTTGTCACACTGTAATAAGCAACTAACGACCCACAGAGAATTTGGGAAAATGCCCTATTTACATTCCCTCCTATTTATATGGCCTGCTTGTGCATACAAAGGAGGTCTTTGTTTCCACAGGGCCTGTCAGCACCCGCTGGCTGCTTCCCACTGGTCTCCATAAACCTCTGTGGCATCGAGCCTCCACATGCAAAGACTTTTGCCAGGTGCATCCATCACGTACCTGGCAATTTTGTCTGTGCAGGACATGGTGATGAGCTGCTCTCCCAGCAGGACGCCGTCCCACGTCTGCGCTGCGTTGTGACACCGGACGGGGATGGTCCCTTCTCCAGACTCAATCTTTGTCCGCAGGTGCCCACGGTATTTCCTCACTATGTGCTTGCTGCTGTTCACTGGGCAAAATAAACACAAGGATGACAATAACTGAGTATTTTTCAAAAGGACCTGAGAGGCTGCGTTGATGCCATAAGCTTGCAGGTCCTTTAAATTGGATGCAAAATTAGATGAGATAACAGCCCAAGAAAGCAGTGCAGTGCAGAAAAGAAGATGCTCTTAGCACGGTTTTCTTTTCACATCAATCAAAGCTTACACAAAGCACACACTGAGCTCATGTTCCCCTTCTATTTCCCTTATATATTTAAAAAGAAGAGAGGTGCTCCATCTTTTTAAGAACCAGGACAATTTCTCGTTTTAGGACTGAGTTGTGATGGATGAATATTTGAAAAAGCTTGGTTCAATGAGTGTCATCAAGGACTCAGCTGCGTGATGCAGACCAGTCCAATACTTTACTGTGATATTCAGTGACATTTCCCAAATAATTTCAGAAGTCAGGGTTTGATTTTTTACCATAAAATTTCACTGAAAAATTCTGAAAAGCTAAAGGTTTATACTCTGGATCAAAGGCAAATCAAAACTTGCTAGTTGTTCATTGTTGGCTGAAATTCCTTCTACAGCCTCCCTGAAGTGAGGTACTTTCCTAGTACTTGCCTTGTGTTGTACCAAGATCTTTTATCACTTCTGTGATATTATATATTTGAGTGCAAGGCAGCAGCCCCTGGGGTGGCACAGGGCAAGCAGCTAAAGCACTTGTCCTGTGCCATGATGAACTGAGTCCTGCAGGCATGCAGTAAATACAGAAGATAATGACATTTCAAAAGCACTTCACCTTCATTATTATGAAAAGAGAAAAACTGAAGTTCATTATCAAAATCACTCCTACGCTCTTGCTACTTTACCCTTGGGTATTTTGGCTGTAAAAGAACAAGAGGAAGCAGCAAGGAAATCCTTTGGGTCTGCTCACTGCTTCACCCTCGGAGGTTTTCACTCCGGGTCACCTTCTCCCTGAAGCAGACCTTCCACAGTTTCCCTGTAGCCCAAAGGGAAATAACAAAAGGCAGTACATGATGGCCTCTGCTGCATTTACAGAGATGAAGCTCCTGCCCATATTGCCAGCTGTCCTGTGTGTTTTTCCATGCCAGCTCCCCATCCGGACCAGAAGACTTCTACTTGTGAAGGTGATGTTCCTCAGTCCTCAGTGGGCTGTGGGGCTGAGTGCTTCTGCCACTGAGTAACACCAGTGTGTCAGAGGCTGTGGGGCTGATGGCACCTCTGGCTGTGAGCTGCTGGCTCCGTGCACGATCCCCAGTGCTGGCAGAAGCAATGGATTGACTGGCTGATGCCAATGGGTGGCTTGCAAAAAGGGAGAGGAATAATGAATTGCTTCAGCCTACTGGGATTAGCAGAGGTAACAAACACATGTAGAGCAGCAAAGTCAGCTGTGAGCTGCCAGCACATAGGCAGCTGGGCCCCCAGCAATCACTGCCTCTTCTCTCTCTTCCTGCTTTTCAAGATTTTAAGATGGGTGTGTGTGTCAGCAGCGGGCTGGGACAGGTATCGAATGGATTGTTTGGCCATGACCAAAACCAGTTTCCACCCAAACTCAATCTCCATCATATACAAAATATTGTTTGCAAATACTGTTACAGTAATGCTGCTACAACATCTGAGTTTGGGGAAGAGTGGTTGTTGCCCTGCCACCCCACCAGCAGCCACCTCATCCCAGCAGCACAGGATGTGGTCCTTGTGCCCAGCTGTCAGCACAAATCGAGACACTGCAGTAATCACCTGACTTGGAGTATTGTGGCTTTGCAAACTTGGGTTGTGGGAGAAACTGGGAACAGCCAATGGAGAAATAAAAAAAATTAAAAAGCAAAAATGCCAGAGTCTCAGAAATGTCTCAGATTCCCCTGTTCTCAAATTTTCTGGTTGTGCCAGCACTGCCAGGAAACTATTTCCATGAGCATGTGTGCTGATCTCTTGCACATCCCTCTTGTCTGGGATGCTAAGTGCAGTATCATTCAGAGGATGCTCTTTGGACTGCATTAGCTATCTGGGAACTGGTCCATATTTTTCCTGGGACTCTGTGAAGAAATATTTTTAAAAAACATGAAACACTGGTGAGCAGCATTTTTTATTATTAAACCACAGAGTCGTGGGAAAGGTACCATGAAATTTGGACAACAAAAGTAGAAAGTGATCACTTCTGCTTAGCAAACAGATCTAGCTGAACAACAGTGAGAAATGTCTACCAAAACCACTTTGCCTCTGCATATACTGAGAACTGATGGCACAGCAGAGCAAGATCTCTGCCAAGGAAGCAGTGAAGAGTGACTCAAGAGGCTATTGCTGCTTTGCCTGGTGGAAAGTGTAACTTTAAGCAAACCAGTTCTCTTTTCCTAAGCTTTCCCACAGGTATAATGAAGATAATGATGCTTCCTTCTTATGCAAATTCATTTAAAGGCACTGCTCAACAACTATTTATGAAAAACAGATGCTATCCTTCCTGGAAAGATCTACCACAGGAGTCTACCCGTCAGAAATCCCTCAGGAAAAAATGATTTTTTACCGTTTCCTTCTCCAACTTTTAAGAAAAATATTTTCTTTTGTTACACTTTTCCCATTTCCCATCTCTCCAGATTCTCTTCCCTTTCTCAGCTCCTGCTCTGAGCCTCCCCTGCAGGTGCCCTGATCTCCTAGATTATTCTCTTATTCAAGCAATTTAGGATGTTGACACACCCACATTTCCCATACATTCAAAGACACGTGTAACTGCTAGAGAATTTTAGTGACTGCAGTATAAGATGAGCTGCCCATCATTTATGTTACTTTGATTTCACTGCATAAATGTTACCTCAGTGAGGGGCAAAGCATCCCACAATATGCTGACAGAGATAAGGAGTGAGTTCATGGGAAAAAAACAGCAGTAGGATTGCAAACAGCTGTTGAGCAGCTGGGGAATTTAAATATAGGCCAACATTTTTTGGGGAGAGGGATATGAAAGACTTCTGTGTGTTTGGGGGGGTCAGTTTATTTAATTTGTCATTTGTCTATCTGATCTTCTGGCGACTGAAGAAAGTACAAAGGCTAAAGCACCCTATATCTGGTTGCTCTTACAGCATCTCAACCCTGGACTTCAAATGCCAGAAACTGAACAATAAAGTTTCTAAAAAGCATTCAGAGTGTGCAAGTGCACTGATAGTCTCAGTTTCCAAATGCACACATTGACTCAGCCACGTGTCCAGCTTTGCTCCCTGTCCCTGCACCTGCCCAGGGCGCAGCCCAGCAGCCAGAGCTGGCTGATAGGATCCAGGCATTTGTGGCCAGTGCACACTCACCCCAGGACACACTCCCACAGCCCTGATAAGGGGTTTTAGCTGCTCAACTGCTATTGAGTTCAGTGAATAGGGTGTGACTCAAACCTCTCACCGTGCTGCCTGTCTCAGGCTACTCACATTGCTGGGGTAGCTGGGACACATGCTCTAAAAGATCATCTGTGGCATTTATATAAAATACGAATGACCCAAAGCTCTGAATGCTTTCAGATTGCCAATGATTAAATAAATCCAGATCTGCAACTGGAACACACTGAGCTCTTTTTTAGCATGTCATTAAGTAGCACAGAAAGATATAACCAAAGGAAAAGATGAGGCCCTGTGAGTTTTGCACTGAAGCTGCAGACAGGCTCAAGCACATAAGCTGCTTGTCAGCAGTAAAAAATGTGGTCCACTTGCTGGCACAGCCTGCTATGGATAATTTTAATTCAGTCTCAGAAATATATTTATTTATGCATCTTAAAGTCACAAACTACAGCCTACTGCTGTTCTGCTGTTCAGTATGATCAAAACATCAGTGACTATAAGCATTTCTGATCTTCACTGTGCTGGTTCTCCAACTGCTTAATCTCAGCTAATTGCAGGGGAGAAGGCGTCTGTGGCTGCCACTTCAACCAGAACAAAATGTCAATTCAAATCGGAATTGGAAAAGACAAATTTAAAAATCATTTGGAGTGGATTTATGATGTGTGCTGCACTCAGATGTAGAAATTACTCCAGAGAGTTCCTAAGATAAAAAGGTGCTGGATTAATTACTGGATTATAAGTGTACACAGACAGGTGCCTTGTATTTAAAATCGGTGAAACCCTCTGATTTCAAGCCTCATCCATTATTTTCGTATTTGCTCCAGGACCTGTTCTAGCTCATATGGTAATGAAAAAAAGCCACTCCATATTTATTATTTAGTTAAAGAGTGAAGAGGAAATGGATGGTGATTAAACAGAATCACACGAGTAAGGCTCTGTCTGAAATTTTGCATGACTGCCTCAGAGGTTCATTTTCTGTTTTCCTGCTTCAGTGGAGGCTGTTCTCCCTTCAGGAAAGAAGAAATAAAACAGCCTATCTTGCATTTTTTTCAGTGCTGGATCCTCCCCTCCTCAGCAGGGTTTATAAAGCTTCCTTAGAGCAGTGTGAGACAAAGGGGTGGAAAGAAGAGTGTTAACATTTGACTGCCTTTGTATTTTGATGGTTATTAGAGATGCAGTTTCCTCAACCAGATGCTGACTAAATGTACAGCATTACTATTTCTGGAAGTGTTGAAGTGAGAATCACAGCACAGTGAACACTTTGGATGTGTCTGCTCTGCTGGGCAGGGTGGCTGGTCAGATAAATCCCTGCTGCACTGTGCTTTGGTGACCAGCACTGAGCCAGGCTGAAATGCCATGGGCCAGCTTTGGGAAACAAGAAACTCTGGGAGTATTCTGAAATAAGTCAGAATTTGTGTAAAGGGTCTACAGAGCTGCCCCTGCAGTGAATTCAGGATGTGTCCTTCTCAGAAGGGAACACAAGACCCAGTCTTGTACAGGTTAAAGAGGATAAAAGCATGTTGAGATGAATGCCTAAGAGTCAAAATACAACTTTTAAACATAGGCTGTGAGGGATATTGCATCTGAAGGCAGCCCCAGGAGAGATTTGCTTGTTCCCAGAGCCATGTGGCACCCACCCTGTTGTAGCAGGTTTCATTTCAGATCTATGGTTTGGACAGTATCATTAAGCCCTATATACAAATAAAAATGCTGAATATGTGCTTTATATGATAATATTACAAACCTGGGACACCTGCAGATTTTGGAACTGAAATTAACATGGAGATTGAACTTCTTTACCTTTTCCCTTCTCCCTGCCTCTTTTTTGGCTGAAATACTGTCTTTGGACAGTAGTCCCTAATCTGACAGAATCCATGACTTGATAAATTATGCTCCCTTTGGCATATTATTCTTTCTTCTTTTCACTAATCTTCAAATAAAAAAATTCACTCTTTCTACTTCTTCCATAATTTTTCACCTGCCAATAACTTCTAGTGATCTACTGACAAGGTGAGATAGCAAAGTCAATTGGCCCATCCACAGATTATCAATATGTGGCATCTAATCCAGAAGAAACAGTGAAGAGAAAACTTGAAGTTTGAATCCACAAGAACAGAAAGGAAAAAAATGCATTATTTTTCCTTATCTGCTTTAAGTACCTTTTAATTAAATTATTATTTTTTGATTGAATTGTGGTGTTAGAGACAGTAACCATAGGAAGGGTGTGAGAATGGTGTTCCAGCATCTTAAGGTTTATCAGTGTTTTAATGAAAACTTTTCGTTTTGGTCCATCAAAATGCCTCCCTATATGACTACTAAGGGGAAAAATTCATCTCTTCAGATAACATAGCACTTTTACAATGAATTTTTATTATTTTTGTAGGTTAATATGAAATGTATTGAAAACTTATCCTAGGGAGAGGTGCCAAAATGCTTCCATTGAACCTATGCTAAAGCAGAGAGTGACACTCTAACACATAAAATCCATTTTACCATCAGACTAACTTCTAAGTAAGCCTAGACTCTCAGCAGGCTTTAATACCCTGAGAGGAAAAAAAGTCTGAGAGAAATAGCTCAAAGCCTACAAACAGGTTTTCTCTAATGTCCGTCTTTGAGAAATGCCTGGGATCAAAATGTGAGTAACTAGTTAAAATTCACTTTAAAACAATTTGCTGGCAGCAAAGTCATGCACAGCTTCCTCTGAGAGTTATAAATTACTGTTCCTGGCAAGGAGGAATGAGCAGTACTGGGTCAGGTGTCAGGAAAATTCTTTGTGCCACCTACAAACCCAGGATGTAGACTCCAGCCTGCTCTGGAGTAGCAAAGCGTCGATATGTTGAAGCCAAATGTACAAGATTTATCAGTGGGATTAAGATTCTGTGCATGTGGCAATCAAGGAAAGTACAACTCAAACACTTCAAGATTATTATTTTTAATTACTAATTGCTCCTCTTGTCTAAAATCAGACGTGTCCCGCTGTGGCTTTGAAACTGCAGCTGCTCCCACAGAGCAAAGTTTAGAGATCTGGCAAAGGGCTGGGTGGGGCTGTGAACTTTCTGAGGAGAAGACTTCATCTTCTCTGAAGAAGAGAGGCCTCTGAAGCCTCCATCATGCTTGTCACCAGGCAGAGAGGGCCACGAGCTGGTGTCCAGCAAAGCACAGCTCATCTTTGTGTGCAGAGATGCTGCTTGTTCCCAGGGCAGCAGCTGATCAGAGCCAGTGGCTGGAGGCTGCAGGTGGAGAGTGAGATGCTGCATCCATCAGAGACCAGGGGGAACCAGCTATTCACACATGTCCTAACCTGTGTATCATTGCATCTTTCATTTTTTTTTGTTAATGAGAAATGTTTTCTCTTAAAGCTAGGCTTAGTCTTTTAAATAGACTTCGTGTGAAAAAATATGTCAACATTACTGGAATTGCCTATTT
Organism: Phylloscopus collybita; assembly: GCA_027886175.1. Lineage (NCBI taxonomy): Eukaryota > Metazoa > Chordata > Aves > Passeriformes > Phylloscopidae > Phylloscopus > Phylloscopus collybita. Next base: position 9,364,403 of record JAJNNQ010000002.1, read on the forward strand.
GGTGACACTTCTCTCTCCTGCCTTGTTTTAATCAAGAAGTTTACACAAAAATAAAGAGAATGTGTTATTCATCATAACCCTCTTTCTTTTATCAACAAAACATGCTGTTATTCATGTGGCTTTGGGATTTTGTTACAATTGGGAAATTGAAATCTTCAAGGATGATTTAAGGAAAATGTTGTGGAAGAAGTCAGCAAAATATCAAAACAGAAAATGAACCTCATGAGAAAGAAACAAGAGCAATCTTTCAATAATAACAGATTTTCAGCCACACTGTGGTTGGTATGAGTCTAGAGAGGCTGTGGTTCCTGATGCATCACCAGATATATTGTAATTCAGCTTCTGGAACTCTGGAGTCCTATGGTCTTTGGCTGAAGAAATGAAATCTTGATCACCAGAAAATGATTCCTGTTGGCCTTAAAAATCTGGGGATTAAAGTTGCTAAATTATTCAGAATAATTTTATTGTAGTGCATGGAATACACAATGTTTTCCATTTTAGTATTTTACTCTCAGCACTAACTACTACTCTACTTTCTCAGAACTGTGACTGCTGGATCCCTTTTATTCCTATTTTACAGGTGCAGAAATAGAAATTACCAGAGTGATGTCAGTTGCCTCAGACTGGCTAGAGAAGGCAGCTTGCAGGATCACGGTAAGAATTAAATTGTTTGCTACTCATACAGATGCCTTCAGATTTCTCTTCTAGGATTCAAAGAAACTCCCCAGAAGTCTAAGGACTTCCAGAAGTCCCATGAAGATCTTAACTGGACCTGATAAGCTTTCTGAAACTCAGTTTATGAGTTTTACCTGTAATTCCCACTCAGTGGAAGGGCAAATTAGACTAAATTAGATCTGAGTGGGTGTAGTTTTCACCCACAGAGATTTTTCCCAACTATGGTTTGATATTTTCCTCCCAAGAAGTCTGTGCCTTCTTTAGGTGCATATCTGTAGTAAGCTATGGGATGTTGGGGTGGAATGGGGTGTCCAGGAGCATGTGGGTCTCTTTTTCCCTGCTGCAGAGGGCTTTGGAGACACCACCATCCCCTGGGCTGGACAAATCTGGGGACAAGGAGCTTTTCTTGGTGAAATTTTCTATTGCTATTCTGAAAACCTCTCAGGCTTGGTCTTTTGCTGATTAATGTAGCCTTTTTATCACATCTGAACATTGCATCCAAATGCAGTGTTTTACAAAGCAGCAAAACCCATAACAAAGCAGAATCAATAAATACAGTGCAATGCCCTTTGGCGATTCAAGCATTCTGTTAAAATTAGAATCTGATTATAGCTGTGGAAACCTGTTTCCCTGAATCCTAACAAACACATTTTGCTTTACATGAAAGCTTTTCAAGGCTGTGGCCAATGTTGGCTCTGAGCAATCCATAGTTTTTCAGCATATTCTTTCTCTTTTCCTGGATAGACACACACTGCACTGACATATGCTTCTAAAAAATCTTATTTTCTACTTTAAACTCCCCCTGAAAAAACAAAACTCAAATAAGCAACAGCAGCCAAGACTATCACAAGGAGAAGGAACTGGGACATTTTTAATGCATTGTCAAAGGCAAAGAGTTTTCTCATGATGTGTCAGTTCTGACAAAGTTTTAAAATGGAGAGTTAAAAAAGAGCTGTCTAGCCCAGCTGAGAGGGAATTCACTGATCCAGGACTTGGGAGCCAGAGATTCAAGTTTTCATTTGATTCTAAATGGCCTTGAATGAAAAAGCTTACCCTGAACTAGGCATGGGAGGAAATGAAACAGGGTTTTTCTACCCCTTGTTACTGATGACCAGGAGATATGAGGAATGTAAGATGCGATCCCAGTTTCACACAATTATTTTCTTTTAAATTTTGCCTGCCAGGTTTTGATTTTTTTCCAGCCAGTCAGTACTTTGAGACCTGAAAACTGTCCATGAAATGAAGTTGTTATTCACCAGTCAGCTTTAGCAAAACTTCACTAAGAACTTAACTTCCCAGTCTGGTGGAAATTTATAATGGAATATAAAACATCAGCAAACTTTTACAGGTGGATTAATTGTACTGAAAGCTTCACAACTCCAATGTAGTGAAATGAGAGCCTCTTTCCAAGGTGCTTCCTGGGCTCTAGCATGATAATACCAACAATAAAACCATGAGTGCTTTCACAGCTCTCCTAAGCCTGGACACCACTGGTTTCTCTGGCAGGTTTAGGGGCCAGAACTGACCTTTGGGACTGGCAAAAGGTTTAGCATGACAGGTCATGTAAGGAATCAGATCTCTCCTTTGGGTTACCCAAAGTGATGGGATTTCCAGACATGTGCATCATACATTTGCAGAGCCTCTGGCACTGCTGCTCTGTCTGAGTATTGGGTCCAACTGAGCATCAAGGTGCAACAGCTGCTGCTTCTGCAGCTTTTCCCTCAGGTGCCCTCAGAAGGGCTCAGGGTTCACAGCAAAGGGCTTGGGCCACCCACTGTCTCCATTCTGGTACCTCTGACAAGAGTTTTTCCTTCCTTTTCTATTCTCTCCTCTCCCTGCAGTCTTGGATGAGCAAAGAGTGAGTAGGAGAGGCTGGGGGAGGGAAAGCTTCTTGCAGCTCTGGGGATGGCTCCAACCAGTGCCTGCAGGTCCTGTGTGGGTGTTGTGCATTGGAAGAAGTAGAGGGGCTTCACTCTTCTTGAGAGTTTCCCCACCCTTCACAGGCTTTCTGTTGCTGTCTCTCACCCACTTCCCCATCACAGCTGAACATCAGACTCACTCTCCCTCAAACTTGTCCATCCTCACCTCACTCAAGGTATTGTTCTGCTCAGTCATACGAAAAATAGGAAAATAATGCACCTTCATCCCAATTCCACAGATGGGCCATTCATCAGCATAAAATCAACTATATAGCCTAGGAGGAAGCTGCTCCATGCACTAAATAGCTACGAATTTCCAAGATGGTTTCCCAAGCTGCATCAGGCCAGGGTCCCACGGATTCCTCTCAGCCACACTTTCTTCCCCTGAAATCCCTTTGCCCACCTTCCCCAGAAGAAAGCTCCCCCACAGTGCCAGCATGGATTTGTTTTAGATGCTGGAAAGAAATCTTTGAACTGTCTGCAGCAGCACTTCCATGCCTGGAAAGCCCTAAGCTAAATCAGATCACTGCTGAGACCTGCAGTGTTTGTGGGGATAGAGGACCACCACAGCTGGGCCAGGCTCTGCTGTCCTCTTTGCCCATTCTGACCAGAAGCACACTTCACCTCTGCTCCAGACATGGGTGAAGTGTGTAAGTGAAGGAGAGAATTAAGAGGAGACAGAGTGAACTGTCTTGTGACCATGTTTTCCCTACCAAGCTAACTTGAGTGAAAGCAGTCACACTGAAACAGCATTTCAGCAGCCTGGAAAGATCAAGTTAGAAAACAGGGCAATTACACACAAACCTCATGCCTGCTAACAGTCCTGAGCTCCTTGACAGATCAGCCTCTAGTCAGCTGTAGAAAGTTGCTGCATTTCCTCTTTGTTTACTTTGATAAATTGGGGCTGGGTCAGTGGCACAAGCAGAAGGGGCCATCGCTACCACAGAACATGACCTTAAAGGAGGCTGACAAAGGGTGCTGTGCTCATCCCTGAACCCAAACCTTTTGGATAAGACCCAGTTCAGTCTTAATGAAGTGGAAGGACAATTTCCTTCCACCTTCTTTAATACTAATTCCCTAGCCTGTGAAGTAATGCAACAGCTTCTTGCTGTATCTGCAATTTCTGTAGCACCCTTTATATGACAAAGCAATCTGGGCTGACCACAGTAATTCATCCAGTGCTAGGATTATTTCTCCTGAGGCAGTATTCAGCACTTCAGCCTACAGTGGTGTATGCATTTTTTTTTTTTTAGTTTCCTGTTCCTTCTGGGCATGGTTCTCTATGATAATTTTGTTCTGAGATTCCCCAAGGTATTGTTCTGCTCAGTCATACGAAAAATAGGAAAATAATGCACCTTCATCCCAATTCCACAGATGGGCCATTCATCAGCATAAAATCAACTATATAGCCTAGGAGGAAGCTGCTCCATGCACTAAATAGCTACGAATTTCCAAGATGGTTTCCCAAGCTGCATCAGGCCAGCAGCTGTGACAGAGATGTGATACATGGCAGCACTTGTACAATGGGAACAAAAAAATAGTGCCCAAGTCCAAGGGATGACCTATAGTTATCCTCAATTTTTTTACTGGGACAGACTATCACTTTGTTGGAACCTGAATTTTCTTGCAGTTCCAGATATCCAATTTCTTTTCAGATCACTGTGTTACTTAGATGGTTCTTGAAGTGCTTTCCCTTTTTACCATCTATTTACAAGAACAGATGGAATTTGTCCACTTAACCAAACATGGGATTTACCCAAACTTGGGCAAAAGGAAGACAGAGATTTCTTTCCTTTGCACATCCAGAAATGTTCACCAAACCCAAAGGTTTGGGGAGTGATTCTAGCCCAGTTACTGCCATGAGCATCCTCGTTGTATTTCCATCCTGATAACTCCCTGCAGGACACTGCTGAGCTCTGGGGCTGAGACTTTCACAACAGTTTTAGGAGACCATCAGACTCCTTAGAGGGTCTCTGTGTGAATCTGGCCTTCTCCAGCCAGTCTGCTCAGGATATGACTTTCAGGGATCTGCTTTTGGGATGAGGCAACCTGGGTCAGCCCCATCTGAATACAGAGCGCTGAGTTACTGGTGTGAGCAGGGCAGCCCTTTACAGCAGCCCTGGATTTGGGGGTTATTACTTTTTTTTTTTTTTTTTTTTTTTTTTTTTTTTTTTTTTTTTTTTTTTTTTTTTTTTTTTCCTGTGAGTGGAATGTAAAATCCAGCAGCCAGAATCACAAGCAGGAAAAGCACAGGTCTGCCCAGTGAAAGCACACCTGAAGTAGAGAGCACAAATGTGTCTTCCTGGGTACTCTTCAGTTCCCAAACTCTCTGAAAACTGCAGTCATCATCTCCTCATCATATCACCTACCAAGGCAATGATCTGGCTCACATGGTTGCAAGTGGGTCCTGCTTAGATGAGAGTTCTGTCAAATGTGTGTGCATGAGAGCTTCAGCACAGCTGTAGGTTAATAGACAAGCAGGAGAAAAACCCCATGTGGAGCAGATGCAATGGTGTGTTTCAGACCTAAAGGAAGTGTGGGATAAAACAGGAGCTGGGCTATCAAGGAGTCAATGGCACAAGGCAATACAGCATGTTAGCGAGAGATAGAAAAGCAGCCCAGGGGAGAAGAACTGAGACAAGCCCTGGGGCAGATTCTGTTTGTCTCTTTGGTGATCCATGTAGTGAAAAAGAGAGAGCACATCTCTAAAAAAAAGATGGACAATGAGGTAAAATGCTGGCAGGGAAGGAGGAATGGGGAAGTAGAGGATTTTTTTTAGCTCAAATTTTCAAGCAATTCATTTTGCTTTTCAAGAGACTTAAAAAAAAAAAAAAAAGAGTCAATGAGTCAAGAAGTACTAAATTAGCTAGGATGGTGCTCCAGCAAATTGAGGGCTTGATTATTTTGTGGTTTGCCCTAGATTTAGGAGAAAGTGCAAAATATGCAACAAATACTACAGGGTGAGCTTTCCCCAGGGCTCCACCTCCCGAGCTAGAGCGTGTGTATCATAATGGGAAACAGCAGCCCCCTTAGGCCCTTCAGGAAACCCATGTTAACTTGATGCTGTGATACTGCCTTGGGAGAGCTCAGAAATCCAGGCATCCCTGGCTCAGATGCACGTGAAGAGAGATGGCACCAGAAGGGGAGATGTCCCAGGCTCTCTGACCTGCAGCACTGAACTGAAGGAGGGGAAGAAGCTGCATTTGTGAAGGAGCAATTAGAGTTCTGAGGACACCAGGAACATGCTGCCTTTTTGTAATATAGCTATGCTATAACCTTGAGGGCTGACCTTGGAAAATGATAGAAAGGGTCTTGGGAGAGAATGAGCCAGGACAAACCTATAAAAAGCATTTAAAACCCCTGTGGCATTTCCCAGTCTCATATTCCTGCAACACCACTGACCCTGGCTGGTCTCCTCCCCTGCTCTCAGCTGCTCTTGCCTCTTTCCCCTTAGTCTCTTCCCCTGCTCTCTCAGGTTCTACCTTTTCCCAAAGCTCTGACTTCACTTCCTGTAAGCTCACCCAACCTCTCGACCTACAGGCACCAAAAAGGAGTCAGAAAACCCCTCCCTGCTCAAAGCAGCCTGGTCCAACTGGAGTTTGCCTCTCTTTTAGAGCTGCCTAAGGATGTTATCAGCAAACAAGTCAGCTTACCTCTGACTCAAGAAGGCCATTTCTTCAAATTAAAGTATGATTTTATCTCTTTGTCCCTAATCTCTTACTTTGCCGCATGAAGCTGGCATGGGTGTGGGCTCCCTGGACCTCTCCTCTGCATTGCAGCTGTCAGACTTTTACACTTGTCACAAACTTGGTGCTCTGCTCTATCCAGTAAGAAGTAAGCCAGCTTACATCCTCCCTTACCAGAACAAAGCTCATAAGAAGGAAATGTGAGGCCTCCCTGAGGGTGCTGGAAAGACACGGTGGATAATAGGAAATTTTTGGAAGGAGATTTGAGAAGTGAATTTTACTCACTCCCTATATTGATAAAGGCTTATCATATTCCTTCTCAAAACCAGGAACCACATGGTGAGACACCGTTTTTAAATGTTAATGCATCTTTAGAGAATAATCAGTAATGTTTGATGGCTTGTGCTAGCTCTAGGAGAGGTTTCTTTGTTGTTTAAGAAATGAAACAGCATTCATCTGGAGTTTCTTGTCATTACTAGATGAAAGAAAGGTTATTTCTTTAGGAAAAAAAAAGAGGAAAGAGAAGATCTGAATGATAAATATTATAAAATACTTGTCTTCCCAGATGTCTCTGGGATAATGTGAGCTGAAAGGAAATGCTTATCTCACTGAAGGACAGCATTTGGCAACATGGTTTTCTACACAGTGCTAAATTATTTTAAGAGCACAGGACAAAGGTAGAGGAATCTGTTTAAAAGAGTGAATTATGAGCTAGGTGTAGCAGCTCTTCAGGTCCTGCTACTGAATCACTGTGTAACCTTGGCTAAGCCACACACACCTTTCTGCCTCATCTTCTGCTTAGGAGAATAATTGGTGTAATACCCAACACGAAAATTATTTTCATGATTATCCACAAGTTTACTGTCTGTGTCATGTACTGCATGATTATATATTTTTAAATACAACTACTTGTATATCTTGTTATCTACAGAAGCAGTCCCTCATTAGCTGGGAGATTTATCTGGTCTTTGAAGAAATCCATGAGCCAAGCAGGGTTCACCTCCAGGGCTGGGTTCAGCTGCACAAAATCAGGCAGCATGAGCTGTCAGCTGCCCAAAGCACCAACTTCCTCATGCCAAGAAGAGCGGAATTCAGCCTGGACAGCCTCTGGTTGCTCTTGAGAATGCACCACATTTTAAAAATTATTACAGATTTTGGTGCTTCCAATTGTGATGTCAGCTAAGGAGTGCCCTAGGAAACCAACCTTCTGGAAAACATGAGTGCCTTTAACCAAACACAAGGCCTCTTTAGATATCTCTTGATGCACCCATACAGTGGGAGGCTAAAGATCACTATTGTTTTTTTGTTATTCATAAGCACTCCCTTTTTTATTTTTAATTTTGATTTAAGATGATGCTATGTCTTTTCATTTTATTAACATCAGGAATTCATTGATCTGATTTTGAGTTTTGAGCATTTACTTGCTTTTGTTCATTTTATAAACCCTGCTGACACAAGGCAGAAGTCATGTCAAGCAAGGACCACATTTCCTTCCTGAACAGGTGCATTCTGATTTCTTGCCCCAGCAAGCTGCTGTTTCACATGTGAAAAAAATTTCTACTCTGGGCAGAATAATACCTAATCATTAATAAATAACTTATACAAACAAGAAAACACAAAGGAGTGAAACTACTGTCTGATGGATTTGCCTGTGAGGAAGCGAGGTCGTTGTGTGACCTTGGGTGATTAATTTTACATTCCCATGCCTATGCTTCCTCCTCCATCCATTCTTTTGTCTTGCTTGCCTCACATTCAAGGTAGTCAGGACAAGGAATATTTCTCATTATGTGTACATTTGGCAGCCAGCACTATGGGCTCTGCAGCACTGTAAAATACATGTATGAGGAGCAGTAGCTGGGGCAGAGATAAGAGAATATTGTGTGCCTTGTGTATTGGATCATGGGGTGACAGGCATGTGATAACAAGCCACAGACCTCTGGAGTCCCCTGCCCCTTGCTGGGGGCATTCCATGTGGCTAGGCAGGGACAAAGCTGGTGCACTGGGAAAGCAACAAGGACGTGCCTCTGCCATGGCAGGGTAAGGACTGGGACATGCATGTTTGGGGAGTGATGAGGTGACAGTGCTGGGTCATGGTGGAGATGGGACTTGTCACCATGGACAACAAGCTCTGCAGGTCTGTTGGTGGCATACACTGGCTCAAGACCCGATTTATCTCATTTGCAGGATCACCTCTAGAAAAGAAATCCCTGGAAAATCATGTGTTTGCTTGAATGCCATATGTATGTTTCCAGAGACTCTAAGGCTGACCGGGTGGACTCCAACAAACCCAATTGCCATGCAGTGACCATGCAGTGACCATGCAGTATATGTGACATAGGCATGATGGCTTTGGAAGGATCCCTTCCATAAGGTTCTTGCCATTATTTGCTGCAAGTGCAGGTGAATATTTGGAAAGACTCTGATGAACAATCAACACTACCGATGTGTTGTATCATATTTCATATCATATATCATATCATATCATATCATATCATATCAGTGCTCTACTTCAGACTCCAGCAGGCTGTTTTAGTGAAAATGCAACCCTTCAACCCATATGTACTCTGTGAACCCTGAGAAGAGTTTGTGCATCTCCAGTTAGAGCCCTGATCCTCTGGTACAGCCTCTGGCCACGGCTTCAAGGATCTCTTTGATCCTGCGGATGCTTTCCAAAACACTTATTTGCTTTTAGGGTTGTGTGCATCAAGCAGGAAAGGCAGGGATGTATTCCCCAGCAGAGCTGCAGAGCCCCAGGTGTGAGGAGCTGCCTTGCCCAGCTCTGATTTCCCCTACACACCTTCCCCCAGCACACGGGGCCAAGCACCAGTTGCACAGACAGACACACGCTCCCTAAAGCCTGTAGTGTTTTTGCTCTCAAGTGAAACCCTTCCTGCCAGCAAAGAAAGAGAGCAAGAAGGATCTTTAAAACAACAAACAAACAAAAGAACCAAACAACAACAACAACAACAAAAAAAAAGGCAAAAGGCACACAAAGGAGGAAAAGGAGAGGGAAGAGGCTGTCTTACAGTCGGTTGTGATCTCGTAGGGGGAGTGGAGGCGCGCGTCTCCGCAGGGCGAGGTGCTGACGTACAGATGGAACAGGATGTTCTCCCGCAGCCTGTAGCCTCCTTCTTTTAATCGCACGAAGATTGATCGCTCCCAGTCTTCTCGCCGTTTGCTATGATCACAAAAGAGGTTCCAGGTCATTTGTTACATGCCAAATCAGAAACATTTCTGTGCTCGCGCTCTCTCTCTCTCTCTCTCTCCTCTTCTCCCTCTGCTTGTTTGTTTGTTTTTATTAGCACCCAGCATTGTATTTTTTGCCTAGTGACAACAAGGGGGGGAAAAAAAATAAGCTTCCTCAGGTGAAGAAATGTGTGAAGGAGGTCAAAACTGCCAAAGGGCTTTCGGCCTGCTTACCTAAGATATATTCTCATGATAAAATGTGGATTTTTGAAGGATAACTCTCCTTCCTCACATGCACGGATGCATAAACACACTGATTTTAAAGTGGTTCTGGTGCATGAAAAAATGAGTTCTCTTAGGCTCTCATGTGAACACATCAGCTCTGCTGATCACAGTGCCCAGGCACATGTTAGAATCCCATTAACATCAATCACCACAGCTGAGATGTGTGTACATATGCTCCACTGAAAAGGGCCTCTAAGAAAGCACCCACATTTTATGACTACTGCCAGCCCTTCCTGCTCCCCAGGTGTTGCTCTTTTCCCCCATTCAACCACAGCCACCTACAAGTGCTCCACCTAGGCCAGCAGGGTCCTCTTGGTCACTTGGCATTTTTGGAAATCAGAAGCCACCTTAAGAAGAGTGGACAAAACTTGTACGGGCTTTTCTCAGCTGAGTTGGGAAAGATACTTACTGAGATGAAGCTTTTATCTTTGCAGTGGTTCAGCAGCTAGATGGGGATGCAGTGCACATATTCCATTAGCAACAGCTGCCCGGGAGGCCAAACCCTCCCAGTGCTGCCGTTTGCAGCAACAGCACAGCACTAAGGCTCTGCTGCTGTGCAGTTCCTCCAATGAGCCACGTTTGAGAAGCTATGGGTGATTTCTCTGACAGACAGCTGCCTCTAATATGTGTATCTGGGCGATGGTCACGATTATCATTTTGAAGGTGAAAATGTGATTGGTGAAATTATGATGAGGCTCCCTTCCCTCTGGCAGCCTGGCCCTTCCCTCAAAAACTCAACAGTCTTTTTTGGAGGAATATCTCTGAACAAAACAGCACCTGCAGGTAATGATTTTCCTAGGATGCTGTTAATAAGGTGGAATCCCACCCGTTTAATTCACTACAGGACAGCCCATTAACCAAGGCGATTCCTGCCTGTCTCTCTGCCTCCTGATAGTGCAAGCAGGGGTGCTTTCTACTCAGCCTTTGAGCAAGTCCTTGGCTTTCATCCAAGCTGCCTCTGCCTGTTTTCTCCCAGTGCAGCCTCTGTGCTATTGAAGCTGTTTGGCTGTCACTCTTCCATGGTTTGGGTGTTTTGTCATTTTTTGATGCCAGGATGCGTTTGCTGTCAGGAGGAATTTACAGGCACATTAGCTCGCCTGTCAGGGACAGGGAGCTACACTGGCTGCCGAGCTGGGGCTGCCACATGCAGCTCCTTCATTTTCTGCTGGCTGTGCTGGAATTTCCCAACTGCACTAATTATATTATCGCCCTGATACAAGCCTCTGAAATAATAAAATCTCTCTAAGTCCTGCTGCTTGGACTTTAGAGCAATTGCAGGTAGTTTTAAATAATTCACTGCAAAATCAGCTGGGAGAATACAAAGCTGTGCAGTCCAAATGCCTGCTATTATTACATTAAATCTCACCAGAGTGTGTGGGGGGGCAGCTAATAGTACTTGGAGACAGTTGCTATGTAGGGTTGGAGCAGTCATGCTTTGGGCTGGATTTCAGGAGTTCAGCTTCCATCCTGTTTTCAATGGTCATTGTTTTTCACTGATTAACCTTGCTCTCTTACCTCTTCATGAGCACCAACAAGAGTCTGTGGCCAGTGTGGGCTGCCAGGTTGGGTGATAGACAGCTGCTCTAAAAATAGTTGGCAGGGCTGGAGGGCAAGGCAGTTTGACTCTCTCCTGCAGCAGGCTGAGGTTCTTCATATCACATAGGGTCCTGACCTGCCTTTGGGGTGGTTTTTTAGGATCTGAACTCAAACATGAGGTTCATTCCTGCACTGTGGCTGAAGGCCTCATAACAACTCAGCGAGTATTGCTGGAGAAGAGTTTGGGTTGCAACATCATCTGCCACTGCTTAATAAAGATTCTTGTGCATGGGATGTTTGGTGCATTTCAAAACCCAGGGGGACCCAGGGATCTTGTAAAAATGGTCCAGGTAAAGCATGAAATGCACTTCTGCAAAGTCACCTCTACTCTAGCACCAGTGCCTTTGTGCCTTGCCTCTGGGACAGGCGTTCTGAACTGTGAGAGGGAAGATGACTTTGCAGTAACATCCTTTGCACAGCCATACACAACCTGCACAAAGCAATGGAGAGAGGAGCCTACAGTGAGCCCACTCATTCATTCAGGGGGTGTCATTAAAGTGTCATTTCTGCATGCTGGCAGTGGCTAAAAGAGCAGAATTCACCCCTAAACCTTCACCTGTTATGAATTTCTGTGGGAGTTAGGATTTGAGGCTCATTCAAGAGGAACATTTAAGAATGTTCTAACTTATAATCTTTTGTTTAAGTTCATTATTCAGCGTAACACATTTTGAGCTGGCTTCAGGAAGATACTTAAGCACATGCTTAGGGTTTGATATATATTAGGCATTTTGATGAAACAAAGCCTGACAAGCAGAGGAGCTGTTTTTAGCACGTAAATGTATGTACAGGAAACTTCTAGTACTACATACTACAAGAGAGCATCCTAAAGAAACTCTCATCAGGCTTAGTAGATGTGTAACAAGCAGCTGATTTTCCTGGGAAAGATAACTTAAGTGGACTGGATTAAGATTATTCCTTTTTTTTTCCATGTATAAAATAAACAGTGGTTTGCATCTGACTTGCTGAAAGAGCTTACCTTCTGGTAAAACCATCTCCCTGGCACCTGAAGGGTGCACTACAGCAGCAAGCCTACTATGGTGCCGATTTATTTTAAGGATACTCTATTAATTTTGTTTTTCTTTAAAAAAGAAGAGTTGTATTTTCTTTTCTTCCCTATTGGCCAGTTGGTATAAACAATACCAGTGAAAATTATGTCAGTTTTCCTACCACCATTGCAAGAGGATCAGATATTTGTGTGTTTTTTTAGTGGTGATTCTTAGAAAAAAGCTTCTCAAAAGGTCTTTCTTGTCCTTCTTTTGAACATCACAAAATTTACGTCTTACTTCTCATCTCTTTGCTGAAAGTCTGGAGAACTGGAGGATTATGGTTGTCATAAAAATGAAATCTGGGAGGGCTAAGGGTTTTAATCAGACTGGTTAGCAGCTGACAGGTTTTAGTTGTGCTTTTAGCTTTTATTTAACTCAAGCTCTAGACAATGAATTGTTGAAAGAAAGTTTCCTTTTGAAGTATTTGTCACTCTTGCTTCTTAGAGAAGATAAAGTTCCCATCCTGGAACTCTTTTCCAAGAAAAGTCAGGAAAGTCACACCTCTAACATTTAGCAATAAGAAAAGAAGGGGAGAAAAAATTAATTTGCATATTGCTGCAACATTGGCTTGTGGATGGAATGGTTCTGCAGCTTAAATATGTGAAGAAGTTGCTGTATTCTCTCTTTAGAGAAATGGAAAAAAAAATTGCCCCAGCACATGGCAGCTCATCTCACTCCCAGTAGATACCTGAACAGGTCTGCTGAATTCCACCTCAGAGATGCCCATTTCTCTCCACTGCTGATCAAAACAGCCTTGGGGACCTGGGTAACACATCACTGCCAAGAAGTAAATTCATTTCAGTGAATCCCTGTCTCCTGGCCATTAGTTTTATATCCTGGCCCTTGCTTTCTCCAACCTGATTGCCCTTGCTCTTAGAAGCCTTCATGCTACACTCAGCCAAGTGTTTTGCTCTCACTGAGATCAATGGTAGTATTTGCAAATTCTGGAAAAGAGGTTCCTTTTCAAAGTCAGCATCACAAAGAAAAATATTTCTTGCACTGGGAGTTTCTGGAGTTTGAAATTCAGCTGCAGAGACCACTCTCAGCAGATAGGCTTGTTGGGAGGAAAGTATGTGGAAAATAGGAAATACTCTCCACTGAACAAACTTGCCTGATCCATAGTGAATGATGGAAAATTTAAGTTCTTTGAGTCAAGAATGATGCTCTCAACAGAAAACCATCTTTTTGGTTTCAGTCCCTTTATGACTTTGCACAACAGTTTCCTAGCCTGGGAGAGGAATTTAATTTGGACTAGGTTAATGCAAATGCATTACAATAGCTTTGTGTTTCCCCCAAGCCTGAGGAGATGGTGTACAGGCAGTCCCAGTGGAGCTGATTTACCATGTCTGTCCTAAAAACTCTGTCCTTATAGCTATGTGGCAGCATCATGTGTTTTTTCTGTGAAAAGGAGATGTCTCTCTTTTTCTAGAGAAAAAGGAGTAAATATGATTTCAATGTGCAGAAAATGCATTTTTTATTTCATTTTGAACTCCCCCATTTTGTCACCATATGACAAAGCTCCCGATGATGGCAGAAAACTGTAAATTAAAACTGAAGAATGTATCATAACACACAATTTTGCTTCCCCGTGGACTTTAGGGAACCAGAATTGCATTTGACAATAACTCCAACTCTGTCATTCACACGTACTTAACCTTGACAATTTTGGCTGAGATTTTTATGGTGTGTGCTGGTCAGGCATGTGGTGGTGCCTGGTCTTGGCTGAACAGAGAGTGATTTGAAGTTATTGTGAACAGAGCTCATGCTGCACTGAGGATTCTCTTAGCAAAAGGCTGTTAACATTGATCCAAATAAAATAATAATATGACTGAACATGTTAGGGAGGTGGATCAATACAATAGTTTAAGATACAGTGTTAGCACTTGTTTCCCAACAGACCATAGCACAAGGCAGGGCTGGTACACTGCTGAAAACATAATAATTTAAAGTAAACTTGAAAGTAATTCAGAATGAAATAGAGAGAATATTGTTTTTGATTAACCCTTCAATGCTCTTGTCCCTCTTTGTTAGCCAAAGCCATGTACTCAATACACTCTCTTGTCTTCAACTCCAGCCTGGAGTGAGAACAGCCATCATTCCTGTTATTGTTGCTTAGGTGTGACAGTCTCACAGGTGCTTACAAGAACACACATTCCTGCTTACATCAACCCTTGTGTCTGTGACCTGATGCAAAACCTGAGTGCTGATTAGTGGTGGATGCACACATCCTTTGACAGACTTTTCATGCTTCCCAGGATCCTGCTGACCCTCTCTGCTGTTAAGGCACACCACTAGCTAATGCCCTGTGTCCTGTTTGCCTAAAAACCCCATCCCTTTTCAGAGCTGCTCCCCAGCCTGTGTTCCTTTCCTTCTTGGTGGAAAGGAAGAAGGTAATTCTCTCCTCCTTGGCTGCATTTGTTCTTGCTAAGTGTTCTGTCAAAGTTCCCGCAGGTCCAGCCCTCCAGCCTGCTGGGATGACAGAACAGCCCTCAAGCACAGTGACTGGTCCTTCCCACATTTTGGTGTCCTCTGCAAAGCTTATAACCAAGCACTACATAACCTCTACCAGATTGCTGATTAGACATGACCAGAAACAAGACAGCATTCTGAGGTACCACACTTATTACCATCTTCCAGGCAGTGTATTAACCATTAACCATTTAAATGGTAACAAAGTGGATTTGGCTGGAGACAGGAACAGTAATTCCACTGTAATGATTCTACATGCTATAACATTTTAAAACATCATAAAGAAGGAGTGAGTGATAGCATCTTACACTTTGGCACAAAGTTTACTGTGCTGTTAACACTCATTTGTTCTCTAGTGAGTCAATGAAGATATTAATGATCAATAAATCACTTCTTTGAGATGTTTTCCAGCAGCAACAAGGAAGATAGGAAAATGGCTGCATTAAGCAAAATGACTCCCTTCAAGTCTCTGGTCAGTGAATGATGCTAATAAGCCTGCACGTAAAGATTTGTACAAAATCATCAGGCTTCATAAAGCCCAGCTTTATGAGTCATGTCTAATCACTACTGAAAGAGAATCAGCTGAAGTAAAGCAGCTCATGACCCAACACTTTAGACTACCTAACTCTTTTTTTTTTTTTTTTTTTTTTTTTTTTTTTTTTTTTTTTTTTTTTGTGCAGTGTATTGTTCCTTCATCACCTAAAGACTCAGAAAAATTGACATAAAGAAACAAATATGTCAGTTGTCTGGAGGATGGATCTGTTCCACTGAAGGCCGTATAACAGTGCCCAAAAATCAAAAGAATTCAGTTACCTTAAGTGTAGCTCCAGCTGTGAGTAGAGGAAGTGAACAAATGCCCTTCTTGCCACAATTTCTGCGTGGCAGTCGTTGACCGCAAGCCCTTGGTCATTTATGTATTCCCCATTTATACACTTGGTACCCGATGACAGCACAATAACCTGAGCTTGCCTGATGTCCAGACCTGCAGGAAGAAAAACAAAAGGGCTGTGAAATTGCTGGGGGTGAGTATGATACCATGATTGTTAAAGTCCTCACAGCACAGGCTCTGATGTGGCAGCCGGACAGCTCTAATGGGATGCTTGTTAAGGTGATGATATGGCCTTTGGAATATGCAGGAATTTCACATCTCTGTGTTATTAGAATAATAAGGTCTATATTTCAGTCTTGCTGCTAATTCCAAGATAAAAGCTTGCCATGAAGTTTACTTGTTAAATCAATAACTACATCATAGCAGAGCATATGCTGTAGGGAGGTAATAAAGATCTCCTGCAGTGCTGATAAATGGCCAGGTTTTTATGAGCTGTTGAAGATATTTTCTGGTGGGAACACATACTCCCTGTAATGTTAGGTTTCATTGCTGTTGCACTCTAAGTACTACATAAAATGGGAGTAACGCTTCTGGGGCTGCACTTTAAAAATCATGAAGAAAATACCCCAACAGATTTGACTTTCAGTCCAGTTTCCTTTTAGTTTCTCCAAGAGCAGCTACACCAGTGCCCTTTTCAGCGTGGTCTCAGGGCTGGAGCATTTATCACTGGGACCACTTTGTTCATCTGTTCCCTCTCCACATAATGGTGATGGCAATTGAAAGATGTTCCTTACTTGATCCAGACACTTTCTAGGAATAAATCCTAATTTATTTGGAGTCAGTTGAAAATGCTTAGAGACTTCAGCAGGACCTCGGTTTCACTCTAAAACAGCTCATTCAGCCCTGTGGACAATTTCAATGTGGAATTTAGAATGAGCTGAGCCCAAAATGAAATTATCTTTTGAAAAACACATCTCAGGACTCATCTCTCTGAATACCAAAGAACAAGGGAGCAGCTCTTGGGAAAAAAGAACTTTTTTTGCCTGATAAGTGTTTCCTCTAGAAGTGTCAAAGTAGCCTCTGAGTGTAGGGCTGTGCTTGACACAATGGCTGTGTGTAGGCAAACACCTGCACAGTACAGCACAGCAGCTCAGACTGTTGGTGCTGCTGTGGCTGTGCCTCCTGAGATGCCCTTGATGTCCTGCCCAATGTCTGCCTGCTGTCTGGGGAGTCCAGGAGGTTCTGCCCACTCCCCATGCATCTCACAAGGAAATGCATAAAGAGGCTCAGTAAAAACACATGTCCATGTTTAGGCAACTGAATCAAGACCTCAAAGTGTGACAAGTCAGTGATAAAGACAGGTCTGAGACTCCAAATACCCATAGGAGGAATGGAAACAATCTTCCTGTGGGCTGTGGGGATGCTGTTTCTATGGTATTACTTTAGCTTTAGAAAAGCTCTAGAAATAATTTTATAGAGTCAGCAAAAATACTTTTTTCCTATTATGAGGTCTATTGAATAGCAGAAAAACTGAAAAATTGCAGAGATTTTTTGGCTTGGCATGTTTGGGGCCATGTTCCCTTACAACATCTATTAATGTTAAATGACAAAAGAGCTGAATGGAGAAGGAAATAATATTTTAAACAAAAGGATTGGTGCTGTCAATGATTTCTCAGTTAGTAAATACCATCAGCAGCCCTTCATAATCTCCACACAGCATTAGTCCTAGTAGTGGATGTGATATGCTGTAGCACTGTTGCCATGCTTAATGAATATAATTGCAAATGATATCAAAATTCTTTCATGCCTATATCAATACAAAAGCTACATCAGCAATCCAAAAGGTTTAATAGTAAAGTGGCATTGCAGAATTTTGGCATTTGTAGGAGAGGTGTAAGTATTGTGAAAAATTCATTTAATCATATTTGAGCCCCTGGGTGTGAGAGTCTCATACAGAAGTTGTTACAGGTACTAGTGACAAAGTACATGTCACTGTAGGCCTGTGCTGAGAGTTAAATCTCTATTTGTTACTATAGATGTGGTCCTAAAAAGTGTTTTTTAGTATTTATTGGGAAGTAAAAAAAAGAGCTGGAAATCTTGAAAATCCAAGAAGTGAAGATGGGAACGGATTGGAGAGGAGAAAAAGCCTTTGGGATTATTCCAGTTTCATTACTAGGTAAAAAGTTGAGGTGGAAAAATTACTCATTCCCTACAAAGAGAAGTGCTTATAGTCTGTACATTAAAATTGCTTTGCTTTAGGGTCACTGCTTTTATGAGAAAAATAATAGGTATCTTAGATAGTGACATGTCCATCTAGTTAACAGTGTCTTTCACATGGACTAACATCAAACATTTCATGGGCCACTGCCTGCCACTGAGATGTTTGAGTCCCCCTCAGACAGTGTATATTTTCTTCAACAGAATGTAATACTTTCCTTGGTTGGAAGGTCCATGAAAATAATCAGTGGTGTTTTGTTTTTTTTTTTTTGGTTTTTTTTTTTTTTTTTTTTTTTTTTTTTGTGGTTTTTTTTTTTTTCTATTCTATTTTATTTACCACTGTAGATAGAGCTGTATTTACCTCAGCACAGCAGGAGTACACCAAGAGGCAATTCCCTCCTACAGAAACCTGTGAGCCTCTCTGTCTGCCCCTGAGGAACTCCATCAATACTCCTTCTCAGGGCAGTGAGACCAACTGCTTCCTTCTCCTAGCATTAGCATGCCCCTGGTGTGCCTCCTCCTCTCCCCCTTCACCTCGTGGTCAAAGCACCAGGCTCTGAAAATACAGAGCAAACCACCTGGGTAAACCCTCCTGCTCTCTGGGATCTCCACCTTCCTCACACCCCCAATCAGCCCAGTACACAGTGTGATGCCTTTTTTTTTTTTCAATCATTTTATCCACAAATAAACTTAACTCTTTTTCTCCTCTCAGATGAGGGTAAGCTGATAAATGCATTCAGGATTTTCTGTAAGGTCTGGATTTATTCACAAATGAAACAGAAAGGCACCCCACACCTATCAGATGCAGCAATAATATGAATCTCTCTGATATTGTTTGCTATCACAGTGTCCACCTGCACAGCAATAGCCAGTGTGCTTGGGGTGCTCATGATTGTGAATTAGCTCCATGTGTTGGTTTTCAGTGATAGGGGGCCCCAGTGGGCAGCCATGTGTGGACACAGCCTGGGGTGTTTGCCAGTCCTGGCAAGGTGCACGTGTTTGCAGGGCATCACTTAGATATTGCCTGGGGCTGGGAGGCAATGGCTTCCAAGAATTTGCAGAACCAGTCTGTGTGTTAAACATTAAAGATCTCCATGTATTTTCCATTTGCAGTGTCAGAAAATAATCCATGCTCCTCTATGCTCAGAAATACCCAAGAGTTATGTCTCACTGCTGTGGCACTTGGAAACCCAGGTGTACATGACTTATGCATTAGCTCTGAAATATTTACACCTCACTGGGGAGCCAAATGGAGAAAGTGATCTGTGACCAACGTAGCACTGTTCAATGTTGCCTGTGAGGGCACCCAGCATGATGAGAAATACTTCCAACAACCTGAGAGTTGTCTGCTGTGTTCAGGAGTATACATGCTAACAGGTTTCCTCTTGCATCCCTTGTTTGGTACATGCACAGAGTTGGAGGTTTATCCCCTGTGTAATGTTTGATATTATTGCCAGTGAACATAGGAGGAATTTTTCTCTGAGAACAAGACATGATGCCTAGCTGATGAAGGCAGATTTTAGCATTGACTAATCACACTGGCATTTGAGGCAGCATTTCCAGCTCTGGAGCCTAGATATTTGCTTCAGTGATTCAGAATTAATAGGCACTTCTGCACATTTGTCTATTTTGCATTAAAACCAGTAATTACTAACTCTTGTTATTAATGTTTACTTCCAATTTTATTTTGCTTGCAGAATACTTCAAATTTCTCAAGCCATTTCTATTTATGAAAGTTGAGCTCCCTCATAAACATTGATTAATTTAACCTCAAACATGTGGCAGATGCAGACTGTGCACATCCCCAAGCCATGCCTAGGAGAGCTGTGGCTTTGTGAGTGGCACAATCCAACATGAACAATAAGTGGCACCACCAGCCCTATGGCACCTATCCTGCTGAGGGTTGTACAGCAGGGTTTGACCCAGGACAGAGATTGCTCCCCACAAGACTCATGTTCTTACTGAGAGGAGTCAACCTCAGGTGAAAGATCCAGGGATGTAACTGCATTCAGGTTATTTGACAAACAAGGAGAAATGGCCTACATTATCATGACCTTAACTCCTGACCCTCTAGTTGTCAGAGCTCATGAGGCATTTCCTACCCTCGCTGCCTTCTGCAAAGTAATGTTTGAGGAGACATTAGGTTAGAAGTAACTAGTGAACGATTTATAACAGGCACCTGCATTAGGTTTCTATTATTTGCCTAAAGACTTCTAATAGTTTTCAATTTGAAAAGGAAATGGAGCAAGGGAAAGGAAATTGGGAAGCTGTGTCAGCATAGTGGCTGGGTCCTGGCTAAAACCCTGTTGTTGAGGACAGCTGAGAGAGCAGGGAGGGAATTCACTATATTTTATCTTGAAAAATCCTGTCAATCAATTAGTTGCATTATAAAACAAAAATGTACACATAAATGGCACATTGCCTTTGATCACAGATTCAGTCTAATGATCCAGTGAGGTAACAGTCCTTTCTGGTGCTCTGCTGAAAGCCTTAGCCCATCCTGTGTCTAGAGGCAGGAACTCCTCTCACAGCCATGCAGGGGGAACCTCGAAACCCCGGTGTTCATTTTTGTGTCAGTGATAGTGCAGACTTTCATATTATAGCTGAAATGTTGAAAAGAAACTGGGTTTATTATAAGGCATTTCCAGTTTGCTGACACCAGCAGGGAGATTAATTTCAGTTGTTCTGCATAACCAGAGTTTAGGTCTCCGTGGCTGAGCTAATTGCTGTAGACTCTCTTTATAGTCAAAGGAGAGGAATTTTCCTAGGAGGTGTTCCTGGCCTAGTTTAAATATTTGCTTTTTGATAGCCTACATTACATCTCAGTATTGCCAGTTTCTCTTCATGAACTCTGAAGACCTATAGACAGTCAGAAGAAGTAAAACCTTCTACACTGTGGAGAGATGCTCTTAATAAGATTTCTCTTCCAAGCAGCAAAATACTGAACAAAACTCCCCAAATCATAAGAGAGCAAGCAGAACAAATCTAGGCCCTTTACATTTCCCCCCTTTATGTTTAAACTTCTTCAGACAACTTTTTTCAGCCTTTTTCCCCCCATAACAATTAAGGATAATTGTGTCAATGTTAGTATATTCAAGGCTGGTCATTTTGCCTTGAGCTGAAAGCAAACAGGGCTATCTTCCCCATGTGACCTCCCAAAACACTGGGCCTGCAGCCACAGAGCTTGCAACAGAAATGATTCAGAAAGATGTTGACAGAAGAGAGAGTAAGCAAGCAAAAATATGAAGGTTTTCTCAGCAGATGAGCTGGATGTGGAGAACTGGCTGACGTCCTATGGTTATGAGGTGGGCTTTTAAGTCAGTTGTGGCCATAAACACAAAATGCCTACACCAATGTGATTGGAGAGACAGCTCTACCAACAAAACAAGTGAGTTTTGGCTAGTCTAGTCAATGCTTCCACTGATCTTAAAAGAGCTACTCTTCTAGTTGGATATGATCA
Source organism: Phylloscopus collybita (assembly GCA_027886175.1). NCBI lineage: Eukaryota > Metazoa > Chordata > Aves > Passeriformes > Phylloscopidae > Phylloscopus > Phylloscopus collybita. Next base: position 9,385,771 of record JAJNNQ010000002.1, read on the forward strand.
TTAGGACTTTCCATGAGAATGAGTTTGTAGCCTTGCATATTTTTGTGTTGGAAAAGGAAAATCAAAACCATGAGATAATTGCAAGAGGTGTAGACTAGTGCCTTCAATCAGCAAAATGAATCACACTGGCTGTGCATCTAAGAACTGCAAAATTCAGTGAGACTAATTCACACAGAACAGGATGGGGTTTACAACTGCTAATGCCAGAATACAACTGGGATCACACTTTGGTTTCTCAGCAGCTGGCATGACATGTAGAGAAGCAGCAGTCAGTATGCAAGTGACTATTGCACTGCATGTTTTAGATCCTGCTAGTGGTAGTAAAATCTATCTTCTTTTTTAGCGTGACACCCTGAAGACACCTTACTGCTCAAAATATATTCATTTTAAATTAGAAAAAAAATCATCAGAAAAATCAGGTTTGATTAATTAAGAAAACCCACACCTCTTTTATTGGGTGGGAGACAACTTATACAAAATGCAATGCAGTAAAAAGGAAAGCCAGAAATAATGATAGTGTAACATCAGCCCTTCTGAATAATTCATGGGATACAATTTCATGTTATTTTAAATGGTGCTGCTTGTCTCTCTGATAAGCAATAATTTTATGCTCTTTCTTTACCTTTTTTAACAAATCAGTCAAAAGGATTGTCTATTGTTATCTGAAAAAAGTGTATTTGGAATAATTTTCAAGGCAGCTTAATTGAGCTCTGATCACAGAGGAGGGTTGGTTTTTTTGTTTTTTTTTTTTTTTTTTAATACACTCTACTCACAGCTGAATAAGTTCAGGTTTCCATTTCAGGTTTATTTAGGGAAGGAAAATTTCTTGATGTTACATAGCACTGACAAGTCCTGCATTATTTTCTCTTATCTTTTTCCCTGGCAGCCCTATCACATTCTTAGAATGGCTTTAATTTTGTAATAAGAGATAGTCAAGACATGAAAGGGCAGTGATGCTGGAAAAGCTGCCTTCAGGGACGTGCTGTGGGCACAGTCCTGCACTCACTGTCCCAAGGCAGATCCTTGAACCTGTGCAGAGCCCTGTGAGCACTGTGCTTCCAGGCTGCTGCCCGCCACCCCAAGGGTGGGCAATGTCCCACAGAAAATACTGCCAAAGAGGCAAAGAGCTCTTCTCCCCATCTTCTCCCTAAAAAAAAAAAAAACCAAAACCAAAACCAAAACAAAACAAAAAACCCAAAACAAAAAAAAAACCCAAAAAACCCAAAAAACCCCCACCAAACAAATCCAAACGCCCTCCCAAAAAACAAACCACCAGGAAAAGGACACATTTCTCTGGAAATTGAAACCATTGCTCCTGTATGTTAGTGGTTACATGAGGGGTAGGTCTATGGTTAGAAGTGAGGGATGTGTTTATCCAGGTCCATCAGTCCATTTTTCCCATGACTTGGTGATGCATCTACAACCCTCTCCTATTCTGAGGCTTCAAGAGGAGTGAAATCAAGATGTGTGTGCAAGGAGGGAGCTGAGGACTGAGGGGCTGGTGTGTGGCATGGTGTACAAGTTTTGATGCAGGATATGCACTCCTGACACAGGGAGCTCTGCTGTCCCCAGCTCTGCATGGAGAACAAACCACACTCATGACTAAAAAAAAAAAAAAAAGTGTAGCCATAAGAGAAGAACTGTGCACAGCAGGGATGATTAATAGTATGCATATATCAATTCACAGTATGCATTTATCTGCCAGCCATAAAGACTGCTGCAGCTCATTTTTTTCCTCTCCATTTTCTATTGTACCTGGGGTAGCTATTGTGGTAATTTCAGTGACAAACAGGAACCTGGGACTTCAGTGAGCACCCTGGCTGTAACCCCTAGCTCACACTGGATCTCCCAAAGAACACCCCTGAGGTGGGATATGAGCAGCTGATGTGAAGTAGCTGACTAAAATATGGGAAGAAAGAAGCATGTTGAGGGCTTAGGAAACAGAATAGCAACAGTCTGAACAAAAGGAAGATACACAGCTAGCAAATAATAGGCAACAAAATGAGGTTACAGATATTTAGAGGTATAAATGGAAGTCTTTGAAACACTGGAGTTGCACAGGGATTTCCTTTTCTTACATCAAAATGAGGGTTATGTGTAAATGAATATATTGTATTTCTGTGGAAAGAGAGGGTGTAGAGGGGGGCTTCTGAGAGCCTCATATTTTCTTCCCTTATTAATGTGTTGAGTAATCCTCCCTCTGACTGTGCTGCCTAGGGAAAGCTATACTTTGCAGAGCTCTTCATCTTTATCAGTGAAGGAGCAGGGACAGAGTCACAGTCCTCTCTATCCTGATCTCTGACCCTGCTGTGCTGGAAGCAAGAGCCAGGGTATTGTCTGAGAGTGGCTGTGGCTCTCCTTTCACAGCCAGACACGGTAAATTTTGCCCAAACCCACAGGGGTGGGGAGGGGCGAGGGAGTGCACTTGTAAATAAGTTCCAAATTCAGTTCCTCTGAAACAAAAATCCCTTTCTGACACAAGCCCATTTTGTACTGTTTGATGACATCATGGGATGCCTGAGAAAGGATTCCTTTGCTAATCCATTTTGCAAGATATTTTTGTGCAGGTCTTTCCACTAAACTTCATTCAAAAGGTGGATTTCCAGTGCAGAAAATAATGGTGGGGACGTTGGCCAAGTGGATGGGAATCAGAAAACAAAGGCAAGACTGCTGGGGGCTGCAGAGAAAAGTGACCCAGCAGGAGGGAGTACAAAAATTGAATGTGCAAACTATGAACATGTGTGTGTGTGTTTCTGAGTATCTGAAAGGTACAACCCCCAAAGAGAGAAGTGGGCACTAAATTTAGAGCCGCAGAACTGAGGTCCTGAGATGACATCAAAGAAAATAAAAGTCAGGCTGAATAACTGGTGAAAATTATTAACAATGAGATCCATTAGGCTAGAATAGTCTCCCAAGGTACTGTTGAAAGCCCCATTGTTAATTGATTAATTTAAATCTAGACTGGAAAGAGCACTTGGGAACAATCTCATGCTTGCAGGGAAAAGTACTGGACAACTTAGTGGTCTCTCCCAGTTCTAATTTCTATGGTCCATTTCTTCTCTCCCCTCAGTGGACCAAAAAGATGAAATCCCATCAGCTTTGCTTCTGAGGAGTGTGGAAGGAGCCAGCGCTGTGTTTGTGAGCACCAGTGCCCTTTACCTTCCCTTCCTTTCCTCAAGGTGGGCTTTGGAAATCCAGAGAGGGAGGAGGGTCAGTCAGCCCAGGCCCCTGCAAGCTTCACCTCCATACCATATCCTCGAGGATCTTTTTTTAATCTAAATTCATAGTGGCAGAATCAAAGTTATTTGAGTGTGGTTTTTGTTGTTGTTGTTGTTGTTGTTGTTGTTGTTGTTGTTGTTGATTTTGTTGTTTTTTTCCTTTCATATGAATCTAAATACTGTTTTTCTCCTCAGGAAGAGAACTTGCACATAATTCTTAATTTTAGACCAGGACTGAACTGCACTTTCCTTCCATGTCCTGACTGCAGATATCTGTGTTTCTCTAATAGAAGTTGTGCCACTGATATCTGAGCATTAAGTAAATTGACAGTTTTCGATGCTAGTAAGATTCTAAATTGCAGTGAGAAAGAATGAAATCCTGAATGGGAATTTTGGCAGTTAAGCACAGAAGGAACTTAACTTTATGTGGGATTTTTTTTATTGTATTTTTTTTTTTTTAATTTCTGTGGTATACTTGCAACTAAAAAGATCTTCCTATATGTTTTACTAGGTCAGTAAAGTGAAAGCAATGGTTACCAAGCCTTTATTCACCAAAGAAATTTCCTTTTTTAGGGTGAGATGCGCTCTTGGTATTGACATTGGGACAGCTTCCAATTTGCCTTATCACAGAGCAGAATGAAACTCTGACCTTGCCAACTCTTAGCTTGACACACTTAGGAAACAGAAGTGCCTATTTTCAATTTTCATGTTTTATGCTAATTATTATACCCATCCTTGTGCCCAATGTAATTATATGTGATGCAGAGCCAGGGCCTTGTCTGCATCCAGGTTTTGAGAGGTATTTCAGTCACAAAAATACTTTGAACAGTAGGAATGGAAAACTAAATCCAGAGACAGTAAATGTTCAGGGAGGTAAAAAGGCTCAGTGTCTGAGATGGGAACCAAAGTAACCAGTGAGCACAGTGGGGAGCTGAAGTTGCCCAGTAGCCAGCAGTATGATGTGCTGGAGACACCTACAGCTGCTCCAGCTGGTGGAAAATGAGGGACTCAATTCCCTTCCCATTTGGGTCATTTACCTGTGGAAGTGCCTGAATCTGCTGATATGAGAGAGGGGTTTTGTCCTCTTCTTTCTGAACCTGTGCCACCAAACAGCTAAGAGGATGGAATTAGGTTAGACAGTAACAGCAATGAGATGCTCTGTGTGCAGGTTGGGGTGCTCATCTCCAAAAGTGAAGCTCTGGTTCTTACTTACTCCCAGCTGGTGCACGCATTTCTCCCTGTTTTTTTTTATGCAAAACATAATAACCTGGCCTGGAGAGTTGTCCTTGAACCTGTTTTTTTCCTACTCTGTGCAAGGCTGCAGGATTGTGTCCTATCTCATATTTCTGTTTCTAACTAATCTATCTTCAACTACTTTCTGTTTCTTGGCCCTTTTTCAACAGAAATTATGAAGAAACACTCAAAGTTGCACTTGTAAGGGAAGTATTCACAATGCCTAAACCCACATTTTAATAGAAGTGATGGCTCTGGTGGGGCCAGAGTTTTAACTGCAAAACCTCAAATGTCCTTTGAGCTGGAATTTGGAGACCTAAGACTCTTGAGCTGCAGGAATATGAGATTATGCCCATTATAGGTACACATTACAAAATCCAGGAACAGAGTTGCAGCTGTGGAAAAGGGATAGTCTTATGGAGTTCGAAACTACTTGGAGAGAATCTGAAGATTATTGGTTTAGGGTTTGTAAGCAGAGGAAAACAGGTTTCTGAGAAAGAGTGACATGTATGGTTCCTAACTACATATCTATTTACCTATTTTAAAATATTTTGAGAAAAACTGTCATCAACCTTGACATACGTAAGAAGCAAATGTTTACAAGGATGTCATATGACTTTGTGCCATGTCCTTAAGAGCAGCAGGCAGCAGTAGGGGAAAAGACCTTCTGAGATCTTCAAAAGGATGTCAGCGGTTTGGGCACCCAATTTTGATTTCAGAAGTTTCAATTCTCATTGAACCTCACTGGGACAAGGCTTTTAGCATCCATCTAACTATGCAATGGGATCTGGGACCCTAAACTACCCCTGTGCCTCTCTTCCTGAAGGAATCTGCTCTGGACACATAATCTGTAAATCATTCACATTTTCTCTAACTGGCTTGGCTACTTGAGTGCAGCATGGGAGGGAGCAGATTGATACTCTGCATATGGCCTGAATGTTCTGCTATATTCTACTTCTTTGCAACTTTCCTACTCATACTAAGAACTGGAAGTCAATTGGACAGCAGTATTTATGATTGTACTTAAACATCAGGCTTTGTGAATCTTATTGTGACTGTAGAGATCCATGGAGACATACTGTCAACTTTACTTTTTTCTGTTATTCCATTTAGCAAAAATTAAGATCCATTCCATGAGATATGGATGATAATTTCCCATCTTTTATCACAGCATGAAATTTCTGTTCAGGGCTCTTTTGTCCAGTTCATCTTTATTTCACACAAGATAACTGAGAAGACCTTGTAATTAGCTTTTAACATCAAAATGATTGTCAGTCTTTTAAAAAAAAGATATATATATAATATAGAAGAGAGAAAATTGAAGTGAGAAACCAACTTATAATCTTTTTCTACGAATGTTACACTGCTGTGAAATGGACTGAACTTTCTTAATGCTTCATTTTTAACAGAAAGCATGACAAAAAGTTCCTATCAGTATTTAAACTGCTAAGATTTGTCAAACACAAACGGGAAAATTATATTTAAATAGCAGTTTCATTTTGTCCCTAATGATTATGGGAGGTTTTTTTTTTTTTTTTTTTTTTATTTTTTATTTTTTTTTATTATTTTTTTTGCAAAGAGCACCTCAGCAGAAATAGATCATCTCTTTACTGAGTGACAGGAATTCTTTACTGCACCTGGTGATTTCAGGTAGAGCAAAGGCCAAATTCTGTCTGTGGTGCCAATAAACACAATTGTCACACAAAACAAAAGTGTGAATGCCACCAGCCTCTGGATCACACCCCTCCTCTGCCCTGCCCTGGGACTTCCTGCCTCCCAGCTCTGGGGGACAGGCAGCACTGCCACACTGGCCCCCCAGTGCCCTGGTGACTCTGGGACCACAGGGGCTCCTCCTGTCACCCCACAACCTGTGACTCTGGGCATGGGGCACGGAGGGTTGTGAGAGTGCTCTGGTTTTGCATTTGTTGCCTTGTGTTAGAAAAGAGTACCTTGCTTGCCCTTCATTTTTTTTTTTTTCAAACGTATCAACTGACATAATGATAACAACAACAATATTGAAAACTACTTCTCCCTGAAAACTTTTCAATAGAAAGAAACAGCAGACCAGTGAGTCAAAATAAGACATCCAAATTGCACCTGAGAGACAGAAGGATGGGGAGCTGGTGGGTCATCTTTCCCTGACAACAAGAAATATCAAGAAACAGCTGCAGTTGAAATGCAATATTGGCTGATCCTGGCCAAGAGCCAAACACCCACAGAGCCTCTTGCTCATTCCACTCTCCTGTGGAACTGGGAAGAAACAGAAGGAAGGCAAGACTAGTGGATTGATATAATGATAGTTCATGGTTGCTTGGCAAGACAGATGCCATAAACCCAATTATCTCCCCCTTCTCCTCTCCCCACATTTTTACTGCTGAGCACAGTGTCCTATGGCAAGAAATTATCCCTCCATCAGCTGAGGGAGTATGTCCCTCTCCACCTGTCCTGGTCTCCTCTCAGCCTCTTGCTCACCTCCAGCTTACTTGCTGTGGATAGGGATAAAAGAGGGAGATAAAGTCTTGACTCTTTGCAAGCACAGTCCAGCAATAGCCAAGACGTTGGTGTTATCCAACTGTGTTTTAGCCACCAATGCAAAACATGATGAGGGAAGTTAACTGAGCTGATGGCTTGTGTTTGACATGGTGTTATCTAGAATGTCTTCTCCACAGACATTAACCATGAATTAACCATGTGTTAATCCATCCTATCCTCAGAGAAATCAGCAGATCTACTGTGGAGAGTCAATGTGCAGTAAAGCATAGGTCCTCTTATAAATATTACACTACAATAACAAGTAGACTTAATGTTCTACTTGAAGATAGCCTCTGGATTATAGCTTGCTGTATGTGGAAGATTTGAATGCACTTCTCTTACTTATGTCTTACTTGTTAAACCATTTTTCTTAGACTTGATCAAACAATTTTTCTTAGAACAATCTTCTCTTCAGTGTGTTTCAACAAAATTAGAATATGTTAGAGGGCTGGCAGATCTCAAATACATGATAACATTATACATTATAATTATTAAATAATTGACTTAAACTCTTCAATCTTTTGAAACATTTAGTTCAAGATCAGTTATGTGAGATTTTTAGTTATTATTATATTCAATTATTGTATTATCAGCTAGTATCTATAGTGTGGTAAATTGCTCCTGCCTAGGCCAGTATTTTCATGATTATCTTGATTTCTGCTAATCAAATGTTTTGAATACTTACTTTCACAAGAAAGCATGGAGATTTTAATTGTCATCACAATTCAGACCAAAGCATTTCTAAATGCTTTGGACTGTCTGTTTCACTGACTAGAAATTTATTACTGCAGAACATTCTCAGTCTGTCAATAACATAATTTTCCACATTTTTTTTTCTTTCTTACACATTGGAATTTGCCCCAGGTGCTACAGCATAAGTCAATTACAGTGGCCAAATGTAACTCTCTTTGGTTTCCCTGGGAAATTGAAATGACAGAAAAAATGTCAGAGTTCAGAAAAAGAAAACCAATCTAGCACACTTCTATTTTGTCTGTAGAGATCTTGCATTATCTTAACAGCAGTTATCACAGAGTCCCATTGTGCTTTTTACTGGCTTTGACTGAAAACTGTACAAGCACAGATAAATCTGCTTCTAGTCAGGATGACATTAAATTGAAATGAAGGTAAAAACAAATCAGTTTTTTTCACTTATGGTGCCGAATGCAACAAGACATTTCCAGATTTGTTTTTGTTGATGTCATTAGTAAATTGTTTGCAGAGACCTAAGACAGCTTCTGCCATTTTTTTTTTTTTTGTTAAAAACACATGGAATTGCTACTCATTTGAGTGCTTGATGTGGAAAATCTGCCTGTGCCATCTTTGAAAAGTGTGTGTTGAGGTCCTTGCTACTTTTGGGAATGATGGTGAAGAAGAGACCACAAATCTACAACTTTAGTACAGAAAATAATGACTTAAGTGATTCATCTTGCCTTGGTTGGCTGAGATCCTTGTGCTGGAAAGAACTCAAATCATCCTGGAGAATATACTAAGATAAGGCTGTTTCCAGCGTTGCAACTTCTGTGAATCACCTTATATCTGCAAGTTCCTTTTCTGGGTTCCACAAAACCAGTGAGATATTGACAAATTGAACAGGCTGACAGATTGAACAAATTCATGAGAGGGAATTCAGAATTGGAAAAGAAGCCTTGAGGGAAATAGTTTTTGAATGTAAGTAAAATTACGCTTTGTTTTAATGCTGACTAAGATGAAATATGAAACACAAATTTGTGAAATGCCACTAGGGGCATGGGACCCACCAAAATAAACAAACAGCATAACGACACTTTCAGCCCTCCCTTAAAGAAGAGTCATAGACAGCCCCAGCTGCCCAGAAAGGCTAAGAAAGTCTGGAAGTGCCCTTTTCTTCCCCTAGCAGTGCATGCACTCAGCAACCATGACTTTGGGAATTATGACTTCTTCCAGTGGCCATTCTTCTCATATATGGTGGGTCTTTAATCTGCTTCTTTGGACATCTAGAAATAAGGCTGCAGTGGCTCGATCATGAGCTTTATAAAGCTGGGCTAAAGAATGTAAGAGTAGTTCCTTGGCAAAGTAGAATGGGATGAAATTCCTACAGGCATTTCTTACAATTTTCTAAACTGAGCAAGTGTAACCTCCCCTGTGCTCTCCCCCTAAATGTGGTTAAAGCAACAGATCTTGACTCCTGTAGCTTAGTTTCTTATAAAAAGTATATTTAAACATTCTTCCTTGTGCTACTGCTTGGAAAGAGCTCCTCTAAATAAACCATAGCACTTTGTTTAAATCTGATGAGAGCCACAGTCCAGAAATCTGACAGTGACAAGGCAGATGGTATGCTGGGTCTACTGGGCATCTTTCACATCCCAAAGTCAATCACACTTCCTTTTTATTTCCCTTCATACTGAATATGATTACTTATTCTTTTCACATCAGAAAGGAGATTCTCAGCACAGAAATCTTATCTGCATTTAGGCACTGTAGTCGGAAAAGATCCATCAGAAAATCCTGTATCCATTCTGCTGTCTTGCAATATTCACAACTGTCCCTATTGAATCTGGCTAATGTAATTGTTGAAAGGAAAGAGTGAGATGAGCCTGGCTGAATTATATAAGCCTTTCCCCTCTGAGCTTATCCTCTCGTTTCTGTACCCACTGCTCCATGTGTCAGAGTGAGAATGAAGTTTATGGAAGCATCTCCACTGCTGACATCGTCATAAATACTGAGGTGCCCCAACTGAGGGGTGCTTGCAAAGAAAGACAATCTATGCAACTATGCAATCTATGCATTCCATCAAAGCACAAAAGATTTCCACATAGCATGTGTCAATCTGTTAACTCTTAACAGGAGTGAATACCAAAGTCTGGCCCTGCTGGTAAGTACAAGTATTTCCCATGGCTAGAGAAGAGCATAACTAAAATTACACATACTCTGGGTTTGTTTCTTTTGACTGGAAAGCACATTTGTTTTTGTTGCCAGTCTAAAAGTTTATGATAGCCTTGTACAACATGAACTTGGTGTTTCCAGACCTATGAAAGTAATTAAAAAATAACACTACTTTTATTGATAACTAATTCTCTCCCCCATCTGCAAGGAAATGAGAAATCAGAGAGGGCTGCATTTTGTCCTGTAAATAAAGAAACGTAGCAACATATTTACTTCTATTTATTTAGAATAAATCTTCAACTCTATCGCCAATATTTTTTGCATGAACTTACTTGAGGTGTAAATATTTAATGCTTCTTTTCACTGCATTACTATTCATTTTTCTGTGTGGGTGTAAAGTCATCCCTCAGTATTGTGAACCAGGTAAATAATGTATTACTTAGTCATGAAAAATGCCAGAGGAAAATAAATGAGAGGATGTCTTACCTTTGGTCATCACAATGCCTGCTAGAGTTTTGTGGCGTGCATGCATGGAAGTGAAATTGTCTGTCAGTTCCTGGAACTTCTGTGCAACCATTTGGTATACGGAGTCAGCAAAATCCTGAAAGAGACAGTCAGAAAGAATTTTTTTACTTCTTTGATTGAGGAACCTGGCTATTTCTGCAGATTAGTCACCTGATGTCAGCTGCTGAGAGGTCCACTGTGAAATTAAACTCCAGCTATCTGAGCAAAGATAGAACTAGTATCCCTCCTTTGATCATCCTCAGAAATGGCAAAATTAACTGCATGAAAGCTGGGACCCGTATTTACTAGGACTGGGGGTAAAGGGAGAAGATTTAGAGGCTGAACCTTTTTCCAATCTCTTAAGACATTAGTCCAGCACTAGTTCACAGAACTAAAAGCACTTTATAATAGTAAGCTAAAGAGGTGGACCTGGTCCTACAAAACCATTTATTTCTGTGAACTGACTGAAAATTCCCATCAGCCCACTGAAGACTGAGAGCTGAGTTGAGGCCTGGTTTATCAGTAAAAAACACCCATTTCTGCACTCAAAGTGAGTTTTTAATGACTCACAGCTACTATGGCAAAGCAATCAGCTCAGGAATCTGTCAGAGGAGCACCATGATCTGTCCTGCTTCCACCTTGACAGGCACCGAGATGATGGGGAATCTTTGCTTGCATATCCTATCAAAGATGTTGCTTGCAGTTCATAGGAGTGCAGCAGTCTGGGAGGGACTGGTCTGTCATGTCCCCTCCTGAGCATGGCATCTTTTTTGAAAGGTCAAGTTTTCCCATGGACTGGGCACTGGAGAGGTGTGGTCTGAACTCTCAGGTATGAATGAGTCCTATCACCAGGGAGAGTCTTGGGAAGCTGGTTACTAAACCAGAGCATGTTAAAAAGGCTTAAAAAGTGAAATCTGTAGACTCTGCATGGATGAGCATAAACCTAAACCAGCTCTGGTGCTCCTGAGAACACCATGACTTGGAATGATTCCCTGCTGCAATGTTTAGTATCTTTTCATTTACTTAATCTCTGCTCTTTGTTTTGCACTGAGCCTCTCAAACCTATGTAAGAGACAAGTCAGTGGAACACTCTGTGAGTATGAGCTATTCTTAAAGGGCTTTGCAAGTCTGAACATAAAAAAGTAACATCCAAAGGATTTTTTTTCAGACGTGTGATTTCTTGTAGAGAACCAAGCTGTAACTACAAATCCTTCTGGAAGCAGCTCCCGGGAGCTGGAGCTTACTCTGGAGGGCTGACAGAGACCTCCTGGCATCCTGAAATTTGGCTAGCCCCATGTCAGTGTGCCTTTGTTGGGAAAAGTGGTTCAACCAAACAACAATTCCATTTTTTTCCTCTGGTGTTGGGATATACTACCTGGGGGAGGTCCTGGTAAAACAAGCCCCCTTTAATTCACCTGATTTCATTGTGTTCATGGCACACATGGAGGAGAGCCTGAGTCTGATACACAACTTCCCTCACCCTGAAACATCCACAGCCACATGGAAATAAGGAAATGTATTTAACAAGACAATATTCATTCTTTTCCTCCCCAAACTGTTAATGGCAATGAAAAAAGGTTGGTGTAAAACAGTGTTTTAAAGTGGGAGAGCACACAGCTATTTTTCAGAGGAAAGCAGGTTCTAACTCACAAATATCAGTAATACTACTGCCATTAAGTGCCTCTCCAGGCTGTACACCATATGTTTCTACAGTTTGTTGTGGAAATTCAGCTTAATTTTAAAACATTATTATGGCAAGTATAAAAAAACAAACCCTAATTAAGTAAAACATAACAACACATAGGCAAACCCCTTTTCATAAAACCTGGAATATTTTTCTTCTGTGTACAATCCTTGTAAGTGATTGCAATTTGCTCGAATACATAGAGGATAGGATTTCTTTGACACAATAATTTTTCTTTGTTTCTCTAAACCCAGCTTTCCAAGCTGGGAACAAACCATTTGCCCAAAATACAGTTTAATATAACACAGAATAAAATATGCTGTCTGTTGCAGAAGAAAAGAGGCACATAAAGCCTTTCTGAGAGATGCATGCAAAATTCCACATTAGAATTAGATGAAAACTAAGAAAAATTATCAAGAACAGTTTGACAGTTTCTAAATGGAATTTCACTTTCACTGCATTTATACCTCTTCTAATCTAATTGTCCACAATCACCATGTGAGCGAGGTACTGCTCATACAGTGCTTCTGAAGGATGAATTTTGGGTCAATTCTCATTTGTCAAGCATCAAGGCACCCTTGTGATATAAAAGCAATTATAGTCGCTTTACAGATGAATGAGTGAAGGCACTAAAAGGGTGAGGGACTGGTCCAGGGGAATAGCTCAGAGCTGGGCATAGCCAGGTGTTCTGATTTCCTGATGCTCTGGTTAAGTGCTCAGTGCTGGAACACTGCCTGTCTTTCATAATATGAAAGTTTGTTTCTCAACTTGTTTTCCCTGCTGAAGAGTGACTTCATCCATAATGGAAAACTAAAGTGTATTTGCAGAACTGATATAACTGGGCCCCATATGGTGGACTGAAAAATCTGATCAGCTTTATTTAGACTAGAAAGATGGGGTGGGGGGAAGAGTATCTCAATAAAAATATCTGCACCATCATTTAAAAAAAGAATCAAATCATAAATTTCATCTGCTGCAGTACTGCAGTCCAATCCATGTCTGCATTTCTAGTGTACCCTCCAAATCTGCATCCCAGGGCATTTTGCGCTCATTAAGAGTTAATTAGCTCAGAGGCACATACAATTCCTAAAAGAATAATTTTAAAAATGCTAAACAGAACAAATAACTTTTAACTTTGGATTTAGAAATTCCCCATAGTCAGAGCTTTCTTTACTTCATTTGGCAGTAGGTTCCAAAGCCAGAGAGCAAAGAGACTCACTAAAGGCGAAATAACGACATGACTTCAGATAACATTTAAGGGCGATAAGAAATCCGGCATTTGCTGATCTCAAGGAGTGACCTGGGACATTAAAGAACAGCAAATCCATTAAATATGAAGCCTCTTAGCTAAAATAAGTCAGGCGAACATTTTTTTGTCTTGATTCCATTGCCTAAAAGGATGCCAATGAAACTAATGGAAGCAAAGGAGTAACAAAGATGAATACATGTAGGATGCTGGAAAAACAACCAAGAAGAGTGTCTAATCTGAGAGGTCATTTCCAGAATATCATATTGCCCTAATTTTCCAAATGGATATTCCAAAATAAAATGGAAAGGAGGAAAAGGAGCAGTTTATTTTTTCAGATGGAGAAAAATAAGGAAGAGGTGCATGGCTCAGCCTTGTAAGAGATTTGATTCCCTGAAGATTGCTCCTTGTAGTGCAGCATTAATTTCAGAGCTTTGAATACTCTGGCCCTGTAAGTCGGTCCAGTGGCAGAGCTGGATGTGGCATTGGGTTCCTGACCTACACCCATCCCTGCAGCACCCTGCCTTCCCTCTAGCACACACCAGAGCAGCTGTTTGGTTTGCCCAAGTTCTGTGAAATGAAGTCAGTGACTGTTGTATTCCTCTGGGGAATGGTTTTTTCCCCAGAACCCCCTAAAGCCTGTGACCATTTAGTCTGACCCCTCCTCCTCTATTTTGACCCTTTTAGCTCAGGGCCAGTTATCAGTCCTGAGCCAGAGACGAGATAAACCCATGCTTGTTCCTTGTTTGCTCTCTTCCCTGGAACCCTTTGAGAATAAAGCCTTGGACTGATCCTGGGGTAAGAGCCTCTCTTGGAATCTTTTACCCTGTTCCCTGAAATATTCCTCCAAAGCCCCTCAAGGAAACTGAGCTGGCCATAGGAAGCCCAGGAGAGTGGGCGGGGGAGTATTTCAAATGACAGCATTTCTGCCTATTTAGAGCCTTTAGAGTGGTTCTCAATGCTTCTTAGGAAACCTTAACTGGTTACAGGCATATCTAATGCACACAGGACAGATATGGTGCAGATGAGTGGCTCGATTTACCCCGGCTAGTTTAGAACCACAGATTTCATTCCAGATATTCTCTAGCTTTACCTTTAAACAACAATACTAGACTACTAAAAGATAAATATCCAGATGGTTATTCCTGAGGGGATATAAACCAGAAAAATCCAACTACTTATGGCTATTGTGAGTCTTGTTGAACTTTTAGGATCCAGGCTAGACTATATCATCTGCCATCAGAAGTAACTTATAAAGCATATGCAAAAATAACAGTTCTTTTCTTCTATCAAAACAATCTCAGAGAAAAGTTGTGTTTGGTGATACCACAGTTCCTACTGCCAGATACGAGTGAAAATAAAAGTCTCCATCTGGAGTAAATACAAGAGCCAAATACATCTTGGCAGCTTCTGAACAGCTATCAGGTTGGTAGAAGAAAAAGGGAAAATTTCCAAAGATGAGGGAAAAATAAGAGTAGAAACCTTGTGAAAGAGAAATTTAGTGCAATTAATAGAGGCGTATGCAATTTCTCTCATCATGTAAGGGCAGAGAAATTGCAGCTTGGAGCAGAGGGATAGGGGTAAAGAAAATAAAAATATATAGAGAGGTAAAGAAAATAAAAAGATATAGACAGTCAGAAATTTGAATTTTTTTTCCCAATATACATGGGAGAATAAATGCTCAAATGCTTCCTGAGTGCTGAACCTAGGAGGGACTTATGCCTAGGGGTTTAATCCCCTTTGCAACACTGGGGTACAAACCACTACTGAAGGCAGTGGAAGTATTCCTGAGTCTCAGATGTTCCAGACAAGGCTCAAGTGGCAGGGACAGGAGCTCGAGTGTGCCCGTACCCTAGGCAGGCAGGGTGAGCTCCATTGCTCTGGCTTTGGGTGGATGTTGGGAGTCAAAAACATGACTCAGGGGAAGACCTGGCCTTCAGGGTGCTGAGTCTTTTTAAAATCCCCTGCTTTGACTTACCTGCTATCAAAATCTTTTCATAGGTCCTCACATATATTCTTCTGTACAAAAAATAATTGTCTCAGAGACAAATGCCAGTCTTGTGAATACACTGAGTGATACAAGTAAGGCAAAGAAGATTGCTTGACCCCCATCCAGGGGCAAATCTGCCCTAGGCTACACTCAAACCTTGAACATTGCCTAAATACCTTCTGCCTCTGATGGAAACAAGTTCCTTGCTCAGGCAGCTGGCAGAAGAAAGAAAACATAACGCTGAATTGTTCACTGAGAGATCCTACAGTACTTAATGAGCTGTATTTTAACATATACAAGGAATCTGGAAAGATGAAAAATAGATGTCATTACTATTAAAACTGCACCGCATTGTCTGAAGTGTTCATCTGTCCTTGATTACTATATCAAATTACTTGTGTTCACAAAGGAAAATCAAACTTTAGATCACATTACAGAACCAAAAACTTTTAGGGATTTCTCAGCACTTATATTTCAAATGGTATAAATAATTAAATGTGTTCAAGTTTGCAATGGGAGTCTTCAGGGTAAAAGTGACATTCAACAGGAATAGTAAGGATATTAAAATCAATAGATTATAAAGGAGAAAGCCTTTAGTAAACATTTTCTATTGAAATCCTGTCTTAGGGTTTATAGGGTTGAAATATCAAAAAGGTTAGATTTGCATATGGATGGGAAGAAATATTCTACTATACAGATATCACTAAGGGCTCTGTTTTTGCTGTCTCCCAAGTACTTTATTTCCAGAATCTCACTGACATTTGGGGGCGAAATGTTGAACACGATGAATGGGGATCAGGTTGAATTAAGTTCACAACACCCTTCACAGATGAAAGGAGTTGCACACCAGGTTCTTTTCACTGTCCGAGAGGGAAACACACACTCATTGACAGTGGGAGTTTGTATATTTTTTCCTGCAGAGAACTCTCACTGTCTAAATGGGAGGGGAGGAAAACACAGCACAGAGATCAGTCCTGAAGAGCTGCTCCTGGTCAGGGTGTATAGCAAATTGCTACACAACACATTTTTTTTTCCCAGGCTTGTAAATAAGTTTGCTGTAGTTAGTTGGAGATTCATTGAGAAGTGATTGTACCCTCAAGTCAATGAATTAGTCAGGCTCTTCCCAGGTACTACATCATCTTCAAGATGCAGCCTTGAGCAGAGAAATAGCTGAGGGTTGTGGGTTGTCCTCCATCATCAGTCTTCTGAAATCAATTTTGTGCCAGGGGCTCCCCCAGCACAGTGGAGAGCGCTGAAAACGGACCTAGAGGAATGGAGGGGTGGAAGAAGGAAGGAAGGAAGGAAGGAAGGAAGGAAGGAAGGAAGGAAGGAAGGAAGGAAGGAAGGAAGGAAGGAAGGAAGGAAGGAAGGAAGGAAGGAAGGAAGGAAGCTGGTCACAGGCAGGGGGGCTGGAGGCTGGGTTCATTCTTTGCCCTCCTTCCTGGGGGCCTCAGTGCAAATCACCTGCTTTGCCATGAGCCCTCTTTATCCAGAGGTAAAAAAGGGACAATTTTTACCCACCTTTCAGGGAAACTGTGAGGCAAATGGCACTGTCAGTGATGAGACTCTTCAAGCAGAGTCACACAAGGACTTCTGCAGCCAGACTGGAGGCTGCAGTCCACAACCTATCATAACTCAGCCTTCCTTCAGCATGTGCAGGCATTTGCAGATTATTACTCAAAGAACAAGGCTCTGCCAGGGAATTCATCGTGGTTCTTTCCTTGAGATGTGCAGTAATTATTTCTCTCTGATCATATCTCCATGGCCGTGCTTTTATTTTGTCTGGCCATATGTTTCATTTTAGCTGAACCTGCTGATGTATCCTGTGTACACCCTGATTCAGAGGGGTCTTCTCAGTCATGCTTCTTAGAGGGGGATGGGGCATGTGCTGCACAGGCCGCATGTGGCAGCAGCTGGGTACACATTTCCACATGGAGCTTTTAATGAAAGCTCCAATAAAGCACTTCTGACACTAAGTATCCTCACAGTTTTCCTATCAAGATTGATGAGGAAGATCAACTGGTCCTATCGATTCAGTCACAAGAATCACTTTCACCACCCTCCCCCATCTGTTCATGGTCCTATGATAAATGTTTTAGGTACATACAGTGCTGAGCTATGAATTCCTCAATGAATTCCTTATTTCCGTGATCATCAAGTGTCCCAAATTTGCTCTGCATTTATGAAGGCTCCTCAGTGGCTTAGCTGACCTCGGCTGACTTGGCCAGCTTGTCCAGACTGTGTGATCCGCTCCTGGGCTCTGAGTGATTATTTGCAGTCTACTTCCCTCTCCTCCCTTACCCTGGCTGGAGGCTGATTGCTCTGCTAATTTCCCAGGCCCCACAAAACATATTTGCCTCCACGCTGTTGCTTCTATCATTAGTGATCATTTACTAAATATCAGCACTGTGCTGGCTGCTGTGTGAAGCAGACTTTGAACATAGTCCCTGTGTGGCAGACAGAAGAATGATGAAACATCCCAAAAGATTCAAGAATGGGATTAAAAAAAGAGAATTCCTTCTCTCACCCGTTTTTCTTTTGTGCCTCACAGTAAACTTAGGGCTTTATGAAAATTATGGCAGTGCCTGTGCTGGAGTTGGGAGAGAACAGCATCCATGGAAAAATTAAGATGAGAATGGGAGGATTGGTTAAGATCCATCTTTGGTAAAACTTGGCATTAGGTTTCCCAATGACCTCTTTAGGTTTTAGATTCAACCCTATTTTAATGAATGGGAGGTCTGCTAAAAACGTATTTAATCAGATTTTGACGAATCCAGCGTATGCTCCAGCAATGCTTAAAGGCTGTGGTAGGTTTCTCAGTTATTATGTTTCTTGAGTGGCTAAAGGCCAGCTGAATGACCTCCACTATATATGAAACTAGGGACCACAAAAGTCTCCTCATAAAATTTGTTTTAAACATTTTCAGTGAAATTTTTAGTCATAACTGGCAAAGAGGTACTGTTTGAAAGTTCACAGATATTTTCTTAAAATACTGAATTTTTATGCACAGATATCAAGTTTGAAATGGGGGAATGTCTTGGGTTATGGAACCAAAAATGTGTCTTCTATTTCATCTGTTGAAAGCAGTTGGGGAGATGTTTTTTCTTTATCTCTTGTAGCTCTGAGGGGAGGGTGGCGGGTGCCTTTTGATAATGGGCCAGCTGTTCAAACCAGGTGGGGCAGTGTTCCTTATCTCTTTCACCACCTGTCCTCCCTCCAGGGGGATATTTTCTGCTAATGGGCCATTAAGGCTCCCCAAGCAGTCATCCCCAAGCAGTCATCCACGTTCCATCATCCCATTGTGAGTTGCTCCACCCAGTGGGGGAAGCCAACTCTTCCTACCTGGATAAAAACTGAGAGGTAGGAACACAAAGTATCTAGCTTCACTGCATTCCTGGAAAAAGACTGGACCCTTCTCACCGTCATTGGACCCTTTTTTGACAGGATCATCTCCACTCTACCAGAACCACCTCTGCCACTCCAGGAGGACTTTTAGACTGTTTCTAACACCCTGACCAACAGGGTGTCAGGTTGTAGCTCTGACTCTGTCAGGGTTTTCCAGGATTGTTGTTTGTTTGTTTAGTTGAGTAGTTTTGTTTTCTACTACATTTGTATTGTTAATATTCCTAGTAAAAAACTGTTATTCCTATCCCCAAATCTTTGCCTAAAAGCCCTTAATTGCAAACTTATAATTTGGCGGGGGTAAGGGGTTTACATTCCCCATTCCAAGGGGAACTCCAGCTTTCCCTTTTATAGGGCTATTTGGGGGTGAGGGGAAGGGACAAATTTAGAAACCAAAATCTATGATGCAAGTTCTTCCATAATGAAAAGGTTTCTGAATTTGTACCTGGGTACCACTAAATGGGATCCAGTAAATGAGATTAATCAGTGTTAAATATCTCAAAAGAAATATGTAGCCACAGTAGGAAGTATAAAGATCAGAGTGAAATTTATTCTACAAGCTCAGTGAAAAAAACTGGCCTGTTTTCTCAATATATCCCTTGACTACAGGGAATCAATCAAACAATATAACATATCTTTTTATTTGTTTCAGAAACCCCTGGAGTGACTGAAAGAAAATAGAACACATAAAATAAGCATACTATTGAAAAAGGAAATGCTGTCAAATCCAAATGCCTCAGCTGCTCGAAAAAGTAAGGTTTTCTATTTAGTAGAAGAACATTTTGCATATAGGTTTAATTAGAATCTTTAAATTTACATTAGTGTGCTAATGTTAGGATGCTAATATATGGGCCCCTCTCCTTGAGGCTGATTCATTGCTGTCTGCATTCATTTTGCTCTAAAGAGATGCTACCAATAGGTAGCATTTCAATGAATTTAGAGGAAACAAGCTTTTCCAGTGACATGAACAGTTGTTCCCTAAAGGAGGCCATGCTAGGTTGCCAGCTTTGCTCCTTCTGCATACAGCTCTGGTAATGAAGAATGTCCACACCAATTAAGTCAATACTGCACCTGCTAACAAACAGCAGAAAGGAATGGTTGTTTGTTTGCCTTTTTTCTTTTCTTTTACTGATCATTAATCCAAAAGCCCTCTTCCTAGAGAGGCACACATAAGATTGGCTGCAAGTGCTGAATAATTCAAAAAATGAAGTAGGGTTTGCTTTGCAGCCTTGTGCCTGCTTTAGGACAAGCCTCAGGTGTCAAGCTGTTGTACACTACAGATATTAAATTAGCACCAATGGGTTTTCTTTAACATGATAAAAGCTCTATAAAGCCACCAGTGTCTAGGAATGGCTAACTCTGTAAAATGCTTTTATGGTCTCTATAAAAAAAAAATCTAGATTTTAGATTCATATTATGAGTTGCCTCTCTTTAATAAAATCAGTCCTTTATCTGAGAAATATCTTCTCAGTTTCTTTGCTTTATCTTGCTTAGGTGCATTAAAATGAATATCCTTTGGAAACTCATGGTGGCAAAGCCCTTGTCACATACAATTCTCTTGGCTGTTCAAGGTCCACTCTCTTCCCAAAGCCTAACCAGTTAGCAGTTCTTGGGTAAATGCTGAAAGCAGGGAGAGAACAGTGCTTGCTCAAATCCCTTGAGCATGATTTTGAAAATCCATGCCTGTGTGTTTATGGTTCTCATTAATGGTCTGTGCTATTAAGCGCCTCTGCTGTCACACATGGGCTTTGTTAGATAAAGCAGGGAGCAGCTAGTGTCCAAAACAAATTTAATCTATTCTGAACTGCTGATCCCAGCAAGGCATGACACGACTCAACTTTCTGAATCACTGCAGAGCAAGGCATATAATACTTTGTGTGGCAATTACTACAAAGACATTGGATTTTTTTCCTTTCTTGCTATTAAAGATCTTGCTGTCATTTGCTGTAATGATTCTTGAAATTTGGCTGTAACCTTGCTAATAAACTTTCCCTTGGCTGAGAGGGGTGGTAAGGAAAACTACATTTCATTTTACCTCACCCTTCTCTGGGCTTCTTCTCAAAAGTAAATTTTTGATAAGAACAGGGATAGTTCTCATCATCCACGGTGGCTTTGTGCTAGGAGAGGCAGAATCATGATTTAACCTGAATCCCAATGGCCACTCAGGCACCCTCAGAGCCATTTGGGACTGGTGTGTGCCTGGTGCCAGAATTAAAACAGCCCTTCCATGATTTGCTGTCTCTTACTGGATAAAGACAAGTAATTAACACAACACTGCTGAAATAAAGAGGTTTGGTGGTGTTGTTTTTTACCTGCCGAGAACATGCATGTGAAGTTAAAAAATCAATCTTACTTTTAGCCTATGTTCTAAATCTGAAACCTTGCTGTCTCATCACCTTCCCCTCCATCTCCACTCAAGAAACCCCTAACCAAGTGTTCACAACCAAAACCTGAGAGTGTCATTTTGAAACCTTGTGACAATACTCTTGGGCAAAACCTGTTGCCTCAGCAGACTCGCCTGTAAACAAGAACTCAGGGCCAGGAGCATGAGGCTGTGTGGGCTGTCCTCCACAGGATGACCTTCCCTTGTGACCATTCCTGTGAGAGAGGTGTAAAGTATTTGCCTGCAGTTAAGTGCAAAGTCACAGTTTTCAGTTAGAGCTTGGATTTTTTAGACCAAATATAATATTTTAGAAAAATTTCTCATCATGGGAAAGTTGTTTTAAGTAATTTATTCTTTGTGGGCAGTAAAATAAGAGCTTTTTGTGAAGAAGAAAAGGAATACATGGCTAAAACTGGTAATTGAATTGAAAATTACTATTTCTATTTATTTATGTACTTACAGAAAAATATCAAAGCAATTTACCTACAAATTGACCAAACCCTATAAAATTTATCTAAGATATGTAAATATATTTATTCCCATAAATTGATCATTAAATTGAGAGACAATCTGCTCCAATATTTTGCTCAGGTAAGTAAGTGTCAAAGTCAACAGATGTACAATTCTTTCTCTACAGAAAGAAAGAAAAAGGCTTATACAAATATGAATACATTTCTTTTACCAGCATACTGTATTTGAAGAACAATACCTCAAAGGGTTCTGGCGTTACACATCTGGGCTCCTTTTTACAGCTGTGAGGTAAGAAAAATTCTCCTGAAATTCAGACAGCAATTTCAGAGAGAAAAGAGGAATACCCAGCTTCTTACCCAGCTCTCAGAATCTATAAAACTGTCTCACCAATCTGTGTTTCTAAGGTAATCGCTGGTTGTTAGCTCACTTCTTAAGCTGCACATAACCTAAAGGGCAATTCAATAAATTACTTTCAGCATGTTTCTCTCTCCTGTTCTGCTCACAGGGATCCTCAGCCAGGAGGAGCTGGCACACGAGCCTTGTGCTACCCTTTTCAGTCTATGAAACTGTCCTGCCAAAACCTGAGTAAGGGGGGATGTAGAACACAAGGATATACAAAATTCTTGGACTCAAGAACTGATTAATATGGACAGCAAGGTAAAACATTCTGATTGGAATTTCTGAAAATAATGCAAGGAAATGAAGGATTTCAAGGCTGTCTGCCATTGCACCTTTGTCTTCCTGTCTTTCTTCTTCCTTTCTTCTCCTATGATTGTTCTTTAACCATTTTCTTCACTTCTTCTGTTAAGTGAATCTGTACTTTGCCTCACAGAGGCATTGCATAGGCAGTCTGGAAACCCAGACAAACTATTATACAAATCGAAGGCTGTCCAGTTTCTGATAACACCAAAACTAATTTATTTTTTGTTTATACTCCACTACCTTTGACAAAGCTTCCTCTAGAGATTTATATCTCCATCCTTACTGCCTTCCAACTGTTTGTCATTTTTTTTGCTTTGCAACTGACAAAAGAAAAAAAAAAACACCCTGACATCAACCTTGGAAGAGGTACTGAGTACAGAAGGTTTATTTTTTTCTGATGTGATAAAATCTTGCCTAAAACCATGTCCAACCTTTTCAGCAGAAAGTCCAGATGGCTTTGCAGCCTGTACAACAGACTTTATTCACTGATGCTTCTCTAAGTGTCAGCAGGGTGTTGTCTTCCAGAACTAGTAAATGTGCAATGAAAGGCAGCTCTGAGGGGAGAAATAAACACAAACAAAAAACCATCTCACTTAAATCCCCCTGCCACCTCCAAAAAATCAAATTAATCTGAGAATTTCTACACACATCTGACTGAAAGTTCCCTCTGGGTGGAGAAAGGCTTTGCAAACAACTGGAGGTGTAAGGGATGAGGTCGCGGTTCCGGTGGCTCTGGGGTGAGCAGTGATTTACATTCTCACTGCTGGCCTGGTCACCCTTGCCTGCATTGCAAGTATTTCATCTACAGGATCAGGACCCTTCCTGAGTCTGTATATAGGCTTCAAACTGCAACACTGTGAGTTTTAACCCACGTGTTCTCCCAGGGTCCAGCCCTGTTCAGGAGCGCTGGCTTAATAATAATTAGCGGGACTGCATGATCGGTGTCCCTTGGAACTCAAAAAGGTTTAATAAAATAATGCAAAATAATACAAAACCACAAACTAGGATCACTGTGCACAGTGTAAGGACAGATCCTACACCTGCTACCCCAAAAATGCCACCAGACCCTTTGTTCTGTCACCTTTTCTACCTAATGGTTGGGGATGGATCTATTGGCAAACTGCCAATAGGAAGGGGTACAGGTTTTGACAAACAGTGACAAGGGCCAACAGGTGCTCCTCTCCTGGCATTGAGCCAATTACAAAGAGAAAAACACAGATCTTTCTGGCTAAACTTCCTAAAATGTCCAAAGGGAAACCGAAACCCTTTCCTTATACAGAACTACCCACTCAGGAGTGGGGGGTGCATTTCTACACAACGCCACATAATGCTGTTTTTGCTGGGGTCAAATTAGCACAAAGCATTTATGAGTAGTGTGAATGGCAGGCAGGGGATGTGGTGGGTGAAGGCTCAGGGATGTGGGGTGAGTTTCTGCCCTTGTGCTGGATCGCCTGCAGCCTGATGATGCCAGGCATTCCATCAGCCCCTGCCTCAATTTCCAGTCTGTAAAATGGGAACACTCAAGAAGTCATGCATCTGACTTCTTTGATATAGGTGAAGGTCAAAATACTGTTTTACTTCAGTTTATGGCCCAGCTGTGTCCTGCCCACCACTCCCTCTGCATAGCACCTAGCTTTAGATGTAGGCAGTACAGGAGAAGAAGCAGAAAAGCCACAGCCACAGCCACGCTGGATGTGTGGCCATGCTGAGCCCTGAGAGCAGCTGGATCCCGCACTCAGCAACACGAGCATGGAAGGTGTCTACACCAGGAGAAAAACTGCCCATTCTTGGTACCACTTCTGAGTCCTGCAAGGGAATGAGGAGGAATAAAGAGCTGCAGCTACTAGCTCATGCAGCTATTGTCATTTTAACCACCGCCTGTGTGATATGGTTAACCCTGCAGCCACTTCACTGGTGTTCCTGGTTCTGTTAGAACTGGGTGGCTTTGTGGTTGGCAGCAATCTTGCTCCATGTCTGTGCAGTTTATCCCAACACAGGCATGTTCCAGTGCACCTTGGTATGACTGCAAGGCAAAGAATAAGTGATAGCAATAGTGGGGAAATTCTCAGAAGTAAAAAGAAAAGAAGAAAAAAAAAAAAAAAAAAAAGAAAAGAAAAAAAAAAAAAAAAAAGAAAAGGAAAAAACCTGGTGTACAAAAAGCCCTTCCAGCATGTCTCCAGTTTTGCTTCTCGTTGACACACTGTTCTTGTTCTGAGCTGACAGCTGCAGTCCAGCCTTTGTCAGGTAATTAATCTGGGTAGTTCATTTCCACAGGTGAATAGCAGGTTGGCACAGTCTCCTCTAGCAGTGGTTTGTGGGTTTGTGTTGTTTTTTTTTTTCCTCATTTCAGAACAGTGTGGGTATGAAAGTGTGCAGGGATGGCACACAACACACTGACCTGGCCAGTCATTTGCTGCTTTCTCACTGCAGAGTTATGTGCTGCAGGTCTAACTCCTGTGCTTTGCAAGGTGAATGGAATGAAACCTCAGATAGGAATTTAAAAGCATCAGACTTGCTGTCATTGATTACAACAGACAAAACATCAAAAACCCCTGAGTTTCTTTGCAAGCTTGAGCACTGCTGGTCTGATTCACACAACAACTTCTGTATATGCTTAAAAATGAAAGTGATTAAAAATAAAAAAGAGAACATGAGAGACAGAGAGAAAAGCCATATCTCTTGGCAGGGAAATGATGGGTGATCTACTGCATTTTAACATTTGGTCAGATGTGAATTAATGCAGTTATAATAATATGTAAACACATTTTCTTTTATGCAATGCAGACAGTGCACTGCAAGGTCACAGATTTGGGAAACGTGATTCAATGGGTCTAATGTCAATACAAAAATATCCTTTCACCAAAGACATACATCTTCAAGGCCTCCCTGAGCTTCACAGACCCACTTTCTTCTGTTTGATGGTTTCTCACCACTCCTACATTGTGCCCCAAGATACCTATCTTGACAAATGGTTGGGTAATACATGGCTGGGCAACACAATTGTATCTCAGTCTCTCTGTCCCCCATGGCCAACACAGGCTTTCTTTATGTCTTCTTTCTTAAATTTCTTCTCCCTTAGATTTCTTCTTCCTTGTTCTTACAATCCCGCATGTTCTTAAAGCCTAATCTGCATATTAGTCTGTTTTTGCTGTGTCCTAGGGTACCACACCCCTCTGTTGCCATGGGCAATCAAGAGATGGTTCACTTCAGATTGTGTTGTGAAAGGATGCAATTTATGTCACAAATGTTTGTCTCCTTGATTAGTAATACAAACAGTGTGGTGAACTGTAATGTCTCTGTCAAGGATAACGAGCTTTAGTCCAGAGAGGCGAAGTGCCCTGATTGAAAAGCAGTGCAATGATCCCTAGGGAGAAGGCTATACTGGGACGAGCTTGTTAGGAGAGGTGGATTTAGAAAACTGAGCAGTCTTCACCTTTTCTTGAATGTTTGGGGTTGTTGTTCCTGGACATACACTCATGAGCTACCCTCATTTCCAGTGGTCAGTCCACAGAGTCATGCAAGACCCCTGAGTGAAGGCCATACTTTGGTCATCTCTTCCCCATACATGATTATTTCTCCCACTGACTGTATGAAGACCCTTGATCTACTGGCTCAGCAGCAGATTAAATTGGTTGTCTACCCCTTCAGTTTGAGAGCTGCAGTAATATTGAATAGGTACCAGTAGTAAGAGATCAGAATAAAGTGATTTTCTTCTACCTGGAAATGGAATGAAATCCCTTCACCTCTACAGCATTTAGCTCTACATTCATCACATTGCCATGCTTTTGTAGTGAAATGTTCAGATGCTATTGCAATGTCCTAGATATTAATTTTCATTGCCAGTAACAGGAGTCCTGTGCACTTAACACTGTCCTTGGAACACAGTAAAAATATGTTTCAGCAGCTAATGAAATTATCACAGAGCCTTTGACCTGAAAAACAAACAGAATAAGAAAGGCTTACCCTTGCTGGCTAAAATGATGTGGTGCAGCTGTATTTTGTCACATACTTTATATATATGAGCATATATATATATATATGCATATGTCATGCCAAATTGTAGATTGCCATTTTATATATATTAAAGTGGCTAAGGGGGCTTTTTATAGATGACATTTCCATCACATCTCAGCAAATGTTTTGCTAAAATCTATGCTATGTATCACGTATTTTATGGTTTCTTTAGCACATACAGGGTTTTACTGCTGGCAGGCTAACACCAGCTTCTAACAGAGATGTAGCAGTGTTACCATTTTTCTTTAACCAAACTTTCACATCTCAGACTTCACTGGTTTTTTTTTTTTTTTGTCCTTAATACTTTTTGTCTAGTTAGAACTGAAAAAAGCTACAAAACACACTTTCATTGAAGAGGTACAGAGAAGTTTTTCAAGGCAAGAATGACAGCAAATCTCTCATGGGACAACTGGGAGACTTGAACGAAATTACTATCATTGCAAAATATATTGCCATACCACAGAAAAGGACAAATCATGAGCTTCCCTTGTGTTTTTTAAGTATCAGGCTTACAGAAGGGGATGGCTGGAGGTCTTTGAAGAACTCATTCTCACTGCAGGCACAAACGAGATGTAAGGTTGTCCTTTCATGTTATGAGATGTTAAACATCTTTGGTACAGGCATGACAGACCTGGACAGAAGCTGCAATCATTTTGTTGAAGCAGCTATGGAATTCCTGTGCCTCAGTTTCTCTGCCTGCAGCTCCCCACCTCTTGGGGCCTCAGTAAGTAAATCTCTGGGGCAAAGTGAAGCATTGCAGTTACAGTGTTGTCATGTCAGCAACATGGGACAGGTCATCAAAGATACAAAATCAACATGTATTCCTTTTGCAGGTGAAATTCAGCTATAAAACCAATAGTACAGCACATTCAACACCAATGGGAGATGACACCCCAAACATATCCTTCTATCTTTGTCCCCCTGAGTTTAAAATAAATGGGCTATGGGGCTAATTTTGCCTTCTTGGTTGCCTTACAAGGAAGGCAGAGGACTGCATGGGCTGTCACACCTTACAGGAGAGGGGGCAATCACTTTTCACTTTGTAGCTCCAGCAGCAGCTGCTGGCTTTGTGTACTGGCTGATAGGAAATCATCATTTCCTCTCCAGGGAGTTACACACCTGTCCTACCAGAAACACAGCAGAGTTTGACCAGACATCACTGGTCAGAGACAGCCCCTTGGCAACAGTATTTGGGCATGGGGCTCCATCACAGCCAGCAACACCAGTGCCATTAAGGACTCCTTGTTTTAAGGAGAAAATGGCTTTCTTGGTCTTATGGAGACTGTGGGCTGATTCTTGTTCTGGTTTAGTGCCTGGCAAGAGTGTTTTTGCAGCTTGCAGCAGCTTCACAGGCATACATGGAAGTGTTCAAGGCCAGGTTGGATGAGGCCTGGTTTGTGGGTGGCATCCCTGCTTATGACAAGGGGCTTGGAACTGGAGGAACTTAAAAATCTCTTCCAACCCAAACCATTCTTTGTTTCTATGATTCTACATAATGCAGAAGACAGGAGGAGTCCTCATAGCTTCTGATCTTGTTTTTTTTTTTCCCTGGAAAGTCAAGGATCCAAGAAGATTCATAGCACAAAATTTTTTAACAATCTCTTAAGAGATTAGCAAAACCAAGAAACACTACACAATCTATGCTGAGAATTTTAGTTTAGAGGCCTCAAATGTAAAACCCAGCTCAAAAGGCATAGACTAGCATTATGTGAAGAAGAAATAAACACTTATCAAGGGCTGGTACATGTTTGTGCCACATTTGGCAAAGGAACCACAGCTGCTGACATCCTCAATTAGTAAGAATAGAGTGAGCTACCTTCCTTTTCATGTGGCAAACCCAGTTGTACGTGGCTGAGGCTGCCATCCAACATGCTTTAATTTTAGTGGAGAAAACCAACTTCTAAATCCACCATCACTAATGTCAGAAAGTTTTTTCTTTCAGGTAGATATAATTTTCAGAAAGTTTTTTCTCTCCCCCTCCCTCAAAGCCTTTCTTACTTAGGAAAGAGCCAAACTTTGGAGAAATCTATTCAGACTTTTACCTTTGCTTAAACAGGCTTTAGTTTAGACTTCCTGTGTCTTTAAAAATGGAATACTTCTGCTATTTTATGAGTTCA
This sequence comes from Phylloscopus collybita, assembly GCA_027886175.1. Taxonomy (NCBI): domain Eukaryota; kingdom Metazoa; phylum Chordata; class Aves; order Passeriformes; family Phylloscopidae; genus Phylloscopus; species Phylloscopus collybita. The sequence continues at coordinate 9,414,129 of JAJNNQ010000002.1, forward strand.
GCTTTTTATGCAAAGCTTTTAAAATTTTTTCTTGTGCACTTAATTTCAGTTTACAGCTGTAGAAATTTGGAATAGCTAGTGGCTACCTATGTTGCCTACCAATACATTTTTTTCAGGCCAACTGGCATTGATAAATACCTGTAGCATGTCTTTTGCTAACTAATACTATTTCTAAAAATCTCAATGACTAAAAATCAGTGACTCAGAACTTACTGCAGGGGTTTGCAAATAGCAGCTCCCAAATAGAGATTGCAGAGAGACTATAAACCACCATATGAAACAAGGAGTGGGGCATTGAAACAGACTCACTCAAGAAGAAAAGATTTCACAAATGTCTCTTGAAAAAAGCAAGAGGAGATGACAGCCAATATTCCTTGTCCCCTACGTTTCCTTACAGATTTTTTCCTTCTTTCTCATGCACTACTTGCTTGTTTAACATTCTTTTTCCTCTACAGCTTTTTACTGCTTCTTCTGAATAACACTGATGCTCTTTACAAAGATTTATCTTGTTATCACACACAGGCTCCTTCCCCTCTTACCCTCCAAGATGAGTTTTTTAATTTCTTTTTTCTCCTACTACCATTTCTAGTTTGCTTGGAGTAGAGGAGGATCTTGAGCATTACAGGTAGATGGCATAAGAGAATGAGAGGGGAATACTGTGATGCTGGATCTGGGTGGTACAACCTGGTGTTGGACAGAGACAGAACCTGCCACACATGGAGCCAAGGATGATACTCAGAGCACTGGAGATCACTGTAGAATGTGATCATCCCTGTTATCAGTCACAAGACATTTCCAAACAGATTAATATCATGGGTATTGTTGGTCCTCAGAGGAGGTCTACCTGCTAGCAAGCCCTGGATTTGGATCAGATACTGGATGAGGAGGGACAGCATGTAACAGGAATTAAGCTAATTTCCTTCAGAGACTTTTCAGCTTTACCCCAATTTCAGAGCCTGCTGACAGCTCCTCACCACCACCCCCCATTGGTGAGCAGAAAAATAGGCCAGCAGCAGGAATGTCATTGCTCTGTAGTTTACAAAAATTGGAAAATTCTGTCCTAAATCTTCCCTATCGTGCTTTTTGTGGGACAGAGGGAAAAACTTTCAATCATATTTGAAAATTAATAAGAATGAAAAGTCCTGAAGTCCAAGATAAATGATGTGGGTTAGATAGATGGATGGAGGCAAAGGGGCTTTTTTGCTGAGATGTGCTACAAAACTCCCAGGTATCTAAGACTGCACAACTTAACCATTTTTACTTTGTTTTTAGCTTCCTAAGACCCTCCTTTTATTTTGCCCTGAGGAGTGCTTAGTTGAGGAGCAGAAGGGGCTGCTGTACCAACTCCAGAGTGAATCAAGATGCTCAGAGTCCCCGTACGGACATTCCAATTGCACAAGCAGATGGGTGCACATGTGCAAATAACACGAGTTTGGCAGCGGTTGGGAAACGGCCCTGCTGTGCTGCATGGATCCTCTTGCATCTGTAGGCACATCCCACCCCATCTGTGGGCACTGCTCTCCCACCCCTTCCCACACCTCTGGGCACTCACTGTGGCTGGGTGAGTGCAAAGCTGCTGGGTCTCACCTCTGCCAGGGCCAGCATTTCCAAGGCCTCCCAGCAAGCCGTACATCGTCAAACATCGACATGGTTCCACCAGGCTGCCACCCCTGACATTTAGTGTATAGCTTTAGGTGCTCTTGCTTTAATTCTAAAGAGTCAATGAGGGATCGAAGGAAATGTATTTGCCCTGTCAATGTGTGGTGTGACACGCCTCGAACCTGCCACGGGGGAACTGCAGGGCTGCCAAATTCCCACCAGCTCTCTCCTTGGCATTGCCCAGTTAAGAGGATGAAGGCCAGGATTTTAGTCAGCAAGTGAGTACTGCTGCCTGCCCTCCAACATTTCAGATATTTATCATGTTAAATATCAACTTGGAGAATATTGCGTTCATTTAAACTTTTCACGTTCCAATGATTTTTTATTATTTCCATTGACCAAAATAAATGAAGAAAATGTTTCAGACTATACATGAAAGCATGTAAAAATCAGTAACTGGATTTTAAAAGATCTAGAATGTCTTGAATACATTCATTTTTCAAACATTTTTCTCTGATCTTTAAATAGCTTTTCTTGGAGCATAACATTTTTTTTGAGAAGTCAAATACAGAGCATTAAGGGTATAATTACCATTTTAATTATAACTCAATCATCCTATCTACTCTGCATAGAAATTACAGCTTTTATGTCAGGATTTTGGGTACTCACAAACATTCAGGAGTAATTAATGCTAGAGATCTTTCACTGTACATGAACTTCACTTTGTAGCACTTACTTCAACTGGACTTCGTTCAGACAGTGTAAATATACTGAATTTTATATTCATGCTTTTGAAGCAAAAGTCTTTCTACATAAATATCTGTAAAGCTAAGACAAAAAAATCAAAGCTCCACAATCTTGAAAACCAAATGTATGTCTCCCTCTTCAAATGTGATCCATTCATGTAAATGTGGCCAGATGAAATTCAAGGGGCAGCAATGTAAAATTTCCCTCCAATTGTTCTGACTAGACTCAAGGAATATTTCTGATAATTTTACAAATACATCTGGAACATATTTAGAATTCAAAATTTTATTTCCGGACAGCCTTAACATCTATTTTTCCTGTTTGAGATTTTATTGAAAAAACTTGTTTTAAAAGATTTATTTTAGAAAGTGAGTTTACCTCACAAATTTGCCTGTTGTATCCCTCTGCATTTAAAAGCATATGTATGGGTGTGGGTGTACATGTCAAACTGAGCAAAATCAATTACAATAAAGCTGCTTCTCATATGGTTAACACCACGATATCAGAATTAAGCTACTTCTCCCTTTCAGCATCAATACAGAAAATAAAGTATTTATGGATATAAATACATGGAAATAAAATGATCCTCCATTTACAAATGGGCACTGTTTATTCCTTTACTGACTTTTTTGTCCATTCCACATGTCACAAAAGACTATTCTGTGCTTTTAATATCATCCTCCACATGTTTTGTTTGCTCCAGTGTGCTGGAGCAGCAGATGCCTTTTTCCTTTCCTTTAAAAGCCTGATAAAGCTATACAAATTTTACAGAGTGTCACAGAACATGTCCTCTGTCTTCGTTTGGACATTAAGGATGTCGTGACTCTTTAACATTCCTGGCTCAAGTCTTTCAGGGGAGAAAAGACTATTCTCACAAGAACAAAGCTCTGGCTCAAGCTGCAGTGCTTCACCCCCCAGAAGTTGCTGTCTTTGTGTAGTGCAGGGGGCTCCTCTGCATGTGGAATTGCTTTTGCCTTCAGTGAAAGCTCTGCATGAAAGCCCAGGCGAAATCAAATCCGTCGTCTGGGAAGTGCTGCGGGATCTGGAGGGAAGATTCATGATGCTTATTATCAGCCGGCACTTAAGACAGATGTCTCACACTCTCAGTTGTGCAGCTACAAGTAGGTTACATCTGAAATGCATGTGATTAAAGCATTTGTGCCCAATCACATAGGGCATTCTGCATATATATGTGTAAATAGCTCTAACTTTTTTGATGGATGAATGAAAAAATATTTTATTATACCCATCAACGGTGTAAAGTGAAGGTGAATAGCTTTTACACTTGGACAGTTCCGTGTTCTTGACAGTTTTGCAAACAGCCCTCTCAATCTCTCTCTCTGTCCCTAATCTTTGCCAGATAAAACTAGGATCCTGGAGTAATTTTAATGCTGGTATCTGAAAATAAAATAAAAAGAAAGGAGATGTAAAATGGGAGGCAGAAAACAGATTTTATCAGAACCATCCAGCTGGCCTGACTCGTTGTTGACCTGCACATTGTATAGTCACTTACCCCAGGGCTACAGAATTTCATACTGCCTGGCACCAGGGAAGAATTCAGAAATGTCTAAACCCATTGATTTTCTATCAACTTGAGTCTTGTCCACACAGAAAACTTGCACCTGCTGAATTTAAATCAGCTGTTAATCTCTCTATGAAGCTAAACCAATGTAAGCCCATGTGTGGCTGTGTTACTGTCATGTACTTACAAACCAGTGGGGAGACAGGAATGGGAGCTCTGTTCTCCCCTCCCCTTCTCATTTTTTAAGCAAGAGTCAATCATAATTTCACCTTCAGGCTCCGGAAAGCAGGAATTGGGCTGACAAGGCTCAGTTATCCTAGAGGATGACTCCAGTTATGCTGCTGGGCAGGTTTCTGTGTGTTTGAGCATTAGTGTGTGAGGTGAATCAGAGCCCGCTGCCCAGTGGGAACTCTCCCAGGGCACAGGGACTGGGCAGAACTGCTTCCTGTCCCATTCCTGTCCCTGCATACAGATGCTGCTGATCCAGCACACCATGGGCAATAGGAACAAGCCAGGCTAAATCCAGATGGCTTACACCATCCAGCACAGCCTTAGCTAGGGCATTCTGCTTGGTAAGAGACAGGGGGACAGACTAAGCCAGGGTCCTGGCAGAGCCTGTCCAACATGTATCCCTGTTCTGAAGGGAGTGGGCTGGGCTGGAGCCTGGTTTAGCTGGTGTTTGTGGAAGGAGCCTGCTCCTGTCTGCTGCCAGGGCCCTCACACACAGTTCCATGGTGGCACTCGGCCAGGACCTGCTGGGCACAGGGATACAGAGGGGACCACAGCCCCTCTCAGTGCCACAGAGCTGCTGGGCAAATGCTGGACTCTATTGGAAAAAGGCTTAAAAGAACATTTTTCCTCCCTGGAGCTACATGGTGTGGGCCACAACATGAGGTGGAGTGATGGCCAGGCCTCCTCTACCAGAGCCAGCTATGCTGGCTGGAGATGTCCCCAGCAGCTCCTCAGCAGTGCCAGCTCTGCTGGCAGCAGGACCTGTCCTTGTCCCAAAGCACAGGCTTCAGTCACCTCCACTGTGGGCACTTAGTGTTGTGTGTCTCAGCAGGAAAAAGATGTGTTTTCTGTTCTCCTCTTTGAGTGGACACCGTTGTTTTAATCTATTGTGTCTGTACTGGGATTAAAGTAGGTAGAGCTGCTCTTCTGCATTACAAGTCTGCTGCTGATCTCCTAATGAAACAAAACACCTTGCTGTGAGTCTTTGGAATACCAGGAGTACCTGAGTCTTTGTATTGTATTTATAAAGTTTCTGAATATTCATGCCTTATCAAAAAATAGGCCCTTTTCTAAATAAATTGGGATATTCATCTTAATGGGTTGATTGTGGTCTAAATGACCAGTAATTTCCCATTGAATTTTAACAAAATCTCAGCTTCACACTGAGATCTAGGTTCTTTGCCACAGGAATAAAGAGCAATACTAGAAAACATCTGAAATAATTAATTTTTATTTTTATGTCATTTGAAAAATTTAAAAGGTCCAGGCTCAGCCTACAAGTGCATTAAAAAAATATTTTCCCTCAAACGAGTGTGGATTGCAAATTAAACCTGGTCTCAAGATTTGTGGAAAACAGGATTTATAGTGAAAATACTAGGTCAGCATAAACCATAATGGTGCTGTAATGGTGCTGTAATGGTGCTGAGGGCTGGATTGGGTCTTTCAGTTTGTTTCAAATAGAAGGGGGGAAAAAAGCTTATATCCTTACCTAAAGAAAAATGACCATAGAAGAAGCAATAATTCTTGCATTCTGTTTTGGTAATACCTTCAATTTAACAACTGTCTGTGAGAAGGAGTTTTTCACAATGAGTTATTTAGTCACTGTGCCATCTAGGGTATAACTGTCATTCTGAAGGGAACATCCATGCTATGATTTGCTGTCAGTCTGTTGTACACTGTAAGTCCATTCATTTTTTCCCCTAACAGGTGAAGATAATGATATGATACACAGTAAAAGATAGATGATAAAAATAATTCTTTAAGGAAAAAAAATAAACAGAAAGGGTTTGGCAGGAAAATATAAAATGTTCTATTCTTCCTTTTAAAGTACTATAATAAAACATGTCTGAAGTGAAGTACAGATAACAAAACAGCAGAGCATGGGTCTGCAATCCCAGCATGATATTGCATAAGGAGCAATCACGAAGCATTCCCATCGCAGTTGCCTGTCACACTTTATTAACAAGAGTGTTTAGGACTACTGAATAACCATGCTAAAGGGACATGATCAGCTTAGAGAAAAGGTGCTGTGTTTCTATCAGTTGTATTTGACTTGATGGTATTACGAGTACTTTCAAATGAAAAGATTTTAAAGATTTCAGGGGGGGTTGTTTTGATCTTCTCATCAAGCTTCCAGCACAGCACTGACCACAGAAATGTTGTCATGTTGAAAGCAGCTCGGTAACTTGCTGCTCAGAGGAAAACCAAATCAAAAATACCCTGCTCTATCCTGCTCCTGGCAACTGATAAAGCCTCCTGAAAACTAGAGAAGAGCAAATGTCACTCCTATCTTCAAGAAGGACAAAAAGGAAGAATCTAGGAACTGCAAGTCTTGCAGTCTCACCTTTGCCCCAAGAAGGTGGTGAACAAAATCTTACTCCAAAGTTCTCCAAAACACGAAGGACAAGAAGGAGACTGAGGAACAGTATACATTGATTTATGAAGGGGAAATTGTGCTTGAGAGACCTGATAGCCTTCTGTAGTTAAGTGACTGGCTTGGTGGATGAGGGGAGAGTAGTGGATGTTGCTTGCCTTGGCTTTATTAAAGCCTTTGACACCATCTCCCACAGGACCATAATGCACAAGCTCACAATGTATGGGTTAGATGTTTAGTGGGCAGTGAACTGGATTGAAAATTGGCTGAAAGACTGGGACCAGAGGAGTAGGAATGGTGTCACAAAGTCCACTTTTAGGTACGTCACTAATGGTGTACCTAAGGGTCAACACTAGGTCCAATGCTATTAACCTCTTCATAAACCATCTGGATGATGGGGCAGTGTACCCTCAGCAAGTTTGCTGGTGATGCAACATTGGGAGGAGTGGCTGATACATCAGAGGGTCATGCTGCCATCCAGAGTGATGGAGGCCCAACAGGCTGAAGAAATGTGCTGACAAGAACCTCATGAATTTCTCAAGGAGTTATGTCAAGTCCCACATGCAGAATAATGGTCCCAGGTAACCAGAAAGATGGGGGGCTGACCAGATTAGGAGCAGATTTGCTGAGGGACCTTGGGGTCCTGGTGGATAACACACTGACTGTGAGCCAGCAGCGTGACTTCATGACAAAGAAGGCAAACAGCCTCCTGAGCTGCACCACAAAGAGCACTGCCAGGTTGAGGGAGATGATCCTTTCCCTCTGCTCAGCATTGGTGAGGCACACTGGGAGTGCTGGGTCTGGTGCTGGGTCTGCTCCCAGTAAAAGGGAGAGATGGACTGAGTCCGACAAAGGGCCATGATCAAGAGATGGGAACATCTCTTGTAGGAGGAGAGGCTGCAAGAGATGGATTGTCCAGCCTGGAGAAGAAAAGGCTCAGTGGGATATCATTAATGTATAGAAATACCTGATGGGAAGGAACGAAGGGCCAGATTCTTCTTGGTAGTGCCCAGTGCCAGGTCAAGAGGCAATGGGCACAAATTAAAACCTTAAATTCAATCTGAATGCAAGAAGATTGCATAGAGAAGTTGTGGAGTCTCCATCTGTTGCCATACTTAAAACCACAAGTGGACATGAGCCTGGACAGCTGGCTGTAGTTGGTCCTGCTTGAGCAGGGAGTGGACTAGATGATCCCCAGAGAATCCTTCCAACCTCAGCTCTTCTGTGATCTCATTTATCAAAACCTTTACCAACCAGCTTCACACTTTCAACAAATTCCATAATTAGTGTAATTAGTGATCATGTTTCCTTTCCTTTCTTTTTTATTTTTTTTTTTTTAAATTTGAATCTTCCAATAGCAATTAGGGAGAAAAGAAAGCTAAAATAAATAGAACAATCACAGGTTGCATCACCAGGATGCAAACTGCTATATTTAGAGCTACACTAAGCTCTGTGCCTACGTTTCCTGTTGACAATATCACTTTAAATTAAAAGAAGCAAAACTAGCTGGTGACATAGCCAGTTACTTTTTTTGTCACCCTCTCTTTAGGCCACTCAGAGATATCTGCATTGACATTAAAAAGCCATTATAAGCAATTTGAACTTTGAATTGATCCTGGCACATACATTCAGGTCTTCCTCATATGTCCTTTCAATAGTTCTCAATTCAAACTGGGAACAAACATCACCCTATAAACAGAGGAGATAATTATGCTTTATTGATTAGCCCCTCAAGGTATGAATGGAAACCAGGCAGCTTTCTGAGAACCGCCATCAATGTAGGTTTTAAGTTGCACTATCTCAGCATTTTCTTGTACAAACATTCTCTAAATGTAGTTTTTCAACACGGAACCTGTACCAAATAATTTTTTTCCAGTGTTTTCAATGAAAGCCAACATGTCAATGTAGATTTATAAATGGTGACTTTATATACCTCCCACAGTTGTGCCCCTGTGCTACTGTTATACTTTTACCCTGGCAGGCAGCTCAGTCCCACACAGCTGCTTCCTTCCTCTTCCCCTTCCAGTTGGATATGGAACAGAATCAGAAGGGTAAAAGTGAGAAAACTCACAGCTTGAGTTAAAGACACTTTATTGGGTCTAATATTAATGCCTTAACTCTTGAGTGTCCCCCCTTTCCTGTTCTTCCCCAGGCTGCTATTGCTGAGTATGATGCTACATGTGGGATACCCCTTTGGTCAGTTGGTGTCAGCTGTCCTGGCTATGTTCCCTTCCAATTTCTTGTGCACCCCCAGCATTTTTGCTGGTGGGTGGGGTGAGAAGCAGAGCGGTCTTGATGCTGTGTAAGTCTTGCCCAGCCACAGGTAAGAAAGACATTGGTGTTTTATCAACACTCTTTTGTTCACAAATTTAGAACACACCACCATACAAGATGCTATGAAGAAAATTAAGTCTATCCCAGCCAAAAGCAGGCACCCACTCAGTTTCCTCCTAACACTGGCTCATTCATCTCATGATACATGGCTCATAACCCCACAGATGCATTGTGGACTGCCCCCTTTCTATAACAAACTGCAACTCCCTTTACAGCTGCCAAATGCAACAAATACTCCTGTTTAATCCAGTGTCAACACTGATTTGCTTCAATTTTGCTAAATAAGGATTTTAACACCTGCCCCATCTATCCTATAACAAATGTACCACAGCAGATTCATCAATGGACCTCTGACTAAGGATATTTCCAGTTTACAGCTGAACATCTAATTAACTATTTCTCAACCTCTCTGCTTCTTGCTAATAAAGCCTGTCAGCAATCAGAACTAGATATTTTAGAAAAAAAAGGATAAGGTAACCATTCTATGTCTGAGTTTATCTAGTGTCTGAGAAAAGGAGAAACAGCTTTGTTACGATTACTGACAATCTTTTGAACTGGCAACACGCTGCATTGAGAAACAGTGAAATTGTTCACAGCTGTTACTACAATACATTTAAACTCTTTTGGGTTACCTACAAAGGCACAAATAAAAGAAGCACTGTTTGTTCTTCTTGCCTGCTCCCTTGGCCTCACCAAGCAAGCACTAAGATGACTGCCCTCGTATTTGCACTTTCGGGTTTTGTCCCAGAGCAACACATGGGCTCAGCCTCTCCATCCACCAGGAGCCCATTACCTTCTGAGATTCTTCAGGCTCAAATGGACTCTTACCTTTAGAAAAGAGAGTACACAAGCCCCCTGCACTAAGAAGAGAAGAAACAAGATGAAAAGGAGACACCATAATGTCTTGGTATGTCTTACCAAACATACTACCTGGCTTGCTTGCTGCTGCCTTGGGGGTGACTGCATTGCCCCTGTGCAGGACAGGGTTGCTCTTGCTCCTTTGAAGTCCCTATTTTTAAACTGTTTAGATGAATGAATGCCTTGAGATATCTTATGCTATCAAATATAGTTGAATAGTCTCAAGGATTGCTAAGAGCAACAGAAAGCTGATCACACAAAGCTAATTTGGAAAGCAGCCTACAAACATGCACAGAAACCTCTTCTGCAGAATATTCACATCACATGAATGGCTGCTATCATGAAGGGAGATAAAAGGATGGGCAAACTTCTCTGACTGCTTCTAAATTCTGCACTGCAGCCACTGCAAAAAATGTGTGCAAAAACATTCAAAAATATTTAGCTGATAGCTCCATACCCTAAACAAACCTCAGAGTTCCCATGTATTTCATTAAAGTCACATAAAGAGGCCTAACTTTGGACTTGCATAGCAAATTGTCCCTCTGCAATTATTTTTAGTTTTTTAAAAAGCTTTCTGTTCATGAAATACAAGATGAAAAAAATGTGAACGTTTTGTTATACTTAGAATTATCCTGCTAACTAAACGTATGAAAAAGCTGTTGATATAGAGGGCACATTTTCCCCAGTGATAAAGTAAGAATGACCTCTGTGACTTCATTTAGGTTCCACCTCTCCTGAGTTACGAGCCACTCCTCACTTATAAGGTATATCTCATATCTCACTCAAACCCCCAGTGGACCACAAAGCTCCCTTCCAGAAAAAATTATGCTTCCCTCAGTCTGTGGAGGATTACCTATGTCAGGCAAAGTTATATTATTGTTTTTAGTGCTGCTAGGAATTACTTGCAGGATGTTTCAGCTCATTACCTCAAGTTTTCATCAGCTATTTTCCGAGCGTGGTAACCTTTGTGATGCAGGTACTGTATATATCTACAGTATTGATTCTGCCTCTCCTGCTACATTACATGCAATACATGTAAACAGGAGAGTGTTTCACTACCAGCTGGTAAGGTGCAAAATGGTAGCTGATCTTGCAGCTACCAAACACAGATAAAACCTTGAAGTAATCAGTTGAACTGTCATGGAACTAATTCCATGATATAGTGGAAGCAATTATTTGCACTTATGTGTCTTATTGGAAAATACAATCAGTGCTAAACCAATCCTGTTAGTGTTGTCAAGGACACATTTAGCTCCAAATGCTCCCCTTTTAATCAGTAACCAGTTATTAATTAATTAGGTAGTGATCATGTTGCTTTTCATACATGTGTATTATTATTACACTTGATATTGTGCCTCTGCACCGATCGCTGTTAATTTGCAGCAAGTGCAATTGTGTTAATGTGCTCTAATGCCAGCTATTATCACAAGGACAGGGCACCTAACATTTAACCTAAAATCACACTGAATTGTTCTCACAGCTGCCTCCTTCCAGCTCCAGCCTGCTGCTGCCTGGATGAGGTGTGCTGCGAGAGAGGAGATCGCTCCTGATTAAGGAAGTGTCAGAAAATGGAAACCAGCAACGGGACAATCAGAGCTAGGAAGGGAAATAAGGCTGAAAGTGCCTGGGGAGACAGCTGAGAGCCTGTGCCCTGGCAGGGGCAGAGCTGCCCACTCCCTGCCTGCAGCCAGATTGCTGCCTGACGCCAGCAGGGAAAGAGGCAGCTCCTAAAGCACAGGAGCAGGTAAGCAGGATATGCAGCAGGTCGAGGATGTCTCACAGCTCTTGCTTGTCAGCTGTGCTTCAGGGAAAGATGTAGTCCCTCTTTGGTCACAGCTCTGCAAAATCACCAGTGTTAATGGCAGGGGTGAGGCTGCCTGTGGAGAGCAATGTATTTATTCACAGCTAATGCAGAAGAAATCCTTTGTCCTCCTAGTATTAGTGATGCTTAGTTATGCTTACTAAATAATGTATTTTTCAGATTTTTCTTCCAGTCTGAAAGCTTTAAGGAGGACCTGATACCAGCTGTGTCAAGAGAGAAACAAATACTAGTAGAAAACAGAATTTTTCTAAATTGCATTTAATAGAGGCCAGAAGCAGTGAACTAAGGATATTCAGCTGAAGTAGTTCAGTCAGAGATAGCTAAACTTTTTAGTGTGCTTATTTAAATAGAGAGGCCTGAACTGGAGATTAGCTATTTATCAGCTGCCTGATGGAATGAGAAACAGCTGCAGCATATTTCAGTGTAAGTTTTATTTGCTATAAATCCACAGGTTCATATTCTGCTCTAGTTTATGCCTGTGGGAATATAGAATAAAGGTATTATCTGCCCACATTGTTTTGTGTCTTCATGCCTATGTATATCAGAGAGAATTTAGTTTATGCTGGTTCAGTTATTCACCATAATCTACCAAACCACAAAAAGGACTTTTAATATTTGTAATGGTAGCAGGTATATGTGCAAAAAATAAGCTCCCAGAATACAGTACATGGCATAGGTAGCAAAACACAGCTCAAATTACTGTCAAAGAACTTCCTTATGCATGCCTTTGCAAGGATTTCACTTCAAGACTGTGCTGCAACTCCAACATTTTCCTTCCCACACTTGTGGTTTTTTGCCTGATTTTCACCAAGGGGGTCAATTCCACCCTCACTCCATAAAAACTGTTCCTAGGTCCTCAAGGGAGTAATTTCTGTATTATAAGCTTCTATTCCCGACTCCTGCAAGTGCCCTCATATCTGCACCTGGGAGCAGCCCTGCCCCTCCACAGGAGATACCACAGCCCAGGAGAGGAAAGTGGCCTGTGCTGACCCCCTGTTGGCATCTCATGTTTTGAAAGGGAGAGGAAGAACCCAGCTGCTGCTAACCACTACGGTAGGAGCATTTAGTTTATTTGGATCAATTTCTGTCAAAGGCAGCCTGGAAGCTTTTCCTTTTTTTCCCCTCCAGCTTGTCTTTGCAAAGTTTCTTTCTTTCTCCCTGCTCAGTTCAGCCTCACTGGTGTTTATCTGGTGACCTATTGTTATCAAGGGCTCCCCAACAGATCCCGTGGATTTGCACAAGTTGCTCCAGGTCTGCCATGAGGAAGCTTTGCTCAGATATCTGCCAGATCTTAGCTCTGTTACATGGCAAGGATGTTAGTCTGCCTGTAAGGACTATCTAGTTTGGCTTGTTTGATTGATTTTTTTTTGTTATATAAAGTAGAATGTTATTTTTTAAACTTTTTTTTTTCTTTCTTTTGGAGAGCAGAGGGCTCAAGATCTCTCTAATTTCACAAATGTCCAAGAAGAGATGCAGGCAAAAATATAAATTTAGGCTCCTGCCTATTGATGAGGGGAAAAATTTCAAAATATCTATATCAAAGACAAGTAAATTTGAAAGTCATGTTACTTTTTTTTTTTTTTTTTTTTTTTTTTTTTTTTTTTTTTTTTTCCATGAATCTAGGATTTAAAAGGAAAATCTATGCACTTTAGCTTGTCAGTGTTTTGGGGAATGCTGTTAATTTCTTCCCATCAATGTTCTCCAGAGCATGGCAACAGCAGTAGCCTATCCCTCTTGAACTTTGATCTCTCTCAAAGTCAAAATATAAAATATGCATCTGAAGGCTTTTGCCCTGCAAAAACAGGGGGCATCTTCTATCAGTAGTATTAGGATTCTGATTAAAAATATCATACATCTAAATAAAAGAGGAAGGGAAAAATAATTTCTACTTAACAGTTCATATGGCAGTACTTTGTGGCTTTGCTTTTCAGATTTTTTTTAAATGAATTTGATTAAAGTAGCTTATTTAGCAAAAAAAAAAAAAAAAAAAAAAATTGCTGTCATCTCTAATTAATAGCCAGCACCAGGTGGAAGGGAAATACAGTCCACAGACTCCTCCAGAAATGCTGAGATATTTGCCAGAGTAAATGTTGGTAGTTTAGGCTATGCCCAGACCATCAGAGAGCCATGAATTATGATCAGCAGGAATTTGCAGCAGCACTGAAGGTGCATTTTTGAAGAAGTCATGCACAGAATGGATGGAGATATCCTTGTGTCAACAACTCATACCCCCTGTTCTGGTAATGTCCATGTAAATCCATAAAGAAAAAAGTCCTAATTGGATTTAATTGAGCACTGAAGGGAGAACGTGCAATGCCACAAAAGGCAGCAAAATATGACAGTGTTTTAGTGTGTTGTCAGTCCTTGCTGAGAACAGCAAAACCCTTGGGCTGAGTTGCAAGCTCAGTAATCCACAGGATCCACAGGAATCAATGTGTCATGACTTTTTTTGGTTTTCTTCAGTAAGAACTGATAACTGCCTTTAGCATTTCTGAAGGTGTTTTCCAGACTGGTGACCCTCATGGGCAATTCCTCTTCTCTCCATGTGACTTGTGTTATGAGCTGCTATAAACGTTATTATAGGACACTGTTTTCATGCTGCTTTCCAAGTGGTGCCTACTAACTTTTGGCTCAGACAACAGTTTTAACAGCTACGAGATATGTTTCTTTTTTTGTGCAAATTGCTGATACATAGGCACAAAAACTTCAGTGTGTCTCTGATTTGTGTCCTGTAGTATGCATCAATCAGCACATCTTCCCCTCATTGCTGCCATTACCATGAGCCCTCAAATAACCTGGCTGCTGTCTTACCAACCACTGCTCCCTGCTTTTTTCTATCTTGCCTTTTTTTGTCTGCCCCATGTTGATGGCCACTGGCTTGTTTGGCAGAGGATTTCTGTGTAGCTGGGTCAGGATTAAACAAGTGTTTCTACTCCTCTCTTGGACACTGTTCCTCTGCAAAGACCAGGACAACCAAAGCCCAGCAATATCTTTGTGGTGCTGTTCTGAGCTGTTCTCCATAGGATGGGTGTACAAGGGTCATTAGGCACTGGGGGTTAGAATGACTTGTGTGTATTTCAAGGAGAGTAGAAGAAAAGAGGGGTCTCATTCAGGAGTAATGAGTTTGTTCTTCAGTATCCCTGTGAGGATTATTCCTTAAAAATACAGGGCAAAGTTGATTTGGATAAGAACTAATTATCAAACAAGAAATGAAGGCAGTGTAGCTGTCTCCACCCTCCCCACCAGACCTTGGGGACACACATTACTCCTTCTGTTTAACCTATTAAAGCAATGACCCACATAAGAGGAAAAGGAGTTGATTATAATTATTTCTGTGAGCATTAGTGCCCAGTTCATAGAAAATGGCCTAAAAATAGGAACTCTATAAGAAGAGAACTCAACAAGAACAGAAAACTTAGAAATCATGGGATGCTTAGATTATTTTTCTGAACAAACCAAACTACATTCGTTTTGTTAACTATGTTTGCTCAGAGAATATACTCTTTCTACCTTTAGTTTTTGAAGATGAACTGGATAAAGAGAGCAAGAAGAGAGCACAAAAGCAATTGCAAATTGGCATGGCTTAGTAGCATGGGCTCATTTGGATGACATCTCATTTTAGCACTGATTTAAGGTACCATTGTGTAAATTCAGGCCTGATTATGGGGCTGGTGTCTGCAGCAGCCTTGATGACAAGTAGGTTAAGAGCAATCATGCTTAGGTATTTTCATATAAAATGTCTACCCCCATTCAGAAGACAAATAGGAAATAACAGCTCGCTTGGAATAGACTCTGACTTGTCAATTAGAAAACTAGAAAGGATGAAAAAGGAACACAAATTTGTCTAAACACAATAATATTGCAGTATTAAAGTAGAGGAGAAAAGTTTAATGGATGCGTTAATATGTGTCTTAGAACACAGTCTAAGAAGTTGGTGGATATCATGAGACATGGACAGTGTTGATTGCTTTCACTGAATAAAATGGGATGAATAAAGATGGATAATTTACCCACTTTTCCAGTGATTACGTGACTTTATGTCCCCTTTCTAGTTCTCAGAAATTTGTAAAAATATTTTATCTTAACAAAAATGTGCACATCATGTATGTACAAAGAGAAAAAACACCCTTGCCTTAAAATTTTGCTCCCATTAAAAAATCCAAACTCACTTGTAAGATGTTCATATTAAGAGAGCACTATGTGAACAATGAAGGATTTTACTATCTCAAAGAACCTCAGCCACTTCTCTCTGGTTGTATAAATGTCTAAACACATGAATCACATTTTACATACAGTATGACAAGCCTAATGTCTGTTCTGCCCATTACTTCTCAGCAGTCCTAAGATTAAGCCCTAAATACTTTCCCCCTACTGAATTTTATGACCTGCATACTATTCTGTGTGTACATAGTCCTTTCACATTGCACTGTGCATGGACATTTAGGATAAATGGGCAGGAGAAATGTTGATTTTCTCCATGACTACTACACAAATTCATTATTTGAAGGCTGGCACTTGCAAGAAAAATAAAATGGACAAAGGTGTTCCCTTTCCAGTGGGAGGGAGAGGGGTCCCTCTGCTACGTGTGGCACTGGGATTCTCAGCATCATCACTGGGAGGCTCTGGACCACTGCCCTGCCAAGATGCATAGGCATTTTGTTTTGTTAGTTTTCCCCTCACATGATGATGGATCTGCCTGCTGGCAGAGGGCTGGCACAAGGACCACAAGAGGGAGGTAGTCATCGTAAAATAAATGCTAGGAGCTTGCTTCTGGTACTTTACATAGAAGGAAAAATCTGCTTAAATAATTAAGTCTTCCTAGATGTGAATACAGATAAAAATAGATAAAGAACGTGGTTTTGGCATGACTTTAACACTCCAGCTCAAACAGAAAAGGCTTTGCATGGAAGTCAACCAAAGAAAAATTCACTCCGGGCGCTTGTATTACAGCTCCATTTAGTGGAGCAGAACGATCATGGCTCGTATTTAGTATGTAATAATGAAGCACCATAAACAAAGTCAGGATGCAAGTCCAAGATTAAGTGGCAGCTTTAACGAGGTCCAGCTTGCTGGGAGCTTTTTGAAGTGTCCCTAGCTCACTTACAAAGCCAGAAAACAACAGAAGCAACTCTGACAGCTGCGAGAGTGTCTGGTTTAGAAGAAGGTTTTATGTCTGGATGACACCAGACTGGGATTCAGCTTTCATGTACTAACCAGGTCTGCTGGTTGCTAGAGCCCTAATCATTCTGCACAAACTGTCTCACCCTAATGAGTTGTACAAATAATAATTCTTCACAAATCAGATCCACACCATCAGCTTCATGGATAGACTGGTTTATTGAGGTAAATAGCACAAGTCAGCAGAATCCACGCTGTGTCTCACTAGCCATGTTTAATATGCAATCTAGAATCTGAAGTGAAGAAATCAAATGCTGTTTCTGTGGATGCAGGGATGGTATGAGCATTTTCAACTACTAAAGAGCTAAAAGAACACCCAGCAGCCAAGTTAGATGGTTAAATCTGATTTACCCTACTCTGAATGCACTGTAATCACTGTGGACCCTTACAGTCTTTATAAGGGAAAATTAGATACTTTTGATTTTCCTTTCTTTTCAGAGGAAGAAGAGGTTTGGATTGGTTATAAACTTAAATTACATAGAAAAATACCTTTCAGCCTTATAGATTTTTTTCCTTGAAGGTACTACAATTATTTTTTCATTTATGTAAATTAAGATTGGCCATTCATTAACTAATTACCACGATTATTGCAGTTCTTCTAAGTATAATTAATTAGGTGAGTGGTACATATAGAATTTAACATCTCAGTTAGAGAGTTTTGCTGAGCATACCTAATGCTCTGAAAGCCCTGAGCATGCTCTGTGTCACACAGGACTTAAAGACGAGCGTGGGGGAATCTTTTGGGGGTTGGAGGTATCTGTGGCTGGGAGTTACACAGTTCAGCAACTGAGGAGCAAAAGAGAGAGGCAGGGAGTGTGGAGATGGATACACCAACTTCTTTCTTCAGCAGAGAACTGCTGGATTATTGGAACCCAGCTGATGCAAAGTTATGTGTTGTTTTGCAGTGATGACTGGTTTTCATGGGCAAGCCCCTTAATGTCTCTACATATATGTGCTGATGCTGTGAGGGCAGGCGACCAGAGTCCTTTCTACCCTGGTAATTTATTTCCTGTAATTCCATGTAGGTAGCCATTCTGCGTCTCTGTTTGATCTTGCATGGATTATATACATTAAACCAAAGCCATTTCTTCATCTGAGACTCAAGCTGTAATCTCTCTGGGGCAATAACTAGCTTTTATATTGCACTTGTATGAAGGGTGAGGAGGTGGTCCTGGTTCCTCAACTGTGTGCCTAGAAGTGACTACAATCCAATTAGCAGCCAAGATAATAACAGTATCCAGTAAACTAATGCTGTGCTTCTAAATTGGTTCTTTTGCCATTGTTTTGCTTAAGAAACTGTAATCCTATAAATTTCTTGATTGCCTGTAGCTCTGATTATAAAAGCTACTTTCCCCACCTACAGAGTAAGAAATAGATGGCTGAAAATCAGATGTTATTTGCATTGCAGAGGCATTTCTCTGGTCCCCACCATTTCTCTTTCAAGCATTCTCCTGTCAGGAGCTACACACACACCTGCTAGCTGTTTCTCTTTGTGCAGGAGAATACAGAGAAGTTTATAAAACTATGTACCTGCTCAGTTGACCAGACAAAGCTCTTCACAGAAACCTGTTGGAACAGCTTCTCAAAGCTCAATGTCTGCTCCCTGTGCTCCTGCTCTTCACACTGGAGTCAAATATATCACTGCCAACCTCATCCCTGGCTTAGCTGTGATAGGGGTGAGAGGCCATAGTTGTCAGGAAGTTGGCGAACAAGGATAGTGAGACAAATAAAGTTAAGGAAGCAGAAAAAACTGACACTGCATGAAAAGGAACCAGCTTTGCAACACAGGGAATTAGGTTTCTGGAGGAGAGTGGGTGAGAAGTGCGAGGTATGTGGCTTTCCCTGACATGGTGGTTGTTCTTCCCATGATAATGCCACCTTCTCACCAAGATGGCACTGAAGTTAACTGGCGGGAATCCTTGCTCAAAGTAGAGAATCACTGCAATGTGGGATTAAGGTTGCTTTAGCCTGCAGATGAAACTTTTGGCAAATAGGGCATTTAACTGGATCCAAAAGGTTAGCTGTATTTACCAAAGAGAGAAACCCTGCTTCTTTTTGATGATACACACACAAAACACAATGAGGTTTTGTTAAAATAAATAGACAACCACTGCTCTGGAGGCTCTGTATGTGAACGAGCAACAGCAGCGTTAAGCCGTTTCAAAGCAGAGTGAATGTGATTTTCACACCTATTCTTTTCTAATTTAGGTTCTTTTGAAATCCAAGCACCCCTCTTTCACTAATTTGTTATGGCAGTATTAATTAATGCTATTGCTCTACAGCAGTAAGAATGCCATTTAGACTAAGACACATTGGAAGGACTACAAGATTAGAAAAAGAATTTCAAGTTGGTCACATGCAGCTGGGGGCCACCTTGATCTCCTGAATTAAACATACTGCACTTGGAAAGCCTGGGAGTGTGTGAATGAATTTCTCCCAGTGCAGACTCATTAGGGCTGGTTAGGTCAGCACCCTCTGATGTTGCCTTTTGTATTGGAATGTACAAACATGAGCTTCCAAATTGGGAAGAAACAATTGTCAGACTTCCATGAAAGCTGGTAATTGAAGAAATTGCATTTTATTTGATGGAGAATATGAGTTCAGACAAAGTATGCCAGGAAACAAGGAGTAATATTTAATAGCTTATACAAGGCACAGTGAAGAGTTGTGATTTCCATTATCTCGATTCACTTTATGTCTGCCATGAGTTTAGCAGATCTCCAGGCTCCTATCTTGCCTACTTTGATCAATATTGTGTGCCCAGTCTCTGATCATCAATAGTATTTATCTTGTACTTCAGTGCCCAGCACAGATCAAACATCTGGTTGAAGAAGAACTGGAAGATTGACGGGCAAATCTTGTGACCATTTCAGGTGGTTCTTGGATTATCTCACCTACCTTCTCTTCACCCTGTACATGGGTAAGTGCACACGTCTTCCAGTCACTATTGTACCTGTATGAGACTCACAGAAGTGGATTGCTGCACTGCTGATGGCAGTAAAGAGGGCATGATCTCAATTATCTCGGTTTTAAATTATGAGATTAAATTTTCTTCTGGTGTAAATTGTAATATGCTTTTTTTACCTTTTGTGTATAATTTTGCAGTTAGCCCAAATGCATTGTTCAGCAATCACAGGAAAGAAAGTCAGAGTCACAGCAAGGTTCTTTTACAAAAACACTGGTATTGTAAAGTGCTCGGAATTTCATGGTGTGTTCTCAGTGTTTTCATGGTGAGAGGCAGCTGAAGAAGCATGTTGGATTGCAGATGACCCAGGGAATTTATCTGCTTCTGGCTTTGGTATTCTTGCAGACCTTTGTTTCACCTGAATCAGAAGAGATCAAGGTGACAGGGTTTTACACAGGATGGTGACACCATCTGTGCACCAGCTGTGCATTTCCTGGTGGTTCAGAAAGCCTCCTGTGTAGACAGCATCTCTCAGGACAAATCACAGAATCATTAAGGTTGGAAAAGATTTCCAAGATCATCAAGTCCAACCTTTGACTGAACATCACCATGCCAACTAAACCACATTACTAAGTGCCACATCCAATTGTTTCTTGACCACTTCCAGGGTTGGTGGCTCCGCCACCTCCCTCAGCAGTCCATTCCAATGCTTAGCCACCCTGGCACAGCTTGAGACCATGTCCTCTTGTCCTTTTGCTGGTTTTGTGGAAAAAGAAGCCAACCCCCACCTGGCTACAACCTCCTTTAGGTAATTCCTCTTACTGTGCCTCTTTTGACATTTTACATTGAATCTCCCTTAGTCAGCAGACAAGTGTCCGTCTGTCCAAGGTCCGAGGCTGAGGGACACCAGGTCCCTTGGGAGCCCTGAGAAGCAAGACAGAAATATCAATGGTCTGGAGGCTCAGCTTGTAAGGACATCTGATTTTTTTTGAAACTTTCTTTCACAGGATGCTGTGAAATCCAGACTTTCAGGATAACTGGACTATAGGTGTTACACAACTTTTGGCTATTTCCTGTTTCTAGTTAGGCTGTAACCACAAAAGAAAGTGGCCTCCTAATGACACTGATAACAGCAAGGCAAACAGGAGCAGAGACATGAACAATTGGAATACCCTTTTTAAAAGACAGAGATAAACACACTCCTGGATTCTACAAAATACTCAAAATATGGCTGAAACTCTTACAGCTGATCTTATTGCCTGTCCCCAATACCAATGAATTAGCTGTTTGGTACTCTAACAACACAATGAAGCACATGAAAAGAGTGGATGGCTGCACAGGACAGTAGTTGCTCCTTACTCGTGACAGAGTCAATCCCTCCTAATATTTCAAATTCTACTTCTAAGCTATTTGGGTTTCAGGGTACTCTCCTGCTTTTAAACACTCATGGACATAAACCAAGATTACTAAATAGGAATAATTTTGAAAACTTGGTTGAAGCATGTTCTTGAAAATGTGGTTCCCACAAGATCAGGGGGACAAGAAGGAGCTGAATCAACACTTGGAGCAGCTGGCTCTGACCGCAGCTATTGAGAGCTGCACTCTCCCCAGTATGATTACACTGACCAAACACCAGAGGGGCTGACTGAGGCAGTGAGCCTAAGGTACTGCATAACACAGTGAGAACAAGAGAAGATGCTTCTGGATTTATTGCTTAAGCTGAAGTCAGTCTAGAAATATGTCTGTTGGTTTCTGTGGAATTTGAATTATGATTTAGCGAGTAACACAAACTCAGGTTTTGTGTCACAGCTGCTATATCTGTTGATGAGAGCAGCTTGTAAGGAGGTCAGCAGAAATCAGTGTTAAGGCTTATCTCTCAATTAATGTGCTGAATGCTGGCATTAAAAGTAATCTTTTAGTTGGACAATACACAACCACTCAAGAAATACTGACAGAGAAAGTTCAGTGACACCTTTTCACTGACATTTATACTTCCAGAACAGTGAAGGGAAGAAGATAAGGAGGGCAGCAGTCTACAGAAAGGAGAAAAGGCCATAAAAAAGGGAACATACACTGGAGAATATGTCACTTAATGAACAGTTGGAGACTGAAGTAAAATGTGATATTCAGGCAGAAGGTGAGCATGAAGCCAAGAAACCAGGGGATATTTCAGAGAGCTCAGGAACTGAGGCGATGATCCTTGTGGTGCAGTTTCAGAACATAACAAACCAGAGGTCAATAAATACATGGTATTTACCTGCTGACACACCCAGCAAAGTTCACTGGGGGCAGCAAACCACCAGAATGGGATTACTTATAACCAGAATTCATTTGGGTAGGAAGCACTAGAGGTATCTCATTTAAAACCGTGCATGTTTGAAGGAACATTGGAAAGGTGAAACTACCGTGTTGGCTAAGGTTTCCAAAATGCCTGCAAAGAACTCTGTGAAGATCACGGTTTTGACTGAACTATGTTATTATGCCACTGGTTCATGGAGTTTGCAACCTGGAATTAAAAGAAAAGTGGAGGATTATGGTGCATTTTAGAATGTCTCACATTTCTCATGTTTCCTTTTTGGAAACATAGAAAGGAAACTTTGGGGTCACCAACTATAATTCCTGGGTCCTGCAGGCAGTCATGTTACCTAGAGGATTAATCTCCTATCAAACTCCTTGAACATATAATGACTGTCTTTACTAATGTTAATGAGAATTGCTACTCATAATTTGCATTTACACACTACTTAAGGATCTTGAAGTGTTCTTTCATATAATATGCTCATTTTTATTACAGGCATATTGAATTTAAATGACTTGCCTAGGGTCTCACAGCAAGCCAACAGCAGAATGACTCTTAGGGCTCCTAGTGCTTTGCATTGAAACCTGGACATTAACAGCTCCCTTCATAAAGGGAGCTTTGTAAGTGTAGATCACCTCCTGGTGCTGATGAATCAAACCTTTTCTGATAGTGCAAACAAATCAATAAATTACTTGAACCCATGCAATGCTTCGCAGTGTCTGCAAATACTGACTTCTTGCGAGTTTAGAAAATTGACACAAGTCTGAGTAGTGCTTAGACAGCCTTTGGCCTATGACCAGCTACAAAATTTTCATGTGATTGTATCTCAGATCTCTATTTTCTATGTGAATACAGAAGTAATCTCTACATTTGTTCCAGGAAAGCTTCAAAGCTTTCAGTATACCTTGTGCTGTTGGAGGCACATGTGAAATAAGAAACAAAACCAAACCACCCAAGCCCTGAAATCAAACCAACAAAACAAAAACCAAACCAAACCAAACCAAACCAAACCAAAACCAAAACCAAAACCAACCAACCAACCAAACAAACACCCCCCCATAAGATTATAATAAACAAAATTCCTTAACTTCTCCAGTGGCAGAATTGCTCTGACACAGGCACATTGCTTATTACTCATGTCTCCCCTGAATAGCATGGTCGTCATAAAAAAATAACTCTAAAAGGAGGAGATAGAACATATATGGGCTCCTCTCTGTTAAGAAATATGCAGTACCACAGAATTACCTGAGTTTTTTGCCTGTGTCAATATTATCATTGTTTCTAGCAAAGCAAGATATTGGCATTTTCCCTTATATTTTGCCCTCTCCTTTATGCCTCCCTTGGAATGAGCTTCAAATTGTACCCAATGGTTTCAGGATACTATTTCCAAACTTCTGCCTGTGGCTCTTTCTATGGGAAAATAGTTTTTCTGTGGCATGGCTGTAACACCAGAGGAACCATTGGGTAGACCAACAACAGCTACAGCAATACCCATGCCCCTCATCAAAGGAGTCCCTCTGATGTGGTGGCAGCTACCCAGGAGCTCTCACCTGTGGCAGTAAATGGTGACATTTACTCCTGCTGGGAATGTGGCTGGGCAGACGAATGTTAAAGAGGGCCTGCAAGGCCGCCTGCGCTGCTTGACCCTTGGCCAGCTTCTTGCTACGTCCCGAGCCTTCAAATGTTCTCCCGTCCACGCGCACGGCCATCACAAAGCTCTTGATGTGCTGCTTCTCCACTGTCTCCGAGAGGCAGACGTAGCGCAGGCCGGAGCGCAGCTCGTTCAGCAGCACCACCGGGTTCTTCTCGCTCTCGGCTTTGGCCATCCTGTGCCTGCCCGGCTTGGCGTGGCCCACCAGGTCCAGCGTGTGGCAGAGCAGGCGCCCGTGGCGGTAGGCGGTGGAGAGCAGCTCGTTGTTGACGGGGTTGTAGACTGAGAAGTCCTCGCTGTGCGTGGATGGTTCGAACTCCTTGAACAGAGTGTCTGGGAAGTCTGCCTGGTCGGAGGTGAAGTCCGTGGATGGGCTGATGCAGTTTCCCATGGCGAAGTGGGCTTGGCAGGCGTTGGGGAACTGAACGAATGACTTCAGAGCTAACTCTGCGGCGCGCATCTTGGCCTTCTTTTTTGTGGGGCCTGTGCCTTCAAACGTGAGTCCATTTACTTCCACAGCAACAGCAAAGACTGGAGCATGCACTGGACCTGTCTGGGAAACCATTTTATATTGTAATCCTGGTTTGAGTTCATGTAGCTGAACCAGAGCATTCTTTGGTGTCACTGACCATGAAACTTTCTTCCAGATAAGCTGAAGTTTGCAGAAATGGCCATTATTGCCTTCCTCTAAGGGTCTTTTCCTCTTACTGCTAGTTGTTCCCCCTCTTGCCCTATCAGTAGATGCTATTGGATGATCCTCCAGGTTGCCAATGTTTCGATTTTCCTTTACTTCTGCACTGCTGGTACCTGCCAGTAAAGAAAGGAAACAACTCACATTACAGTTGTCATCATTGTAGCTGACATTATGCCTAGGGCTGTCAGAATAGCCAAAAAAGAAAAAAAAAATAGAAATCATTGCTAAGCCCTTTTTAGGAGTTTTGCTTAAATATCTTTATAATGGTTGGTTTATTATTTCTAGCACAGGTTTTTTGCATGTTCTGAATGTTTACTTGTCCCTAAAGGTCTCCTTCTATTAGTCATTAGCCTTCTGTTTTAAGAAAAGATTACATCATTCAAAGATGAAGCATAATGGATGCCATGTGACTCGAATGAACTGCTCAACAATTACTAGTAAAATGTAAATAGTTTGCAAAATTCCCTTAGGATGACAATTGTTCTATGATCCATGTGGATGAATACTTATGAACACATTATAAGAAATCAGAAATTATTCACAAACAGAAAAATGGGCAATGCATTGAATAATCTATTTGCAATGAATACATTGACCATCTCTGCTCACACCATAGCCTCTTGTGTTGTCAACATAATGAATCCAGACTAGGAAATGATCTGACAGACCTTCATAGCATTTGAAACAAATAATTTGGTCTGGACTCAGATCCCAGTTTAGTAAGTGAGTGCTTTTCTGTCAAATTCAATTGCAGATGCTCTTAGTTTCTGCATCAGCAACAACCAATATGCAAAAGTTGTAGATAAATCCAAATGAGACTAGAAGAAGCCAGAACATCATGAAGGGAGCAATTACTGATGTAAAGAATGATCTGTGTCAAAGAAAAGCAACAGGAGAGAGTGACTGCCAGGAGTGCCAGGAAGGGAATGAAATGACAATGGGGAGCTATGGAAGGAGCACTCAGTTGTTGAACCAATGAATCCCCCACTGCTCTGCACCATGCTTGTGCAATGTGCTGCAAGGCAGTGCTCTGTGCCACAGCAGAGGCATGGCTGAGAATAGAGAGTCATCTCACTGATGTCTTGAATGAGACACAAGATGTGCTGCTGGCTAAATAATCATCCTATAAAATTTCTGTAATTTCTCATGAGTTTGTTTGTTTGCCTTGCATCTCTGACGCAACCTCTGTCCTTCTGTGCATCTTTGGGACAGAGACAAAAGGAGGAAGTAAATATGGGTGTAACTAACAAGGCAACCCATCCCAGGAGTGATGTGCCTGATCCCACTCCAAGCAGAGCACTGTGTGGCATGGAGCCTTTCCCAGGTTTGGTTTGTTAATGTCAGACATGATCATGCCACTTGCACAGGCTGTGTCAGTCCCATGCACAGAGAAAGTCCCTGTGGTCGTTAGGGGACAGAAGTTGGTCCTCCCACTTTCTGTGGGGCCATGTTTGGTTTTCTCTCTACTCTGATAATATAAGTTGGCTGCAAGGATGTAAGGGGTGAGCTTTGAGAAACTTCTGCTGAAGTGCTGTGTCTGTGCTGCACCCCAGTATTAGGCTGGGCCAACAGATGCACAGGAGCCTGAGGAGATTATGTGGAACCAACAGTCATGACTAAAATCTTACTTTACATCTGAAATGTTACATTTGTATTTAATATCAAAAGATTTTTCCCATCAGAGCACTAAGTCTGCACTCATGCAAGTTGTTCCACAGGAAGAGAGTCACTGCTTAGACAGGAGTAAAAATTATGGCAAAAATGGGGGCTCATGTACAGAACTGAGTCTTTAGGGTCCCTCTCCTGAAAACCCTTCAACACACACTGAGCTTCCAGCCTGGGTCTATGTCTCACCAAAGTGATCACCAAAGAGCTCTCTTCTGCAGTGCTTTGCTGAGGCAGAACATGAACAGAAAATTAAGGTTTAGTGACTAGTTAATTTTTACTTTCTGAAGCTGAGGGGACAGAATGAAGACAGGTGAGGAAGGAAAGAAAACAAAAGACATACATAATAGAAAAAGTTTCATCATATGGCATTCAGCTGTCTAAAATATGACATCTTTAACCCAACCTCTCTGGAAATAAGACATTTAAAAGACCATAACTTAGGCACAAGGATAATGTGTTGTTTTCTCATTGAGTTCACAACTCTATTTATAGAGACTCTGCTCTGGAGGGAAAGGGAATACCAGCTGTAACTTCCTCTATCCACCCTGGCATTGTCTCTGGTCATTTTCTGTCATGACTTTTTCTCATGTTTTTGTCCTACTCAGAAGATATCTCTTTAGTTATATGTATTTTTTAATGTAAGGGCAAAATATTTTGATGCAGACATTTTTTTTTTAGCATGAACCAGGTTTGGTTCTTTATTTCACACCTCCTCTCTCATCTTAACCTAATAGGTTTTTACAGAGCCAATTATGGTACATATTGATACTGTAGTCAAGAAGCATGAAAAGAAAGATAGCTCCAGCTTCACACAATATTCAGCTTTGAAAAGAATTTGTATTGATTATGCACCACTGAATAGGAAAACTCAAGATGTTATTTGTGTTTATTGTCTTATTCATATTGTCTTATTCCATTTCGTTTTTCTTTCATGGTCAGAGAACTGAGGATTTGTGAACATGAGTGTGTGACCTTGATGTCTTACCTTAACCACCCTCAATAAAATAATGGTTATCTATAATCATAAGATAAACATTACTTGTCTTAAATTGTGTCTATAAAATTGTCTAGTCCATGTTTTGGCCAACAGAGAGTTTGCCTTGATGAAGTCAAAAAAATGCAGAGATGCAAGTGTAAAACTTCCAGAGATCAAGCACAAAGGATATGTGGGCAAAGCTGGGCATACATGGTGATGACATGCCTCTATTTATGGTGTGTTTTCACTCGTCACAGTGAAGGAAATCTGTGCAAGTATCCTTAAAGCCAACCAGAGTTTAGAGTACCTGGTCCTGAAACACCAGGAAACAGCTCAGCTCTGCCTAGATCTCAGCAGGAGCTGCAGCAGCCAAAAGTCATCATGGCCTGTAAACCAGAGGCAGCCTAAACTCAGTGAGTGCCTCAGAAAGTCTGTGAGCCTGATGGATTTGTGTGATCCCTGGCAGCTGCCAGGAAATGTGAAATTACTTTATACTTTCAGGTATCTTTGAAATAAGAAGTCTTTGAAATGTGTCTTTTATGAGACCTCTGAGTAGCAGACATAAGATTACCTCTCTAATGGTGGCACATGTACTTCTATTGTGAGAATCAGACAAAGCAGGCAAATGACACCAAACTACACAAGATAAATACTGTAAGCAGCTGTAATAGAACAATCACAAGCAATTTTAGAAATGAAGAGCACTAAAAGGAAAGGGGTAAGTCAGAGGATACACACAGGGAAAATGCAAAACTGTGGATCATTTTCAGTCTTGTTATTTCTCATAATGTCTTTGTTCTTGGCTTTCCCAAATATATTCTTTACATTTAGGGGGAAAAATGTAATAAATTATGGTTTCCCCATGATGAAAGGTTGGAGAATAATAACATTGAAAGTGGATAGAGTTAAAAAAACAGGAGGAAGAAAAAAAATAGTTTTTTGGCTATAGTTTCTAATTTATTGTATAAGATTTCTAAAAAAGTCCCACAGCTTTGCACTGTAATATCTCCTCAGGTAACTTGATTAATTGATTTTTGCAGTTCCACAGGCAACAGGAGACATTGTGATCTTGTGTTTGTTTCAGTAATTGAATGGGAGAAAGAAAAGCAGTTAGTGAAATATATTTATTTATGCACTATTCCTCAATATTCTGACTGCTCTTTCGTGCTTTTTTTCCTTTTGGTGATTATGCACAGTAGAGTTAACCTAGAGAGTTTGCATCATCAAGAGCATTTCAGAACTATAATGCATCACTAATAATGACACTGACTATGTCTCTGGGTCTTAAGGGCTCTGCAGAACTAACCATCCAATACTCCACGCTACATTTGAAGAGATAATATTGTTCCTGTTGAAGGTTATTCTGCTGTCAAGCCAACTTCTAGGGAGGATGGGAACGGAGAGGTGGTAGGTGGCATCTTCATTTTCACTGGCATCTTTACTATTGAATTTCAAGGGATGCTATTTTATTGAAAAGCTGTGATATTAAAAGAAAGAATTTGCAATATCTGCATTGTAGCCTACTCCTGATTCAACTGATAGCTCTGAGAGAGACTGCTACTGTCTTTAGAAATGTTCAGTATACACTGGGTTGCTTATCTAGAGTACATTTTTGCTGTTCATCTGTATCACATTGCAGATATTAGAAGGATCGACTTTCATAATTCCTGGAATACTTGAAAGTGAAAAATCTTGAATGAGGAGAAATAGGTATGAACCCAGGAGCCAGAGCCATGGCACCTTTGTCCAAGGCCAGCTCTGACATCAAATGCAATGTAGGGCAGTCTCTTCTTGCAAGAAATAAGGCATTTTCATATATTTATTGATCCCACAACCAAGAATTGGGAATGCTTCTGCTGGGGGTTTTAGGTTGATATTCTTGGTTTGGAATGATAAACTTGAAGATAACAATGGAAATCACTCTTTTCTTTCTTACATGAAAATGCACATGTATTCTTAAATCTTCATGTAAAAAGTTTAGGTAAGCCATGATTTCTCGCTGTTGAACACTCCCTGGTGGCTCACAGGGTGGTTAAAACCAGTGTCATTAGATTTTGTTGGTGTGTAACACCACACTGCAGAGAGCAGCATTACAAGTGAAAAAAGTACAGGACTTTGTTTAAAGTGAAAATGAAAAGTTTGTGAAAGGTGACTGCCATTGGTTTTAGCTGTTTCAGAATGAACACACTCTACTTTGCCCACCTAACTATCTGAAGTAACTGTGAAATCCATGTCTAGTACAGATCTTACCAATGAGGGAAATTACTCGAAAGATCTAATGTCCTGACTTAGATTGATACTCAAATTCTGATGCTGTCTGCCCAAGTTGGTAAAGACCTGCATGTAGCAGAAAATGTGGGCAGCCCATGGCAGAGACAGACCTAAGGATGTGCCTTCCTGAATCAGAGCCAGAACATTTTAGGCCCTGGAGAAATCCAAATGGTAGCAATAGACACAAAAGCAAAAATAAGGGAATAGCCTTGGTGAGGGATTGTCTGGAGCTCTGCCTCCTGAAATGGGATAGTCACTTTCTTCTTAGAGACAGGGTTGTCTGTCTCACAGTGTGAGGCTGTATCACAATTTTGTTTTGGAAACAAAAGCTCTGGGGCCTCATGCTGTCTGAAGAGGAATTTGACCAACATGCTCATAACTGAACATGCTTCAGTACATTGAATCTGAGTCTGGAATGTGTCCTTCAAGACTGCTGCAGTGGTTGAAATCAGTGTATTGGGGACCATCAGCTCCCTCTGCAGACACTGGGGAGGTGTGTGCTGCCCTGAGCCTGTGCTGTGGCAGCACTCTGTAATGAGATCCCCAGGAATCGTGTGCTCCTGCTAGAGGTGCAACCTGGATTCAAAAGTATCTATCTGTGGCTGGTGATAATCTGCCTTGATCCCATGGCAAAGTGGGGATAGCACAACTAAAGACGAGGGACAAGCATAGGCTTGTAACATCATGAAAGGCAGACAGGTCTAAGCAGTGAACAGGGAATGATTATTCACTGTTTCATGCAATCCCAGCACTAGAGAGAGGAGACTTGAAGCAATAAAAGGGTGCACTTTTTGACAACACTGTAAATCATTCCTTGTTCCTGGCTGTTGTTGAGATCAGAAGTATCAGTGGGCTCCTGAGAAGACTAGACAGCTCTGTTGATGTCTAAGAAATATGATGATTCAGGTGCAAGCTCCAGAAGAGTAAATTTTTGATAGGTGCTGGAAAGGTATACCAAGGTGAGAAGCCCCATTTAAATGTCCTTTTTCTCAGAACATCACTAACAAATGCTGAAGACCATGTACAGATCTAGGCTTCCTATTTCTAATCCTCTGTGACATTTCTTACATTCTTAGGTACAACTGCCTTCTGGGGATGAATAGGGTGGTCCTTTCCCTGCATGTTCAAGATTAGACTTTCATCAGAGACAGATGATTACTTTACCCACAACTCCATTCCAAAGGTGCATAGTGCCTTTGATAGGTTTTTCTGGTATTAGTTCATTGATCATAAACCACAAAAATCATGTCTGTATGCTAATAATCAACTGTTGAAAGTGCAGGTGTAGTTAAACTGCATGGCTCCCTTTGTAAAGAAGGCCTAAGGGAATGTGAAACAGGATTTGTATCCAAATTTCAGCTCATGGAACTCTGCCCATTGATACAGCACAGTAAAGGAAGCAGTGCTCCCACAGGATGCTCAGTGAGCAGAAAACTACAGGGATAAGCAACCTCGTTCTCTACCTTGCCAGCATTCTCCTGGGCTCCTGGTAAATTGTTAACACAGGAGAAGGTTTTTCCACTTATTAAGAGCAAATCTCTGAAGCTCTTTAAAATGTGGAATTACTGCAGAGGTACATGTGTGCTATAGGCTTTAGTGGGATTTAGGCCACTATACTGCAAGTGAAAACAGAAAAATGGATGGCTTTAAATTAATTCATATTTTTTTTTAAAAAAAATATTCTAATAGTAACACCTAAAATGTTTTCTGTGTAACAGGAAATAAATAGCTGCCTTTTCACTGGAGCATATGTTTGACCAAAGGGAGGACTGGGTAGGATGACCCTGAAAACAGTGACATTTGCTGCTTCTCTTTCAGAAAACATAGCTTAACCCTGTCCGTGTGAGCTGACGCAGACACAAAGCTGTCATGGTGTTACAGTGGCAATAAGAAAATGGTGTTACAGTGTTTGGCTTGTACAAACTTCCTACATTACCTAAAAATAACTAAGTAGCACATTTGGGAACTATTACGCAGGAGGTGCCTGCACAAGCTCATGGTGTGCATAATATGTTTCCTCTGTGTGTGTGTATACTTCTCATATGTCTTCCTGAAAATACAATCTTCCTGGGAGCAATTCTGAAGGATTTTCAAGATTTTTTTTTCCCTTTTCTAAGATCTGTAATTGCCTGCCTTTGCTGTGCAGCAGAATAGTGTGATGTCCATGTGATGCTCAGCAGCAGAAAATAGCAGGCTGTGCTTCTTCACTCCTCCAGCAGCTCTTCCCCTTGGTGATGCACCACGACTAAACTACAGATCAACAACAAGGGAAAAACACCAAATTCCTCCCACTAAGTGGCTCTGGTAGGGCAGCATGGCAGCATGTGTCTGGCTGGAAAAGAAACCAATCTGGTAGGTGATACTAAAACATTGCTCATTTGGTTCAGAAAGATTCTCTCCTTTTTTTTTTTTTTTTTTTTTTTTTTTTTTTTTTTTTTTTTTTTTTAAGATTCAAGTTGTATTGCAATAAGCAGGCAGGATAAAACACAATAAATGTTTCTAGGTGACAAATGAAGGGCTTACTGAGGGTTATTAATTCCTAACTCTGGGAACGCTTGGTGTTTGGAAGACTTCTCAACTCCTTCAAATCCAGCAGGACTCTCCTCCAGCTCTACATTCATGGGCTCAGACAGTTGGTAGAGGTGTAAATGCCCAAGAGAATACTAATTAGTCAAGAATTGTTACTTTTTAGGTTATAACTGGTTTATTTAAGCCTGGTTAATCAATTCGCAATTTGATGGTTCTGTGCAGGGCCAGGAACTAGACTTGATGATCCTTGTAGGTCCCTTCCAACTCCCTTCTGTGATTTCACACGAGGACTTACCAACAGTTGCAAAATCACCTCCTTTCCACAATCACTCCTCCACTGTAGAGATTTTATTTTTTGAACTTTTTGTTCATCTATACAGAAAAGAGACTGCTTACTTAAATTGTCTTCATCCTCCATGGTGGTCGGGCCAGGACTCAGGTACTTGAAGGGTGCTATGAAGGTTGACAGTATGCTTAGTTTTTCTAGAAGAAAACAGAAGAAAAGATACATATAAAATCAGTACTCAGTCAATGCATTCAGATCTACTTCACATTTGTTCTCAGGCTGAAACATCTTGCTAAATCTGTTTGGTTTTAGGACCTGGACGAATGGCCTGTCAGTGAAGGTTGGGTATTAGATTCTTCCCCCAGAGGGAGTTTGGGCACTGACCCAGGGCAGTGGTCACAGCACCAGCCTGACAGAGTTAAGGAAGTATTTGGACAATGCTCTCAGGCATCTCCTCTCTTGGGAATGGTGCTGTGCAGGGCTGGGAGTTGGACTCAGTGATCCTGGATCCCTTCCAGCCCTCATACATTCTGTGATTCTGTGACTCTACAGTACCACCACAGTTTACTGAACCTCGATGCATTTCCTACAGCTGGCACATGCAAACATCAAATACACATTCCTCCTGGTTCCTGTCCCCATGTAGTGTTTCTTGACTGTGTTTCTCAGCAATGGTGCCTGAGCACTGCAGAGTAGGGAATGCTTGAACTGGTCCAGCTGGGAATGGGGTAGGCAGTCAGCCCTGGGAGAAGGGACATGAGCACTCCTCTAATGGATGAGACCATCTACTTGGCTTGTTTCCTCTCCCTAATGGAGGCTGAACCAGAATTCTTAAGAGAAAACTCAGTGGTGGAGGGCACAAAAGACTAATGTGGCTTGTAATTCTACCAGTTTTTGATATGATTTTTGGAAATCCCTTATGGTGTGCCCAGAAAGCTATTGTTCACACAATAAGAACATTATTTGAAATCCCTCTTGTGTGTTCATATTAAGTGCTTTTGACTGTGGTTTCTGTTTATCCTGCAGATAGTGTATGGCAGAGACATTTACTTCTAGTGCCATGATCAGACTCTGCATCAGAAGCCAGTCAGATTCAGCAAAAAAAGAACTGACTTATACTAGGTCAATATTTGGCTCAGGATTTATCTATAGGGAAAAGCTGAAGTTAACGCAAACACTAGAAACAGATATATACTTAAGTGTTTTATTTCCTTTGATAACTAGTTTGTTTAGCTGAACATTTATTTTATTTAGGCTGAATTCCTTCTGACACACTATGGAGACTTTATTGAGGACCAACAATAGCAGAGTGTCTACTTGACAGAAGGAACAGAAACACCCCAAACAAAGGTGATCCATAGCTTTGAAGAACTTTGTTGCTTTCCTGAAGTACCTCTCTGCTTAAAAAGTCTCAGTTATGGCTGAGGAAATAGCTGGCTGAGGCTCATCTATTTCCTCAGTGAAAATGCTCTTGCATCCTGCACATTGTGAACAATGTTGGCTTCTCATCCTGCGGCAGAATTATCAAAATCAGACCAAGAATGTATTCTTTGAAGTGACACAAGAAAAAATATTTCCATGGGAAATTTCTTTATCATTGAGAAACTATTTATCTGACTTTCCTCAGACTACCTGTTCACTAAAGTACCACTGGTCTAGAAGGTATTCCAGCTGAAGAGCTCTTAACCTTTTTCAGCAGCATATCCGTTAGCTTTTTCGCCTGGTTCTTCCTACACTTGCAAACAATCCTTGTTCTTGTTAAAGGCTGTTATCAGAACCCGTCAAAAATGACTCCATATATTTGCCCTTGGCTGGGTAATATTACAGCTCAACTCTGTTACAGGAATTCACTGTAAAAGCTGACTGCTCTTTGTTAAGTAAATACAATAAGCAGAATAAAAGATTGCCTGAAGAAAACCCTTTTCCGTCCAGAAACCTTTCAGCCCAGGCCCAGTCTAATATATAATTAGAGCACAAATTAGCCTCCTTCAATTACAATTTCATTATGGGATTGCAGTGATGTCAGGAACAAAAAGAATGAAGCTATTTATGAACGGTATAGCCAGAAGATTTTCCAAAGTGAGTCCTTTGACACTTTTTTGCTAAGGCATTACTCACTGAGAAGTGTGGTGTCTCTGTACGACATCTCACTGTGTGTGACTGTTGGGTTGTGATCATGATAAAGGCTGCTATTCACTCCTGACTTTCTCAGCTGGTTTCTTTGATTGAAGTGAAAAGAGTGTAGGCTTTTGGGACCTAATCCAAAGGCTACATTTGGTAAGGGATATGCTTCAGATGATAGACATAGGATCAGGGCAGCCTTTGGCTGTAGTACCAGCAGTGACTGTTGTGTCTGGGTACTGAGATCCTGAAGTGTGTGTACTCCACCTGTGCCTGACTGCTGACAGCTGTCAGACCTTTAGAATTAACCCTCAAGACACTGATGTCACACACAAGCCTAAATCTTCTTTGCTGAGAAAATATTCTCACTTCTCATAGAAAGGTAACCCGTTAAACCAAGCAATATGGAAGTGCTTTCTTGCTGCAGTGGCTAATGCTTACCCCTGCCACCAACACTATACTATTGTTAGGTAAAGGGATATTTTATGATTTAATTTTGTGGAATTGATAGGTGAAATTCACAGTGTGGATTTAAAATTCATCAATTTCATGTTTATTTTGTGTTAAGGGACCGTTTAACCATCTTAAGCTTTTGTTGGTACTGTTTTCCATCTGTCCCCAAAGCCCTTGCTGGTGACTTCACTTTGTGTGGCAGAGAAACAGGATGTAAAATTTGCTGCATGCTTGGAGCAGCAATGGATGTGTTTGTGTCACCCAAACACAGGCAGATCCTAATAACAGGATATACTTCCATCAATACCAGTGATAAAGATTATAATTCAAAATGTCAATCCATTGGCCAAGCAAGGGAACATTTAGTGTCTGGGAGGAGGAGGAGTAAGAAGAGAAAAGCTGTAGTATACACACTGCACAGGTGAATTATTGACCCAGTGAAGGAGGAGAAGAAAAATGACAGAATAATTAAAGGAAAATGTTTACATGGAAATAGTCAGGCTAGGTTTAAAATTATTGGTATTATTGTGCACTTCCATCTTTTGCACATTATTGCCCTTTGCTGTACAGACCATGAGACACTTCAGCTTTATTACCAATGGTGAAATTCAGTGTTATTTGTCAAAATTAGGAGAGTTGTGTATTCACACTTTATGGTCCCTCTGTAGGTTAATGCCCATCATAATTAGCCTTTTTTCCAGCAGTTTGATGAAATCTTATTAATAAGAATAAAGGACAGGGTTGGATTTGAAAAAATCATAGAGAGAAATACCACTAAAGCCTCCTTTTTTCACTCTCTTTGCCTTCCTTCTTTGCTCTTTTTTTTTTCTAATTTTTCTTTTTATTTTTTTATTTTATAATTGTAAATGTTCTCTGTATCCATCTGAGGAAGTAAAGTCGAAAAAAAAAAGACATTCCAAAAACTCTTTTCTGCAGAAAGGCAGAATATATGACCCTATGTTTATGAGAAGGAATACATGAAGGTATTATTGCTGGCATTACAGTTGTACCCAAAGCCTCTGATGCCATGAAGAAGAGATTTCATAAGGGCCTAGATGGATACAAAGAAAGCTTTATTTACAATGGAAATTGAGAGACAAAGAGCAGGCATAGTGGAATTTATCTCTAGCTGCCCTGGAACACTATTGCATGATGATAGCATCATATTTTGTAGTGCATTCACTATAAAACAGTCTTCCAAGTGGAAATCTACTCCAGTACTCTAAGCAAAAAAAACCCAAAATCATAATTTCTTCTGAAGAGAAGCCTGTTATAGGAAGGAAACATCACTCTTTTCTTTTGGGATGGAAAAGGATTTTAGTTCACTCTTCCAAGGATGTATCTTCCAACAACAGCAAATAGTTAACATAGAATCATGAACAGTGTTTTTACAGCAGCCATAAAAATAATTTAAATAAAAAACCCCATGGAACAAGATATGTGCTGCATGAAATACAGAAAATGCTTTAGTACAAATGATGCAGCAAAGCCTGGCACATGAGGCAGGCAAGTTTCCACTCAAACCTGCTTTTTTTGTGAAGTTGCTCTTGCCCTGGGGATGCAGTCAGAAGGCTGGTCAGAGTTCCTCTAAATACACTTTTATTGTGAAGACAAGAATGCACATATACAGCTATAAACACATTTGTGCCCTTCATACCTATCAGTATTTGAAGGGCACCAGACAATACTGCTTGATCATCAACTCTGTGGAAGTTCTTTCACTCCCAATCACCAGAATAAAAGCAACAGCAACAGCAGGAGCTCAACACTTTTAAAAATCAGCCCTTATACATGTTGGACAAATTGTTTAGCTTTGAGAAGAGCAGACTGAGTGGGGTCATAACAGCAGCCTGCAAGCACATAAAAAGCTGCTGCATGGAAGAAAGGAGCAAACTGTGTTCCATGTGCATTAACACAACCAGAAGTAATGGACTTAAATTGCACAAAGGAAAATTCACTTTAGACATTAAAAACCCCTTCCTAACAGCAGGGATAGTGCAGTGCTGGAATAGCTTGTCTGATGGGAAGGTGCTGAAGGGCTGTAGGGAGACACTTGGAATCTGCAGGGCGTTGCACTTCCTTTGTAGAAAGGGCCCATCCTTTATACTCTCCTGTCTTTACAGACTCCAGCAGAAAAACTTGCCCTGGCCATGAGATGCTGCAGCAGGTTCTAGCTCCAACTTGGAAAAGTGAGTAGTATTTGCTGGTATTTGCTATCTCTGAGCAGAAGTTTGTGGCATGCTCTTTTGCTTGGCAGCTAATGAGCACGATTGATAACTGTTTTTCAAAAATGCAACTTTCCAATACAAGAAGGATTAGACAGATGGATACCAGTGGTTTGCCAGATCAGCATTAACAATGTTTTACTGAATTAGTTTCATTCTCATATTCAAATTGATTACCATAAGCTACTTTACTTGTCAGAGGTTTCTTCAATAGTATTCTTTTAAAAACACAATGTGGACATTATAAACCACTCCTAAGTAATTCATTTGGTTTGTGTGGAGTATGAAATTACTCAGGAAGAGACAAATAGGATGTGATAGTGTAAACTCAGTTGGAAAAAATCTTGAAAAAAACTTTATTTTTTATTTCTCTAAAGCAGTATTTGCAGCTACTTGAATAGTTACATTTTTACAGTTGTGTTCAGCCTCGATTTATTTTGAAAGGGAGGGGGAAACAGGAAAAAGAGAGCCTGCACATTGAGAGATGATTCTTGATCTTCCTTCCCATATCTTAGTCAGTCCAGGCTTGGGCTGACACTGACAGGGTGAAGAGATTCTTAATGCAAAAGAAAAATATGGCACATCTGTGGGGAAAATAACAATGTCTTTAAACCACAGCACTTATTGAGAAGGCTCACAGCCTTCTAAATTATGGCTTGCATGGTCACCATGCTGCATTATTTAATTTAAGCAGTCAGTTTCTAGATAGGGATTTACTTGCATGATGTCAGAATCAGCCCTTACAGCTGAGTTTGAGAACCAGCTGTTGAATCAAAAGTTTCTGAGTGTGCAGGGCTTAGCAGCATTGCCCAAGTGCTTTTTGCTTCACAGGCAAGTAGGCAGGTTCTGTGTGATGCTTTTATATCCCCACTGACAAAGCTGTGCTGGGGTCCCCATGAATTACCACCACAGTTCCATTGGGGCTGGGAGGGTGTCTGTCCATCCCCTCCAGCCTTGTTTAAGTTGGAAGTGTGGCTGCCCTAAACCCCTTCAGAGGGCTGATGTTTCTATAGACAGAGCAGCAGCTTTGGCTTCTGCAGGAGCTTTAGTTTGGTGCCTTGCATGGGATATGCTCAAGCCTGCATATATTTGCAAGGGGCTATTGGCACATATCCATTCCTGCTTTGTGTTTTCTTCTCTCAGTCCTACACTGTGAGGCCTTAAATTGGAGCTGTGCTGACATCATGGGCCCTTGAGAGCCATCAGTCAGTGCAATTGGAACAGCACATCTGGCTGAGCAGTCCAAGGGGGGAAAAAGAGCCTTTGAAATGGAGAATATGAAAGGGTTAAAATACGTGGGACTGTTCCTGTCTGTAGCTGTGATGCTTGGCACCCCTGAGAGCATGGCCTTTGAGGTGGACAGTTACTAAAGGTCTGCTTTTTATAAGTGGTTTTCAATCCAGAGCATTTGCTGTGATATCCCACCCTGGCCCATGTGGGAACTGTTAAGGAAAGCTTTCCTTGGAGATAGCAGAGAAATATGCAGAGAAAAAAGCCTTCTGCTTTAATATGATTTTTGACTGGAATAATTTTCTTAAAAATAGGGACAAAAAGGACTATTCAGAATAAAGAATTCAGGTTTTTAAAAGAAAAAAAAATGTATTCAGTATTACTGTTTTTGTTCTCTGTTTTAGCAAGCACCTGAAACGAAGATGTAAAATATCACAGCACATTGTTTTTAGTCTGATAACTAAAGGGAAGACAAAATCAGGGAACATTTTGGTAGTCAGTTTTTCAGGCAAAGGTTTTCAACTGCTCAGAGCAGGTTGTGCCTTGAGTTAGAAGTTAGAGGTGTGAACCTGGAGCCATGAAATCTTCCTCTGAAAGAGGGCAACGAGCTGTTCAGTGCCTTGCCTGGAAGTTGAACACTGCCTGCCAAGTGCAGGGGTCTTCTGTAAATAGATCTACTTGCTGCCTGTATATTTTTTTTAAATGTAGTTCTTGGAGCAGAGAATATATTTTTGCTCTATTCTTGTTCAGTGTTTAGCAAAATGGGATCTGTGCCCAAGATGAGAGCTCTGAAATGCAATTATATTAAGTAGCAATAACAGTTTATGGTATTATGATACTGCAGAGAACATTGAATGTGAAACATTGGTTAGCTCAGGGGCCTGGCAGCTGGACTAATCCTCTGTGCATCCTGTCCCAGCTGTCTGCTGACCCAGAACTTCTACCCTTGGAAAGCTTTTGGGGAAGCTGAGTGAAATGTTTTACCAGGGCCAATCCAACACCTAACAGGCAGTTAGGTGACAGGTCCATGCCCTGTGCTCTGGCCCCTCTGCAGCCCTGCATCCCGCCAGTGACTCCACACATGGCTGCACTCACTTACTCTGAGGCCAAAGTAACTTCTGGCTTATCACTTAGGAAGCAGAAAGGACCAGCAAAACCCCCATGCATGTGATTCAATATGGTCTGAGGTACACAGGGATATGTTTCATTGATCACATCATGCATTAGGACATAGCTTCTTTCTACAGTGGCATGTCCTGCAACTCTCCTGCATTTCTGGAATGGAGACAGTGGGGTTTAGCTGCAGATTTATCACATCAATTCAAATAGGACTTGCACAGACAAATCTCAGGGGCTGTACTTTGGTGTTCTGTACCAGCCCACTCCAAGCTCCTTCACCATGAAAGACCTCTAGGGATTGAAATACGTTGTGTTGTGAAATATTAGTTTCTTATTACTTCCAGTAAAGAGCAAAGTAAGTAAAAACACAAGGTGGCTGATGGATTTTTTATGAGAAAGGCAATGTATCTGTGTTTTGTTCTGTGTTAGATTCCTTGGAAATCAATTTGAAATCTAGTTCAGCCTAGTAAAATTAGATCTAAAACTATTTAATTTTGTTGCAAAAGTGTTTCTCTCTCCTGATGCCTTGCTTGAGGACACATAGAGATAAAAACTCCTGAGTTATTATCAGTTTATGTGTATCTGTCTGCCTGTGGAGTGTACTATATTATGTATTTCTAAGTGATTTGGCTGTGGCTTGGAGATGGCAGTTTAAAATCCACATCTTAGCAAGGTTCTTATGCTATTTGAACATTCATTTTGAAAATATTTTTATTTTGAACTCTATAAACTGTGACAGGCTTTTATTTCCTATTTTTTTATCCCTATTTTTTGGGATGTCATCACTTTAGAAAACAGGAGAAGCACAGAGAAAATAATAGCATGAAACCCACCAGTTCCCAAGGTGTGCTGAACAGAGATACAAGAAGACCACAAAAATAGCCAGTGGATTCATTAAGCATACAATAAACCAGTGTGATTAACTATGACTACTTGATTGTATTCCAAACACTATTATCAAAGAGAAAAGCCTTCAGTCACATGGGTAACTAGTTTGGCCAGTACTAGGGTGAATGGGTTAGTTTCTTGTCAGCCTGTGTCTGCATACAAATCTGCACTACTTAAGGAGACTTTGCTAAGCTGGAACAGAAAACTGTATGAAAATTCTTGATTTGGGTTAAGAGAGGTTTGCCTATCACTAATTTAAACCTGTCAACTAAATTATGATTATGAGAAACATGAGGGGTCTAACCCAAAGTAAGAGTACCACAGTTAGAAAAGGCATTTAAAAGGATGCCTGGAGTCAGTGGAGCAGAGGGCTGGGCTCTGCAGGCAGTAGTACAGACTAAGGCTCAGCACTGTGCATGCAGAAGGACACAAAGGAAGATACAAAGCTTTGTGCTGCACTACCTGATTTTGAAGTGTTTTGCCACCTTTTGAAACCAGCAGTCCACTCAGGTAGATAAATTCTAAGGTGGGGCTGAGCTGTTAACACCAAGTTTCAGTTTTCCAAACTCTGTTTCCAAGTTCTGCTGTAAGAAAGGCTGAACAATGCTAGGAGGGACTGATCTCATTGGCACGGACATGTACAAATAAATGTCAATGAGAAAAATGCAATAAAGCCCTCCCAGCAGGTGCCAATTGATTTTACCTGGGACCTGGACTATTGATTTAGGCTAAAAGACTAACTTGCAGATGTCCAAAGTTAGGAGACAAGATTTCTATGCTACTTTTCTGGGAAATCCTGACCTGTGTTCTGGTGGGTGTTACCACTGCCCGAGGCTGGATTACAGGGTGCAGAGGGAGATGTCCTGCTTCCCTGAGCAGCCTTTGCAAGAAGGATTTTCTATTGACATGTTTTCTTCATATTTTCAGTCCTTGATGTACCACAGGTTTGGGTAATGAACTGAATGGCATGTTAGTGAAAGGGGGATCAAAACTCCTTTATGCCCACAGAGCTCCCACTTAAGGCACTCAAAGAACTGCAAACATCATGAGTTACTACATGGAGAAGCTGTAAAGATATTTGTATAGTTGCAATATGGATGAACAGCTAAGTATTTATTTTATACTCTGGAAAATGATAGTTTCACTGTAAAGTGGGTCACCCCACGTGGGCATAGGAATGTTCTTCACCTCAACACAAACAGCTCTTTTAGTTCTTTTAAGGTTTCACTTGCTGATCTGCAGTTAAGCCCACAAATGCAGATGCAGATAGAGCTGTCCATCTCCTTTCCAAAACTGACTATGGGACTGATGTGGAACAGCCCCAGCTGAGTGCAGACAGTGCCTGTGAGCACTCCTCTGTGAGCTGTAACCCCCTCCCTCCCAAACTAAGTACCTGCTAAAACATTAGGAAGTGAATAGCCTGCATCAGAAAGCTCCAGCTGGCAATTAGTGGTGAAAGGCTTTTTAAAATCTCCTCTGTTCATCTGCTGTAAGCAGCCAAGTATGACCTCTCCCTCTTGTACTTCCATAATAATAATAATGCATATTTAACCTGATTCCTGCCCTGATTTATCCTTGGTAGCATGTGGCAGTCTTGTGTTAACTAATCTGTCTGTGGACAGAAAGTTAAAGGCATTACTGTTACAATTTAGGGTGATATAAGAGGGCTGAGACTTGCAGGGCTTTCTCAGGCGAGATGCTACTGAGAAAAATCAGGTCTGCTAACTGAGCCAGTTATTTAAGTATTTAGGTATTTAAATTCTCATTTGATCCCTTGGGAGCTGGGACAGCTAAAAGGAGTTAGGGTCCTGGGTCTGTCCTGGGTGTTGCTGGTATTATGGTGCCTTTGACAAAAAAGCAACCCCTCCCGTTTCACCTGTTAAGGCACGAGCCTTCAATATTTATTAAACTTTCCATCACAGCTTGTAGAGAGTCTTAAAGTCCCAGGTTCATCACTGCTATTTTGTTAGTATTTTCTTTTTACTTTTCAGTCTTTATTCAATCCTAGGACAAACAGCTTCAAATTTTTTCCTCAATTAAGAGCGGTGACAAAGGAAAAGTTTGCTAAGGCTTTACAAAGAAGGCCAAATTTTCAGAGTGATGCAAAGGGAACTTGACACCTGACTCCCATCAACAATAATAATGGGAGTTATGCATCTAACTCTTTCTGCATTGTGCTGACATTGTACCCTTGAATGTTAGTACAGTTCAATAATTCTCCAAAGATGAGGCAGCTTATTTTCTCTGCCATTGCTGCTTTGCTGGCATTTTTATGGCATTCCCAGAAGTACTACCTGTCAGAGTTAGTACTTCCAAGGATGGCATTGCTTTGGGGTGATTGAGGATTGATGTAATTAAAGAGAAGGCAGTCTACTGCTTGCCCCTGGGTATTTTATATTAAGCATTTCAATGCACAGCTACGACTGATGATTTAAACGAAGACAAAGTTGGGCTGCTCTGTATGGGCAACAGTGATTCAAACCATGAATTCAGGGATGTGCATCCTCAATATTTTGTGCTCAAAATCCTGAGAGTGCTGCAGAAACAGAGCTTTCTAGGAAAACTGCAACCTCCTCAAGAGCCATTTAGCAAAGGAAGGTGTTCCTGCCCATGGCAGGGAGTTTGGAACAAGGTGACCTTTAAGGTCCCTTCCCAACCCAAATCATTATATGAATAACACCACTGAAAACTTGCAGAAACTTGCCACAGGAAGGGATAGTCCCAGCCACATCTAGGGACAAGTAAGATCATTATTTGGGAATAATCTGGAAAAGAATAAGAAAAAGAAAATATTATATTACATCATTAAATAAATCCCCTGGTGCAGTTGTTGTTCCCTTAAGTGGGATTATCTGATTAAATCTACACATGCTTCTGTGCATATCAGCATCTGGAGCAGGCACTGCAGGCTTTCTTTAGTAGTCAGAGAAGGCATAGTCAACATAGCCTATGGCATTAAAAAGCATTAATTTCCTCCTAAGGTAAGTATGTGTTAGTTCTGCTCTGTAACTTGAACATATTAAAACCACATGAAATACCAGACATATTATTATCTCAGTGTTTACCCCTTAACAAAATGATGAAGTGTTAAAATCCAACAGGAAGGCTGCTCTTTAACACTGCAGACAGAGTTTGCTAAGGATAGTCTGGGAACATAAACCAGCTCTTTGTGGAGAAAGAAGAGGAATCTGTTTCTTCTCTTCCTTACTATAATGTCCATAAAATCCAATTACATTTATAACTTTGCATTAAATTAAATATGTTATTTTACACAAGCACTTAAAAAGTCTACTAAATATCCAGTAACAGTTTTCTTTATTCCCTTGTTAGCAGCTGCCATGGCACCAGGACTTGCACAAGAATGAAAGTGATTTAGTGCATTGATTTGCAGTTGGCACGGCCCTCTGTTCTCAAACAGAACTGATTAGCTTAGCAGGAAAGTGCCATTTACTTTTTATTGTGTTTCTTTCCTTCTCATCTCCCTTCAGTGGCTGCCAAGAGGAACAGAAGAGCTGTAACCTCCTGAGCAGGTTGCTTACTTTCTTCAGCTCTGAATTCTGCAATTCTGAGGAGTAATTTGTCTGGATAGTGCTGTAGCTTCAATAGAGATGCCAGGGTTACTGCTTTGGTGTACTGGAAACATGTCCCACTGAGCTCTTTCAGGCTCTTTCTACACAAAATTAACCCTGACTTATGAGAATCCCCTATGTGTCCAAGAGTGCCATCTAAACCAGGATTTTAGATGGTTTTTCACCATTTCA
The DNA here is from genome assembly GCA_027886175.1 of Phylloscopus collybita. NCBI lineage: Eukaryota > Metazoa > Chordata > Aves > Passeriformes > Phylloscopidae > Phylloscopus > Phylloscopus collybita. Next base: position 9,457,870 of record JAJNNQ010000002.1, read on the forward strand.
CCTGTTACCTGTAAAGGTAACAGTACAGCAAGGCAAAATGTCTAGCTGGGAAGGTTTCTCTTGAGAGTTTTGCTTCATAAACTGACTGTAGGGCTTGTCCTCTAATACATAACATTTGAAAAACTGTGTACATACTTCTTCACCTCTGATCGTCCATGTATTGAAACTGCTGGGGAAACTCTTGATTCCCCAGTTAAAAGTAAAGATTTTCTGCAGTGCAGAATGACCAGCAGCTGCAATAAAACAGTGGGGGTCATTGAATTAGCAATTATTTTCCCTTGAAGACCAATTTATGACAGAAGTTCAGTTTGCTTTGGCTAACACTCCATCATTTCAGGGGTTAGATCCTCAGCTGGAGTGAGTGTCTGTGGCTTTATTGAACTCCATGAACATACATGGAGTCTTGCCAGCTGAGGTCAGTGGAATAACAGTTTCAAACAAGTTAAGGTTCTGATCCCATAAACCTGTCATGACTATTCAGTCTCATTAGTCCTTTACAGCTCTCTCTCAAACTTGTCAAAAAATTCAACGATGCCAAATCTTCTTAGGGGTATTAGATATTTCCACATCTGTTTCTACTAAGAAATAGTAAGGAAAAAAACCCAAAAGGAAAGGATGGGAGGCTGAAAACCTGGTTCAGAGTTATTTCTGGAAACAAAGATTAAAAGATGAAGAGGGGAGGGAGAATCTCCTTCCTACTTTCTAGCTGAAATTCACTCTATAATATTAATCCTTTTGGACTCTTTACAGTTAGTAGAGATGAAGAGGCTAATCTCTGTCTCCTCTACACTGGAGGCTCCATTAGTTCTACTAAATAGCTGGTGCAGCACCAGAGAAAGAAGTACATACACATTTACCTCTCTTCTCCTTTGATCTCAGCGAGAGATTATAAAACAGCTCCCATATTCTGTTCTTTCATTTCAAAATGCAAAGCAATCCGTAACTTTCTTCCCTCTGGCACAGGAAATCCTGGTGAGGAGAGGGGCCCTTTACTAGCAAATGTATAGCTCACACTTTTCAAATGTATCTAACTCCATTAGTCATGTGAATTCAGTCTCTTTTATTCCCTCCTATGAGCCATCTTTCCTCCTTCCACAACAACAAAGAAAATCCTCTTTTCTGGTAAAGCAGGAGTTATTTGAACTTCACTGATTCAAAAGACTGCAGTATCTCCCATAGCTAATGAACTCCTGGCAAACCAGGGGTGTGCTGACAGGGCAACATGACCACAGTCTTCTCCTAAACCACCTGAAAATAAAAGCTACCTCTTTGCAGGGCTTAAAAGTACTCAATGTCAGCAAAACTTTACTCTCTTGGTGCTGTATACCATTTGTTTTGCCACTAGTGGTAAGCTTTAATAATCATGAGTTGAATTTTAGGATAAAATGACTCATCACTTAAACTCCATTGATTGCAAAGGGATGTGTGTTGGCTCAGATATAGAAGTAAACATTTGGTCAGGTAAAACCAACGTCATACATCTGGTCACCCCCAGCTCTCTCACACTTACATCTGTGAAATGCCCTCCTTGGCTGTCTTCTGGGTTGTCTTCCTGTGAAAACTCAGACACAAGGTGACAGAAGAAGGGAGAATAATGGCACCAGAGCGTAGACAAAACATGGTGTCAGAAGGTGGCTGAGGGTCACACCTACAGCTGGATGGCATAGAAATATAGATAGAGGCACACACTTGTGGCCTCCAAAGTGGATCCTGTAACCCTGTATCAGAGTCTAAAAGAATTACTTAGGTGTGGAGAGCATCTAGCATCAAATGCCTCGAAAAGGGGCACACAGGTGACAGCTTCTTTGGTTCTTCTGTGGTTTTCATGAATGTATTCAGTAATAAACACTGAAGATTAGAGTATAATCAAAATCTATCCCCCTTCAGGGCTTAGGGAACCTGCTTGTGGTCACTGGGAGGACTCCTTCAGTTTGGGAATTTTTCCTGAGCACTGATGTGCAAGCCCTGTCTTTCAAGCTGGTGGGAAATGGGAGCAAGAATCAGTCTTTTAAAATGTTTTAGCTGTGGGTGACAGTGAGGGTAGACCCTTGTACCCAGTCACAGTCACTGCATTTATCCAGAGCAGGACTTTGTCTGGACTAATGGCCCTGGAAAGGCTGTGGGCAGGGTGGGGGAGCCCATCAGTGCCTTCAGGGCCACATAGCACACTGTTAGCACAGTCTGGCTACTTGCACATGCAGTTCCACTTTTATGTATATTTTAATGCTGGTCTAGACACATTTTAACTTTTAAATTTGACTAGCAGGTTTTCAATATAGGAAAAAACAGTAACAGATATTTACCAGTAATCCTGCTCTTCCCCACTGCCACTGGAAGGCACTAATCCACCCAAAATACCAGTCCTTGCATCAAACACACACTTAAGGACCATGCTCAACGAGGCCTTGCTTGGCTTCCAAGCCTTTTGATTAAAATATGCTGGGTTCTGATCCACAGCAGAGACTCTGAACTGCCACCACGTGGCTTCCCTGTGACCACCTTGCAGCAGAGCCAGAGGCACAGGAACACAGCCACCCCCACTGGCACCAGATCCCTGTGCTGAGCACACCTTGGCTGAGGGTGGCAGTGAAAGGGCCCTCAAGGGGCTGGCATGTTTCTGCTGGCAGCAAGTGCCAGAACAGGGCTCATGTTGCCATGGGGCTCATCTGAGCAGCCCTGATGGGCCAGTCTGCAGCCTCATGTCCTGCAGGTGGATGGTTCTTTGTTGTGCTGCTATATGCTAGGCCAGTGTAGCAAAACAATATTCTAACCTCAGTCTTCACTATTGGGAATAGGCTGTGCTCTGATTTTTTCAGTTTTGTCATATTGCTCAAATGCAGAACCCGGGACATTTGGGGGTCACATCTGGAGTGCCATGGCCTAAGACCAAGATATTACAACCATATATATTAACTTTTCCAAGGCACTTGATTGCCCAAGACTATTCAGAATGTCCAGGAGCATTTGAGCTAAGAAAATTGATGCACTTTGGCCTTGGCGGAGCTTCAACAGATAGATTTGCTTCATATTTGTTAACATAAGTGACCACGATAGAGAGAGGGAGAAAGAAAAGGTGCCAATTTGTCTCCAGAAGTAGCCACACAGTAAATCTCCAGTGAAGAGTTTTATGGGAAAAGGTCGATTTCCACTATTCTGCTGCCAGACCTTACAGATGTTTATCAGGACAAAGGTAATTATCCAACACTGGTGATTTAAATACAAACAATACAATCATTCATTTCCTTGGCCCTGAGTGACAAAACTTCAGAGTACAATGTGACCGCTGTCACTTCCACAAATGACTTACTAGCAAGAAATGAACTTCTTCTATTCAAAAAGAAATGGAGAAAAACAAATCCATATCTTCCCTCCCCAAAGGGACAACAAGATCATAAAGTCATGCTCCATATGGCCCTGACACTGTCAGGTGGTATAGGCAGTAGATTGAGGTCTGTGTCATTAATATGTGTAGACCTCAAGACCTGTCTAGTTCATGTCTACTGCTGAGAGAGTGATTTGTATCTAATTTGTTCAGTAGTTTTTCTGTTTGTATCAGACTTTGATTTTTCCAAATATACTTGTCAGTAGAATTTGCTCAAACGCACTTTGCAAACATATTTTAGCCTATGCAAACTATTTGTTTTGACTGCTCACTGCTCGTGCTGTGTAACCAGCCACCTAAGGCAAACTGCAGTTTTCCACTGGTTCTGCAGATGACTGATCCCTGAAGTGCCCTGAACTCCTTTTGCAAATCTCTGCTGTAATCTGTCTCCAGTCACTCAATAAGGTTACTCAAAAGCTATTTTTCAGCCACATAACAAGTGCCACTGTCTCTTGTCTCTTAACAGATATGCTTAGTGTCCAGACAGAAATGAAAACAGTGATGTGATTTGCACACACACAAAGTGAGTTGGAAAAGGAACATTTTCATGATTCCATATAACCCAGACATATTTAAAATGTAAAACTTACTTCCAAATCTCTTCATAAACTAATAAAAATTGCAAATGCTTGCTTGCAGAATTCTTCATTGAAAATAAGCACAATAAAACTTCTAACATGGATGCATCTTTGCTTGCCATATCACTTATGAGGCTGCTGATGAAGAGACCTGGAGGTCTGGACTGCCCAACTACACCCAGAGTTGGAATCCATTGTGTAAGTTACAGCAATATCCCATTTTCTCACCCTGCAAAATGATATGTGATTGTTGTTCCTGATGAACGGCAGTGGACATCCTTTCTTAGAGCATAAACCCAGAGAGCCTCACAAGACTAAATCACAATCTCTTGACTGCCCCTGAGCCTTTCATCTGGTCAGCTTGATGCTTAGCACAGTAATGGCTGAGGTTAGATGAGATGAACCCCACTCTGACTGTTTTGACTTGTAACAGCTCCCAGGGCCAGGCTGATAAAAGCCTCGTGTGTTAGTACAGAGGTGGCACTGCGTTTATCTGCAGACACCCCTATGGAACAAGAGTGTTGTTTTTATGGATTCCAGGAATGAACTGCAGAGGAAATCTGACTGCTTGTGACACATCTGTGGGCAAAGGTGCCACAGCCTTCAGAGTGCAACAGAACAGAGTTCCCAAACATGCGTCACTTGCAACAGCCTCATCAGCTCAGTGACATCCCAGGCACCTCTTGGGGCCATGTTTATTTCTGACAACCTGGTTAGAAACATATGTTATGGATCAGGGTATTTTGCATTTTTTAATGGCCAGACTGGGGTCACATGCAAAGGCTTCCACCCTCTTGCAAATGTCAAAATCTGACTCAGACTGGACATAACCCAAAACACCTTGTCATGACTCCTTGTGGGAACACCATTACATGTGGCAAAACTAAACTAAAATAAAGATATCTAACCTAGAATAGGTAGCACGTATTTTTGTAGAGGAAGGTCATTCCTTGCTGCTATTTTGAGTACTCTGCTGACAGAAGCTTTTCTGTATCATTCTAATTTCAATGCTTCTATCTATAGCTCTTTGTGTAGATTTGTCCTTTCAATGTGCACTGTTGTCAATGGAAAGATACTGTAAACTGGTTTTCAAGGTGTGACTCAGAAAAAGCTGGCAAAAAGACACTCTGAAATTTTCAAAGCCATGTTGTGCATATCTTCAGTTTGAATGGATATGCATGCAATCCTCTAGTTTGGCAAATCTCATCCATAAACTGCCTCCCACCTTCAAAACGGAGTCAATGTCATCCAAAAAGGTTCTAGCACATGACAACAATGATTCCCAACTCTTGAGGACAGCCTTGCATCTCTGTTATGGCTGCTGTCTATGAGTGAATGTGCATATACATCAAGTTTGCATACATACAGACATACATCTACAGGAACCTTTGTGATTTTCCAAACACAGGCACCAAATTTGTCAGTCAGAGCCTCCAAGCACCTAAACACATACAGGAGCCACCTACACCTCAGAGTTCTTGGCATCCAGCTAAGACACTCATGAAACAAGGTTCCCTATGTCCAAGAGAAAGTCTTCATATAAGGCTTAGAAGACTCACAGGTTTTTTAAATCATTATGGTGAGGCTTGTAGAAAAGAAATCAAGGACAGAGATCTGGAGGGAGGTAGATCTAGATGAATAGTGGCTTTATAAGGAATAGCACAGAATATATGTTTAGAAAGAAATCCCATTATGATTTAAGATGCACAACTGCCCCAGATATTGCCTATAAGCCCATCTAAAGAATAGGATTTACTGGCACACAAGGATGATTTTCTTTTTGCAGGACTGCTCTACACTATTATTGAAAGAGCAAAAAATATCATACCTTCTCCCAAAACAATTTAAAGCAGGAAAAGGAAGGCTCCCTTCCATTCTTCCCTATTTCTTACTGCTGCCCTGTTCTGACAGGTTGCTCAGGAGGACAATGAGGATTTACTGTTTGCTTTGTGGCACACAAAAAAGCATTAAAATAAAAAATCCTCATGCAAATAATTGCATCAATTTTGCAATCAACCAGAAAACAAACAAACAAAATCCAGTGAGGCCAACACTGAATGTACTAATCTTGCCAATGCTCTGTATAATTAAAACAATTTCACCTTGAAATCTGGCATTCATTATAATATGGAGCACCTCCAGGCTTTAGCATTTTAGTTTGTTTTTATGGACCTAGCTAGAACAGGGGTTTGTACATGAAATGTATTCTAGTCTTTTTGCTTCTGATCCATTTAGCAATTATTTTATGCTGTCTATTTGTTACATCTTAGTTGTCTCTTGTTTCTGTTGCTGCACCTGAATGACTTAGGAAACACCTCAGTGCATCTCACTTGGCAGCAAAATTCATCACAAAGTCACTGATATCAGCATACTAACAAAACTCAAGTAAATCCCAAATTTGTGTTTGCATTCTGTGAACACAGCACTGAAGAGATTTGCTGCTGTTGTCCTCTAAGTAGTGATGGAACAAAATTTTAAAAACAGTTCTCAATCTCAACACTAGCATTTCAGATTTCCCTCCTCCATACAGGGGCTCAGTCTACAGGAAGTGTCTGACAATATCCTGAAAAATTGTTGATATTTTTCTGGAAATCGATTTACATAAACCAAAATGGAAGCACTGAAACTTACATGCAAACCCCTCATCTTTGCCCTTCAACATGAGAGAGGGATTTCAACTTCAAACTTCAGGAAAATGCAGACTTTATTTTAAACTTTAGACCTTACACCTGCGTAATTCCGGCTTCTTAGTCAAAATCTAGTCTGGTTCTAGTACCAGTCTGATTCCTCACTTAAATTTAAGTCTTGCCACTTGGGCCTAGCTTTAATTCAAATACTGAAGATTTATTCAGTTGCCTTCTTTCTTCTAGCATCAAGCAGTGTCAGCTAAAGAGATTTGTACTTGAAATGCATCGGCTCAGCATTGGTACTGTTAAATTAGCAATGATATATATGTGTTTGTGGGCACAGTGACCTTTATTAGCTCCTCATTATGTTTGAAAATAGTTCTTGTTATCTGACTGAATGAATTATGCTGAGCATTGTTATGGCTCAGATAACCTATGGAAACTAGTTATTTTTCATGGTATGTTAAATGTTAAAACTAACAAGCAGTTAGTTAAGCATTACACTGGAGACTATCATCATGTCTTACAACTTGGAACATGCACTTTTAAGACTGTTCAGATTAAAGATGAATCAAAGCACTTCAGCTTCAGGGATAGAACTGGAGGTGTACATCCCTCCAGACAGAACTGGAGTGTAAAAGCCAACACAAATTGCTTTTAAAATTTAATAATTCACAAAATCTATGGTTAAGCACAGCCTGGCTGGGATAGATAAGTAAAATAAATACTGCAAAGTCAATTTTTAATAATCTGTGGCATGAAATTTAAGCACAAGAGAAAACATTTCACAATCAAGTCAGAAGCTTTTTGTAAATGATCAAATGAGAATTTTATACCCCCTCACCTACCAATGCGAAATACACCCAGTTTATCCTTTAGTCCTCACAGCACACTCCTAGGTTCCTTTGTTTAAATGCCTTTTAATTCTAGGAGAGCTTTTATTGTAACCCCTTTTTAGAACTAGAGTTACCTACAAGAACCTCAGAAGAAGATAGACAGATTCTGGAGCCTCTTTTTTGCTGGTGAATTGGTGCATCAAATGCAGTTACAGGAAATAATGTAATTAGTTCCTGTGCTAGTCTGGTAACAAGTGGTCTGGTATATTTATCTAATTATTGAGACAACACATTTACAACTGAAGGGATTTTGTTATAAGAGGTTTATAATACTCTGATTTAGGCTGATCTTCAGTCTCTTAATGCCAAGTAAAAACTGGCCTTCAAGCAACATTTTTGTGTGATGAAGAATAAAATCCCAGATGGATTATGACAAGTCTGTGTTGTCCTAAAGAGAAATCAAAATGAAAAGCTGGCAAAATTAAATGGCAAGGATAATATATATACACACAGTCGTTCTGGGAGAGAGAAAATGTGAAGATTTGTACGTATTTTATGCATCTGGAATCAGTATGCTAACATGTTGTTTATGCTAAGAGGTGTGCCATCTGCAAGGAATAAAGAAAAGGGAGAGATTATACTATATTATGGGGAAATCATATTTTGACTTTATTATTATGGCTGTGGCTATTTTATGAAAAGGAGGTGGATTAATAATTGTCTAACCAACCAAAAAGGAAGGAGAAAGCAAAATGGATTTTTCAGAGAACATTTCTCATGCAATAATAAGGGGCTTGTGCAACAGAGCAGAAGGAGGAAGGGAGGGCAGTGACAAGAAAGGGAGACTGAGCCTCACGGTAAGAGAGAGGTGAGAGCTTGTGTGTCTGCAGAGCCGAGCACGGCTGCAGAGAGAAGGGTGAGTATGCATCAGCAGCCACAGGCAACACAGCCAGAGACAGAAGAGGTCCTCTGGCATCCTGGACTTCTGCAAAGAGGATGACAAAGCGCCACACAACTTGGCTGCATGTCCCCTAGGCACAGCTGCCTCCTGGGGTGCCTGGCCATGGGCAGAGGAGAGGCAGGACAAGGGGTTGCTGCAGTGCAACCCTCAGTGCTGATCAGAGAGGGGATCCTGAAGCCAGGCCCTCATCTGGGCTGGGATGTGGGCCAGGGTGGCTGCATTCTCTCACATCTCCCCGTGAGGCCCAGGGGTCAGGGCTGGTCAGGATGATGATATTGGGAGTCAAAAGTGGGCCCCTGAGTAGTAAGCTGTTAGGAAATTATTTTCTGGTAGGAAACTGTAGGGAAAACACACAGCCCTTCAATCTAAGGTAAAGGAGCTAAAATCTGTAAAGCTCAGCCCTACACTGAGGATCTAGACCAGACCTCCTGCTCCTTTTATTTACACTCTCTCATTATAGATATTTGGCACACGCTATTGCACTTCTTCCCCTGCCGCCCTGCTCCTACTCCAGGACAGAGGCTTTTTGTTCTGAATGGAAGGACAACCCTCACAAAGGCCCTTTTTCCTGAGAGATATTGGTTTCATTTACAGTGAGCTAGAAATGCATGTGCTGCCATGCCCTGGGCCTTTCAATCACCCGCCAAGAGCACTCACTTTTCATTGTTTCCATTTTAACGCTGCTCTTGCAGCTGCAATTGCAGCCACTTTGAATTAAATCTGGGTTAACAGTCTGAGGACAGATAAGCCCCAAGAGAGGAAATGATGTAAATCCAAATGGCAATTCTTTAACCTATTGCTTATTATGACAGGCTGGAAGCCCTGTGTGCGATTGGAAGCAAAATGCATTTTTGCAGTCTATTCTCATTTGCATAAACCTTTCTCTTGGAATTTGCATAATTTTTCAATTAATCACCAGGACAATACTCTAACTCCTGAACATCCCTCTCCCAGGCATTTAAGGTATTCTTGCTAATATAAAAGCTTTAGACAACGATGATGAGGCCAAGGCTTGGCGTTTTCTATTTATTTCACACGTAAAACCCCATCCAAATGTTTACTGTACCTTATACTCCACAACAAGTGCATCACTGATTACTGAAAAAGCACAGATGGGATGTAGACAGTTTTTCATTCCTTGTTCCATATGATAGAACTCAACACATCTGGTATGCTATGAAAAGCATCTTTGCACTAATTTGTTTGTCAGTATCTATTGAAAGGACTATCTGTCATCCTGTCGTATTTTGGTTGCCCTGAGATGGCTGAAGACAAGACTAGTCGCAAATTGCGACTGCTGGCCACTGGGGAATAACTGGTAGAAACCACCAGCTGTTCCAAGGATCATCAGTGGTGGTTTCTTTTTTTTTTTTTTTTTTTTTTTTTTTTTGCATTTTGTAAGTGGAAATTTCAGTGCAATCTCTCCTCAGACATTTTGTGTTTGCAAGAAGAAACCAAATCACTTGAGCAACCGACAGCTTGTTTGTCCTTGCTGTCCGTGTGCACATTTCCAATCTGTTTCTGCAGCTGGCTGAGTTTTCTTTGACTGGACAGGAGTGATGCAGGGGGCAGAAAAAGCCCATGCTGCTGGTGTACATGGGGTGATCTTAACAATCGCCTTTGGATGCTACATCTTTTATGTCAGGAACTTCACCATAAATAGATTGGTTTGTCAGGGAAAAGTAAAGCTCCTAAAGGAACCTTGGTGTTTATATGGGTTAGTCAATAAAGGCTGAGAATGTTTTTTCCCATAGTTCTTCATGCTGATCATCTTCTTGAAAGACAGCCCTGTGATTTATGATTTGTTGTGTTTATTTTACCTCACCTCCTTGCCAATGAATCAAAATGTTGGATGTCATTTCTTTTCCAGTCTTATTGTTGTACTTTCTTATTGTAAATGCTTTATTGCATTAAATTCTGATTGTGTGGCTAATTTAAACCATTTTTCATCAGTCAAGAGCTGTTCTGGCATGAGAATGCAGATCTGATTGAAGGTGTGAATTTCAGATTCTATTAATGGTTGAGTGATATATATGAAGAGCTTTCAGAAATATAAGAAAGCCTATGAAACACAGTAGAAAGATTCCCATGACCATTCCCATTCATTGGGCATATAACATCCAGAAATACTGGATTGAACTGCTTGTAGTTAATTAAGTATTCATGCATTCTTAAAACTAATCTGAATGATCTGCAATGTACCAGCATAACTTGTACTTAATGTCAGCCATTTCAAAATAATGAAAATACTTTTCTACCTAATGACATATAACCCTTTCAAATGCTGATATGAGTAACAAGCCATACCTTGTCTCTCCAGTACTATTAAAGGAACAACCAGCACCTTATCTGTATGGGAACAGTAATAACATCATGTGTGTCTCCCAGCTTTTCACAATGCTCTGAGTGCCTAAGTTGAGCTCCTAAGCTTTGAATGCGAGTCCCACATGAGTTCTGCCAAAAGTTAATACTTGTATTGTAATCCAGAGTACTCTGTAATAGTCCTTATTCTTTCACTCTGCTAATTACTGAATTACATATGAAAGATTTAAACCAAAATCCGGAGGTGACAGCTAATGAAACTAAAGATGCATCATGATCCTGACTATCCTTTTTGGAAGAAGGTCCCCCCACTGTGGCTGAACACTGAATGTATTGGGCCCAGAACTGGCATTTGGATGTGGTGGAAGAGGATATTCCTCACTTCTGCCAACACCTAGATTACAGCATATGAGCATACTGCCAGTGTGTCTTGTGTTCTTAAATCCATTTCATGTCTCTAGGGTATGCCAGACATTTAGCTTGCTCTAGAAAAAAACCCCATAAATCAAGCAGGTTTGTAAACCAGAATAGATATGCTGAGGGAATCCTTAAAAATTAAGACAGCCTTTCATGACTGCAAAGCACATTTTGAGCTGAATAATTTGAGGACTAAACAGCCCATAATGTAGCTGGTTTCACATAAAGTATAATTTGATAATGAAGTGTTCTCACACAATTTAGGCTTTTCAGATGGTTGCTTAAACACAGAGGTGTGGCGTGCACTAAATGAGATTATGTTCTAAAAAATGGTTGCAATGAACTGCTGTGGAGAGCAGCAGTGTGGTGATGCACCTTGCATTCATATAAAAATTAATTTCTTGTAACACTCAAAACAAACTAACTGCTTTGGCTATTTCCTCTTCCACCCTGACATTAAAACTGAGTGTCTTGCTTTTTGGTCTTGGCTTGAAAATCAGCTTTGTAGTGACAGGATTCACTACAGATTGGATGACGCTGACAGGGATCTCTGGTGACTGTCTAGTCCAGCTCCCCTGGCCAAGCAGGGCCAGGCACAGAAGGCTGCCAGGACCATGACCAGTTGGGTCTTGGGTATGTCCATGTCCTGGTTTAGGGCAAATTTGGGAGGAAACCTCGGAAGGGGTTCCTCTGGAAAGCACCCAAATTGCCCCTCCCCCCAGCCGGTCCGGGGGAAAGAGCTTCCTCAGAGAAAAGTGGAAAAACTATTTATTTAACAAAAAAAAAAAAAAAAAAAAAAAAAAAAAAAAAAAAAAAAAAAAAAAGCCCACAAGCCACGGGTGCAGCTCAGCTCCCTCAGTCTCTCACCAGCCCCACTCCCTCCGCAGGGCCAGGCCCGGCGGGCCGCAGGCGCCAGCCCTCGCTGCTCCTCTGGGTTTGTCAGCCCAGAGCAGATTGAAACAGTCCCAAGGAAAAGGAAAAAACAGTCCAAGGAACTTCTCTGCCTCAGCCAGCTAAAACTAACTAAAAGCACAGGAGATCTCTGTCCCACTGCTGTCGGTGCCTCAGACGAAGGCCGGAGCCAGGCCGTGTGGGAGTCAGGCAGTTTTCTCAAAACAAACTGTGCTGCTTCTTTCTACCCTTTCACTCCCAGAACCATTTTAAAGGTACAGAACTTAATATACAGCACAAACAGAACAGACAATTGGGGATACAAGCATCATAAAGTCACCATAGGACAGTCCCTGGGTAGAGGCTCCAAAACTAAAGCTGGTTCAAGCAGCAGCAGAAGGTGCCCAGAAAAAGCATTGAGGGTCTGAGTCAGAGGTTTTAGCAGACAGCTAATAGAGAAGAACTGCACAAGGCCGTAAGATGTGCAGAAGTATTTTGCCTTGGCTTTCTGATTTCCATCCACTAATTTAGGAGAGAACTTCACATAGGAAGATTATATTTCCCCAGGTTTTCAGCAGGGACATACACCAGAAATAAATTCTTATCTCATCTGAGAATCTGCTCCAGTGGAGCAGCTGGAACCCCAGGAATTCAGAAATTTCACTTTTTTTCCTTCACCCTTTACTCTGAAGGTCTTTCTATTACAAATCCCATTTCTGTAGAACTCCAAAGACTTGGAGGAAAGCTGATGAGAAGAGCTTTTATCAGGAGACTTTACATTCAGTGAAACAGAAAATCAGAGTCAAATTAGAGAGAATTTGACTGATTTGCTTACAATCAAAGCCAAAGCTAGACACCACAAGCCAGGCACCTGAAAGGCAACCCAATTTTGGAATAATTTGATTTAAACTTCGTAGGACATTGCAAGTCTGGGCAGATTTTTTTTCCCCTGTGTCATACACTGACTCCATCAGGGTCAAACAAATAAAACTTTATTTGAAAATTCCTTACTTGTCTGCTTCTGTTTGCCTTAGTGTAAAATTGATGTGACAGAGATTTCTGAAAACCCTTTCTTCCTGCAGGGATTAATCCTGGTGGTACTGTGTGTGTTAGGTTTTTTTATAATCTCTGCTGGCTGTGAAAAAGGACTATAACACCTATGGAAATGACCATGCCCTTTGCTTCTGTCAGTTTTCAGTCAATATAGAAAGTCAAAAGGACCACAGACAGAAACAGGTGAATGATGGGAGAATTTAATGTCGGATTTTTATTTTCTTTTCAAAACTGCCACATTTCCGTAGTTTCCTACTTCACTGCCACCTTCATTCTTTTAGGCCAAGGAAAAGATGGGAGATCTGGGAGATGAGTGGGGAGTGTACAATAACAAGAATCGATCCATAACTCTTGAGCCTGACCTCTGAAGGGATTAGATCCTGAAAGCCACTCCCAGCTTTACCCTGAAGGGCGTTTGAATGCACGTCGCAAGAGGCAGCCGTACACATCAGCAAGAAGGGATGCAGGGGCTGGCTCTGCCTCTACTGGCATGGCCATCCAGAAAGGCTCTAGGCACTGGCTGGTGGGTTTTCACTCTGTTCATGGGTCTCTTTTCTTGACCGGGTGCATGGGTCCTGTTGACTAAATCAATGCCAGCTGAATTGGCTGCAATGATTTATTAACCATGGAAATCCAGGGAGAAAAGTTCACTGCACCAGCCAGAATCTCTTCTGACCTAACATCAGTTTATGGCAGATATAAAACCTGAAAAACTCTCAGCATCTTTTATGAATGGAATGAATATTTTTATACAAATATGAGCTGGTCTGCTGAAGTCACCTTTATGAAACAGTCATAAGTTTCCTGAAGGTTGGCAGCATCAGGACACAACAACAAGCCAACAGCAGCTTTGATAATAATGATCTCTATTTTTGAGACAAACATGAGACCTATTTTGGAAGAAGCTTTATGTGTTCCTATAGTTTAAGACTTTTCTTCCTGCTTCAGAGATCACCCATGAGCTACCTAGGGCTGGTATTTGAAACCCCATTTACCATTTGATAAAGGCAGGTGAAAAATAAGCCACAGTAGGTAACACTTGGCCTCTGCTATTAATGGGTGCAACATGGATGACAGTCTTCAGAAGAAGGTACATGTTGATAGCACATTTCCTAAGTTGTATCTATGAACCTGGGGGCTGATCCTGTGATTTCTTATATGGAATGTAACACCATAGACACTTAAACTTATTCTGCTCCTATGACTTCCATCTGCTTCTTTGGGACTGCCACATCCATGGCTGGACAATTTTGCTATGGTCTTTATGGAAACGGTTAAATTTTTAAGGTTTAAGATTCTTATGAGGGCAGCCACAAGGGAACATTGTCCATATCAGAGCTGACATGAAAATTTGTTAGTGACAACAGTGTGGACAGGCTTTTACCATCTGTCAAGACAGGTATGCTGGTGGGAAGTAACACTTCATTTGCAGCTTCCAAGACTGCATGTCTTAAATTGCAATGGCTTTGAGGGGGTAAAAAAAAAATCAGTGTTGGAACTCTTAATGCATCCAGGTACATCTAAATTTCCCCTGGGGATGGGATGACTTAACTGTCATTTCAAGTTTTATATTCTTCCTTTAAATCAGCTATTTCATTTAAATAAAAAGGTTCTATATTCTGGGATGGAAATGCAGCTGCTTCAAGTAGCCCTGCAGCATGTTGATTTATTACTGACTATATACTCCTTCAAGGAGAAGATTCCTTAAGAAGACATTCCACATCCAGCTCCATATTTCTTGCTACATAACACTTTATATTAATCTCACCATATCTGCATCCATGAAATCTGAGAAAAAAAATGGAAAATAAGGTAATTACATATTTGGATAAATACATTTGCAGGATTTAATGCTCTGTATTCACATGAATAAACTACTCAACTGTCTGCTATTAGAGATGTTAAAAATAAAGTAGTATATCTGAAAAGGATCTTTTCTGCATAAACTGAGAAATGAAAAGTCTCTATTCCTACTTTTATGAAACTGTATCTAAGTGGCAGTAAAACTGGGCTTGGGATGTACCTTAAAATACCAAACAAATTCTGAAGGGGAAAAACATTTATTTTTGCGGAGAGTATTTATTTACATTTGCTTTTTACGTGATGAAAAATCCACTCCCAGCTGTACTTTTTTTGTTAAATTAGAACTTGAAGGCCATAATGTTATGTACCTTTGTATGATCATGGCTTCCAAAGAGTTATTATGCAATAAAATTGGATGAACTCTCCCAAGGGTGGCTCACATAGCTTTTCACCAAGACTGGTTTTGTCCACACACAAACCACATTTTGTAAATTTCAACACACACACACACACACAGAGAGAGAGAACAAAATCTGTCTTTGCATGGAATGAGTGCAAGTCACACCTGGAGCTCACATCAATTTTTAAGGAAGTGCCTGTCCTAATAGTTCCACTGTTGCTAATGTGCAGTCAAAATCTTATTGAACTGAGCTCCAACAGTAAACCAGAGATGGACACTGCTGGTGGAGTATGGCTCTCAGAAGAGAATAAATGAGAAAGTTTTCTAAGACTACATACTTACAAAATCAATGTTGCTGTGATGGATAAGAGGTGGATGCTTTTTTATTTCAAATAGTAAATATATTTTGCTCAAAGAGATCCAGCTATGCTGAAGCAGCGGTTGCACAGACTCATAAGCTTTTACACGGTTTGGCCATCAGGGAAGGACCATGAGCCACAGAATCTTGAATATGAGTTAGATATGGACTGTTGGGACCAATAGACATCTAAATAAATACCTGAACCTGAACTATGTTAATACTCCCTAATGCCTGAAGTCGTTCCACAACAGAATGTACTATCAAAAATCAAGGTGCAGGCTGGGGTACTAACCATCTTATTGCTACTTTGTGCAGGATGGTGCCATTGTGTCTCCTAGTACTGCTCAGGACCAGGAGACAGAGACTGAATTAGAAGGAAAACCCACTAGTTCTTCTTGGATACCACTCCTCTTCTTTCTTGTTTTGAAGGAAACACTTTGTGCAAACAAAGTGAGCAGAGTGGTGGCTGAGTGTGACTTCTCACACAGGGCAGGCACAGGATTCATTGCTGGATCCCATTTTTCTCCTGGGAGGAGAATTCATGCAGTTAAACAAATGACCTGAGGTTTTTCTGCAGCGAGGCAGTTTGAAATCCATGAAATTCGTGCTCATATATAAGAAGAAAAGCTAAAACGGGATACAGGCCGTTAATAGCATCATCAGCTCGGTAAAATCAGGGAGCCATCCTTACTGCTGCACATGAGCACAGCATGGTCTGCTTCCAACAGCAACCTCAGAGAACAGCCTTGCTTTAAATAAATAGCAGGACTTTTTCAGTATTATCAAGCTGCTGGGTTTTGAATATGTCTGTACAACATAATGGATGTATCAATTGTTACTGCAGGATCAGTATTATAAAAGAACTACTTCCCTGCACACAGCAAAGTCTATTTTGGCTTGAAAGCAGCTGAATGGTGGGAGAGAAACATAACTTAAACAAACTTTAGATTCCTAGCTGCCATTTTAAATTAACAATCTAATTTTAACTAAATCACTCTTTTCACTTTCACCTGGAGACCTGAATTTAAAATCATAATATCTCCATGTAAAAGCTAGTTGTTGGAATAAGGCCAGGCTATTTCTAAGATAAAATGTTGTTATACCAGTGTGCTAAGATGCAATTTTCTCTTTTTATTGCCTGAACAAGGAAAAAAATTAAAAAAAATAAATGAGATACAAATTCCAAACAAAACGTGTCTCTAATCAGATATTTCTGTAGCAAGATGCACTCCAGCACGGTATATATTGAACCATGGTATTTTAGGGTCAATATTCGACATTTTTATGCATAGGATTAACAAAATATGATGCACCGAAATAAAAAAGGCTTTTTATTGCTGTGAACACAGGCCAAATACTGCAAAATGCTGAATAGGGCAGACATTACATATGCTCCATCTATACAGAGCTTTAAAAAATAAAACTTCTCTCTATGTGGTGTGACAGCCTGGTTTTTACGATTACTTGGTGGTGTCAGTTGAACCACTGCTACACACAAACTGTCAAGTCTAGCAGACAAGCACAAGTATGGATCCTTGTTACCTTGTTCCATTTGTTACAGACCGGTTAATAACATCTATCCCACACATCACTTTTTCTAAATGTGTAGGGAGGGGACTCCCTGTGTTTATAGAAATTCAGAAGGATGTAGAAATACATCCCTCCCTTTTTGTGCACAGTTTATATTATTTGCTTTTCATAGTATGGATCCTATTATATCCCTTACAATAAACTGCTTTAATGGGTGGGGTGCTGTTTTTTGGTTTTTTGGTGTTTTCTTTTTTTTTTTCTTTTTTTTTTTTTCCCAGTTACTTAAAAGGGCACATGCAGAGCAAGTTAGTACTTCTGTAAAATGAGATGGGTAATTTTAGAAGCTGCTGCTTGTAATTTACTGTTATTATATGATTCTTAATTTTATAAGACATGTCAGATAATAAATCCTCATTTACATTCATATCCTTTGTCTCTGAATTTGAAGAAGCATCTTAATCTAAACAGCAGTTGAGATGATGATGATGAGTGTCTATCTTGGACTTCTGTCTCACTTATCCTCAAGTTTTGATCAGTGTAACTTTGTCACAGCTGAGGAAAGTGCCTTGCCTTCCCTTCTATTGCTAAGTAGGGCAAATGGCAGGAGGTGCTCATCATGTTACAGGTCAGAAGTCATCTGGGTCACTAGCAGGACATTTTGAAGCACTCTGGCAAACTCTCTGGAGCAGAAACTCCAGTAGGAAAGCTTCCAGGTGCCCTAGATTGCAGAGAGTGATTGGGCTCATTTTCAGAAACCACTACATAATTAAGAAAAGAAATGTGGAGGACTTGGATCTCAGAGATGTGGACAGTGAAGATTTAACTTGCCTTCCACATTCAGCAGAGAGAATTGTTATTTGTATGATTAAGAAGATGAAGTGGTTAATAATTAATTGGATATATCTCTAACAAGATCTTACATGGTGGTGTCCTATGGAGCAGTGACAGAAGCCTCTCAGAGCTTTGCACACTATATTCTGTAAGTTCACTATTTTTCATTTGATTTCTGTGGGTGTTTCCTTCCATAAGAGAAAAATACAAGAAATCTTGAAATGGCTTAGTGGTCCAACTTAATACCAAAGCAATTCTTTTTATGCAGGACATCATTCTCCCTCTGTTTGCCTTCAGAGGAAATACTGGACCATGTCCTCCTGACAAGGAGCAGCAACTCCTCCAGACATGGCACTGACACAAGCTGTGCCCAAAGAAATGGTCCTGCAGATTTCACAGACATCTCCTATCCACAGCTTTCTGTCCCATCTGGGCCTGGATATTTATTGTATCATTGCCAGAACCTTGACAGAAAGAGAAGCAGTTCCACTGACACAGCAGATGAGAAGATCCTCCTGAACTGTTTTAGCAGAACTCATGTTGAAAAGAGCCAGAAATGGTGGATACACTTTTCTGAATACAAACACACACATATCCTGACAGACTAGGGGTGCCTTTGCTGGACAGGTTGCAAAAAAATATTCATGCTGAAGCACTACCTCTCCAGCAGCTGCCACAAATCCTTAACTGCAGACAGAGGAGAGAATATACTGCCCAATACAATTACACAAGGCACAAAGGAGGGTTGGTAACAGTCTGAATGCTCAGACTGAAAAACTGGGGTAAAATGATGTACACCTTTCAGCTTTTGACATGGACAAACTGCAAAATGTAGGTAGCATGAGCTCACCAACCCTTGTGTGCAGTTTTTGTAAAGGTCAGAAGCCATTAGCTGAAGCAGTGTTCTCTGCCAAGGCCAGTCAGACTGTGTAGGGTATGTGGGGCTTGTCCTAACCTGCTGTGCCTGAATTCTGAGCCAGGCCTGGAGATAAAGGACAGGAGTTCTGTATGCCACACAGAAAATCACAGTCACAGAATCACTTGGTTGGAAGAGATCTTCAAGATCATCGAGTCCAAACCAGCCCTAACACCTCAACGAAACCATTGCACTGAGTGCCATCCAGTCTTTTTTAAACACATCCAGGGATGGTGACTCCACCACCTCCCCGGACAGAGCATTCCAGTACTTCATCACTCCTTCTGTTAAAACTTTTTCCTAATATCCAACCTATGTCCCTTGGCGCAGCTGAAGACTGTGTCCTCTCGTTCTGTCAGTTGCTGCCTGGAGAAAGAGACCAAACCCCACCTGACTACAGCCACCTTTCAGAAGGTTGTAGAGAGTGATAAGATCACGTCTGAGTCTCCTTTTCTCCAGGCTAAACAACCCCAGCTCCCTCAGTTCCCCACAGGGCTTGTGCTCCAAGCCCCTCACCAGCCTCGTTGCCTCCTCTGGATGCGCTCAAGCATCTCAGTGTCCTTCCTGAACTGAGGGGCCAGAACTGGACACAGCACCCACTGTCCTTCCTATACTGAGGGGCCAGAACTGGACACAGCACTCGAGGTGTGGCCTCACCAGTGCCCAGTACAGGGGAAGAATGACCTCCCTGCTCCTACTGGCCCCACCATTGCTGATACAGGCCAGGATGCCATTGGCCTTCTTGGCCACCAGGGCACACTGCTGGCTCATGTTCAGCTGCTGTTGACCAGAACCCCCAGGTCCCTTTCTGCCTGGGCACCGTCCAGCCACACCATCCCCAGCCTATAACATTGCTGGGGGTTATTGTGGCCAAAGTGCAGGACTTGGAACTTTGATTTATCAAACTTCATCCTATTGAACTCTGCCCATCCATCCAACCGATCCAGGTCTCTCTGCAGAGCCCTCCTACCTTCCAACAGATCCACACACGCTCCCAGCTTAGTATCATCTGCAAATTTACTAATAATAGACTCAATACCCTCATCCATACCACCAATAAAAAATATTGAACAGACCTGGCCCCAGCACAGACCCCTGAGGGACACCACTGGTGACTGGTTGCTGGATGCAGCACTGTTCACCACCACTCTCTGGGCCTGGCCATGCAGCCAGTTCTTAACTCAGCAAAGAGTGAGAAACTTACTCTGGCACAAAACTGAGTAGCTGATTATCTCCCACCTGGGCACAGAAGCAATCTGTAGCAGACAAGAGCTTGAAGGAGTTGTGAATTCCTTCAAAAGAGTTGAAATGACATATGCTTATTTTTATTTCATCTTCTGGAACACTGGGGCAATAAAAAATTGGCTACATCAACAGCGCTCCTGCAAATCATTAACCAGAAAATCTCCTTAAAGAAAAGTCTCCTGATTTTTCCATGGAGTAAACTCCTGATAGTATTATGAAACTATAAAACACTTTGTTCCTCTGCTCATGTCTTTCCAAGTCTTACTCTTACTCAGGCACCTTTAAAAACAGAAATATAAATCATTATAATCAAAGTAGGGAGTAATATTATATTTTAATAGTAAAATAATATCAAGACTGTAATAAATTATATAAAAACAGCATTAGAAAACCTATCTAAGACATTGAATTATTATCTGAGGTGAAGTTGTAGAGTTATAAGTTCATAAATAATAATGAATCTTCTGTTGGTAACATAAGTAATGTTTAAACTGTAGGGTTTAAACACTATTTTTGCTGAGCTTAAAAAGCTTAAAAAGCTTAAAAAGCTTAAAAAGAAGAAGGGCAGAGTGGAGAGGGCACAGCCTCAGGTCATCCACAGGCTGTGTGGGGAACAGCAGGATCCCCCACAACTGAAATAACAATTAAAATAACAACAAGCAAGTGTTGCATACCCTGAGCCATTGATAATACCATCTCTGAACAAGTTAACCCAGGAAGCCTCTGGATTCTGGAACATCAGGTAAAACAAAAACTGAATTGAACTTGCATTGTAAAACAAACTCCCATTTCCTTTGCAAATGACCCCAAAGAATCTGACCTGCCATGGATGTGGTAATTCACACTCCCTAAGGTACAAATGGCACCTCCTTGAAGAGTGTCTGATGAAAATTTAATGTTACCTCTGAAGTCCTAACCATGAGAAAAGGCCAAGCATGACCCAAGTGTTGCACTCCTGTAAGATGATGTTGCTGGGTCAAAAGAGCATGCTGCAAATACCAGCTGGTCCCTGCAGGATCTTGCTCCACCTGAAAGGACGATCCATCACCTTGCTTGTCCTCTAATGCTCAAATAACCAGGGGGAGAACCCCGCCAGTGCAAGACTGAGGCTGATAAGGCCACCTTGAATGTGTGAAGCTTTACCTAAAGTTTGTTTCCGTCTGGAGGGACACTGCAAAATGCCACAGCAAAGGATGAAGCCTTCCCTGCTCCACTCCTACATTCTATCAAAGGATGGCTCTCCTCTCCTGCCTCCTGCTCAGCTCTGATGACTCTGAGACTGGGAGAGCTAAAAAATATACCTGGGAGAGCTAAAAAATTCCTGCGTGGCCTTATCAGGGTATCAGCACCGTGTTTTGCTAATAAGCTTCATATAAACTATGCCTATAGCTTGCTGAGCTGCTTGAGCTGATAACTGATTGCAAATGAGTATCTGAATAGCAAATACACTGTACTAAGGAACACAGATATGTTTATAATAATAATAATAATAATAATAATAATAATAATAGTAATGATAATAATAATAAAGACAAAGGAGGGCTGAGATAAAGGAGAAAGGCTTCCCCTGGCTGGAGAATGGAGACATAGCTCAGACTGGTGCCTCCACAAGACAGCAAACCTCATTTCTACAAAGACTTTTGTTATTTCATTTCCACAATGGTTTTAACAAGGTGTTTCAAAAGATGATGGATGAATATGTTACCCTGCTCAACCAATGGCAAAACTGCCTTGTCTCCCACATAAGAATTTGCATGATGCTTTGTGTGTGTGTACATTTTGATCTATGTCTATATAAAACATTGTTTAATACAAGCGAATAAATTTCTGTCGTGCCCTGGGTAAGCAGGTAGGATTAAAGCCACAGTAATTATAGACCACATAAGCCTGAGAGAAATTATATGTCGTGTTGAAGGCTGCCCTTCCCACTTTTGGTAGAAAATAGCTTGAGTCTATGAATGATGGAACTTTTGTAAGGATCATCAGCCTATCAAAACCTCTTCTAAATCTCCATCATTTAGAAGAGGTTTTGATAGACTGATGATCCACCTGAATTTTGAATATTCAACCATGCATCCATGGATGCAGACTAGAAAAGTTTTTATTCTGGAAGCAAAAATCTACACTTTCCAGCTTCTCAAACTCAGTTGATTTTCCCCCTAAAAGGGAAATAATTTTTAGGGAAACTTTGGTTTAGGTTAGGTTTAGAAAAGGCTGGACAGACTTTGAATCAGATTGTTATAAGTTAGTGACCTTGATCTGTGCCCTCAGATGTTCTGAAAGAGGAGAGAGAGTTCATCTCCTGATAAGCGGTCTTTTTAAAAATAAACACTCTGAGCAATGAGGAAGTTACTGTTGCATTTAAATTACCTATTTATTTAAAGTAACCTTCAAGACCTGATATTTACTTTTGCTTGAATATAATTTATCATGAGAAAGAAAGTTGCATGTTAGTGAGAATACATGGACATTTAGCTATTTTCCCCATTTATTAGTGTAAATATTTTTATTATCATCTGTTTTGTTGACTAGCAGCTTGCCATGAAGGAAGAAGCCACAGAGTATTTTGTTATGCAAAAAGACAGGAAAGCTTACACTGGATTTCTGAGTTCAAATATGTCTTTTGTCAATAACCCAGACAGCAATTTATCTTTGCAGAGCTGATCATTATCTGCCAAACGAAAAGCTCTTTAAATAAAATAAAAACCCAGTATAACTATTTTTCCCTCAGCTAGCCATGAGCTTTTGCAACATTCCTTGGAATTAATGATGCTACCACTCAGCAGTGACTCATAGGGATTGCTTCAGTATTTGTGGTGGGATTATATTTTCCTAAATTGCAGTGGAAGTATTTTGTGCCTAGGCAGAAAGCTTCCCACTGGAGCACCACCAGGTGATGGAAATGTGTTGTCTTGCTTTTTAATCATAACTTCATTAATAGGGTGTCTGGGATGACAGTACAAAAATGAGATGGGCTGCAGGGGGCAGAGAGTGGTGCCAGGATGGAAGTGTGGGCACCAGCCACGGGAAGTGCACAGCCAGATTTTCCCACTTCTTTATCACACTTGAAAATTACTAGGGAATCTTTCTGTAGTCCAGCTACTTTTTCTCTTCTGTTATGTTCTTGTTTTATACATGTTCTCCATGACACAGGTTTTGTTAGTTCAACAGCCTGCTACTATCTCCCCTGCCCAAGATCATGCTGTGAGAGGTTTGGCAGCCCTGAGACTGCTGGAATCGCTGAAAAAATGTGACATTTAGTGTCTGGGGCTCTTGGGAGCCAGGGCTGGGCCTGCTCCCTGTGGGGTTTGAGGAGACTTCCCCAAGCAGGTTGATGCCAGTGGTGTCTGACTGCATGTTGGCATTGGAGGTGAGGGAGAACAGGCAGAGTTTATGTGACGTTGGTGCTGTTGCAGGCAATCTATCAGCAGCCCCTACTTTTTATCTCACATGGTGATTCTCCAGATGTACACATTTGCAGCTGATGTTCCTCAGATTTTAGTTGGGTAAAGAGCAGCAGGAAGGGCTTGAATCTCTCCTCCTGTGGACACTAACTTTCTGGGTTCTCTTCAGCATTCAGGCCTTCCTAAACCACAAATAATGTGAGCACAGCCCTTGCTCCAGTCATTTCTTTCATCCACTCAAAATGTACAAAAGTCTGGGGACTCAGGTCAGCATCTGAACCCATTTCTAGGAGTTCATTTGATTCCCCAACTAATCTAGCAGCCAGCAGCAGAAGGCAAATAGCATTCAGGGTTGTCTCTTCATCAGTGGCTGTCAGGAGAGGGAGAGGAGGTTGGTGACTGACACTGGCAGCAGATGATCTGAGTTTGGGCCACAATAACTTTATAACAGGAACTAGTGTGAAACTTGGAAGTCAGATTTTTTAGATCTTAAAATGTGCACTCTGGAATAAGCTTTGAGATGGTCTCCAGGAAGGA
The DNA here is from genome assembly GCA_027886175.1 of Phylloscopus collybita. Taxonomy (NCBI): domain Eukaryota; kingdom Metazoa; phylum Chordata; class Aves; order Passeriformes; family Phylloscopidae; genus Phylloscopus; species Phylloscopus collybita. The sequence continues at coordinate 9,481,964 of JAJNNQ010000002.1, forward strand.
ACAAATCCTTGTTCCTACCTAAGGTTTTTTGCCTTTGCAATGTTTGAAAGCACTCTTATTTTTACATCTATAACTTCTGGCTAAACCACAGTACTTAGTTCCCCTCAAAAAAACCTGTGTTATCTGTGTTTCCCTTTCCCCCTTTTTTTTCTAAATTCTCCAATGGCCTGTCTTTTAAAGGCTTTGACATAAATGGTGTCCACTTATTAGAGAGGCTGTAGAAGTTCTAGGCTAGCACGACTTTAGTTTATATCCAAGCTGAAACACTCCTTGAAATAAATTTCCTGAAGGGGTCCTTCCCCTTCTTTTTTAACCTGTAGAGGGAAGAGCTGCACCACATGATTCTCACAGGTACAATTTATTTACAAGCAAATCCACGTCCTGCTTATCCATACAGCCAGCTGACAGATGCTTGTTAGCAGGTGAAAAGAAGGCTACTTGTTAAAGTGCAGCTGCTTCCATATTTTTTTGCCAGCTGCATATCAGACACCACCTGGCAGGAATTTATTCATTAGATATTACTTTAAAAAACAGCTATGAAATGCATTTAAAATGTTAATTTGGAATGTTTTAAGGACTAGGTCATTGATGAGGAAATACAATGCTAATTTGCTGTGACTGGTGTTGCTAGTGGCTATAATATTTGATTACTTTTCTAGGTTTGCAAATGAAAAAGCCATTGTCATTCTGAAACAATAAAATAGCAACAATCCCTTCCCATATTTATTAGTAAATAAAAGACATGGTGGATTCTAGGTCACAGAGATCCAGCTAAACTCAGGCTTTTGACGAAAAGTTAAGCTCCTGTTGATAGCTGGAGAAAACCCCTATACTCATTGTATTAGCATTTTATTTCACCATAATGGGACAATCTGAAGATCTCTTAAGGGAATTGCTCACAATGCCTTCATTTTACCTTCCTGGGGTTGTATTTTTTAATGAGGCTACTTGTCCTTCCTCAGTTTATTGTAAGTAAAAAAAAAGGTATTGTAGCATAACCATAAGGAAATTTCATCCAAGTTATAAAACCCAATCATGTAGAATTATTCAAAATAGAACATCTGGGTTTAAGTGAAGCATTTCACATGTAAGGTACTCAAACTGGAATAAAGGAACACACTTCATTAGTGGTTTAGGTTTTCCTTTCCTTTGCCTCTTAAAAATATAACAATCCTCTCTCCCAGAGGGCTGATCTGAATCCATATATCAGTAACAGTGAAAAAATAAAATTTCAGGAAAAGAGTTCATTTATAAGGCTGGGACTCAGCTCCCAAAGAACATAATTCAGTTCTGATTATTATATTACTGGATCTCTTCCTGGATAATTAATAGATGGGATAATCTGTAATACATAATTACAAGAAGTCCAAAGAGTTTCAATCTAATTTATTGACTTAGTATTTTATGAAATGGAAGTTCATTATGAAAAGGAGGAAGTATTTTTTGGTTTGACCTTCTCTTTATTTAATTGATACTCCACAGAAACCTTCATGTCCATTTATTTTCTAACGATGTCATATGTGCTCTGGGAAAGTGGGTAAAGTCACACAGACTTTCTGTTATCACTTATTTACAGTAGCAGTGTAGCTCCAGGGCTTCAATCCATGAGAAGTTTTAAATATATCGATCCTTTATCCTTTCTCTTTATTCTGACCCCTGAAGGTGAAACAGCACCTCCTGTAAGTTACAGAGATGTGGCTTTAGAAGTGCTCTTGCATCACGGCAGTGCAAACAGGCAGCTGGGCAAGATGTGAAGTCAAGGGAAAAAACTTGAGGGAGAGTGAAAAGAAAAGGTTTGCCTGAGGTTTTCAAGACATACTGAACTTTCCCCTGTTAAGTCTTTCCTTATACAAGAGAAAATACAATCTTCTCAGTTTTGCCACAGGGAGAATAAGGCAGCCTATCTTCCAGGTTTCACAAGCACGTGCCACAATAAAAGGCATGGTGTTGGCATGGTGTTGGATTTCCAGGTATGATATTTGCCTGGAAGTCATGTCTCATTAACTAGATTTTCTTTTCAAAATTCTTATAGTCCTGATGTATCCTGAAAAAAGTATTAATAAAAATTGATAAAAATAAAAATAATAGTAAAAAAAACTTATGTCTGCAGAAAAAGTGAAGTCAGGCTAAGGTTTCTGATGACATTCAGGCCTTTTGCTTGAGGAAAGCTGAGACTGTAAAACCCAGTATGACAGTGGGTGTAGGTCCAGTCTGGGCAGGGAGATGTGGCTGTGCAATGTGTGGCTGGTCAATGCTGACAGAGGTGGAGGAGAGGAGCTGCTTGGCCTCTGGTCTTCTGCAGCTTGTCAGCACTTGTTAAAGCAGGAAACATGAGAGCTGGTGATTCCCAGTTCCCACGCCAAGAGGGTACTGTCTGAGCCTGTATAAAGCTGCTGTTGACAGAAGAAATTAAGAATTTAAAACTGAGGATTGTGAGGAGCACCAAACCTTGTGCTGCTGGATGGCTTGAAACCCTCAAAACCAGGGTCTGTGAGGTGGCACATTTGGGCACTACTGACAGAGATGCTTGTAATGGCAAAGCAGAACCCAGAGCATTTCTAAAGCAGCAGCCAGGAACATCTTTAGATTAACAAGGATATTTAGGTCTTTTTCCATTTTCATTCCTTAACGTGCTACCATTACAAAACACCTTATCTAGTCTTAGGTTGGAAGACATACTAAGATATCTAAACCTTTTGAGATTCACTGTTATGCCCTGAGTACATACCTGTGACTCTTTGAAACTCTCCATAACAACAGCAGAGTGCATCTACACTCAAGATTTCATGTAAATAAATCCCATGGGCAAATCAAGCACTTTGTACCCACCTGCTGCTAGGCATAAACCACTTAACAGCAATAAAATGTTAAGGATGTAAGTGAAAATTCCACTCAAGATTACAGCTTCACATACTGCTATGTCTCCTTTTTTTCCTAATTTCACTTTTTTTCAAGAGAAATAGTTGAGTTTTTGAAGTTTTCAGGTATTTTCTCTGAACTGCACCATGATATTTTTGACTGATAAACATAAATGGTTAAGGAATGAATGACTACCATTCTCCCCCTAAAATCTGATCATGCAGTTACACTTAATTTTATCCTAATTTAGATTTTTTCCCCACGTTTATATTTATTCCAAATGTGCTTTTACAATCACCACTTCTCTGCATTTAAAGAGTTTGTTTCTGCTAGCACCAAAGTAATTAGTAAGAAAAAATCAGTAGGAAAAGCAGCACTGTTCCTCATAGGGACTAACAGATGAAATCAACTGTATAGTAAATTAGTTACTGAGAGGTATTTCTCTCCACTATTTGGAACTGGAACAGTGCAAGAGAAATTTTGGTGGTTCCTGACAAAATTAAAGGCATTTTCTTTCTGTATGTTCAATCAAATATTCAAATGCTCATTCTGCATGCTGCTTAATTACAGAGATCTAATTAACTAAACTGAAAGAGATGTGCAGAACTGAAGAGTGATAATGGAAGATTAACTTAATTTCTCAAAAATTAGAGGATCTGGATTAAAAATAATGGTTTTTTTCCCTACTATTTTTTTCACCTAAAGTTGAGAAATGAACTAATAAATGCTTAGCTAAAGGTCATTTAAAAAAAAAAAGAAAAAAAAAGAGAGCAGAGAAAGATTATGGTATATTTTTGGATCAGTTGTTTCAGCATCTTATCAGCTGGAGCTGCTCATAGGACAGTAAGTGTGGGTATGAAACAGATAATATCTCATCGGATTGTGCTGCTGGTGCATCCAGGGAAGCTGTGCAGGAGCTCTCTGGCACAACAACTATTTATCTTTGCATTCAGTAATGTGACATAGCAACACTTTCGAATCCTTAGAAAGGTGTCTGTATGCACACCTACGTATCTGCACACACGTGCACATTTGCACTGAAGAGACATAAAGAAATTAATGGAAGGGAATTAATGGAACAGATTCTTGTTCTCCTCAGGAAAAGGAAGACATTAGCCATGTGAAGAGACAATGGTGAGGTACAGGAATTTGGAGGGTGTGGTTCATTCAGCCAATTAAGACAAGTGGTTTATGAAGAGACAAACCACACCCAGAAATTATTAATTTCCCTCTACCAACCGCAAATGGAATTTAGGTCAGTTGTTGATAGCCACAGCTGTTCTGATGAAGTTGCTCAAATGTAACACAGAGAAACAAAGGAACTCTGCTTACAGGATAGAGGATTCTGTCCTAAGAGACCGTGAGTCAAGAAAACGTTTGGTGTAAACCATTGGTATGCTGATGTTTCTAACTAGCAAGGGTTAAAGAATTACCAGGGATAATTCACAAACACTGAATAGGAGGGTTGCAGGGCACGGTATTTGACATGGTACAACCAGTGCCAGGAACATCAGTAAAGTCTGGTGTAACATGGATGATATCTCAAGCAGGTTCAAAGAAGAATAATGAAAATGATTGCAGAACTGGAAAGAATGCTGTATTACATATTATTTAGAATGAAAAGTATTTGGTTAAGTAAAGAGAAGAGGGAATTATGGACAGCAAAGGTTGCAAGTTACAGCATTTCTGACCCCATACAAAGAGAAAAACAAAACAGAACCATGGTGGAAACGTCAGTGGAGATTTTCAGAACTTGACAGGACAAGGCTCTGAGCAACATGAGCAGGAGCTTATACAAGATGACCTCCAGAAGTCCCTTTGAATCTAAATTATTCTCTGCTAAGATTCTATTAGTTTGGGGTGTGTGTTTTAAATACAAACTCAAGCTTAGCCATATGGAGTGATTAACTCATGCTCTTTATCATCAAAGGTAGGTATTTTCAATCCATAAAATGTCATACATCTTGTGGGTAGATGTCATTATTTTCATCTCACTCACCTACTCCATAAGACGTGCTGCAATAAAGTGGATATTTTCCTTGTATTTACAACAAAATAAAATACTCAGCTGTTTCCTTCCTTTCCCCAGCAAGCTCTTGCTTATAAATTCAAAGCAAATTCAAAATCACTGACCTTAGAAACAGCATTAGTCCTGTTACCTTAACAGTAAGAATTCTTTTGCCCAGCTTGAAAATGTGTATACTGAAATCCTAAAAGCCTGGAATTTAATCAAATAATTGTTCATACTTTCAGAGTGTTGTGGAATAACTATGTGTTTCCCATCTTACTTCCATTTTTACATACATCCTGATCTAGAGAAAAGATGCTTTTTTTTCCCTGCAAATGTAGTTTTTTCTGTATAGAAAGGCAGCAGCTTTTGCTCTGCTTCTTCCAACAAAGCCAGATTAATAGAACAATGAGGTTAGGAGCACACTGCAAAAAACAATTCAATCTAAGAGCAAAAGAAATAAGCTCCCAAGCCTATTTTAATATGTTTAAAGCCAATATGTATTTATTTTAAAAGGATTAGAGTTTATTCCCGACTTAACTTTTTATAGGTAAAAAGATGTGTTTCAAACTGCAAGCAGCCACCTATATCTAGAATAAAGCTGTGACTCTTTGACAGACAAATATCAAAATATCAAAAGACCTTTCATGTGAATGGTTACCCAGATGAACAGTATTGTTTCATTTCCACATACCACAGAAAATACTTGCATTAAAAAAAAAAAAAAAAAAAAAAAAAAAAAAAAAAGCCAACCTTTTCCACCAAAACAATTGAAAATTAACTCCAAGCCCTGTTTTCACCACAGCAGCTGTATGACAACAGGCACCTTGGTCATGCATGTCCTGATTACCATCTCTCTTGGTGTGGCATTTGCCCACAAGCATCTGAACATGAAGATTAAGGAAGCAAATTTCTGTGTTTATTGGCATGGATGTTTTTGACACAGCTGCCCACCTGATCTCAGCTGTGGAGAGAAGAGTGTAGTACAGTACAAGGTTATTCTTCACAGGATCTGAACTGATGCTTAGCTTCTTCATGGCTGAAATGATGATTGGCCATCTTCATCTTCCAGTGTTCTTGCTCAAATAAGTTTCCCTCTCATTTCTGAAAAAGGCATCATCCCACAAATTTAAAACTCTATCTAAAACCTCTTCGATTTCACAACTGAGTTTTTCATCATTTTAGATTATGTTTTGCCTTAACCCTACAGTCATATATATATATATATATTTATAATTCTGGTGAAAGACTCAAGATATTGACTGACCTTAGTAACTACTGCTTTTTGCACATAAGCTTCATACTACTATAAGACAGTGAAAAATACCAGGTATGCTGAAAAATATGTATTGTAAGCTGAGCTTCCGTCTAACCTAATCTGGTACATTTTTTATAAAACAGATGTCTGACTACTTGAGTTCTGGTACATTGGCCAAAAATTCCCAAAGAACTTTCTATTTTCACAGACAAGCTCCACAGGCACTTAGGTTTTAAGAATTTTTGAGTATGTTTCCTCGTAATGCTGCACAAATGTCATGTCAGCACCAACTTAGTTGTTCCTGAACCAGCTCATCTCATTGCCCAGTTAATTCTTTACCTTTCTGCTGAGACAAAATCATGATTAAAACAAAGTGTAAATACTTTTTTTTCCCCAGCAAATACATCCAGAGCACATTTGCCTTCCGTGATCATTTCAAGCACAGGCTTGGGTTGGTGACCACCTTTCCAAGAGCTACAGACAGAGCATCCAGTGTTGACAGGGTCACCTTACCCACATCCTCTGGCATTTGAATGCTGCTGATCTCATATTCACCCTAATGTGAAAATCCAGGATGTTCAATAGGGAGTTGCCCATTGAATTGACTCAGTTATGTATTAGGTAGCCACCTACATATTGATTAAAGACAGTACACTTTTGCACCGATGCACAAATCTTGAGTGGGCACAGTACTAATGACACTTCTCAATCTGTAGTTACATTATTGTCAGACATTGCTTTAGACAATGGCAAAAGGATTTCATTCAGACAATTCTGCAGTGCTTAAAAAGGTGAAATTAACCTCTGAGCCTGCTACCTAGCTTTACTTTGTTTCAGAAACAATCCTAAGGAGATAGTGTTTTATTAGAAGACTAGACTTGTGAGAATGAGAATTCACTGCAGCGTTTCCTGGGAAGGGGGGAGGGGGATTGTGCTTATTAGGATTCCTACTGACAGAATGGCACTTTGAATCAAATGTCCATCAACAGGTTCAAAAGGCCCAAGGCGTTGCCTTCACAAAAGAGTTAAACCCATTACTGATACAGCATCCAGTGAAACTAATAAAAACAATCTATTATCTGGTATGTTTTGTTCTTGGGGATGTGTAAAATGAAAATCAATACCAACAATGTGAACATTTTGAGGCAACACAGGTGCTGCTTGTTTTTGAAAATAAGAATTGTTGCTTATGTCGGTACATTGTAAAATGTTCCAGCATTTCCTTTAGTTCACTTACTAGTTTTAAACAAAAGACAATAAGCTCACTGGGAAATCTGCCTCTGACACAACACTGAATTTCTCTTTATGAACTGAAAGGAATCTGTCTGACTAGGACATTGAGGACCAGCAATTTACAACCTCAGCTGTAATTTTAAGTGCTCACCCAATGCAGGGATTGAAGCTTTCATTCTATAATTATAGAGGAATCAAAGAGTAGCACACTAATGTATTGAGCTACAATGCCAGCTATTTATAACCATCACTTCTCAGGCAATATGTTTTTAATATGTTAGAATGGTATGGTTGTCAAAAACAATCCTTTTTTTTTCGTAACATAGGCTCCCTAAAATGGCTGAAAAATGCAAATTATTTTTAAAGCTTACAGTATTATAGTATTTTTAAAGAAAAGATACTGTGAAATTTACCAGGATTAGAAAGGATTAGTTTTGGTCTTTCCTCTGTAATAAGGTACAAGGAACATCAGAATAAGATATTTATGTAAAAAAACCCTAAACCAAACCACAAAAACCAAATCACCATGACATGTAATGAAACTAAGATAACAGGTTTGGGTTCAAGGTCAGTCTACCAAGCCAAGGCACTTCACACCATTCCATTAGTCCAGTCACCTCACTGAAAACATTTTTTTAAATTCTCTTTTTCAACTATAATACTTTGGCTACACTTCTACAGTAATAACGTGAGTCTCAGGGATGGGTTTGTTGTGTTTTCTGATCTGATCAGGCATCAGTTACCCAGATCACTGGCCTTTCCTCTCTCTAGATGAAATATGTGTTACAGATGACATTTGTTAGGCAGTTAGCTCTAGGCTCTAGAGAAAGCCATGTTTATGTCTGTTCTTTTAAAGTGTGGCTGTAAGACAGCATCACATGTATAAAACCATCACCTGGGTAAAATCAAAGCTTTCTGTGGGGATAAACTAAATTAGGCAACACTAAACTTTCCTTCAGGCAAGTTTCCTTTGGTTCAGTGCAGTTTGTGAACAAGGAGAGGAAAAAAAAACTTATATGGAAGAAGAGGAAGATATCACTAGTAACTGTAATGTTTCTGTTGCAAAATATCTGCCTTATGTTGCATTCCCACCTTCTAGTCTCTATTGAGTCTTGCACCTACACCTGACAGCCTAGGGATCCCACATCTCCTATTCTACCAAAAACTGCCTTTTGCCCTCATGGCAGTGCCATGTCATCCTGACCCTCTTTTTGGTATTTCTGGGCAGCTTGGAAAGGCCTATGGTTCCTCTGGAAATAGGGATGGGACCCTTCATTCTCAGGCAGTTCTACAATGAAATCCTGTTATGGTTAAAAAGTCTTTCCAGGTAATGCTGATCAATTCATTCAACCCACTAAAAAGACTTATCAGCTTGTCCCTTATTATGTTGTTTGTAGAGTGTCCAGCACAATAAAACCTTACATTTATTAGGGCTTTTGATGTCACATTATTGTACAAATAATTATTAATAATGGGAAACCAGGTTGAAATTATTCATGAATAACCTGTTATGAAGTTGATTTAGTGTCTGGAAAACCTGACTTGCATACCCAATTAATTAATACAGCAGCTCAGCATTCAAGTGATGCAGTTTTCAGCAAAAGCTCTCTGCACTGCTCCCATGGTCTGGCTCTGGCTGAGCCTAATGCTCATTCAGCAGGCAAGAGGGTTTGCTGTGCTTTTCCAGCTCAGTGATCTGACGACACTCACCTTAACTAGTTTCTTGTATCAAAGATTGACTCAACTGAGCATTTTCAGGGAGGAGGAAGCTGAAACATGGGGAAGGGTCTCCAGGGCAGACTGACAAGACATCCTGGCAGTCCATCACACTTACCCAGAAACATCGAGGATAGTTTATCCCCGTCCGCAGCCAGCTAATGGACACTTACAGACTCTGACCCACACCTGTTTTCTGTGGCTGCCTCCATTTATCCCTGGATCTATAAAGGACAGAGGCACAGAGGAAGCCTCTTGCATGCTTACACACTCAGCTCTGCAGAGATGAGCCATTTACCTGGTGGAGCAGATGGGCCCAGCACTACTCCTCTCTCTTCTTGCTCACACCAGCTAAATCCCAGCCATGTGAAAACACCCAGAGCCTCTATCCTCCCCCTCAAAAATTTTATCCAGATGTCCATTCCCTTGGCTGGGTACAAATTTAAGGAAGCTACATGGGTTCAATTGTCAACCTCTTACATTCAATTCTCTTTTTTCCCTTGGTCACATCTCTGATATCACTGACTGATGTGGGATTGTCTGCACATACAGTGCTGACAGCCAGGTTACTTTTTGACACCCAGGAGGGATTTAATTGCTTTTTATATACACTGACTGCAGTGTAGAGTGTGCCCTTGATAGCAATATGAGTTTCAGGATAAAATAAAAAGCCAAGGTATAAAAATTCCTGCCAACCATCACAAAAGCAGACACAAAGCTTCCCCCATCCCCCCCGCAAAAAACGACAAAAACAAACTAAAAAACCCAACCAGTTGAATTTTTTTAAATGAAGAAAACCCGATTTTGCTGTGTTATTCAGGAAAGAGAAATATTTTGTACGGACAGATCCGTAAAAATACCTTTATTTTGTCATAAAAGGATATCAGAAGTATAAATATGAGATGCAGCTAATGTGAGACATTACATTTATGAAGGCCAGCTCTCATATTTAACACTGGTTCCAATACAGATGTATTTGTAAGGAGGATTTTTCAGTGTACATGCCATCTCTATCCATTTCTTTCTGTACTGTTCAGTGTCTATTTTTGAAATCCTACCCTACTGTTTTATCTAGCCTTATCCACCTGAAAGGTCAATGTTTAAGCTAATTGCCTTGAATACCTCTGGCTCAGGACAGGGCAGACTCCCTCTGGAAGTGTCTGTCTCCCTTATCATTTCACTGCAGAAAGTTCTTCAGACCTCATTCTAGGCATTAGCTGAGACAGAGCCCATCACAAACACATAAAATTTCATACACTATTAGTTCTAGTAATTTATTTCTTTTGGTGGCAAGTTTTCCAGTCTATTTTCCAGTGGTGACATGGGCCACTTTCTCAATGCCATATCCTCAAACTGTTGAGTAGCAGGTAGAATTTATTTTTCTCTGGCCCCTTAGAAATATGCCATTTTTTTCTATGGAATGAAGGAAGGAAGAATGACCAAAGGTTGAACTTAACTGATGATGCAGCTAGGGAAGTGGTCCTAACAACTGCCCTGCATGGTGCAACGACCCTGGTCTGGAGTAATTATTTTACTTCCAATGTCAGAGCAATTTGTCTCTACTGCTGAGCAGTCAAAACTACAGCCCTGTTATAACTTGGTGCTGCTCATGTTGCATTGAATCATATTTCTTATTATGCTTCTAGAGCTGAAGACAGACATGTAAGCAAGAGAAAACTCAACCTGAAGTTCAGTAAAGGTTCCCTCTGTTAAATGACATATAAACTATTGGCATGTGTGTCTGTGTACCCCCACATGGAGATGGTGCTACATAAATAGTAGATAGGAATAGAACAAATTTACTTTCTCTTCTGTGAAAAATGGACAGCAGAAAGATGAAAATAAGGTGAGATTTTAAAGTAATTAAGGAAAAAATATCCCCTAAACCTTTCTCCCATAATCTGACCTTGGTTTCCATGGAAACAGGATCAGACACTTCAGTAGCAGGAAGAACTCTCATTTAAAGGTGTCACCTACAGAGAGGAACTACTACCCAACACTGACACACAGCCCAGCATAAACACTCTGAGAGATCGAAGTGTCAATACAGATCCGCTGTCAGTGGTTTGAAGCAAAATATTCAGCTTTCAAAGGAAAAAGAGGAGAACCAGACCCTCTGCCCTTTAGTTACTTTTAGTTCCTTGGCTGTACATAGATTTTAAAAAAATATTGTATATATATATATACACACACACATATGATACACAGAAATGACACCAAAAGGACAAGGTCTGTTTTTCTAAATAGGAGAGGCTTTAATTGCATGCTGCCAAGCCCCCTTGCTGTTGAATTAGCTTTCAGAATCCTGGGAAGACTACTTCACAGAGGCAGGTGGTGGCTATGGAAACATCTCAGCCAGCTGCAGTAGTGAGTAAGTCTGAGGTCCCATCAATGGTATGTTCCACAAGTATAGGAAATCTTAGAGATGGACCATAAATAACTTGCAAAACAACAGTCTTCTTTGTTTCATTATAAAACAAGAATGAAGGGAGTCAGCACTGGCATCAGGGTTATTGACAATACAGATACACATCAAGTCTATTATAGAACCTGACATTCCAGTTTATTGTCCCTTTTGATTTTTTTAGCACCCTATGTTTCTTGTTTAACAAATTGTTCTCAATATGACGTATTCACAATAAGCACATAAGCACAAACTGAAACACAATTTCCTGCTAGCTTCAGTAGAAATACATTAATCCACTCGATATTTCCCAGGACAATATTATCTCTCATGTGCAGGCTATATTTCTCTCACTTGGCTGCAAAGGGGAGAAAAAAAATCCTTGAAAATCTGCTTGAGAAGTGACATGCAAGAAAGTCATAGGTAAACTGCCTCTTTCTCATGTGAAGGCTTTTCTATCTATCTATCTATCTATCTATCTATCTATCTATCTATCTATCTATCTATCTATCCATCTATCCAGCATTCATCTTTGTGGCAGCATGACATTTACTACAACCCTCCCTCAACATGACAGTGAAGTTAAGTAATGAAAGAAAGACAAGAAGGCAGTTAGGCTGCTACATTCCTGACTGCTGTGAAATGCTGCTGTCATCTGTTTCTAACTGCTTGGTATCGCAGGGGCATTTTGCATATCAGGAAAGGATGAATACTGTCTGTTTCTGTTAAAGACAGGCGCTTTTTAAATACCCACTGCTGTTTTTTCACCCTCACATTCTCAAGGCCACCTATGCTGCCATGCTCTAAAAAGATACAATATTAAATGCTATCAGAACTCTAGGGGTGGTTGATTACTGGCCTTTTATGATGCACAAGGCTAAAACACTAAATTATTCTTCACTGACCTGACAGCTGGTAAAGAGAAATGCTTCCCTCCAATAGAAACAAAAAAGGAAAACTTCAGAATGAGTTTCAGTTTTAAAGACTAAGAAGAAATTTTTCCATTTTTCCTTTTCCTTTCAAGTACTTATATTATGCAGAGAAAGCAGTAATCTCTCTGCTATTCAGGGAAGTGATAGAGCTTGTACTTGGAATATAGCCCCATGCAGATGACATTCCCTATGAAGGCACTTTCCTCCTTGCCTCTCCCAGTCATTTTGAGAATATCAGATATTTTGGAAGACATGCTGGTGAGCTTCTAACAAATTCAGCTTGTGCTGACCTTCCAGAGCATTGTGTTCCTGGTGCATACTAAGCCAGCTCTGGCAACCTGTGATCCCAGGTCTTCCCAGGAAAAGGTGTGATCTATGAGAGAAGGGTGCCTCTCCCCAAAAACTGCCATGCACTTTCTAGAGGCATTCTGAGGACGTGACCCAGGAATATGCTTGTAAGAGCCAGCTCCTTATAATTGCAGCTGTTATAGTGAAAACAAAGTCCAAAACACTGCAGCCATGCAGTAGAGGAAAGAGGGAGGACAGATAGTTGGGAAATACTAATCTTTGGGCAGAAGTATTACTGAGGACTTCTCATGGGAAGATGTCAAAAAAATAATTATTTAAGGATATTTCTGGCTATGAAGGAAAATCTGCAAGAATTTTTTTATTCTTTAGTTCTTAGTAATTTCTGCTTTGGGATGGGGTGGGGCATCAGCAGTGCTGAGAACAGACATGAGAGAGTGGAGGGAAACATCACAGCTACTGAAGGCTTTGATTTCACTCCTCCTCCCCCTCGAAAGCTGCCAGTTTCAAAGTGGGGAGACAGACATCCTCCTGTCTTGTTGACAGCTAATTCCATCTGAAAACAAACTCCACGCTCAATCTGCCACACAGGCTTGATTTGAATCTGTCTTGTAGTTTGTGTGGGGGAAAGAGGATCAGAAGTTGTATGAATTTTTCTAGTCCCCTGCCCCTAATTCAAGTGTCCCTAATAAGTCAATCTTTGACACTTGAGAGTGATGTCTGGGTTTGGTTCATGTTTAATTACACCACTCACACTTTCCACTAACAAGCATCTCTGTCTTCCTCACCCCTGGCAATAGGATTGAGGTTTCACAGGCACCACCATTAACAACAAGTGAGTACTTTTGTTTTTCCAGCTTATGGGCATTCCTGAGTATATCTGAACAGAAAATACTTTTTTCTTGGAAAGCAAGAGCCATCCAAAATAGGCTCCTTTTTACTATGAAGGTACCTTATCTAGGGCAAGAACTAAAATATTTGTTTGGATAATGGTGCATGGACAGAAGCAAAAAGGGAAGATCTTTTGCTGAATAGAGATGGAAATTTGAAAGGGGTTTCTGTAATGGTACTAATTATAGAATCAGAGAATTGTTGAGGTTGGAAAAGACCTCTAAGATCATTGAATCCAAATGTTCATTTATGTCACTACTAAACTATGCCCCCAAATGCCACATACACATTCTTTTTGAACTTTAGCAGGGGTGATGATTCCACCACTTCCACTGGGTAGCCCATTCCAATGTCTAACCACTCTTTCTGTAAAGATTTGTTTTCTCATATTCAATCTAAACCTCCCCTAATGAAAGTTGAGGCCATTTCCTCTCATTCTGTTACTTGGAAAAAAAGACCAACCTCCACCTTGCTACAACCTCACTTTCTGTAGCTGTAGAGAGCAAATGATCTTGCGCCTGTCTCTGAAGAAAGAGCTTTTGTGTCTGTGCGCAACCTCTGGAATGCATAGGGGCTCTCCCATAAAGAACTGTGGGGGAAGGTTTGCAGTGAGAGCAGAAGGGGTTAAAGAGATGGACTCAGGAATGTGGTACTGAGTAGGTGCCTTTGAGCATAGCCAGAGCTTTGGGTGGTTTGGAAGAAAACAGCTCAAAAGTTCTGAATTGGAAATGCAGCCATTCTGAACTTTCAGGCTAGGCAGGCAGAGAGGATTTGTCCTTGGTTTGGGAAGGATAGCCCTTGGAGCTCCAGAGGGAAAGAGCAGAAAAACAGATGGAAGGAGATTAATTCAATAAAAATAAATTAGACCTTTTAAACAGTATTGTTTTTAATATTTATGGTGCAAAGGAGATTTGCATTTTTCTTTCAGTAAAGTATATGTCTCCATTTGACCTTCACTGCCTAACAGAATGCTTTATTTACCCTGAATGGCAAGCATTTTTCTCTCTTTTCATGGACATTTCAAGAAAACCTGAGTGCTGCTAATTTTTTTATTCACATTGTAAAATGATCCTTGATGGTAAGAAAATGGTAATATTTGCTCATACCACATGACTGGATCAAGGTAGCCAATGATCTGTATCTGGGTTGCTACAGCGTGATGTATTATACTTCATACAATTTGCTGCAGGCAGAAATCTTAATTAAGGCCTTTCCTAAAGAGTGACCTTCAGGGATTGCATTTTTTAAATTGGTGTAAAAATAGACAAATGCCCTAACAGCATTAAGGGAGTTGTTAAAAAGTGTTAAATGTACATTTCCCTCTCTCCTCTACACAAGCAATGATTATTTGCTGCTTTTATCGAATGAGTTGTGAGGCAAACAATCAGCCTTAATGTGTACTGAAGGAGATTTCCATTTGAGAAGCAAAGCTCAGTTCCTCAGCTTCTCCTCCAGTTCCAACGCAGGCTGCACGTCTGATTTGAGAATAAACTCCCCTGGGCTCTATTCATCCATATTTCACCACGCTCATGGATATTCACTGTTTTGGGATCCCTCTAATTAGCTTGCCACATGTGGTGTCTTGCTCAGCTTTCATCAATAATCCCCTGTACCCAGCACGAATTGGCAGCTGGGTGGGTTTGGCTGGGAAAGGAAGGGATTGTAGACAGCACTCAGGAAGCAAACTAACCTTACTCACAATAAAGGGCTTGTAGCAGTAGGTACAGCCATGCAGGATGCAGTGGGATGTGTACAAGTATCTCCAGGCTGTTTCACTATGAATTCTCAGATGAAACTCCCTTATAATGCCAGACATGGATTTTCTTATTTCTCCCACCCAAACCAAACCTCCTGGAAGTCTGTGCTCTGTTAACACAGGGGCTGAGATAAAAACCTCACCTCCTGCTGTAGGTCCAGGCTCAGATTTGATCTCCAGGGACAACAGCACCCCTACACCCTTCACAGGGCTGGGGCATGTCATGGCACACTCATTCTCAGCAGTGTTGGCTCTCCTGCTGTCCCCAAACTGCTGCCTCAGCTGAATTTTTGTGACTAGCTGAGGGACACCCTGCATCAATATAAGGAAAGCTGCTTCCAGTTACCACAAGTTGGATAAGCCACTTAAATTTTCAAGATGAAATATGCTTTCAAAGTAACTTTTGAAAAGCTTTTGACACAGGTTATCCCCACCCTGCTCTACAATACAGCTTTCTTCATGGGCAAAGTTGAAATGAAACAGCTGCTGAAGCTTATAGAGAGCTCTCGTCAGAGACAGAGTTTTTGTCTCCTTTTTAGACAAGCAGAAAAACTCTGGCTTTTTAAAGCTAAAGCCTATTGTGAGAGGTACAAACCAGACTCCTGGCTACACACAGACTATTTCCACTTAAATAAGACTGCACTATCAGTTTACACAAGCCAAGGGACTGCCTGGACTGAGGGTAGTGATGTGTTTTTAGGAAATGCCAGGGTCCAGGAGGTGAGGGCATGGCACATGCAGAGGAGCTGCCCAACCCCTGCTCCAGTCCCTGTGAGAGTGTACAAGGCAGTGGTGACACTGGTGGCACCAGCCAATGGATGGCCCTCAATGTGCTGCTGCATGGGGCACTCTGAGCACAAGCTCCAGTCCAAGCAACTTGCATGAAATGTTTCTAATGTCCTGTACTCACAGTTCTTACCACCACGCTTTTCCCTAAATAAATATTCCTCTGTAGGTTCCAGAGTCCCCAGTCTGGTGGAGGGTTCATTCCTGGGGGGGTTGGGATCCTGTGTTAGGTGGGACTAACTGGGTGGGATTTCTCTTTTTATTCTTTGTTCAGATAAATTTATTATTTATTTATTTTTATTAGTTCTGCTAGTGCTCTTCAAACATGACCTGGGGAAGATAACCTCATATCCCTGTTATAGTTTCTCTATCTACAAAGCAGAGATAATTGTGCTTATCTGCAGGAAGCAGGGAAAGGCCTAATTCTTGCCAAAGACCTTAAACTTGCTCAGATGCAAGATGCAATAGATGATCAGGATCATCACAGCCAATCCTCTCTGTTTCTGTCTAGTAACAGTAAAGACAGAACAGCAAGAGAAACTCTCCGAAACACTGGACTCCAGAGCCTGCTAATGTCCCCAGTAAAAGCCTTGGCAGAGAAACACAGATCAGTCAAGCCATCCATCCTTCCCAGTGGGGTGTCCTGTGACATCTCTGACCTCTTCCCCTGCAGAGGCAGAAGATGAGTGCTCCAGAATGAGTGGAGACCCTGGCAGTGATCTCACACTGCCTTCTCCACGTGTCCAGCCATACCCAAAACAGCTCCTTGGCTCTGCTCCAGGCTGCTTGACTGGCAGAGCCCAGAGCTAAGGAAAAATAAATAATGAAGCAAGGAGACAGCTCACTCTCAGCCTCACACGTCGTCGAGGAGATAACAGGCCAGTGCGTATAATGATCTGCACTGAATCATTTGCCACGTTGGTATCAGGAGCTCTCAGCCTCACTCAAGGGCTCTCTCATCCAGACTGCATCCGAGATGACAGTGTTAATACATCAACACGGCTGTAATGAAATCTGTCAGTGTTGCCCCTGCACCAAACACTACTTGAAAAAGCAGATGTGTAGCTCAGATTCAGTTTATTACTGTCTGAGCCTTCCTCACTTACAAAACCAAAGGGTGATTAAGAGGGAAAAAAATCCCTGTGTATGGAAAGTTGTAGTGGCTACTGCATGCAGCTTGCAGCAAAGCAGAAATACTGTCTGGAGCCTGTTTTTGTTTTTGTTGTTGCTTTATTATTATTATTATTATTATTGTTATTGTTATTGTTGTTGTTGTTGTTATCATCATCATCATCATCATCAAATTTCAGAGAGCCCCCTAAAGATTCCAAGATCTTTAAAAGAAACCCCATAAATCAAGGTAGCTGGACTATTCTGCTATTACACTGTTTGGACAGTCACAGATCACAGAAGTCACAGATCACAGAATGTTCTGAGTTGAAAAGGACCCTCAAGGATCATCAAATCACACTCTGAAGTGAATAGCCCATAGAGGGACTGAACCCACAACCTTGGATGTTATTGGCACCATGCTCTAACCAGTTTTGCTAGCCTCAGGGTCAGTGTGGTTCACCTCAGGGAACAAAGCCACTGTTTAAGCAGTGTGCTATGGCTCACAGCTATGCTTGCTTTACCATTGCCCCAGTGCAAGTCACCTTAGGTAATATTTTTATGTGTGTAGTACCTTTCAGAACATAAGGCCTACTGACTGCTAATAACAAGTAGGCTTATATGTGCTTAACGTGTGTCTGAAAATGAGACAAAGTCTCCTAGAAAACTGTGACATTTCAAAAATGAAAGCTCAGCTGAGCATGCTGTTCTGTCTTTACTGTTACTGGACAGAAACAGAGTGTAAATATAAATGCAATGCATCTGTATTCCCTGAGATTGTTCTTTGCATCCTCTCCTGAATGAGAAAGGATCATCATAGACACCAGAAGTGCCAGACTCTTCTCATTGACTCTAGACAGCTCCAGTGGTGAAGTCTGCACTGAAGACATCTAATATGAAGTTAAATGCAGTCATGCACTTTGTATCCTGCTGTGCAACAAAGAAAAAACTCTTCTCATCTTCCCAGCATCCCTTCTTCTCTGCTTAGGCCTGTCCAGCCCCGTAAGTTTGCACCATGTGTGCTCCACTCTTATTTCAGGTTCTCCAGGGTGCAACACTTAAAAGCAGAATGAACAAGTCCTGTCAGACAGTAAGGACAAGGCATTTTGCCATCCCAGCCTAAATTCTATCACTCTACCACTGTTTCTGTGGAAGAGGCAAAATTGCAAGCAAAGGAAATTCTCTTTTTCTTTCTCTTGTCCTTACAAGGCAAAACAAAGTCTCCAGCAGCTCCTCTGTGCCACTGAATATGGAGAAAAGCATCTTGGTAGACCATCTGCCTGTCCTCTGCAGTCTGTGAAGAAAGCCTTGCTCTCCATGCTGAAGGAGAGGGATGAGCAGAAAGATAAAAGAGATTTTCTTCTCCTACCTTGTGTATTCTGGTAATTACAGCAAGTAGAGGGTTATTTTGGTAATTGCCTATCTCTAAGGTATAAAGCAGTATGTTATGTACCATCTACAAATTAGAATTCAAAAGCAAAAACATGTGTTTAATTTTGATTTTAATTGCCTTTTTACTTCAAACATCTATTTTTCTCCCTGGTGCAAACGGACCTGAGCAATCTTGCAGAGATCGACAAAATCTTCCAGAAATGCCAAGCATTTCTCTCGTGGTGGTGCTTGGCCCTGTGAGTATTTAATCTGCTAACTTTGACAGAAAGAGCAGTCTAATTTCTACAGTCTGCTTATTTTCAAATCAACAAATATTTACTGCACACTGCATTCTAAAGGATCCAATTATTAGTGTACCTCTGTTTGATTATCAATGACACAGTAATAATACCAGCAGCTGCTGAATTGTAAGTGAAAATAACCCTTTGTTCTCATTTTTCTTATCTGTAGACTATAACAGCACTCATGGGGACAATAACCTATGAAATAGATTAAAAGCCTGTTAAATGCTATTTTCAGCTTGGCAGATCACCAAACCCTAGCTAACCCTTAAGCTCTGTTTCCTTTTAAATATTCCTTTTAGTATAACCATGTGACAACAGTAATGTGCTGTTTCACAGTGATTAAGTAACTGCACAAACAAAAGGTTTTAGGTTTGTAAACAGAGTGGAGCTGGTCTCACAGGTGAACAGGACTGTGCTCCACCAAAGACACTGAAACTTCTGGTAGAGGCTGTAGTGATTTTCCACCTGGAAAAATCTAGTGGCTGGTGACTTTGAACTAAACAGGAGGACACTGTTGGCTTTCCATTTCTGGTAAGTGTTGAACCCTCTTTTTTGACTCCACCTCCCTTTCAGAACCCTAGAAGTGTTGTAAACGTGAACTCCCGTTTACACATTTCCCTGATTAGCAGGGAAATAATTCATATTTATTCCCTGAATAATTCTGAGGAAGTTTCAAGTGCTATGAGTCTGAGGGGCGTTACCAGTGGGAATGATGTAGACCAGGCCCTTCTTCAGTATGCCAATCTGTTTTTCCAAACTGATGACTTGAGTCTACTTTATCTGTCTGAACAGAGGAACAGGAGAAAAGAGGGAAAAAACCCCCCCCAAATTAGAAGGACTAAAGGAACTAATAACAAAGAGCTTCCAATATTGTTGTGTTGTTTTGTTTTGTTTTGGTTTTTTTTTGTAGGAAACAGGAAAGACAGGGAAACACAGGTCTAGGACCACGAACTTTAGCACCAATGAGGGAAGATGAGCGAAGGACCCAGTAGCCTGGTACTGCTCTGCTGGAAGCAGCTGCCATCACAGGGTAGATTCAGACATGGGACAAATCTGTCAAGTGCAGCACAGCAGGATTTGTGTCTTCTGCTTTCTGTATTCTTTTATCATATTTGGTTTTGACCAGAACCTCCCCTGTAGAGGAGCAGCTCAGAAGCTCTTCCTGTAGAAAGCTTGGTTGGAACTGTAACCTTTAGCTCATGTTACACCTTTTTGCATCAAAACAAGCTGGTAGATAAAATCCCTAATCCAACTATTTTTGAATTCAGCTGATGGGAGAAAACATAAATAAAAATTATCCCAGCTCCCAGCACCTTCTGCATAGTTAGAAATAAAACTAAAAATGTCTTTGTGTTTATGGACATATTTTGGTTCTTTTAAAATTTAAATTGGAAATTATCATCTGACTTTCATATTAAGAAGGAAAAGCCTTTCCTCTTTTTGATGTATACAGTTTCATCAACCTCTCACTGCAGGGACAATAAGAGCACATAAAATTTTAAGCTGTAAGAAAGAACACTTCTCTATTTGAATTTCAGCTTGCTAAAGGCACAGAGACCTCTCACACACCTGAACTTTTCAAGAAACAGGAATGTACCCAAGATTAAGAAGTTTTCTTCTTTATCCAGGCAAAAGTCTGCTGCCTTGAGAAAAGCAAAATGTGGGAAGAGGACCAAGATCTAAGAGCCTTTGAGACACTTTGTCCTCCTCAGCAGCAACCCACCTCACAGTTCCTCAGCCCCAAGTCATTCCTGGGGGTGGTTACTCTGGATCCTGAGCTGGAACAGGATCTTCTTGCTTTTAGAACTAGGCCATTATGTTCTTTAACCAAGCACACATAAAACATTATTCTTCAAATCTCTTTGTATTCTTTGCTTGCTGCTGAACTGTGATACTCCCCCACAGACTTTTTTCTCCCTTTCTTTTATCTCTACATCCATATTCAATGTCATATGAATTTTAGCATGGCATTGGATGTCATGCTAAAATACTCTTTCAGTGTCACCAGTATCACAATACAGCCAAAAAAACCCCCCAAACCAAAACCAAAACAAAAACAATCAACCTCCCCAAAACAACAAAAAACCCCAAACAAACAAACAAATAACAAAAAAAACCAAAAAGACCTTCAAGCCTATATATCATTTGTATTGCTACTGGAAAACACCAGGTATTTTAGCATTTATCTCATTTCCTTCTCCAATTTCAAGGTACATAAGACAGATCTGCAGTAGGAAAAGAAGGAGTCAGTCCTGCAGCCTCATGGAGGCCCAGTACTGGAAAGGATGCTTAAGGCTGGAATTTCAAAGAAGTCTTTGAAGGTCAAACTGCAAAACTCCATTGTAGCTTTAAAATGGATGGTGCCTTAAGGCCGCAACTGGAATATTTCTGCATGTGACATTTTAATGCACATCTTCAGGTTTTTGCTCATTTTCCCAAATCCTAGAATTTCACTTTGAGCTGTGTGTTGAAATGAACTGGAAATATAAAGTGAAACTCAAATGAAAGCTCTAACTTTTACCTACTTTCAGGAGAAAACTTCAAATCCCTCTAGACCCTTCTGTGAAGAGTGTTTTTGAAGCAAAAGCTTAGTTCTCTTTCTCTGGTGTATGCTATTATCTTTGTGCCTTAATTTCACCCACTTGCTTGTATCCCATAAGGAAGAACATGTTTCTATACATTCAGATGACCTGGTTAGGGAGACAGTATTTGCAGTTAAAGCAACAATACCACAGCTCTGAAAATGAATCCCATTTTAAGTATATCCCTATTACTTTGGGAATAAGTTGAAGAAAATCTTTGTTTTTTCTGTGATTTTTTGGCACCTTGGATTTGTAACCATAAGGGTGCTGGGAAGTTACTGATGATTGCTGAATACACCAAGGTTCTGCAGAGGAGTCGGGAAAAACAAGTGAAGGCTCATCGTAAGTGATGACCTGGGTACTGCTACAGGAACATAAGACATATCAGCTATATTCTGAGCATGACTTCTGCTTTTCTGATTCACTATAATTTTTTATTCAGAGTCTCATGAGATTTTTCAAGAAAAAAACTTGAGGAGCCTTAACTCTGAACTCTAGCTATTGTATAATCACAGAGCAGGAGGGATGGACCACGAGAGGTCACCTAGTGCATTTCTCTGCCACCTACCATTCCAGAGTAAATTGTATTTTTCTCAAATTATTTTAAAAAGACTAATCCAAAAAGCCAGAGCACATTGCCTGTGTAGGATTTTCTCATAACGCCACAGAGATCATAACAACATTTAGGTACCTGTGTGATACTGATGGCTGGAATGCAAACACTGTAGTCAAACTGTGAACATCTATAATTTAATCCAAAACAGTGGGTTATCTAGCCACTCATTCTTAAAAATATAAACCAGCAAGGAAACCCCATCCCCAGATGACTGGGATCAGTTTGCAGCTTCCTTTCCTGTGGAAAGATAAGCTTTCCTTGCCTGAAATGGGACAGATGGAGCCCTATGGGTTGCCACTCCACAGTGCCTCTGAGCACAGCTCTCTGTACTGAAGCTGTTGTTACAGCAGCATATGCTTGGGAGATGCAAGCTGGTTTCCCTGAATTTAGCACTCCAACACCGCATGCTGGGCATCCACGATTCATTGCTTGCCTCCCAAACCTCCCCATGTTTCCTTTTTTTTTTTCTCCTTTAAAGTGAACTTTTGTTTATCAGAGATAGAAAAACAAAAATTTACGTGTACAGACAGATGTGTTCCTATTCTTTGTATATTCTGTAATATGTGTAGTTGTGTGGAGAATTTTACAGGTGATGTTCTCAATTTCAAGTACCGACAAAAACAAATGAGCCACAGTTATTAGGCTCTGATAGCAGTGTTGGAAATCCATGATCATCAGAGAAGCCACTGCAACACCAGAGACCACCCACACTCTCTTCCTCATTACTGTGAGAATAAGAGCAGATCTTTGATTAGCTGCTTGACCAGGAGGAGAGTTCTAGCTCCCAGAGGTAGAGGCAGCGTCCTAACCTTGGGTGTCCAGTGTCACTGTGGGCACTGCAGTATTTCCTGCCTCATTCCCAGCATAATCCCATGCAGATGAGTTAAACTCAACTGGTTCAACTCACCAGACAATATACTCAAACCAGGTTTGGGAATGATTTGTCTTCTCCCAAAGAAGTCAAAGTAGATAGGATGAATTCTGTGTGAAAAGTGCCTATTCCTTTTCACTGGGCACAGAGGGAACTGTGGGTGAGCTGCCACCCAAAACTAAGGGGACACTATCTCAGCTCTCAAGATTCCTGGGGTGGATATCTGAAGTTAGGTGACACACTCAGTGTTCATTGCTATGCAATTGCACATGGATAACTGCCCAGATTTCTTCTGGCTACCCAGAGTGATTTTTATCCAATGTTATCTCAAAGCAGCTTGGAGTGACCACTGGGACCTACCTTCATTAACTGTGACCAGAACAAGTATTTTTGAAATGTCCGCCAGGACTTTCAGGTTTAGTACAGGTGACACTTGCTAACACATCCCCTGAGAAAATCTAGTCTAGAAAGAAATATTCCAGTGTCTCAGCCAGCCTGAGCAATAAAATGCTGAAATACTGTACTCCCCTGCACCACGAGTCTCCCCAGTGCTAACTTCTGACAGTGTGACAGCAAAGTTAAGGCCCAGCACCTTTAGCTGACAGATGACCTTTAGCTGACTAAAGCTCTGGTACGTTTATTCCTGAACCCCAGAAAACAAAACCGGGCTTATAAAGATTTGCAAAGGCCATGAACATACTGTTCCTGTAGGTTTTTTTTGAGCAGGGTTTTTTTTGCTCACAAATGGTAGCAAAAGCTATTCTGGTAATACCCTGTGAAAAGCAGGGCATTAAATTGGTGTCATTTTAGTGGATTAGTACTGTCACATCAGCTGCCACAGCTTTCTGCCTATGTCATCAACTGTGCTGCTGCCATTCTCTGCCCCCATCACACTGCAGACTTCACAGTAAAAGATGGAGTCAAAGGCAAGACATGTTCTAAATAGAACTGGATAAATAAAGAGGGAAATGCTACTATTAGAACTACAAAATGGAGGGCTGGTCAACTCATGGGTTTATTAATGCTACTGAGCGTCAGAACATTTTTTCCTAAATGCATTCATTTGCATTGAAACCAAGTGGGTTCTGTATCCCCTGGTTTCTAAATATGAGACTAATTTAACTTTCTTGAAACCACAAGAAGGACAAGTGTGATGAACTGCCTCATGCTTTCTAGGTAGGAGAATGTGAAGCATTTTCTATGCCATAAATGACTAATATCTTCCAAGCTGTGTCCTGTATCCTACCAGGGGACTCATTCTGCAGCCTTGGGCATGTTTTTTATGCGCCAATTGTCAAAAACGTGAATGAGTCATGGGGGAGTTTCAGGTCCTCAGAAGGGCTAATTATCCAACTGAAATTCCTCCAACGTGTTTTGACTCTCCTAGTATCAGCAAAAGAGTCTTTCTTATCTATCTTTTAAGATTCCAGAGTACTGGGAATAAATGAGTGCAAAGTATTATTTCTATAGCATGATAAAATTCAGGGCAATAATATATAAGGAGATATGATCCCCACAGATATTTATGATACCTTAAAATAAGAAAAAAAAATTTGGACTTCACACTTTGAGCAAAAGATATAATTTTTAACCTAAATGGAGTAGGAATTCTCTTTGGGCTAGAAGGAAAATTCCTCTTGCAGACTGAATGCAAGCCTTTCCACTGTGCAGTGAGCTGGAATAGAGAGCTGGCTGTTAGCAGAACAAGTCTTTAGGCGAGGTGGGAGAAGAATGGAGGTGGGAATATCTCATTTCACATAGAGCTTGGAAACTTGTTGAAATGACAACTCTTTCTACATGAGTATTTCTCAAGCAAACTGTTATGATATGAAAACAAGAGCTTGGCTGGAACGCTGCCATTTATTTTGATGAAGATTTTATTTAGGTACAACTTATACTTCTCAGGAACTTTCTTGACTATGTTTCAGGACAAGGGATAAAAGGGATAGAATTTTTGACAGGAGAGAAGAAATGGCCTCAAGTTGTGCCAGGGGAGATTTAGATCAGATATTAGGAAAAATTTCTTCATAGGAATATTTTTCAAGCATTGAAACATACTGTACAGGGAATCGGTGGAGCCATGATCCCTGGAATTATTAAAAAATGGTGTGGTTATGGCACTTGCAGACATGATTTAATGGTGAACGTGGTGATGGTGCTGGGTTGACAGTTGGATTTTATCCCCTTAAAGGTCTTTTCTAATCTTGATATTTCTGTGATTCCATGACTGCATTTTGACATCCCAGCCTAGAGGCCAGGAGAGGGGGAGCCCTTGGCTTCCAGACCATTGAAACAAACAGCATCACTGTTTCCAGGAAAGCCCAGGAGAGACCTGTAATTCTGGGAAAGGTGGATTGCAAATGGGTTCAGAAGCTCTCTTCACTCTGGTCCAGCCACTCAGTAATGTCATACTCCTCACCCTCATGGCACAAAATACCAATTCTTCATTAATCATGATGTTCACTCTGTCTTACTGAGGACGAGAAAGTTAATTTCTACCTCATGGATCTTGAGTTTAGGAGCTCAATTTGGCTTAATCAATTGAATTTTTAGCATTTAAACCAGACTTCTTCTTCATGAACCTTCAAAAGCAATTCACATTCCCTTTCACTCAAAGCTGCCTCCTATTCCTATGTTTTCATTTCTTTTTTTCTTGCTGCTCACAGTTCCCAGAGGACAAGTCTGGATGTTTTAATTCCCTGCTGAGCCCAGCCCACACAACTCCATTTGTTATTACCCTGTTCAGTCCATCTGAGACACAAGATTGAGTGACTTGCTGCAGTCCCAGCTAAACACATATTTAGAGAAATGTTTAATTTGTTTCACAGTCACAAATTCCATGGCATGCAAAGGCCCTCAAAATGATTTTGAGTTTGGATATATAATACTCCTATGCTGCTCCCCTCTTACTATTTGTTTAATTTTTTTTTTCTTATATAAACCCTAAAAATAACAGTCACTTTCAATTAAATAGAAGAAATAACTTTCTGTAATTTCTGGTCATTTTTTGCTGAGGTATGGGGTGAGGAGAGAATTTAAGATCTGATTTACTGAGTTACATTAAGCCTTAAACAGCTTTGCCCTTATCTTGTCTCCCATTGCTTTCTTCTGATTGAAGAAGTCCTATCAAAATGATCAATTTACTTTTCAGTTCTGATGCAATTTTGTGTATGTTTTTGTTTTTAACCAGAAAGGCATTCAGCACTAGGAAGTTCTTGCCACACAGACCTAGGCACATTGACCTCTGTCTTGCAGAAAATGTGATGAATTCAGAGAAATCTTCAGGACAAAGAGATGGATATTCACCTCCTATGTCTGAAACAGTAGCCAGCTATGGATCTGTGTTCCAGCACCTGAACACAGCAAGGCCAATATTATTGTCGGACAGGCAGTTAATGAAGCTCTTGAATGCATTGTGGAAATTGTCTTTGGTAATGACACGTCTGAGCCAACAACCTCTTGAAGTGCAAATGATGGAATGCTTTTCACAGCACAACACTGTGCTGCAGTAATAAAGTGTTAAAGCAAAAGCCTCATGACAATCTTTGGGAAAGTTCTATTTAAAAATGCTTTTACATCTTATGTTTTCTGTTGTTTCTAATCCTCTTTATCAAGATATACAAACCAAATTCTCCACTACACAGACTTTTACACAGGGTTTCATCTCTTGAGCTTTAAGACTGCTAATATTAGAAGTCAGCAGATTCCCCTATGTTCCTCTAAAACACTATTTCTCCTCACCATCCCCGGGAAGAGCTTTGGATTTGTGCATCTGCTTTTGAATAATATTCAGTTCTCTTCTCTCATTTCCTTCCAGACTGTGAGTTTTGGAAGTCACATCTTAAAACAAGTACTTTATATGTTTCTATACCTTATTCTAGATGTTGGGAGCATGGCTGATTTGATGTTCAGCCTTAACTTGGGTTCAAGGTCCATTTAGAAGATCCTGTCATCTTTGTTGAAGTTTTATTCTGGTGTCTGTCAGTTGTTGCACAGAACTTTTTGCCACAGATGATTATTGTCACAGGTAATCAGCACAGTGAGAAATGGGGTCAAGGAAAGAGTCAAGATCCAGACAGTGGAAAGCCACAAAAATGAAGATCTTAATAATAAAACACTGTACTAAACAAGAAGACAAGGATGATCAGCTCTTATAAATCTGTGCTGCTGATGTGACAGGTCACCATGTGTTGAACCATCTGGATCCTCTTCATCTTGTTCTCCACCAACCCCTCTTACAGTAATGTTCAGTAATTTAGTGCAAAGGTGACAAACGGGGTTGGTTGATCTTTCTGCCTCTTGGCAGGAAAAGATGCAGTCTCTGGATTAGCTAGAACAAGGCATTTCTACCTTAGGCATATCTTGAGCACTCAGAGGCAGCAAAGTACACGGGACCTGGCTGAGATGGAAAAACCTTAGCCCCTTACATCAAGGAAAACTCTTGTCTTAATCAGATTTTGCTTCTTCTTACCTGCATCTATGTGGGTCATATTTAATGTCTTTATTTCAGCCAAGCAATGATTCAGCTGGACCTTAATGCAGAAATAGAGATGATGACACAGGAATGAGTGAGTAACCAAGAGCTGTGATCATTTTGGCATTTAAAACCATCAGTAAGCTAAGAGAAAGAGAAGGCTTTAAATACACTCCAAACCCCAAAGGAATCCCTTGAGACCTGACTCCTCCCAAGACCTTCCAAGCTCTGCCAGACACATCATCCTGTCTTGCTCCCAGTGCCCATCCATACACCATCATGCTCCAAACACAGCCCCCCTGAGCCCATACGTTTCCCTGTCCTGCATGCAGCTCAGGCTGCCCACCTCCCCTGCTCACCCCACTCCACATGTGCACATAGAATAACTGCAAGGTCTCTCCATGAGGGAAGAGGAAGACTCAAGGAAAACAAGGAAGAGAGCTTTATGGCACTAACAGATCCATTTTACTTGGCTAATCATTGAGCAACTACTATTTTGAAAACTGCATTGGGAAAGTACATTTACATTAAGACCCCTCTCTTGCAGCCATGCCAGTCCTGCTGGCTGGTTAATGGGGGACAGGACAGAAAAGGGAAGGGAAAAGCACAAAAAAAAAAAAGATTTGGGTTGTGTTCAGAGGCACTGTGACACACTCCAGGTGATGTTTGACTTACGCATTTGGATGGCAGATGAGCTGAGGGCTAAAAGTGGTTCAGAAATGCATAAATTTGGTTTTCCTTCCTTTTATGGAAAATGTAAATGAGAGTGAACGAGAACACGGCAGTTTCTGAACAAGTAGCTCACCAGTCCATCATTTGAGAGGTGAGTTATTAAAATAGAAAGTATGTAATTTGAGCTGTCATGTATGCAAAACAAAATTTGCCATTTTCATCCAAGTAATAAATGAAGAAACTGGAGAAAGAAGTAGAAATACAGGAGCTGGAGTGACGGATTAAAAAATACTTATAAGTGAGAAAAACTGCAACAAATCAGGACTCCCCAAGATGACGCAACTGCAGGAAACAATGTGTGTCACCAGGGCTTGGGATTTTGAAGAGTATGAACACATAGAATATATCCCAAAGACCACTCCTGAAAACCCCAGCAGTGACTGCTACGGAGGGATTGCCCAGCATGGTCTCATGACACTAGAAGAGGGATCCTTTCTGGGCCTTGCTTTGATCTTGGGAGAGCCTCTTCCTTAACTGTTTCCCCTTCTATTGTCAGTCTTCTTGTCACTCTTACCTACTGCAAACACTTCTGGGAGAAGTGACACTTGTATAGAATCCAGCACTGGAGTCTTGGCTATGGCCTTTGACTCTCTTACATAGTGCTGGCAACACTGCTGGTACAGCAAGGGAGCTCAGGCTGTGAGCAGAAAAGATTTTTCCTCGAAAAGCCGAGCAGGACTTGATAATTACATCCCCTTTCATACATTTCCTGCTTGTTATACATTAGCCCATCAGTGTGCTTCTGTGACTAGCAGTAACTGTGCATTGAAGGGAAATGCCACTTTCCAGAGAGAATGATCAATCTCTTTGACTTTGCCTGTAAACATGTTTCATCAGGGGGTCACTAATATGCTTTTATTGCCTCACTGTCAGAGATGATGCCATTACCAAGCCTGATAAAGTATTCTGTAGAGGGTTGCTTTTAATTTTATTTTTTATGCGATCATGAGAGACAGTAACCGATAAATTTAGTTCAATGCTTTCTCACTATTAACTAATTCTGAGTAAATCCACTGGGGCAGACTGGATACAAACACTTCAAAGAATTTTTACAGGATATTGAAAATGATATTCACCGTGGGACAGAGGTTTAAGAACTGAGCTGCTAGTGTTTTCTTTACCATTAAAGCTACAACACTCTAAAATGTCATTTAGTCAAAACACTGTATTCAGAAGGATTTGTAGCACAAGATGACTATTTGCTTTTAATAAACTTGTCGCATCAGGCTGGTTATGTTAGCTTATTTCTGGGGGAAAGGGAGTTTGAGAAAAGATGGTACTTCTTCCCTTGGTTTCTTTCTTAGGGTCCAATCCAGCTCCCACCAAAGGCAATGAGATTTTTGCTGTTGCCTACAAGCAGGAACAGTCCCATGATCTCTCAGGGCTTTGAAGTGTTCAAATCCAAATTAAAATACAGAGGGTGGTTGTGGTTTTTTTTGGTTTTTTTTTTTTTTTTTTTTTTTTTTTTTTTTTTTTTTTTGAAAGGGAGGGAAAAAGAAAAACCAACCCAATCAAACCAAACCCTCCCAGCTCTAGCAGAAACAAAGCAAATAAGGGAACAGCAAAAAAAGGTTTTTCTCATGGAGGTTATTTTTTTTTTCCCCCAAGCTGCTTTCATATCCTATATAGCACCCTAAAAACTGGAACACAGGATCTGAAACCATGGAAACAGCTGGATGCTACAGGATTTTTGAACTACTTTTGTCAAGGTTTAGACTTTGGGGATTTTATTTTTTTCTTAAAGTTTAATTGATTTTTTTTCCCCTTACTGAAATCCATAATATGTTGAGCTTGTTAAACTATGTTAGAGGTCACAGACTAAATTTAATTGGTAGTATTTCTTTTGAGCCTAATTTAAAGGTTGATTTGGCTTTATGGACAGACTCTTAGTTGCAGTAAATCAGTTCAGCTGTAATGGGACTCTACATCAGTAGAAAATATGATCACTGGAGACTCAAATCCCATGCAAAATCTCAGGAAGAACATTAAAAAAAATAAAAGAGAAAGTTCCTTTTTTGAAAGAGTGTTTTAATGCAACTTTATGTAAAGTTAAAATATTTTGGAAAGACGTTAAAATGCATCCCCAATTCTATTTTCATATAACCCATGAAGGTGGGACTGTCCTGAAGTACGGTTATATCTGTATATATCTGGTTATGGGGACTAACAGGAAGGAAAGGGTTTATTGGCAAATGCAATTTCAGTAAAATGTATTCAGAAACTACAAACTCTCTGTGCAAATGTGGAGGTACATGGTCAGTGAAACCTGACAAAAAAAAAATGAGTGTGAAATCCAGCCACATTCATTTTAGATCAGGTTGGTTGAGGTTGTTTTTCCTGAACCCAGATGTTCTGGAAGGAAGGACTAGGAAGCCAGATAAAACACTATAACAAATACTAGTTCATCAACTTTTCTAGTTTTTAACTTAGCATTTTTTTTTCCCCAAGCAGCTCAGTAGATGCAAAAGGTACTGATAAGCTTTTGACTGAAAGAAATTAAAGTCCTAATCTTTAGGGATTCTCTCCTCACTAGTAAATGTGCAAGGTATTGGAAAGGTCCATGGAGTAAATGTTAAAATCATTCATTAGTACCCAGTATTGACAAAAAATGTGATCTCAGTCGAGTGAAATATAACACAGCCTCAAGCTGAGTACAGAAGGTGAAGTACTGTGCAGCTCTGAGATCTGTGATCTGTGCATGAGCTCACATCTTCAGTCTACTCCAGTATTTACACGGATCCTAAACAGCAGTGCAATAAATCTTTCACTGGTGATGCGGCACTTATGTCCATTTTTCCTTATTTCTATTAACTGAAAAAGTCATTTCTGTATACATCGTGCTTCAGTTAACTCATCTTGACAGTAATAATGTGAAGTGACGATCTCCTGAATCAAATCCAAACTTCCCACCTCTGGAATATGTACTGGAAACACTCTCTCCTTATCAAACTTTACTAAACACAGGTTTTGACAACATGAGCCATAGCATTGTTGGGACACAAAAAGCACCATAAAGCTCTAGAAATGCAAATCAACAATAAAACTTGTCCTTGAATCACTGCTTATTGCTAGAGGAATTGACTTAGAAGGGGATTTTCTGCTGAAAGGAAGTATTAGGAAGATCGTCATTCAGGCAAGTCTTGATAATAAGAGGAAGATGTGTGGAGATACTTCCAGAGATGACAGTTGTAGAAAGGATGAGCCTCATCAAAATGAAACAGGACAAAATTATCCTGTGGCATTTTTCCTCACGGGGAATTCTGATCTCTGGGGAGGAACTGAAGCCTTCACAATGACTTAAAAGGACTTTGGTTATGTCCTACCAAAAACAATAGCAGCAACAAATGTGTCATAAAGATAGAGCTTTATCTATGTTACAGATGGGAAATACCATCCTGTGGGCTACTTTCTCATTAAAGCAGACATTAGACACACACAAGCTGGAACTGAGAGAAGTTCTGAATAAAATTTTGGGCTTATAGCACACAAGGAGAAATTTTCTCCACTGTGGCTGTGACCTTCTGCACAAACACAGGTAAAAAATATTTCCTTCCTTGTAGAAAGTTACAATGCCTTTACAGAGAAGAAAATGCCTGAGGGCTGAAATTTGGTTCTGAAAGAAATTCCTCACTGAAGAAATGAAAATTTGGTGAAAGCCAGTGCATGGTGACTGACCTGTGACCAGTTGAAAATTGCCATTACACATTTGTTCAGTACTTGTACAGCTCACAATGTTCGTAGCCAAGGCAAGATGCTCTGAATGGGTCCAACCCTCAAGTGACAAAACTCATGAATTTGAGTGAAAATCATTTGCTGAAATTGAAAGACCACAATCCAAGATACTGCAATGAATTACATTTTACTGCAGCCCTATTCTTCTGTCAGCCATGACTGCAGCACTCTGTGTGTGCATGAGCCAAGCCACAGCTACACCTCTGCATAATTGATACTGAAATCTCATAATGTAGTGCCTGAATGCCATATTTCAAGAAACTTTTCTAAGATACTTCTTCAGGTGTCCATCTGAATATTTCCTAAAATTTTAGACAGTCATTACTGACTTAAATAGTGGTAAAATAAATGGACAAGGAAGCCTTCCTCTCTTCAAGCTTTAAGAGTTTGAATGAGTTGCAAAGGGTGTGTGTGAGATCCTTTCACAGCTTCGTCTGACCAAATAAACAAAATAAGCAACAGGCTAACTCTCAAAACAGAAAGCAGATTTGTTACCAAAATTAATGAATTTCACTTTGGAAAACTGAACTTGGATGAAACATATAACTGTATTCCTTTTCTGCCCCTTGCATATCTAGTTCTTTTCATTCTACAAAATGCCTTTCTGCTCACATCTGATTTCAACCAATTATTTCACAAATCCTGTGAAGAGCAATGGGAAGTGTAGTATTTAAAGGACAATGACAAATATTGTACATTTGCATATGGTCCAAAATTCAATTAAAGTCAGCAGAAATGACACTCAGATAAATTGCAATTGTACCAGACTGAACAACTATGACAGTGCATTTGCTTGATCTTTTGCTTAGTCTTAGTCCATCTTGGAAATCTTCTCCCCAGGAGTCCCAGCAGAGTCATCTCATGTGTTCCAGTTGAACTGGTGATGTTCCCTTGTGATCCCTTCTTTTTCTCAGAGCTTATTTGTGGATGATTCATGACCTGTGCTGACAGTGGTAGTTTGGGAGCTGTGGCTGCCTGGTCACCAATGCACTGTCATTTCAGGCAGTGGCAGTTCTCCACCAGAGAACCCTTGGTTGCTCTGCCTGTTGCTGCTGCTGGGGGAACAGGACAGCTCTTCCCATCCCTGCCACTCTCTCTTGCTTACAGGCAGTGAATTAGCACCTGTTTCCTGACACCAAAGCTGGAAATTAGACAGGAAACAGAAACCTGAAATGATTTCCCTCCCTAAAATGCTCCTAGGTTGGTGTAGATACGTGCTGTCTCTTAGAGAATTGGTGTTTGATGTGATGTAATTGTGAACAAATCTTTATGGATGTGTGAAAAGCCCATTTAAGGAGCAGAACATCTGTCCAGATGGTGTTGCCATAGCTGAATGTGCCTTTAGGAAATGAGATGGACTAGATGACCTTTTGAGGTCCGTTCCACTTTTGTTTTCTCTGACTCAATTTTTTACAATGGAAACTAAAATGCTTTAACACTATTCACAAGTGAGCACAACTACCAAGAAAAATACACACTGGAGGGAAAAATCCTCTTTGACTGCTCTATTTTTTTAACCTAATGTACAGCTAGATCTTCTCCCAGAAAGAATCTAATTTTTTACTGTTTCTTGTGAGTACTGGCTATTTTTACTACTTTTATATCTCTCATAAAGGCATTTCTTTCAGACAGAATACTCTCAACCCTGTTAAGTATTTGATCCTCTTTTTTTCAAAGCAGACATCACATTCTAACCTTAATGCTTTGTATTGCGATTTTGCCTTTTTTCCTTTTTTTCCTCATTTTTTTTATTTTGTTGGAAGTCTCTGTAATCTAAATATGTCTTTATTTCCAAGAGGATGACTGTTTCCTAGGGGATGACACTGCTTCTGGCCGAGACAAAAGCTGTTCCACCCAAGGAAAACTTCTGAAGTGCTAAACACAAGGATGTACTTTTCATTTCATCCTCAGTGCAGGTAGCTTTTCTCACCCACAGGAAGGTCTCAGCTGCTGTTACCAGGTCTTTATCTGTATGGCTTCATTTGTGATGTGCATCCTTGGCTTTTCTGCTTTGGTAGTGATTTAGCAAAGTGTTCAAGATGTAACAGCAAACAGGGTGAAATCCGAAAACACGCGCTCTGAACGTGAGGGCAGAAACCTTTGAGGTGAGTTTTGGAGCCAGTCAAGCGTGGAGCTGGTCAGTCATGGAGCTGTGTCTGGAGGAAGATGATTGCATGCCATGGAGGGAAGGATCTGTTACTACACATATAGTGCAGCAAGAAATTATCTCTCGACCAAAGTGGTTCCTGTCAATCAGACAGAGCTGGTGAAACTTTGCTGGTGTGATGGGAGCTGCAGACGTATTTGGGCTGCAGCTTTGGGGGTTGGAACTAGATGATCTCTATGGTCCCTTCCAACCCAAACCACTCTAGGATGACGGCCTTGAAGATGGCAGGATCCAGACCCAGATGAGCAGCAATGGCCCTGGCAAAACTGAGGAAAGGAGGAGCTTTCTTGGAGTTGGGAGTTCCAGGCTGGGCTCTCTGATTGACCTGGGAGGCTGGCGGCAACTTGCTTGGCCTTCAACCACTGCTGAATGGATTGAGATTATTTCCTCCCACCTTGGAGTGTCTGTCCTGGTGTAGGAATGGTATTCCCCAAGTTAGTGGCCATGCCCACACAGCTCCAGGCTCTGCCCCTTCACAAAATATTAACCCTGTCCTTGCTGGAAACTAGGGCAAGTCCAACACCCCCTTCCAGAGCCTGTCAATGGAGCACCGAGTCTCGTGCTGGGTGTTGAGTAATTTGAGTTAAGGGTTCACATTCAGCTCTGACCTGGGCTTAACATGAAATAACTGAGCAACTGATGCCATTTTGAAAGAACCAATGCCAAGAGGAATAGAGGTGAAAACTCTTTTCAGATAGGGAATGACTGTTAAAAAGAAAAAAATCAAACACACAAAAATACCAGCTGCTTGTGTTGGCTGGAAACTGAGGAGAGGGAAATATCTATGTAACAGACCCAGAACCAACAGCAATAGCGCTGTACATTTTATTTGCATTGTGCTGACATGCCCCTCCTGGGAAACCTGGTGTGGCAGATTGAGCCCTGATTGTTCAGAGGAGTCCCCAGCTGCTGCAGAGATGGGTGACAAGACTGAAAGCCACATCTTTTAACAGGGACAGAAACTCCTGGGTGGACAGGTTCACAAAACTGTCTTTTCTGTGAGAAGGGCAATTTATAATAGAGAATACATTAGTAACAGGATAAAGTAATTACAGCAGGGGAAGTTTTGGCAGGCCAAAAGAGAAGATTCCTTGTAGCAATCCTGATTTCTGGAAGAGTCCAGTTGGGTCGTTTGGAAACATCCAGGCTGTTCAGTGCTACCCAAGTGGCTATTAGTCTTTGATCACCACTGAGGTCTGAGGAAACAGAGTGTGATGAGTAACCCTGAAGTGTTTTAACCATGTTAATTGCCAGAGAGGGATTCACTGTGGCAAGTATCAGCATAAACTCCCCTAACTCTTTATTGCACTCAGGAGAGAAGATGTACATTTTGCCATCAAGATGAACATGTTTCGTAAAACTTAGGGAAGGAAAAGATTCCAAAATGTGAAGGATTTGAGTTTGTTTGTTTTAAAAAGATTTTGTCTGTGGAAACACTTCAGAGGTGCTTCACAGTACTGAAATTATCTCTTTCTGAGTGATAAAAGGAAATGAAATCAAATGAACCCAGCTGGGATTTAAACCTGTGGTTTCATGGAGCTGATGTGTTTTAAATCAGTTGCATATATCACTAAATTATCCCACAAAATACAATACTTATGTTCTGTCTTTTTAGTTTCTTTTAACCAAAACTCATGAGCTTGGTGGGGTTTTGTGGCTGTCTGAAATTAATAGCTCAGCAAACAGCACAGTACTGTGGGGAATGCACAGCTCTGCCATCTATTCCTGTGGACAAGGAGGGTTTTATACATCATTTACAACTTGCTTCAGCAGTTCCACAGAGTTAATAGGTCTACCTAACTCACATAAGGATTAATAAAATGCCTTTCTATTTCCTCTTCCATCTTCAGTCTTTGGAGAGGGGACATGTCAGCAGATACCTGTGCACATGTCCCTGAAAGGTGCCCAACCACACCCTTGTCATTTATTTCATGCCATTTTCTTCTGCCTCAACTGGGAAGCCAAAGTAGGCAAATGTTTTGTTGCATGTTTAAGTCTTTTTCTTCCCAACTGGATTAGCAAACCTCAGTGGCTGTGTGGGCCTGGCTGACTGCTCTTATATGGGTCTGGCACGTTACTGGATTGCCCCAGGAGTGGTTACAGACCTTATAGCACACATCTCTTTGCATCCCCATCCATTAGTTTAAACTAATGAAATGGCATTATTTCTAGCTCTGCAAAAATCAGTATGTAGGGTGACAGACACATAGATTGTATATTAGTCATACAGATTTTGATACTTGGGTGCAAGCCTGGGGGAGATTTGGGTTTGAAGCTGATTGAGGAAGAGATTTTTTTTTTGTCCCATTCTTCCAGAGATTTCAGAACTCCTCCTCTTTACAACAAGATGAAGCCAAGTTCTGCTGGAGGTGTTTCACAGAAGCCAGGGATCCTGACCCTTGTATATCAGCCAGCCTGACACACACAGGGGAGTGGGGGACCCTGCTTCAATGTGCCGCTCTGTTTAATTCACTAATGAGATACTAATAGGGCCAGAGAGCAGAAGTGATTGCCTTGATAGCTCAGTGATTTGGTCACTCATCTAAAACGTGGGAGAACCAGGGTCATGCCCCTGATCTAAATCAAGCCAAGCAAGTAGCTAAATGTGTGTCTCCAGTACTCTGGCTGAAGCTCTCACCAGATCAATGTTGTATAACCCTTCCTCATCATGAAAAAGTTCTCTCTGGAACTGAGAAACCGCAACACAGGAAATAATTTAGTTCAAAAGAGCTTTGGCTGTCAGGTTGCAGTGTAGGGGAAGGAGACAAAAAGGGGCTGTTGGGAAATGCCCAGGGTTGCAGGCAGCACACAGCCTGTTCTTGAGCTGTGATTTGGGACCTGGGAGCAGCAGTCCTTCCCTCCAGGCTGCTCAGCTGCAGCACAGGGCGCAGACACTCACTTATGGGGCTAGCATTTCTTCTTGTGCAGGATTTTAGAAACATGCAAGTCATTTGCATGGGGTGCAGGAAGCACAGTGCAAATCAATTGCAAATTCTCTATTCTTCTATAGTCTCTGGAAACAAGGAATTCTCTCTATATAGTAATTAATACTTGAAATTAGGGCTTTCTTGGGAAAAAAAAAAGTCCCTTGTTTAGCAAATGCTTTTCATTTGTCCACTGTAGTTCTTTTGATATTTATTGATCAGATGTGTAATGAAGACAGCTGGGTCATGCAGTTAGAAAGAACTGATGTGTTCCTGAGAGCACAGAGAATATCCTGTTCAGTGAGAATCTGTATAGACAGTGACACCAGATAATGGGGAACAACGCAGAGATATTGTGTGAGAGACCTATAAATGTGCATGTGATAGATAAAAAATGAGGAAGAGAAAGAGCAAATCCAACATAGAACCTGATTACATGTCTTTCTAGTCTGGGCTTGTTTCATCATAAAATACTTGAGACTAACAAGCTAAAAACTTCCTGTAGAAATCCTTCAACTGGGAATTTTTTTCCTAAGATTTCTTTCTAACCTTGATTAATTAGACACTGGCTTGTAGCCCAATGCACAGGGATTTGTATTAATTCTAAAATCTTCTAATATTGCTGGATATTTGTCTTAACTCTATAAATACCAAATATGTATATATATAATATACATTATAAATAAAATTATATTATATACATTATATATATATGTGTGTGTGTGTATACACACACCAATATTTTTAAATCCTGATATATTCTGGACCAAAAAGATATGAGTCTTACAGATTAACCTGTCATAGCTTGGATGCAGTGCTTATCTTTCTTTTTTTTTTCATCTTATTAAATATGCATTTTTTAAAATGATATAGGATTGTAAACAAAAGTAGCCAAAGTATTGCATTTTATGAGCACCTTAGTGTTTCAGGAATAAAAGTTATATAGAGATCTCTTGAACATTTAATCCTAAAACTTCATTTTTTCAGAACACTTAAAAATACTCCTAGTCAGTTATAACAATTTATACAGACAGATTAATAAAACATACTTCTAGCTTCTTCAATTAAGGAAGATCCTAGTCCTTACTGAAGACTCACAGACATGTAAAATGTATTGAAATCATTCAGTTGCAACTGATCTTGCTTCAGGCAAGCATTTAGCTAAGCACTGAGACAGTTTTGGCTTGCTCTCACATCAACATCTTGTGAGGTAACACCATTTACACCAGTAGGCAAAACACTATATTCATGATTCCTAAGAGGTCCTGACCTCAAGAAAGCAGTAGGTTCAGCACCAAGCCTGTATATAGGATGTACCTTGCACACATATCTCCTGTATTTGCACAGTACTACTGTACCCATTTCACAAATAAGGAATTGGGAATCAGTGATTTGCCTGGAGTCACTCAGTAGGTTCTTGATTAACATCTATCTCCTCATCAGCACAGTGACTTCCTTTTAAATGATCCTCTCTCCTGCTTTAGTCAGAATCCCTCTGCATTTCAAAACAAAATTCTGTTTCTGATGTTCTGCCTATCCCTTTCCCACTGCAGTCACAAACCCTTAGCCTACCATTACAAATCACTTGGGTTTTCTCTACTTTTACAATCTTTTCTAAATCCTCCTAAACTTTTTGCAGCTTCTGGACCTAAAATACATTGTCTTGTCACCAGACCACTGGGGTTCAGATTCCCAGAGCAATTTTTCACTTGCCAGAAATTGAGAAGTCTCTGTAGTGCAATGACAAGTCAGAACCCTTGCCTGTCCTGTTATGGTGTAAAGCTGTGTCAGTGACATGGTCTGGAAGTAAAATTAGGTCCTCTTTAGAAGGCAGACATTACTGTAGCTATGCCCAGGCACCTGCATATGATCAAGTAAACACTGTTGTTCAGAGAGCTGCTGTAAATAAACTAAACTGTCATAACCAACTGGGGCAGGCACCAAGACAAAGGTAAGTGTGAAGTAAAACATGTCAGACTAAACCACTCTCATGGTACTGTAATAGTCAGCCCTACTTAGAGACTCTGAACATACCATTTCCAGCCTTTGAATGTTTTCAGTTGCAGGACTGGATTGAAAAACAGAGGTCCAAGCTGCTTCCTTTATTAACTCACCTCCTGCAATAGCATCATCTAAATGGCCACCTGAAACTTGACAGGTATGTGCAATGGAGATGTAAGACATTCAAATGCTTCTTTTTTATTGCAATATACAGAGGTTTGCTGCTCACAGTAAGGCAATATACCACAAAGTAGATTATATTGTTTAGCTGTCAGGAGGCTGTGTGGAAATAGAAAACTTATGAATGCTCTCCAGTGTCTCCTCCTCCTTTGTTACACCACAGCACCAAGCAGCTATATGCTTATGTTACACAGGGTAAAGCATCACTGTCTGCACTGGTTGGCTGTTAAGCTGAGTTTTACTCACAACAGATATTCTGTTATATGATACAACCATTGGGTTATTGTACTATTTTTCAGTCCAGCCCACTGAATGAGGAAAGGCTAACAGGGTTGCTAGAAAATTATATCTACCATCTCTCCAAGGACAAATGCAGATAGAGGTATCTAATTTACCTACTAATTAGCATTTCTCTCCTGGGTTATGTGAACAATACTGAGTCAGATGTAAAAAGAGCCATTTCAACCTTTTACTTTGCAGAAGCTTTGCAATCCCAGCATCACTGTGTGGTTCAGAAAAGGATAGGAGGTTATGAAGGCTGTCAGTACTCTGTGGTAATGCATCCAAGACAATTTTTTGATTTGCCTTTGGCTAGCACAGCACAATCCATTTTCAAGGAAAAAAAAAAAAGCATTCTTCACAGTTTCCTTCCACACACCAGTGGACAAGGTGCAGGCTCATTAGAAGTGTGCTCTTACCAGAGTTAGGTGACATGAGGTAATTAGCAGAAGGTAAGGACATACTGATTATAGGAGCCTGTCCACCTCACTTAAACATCAGGCTCCATTACATTTTAGGTACCTAATGAAGCAGCCTACATACAGTGAGTTTCTAATAGAACCAATGGAGAGAAGCAGATTATTGTGTTTACCTTCTGAAGGATCTAAGGGGCACACCCTGTCTGCCTACCTAGAACTGGTAGAAAGGAGCTCCTTTTGGAGGAGGCCTATGGGGCACCTCATTATCTCTATTGCCCACATGGGGAATGTGAGCACTTATACACCTGCTTCATTAAACTGGTGAAAGCTAAGCATGAGTCACATCTACAAATTAGGTATGTGTCCCTCATTTTTTCCAAGAAAAGTAAAAGTTGGGGTGATAGGTCTTGCTGAATGACCCTTGTGCCAGCAAGCTCCAGCACGTTCGTTCCTCACATGCTATCCCAGTTACATTGGCAGTGAGTGCAGGAGCACCAGGTTTCTATATCACTTTCACATTGTTCACATTATGAACAACCACACTCCACCATCTTTTTTTCTTGCAAACAGCTCTGACATGCAGCATCCCACAAAGATCAGTCCTTGCACCACCTAATCCCGTACTTACAGACCACCCTGGCATGAAAAGGAATTTATTTTGGTAGCTACACACTAAAAATGTGGTACTATCCATTCTATTTTATACCCTTGATATCCTTGTCAATAGTTGCAATTTGGATGGAAATTTACCCTATCAAAAGTAGCCCAGAAATGGTTTGAAGACGAAAGAAAAATGAATGGCTGTAAAATTAGGATCAAAATGTGAAGCACTGCAAGAACATTGGCAAATCAACACAAATCTTCTGTTTTGTTCCTGCTTTGGTAGGACAAAAAAGCACTAAAACACCTTGTCAGATGAAGAAGAAGAAGAAGAAGAAGAAGAAGAAGAAGAAGAAGAAGAAGAAGAAGAAAAAGAGAAAGGAGAAGAAAGAGAAGGAGAAAAAAGAGAAGAAAAAGAAAAAGAAAAAGAAAAAGAAAAAGAAAAAGAAAAAGAAAAAGAAAAAGAAAAAGAAAAAGAAAAAGAAAAAGAAAAAGAAAAAGAAAAAGAAAAAGAAAAAGAGAAAAAAAAGAAGCCTCTGTGAAATTTCTGTTCTACACAGGTCTTCAGTGTAGGTGCAGACAACCAAAGCAAATCTGTCCCAGGGATCCCAGAGAATATTTTCTGATTTTGATGAAGTGTGGGGCATGCATTGCTAGGAGACAGAAGAAGCTGTATGGTGAAACTGAGCTATTTAAACCTTGAAGTAAAGCCATGCAGATGAATTTATGTCTACATCATAAAAGCAAGACTCTTCAGAGTACATGGATCTGCAAAATCAGTTATAATCATATGCAATGCTGTTTGGTCCACACTTAATTTTTAAACAATTCTATGTGTTAGCAAGATACTAAATATCTTTCTTTGGCACAATATAATTTAACATCCTGAAGACTCAAATGTATTTGGCTGACCTAAGGTATTTGGCTCAACTCAGAGCTAACTGGAAGAAATTTAACATCCTCTGATATATAGGATATCAAACTAGGTGATCTTTTCTGGCCGGAGCTTTATAAATCTATGAATAGTGAGGCTTTGCCATAAGTTTCTCACAAAGGGCTGTCACAGACAGGACACATTGTCCTACTGGCCTTCTTTCACTGATATATGAGGTCTGGATTTAGCCAGTTCCTGGGCTTGCTGAGCTGCAGCTGAGAACCCTCTAGGCTTTCCAGCTATCCTTTGCTTTGATTATTTTTCTTGGGATCTTGGCTCTGTATATAATTGTGCTAAATCATTTTGGCTCCATGCATCTTTTATTATAGGAGGCTTAGTCCTCAGGAACTCAGAAGTATGGGGTGTAATTATTTATCCTCCACCATTATTCCTATTGAGAATCTGTACTTCTATATTTGACTACTTTTTTTGTTTAGGTTGATATTGTAAGTTTAACCCATACACACCTTTGGTAGTACATCCACATCTTTGCTACAGAGGGAAGGACTGAAAATACACACAATAAATTTTCTTGGAACAGGACAGAAATGGAGAACTGTGAGTGCTGAAATTTTCTGTTGCCCTCTATTATTTTTATGCAAGTGTCTTTTATTTCACAGTACAAAACTCAGAACAATGTAGGAATTGTGGAATACATTTTAAGTGGATGTTTTGGGAATTATTTATTCCACTCAACATTAGACATCTGTGGTCTTTATCTGAGCTAGTTGCCTCCTTTTGTAGCAGTATATGAAACCAAGTTCACCAGTTTGTCTTTTCCATTTACAAAGATTCCAGAGATGAAATGGGCAGCACTGAAAGTGTCTCTTGTTTATGCAGACTAGAAGGAAAGTCTGTGACGAGTAGCTGAAAAGTAGATGCAGAGATTTCTAATATTAGATAGAATAAAATCCCAGCATTTGCAAATTCTTAGGAACACCTGGTTCCTTAGGACTAAGATAATGACTTTGGGAGGATGGTAAGCAGCAAGGTGATTACACTTCTACAGGAGTAATCCACATTTCATCTGCTGTGTTTACTCCTAAAGGTTAAAGCAGTTTTAGGAGTTTATATGTCTCCCACAATGACGTGCAGCAGCTTTTGCAGCAGAACAGGAAGTTAGCACCTTTCCAGCTCATTCTGGTGCCAGCTGTAGGAATTCAGAGGCTGAGTTACCCCCAAGATGCATTTATTGCCACCACTCGTGGCTACAACACTGCCCCAAGCCCTGAAACAGATCCTGTCACTGTGGGTGTCAGGGCATGGGCTCTGCACTGAGTTTGCAAGGACTTGAGAGGCTTGTCAGGCTGGCTCTGTGTGAACCTCTGACCTGCCTGCAGCTTTGTTGTGGCTACAGCTTGGCTGTGACTGCAGTGGCTCTAATTGATCAGGTGTCTGCAGCTAATTTGTTTCACTTATGTTGATCTCTGCATTGGGCAGCCATAGCTTTATGTCAATAACAGAGATAAACAATTATTCTGTGCAGAATGGGATTTTTATGATTATTACAGTGATGGTGTCAAGAGTCTTAGTATAATATCAGAGGCCTTGAGAGGTGGAAACACAGAGCAGGGAGCACAAGAGTGCAGGTACAGGATGATAAGACAGGGCACAGGCAGGCACTGGGGACCCCACAGCAGTAAAAACTCACCTCTAGTCTCTGATTCAGTTCCCTGGTAAATGGAAAAAACTGATTTTAGGCCTAGAAAAGACAGCTAAGAAATAATTTCTAACATATACAGAGAATAGCATATCTAGAAATTTGGATGCAACTTGGAGATGCAGAAAAATGAGGAGAGTGTAAGATGGAAAAGCCTGTTATAAGCCATGTAAAAATATAATTTCACCTGGCAACTGCTTGTACTCTGAGTCTATAGATACATAGGTTTCATTAGGTATGGAACATGAAAGAATACGAAATTGACTTTAGAAATTTAGACTATGTTCCTTTTCTTTACAAGCTCCCCTAGAATATACACTGTTACTTATTCCAGAGCAGTATCACTGATCATGATTTACACCTCAGCCTCACCTCCCAAATATGTAAAAATCCAATTTTTTTATCACTGATTTATATATCACTGTCTTCTCAATGTCCCCTTTTCAAGGATGATACTGTATTGAGTAGAGAACAGATCTGCTCCTTCATCCTTCATTCCACTGCTTTCATGATTTTTAAATAGTGCCAGGCAAACAATGCTGCTGCTTAATGTATTTTGCAATTTAGATTGATTATTGAAAGATATAGTGTTCAGGCAAAGAAACTATGAATTATTCTGAGATGGAATATCTTATTATTCAGAATGTCCCAAGAAGCAGCAGTGAAAGTGAATGAACAAATCCATACTGTATTAGCTGCATATAATGAACATTTTGCTAATTGGAAGATTTGCTGGATTGGAGAAGGATCTGCCAGGGGAAGTTTTGAAGTCTGACCTTTGGGGACAGTAAAAGCACAGGATAGAACAGTAAGCAATAAGCCTGCAGGACAAACAGACACACTGACTCACAAGAGATTATTCACTGTATGGTGTGCATTTTTATGATATGTGTTGCACTACTAAAACTAAGTGAAAAGT
This sequence comes from Phylloscopus collybita, assembly GCA_027886175.1. Classification (NCBI taxonomy): domain Eukaryota; kingdom Metazoa; phylum Chordata; class Aves; order Passeriformes; family Phylloscopidae; genus Phylloscopus; species Phylloscopus collybita. The sequence goes on from JAJNNQ010000002.1 coordinate 9,525,989, forward strand.
CAAGGATATACTAGAGCAGTCCTCTGAAATGGTGCTTGTGTTTCTGTAGTCAGAGTTCTCAGAACCAAAATGCACTTCTTGTAGCTCAGACATGGATGTTCTGCTCTTTACAGAACTCATGTGGGCAGACAGCACACAGAGAGAAACAGGGGATTCCCCAAGGTAAATGAACACTAATGAAGTTCAGGTTTCCAGTCATTTTCAGAGCAGAATATGCTCTTTATTACCACACCGATGAGAGGGCACATTCAGAATGGCTGTACAATTGCTAGGTACTGAGCTAGCATTAAATTAAATTACAGTGAAACTGAGTTTGTCCCTAGAGCACAGGAAAGCTGAGCAGGACTCCTTCACCCTTTGCCTTCTCCCCAGCCAGGACTGCACAGGTGGGAACAGGTGAGCAATGGGATGTCCACCACCAGATCTGGGAACTGAGCCATAGCCCCCTGCTCCTCCCTTCCCTTTCAAAGACTGGGCAGCCATCCTTCCCTGGGGGAATAGGGACTTTCTGCTGATGAAAGAGTTCTCCCAGTAGACAAACTCTCCATGTTCTTTGAACCAAGAAAAGACATCTGGAAGGCTGGGATATTCCCTTTTCTCTCTTCAATTTCCTTCACAAAGGCTGGAATTGGCTCAAAAATATCTTAAAGAGAACTCAAATTTTGTGGAGTAATGCTATTGAAAAATGGGTGGAATAGAAGAGAAGAAAACTCAAGGACTTTCAGCTCTGAAGAAGGCAATGCGAAAGAGGTGCAGCAGATATATCAACACAAAGCAAGTTCTTTTTCATCTGTTTCATGCTGCAAATGTCTATCACTTGCTCTAATTTTCATTGTGGTGAGTTGTTCTAGGTTAAGGGGCTGTGGTCAATTCCCTAAATGTCTGTAAGTGTGCAAATTGAGAGGTGATGGGTGTCACTACTTCAACCCCAGACACTTGGAAGCTGAAACAGGTCACAGTGTGAACCTGAACAACTCCAGATGCTCTCTGGGCTAAATGCACGTTGTCACTTACGGGTACCAAACTACAAAATCATGACTACTCTTGCTCTTAAGGTCAAGGGAAAAAATAATCCCTATTGTCTATTATTAAAGGTGAAGTTGGAACTAGAAGATCTTTAAGGTCCCTTCCAACCCTAACCAGATAATAACCAGAGCTGCCAGAGAACAACAAAGATGGTAACAATTGTCTTACCAAGGAGATGTGGGCCCAGACAGAATGTGTGCTTATTCATGTTCATACAGTAGCACAACAGAAAAATGAGGAAAAAATTCCAGCTGTCATCCTAGGCCCTTGCTTAATCCTGCAGATTGTTCCTATTCCAAAAAAATTATACAAATGTTTTTAGATTGATAAGGCCTAAGAAATGACATTACTCACTGCCTCTGGTTCCGTCAGACCTGGGGTATATTACAGCTTGCTGCGGTGAGAACTGGTAAGAGAAGCAGAACATACGGTGGCACAGGAACACAAATGCAGCAAGATCAGGAGATCACCAAGCAGGTGATTGAGTCCCTGGAACGATGCCCCTGCCAGCAAGACCAGCAGGAGCTGGTAAAGCAGCAGACACCAACCAGCAACACTTCACAACACTTTCTCACCCTGGCTGCTCTGGAAGTGCTGGCAGCAGCTCATGTTCTTCTCCCCAGCCTCTCTCTTGCAGCTCCCTCCTCCCCTTGTTGACATTGCCCGTGAACCATTTCCACGCCTGAAGCAGCTTTACAAAGTCTCACAACAGCTTGCAGGAAGTGATACAACTGCAAGGACTTTGTTGTTGTTGTTAAAATACTGAAGACGTCAAGAACAAAAAAAAACCAAAACCCGACAGAGACAACCGGAGAGTTAAAGGTTATCTGAGCCCTGGGGAGGGGCAGAGAGGAGGGCATGGCAGGGGAACAGCTTGCACAGCAGTGTGCAGGCTGGTGGCACTTAGAAAAAGTGGCATTTTCTGCTGGAGAAAGGCACTGCTGCCCTTATCACCTTCCATTAACAGCTGTGCAGCACCTCAGGGTGCCCCAGCCAGTGATTACATCTCCCTCCTGTCGCACAGAGAAATGTCCAGCCACTTTCCTTGGCGAGCACTTACAGCAAAATGGATTGAAAGGTTTTCAGGATTATTTTGGTAAGACTTGAAGTGCAGAGGCAAAACAGTGAGGGAATTTAGACAAACACACAAAACTCTTAATGTTTCCATTCCTCTTTGAGTATCTCTCACTCCTGCCAGGACAACTGCAAATCTCCATCCCACCCTGCCCACATCCACTGGCCCAGGCACAGCCAGGCCTCAGCCATACCATCTCCTCTGCTAAACTCGTTTTTTTTTCTGAAAGGAACTAATCTGCTGTGCAAACCCTAGCTGCTCTTCACCAGCCCACTTCTGTGTGCCTCTTGCTAGTGGAGTCTGCTGGGGCCACTTGCAGACCCCTCACTGCTCCTCTCACCCCACACCAGTGTGCTGGGGGTTAAGAGGTTATTGACCATCACTCAGGCAGTCTAGATCAGGCTGTAATAAACAAGGTGTGGCTTCTGCCCACCTGGTTCCTTGGTGTTTAGTTGAGCAGATGTTTCCATGCTCACAGTATGTTTTGTGTGAGTGCCTTCTTAATTTTTCTTCCAGTTCTACTCACTGAAGTAGTAAATCGGTGCTGATCAGTGAGATGCTGAATTGCTTATTTCCTTCTATTCTGAATACCTACAGGAAACAGTTTTGAACTTCTCCTTCTCTGCCTCATGAGGGAATTCAGTTGTTTATTTTTTACAGTATTTTAACTTCTTTTTCCTCTAAACAGAGACAGTGTGTCTTTATAAAAGGTGTGAAAACATCCGAGAGCGCTTTCAGCAGCAGTCTGCTCAGCCAGACTGAAGGAACTTTCCCATAGTATTTATACATAATTTCAGCAGAAAAAAAGGACACTCTTCCTTTTTGCTCAAGTGATTTTCATTCTGTCTAAAGCAGGATTACAAAACCATTGCAAGCCCCTGAGCATTGGCAAACACATGCCGGTTGGTGCATTCCTGATACACAAGCCTTTTTGAAACGCACCTTGCTTTTCATGGATAGCAGCCACTCATATTAGCTCCTCTTTTAAGAAAAAAAAATGAAAACACAATGGCAACACAAACATGAAAATAACTCTCCCATTATCATGGCTATGTATTAGATGCACTGACAAGTGCAGAGCTCAGGAAATTAGCAACAAAGGTGCAACTTGTGAATGCAATTACTGCAAACAGAATGCAGTGTTAGGACATCATGAAGGCCTGAAACAAGCTTAACCCCATCCAAAGGACAGCAGGAATAGGGAAAGACAGCAGTAAAACCTTTCTTCTGAAACCATACTAAAGTCACTTTAATTTTGACAAGCTCAAAACACCTGCCAGTTCCTTCCAGAACAGCGAGCTGACATGTTGAGAGCTCCAGCTAAGAGCATGTTTTAAGGAGAGTGATCCAGTTTCCTCACATATGAATGACTGACTTCACAGGCTGTGAGATTTTCATACCATCACACTGCATCACCAAGGTTTGATTTATTCAGTAGCAATTGCAACACCAAAATGTGTTTCATCTCTCTCTTGATAACACCCGAATGTGGAATGGGTGAACATATCATCAGCTACTCACTGATATAAAAACACTGGGATTTATGGAAGTAAAAAGCCAGGGCTTTGGGAAGGGTTATCTATGTAAGTGCCAAATCAACATTTACACCTATGTCTCTCTTTTTCTGATGTTAAAAAAAGAAGCAGTCGTGCTATGCCATCATTCTTTCACCTGGGAAATAAAAATACTGTTATTAAAGTGTATATTGTTAACAAGGACTTTGCACATTTCCTTGGAGATTTTACTCATGGACCACTGAAATAATTTTACAGGAAGGGTAAGGAAGGCTGCCAATGTCCTCCTCTTATGTGTGGGTAAATCATGGTACAGACAGGTTAAACAGCTCACCCCCAAAGAGGCAATGATTAGCAAATTTGTCTTCAGTTTCTGCACTTTGAACACTCACGTTCCTTTCCATGTGGTCACCTCAAATGGTGTTTGTTATAGAGGAGACAAAGTCAACAACCCAGACTGTGACCACGTAAATATCGCAAGGCAACAACTTCAGCTCTGTTTTTTTCCAACAGCTTGCCTTCAAAATGCCTTTTCAGCCTATGCCATCATCAATGAAGGGTGAATAAAAAGTTCCAAGATGCAGCTTTGGGAAGTAATTCTTGTAATCTGGATGCTTCCAAAAGGAACAGCAGATTGGGGGGTTTGTTAATTTAAGAGCTGCTAAGCAGGAGCAACTGTGAAAAGGCACCCTGAACATGTAGCAATGCATTGTCTCTCTCTGGAATTCCACTTGTAAACCCACAAAATATTTCTGTCGTCAACAATGAGCATTGTATCATTTACTTTTTTTTTTTTTTGAGGACATAGTAAGTATTTCTGCTTTTTGATAGAGGAAGTACAAAATACACACACAAAAAAATCTTTCTACTTCATTAGCATTTTTATAAAACAGTTTTTTTATTTTAAAGGTTGAAATAAAATGAGCAACCTGCAATACCATGGTATATCATTGCAGCTAAGTTCTTGGTAAACACAGTATATACTGAGATGATATCTGCTTCTTCAGATTAAATATATCTCGTCCTCAGATTTATACTGGCAGTTTATGGGTTCTGCAAATGACTGTCTCAGCACTGCAAAGTAATTCCACCCTGTCATATTTGTCTTTGGAAATTGTAACAAATTATGGTGATTTATAACATCAAACTCAACTCTTCCATTTTTTCCCCAGATGGGAACGTCGCTGATGGCGAGATGCTGGGCCATCCATTTAGGCTGTGTGGAGGGTGACAGTGAAACATGTTTCATCTCTCTTGCCTGACACTCTCTTTCCCTTTGAGGGGAGGCTGTCAGCATAACTCAAACTGTCAAGGCACCTTTGTAAGGGGCCTGAAACAAATCTAAAGCTCTGCTACCTGCATGCCTACTAATGAGGTGTGACTCCCCAGCCCTGCCTGCCTGGCCTCCATGAAGCTCAGTGCCTCTGACCCCCTCTCAGTCAATAGAAGCTGAACCATCATTTGTCTCAGAGTAAGGATAGGCAATGGCCAGAGGAGGAAACTTGGGGGAGAGATTGTGTGTGTACTCCTGCTTTGCTGTGCTTTGTCCAGGAAAAATACATCTCATGGCAGCATTGTGAGAGCTGAACGAAAGCCCACCTGGGGGTTAAACCAACCTTGAAATACTCTCCTAACCACTTGCCTAAGGCAAGTATGTTCTTTCTGGCAAGTCAAGCACTGAGATGTTTTTCAGTAAAGTATTGCTTCCCATAAAAAAAAAAAAAAAAGAATAATAAATTATGTTCTTTAACTGAAATTTTTCTTGGTAGCTTTTTAAAGCAGTGTTGCAGGAGAATGCCAGATTAATCTCAAAATAAATATATTACTGTTTCTAACAGATAGGCGTAGCTTTCTTTTTGCAGATTAACCCATGGAAGTTTTCCACTGGGAGCAGGAAGATGCTGCTTACCTTTTGCAAGGTCCAGACCTCTATCTTAAGATATGCCATTATATTTTGAAAGTCTCCATTTTGTCAAAGAAAGCAATTCCCAGGAATCCTTGCCTGCAGGGTCCTATGGAATGGCAGAAGCAATATATGACACAAATAGGCTAAACTAGAGCCAGCTCTCAGCCCACCTTGGGAAGATGAATTGCTCTCAAGTTAGGAGCTCAGCAAAAATTGGTATTTATTTGCCACCAATGATGGTGTTAGAGATCCCAGCTTATGGCAGAGATTACTCACAGGGCTGTACAGAGGGAAAAGTCAGGGAGGGGTAGGGGAGGTTTTAACACCCTCCATCAGAAATATTTCCTGAGCTGCCTCTGCTTCAGTAAAATAGATGTGAATGGAAAAACGGAAAGCTGAGGAACTGAAACATCCAAAATCTACCAGCCAACTTGGATGTAAATGTGTCATGTGCTTTATCATAGGAGTGTCAGTGCTTCAGTCATTCCAGCTGTGCACGGGAGCCCTCGTGTTTCCTGCAGTGGCTGGGAGGGTGTGTTCAGAGATTGCCAGCACCACACACAAGCCAAGGGGAAATAAATTGATCAAGGATATCCTAGACACTTGCACCCTCCAAGATTAAGTAAGCAAGTAAATAAATACATAGAACAACTGTCTAGTGCAATCAGTCCTGAGATTATTCTTGAAAAAGTGGTTTTATTTCTCACCTCACCATGGTTGCAGAGAATTATCATCTGACAATTTTTGCTTATTTTTACAGCAGCTTAATAAAATGTGTGCAGGCAAGTCTGTATGTGTCTATTTATTTTTAACACGCTAAGTCTAACATGCCACATGTAATGCAGCAAGAAAGGAAAAAAAATTCACCAAAATTACATAATGCAAAACAAATAATTGAAATACCTACATTAAATACAATTTGCATGAACATTGCATTATACAATTGCTGACGTGCTGCAGAGAGGTATTAGGTTTAAAGTAACTATGTTTAGAAAGCAATTTGCAGAATTTCTGCTCTTTTTGCTGGTTTGAAAAGCAGTGATAATATGTTTTTTTCAGCTGACAAGCAAACAAAAAACAATAATTGAATGGTACCATTTTACCCACAAGGCAAGCTGATAATTAGAGGTTTAACAGACAGTTTGGATTTAATCTGAGCAGTGGCAGCTACTCCTCTTGATTTTTTTCTTGTTGTTGTTTAGGGACCAAATAAAGCTGTGTTTTTTGTTGTCCTGTTCCTCCCCTTCCCCATCCCCCTTTCCCCCTCATTGCCACCCCTCCTCCCCTTTTTAAGAACAATGGGAAAAACAAGTTATTTGTTACCCTGGCTCATGACTGACACTGCCCCCTCAGAGTGCAAACATGCAGAATGGTTATGCGCTACAGGGCAATGCCTGAAGAAAACATGCACCTGGAAAAAAAAAAAAAAAAGGAAGGAAAAAAAGGGGGAAAAAATAACTTGGGCAGGGGACAGGCAGCCATGCCAGGCCACACCTTTCTAAGGCACAGGACGGAGTGACCAGCCCAGCCTCCTCCTTCTCTGCAGGGTGCTGAGTGGGAGGTCACTGGTGGCACTTGTGCTGCCTCAGCATGGGGCTTGCACAGCAGGATGAAGGTGATGCATCTGTTGGGTGCATGCTCTCAAAATCCCTAAAAGTCCTGCCAGGGAGAGGGAGGAACAGACTGACAGCACATTGTTTATTGTTCACACTGATCACCCAAACAGGGGGCAGGACACAGCTCAGTGATGGGAAGTGCCCCAAGTCACACCCTTCAGCTGTCACCCATCACCACAGTAGATTCCCAGCCCATCTCAAGTCACATGAAACATGAAACCTGGGCCAAAAATGAGGATACTTTTTTCAGGTCAAAAGGTGCAAGATGATGCCCCAACAATTTCGTATTCTCTTGTTCCAAGAGGAATAGCTGTTCTTTCAGTCCAATGAGCCACTTTGCAGCAGCAGGTTTTACGTATGCTGATCTATGGCTGAATTTTTAGGAGTTGTATTACTGATCTCAACAGGAAAATAAAACTAGTGCTGAAAAATACAGTCTATTAAACACTAATGAGTATATAAACCTATTTTATAAAACCACAGAGACTTCCTGGAGGGCTAGTCAGACCAGACAAAGAGTAAAGACTATGCAGGCCCATTCCCTTTCGAGCAATTTCCAGTTGGTTTTATATCATGTCCAGAAGTGGAATTCTGGTTTTGCTTTTGGCTTTTAATAGTTTATTGTGCCTGAAAGTGAGATCAATTAAAGCATCTTCAGAAATCTTAGGCCTAATTGGAGGCCAATTAAGAACTTCAGCAATATACAGATGAGAATACTCATTATTAAACATGTTTATTTCTCAAAGAATTTACATTAAATAAAAGTGTTCTCACTTGAACCCTGGTTTACATTTGGGGATGTAAGCTGGAGACTAAAAAACTTCACAGCTCACTTCTCACCTTACAGATAATTCATTTTGTTTTAAAAGAATTGTAAACTAGGCAGGATAGGTGAAGTTTGAAGTATAAATTATTTTTCTTGAAATAAAATTAGAAAAACCCCATCTTTTTCATTTGAAGACTATATTAATATCAAATGCATAAGTCGTTATTAATATTACTGTAATGAGTACCAAGTGAATTAATGATGGCTGGCTGCTTATTTTAAAATTATTCACATTTTTTATGTTTGTTCTCAGCTCAGCCATTATGCCCTTTTTATAGGGCATGTGCTTAAAGAGCAGTTGAATTCAACCCGTAATAGAAGCATAAGAAAAAGTCATTGGGAAAAATAGTTCACATGGGAACAATTAGCTTGCAATATTCCCTACTGTTTCACCCCTTGCTTTAAATGTGTATGTCAGAGTGGACATTTTCCATTCCTCTGTTAATTGACAGAAATAGTGGCTCATGCACTTTCAGAGGCTGCCTGCTCAGACTCCAGAGCACTCCTTTCTCTGGAGATGAAAGAAAAGAAAATCAAATGTGATTCTTCCAAATAAGAATGCAGTGTATTACCACTCAGTTATTAGGGAAGAAAAGTACTCCTCTGAATGCCCAACATCAAGGTCTAATTCCTAGACCTACCACAGTAATGAAAGTAATGAAAGGCCCACCTGAGTAATGAAAGTCACTGACAAAGTCACTTAATCTCCCCATGCCTCAGTATCCAAAGTCACACAAATGAGTCTCAAGGCTAGAGGGAACTCAAACTATGCCTCATGCTAAAAATAAGAATAAATTTGACATCAAAACTGCACTCTGATTTTCTGAGACTGTGGCAGGACTTCTGGATGAGTGGTACATGCTGAAATTCAAACCATTGCTTCAGGTTGTAATACAGAGATTGGGAACAGCTGCCTGAAGGTGCTGTGCTGAGTTTCCAGTAGTGCTCCCTTACAACCAGCCTAAAGGGTGTCTTCTCTGGGCTACGTGCACCTTGACTTGTTCTCCACATCTTGGAGTTCACATGGTCACTTTCACATCCACCACGAATCCCCATGTGTCCAATTTTATGATGTCCATCATTGTGGAAGAGAAGCCTCTTGACTGAGCTCTTCAGAGATATCAGAGTCATTCTCAACCCCTTTGGAGTCCATAGGAATATCTAAACAGGCAAATGTTCTGGCATGTGTTGCAGACTGAAAGGACTCAATTTTGGTTATGAGTAGGACCACTGTGATCTCTGATGAACTACATCCAGTGCTGGTTTCCTTATGTCAGCAACCCAGAACTGATCATGGGGCTTTTTCAGCCCTTGCAACTGCTATCAACAACTCCAGAAATAACAAACTACACGTAAGAGTTATTTTAAAACCCCAAAACCAACTATGCATTTTATTATGGGGAACTGGTGCACAGCTTCTTTTACATTCAATTTGTGATGGCAAGAGATTTAGTAACATGTTGCCTACAGTCACAACCCAGAATAGACTTGCCATTTTCTCACAAGTCCTTTTCTGGAATCACCACGTGGTGTAATATGTATGGAAGTAAAAGGACTTATAATGTATTATGTATGTAATTTTTTGTGTATAAGGATATGTATAAAATATTCACTTCACACTTCTGTTGCTTGAGGGATGGTGATATGAAAGATGCAATTCAAGGGAAGAAAAAAAAAAGAGTAGAAATAGGGCAATGCTGTAGTATTTTGTCAGTTGTTCATATTAATTTTTTTGGTCTTAGGCAGCACACTGGACACCCTGGGGACTACCAAGCCCTGGCTTTTCTCAGCAGTTTGAATCTCTTTTTTCAGCAACTCATTAGAAAGCCAGATTGTCTGACAGCACCCACAGCAACAAGTAGTTAATATTTCTCCTGCAGTCTTAATTCACCCCATTGTGTTTGGAATTGCAGGGATGGAAATGATCACACAGTGAAGTGCTGCAAAATGCAATCCCTCTAGACACAATGGGGTTGAGTTAAAGGACACGAAGCACTTAACTCTGAAACCCTTGCTTTCATCCAAACACTCTTTCTTTAACAGCATGTTTTTGTGGTTTAGTTCCTTTTGGTTTTATTTTATGACATTGAAGAAGTTAGGTGCTTATCTGATGCACAAAAAAGTTGCTACATGCCTTTGGTTCCAGTCTGGGATGGTTTTTATATTAAAAAAAACCCCAATATACCAAGAAAGAAAATGAGAAAAGGAAGCTGGATTTAGTAGGGTGATGCATTTCACTTTAGGTCCACAGAGATGTGGTCAGACAACGGGAATAAGGTGGTTCTAGATTAAAGTCGTGGCAGAACACATTAATGAAAGCTGATTTACATGTTAATAACTTGCAGCAATGATTTCCTTTTCCTAAGTGTGTTAATTTCCCTTCTTATCCCTCAGCACAGTTTTTAAGATGCTATGAAGATTGGTGTTATCAGCCCTCCCAGGATGGGCAGATAACAGGTTTTTCTCTCTGTGGCTGTCAGATTACAGTGAAACAGGCTTTTCTGTTAACAACACAGGCATGTTTGTATGAAGTCAGGTCCCATACAGAGTAGTCTCTCAAAACAGGACAAACCATTCTTAGCTTCTATAGTTGTCCTTTAAGGTCTGGGCAGATGGCCCCAGGATGCATAACTGTGAATGAATTGTAGAGCATATGGAAATATGCTCTGCATGTTGACATAGAAATGGGCAACACTCATGTTAAAACATCAACACCTCATAGAAAATTATTTTCTTATGCATATTTTCTGTGTCATGTCCCAAGCCATGTTCTGCCCCTAAACAGCCACAGGAGTCAGCAGCTATTTGTCCTTGGGGACAGGACCTATATGTCCTTTTCTACAGAAAAATGTTCCAGCTTGCTTCAAGAACTTCTTGCACCCAAGGCCAGATTTAATTTTCTGCAGAAAGAACTTTCCATACAGGAAACCTCACCTGAAATTCCCAATCTCTCAGGGGTTCCCCAAAGTAGGCACCTTTGCAGTATCCTAACCCACAGTAACCCTTTAGGGACATAATGTTGCCCTATGTAATGGTGGATGGCTTGAAGCAATGTCTGTTCTAATTATTCATTACATAATAAATGTCCATTCAGTAATGTAACTGAAGTAATATAACTGTATAATAATAATAATCAGTAATATAACTGATTTATGTTATAAATTGGCATCTGCATTTCATAAATAGTTTCATTTTAATGGCTTATAATCTGCAAGTTATACAGTGCAAATAATGCTGGACTGGATTCAAAATATGTTGGCATGCATGCAATTACTGAAAATGGGGAGAAAACCCAGAGCAAATATTTAATTTAGTATTTGCTGCACTGTAGTGTTATCAGCCTGCACAAATGCTGTAATTGTCATCTGTAAAAAGACCAAAGGAAAGTGTTCTGGAAATAGAAAATACATCTCACATGTCATGGCCTAATCCATCAGTCACTGTATTCCCATGTAATCTTTGCCCAGCTGAAGTCAATGGTGTTAGTTATCAAACTGGGCTGACAGGGCTGAATGGAAGTGATAAAAAATGAAAACCTTTTAATGAGAATTTTTAGTCCCTGGGCCTGATCCTGTCAGTATTTTCTATTGGACACGCTGCTTACTCCTGTGAGTAAGCACAGGAGAACTTTGCTCTCATTCTGCCTGTTTGGAAGTGCTGGCAACACAGCCCTGCGCTTCAACAAAACCCAAAAGTGACAACCCAGAGGACAGCAGCCTTAGCAGCCCTCCCTGTCACACCTGCAGCCTCCTGCTGTTATCCCTCATCACTCAGAAACATCCCAGGCCCAGCAGCATCTCCCTTCCTGACAGTCATGCCGAGGACACGTCCACCTGGAGGAATGCCCATCAGGTTTCCTTTGGAGCTGGTGTGCCTGCTGCAGAGGGGATGCTTGTGGGGGAGCAGCACTGCAGTGTCCCACCTAAAGCTCATCCCTGATACAGAGCAGTTTTGTGTCGCTCAAAGGATTTTGGTCTGGTTGGAAGTCTTGCTGTTCGTGTAATTTATTGTAATTGTTAAGCAGAAACACTTTTATGTCAAAGCAGAAATCGCTTGGTGCTTACAGTTCCTTTTAGCAACTTTTCAAAGGGTGGGAGTGCCAGGGACAAGCCCAGCTGAAGCCCTTTCCATGGATGCTCTCCCATGCTCACCTCTCCCTGGTGCATGGCTCACTGTCCCTACCTCATGCTGCTCTAGTCACACCTCTGAGTTAAATACAACTCTCTCCTTCCCTTGGAGGTGTGTTTCTAACCTGGACTATGATAATGATTCAGATTACAGGACAGCCACTCTGCCAGATGACTGGCATGGCCAAACCAGGGTGAAGGCTGTGGTGGGAGGAGAAGGGAGCAGGCAGGATTTTTTCCTCATCTCAGAATGATGCTATGAAGGTTTCCTTAAAGTTTTCACAACAGGGTGAATCAATGGGAATAAACTCAGCAATGTTTTTTCTCACTGGGGTTTAAAAATCTCAGGTCTTTTTTCATCTAATCTTATGGAGCAGGACAATTCCTCCATGTTATATACAGATGAGAAAAAGGAGGTGCTGAGAATATGTAACCCTCCTGATCTTGGTGTTTGATCTCACCAGGATCCTTTTGCCTTGATGGATACTGTAAGTCCTCCCCTCTATAAATTACAGCACTGTCTTGGGTTCATGTGGGCTTCTCTCCCACCTGTTTTGGGGGATAACTGAGTACCCTCCCCACACTAACCTGTTTGGACAGCAAACGTGCTGATGAAAGAGATTAAAATATGAGTGCACTTGGGAAGAAAAACTATGGAAGTTTTCCATAGGAGAGGGGTATCACTTCTTGTGAGATGTATTTTAAGAGCATCCACAGGAGTATTTTTTGAAAGCCATATGCTAGTTATTCACATGCGTATGACAGAACTCATATATGAGGAGTGATACAGAACACAAACGTAGGTGTTGCACATTTCATATGTGCATATGTTCGTAGCCTATTCCCAAATTCAGTTTCTGAAATGCTTCATTACATGTACACCATTTTCAGGTTCAGTGTTTGGTTACCTTTGGCTTAAGAAAAATGCATAAAATTTATGATTAACTTGTTCAAAAAAGATGTGGAATCTAGAACTTTCTTACTGGCAGAATTACAGTAGTTGTTTTTATAAGAAAATTATGTCTAAGTAGGACTAAATCTTCAAGATTATTTAATTAATCTTTGCATGAGTTGGGGCACCACCAGATTGGAACACCATAAAACAGTGCGAGCTCACCCTCTCTCATCTCCGTTGTGCTTCATTTCCTTTCCCTGGTGATCACAACTCATGAATTCCAGGAAACTGCAGTTCATCTGCAAGTTGATAGCATTTACTTATCTTAATTGGCAAAAAAAAAAATTGACCCTCGTCCTACAAGGACTAAAGCAGAGTGTGAATCATGTATATGATGTAACTGAGACTTACTGAAACTCCTAAAGCATTTACAGCAATCTCAGGGAATGTGAGGGGTGAGGCTACTGAAGCAGCAGTGAGATGGCAGCCCACGTTGAGCAGCCAAAGCAGAGGTGTCCTGGCCACAGACCTGCACCACAGAGCAGATCCTCAGCCTTGTGGTGACACTCAACCAGGACAGCAACTCCCCCACTCCCCTGCTGCTGCTCTCAGACAAAAAGGCCCTCCAAGGGCTTCCATGGGAAAAGCTACTGACAGGAAGGGCAAGTGCTCGAGCCAACCATCTTTTGGTTGCAGTAGGAGGCAATCAGCCAAGATAAGAGGGCGAGGGCCATGAGAGGGCACATTCGTTCTTAATTCACAAATTCCTCAGATGTAGCTATTTTTGACCACATTTAGACTGTAATTATTGTAACCATTTAGTTCCAGATTTCAGCTTTTAAATTGTCAGCCCTCAGAAAAGCTTAATGAGCTACAGAAGGACATACACTTTGTGCTTTTCCACTGGTGAAGCAAAGCAGAAAGTGGACAAATCAAGGATTTGAGCATCTCTGCAATTATACTACTTCTTAGCACATGAAGACAGACCTCTGTCTTCCAGAAGTTGTTTGTCTAGCATTAAAATTTGAAGAAAACTTTAATCCTCCATAGAATTTCATCATAGTGCTTTACAGGATCTTTCTCTACCGCTGGTCAAAGGCCCAGTACTCTCAACTCCATGGAAAATATTAAGCATGTATTTGAATGCTACATTAGATGGAAAGACAAGAGAAATTCCAGTCATAAGTAGAAAATAAAGTCACTGTACTAAGGAAGGTGGTTTAAAATAAACAATGTACTTTTCCAAATTAAATGTTATTAACCTTTAATCAACAATACATTACATAATGACATCCTCTGTTCCCTACAGAGAAAACACAAGCAGCTTTTGCATGGTGAAAAAAATGCAAAAAAAAAGTTTAAAGGCAGCTATTGAATGTGAAATACAGTAAATAAGTAATGCACCACTTTAAACTGAAAAGAAAACGTTTGGAACAATTTGTCAGAGAAGAAAAAAAGGAGTAGTCCTTTATGCCAGTACAGATGTGAGTTAGAAAGAGAATAGCTGATAGAAACACTTAATCACAAAAGAAGTGAGAACAAAATAGAACAGATCTTTAAACAATTTTTAATTTTCCTCCTTTTTTTTTTTTCAAGAAAAAATTATACCCAAGAAGAATTTTAGTATGAACATCACTCATCTGTATTTGTAATGTTAAGGTACACTTCACAGATCAGTTAAACCAGCATTACTTGCACATGGAATAGCTCTGGATAGCAAAGGGACTCCATCATGAATCTGTTACTGAGATGTTCATTTAATTCAAATAGGAAAGGCAAGAGGAAAAGTCTGGCTGGCAGATTTATTGATTACATTTCACCAAGGACCAGCAAAAGGCAAGCACTCTGAAAATCCCCAAAGGTGATCATTAGTACTGAGTAACTGTCACTAAACATTAGCACCATCAGCAGACTGGAACTAAAAGAAAGTGTGATGCTTTAAATGTGAGGCCCAAGAGCGATTGCCTGTGGTCCAAAGAAAAAATGGGACATCTTACATCAGGGCATCTGTGTTTGAGACAAATGAAATGCTTTAGATATATATAAAATACATGTAATACATGTATAAATTCACGTGTATATAGAGAGACATAAAATTGGTCTAGCATAGTCAGGCAAATTGGGCAGGTCTCCCTACTATAAAACATAAAATTAATGTGTCAAGCTAATTTCGCGGTCCACTTGCCTGGAGCTGATTAGGACCAAATTAAACTTGGTCCTAATCAGCCAGAGTGCTTTGCAGGTAATACAGAAATCCATGGGATATGCTTATTACTGTAAAAAGCACATGCACATTATCTGTAAAAGCAGTGTAAGAACAGGTTTACCCAAATAATATGTGGTTTCATACTTTCTAATGCATTGTTAGCTCACCTGTTTTTGGTGGATTTTTTTTTTTGAAAGTCCCATGTTTCCATTGCACAGCAGAATCAGACATCAAACAAATTATTTTTTATTTTTCATATTTGAATTCAACCTTATGATCCTTGACTCGGCTGAAGGAGCACTTTCTGTATCTGAGGCAATGAATTTTGGTTGTACAGGAAGAGAAAGTATATGAAGGGTTTTGCCACTTCCCATTAGCTATCTGTCCCTTTTTTTTTTTTTTAATCACATCCTGTGATTCCCATAAGTGTGCTTTTGTTCCATGGGAAACAGCAGGGACAATACCTTTTGTACTGCTGGCAGACAACTGCTCCTGATACAGATACACTGCTGCCTTTTGTGCACTTGAAGCATCACCTCCTCCAGGAAAGAGAGCCTATTTGAATTCTACCCTCTTGGTCAGTCTAAAGCCCTCACTCCAAACACAATATCCCAACAGAGAAAGTTATTTCCTGCAGCGACCCAGCACCAGCCCCTTTCATCACAGGGCCACAACAACAAAAGCATGATGCTGTTAAAGGTCCTTCCCCCTCAGTGGTACCTGGCAGTCACAGAAGAAAACAGGAGACATGGGAATGGGCTCTGGGAAGGCACGTTCACCAAGAGCATCTAATCACTGTAAGCCTTCTCCCACCCTGTGACATGAACAGGAGCAGAGTCACTCCCTCATACTACACAGAGGGCTGTCTGCAGTGTGGAATCCAGTGAGCATTAAGGGTGAGAATTTCATGACCTTGACAGACTCATGTCCCATGAAGCAAAACTTGAAATTAGGAGTGTGACCTATAAATAGGTGTCTTCCATAAAAGTGTCTAAAGCAGCAAAAGGAAGATGAGCTTTGGGAAGGTTCAAATTCCATGGTACAAATGAAGAAATCAAGCCAGCAGTGTGGTTTCTGCCAGCAGCATGGGATACTGCATCAAGGGATGAGGATTCAGATTTCCTGCTCTTTACTGAGGTCACTTGAGTCACTTCAGGGCTCTCTGCTTCCCTTGTCCCACTTCTGCCATTAGGACAATGAGTCTGGTCATCCCTGACCTGGATGACAAGTCCTGGATGAGAGACTCCTGCCTGAGTGGACACTCCTGAAATCTTTCTGGTAATCTTTCTGGACAGTTTACACATCAAACAGGACTCTGCTAGAAATCAATTCTTTAAAATCAAGATAACAGTGAATACAGGAGTAGGTTCACAAAAATGCAGTGATTTGTACTGGCAACAGGAGCAGCTCTGCAAGGTCCAGCTCAGTTGTCTCCAGCTGTCTTACATTCTAATTTCCAATTCCAATTTGTATGTCTAGGTTTCCATCCCTAGAGAGATGGATAAGAGGCAGCTTTACAAAATCCCTACTTATATGCCAGAACCTGGTTTTTCATCTTCAGAACCTATTAATTTTGTATCTGTTTCAATGAGTTAAGGTTGCAAAAAGGACCAGTGGTTCAAGAAAAAAAAAAAACCAACAAAGGTATCTCCATTTGATCATCTTTTTTTTCAATGTGTCTGACAGCACCTCATCTCAGCATTCAGGTGATGTTCTTAAACAGTGACATTTTCACTCAATTTTAGAAACCCATTATTTCTGAATAATGAACTCACGTTTATAATTGGTACAACCTTAAAAAAAAAAGTAACTTTTCCACACTTTTCCATGTCTTCTCTCCATATTTCCATATTGCATGACAATATTGGCAATTATTATTTAAGTCAAAAGAGAAAAGCAAAATAATTTACATCATCCATCACAGCTCCCTTGAATGAATAAATTACAAGACACCATGGCAAATCAATTGTGGGGAAAAGAACAATCTGCATCAAACACTGTATTTGTGTGCATAATCTTTTTAATATTTCCTGACCTCGTATATCAAACCAGCAGATTGAATTCCATGAACTTTAAGTAATACAAATCTGTTTATCCCAAAGTCCTGTGGGGAAGCTCTAATCTAATCAGTTAAATTCAGGACATAGCCACAGGAATAAAGAGAACACACCTCAGCAAAAGTTACAAAATCTATTTGCCATTTAACTTAGTTTGCAGAGTCAGTAAGGTTTTAATACAGGAATCATCTCCTAAGGTTGTATGGATGACTCTTATGCAGGAGGACCTGGTTACTCATACTCCAACAGTGGTGCCTAAGGATTTGTCAGCAGAGCTTTGCCAAGAGACCTTTTGTTCACAGAATTTTCACAGAATATTCACAGTTGGATCCATAAGGATCATTGAGTCCAACTTTTAAGTGAATGGCCCACACAGGGATCAAACCCACAACTGTGGTGTTATTTGGACCATGCTCTGATCAGCTGAAGTAATTTCAGAGTCACCTTTGCCTTCTTTAGGAAAAAAAAAATGGGCAGCCCATCTGCTCTTTCCTTTTGGAAGACATATTTTTACCTTATTGCCAGTCTCAGCCAAGGAGACAAAGGAGAAGATGTCCAGGATGAACCCATTACCTTTTTGCTTTTAGAGGCTGCCAGTGCTCCAGGGCAGGAAGGCATGGGAAGGGAGAATGAACTTTATCTTCAAAATAATAAAACCCAGGTATTCAGTCTGAATTGATCAAGGGAAACATATTTCCTGTTTGTGAGGAACACCTATCTGAAGAATACACATGTGAATCTGAATTACTGGAGTTCACTTCAGGTCTTCCAGAAAACTTAGTGATACAAAAGCCTCCACAACAGTGGTCTCCATCATGCAGAAAGTTTGTGTGCCAAAACAGGTTGGGCCTACTGCAGAAGTAGAAGCTGCACTCATCTACTCTCTGCAAATGTGTTATTCTCTAGGGAGCAGATCTTAGATGGTAAAACTTCAGCAGGACTCTTGGCTGCCTTTCCTAAGGGATGCAGCATATGCCTGCCCTCCTGCTGAACAATCACTGTATCTCCTAACATCTACATATCCACTCTTTTTTTAACCCACAGCTAAATCCTCCCTTATAACCTCCTGCTTCAGGGTCACAGCTCTATAGAGACTGGTATTAAGGGAACTCAAGCAGGCAGACTGAAAAAGAAATAGACCTCAGAGTTAATTTTGATAGGTTCTGCACATATCCATGGTCTATCAATGCTTCAGTGTTCCTGAGTGATGACAATAAATGGAGACCTGAAAGAGAAATGATCTAGCCCTGTTTCACAGGTGAAGGAGTGGAATCCTTTAAGTGGTAACTCCTGGCTGACTTGCTCAAAATCATAAAGGAACTCGTGAGAACATAAAAATTTGAATTCAGACCACTCACACTTATGATAAAATATTTTGGTTTAGGGCCTTGGTGGATTTCCAGAGGTAGAAGAAAATAGGATTTTTCTTTCTCCCTGAG
The DNA here is from genome assembly GCA_027886175.1 of Phylloscopus collybita. Lineage (NCBI taxonomy): Eukaryota > Metazoa > Chordata > Aves > Passeriformes > Phylloscopidae > Phylloscopus > Phylloscopus collybita. The sequence continues at coordinate 9,544,676 of JAJNNQ010000002.1, forward strand.
GAAAAAAAAAGAATTTATAAAACTCACGAAGTCTTAGAAACAGACACAGAATTGCCTATTGTGGAAAGAATTACAGCACTACTATTTATTCAAAAATTGTTTTTCATCCAATTTCTTTACTGTCTCTGCAAGTGTGTTGAACGCACATTAGACGATATACCCTTGTCTCACTTGCCTGCTCGATTTTCCTTCCTCTCATATGAACTAAGTGTCCTAAATTAAATTTACCCCCTTACAAATTGGCTGCCCTTTCATGTCAGGAGCGAAAACGCCCACTCAGCATAGCTTGAAAGGAACCTGTCTGCGGTTGGGAGGGAAAAGTCGAGGTGCAGCTTTAACTAACTAAATTAAATACAACTGGAGCTGGGAGCAGCTGGCAGGTTTGATTTGGATGTAGGATGCTGTGAGATAGCGATAAGTGAGTGCTCAGGACCAAAGGGAATTAAAGGGCTGTACTTGGGTTTAATGGAGTCACTCTCTCTCTGTGGCGCATCCATTAAGGACGCCGTGCTGGCACGCGGCGGCGCCTGCACCACTTACGCTGCAAAAGGCCAGCTTCAAATGAGCCTTGGGCTCCAAAGGACATGAGCTTGTGGCTCTGGAGGGAGGCAGGAGGAGACCCTTGCTTTGCTGTCCTTAGCTGCCTCAGAGCCTTTTAAACAAAGGGAAAGCTTCTGCCAGTTCAGAGGTTCAGAGCCACGTGGGAAATATCTCACCAAACCACCCAAGATGTGGCCCAGAGACTGCAAGAAAAGTCACGTTACCCTGAATGAGAATTTTTTCTCTCTCTGTTAAAGAATTACTTAAAACTCGTAATGAGAAAAATTACAGAAAACATTTTTTTTCACCCATCTTTTCAGGTTATTTAACAGTGTATTAGACAGCAGTTTGCATGTAGCCTGTATTCCCTCGCTCTCTTCTGGTATTAGTATTTCTCTTGTTCATGTAAGCTCTTCCCTAAGGAACAATGAAGATGGGAAAACATTTTTAAAGATTATGATTCAACTGTAAAACCTCTATTTGTCAGTGTCACCAACAGGCAGGTGTAATGCCTGAAAGTGTCTTTCAACTCTGCTTTCTAATGGGACTAAAAATGTAAATGAAACATTGATTTCATAATTAGTATCATAGATTTGACACTTGTCTGCCTCTGGTAACAAGGAGAACTTTCCTTACGTTTGCAAAATACTGTGAAACCTCCTCAAGGAAGATGTTGCAGAAGTAAAAAGCTGTGACTGGGTGCTGTAATATGCTATGTTTCAAATGAGCTACTCAGCAAGACACTTCTGCAGGCAGAACAGACTAAATATTCAATTTTAAGGCTTTTTATTATTTTTCTTTTAAATTTATGAATTATTCTGTGTCTGGAGAATTTAAATTTTAAGTGCTGTAGCATGGAAAGATTGGTCACTAGATGCTGACAGTGTTTATTAACATAGGCAATCCCCCTGAATGTCACAATTTCAAACTAATATTAGTTAGAACACTGAACACTAGAGTAATTATCATGACTATGAATCTGACAAGCCCCATTTCCAAAAAACAGTCATTACAGAATCCTTGGTCTTTTGCTCAGTTCAAAGCTAATCTTTTTTTTTTTTCTCGTGTATATATGGCAATCTAACTTATGTGGTAAAATGACTCAAGAACATGCAAATATATTTGTTTCCTCATGCACAGAGATGCATATATATGAATAATTTTCAGTAAATGATGTGCCAAAGAAAATGGAGAAATTGTTTTGAATAATATTTACTGATTCTGAACAGAGAAAAAATGCATTGGGTTAAGGATAAGTGTCACATAATTTGACTGATAGTTGATTTCAAAAGGAGAAGCACCAAGTCACATGTGACTATAAATGTAGTACAGGCAAAACCAAGAGAGACTGACAATAAAAAAAGAAAAGAAAGAAAATATCCCTCCAAAGATGGTGACTCTTCAAGCAAATTCAGAACCTCTTCCTCACCTTTAATTTATTTTATCTGATAGTTTTTCATTTGTCCTTTCTTGAAGGTGAGGTCATTACTACTCTGCATTACAACAGCAGCCAGTAATCACACCTGTAATCAAGATCCCATTGTGTCAAAAACTATTGTGGAAAGAGACACTTTCACCAAAGATGCCTTGGAAAATGTCAGCTGAGTGACTAGGAACTAAATGCTTTGGTTGGTATACTTGCCTAGGTGAGCAGTGCAAAAATACAGACTACACTTTTGCAATTAGAGATTACAATCATGCTGTGAAATGCATGATTTCAGCAAAACTTCTCCCTGCATTAAATTGCCAGGATGCCCACCACTGCACTGTAATTGGTAAAGACGAGAGACAAAAGTATTGGGAGTCTGATAGTTATCCCTTTGGATGCAATTATTTTAGTCTATAATGAAGATATTTTATTATGTATCTGTAGGAAGTTCTCAATGAAGTTTTTATACATCAGTTCTAGAAAATGGTCTTGTTACATATTTTATCTGTTGCATTTAGATATCAAGATATTTCTGGCTACTTATGTCATAATTTGCTCTAAACCAATGAAATGATAGTGATTTAAGTATTTTCACCATAGATTTAAATTTAAAAAAAAGGAAGAAATGAAAGACTCTCTGACGTTTTGTAGTTAATCAGGCTTTTAAATGGCCATTATTTTCCCGACTAATTTCCCGTTACAAGTGTCAAGACTTCCCAAGATAGAAAACATGCAATTTTGCTCTACTTCATGTAATCATGACAAAATAAATGGCCAAGGAACCTGTGTTGGAAGGGGAAAATGAAAGCAGGTGGACCTGACACTGTCCATCCAGAAATTATTTTCAAAACCTGGATACAACATCCTGACACATAAAACTAAAACTGCCTGCAAAATAAGTGACTTTGGCTCTAACTAATTTAGTAAGAGCTGGTGGTACTCAGGACACATTCAAAACTGCTCACATCTTTTGAAGTCTGAGGATCTCAAATTAATGTACAAGAATTTGAAATCTGGGCATTAAGAGAGATCTTAATGAAAAATAAATTTGAGAGCTGATGCACCAAGAATCAGAAGGCTGGATCTGAAATAGCTCTGAATGTTTAGATGCCCTTAGGTATCAAATCTGACCACAGCCACTGCTGTATGTTCAGAGGCCTGATGGTGAATTTTTAGCTGAATTACCTGTAATTTAAGAAAACTGTTCACTCCTGTCCTCTCAAGAGGTTCCCAGCCCCTTTGCCAGAGCAGAAGGGAGCAGGTGCTGGGATCCTCACCATGACAGGTATGGCCATCACAACATTGAGACCATCTGCCACCAAGCCAGAGAAGACTGTAATCCTTCTTTTACAACCTAATTAAGGGCCTTGACACCAAGACTACAGGGAGTGGGTCCTTAAGGGAACACACCAATGTGCCTGGGGATAAGGCTTTGGAAGAGAATCACTTCCCAGAGCAATCATGGGGTGGGTGACACCTCCTCTTACTCTGCAGGGCACATCCATTCAGTGCTTTGAAAGGTCACCTTCTCTCACAGAATGTGGCCTGTGATGTGCAACTTCCACACTTCTGTTTTCACAGCAGCACTGAAGGGATCCTGGGACAGCTACCACAGACAAGCTACTGTCTTTTGGTTCAGAACTGCTCTTTAGCCAAACCAGCCAAATCAATTATACAATTACAGATTATACTGGTTAAACCTGTGTAACAACTCTTGGGGATATCTTATTCCACAGTAAAATGGCTTTGTCTGATTATTTTTATCTTATTTAGCTTATGAGGTATGAACCCTGAAGTATTCTCTAAGAATCTCTGGAATTAATCCCTTTTTTTGAAAGCCAAATTCTGTCTCACCATAGCCCCACATGACCACCAGCAGCAGTCCTTCTCTACACATTTTCTCAGAGCTCCTACAGCAACACAGATGTGCAGGGAAGAATGATAAACTTATGGAACTAATACAGTGTACAAAGTAAAATTCAATTAATAAAGCAATATCCAGGAGTAGTCCACTGTAAAACAAACCTTGTTTTCCATAAGAAATAGAACTACAGTTTTCCAAAGACACCTCTACAACTACTATACCTTCCTTGTATAGTTAGACTTGAAGTAGAAATTTTCTTCCTGGTGGCATTTCTCTCAATTTCTGATGAACTATTCACTGTTCATTTTGGATGGTGTAAATGTTCCACTGAATCTTGTTCTTACTGGTATTTTTAATATGCTTGTAAGACAACAATAGATTTTTTTGCACAGTGTCCGAACATTATTGTCAGATGCAGTTATACATCAGATGAAAACATGTTGACTTCTGGTTAAGTATTGAAAACATTTCTAAGCATCTGTTAGCATATTGAGCAGTTATTCAGCTATCAGAAGTAGTTTTATAACACATAGCAATTTATATGGAATAAACTATTTCCTATGTTCATTCTGGAACTATTTCACTTCCTCCTTTAGCTGAGGTTTTTTGGTGGTATCTTTAGAATCAATTCATATCTGTCATTGCTCCTTCAAAGGAATAGTGATACATGTTCTCACTGCAGAAATAATCAGCAGTAACAATGCAATATCAAGTTGCTACCTCTTCAATGAGCCAAGGAACATAACCATTAATTTATTGTACTTTCCTATGTTACAACAAAAATAATCCCATTTTTATTTTAATAAAGTCAAGCCATTGAAACTACCTGTAAAACACACTAATAAGCACTTAATTGAATTTATTAACATTATCTGTTATTTCAGTGCTCTTGATGAACTACAGACCATGAAGTCCAGTGCATTTTAATAATTCTTAAAAATTACTTTAGAAAATATCAAATCATAGTATATCCAGTTAGAGAATAGCCTGCCATTTTCCTGTTGTTTAATTATACCAATGATAAAATACCAGGAGTGCTTAGGAAGGAAAGAATACGAGGGCTGAAACTCTTAGAAGTTTAGAGGTAGCGAAATTTTACAATATAGATGTAAAATACTGGAGGCCAAATTTTTAAAAGGCCTTTTGGTGTCTAAAGGTGCACAAACTGAGCCGTGTCTTTCTCAGTTATCTCCCTTTAGGTCAGGGTATCTTGAACACGCAGTTCTGAAAACACATCTGTGCCATCTGTCTCTTTAATACCCCATACTTAGTACCCTATAACAGTGTTGTGCTTTGAAACGAAAGCCTTAATGCACCATTTCCATCCTTTTCCCTCTTCCTTTGCTTCAACTGCTATTTTACATTTTTTCACAAGCCGTCTGAGTCCTCCGTGCGCGCGTGTAGTGACGGCCCCAACCGCCCAGATGTGTCCTCCCAGCAGCACAGGCAGGAAAATGCCCACCTGGAGGGCTGTAGCCCAGCTTGGCTGTGGAATAGCACACCATCACCAGGACACTGCCAGTCTCACAGATGTCCATTAGCAGACTCACAGATGTTGAGAGCATTTTCTCAGCAGAAACCAAGCGCTCGGAGGGCAGGTACGAGCCAAGGGCCCTGACCCACGTGCACGGCTGCAAACAGCAGAGGCAGCCAAGATGACCCTTCTTTCCAAGCCTTCCCTCCTGCTGCCTCCCAGCAAGACAGTGGGAGCAAAAATGCACAGTTCAGAGGAGTCTAAATTTGAACAGCTGAGCTCAAATGAGAGCTTTTTACCTCCTCGGGGTTGCTTTATAAAACTATTTGTCTTTTTTTTTTTTTTTTTTTTTGTTGAAGATGAACAAAGCAACAGTGGAAAACATCAGAAATATTTAAAATTAAAACCAATGCTTAAATAATTTTATATCAAATTTTGTCCACTGTTCCTTCACTCTGAGACAATTGCTTTTTCATCAGAGATTTATGAACACCTGAGAAGAAAAGTATATAGAAATAGTGATAGAGTAGCATTATTACCAAGTTATTTACCTTTTTGTATCAACCTTGGTGAACATGCTGCTCTATATTTTAACAGGCTTCTCATTCATTCTGATTCATTCCTGATTACAGTCCATCAGTTTTTTTCTATGTATCTTCTGTAAATAAAATGGGAAGTATATTTGGAATCTGAAGTCCATGCATGTTTACTTACTCTAGTCAAGCCAAAAATTTAGCAACTCACCTTAGCAGTCTCATTGCCTCTCAGAGAAATATGCCACATTCATTTACATGATGATGACATGGGAAAATGGATTAAATAGTAGCTGGTCACTTTGGGACAGCTAGAAAATGATGGAGACTCCAGATACCCTGAACACTTTAAGTGCAAAGGGACTGACCCAGTGCCTCTGCTGTCTATTTAGGGGCTTCTCTTGAATAGTCCACCTCCACCCTGCTCACAGTTTGTACCCGACAAAAGTTCATACACACCTTGGCAGATGGGTTTTATTCATGGAGTCCCACTTATCCTCCAAACTAACCAGACCAACACTAGGAAGCTGTATTAGTGCAGGACACCTACTTGTTTTGTCCTGACCACAAATATTTTTCTAGACCCGTCACATTACTCTCATTTTGGAGAAATAATCAGGAGTGAATTTATGCACACAGTAATGTAACTTCTGCTTCAGCAGCCACTCTAAATCAAATGACTGATTTTTCTCTTTTACTCTCTCAGTCACAGTGACCACACAGTCCTGGTGGAACAGAGGAGCATGATGTAACCCTTTGAAACACCTACACATCAGTTCACTAATTATCCCAAACCAGCCTTTTTCCTCTGGGACAGCAGGAATCCCATTACTATGCATTCACAGAGCAGTTGCCCTGAATTTTTGTTCTGTTCATGCCCAAGTTGGAGAAATGTCTTACCTGGGATCTGAAAACTCCTGGGTGGCCTTTATTGTCTACTGTTTAGACACCTTTACCACCTGAAAGCTCATTTGGTTCAAACAGATAAGTTCACAGAGCTGGCAAAAATTTCTACCACTCTGGGAAACGTAAGTACTTCCATGCATGAGAGGCAAAAAAAGTAGCTTATGTGTGAGGTGACATTCAAAGCACTGCTGCCTCTGCAGAACAGAATTATTATTTTTTGCTGCTGTTCTCTGCATGTGAGTTGAGGCCCCGAGCCAGGCTGCTGTCTGTGGCAGGGAAGCAGAAAGAAACATGAACATGTTTCCATGCCTTGTAGCTGAATACTGCAAGGCATGGCACATCTTTTTGGAGGTCACGAGCCTCCCCAGCTAGGTCAGATCAAACACCTTTGGGGTTTGCACCCCTGAGGAGAAAATATGTTTTTTTATGATATAAATGTCAAAAGAGCTGAAATGTGTTACTGCCTTGTGGGTTATTTTACACTGACTTTAATGATGCTCCATCTTCATTTGAAAGCCTGATGAGTGCACGGTTCAGTTGAAGCCACATTGCCTGCCCAGCTGTGTGCAGACCGTGTGTGGGGAGATCTCAGAGACGTGCCTGAGACAGCAGATACTGACCTACACCAGGAGTATCTCACGCCTGTACAATTTAGTGCCCAGAACAAAAACTAATAGCCTCTTCTGCCCTTTCAGATCCTGAGATGTCTTGACAAACACAGCTTAGATGCTAGAAATCCCATTCTGACTTAAAACTATGCAATTATGCCAAATTTCTCATTTCTGTTGCCTTATTAAAGGTAAGAGAGTTTTATCAACAGAACCGTGTCATTTCATGCATAATGAAGACTAACACAGGAGTTTAAGGCTGTGGTCGATGTATGATGGTGTGCTAGGAACAAAAATATGCAACTATTTGTCACTAAGGTTTAGTTGTCTTATGCCAAGGTAGGGTACATTTTTGTTCACTAATACTGAACAAACATTTGTTTCACCTGACTTTATCCCCAGCTAGTGCAACACTGAAGCAGAACAGAACTCTATATCACCTTCAATCAAACCAACTTCTTAATATTTATGTTTTTAGTGTCAAGGGCAGAATATGCCAGGATTGCTCAAAAAAGACTACAAGCAAAACAAAGTAATATAATTCCACCTTGCTGTGACACACAATTTTTGTTAGACATCATGCACTAGGACTAGCATGATATCCGTGTAGTTTCTTCTTCACTCCAGAATGCACTCAAGTTATTTTTAAATGCCTGTTAACATGTTTTTGAATCATTGCTCATTTTTCACAGGTCTGCAGCTCCACGCATCCAAGTTATCTTACAAGATGACTTCTGCATATGTTAGATACTACTTCTGTGCTGTCTGAGTTACCCCCAAACCTACTTTTTTTCCATCTCTATGTCTGCATTTCTTTAACTGCCCACTTCTGAGCTGTCTATAGCCATGGGGGGCTCAGTGTTCACCTGTGCCCTGTCTCTTACCATCTCAAGCTCCATGTATCTGTGACCACCCTGTTTCTGTCTCTCAAGACAGCTGCTATCATTCCAAGTCTTCATTTTTCTGTATGACATTGCTCTGTTAGAACCATAAATATCTTACTCTACACTGCTATACAACTGCTACTTCTTATTCTATGCTTCTACTATAACTGCTTGTTAGTGATATCTGTATAAGGCTGTAGGTTGTACCACACAAAGAGAAACAAATTAAAAAAAAATTAGCCAAAGGTACCTGTTTAATTAAAGAATTTGCTGTCACAGATAAAGCAGGGAAATAAAAGCTGCGGGCAAGTCTGTAGAAGTTCAGACGGAGTAAACCTATCAAGCCTCAGTCCTGAGGTCTTAAAAACTCAATACAGAGCCTGTGGTCTGTTTTAGCCATGGCAATACATGGACAGTGTTACTGTGCTGAGCAAAGGTGGCTCTGAATGGAGAATGGGGCAATACCACAGGGAGATTATGAGAGGTGGACCCTGACAAGATGTTTGCTTTGAGAACATGAAGCAGAAATATGTTCCGATCAAGTGAGATGTTGTGCTTGTTGAGTTTATACAACATTTTTTACAAAAAATATTTTTAGCAAGAGTGGATACTTTTATTAAGGACAAACATTTTTTTCTTAAGTATACATGGTATATAAAAGAGTGAGCAACTTGCATCCAGTCAGAGTCAGAGAAAAGGATGTGACTGAAGTACCTTCAGTCACCTGGCATGTTGAGTCATTCAGGCAAATACAAATCCCCTTGGTAAAAATATTTCTTGAATAACAGTCAAGTTATGACAGCATGAAAATTTAACATGTGATCTTAACTTTCCCCCAGGTGACATCTAGTATTACTGAACTGGAATATCACACATACACTTTAAAAAATAAGCTAACATTTGAAAATTGCTTTTAGGCTAGGTTTTAGACATTTTGGACCTAGCTGGGTCCTAAAAATGCAAATTTGTCTTCTCCTTTCATGCTGTCAAGTCTCCTCTCCTCTATCCCATCTTATATCCCTTCTGAATGTGCTTGAGTCCTTAATCTAGGACTTGGCTCCCTGTTCCTTCCCTCTCCCATCCCACATCACACACCCATCACACTCATCCCCAAGTTCCTGCCTCTCACAGTTGCTACCACATGTCCCAAACTAAGGGCAAAGGTCTTAGCTTAGTCTCTACTTTAAAGTAAGAGGAACCCCTCCACTCTGCAGCTCTTACCTCTTTGGTCATCCTTTGCACCTTCATAGGGATATGACCAGGTGAACTGGGTATGTGTGTCAGGCACCACACAATAATCTGGTCAGGAAAATGGTCCCAATGGACTGGTAAGGCCTGCAGAGTGCCAAACAATCTCTTGGCCTTTTTTTTTTTTTTTTTTTTTTTTTTTTTTTTCCTTAATCTAAGACTGCCTGTGTCAGTGTACTTGGCTATTTATAAACAGAATCTATCAATCTTGTATACAATAAGTATGAAATAAATAGCACTGCACAACTTACCACACACTGTATAGCAGAATAACAGTACAAAATACATTATCTTATCTATGCACTCTCATATTATCTGCTTATCTCGTGGCTATCAGCAGAGTCATCTAAGCCCTTACATGTGTATCAATGTGAGCAACAAAGTCCCTAGTGGAGCATCACTGATGGTTCCTTAACAGCAACTTACTCCTCAGTAAGATACTCTAATTACAGGAGAACTTCAGCTGGAGAAAAGAAACTTCTAACTTTTAGGTCCAAAACCTAATTACAACACCAAGTCCAGAAAACAACCCTGCCATGACTAAACCACGTGTAAATTCTAAATGGCAAAGTCATCTCCACTGGTTCAGATTTTTGAGAAAAGAGGGGACCTGTGTGCAATGCCTGTGTGTCAATATTTTATTTCTTTTGATAAATTCTAAAATAAACTTAAAACTTGTGTAAAGCATCAGACCTGGTAGTGCTGAGTTTCTTCAATTAGCTGTGAGTTAGGATGGCATGGAGAATGCTGGTGCTCCAACTCTAACCCATCCAGGCAAACCACTTTTTAGGAGGGGGAACCCTTGCAGTAAAGTAAGCATCTGCACATGATGGATGATCCAAAGCCTTAGGTCGTTCCATTTCATAGACACCATCAAAATGCCATCAGTCATCTCAGTTTTCAGTCAAGACATCAATCAAAGCCATACTTTAGTAAATTTTGGCAGAAACAATTTGCATCTTGAATTATCAGATCTCTGCCTCTCAGTACTTATGATACTGTCACATTTTTCACTGAATTGCTTTGGAAAGAGCAAATGTAAAAGTTCCTGGAAGTGAAATGAAATTGTGATGGCTTATGCTTAGACAGTAACTTCTAGCAACACTCTGCAAGAATTTATGGCTGAAACTTATGTTTCTATCTGGTTAAAACAGTAACTAGCAAACGATTTTCAGTTAGAGTGAATGTCCTAAGCCCTCATTCAGATAGGAAGAAAGGCTGGATTTCAGTCTTTTTGGAAAGAACAAAATCAACCTAAGCAATTCTTCAAGTTTTATGGAGTTCAGAAAAAAGAGGGATTTTCATGCCAAGATCAGAACTAAATGGAAGCATTGCATAAGGTGAGTTTTGGAAAATCTGTTTTTTCCTATGTCCTGCAGACAGGATAAGAAGGAACATAAAAGACAATCCATAGAAAAAGAGTGCCTTGTGCCTTAGGCAGGACAGGCAGTTTCAGACCCTGCCCAGAAACCGGACCTCAGGGGAAGGTACACGTTTCTCATTTAAGAAGGTGAAGTTTGTCTTTATTTCTAAGCACCAGAGAGGTTCAGTAGGTATCATGATCATGTGATGAGGTATCAGAAGGTCCTACCAAACTGCCCCACCTCTGAATTTTGGGGCCAATTAATTATATCTACTTTTCTAACTCAGATCCTCCTATACAAAAGGCCATGTCATACCTCAGTGCTGCCACAGAGCTCTGGCTACTGTTATGGACTAAGGAATTTGTTTCTTCTATTCTTGGGGATGGAAATGTCAATTCATACCCAAAAGTAATTAAAAAAAAAAAAAGGAAGTAAGTGCTCACAAATCCAATAGCATATGTTTCAATCTAGCATCATTATGAAAGCCTTTGGCTGTAGGTTCTTTCTGGTTTATAACTTAAAAATTAACAACCTGTAAAGACAAAGCAACACACATGCAGAGCTTTAAATAATTTGGTATGCTGCACTTCATTTTTTTGTCTTTAATAGTTCTTTGCAATGTATTCTAGAGCATATCATTACATAAAATCCTAATTTAATGTAATTCCTGAACTAAAACACAGTCTTTTTTAAAGTTAAACTTGATATCATATTTTCTTGAAGGCTGACATCTTAAAAATATAGTGGTGTTTCAATTTAGCTGAGATATATTGAAAAAAAAGGAGAACCCTGTGCTCAATCTTAATGTGTTTTTCAAGGTCTACTGATGTTTTCTATATTTGTTTTTAGCTTGTAAAAGGAAAATGAGATAGAAAAAGAAAGTTGAGCTGGGTGAGCGATTCATAAAATTAGTTTGAACTTGCCTAAACAGAAATTCTATGCATCCCAAAACTCATTTTTCTACTAAACGTTCAAGTCTGACTTTCAGCTACACTACTCCTTTTTGTCTTACCCTGTCACTCTAAAATATTATTATTCTTTTGTGATTACAGAGATTACAATATTTCCTTATTAATACAGCAATTTTTCTTTCACACTACTTAAAAGGAAAGTCAACAGAACCACAATGGTCTGAAAGTAGAATGAGAAAGACCAGGCTCGTTTGCTTCTTGGTAGCTAAAATTACAGTATGGATGGCTGCAGATGGCAAAGAGAATGATAACCTCAGTTCTTTTCCTCCTCCTGCACACAGGAGCCAAGCCTCACAGTTTCCAAAGGAGCTACATGCTACACTCTCCTGGTACTCAACTACCCTAAAAATTCAGGAGTCGTTTTTGAGTTCAACTCAACATTTTTTAAAATCCTCTCTTAACAAAGCAGTGCCACAAAGCAATATGGGCTGGCAGTTTGACTACAGAAACCACAAAAAGCTGCCTGTGGAGACCATCCCCACAGGAATAATCCCTGCAGATCAGCATGGAGGTGAATCTGCCTGCACTGTTTGGCCAACACTGTCCTCTTCCCAGAACTCTATTGGTCCTTTTATCAGAGCTAACATTCACTTATTTTTTTTTCCAGGTGTTTACCAAACAAATTCCTCAAACATTTATATCCTCAGAATTGCAATTGCCTTGCTCGACTTCATGAGGAGGATGACAGGACAAGGGTTACTGTTTTCAAACTAAAAAAAGTCAATTTAGACTAGATAGAAGGAAAAAAAAATATTATAAGAGTGGTGAAACTGAAACAGGTTGCCCTGAGAGGTGGTGGGTGCCTCATCCCTGGAGGTGTCCACAGTCAGGCTGGATGGGGCACTGAGCAACCTGGTCCTGTTGAACGTGCTTCTGTTCACTGCAGGGGGTTGGGACTAGATGGTCTTTAAGGGTCCTTCCAAACCAAACTGTTCCATGATTCTGTGATATGTGTGAGAACCTTTCTTATAAGCACTTATAAGTGCTGCAGCTGAGACAGCAGAGAAAATGCTTATCATCATTATTTTTAAACAGAGAGAAATGAGAAAACACAATGAGATAAAAGAGGGTTAATACAATTAAGCAGAAGATTAATTCATTATATTAGTGTTCTGTAAATAAGGATAGCTTTTCAGGTGTTAAAACCTACATAAACAGAAGGAAAGTTGGCTAAGAAATATTTTGTTCTTATTCAAATGCACAAAAAGATTGCTTTGATGCTGATGAAGGCAAATGTTTCAAAAATATGGTGAGGGATATATAATATTCTCCTACTACAGCAAAATCTGGATAAAGATGGGGTATTTGGATAAAATGGTTTAAGTGAGCACGAAGGACACTGAGGCACTGAGAATGTACAGTAAAATTATGGCAGTGTTTTCTTCCAGCGTTGATTGATCTTGCCAGTAATTTCTAAAATAATTCTGAAAATCTCAAATAATGCCAGCAGCAGGCAGTTGCCTGCCCAAAACAAAGCCAAGGACCCAAATCAAAGCCTTTGTCAGCTCACTGGAGACCTCAGCCTTACTTTGGACAGCTTGAGGACAAACATTTCTGATGAAAACCTTTTCATAGTAACTTGTCTCTCCTGATACTTTGATATTTGATGAAGAACATTCAGACCTAGCGGAAGGGAAGTGTTCCAGGCTTTCCAGCACTGTTTGTTAAAAACAGAAGAATCCACACCTTGATTGAATCCTGAGGCTGGGACTAGAGATGTTTACTAAACTGTCTCAGATGAGAATTTTATCCTAACTAGTTTGCAAGTTTTGCATCAAAGAACACCTGCTAAAGGCAGCATAAAGCATTCAAGGCACGATCAGGGGGAATGACAAGCACGCTGGTCATTCATCACTGACAGAGTGGTGACGGCTCTAGTCCTACAGTCTGACCACATTTCCAAAAGGAAGCAGGTGGATATAAACCAGCAAAGAGTCTGAAAATAAATCCTGAGAGAGATCACATGCACTGACTGTCCAGCCCTCAAGCTACCAAGTTACCCAGGATAACATCATGCCAAGGGTTCTGCGAAAGGACTTGAGCCAACTTTAAACAAAGATGGATAAGTCCACCTGCTCGCTCTCCAAGAGACTCCCTCCACATATGCAACCTGCCAGCAGATTTAACAAGCTAAAAGGAAACCTGACTCGTGGCTATGGTACTGGTGAAAGCACCAAGCCAGTCCATCCCTTTGCTGTCATCAGCAAACAGTAAGACACAAAAGAAGAAATGCTACGTGACTGTGCAGGCCCTTCAGGATTGTGTTCTCGCTCTCCAAAACCCTTAGGAAATGACAATCATCTGACATACAAGCACTCAACACTTCACATTAAGAACCTAGCTAAAAAAAATATTTTAGTCAAAGGTGATTTTTGCCCTCTTTCCTATTGGTGAAATGTCAAGCATGCCTGCTCTTGCTCAGAGAAAGTGATGAGCATGAGTGTGTAAGAGAGAGAGAGAGAGAAAGGGAGGGAGAGTGAGATCCAGAAGAGATTGGGCAACTTCGTTTGTTCTCATTAACTGAGGAAGATGTAGTCTTCCCTGGAATATTACTGGGAAAATGGTAACCTCAGAGACAGCAAGAAAGTCTCAGTTCTGTAACCAACAATGGGCATGTGGCCAAGCTGCCACTTCTTGTCCAAGTTGCCACTTCTTGTCCAAATAAGCCTGGATCTGCATATACATGTCCTTAAGAGAAGCTGAACTCCACCTGCATTCCTGAGGAGAACTTTCATTATGCAAGCCCTTTGTTTCTTCATACAGTACAAAGAAAATATGAGCTTGAATCTTACCATGACTGAAGTCTGATCACTGTAAGCACAGGGGAAAGTGCTTTCCTCCAGCCTTGTGTTTGCTCCAATCTGCTCTGTGCATGTCCCTTTCTGAATTACAGCACTTCAGAACAGATATACAGAATATTCACTGAATATGCACTGGAGTTGACATGAAGTTATTCAGATAATTAGTTGCCAGATCACTTTCTTAGCACAGGGTGAATACTAAAATACACAGTCTGCAGAAATTTGAAGTAAAACCCTGCAGTATGCTAGCAGTAAAGCACTTGACAAATGCCCAGTGCATCCTCCTAAACGCTAATAATGTTTCACTGAAGATTTTTGGTACCTAGATGGACCGGAAAGGAATATCTTTAAAATAGAAGAAAATTATGGTACTTATTAGCTAGCAAGACTCCAAAAAAAAAAAAAAAAAAAAAAAAAAAAAAAAAAAAAAAAAAAAAAAAAATCAATCCTGCTCTCTCAAAGTCATGACTTCTTGATACAAAAAATGAAACCTTTTAAATAATATTGATTGCTATTGTTAAACTGTGAAAGAACAGATTATCTACTCATGCAAATAAGGAGGAAAATAATGTCCAAATTCAGAAGAGTTAAACAAAGAACAATTCTGCCTTACTGTAAGAGCTTACAAGGAATATGTCATTTATATGCTTTTTTCATTATGCTTTCTGCAAGAAGAAATCAAGCTATGTGCTACATCATGAAGACTGTAAGACAGCAATTTCTTTGTCAAAAATATACCAGGGAGTGCTGTGGGGCTTAAATTGCCCAATATTTTTCTGTAAAACTCAGACAGAATTGCATTCTTGCAAATGATTCTAGATTAGGGTGACTGACTTGTCCTCCAGCAGATAAAGGTTGAAGAAAACTAGACTTTGGGGCACCTGGAGACTTTAATTGGGTTCAGTAAGTGAAATGCTCTGTACAAGGCAGGACTAACCACTGAGAGGTGACTGGCTGAGTAACAGCCCTGCTGGAGAGGACCTAGGACAGTGACAGACATTGAGCTGCAAATAATTTGCAAACAAAGATCCTGAGAGAGATCACATGCACTGACTGTCCAGCCCTCAAGCTACCAAGTTACCCAGGATAACATCATGCCAAGGGTTCTGCAAGGCTCAAGGCTTCCTGAAGAGGAATTTGGAGAACTGGGGTCTTAGGCCAGGATCAGTTGTTACTGCCTACCTCCACTTGGTGCTGGTGAAGCTTTACAATGGAAGGTTAAGCTCAACAGGTTTCTGTCATCTGCACAGGAATGATCCTGGAGACAGCCCAGCTCAGGCTACACAAATGGTCCAGGACCCAAAACATGGGACACTGACACCTGAGGTTGCTTGGTCTGGGGAAGGGAAGGCTCAGGGGTGATTTCAGGGTATCCTATGACTACCTTGAGGGGATTTACAAAGGTGACAGAGCCAAATTCTCCCTGATAGGAAAATAAGACAGGACAAGGCTGTGATGATGACATCCTTGGCTACACATCCATGCTGACCTAGTCCTGTCCTGGCCACAAACTTGTTTTGACTCTGGGTTGGACTGAAGTCCTCATGATGGTTGCTTCAACCATATTTTTTAATATTTTCCTAATACAATATTCTAATACAGAAGTTTTCTTACATATGCAGAAGAATGGTAAAGTGAGAACCCATCTATCATAGTCAGATGCAGCTTCATCATTAACGTAGTTACTTCAGTTGACTAACTTGACTTTTTAATTTGGGAATGGTTAAGCATGATTTATTCTAGCATATTAACATTGCTCAATGAAGAAAATTGAGACTATCTTCCATACCTATGTTAGGCCATTATTTTAAAAATTCTTGTGTGAAACATTATCAAGAAACCCTGAAGTAATCAAATTCTTTTTGGAAGTGAAGTTCAGTTGCATTGGATAATTCCCCAAATCTCTTCCAAATTATGGCAAAGAAAGATAATGACAGGAATTTAATAGCTCTAGTGTGAAGTCGAATGAGAATGTTAAAAACTGAAGGAAGGCTCACAAGAATAGCTATTAGTGTCGAACACAATATTTTCATGTGAATAATTAATTCTAAACAAAAAAATATTCAGAACTATTACATGCAAATATCAGAAATGTTGTTTTTTCTCACTTACATGACATATACTCATCCTATTGGTCTTGCCTCCTTGCTCCTGAATTCTCAGCTATGGAGAACACCAAAAATTCTTTTGCTGATACTAACACGAAATTCAGAACTCCACTGACTACTTAGCTGCATTTTTCCTCCTTTGAATTTGGATTACCTGAGACATATCTAGATTTTTTTTTAAAATCAGACACATTTCAAAGGAGTACTGAATAATGAAATAAAATTATTTGATAAATTATTTTGGTTGGAGACCAGATTAGTAGGGGAACCAATTCAGCTATGACTTTCCCATATTTCTTAGACCATCAAGCTAGGGAAAAAGATAACATTTTGTGAGGTG
The DNA here is from genome assembly GCA_027886175.1 of Phylloscopus collybita. Taxonomy (NCBI): domain Eukaryota; kingdom Metazoa; phylum Chordata; class Aves; order Passeriformes; family Phylloscopidae; genus Phylloscopus; species Phylloscopus collybita. The sequence goes on from JAJNNQ010000002.1 coordinate 9,561,746, forward strand.
AAAAATTATTCTGCTAATTAAAAGAATATGATTGGAGAGTACTCAGTCTTTGAGCAAATGCCCCCAAAAATGGAGTTTGCAAGTTTTCTATAAATTTAAATGCTGCTAGCACAACATTTCTGATGAATTTGAAAAATATGCATTTATACTTAAAGGATCACCACTTCACTGTAACTCATAACTGTTTGCCTTACAAATTTAAATTAATATGCAATAAGGAATACAAAGAGTTTTCCTAGCAGCACAGGAGGGGATTTCAGGATTCACAAACTAGTGGTTCATTGTGATTTGCTATGAAAACCCTACCGTGTCCTTTCCTGTCAGCCAGAATTTTTCTTAAGACTGTTGTCATTTACATCACAGACATGAAAGTCAGTCCGTTCATTTTGGAAATAAATTGTGCTGATATGCATACAGCAAAGATGGAAGGTAGTGATTGGTTAGTAAGGCACAGTCCTCTGCATAGGAGCCTTTTGCAAAGTAGAAATTAATTAATTATAATCTCAGAAAATGTCTCTTTCAGTATGAGGTTCAGTGGAAGGCTTTCAGGGTCAGCACGGTTTTTCTCTTCTTTCTTTGGGAAAGTCTCATGCTGTACTCCTGCTCTTCATGCCATTTCCACTGCAGAGATGACCTTGTCCTGTTCTTTCTGAGTGCACAGTCCTCACTGCCGTGTTAGGGGTTAAGTGGTAGTGCTCACAAGGGTGTTAATAAGGTAAGAGATACATTTTTTATCCTGTTCAGACACACTCACTGTATGTCTGAACACACACAGGGTAGAAATTCTCCAGCTCTGCCCTGACAAGTGGGTGTTTTAAATTGATTATACAATGCATCTAACCACTTAAATCAGAAAACCCTGGGAAAAAAACCCCCTAAATTGCTAATCCACTAGAGTTACTCACACAATGGCAAAGAGTTCTGGAGAAGTACCAAGGACAAACTAAAATGACGATTCTGTAAACCCCAGAAGGAGAGGAGCTTGTCAGTTATCCCAGCTGGTACATTTCCCACTGTGCTGCAGTATCTGCAGTGAAATACTAGATGTAGGATCAAAAAAACCTTAACTGAAGGATCTTTGATGAAGACAAGTCTTTCAGACTTTGATGATGAGGGAGAACAATGCAAGACAAGAGAGGCAAACGCCACTTCCATTGCTCAGTAACATGTAATCCAGCTCGTGGAGCAAAACTGGGAAAGACATCAACAGGACATGCCTGTCAGTCCTGTTAGTAGGAATGGAGATGTTAAAGCCGGTTCAGGAGAGAAGAGATAAAATAGAACAGCAAAAAGAGTATAAAAATAAGTAATCTAGCTCAGTGGCAAAAAGTTGCTTTTTTTTAATATCACATTTCCAATCTTTGAACTATTTTGGCAATACCTTTTTTGGCTTGTGTGTTATTTGTCAGATAGAGAAGAACTTATCTCCATGGCAACACATTATATTAAATGTAGGAAGCAGAATCTATCTATCTATCTATCTATCTATCTCAGCATCTAAGCTTATTTAAGCTCAATAAATGGTAACCCATAGTAAGAGGGCAATAGAGACCTGTACTGAAGCATTTGTTTAAGGATAATAAAATGCACTAGTAGATACCAACTGAAAATATGATATTACCTACATTTAAGAGGTAGAAAACAGTATCCAGAAATATTTTTAAATGGGAAGAGTTTTCTAGGTAAGGGAAGATCTGCAGGTCTGATCTGTGCTCTAGAAGTAACGTGTAGTGTAGAGGAATGAGATGCTGAGACACTTTGTGTCTCTCAGGAGGTAGGATGGGAGGAACAGGACAGGAACTTTTCTGAAACTGAATCCAAGCAAAGGGATGAAACATTCAGTGAATAATAATAAAAAAATAAAATAGTGATCACAGGGACTGAGATTAGCAGCTGAATACTTCTGGTGGTGACTTTGACTCAGACTCAATTAACAACGACTGAAGGACATTTAGCACTTACAGGAATGGGCACATAAATCAGGTGAAACCTGGGAAAACTGAATCAAGGCAGCTCTAGAAAGAATAGCTCATATACAGTAAACTCAAAAGTGCTCTGAAATCAATGGGCTCTGGTTTTATGCTATCATACAAAATAATCTTCAGCTGGACAATTTCTCTACAGTAATCAAGTCATTTACCTAGTGCCTATAGGCAAAAATACCTCTTTTTTCCCTGTTATTCCTTCAGTGGAAACCACTATGTGGAGTTTAAGAAATGCTTCAGCTGCTGGTGAGTGGCTGGAGAGAGAGTGTTCAGAGCAGCAGTGCTCTGCCCTCATGCCCATTGTCAAAGACACAGGAACAGAAGTGAGCTCCACACACCTCTGCTGGGAGCCATGTGGCTACTCCTGGTTTTGCACAGTAAAAAGAGTACTCACAATTCTCAATCTCTTTTCATTTACAAGGCCAATACTTCTCATGTGTGTGTATATATCTCACCCCCTTTTATACTACAGAGGAGTATTACTTGAGTTTTCCTCTGTGCTGTGTACATCAAAAGATCAGTTCAAATGTTACTATGACAAGCTGCTTGCTAACAGTTGTGTATCTGAGATTACAGACACTCTTCTTCTATTGCAAGCGAGTATTCCCCATTCAGATGAGCCTTTGTGGCTTGTGCTTGGTGAGCCAAAACTCAGCTTCTTATGTTGCTTTAAACTCCCAGCAGACAGGTGTGAGCTGTGTGTGCTACAGAGGCTGCTAAATACTTTGACTTCCAGGTTCATTCAGTTAGCATGGTGTAAGGTTAAAATGACCTCTTCATCTGCCAAACCCTTCTGCACAACCATGACACACAAGAAACATGAAAATTAATTAATAACTTTCTCTGTCCATCTGGTTCATTTTCACATGCTTCATTAATGAAATATCTTTAGGCTTCCTGTCCACAGTGAGCATCAGGAGATAAATGAAAGTACTAAAATGAATGAACAGGGGCTTGTTCAAAAGAGTTCACTCTTGTTAAAAGTTAACTGAGAAGGAAAGCAAAGAGAATAAATGGAACAAAGGGCTGATAAAAAATGAAGCATACTTCGTCTGTTCTTGCACCTTACAAACTGGTGGTGGGATTTCAGTCACAGGAAAAAAGTTATTTATATTAGTCCTCTGGAGAGATTCCATTACATTATCTGGTGGGAAACACAGAATGGAAACGTAAGACACAACAAGTATGAACAGGTGAGGCACCTGAGTGATTTTTAGTCAGTTGAAAACTGACTCGTCCCACTCTAGTATGGGAAAACAATTTTGGAGACAGCAACCTTGGAGCTTCAGTTCCAGGAGTTGCTGAGTTCCCCCAAAGCTGTGCTGTGCTTGTCCCTGTTCTTGGCCAACAGCAGCAGCAGCTCTGAGATGGGTCCTCCCTGGTGTGTTTTTTACCAGCTGGAATCTGATGCTGAAAGCTGCAGCTCAAACGGTGCCTGAGCAATTTCCTGTCACACACACGTTTTAATGTTTGTGCTTTGTGCATTCCTCTGGTACAGTGACATGTGTTTGTGAGCATGTCTCACCTCTCACCTCTCAGACTCTGCTGCCCAGGACTCACAGTGGCTATAAAAAGGTAGGCTGAAGTTCAGAGTGAACCAATTATGTCAGAATAATTTGCAGGAATAAGGAGAACATTCAGTGCTGTAGTGATCACTCCAATTAATAATGGCTGCAACAGAAAATCTACTCATCAGATTAAATCAGTACTATCTTAAGACCCTTTTAGTCCTTAAATGCAGGCAGCATTACATAATACATCCCTCCATAGACACAATTCTGTTCAGGTAAAATATGACCTTTCTTTCCTTTAAATCAAAAAAATCATGCAATCACTTTGCCAAAGCTCAGTCTTATTAGACAGGAGCAACACAAGAGTTACAGCTACTATATTTTCTCTGTCTGTCTATAATAGTTGCATGAAATTCATCTGTCTGAACAAGAAAATTTTGACATTGGGGTCTCAGAAATATAAGTCATTATCAGATACTACTGTCATCTTTTCAGTACCATTGTAATTTATTTAGGAATCTTTACATGACCATATAAATACTTACAGTAGTCTGCAGACTGGTGGAACAACATTGCTTTCCTCAGCTTTTCATAGGTGTTTCTCTATGGTATAAGCCATAACAGTCAGGAGGCAGTGTATCCCTGAAACATCTTGCCTAAAGGACAGCGTTCTGATGGAGCAGGGAGGCGAGGCAAGACACTTTTTTTTTTTTTTCTATTGTCTTCTTTCAGCTCCTAATTCGTTAAAGGAAAAATGCCAATATTCTTCAAAAGTTCCAAGATAATTTCTTCCTATTTTAAAACCAGCTATATGACACTTCAAAAGAGTTCTCTAAAGCTGATAACCTGCAGGAAATGACAGCAGAGGACTAATGAGATGCACTTTTTTTTTTTTTTTTTAAGGAGGTAGAATTCACCACTGTTTGGGGATTTTTGCAACAGTTCAGTCCCATCTCATCAGACTAATTCTTTTTCCTCACTACTCATCAAAGCAGAACAAAAGGTACATTTTAAGCATGTCCTGAACTGCAGTTCAGGTGCAGTTGGTCAGCAGAACAAGGAACAGAGAAAAGGCATTTGAATCTAATGTACTACTGTAACAAATGAGCTTCTAATAATAAAATATAAACACACCTAATAATAATCACTTCAAAACAGTGGTAGGTTGCATACAGCATCAGTAATCTAAATATAAGGATGTGACCTTCTGGATGACCATCAGCCTACGACCTACGTGTTTCTCTAAGAGCCTCATGCTCTAAAAACTAAAACCACATAAACACAGTTATCTTGGAGAACTCAAACCAGAACCCAGAAAAACTCCAGCCTAGAAAATATCCATTTTTATGTTACTGCTATGTAACACATATTAACCTGCACAACAGGTGCTGTGCAGCCAGTGTAGCAGTGCAGATATTTTAGCATACACAGACCACTTATGTTTGCACAGAAGACAACATTACAGGGATAAGTACTGCCATCGACATCTGTGAGGGTTCACTTAATGTAATTTCAGGGTGAGGTACCAGAATAAATATGCCTAGCTCTGAATATCCATACCATGTTCTATGGCAGGTCGATTTGCAGTGCTATAAAGAAAATTAAGAGATGCTACATATACAAAGTACAGATTTTAAAAGAAAAAATATATATGGATAAATTATATTTTTTTTCCAAACTGCTTTTACCTTAATATTTTCCAAATAATATTTCTTCATTGATCCAGGACAAAATTTTTGAATATTTGTTCTAGTCCATAAATAAAAAATGAAGTCTGTTCACCTTGTTTCTAAGGAGCTTTATTTACAAGCAGTGAAACATCTCAAGGTTTTTACACGAGAAATCATGTGAGCTTGTAATTCTCATTTTCAAAAAAAAAAAACCCAGTCATGTATCTTGGGATTTGTTTTTTTTTTTTTTGTTTGTTTGTTTGTGGTTTTTTTTGGTTGTTTTTTTTTTTTTTTTAAATTATCCTGCTCTTGTGGAATATGTCCCTGCCCTTGGCAAGAGGCTTGGAACTGGATGATCTTTAAGGTCTCTTCCAACCCAAACCATTCTGTGATTCTATGATAAAAATACACTACAGATAGTGAAATTGCCATTATATAGCATTGTTAAATACCATCATACGGCCATTAGAAAGGCAGCTGTAGTATTCTTGAAAGTATTCATCCACATAAAGAATGGTTGCTACTTTGATACATTAGCCATTAATTAATCTAAACTGGGGTTTTTTTGAGGAACGGCACACCACAAACTGTTTTTTTGAGGAACATTGCTACCACACTGACAGAGAGCAGTACATATCAGAAGAACATGTCAGTTTTGTAATTCTCTCCTTTCAAAAAAAAAAGTAAATTGGTGAGTTTAATGGAAAACAGTGTATTAACTTCTACAAAGTACTTCTACTAGTGCCCTAAGAAAAACCACTGCTTTGGGTCCCTATTCACAAAGCAGCAAAGACAAAATCCTTTAACACAAATAGAGACAGAAATGGGGCTCCCTGAGATGTGAAAAGAAAAACAGGCAGAGCTGAGAAGTTTTTCTCACCCAACACTCTTCCACAGCTCTGCAGCAGAGAAGGCTCTCTGCCCTTAGAAGTTCAGCATGCCCAGCTCAGGCAGGGACACAGGCAATGTCCTGTGGAATCAGCATGGGAAGCTCAGTCCCCGAGCAGTTCTGCCTCTCTGCAGTGGCCACCCTGCCAGACCAGTCCTCCCTCTTGGAAGCAGAGATCTTGCTCCTTCCTTTCTCCAGTGTCATTACTGGGAGGCAGCCAAAGCTGGCACCCCTGCCCTGCCACCATTGGGCTGGGTGGCTCAGGTGTCCCTCATGACTGTGGGCAAGGACATCACCTGTCACCTTGCATGGCCCTAGCCAGTCCAGATCCAAAATGAGCACCAGGAGCATCCAGCCCACCACTGTGGCTTGGATGGTGCTTGGTGCTGCCTGTGCTGTCAATCAGGCTCCACGGGGAGGGGAAAGCATGGAAAAAGATTCTGTTAAGAGTCCTGCACGAAGCAGCACAACCTCTTTCTTTAACAAATGTGTTACACTTCCAGAAAAATTACTAGTTTTCTCCAGTCAAACTAGATTAATTTTCCTTTAAACCTATTTTAGTTTGCTCAAGGCATCTTAAGCACCCTGTGAAAATGAATTAGAAATGACAGTTTCTCCAGTAAGGGGATAGGTGACCATGTTCCTTTCTTGTACAGTACATACTTTGTGAGAACAAAGAATAAAAGCCAGCATGTTATCTGCATGCATGTTATTTAAATGGCTCTCTCTCCTTGCTTTCTGAGAGTTTAACATTCCCAGTGATGTGTGGAGAAAGACTTTGAAACATAAAATTGGGGGTACAGATAACATAAAATTACTTCTCAGTAACAAATGCACATGTCTGCTGCTCTATAGATGTGCTAAGTAAAGCACAGTGGAATTTTGCAAACAAATTTACAGCATGTCAAAAGCTTCAGTGAGAAAGCAGATTGAGCAATGCTCTGTAATAATGGTACTTGTCCAAGAGTGCTCTGCCTGTGTTGCAGGACACCTACTGCTGCACAAGGACACAAATCTTGACACCTTAAATCAGACAGAAGAATCTGATCAGACAGAATCTGTTCAACAAAATTTTCCTGGCTACCATATTCTTATAATTCTATGACCTTTTCTATGCCTTTGAGAGAGATCCAGCAATTAAACTAGACTTAAGAAGTCCTAATAGGGTGGAACATTTTTCCTAGGTAAAGGAGATTTCTGCTTACCTTACAACATTAAATAAATACTTAGTCTTAATTCCGAATTTATTTACGTTTGGACTGCATGGGATAAAGTATCCCTTGCGTCTCATCTTCTGATATACAATAAAATGCATTTTCTCTCAGCATCTACAAGACAAGCTAATAACATGACCAGATATCCTGGACTGATGGGCATCCCCCAGGACCAGGGCATGCAAGAAGGAGCACACAAGGCAATGACAGGAGAATTGTTGCAGAGTGCTGTGAGGCTGAGATGTGAATCAAGTTATCAGGCAGACTCTGGGCTGGCAAAGCAGGCTGGGAAACAATTTTCAATTTTGCTGCTTTCAAACCAAGTGAAGGAGAACAGCTTCTGCTAAGAGCTAAACAAACTTCTGGAAAGTATTTATGTGCCCGGTTTGAGGTTTACCAGCCCCTGTTCTAATCAAGGGATTTGGGTTTCATGTGGCTGATGCTTTAGTTATGGAGTTACTCACTGCAGAAAGCCGTTGCCTTGGTAGCTGGGTGACCCAGGGGGTTAATAAAGCGAATTTTCACCCCAGAGATCTGTGATTCATGCTTGGCTTAACAGACAGCAGTAAATGAGTTTGGTGGTCTCAAACTAGCCCACAGACTCACTGTAAAATCCCAGCATCATTTTAAAGGAATTTATCATAGCTGGGATTTTCTATTCATAAGAGAGCTAAGGCTGGAATAATAGGGTTATGTTTCAGGGCAGGATGAGAGGCCATTAAGTAATCCTAGTATATTATTAAGTAATGTAAGTTTAAATACATCTGCATAAAATGTCTGGAATTAAATAAAAAAAATAAATTAATTCCATTATGAGTTTAACTTTTTGACCAAATAGTTGCAAGGAAAAAGTGAAGTAAAAGCCTTCCCCACAGAGTGCTAAGGACAGTGCTATTCCACTATGTATGCAGGGAAAGCTACAGCTCTCCAGGAAAAATAGTATCACTCCTTGTGGAAATGCAGAATACTTTTAGAAGTATTTGAAGCAGTTGTTTTTAGTTTTAGGCCTGTAAAGATAATTAACTTGTTCATCACAAGACGTGAGATGGTTTTTGAATATTTCTGTCAAGGGCAGTCCTTAAATGCTTGTCTCCTCAAGAGGCTAAAGGTTTAAAACTCACTGTGGACTGTTATTATCCCACAGATATTCCACCTTCTGAGGGCACCTTCCTCAGGCCACTTAACATTGTGCATCACGCCAGAAGCAAGCATGGTAGAAAAGCTTGTCACAGATAATTTTGAGACAATTCCAGAACAATGTCAATACCCTGACAGAAACAGTGTCTTTGCCTCTTTTGGGGGAAGTCACCTCATACACTTCACGCTTGGTTTTCTGCTCTCCACAGGGGCAGAAAGAAGGCTGGACCATGTTTTGCCTCTGCTCTCAACTCTGGCTAGATCACAGACTGATTTAAATGAGAATCCTTTTGCTGCAGTCTTTACCTTCCAGATGAGGATCTGAATCTTTGCTTACTCCCTCAGCTGGTGAGAAGTGAAGTCCAGTGCTGTCAGAGGGCCATCACCGGGCAGGTTTATCAAAAAATCCAACAGACTGTAGTACATTTTCTCTTTATAAAGTATAAACAGCCCACATGTTTATGGATGACAGTGGTACGGGGAAGGAGGTGAGAGGGAGAGATGTGGGGAGCGACAAATAGACTGTAAATTAAAATTAACTGCATCAGAAACTTGAAGGAAAGATACAAGTTGGGTGCTGTGCGTAGAAAATATCTTATTGCAGTCAAGCCTGACCCTGTTCCTTGAAAAGCATTTCTCTGATTTGTTCAGGTCACAAGTGGGATGGAAATGAGCCTCCGTACTGCTTCTTCACACATCCGGATTTAATAGACTTTTTTCCACTGATAAAAGACCACTAATGAGTTCATTTTCAAGCTATTAAATTGGCTAGAATAGCTAGTTCTGCTGATGATTGCACAGAGACCTGACGGTCACAGTGGGTTTTGTCTTTGGCTGTTAACCATTTGCTGTCTTCCTGCTGCAACACAAATGTTTAAGTAGAAAAGGACGGGAAACCAAGCAAAAGAAACCTTGCCCTGTCCCTTGCTCCCCACCCATCTCTTTGTTCTACCCTTCCATTGTGTGACTGTGTTTCTCAGATGCCTTTAAACACAAATACTTCCTTCCCAGAGAGGTGTTGTACCAGCAACACCTTGTGATCCAAACAATTAGAAGCACATTCACAACAACATTAGACTTTGGTTTTGGATGAGAGCACAATTAATATCTTCCTTTGTTTGCCAAAATGTTTTAATTCAGAGTATGACAGTTCCTTCAGTGATATCACACTCATTTTTTGACTGGTCTGGAGCCTGTGTCCTTACAAAACGCCTACATGGGCTGCCCAAAGTTACACACTGCAGCCTGAAATCTTAAGGAAACTATTTATTTCTTTAGCCATACAAATGATTGCAATTAGGGTAACACTAAGTGATTTCTCTTTGGGTTTAGATACATATCACTTGCAGTATCATGCAGTCCATCGGACTTTTACAGGAAAACAATTAACTGCACAGCTGCTTGGTGCTGTAACCTCTGCCCAGTGCTTGGGGGGCAGGAACAGGTTTGCCTGACACTTGACAGCACCATCTCTTTCTGTTCAGAGAAACTATTAATGTAATTGTGTGACATACACTAGAAATGGATTTATCCTCAATGTTTAATATGTATGTATCTCCAGTCCAAGGAGAAGAGAAATAGCAGCCAAGGGGGAAAGGCAGTGACATCATGTAACATTTTGGTACATGGCCCAGTGAGGAACAGATTCACAGACATCTTTGGAGAGAAACAGCATGAAAATGTAAGGTATCCCACCACTGTCTTCATAAACTTTGCTCCCAAGGATGGGTACATCAAGTGTTGATTATTCTTTTGGAGTTTAACCAGTGAACCAGTGAGTCACAGTCTGCACTTTCTAAAGGGGGAAATTTTTTTTTGAAACTTTTTTTTTTTTTTAATTGCTTGGCTGCAGCCACACTGTGTCTATCCACAGCATCCCTTGAAAGGGGACTGCAATCAATCACCTCATCCAGGATGGGGTTGGCACACGAGTGATGTGTCAGTGTCACGGGCTGTTTGTTTGGCTGTACACAAGCGCGCTGCCCGCAGAGCAGTCACAGCCTGGAGCCTTCCCTACAAAACAGAGGAAGTATTTAAAATCAGCCTTTTGTCAATTAAAATCTCAGAGATTTAATTCATTCTGTTAGCATCAGAAGGCAACTAACTCTCAATGAAAATATTACTTACCTCTTCAAAGATTTCAATCTAGGATCTTTTGTTGGAACAAAGTTGAGCAAGTTTAAATTTACTAAAGGCAAAAAAAATCTTGTCTTGTAAATATTTGTAATTGCATCTCAGGAGAATGATTTTTGAAGCTCAGTACCTACTCAGCACCAAAATGATGGTGATCTTATTATGAAATGGTGTTTTCACCAATTCATGAAATTATGTTCTTCTGAACAAGAAGTCACAGAACTTTAAATATAATTATGTTCATGACTCCATTTCATATGTGTTAAATGTCTGTGATGCCTTATTTGAAATATCAAGAATCTGCTGATATTTATGTTCAGTTTAATCCTATTCTCTATGTAATGATGCAAGTTACTTGTGGATAATTAGTTGAAACTAAAATGTAGATTAGAATAAGTTGACATAGGAAGAATTTATTTAATTTTAAAGAAAAACACCTCTGAACCAAAAGCATTGTTCTTAAGAAGCTTCATGAGACAAGAAAAAATGCTGATTGGAAAAAAAGATAGCTACAAACTGAAGCACTACCTCCCTGCCTGCCCCCTTGGGCTGCTGTGCTAGCTCACTTTCTGGGGAGCTTTGGGGGGAGATACTTCAGGGGATAGAGTAAAAGATGCAAAAGAGGCCCTTACCTCAGGGGATTATTCCAAAGCTTTATTCCTGAAGGGAATCTCAGGGGCAAAGAGCATGAACAAGGAAGAGCATGGGTTTAGCTAAACTCTCTGTCCCAGGATAGATAGCTGGCAATGAGCCAATTGGTCAGAGATAGGGGAAAGGTAGGGTTAAACTAAAAGGTTACAGCTTTAGGGGGTCTCTGGGGAAAAACCATTTCCCCAGAGGAATACAACAACAAACTGGAGAGCTAAGAAAAAGGAGAAAAAAAAATCAAAATGCACTTCTTTTTCCTCATTTCTCAGTGCACAGCTGAAGACCCTGCTTCTGAAGAACCTTTGTCAAAGACTGGAGCACTCATTTAATTCTCTACAAATGGTGATTTTCTAAGTTATGCAGGCTCCCCTCACAAAAGCCACTTCTTCTGTGGCCTACTTACTCCAAATGCAAAGCAGGGGCCCCTGGCCTCTGCTCTCAGAGCTGACAGACCTGTGCTGGGAGCGAGCAGCCAGCGTGGCTGGGTTTGGCTTTGCTGCTGTGTGAAGGCAGCTCCAGGAGAGAGTCTGGATCATGCTGGAGCAGACAGCAATGTCGGTCATTCTGAGGGGAGTCCTGAGCACTACAATGTTTTATGATGAATCTCAGTCACAAGGCAGGAACTGTTCAACAGAGGTTAAATACCTAGCTGCTTGTCTAAACTCATTAAAGAGCAGGTTTGGCGCAGAGAGGCTTTTTATCAGAGAACCTGTTCTAGACAGAAACAGTCCAAGCAATACTCAGAAAAGTTACACTGGAGGAGCTTTTAGAGCTGACCAATTAAAATGCATGGCAATTGTATATGGACATCTCCAAAGTGAATTAAGCTAAATCCAGTGAAGACCTCTTTCACTTTGAATAAGGGAGTTACATCATGTGGTTTAACAATGTAGTTGAAATTAATATTTTTTGGCAATTTGAATTCAAATTTTGTAGTGAATGCTGTGGGGGAAAAACACAAATTGCAGTTCTAGCAATGCACTGTAGCAATGAAATCTGTAACAGGTGAGCAAGATTTCTGTCTCCATGACAATATTGCTTAGGTTTTCTGAATAAATCCTAAATGGTATTTAGTACTATTTTTAGAAATTCAATGCAAGAGATCCTATTTAAAGTAATGGTGAGGACTGGAGTATTGCCTTACTCTAGAGGTCAAGAAATGTGGCCAAATGTTGTAGACTTCAACTTCTGACCACCAAACTTAAAGCAAGGTAAAACTCAGGCAAGAAACTGAAAAAGGACAATGAAAGCATTGAGCAAGAAAGGTATCATTACCAAAGCAGTGTGGCTATTGCAACTAGCCTCAGCTATTCTGAGACAGACAAAAAGCTCACCATCAAGAAGCCATCAATACACCTCCCACTAACAGTTCTCTCTGGCAGCCTCAATTCCCAGCCCTTGTGTTACAGGTTAATAATTCATCTCCTCTCACCAGTCAGATTGTACCTTGACTCTAAGCCAATTCATAACAAATGCTATTATAAAAATCACAAAAAACCTCAGGTTAATCTAATGTTTAAGAAGATAGATAACTGAGCGCTGATGCAAAATTTTCTCTTTTCCTCTGGACTTTTCAAGGATTCACAGCTTTAGCAGCTCTTTTTTTTTGACATGCAGGTGTTGCTGAACAATAACTGAGCTGGATTATTCTTGATGCACAACAGGACCTGATTATTTTTAAAAATGAAATACAAGGAAACCTTAGAAATTGCATTTGCATGTAATCAGCATCCGTTTCCCACAAATGCAATGCCCAGTCAACCGGAAGAAAAATGACTTTTAAAAGCAGGTGTTCTTTCTAATTATTGTTGATTTGAGCAAGTTATTAACGCTTACATGCACCCAGGTTTACATTAATGAAACCCTGCTTGCCTGTCAGCAGATTCCTGATAAAGAGTACCTTTTGGTTTAGTCCCCAAAACTGGAGTTTAGCAATAAATATTTCAAATCAGCTAGTCTTGCTCTTGTATGGATAGGAGATTATGCCTTACCCTACAAAGCTAATATAGGAGGGAGCCATATGAACAGAACAGCAATGGTTAAATGTGCACAGAGAACTCTGAAATATTCAAGTTGTTTATTTCTCCAGGCTTACAAATTTGATTACTATGGAGCACAAAGCTATTAAAAATATGACCTTTTATACTGTACGACTTGGCAAAAAGCCAAATAATAACTTTGTTTGATTTGGGTAGTATGATAGAGTGCCTATTCAGCTGGAAATAAAATTACTTTTCGTTACAGGAAATTATACCTGGAAGACTAAATGTCCATCATGAACATAACACACATATGGAGTCATTAATTCAGACTCATGGCGGCCACCCTCAGAGAAGTAAAAGGACAATGGTTTTAGGTGGAGCAGAAAAAGATGCAGAATTCTAAGGCTTGTCTGGCATTTGCTCTGTGATGGGGACAAGTGAAATAAATGCTGATAATAAGTGATAAGACTGAAAAAGACCCGGGTTATATAATTCGTATGGCACTGGTACTTCACAACTCCTGGTCTTGAACAAGCAGTTCTATTTTTATGCTTTTGATAAGCAAACAAAGGGAAAATATGAATCCTATGCTCATGTTAGATAGACAGAAATTTGATGTGACAAAACCTCTCGTTCCTGCTTCCACTAACACCAAAGACAAAACTAATAGATTTCAATCCAGTAAAGAGTAAAATCAAGAAGTTATGCATAGAAGAAAAATATATTTGGCTGGCCCTCTTGTTTTCAGGAGTGCTACACTGAATTCCATAAAAAAAAAACAAATCTAAAGAAGACAGAAAATGATAGGTGATAGAAGGAAGATGTTAATTTCACCTTATAGGTATCTTTGGTATTAAAGATGTCTTCTACTTTAATTAGCCTAGAATGACACATGACAAATACCATCCTTGAAAAAAAAAATAAACGTGCATAATTAAATTTTCCCTTTACTCAAAGTACCTTGATTAATTGTTTGGCTGACATCTATGAGTTTTGCTGCTTATTTATTTATTTATGTGGGATCAGGGGATTTTCAAAATATTATTTTTCTGTGAAAACAATATTTCAATAGGCTGACATTTCAGTTTTCTCTACTGATTGTTTTTTATTCTGCTTGTTTATTGTCATATGGTACTTTTCCAACAAATTATTTCCATTGTTTCATGTTTGCAAAAAAACCCATTCTATTCAGAAAGATGTTATTAAAGAAACCTCACTGGAATATGCAGGACTGCTGAAAAATCATGAATACAAGATGATTAAGAAATTGGAATAAGGACTTTCTACTTCTGTGGAAAGTTATGTAGGCTCTGTAATTACCACCCATGCTCTGAAGTTTTATGTCTTGTCTGAAAATTGAATTTCCAGTGAGTTGCATTTTTCTATTTAGCTGTGAAAATCAGGCACAAGGGAATCACATTTCACTTAAAGCATGGCATTAGGAGAGCAATGGCTATCTATCACTCTCCAAAGCACTATGGAGGAATGGCTTGAAAGAGAAATGACAATGAAAAAAAAAACAACCCAAGCATTCTCTAGAAAGAAATATTGTAAATCTTATTTCTTGCTTTGTTTTCTCAACTTTTCTTATGAAATTGCTTCAGGATGTAGGAGTTACCTCAGAAAGTTAGACAAAATTTGCATATCATATAATACCCTACTGAAAACAACTGTTCATATCATATGCTCCAGTTCTGAGGAAATTCAGCTGAGGATTTCTGGCCACATGAGGGTTTTCCTTTCCATTCCCTCAGTTTAATACTGTTTTTTGGCTAAACCCCAGAAATTTACATCCTTCTCAGTTTAAGTACACTCACTTCATGGGCTCCAAAATTAAAAAAATATTAAATAAAACCCTCCACACTTCAGTGCAGGTTTTCACTCTTTGCTGCAGTATCAGGTCAGGTATGGAATCCAATTAAGCCTTCACCATAGGCAACTTTTCATGTTCATGCTCCACAGGCTTACTGTGAACTCTAAAAAAGAAGTGGAGGCAGCACTAAGAAAGGGTCTGACTGTAGCTGTCTTCATCACCAAAGGAGTTTTGAGAGCCCAGCTCCAAAGTCAGCCTTGAAAACCCCTTCTATCCATGTCAACAATCATTACTCATCTTTTTGACCTAATATCTTCTTTGCATTCAATTTCGAAGTTAAAGCAGACTTTTGTACACAGGAGATATGGGTGGTCTAGGAATGCATAGCTAACAACCTTCAGTTTAAAAGTCACCATTTCCTTTGTTACCTTTCTTGGGCAGAAAGACTGTGAGTTGTGTTTGAATTGAGTTTGAAGAGATACAGTTCCAAATATTGAGATCCTCTTTACTCATCCATGGAGAGTTTTAGGATCATCCATGAAGGGTTTCAGGATCATCCATGAAGAGTTTCAGACTGGAAGTGTGCTGCAGCATGACAAAGTCCTGCACCTTTTCACTTGCTCAGAACTCACTTCAGGGTTAACAGACTAGTCACTTGTCAAGTGCCAAACAGCCATCAGTGTGGACTGATCAAGTGGAGCATGATGACAGAAAAAACAGAGAAGGAAAAGAATTAATTTTATACAAATTATAAAGTCACCATGCATATGATCAGGGCTATGCATACAGGCCTGATCATTGCAAAACTGTACAAAGAAAGGTTGTTTTTAAGCTTACACTGGCCATCTTACACTTGCCAATTTGGGACTGCATATATGTTGCACATTGTATTGTCTGCTGGAAAGATTAGAGGGATGAACTGCTCCTGCTCCTCCATGATACTGCCTTCCTTGGAGAATAGCAGCCACTGACTGCATAACAGAGTGATAGCAAACATATTAAGAAATGCAAGTCTCAAAGCATTCCTTCTGCTTTCTTCTGCTTATGGTGAAGAGTTACTCTTAATACATACACTGTGAAAGATCGAGAGGGGACCTCATCAATGCTTTGTAATAGCTGAGTATAAATCCAAAGCTCTATGGGTAGTATCAATGATTAATTGCATTCAGTCGACATTAGACTCTGTCATTATCAGCTACTTGCTGCTCAACACTTGCTATGCTGTTAATTATTGCTGTGTGGCTCTAAGGGATGTTTTCAAAACATTTCAAATTTTGCTACTGCAATAGCACAGGAAAGAAATCAATAAGTACCTTTTTAGCAGAGGAGAGACAAACATACTTTTATTGTTTTGAATAGTTTTCTTTGAGACTGGATAAGCTGTCACTGATCACAACTGGGCTTCTAAGACAGCACTGGCATTTGGTATCCTGTCTAGACTTCACTAAAACTTCTTTGTTTTTCATCAACCCACACATACAGCAATGCCTTCTGGCACATAAGGAAAGTGAGAAGAGTAAAAGGGTTGCACTCCCATTCCCAGTTTCATGCAGTGAATATTTTAATCATATTTTTGCTAGCATATCCCTTGTGACTTGGAAAAAACCCCAACCCACTCCACCTCACATTATTTTTTATTATTATTATGGTGATGGACATACTCATGATCTTTTTATAGGACAGAAAACACTATGGTACCAAACTAGAAAAAAAAGCTGATATAAGGTGTGCCACTCACTCTACATTGTGCTATTACTTCAAAGCTAACATTATCAAAAAACACACAACATATGTTTTTCTGCTGATGTTCTTATGTTTGTAATGGTCACTCTTAAAAGTTTTATCCAAGGTGCCGTCAAGGGGAAAGCAGGCAGGATTGCAGTGCTGTGTGCAACAACAGTAATAGGCTGCTATGCCCTGTAGTAATCTGTATCAGTAATTATCTCTGATAATTAAAAGCAAGATTACATTTAGGTAACAGTGCTAATAATAGAAAGAATCTAAAAAAGAGAAAATGGTATTTTTTAATACTTTAAAATCTGCTTCTCCTGAAATTTTCCAAAACAGGATTTTTCTTTAATTCTGATCTGCACAAACATTGAAATATTCCCTCTTCTGACTCAGATTTAGAGAAATTTCTGACATGCCATTTCCAGAATTAGGACCTTTATTTAACCAAGTGGAACAGATCCAATAGCTGAAAGAAAGAGACTCCACACTGAGATTGCTGAAATATATACATTAGGTGTGGGAGAGCTGGGAGAACGAGTGCTGGAATATGAAGGATGCACGAAATCTGACTTTGTGGTGCTTGCTTATTCTGGTATGCTATCAATAGATCCTTCTGAATACAAACTGCATCTTGGACCAGGAAATCTGTCATGATCAAATTTACAGCCCCATTGGCCTCTCTCCAGAAAAAAAATTTGGAGACTTTCAGTCATTTTGGATTTTTCAGGTGTACTGGAAGGCACAAAGTACCATTAATTACCAAATTAGGGTCCAAACTGATGAACCTTGTGTTTCATTTTTATTCCTTGGATTCTGAACTATAAAACTTCAGTCAGCTCCATATGGGAAGAGCTGCAACTAAACCTAAACTGCAAACATTTAAAAATAAATAAAGTGCCTAAATGATCCACTTAATGAAAACATCAAGAGACCTTGTAAATCAACTGCTATCAGCTAATGCTATTATCTAGACGAGATGCAGTGCCTGAGAGCATCTGCATATGCATCCCTATGCCTGCACAATGAGATTACACATACAAGTGATGTGTACCTACATGCAGAGGAGCCTAAAGCCATCCAGAGGCACCAGTTTTACAAGCCCACATTTGTGGAACAGAGATCTGGATTATGCATGTCTGAGCCATCAGTGATACAGAGAAATTGCATGTCGATTACCATCCTGTTGAGAAATGGGAGAATGAGCTTGGGAGAGACCGAAAGCAGAGTGTGCCAGAGGCCAAATGATTAATATATTTTCTCACTATTAGCATCAACAATGTGCTGCCTCAGAGGAAGTCACGGTTAAAGAGTATCCACTAACTTGATGCAAAGCTCAATAGAATATTAGAATAAATAGGATAAAAAATTACCTTCATATCATGCAGGAAGACTTCTTGATCTAGCATGTCTCTTACTGCTTTGCTGGGCTAATTTCAGCCTTACTTTATGATATTCATGAAAAATCAATTATGTGACAGAAAGAGTAAGAGACCTGAGAGGCATCCACCTCTGTGCTGAGCATCACCACTGGCTGGAAATTGATGCTAGACAAGTTCTAATTAGGAATAAAGCACAAATTTGCAACAGTGAGGCTGACTAACCACTGGAAAAATTATTAAAGGAAGTGGTGGGGTTTCTGTCTTTTTGTCACTTCCAAGCAACCGTAGAGGCCTTGCTGGAAATCATGTATTGACTGAGCACACATTGCAGAGCTCAACAGAGTCAATGGGATCTAACAGTTCATAACAGACTGGTCAGACTGGGAAAAATAATTCTCCCCCTGGAATTAATTTTCATGCATCTGCTAACACGAGGAAGCAACCAACTCTGTCAGGAAGAAAATGCAAAAGACAAAACTCTCTTCCTAAATTTGAGACTGAAACTGTGTAAGTGTTTGGCAGATTTACCCTTAAACAAATATGAGAGAAATGTAAAAAGTTATGAAAAGAAGCATGTTTGCCTTACACCTAAAGCATAAATTCCTTTTAGCAATCTATTAGATGTTTTGGAAAATGCTGCAGCCTGAAAGGAGATTGTAGTTAGGCAGCCTGTTACTATTTTAGCCTTTTTAGCCCCTATAAATTTGATGAAATATTAATAAAAAGAAGACATTTACTCTCCTAAGAAGTAATGAAGAGTTAGGCATTAGTGACAGGCCTTTAACCACATCCTGAGCTGCAGCAAAAGCAGCGTAGCCAGCAGATCAAAGGAGATGACCCTGTCCTTCTGCTCTGGAGACACCCCACCTGGAGCACTGCACCCAACCCTGGGCTGCCCAGCACAGCAAGGACAGGGACCTGCTGGTGTGAGTCTGGAGCAGGCCACTGAGATGATCAGAGGGATGGAGCACCTCTCCTACAAGGAGAGGCTGAGAGAATTGGAATTGTTCAGCCTGGAGAAGAGAAAGCTTTGGGGGTGACCTTACTGTGGTCTTACAGTACCTGGAGGGAGTCTGTGAAGAAGCTGGAGAGGGACTTTTTTACAAGAGCATGTAGTGACAGGATAAGGGTCTCAGACTGAGAGGAGGTTTAGATTAGGTATTAGGAAAAAGTTCCTTACGGAGAGGGTGGTGAGCACTGGAACAGGTTGCCCAGAGAAGTTGTGGATGCCCCATCCCTGGAAGTGTTCAAGGCCAAGTTGGAGCAGGGGAGCTCTGAGCAACCTGGTCCAGGGAAAAGTGCCCCTGTCCATAGCAGGGGAGTTGGAATGAGATATCTTTAAGGTCCCTCCTAACCCAAGTAATTCTACGATTCTGTGTTTTTGTGGCATAACACAGTAAAGCTTAAAGCAAAGTCTGTCTTGTGAGAGAAACTGTTTTGGAACTAAACCAATTCCCTAGGGTTTGAGTGTTTTTCTTTCACAGAGATGAACAGTTTTAAGCAAGATACCAACCATTACACATCTCTACCTGTAAACAAGACAGCTCTTATGTTTTCAAAGCCCGCTAGTCAAAGTCTTTCAAGCAAATAGCTCTCATTTCTCTTCCTCTATTTAGATATGAGAGATTAATTAAGCTCATCAACAGTTGATTAATGCAGGTAGGAAGCCTGTGGCTTCCTCCAATTACATTTCAATGATGTGGTACTCCTAGATATATTTATTTGGCTTTTAAGAAATATATCTGTATGAATGATCAAGGCAATTGTTCTGTCAGATTAAAATACATTATAAAATCATTAATGAACAAAACCAGCAGTGCATTCTGTGTAGCCATCTGGGAAAGATGCTACAGAACACAGCAACATTTCTTCTGGTATGTGAAGGGACCCCACTTCAAAGGTACTTGCACTTCACTAACATTTGCTCAGTTATTTTATTACTGTAGAAGCAAGGAGCTGCTAAGCTATGGGAAAGGGATGTGGCAGCAGAAGAATGTTTATTTCAAAGCATAACCTATGACCTACTCCTCACCTGGGGTAAAAATCTAGACTTAGGCCATACTGGCACACTATAGGAAACTATTGATCCTAACTTTCTTTGCATCTCTGACAGTTTCTTCTCCTAATGAATAAATACACTGTTCTCAATGGGTAAAATCCCAGCATAGGAAGTATGCTAAAAAATATGAGTAGATAAACCAGATTTTGGGTTTGGTTTTAGTGAGGTGTTTTTTTGTGTGCGTGTGGTGGTTTTTTTTTTTTTTTTTTTTTTTTTTTTTTTTTTTTTTTTTTTTTTTTTTTGTGTGTGTGTGTGTGTGTGTGTTTGTTTGTTTTCCAGAGGAATGGAGGAAATGGTTTCAAACATAAAAAAATGCACTTTAGGACTCCACTAAGATAAGACAAGACCTCTCAAAGTAAGAATGTCTTGATCCTAAAGAAATGATCCCACATATGGAAATCAAAACAAAACAGCAATGTTCCTCAGCCTGAGAAAAATTCATTCCCTTTAATTTCCTTTGCTAAATACCAATCCCATTGCAAAAACTCCACCAAAGCAAGAATTAGGATTGGAAGCTTCTGAATAGTGGAGTGCTCTAGAATTATGGAGCTGAATTTGGAGGATGAGAACAAATTTGGAGGAGTATTTAGTTGCAATTCCCACCAGTTTTTTGAGCTACCTCCATGTATGGATGAACATGGGGTTTCCCGAATTTGAGAGCACCATTCCCACAAGTTTGTGTTCTGCCTGGAATTTACTTTGAGCCTTTCTGTGCCAAGGAAACATGACTGGAACAAGTCCGGCCCAGGCAGTGACAGGATGGCACCTGTTTGCTCAGAGCACTCCTCAGGGTGGCTCTGCCCCAGTCATAGCTGTGGCTGCTCCAGCCTGGAAGAGGACAAAGAGCAGGAAGGTCACACAGAAGATCAGCTTCTCTCTGTGTTAAATCTTTTACTCTGTAATATACTTGGGTTATGTCTCTATTGTCACACATAAATCCACTTCCTAGTGCACTGAAAGATATGCACAGGTTTAAAACTACATAAAATAAACAATGTCTTGATTTTCCTTTTTTATTTTTTTTCTCCTGATCCTAAACTTCTAAACTCTCACATCTTCTAGCTGGATTTGTTAAAGAGCAGTTACACATATATTAACAATTTCAGCCATGCTCAACTACCATGTTTAATTGCTGCTCACAGTTATATATTATATAGTAGAAACACACAAAACCTGTACATTCAGGATATCTCCTCAATTCATTTATATTCAATCCTGTACCTGGGATTAATTCTGTGCTTATTTTATCAATTTCATTGGGATTATTCTTTTTGCATCAAAGACTTAGGTGTTACCATTACTGTTGCCAGCTTAATTTTTCTAATTGATATGGTTTTACTGAACCCATTTAATTGAATTTGTTTCATTAACAGTGGAACTGATACTGATATATGGAAAGAATATGGTTTAAATAAATGAGCAAATATTCACCACTTTTATCCAACCTGATATGGCTTTTCACTGAAATCAGTAGTCACTTCTCAAAACAAATGCATTTTAATTCCTTCTGATTTATTTCTCCTTCTCTTTACTACTTCTTTGTCACAGTTGGATGCATTTAAGTAAACCAATTGGAATTTGTAGGAGCCAATTTTCATTTAAAACCTTGAAAGATAGTTTAAACATTTCTTTAGCGCCCACTGCTCATTAACTGAAATGAACACATTTCTGAAATGCAGTAGACTTGTTATCCTACGACAGGATCTGATTTTAATGGTATTCTCATTTTTCTCTTTCTCCCAGTAATTTAAGCAGATCAATTCTGTAAACAGGACAGATCGGCTTAAGGTTTATACACAAACTTAAACCTCCACATACACTCCCTCACATTTTCACCAAGCTGGTGCTTCCTTTTCTCTGATGCTTGTGGACTCCATTGGTCCAAGAACCTCCAATACAGCAGCCAGAGCTCAGGAACCACTAAAATGATCCTCAGTAATGATGTGGATGCAGACAGCAATTCTGTGTGAAGTTTACTTGACACATCCAGCAACACTTGGTTTTTGATTTATAGTATCAACAGGACAGCAACTTCAGGAGTTCAGGGTTTAAGTCAGGGGTAGAGCCACTTTCCTATGAGGTAACAGACCAGCACCCTGTGCTCTTACACAAGTACTAAAATGCAATGCTTAGGTAAGAAATGCTTGATTTTAAAACTCACAGAATCACAAAGCTGTCTTGAAAATGTGAATTGAAGAGAACAATCCCTTACAGCATGCCGTGCTGCCCTGATCTCATAGTGCAGTTTGGGTGCAGTACATTTGAGTGCCAAACTGTCTGTTCAGGACAGCTCAGCAGTCCCAGTGAGGTGATCCAATATTGCAGACCAAATATTTGGGCTTCCTATGAAAGCAACTTCTCATAAGTTACTGGCAACTGTACTTAAAAACTGACTGTAGTGGGGTTCCCTGTGTAGGATTTCCAAGGATGCACAGGATTTCATGCAGAGTTTGGTGTGTAGTCAGAGCAAGACACACACTGTCCTGATACCCCACTTTCTTTTCAAAGCATCCTAAGTGCATTCTTTTTATTCTGGTTTTACCTGGCCATCTCTTACTTCTTTTTAACAAACATTGCTTTATTAACAACAGTTGCATACCAATGCCATGCTCACGAAGGTGGCTACCATTCTGTGATGCTTCTATTGAAATTTGTTCTATAATCTCTTTGCCCAGCAGGAATATATAAATTAATGGATTTTTTCTGTCAAATATTTAAAGGTGGTTATCAAGGATTCCAGAATTCACTCCACTTTCATGGATCAGTTATAAGATTTTTCTGCCCCTCCTTCTTCTATTTATTAATTTGAAAGTCAGCTCCATCTCTTCTAGGATTTCATATGAAGAGACAATCTTCCTTGAAGTGTATGTACAGCTGCTATTAATAGTAGACTTTAGAATGATAAAGAAAGAGCACATCCAGTAGAGCTTTGCTAACGTTCAAGGTGATTTGAAATTGAAGTCCAAATCCATGGAGATGCCTTGTTCCTCCGACTTTCACAATGACAGAAGAGTTCCCTGACTTCCTGACACTTATTTACTCTCTGAAGCCATCAAGAAATGAGCCAAAGTTATACACTGATTTTGCTGCATTACCTGGAATGTTATTTCTGTATGGATTCCACCTGTATAAAGGCCTGTGTGCCCTCATTCAGGTGAGAGAGAAGCCCAAGAGAACAGTAACAGGATCTGTGAGGATACCTTCCTTAATTTTCACATTGTTTTGTTTCAGTTTCTTCTGCCCTTTTAACTTACAGATTAAATCAGAAATCCAGAAACTAGCAAAGTCTTTATTTTCCTTTTACTGTGCCCAAGATCTTGTCATCTTTTCTAACCTCCTTGCCAGCTGGTTCATCCTTAGCCATTGCTGACTTTCTGACTCTCTCAGGCATTAGATGGATTTTGTTGGGGTGATGCTAGGATTGTATATGTTCCCTGCAAAATATATAGTTAATCTATGCCACAGTCTTTCTCAGTTTTTTTTTCCTACTGACAAAAAATTCCTGTATTTCCTGACACCAAGCCATCAAGAACCATGTTCTAGGTGTACTTGGCCCCTGTTGACCTAAAGGAGCAAGGGAACCACCGTGGAACATGTAACATTATTCAAGAGAAATAGCTCCAAGCAGACAGAATTAGCTTTGTGCCCATAATAACTGAGAAGCAGGGAAGGACAGGCAGATTAAACTCACAGGGAAGGCTCAGTTTATAAAAAAAGCACAGAGTCATAAAATATTCCCCTGTGTCCTTCCACAAAGAAATTATTTCAGATACCAAATTCCCTTGCAGCTTGTAAAAGCTTTACAAGTAGTCCAACCCCCCTGCAGCCAAGTTGTGAGTGATGTGCCCATATATCAGGTACCAAGGTCAGCAGACAAAGGAAATGGGCTGGAGGACACCTGTAGAGCATATTGACCCCACAGCTGAGAATCTGCTCCTCTGACCTCAGCGCAGGAGGAGCCAAACCTGCCACCTCACAAACAACCTGAGCCTTGCCTCGTGCTTTCCTAAATGCATCAAATTTCCACGTTTCTGCTTCTTCATGAGACACCTCACTAAAATGTGAAGTTAATGATTTATTCATTTAAATAATTTATTTTACAACTGAATTAATTTGCCAGCCTTGTTGCACACACGTTATAAGGGGAGCAAGTCCTTTCGAAGTGCCTCAGTAATCTAATCAGTATGCTCCTTTCCTTTTCAAAAGTTACTACATGTGCCTGGACCTCAAAGCATCTCTGCCTTTGGTTAGATGAGGAGAAATTGGTTCATTTGGGTGTGTGAGAAAGGGAAGCTGTTTAGGAATCATCTCTGTGTCATGCTTTGATAAAAAGCTCGCAAAAGTTTCAAATGAACACACACGACTGGAGCTGGTTTTCAAGCTGGCAGCTTCAAAGAAGATGCAGGATTGTACAGCAATAATGGCCATTAAATTACCTCCTCTCCAACAGTGTAGATCATTTGGAGTCAGGTCATAAACAGAATAAAGGAATCTTAGCTTTCCACTCCTTGCTGTACGGGCAGTTTGAGACACTAGAAGATTCTCTTCACAAGTCTCATTAGCTGGCATTACCATCCTCAAAGGACTATGTTAAACTTGAAATTAAACCTAAAAAAATGAACAGATTTCTAAAGAAATTTAATGGCAAGAGTGATGCACTCTATTGCAACTGAGGAAAACAGCTTAAAATATGGATTTCCCCCCTAGAAAATAACAAGAAATCCAACATTTTGGAAAATATTGTCATTTTCTATGTATTCGTATTGGCAAAGCATTCATGTAAAACCAGTAATGCTGTTTAGATATATCAAAATTAACAAGAAAATTTAATAGTGATCTACACAAAAGCTGTAATAAACTACATCTCATGGTCCTGTACTCATATTCTAACTGCTCCTTGCATTTAAAATCTAAATGCAGACAGATGACAGCTACCATTTTAAAAATTGATTTTATTTTAATTTCTTAATTACAAATACCTGTAATTCTATTTAATAAAATGAATGCATTTTATTAAAACCATGTGAATTGGTGAGTTTTGCCTGTGACACTTTAGGCAGACATTTAAAACCTTGTCTAATCAACATGTGGCATTCCAAACCTCAGTAGGATCATCTTCAGTGGATGTGACAGGAAATATTGCAAGGTTAGTGATTTGTAATTTAAATTTTAGTAGCATCTAGGGGCCTTGTGAAAGATTGCAGCTGGCCAAACTAAGCACTGAGAATATATATGCCATAAGACAGTACAAAAAGCTTACAGTTTAAATATTTAGGGCAATATTTTAGTGAAACTGAAAATGCTGAGGGGGAACGACATAAACTTCAGGGAATTTTTCAGTTTTCTTGAGAACTGAGGTCAGTAATTCAACTCTGATCATTTTTTATTTCCCTTTAATAAAAGATTTGTGTTGTACACTGTGCACATGATATGTTGCAACTTTTTGTTGTTGTATGATTGTTGCTGTTCCTTAAGCCTCTCCAACACACAGAGCCTTAAAATATACAGAAAATAAAGTCCTTACACTGAATGGATAGTCCTCTAATAAGTCAAAAAATGAAAGACTTAGAAAATCAGAGGAACTAATTCCTGCACGTAGGTAAATTGGACTACTTTTGTTGTCTTTAATGTATCTTGTTTGAAACAGCCACTTTGTGTTGTCCTCCCTGTGCAATTTTATGCAAATTTAATGATCTGTGTTGCATGTTATTAGTAATCTGCCATGGCCATAACCTTACCCTGGGTACAGTAACAATCAAAAGTTCTACTTTTGATGACAGAAATGATGCAGAAAATGTCACAGGCTGCCCTCAAATTACTCTTAAAGATGGGGGAAAGATGCAGATAGCTCTTGTGGCTGCAGCCTGTTTAAATAAAAAGCAAAGGGCTGGTTCTTTGCCTCTTTCTCCCTATAGCAGCACCTCAGCATCCTCTCCCTGAGCCTCTTAGTTGTCCCTGCAAGGACATCAGAAATGAGGCAGATGAGCAGGGGAAGAGGATGACCCAGCTGCTTCATCACTGGGCACCAGAGCTGCCTCTAGCAGCCAAAAAATGATCACTCGTGACCTGTCCTCAACTCCCTCAGATGAGTGGGAATTGAGACGAGGCACAGAGCAGAAGCAGGCTGGCAGGTGTGCTTGGCAACCTTCACCCATCCTGAGAGGGCATCTGAGGAAGGGCACGGCAGCGGGGCACTGCCACCAGCACTGCTAAATGCAGCTGGGGCAGGGAGAGTGACTCCCTTGCCAGGAGAATGTCACCAAACAGAAACATTAACATAAAAACTGGAGGCATTGCTGGAGATGTCCCACTGTACACAAAGCAGGCTGTTGGAGGGATATCAGTCAGGCTGGCAGGACTTTGCTGTTAAGAACTAAAGAGCACCTGAGACCTGGAGGAGCAAGCACCACGCAGGCCGTCAGGTGCCATCCAGCCCTGGGACCAGATTCCATGGCAGGGGCAGAGGTGGGAAGAGCTGCTTCCAGCTCACAGCAGCTCAGCTCACTAGCACAGGACATGGTTCCCTTTAACAGCTATCAGGGAGTTATCCCTATCACTGATCTGCTGCCAGGGGGTCACAGGGCTTCTGCTTTGAGTCCCATGTGTGCTCAGCAGGGCCAGCCACTGGATGGTGAACTCTGCCAGCTGATTAAGTTGGTTTCTGTATCTGGTTGCCAGTGTCAGGCATGAGAGAAAATTAGCTAATTTTCAGGGTTTCTAGCAAGTGAGTAATGCTTGGAAAAAGAGCAATGTGAGGTTAATTTATCACCCAATTTTAAAAAGGTGCAAGTTTAAATACTAATAATGTGGAACGGGAAATCTGACATAAAGACCCAGCAAATCAGCAATGTGAAAGTAAAGGAAATTAAATGCAGCCATTGCAGGCAGTGAGGCATCTTTGAATAGGCTGGAAACACAGATAAATGGTGTTCAAAGAAACACCCCAGAAGATGTAGAGTTTGGCAAAGGCAATGACAAGGTTTGAATGAAGTGCAACCAAATGCAGATGGTATAATCGCAATTTCATCTCAACTAATGATGTGAACAATCTAACACTAGTCCTTGCAGTGGCACCAGGTCTTTTGTTCACTAAAGCACATTTTAATAGGAAAATGGAGGGAAGGGAGATTTGTCTGAACTATTTGCATAATGTGGCTATAGACTGCATTCATTATCCAGAGGAAAGGATCTAAGCATCCTCCAAAATGTGGTTTTCTTGCAATGGTGAGACAAACAAATATGCTGAATAGAAAAAATTTATCTCTTAGATCATATTGGTGCAGTAGGGATGCAATTCACGCCCCATTACTCTTACAATTAATACTGGACACAGGAGGGACAAGATACTCTGTTCTGTGTTGCCTCTTGGCCCCTCATGAACAGCATCACTGCCATCACCCCTCAAACAGAAAAAGCTTCCCGGCTGCTCCCTCCATGCTCCTCAGTGTGGCAGAGGATACATGAAATGGGACATGAAATGCTCCATCCGTGAGTGGAAATGAGAGGCAAAGAAATAGGAAGCTATAAAAGTTTTTAAAGTATTTCAAGCTCCCCAGGGAAACAATTCTATTCCTTATTTAGCACTAAATACTTCTTGTAAAACTCAGCCTCCCCCACTTTCCAATTAGGAAGGCACCTGCTTTATTTCAGTAACATCTTCCTGGAGTCTAAGCAGACTTTCTGAAGCAACT
Source organism: Phylloscopus collybita (assembly GCA_027886175.1). NCBI lineage: Eukaryota > Metazoa > Chordata > Aves > Passeriformes > Phylloscopidae > Phylloscopus > Phylloscopus collybita. Next base: position 9,589,588 of record JAJNNQ010000002.1, read on the forward strand.
CCATTATGAGGTCAACTTGATAAAAATACCCACTGCTCTGGAGTCAAATCTGTCTTACCAAAGTCAACAAGAATTTTGCCTTCAAAAGATCAGGATTTCACTTCAGATGATGAGAACGCCTCCTAGCAATAGTCAGTATGACATTAGAACATTAAACAATAATGGGATTTATATTCAGCAGTCTCAAAATGTAAGTCTTTATAGAGGATTTCCTACTTGTTCAAAAATCATAGCACGAGCCTGTACAAAAGAACTGTCCCATCTGTTGTAACTGTGTAAAATAACTTCCAGATGCAAGTGCTGGTGGTATGAGAGATACCAACAGGAAAAGCCTGAACGGATCCTGACAGCCTCTTCCTAGATTCTGTCCAGCAGTGTAATTTTTAAACTTTCATGTCTGAAGACAATTACACTTGTGCAGAGATACGTGTGGTATTTTCTAAGCTAGAAGCAGAGAATCTGAAAATCCAGGAAGCAGAAGCTGCAACAAGTGATATAACAAGAACTATCACTTGTTACTGCAGGGTTCCCACGCTGTGAGGATAAATTACCAAACTCCTAGGATAAAACAAGTGTATCTCAAGTATAATTTTTAAATGCAGGGAAGAGTTTCCCCAGGGCTTTTGTCTGGCTGCAGCAGCATTGGCAAACGTGCCAAGTAGCCTGCCACTGATTTAGTGGGCTGGAAGCTGCACTCCATCACTGTACCTCACCTGCCATTACCATCAGGTGTTTGCTATCCTTGGCATCCTGCTTACAGCAGAAAATTATTCACTTGCTAGTCTGGTACAGAAAACCCACGCTATTTTTAGCCGCCCGCATCTATCACCACAAGTTTACATCAAGACTTCAGGGGTGAGGGAAAGAGAGGAGGAAAGAGAAAGCCCATTTCCCTCCTCACCCTGCTGTGCCCGCCCGCTCCCGTGCGGTGCCACAGGTCAGCGGAGCAGTGACACAGGAAGGCGCAGGACGCTCCTGGTGCTGTCACTCCAGCTCTGCCTTTTCCTGGAGAGCCCTGTGCTGAATGGACAGATGATGATCACAGTGGTATGAATGCAATTTTTCTTGTCTTCGGTGTCTCGACTCAATGGGATTTTGCAGACACAGTCATGGCCTCTATTTTTCACAATGACTCAGAAGCGTTTTAAATTATTTTCCTCATGAAAGTGAGCCTTTTGTTGGCAGCTGGAAATCTCTGCCACAGACATTTTACATTTTTAGAGTCTAACTTTCTGACAGGAAGAGATCTAACATGCCATGTGATCAAAAGTGCATTCGAGGCCCTTACTAACAGCACTGTGCAAATATCCCCTCAAGCTATGCCCTGAGAAAAACTGCCTGGCTCATTTCTTGCCCTCTTCCTCAATTCTCCACTGCCCCAGCACCCCCACTCCCCTCCTTCTGTCCCCTTGCCAGCCTGATGACCTACAGGTCCAGAAAGTTTTTTGAGTACATAAAAGCTGTCTTCAGACAGTTGAAGTCAATATTGAAATATCTAATTTAGTGCATTCAGGGCATCCTCTTAGTTGGAGGCAAACTAGCAGATCTTTACATCCAAAAGAGCCATTAGATCATCAACCTACTGGACAGATCTTGCAAGTGAACCTTTCAGGTTACTTTTTTCTTTCTTTTAAAAATAGCAATCAAAACTTGCAGTTTTCCCTCCAGACCACCAAAAGTCATGATACATTGAAGTAGCATACCTGAAAATACAAATACTCTGCCTTGATACAGAAAGCCCAGACAGTAATATTGAAAGTTTCTATGTTCTGTATTACAAGTCCACTCTTGAGATAAATGAACCGTGTAGGCAGGAGTTTTGTTCAGCTTCTGCTGGAGACTTTCTAGACCATAACACAGCCACTACAGATAAAATCCTAGATAATAGAATCATTAGTACATTAACATCCTATGGAAAAATGCCAGTGGTGTCTATTTCCCCATCAATGCTCTCTATAGAGAGTACAGTTGCCTAGGAGGAGATGGCAGAGAAAATGGAAAACTCTAAATGGGAAAAAACCCCAATCCAAAATGTTAGTTGATATATTTGGTTGATATAATGACTCCTCTGAACAGAGTCTTTTGTTTATTCAGAAGCCCTCACTCTGCTTCTGTTATGTCAGTAATGATGCTCCTGCCACCAAAACACCTTCTGTTGGACCTTCTGCTGATCCTGGTGATGTTCTGGATTCTGACTTCCTCTGATGCTAAAGACATGTAACTTCTGGGCAAGGAGTGCTGGATTCCAAAGGATTCAAACCACAGAGGCATGTCAGATACACACTGACAGTGTACAGAGCCTAAAAATCTGTATTAAATTCAGGGTTTGGTCCAGCCCTGTCTTTAGGGCAGGGAAAGGAAGAGGGATGTGCCATGAATGACACATGGGGCTGCAGCAGACTGTGTTGAGATGGTAAGAGTCAGTTAGCCAGGCTCTGTGTATTTGTGCTCTGTAGTTTAATTTGGATAGGCCAAATCATTCCTGACACTGAGAATATTTCTAAATATAATGCCATGGTGCCCTTGGGTTTGACAGTCTTTTTTGGAGCTGATAGCTCCTGAGAAGTTAAAATGTGTGCAAATTGTAACAGCTACATCCTACGTGTGCAGAAGGGAGTTTGTGATTCAATAAGCCATAATGTTCTTGATAAAAACAGAATCATACATTGAAAATACAGCGAAAAATGAACCCTCAAACAGCTTCTCTGTGTTAGAAGTTCTGCAAATGAGTCTGCTGTGAATGCTTATGTCACTTCATGCTATTCCTCTCTAAGGTTACATTGTGCAGAATACACCATCTCTAATTTTCCAATTATATAACTGATTATTATTTTTGTTGGGAAAATTTTTTGTGCTCTTCAAAAATAACAAATCAGAACTATGGCTATTGCAAAGATATTGGAGGGGCATGGTTGCATTTTGCTTTATCATTGTCTTTATTATTTTTTTAAATGGGTTGAAAATTTATTTCAGAGACCTGACATTACATTTAGTAAAATGTATTATAACTGACTACTACTGGATTGGAAAGTGTAGACGTAAATCACAACCCAGTCTTATCTTTCTAGTAGCTATATCAAATCTGTTAACAATTGAGAAGCCATTAAAATGCTAATGAGTGTGAAGGATGATCTATGTTTCACACTCTAACTTCTATTTTTACAAAGGCAAAACATACATGAAAATCCCAACAGTTCTCTCCGGCTGAAAGAAATATGAAAGACTGTTTGGCTTTTGAAATTATGACATTACTGTTAGACTTGTCTATAAGATAAATTGTTACATTACTGCCAGCATGATTATAAAAAAGCTTTAGGGCTCAAGTTGAACAAGAAAAGTCTTAACTAATTCCCTTTAATTTGCTTTCAAATACTAAACAACTCTAAAGGGCAGTGAATTTGACTGCCCAAGCTGTGTCAAACACTAGGAAAGATGCAAGGTTCACTCAACCTTCTGGAAAGGAAATCTCTTTGTAAGGGTCCTAAGTGAAAACCTCTTAAAGGAAGCTCTGTATAAGTTATTATTTCTGAAAATGTTTTCACATGCAGAAAATCTGGACCAACACAAAACCTGAAGCTCACACGCCCTCCCTCGATGGAGTCTTTAGAGCTAAAAATGAAAAAAGATCCTTCAAAGTTACCTGAATTCTTTTAAAAGAAGTACCAGCGCTCTCCCAATTTTCATGCAGGAATTTTATGTTTTGTGGTTTTTTTCCTCCCCAGATTTTTTGTCTGTTTGTTTTGTTTGTTTGTTTTTTAAATTTTTCTTCACTAGCACACACACACACTAAAAAACTCTGCTCAGGCTTTGGTGGAAGTGCCACATTTTTAGATGTGCTCAGGTGCAACCGTGTGTGTGTATCTGGCACTAAATTTGGGAGCTTGCTGGTCCCTGAGTAGCAGCACATGCATCATACTAATGTAATCCTGCCATCTCCTGTATCCCCTTAATCAGCACGCAGCTGTGTTTCACTGGCTTCCAGAAACATCACTGTCTTGAATACCTCAAACATGGAAAACCCCACACTTTTATGGAGGTTAAAATGAAGAGGGTGAGGGGAACATGTTACAAGCAGCTCTCTGTGCTGTTCCCTTTATTGTTGCCTAATGTTATTTATTGCAGCACCATCTTTCTTTTGAAGTATAATTAAAAAAGATAAATAACCATACAGTCTCCCACAAAGATAAATTGATAGCTTGAGCCTTTTCCAGTTGGATTGCCTTTTCCTAACATAGAAGAGTGAAGAAATCTTTGATACCTTTATTCTCATTCTTCATAAGAAAAATATCCTTTTAATCTGCTTTGGGGTTCCCTGAAGTAATCCAGTACGTTGCTCTGGGTCACAGTAAAGCAATCTATTGTCCTGCTGCCATTTTTGCCTTTCATTGCCTGTTAGGGCAGTTGCTTTATTCCCCACTTTTCTGGGCAGCCAGACCATTCTGTTTCTTGGGTGTCTGCCCTGCTTGCCTCTTCTTTCACTTTGAGGTGCAGTTCTTGTGGAAAACCCCTCCTTGGAAAGCCACTCTTGCACCATCCAAGCTGGATGTGGCTGTTGTGGTTCATGGAGCTCCATGCTGGCAGCTTCAGGCTGCTCTCACCTTCCTGGCCTCCTTCCTATGTGTCATCTTTACCAGCACAAAAATGATGGCAGATCAATTCTGTTCCAAGTTTTGCAAACTATATGAGCCACTCCTGTGCTTTTTCAGTAGCAGTAAGGCTGAGCAGTTTTAGTAGCATTTTATTTATTATGAAGTGTTTGTATTGTAGAAGTACCAAGACAAATTCAAATTTAGATACTTGAGCTCGAATACAAGGAACAAGAACAAGGCTGTCACTTGTTCCACATGGTGTTGACAAGTGAGACAGACGAGTGAGGAGAAATTTGATCAGCAGGAGTCAAAAATACCACTTAATACTAGTCAAGTGCAGATAAAACCTGAAAAATATTTCCACTTTACCCACTGCCTCTGCCACTTTTGTAAACATAGCAGAATTCACAATGCAGCCAGAAACACGACGAGCTTTCAGAAAAGATTTGGCTGAAAGCAGCAGATGATCACAAAGCTCTTACATTGCAAAACGTTTTTGTTACTATGCTTTTAGCTCGCTCAATATACATGTTCTGAATTATGTCTGGAAGAGACAACCTGGATTAGTGACTTTGTTTTAAGAATAGATAATCTCTTGGTAAATATTTGCACTGCGTGAGTTAGCTTTGCTGGCAAAATTGTCTTGACAGTTTATCAGGCTGAGCACAAAACTGACTTGCTGATTCTTTCGGGATGCTGCTAAAAATGATACAAACTAATGGTGCTTGCACTTGCATACCAAGCAAAATTAATTAAAGGGGCAGCTAGACTGGCAGATTTTTTGTGAACTGCATTAATTCTTAGGTTTGAAACTACAGACTGAGACTCTTTGAACTCAATTGTGAATTTTAAAACATGTGTCTATGCATTGTAAGAATTATACACAGAAATTAGCATCCATGAACTATGAATGCATGTCTGTGGATCTGAAATGGCATGCATACCCAGACAAGGTGGGAAGAGCAGCAAAGTCCAGTTTCACAGAGTCACTGAATGGTTTGGGTTGGAAGGGACCTTCAAAGATCAGCTAGTCCAATCTCTTGTCATGGGCAGGGACACCTTTCACTGGATCAGGATGCTCAAGCTCAATTTATGGTATTCAAGCACAGTACTTTGGCTCTGCAAAGTTAAGCCCATGTAAAAATCATACCATAAAAAACCCTTACACTGAGAAAATGATGGTTTTTACCATCAGAAGCAGAAAAGTAATTTAAAGATAATAATAGTTTTTAATATTAAGAGATCACAATGGACTGTTTGCCCATGAGATTACTTTGAACAGTCACTTCAGCTGCTTTCAGTTCTTAAATAGTAGTTCCTTTCAATCTCTGTATTGTCTCAATTTTTTGCTTAAGGTATAGATACTTGACATACACAAAGCTTAGTGATCTACTGATGTACAGATTTTTTTAAGCTATGATGCCTCCTCTGAGGCTACTCAGACTCTTCAAGTGTTATTGACTCTGCAAGTGTCAAGACCTGTCACATCAGGAGAGATGCTGGAGCTGAGTAATGAACAATTAGCACATCTAAGAGAAGGCAGTTGGTGATTAGAGGCACCCATCTGCTGCCCTGACAGACTCTCTAGAGAGGTACATTCCTTACCTGGGGTTTGTACCAGGAATGCCACCCTGAGACTACCAAGCCTCACATCCCCTGACTGTCATCCACTGCAGTTGTTTCATGTGGGCTGATACAGCCAGCGGCAGTTTGGGGGCCTCTGGAGCCCAGGAAATTTTTCATCAATCATCCTAGTCAAAGGAAAAGGGCTTGACAGGGCCAGTCAAACCTGGTGATCTAGCATGGTTACAGGACTGGTGCCACAGCCAGGGGTTTGGCTCCTGAGACCATGGGACTCACTTTGAGAAACCTGGTCTAACCAGGGCTGATGGGAAAAGCATCTCAGGTCTTGGGCAAGCCCAAGTGGTGAACAGAGCTTTAAACTAAAGTTTCTGGGGGAGGGGAACCTCTGTCTATCCCACTCCTACCAGTCTAATGGCAGCATCAGCCACAGATACCCAGAGCTTGCAGAAGGATCACAGGTCAGCAGGAGAGCACCTGATATGAGCTTGTAAAAAAAAGAGCTGGTATAATATTTGAGGTATTAAGTGCTTTTGGGGTTTTGGAATAGGCAGTGGGTTGTACTAGATTAAGTGCCACATAAATACTAGTGGATAGGCACAGTGAGATACAACTTTTGTTGGCATCTTGTTCCATGCTTTCTCAAATATTAGTCTTGAAGTCACCACTTTAAGTGGTGACTTTAAGAGTAACATAACTTTAAGTTATAAGATGTTTTAACATCTTCTAATACTAATACCAACAGTAACATTGGACTGAGAAGAAAATATTGATTTCAGCTTTTAAGGCAGTTACTGTTAGCATTCTGAATTCTTTTCCTTCTCTAGCTGAATTAACCCATAGTTTTATCAACTTACCTTACAGATTGGTTACAATCGTATGAAGCCTCTGCAGTGCTTTTCTTTATTTGCATCTCCATCACTGGACAGTATTTTACAGTACTAGGATTTCTTAAAAAAATCAAGTTTCTCCTATCCAAAAGGGATATCCTATCTTTCTCAACATAGTGGAAGTGAAATTTGTATCTGAAGTATACATGCTCCTAAACAGAAACAGAAAATATTATTACCCTCTTGTTTTATTAGGATGACATAGAAGAGGGGGTGTTGAGAAAAAGTGAGGAAAAATCAGTTCCCTGTATTTGGGTTGGCTGACAGTGGCAAGATTGACTTGGCTTTCAGGGGCTCTGCCTGAATTTCTCTGCCGAGGTTATCTGAAGGATACTGTGCAATAGTCTCATTTCTCCTCTGTGTGCCAAGGTGAACCACACAAATGCCTCCAATAGCTCTCAGCTATTCTCATGTGAGACAGATTGCTGAGCTTCTGTTTGGCTTTAGAGATGTTCCCGTGCCAGTCACTGGGCCACGGGATGACAAATTACCTCTCTGCCAATATGAGAGCTGGGACAGTTCTCTCCACAGCCTCCACCAGATGGGCCTAATTAAACTATTAGCCAATGAGTGAGGTCTGATGGCTCCATTAGGAATCCTCCTGTGCTTAAATAAACAGCTCAAAATAAATAGTTTTCTCAATTACAGTTTTTATCACGTCTTTTTCTGGCATATTCATTAACAGAGTGCCTCCTTTGTCTACTTTTTCCTAAAGGGACAGGGCCTTCCTGACACTAGCAAGCATTTTAAAAGGTTATAATGGCATCAGCCAATTTACTTTGAGGAGTTAAACCCCTTCCCACACCTCTCCTAAAGCACCATTTTACTGAGCTTGACAGTAAAGATTTGTTATCCCTGAGGATGTGCAGCTTCACCCTGACCATGGGTAGGGTTGGCTGCCCTGATGAGCTGGAGGTGTTGGTGCCACAGTACCACCCCTGCAGCACCCTACACTGCCTCCAGATCTCCTCAAACAGTGATCCCACATCCCATGCTGGCACAGAGGGACAACCTCTTCTCTTTTTCTGTAATTACTTCCTAGAAGTTATTTCTCCCACCTTAATAAGTGCCTTTCGCCTTTATCCTTCTCCCTCCACTTTTTCCTGAAATTACTTTTTTCCTGTTGACTCACTTGTCACTTGATGTATCGTATCTAGAAATCTTTACTTGAGGTTTTAAACTAGCTCTTCCCCTCTCTTCTTCCATTTCAAAAATTTCCCTGTGAAAGGCCCTGCCTATTCATTTCTTGGGTTCTCCCTGATTCGTAGTTTCCCAAGGACATCTTCACAATCCAGAAAGTTCTCTTGCTCCTGCCCAATCAGGAAGATGAGTTCTGCAGTGAATGCTAATTGTGATTAAATACCTTTTTTTGACTAATTCTCAGACAATTGCTCCTTTGGGAGTGGATGTTAATACCACAGGAAACAAATTGGATACTTCATCCATTTTAACTTTAACCCATTCAAGCACTCCTTGACTGTTTGAAATGGGCAACCAGGATTTTACATCAAACAAGTATTAGACACACTCTTCAACACCCCTGTTGAAACACTGTATTATTAATCAAACTGATTAGGACTGTTTGAGCTCAAAAATAGTAAGTGCTAGCACCACAGCTTCACATATTTAATTATAACTCATTTGGTTAAGACACTGTTGAATTGCTCCAGAAAGGAACAGTATTTACACTTATAAGTTTTAAAACATATTGGGTTGTGAACCCAAAACTGTGTCTATATAATCATGGAAAGGAAGTGAAAAATTCAGTCACCAACTCTTTGAGAAAACTGGATATTCCAGAGGCAGGTCTTGTGACAACCTGCACCAGCCAAGGACCTGTTCTTTAGTGACTTCATACAAAACTCCTAGACTGTAAAATTCTTTACTATTTAAATGAAATTATTGCAATACCATGTCACCATCAACTCCTGAGACTTTCACTGAGACCACCCCTTAAATAGGCCATTTTCTTTACATTACTATTGCAATGGAGTGAATCCTGAGTAAGTCCCTCAACTCATTCATTCTCTTGCACCTTTTAGGAAAGCAGGTAAGTTCAGAAAGTGACTAAAATCACAGATATGTAGAAGTGGAGGTATCATTAGAATGAAAGATTTCAATAAATATGTGTCTAGATTGTCTTTTGAGCTCCTGGGGGAAGTCTGCAGGGTGTGGCTATTTTGGAGAGGGGTGCTTTCTGCACATTCTGTATCCTCCTGGTACTTCACCAATTAGGGATGTGTCTTGCCTCTGTTACAAGTAGAGGACCTCAGAGAAGAAGGGATCACATGGAAAGGGGTGTGTTTGGATGGCTGCAGAGGATTAAAGAAGGGAGATTTTTAAAAGGTATGCAAGAACATGCATCCATCTTTCTTTCTTTCTTTCTTTCTTTCTTTCTTTCTTTCTTTCTTTCTTTCTTTCTTTCTTTCTTTCTTTTCTTTCTTTTCTTTCTTTCTTTCTTTCCTGTAAAGGGCTCCTGGTTCTTCCACCAGATGAGCCATCAGTGGAACGAGACAGTTCAGAAACAGAATACAAAGGATGCAAGTATGTGATGAAAGTACATTACTTGATGCAAAAAGCCTTTGTGAAATAAAACCAAGAAAATATCTATGTTAGAGAAAAAAATACTCATGTTCTTTGAGGCAGAGAGCTTTCTCAGTCAATATCAGGTCCATTTGCATTAAAAATCTAGCCTTGTTTCTTTTACAAAGTGCATATGATTAAATATCTTCACAGAAATTACCTAAGAACACATCCTTTCAACCCAAATAAACCAGAAACATATTTTCTTAGGCTGCCCCACCAATTTATCTTCACCCTGGTGTTGGCAGGCAACTTCTCAGGAGCTGTCTCTTTCCATACCCAAGGCCCTTTCTCTCTTGCTGAGCACTCCAACCCCATCACTGCCTTTCATCCACCCAGCCTTCTCTGTGAAGGAGTGGCAGTAATATTCCATGGGTAATGCTCACACAGGAATTTCAGAAAAAAGGCCATTTGTAAAACCTGTGAGGAAGGTCAGATTATTGGAAAGAGCCAGGAAGCTCCCACCTGCTTCAGCAGAACCTCTATGATGCTTCTATTCACATGCTACCCCAGTTTGTATGGGATATGCAGAATGCTACTCGAAAAGCTATACAGATTTCATCAATGACCACAAAGATACTAGCATGACACATTTTCTTTTTCCTTTGTTCAACTCAAAGAACTAAGGTTCTGGGCTGAGACTGTTGATTGGTGTTGTATGGTTGTTGGTTTGCTTTTGGTCCTAGTCCTTAAAAAATAAATCACTCAAAGCCTAACAATAGCAAAAGAGCTCAGAGCATGCATGTGTTTGGCACATCACATTTAATTGCATCTCTGAGCTAACATTGTTTAAACTTCAAGTATTGGAATTGTCACATTGTAAAATTTCATTGAAGCCCCACTTCTCTGCCTGAAGTGCCATAATGTTACCCAAGTGGGGAAAAGGGTTCTTCTGAGATTGATTTTTCAGACACTGTAGTTCTGTTCAATTGAATTCACTCAAGTAGTGGTTAACATAAACACTGTGGAGAGTATGACATGTCAAATTAGCAGCTTTGCAAATCTCTTGTTAATTGTCAGCCTAATTAAAAAATTGCTAATTATAATGTTTATAACTTCAAATAACTGCTCAGCTATAAAGCATTGGCTGTCAGGTGTAAACAGGGGGACTGAAGGAAAAAAAATCAATCGACATCTGTTAATTTATCAGAGGCAGTACACTAAATTGAAAAATGGATTGCCTAATGCACTGTAAATCTGCATTACGATAAAAGACCAATTCATTTCAACACCTGTTTAATAAATGATAATGGCCATCTTTAGTGGCTAGCCCTAGGGTTTCTTCTGCCAATCAGACTTAGAATCCTGCCTTTACTAGCATCAGACAAGAAATTGATTGAACCATGTTAAGATGCGTATAATATCTCCTCCCTTCTTTATGATGATTAAAATGAATAGTCTTTATAGAGAATTTTTGTTTAAAAATTTCCTGGATTTTCTCATGCCAAAGAGCAAATCTGCCTCATCCTTCTAAGGTTATTTTAGACAGACTTAAACGTACTGATCAACTAGAAAAAAAAAAAATCAAGGACCAGGTCCAATTATTCCTATCTATTTACTTCCTTTAGTAACAGCTATAGAGCTGAAAGTCAGTTCTTTTGTATTATTTCTCCTTAAATATTTACGTTGATCAGACACATGATGAACTTCTGTAGTTTACAGGCTAGTAAATATTACCAACAAACATCAGTGTTTCCAAACTGCTATCTTCCAGAACACCATTTTTCTCAAAGAACTGCAAAGCTTTAGAGAGCAGCTGCTCAATTTCTCAAAGTCAGAAGGCATTAAAGGTTGTGGTCTTACATTTGTATATTTTACAGGGAACTGCAGACTACTTCTAATGGCTAACAACAGCTCATTATTTTGGGATAAGCAGGGGAATCTAGGTAGCTGGTTGTCATTTCCTCTGAAAACCTGGAGACAAAGTTTGGATGGAGAAGACACATGTCTCAGGAAAGGACTCAGCTTCTCCAGAGTTTGACAAATGCATCCTCTGAGGATCCTGCTGCAGGATCCTCAGATACATCATATAAATTGCTGCCTCTTGGCTAAGTGTAATACTCTTTCCTGTTCATCTCCACAAAGGCACCCATGTGCCTTTCCTGTACTCAGGAACTTTAAACCATTGTCCTTGGCAGTGTGGCTGCAGCTGCCATCTCTCCCCCCAACACGTGTCATGATGTTCTGCTAATGGTGCTCATTTCTGGTGACATTTTCAGCATGCAACACTGCTTCCCTTTCCTGTTTAAGCAAATTTTGAAAGATTAGGCAGCTTCTGTATTATATGAGAAAATTTATCAGAAGATTTCTTACATGTTTGAGACTGCAGAGCTCTCATAGCATGTTACCAAGTTGGAGCTAAGTTAATATTTAAGACTGTTTTTGAGTTGCTGGTTGTGATGAAAGGGTCAGGTATAACTGAAGATGAAATTCCATCACTCTAATCAGGTTTTGCTTCCTGAAATTCTTATTCCCCTTTCCACTCCAAAACATGTTTTCATTTCCCATTAAGTTTTATAAGGCATTTCTTATCATTTTACAATTATGGCTTTATCTAAGAGCTTCAGACAGTGTTAAGACAAGCACCAAAACAAACCAAAACAAACCAAAACAAGCTAGTCCTTTGCCCATGCAGGTAATGGTGAAATCAGGTAGACTGAGAGGGGCAAAGGGAAAAAATATTCAAAAGCAAAGTCTAGAACCAAACCAGAAATAAGTGTAAATCAGATCCTGACTTACATGTCTATATATCAGATTATGCTGTCCATTTCAAAACTCAGCATATTTTCACAAGTATTATATTATGGCAGTGATTCTGGTAGTTGTGCTTTTCCTCAAAGAGAGACTTCTCCTCATAAAGTAAAATGCAAAGTCAAAGGCTTTACAGTACAGAGCTGGGGAGACTTGGTACAGGAGAAGCAGGATGCCCACAGAAACTGCTGCTTGGTAACTCACACACACCTTCAAAGCTTCTTGTCATGAATCTCAGGCTGGACAAAGGTGTCCAGACATTGTTTTAAACGTTCAGTGTGCTCTACCTGTAATCCTGTTGTAAATGGGAAACAGTAGTGGCCTGTATTGTGGTTAGAGTTCAGCTGTAGTTTTTATTTTTGTTTTGGAAAGAAAGTCATTTGACTTTTGTGTCAAAGAGAAGTACAAAATTTGTGGAATCAGCATTAGTAATTGCTAACTGTGTAAGCAATAAACACACATGCATAATAACCTTATCCTCTCATTTTTAATGTCGTGTCTTAAATTTCCATTTTAAACCACGTACCATGTACATGTACTGTCAGAAACATCCTCCATCAACTTGTAGGGATGCAGCTGTTGTCTTAAGTCAGTTATTAACTACTAACTTAGTGTTCAAAATCTCTAAGGAAAGTTGTTTTGGAAGATTCTGCTTCAAGTTGGTTCCCATATTGACATATGATTTTTTTTTTACAGACCCACATGCCTTAAAAACCTCCTTTCTGTGCCTGGCAGCTTTTCTTTACTCTTTCTGCCTTCTTTTACCTGCTGTCCCCCCAGCCCCCCACCTCCTTGTGGGGGTTAAGAGGAGAAGTTTTGTCTGGGCTAGAGTTAATTTTCTTCACAGTTGCTGTGTTTTGGATTTGTGCTGAACATGGGTTGGTATCACAGAGATGTTTTTGTTATTGCTGAGCAGGGCTCACACTGAGCCAAGGCCTTCTCTGGTTTCTGTATGGCCACAGTGGCCAGGAGGCTGGGGGTGCCTGTGAGGCTGGGAGGAAACACAGCCAGGACAGGTGACCCAACTGACCAAAGGGATACTCCAGACCGTGTGACATCGTGCTCAGTGTATAAAGTGGGAGGGAGGAGGAGAAAGGGGGAAAGTTTGGAGTGATGGGGTTTGTCTTCCCCAGTCCCTGTTATGTGTAATGGAGCCCTGCCCTCCTGGGAATGGCTGAACACCTGCCTGCCATGGGAAGAGCTGAATCAATTCCTTGTTCTGCTTTGCCTGTGTGTAGTTTTTACTTTCCCTGTTAAACTGTCCTTACCTCAACCTAAGAGTTTTCCAGCCTTTACCCTCCTGATTCTCTCCCTGATCCCATGGGTGTGGGAGGGAAGGAGAGGCTGTATGGGGCTGGGTTGATCACTGGGGTTAAACCATGACACCCCAGAAGCAAAATATTATTCTTTCCCCACTGCATACAAATGTCAGGTCTTTGGCACACCTAAACACACACCTTTTAAGGCAAACCCATTAAAATTAATGTAACAGCATGTACATCCATCTGGTGTACATAAGCCAGCCAGAAGCGAGTCCTTTGATGGATTTAGTCTGCTTTCAACATCTTATGAATTCAAATAGTTAAAAATGTTGTGACCTTTATGCCCAGTATTGTGCATAATTTTCAAGATGATAGAAATGCAAGTTATCTATTTTTTTGAATTTATATTTGAAGCATAGCCTAGCAAGCAAACTTGAAAAGCATTTTTGTAAAATACTATTTTAATCCATTAAAAAGTGAAGGAGAATTTAATTTGATATCACAGATGACACTGTAATGATCTAAAATTCCATACTTAATAGCCTCCCAAAATTACATTAAAAGCACAAACAACAGAAGACCAAGGTAATATATCATTTGCTACCTGGCTTAAATAAACTAAACTATGATGCTTGAAATTAAATCACTGAATGTGTTGTGTAACTATTAAAAAATATTATAGGGAAATGTGTTTTAAGTTTTACCCAGAATATCTATATTTTAAGGTAGCAGCAACACAGTCTTATACTTTAGGAAACAAATTAATTCAGTTAACAGTAATAGTGACAAGAAAAGTAACTTTACATTTGGACAATGAAGACTGAGCAATTTTTTTTATCTATAGTGATAAACAGCAAATTGGTTCCAGAGCTAAATACCAAAGAAAATATTAAAAGCATTGTAGGATATCTGACACCTAAATCATCCATCCCTTAAAATAATAACAAGAAATAGTAATTGCAAGCACATTAGACAAATAAGAAACAGGATGCAGGTCACACTATATAAATAATGCTATGCCATGTTTTAACCATTTTTGCAGATGGTAACCATGACTTCAGAAACTTTGGCTCATTTAGGAAATAAAATGAATAATACTCTACCAATAAAGATTCAGAGAGGAAAGTGATTTAGTTTTCAGTAGGACCTAAAAGTAATCACTGTGATATTTACATTTAATTTTAACTGGAAAGAAAATAAAGCTTGGAAAAATACCAAATACGGTAGACATCAGTATTTTACCATAAAAATTGAAAATGTAGTTTTGTATGAAACAAAGGACAGTATTGATGAAGGCAGACCACTATATAACATGATTGAACAAAAATAAGGTTATTAAATATTTAAAATGTGGAAGAAAAAGATCATATCTGGATTTTTAACTGGTAAGATCAGTGCATCTTTCCTGACTGATCTGTATCTCTGATAATGTGTGATGTCCCTAATAGCTGCATCTCCTTTTTGGCTTTTTTATTTATCTAGACATTGTCCTCATAAGTCTTCGAGATGTAACAGGAGTTTCTCTGTCATTGTGACATACAATCAACCTTTTTCTTAATGTGCCAAGGCCCTCTGGTAGAATCTTTTATTTTAATATATATATTACATATCTACCAAAACAGAGTATAGATACTATGAACATATGTCTGTCTATACACAGATGCATATTGCCATGAGGATACATTCCACATATAAGAATATAGGTGCACACATAAATATAGTTAATTGCATCATGAAAATTTAGTCTGTTATTGATTAAAAAAATCAAATGTAAAGAGGTATATTTATTCTCATAACTTTTTTTTTTAATCTTAATTTTAAAGGAGGGTTGAATACATCAGCTAGGGACATTATCCTGTTAGTCACCACATTTAGATAATTCATTTGCAATATCCAATTATCCACTGTGTTAATGCCACACATCTGTGTGCAAACCCTGCCAATGAGATCACATTCGCATTCAAAAAACACACTAGACTCATACTACTGCAAATAAATCCCCATCAATCCATCCAGTATTTTCAGTCACTTGGTCTTTATACAGGAAAAGAAGAGTACAAACATCACAAAGTCAGGCTTATTCACTTGAAGCATAAAATAAAACCCCCTGCAATTATTTTTTGCCAATTTCCTGAATTCTCTGCACAGAAAGCAGAATTAAACATTTTGGATTCATTCTTCGCCTTCCTATTTGGTGTTCTGTACAAAACCTGAAGGTTAGAACTTTAAAAGATAAATGTTACTAACCTGTGTACATCACCATTTAGAGGTCAAAAATAATGTTCAAGAATAAACTGGGAAAAGCAGAAGTGAGGAGGATATGGGGAAAGATAAAATCTTTCTGTTGTTAGTCTGTTGATGATAAGAGAAAGAAATTATTTCTTTGAGAACATTATAAAATAAAAAGAGCAGACATTACAGTAATTCTTACATAACTGAATAGTCACACTGATAAATTTCCTCTTTTTGCAATCAATTGCATGCTTAACTTTAAGCAGGTACTTTGCACATCAGTTTCACTGAAATTAAAGTGAAAGTAGCAGTGAATTTAAAGGGACTTGAAATATGCATGAAATCAGGCATTTGTGTTTGATTGTATGCATCCAAGAAGTAAAATACTATCTTGAATTTTGGACTGGGGATAAGAATCAAGTACTAGACTGAAATCTAAAGCTAAGAAAAAGGCTCCCAATGAAACAGTGAGGATCAGCAAGCATAAAATACCAAATAAATGAGAAAATAGGAATACAGAACACGGGAGAGTAACAAACAGAATATAAATATGTGAAGTTTAGAGTACAGCTGAGGCATTTCTTGCCTAGACAGGCAAAAGGAGAGCAGACTGTATGTCCTGTTGGAGGTCACACCACCAGTGCTACACAGCCTGATGAGTCTCCTGCTGTTTCACATTACACCTGGCAAGGCTTTCCCAGGGTTTCAGGGTCAGCCTCTTAGAATTAGGACAGGTAATAAGCCTTGCTCTTAGTTGTCCACTCTATTCTATCAACCTCACACCACCACAAGTCACAAGACAGGACAGTACTGAACCCTATCTCAAGTCACTTCAAGTGCTGCCAAGACCGTGAAGGCTGTTGCACCTGACCAGATGTTTGCTATTTGGAGCTCACAGCTTGTCTGCAGTGAACTAAATGCAGATATTTGAGTACATAACAATCATAAAGGCTACCTGAGGTCTCCATTACCTCCTCATGGAGTTTTCTAGTTCATGTCTTCTCTTCTACCCAAATACAAAAGAGATGACATGCTGGATCCCACAAGACTCTGTGTAGAACTGTGCTCAGTTCCAAGACTTAGCTTAGTAGATATGTCAGAAGGAAAAAATATTCAAAATTTTTTTGGTGTGTCCTCTCTACAGAAAGGAGCAACATTATTGCTTTTTAAAAAATTGTTTGCTGAAGAAAGGACACAACCATGAATACAGTAAAATATCTAGCCCAATATAGGAAGAAAAGTTTAGTACAAATCCAGGTTCTTCTGAAAAACAAGGAAATGTAGTCAAAACTATACACTGATTTCTTTTTTCAGAAAAGAAATTATTTTCATTCAAAATAATCCACTTAGCTATTTTTAAATTTCTTTCTCCTTCTTTGCTCATCCTTTACCTTTTTTTCCCCACTTAACACATTGAGCTATCCTAGATTGCTAAGTATTTTGGGGGGTTCAGCCCACATTTTTGGATATTTTATTTATTTAATAACCTTTTGATCAGATCTTTTGCAGATCCCTGATAAGAAAACTGTTTATCAAAACACAGTGCTCTCATCATGAAGGACATAGCAAGCTGCTTGCCTGACCTTTCAGAGGAGCATTCAGTCTGGTCTCACAAACCACTTTTAAGAACCCAAGGACGTCAACAAAAATAGTCACAAAAATTCATTTTCAGGTCCTGGGGAATGCCAGGTTACTAACTGAAAGCTGATTTTACCAGTGTTTGCTGTATATCAGAGGAGGAGTCTTGGCATGTGACTGTTGAGATTAAGTAAGGTAAAGAGCAAAATTATTTGGAAAATCAGCACAGATCCTCTACCACCATTACTCCCAGTGAAACCAAGGGTTGTTTTTTCCCTCACACAATATATCCACAGACATCAAATCCCCCAAAGATGTTTCTGTGAAGTCCTCATATATTGTTTTCACCTGAGAGCAGAACAAACTCTACAGTATGGGAAATATAGAGGAATAAAAATTAACAACTTGAGAAGTAAGGATAGACATTGTATTCTTGCAAATATCAAGTAAAACTTGGACATGAGGAAAGAGATGAGGGATAATTCATAGACACAAATACATCTCATCTCTCCTTCCATGTAAAAAATACTATCTGAACTCAGTCTCTGTGTACCTGACCAAAATGCTGTGAATGGAAGCTGTGTAAAACTGAAGGAGTTTGGTGTGCAGGGAGAACCAGGTGGTTTTGAGCACTGTGAGCTTTAAATAACCTACAACCAGGGGTCTCAGTGAAACAGTCACACTTTTCATGTCTGGGTAAAAACATCCTGTTTCTTCTGACTGCCATAAGAAACAACAGCATCTCCATCATATGGCTTGCAACCTGTTTCCTCAAATCCTATGAGGTGAACTGCTGTGGGTTAAGGGGTGAATAATCATGTGGACCATTGAGTAACAATGCAAAAAAAAAAAAAAAAAGAATTGCACAAAGGAGATTACTGCTTAAATATAATTACAGAATTATTAAAATACAAGTTCCAGATGGAAATTGCTGTAACTGTTATTTTACTGATGTTTCCAGAGTACACTCAGAGGAATCAGAGCACTGCCACGACAGGCTGGAAGGCTTCTTATTATTCAAAAGGTCAAAGTTTCCCTTAGATTATGTCTACTCTGTGAGTCATTGACTTTTATAGACTGAGGTGTTTAGAAAAAAGTCTCATGAAATTTATGGCAGCATAATGTTCTGGTTATAGACTGTAACCTTATTTAAAAGAAAATATAGCTCATTAAGTATATTCAGACTGTATCATATATTATTGTTTTTCATTTAAATGGTACCATAAATGTGCACTGGGCTTTAGAGCCTGGTTTGAAAAATTGCCATGAGAAATTTATACCTTAAGGACTTGCTCCTTGAAATATCAACTCAAGTGACTAACACAACTGAAAGTCTGACAGATATCAAAGGACTTCTCTACAAGTAAGGACTTGAAGGCAAACATCCTACATCTTCAGGAGCTGGTGAAGGACAGCATGGAGTGGAATTTTTTTTTTTCCTGTGTTTTTCCTTGTTGTTGCCTTTGGATCTGCAAGTCATATGATCCTGCCTTCCCAGATTTCTGCTCTTAAACCCTTCTTGTCTAGCTCATTCATTCCTTCTCCAAGGATCATACTCTGAGGATCTTATCTCCATTTTCTTCATATCATTTTCTGGATATTCTTTTGTGGTTTATTCTGTTTCTTTACATTTCCTATATCTTTATTTCTGAGTTCATTCCATCTATACAACTCAGCTTCTCATTCTACCTCTCTGAAATCACCTGAAGGTCTCACTGATTAAATTTGGGATGCTTAGCCTGGAAAAATTCGGAAATCTTCTGAATACAAAGAAAATTTGATAAAAAATAAGCATTAACCATATAGTGAATATTTTTGCCACACAGCACAGCACAGCACAGAAAACATTAGTTTGGTTTTATGGCTAAAGCTAAATACCATCAATCAAAAAATAAAATAATGAAATAAAAGTTCCTTATCTGGCACTTAGCTCATCAGTTTTCAAACAAAACAAAACAAAACAAACCAAAAACAAATGGTTTTTCACATATTTGAGGCTGAGTCTGTGCACTTCAGGGCAGATTTAAGGGGTTCTCATTGTGCATCAGACTCAGCCACTATAGTGCAAATGATTTGGCTGGATTTTCACAACTCGTTTTTTTAGTATTAAAGTGCTAAAGCAGTTTAAGTACATTTGTGCAAATGAGCCTTGGCAGTTATGCTGGGTAACTTAATGTACTGAAAATTAAATGATTTGCAATCATGTGTGGTTGCAGTTAGGACAGATTCTCCTTTTTCCCTCCTGCCCCTCACCCCCATTCCCCTTTTCTTTTAACAAGGAAATAATAACCTGCTTTGGTACTGGAAGCAGGAAAACTAAATTATAGTTTTTAGGGGAGTGAACACAGCCTATACCTTATTAGTCTTTACTGCCAGAGTAACTTTTCCTTCTTATTTAATGTGCTACTGACAACAAAGAGCTAAGGAGGTAATTTTCACAATTTTTTCTTTATTCTTACTTTTAAAGCTCAACAAACAATTATACATTCACATAATTCAATTACAGTTTAAAAAAACCCATCTGCTTGGCAAGACACTTACCTGCCCCTTAAAACTAAAACATTATGTGCCAAGCAACTCCAATCCCCACTGATTAACAATAGCATATTCCAAATTTATAGGGTCTATTACAAGCCATCTGAAGAGCAGCCACTGTGCCAAATCTCCCTCACTCCCTCTCCAGGGAATCCTTTCTCAGATGCTCTTTTCACATCAAGTAAACAACACTTTATGTCTTTGGCACAGATAGCAGATAATTACCATATGGTTAAAAACATGCTTGCTTCATTCACTTTCCCACTGTAAACTTCCTTCATTATGACAGCTAAGGAGCATCTAGGGAGGTAAACTCTATAATTTAGCCTTCTATAGGCTGTGTGGTTTAAAAGGTCGGTGTTTATTACAATAGAGTCAGCAGCAAGTGTAAGCGACTTTGCAGGAAATAATATTTTATTCCAATGGGACCAAAGAGAGTAACTGGTGCAGGAATGAGGGTCAGTATATCTTCTTTTTGCAGTAACAGAACAGTTACAAATACATGCTCAGGAACACTGCAGTGATGTAGAACAAGTAGGAAAGATTTGGGAAGGCAAGAAGCTAAAAGTGGACTCTTTGTTGGTTCCCTTGGTGGTTTCCTGCCTCGCTGCTCACTGCACAGTTTGGGGCTGCCCCTGGGAAAAGGAAACTGGACCGAGCCTTTGCATGGTAAATACACAAAAATGTGACCCCTCAACCCCTGCCTGTCAGCCTGAACTTGCAGATCTCACGCTCGGAATGCAGTAAACAAGAGGTGAATCGCAAAAGGAATAGGTAAACCAGATTCCAAGAGATCTGTTGGAGTCTCAGAGAGGCTCAGAAGCCGCATTCCTGTGGAATGGGCTTTGCAGGAAAGCTAATTATGATTTCTCCCGGGCTGAATGATCTATTTCACCAGGCTCCCTCTCTATTGTGGTTGCTTAATCTGCGCTCCACACTGAAAGGCTGATTGGCAAATGCTTGGGAACTTGTGACCTCTCCAAGATTAATTCTTTGTGGCCTGGCTATTTACTTAGGAGTGCAGGCAACAGACAGACTCAAAGAGAGAAGGAGCTTCGAGCATGTTGCACCCTTTTGGTACAACTTCTAATGCTTCTATTCCACAGTTCTTGGAACACAAAAGCCTCAAGGACAAGGAAGGGAGAAGAGGATCCTGATTCTCATTGAATTTTATGCCCTGAGTTTTCTAAGAACCATTTATTTACCATCATCATCATCATCATCATCACCATCATCATTTCTTTGAAATACAATTTCATTTTATCTTTAAATTTTTGTATGCTTATTGTATCTTTATTATCAGTTTAGGTGGAAAAAGGGTTTTCATGTACACTTGCAAGTTCTACGTATTAAATTTTAATGAACCTGACATTACTAAATACCTGATCCAAGTCATTCCTACTTTATGAGAGCCTAGCATATTATAGATTGCATGCATTTTATATAAGCCTAGTGAAAGCAGTGAAGACAGATGATTTTGAAAGCTTTCATTTCATATATTTGGATTATCACATTTTTACCACGTCTGTTTAGCTCCTTTTCTTTCCCTTCCTTATTGATTACCATTTCATACTGTAACAAAGCAAAGAGCCTTCTAGGAAGAAACAGACAACCACATCAAGGGCTATAAAGAAATACTCAGCATCTAATATGAAGAGCCAGGAGATTCAGCATTTGGATACAACTCCCTCACAGTCTGGATGTGCTCAATATATAGAGTGGTTCTAGGCTACCCAAAAGTGCCTGGATAAATTGAAATATGTTAAATTAAACAAGAACAAAAGTGGTAGAAGTGAGAAAAGAAGCCAGAAGATTAGAATAGCATAATTTATACCAATAAGAGGGAGGCCAAGGCAGGTCAACGTCTGTAAAGTCAAATGCTGGGCAAGCAAAGGGGCAAAGACAGTGACAAAGTGGAGCAGTCAGAGCAGTGCAGCTGCTGCAAAGGCAAGTCCAGTGATAACACTGACTAATAGTTACTAATGTATTTCAAAGGCAGAAGTGAGAATGATGATGCACCCGTTATAGACATATCATCCATCAGTGGAAATTGCCCTCTGCAATGGACATTCTGTCAGCATTTCATCTACTCCTGTTGCTTAGCTTGAGGAGGGGAGCAAGAAAGAGCAAGAAAGGGGGCAAGAAAGAACAAGATTCAGTAGTCTAGAAAGGCAAAGAAACAGTTTTTGGTTAAGAAAAACTAAAGTTTGGTATCTGTCTAAGGCCCATAGGCTAAAATAGCACAATACAGGAACTAAGAGTGAACTTCCCAAGATATCCCTGTAAGTCTTGAAAGTCCCAAAATTTTAAAAGTCCTACTGTAAAACTTCTCCTTTTGCACTCACCTGGGCCACTGTGCTCTACATGAAGTTAAGAGGGCTTTCCAGAACCCTTTCATGGGTCACAGGATAAGAACAGAGGACATTAGGGGCTTATGCCTGACACAAAATGTGAGTAATGCTCAGATACATTCCTGGGCCCTTTGGGGTCTCCTGTTTTATCTACACCTCTATCACTTGAAAACCCAAATGAGCACTTGCCTGATAGTAGGGCCCATGTACGTGGTGCTTGATGAAAAATACTGTGCTTATCCCATTCAGTAATTTGAACAATTTTTTTTTTCTAAGCAGAACATTTATTGTGCACTTAAACGAACTTATGCTGCCATTTATGGACTTAAAAAGGAAGGATTTTCTCCTGGAAACACAA
This sequence comes from Phylloscopus collybita, assembly GCA_027886175.1. Taxonomy (NCBI): domain Eukaryota; kingdom Metazoa; phylum Chordata; class Aves; order Passeriformes; family Phylloscopidae; genus Phylloscopus; species Phylloscopus collybita. The sequence continues at coordinate 9,612,298 of JAJNNQ010000002.1, forward strand.
AGCTCACTGTTTGAACAGCATTAGAGAGCAATTTGGGCAGCTGGTGCCCATCTTATTTGTTTTATAGATAAGTCACCTTTCATATGAAAAAAAGAGCACCTGTGGTTTTATCTGCACAGAACAGGTTAAACAAATAGCAGTGTAGTATTAGAACTGACTACTTGCTGATTTACTCAGGAAATAATCTTCATACTTTATTATTATCATTTATATTGCATTATAATGCAAGAAATCTGTCATGATAGGCATTAAATAATACAAACCAGGAAAGCTAGGCCTGTATTTGAGGTTTTCTGCAGTCAGACCATGGCTGTCACACTCACAGACTTTTTAGAGAACTAAGAACCTCAGACCGGGAAAATTTCTTCCCCAGAGAAGATAAGAAGTGTGTAAGAACAAAATTAACTCCTAAATGCAGGACAATTTTGCTGCATACCCCATCAGAAAATTAGAGTGGAAAAATCTCTCAGTTTCAAACTTATCTGTCCAATAATTATGTTCAATAGGACAGATATAATATAAAACATCCTTCATATTACTTAATAAAGGATCTCTGGATGAGATAAAATCAGAGGGACTGCTGCAATTAAGTACAGGTGTAACAGAAAGAACAAAAGTGAAACAGACACATTGATGCAGAAGAAACTGAACATTTGCTCAGCTGTAAGTTCTTTTCTTTAGCCTTTTACCATGTTACTAATAGAAATGGAGATGTCAAAAGGGTGTTGGCACAGTCATTTGACGTGTTAGGTTGGCAATGTTAGGTTAACAGTTGAACTCAGTGAAGTTTAAGAGTGTTTTCCAGCTGGATTCTATGACTCCATGACATTGGCTATTGCACCATTGTTGGCCTGTGGTGACTTCCAGAAGACTCTCAGCGTTTCCCTTAGGCCATCAAAGCTCTGTTGAACTATACAAGTAGCACAATGACGTATTTATTTTGGCAACAAATCAGTTTCTGACTGCCCGGTGCCCCCCTCCACAGGCAACCCAATCCCTCCATTCCATGCAGAGGGTTCTGCCCCTTGGCAGTGACTCTTTCAGCATCTCAGATGAGTATCTTAATGCTCCCCCACAGATGTTGGAGGTCAGCTTGCTCTAAGACTCAGATTTGTTGGTAGGATAAAATAAATAGATAGAAAAACAGTTTGCCATTTAGGGAACAGTCAGGTGCCAACAGGTTTGTTGGGTGATAGAGGTGTAACACACAAGCTGGTGAATCTGGAGAAGAATCATTCCAGAAGGTGAAGTCTTATGTAAAACTGTTTGTGTGGTTGTTGGGAAACAGGAACAGAAAAAAGTAAGTAGGAAAAGAGAAAAAGAGTTTTCTCAGCCATAAACTAGTTAGTGATGACCAGTATGACAGGTTTTGTAAGCCTGAATTAATTTGAATTAAGTGTGCAGAGAACTGACTCACATTTCATTCCCAAATGAAAAAGGAACATTTTTTCATCTGCTGAGTGCATGCAACCAGAATGCATCAGACCTAAGAGACAAACTTCACAATAACTGACAATGGTTGTAGTCACAGATGCCAGCTCTAAGCTCTTCAAGCCTTAATTTCTATTTATTTATTTATTTACTGCTTTCTGAGCTTTTCACAAGCTAGCTTAAATTTTTATATAGCAATAAGAGGCAGAAAATAGAATTTTGAATCAGTGAAAAAACAAAAACCTTTTGTCATGTTATTACACTTCGCAGGTTTTATACCTATCAAAAATTTTTCCTGGACACTTGCTGCCTGTGATGACATTTTAAATTATTGAGGCCTAACAGAGTTCTTTAAATAATTGATTTAAGGGTGTATTAGACACAGCCAGGACCAAAAGACGCAAACACATGAAAAAAATATATGAGGACTTTGACAACAGTGAAATTAAATTAATAGTATAATTGGAGTTAATCAATTGAGTAAAATGATAGGAAGGTTGCATAAGAGAGTTGAAGCACTTTCTCAGCAATCTGTTTCTGCAGTGCAGCTGCTACACGTTTGTATAATAACAGAGCTGATGAGCAGCTCATTTGTATGGAACTGAAAGCAAGTTAATGTTGTTTGGGTTATGAAGGGAATCTGCAGCTAATGCACAAAGTGCCTCCATTGCTTTACTGCAACATGCTAGAACTTCTCACAGCTACCAATGATGGTTTTGCAAGAGCACAATGTGGCCATAATGGCAATGTAATGGAAAGCTCAAAGGCTGCATTTCCTTTCTCCAGCCATGTGCTATTCCTACAGCTTCCTTGGAAAGAGCATGATAAGATGGGATACAGCACTGTGTTAAACCTCTCACATTTTCTCCATCACTTGGCAGTGCAGGAATGGCTGAGTAAACTCAGTAAGGCATTGAAAGATGCCATCACTTGCTTTAGTGTGATGTTGCTTTTTCAGGGCTTCCTGCAGCACTCCCTGCAGCACAAAGACCAGGCAGGTGCTCAGGAAACAATCTGTGTTTTCATCATCTGCGGCCATTCCGAGTGTTTGCATTCACCCCGTCCATGTGCTGCATCCCACATTCAATGCCACAGTGCCACAGCTGTCACTGCAGTCACAGATGGGCTCCATTTATTTTTAAACTAGTTATCACAGTGGCAGCCCAAGTCTTTGCAACAGAACAGGGCTCAGACACAAAAATCCAACCAACCAACCAACCAACCAACCAACCAACCAAACGAGAGGTAAATCAGCCTGTGACGTGGCTGTGTTAAAGCATTGTGTTACCAGGACCATGCTGCTAGGAATACTCTAAAAAGCCCCACCAACTCCTCTTGGATACATCTGGATAAGCTGGTGGTGTCATGGGAAACAAGGATGCAGACAAAGCCTTAGCTTGGATGGAATAGAATGAAGAGATTGTTTTCTCAGCTGAAAACATACGGATTTGGCAAAAGCAACTCTGTAAGTATGAAAACACCTGTAAATGTTCAGTTTTAACTTTTAAATTTTGCACTAGTCTTATGAATGGCAAAAAATAATTTTGTTCTCCATACCATGTTTTGTTTCAGTTACAAGATCACTGTTTCTTGACAGAAACATATTTTTCCAGTTTTCCAATTCACCGTAAATGTCATAATGTGTTCTTCTTTGAAAAGAAAACATATTTTCCCCTTAAATTTAAAAGCATGAATGGACTAAAAGTAATTGCAAGCCACGATTTATCAGTAATACCCAATAAATCCAGTTCCCACCTTTAAAATACTATAGAATAGAAAATACTATACTTTTAAAGAGAAAAGGTTAAAAAAATGTTTCCTTAGATGCACATGGGCTCTCTGAGTTAACAATGTGCATGTCCATAAACCTCAGTCCAACACAGCTTGTTAGAAATGTACATATTTTAGATTCACAGTATACCATTTATTTTAACAGGTCAATGAATGTAGTCAGGTAAAGGACATTATGGCACCTACGGATGCATGTATGCAGCTGGTCATAGTCAACTCTCTGCACCTTATCTAAGATTTTTGGCAATAAAAAACCATTTATTCCAGTCCAACAGGTTTTAAAAAAAAACCTTTCAAGGCAAGGAGAACTTATAATCAGCAATGGAAACACTGAACAGCCAGGTTATGAGGATAATTGGATACAGGGTCATGTACAGGAGACCAGGTCCCCTGACACTGTGAGCTGCTCATGCTCTATGGGAAAATGACTTCTTTGGGCCTTGCCAGCTGGATGGATTGTCAAACTCTGGAGCTGATATAAAAAGAAAATAGATGTATTATTTTTCCTCACTCACTATGTTGTGGTATTAAATAACAGGAACCATGAGAGCAGTAACTTGCAGAGTAAATAGGATTGTGCCTATGAATATATGCAAACGGCAGCATAATAGTAAATAATAGCAGAATGTGGTAAAATAGTAAAGTGAAAAAAGTTGAAATCTCTTAATGGTAAAACTAGAGAGTAAGAGCTTCTTTTTAAAAATTATGGCAGCACTGACATAAATCAATACAATCCACTGACCCCACAGGGGCCACTTTTCCTCTGTGATCCCATTGATTCCTCACCTAAATCCCCGTGGCCCCAAGAAAAATGGAAGAGAAGCAGGTGTCTTCTGTGCCCATGAAACCCATCCAAGATTGGGGCTGTCACTGTGGCAGAAGGTCAGGGCTGCTTCGATGTGGGGCATCCTGGAGTTCTCAGAGGATGCTGGTGCATGAGGACACTCCTCACCCTCCACCTGGGTTTCTGTGCTGGAATCTGGGGCCCCACGTGGGGCAATAAGGATGCTGCCATCAGTGCCATGATGGAAGGTCAAAGCCAGTGGATATTTCAGACCAAACCTGAACAGCCTCCATGGGCTGGCTTCAGCTTGTAGGCAAAAAGAGAGGGGTGCAGAATGTGATCTCTATTACTTTTCTTTGTGCCACACACGCAGAATTTGGGTTGTGCTGAAAAAATGTTTTGCTGGTAAATAAAGAATCGAACAATTAATTCTAGATGTTAATCATCACTATATCTTTATTGAAGGTAACTTACAGGAAAATCATAATTGCAAGTATCTACCTTTCAGTGAATACATTAGCTTAAGCAAGACTGTGTATATATTAAATTATACATTTTCCAGAGGATTGAACTGATTCATGCCCGCCAGTGGTCACTGAACACAGCTCTTCAGGTGTAACTTCTGGTTCTGGCATTTTCATAACCTTCTTGCTTTAAACATACAGGAAGAGAAGATTTCCTGAATATCCTGTACACTGTTTAACCCCTTCTTAAACATGTGACCTTCTGTCGATTGCTGTTGGAGACTGGAAGCTGTCTGGCTCCCAGATCTGAGCTAATACAGCAAGTATTACTCTGGACTGCAGAACCTAAATCCCAGTCCTGAGACCCAATGACCAAGGAATAAGCAAATAAAATACTTTGAGATTTCACAATGCAAAGCGTTCGGTGATCTTGAAATTCCTAATTTCCACTAGTTTGACAGACTCACAGTGACATTTGCATAAGAAAGTTCTCATATTGAAAGCTCAGAATTTTGGGACCAAACTAAATGAGTTTTATTTGTTTCTTGCATTATCTTTAGCCATTTATGAATATTTCTTGCAAGGTTCCAGGCAGTAATGATGACTGGGTAACACAGAAACTGTAGACAGGTAGGCATACAGTCTCAATAATCCAAGATCTGTATCCACATAAAAATGTCCTTGCTCGAATTCAGCCTCAAGGCTTATACATCCCCTTGAACTAAAATATCTACTCTGTTATTTACTGCATTACTTAAATAAACTGCTTCCCTATATTTAGAGAGCCTCATAAATGGCATACTTTGTTGTGCAATGTACGAGCTTGTGTGCCGAATCATACATCACCACGCTTTACCAGATGTCAGAATTTAAAGCAGATAGCAGCTCTTTCTTCTCTGGGAGACAGAAGGAAAACTGGCAGTTCATGCCACAGCAAGCTGAACTATTATTTGTTCTGATTCATTTTCACTGTGACTGCATCAACCTGTTGGTTTTAAAATCTCAATATAATTACCTAGACTGCGATCTTTTGGGTTTTGATCCTCTCTCCTAAGCTTTTTAAAAATTATTATTTCCAAAACTGAGGCTTTATTGTCTCCTGTTCCTTAAAGAGGATACAACAAATCTAGAGTTCAAAACACATAAGGTCTCACCCAAATCCATCTGGGGTCAGTGGGAGTTAAAGAGAAATGCCATGTTTAAAAGTTAAGTATGCAAGGACAATTCATCTCTGTCAAGACACCAGATCCTTTGCATGACCACAGATGTCTGAGGGAAAGGCAAGGGGAAGAAAAGGACTGACTGCTGAAGAAATCATCTCATTATCAATTTTTTTTAATGGGATCAGGATAAACAGACATTTAAAATACTGCTGACTAACCTTAGGTATGTGCAATTTGGGAGTTATGCTGTGTAGGCATAAGTGCATCATGCCTTAGATGGTTCAGACAGTGCTGCAGAAATTGAAGCCACACGTGGCCTTCAGGCTACAGAGAATTCAGCAGTGAGCTGTCAACCTGGAGCAAGTTGCAATGCTGGTGTACAACACTGTGCATCCTTCAAGACCATAATATGTGAACGAATGGCAGAAACAAAGAATGAATCATACAATCATAGAATGTTTTTGGTTGGAAGGGACATGAATGATCATCTCATTCCAACCCCCTTGCTATGGGTGAGGACACCTTCCACTATCCCAGGCTGTTTAAAGACCCATCCAGTCTGGCCTTGAACACTTCAGGGATGGGGCATCCACAGCTTCTCTGGGCAACCTGTTCCACTGCCTCATCACTCTCACAGTGAAGAATTTCTTAATATTTAAACTGAATCTACTCTCAGTTTAAAACTGTTATCCTATCATTAAGCTCCCTGTCTTTTCTGTAGGCTCCCTCTGAGTACTGGAAGGTGCCGTAAGGTCTCTTTGGAGCCTTCTCTTCTCCAGGCTGAAAAACCCCAACTCTTTCAGCCTCTCCTCACACAGAAAGTGCTCCAGATCCCTGATCATGTTCATGATCCTCTTCTTGATTTGCTTGAGAAGGTCCACCTCTTGCTTTTGCTGGGGCTCCAACCTGAACGTAGTACTACTGGTGGGATCTCATGAAAGCAGAGTAGAAGGGCATAATCACCTGCCTTGACCAGATGCCCATGCTTCTTTTGATGCAGACCAGGTTGAGGCTGGGCATCTCCTTGAAATCATTCATAAATATTGTTATTTTAGGAATGGCTCACTTACTAAACTGAGAGACTGGATTAAGAGAATTCTACTGAATTCTCTGATTCTTTTGGAAAAAAAAAAAAACACCAACCAAAAAACCTCAAACTGAAAATATAATCTGTGTGAGTGTAAAATAAAACAATTCCTTCAGAAGTGAGAGCAAAAGCTTGGGATTTCTCTTCAAAACTGAATTCAAAGAATTTTTAGAACAGAATGTCATATTGAGGGGTAAAATTAAAAATATTGATTTCATTGATTGTCAAATAAATTCAAATGCCTTCTACAGTACCACTAATAAGGTCTAATACCACTTGTACTCCTCCAGACACTGCCCTTTCCTGTTTTACAAAAGAATCTAGTCAGCTTCTCGTTCATCCAAAATTTTGCCATCTCCCAACCTGTGAAACATTGTTTCTGCTTTCCATGGTACCTCATATAAAGTACATGTACTGCCCTGAACCATGTCTGAGGTCAGCCACTGATGACTTCTACCTAGGGACTGCTCTTACTCCACAACAAAGCTGCCCTGTAGGAAATTATGCCACTCGTTCTTTTCGACATCTGCCTGTGGCTTTCTGTGTTTCATAGCAAATAACAGACTAAGAGAAGTGCTCTCATTGGTTTCCTGACCACTCACAGCCTAGAGCACCTGAACTGAATTTAGCACTGTGTGAGATGCACACAGGGCCTTGTAGTTTTCCACTTACTAGAGTATGACCTCCTGAAATAACTCATTTCTCCCACTTTCTGTTAATTATAAGGCTTCCAGTTGCTACTACAGTATTTTGCTTGGGGACAGAGAAGAGATATCCTTTGCTCAGCATGCAATGGGGAATTTGACTTTGTTAAATGTAAAAGAATGGGATTTTTTTTCCTTTTAGTTTAGTAAAAAAATAGCAAAATCTAAGATATCTCATGTCTGTATAGGTTCAAACAGAATCTAAGGCATGTCTCGACACAATGTTTAGAGGTCAAGTATTTAAAGTACCTTAAATCTTCTTATGCTAACCTTGTTTAGTTAGTTGATTTTGTTATTGCTGATTTTTTTTTTTTTTTTTTTTTTTTTTTTAGTTTTGAAGCCTAGGGTGGTTTAGGAGGGCATTGAAGGGACAAGGAAGACACCAAAAGGCTTCCCACATCGTGCAGAAATTCCAGGCTATAACCCAAGCAGAACTTGTGATCTGAGGCTGCGACTATTCACCAGACCCTGGAATGATTCCAAAGCAAATGCACTAAAAAATAATGGTTCCTCAAGTGCTGTAACCATAGATGCAGAATTTTAACATGAACTAGTTCGAGCTACACATTAAAATGGTCTCTTTCAAGTATTATTAGGAAATGTCTATGAAAAAATGAGTGACTTAAGGTGCAGGATATGAAGGAAATCTGTGCACTTTTTTTGTTTGAAGCTGAACAACTTTTTTGCCCTTTCTGAAGGGTTTTGAAAGCTTTTTACTCTTTCAGGAAAGATATGAAAGCATAGCCTAAGACTCAAATAAAAGCTGAAAAGCAAATAAAAAGAATCCTGATTCCTTCTCTTCTCACTCACCACATTCCAAGGCCCTGTATGAGAAATACTAAAGTGATTGTTTCTCAACTACCTGAAAAATTGCAATATTACTAAAAACTGTAAAAGGCAAATTAAAGAAAAGCAATGGGATTTATGTGTGTGCACGTGTGTATTCATGTTTACATACTTCTTTGACCTGCTTCAATAAACAGCCTTATGCTGGTAGCAGCAGATAAAATAACATTCTCCCTGTCTTTATCTTATAATCACCACCCAGCATTCCTTGTGCCACTAAAGATCCCCTCAGGCAGGCACCTGGCAAATAGAAATTAATAGGAACCAAACCAGCAAGTCACAGCTAAAGTAGAACTGCAGAGGCCAGAGCAGATCATGGCATTCTCAGCTATCTGATAAACACTTCAAGAGTTAAATGGGAATCATGACAGGATTGCATGAAGCCCATTGTCAGCATCTCCTGAGTGTTTAATAGTTGATCTGAAGCTAAACAAGTACACAAGATATGTATTTTTCTCATGTTTCAGTTCATTTGTACTTTAGTCATTTAGAAATGGGAGTTTCAAAACCAAGGTGTGAGTTGACATTATTTAACAAATTTTACAGGAACACCCCTGTAACGTAGGGCTTTACTTTCAGTAATATTTCTTTATCCATTTTTCTTTTTCTAATTTCTTTCCTGATATGCTCTTCCAGTAATGCTCAACCAGCCATTCACTTTTATTAGTAAAGCTAAAATGAATGACACTAATGTGAACAGCATAAAACCTACATTGACCTACTTTCATTAAATGAAGGGGAATAGGCCTGATAGATTGTCCATTTTACTCTTCCATTGAAAATTACTGATATTTCCTTACCATGCTCTATATATACAGGTTATGCTTAACTCTGTTTGAAAGCAATACAAATATAATACACTATATGCTCTTATTCATTCTCCCTTTTGAATTACCAGCAATTCAAGAAATAGCCAAAATAGGTGGTTCCAGAAATTGGAAAGGCAAAGAAAAAAATGCAACAAGGCAGCAGATCACCAGCTTGACACAATTAAATGCTACCTCTGAAGTCAGTATAACCCAATGGCATTTTTTAAGAGAATGAATTACCCTCAGGCACTTTTCTGCTCAGGTATTTTTTGCATGTTTCTCCTCCTCATGCTGTCCAATTTTAAAGGTCCAGTCCTGACTGAAATGCTGTGAACTCCTCTCTAGCATTGGTTTTAGCAGAATAGAAATGCCCTTTAACCGCCTCACTAAGGTTTACCAAGAATCACAGTTAGGCCAAATAATTAATTGCTGTCTGACAAGACCTAATGTCACAGAAGGAAGGAAGGAAGTTCACCTGCAGGTTGCAGCTTCTGCAATTCCTAAAAATAACACTTAATGCCATAGGAATAATGCTATTTCTTTTACAACAGCAACCAGGAGATCCCAAATCAGATCAGGATCACATCCTCCCAGGCATAATTTAATGGTCCCTAAAGGGCTCACAGCACTAAGAGATTAGAAATAACAGTGATGACAATTATTCTGTCTGTCCTGGCAGACCCAGTGCAGAGGGAAGGCAAGCAGATTGCCAGAGTCACAGAAACAACAGCAGCAGAGACACAAATCAAGCTCGGGGTTCTTGAATTTAACAAGATCATCTTTCTCGTGAGCTTTGCAAGCAAACAAGAAACATGTGACTACCCAACTGGACCTACTATATTTCTTAAGATGAAATATAGGAGCAAAATGACAAAAGCCCTGTTCTGAAAAATCTGCCCTAAAAAATCCAGTCTGAGGTATTAAGAAAAATCAACACTCACTACCTACAGCTACATGCTTTGGGGGGGAAAAAAGTCAAGCTAGTGTTCACAGGTGATTATTTTTTAATAGTTCTGGCCTCAAAGCAGCAGCTCACATTCCCAATATTATAGGGAAGGAGGAAAGCAGAAATATATCAATCACTCAACAAAGAGGCTTGTCAGGGAGTGGGTATTTTTCTTTTGTAGCATTTTGTTCTCAGTAGCTGCCCAGATACATTCTATCAGGAGATATCTCAGGTGTCCATCAGAATATTCCTCTGCATTCTCTCCACTGCTAGTGCTTGAGCCTAATTTATTTGTCAAGTGCTCATTTGGGAGTAGGACTGGTTGGGGGGAACAAGAAGAAATGTGTTCGTTTCATCATGATACTGGCCCATCTCCCTGCTTTCTGTCAGCCTGCAAATATTTACATCAGACCTGCTGGATTTCTGCATCTTTTAGGATTTTTTTGCAATTAATTCAGTCTCAATATTCTCCTCATTTCCATACTTTTCAAATGTCATTTCATCTCTTTTGATCTGCTTCCATTTCTTTTCTCCCTTCTCCCTCTTTGCTTTCATGCTCTTTCTGAATTTTGAAATGGATTTTGTTGGTTGATAGAGGCATTTGAATTGCTTTCAGAGACTGGGCCTTGGAAACATAGTATAGCAGCTTGCTTAATCATATTTCTCACCTAGAGCCTGTATAAAAAGGGTGATACATAGGGTGTGAGGTTGCAAAGCTACTAGTGAAGATGAGCTAATGGACCCTGGCCAGCCTTAATTAGAGTTTCTAAGCCAAACCTGTTCCTCCTCTGACCATGAGTGTGTCAGCCTATCAGTTTTATAACAGCTGTCAGCCTCCTCTGACTAGTTTATCTTCATCTTTCTTATTTTATGTGTTGACACAGCACCAAAAGAGTAATTTCCCTGCAGCCAAGGGGTCCTTCACTCTGCAGGCAGAACAAAAACTGCCTCTTCTAGCAGGCACCTGACTCTGCTCCAGGAGGGGCCATGTGTGGCATGAACCACTGCAACCCTTGACACGCTGCACCTTCGGGATATGGCAATCTGGCACTTCAAAATATATAAGCATTTATATTTCCATATACATACATACATACATACATATATATATATATATATAAATATATATAAACACACCCACCCCACCCCCAGAAACCAAATGAACATTAATAAACAAACAAACACCAAAAAAACCCCAACCCTCCCCCAAGAAACCAGAGCAAGACATGAACCTACACTAAAAACAAAGCTCCCCAAACCATCACCACAATAAATCCACTGCTGAAGTGCTGGCACCCAAAGTGAATTACCAAAGAGGGCAGAGTGAAACAACTTCTTTTTCTATTTCAAACTAGTTGAGGAAGGCTTATCAATTGTGTATGTGTTTCCCAGTGGAAAGCTTCCAACCAGCTGTGCAACATGTAAATCAAAATGTGCCTACTTAATAACAAAGGCTTGTTTCCATCAGGATGGAGGGATAAATTGCTTTCTGCCTGAGGATAAAGAGGACTGGGCTTTAGGTGTGTAAAAAATGGTAAATACTTCTCTTCTGCTTTTGTTCTTTCCCAGCCAAAAGCATCTTAAGAGAGCCATCTGTTTCATTGCCACAGAAAGAAAAAAAAATTAGGGTTACCAGGCTGCCTGTGCTTATTCATCCAATTTTACCTTGAGTTAAATGTTGGAAAACTGTCCCCATTTGAAAGGTTTTAGTTCTGCCACTGGCTAAGATAAAGGCTGCTTTTCTATCCGCTGCTTGGCTTGTCTGTCTCTGGGTTTTTTATTTCAGCTAGAATTGCAAAAGAAATTACACTATTCTAGTGTAAAATGAATGGGATTTGCTCATTTTAGTTTATTATCTTCATCTGTTTCTCTCCACTAAAGAAGAGAGAAAAGTCCCACTCATTCTCCTGCCCTCCCCTCACCCCCAGAGAAAGTGGCAATTGTGCCACTAAGCCTGGAGTGCTTTACATATGCAAACACAAACACAGTGCTTACAGCAAAGATCTTTCCTATCCATATGTTCATCTCCTTTCCTTTACCTAAACCAGACGATTACCTCAGCAGCTCAGCTGTGTTATTGAGACATTTCAGCGTGAAATTTGTTTTTCCTCACTGAACTTTAAGCGGAATTTCAAGTGCCAAGTCTCTAAAGCCAAGTGGGGCTATTAAGAGATAATTACTAATTATGCTAATTTGAGAAGTTGTGCTATTTCTTTCCCTGGTCATTTTATCTGCAGCTCTCCTGAGAGAACAGTCCCCATTCAATGTTAATAACCTTTCCAGGCTAAGCATTCGATGGAGGACAGTGTGTCCTAAACCCAGGAATATTTTATGGTTAATCTAGATATGTGCCTGCAAATTAGAAAGAGAAACAAGTTGCAGTAATGCTAATGACTTACATTATTAATTTTTTGCAGTAGCAGAAATATCTGATTCCTCTCCATTCATATATTGATATAGCTGATGATTTTATTTTAAACTGAGTCCTCAGTGACTTGAAATATCCAACAATATTTCTCAGTGATCATTTTCTAATCCTACCTATTTCAAGCTCCCATAATAATAGATAAAAAAGATGAATTTTGATTTGCATTTTCTAAACGTCTCATTTATTTTTGCCTTATTTATGTAATAGTATGAAACAGATCTTTTCCAAACTCTATATACATTTTTTTCTTTTCTTGTTCAAGACAAGAAGTTATTGGATTGATCATATTAGTCTGTAGAGTATGCTGATAGAATAAGAGACTTTATTATTTTTTTTAAGAAAATAATGACTTTAGGTTTTATGTGATGTATAATGCCATCCTTGTTTGATAGCAATACATAAATATTTTACACTTTTTATAATTTGTGGAGTGGCAGTAATCAGAGTCCTCTTGACTTGGTTGCCTTCCCAGAATAGAGCTGCTGAGACAACCCCTTATGAGGGTTTGCTAAAATCCTGTTTCTCTGCTCCTCAGAATGGATCTCCCTGGTAAGAACACATGGTCACAGACCATGTCCAAGATCAGAGCACTCTCCATCAAGAGCCTGTGGCTGCTCTGATGTGGCCTTGAGGGCCCATCCCTGCAATCCCTGGGCTCAGATACCCCTTTGGATGGGAGGGGTGCATGCACACATAATGACACCTCCTGGTACAGGCTGCAAGGTCACCCTCTCTCTGCCAGCACAGCATGAGCCCCAGAAACGCTCAGGACAGGTCAGCAACACCTGGAAGTAAACACAAAACATACCACACTGGAGAGGGCAGAGCAGGGCACCAGCAGGCAGGTGAAGACTGTCCTCTCCCCTTGAACCAGCCCTAACGGGAACAGAGGCTGTGTTTCCACAATAAATAAACTCTGTTCTTCACTGGAGTTCATCATCCTGCTGGACAGTTTCCTAAGTGGCATTGGCAGGTTCTAGATAAGCAGGGTTTCTCTGAACTCCTTGCTCACAGTCACTGGTGCTGACCCAGCTATCCGTGCCTGTGTCCCCAGGGATGCTGGCAGAGAATCACACAGCAGGACAGGAGCTTTGGCCTTGCAGGGCAGGGGGACATTGCAGGGCAGGGGCTCCAGCATCACAGCCAGCTGCAGCTCCTTCCCATGGCTTGCCCGGCCCTCTCTGCCACCCTGGCTGTGGCCAGGTCAAATGTCTCCAAAATCCCCTCACTGCCGCCTGATGGCACCAGCTGGCACCTCCTCTGAAGGCCAGGCCCTGCCCTTGCTGCTCTCAGGGTTCCCACCAGGACATTTCCAGCAGAGCTGACCTCTGTGAACAGCAGCTGCAGATGCTCTGGCAGGAAGGCAATGTCAGTGTGCTGCTGGACCAGCGCTCACACCAGCAGCTGGGCCCAGAGGCTCTGAGCTCCAAAGGAGAGGGCAGAGTACAGGAGACGTCCAAAATATTTTCATAGGAATTTAGCTTATATTCTGTGGGGCTTTTTTTTGCATTTTGCAGCATCTAGATGCAAACTAAGGTAAGTTCCACTTCATGCAACCAAAATAAAAATAGGATGGAGTGACAAAAAACCAAAGGGTAGCAGCTTCTACTTCAGTTTTTCACTATTTTAAACCCACATATGCACCTAAAACCAATAGGTGCATTTTTTAAAAGGCAGAGAATGTAAATATTCAAAATCTTGGGTTGCACCTATTTCTGGAAAATGTAATGCACAGCCCTCAGACTCCAGTTCAGTACTCCCGATGTGGGAGTGGGAGGACTGCGTTCACATGAGACATGAATTAGGGCCTAAAAATATGTCCTAGTAATAAAGGAGAAGCTAATTTTAACTTCTAGCATTGCCAGTTTCGGAACAGAGCTTCATTTAGAGGAAATCCATTTCTCAAGTGTGGGAACCTGCCCCCAAAGCCCAGAAAATGATCAAGTAAGACACAGGTCTTCCCTGCTGATAGGGCTGGGAGGACCAGCAGCCCACTACACTCCTACCATTCCACCAGGAGACACAGAAGCACTGTGGCTGTGAGACTTCCTATAATTGCAGCTCCCACAGTCGGTGTGAGCACATCCAGCAGAACTGGCTGCTGCTCAGACCACCCTGATCCCAACCCTTTAACAGCTCTCTGGCACACACCAAACTGAGGGTCCTGACTTGCACCTGGACACACACACACAAACACATTTATTTCATAGACTTATTCATAAAACAGAGTTTTCTGGCCATGGAAAGCATGTGCAGAAGGTGACACAGGCGTGGCTCTCAGGTGCAAGTATCACATCATCCCTCCTGCCAGCGGACAGGTTGTTGTAGGTGGGGTCTTGCATCTCCCCTAAGTCCTATCAACTCTTGAGCCATTTTCTGAAGAAACACTTGACCCAAAATTCAGCCTCACCAAGTCACGTTAGAGCCATCTGCTCTTTGCTGATACATTACTGTCCAAAGACCCCAGCTAAGGGCAGCAGCCAGATTCCACCTGTGTGAGAAGAGAGCAATGCATCTGGGCAATGCAAAGTTGTAGGTGAAAAAACATCTGCAAGAGAGATCTCTAAAAACAGAGGCATCAGAAGAGGAACATGAAATTTCTCCTGAAAGGCCTCCTGGAACATTTAAAAGTAGTTCTTAATGGGGAAAGAAATAAGTGCTAGAGACTATTTCAAAATGCAACAGGGCTCTGTTGGCCTCAGCCACACTTGTTCTGTCCTCCACAGGAAACTGGCAGGCTGGAGCCACAGCCCCAGAAAGGTGCTTCACATTCCTAATTCTAGCTGAAATGCAGCTTTCTGCACATGTTATTTCTTATTCATGTTTGAAATTACTTTTTTATCTAATACCTACAAAGATCAGAGAGATTTCTGCAAGAAATAAAAAAATCAGTTCAGAAAGTAACTGACATGAGCTGTTCTCTTTCCTCCTATAATTCCAGAATGAAAATATTTATATCTATATTATATTACATTAGATATAATGATAATATTATGCCTATATTATCACTCCAGAACCTGCATTAATGCTATTGCAAAGTGTTTGGAGCTGCTGCAGATTTTGGAAGGCTTATATAGCATGAATAACAGAGAAGTGAATTTGCAGGAGACACCAGCAGCTGGGTGGCACCATCTAATTAATGTTAGAAATTATGTCTGGGAGAGCTTAAATACACTCCATGGCCCAGCTCAGGCCAAAGACAACATGGTCCTTTGGATGGACATGACACGTGGGTATCAGCTGCAGCAGAAAGGAGAAGCAAACTCAATTCTGCATAAATTATGTGACACTTGGAGACAGTTCCTTTTGGAGGAAAAAAAACCCCTCTGTGTGATGCTACGTGGTGTTTGAGATTGTGACTAGGACAGTAGGAGGGATGAGCAAAGAAATTATTTTATTCACCACTCTTCTACCTGTGCTGACAAATGTAAAATGTGTTGGGAAAATTGCCACCATCTCTTCATGCTGTGAGTCAGTGAGGGGGAAGAGAAAGCTTGCCATCCCAAGGTTTCCAGCTGGAAATAGGTAATGACAAGCAGGTACTTGATCTCTCTTCAATCCCTCAAAATCTTAACCCCAACTATATAAAAAAACAGGCAAGCAAGTGCAGCAGGGAACACTGCTCCCTGCAGAAGCTATGAGCAAACAGGCTTCACGTGGAAATCTTGACAAGAGTTGAGGGAAGCTCAGACCTGAGCTTCTGAAGGAGGATGGTCCTTTCACTGTCACCAGCAGCTGGTACAGCTGCAGGTCTCTTAATGGGATTTTCTGAAAAGCACAAATCTTGGCATCTGACAAGTGAATGAAAATGTTGGATTTGTTTACTTATTTCAAGTATACAAATATGTGTATATTTCTAGCTTACATCCTAGCAAAGAAAATTTTGAAAATACAAACTTATGAAAGCTCTGTAAAAGAAACAATTCACCAATTGTCTTTTCCACCCACACAGTTTCTTTAAGCTGATTCTTGAAACAAAATGGACACTTGAGGTCCAAAATTCTACAAAAACCCACGAAGTTGTGGACTCCTTGATTTCTGTATTTCCTCACAGCCCATCTGCATGGATTTATTCTCAGGCTAAGAGCCCAGATAATGCAGAATGTAACATTTCACCCTTAAACCCCCCAGTTATAATAAAGAACAAACAATAATCATGATGGGTACAAGATGCAAAGAGATTAAATACAAGGCAGATGTTCAATCTTGTCTTTTCAGCTGAGATTATAAATGGTCTGAGCCTAAGAGAAAAATTCAGAGCCTGAAAGTGAAGGTTTGCTAATTAATCAGTTATAATGGTATGGGGGATTAGAGAGCATGATTAAAACACATGGAAATAAAGAAAGACAAAGGAGGATGGCAAGGGAGTATGGAAGCAGCTCTGTCAACATAGAAACATCGGTATACAAGCAGCTGAAAATGATGCAGCTTATAAAAAACTTGTGCTTAAGAATTAAAATCCAACTACAACAACAAGAAGACTGTTATTAACTAAATTAATTCCTGGAAATTTGTTCTAATGTTTGTTTAAAAAAAATGTGGGGTAGGTCTAAGCTTAGGCAGCCTAGGTCAAAACTTGCGGAGTCCAGACCTTTACACTAATATGAATGCACATTAATACAGACATTGCTGGAGCACATATTAGCACATTAATATGCATAGTACTAGAGAATCTGTGCTTATATAAATATATATAAATCTATATACATAGAAATTGAACATAAACATACACATTCATAGCTTTGAAGCTCCATTTGTAACAAAACAGCATAGAGAAACTATTAGAATTTTTACATGATGATTTCTGTCAAAGTCAGATACTGAAGTGCTACTGATACTTACAAGGCATTCAACAGATGGGGAGTCTAGACTGCTAACTTCTGTGCTAGGCAAGTGTATTTTTAAACCTCCTTTAACATTAAAGTCTGATGCTGTCCTGTAGGGATGAACTAAGGTACTTTCCTTAGTGTGTAGTTTTAACTGCCTTGTCTGCTTTATGAAACTAATTTGGCAGTGATCCACTCCTGATAGTGCCAGTTATCATGACCCAAATCCCTAAAAAATTATCACCAAGATCAATCTGTGCTGAAGACAGTGTCACCACCCACAGGAGAATGTCCTATGGGATGTAGGTCCCATAAGCTGTAGGGCCTGGTGCTCCTCAAAAAAACAGATTCCCATGTAATAGGGTAGGATTATGCTCCTATAATCTTCATCTTGATTCTGCTCTCAATTTTTCTCTTTATTCTAGTGGAAACCAAAAAGGGAACTGTGCTTTTATTTGCAACTTCTCAACAACGTTGATGCACGCATATTTGCTGTAATATTACCTACTCAACTGAAATTAGTCTGTGACTTTAATGGATGAAAGTGGATATGATCAAGTAAAGATAGAAAAAGAATAATTTCTAGTTCTTTTCTAGTTTTGGAACATGAACGCAATAAAGTGGTATCCTGTTAGAAATATCTTTGCTTACCATTTAGGCACTTGTAAGCTATATTATGAAGGTACCATTTATTTGGGTGGTTTATTCCTTACCCTGAGAGACCTTATTCTAGATTTGAAATTGTAAGAGCAAACTAATGTAAAAACATAGTGAAATCACCTTCAAATCTGCTTACGTTCTCACTTTTCATACAAAATTATTTTCATCACAAAAATAATCCCCCAAATTTTTCTGAGATTATTCCAGCAAATCCCACGCCCAACAAATCCTAAAACATGCTCCACCTGTTAGTGAAACTATCATAGTAATTGTCTGGGCTTTTATCTAATGAATATGCATTACAGCAGTCAAAACAAATTCTATCTTAATCTACATTACTGGGGAAAGTTTCTGAAACAAGCTGTTGCAGAGAAATTTATATAATATGTTGTCAACATTCAGCAAAGACAAGCTGTCTGCTAGAAAGGCCTGATGGAAACAGTTTCCTACGTTTGGTCAGAGGGATGTTTTTGTGCTACCCTTGAGCCATGCTTCTGGCCTGAGGTGTGCTGAGAGCACCACATCCCCTGGTGCCTTTAGCGTGCCTGCCCACCTGTACTGCACCTCCCTGCACAGCCTGGGCTGACCATGACTGAGAAGTCTCCTTTTGCCACGTGGGTTTCTGCGAGTCATCATCTCTTCTCCGGCGTGCAAACTCACTGACACCTGTTGGGAAATGACTGATGGGAATTCAGCTGACTGCCTGCACGAGGGCTGTGTGTGACTGCACCTGCAGGCAGCTCTGTGCCTGACACCAGCAGCCACAACAGAATGGTACGGGGCAAGCCAACAACAGAAAAGGCACTGGAAACCAAGATCAACAAGATTTGTAAAATTAACCAAGATTAACAAGCCACTCTTTCCAATCAACTGCCCACCTAAGACACACACATTGCTTTAGCTATAATGGCCATTAAAAGAACAGTCTCAGCCTCTTACCTTGACTTTTCTGCCTAAACAGCACAGGAACCAAGTTTTTCTCTGACGTGCCAGCGTCAGAGAAACATCCTCTCAGCTCAGGAACTGGTAGCAAGATCAGTTTAGATATGCTAAAACAGAACAAACCCTAAGAAATATATGTTGTAAGAAGGTGCATTATGATTTTTTTTTTTTTTTGCATGTAGAAAATCTTTAGGAAAATCATAGTAACTTTTTATCCAGTTTCTGATTCCACAAAAAAAACCTAAGGACCAGCACATTTGTACGCAGATCTTGTTACTTATTATTTACTGCTTTTCTGAGCAGCAATGGAATGACTGAAGAAGTGATTTTGCTGAACCAAGGCCATATGTTACCCCAAAGACCTTTGATGATTTATTGGCCCTCTCCAGGCACCAATCTCATATATACTTTCCTTTTCATAATTTGTATGAATAGCAGCTACTTCAGTAGGTAGGATAGGGTATAAACAAGGGAAGTAAGATAGTAAAAAGAAGGGGAGGAAAGAGATGGGTGTTTTGGTAAACAAATAAACTGAAAAACTGCAAATATGTGGATTTTCAGGGTTACATACACTTTTATTTTAGGAGTGATTTTTTAGAAAATTTGTGATTATTGAGATGGCTTCTTTAATGTTATTTTATTCTCCTCTTAAAACAGCACTCTGCAACACCCAAACCTGTGCAATTTGTTGCTGCTTACTTTCAGTTAATTTCAGTGACAATTATTTTGAGGAAAAATTAAGACAATAATGCATGAGGAATAGCTTTTTTAATTTTTTGTTTCTTTAACTTCATAAATTACCTTCCTGAACTCAGAAATGAGTGCTTTGTTCTTTTTTTATCTTAAGCTGTACCTGCCATACTTTAGTTAAAGAATTATTGTTAAAGACTAGAGTGAATTTAGAGTGGTTTTACCTAAAGTGGAATAGCCTTTTGGTCTTCTGAAGAGCTTGTGCATAAACTGAACTACAGGCAAGGTACAAATGTAGGGAGTGCCACTACGATTTTTAATGGAAATGAAAGCGACGAAATTTAGAAATGAGTATTTAATCTTTGTGAAATTAAATCTAAAAGGATAAATCTCTTTAAAAAAAAATGAATGTGGAACAATTTCAATGAATTCCATAAGCAAATTCTTGCAGCATCTGAAGGAAGTAATGTATATTTACCAAACTAATTGTGGTTATTCTTGTCCGCAATGTGCTGCTTAATACTGAAGAAAGACTTGCCTTTAAATAGGGACTTTGCTACATAGAAACTTCACCCTCAGCACCTACAACGCCATTCTGGGAGAAATCGAAAGCCCTCCAGACGCTGAAGAGCAAACGTGATTTAACACCAGAGAAGAACCAGATCCCATGCCTCTGTTTACATACAAAACAGATAGGTAAACACAAAGCCCTCTTCTTTCCAAGCCCAGCAGGCGGAACTGCTTCGCCATCCCCTGCTCCGGCTGCCTGGCAGGCAGGGCTGCCCCGCTCCTGCCAGCCCCGGTGCCGCCTGGCACAGGCTCACCTTGGAGGGAGCGGCTGCCGGGGCTGCCGCGTCACACGGGGGTGACACGGTGACAAACCCCAGCCTGAGGTCCAGACACAGCTGGGACACGGCCACGGCAGGCACTGGCACCAACCGGAGCCAGGCTCGCTGGGCACTTCAAAGCGCAGAGACAGGACTCCTGCATTCCGACCTCTTGCTAATTAATTCTGCAACAGATTAACTGGTCTGACTCAGCTTCCCTCTCCCAAACTGGGTGAATGTGGTCTGTCTGCCTGTGAGAGTTAATAACTTCTCATAATCAATTTGAGCATGTACCTAGCATGATTACACTGATGCATTTTTTTATTAACTCTGGGCAGTAAGAATCCTTGCTGTCTGGAATGAGTTGGAAATGTCTGAAGAGAAGGATGATCTTACCATTGTCAGGGAAAAGTAGTCCAGTGTGCCTTACATCATAAAAGCACAAATTTAATGAGGAATTCAGTGTTAGCCTTCAGGAAAATCTGACAAAACATCTTTGTCTATGGCTCCTTACTACATTTAAGCAGAATGTATCACTTGCTTAAAAATGTGCCAGAGTTAACCAGTCTATAAAGCAGTGTTCTGTTAAACTATTTGTGTTACAAATCAGACTTCTAACTGCAAAAGACTATTTCATTTCTGACTACTCAAAAACTGTATATACTTTTAAATTCCCAGGGTTTTTGACACCTAATAACCATCTTCTGGTAACTGGTCCTGTTAGTAACTTAATGCCCATTTTTACCTTGCAGTTTACACTTTGTACTGTAACATGAAAAGACTTCAGAAAAAAATTTTTTTAAACAAAATGAATGCAGAGATAAAGTCTCCTTTTAAAAGAATATAAGAGGGTACAAGTTATCCTAGAAAGACTAGCTTCTGACCTGTTCCAGCAGAACTGAAATGCTTCACTTTTATCCTTGAACACTTGTATATTCCCTCTTCTTGTGTAGGAAATTTAAGGGATTTGCACAGCGAAACAGTTTTATTAAAAAAAACCCCAAACCACAAAAACCTACCAAAAAACCACAGATCAAATGTCTCGTGCTTATGGATTCCAGTTGAAGGAACAAAAAGTCCTCTTTGTGGGCACAGCACCTGTTAAAGCAATTCTCTGTTACACAACTGTAAAAACTGTTCATTATAAATGTGAATTGCAAACAAGTCAAGTAGCTTGATTTTAGAAACAACAGATTTTACAACAGACACGCATCAGATGCTTTAGCATAAATAAATGATAAACACAGGTCAATCAATAATCTTTGAAGCACTTGCAAGTAGAAGAAACCTGCAGTCAGTGGTATTAAAGAACATTCCCTTTTTGTGCTGTTTCTTTTAAACTCCTAAATCCACCAGCAGCCAGAGCTGAGCTCCAATTTAATTACTGTCTGTGCTGCTCAACAATGAGGCACTGCCGACCACTGCAGCCTGCTTCCCAAAATCACCATTTATATGGACATGTAAATAGCGATTCAGGATTGTCAGGAAGAAGGGAAATTACAACCTGGAAATCAGCTAATGGAAGATAATTTTGGGTAAGTTTTGTCCAAGAAGCCCTGGTCATTTTGTCTGGTGATTTGCAGCAGGGCTGCTGGAATGGAAGCAATATAGAGCACGAGCTCGAAGTTGGCTTCTGCTCTGTTAGACCTTCTGTAGGATTCAGCTGGAGAAAGATCAGCACACAAAGAAACTTAAGAACAATTTCACCTTTTTGGTAAAGGTTTGGGGTTTCCTGACATGAGTATTACGTGTTCCTGAATACACACCTGTCTTCACCATGCTGAATTACTTAGCTACCCAAAAAATATACCTACACAAATGGAACACAGAAATATACCAAGAACTCTGGCTTATAAGAAGTGTCTCTCATTCCTTTATTTCTCGCTCAAAAAAAAAAATAAAATCATAATCCTTGTGCAGCTGTGCCTTTGTGATTTGTCTGTAAGACGACTGTTATTGCATAGAGAAAGATGACACAATAAACTATGAGAATTTTTATACATATATTTTTAAAATTACAAACTCATAGAGTCAGGATGGATGAACGTGAATAAACACAAACAATAAAGGAGTATTTTATTTTTATATCACTAAACAAAATACTTCAAGAATAAAAAAATTCTTCACATAATTTGAACTCTACAGGCTTTAAGACCCTTTGTCTAATATTGCCTGGAGTTTATTACAGTTATTCACTTCATACAGCTGTACAACTATATTTCACACAAAAATGTATATATGTACCTATATATGAAGGCACAGACAGAAATGTACATAGAAACACAGTTCTGCCACTCTGACTGATACTGAGGAGTTTAAATTTCAATTTTACTCTGAGTAGGGGCAGCAGAATTAGACCTTATACAAGGGTAACACATTATTACAGTTGGCTTGAAAGCCATCATTCTACATTTCTTAAATCCCACTATTTAAGGAATAAATAGCCATTTCACAGTCTCTGAGATGGGGCAAGAAGCAAGCAAGTGCATAAAATCAGTTGTGTGTAAATCCCTAAGAAGATGGAGATAAAATATCTGTCAAATTCTACTTTTTTCTTCCCACACTTCCAGCAGCTTTGACTCTTCACACTGGTGTTTCATTAGCATTTAGAGAAAGGTGATTCTGTTAATAATTCTGAGCACCATTTCTCTCGCAAGGAACAAAAAATGGGGGGAAAAAAGTCACTCTTTAGCACAAAGTATTTTGCTGAGATGTACTTATTGCTCGTTCCTCATTCCAGAGTTGCACAAAAAATGCCACCAGCATGTAGTGCAGGTTTCAGAAACAGCACTCACAAATGGCACAGCTCCAAAATCAGACACAGTAGTTGGTTTAGCATTGAGACCAAGCCTGAACCCAGCAGAAACACTTTCAAAAACACAGATTAGCTTGCAGGGGTAATAATTCCCTATGACACAATACTCATCTGATGACGATGCACTGGCAGTTATGCTAGTACCTGTGGGGTTTTTCTGCTTAACAAATCATCATGTGCTTGTAAAATTAATTTCCACCCCTTTTCATTCCACCCTTTTGTTTCTTTTTTTCCAAGAGAATGGCTGAGGTGAATTAATTTTTATTGTAAACATCCTAATATCACTTCAGAATCATAGTAAGAGACCAGGAATCAGTCTCAATTTAGTTTTGTTTGGGTTTTGGTTTTTTTTGGTTTTTTTTTTTTTTTTCCATGTACCATGAAGGGCGTTGAGTGGGAACAGAGAGGAAGGCGACTTAAAGGGCTGTCAGGAATATTCTGGGGAAATATGCCTGCCCTCCTCCCAGCAGCCTGGCTGGTTTTGGGAGGCACGGGGCAGAGGGACGCGCCTCGCCACCGCCGCCAAGCCGAGCAGAAAGTCACCTCCGGAGCCGCTGCCACGCCACGGCCTCAGCCGCGGAGACACGGGAGTGCAAAAAGCCTCACAGGGAGCAGGAGCGATTAAACTGCCTACAAATCACCTTCCCACCTAATCCAAGCGAGTCAGGAGTCAGATAATTTCCTGAAAAAGAGGATTCATATCTCATATTAAAAAAAATGAAATCCTTCTTAATGTATCCTACCCAAAGCCAAAGCCTACAGTCACTGAACTGAGCATCAAACTTAGTAGCACGAGTCTCAGCTGAGCTAATCAAATACCTCAAACTCCCTACAAATAAGTTTTGTTTTTCCATACCTTGATTGAACAAATTTCCCAGGCCAGCTACGTACAGTCTCAACAGAAAAAGTCCTTCCACTCCTATTACCCATGCTGAAATTTTCCTTCCTTAAAGGCCTCTGTCTCAGTAAATAAAAAAATCAGGAATAGAGTAGCCTGTTTACCTTCTTTTTAATCTTTCTTCTTTAATATGATTTTACTGTATCCTTTCTTATGTTTATCTCCAAAGTAAACAGTATAAATCTTATCAATTTTCTTCTACCGAAATTTTACACGTCTCTAATCCCTTTTGCCATATGTCTCTGAATCCTCACTATTTCTAGTACACATTTGGGAGCTAGAACAGCCAGAACGAAACAGAATATACTCAGTGAAAACACACCTTTCATTCATTAATGTCACGGTAATATCCTCAATATTAGCTGTCCTGCTCTTTATGCACTCTGCCCTGCTCCGTGCTTCCCTTGTTATCACGCTTTGCTTAGCAGAGATTTTCATTAAACCAGCCATGTCGATGTCCAGTCCTTAGTCCAGAGTGTGTATTTTTAATTCAGGCTCCAAAAAAATACATCCTCATATTTCAAATCTGCTGTAAGAAGCAAGAAATTTGAGATTGATTGAACAACAATAACTCTCATCCATTAAATGCTTTCTGTTAAAGCACTAAATTTGGCTATTTTGTGACTCAGGGAGGGTTGCCTATTAGTATGGGTTGACAAGCTGCTTCCGCCAGTTAACAAAGCAGTCTTTTTAATATGTTATATTTCACAAGATGCTGTTAAAACTCCTCCGGGTTGGCTGCTTCGTTTCAAATTCATACAGCTGGGAACAAAGGTCAGCCACAGCAGAAAGGTAAGCGCTTCGTTTTGCTATTGGAACTTACATAATTTGCAGGCAAAACAAGCTGTTTTACACAGCAGATGTCAAGTTCATCACAGATGCCTTGAGAATGATCTATCTACTGATGCATATCAACCTTTTTTGTCTGGATAACTAATCACTTACACAGAAAAAACGGTAAACTGCCTGAAAGGTTGTAGAGATAGTTAGCTGTAAACACAGGGATCAATTCAGGTTCATTACTACTCGCAAAACCTTTACAATATTGGCCAGCAGTAATTCAAAAGTAGTACAATTAACACAGATCAGACAGATATCCTCGTGTTCTCTTTTTTGAGATTTGCTAACCTATAAGGCATTAAAGGAGCCTAAGAATACAGTTTGCACAGTAACTTTGATATTTCACAAGGCAATTTCATCCGACCTTTAATTTTTAGTGCAGCATTTTCCATTTGTAGGTTATCACTTCAGAAAGGGCTGCCTTTAAGTATTTTTTAAAACTCCATTAATACCACTTAAACTGGAACTTGTAAGCAAAGCTCTCACCTTATGGGAGAATTTTCCTGCGCAAGTCACCAAGGAGCTACAAAACGTTAAGCGATATGAAGTGATTTCCAACAGTAGGATTCTTTGCCACTAAGGTTTATATGCCTATGGATTGCCACTGAGGAAAGAAAAACATCTGACAATATCTGTGTTCAGAAAGGTAAAAATTACAATATGTGTTATTGCTCATGTAAGATGTGGTCAATATTCATACCCGTGCTTTTTCTACTTACATAATTAATACTTCGAGATAAAGTTGAAGTGTGTTGTTCTCTTTGAAAGTAAAATACACCATTCTATTGTCCTCACAATTACATGCTGTTGCAAGGAAGTTACAACTCTGCTATAACCTAATCATCTGCTATTTAGATATGGACTCATGAATCCCATATTTTTATTCTAAATTTAAGTTCAGTCATCGTAGCTAATGTCCTTGATGCTATCTCAAATTGCTGTCATTACACGGATCACTAGAAATCGGAGGTAATAGTAAAAAAGAAAAGAAAAAAGAAAGCTACCAAATTAGATGATGGATAAAGGTTTAATCAATTTAATTTTATCACCAAATCCATTCCCTTCCTCTCGAGCTGTCAGGGCACGAGATAAGCGGAACACGTCGTGAAGCACAACACAATCCTTTTGTGGGGAAGGAGTTGTGTCCCTGAACCTCGCCAAGATGAAACATGCTCATTTATTACTTTGGCATTGCAGGATGATGAAGAACCAAGCTGGTTTCCTCCCTTCATCTTCAGCACAATCTTTCTATTTCATTAATTTTTCATGGAATTTCATTTCACAATCATTTTGCCTCTCTCACCCACTTGCTGACCTTATTTAGTTTATTCTGTCAACTATTTTTTCATGTCCCATTGTAGCAGCAGTGACTCTGGCCATGGCTTTCTACCACATTAGGGAAACCTGATGCTCTCCTGCTTCCAGTAATTAACTTCACTCAGTGGCCCTATAAACAGCATTGCAAATGACGTGGCTTATTTGTTGTCTTACCCTGGAAAATAACTCGGAAGGCTTATCTATCTGATCCCCTATTTCATACTTACTTTCTGTGTGTTGATTCCTAAGCAGTTGCTGGAGGCTGCTGAAGTGTGGCCTTTTTAGTATTATCAGTAAATGGCAACTCTGCTTTTGTTTGGTCTACTTGTAATGACTTATCTGGGAAAACAAGCCTTCTTTTCAAAATCTATACCACAGGCTATGAAATGGGCACAGGCTGTGCTGGGGCCGCTGTGCTGAGTTCTGCCAGTACTCTGCCATATTCCAGAGCCCTGAGAAAACACAGGAACCGCCTAGAAACCCCTAAAATTTTTAAATGGATTTCTCTAAATCAATAGGCATAATTTTCTCTCCTCTGGTCTTTTTATACACACCCATTAAAAAATAAAACAGACAAACAAAAAACCCCCAACAAAACCAAAAAACAAAACCAACAATTCAAACCCAAGTAAACAGTGAGAGAAATATAAAATATCTATTACTGCTGCTACAGGAAATTAGTATGCAGATAATCTGTCAAGCATCCATATTTATTTTTCCTCACATCTTTGAAAAAACTAAGATATTTACTTCCACTGGGAGTTATCACACTGTTCTAAATGACAACAAAAATATTTCTACTTATACTAATTTAACAAATAGGTCCAAATATCCACATTTTAACTTTTTAACACACATTCTGCATAGAGTGTGAAACTGAATAAAATTACTCTGTACATCTATGTTTGCAATATGATATTCACTGCATAGACATTTATTGTTAAGGCAGGATCTTCTTACTGAAAGGGTTGCTGGATTTCATAAGTATGAAAATAAGATGCATGTAAACTAATTACTGGACAATGATATTGTACACTGGAATAATTTTTGGTGTCCTACACTTTTCAGTGCTTGATTTGCATATATGGAAATTCTCTCTCCAACTCTTACTGCATTTTTTTTTTAGGCCAAATGCACAAGGAAATTCAGCTATTCAGAGAATGCTGTTTGCTTTCCTTGCTTGAACTCACTTTCTGCCCCCAGGAAACTCCTAAAACAGAGCATCCAGGTTTAAAAGAAATGGAGTGAAGTGCTATACCCACACACAAATTTATAGTTCACACTAACCAGAGCAAAAAGATGACTGAAAACATGGGAAGTAAAACAGAGGGGATGAGCAACACTGTTAAATAGAGAATATTAATTGTTTTTACTGCTATACATTCCTAGATATTCTATCAGGCAATGTCTCAATCTGGTTTTAAGCACAGTTCATATGTAACATGTAATAAAATATAGTAAGTTGTATAAATAATTTCTTGAGTCCATATCCTTAAGGAGTGGGGATGTGACAGATAAATTCAGTTCCTTACTTTGTCTAACACTCAATTTAAATTCAAGACTATAGTGAATTTCTTTGCCTACTCACGTTCATAGGTATCCCTGTGTATGGATGTGTAAACATATATGCCTAGTTACACACTTTAAAGCAGCTACTAAAAGCATTCCTGTTATAAACAACAAGATATGTGCTGGAGAATAGTTAAAAGCAAGTGTCTTTGGTCTAACTCTCTGCAAAGACTTGCTCACAATCTTTTAAACAGATCAAACCTGCAAAATAGTGGAGCCCACAATAATTCTCATAAAAAAATAGTAATTTAATAGCCTAATAAACAGTTTCTTGACTAGTTTCCTGAATAGTCTGCTTATTAAGCAACACCTGCTTATGAGATATCATAAAAATAATAAAAAAGTCACTAAATAAAATAGCATAATAGCAAAATCCAACAGGTTTAATACAGGGCATGCCTTAAGTTACAGGAATTCTTTGGCCAGCATGATTTTATAGGATGTGTATTTTTATGAATGCATACTGTGACTACAAAGAAAGGGAAAACAAAATCATATGAACACAGGTCTGTAATTAGTATATGACCCAACTACATTATTTCAAAAATGGTTACAAGTAGTACACTTGGAAGAATAAAAACACTTTAAGTGCACATTCTTATTGATGCTGGTCAGTTAAGCACTTTCTAGAATGCCATATGCCTCCAGCTGTGCATTCTGCAAATAGCTGTCAGCTACCAAGTTATTGTTGAGCAAGTTTTCATGTTTGTTTTTTTTTTAAAGACACTCAACTTCTACTTTGTTTTTACAAAACAAAGCAAAAAAAGGATGCAGAAGACCCTAACTTTTGTCTGCTCTTAAGAACAATATTAAACCCAGTACTTTTCCTCCATTGCATAGATTAATGGTTTACTTTTTTCTCCTGGCCAAGTACAGGTCGCTAAAGCTAGGTTAAGTTTGCAATTCTGTAGAAAAGTAGTTTTGCTAGAACAAATCAGCATAAAGAGGTCTGCAGAGCACAACTTGATTACAGAGAAATTTAAAGGGAACTGAGTATGCAAGTGCTCCTATCTGGGAGTTTTAAAATTTATTCTGTAATGCCAAGTGAAAGGCAGCCCTTCTCACCAGGTGTTATAACCTGCTAAAAACCCAGAGTAACAAGTTGAGGTTGCACACCTACTCGAAGTCCTGATATATCTGCATGTCTGTTGTTTCTGCTTGTGTGCAGGTCACTATTTATTACTATGATTTTGAATATTGAGAGTTAACAGCTGAAAGTAAAAATATTGACAATCAAATGACACAGCCTAGCATTTAGCCCGTTTTTCCCAGTTCACAAAAGCTGCTTTGACACCTTTCTAAAAAGTTATCAAATGCCGCTCTTACTGACTTCAACATAATCAATAATTAAGAGACACTTAGCTAAGGGCACTTATAAATGAGGTTTTCTAGAATCTGAGGGAGAAACAGTGTATCCAGAGCATCCGCTTGAGCGCTAGCTGACTTAAACTTGTGTGAGTAAAACATAGAGATCATAATTACATGTTGGATTATATTTACTGCTTGGATAAACACTCGGACTTTGCATCTCTGCAGCTGAATGCCTTGCAGCTGGGCATCTCTGGCACTCTTCTCCTCGCATCAGTTTATTTTACTTTAAAGTGCTCACAGCCAGTTAACTTCGTCTTTTTCAGGCAAAACATCAAAAATCAGGCGGTAGTGTCATCCCCTCTACAGGAGAAAGCAAGCCAGCCTTGCGAAGAGCTGTTATCTAGGGCATATTCCCTGTTCGCAATGACATCCTGTAGCTTCACTTTTCCTGCTCACGGCAATTAGCGGCTTCCTAAGCAGGGCTCGCTCACGGAAGGGGAACGGCACCGAAACAGAAAAACTTGTCTAGAGATGGAGAGAAGCGGTAGTTTGGAGGGCGCGACAGCCCCGGGGGCTCCGCGCCTCGCTCCGCCCGGACAGCGGCACCTCCTGCCCGGGGGCACGGGCGGGCCGCGGCGGGAGGCGGAGGGCACCGCGCCCGGCCGGGGCTGCCGGAGCCCCGGGACGGCCCCGCTGCACCGCGCTGCCCCGGACGGGGCCTGCCGAGCAAGCCCCGCCGCACCCCCGTGGGCTCAGCCTCGGCCCGGCACAAGGCGGGGACGGCAGCGAGCTGTGCCCGGCCCCGGGGACAGCGGCGGCCGCTCCCGTCCCCGGCCGGCCCCGAGCAAGGCAGCGCCCGGCCCGCCCCGGCCGTCGGGGCAGCGCAGGGCTGGTGCCGGCGAGCGCCGGGCGCTGACAATGGAGCAGCGAGCAGCCGATGCCGTGCAGGTGGCAGGCGGACAGAGCGGGAAAAGAAAACGACGCGAAAAATCACATCTCTCTTACCTTTCCTCTTTGATCTCCTTCTCCTCCTTCTCTTGGACTTGCATCTCAGCTGCCCGCTCGGCCCTCCCGACGCCCTGCCGCTGCCCAGGACGGATGTCATGCCGGTACCTCAGCGAGCAGCACCGCGCCAACGTGTTCTCCTCCCGCGGAGTTTCTCCTCGTTCTGGAGGCGGCTTTTATAGGGCGGTGGGTCGGGCCGGCGGGCTGTGCCGGGGCTGTGCCGGGGCTGTGCCGGGGCTGTGCCGGGGCTCCGCTCGGCGCTGCCGCCGTGCGAGGGTCGCTCCTCCGCCCCGACGTGCCGGGCCCGGCCGGGGCGATGCCCGGGGGCGCCGCCGCGGCTCTGCCGGCCCCGCGCCCACTTTTTGCACCTCTGCGAGTTGCTGGGCACCGGCCGCTTTGAAGCCGATGGTGCGGGGGTTGGGGGTGGGGGGGCGAGGGGGGCGGATTTGCTGCTGCAAAGTCTCCCGCAGCCCAATCGCTCCCGCCGCCCGGCGCTGACATCAGCTCCGCCAGCCCTCGCCCCCAAACTCCGCTCCCGCGGGGCTGCCGGCTGTGCCCGGCTCCCGGGAGAAAGCGAGGGAGAATGGCCCCGTAGGGAATAAAAGCATCCTGCCGCCTCGTCTTGGAGAAGCCGGAGGGGCAGCTCGCAAGAAGGGAGGCTGCAGGGAGGATTTCAAGCTTTTTTTTTTTTTTTTTTTTTTTTTTTTTTTTTTTTTTTTGTCTGCTTTAGACCATGTGGACACTGAACATTCCGCTTCCACATACAGAGAAATGCCTCTGCTGTCCTCCCCAACCACGCAGTTATCAACTAGTTCACTAATTGCGATGCTTATTATTCCCAGTAAAGAATATGTTACTGTTGAAGGATCCCTGTGTCAACAAACCTTATGCAAGAGGATAAGTGTAGCGATTCCCCTTGAATCTCCAGTTATTTTTAAGGTACGTGCTCTGTTACATTCACGATCAAGGGCAAAAGCTCTGTGAAAAGAGAGTGTGTTGTCGCTCAGGCTCACACATTAACACTCTGCAGTGCCTCATTTAGGGAACTGTGCAATTAAAGTGTCGGGAGCAGAGGGGCTTTTACAGAGAGGAAAGATGACAACAGCAATCCTCTGAAAAGCTTGACTACAAAGCATTACACGTTCGTTACAAAAAGCCAGGGTACACAACAGATAAGATACTGCTTTGAGTTACGAGAGACCTACTGCTTCTGTGCTCTGTTGTCCTTACGTATAATCTCGTTTAAAAACGCGTATCTGGAAACCTTGGTGGTGACTGGAAAACAGAAGAATATCAAGAAAAATTATGTTAAATAATGAATGTCATCATTAGTGCCTACTGCATTTGCAGTTGGCTGAAGGAGCACAGCAGACCCTTGTTTATCAGAACTCCTTTAAATCTAAAACTTCCTCTTGTTGGAATGTAGGTTACCTGGCTCCTGCTGCTAACCACTTCCACAGCAACCCTCCCAGCTATTAGAAACCCTCTGTGTTTGGCTGGTATGTAGGCCTCTGTAATTTTTGGATGAGGCAGAGCTACACGTTACAGATTTTCAAATTAAATAAACAAAACCACTTCCATAAAAGTCTCTAAAGGTGTTCATTAAACCAGGATACGGATAACTCAGGTGTGCCAAGATGATGTCACCTCCTGGACCCTCTATGCTCCACGAAGCAGGTCGCATATGGTAAGAAGGCCCTATGTACCCTCACTTTCAGCTATGTGGCACAGCACAAGGCTCAGGGGGAAACTGCCCTTCCATCTCAACAGCTAAAGCAAGAGAGCCTGAGAATCCAGACCTGCATTGCTTGAATGTCAGATATAGTTCAGGAAGCTCTGCACGAAAGTAGGTTCTTGCTTGCTTACTTTTTACAGGTTACTGGCAGAGTTTTTTTACAGTATACACATCACCCAAACTGGTACATAGCTTAAGTAAACATCTCTTTAAAGTGCTTCTGTCTATTTCAGGGATAAAAAACTTGTCTGCGGGAAAACAGAGAGGCAATCAGTATTTTTTTTATTTTCAGCTTCAGTCTTTAACCTTTCTCCCCTTTTTCTTCTGATTTCTGTTGTTCTGACCACAGCTGACTCTCATCTATTAATGTGGCAAGAACTTGTACTTGTATGTGAAGTAGTAACTGCTGCAGCAAAATACAACTTCATGTACAATTGTACATCAAAGTTCTGACCAGTCTGGAATTTAAGTCACTTAGTTTAGAAGCCAGATTTAGAAAAGCATCTTCTGTATTTCAGTACTAATCTGTGTTCTCTCCATTATGGATCTAAAAGAGAAGCCAGATCCAATTAAAAGGAAAATGAGCATCCTGGGACATTAATTCATTTTTAGGAGTGGCTTCAAGCTCAGCTCATTAAATTTTCTGAAGGCTTTATTTCTGATAATATTTTGTTAACATACTCTCAAAATGGCTGGAATCTAACATGTTAGGAAGACAGACTGGCATTGCCAGTCCCTAGAGAAGTTGTGCTACCAAGCCAACCTGAAAAGCCACCAATTCTTAGAAACTATTATTCAGTGCTAACAGATTCATGAACTGCTTTTTATTTCTAGGCACAGTTCTAAGAAAGTATCAGCAAGGCAACATTAGCGATGACGGATCTATACTGGTGGAACAGCTCCCTCCTAGGCTGGTCTCAGGACTGGAGAAGGCATGAAGACAGCTGAAGTCCTGCTGGTGAAAGGTTTCCCCTTGGCCTCAAGAAGGTGTGAAAGGCAGACTTTTTTAATACTTTCTACAAGGTCAGTAAAATTCCTTAAATGTGCTGTGCTTATTCCTCTTGTTTCCCACAATGGAAGGAGTTGGCTTCTCCACCCAGTGGAGTGCCCTGCGTCAACAGCCTTTTTTAACTTGAATGCACGTCCCACTCAACTGGGTCTCTCTGCTCAGAAAAACATGTACACCTTTTCAAGCACTTTGGTAAAGTGACATACACTCAAACCAGGAAACACAAAGCCAGTATCAGCGAGGTGGGAAAAAGCTAAATTATAAAATAACACCATCTCTCTCAGTTATGTGCTTGTGTCTGCCATTAGCCAATGCACTTGACAGGTTTATCATCCCACAGAAGTTATGGGTGTTCCTCAGTGCCCTAGTAACGATTGTTAGTGGTGTTCCATGCTCCATTTTGTTGAGTAAAGCATCTTGAGATTTTTTTCATCCCCATGGGCCAACAACCTGTGGAGGTTATGATTATTACCTTCAAACTGAAGTAATTCAGACTGTTCTTTATTAGCTTCAAAGAGAAGCAATTCAGCCTGTTTTAAAGGCATAACTTCACACACCTTCACCTACAGTCTGCGAAGAAATGCACATCATACTATTCAGGCCCAGGTGAGTCAGCCAGGTAGGAGAGTTTAAGGTGCAAGTCCTGATGTGAATGCCTCTTCCCTGTGCTGTCTGGGAGCTGTGACTCCTCTTGTGAACCTGTCGCAGCTACTGATCCCAGCCAGTACATCAAACACCTCTGTCCTGCTCTTGTGAGATAGACAGGGCTCTCTCAGTGCTTGAGGTACCCAAGCAAGAAGTCCAGGCTTTGCAGGATTTGTGACAATTCACTTCACTCAGGTTCTCTCAAAAGAGGAGAGCTGAAGGTCAGTCCAAATAGTTTATTAACTGGAAGACTGATGGTGACTATGAGAGTATGACGGGGAAAGAGTGTGTGAAACTGGATGCCAGGTTGCACACCTTAATTATGCATTACCATTTAAATTTCCGTGCCTAAGCAATGTAGTGTAGAGTTAGTAATCAACAGAAAAGGAAAAAAATTAAAATGGATGAAGAGAAAAATCAGTCCACTCTTATTGAAGTCTGCTGAGGACTTCAGATGAGCAACTTTGAGAAAGTTACACAAATCTGAATACTAGGTCCATGTGTATTATGGGTGGCCAGTACTTTTTCTGTGCAAACATATTTAAATGAAGTAGAATAAATATGAGATCAACATTTTTTGTTCTCCCTCTGATTTTCAAAATTTAGAGTAGCTTGATTTTCAGTGACACGATAATACAAAAATCGCAGATGAAACAATTTAAATGCTATATTGAACATACAGAAATGCAAATATGTAAAATGATGTTGAGCATCCAAGGTCTCTCAGGGAATGCCCTGTGCAAGTGTTGCAGCATTTGCAGGGGGTGCTCCTCTCAGAGCAAAAGGGTCCTGCTGGACAGCATAGCAAGTGGGAGAGTGAGCTCCAGACTCTGCACTTCCCAGAATATGCACAAGCCCTTGAAGAGGCCATCTGTCTGCCTTCCTTATTCCACAATTTGCAGCTGCACTGTCCCTTTCTTAAGAAGCTATGGATACTGCAAGCAGCAGGCCATGGTAGAGCTTTTTGCAATTTACTTCTTGGGAGCAGACATGCCCTGTAGGATCCTGAGAGGGGACAGGGATGCAGTAGCCACCATCTATTTTTCTCCCTTCCTCTCCATCCCATTTTTGTTGGATTTTGCTTCCCCTGCCTGTGTAGGTAGAGGAAAAAAAAAAAAAAAAAGAAATAGAAAAAATAAAAAAATCCCATAGAATTTGGAAGATAAAAGATGCTCAAGGGCGTTAAAGCAGGACATGAATGCAATCGTGTGGTTGTGCAGGTGAGACTCCAGAGCCTTCTGCCGCAAAATGCCTGCACTAATCCACTCTTGCCCTACTTACAAGGAGCTGTCAGTGTGGTTATTTGCAGCAAAAAACCACTTTAGCTTTGGGGCCAAACATCACAGGGTGGTGATGAAGCAATGAGGGTAGGGATCCATATTCAGTGTATCAAGTTTGTCAGAAAAATACCTCACTGCAGACAGGTCCTCCTGTCTGCTTTGCATATTCTTGCACATGAAATATCCCAGACTGGATAACACTGTGGTATTGCATAGCTGGAGGTTAAGGCAATGCTAAAAGGATTTGCACCCTCACTAAACTGCAACAGAACTGGAGGGATCTGGGATTCCGTGTTCTCTTACCAGCAGCCAAGTTTCATCTCCCACAGGAGAAGCTTCCCTTATCCCCCTCATTTCTCCAAGACCCCATATCTACTGTGATGGGAGTTTAGTGCAACATGCCAGCAATAGGTGACATCCAACTTCCTGAGGAGCATGAGGTAAACATTCCAAAGCTGCTTAGACAATAGTCTCTTTAATGGGGAAAATACCTAGATGCCAAAGGCTGCAAATCATTGTAATTAGTAAGCCCATATATGCCACACAAACCAGCAGCAGTCACTGGAGATAAAGCAAAACTTTCTGAAAGATGTTTGTGTGGGCATACTAGAACCCAATTCAGCAGCTCTGACTCTTGAGGTGAGTAGAACTACAGCTCATCACCACAAACAGTTTTGATTTTAATAGTGTTTCCTGTGTTTGTAATAAACTGAACCAAAATGTGGAATGAAAATGTCCCAAAAGCAGAGATGTCTGAAACCTCATTCTGTCATCAGATGTTTCAATCCCAGCTCAGACTGGTCATAGACAATTTGTTCATATGAGATTAACTTGTTCACAGACCTTCTGCAAGGCTCCCATTGTACAGGTTCTGTGCCCAGTATCCCAATCCACTTTCTTCACCCACTTGGAAATGCATCAAGCTATAACAGATTATTATTAATTTTTTATTACCAGTAATTTATTATTGTTTTAATTCTTATTAGTGCTATTATTTTTTTAATAGTAATTCTCTGATATTGAAATACTGAAAACACGTTTTTGTCTTCTACATCCTTTGAATAAAACCTTTAAAACAAAGAATCTGCTGGGGGAAAGCCCCCCATGCTGCAGTGTGGCTGTGCAGAACACCCTGGGACAGAGGAGAGGGACACCTCATCAGTGCTTGGTGGGGCAGGGGTGCAGCGTCACTGGTGGGTCCCCAGCCCACCCAATGCCTGGGCTGCAGGGAATTCCCAAGAGGTTGAACCACAGCATCACCCTCCTCATGCAGTTGCCTCAGGCTGGGAAATCGGGCACCTGAGAGGAGAATTGCCCAAAACAGTTCATTTCTCTGTGCTGACAGCTTTTTCATCAGTAAAATGCAGATGCAAATACTTATGTCAGGGGATTAAGGAAAGCTAAAATGACCATGGGCTGCTTGCACACAATATACTTTTCACCCTAATCTTTTCAGTTTGGAAAACTTCCAAAAATTAAATGATGAATAAATTCTCCCCATAGCAGCCATGTGGATTACAAAGACTTGCAGAATTTTTGATGAAAGGCGACCGTCTTCTAAAATGAACGCTGCAAGCCTATGTCATGAGAAACCTTAACCAACTTCTCTGGGACTCTAAAAATGTTTTATAGAGTAATCTTGCAGTAGCTGCCTTGTAGAGAATTAAGGCAGTACTGAAAAATGCTACAGCATAGCTATTGCTATTATTTCAGTAATGTAATGTGCTACAGTTTAAAGAAGTTATTATGAAAGTACAATTTGACTAAAGTTTACATTTGCTGGCTGACATAAGTTTAGTGTTACAGCCTTTTCCTGGAGACCTACAGCAGCAGTCACTGACCTTGTTAGGGACAGTGGCTGAGGATAAGGTGCAATAATAGTCAGTAAAGGAAGAGTGTATTGAATTGCATTAACCTCGGGCTAACAGGTTAATCCCCTACCAGATTCATCAAGTTTCTGTGATATCCAATCACTTTACAAAAGGAGTTTCTCTGCAATTTTCTGTCAACTTATTTTTTAAACATACTTTTCAAAAGGCATTCAGATTTATGTGATATATAATCACAGCAAAGCTGAACACAACGGTTCAGAATGTAAGTGCAGAAAAGTGTATGGAAATACAAGAAGGTTGCTGTTGAGGCATATGTTTTCCAACAGCTGGCCAGCAGTAGCAACAGTCAGCTACAAATTTCTGAGATTTGTAAGGCCCTACAGCCCTGACTGAGCATCTTATGACAGACATCAGAGTAAGGTCATTGGGAAAATAAAGAAAATATTTTTTTGGAAAGGACTAACTTATAAACTCTGTAGTGAAGATCATAAAAAATATTATTTATCCTTGTATATCCCTCTCATAAACCACCTGATACAATGGTTTTCCTGGGGAAGGTTGTTTACTGTGTGCAGCATGGCCATTCAGGAGTCATAGAGGATACATATTGCAGGTAAAGAAAAGCAAATAACACAAAGGCTGCCTCGTATTTTTTAAAAAAACTTTTTTTGCATTTTATTTCCTATATGATAGCTAATTGATATAGAGTGGTTTAAATCTAGCTCTAAGTTCTGACTCCTGTTTCTCCTGATGGTTACCCTCACCAGCTGCTTGGTCCTTTTTCATTTAGAACCCTCTGCAGGACAGTTCTAAATTATAATCTGTAACTGGTAAATGCAGATGCATCCCTTGATGACTGCTCCTGTAGACTTTCCTGCTCTAGCAGGCTGTCCTCATGGAGTAAGTACAGGGTCTGGATACTCTTGGTCTGATGTCAGGTCTTAACTCACACTGAAGGGCCTGACCCCAGGTGAGTTACCTGAGTACTTATGTTGGTCAACATGACAGCAAACCACATTGCTCCCTGGACATTTTGTGTCATTGGATGTCAGTAAACTATTGAGTTAAACACTGTCTTTTGTGTCTGGATGCAGCTCCTACAAATATGGACCCCCAGCTCTTGCTTGGGATATCTTGATGATATTATAACATGGATAAGGAAATGTGGAGCTATGATTGACATCACAGATCTGAATAAATATCCACCAACACCACTGAAAAAAACAACAGCAGTTACTGAATTAAAAAATAAACTCCTTCAATTATCATGAGAGAAAGGTAAAATGCAATGCAGTCAATGCTATTACAGGTTTATCCTCTACCTCCCACATCAATTTCCCCTTAATTTTATTTCTCCTGCACTACAGTTGATTTTCCTTCATTCTCCTCTGATAGGCATCAGGAAAGTAGTGGTGCTGAAGCCTCTATCTGCAGAAAAGAGGGATGCCTAGAGATGCTTGAATGTAGGTCTTCTAAAACAACTGAGTTCCTGGAGTGGAATGATGTCCACAGCTCAGGAGAACTTGAGCAGCAGCAAAGACAGATGACAGATCCAAAACATGCACCAGGAGAAGCAGGGGTCTCATGAAACATGGAGAGAATAGGAATTAATCTGTGCGTCTCCCTTACCCTAGAAGCCCCAAAGAACCACCTGATATCTCTGGGTGATTCACCTGACCAAAAGTTTCAGTCCAAGCCTAACATACAGATGCAAGTCAAAGACATTATTTTAAGATCTTGGCTAAACCCATTAAAGCCCATCTCAGAGGTGAATCCTGAACCCTTCCTTTAGATAAGAAATAGATGGAGTCATTGTACTTAATAGCAATTTCCTCCAGAGTGACTTGGTGACTCTGCACTTACCATTTTAATTAGTAGTAGCTATGGAGCCCTTCATATTTGTCTCTGCCCACTGTCTAAATCCTTCTTCCCTTAGTTTTGCTCACTGAATCTACATTCAGGCATTAATTTCTGCGTGTCATACCAGTAAAGATCAGTTTTACAGGATGACAATGACAGGCAACCACTGAAGCCTTAAAAGACAAGTGCTGTATCAAATAAAACCTTAGCCAAACTGACAAGAGTTATTTTAAAATAATGAACTTCTCTTTACTGCTGGACAGTTTTGGAATAAAATATGCAGATGTGAACCCTGCCAAGCTTAGTGGTAGGGAAAGATTCAGTGGGAATACAGTTTAAAATCTGTTGTCTAACCACAAGACTGGAGACCTAAGCCTGGATTTTTCCCACTTAGTCTTTACATTTGACTCAGGTGAAGACCTAAGTGAAGAGTCTTGTCACGCAGCACTCCTTGGCACACAACTGGAGATAGACAGACCTTCAAATGGTAGCATCAACTTTATTTTGGAAGCAGATTTCTTATTTAAACATAAGCAAATTTGATAGCTTCACTAAGTGAAGCTATGGCAACATGGGATTTTTCAGTCTTTCTCTGAATCCTAAATGTACTCAAAATTGGGGAAACTAGACCTCCTCTTAAAAAATGGGTAAAATTTTATGGCTGTGACATTTTTGTCCCTAGATATTTTTAGTGTGACAAAAGAGAGTAAGATTGAAATGACACCAATATAAAGCACAAATTATTCTCCTGAATCCTGGGGTTTAAAATATACATTTCTATTTATAGAATCAGTTTAATAAACATCCTTTTCAAATGCTCAATTACTGTTACATCTTTTATCAAAGGGGAAACAGTTAAAGAAAATTATACATCTGTGCTGTGTTTGACTATTTTTTTGGTTTGTTTGTTTTTGTTTTTGTTTTTTTTTTTCCAGAAAGAAGTATTAGTATCATATGTAAAATGCCTTATTTACCTTATTTAGAATCTGAAAATTTATTTTATGTTTTTCTGTTGACAACCAGAAGCCCTGGATAAGAAAAAAAATAGCAGAACAAAGAACTCCCTAGAGATATTTCACATTTGCTGACTTACTACATGATCACATATGACACTGAATTATTAGTTCAGCAAATACTGAAATAGCACAAGAAAGCTTTCCTGCTCTTTTATCTTCACCATTGTTCTTGGATTTAAACAAGTCACATAAAAAAGTTCTGGAAAAAACCTAAAAATATTGAAAAATCATAATTTAGAGTGGTTGTTATACAGGATGCCTTCTTAATAATACTGAGGTAGAAGGCTGGGAGTGTAGTTTCCTAGAGCTCAGAGGACAATTTGGATAGAAAACATGGCCAATCAGGTCTGTAGGAAGTTTTAGCAGGTTTCTTCCTTTTTCTGTCATCTGCAGAAGTGACTCTGCCCATGCAGAAAGATTGAAATGGTGTCCTGGTTTGTATCAGACTGAACTCTGCTGTTGTCAGAGAAGCCCCCACACACTACAGCACATTTTCCAACCATGTCACGAGTTAGCTATTTTCAGATTCCTTTTAAAAATACAAATATTAGTGACTATAAAAATTCAGGCCTCCATGTACAGCATTGTCTGTGTAGGGTCTCAAAACAGAGGTGAGCAGCTTGCCCTGCCTCTGCCACCTGCACTTTGCAGTCCCACTGACACATGGATGACCTCTCCTCACCGACCCCTGCCTGTGTGGGCTTGTTTGATTCCTCTGGCCTTGACCTCAGCTGTAAATTTTTAAAGTGGCACTGAGTTCTTTATTGCAGGGATGGTGAGAAGTAAATGTCTGGGTGTATTATGATTCTCATAACCTTCCCACCGGGAACAGAAGTACAGTACTTCACCAAAAAATCCAAGCATAACAACAACTCCAGACTCAACTGTGTGTAGGAAGCTGTAGTTTAATATCATCTATTTTGATGCAATAATAATAAAATTATAATGCTTTGCATTACCATAGATACAGAAAATTTCTGAACTGAGAGTTATGTATTAATGTTGAAACTTTGAAATCATTACCACCAAGCTGAGGCATGATTGCCTTCATTCAGAACTAATTCTCAAAAATAGCTGTGATAATTCTTGTTCTTTAGGAATGGCTACTTGATTTTTCTTATGGAGAAAACAAAGAAAAAATTCTAATTTACAAATATTTTAGTGGGATTCGATTGTTTTCTTGCAAGCTGTGACTTTCATTTGCACTGGTGTAGTTTCTTTAAAATGCTGTGTGTGACAGCAAAAGAAAAGGAGACAAAATGAAACAAATGGATCAGTACGTTAAAAATGTCATAAACTGAAAGGAAGGGATAGAGAATCATCAGAAATATATATGTTACAATTTAAAATAAGAATAATTAGGATGGATTTATTTTAAATTCATGGTACAATTTACTGTGCTCATCTCAGACACTTCCTTCCCTTTCTTTTCTTCCCATACCCATTGAAAGATTTAAACACCTTACTTGTAAGTAATAAGCATTGATTCAGCATCCCTCATGAAATGATGCATGATTTTACTCCATCACAGATAATTTCAGAAACATTTTGCTGCCTGCTTTTATGTGCACTCTGCTTGTGGAGAGGGTTTGAAAAGGTTTGCGTAGTTGCCTGCTCTGCAATAATGTGAGGATTTTGTTATCCCGCTGAGCTACCACCATTCAGATAGTTTGGATTCCTTCCTTCTGCAGCCAAAATCTCACAAAACCTCTCCCTGAAACACAAAGGTGCAGAAGAGAAAGGGCAAATGATTCACCAAACCTTTCAAGAGGCTATTTATATTCCTCCTGGAACACAGCAATTAGTGCTTTTCTTAGCCCCATCTGATCACCTTGTTGTCTTCTGCTTGTGCAACCACTTAAAAAGTTTTTAGACAGAGATCTTCAGCTACTTCTGATATCAGATCCAGTCCTGCCTCCAGCCAAAGACATCAGACCTGTCCTACTGACTTAAACACAAATGGGATTAAGTGTTGTATCTCATTAGCCCCAGCAAAACACCGACATCTCAGTCGGCTTCGCACATCTACCGACGTGGTCAGAGCACAGCATCCCAATTTCAGGAAAAGTTCACAACCCCCCAGCTGCCGGATGTTCTCTTCCTTGCTTGTGCCAGCTGTGATTGCTGACATACCAGCTTGCATTTGCAGGAGACAGCCTCGGACTCACAGACACGCCTGCACCCTCTGATAGTCTCATTCATTATGACAGGGAAATAGAAAACCCAGTGCAGTACAGACAACACTGACATTCATCTAATACTATTTCCTCTTTTTATTTCCTGTATCTCAGTCTTTCCTCAAGCCTTAACTCCCACCCAAGCATTGTGGAAATTAATGCCAAATGGTAGGCAGAGGGATTTGGGTGTCCAGTTGCTTGTGGCTATCCATGAGGCCGTCACAGTGACTTCTACCCAGCGTTGTGCTTGCTGCAGAGCCAGGACAGTCTCTTTCAGATGCTCATGCATCGGCTTTCCCATGAGGGTGTCGAGATCCTTGCCTGGGACTGCCAGCTGCTGCGGGAAACTGCCCGGAGCCCTCAGCGAGACCCTGCTGGCTGCTGCCCTCTCCAAAGGGACATCGTCCCCTGGCAGAGTCCTTGGCAGGGGTGCCAGCCCCTCTAAGAAGCATCAGTGCCTGTAAGGGGCATCAGTGCCTATCAGGAGCGTCGCTGCCAGCAGGAGCATCAGTCACGGCAGAGGTGCCGCACTTGAGCAGGGGTGTCAGCCCGGACAGAGCAGCGTGTCCGTGAGGGACAGCGATCCCTGCCAGTGCCACCAGCCCCTGTGTCAGCTCTCGCTCCCTGGCAGGGGTGTCGGTCCCGGCGGTGTCGGTCCCAGCCGCGGTGTGGGTCTGGCTGAGGACAGTCGGGAGCGATCCATGCAAATCGCAGCCCCAGTGCAATCAATAGATGTGACAAGCAGCCGGCAACCGGGGACATAATGAAGGTGTGAGCGTGTAAGCGGCGAACAGATAACAATGCTGTAGGAAATTATAGGGCAGCGCTGTATTGAATAAGTGCAGTGCGAAATGAGCTGCGGCTCGCAGGTCATGCTTCCCCGCTGCTGGAGTGTCTCCTGCTCTTGTCCTTTGTAATTGTAAGTGGCAGCGGTGGCGGCTGAATGCGAGGAGGGCGCGTATCCAGCCCTCATTTGTTCTGCATTACAATGCAGCCCTCGCCGCCAGCAGCTGATCCCGAGTGTCAGTGCCCACCTCCCAAGTGGACCAAGAAAACAGTGAAAACTCAATTTACTTGAGAATTGGGAAGGCTGTCGTTAAAACAAAGCGGTCCTTGAAACTACGCGGAACAGCGGAGAGTGTCCTGTAAGAAATAGGGTGAAACTTTTCTGTTTTCTTTTAAAAAACCCCTTGCTTTCATCTCAAAGAAACACGGAAGCAAAAAGCCTTTTCTGTCAGGAAACAAAAAAATCGTACATAGAAAGAAGAAAATCCTCTAATTATTTTTTATTATTTTTATGTTCAAAAATACTTATAATATATGAAATAATTTTTTTTGAACTTGGAAGAAGTCTTTTGACTACATGGAGTCTTAATACAAACTATTCTCCAGATGCTAGGATTCCTCTTACCCGCTTATTAATATTCGAGGGGAGAAGACTGTCTAAAAAGTGTTTATTGATTTTTAATTTCATTTCCAAGTACAATATGAAGTCCTTCTCTGCATTTTGTTCTGACATTTGGATCAAACTCAGCAGCTGTTTTCTGAAATCTCAGGTCTTTGAGACTCTTGGCTCAGAATTCCATTTAAAGGTTTACAGATTAAGTTTAACATTTGAACCTAATCAAAGACAAGGAGGTAACTCAAAGTGCTCTGCACAGTTCACTGCTATTTCACCATCACTGATCAATACTTTCAGCTATTTATGAGCACTCCATACATCCCTTCCCCCCTCTTCATAATACCAGGCAATTTTATTTATGTTTTTCTTCACCTTAGCCCTGAAATGTACATTTTTTATGGTTGAAGTAAAAGCTATACTAAACACAACACTTGCTCAATGTATTTATTAATACACTGCAAATGTAGATAAAAATTTATTCTGTAACCTTGTTTTTAATCACTCAGTATGGCTGCTTGCTTTCATTGTTATATAGAATCAGTTTGGTTCTTGCAAATTAACCTGCCTACAAATGAAAATAATTCAAGACAAAAAAAAAAAAAAAAAAAAAAAAAAAAAAAAATCAAACTCTTAATATTTTATTTTTCTTCCGGTAGAGCGAACAAACCCTGTTTTTTTTTCTTCTGGTTTATTTAGGCCAGACAGCTTCCAGGTGAATCAGAGTGGGTGTATTTCCTAAACTCTGTGGAGTCCACAGTGAGGCTTTGCATCCTTAAATAGTGAGCAAAGTGGCACAAAAATCTCAGTTTTGACAGGTGACCACACTTCCTGACACAGGAAGGTGCTGCAGGACTTAAGCCTACAAGTGATGGTGGACTTGGTGTCTGTGGAATGCCCTGCTTCTAATTTCCTATTGTTGGCCTTGGTTATAGGAGAAATCTTTGAGGACACAAATGGATTTTGTGTCCTCTGTCTTCTGCAGAGGCAGCACTGAGAAAGACCACACAGCAGCCTACAATGCCTCACCACTGGGTGGGAAGGAGACATTTTGGGAGCTCAGACTGGCTGCACTCTTCACACAAAGGGGCACGTGGGATGTGACCTCCACTGGGAACAAAATGAAGGGCCTGCCGTAGCTAATCCTGGGCTTTATTATCTCTCCTGCACATCACTGTGCTTCCTGGCTGGCCCTGGACTGCTGCTGCTCTGCAGAAGTGTGTAAAGAGAGATGCTATCATCTGCTATCTGCCCAAGCCAGAAGCAGGCAATACCAGAAAAGCCTGTCTTGTCCAATTTCCAGTTCAGCTTTGCAGACTCAAGAAGTGCAGATAGTTTGGACATACTTTAGATAAGGACTTGAATATCTGGGGTTTTCCTGAGCATTGAATGCAATGCTTCATACAGTTTACTAAATTGTGTCACTAAATTTTTACCTTTCCTGGTAATAGACTTTTATTTTTCTTCTGTGTTTCTTCTCCTTACCTTCCAGCAATAGTACTGGTAAATGGACAAATATGTATGTACAACCATCAGTGTACACTGTTTAGTAATATTAGTAATAAAATGTGCATATTTGCTTAGTACACTTGTGTTGCTGAGAAATAAATGTGTGAAGCCAAGAGCAAGCTGCTTGCCCCATGCCTGCAGTGAGAGTTCACTTTTAAATGTAGGATGAAAAAACAGACTTTGCCTTCCTGTCTCTGTAGAAAAAGCCCATGTACGTGTGTAGTACAAATGCACTCAGATGCAAAGATGAAAGTGGGTATTTTGCTTCTTTCACACACAGCCACAAAGGGAGCCCTGCACCTTTGCAGAGCTGTAATTGCCAGGTGCCTCTTTTAGAGGCAGGATAGATAGCTGGTTTGGCATTGGGCTAATCTTTTGGA
Organism: Phylloscopus collybita; assembly: GCA_027886175.1. Classification (NCBI taxonomy): domain Eukaryota; kingdom Metazoa; phylum Chordata; class Aves; order Passeriformes; family Phylloscopidae; genus Phylloscopus; species Phylloscopus collybita. The sequence continues at coordinate 9,657,293 of JAJNNQ010000002.1, forward strand.
AATGTAGGAAGGAGAAAAAAAAGGACTGATTACAGATTGCTTTGCTTCATAAACGTCTCTCCCACACTGTCTGAAAATAAATGTTCATGCTCATTGTTACATCTTTCCACACAACATATTTAACCAACGGTCAAGAGGTAGGTTTTTTTCCCTTCAGGCACCTACAGCAGATTTTCAGCTAGTTTTCCCTTTTACTTGCCTTTCTCACTGCTTTCTCCCTTACTTACCAATCCTGGCTCCTTCTAATGTGCTTCTGCTAAAGGATCACTCGCTTCTCCTTTTGTTTACCAGGTGAAATTGAATTGCTTAGGGATAACTCTGTTTGCACCCCAACTCACTTGGGAAAAATGTATTGGTGATTGCTCCTGTTTGAATCAGGAATCTCTGAAACACAAATCCTTTCCTTAGGACAGGGAGGCCAGTCTTCTGCTGCTTTTCTATCCCATGAGTCCTAGGTAGGTCAGCATTTAATTTCTGGACAACACTATTCAAAATTGCTAACACGTTTCTCAATAATTTTTAAAATTCACATCCAGGGACCACCTGACCAAGACTAGGAAATGCCAACCTCATAATTAAAGTGTTTTAGCTGTCCCATCTTTAAAACCAAGCACATCACTGACAGCACACTGAAGGCATAGGAGGTTTGTTGCAAGGTAGAGTTAGGTGAGCTCAGCTTTGGGCAAGGGGGGGAATGAAGGACACAGACATCTGAACTCCAGCAAGCATTTTTCAGTAAGAATTGCAAAGACCTTTTGTCTTCATCACATGTTGCAGTTAGATTATTATCTCCTTTGTTATCTTGCTGTAGAACCACTTCTGTATCAGCAGACACAGCCTCAGTCACTGTTGGGATCACAGAAAACAAAGATGAAGGAAGAAGGGACAAGGACAGGGCTCAGAGTGGGGCTGAGGACAGACAGGAACAGGCGTGGGGTGAGATGGGAGAAGCAAACAGATCTGAAGTGATGCCTAAATCCTGCCACACAGGCTCAGCACTGTTAGTGCTGGACTCCACAAGTATGTGCAACGTCACCAGTATGGCAGCATAGTTTCTGTGTGAATAAGCATAATACAAATGCTTCTCAAAAGCTGAAAGGTCTTCCAACTGGTTGTTTTCCACCTTGTTTCCCTTGTTCTCACATTTGTTGCCCTGAAGAAGTGCATGCTTTCTCTGTGTAAGAGTGAACTCTTGGGACCAGCAGCGTCCCAGCACAGACAAAATTCTCAAATGCATTGCAGGAAAATCTTGCAAAGGCTGGGATTTCTGTAATTCAAGCACATTCTGGTTTTATATTTTTCGTGGAGATCACAGTAGATGTTAAATCTCAGTGTCAAATTATGGTCTTGTGAAATAGCTGGTTTCTAACAGACGGCTTTTTGATGGAAAAATGGTGGGGTTTTTTTGCCCCAGTCTTTAGGAACCTGAGCTGACAGCATATTCAAAACAGTATATTCAGCATCAAGCAACAGATGTGTGAAGAAAAGATTTGTGTGGTTCATGTTTTGTATGGGTAAAGACTAGGGAATACATTTAAAGAAATCACAAGGAGAACTTTTTTGTTGCTGTTTATTTCAACATTAGACAGTTTTATGTGCACAGTCTAGAAATATACCAAAAGGAATAATGTTATTAAATTGAATTATGAGAAATATTTCCTTTCTTTCCATATGCCAGTTCTTCTTTCTGCTCTCAAAGTCTGATTTCCCCCTCAGATATGGAGTACTGCCTCGTGCCATAAATGTCTCTTTCTCTTAAGCTTTTTCGATCAAAATGTTCAGAGATGACAGACAAAAGACTCAGGCTCTAGGACTGCAGCAAAATTTTAACTAACAACTGCTTCCAACGTGAGGAGCTTAGACATTGTAGCTGCTGACCTTGCCACCAGCTTCTCCATGGTGCCAAAGAGGAGCATCTACCACACATTTTATTTCCATGTCAGATTATATCCTTGCTTTGTACAAATCACATGCTGACACAAAATGTCTATGAGTCAGTCTTTTCCTTCATGTATTACTCATGTAAGATCTGCAACAAAATCCTCTATTTTCTGCACACAGCAAAGCCTTCTTAAATTCATCACACTGCAAATTGGAAGGAAGAATTATGGCATTTCTCTTTAGAAGAATAAAAACTTTTGACATTTAAATAGTATATTTACCAAAGCACTTTGAGCTATACTGTCATCTATTTTCTGTCTATTAAAAAACATGTTACAGTGTAAAAACTGTTTTTATCTCTGTCTCCACAAAAGCATGGCAAAAATTGATTCTATTTAATGTTTTATCAACTGAACTAGAGAAGAGATATTACCTCTTTGAGCATCAGCCAAAGGTCTTGTAGCTAATGCTGACCTCTGTCAAATCTAACACATTGTATAGGAAGGATTGACAATTATTGTTCTATTGTATTTTGCAAGACACCAAGGGTCAGAGCAATGGAATTGTTACGTTGCAGCACAACAATAATTCAAAGCTTGTTTGCTGGTGCTGGGGAAAGCTACTAAGGTCAAAAAATATTGTTGTATTAGTGTAAAGACAAAATGCTAAGAAATTTGTAAATAGGTTTGCAGTTTTCCAATTATTTTAGCTGTTTGCAGAGATTTCCTTTGTGGTTGACAGGTATTCCAAACCAACCCACTGTCCTCCTATGACAGCATGATTATTCTTTTTAGAAAATGATAAATCAGACTTTTAATCACAAAGATTCAGATTGCATTGAAGCCTAATCTAGCCTGCTGGAAAGGAGAGCTGAACATCCAAGTAGAAAGGGAAATGCTTTGGAGCATGTATACAGCAGTGAGACAATATTTACAAGTTCATTTACAAAGGCATTTTGAGTTAACTTGCTTAAGTTTTGAGGATATGTAAAATAAAAAGTATTCCAAGATTTCTGTCTGTGAAAGCCTTGATTGCATCTCCCTGTGGAGCATGGCATTTTTTTGCACTGCTAATTTCTATTGACAGCATTCCACTTAGTTGAAAGAGCATCAACTTATATTTTTGGCATTGAAAGTACTGAGTCTGAAGTCTTCTTATCTTTTATGAATGCATCTATGGTTCATTGCAAATAGACTATAAAAAGAAAAGTATAACTGAGTGCCTCTATATAATCAACAGAAATGACAAACCCATTCCCATTGATGTTGAAGCCAATAAGGGTTTAATGCAAAAACTTTAATACGAACAGAATTAGATATAATATTGAATATAGTTACAGTTCATATGTAAGAATGAATATATATTCATAATATTGGGGAAAAATATGACGAATCTCAATGAGCTTGTCTAGGTCATCTCTTTTGCCTGCTGTAGGATCATTTTCTGGGGTTGTGTTTGCAGTATTTTGGCTCAATCAGCCTGTGTTTGTCAGCAGCATCACTCTGCTGCAAAACTGGCAAATACTGTATTGAACTGTCTAAACAGGAGTACCATCTACTGGGCTCAGAAAGCAATCCTTCTGACCTGCTCAGCACTGCTAAGTCCTCAGGTAGTGTGTGTGATTCTGTGCACTGCACATTTGGAAAATTGTGGACCAAGGGCAAAAAAAGCTATCTAATTGAAGAGAGATGTAGGGAATGCCTGAAAAAGTAGATGTTTTTCATGAGGGAAGACATGCAATAGACCTATAGGCTAGAATGGGAATGGCCTCAACAGCTTCTACCAGACTGTAAATTCAAGTGCTATTCAGGGTAAGAATAGAGTGCATTAAGGAATATCAAGAATTTGGCTAAATTTCAGAAATTTAGTCAGACCATTTCATTGTTGTTTTCATGCTGTGGACATTTATTCATCTGTGATGAACAGAACTCACAAGGCAAATTGAGAGTCAGGATCCAGTTCTGTTGCCACAGAATCCACTACAAATCACCACCCATTTTTACTAGGCACTGCCATTACCTTCTGAAAAAGAACACCCAGTATGAATGGGCTAATGTCTACACTAATGAATGAAATCACACAGATATCTGGGCTGGCTGAGAGGAACAAATCAGCAGTGGATATTTTCTTTCTTTGTAAAACAGGTGCTGTGGCAGGCAGTCCCCTACAAATACTCCAAGGAAGGGAAGAATCTACTGGATGAGAAAGGGGCCAGCAGTGTTCAGCAACAGATCATGTGCATTAAATTATGATTTTAAGGATTGAAAAAGAGGAGAAATTAATGTAAATTTATGAAAAGGGAAAAAAAAAATCTAACCCAAACCCCAATCTTAGAACAGGATGACTTTTCATGAAATTCCAAGACCTTGAAATTGCTGCATCAGGACTTGGTGTACCTCTCATGATTTGATCACTCCTCTTGAACAAACAGTAATGTTGCAAAGAGACGACAAAAGTTACAGTTCAGTATAAAAGCATTGGGTTTTTTTCCAGCAGATGACAGTATGGAAAGAATCTCAAGCTTAACATGAGATTATGCCTCATTCTGATTTCCTCTGGACTGCATAAGCTGAAGTCAAAGATTCCCTGGATCATGTATTGCTTATGTGTAGGAGTCATTCCACCTGCTGAGAGTGGATTTCAGTCTTCAAAGCAGCCACTGAAAGTCACTTGTAGCTACACTTCTCCTGTCCAAGGAATATATGTGAAAACACTTTAATAAAATTATTTTCCATTAAAATAAATCACAAAAGTATGTGTACGGTACAAAAACATTGTGGCAAAACTGTTCAAGAGGAGAATAATCTTTATCAAAGTTTAATTTGTCTTCTGAAGTAACAAAAAAGCCAAAGCTGAAGAGGTTTTGGGTATGCATGTATCTTGCAGGTGGTCTCTTTCTGTGTAAATTATGGCACTCGTAGCTTGTAAAATATGCATTGCTTTGGTCAGTTCTTAAAATCATCTCCTGTGATGTGAAGGAAAATATTTCCTCTATGCTCCCTCTAATTGTCACTGAAGAAAAAGTGAGATGACTAAGGAAGAAACTGGAACTAACAAATAGTTTGTGTGATGAGAGCAATGCAATTGTGGCTGTGACAGAAATCAAACTCCAAAGTTACTTGTGAGCCTTGAGTGGGATTCACTCTTAACAGCAAATCTGTCCCTGTGGTTGTTGCAATGTCCCAGTGTTGTGCTGCAGTGTGGACAAGCCCCTGCTTGCCAGAAGGCTCAGAGTATCAGGCAGAAGAGCAGAAACACCAGAATCCAGTGAAATGTGCTTCAAATCCTTGATTCTAAAGGTTCAGTTTGGATTTAATTGTAGTACGCACTTGGAGGAGACAAGCTTAAAAGATGGTCAGTGTCCAGAGCTGATGGAAGCTGTCACCCTGTCTAGTGATGACCTAAATGGGACTATCTGAAGTTACCACTTAAAATCATCAAAATCATTGAGTTTTTCATTGACATGACATAAAATTAGGCGAATTAAAGCCTAGAAACCTGAAAAAACCCCAACCCTTAATTATTGCTTTTAGCTTTCTTTTTCAGCAAAACAATTGATGAAAAAGCAATACCTATAATTCTGGGCTTCTCCTGAATTAATTAACTTGGGGTATCTCTGATAACATGAAGAAAGTGTTATCTAAATTTTTGCAGAAAACTACTTTCTCTTTCATGTGCAAGTTCAAAATCATGACTGCTTTGTAATATCAATACATTTTAATTAACATTAATTTTATTTTTCATCAGTCACATGCTAATAGAGATGGGGAGGATTATTCTTTCTTTTTTACAGCTTATCATTTAGAAGATATGAATGTTTGTTGATAAACTAATAGAATGTGTGATGAAATGGTTCTACTGTAAAGCTGTTAAACATTGACCAACAAATTAGTGTTATAAAATATGTACAAACTACAATGTGATTTGTGCTTATTGAACCATGTATGTCCTTGCCAGATAAGTTGTCAGTAAATATTTTATCAGATACACGTGTTTAAATTAAGGCAATTAAAGTGAAAAGCAGTTCATCAAAGCATAGTTACATCTGAGTAGAAAACAAAACCAACAGTAATTACCATTGTTAGATATAGCATGCAGTATATGACATTACACCAAACAGAATCCAAATCAGAAAAAAAAAAATGTGTGTAGAGGTTTCTTAGGCAAGTGAATAAGAACAAAAGCCTTATTAATTAAAGCTAGCCTGGCACAATTCCTGCTACATAATAGTTTCATAGATTTCACTTTTTTTCCCTGTACTTCTCTCATCTTGTCTGTTTATAAGGTCTTTGGGGCAGAAAACTTTTATTTTGGGCCCATGAATGCAACGAAAAACTTATAGTCAGTATCAATTACATTTTTCATTGTCAGCCACTAATATATGGGTGTAGCTGGTGATTCCCAGTATTTGTCACTTCCCATTAAATGCCAGGATTCTCAACTCAAGAGTATAGATTTTCTTCTAAAGCAGTATCCCAGTTAGGAAGTCTTGCATGCTGTAGGTGCGTGCAAAAAATACGTGCAGCAAAAAATATCTGAGGTAGCCCATGTGAACTGGACTTAATCCTTCAGGCCTGTCAATACATTAAAAACTAAAAAAAAAAACTTGGAAAAAAAAAGCCATGTTCTTCCACCAGCCTGGCAGTCTAAAACAGCCAGGGTGAACTGTGATCCTCCATTCAAGCCAGCCTCATCCTGAACAGCAATTCTCTTGTGAGGGTGTTTTCCCACTACCCTCACATCGACTGCTCGGAGGCAAGCGAGGCTTTCCATGGTCTGGGATGGATGGGCTTCTGCCCCACACCACATCAATTCTTCTGGCTGCCAGCTTGTCCCAGATGGGGTGGTCCCACTTTCCAGAGGAGTTCGATGAAATATGAATCCAGTGAGAGATTTTAATTCCTGCTTTTGGATCCATGATGAGATGCCTTAGCTACTGTGCCCTATTCAAAAGATACTTACTGAATAAATCTGAATAATGAGTGAATGAAAGAGACTGTTATCTGGTCTGTACGCACAAAGAGGCTAAGTTTGTCAAATTAATTATTCACTGTGAATTATTCACTTAGCTCCAACAACCTCTTCATAATCCATCTTCTTCTGTCCTTTCCAAGAGCTATGATCATGGTCTATGCCTAGTTCATATTTTAGCCTCATTCTTTGAGTTATATGTGATGTGGATTACTAACACAGACTCACAATAGCACTGGGGAAAGACAATATTATTTTATTTCAAATTAACCTAAAAGCTTGAAAACAAACACAAAACAAACAAACAAGCCCTAAGTACCAATGGCTGTGGAAAAGCAGAGAGCACAGTGGGCATATTTGAGGTCCCAGTCTCTCTAATGTGGGAATGTGCTTTCCAAGCAGCAACCCCCAACAAGATCAGTTGGAGGAGGGGTGGTGTCAGAGTTAAACAGATTTATATTTATTTTTATATTTATATATTTTTTATATTTACATTTTTATATTTTATATTGTTATATTTTTGTATTTTTATATATAGTATTTATATTTATATTTATATTTATATTTATATTTATATTTATATTTATATTTATATTTATATTTATATTTATATTTATAAAAGGAGAAGCCAAAACATCTGATGGATTAAAACCTGAAGCACTTACAGAGTTCTAGTTGAAACAGAGCATTAACAAAGGTGAGTCTTTTATAGCTGGAGCTGTACTTTCACTATGCTTGTTCTCATTTCTTTATGTTTTATGTTACCATTTAAGCTTTGCATTACTAAATCTTAACAGGTTAACTGATTTAAAATATTCAGAATTTGCTCCTACTAGTAGTGCTGAGCAGTGCCTTGAAACTCTATTTTGCAGAGGAAGGATGACACAGTCAAATTTTTTTTGCAATGCCCTAAATGTAACATGAAATATGAAGAATGTGGCCTATAAGAACCAAGCTCAATTGATACCTCACAAACCCTGCTGCAGTTCACCTAGTTAGGAGAATGTGTGATTCCCAGAAAACAAAATATTTTCAAGATTAAGGGCACAAATATAGGCTTTATTTTTTATCAAGCACATTTAAAGAGATATTTAAAGCTAATACTTCACTTTCTTTATGGCATACTTTGTTTCATGCTAAGCAGAATCCAAAAAGACCCTATTAATGAAGATGGTTTAATGCCTGTGCATTATTATAATGCACTCCTTTGTTCTACACTTTCTCTGTGTGTCATAGACTAAGTCATTAATCAATGGGTGCTGAAAAATAATTGTCTAGTTCTTAACAATCTTCTATTGTTGAAACATTTGGAATTTTAAGATAAAGATGTACTGGCTGCTCTGAAAAAAAATGTGGTTTAAGATTACCCTTCATGGAAGTATGGGCTTATTGTTAGAAATGCAAAGTAGATGACCTGGTTTTAATGTGTTTTAGTGCACTGTTGTTCAATTGCCTATTCAAATTGTGCTTGAAAAGTAGACTTCATTAATGTCACAAAATAATGATTTTGTGTGTTATTTTATTGTACTGGCACATTAATTAAATGGAGAAGCATCATAGAATTACACAGGGTTTAAAAATAGAAGTACAAAATCTTTTTGGTAATAATAATAATAATAATAATAATAATAATAATGATAACTTAGTCCATTTAATGCAATTAAGAATTATGTTATTTTTGTACTTCTATCCTTGATGTCAGATATGCATAAAAGGCACATACTAATTACAAATCACCTGGGAGCATGTATCTATAACAATCTATTTCAGTGACTCAGGAGATCTGCCTGACAACCTTCATATAGGCTGGGAAATTTTGTGGAAAATCTTCCAAATCTTCATTTTCCTGAACAACACAGAATGGTTATTTATCTTCTAAGAGAAAGTGGACAGCAGTTAACTTCTACCAGCTGTTTCAGCTCTGCCAACACACTGGTTGGGTTGTGAAGGCCACAGAAGTTGCATGGAGCAGCACTACATCTGAACGTCCTCTTGTCCACCTCAGGCTGTGTTAATGACTTCCAAAATCTAAATAAAAGCAGGAACAGTTCAAAACCAGCTCTTCCCAGAAATCCCAGTGACAGGTGCAGCTCTTCAAGATCTGGAGACACTCAAATCATGAAGGGAAAAAAAAAAAAATGAGGCCTGGGAGTTTGTGCACAAGGTGATACTCCTTATGTACACAACATCATGTGATAGTGACTACTCCTTGGGGGAAATAGGTGTTGTAAAAGTCCCCAAGAGGAAAACCTAGAATGAGAACAGAGGGCTTGAGCACACAAACCCAAGAAGGTAACTAACAGAGGTCTTAAGGGTCAACTCTTGAGTTACAGCATAGGAGCTGTAGTTTTAGGTAATAACTGAGGAAGCAAAACATCACATTTATGGCAAGAAGGCAAAGGAGCAAGCAGAAACACAAAAAAAGACATTAAAGCTTCCTTAAGGATGGGATGAAAAGAGGAAGAATGGAAGGGATTACTCATATTACTTCACTGGGTTAACCCCACAGATTGTGCACAGTAATATCTCCTTCATTGCCTTTTGATCTACTACTTCCCATTGCAAACTCAGCAGTTATACGTAAGCTATTGTCCTTTATTAGATAACTGTGTTAAACAGATGAGAATTTTCAAGGCCAGTGCATGTGTGTGTTTTCTGCCCCAGCCTTCCCACACACCTGGGTGACAGGCAGTACAACACCAAGTCAGAGAAAATGGGGATGGAACTGTCCTGTGCTACTTCAACAGCCTGTCCACACACAAATGCTAGAGAGATGTCCTGTATATTTCAAATTGATGAAGGTCTGACAGTTTTGGCCTAAGGTGTTGTAGCCAGCTCATACACCAACTTATTAACATAGAACCTAAGAGCTGCAGGCATGGTTTTAGTTATTATTAACTACCTTCCTCAGTATGACAAGCACTGTGGGAGATTGAGTTAGAAATGGCATGTGAAAAGAAACAACAGGAACCAAAGTCGGTGGAGGAAATACACAGTATATTATCAGTAATTTTTAAAATACTCTCAGTTTGGTGGTAGTTATTTCAGAAGATGGGCAGAATATTTAATCTTATCAGATTTTTGCTGTTTGGTTTCCTGATTTTTATTCAATTAGAATTTTGAGGTGATATATTAGTAATTTTCAAGTAAATGATGAATGTTCACTGACCTTGATATCAAGAGAAACAGACAAAACTACACTCAATTTCCCCACTTATTTTATTCATAATGAATACAACTTTACTAAAATCCTGAACCCAGTGACTCCAAAGACTATCCACAAGTATGTTCAAAATTTAAAGAACAATGAACTTCAAGTTACATATACATGAAAAAAAGAGCAGAGGGTTTTGTCAACATTGTCAAATATTTACTGCTTTTCTTCTTCCTACTGGCTGTTTATTTTCCCCTGATCAAATACTGAGCTCCTTGAGACAAGCTAAGTGCTTGTTTCAATGCCTGGAAATCACATAGCACATTGTGCAGGTTAAGGCAAATAAATACTGAAGCCCATTATGGGAAGATGAGTCCTGCCACTGCATTTTGTCTTCCTGGTTTAGCTACTCGAGGAATGTGTGTCCTTTATTTTCATTTTCTGCATGTGCTTATATAAATGCTGGAGAATTCAACCATATATATGTCCACACCAAGGACCAAACGTGCAATGAAGTCAATAAGCTCATTTTCTAGTGTGATGGCAACAATGAAGTAAATTTTGTGCCTAGTAAATAAGGAGAAAGGCAGGGATCTGCCAACTTAAATGTACTCCTCCTCTTTAGCACCTTGAACTCTCGAGAAAAGGTCTTTCTCTGTGCCATAAATCATTGAAAGATGTCTACTCCTTAATCATCATCTATTGTTGAAACATTTGGAATTTTAAGATAAAGATGTACAGTTTGCACTGAAAAAAAAGTTGTTTAAGATTATCCTTTATGAAAATGTGAGCTTATTGTTATAAATGCAAAGCAGATGACCTAATGTTAATGTATTTTAGTGCTATTTTAGTACTGCCTATTCAGACTCTGCTGGAAAATAGACTTCATTAATGTCATAAAATGATGATTTTGTGCATTATTTTATTAAATTTAAACATTAATTAAATTTAAAAATACTCTGCATCTATAAAACATTTGAAAACACAATTCTACCACATTGCTGTAAGTATAGAAGGAACAGTTCTGAGGCTGTTGAAAGCTTATTCTCTTTTGACTTTTTCCTAGCTGTGTGTCTAAACAAGCATAATACACTGCAAGTGGTTACAGCCCAGCTAGAAATACACAGGTCTGTGCAAATCTAGTTATAGAAAGGCAAAGAGAATAGCTTAAGAGGGTTCAGTTTTATTTTTCCTTCAACTTCAGTAGCATGACAGAACTTGGAGCACAGAACAGCAATGCAAGCTATTGATGCCAGTGAAAACTCTACTTCCAAACTAGTCAAGACTATTTATGAAAAAATAATGTGTTATATAACAGAAAGATATCCTCTTTCAAGAAAGCCTTAATAAGTTACTGCAAAAATGGGAAGAAATGGCACCGTGCTTTGCAGAATAAATGACCTTGATAACAGAATCTCTGCCAATAACAGTCATGATAAAGGAAAACTTAGGTAAATAAGCATTTCCCCTGTCCCCCAAGTGTATTATCTTCATTTATATATTGCATTTATACCACCCACATTGTGTGGAGTACAGCAAGTCTTTCTACATGTAGCTCTGCTACAAAGAACAACTAGTTAAAACAAAATGGGTACCTGATGGAGGGGATTCTGGTAACAGAAAAAAGTTGCCTGCAAAGCCTATAACCAGTCATACATAATTCTTGACCTGCTCCTATTGCAGAGGGGGGAAAAAACCCCTGCAGCTTTAATATGATAAAAACTGCAACTATGAGAATGTAGAGCTCATTAATCAATCTGCACTAGCCCTTAGGGCTGATGGTGGGGAACAGGAAAGGAAAGTTGACTGTTGGGAAAGAAAATACTAACTCTCAGTCTCACTTAGCTGCAATATAATATACATAGCTGAAAATCTGGGGAATTCAAATGTAGCCATGTGGTCTTGTAAGGAATATGACCTAGTGGAATAGAGATGCGTATTTTAGAGAGGTAGGCCTTTAGTGTTAACATTTTTGAGTTTATTTTGTCTCACAAAATAGGATGGCCAGTATTCAGTTGATTATCTTAATTTAAACAGGATTTGTTCAAGTTTTATTTGTCACTTTGAGTCAAAAACAAATTAGAGAGATTGCAATTAAGTGTGGCTAATTTCTAAACTATCTTGGGGGAAGAAATAGTAATACCTCTCCAGTAGTTCTCTAAAATCTCTCAAGCAGTGGCACAGCCACTGTAGGTAAAGTCAAGATAATTTTAGATTTAAGCTTTTGACAAAGTAGTTCTCTTTCATGCTGCCAATGAGACTGCCAAATTATGTGCAACCTTCCTCTTTTCGTGTGCTAAATATGCAAGGAAATGAAAGTGATTGACAGATACATGTAAAATCCAGCCTATGTCCACACAGTTGATGTCTTCTCAATATAAAATAATTCCCAGATATCTTCTTAAAATTTTTTGGGGCTTACTTGGTGTTGTAACAAGGAAAACCAATATTTTGTGTGCATTTTCCTCCCAAATAAAATATCACTAGTTTTTGATCTACCACCTACATATACTTGTGATTGTATTTCTCCACTCTTCCATTAATATTCAAATTAACTTACTAACAAAGAGGATTTTTCACTATATTTATAATTTTAAACCTTGTACCTGGCCAATAACATTTGGGTAATATTCTGTTTAAATTTAACCATCTTCCCTGTTGCAAGCACCATTGCTGACCTTAATGTCATGCAATATTATCTGCTCAGCAAATTGCACCAATAGTCTCATTGTATTTTTTAGCACGTAAGCTTATCAGGAGAAGTCAGGAAGAGAAAAATTTGCAGTTCTTTGGAAAAGAATTTAAATGAATAAAACAAAGATATCATTATTAGCAAGTCTAAATTCAAATACAGTTATAGTAGCAGCAGGAACCAGAGTTGCTGCTTAGTCCTTTAAACAGTGTCTTATTAAAAGAATAAGCTGGTGAAAGAACAAGAGCACGTGTCTTATGAGGAGCAGCTGAGGAAGCTGGGGGTGTTTAGCCTGGAGAAAAGGAGGCTTAGGTGGGACTTTATCATTCTGTACAGCTCCCTGGAGGGAGGCTGGAGCTGGGAGGGGCTCAGCCTTTTCCCCCAAGGAACAAACCACAGGAGAAGAGTTGCACTAGGGGAGATTTAGATTGGACATCAGGAAAAAATTATTCACTGAATAATTGGTCAGACATTGGAATGTGATGCAGGCAAGTGGTGGAGTCAACATCCCTAGAAGACTTCAAAAAGCATTGTAGATGTGACACCTGGGGACCTGTTTTAGTGGTGGGCTTGACAGTGCTGGGTTAGTGGTTGTACTCTGATGTTAGATGTCTTTTCCAACCTAAATAATTCTCTGTTTCTGTGTGTATCACTCAGAAGCATAAAATTGCCATGCACAGGGAAAAACTAAAGCTGCTGACATTCGTAATAGTAAAGAAACAAAATCTTTCTCCCCTGCAAGGGGTACCTGCCTCAGCACTACCTTACATAAATTACTGGCTGAGTAGAGAGTAGAAAAGTATGTGCCACATATATATTTCTAATAATTTCTCATTCTGAGGAAAAGAATCAAAATATTGCTATGGATTATCTAATTTGAGAAAGTCCCTCATGCAAAGATGTTTTATGATGGTATGTAAAGGTTTGATGTCTACTTAAACGAGAAGAGTCAACAAGTTCTGAGATCAACTATCCACCAGGTTCTTGAATTGATCCTGAATGGAAAAAACAGCAAAATAAGACCTTGTTTCCTTGCTGTGGGGTGTAATCTCAAAATAGGGATAAACTGATTCTGTTAGCACCTAATATTACATTGCATTTGTCCTTGTCAGGTGTAACTTACTGGGAAGAAGAAGCCCCTTGGAAAAAAATGGGGAAGATGGATAAAATTGCAGATTGAACACGTGGAAATTGGAGGAATGGAGGCCATATGACTGAAGTTCACAACTACAGGACTTGGAAGTGTAACACAGCATGTGACTGTCAAAGCTTATGTCAGATCATACCTAACCCCAATTTAGTTCAAGTACTGAATTTGCACATGTGACAGCAGAATGCTCAGGGCAGACTGAGCAGCACAGAGCTTCCAGAGCAGTCTTCTGCCAAGGAGGAGGAGAGGATCTGCCTGGATGATTTTTTTCACATGGGTTCATTTGTAATTCTCCTTCAGTCCCAGGTGGAAAGCATCACACCACCACTTCAACCTGGAAAAGTACTTTGGGTTTCCCAGCTGTCAGACGCTCTGCAGATGTCTGCCCCAAGAGAAGCCATAGATTTTGGAAAGCTTGGCTGGCAGAGAGAGCTGGCCCACAGGAGTGATACAGGGCCTATATATATAGTGCAATATATAGTGCATCTTTTCTGAAGTACTCTTTGTTATTTTATACCTTCTAGATGTAACTAGCTTTTGACATCAGTAAAGTCCCTGTCAGGGAATAGCATAGCTTTAGGGTACTAGAGCCATGAGAGTATCATTCTCTTGAGGGGCACAACCTGCTGAAAGGAGAATGGAAAATCAGGGCTGAAGGAGCGTCAGCCTGTGTGAAGTCACATAGGGACGGAAGAAGAAAAAAATATTGCTGAACCAACACAATGTGCCTTTCCATCCCATGCTGCTGTCTCTGGCAGCTCCCTCATTAAGGTGTACATTTTATATAGAAGTCTGAGTTTTCAGTGCTTTAATAGATAGTCAACCTTCTCCCCAGACTGAGTGATTTGGCTAGTCTGTGAACACAGTGCAAAATACCAATGATTTTCCATAGAAAAATGAATAACTTTCTGCAGTAACAATTATTGAACATGTGAAATATACACATAAACTCACATAGAACAAGGTGTAGCTGTTGATAAATTTGGACTTTTTAATAGGTGACCTTTTTAATCCCACATAGAAAATCTGTCCTGGATATGAAATTCATACTGCACCTAATTTCACCCAGAGTGCAAATTCCATAGTTCAATATTTTTCATTTATTTCAGGTTTCCATGGTTTGTTTATACAACGCTGAAAAGCCATTTAAGTTATTCTTCATGCTACACTTCTCGTTTTGGTATTCATGAAAAACTTCTTTTCCAAGCAAACAACAAACCCCCCAAATCGTAATCTGCTTTTTGCCCCTCCAGGGTGTGAAGAAGAAGAACTCTAAAAAGCATTTGCAACTCAGAAAAGCCTGCATCTGTAGAAGCATAGAAACTGAGGGGAGAAAATATCTTTCGTTAAGTCAGGGCAGATCTATTTTGTATTCTAGCCATTTACATAGAACAGGATTATACTTCAGCACTAAATAAGTGGTAAAGTAATGCTTGGTAAAGTATATATTATCTTCTTAAACATAATCTCATAATCAGATGTAGCAGCATCTTAAACAAATACATTTCTCAATAGGTGATGTTATACCATGCAAAGTAGGGGAATCATTTCACAGGAATTTGATACACTGTTAGTGCTTTTATCTTGTTCCTAAGAGACGGCATTGTTTGGGCATTAAAAGAATATTAAGTCCAAAGTTGCAATATTCAGTTTTCAGCCTATTTCAGTGTTGCTTGTTGTATTTTTCATACTTTGGTTTACAATCCCTTGTGATAGGTTAAAAAAAAAAATTAATATAATCTTAATGACAGAGGACTGTTTATACTTCTATATATTAACCTACTACACATTTGCTTCTATTAAAGGGAACAAATTTTTCCAGGCTTAAGGCTAAGCATAAAAAAAGCAAAGTAGACCACTGGTAGCCAGATGTATGTAAAGAAATCATATTTTATTAATAGAATCTGGGGGACACTGTTGAGGCAAATTTTTAGGATCTGAAATACTTTTACACACTGCAAAAGTGTGTAAGAAACATGCAATGCCATTGCAGCTGTCTTTGACTCCTCAGCACCAAGGCCACATTTTCGGAGAAAAATTAGGCATGCTAAGTGTCTTCAGTAAATTTGTCATGAAACATTGAACAACTGGTTCACAGCAATGATACTTCATCAGTATCTGCTCATTTGCCAAATGTTCTTCATTCAACTGACACCTTACACAAATCTATCTCTTCTCATTAAGCACAAAGCAAACTTCAGCATTGACATGTCTTGTACATTTTGTGTTAGTGCAAAAGATATATCTCAACTGATCAAATAAGGAAACTTGAACATTTGTAGCTTTTTAAAATAAAAAGCACTGCATGAAAAATATGGAGCTCATCTCAGGAACATCTGGGACCCTTGACTGCTATTTATGGCACACAGTGGCCATGGCTCTGTGGGCTAAAGTAGGAGGAGGTGGGCTACAGCTGAGGGGTATCAAAGTACCTGGAAAAGGTTGCCCAGAGAAGCTGTGAATACCCCATTCCTGGCAGTTTTCAAGGCCAAGTTGGATGGAGCTCTGAGCAACCCGGTCTAGTGGAAGGTTTCCCTGCCCATGGGAAGTGTGTTGAGCCTCAATGATTTTAAGATCCATTCCAACCCAAACCATTCTATGATTCTATGATATCTTAAATACAGCTAATTTGAGGTTATCTGTGGAAACTTTGTCTGTGACATATAAGAAACAGAAAAGAAAACACAGTGAGCAGACCAACCCACCCAATACCACAAAACTGCAAAACTGCAGCAATCTTTTCTCCATATCCAGAGATGTGTAACTCACAAAGTGCTCATTAAATCCCTCCCTCCTGTTTACTCCACAGCCTGGAGTAATTGCTGATTACTGATAAACTGATTGCTCCTTTACAAATCATTTCAGGAGTAAGAAAAAGATGGTTTCTGCAGTTTACATAATTTTTTTATTATTCCCTGAATAAAATCCTCACAGTTCTTTCTCATCTGTGATCTCAGAGTAAAGTGGCCTCCCTCATATTTTCTGTACTTGCACAAAAAAAAAAGAAAAAAAAAAGAAAGAAAAAAAGAAAAAAAAAGAGCAAGATAGGTGCAGATCACTGACTGCTGTTGGCTCTTTGTACAAAGTCTCAAATACTCACCATGGTATTCATGGAACAGTGCCAGAAGTCTTTTTTAAATTTTGAAGATAAATGTTCTCAGTGGGTGATGTTAACCATCTTGCTGGCAGTGGTCATCACATCAACAAGCTGCAGAAGTGCCCTGTATTTGGATCTACTGTAGTGACAACGAGTGTCCTGTGACAGAGCAATGACAATTGCAGACAGCTATTGGCAAGTGTAAGACCTGAAACTGAGGGAAGATCATGAGAAAAGGCATGGAGTTTAAAAACTGAGTGTTAACATTAATATGAATGAACAACAAATCATGGTGTTGTTATTCCATGATGGATTCTGGGATTACTCCCAAAACATTGTGTTTTTAAAATCTGGGTATTATCATAAACAAGACAGAAATTTGTTCACCAATACATGGTTCATTTATTTCACTAATTATAAATTACATTAAATTAAAGGCGTCTTTCCCCTCTGCCCCGGTATAGAAGATTCTTGCTCTTTCCTTTCTTGTTTCATGTACATTTTCACTTAAAAACAGTGCTTTCTTCAGATAGACAGGCAAATATAGTTACAGGTAAATATGAAACCCACTGCTGTAGAAGCTAGACGGCAATGCAGACTTTCTGTAGAGAAATATGAAAAGCTCTACTTTGCTAACACAGCCTGGTTTAATTTTAAACACACAGTTCTCTCATCAATCCTCCTATCACTACTCTCATGCCTAAAGATATGCAGATGCTCAAATGTTGGCAGGGTTGGCTATTTAGTTATTAGTTAGCAGTTAATTGATTCCACCAACTAATTAATAAAGGAGGCACCATTGCATTTCCTATTTCAGAATCTGGTGATGAGAGTTATTCTGTTAAAAGGATTAATGAGATCTGTACTGGAAATTCCACATGCTTATCCTTGTTCCAGTGCAATGTTTTTTTTTCCCAAAAGTAACTACATCTTAGAGGTAAAAATAATTTTAGAATCACAAAATTTGGGAATGGAAATGTGTGGATGTGGAGAAGACAGAAAACTTTACTTTTACTTTTCCCCAGGCTAGAAGAATCCTTTTTAATTTAAGGAAAAAAGTGATTTCTGTAGAATAAGAGCCAATAGGAAGACAAAGAGATGAATAAAGGCTTGTAAAGAATCACGACCATTGCAAGTCAACCCTGACTGCAGAGGATCTCAATGCACAGAGCCTCTGCAATCTGGACTAAATATCTAATTCTTCATCAAACAGCAATAACTTGTTTCCCTGTCAATATCTTATGGCTGCAAATTCTACAGCTTA
Organism: Phylloscopus collybita; assembly: GCA_027886175.1. Classification (NCBI taxonomy): domain Eukaryota; kingdom Metazoa; phylum Chordata; class Aves; order Passeriformes; family Phylloscopidae; genus Phylloscopus; species Phylloscopus collybita. Next base: position 9,675,502 of record JAJNNQ010000002.1, read on the forward strand.
TAGTTCTGTTCATTTCTCAGCCACTTTAAGTTTGCAGAGGATTAATTTAATTGACTGTTTCATTAGCCTTATGATACAGGAAAGGATAAAAAGTAATCCATAGATGCCAAAAGATCATTTCAATGTAAAATGCATTTGCGTTCAAATAAATATATGTTATAAACACATGAGTATATTCATGATATTAAGGAGAGATTTGATATCAAGACCCCTGTTCACACAGCATTCAGTTTCTGCCCCATAGTTCACCCACCTTTACTGATCAGTGGCAAGGGACTGCAGTGCTCAGCTGAGATATTCCATGCTGCAGAGCAGGGGTTGGTGAGCAACATCTCCTCTCCTGCTTGCAGGGGAATGTAGAAGCTGACTTGACTTCCTGTGTAAAGTTCTCCTTTGCAGATGTTCATATCTCAAAACTGGAAGAGCTAATAATTAAAATATTAAGCAGTGCTTCCATGAGTCAGTCAGTACAGAATTTTCTGAAATATGTTCATTTGTCTAGACTACATCAAAGTCATAAACCCAATTTCTTAAAAGACTGATGTGTGTGACAATTGCATATCGTTCCTCAGATTCTCTTTTCAGATTGAAAATTGCTCATTGGTTCAAAAGAAAGATTAAAAAACAACTGAAGTATAAAGGGATAAATTAAGATTCTGTGTAAAGATTCCCACTGCATTTAGCAGGTTTTGAAGAAGCATACATTTCAAATGACTTGCTAAACATTCTGTCTGCCAAAAGTAATAAAATAATAATTTATACTGGTGAAGTGTCTTTCATCAAAGAATTACAGAATGTGTTATATGGCTGGCAGTAAACTTATTTTGACTAGGAAGAAATTAAGATACAAAGAGGTTTGGGTCCAAATGTTGCTGTGATAGATATGATACTATGCTCTGACAGGATGCAAGAGGTGGACCCTCTTTACACTGTCAGGAAATAACAGGCTTTTCCTTCTTTCTGATGCTTTGCATGGGTGGACAGGACATTGTACTTTCTGTGTGGGTGATCTTCTCTGGCAGGTCTGACTCCCTCTAACCAGCACCACAACCTCACCCCTGGCCCAGGCACAAGTCCTGGGCCTCCAGCCAGCTGCCACAAAGCACCTGGGGAACAAAGGAAAAGCTGCTGCTCACATGCAAGATGCACAGTGTCACTAAGGGCACCTCCAGATGGGAGGTCAAACTCAAAAACATTTACTCCTTAGTGGATTAACAGCACTCTGGGGCATGGCAGAGAGCTCCCACTCCACTGAGGCAGCACAGGACATGGTGTATTCCTGCAGAGAGGTCCAGGAATCAGGAACAGTGAGACACCCTGCAAGGCTCTGAGGATCGAGCTCCTCTTGTGTTGTGTGAAATGTATCTGCTCACCAAGTCTTCCAAAGCAGAGTAAAAGGAAAACTTTGGCTTTTGCTTAAAAAAGAGATTTCTTTTGATGAATGCTAGCTTGAAACAAATCCAAAATCTGTCTTGCTTTTGCAACATTCCTGAAGGCACCTAGCTGTGGCAAAGAGTGGTTTAGCATAAGAGGTGGGGAGTTTGTTTACGAGGAAGGGAGGAACCAGCAGCCCTGTACAGTGAAACGTCATGTCAAGGCAACACTACACTCCAATTAACTACTGCGTCAAGGTCTAAAATTAGGAGTAAGCTCTCATGTTTAGGAAACTTACTTTGATTTTTTGAGAAAAACAAATTTACTGCAAGCTGCGAATATGAAGGAAGTCTGAAAATCAAGCCTTTGCTGCTGTCAAAATATATCAGTGCTTTTTTATGAAGTCCTGAGCTTATGAATTAAAAACAGCAAATGCAGCACACACACGCACAGACACAAAAACACAGACACAGGCACAGACACACACACAGAACTCAGAACCTCAACCCTGGCCTTGATTGAAATACCTTTATCTAATTATTATAGCACCTGAGTATTCTAGATAAAGATGGCTTTACAACTTTACTGGCATTATAGTATCCTTCCCCCCTTATATTTTGTCTATTCAAGTCAAAATTCATTTATTTGCCAATGCTGGCCTAACGTGCTTCTTAAATAATGTGAATCTTACAAACAAACTGAAAACATAATTGGAGGTATTGCAGGAATAAAGCACAAATGCAACTAGCTCTCTGAATTTCCCTTGCAGAATTAGCAAGACACAATCTATTTAAATTTTACTCCCAGGCTGGGGTTTTTTCTGCTTGTTATTGTTATCTTTCAACTGCTTTTTGCGATTTTTTTTTTTTCCAAAAAAAATACTGGATTTTTTTTACCCAGTTGTCCAAAAACTGTGATGCATTACCCATATGGGAATCCTGGTGGTGCTTTGTAATGGAAGGGAAAACAAGAATCAGGAAGAGAAAAATCAATTTAGCCACCAAACATAAGGGTCACAGCCAAATTAGTTTCAGCACTGATGGCAAGATACTATGATCTGAAAAGGAAGCTGAATAAAGTAAGAAAAAGGTAACAGTCAGCAATGTTTTAAATCATCTGGAAATAACATGGGCCACGACACAGCACCAGTGCATTGCATGAGCACTACAAGCACTCTCTTTTTCTATCACAGCTTCACATTCCTGTCAGAAAATAGGTAGACTGAATGTTTAAAGACCTAAGTGCAAGGGAAATATGTCACACAGCAAGACATCTGCCAACTTTGTGTTTCTTAGCATTACCAGAGTAGAGGACATGATTTGAGATAGAGCAAAACGAGAGAAAAGGCCAAAGAGAACATGACCACAGCAATGAGACATCATTTATTCATACTTTTACTGCCAGAGGTAAATAAAGTTATGCTTGTAATTATTGCAGCATATGTGGAACTAGGAGGAACACTGCTGAAGCTTTATTGTCCAGATAGCACTGAAAGGTAGTTAATTTATACACAGACACACCGAAGAAACAGTACCCATTATCACTGCTGTCCACTCTAATACATTCCATCTTCAGCCAGATTTAATTTAACAAGAAGAGCTTCAATCTGCCACTGCTGCAGTCTCTCCCTCCTGCACTTCACAGCCTCTTTTATGTGTCTGGAGAGGGAAGGAGGCGCTGTAATTAGCTGCTGATATTAACAGGCTTTCCTTTGCTTTATGAAGCTGGAAATAAATGGTCACATTACTGAGCAGGCTGCTGGATACTCATCATAATTTTTTTAGAGTTATTTAAACTGGGCCTGAGCACTCCTGTTTTTGAGCTGCTTTCTTGCCTTTGTGTAATGGAGTTTTTCATTCTGGATCAAAGCAAATTGGGGTCCCAGTTCTGTTTATGTTAGCAGCATGGCTCCATCCAGGGAGATTAAAATCTCTAACATGAGAATATGGAGAGGAGCAGGCAACACAGCAGCACAGAGATGTGTACAGATATTTTCTTCTGCAATTTACAAATCTGAGTCTTAATCAGTTAGGGTTTTTTTGCCTATTATTTTGTCTAGTACAAAATCAGATAAAGCTTCCTAGAAAGCAGGACATTCTCAGAAGTGTGTGGCAGCAGTTTCATAAAAGTATCATATTGCCATTGCTTTTCACAGTACTTGTAGGAACTTAATTTTCTCCAACTACTATCTCCAAGTTTTCTGAAACTGGCCAGAGGGCTAAAAAATTATTGGACAGGTCAGGAATCAGGGAAAGGTGGAAGGTGAGCAGAGGAATGAGTTTAATGGTACAGAGATCACTTTGATGCTCGAAACAGTTCAGAAAACAGCACACTTGACTGAGTTACAAAAGTCTCAGCAGCCACATCATGGACAGATTTTTTGTCAAATGTACGCAACAGACAAAGGAGAAGCTCCACCAAAGATAAAAATTCTTCTTTAGTGTTCATCTTTTCCTGAAGTTTATGAAACACTTGCCACTGCTCTCCTCCTAACAATTGTACCGGCATATTTTTCATCAAGGATTTTTCTTTTTATCCTCTTCACATTTTTTTCTTTTTATTTAGTGAGAAAAACTGCTATGATTGAAGCCACAAGAAATATTCCGGTAGTGTTGAAAGAAACCCAAATCTTAGAATTGCAGAATCATAAAATGGTTTGGGTTGGAAGGGACCCTAGAGATCATCTCTTTCTAACTTCCCTGCCATGTGCAGGGGCACCTTCCCCTAGACCAGATTGCTGAGAGCCCCATCCAGCCTGGCCTTGAACACTGACAGGGATACAGCTTCTCTGGGCAACCTGTGCCAGTGCCCCAACTCCCTCAGAGCAGAAGATTTCTTTCTAAAATCTTATTTAAACCTACCATTTCAGTTTAAAAAACATCTGCCCTTAGGGGATTACTACTTGCCCTTGTCAGAAGTCCCTCTCCAGCCTACTTGTAGCTTCCTTTAAGTACCTAAAGGCTCTATAAATTCTCCCCAGTGCCTTCTCTTCTCCAGGCCCAGCTGTCCCAGCCTGTCTTTACAGCAAAGGTGTTGCAGCCCTCTGACATATTTGTGGCCCTCTCTGGACTCACTCCAGTTCAACATTCTTTTTTATACTGGGTTTCTCCATGTCTGTGCACAGAACTGCAGGTGGGGCCTCACCAGAGTGGAATAGTGGTAGAGGATCCCCTCCCTCATCCTGCTGTCCACGGTGCTTTGGATGTAGTCCAGGACACATTTGGCTTTCTAGCTGCAAGTGGACACGGATGAGACCTGTTGAGCTTCCTGTTCATCAAATCCCCCAAGTCCTTCTCCTCTGAGGGAAGGCTGCTCTCAATCCATTCTCTGCCCAGCCTGTATTTTCTCTTGGGATCGCCCCAACGCAGGTACAGGACCTTGCACTTGGCCACGTGGAACTTCAAGAGGCTCACTTGTGCCCACCTCTCCAGCCTGTCCAGGTCCCTCTGGATGGCATCCCTACCATCCCCAGTATTGACTGAACCTCTCAGCTTGGTGTCCTTGCTGGGGTTGAACTGTCCATGTTGCTGACAAAGATGTTAAACATCACCAGTCCCATCAGAGACCAGGAGAAAGACATCAGCACTCAATCTAGAGCATAACTTGATGCTCATATTTGATTATAGTAAATATCTGGGGAAGCCTCTTTCCAATTTTGTTGAACAATAAGCACTGCGATCTTTCAGGCTGAGTCTCAGTAGTGCAACCTTAAGGACATTAATTGACTTAATGGATCCTTACATTTGTTTTAACATAGATGCACTTCTAACCCACTTTCACTCTTGTCTAAATTAAACTCAAACTCTATTTTTAAAGTTTGAGTTTTCTCTCTTGTTCATATTGCAAGCATTTTATCCTGGTATCTGCTCATCTTAAGACCTCAATAAGTAATACCTGATGGAGCAGCTTCCCCTGCAAACTGTTCATGAAGCTGCAGAATGTCAGGGCAGTTCTGCTTCCTTTTGCCAGCCAATCAGTGGAATCTCTCCATATTCCTGCTTGTTCCTGGTTTAGAGATGTGGGAGTGGCAGCAAAAACTTGAGTTTGCTACAAGCATAGAATAACACTATCTACAGAAATTTTTAATAGACTGAGTCTCTGTACATCCCTGCTTTTTCAATAAATGATAGACATCTTTTTAAACCCCAATTTTTATCCTTAGTTATACAGCAGTACTCCAACTGATGATATCATCTACCCTTTCTTAGAGCATATTTTCTGTGCTAGAATGAAGAATAAGTTTAAAATTGAAGATCCTTATTTTGCATAATTATATGTAAAGGCAGGAAATGTATTTCTATCATTTATTGAAGCTTTTACAAGAATTCATCCCTGAATTCTGAACGAAAGTACATTTTATATGTATAGAAAATACCAGCAGTAGCAGTCAAGAATAGCTATGGTAACAAGTCTAAGAGATTTTGACTCATATCATAGTCAGTGAATAAAATCCCTTTATATGAAATATCTCTGAAGACTTTTTCTGAGCAGAATTATACAACTGTTTTTCCCAGAGTGTGATGGTGTATCACACAGATGACAAGACCCAGAAAACTGGTACACTGCTGAGGGCTCTTTTCACAACACATGCTTAGCAATGTGGATGCACACAGGGTCTAAATTCACTTCATGTCTAACAAAAGGTGTTGCTTTATTTAAAGAAAATTCATTCTTTAAGTAATCTTCCTTTAGAAGTTATAGAAGAAATCTCGAAAAGGAAATAAAAAAGCTGCAGAAGGTGCCACCGAAGAGTTGCTTTAAAACTGGGATCGAAATATTGAATAGCATGTTTATTTTACATGCATGGCCAAGGGTAAATGTTAATGAAAGTGTCTGTCTGACCATCTTGGAGCAGCTATGATGGTCACATTCATTCCCTTGATCTAAGACTGAGGTCCCTTTGCAGCCATACCTGCACTCTCTTGCAGTTTGACAAGGTTTTCTTACTGGCTCAACTCCAGGTTTCCCACAGCAGAGTTTTAGATGTCTGGATCCTTAATTTAATCATGGTGCATCAACTGAAAAACAGCTCGAGCTGGTGCTTCTGAGGAGGAACCTGAGCAAAAGAACCCCTGGGGTTTTATAGCCTTACAGTCTAAATATGTGAAGGTCTGGGTTCCTCAGCTTCTGCCTCATCTCTGGGTGTCCCTCACCTGACTGGCCACAGGTCCCTGTGCCTTTGTGACAGCAGTTCACAGCCTCTTGCCTTGGGCTTTGTCACCCAGAGCTCAACCTGCAGCTTCACAGCAGCTGCACATTGAGGTACCTGCACTGAGTGTGTTCCTCAGTACACAGACCCTCAGTACTGCAACACCAGTGCACTCCAGCAGGGTGGTTCTCATTCTCAGATCATGGCTGTAATGCAGAACAGTGAGGAAAAGCATTGTACATGACCTTATTATTGACAGTTTGCTCTCCAAGGTCATCTACTCCAGGGTTCAACAGGGACATAACCCATTGTTGCAATGTCTATGGGAATTATTATTAAGTAAGCTAATGAAGAATTTTATAACAATAAGGTGATTATAGTTTTTTGTCATGAGACTTTGTGAAACAAGTTTCATGGAAATTTAAAAAAAAAAATGTTTGTTACATTCAGATAATGTTTCAAAGAATGAAAAATCTGTATTTTCACTGACAAGTGTACTTGTGCTTTATTGGCTACTTAAACACTACCATGTTTGTAATCAGGTTGCTTTGACTTCTGATAAATCTCAAACTAATGATAAAGCTAATGGCAGCCTACACATATGGCTTTGCCTCTGTACACTTGACATTCTTCTGACTTACTTCCTTGGGGGATTTGTGACTTCAAGCACTCAAGTCTCTGCAATAGATTTGTCTTAAAAAGAAATAAGCAACATCACATATTCCACTTTCTATCCATTGTCAGAAAATGAGAACTAGCTACAAACAATCATTTTTACCCAAGGCTTGCCTGTAGTAAGAGATGTAGCAACACTGTGATGTCTTACTTGCATTTAGAGAGCCCTAATGCATGTTGGATGCTCCCATGATTTGTGCTGTGATATGAGTAGCCCAGGAGGCAACTATAGTCAGATACATTCTGAGTTTTTCTCTTGCTTAGAAGGGGAATTGTCACAGTGTGCCACCTGCAAAATACACCTCTATGGCCTGTTTCTGACCATGACTGGCAAATGATTTTCTTCTGTGGAAGAGAAGCCTTCATTTGCTCCTAGTTCCCAATCCAACAGAGATTACTCTAATATGATCCCATAAGGTCACACCAGCAATTGGCAGAGAGAGAGAAACACTGCCTAGCCAGATAACTCCAGACTGCATTTGAATGCATCATTCACACTCTCAATTTCCACAGCTTTATGTCCCATCTAAACAGCAAAAAGCAAGGTATCTTATCATCAAAAATGCTCAAAAAAGTCCTCCTTGGGTAGATTTAATTATGTTTTAATTCTAAAATCTTCCATTGGAAAATGTGCCCATGGGTCAGTTTAAATTAGTTGCATTTTTCTGTCCATCTTGTAGCAAGAGGAAGGTTTACTTACTTAGGTTCCCTGCACCAGACTTCTGCCCTTTTCCATCTTCTCTGGATATTCTGATATTCTGGAAGAACTTATTGCTGCAGCTTTCTGCTTACAGATTCTCCCAGAAAAGCAAAGGACTTCTCTGTTTTATCTCTTTCCATCTGTAGCCATGTGGAGGGAATTTAATAGGGAGGCTTCAGTCTAATTCTGGTCCTCAATGATATCATAGCTCTTTGCATAGCTCTATTGGGTGGCACCCACAGGATCCTCAGATGCTCTCAGGGAGTTCTGTGTAGCTGGGGATACTCTGTTGATTCCTTCTTTTGAACATCCCTTCTGTCCTTTTCATTTGTTGTTGTGTATTTTTGTATCAATTCTTAGTTCTGACCCCCCACTTCCTTTTCAAGGACTCTTTGCTATTCAGTATGGAATTCCTCCAATTCTTTTTATATATTCTCCAATAAAGATACTTAGAAGAAGAATATCAGAACTGGGCAAGCACACAGCAACACCTTTTCAATGCTGTTCCCACCACACCGAGCCTTGGTTAAATCCTCAGCCAATATTACATTTCATATTCTTCCATCTCAGTTACAAAAGTGAACAATACACAGTCTACCTTTGAATTCCAGGAGAAAAAACCCCAAGCAAACAAAAAAACAAGAAAAAAAAAAAAAATCTCAGCCACGTGGTGAATTTAATGTGCTTTGATGTATCACTGTGTGGATACTTCCACATCCCTTTAAAACTCAACAGCACATAATAGTCCTCAATTTCTGTTACTGACCTCATTAAAACTTGTGGGAATCAAATTCCCTTAGAAAGATGGGAAGTTCTGTCTTTAAAGCTACAACTTATCCCTTTCCTCCAAATTGTCTTCTACATTACACAGTTATTTGCTTTGTTTGTGTATAGACCCAGCCATATCTCCAGACCTGCCATGGTAAGGGTTTTTTCCATATGGACAAAGCAACACCAAGATAAATACACTCTGCAAAGTCAAAAAGGTCTGGTTGGACAAGCTGAAAATATGTCAGAGCTCAGACACAGAAACTGCAACTGTCTCATGTTTGGGCAGTTTAAGAAGATACTTCCCTTTCTTTTATCTTCTGAAAACAAGAACAGGAAGATTTTATTCTTATTTTCCAGCTTCCAGTTACATGTTACTTTAAGTGAGGCACTGAGGAGTTTTGCCAGAAAGCATTTAGTATGTTTTAGGAGAGGCTGACTGGCTTACATGACATAAAAGTAACCTGTGACACATCTATTTCAGTTCCATCCTGTCTTGCAATTTCTGCATCCAGTGCATGGACAGGAAGAGTGTGGGACCAGCAGAGAGTGGATCAGCAGCCCCTTTTGGCAGCAGTATATCTCAGATGTGAAATGGAACTACTAAATTTGCACATATGCATTTCAGTGAGCAGAGCTGTGTTTGAGTAATAGAGGGCAGCATTTGGTATTAGCTCCTCACATGCATCACACAGTGAAAATCATGTTCTAGTTTTTTTTGGCATAACAGATAGAGTATAAAGCCTCCTATTCAAAACATTGATCAAATTATAGCCATAAATAAAACTATGAGTTCAAAGTAAAGAGGAATTTGTGCCAGTGACGGATTTTGTCTGGGAGATAGATTTATCACATAGAATTTGATCATGCCAAATCCTTAACAGTAAAATAAGTAGTTCAGACTTATCACTCAGTATTAAAAAATAATCTGGATTTCACTATTCTTCATGTGCAAGTTTTCTTTGCCTCTATGGAGCTACATATTTGAGTAAAATGTCAGTGAAAATCACCAGTACAAATATAAAATGTGTCAGTGTGAATCATATCACTAAATTTATGTAGTAATTGACACTGGCACAAACTTCATCTCGTTCTTGTATGACCCAGTCTATTTTGGGCAATCATGTCTTCCACCCAGTTTCCTGAGAATTATGTATGTATTTACTCCTCTGTCACCTTTAAAACTTCTGGGATTCTTTGGCCAATTTCAGCCAAAGTTAACAAGCAGAGATTTCAAAGATATTCTATGCCTTCATATTTTATGGAAAAAGGTGGCCACTACTGCTCAAAGACCTTACTGCTCTGCTAGCAAGCAAAATGGCAGCATTTTGAGCCCTTTATTGCACAGCATAGTAGATTTTTGACCATGACTCACAGACCCAGAGGAAAGCAAATTTTTTGCTATGTTTGATGTTTGCACTATGCATTAATACCAGTAAGGATTACCTGTGCCACACAGTAGGCTCCTATATTGAAGTTCCTTCCACTGTGGCACTTTAATTTTCCATGTCTTTATTGGTGGTTGTTACAGAATCTTCATTTATAATTATCACATAAAAAAAAATTAGATGCCTGTGTTATAACACTACTTTTATTCTTTAATAAAATCTGATTATCTTGTTAAATGTCTATTCATGCATTCAGTTGAAAATGATAATATTGAATGCTTGTTTTTGAAATACCTTTTCATTACAGCAACCAGTCCAATACAATTTGTTCTGCTTACAGACTCATTGCTGTATGTGTCTTTCTCACCAAATTTTAAGTAGGGATAATATATGGTAAGGCAGGATAGATAAAGGCCAGGTTTTGATTTTAGGAAAACTCATCCAAATTTTTCTAAGGAAAAGGATTCATGCACATTGTCTTGCTTTTTAAGGCAACATTATAAGCCCTATGTATTGGGTTTTTTATAAAATCTGTTGCTATTAGGCATCAGTTCACTGGAGTCTGAGATGTCCAAAATCAAATTAAGTGCATTTAACTGATTTTGGTACTCTGCATGTGTTTGTTCTGATGTACAGATGTCCAGATTTTAGGAAGATATCATTCTTATTTATGGCCCATGCAATTTTCTTCTAGAGAGGAAATCCACCCAGTTGAAAAATAATCAATTAAAACAGTAGTCAAAGAGTGCAATAAACTAAGGAATCACTTTGTTAATTCGGCTCGTGGCTCCCCATAAGTTTTCTGTCTTTTGCACAGTTGTACAACCCTAAAGACTTCTTGATGAGTGGTTTTAAGTCTTCTGTAGTGATCTTATTGTTTGGAGATGGGATTACCACATCATATAGTTCTATTTCCAAAAATATGTATTTCCTGACATTGAAAGAATAGAGGTATTAGAAGTTATTCAATGCAGAGAAAGAACTATGAAGCATCTGACATCAGATCCAGATCCCATGATATGATATAATGTTTGAAGTGTTTCCAGATACATTTCAATGGGCAAAACTTTTATTGAAGGAGCAGGCTGAGAGAGGAGCAGTAAATGCATCTTTTCTACCAGTTAATACTTCAGCATTAGAGATCTGTCTCAGGGGGAATGAGCTAAGTGAGAGGCTTAATATCTTGAGATTTTTACACAAAACCAGTTCTGGAGCTCAAGTTGGCTCATTCACAGCAAAGGCACAATCCTGAATCACAGTCCAGCGAAGGCCCCTTGCTTCCCCTAGCATTTGGTTAGATTAAGATCATACCTGGAGAACTATTTACTGCTGGGCTATTGCTCCTGTCTTAAGGGAAACAGAAAGGGGAATTCGTGTAGGAGACATGGGAACTCACACAGCTCATCAGCTGGAGCCTTGTGGCTCACTGTGGGAGCTCTCTTTGTGACCTGTGCACAGAAGTGGAGTCAGGGTTTCATCTTGTGCCTGCTGCTGAGCCCTTGAAAGGCACAGGAAGGGAGAGGCTTTGGCAAGAACTGATGGGAACTGGGCAGTCACTTGAACCTATCAGGGACTGAAAAGGCAGAAGCTTGTTGCATGTTACACAGGATCAACATCTGAGTCATGTTCAGCTATAGACATAAATAAACTTACCTGCATTTATGCACAAGGATACCTTTGCAGAAGGGCTTGTTCCTACATTACAGGAACTGAGGCATCATTTTCCACAGGAACAGGTGTGATATTTCTTCAAGATCCCAGTCCTTTAAAATATACTTTATATAATATAGGTTAAAGGATTCTAGTAATTTAATATATATTTTCATATATAAGAAACCTTTCTGACCTCAGTGTGTTTCTTTTAACCAAAACATACATGCAAATAGGAGTAACTGCAAAATGGGATGCCAAGTTAGTAGAAGCTGGCTCTTTCATTGAAACTCTGCAATAATCTCAAGATGCTGTTGACAAGGAATATAGTCACTTGCTGTGTGATTATATACACAGCTATTTCCATGCAACCTATATCTTTATTTAGATTCCCTCAATTAATGTCAGATATTGCTTAGTAAGGCACAACCATGCCATCCTGTAAGACAAGTAAAAATATTTATGACAGCAGCAAAGAGAGGAAATGGTACATAATTAAGTGTCATAACTACTTAAAAAAACAAAAAAACAAAAAAAAAAAAAAAAAAAAAAAAAAAAAAAAAAACCACCAAAAAAGAAAATCCTAAATTAATTTGTCAGCTCTTTGTGCTGTGTAAGCATCATGGCCCAAACCCAGTAAGCACTACATAGTTCAGGTTCTGGGTCTCTCTAATTAAATTTTTCTATTGCATTTAATTGTTCCATATATTTACTGATGGCCATTGTGGATTCTTAAGCTGTAATCACAGCAGACTGCACTAGGAAACTACCTTAATCTTTTAAAATCTTATTATTTTATTACCTTATCCATTTTAAAAAAATCTTCTTATTTATTATCCCATATTAAAAGTTATCTATTCTCATTTCCAAATGCAAGAGAGAATGCTGAAAATTAAAACATTGAACACTTACAGTCTTTTTTTTTTTAAGTAAAAAAAGGAAGCTTGTCTCCATTTTATCACTAAACTATAAAATGAACAACTTATTCCTCCTCAAAGTTGTTTATCTAGTGTGGGAATGTACATTATCCAAGAAGAAGCTCTTTAGTTTGGTATTCTAGCTGAGAGAAATCTTTCAAAATGTAGCAGCTCAACACCACTGAGATCATCCCCACTGATGAGTTAGTACCTCACATGTCTTATTACAAAACAGCTGGGATTACTACAGGTAACAGAGCAACATTAAATAAAAACAGGAAAAAAATAAAAGCAAAGAAAGAATATTATTTATGTTTAGAAATTATAAAGAAATTTGACTTCTACAATCCCTGTACTATGCAATAGAGCTCCATTTGTGACATTCCCTAAAAATTTTGGAAGAACGGTTTTCTTTGAAGACTTAAGGGATGTAAATAGATTTTTCAGCTTAAAAACAAAACAACAAACAAATATACTAAGAAACGAATCCATATACTAAATCCTCTTGTCTTCAACACCCCCAGCAGTTCTAGAGAGCCAAAAAATCCCTATGGCATTACTGTTTCTTTGCTTTACAACGTATTTTGATTTTGTTTTGAAACAGCATCCTGCTATTTTTTTTTCTATTCTGCCTACACCAAGTACTAGGTTTCCAGTGAAAATTCTCCTTAAGAATAATAAAAGATATTTTCCCAGTTGTGTTCAGCCTCCCTTAGACCAAACTCTATTCTCCTGTCAGGTCTGTGGGGAATAATCAAGAAACATTAACTGTCTGAAATAAGATGTATAACAACCTGCAACTGGACTTGCTTTTTTTCTTTTTTTTTTCTTTTCCAAGGAATAAAACCATTTCTAAACTTCTCACGAGGTTTACAAGCTAGCAATTTCTTTATTAAAAAATCCATGACCATTGGTGATTTGCTTAGGGAAACTACATTCAGATACAAAAATGAAACGATAAATTATTCACAATTGTATTTACTAAATATATTGTGCTACATAGAGATATTAATCTGAGGGCAGAGTATGATCTACTTTTTTAACAGAAGTGCACTCAGGGTTTTATTCAGCTAGCTCACTTCAAATCCAAACCTGCAGATATAATGACTTTGCTTTGTAGGATATCACCCTAGATCCAAAGCTCATTTCACCCTTGAAACATCCCTTTCTTTTTTCCCCTTCATAAATACTGCCTTTCCTTACTCAGACTTTTTCCACTTATATTTGCATCATCAGCATCACTTCAGGAACTTCCCCTGATTTCTCAGGACTTGTTAGCACACTTCCTTATTGGCTTCAATTTTATTCCTTGCTGGGTTCATGTTTAGAGGCCCCTTTACTTTCAGCATCCACTGAAACCCTTTGCTCTTCCATCTTTAGCAGTGAAATGGGTACTTTATTCTTTTGAAGAACATCTTCCCTTCTTTCTCCAACTTCATACTGATTTCACAACACCGAGTGAAATTATTACTTTGTCATTTCATCAGCAGAACATTAAATGATGGCTAACTTTTCTCTTTTTAACAATTTTTACCTTAACCTTCAATGGTTCTATTAGAACGCAATGATCATTGCCACAGAATTTTTATCACATATATTCATATCTTATGCCTGCTTCCAACTTTCCTTCTCCCTCTTATTTTAAGTGCTAAATATGAATTACTTCACTGCAATCTGTAACTAAATGAGGATAAATAGACAGGTCATGTTTTAAATCATTACCTTCCCTGAGTAAAGGAATTTTATGTAGATTTCAATCGGAGATGTTTCTGTTCAGGAGACAAGATTTTAATGTAAATACTCTACACAGAATTTCATTACATTTTTTTGAAATTACCCAATGGGTTTGATTAGAACTTAATATTGGTACAAGCAACCTGGGCAAACATGGGATGTATGTATGCTATTTCATAGTTTAGAGTGAAACTGTCCTTATTTAGAGATGTTTGGGAGGTCATGCATTTGCGTTTGGGTAGAACATAAACCGGACAACAAGTTTGATTTTCACTGATTTAGCTAGAGTCAGCAATAGTTGTACTGACAGCATTTGAATCACAAGGAGGATGAGTAATTTTAACTTAATTTCAAGCTTGGATTTGGGATTTAAGAGAGTAGGATAATATAATATAAGAATAGTTAATTCAAGGGAAACAGAAATGGATAAGATAATAAGAATATGAATGAACTTATGCTTTTCAATATGCCAAAAGAAAAATCAATTATTTTAATTTTCAAAACCAATGCCTCTCTTCACTTTGGAGATTACTTCCAGATGTGAAACAACTGCCAAGGATTTTTTTTTCCAAAAGCAAGAATAAAATAAGTGAAATTATAAGCTTTTGCAGTTCCAGATGTTCTTATTAGACATATTCCCTTCTATATAGTATCTATATATTTCAGCAGAGATTTAATGTCACTGGTATGTGACATTTCAGTTCTATTATGTCGTCTGTGGGTTTGCAAGAAATGTTTTATAAGCTTTAGTTAGGAACATAGTATAGTTTTTTTGATTGTAATTTCAGTATGGTAGATACCTTGAAAGGGCCTCTTGCCCCAGGATGCATTCTTATCATAGTTTGATAAGAGTTTCTAAGACAACCTGAGTCTCTGCTTGGAGATTCCTTCCTATTGGTTCTTTTCCCTGTTTCATCCCTATTTTATGCATGATTTTTCTCTCCGTCCATCACGGAATTTTTATCTTCAAGGTCCAAGAGTTTTGGACACTGGTTGGCAGAATCCCTTGAGACCACTCCCAAACCTATTTTGGATTTGTTAGTGTTTAAGTAATCTAGTGTTTAAGTAATGTATTGTTTAGATTGTTTTATTGGTTTATACACTTTGTACCCACCCCTTGAACTGTCCTGAACAAAAACGCCCTGCAGCCGAGGTCCGGGGTCTCTCTAGAGGCACCAGACTGAGGCTGGGGGATCCCCTGACCCCCTGAATAAAACCTCTGTTTTCTGGAAGCCTTAGAGAGTCCCCTCTTTCTACCACAGCCATGACAGTGTGAGTCAATCTGCCTGCAGAGCCAAGATCCCACCAACAGGTGCTGTTGAGGCGTATCAGAGCAGCTGGGGGCCCAAGCTGAACACCAGGCTGGGCCAGAGAAAGATACGCGAAGCAACAGTCGTCGTTCATGAAGTAGAGGATGTGATTAACACCAGTCCTTTTTCTGCCATCCTTTTCAGGAAGTCTCCTGGTGCTCTGTCATCTCTTCTCTGCATTCTCTGCCTTTGTCTCCATGGTCCTGAGGAAGGAAGACCTCATCCTCACATATACCTGGGACACCATGTAGGAGGGGGAGATGTCACTTGTCTCTGCTTTCAGTCCTGATGGAAGTTGTATTTTCCCTTGAAGAGCTCCTTACAGGGAACTGGATGAAAGAAATTTTTCATTTCAGAGGGACAGTCTTCCCTCCCATTTTGGAAAGAATCACAGAGATTTCAGGGTGTGAAGAGACCCTTGAAGGTTGTCTAATCCAACCCTCCCGCAGTGAGCACAGAAAGAGGAAGGAAGGAAAGATGTACTGATCTAAAACTTGCACTCCCAATGGACAGACATTATAAAAACTACAGGTTTCTCACAGTCACCATATTAATATAGAAATACTGTTGGTTACAGTTAGAACAACTACATCATTCAATCATCAAGTGCATTAAGTTGCATTTGACAACACTGAGTCACAGTCCACTCTCAGGAACAGGTGATGTAGCAACTGTGCTTTAACCAGGGTTGTCACTTATTCATCAAGATAGTGGAAAGAAGGCTCCACCTGGTCAGTAACATTTCTCTTTGCAAAATAAAATGTAAAATATTCTACTTCAGAAGTTATTCTGCACAGAAAAGGAGATGTAAGTTTGTAGTTGTTTATTAATGCTCTAAGTGAAGAGAAAATGGAAAATTTCATAGACAGTGTTTACATGTAGACACTAACTGCTAGAACTGTGAAGTTTTTTTAAGGTTTGCAAACCTTGGCTAATTCACCCATCATTACCTGGAGAAAGTAAAATCTTGAGGCTTTAAATGATGGTGGCACTGCATGCAGTCTTCCTGTAGTAAAGAAAATCTGATCATGACAAAACCTATTGTCAAGCCTGAAATCCACAATTTTTACTCAAAAGAATTACTTAAGCCTACAGGATGGATTGCTATTTGTCTCTTGCTTTGTTTTCTTTTGTTGTATTCTTTTTTTCTTTAATTTTAGAAAAATCCTCATAATTTACTGGCTAGAAAAAGCAGGTGTAAAATAAAAGAAAAATCAATGGTTCTTTAGTTTAACATAATCGATAAAGGTTTTTGACAAATTTTAAAAAAGCTTTCTATTCCACAATGAAAAACTGAAAATGGAGTATCCCTTACCTCTGAATTTTATTCATACTGTGAATTTTAAGGAAATTATCAATTAAAAAAATTAAATAAATATTGCTTGAATTTCTGCTAGGCAGCAGCCACCCTCTGTGATTAGGATTCTATTCACTGTTGCCTTTCTTCAGGTATTGTAATTATAACTTGCAAACTGAGAGCACTAGATAATAATTATCTGCACGTGTTTACACATTAAAGAAAATGCTGAAATATATTTTACCACTCCTCACTGAAAGTGTGAATGTTCTCACACATTTACTATCCCACTGTACAATAGTGATTCTTGGTGTGGCTGCACGCCTCCCATTCAAACTTATTCTTGTGCAATTTCTTGAAAAATCAGATTATACTCCTAAATATGCAGGTAAGAAAAACGCACATTATGGATTGTTATGAATTTTTCAACATGCAGTTCTGTTTGGTTTTGGAGCAGAGGCAAATCTTTACAGTTATAACTGGTGTTTTCAAGTGCACATAATTTGAAGCATGGCTCTGTTTAACACACAGCCATTGAAAGGAAAAAGTGATCTCTACAAATGCCATCCAGTTTCCCATGTCCCTATTACTGTTTGCTTACAAAATCCTAAAGCACCTCATAAGTTTGAGGCTATGCATTGGTTAATGCTGCCAGAATCCCTGGAGAAGATGTAATTTTTCTAATGTTGGGGGATGCGGGGGGAAAGAAAGGAAAGTGTTTTGTTTTGCTTTGCTTTGTTTTGTTTACCAGTGCATTTGCAAAATACGTGTGAGCAGAGCAGACTCTTCGAAAGGTGGCTCCTAATTCTCATATTTGTTGAATACCTACAACTGTTCTGTGAAAAATCCAGTCAGGAACAAAACTAGGTGATCCTTTCCTTCTCACCTCTGCCCCCTTCAAAAAGCAAGGAAGCCTTTATCCTCCCAAACAGAACATCTCTGTGAGAAGTAGCAGTCAGTAGTGTCAAAACATGCTTAGACCTCTGATTTTAATGGCATAAAATGACAATTCCAGTGGCTACTCATCCATCACTGCTCCCCACACCCAAACACCGAGCTGCCAGCACACTTTCTCAGCTGCAGAACCATCTATTTTCTGGAGGGATGTGTTTATGTGTGTGGTGATTTCTTTTTCAGAGGCATATGAACACGTCTGCTTAAATCAACCCCAGAGATAATTTGCTCTGCTGTTGTGTTTACTTCACCTGTACACTTACACAAGGGCTGCCTCCCACAATGAGCTGAGGCATCAGGGGCAAATTCACCTCAAGGAGATTTGCTGTTCTCAAAAGTGAGGATTGAGTTGATCCAAGGTAAGGAAAACTTTATTGTAGTGTTTGGCTGATATAGTTGGAAACTGGCAAATTTCAAACACTTCTGAGGCTGTTACAAATGTGCAAGCCAGTGGGCTGCTGCTATTTTTGTGGACCTTTTGCAAAGACCTTTACAGATAGCTTTTGGAAATGAAGGTACTTACACTATTAGAATAGCAGGTTTAATGGTTTGGGAAATACTTTTAACTAATGCTCCCACTGGTAAATTGACTATCCATTTCTTCTCAAAGATGTCTAAGATGTAAATGGTTCTTTTTTCATTTCAAGGGTGGAGGTTGTGTGTTGAAACCTGCCGTTCAACAATCCCAGCTGCATGCATGTTATTACCCCAGCACTGATTACAAGATTCCATTGACCACAAGCTGCCTGTTTGCCTGTCTAGATGTTGTGATTAGGGTACAATCAATCTTTAATCCAATCAGAAATCTCTCTGCCTGCAGCTGATAAAGGTCTCGGCAGGGCACTGATGAGGCTGGAGCCCTGGTATCTCTAAGGGGACACCTGCAGCATGTGAGGTGCAGAAGCTAAGCAGGCTGATCTAAGAGAAAGGAATTAAGGTGGCCTGCAAAAAATCTGATAAACAGCATTCATACAGAACAAACCAGGCAGCTTAAGTGTGGGGCTCATCAGCCTCACTGGCCCTGGAGTGCTGCTGTTCTAAATCCTAACACACAGAGATCATCTTTTAGCTCAGGAAGACCATTCAACACAGAAGATTTAGTTTCTGTTCATCAAAAGAAGAAGCCAACAAATAATTTATCTCATTGTACAATTTTCTCCAGTGTATGGATTCCTCTGTACTACTTCAGCTTTGTACTTCATTGTCTGCTTTTCCTCACAGGAGTCTGGAATGGAATACAGCTGTGACTTTCCAAATTGTAGTGCATAGAAATAATTGCCTGTTCTTTGCTTCTTCTTTTTTAATTCCTTGACCCAGCTTTAATTTCTTTTCTGTCTTTATCTGAGTATTCTTTCCTAATTCTGCAGATGGGATACTTATAATTACAGGTGATATTAAAGCTGTTAAAAAATAGCACGTTATTATGTGATAAATTGGCATGCTTTATATTAATCCTTGTTGATCTGCTTCAGGGCAAACAGTTTCTCATAACTTCCTTTCTATGATATGACCTATTCTTATTACATTAACATTCTAAATTAGAGAGAATGACAACTAGCTGCCTTATTGAAAGCTAAAGAACTTCCAAAGTACCTCTTTTGTAACCATAAAAACCTCACTTAACTGCTTAAATGGAAACCATTGTTTTTATTTGTTGAATGGTTATTTTAAACACAGTTCAATGAATTATCTTTGTTTCTAGAAATACAGATTATTTCCACTAACCCCATAGATTTGTTATGCTTTGTAACTCTTGGGTGAGCTATACTCCCACTTTCAAGCTTTCCAGGGCATCTGACACCCATCTGAGATACCTGCAGCAAAGCTTACATTTATCTATATTCACAATAAGCCTAAGATCAAAAGAAATATAATTATTCTGTCTGTGAAGTCTTTTTTTCCTATATGACCATTTCAGATTTAATAATTTCTCTGATTTCAAAGTCTCTAATCAGTAAACAATGAACAGCATCACAGTGAAATAATCTAATTGTCACAGCTCTGACTTTCAGAAAAAGCTTTCAAGACTGCTTTAAACTTGACAATTTTGGCAAAACCTATTGTTACAATGTTAAATGGCCACAGTGCATGCAAAAAGAGCAACAATAGACTACATACAGGTATTTGAAACACACACTTCAAAGTCAGCATGGTCTACTGTAAACAGTCATATCATGTTCAGAGCACAGTTAAAGCCTCACTGTGAACTAAACACGCTTATACCCAATGATTATGCCTTTAAAGATATATGGAAAATATCTGTTCTTTGTAGAATATGACCTTCATAACTCAATTTATGGGTCATTCCCTCACTTGTGGGATATTTTCAATATCATAATTGTAAAAAGAGAAAGAAGGGAAGGAAAAATGTTCAGTTACTCATTTTGCAGGGCCTTTTTATTAAAAGCAGAAATAACATTAGATGAAAATCATTTCACTGATAATTTTAATGAAATATGAAGTGCTTTGAATATATTTTATTGCAGGCAATATAGAAAAAAGGCATTGGCTGCTTAATGTGTCATTTAATGAATGGATTCCACATTGCCTTACTTTGCCACATTTGGAAGTGAAGGCCATGCAAAGATGATAGCAAGTGCTTTCAAAAAGGGGCTTCTTCCCACATTTTTAAATTACACTTCACCTAATGGAAAGTGCAAAGTATAATGCAGCAGAAATGAGGCTGAACCAAAACATTGGAGCTACATACCTTAACAAATCTCACTGAATTTTATCCTGTAAGTGCATCTCTAATATGGAAAAAACCCTGATGTTGATAATGTCCTAGCATGCTGAAGGTCAGGATGATATAAGGAGGATCCCAAAGAAACAGAAATCTGGGCTAATTTGCAATAAGCTAAGCAGCTGCTTAGTTAGCCCTGCTGAAGGTGAGGAGCCAGGGTGGAAGCTCTGCCCACAGGGATGCAAAGGTCATTACAGAGAAGGCTGGTAGGTGTCACTTGTTTACACCTTCTCCAGCTCAGAGAAAACCAAATGCAATTGCCAGTGCTGCAGAAATACACCCTAATCTGCTCGATTTATTTTTCTAACAGAGACCCATTAATGGGTCTGACTCAGCAAATTTCCAGTTATTAACCCTAAACTGCCTTTGGCTTTCTCTGGTAGCAGCTACCAGCTGTCCCCTCAGGCTTTAAGATGCAATAAGATGCAAATTCATTAGTTGTGTCTAAAATGAACAAAGCATAAATGATAGCCATGCACTGTCCCTGATGCCAGCTGGCACTGGGGTCTGCAGCACCTGCCCCTATATCCATCCCTTCAGAGCCCAGTGCAGTGTGCTCATGCAGTCCTCTCAACTGCTTAGGAGTGGACAGACAAGAAATTTCCAGCTTAGAAATGCTAACACTTAGGCAGTAAGTGGTCTGGGATGCAGAGCTCAGGCTTATTAGCTGGCATTTTTATTCAGCAGTGCAGGCATACCTATTGGTCCATTGAAAGCAGCCTTCCACAGCCACAAGCACTGGCTTTTAAACTAGCAAAGAAAAATTGTAGGAATCCATCAGAAAACCATGCAGCAGGAAATTTTATCATGTCATTACAAGTAGACATCTTGCTTCTTGGGCATAATACCCCATTAGGTTAGAGATTAGACATTATATGGGGAAAAAAAATGTAAAGAAGGTCTGAAGGTGGCATTACAAATGAAGGCTGTTCTTCATGCACCAGAGAAGCTTCCACATCAAGCATGAGGAAGGTTCCTCATGTATTTTTTTGTCATTTTGGAAAAGGCCCTGCAGCAGAGAGGAGGTATATCTGCTCTGTTGCACAGGACAGCAAGGAATGGACGAATGGCAGGAAATCCAGAATAGAAAGAAAGGTGTCTCTGGCCTATGAATGTAAGCAGCAGAGACAGAGAGCAGACTCTCACCTCCTGATGCTTTCTACACTTACCTTGCTGATGTCCAGCTCCATTGTCAAGTTACTGGCTCTGCATTAAAATCAATGAATGATGCAAATAGGAAATTCTGTATGTAACAGACAATGCTTGTTAAAAGGAAGAACACCTTTCTTTCAAGGAGTGGTAATGAGAAGGAAAAAAATCCATGTAGTAATATAGTCAACCTTTTAAAATGGTTTAAAAATAGCTTTTTCTCAACACAAGACCTGCAAGTTTAACACCATATGGTCTTAGAACCTAAGTCAGTTACGTGGAAGTGTCAAATATTGTTACAGGTCACATTATCACACAGATCCATAAACAAGCAGCTGCATAATTTCTCAAATGATTATCACTCTTGCACACCTGGTGTGTGTTATAGATAAAAAATTAGCGAACAAAAGTGAGAATTTTGCTATACTGCCGTGCTGTCATGGCAAATTGCACCATCAAAATCCAATTGCACAACCCAGCTTAAGGCATCAGTATGACAAGAGAACTGCAGTATATAACTGTAGAGACAGGGCTCCATTAAATAAGATGTGAAACAGGGCAGCGTGGAGCCTGGAAAACCCAGGAGGTGCTGAAGGCAGTGTAACAGGGCCCCATCGTCAACAGCATCAAAGGCTGCTGATAAATCAAGACAATGAAAGGAGCTTCTCAGTTAGCTTGAAGCAACAGATCCTCATTACAAACTCTCTCAAGAGCAGTTCCAGCACAGTAGCAATATCTGAAACAAGACTGAAATTTATTAGAAGGATTTTTGTGCATTAGAGCCAGCCTGTAATGTCAGAACAGTGCTTCTGAATGCAAGGAAATCCAGGGGAAAATAAGCTGAGAAATTTCCAGTAATTACACTTTATCATCTAATGCAATTAACAAAAAAAATTTTGACAGTGTTTCACCTCTCAAAAGTGTTTTCTTCTGGCTATCCAGTTTCTGTTTGGTCTGAGCTTCTAAACAGGAATTGACATACAGGAAAAAATAAACACTATCTCCAAAACACCCAAATATTCAGGAGCAGTGTGACAGAGATTGATCAGGTGGTATTAACTACATCCAGACTCTTGATCTCAAAGTTCCCTTGACATCTATGTTTTTTGTTTGGGACCTATAAGCTTACACCCAAGTGATAGGCTCTGGATGTCTCTGTTCCTCATTGGGATGCAGATAAGAAATGAGAAGGGATATCCATGCTTTCAGGCTCATTCTGTCACACACTAACAGAGTCAGACCTCACCATAACTGCTGTAGAAAAGGCAGCTGGAAGACAAAATTATAGACCTACTAGATAAGGGTAGAGTCTTCACCAAAAGCCCTTCACAGGAGTCCAAAGTCTGAGTTACACCATCTATTTTATGGGCAGAGGTTTTTACTGAAGAGAAAATAGTGCTGGACACAAAAAAATCAAGCCCATAGGTCCCTCAGAATTACCTTATCTGCTGGGATGTAGACTTCCTTTCCTCTGAAGGGACCTTTCTGAATTTCCTCAGCATCTTTGCTTCAATAGAACAAGTCAGAATAAATGGTAACGGCAGTTTTCTTGGCAGTGAAAGAGATGGATTTTAAAGTCTACAGGGTCCAGATCCCAGCCCTCCATCTTCCATGGTTAGAATAAAAACAATCACAAAAATACCTTGTTGGGTTCTCATCCCAACAAGTCAACCTCATTTTCACATATCTTCAAATGCAAAATGAAATCAAAAACCAAGCAGACCAATGTAATGGAAGGAAAGTAAGTGGAATTAGAAGACTCCAGAACCACTCTTTATCCCACCCTCCAACTTTTTCATGGGCACTATTGCAATTTGGAAATCTTGAAGATGACAAAGGCCCTTCTGGTACACTGGAACTTAAATTCCAAACCATTTAGGGCTTCACAGAAGTTTGACATGAAAAAAAAGTCACATAAATCTGTACCATAAAATACAAAGAGTTTTTAATGTGAGATTTGACTTGACAGATATATGCATAATTACACATAATAATACATAATACACATAATAAGAAGAAAACATTCTTGCAGTTTCCTGTATTAGAGGAAGTCTCAAGTTTAACTTCTACAATGAATTTTTAAATTTAAGGTATCAATTTTTTAAATGGCCATTGTAAGAAGTTTCAAACTCTTAAATACAGATCACATCTCTAAAGCTTAGTCTAATTTTTTTCCATAGGAATTTATAACAATTTAATATAAAAATTAAAGCTAAGATTTTGCAATGAATCTGACTGAAACATATGGTAAGGATGAACTATAAATCCACATGACAGGGAACTACAATGTAATAAACTAAATTCAAATCCTCTGCTATCCTCAGTTACTTACTGATAATGTTCATATGGGGTTCCATTGTGCCTGCACTGTTAGTTTGGAGTGAAATCTTGCAACAGGCTTCACATAAGCTGGTAAACATCCTCAGCCTCACTATAGACAAATATGAGCCAGGTGGTAATGATTTGCTTTCTCTGAGCGTGGTCTTTAACATGAAAGATTAGTGCCAAGCTCCCACAGCCATGCATTTCCAAGGATTTGTGAGTTTGTCCTAAGCCTTATGTGGTAAATATAAACTAAAGGTAACAGAGAAATTATACCATAGGTATTCTTTTGTACATATCTCTCACTCTAAAGCTTGAAATGGTTTGGAATTTAGTGAGCAGCAAATAAAATCTCATTTCAACTGTACTTAAGTTAGAGTTATTGCCAAAAGGCTTAGTTCAGAATATCTAGGTACTGTGTAGGATTTTATGGATTGGGTAATAATCAAACTATAAATAAATCTGAAGAAATCTCACTATACTTTTATTTGACGTCATATCAATGCAGAAAGATATTTGCTCCAGCATAGTTTGTATATTCTGAAATCATGTTCTGTATTCAGCTGTTCTGTTGTTTGGCTTTGTCAGCCCTAATGAAGTTATTTCACCTGGTGCAGCAGCCTAAAATGTCCCTCCTCATGCTTGTCTAGTCTTAGGGAAGAAAAACCCCAACACTCTTATTATCAAAACAGCCTCTCTGGCATTAAAGAACATGCAAAGTTTATGTTTATCTTAAGTGGAATAGTAAATTATCCACAGTAAGCCAGATCTCACAACCTTCACCCAGTTATTATTCACTGCCCATAGAAATTCAAGAAAATATTTTCTGAATTAGGAGTCTTGTAAAAACTTGTGGAGCATTTTGAAAAAGAAAATGTTCAGAAGAGTTGACTAATAGCAGTTTGATGCTGTTGACAGAAGATGGATGTAATGCACCTTTCTGTTCCTCTCACCACATAGAAAAAAAGCAGCCATAGTTTATTGTAAACCAGCCTACATGACTAGATTGTGGCAGAGAAAGGGATATCCTTACAAAGACTCTGCTGATTGGAGGGCACTCAAGAGCACTACTGTTCTCTCCTCTGTCATGAGATGTTCGTCTCTGCTGGGGACTGCATGCACTAAGTCTTTTTTCTGAATACAAGCCAGAAATCATCTTTTATCTATGCATCACTTAACCAAGGCAAAGGGTAATATGCTGAAAACTAGGGCATGTGACCAGAAGCTTACTTGTTAAACAACAACAAAAAGGGGACAAGAACCAAGCCCACCTTTATCCTTAAAAACAAATTAAAATGGTGTGACCCCATGCTCTGAAATGTCATCCATCAAAAGTTGGAAACATTTTTGAAGTAACAATGATTGAACTTGTTGTGACATATTCTTTGCTTCTAGATTCCCAGAAATTTGTTGCTTTCCTAAATTGCCAAATCATACAACTAGTTAGAAACTCTCCAGAAAGGTCAGCATTAAAACAGGCTGAGAAGAGTGAAAGTAGCATATTCTTGAATTGAAAAATCTGTTCAAACTTGTGACTGAATGAAGTAGTTATTTTTAAAGTGTAAAAGCAATCGTTCTTAGCAATAATGTATTAATAGTGATACTCAGTTGGTCATCTGAGAGTGTGTTTAGTAGGGAGAGGACATGAGTCCAGTCTCCCTCATCCTTGGGAAGTCGTTGGGAAAAGGGTTTCAAGTGAGATACTCAACACTCAGGTTTCAGCTGTTTGTTAACTTGTAGTGATCCTCTGTCTCGGGTTGTGGAACCAAAAATGTGTATTCTATTTCATTCACTGAAAGCAGTTGGGGAGATGCTCTTCTTTATCTCTTGTAACTCTGGCAGGAGGGGGGCGGGTGCCTTCTGATAATGAGCCAGCTGTTCAAACCAGGTGGGGCAGTGTTTCTTATCTCCTTTCACAACGGACCATTAAGACTCCCCAAGCTGTTCTCCTCCCCAAAGCAGTACATCCACATTCCATTGTGAGATGCTCCACCCAGGGGGAGGAGCCAACCATTCCTACCTGGATAAAACTGAGACATAGGAACACCAAGGATCTGGCTTCATCGGATGCCTATTGGAAGACTGGATTCTTCTCACCATCACTGGACCCCTTCCCACCATCACTGGACCCTTGTTCTACAGGATCATCTCTACTTCAACAGAACCACATCTGCCACTCCAGGAGGACTCACTTTTGGACTGCTTCCAACACCCTGACCAACAGGGTGTCAGGTTATTCCCTCTGACTCTGTCAGGGTTTTCCAAATTTGTTGTTTGTTTGTTTGCTGGTTTGGTTGGGTGGTTTTGTTTTCTACTACATTTGTATTGTTAGTATTCCTAGTAAAGAACTGTTATTCCAATTCCCAAATCTTTGCCTGAAAGCCCTTAATCGCAAAATTATAATTTGGCAGGGGGTGAGGCGTTTACATTCTCCATTCTAAGGGAAACTCCAGCTTTCCCTGGCAGATACCTGTCTTTCCAAACCAAGACATCCTCTGAAACTCAAAGGTTTGATACTCAGTGGAAACAGTTAATTCTTAGGAACCCTTGGAACATCTTAGAAATACCTACAAAAAATATATATATCTATCATTCACCAGGACTCAAAATTTCTCAATGAGAAACAGCCTGGTAGGTAGATGTAAATACCATTGTAAGGATAATAATCTAGCTTGAATTCCTCAGATCACTTATCTTGATAATATGCCAGTATTCACATACAAATAAATTTTTTTTGTTCCATTAAAGTTTTAAGTATCAGTGCAAGAGACCACTCTTTTGAAAATTACTTTCATGTTTTTTATAGGTGAAGTCTTGGAAAACAAAATGATCAACATCTTTTATTACATTGCTGTATTCAAACCACAGCTTTTTATATTCCAAAGTTAATTGAAGATGATTTGTCTGTGAATCCAACTGGCTTTGTCATTTTGCCGTCTTTATTTTAAAGTGGTAGTGGTGTTAAATACACAGAATTTTGAAGCAAAGAAATGCATTTTCCACAGCCCATCTCTGTATAAGCCAGTGGAGGTTTTCTGTATAACATTAGGATTTTCTCTTTAATTTTGGTGGATCAAGATCAAGATCAAATATTTTTTCCAGACACTATCCAGGTGGATGATTCTCTCCTATGCATTTGCTTTCTCTCCTATAGAATTCAAGAGCAAACTTCAGCATAGAATTTTTCTGAAGAGCAGTAGCTGATGCCTTCCAAAAGCTGGAACAGGTAAAAATGCTATCATATGGTATAGCTGCATTGCTGCAGTTATCTGTGACACCAGAAAAAGCAGTCATATCAGATTTTCTGTACTTCTACAGTATCATTTTCTATGCCTAGACAGATGTATCAGAACAAAAGAGACAGGCAGCAACTGTAAAATAAAATTCAGGTTCCTCTCATACCAGACTGACTGCTACACACTGACTTATCAGAGGAACCAGAGAAAGACGTGTCACATATGTACATCCCACTCTGAGCAGCAGTCAGCTAGTTGTGATAGATAAACAGAAACGAAACATCGCCAGAAAGAGCTGAGGTAAACCCTGCACTCAAATTAATAGGATCATGCTGTGCTGTTGTTACACACTAAACTTGGAAAGGCCAGCTGTGAGATTCTCAGAATGTCATAAGTATCAGTCAGCACAAGCCGAATGATGGTGATGCTCCATCCATAAATATCTGTTTGAAAGACTCTCTTGGTGTGACTGTCACAGCCCTCTGTGCTGTAGTCTGGGGAGAAGTTCTACAACCCCCTGCTACAGCCAAGGGATATGCAACCAGCAGCAGCTTCATCACAACTTCCTAGCAGAAGGCATTACCTGCAGCTCGCTCTTTGGCGAAAAATAAAAGACTTGGTTAAGCTGGAGACCAAGAGCAGTGAAGAAAAGGACTGTGGAGGGAAGTGGGGAGGAGAAGTCTGGAATTCAGGCAGAAATGCAAGGAGTGGAAAAAGGAAGGGGGAAGAACAGGCGCCTGCACGAGAGGGAGGAAGAGGCTGGGAGGAGAGTAAGACAGGGTACCAGTCAGATTGCAGGAGTGGGATCAGGGGGCAGGTAAATGTGGGCTAAGGATGGCTCTCTCACAGGACTGTGAGCTGTGTAACAGCTGTGGGGGAAGTATGGATTGTGGAATAAATGACTGGGTATGTTAGCAGAGAGAGCAGTAGCAAATGGGAAAAGGGAGGTAGAACACTGGTGTGAAATGTGAAAGAGGTTTGGGATAGAACAAATAGATAATTCTGTGTTGAGGACGATGAGATCAATGTTATGGGCCATGAAGACATGGAAGTCATGTCAAAATCATCAGAAGAAGGTGAGGATCAGAGAGAATGAAGTGCAAGAAGTTGCAGTTTGTGATGTTCCCAGGCCTACAGGAGCTACAAAATGTGTCATATTCCCACAAAAACCAGTGTGTCTGATTTTTCTTTACCCAGACAGCTCCAATCTGCTCATCTTGCACAGACGACTATCTTCAAACTCACAGCATCTCCAGAAGTGCAGATGGTCCTGTGAGGATCTCTACAGAGTGAATGCTAATGGAAAAATACCCCACTTTTTTCCTTCATCTTGAAGCATGCAAAGCATTCTTTACCACCTAATCCTGCATTCAGCCTGTTACTTACAGTAATATTGCAGTAAAACACATAAGACTGGAGACCGTCGGACTGTCAGATTGTATTTAACATGTTTAATGAAAATTTAATGTTCCTACAATTGATTTTTCTCTAAGTGGCACTGAATTACTTATGAATAGCCTCATCACTACTTAAACAAAACATGCTACCCTAATGAGGTACAGCTAAATGAAGATCAAAATGATCCATAATGTAGCATATACTTGGCAACACTCTGAATCAAGATCCTTCATATGTTTTTTGGAAAAACAAGCTCTAGAAAAGATGGGTAAGAGACAAAGAAGGTGAAAGTGGCTTCCATCCTTGAGAGTGCAAAAGGCAGGGGGATTGGCTTGAAATGAGTCGTGGCAAGTTCTCATGCTAAAACTAGGGACTGGATTTCCATTGTGCTTCCATTGCCTCCCTTCTCCCATTGGCATTTTCTCCAGCATCCTTGATCTTTCTCGTGTTTTTCTCGTGTTTTTTGTTTTTGTTTTTTTTTTTTTTTTTTTTTTTTTTTTTTTTTTTTTTTTTGGTTGGTTGGTTGGTTGGTTGGTTGGTTTTTGTTTTTGTTTCCTTGAATAATCACAGAATGAATGAGTCAAAACATTGGACCTACGCCTTCGGAAAGTGAGGATGCACCTGTTCCCATGACTTCCATTCATGAATTGTTTCTTATATGACTGTGCTGTAGAATGGACCTACTTCATGGGGTAGAAAGGAGATCCACCAAATGTGTATCAAAGGATGGGCTATCCTCATTTGCACTGATAAATACCTTGTGTTCTCAGCTCTTTACAGGCAAAAAGGGAAAAAGACCCCACTTTTCTTAGGGGGCTTTAGTTGTCCTGGTGACATGGCTTCTACATCCTCTAGGAGTTTGGGGGCACCAAGTACAATTTTGGTATTGATTCAATTAAAGCTGTTTCCTAGGCACGATTTCTATTAGAAAAACAACTTAATCTAAGGATGTATAACAGTGAAGAAGTAAATTGCTCTTTGAGTCTTCCCCAAGGCTGTTGATTCCCACGCCTGGGAGCTGCTGCCACATCCTTGCTGTACCGCATGCCCATGGGAGGATCACTCCACACCAGTATTAATGTAGTCATTTTGGAGCATACCACAGAGATGCCAATTGGTTGAAGTACTAAAATGAAAGTTTACTTTAAGGCAGGCTGTTGGGAAGCACCAATCTAAATGATAAAGACGAAGATGGAACAAAAACTAGAAATAGTGCATTTATAGTAAAAAATAAGACAAAGCTGGGTTGATCAGACAATAAACATCATTAGAACAGAAAATAATGTGCACACAGAGTGCTTTGAGAGAGCTGTTTACATTTTTCATAATGAGCTAAGTTCAGAAGATGAATCAGGACTTTCATGGCTGGATTAATTAGGGTTCACTTTACACAGGAATGCAAAAGCCAGCAGTTAGTGTAATTCACCCAGAGAACTGGCAATCACTGAACAAATTCCTCCCCTGTGACAACCCATTCTCTGGTGGTGTCACTGATCACTCATGATGCACAAAGTAGCACAACTGTGCCAGCCACTTCAGAAGCAGCTCAAATAGCTCAGGTTTCAGTCAAGTACTTACTTGTGTATCAACTAATGAAAAAAAGGAAGACGGTTGAAGAATAAAAAAAATTAAATGAAAAATTTCTTACAAAAATTATCTTCCCTATGTAGAGCAGAAGAGAACAGAACTGCATCGTGTTTTTCAGAGCCATCAACCTTAAATTCTGGTGTGTGAAGGTAAAACTCTGATATGTGATTTTTGCACCACTGAATATCAACATGTTGTATATTGACTAATTAAACTTCCTCACACTTGTCCTTCTGACAAGTTTATTAAACAATAATTTCCTGAAGAGTGATGCTTTAGTGATTATTAGAGATAAAATCAGCTCTTTAAAGTATTGTTCTAACAGTAGATTACAGAAACATAAAACAAGGAGATAGGGAGTCCATTGAAGAAGAAAAAGTCAGAGTGTTTTCCAGGACAGCTATGCTGACATTTTAATATATCCACACACATTTTACAATACAATAATTTTATAAAATGCAACAATTTACCATTAAAATTATAATTATAAAATTGATTATAAAATTTGTATTATAAATTTATCCTACTATCTCAGAGAACATGTAGGATGAAATGCAAAATAGGAAAAGAAGAATGAAGTGGTTTTTTTGAAATGTATCTATGAAAATGTATTTTATTACAAAATAATGGCATGACTAGAGTAATTGTAGCAGAAAATCTTTACTGCAAGTTCAAATATTTGTAATACCATGTCTTTGGCATCACTATTCACACATCAATTCAGAATGTTATCTCCAAGAAACAAAACTTCAGTAGTAGTTTAGCATAACAAATATATTTGTATAGTCAATCAGGGACACTATGGTTTTTTACTGGAGAGTGGGAACTCAGGAAACATCTCCAACTGAAAGGTGCCCTGCACTAAGTTCAGCTTTTTGTATTGATATGAAAACTTTATTGAGTTTCAGCTCTCTGAAATACAAACATTTAATAGCATAAGGAATTAAACACAACAACAAAGGCATAAGGACAAGTTTCCCACATCAACATCTTAGTAGGCTTAACTAATTCTATCTATAGCCTACTTATTATTACTTTAACCAAAAGAAATTAAATTCATACCATGTGAAGTTTTCATCAGATAAAGTACAGGATCAGAATTGTAATGCTCCATTGAAGGATGAGGAACTTTCAAGATTGTTCACTGAGTCATAGCTATAAAAACAGAAATTTAGTAAATTTTGGCTGCTCAAAAATCACAAAATCATAGAGTGAGCTGAGCTGGAAGTGACCAACAAGGATCATCAGGTCCAGCACCTGGCCCTGCTCATCACCATCCCCAAGAACCACACCATGTGCCTGAGAGCATTGTCCAGACACCTCTGGATCTCTGTCAGGGTGGTGCTGTGATCACTGCCCCTCCTGCTCCACATGTGGCTTCCCCTCAAGGCCCTTCACCTTGCTTTCCTTGGGACACTCTCTCATAGTTTAAACTCTTTTTTATATTGTGGTACCCAAAACTGCCCCCAGCACTCGAGGTGAGGCTGCCCCAGCCCAGAGCAGAGCAGGACAATCCCCTCCCTTGCCCGGCTGTCCCTGATGTCCCCAGGACAGGGCTGGCCCTCCTGGCTGCCAGGGCACCACTGGCTCATGTTCACCTTGCCATCAAGCAGAACACCCAGTTCCCTTTTTGTGGTGCTGCTTTCCAGCCTCCCATTCCCCAGCCTGTCCCTACATCCAGGGTTACCCCATCCCAGGTGCAGAATCACCAAGGCATTTTCCCTTGTTGAATTTCATACGGTTGGTGGTTTCCCAGCTCTCCAATTTTTCCAGGCCTTGGACCACAGATGTGTCTTCCATGAACAATGAAAGATCTGTGCACCGATATGTTTCAAAATTACATGAATTAAATATGCAAAAAGAAAAAAAGGATTGGGTTTTTTTAGCATGAAAAATACGGGATGGATTAGATTGATGAGCTTTGACTTCTGTTTTAGAATGCTGTCTTCACAATAAGCATTTACAAGAATTATAAAGAGATGTTGGAGAAAATGATCAAAGTGATTTAATTTTGTGAAGGGTGGTTGCCAGAACAGAATCTAGAAGAGATTAGGCATTCTTCAAAACTTTGGAAGGAAGAAAGGAAGATTTTTGTTATGGACAGTTCTGAAGGCAGTCACACATGCGTGGGAGACTGTCACCAACTGTACTTTTCACCACATCTCTTCCATAGTAGCAGGAGGGAACAGTAATTTCCTTTAATTAGACACTTAAAAGTTTTAGGCAGACTTTTCACCACATTTCAAGAAAACCAACAGGAACATCCTGTGCTGCTCACTAACTGTAACCAACTCATCTTTATACACATATAAAACTCTCTCTATGTTAGAAATCAGTAGGGAAATAGTGTTAATTCAGGAGTTCTGCATGCAGAAGAACAAAAAACAAAAACATCAGGCTAAGCCACTTCTCTCTCTAACAGCATAGAGCAGAAAGGCTTCAACCACCCTTTTCTTTGTAAAGAACTAAGAATCATGCAAAGTATGTAAGCCTTTTGTCTGATCACAGAGTGCTAACAGACTAAAAAACATCTGTTATTTGGGTTGGTTTTGGTTTTTTTTTTAGTGGAAAGGTCATTTTCACTTTGTGGGCAAAACTTTTCACCCAGGTCCCAGAATGAAAATATTCCTGCTTCACATGCAAATCGAATAATCCTAGACACCAGATTAACAAGGCCAGAATGTTAAGTCAAGCAGGAAATGGATTTATAGTTTTGAGGTCGTTGTTCAAATGAAAGATTTCCCCAATGCAAGTAGAGAAGAGATTTTGGGATGAGTGTGTGTTTTACAATGATGTCCCAACACACAACACCAGATTTTGCTGAGAGCTACAGCTTGTACAAACACCAACAGCCTGCAGTTGCATTCTCTGTGAACATCTTCCATGTGTACACAGCACTGCTCTCTCCATTGCTGTGATGTGCAAACATCAACAATTTGACAAACAAAGATCTTAATTATGAAAAATCAGAGCCTTTGATATCATAAACAGAACTACAGAATTCCTCTTCATATGATAAAAACAGAAATTAAGCAAACATTATGGAATAAATAGTACTTACTCAGTGCAAATTTTCACTAAATAAGAAGGGTTTTAAAGCTGAATGCTTGGAAATTATTCATTCTGGACTGAGTGATGCAGTGCAGTCTTGTTTTCCTCTGTAAACGCAGCATGGGAATCATCTTGCAAAGGGATCTGGGGTAAAAGGATAAATTATACAGCATTAGACCAAAGAATGAATGGTCCAGCAGCCATCATGTTTTCAAGAAGTTAATACTTGTTTATGCACTTTGTTTTCTTCTTCCATTCATTCTTCTTAAATAATACTTGAAATCAGATCACTTTCCTGTAAGGCTTAGTTCTTACAATGTTAAAAGCAGAATAAATAATTGAAAACATGGAACAGAACAGGGACAGTTGAAGGACTCATCTTTCAAGTAATAATATATTCTGCCAGGACCTGAGCTGCTGTCACTGCCCTACGTGTGCTCTGCAGCTTGCAGTCAGCCTCATGGAATGGCTGGCACAGCCCTGCAAACAGTCTGAGACAGCCCTGAGTTCACTGAGGTCTGCAGGTGGTTAGGCAGTCATGGGATGGAAATGGTAAATTGCTGTTCTAGTTCTTGGGACACAGAAGTGAGACACCAAATCAATGTTCTGCTCCCCTCCTCACAGCACCTCCTCTTACATCTCCTGTTGTCTTCATTCTGTCCTGTCAAGAAAACTTTGCTGTTATGTCCCAAAAGCACTACTTTTTTATTTTGCGTATGTTTCCTCAATTTTTGTTGTATGTATCCATAGAATCACCAAGTGAACAACATCACTTTTGCTCCCAGTGTCTGGCAAGGGTGGACTGAGGGACTACAAAAGGAATGGTGAAAAACCTTGGTCTCCCTTCACGGTTTTCAAAGCTGTCAAATCCTCAGACTGCCCCAGTGGGACAGAAATACATCACATGCTAGCTGAAACATGTAATACAAGAGAAAATTGGGAAATTTTACCAGTCCATTCATCAGTGAGGATGAAAAGACACAAGGGAGAGAGTTGTATCAGAATTAATGCAGAGGTTGTTCACAGTTTACAGCAAGTATTCACTAAGACTCTTACTAAGCCTCAAGTCAGAATTATTATGTGAAACCAGACACAAAAAAAATCTTTTCCCTTTTTGTCTTTATGTTACAAGAAGTCCCTTGCTACAGTCAGTGAGGTCGTATCATTACAGCTTTTCCCTGACACAAAGGACATTCTCCATATCCTCCACTTCAGAAGAGTTTTTTAATGGAGAGTGAAAGGGACCAGAATCAACAGGCAGGACTTGTAAGCAGACCTTTGTGCCGGAAACCATGTTAGGACTGGATTTTACAGCCTAGGACTGCACGTTTTATTAAATAAGTCCCAGTGCTACTGGCCCTGGCACTGAAGAGGCAGTCACTTCCCTTAGTGCATACAACTCATTTGTAGCCTTGAGTGTCCTTGCAGCTTTGGGCAGTCATGTTCCATCTGGTTAGAAGAGTCTGAGGTGTCATGGGGTTCATAAAATAATAAAGATTGTAGGTGTGAAAAGGTGCCAAATCAGTATTGCCTGGACTGGCAGTCCTGGTCCTCCTGTCTCAGCTCCTTTCTCCCTTGGGAAAGAAACATAGTTCAGAAACTCAGCAGTGAAAATACTAGATGGAAACATCAGTCCTGATTAAAAGAATGCAGTGAAGTTGAACAGAAAGAAAATCAGTGGAGAAACCATCCTATGAAGAAGAAATAATGGAAAACAATCTCCATGGAATGTTATGAAGCTGAAGAAAAGGAAAGAGATTCAGACTCTTCAGGAACCTGAGTCAAAGATTAGCCAGGGGGGTGTACAGCAGGCTGTGATGGGAAATCCAACTGATATCTCTCCATGTGATGCCCCTGTATTGACAATGATGGTAGCTTTGCAGACTCACTTATGATAGTTATCACCAAACAGAGTCTGTCTGTCTTTGGCCTGCCAGGACAAACATACAAATCTGGGCTATATGACTGACACGGTCAAATTGTTAAGGGCAGTGTGAGTCTTGCATTTTAATGGTTAAAGCTCCAAATTACATTTGGGAAGAAGAATTATTACATGATCAAGGATGTAGATGGTAGAAAATCAGAGCTGATAAAATTGTCTGATTTCATGTGGTTGAAACGATAATTATTTAAAACACAGGATGGGACATTTCTATCTACTGTCACTTTCAGGTCACTTCCTCCAATAGAAGAAGAGGTCATATGTTGTCCAGAAAGAGCTCTTTTTTATAGAAAATTATCAAGGAAGGGTGACTGGGGACCAGCACCAATCAGTGTGTGCTGGTCCTGAATATGACTGTTTTCTAAGATCTATAACTTCCTCATGGGCCACTTGTTTTTGACCAGATTTTGTGGTTGTGTCACTGAGCTGCAAAATGCTTTGTCTCTGATACAGGAGTGACTTCACCTTGCCTCTAGGTGCATAAAGTTATTTCAGCAAAGGAAATCTTGACCCCAAACCTCCCTAGATATGGCATTCCAAACCTGACTCTGAGATTTTTGTGCAGGAGGCCAAAACCAGAATTCTTTTCATAATTTAACGAGAGATAGGTTTTCACAGATTAACAGAATATTCCGAGTTGGAAGGGACCCATAAGGATGATCGAGTCCAACTCTTAAATGGCCCATACAGGCATTGAATCTACAATCTTGGTGCTGTTATCACCATCCTCTAACCAGCTGAGCTAATCTCAGGGTCATTTATCTGTTTACAAATTGCACTGGAAAAGAACTGCAGTCACAGGCTGTATCTTCCTTTTCTGAGAGCGTTGAATACACTACATATTTTAAGTAGGTGCTGCAAAGTGACTAATTTTTCATTTGCAAATTTCTAAGTGTTTGCTGATATTTGCTAATTAGGCCTGCTACTTTGTCAATCGCATCAGCAATTTCTGAGCTGCCTGATCTGCTTCAGTCAATCCTGTAGACGGAAATCATAACAGAAGTGTTTTCTGGAATTAAAGAGAGGAAAGAAAAACTGACAATAAGCCACATAGTCCTTCCCAAATGATGCCTGTCTCACCTGCCTGAATCCCATGCCAGCACACCTCTGGGACTCCTCTGTATCCCAAATGCCACCTTCTTCAGCAGAGCAGGAAGGACAGAGGGGAACTGGATGTGGCTGTGAGCTGAATTTTAGGCTGTGGTGACAACAAACTCACAAGCCTTGGTGCAAACCACACTTGTAATGCAAATGCACCAGATGCTTAAAAAATGAGAGCCTCCTGCTGTATATTCAGAACCCAAAACTGAAATTGAAAAACGCTGTTAAGATGCCTGTACATAAATATGGGGAATATGTTCAAAAAAAAATTGCTCAGATTCCAGAGAGGTTTCTATTTCATCAATAATTCATGAATTTGTAAATTCATGAATTTGTAATACTTAAATGCTTCCTTGAAACTAAGTAGCTTTCATGTCTCTAGTTAAATATAGTGAGTGCAGGTTAATGCAGAGCTCTCTGGGAGTCTATATTGACCCTTATTTCTTTATAATTGCTACATATTTATAGAAGAACAGCTGAACTACATCTCTCAATGTCGATTTGAAGCTTTGGAACCACAGCATAGCTTTTGGATTTAAATCCTTAGATGATGCCCATAATATAGTGGGTGAAATGTCAGGGGGAAAATGAAAAACTTATGACAGAATAAGGGATTTGCTAAACAACTGGAGAGGATAAAATGTGCAACATGGTTAAGAATGAGGCCCTTGTCTTCCGTAAATTGAAGCTGGCTGGAGAAAGGCAATTAATTATGAAGCAAATTGGAGTATTTTGAGCAATGCCTAACTTGCCTCTGAATTACACCAGAAAAAAGAGGAGCAGTCCCAGGAATCTATCTGGCATCAGAGAGTGCTGCTCACTGTGAAAACCTGAAAGCTTTACAAGACTTTTGGTGATGTGACAACACCAGA
The DNA here is from genome assembly GCA_027886175.1 of Phylloscopus collybita. Taxonomy (NCBI): domain Eukaryota; kingdom Metazoa; phylum Chordata; class Aves; order Passeriformes; family Phylloscopidae; genus Phylloscopus; species Phylloscopus collybita. The sequence continues at coordinate 9,712,819 of JAJNNQ010000002.1, forward strand.
AATATCCTGTCAGTCATTTTTATACAGACAGTGGTTTTACCTTTCTGTCAGCTGCCATGACCTGTTTGATTTTGTTCTTACCTTGAATTTTGCATTTCATATAGAAAAGGGATCAATCCTGCAGGCACTTTGGTGGGAATATTGCAAAATACTAGAGGAAAAGCAAGCTTAAAGCTAAGCAAGCATGATGTAAGCCTGGGCTGGCACAAAGTCAAATACTAAAGCACCTGATGGAGTTGGCTTCATGGAGGAGTAGAGCCCACATGACACACAAACCTTCTGTGGTAACAGGGCCTGTGTCAGACTCAACTGCCTTCAAACTCCCTGTTACTTTCATCATGTCATCTGACATAAGGTCAGATCTTTAGATGGAAAAAGTTTCTCCATCTCCCATGAAGCTCACAGAGCAACTGTATCAACTTCGACTGAACTACAGATTATAGGTTTGGTTTCTGATCTCAGCTGGAGAGAAGAGGAAACACAAACACACGAAATTTCCATTTTTATAATCCTTTCACTGAAGATTTTGGTAAAATACAATCTTACAGTGACTGTGTGATGACATCTTAGGAGCTTGCTAAGCTTGCAGATACACTTGCAGTGGAAAACTAGAATTAAGTTTTTCTCATAAAATCTTAAAATTCTGCTTCTGCATCTTAGTCCATCCAAATTTCTGTTCTTTAGAGAATGGAGATGCAATTTGGACAGGTTCAGATTCTTTGAGTTGCACTGATGACACTGAACACTGACAAAGTCCTGCAGCTTTCTCAAGTCATTGGGAATGTGAACACATGTTCTTCACCCAGGGAAAGTACTTCTTGTTGAGCTGGTTTCAGGAGATATTCTCCTTACTCAAAAAATATATCAGAATTCAACAGGCCTCTTCCATTTCTGGATCTGCTTTGCCATGTTATACTTAAAAAAAAAAAAAAAAAAAAAAAAAAAGAAGAAAATTAAAAATGTAAACCTTTTTGTAATGACTAAAAATTAACAACTGGTGACATTTTAGTGTCCTTGCCTGTCTGAATTTTTGTCAGATTGAGACTGGTGTTAGTGACTGTGGTAAGTCTTCACAGTGACAGAGTCACTCTGTTTTATTTCATGGTTTTCAAGCTTTAAGAACTTTTAATCTGACAAGATACACTGAAGCCCATCTGAAGAGTTAGAAGAGATTTTTGCAAATCCAGAGAAATTTAATCTGTCACTTTGATTTTTGGAAGCAATTGAACAATATATGCAATAAAAAGTCCTAAAAAAAAAATGTAGCAAATTTACTATGGAGGAATTTGTGAAAGTCTCATTGCTCTAATTTTTCTCCAGTTGAACGTTTTGAATGTTTACAGTAACACATGTATTGGTCTTACAGAACGGGCAGGAGATTTGTTTGTTGTGTGTACATGCGTGCATAATTAATTTCCCAAGAAATTGGGAAATGTGTTGTCAACTCATCATTCTCAGCATTCTAACTGTTATCTCAGACTGCTGTTCCAAACAGTAACCAGGTATTTTTTTAACAAGATTAAAAATGCTCATGACAGCAAGCATTATCTTTTTGTAAAAAGTATTTTACTTTGGATACAGAAAATCCATATATATAACCAAATATAAAATATTTCATAAAATAATGAAATAATGAAATACATACTAGTGGTTACACAAGAAAAAGTCTTATGACACTTTTCTTTACTTACTTTTCTGTATATATTTTCTCATATTTAATAAAAATTACAATCTTACTGCAGCCTTTCAAGCATTGAAAGTCTCTCTTTTTTCCCCTCTTATTTCACAGAGATTTTAGGAACTTAACTTCACCAATATTTTCATTACATTCAATCACATTTGTGTAAAAAATTTGGGAAGAAAGAGCAGACAAACTGTCAACACAATCAAATAGTCCTTATTCTTCCAGAAGCCAGGCTAAAACAAAAATCGGTCAAACAGAAAATCCAGAGGCAAAACTGTAACACAAAATCAAAGTTGCAGAATCTATGCAACAGAAATAAAGGGGTAAATTACTCCTGTAATTCACCCAGCCTATCAAAGGAAATTTCATTCCAATAGTGGTTTTGTCTTTGTTACTCCCTCACTATTATTTGATCTTTGTATAAATTAATTTTACTAATTCTCCAGTGAGACCACATCTGACATTTTTTCGCTAATGTGTTTCCTACTGAGAGGGAAGACAAGCACATTAGTACTACCAAGAAATGAATACATCTTAAACTCCAGCCCAGGACTGCCAGCATTTCACTTTTCTGCCTGAATGCAAAATGGAGTGGCATTCTTAGAGTGTTTAATTATTTGACAGCTTTTCCTCTTGCTTCAGTGACCTTTACTTTCTTTCTTTCTTAAATCTCTTGTTTATTTTGATTGGAAAATATGACATTTTTGAATGCATTTTAGTATACTTTCCAGCCTAGAATATCTGATGCAGGGTATTGGCTTCATTTTACTCTGGGATGTGCTCCAACAAAGCTGATCACCTAAATGTCCTTATGGTCACTGAAGATCTGGTCAATATAGTTAAAGGAAGGTAAAGGTGATTCACCCTCTGCTAAAGTAGGTCAGATGATTCCTATCTTAAAAGTTCATCTGTTTCATGACAATAACATTCAATGGTGATTTTTAAAGTCTGCGTCTTTAATGCAATTATCTAAAATTATGTGAGAGGGATTCTACCATCTTAGGAAACTCTAAGAATGCCTTGAATGGGTTAGGTTAATCCATTTCCAGGGTGCAATAACTCGGAAAACATAATTCTGAGTGCAAATTATGTATTTCAACACAGAGGAGGAATTTTTCTCAAAATTCAAAATTTAGCACTTTCTCTGTGATATTCCCTAATGGGGATAAGAAATTAGAGTAACTTCACCGCAGATATGCAATTTGCCCATTAAATCCAGAATTTTGAAGGCCTGGCAGGCAATGACATAATGTGCACTATAAAACTGGGTGATTCAAAGTCTTAAAATTATATATGCAGTTTCTCATACTTGGATTATATACCAAATTCTATCAAAAATACCTTTCAGATATAGGATGGTCCTAATGGAAGGAATCTGTACTTTTCAGTAGTGCCATCTTCGCAGTCACAAGGGAGACTGACAGGTTATCTTTTTGCCAACTTGGAAGCCACAAATAGATTTTCTATGAAGAGAAACTTTGGAAAAACCTAGACATACGTGTTTTTCTCTCAAGATTTTTCCTACAGTCTTCTCAACCTGCTCTTAGCCCCCAAGCAGAGGACGTAGTGGGTGTAGAGGGCACAAACAGGTGGGGTTTTTTTATGTTATCAAAATGTGTGTTTTATGAGAACAGATTGGTTGAAAGGAATTTGCTTATGTTACTGAGTAAATGCATAAAATATAACAAAATGGCAGATGAAATCCTGTGTTCATTAATGCAAAGTAGTACATGTGGAGAAAAAAACCCCCATCATTATAAATAAACACAGTTTCTATATTGCAGATTGCAATGTGGGAAAAAAATGTCAGGGAAGTAGTTGACAGTTTTGTGAAAATAACAGCTCCATACTGAACAGACAGTCAAAAGAGCAAAACAAATGTTAGGGATTGTTAAGAGGCACCAAACAAACATGACCACCACACAAACTGTAAAACATGTCACATGCAGCTCAATGACTTGCCCACTCTATGAGTATCTGAGTACAGTTCTGGTGTCCCTTATCACTAAAAACATATAGGAAACTATAAAGAGTAGATGGAAAGGCAACTGATGAGATCAAAGGTAAAGAATGTCTTATGTTGATTAGAGCTCTCTGTACAGGAAAAAGATGACTAAGACAGAGATCAATAAAGCCATGAATTATTCATAAGTTATGTGAACAGGAAACATTTATTCATTTCTTCAGGAAAGATTTAAAGGAGGTTCAAGTGAAATGAGCAGGTAGCAATCTTAAAGCAAAAAAGGAAAAAAAAAGAAAAAAAAAGGAAAAAAAAAAGTACTTTCCCACTGTGCATGGTAAAGTCATGGAATCATTGCCATAGGAATGCCACATCATTGCATCATTGCCATATCACACAATCAGCCAGGTTGGAAGGGACACCTGGTGCTTTGTAGGAAGGAGAAACTATGTGAGATTATCTGGCACCCTCTCCAATTGCACTGAAAACCTGAAATCTCTTCTGGTGTAACTTGTCCTCTCCATGTGGGTACTTGTGGAGAGAGAGTCTCCATCCTCTTTGTAGCCACCCTTTAAGTACTGGAACACTTTGATGAGATGTCCATAAGCCTTCTCTGCTTCAGTCTTGTCCCATAGAACAGATTCTTCAGACCTCTGCTAATCATTGTGACCCTCCTTTGTTCCCTTGATAGCATGTCCATGTCTTTCTTCATGTTTGGGGACCAGAACTGCACATATCATTCCAGGTGTTGCCTAATTGGAATGATGACAGCCCTGTCTCTATTATTAATGCCCCTGTGGCTCTAGCTCAGGTTCTGATTGATCTGTGGACACTGTGTTTAATACTAAAGCAAAAAATAGGTTAAAAAATGGGAATTGGGTTGTGTGTCCAGGGTTTAGTAGCTGGGGGCTAACAAGGTGTCTTCTTTGAGAAGCTGTCAGAAGCTCCCCCCATGTCTAACAGAACCAATGCCAGCCAGCTCCAAGGTGGACCAGCTGCTTGCCAAAGCTGAGCCCATCAATGACAGTGGTAGCACCTCTGGGATAACATATTTAAGCAGGGTGGGGGGGAAATATCCCTGTGCAGATGCAGCTGTAGAGTGAAGAGTGACAATGTAGTAAAGAATCAGCACCAGGGTCAGTGCAGGAGGAGGGGCAGGAGGTGCTCCAGGTGCCAGAGCTGAGATTCCCTTGCAGCCCAAGGTGAAGACCGTGGTGAGGCAGCAGTGCCCCTGCAGCCCATGGAGGTCCATGGTGGGTGCTTGGTGTCCAGTCATGGTCAAGCCACCACACCCCCTTCATCTATACATTGTGATCATTTATGTAGGGACATATATAGCGACTTGGCAGGGTGATGTAAATGATTAGAGCTTTCCAGAATTTGCTCATTAAAATATTGCCAACCTTAGAACACTGTGGTTCTTGGATGACTGTTCAGTGCTCTGCACTCAGTATTTTGGCATTCTCAGTAGCATAACTGAATTACAAGTAACAATAGATAGAAGATCAGAGTTATAAATAGTCACAAGTGAAGATAAGCTTAATACTTATATTAATTCAGCAGAAAAGACAAATACTGAAAAACTTTCTGTTCCACCTCAAGCAATCATCTCTCTTGCAGTCAAAAGAAAAAAATATTGAAGAGAAGTGCCAAAAAATCAAAGAAGTCATGAGGGACATGAAAACCATGCAGGGGTTAAGTGCTCAAGAGTATATGTGCTCCTGTATTGATTGCTAAAAGGTATTGAATCCTTAAGTGATGAATCAACTCAAATTGTAAAAAAAAAAAGGCCTTAGTTGATGGGAATAAATCCTCAGACTCACAGACAGTGAGAAATAACAAGTTCTTAGGCAGGAATGAATAGAGTCCACAGCAGAGGATTCCCATTTCTGTCTATTGTAGGCAGATTGTGTGGCTTTAATTACCAAGAATTACTCCATCTCAGCACATTCTCCAAGGCAAAGACTCCCTTCCACTGTCCTGAGTCCTTGGAAGCTCACTTCCTTCACTATGCTTTTTGTGGAACAAAAATGTTTTGGACCTGTACTTGTCTTTACTTCCAGGAAGCACAAGCCCAAGAGCATTTTTCTGCCATGCCAGCAGCAGAAAACTCTTGCCTGGGGACAGTGGCAGGGCTGGAAAGTGAAAGATGAGGTGTCTTTGCCTTCAAAAAGACAGAGGTTTGCCAACCCATTTCAGTACCTCAGATCTCTGGAGCTGGGGAAAAGGCCTTTTCCTTCATATCAAATAACAAATTTGGGCATTTTCATTGCCCAGCCTTACAACACAAGTAATTCCTCTCTGACAAGCACTCAATATGCCATCCACATGAATTGTTTCATGCTGCAGGACTAAGTTACTGCAGTTACTATTTCACATGGCTTAAATAATTTATGGTCGTAAGGAGCTGAATGAACTTGATTTTATTAAAATGTCCTGCAGCACCGAACACCACAATGAAGACCTTCACCTCAAAGGGCTTGTACCATTAAACCAAACCTAGTAATGAAGAGCTGTGCTCTGGGGATTAGAGCTGGCTGTTCAAGGGGTACACAGTATTACTCCTTACTCTCAGCCTCTCTTTCCAAAGTAATGAAATTGGCAGCTGGAAATAGCCCTTACATGGGAAAGCTGTTGGTCTTCAGGGAGAACATGGTACAGGCACAGAGCTTCATATCCAGGTATGTCATTTCCTCAAGCTTTCAAAAAATTGTCAAGAGGCTGTGTGGGTGAAAGGGATCACTGTGAAAGATGCCTCTCAGACCAAGTTCAGATACTCTCTGTTTGCCCAATTAAAACAAACAAACAAACAAAAACAAAACCCCCCAAACCAAACAAACAAACAAAACCCCAAAACCTCCAAACAAACACAAAATAAAAATCAATTGCATAGTATTTTCTGGTCAAAGTTGAAAAAGAACTCTTACTCCACATTCCTAAGGCTTTCAATTTTCATCTGTTTTGCCTGTATAGCTTCCATGGTTTGGTTGTGCTCAGTTCAAATATTTTTTGGTTTAGTTGATTGAAACCAGAGAGATTTTCATGCTTTAGAGATTTTCTAACTAGTTATCACAGCTAGAAATGCTCACAATATTAATATTTTACTATAGCTGGTTTCAACTAAACAGTTTCAAATGTTCTTTCTGAGAATTATGGGATAATTTCTCTAATAAAAATATCTTATCTCAATACTTACTTGTCTGTCTTTCATTCTGGTCAGGAAATTGCTGCCAAGAGTAAAAGCAGAGAAGCCTAAACTGGTCTCACCTCTTATGCAGGAAAACAGGTTCTTCAGCTTTAACTTAGCTGAAGGCAGTATTTTTTACTAGTAGATCCTAGAATCAAGGGAAACTGAAAATTAGACTGGTAAGATAAGACAATAATTTCTTTTAATGTATCAGTACTGGGTTTGCATTTTTGAATTACTCCAGGCTTCACATAGCTATGGCTTGTTTGAAGAAGCACAACTGCAAAAATATTTAGCCTTATGTTTATTTATTATAATCTTGTTTTCTTAGTACTCTTTATACTACTTCATTGTGTGTGAGCATTAGAATTGCCATGGAATCACTATCGCATAGCTGTAAGGAAAGGAAATTCATGAAAGAAATTGCAGTCTAATGTACCAATGTACAATGGAAAATATCTGAGAGCCATTTGTCAAAGAAAATTAGTAATGCTCTTATCAACCTACATTAGCCACCTTTCCTGGGAAGCCCTAATAAACATCATAAACAAAAGCTCCATGCTCTGCATCAGACAACGAGCTCTTTTCCAGCCAAATACATAATTTCACATTAAACATTAGCATTGGAACTGTGATGCAGTTTTTTTGTCCTTGGGCACTTATCTGGAGTTTGCACCCAGACTGACCATTTTTAACAGCTTCCTTGCAGTTCCAAGCAATGTTTTCTTCCTTTATCTAAACTCATAGAAGTCCAGCTAATACAGAGACACCTTTCCATTCACCTGTTTTTTTAGACAATACCTTAAATCTGGTTGGTTGATTTATTTATAAAGAGGTTACATTTGTAAAATGGTTGCTCCATTGAACTCAAAATGGAGTGAGACCCTGTGAGGGACTCCAGTGCAGAAAGTTCAATAGAAGTATTAGTCATAACCCCTGACCCGAGCACAGCAATGCTGCAGTGCACAAAACAGCTTCCTAAGCTCACAGGGATATCACTCTCATCTTATACAGGAAGAAAAAGGTGCAAACCAAATTTTACAAATCTACAGCTTCCAGCCATTTCTGCTGATCTCTGGAGGCCTATCCAGAGTACAGACTGCCTCATTCTCTGCTCCTGTAGACAGAAATCGGTGTTCAAAATGCAATATATTAATAACTACAGAATCCTGAGCTATTGACATCTTCTTGTCTCTTAACTTCAAGAAAGGTGCAGTCTTTACTGCCAGATCCTACCTCTACCATTAGTTTTATTATATTATTAATAACTCCAATGTGTCCTTTAGTATAATGTCCTCTTAAAACTGTCCTAAAATGTGATGAAGACCAGCACTTTTTTTTTTCTACCTTGTGAAAGCTTTTGTCTCCTCTGAATACTACTGCCTATGTTTCTTCATTTTACTTTTATTGTAGCTTGCCATTGCACAAACGGAGCCAGGGCAGATATTTGGGGTTCCCTCTAATTTGATCCACTGATATTACAAGCTGGCAGAGCTCTGTTCATCCTTTCTGAGCTGATGACATTGGATAAGATTTTGTCCTTCCTTTCAAATGATCCCACTCTAAGGACAACAGCTTTGACACCCAGGGAACTGCCTCCCGTCTCATAGATGAATGGGTGTACTCTGGCAGGACAATGCTAAGACTGAATTCCCTAATAACTACAACAGAACATCTGCACTCTGGTGCAGAAGTTGACCATATCATACTTTTCCTCTATCCCTTTTCTTTTTTCCTGCACATTTACTGAGTACAATTTTTACAGGCAGGTTCGTACATAGTACTAAGACAATTATTTGTATCACTAAGTGTGCCTTTGAGCATAAAAATTGTTATGTCACCTATGCAAACAGCATTACTGACAAAGATAAGTAAAGGTAAGTATCTCCCACTGTGCTCCTACTGATAGGAAGTATTATAATGGAATGAGCAATAAGTTGTAGGATTTTTTCCTTTAACAACCTTGACTTAAACACTATCAAAGTAAATATTTCAGACATCCTGCTTTTAAAGACATGGTGCTGCACTCAGTATCTTTTACTAATTACTGCCTATCTTATTTCAACAGTAGAGAAACACCATAAAGATTTATTCAAAAAAAGTTTTAAATATTTTTTCTTTGTTTGTCAGGACAAGGTTATAGAAGAGCTATTTTACATAAATAAAGTGCTGCAGGCCTAAATTGTTCTATTTCTCTCCTTCCATTTTATATTATTGATGGAATAATTTTTCATTATGCATTTTCCTACACTTCATAGGAATTCATAAAACATTTCTTATCTGAAAGAAACAATATGTTCTTCATACTACTTCCACTTATATTTTTCTTCTCTTGATCTACATAACTAAATGCTGAGTAAACCTGTTAAAAATGTGTGCTCATTCCTAAGTCAATTTACCAAACTGTTCAGGGATGTCTTGCATTAAGACCCTAAATAACCCTAAATGGGAAGAATAAATTTAAATAATTGCCCTTCATTTGCTTGGGTTTCTGATCTGCAAGGTAAGAATGAGCAGACGGTACAGATTCCAGCACAATATGAAGGTTTAGGATAATCTTGCCTCTTTCACACTCCTTCTAGGATCCACACATGGAGCTCTGTTTAACATTTACTTGCTCATAACCAAAGTAGTCACTTGCCTGCTATAACCTCATTATTTTTAGTGCTAAACCTAATGCAATTTTTATTCCTTTTTAGTAACAGGAAAAAATAAGGCTTTGCGTCTTTTCCTAGACCTTTATTAACAAGTTATGATTTAGCCCTTTTATTTTCTGTATTATTTGTAGAAAGTGTGTACTGTAGATGGTGACCTGACTGAATTAGTCACAGAATCAGAGAATATGCTGAGTTGGAAGGGACCCACAAGGATCATAAGTCCAGATCCTGGCTCTGCACAGGACAACCCCAAGAGTCTCACCCTGTGCCTGGGGGCATTGTCCGAACATTTCTGGAATTCTGCCAGGCTGGTGCTGTGATCACTGCCCTGGGCAGCCTGTTCCAGTGCCCAACCTCCCCCTGGGGGAAATCCCTTTTCTAGTATCCAACCTAACTCCCCTGACACAGCTTCAGGCCATTCCCTCGGGTCCTGTCCCTGTCACCACAGCGCAGAGATCAGTGCCTGCCCTCCCCTTCCCCTCACAGGACGCTGTCACTGCAGGGAGCTCTGCCCTCAGCCTCCTCTTCTCCAGGCTGAGCAGACCAAGTGACCTCAGCCCCTCCTCACAGAGCTTCTCCTCAAGGCTCTTCACCATCTTTGTCGCCCTCCTTGGGAAGCTCTTTCACAGTATAACTTTTTTTTTTATTATTTTGTGGCACCCAAAACTGCCCCCAGCACTTGAGGTGAGGCCGCCCCAGCCCAGAGCTGAGCAGGACAATCCCCTCCCTTGCCCAGCTGTCCCTGATGCCCCCAGGACAGGGCTGGCCCTCCTGGCTGCCAGGGCACTGCTGACTCATGTTCACCTTGCCATCAACCAGGAGGTCCAGTTCCCTTTTCCTGGTGCTGCTTTCCAGCCTCTCATTCCCCAGCCTGTCCCTACATCCAGGGTTACCCCATCTCAGTTCCAGAACCCGTCACTTTCCCTTGTTGAATTTCATATGGTTGGTGATTGCCCAGCCCTCCAATTTGTTCATGTCTCTCTTCAGGGTCTCCCTGCCTTCAAGGGAGTTATCTGGTAGTTCACTTGGTAGTCCAAAACTAATCTTGGTAAGAGGTCAGAAGTAACTCAGAAGAGCAATTCATCCCCCAGACCTTCCAGGCCTATCTCCAGGTGGGATATATGGTCCTTTGGAGACGTCTGTATGAACTCAGAGAACTAGATGGTAGGGCAGGTAGGACACATTCTGAGATGGTTAATGTCCCTCCTTCCTTCACCTCTGTTAAAGAAATGCAGCTGGGGCACAGTGCATGATGATCCACATGATCCTTGATGGGTTGTTTTACACGTTCTGAATAACATGTAAAATTTTGATTTTGATGCTAAAAAATATTAAAGACTTGAGATTGGCCTAGTCATGAACATGCTTCTTTGGTACAACACAAATTCGCAATGAGATAAGATTTTGAAACTTGATTTAAAATGAAGGCTGGAGGCACTTATTTTCAATAGTATTCTTAATTTAGGGAAGCACTGTAATGATTTTAATTTTAAGAAATAAGTATTAACAGTGGTTGCATAGGTATTTTCTTTGGCATTTTTGGAGTTTTTTGCAATTTCACCACTCTCCTGGTATATCTCAATCCTTTGTGCCTTCATCTAATCTACAGGATGAGTCAGTTTTTCATTCCTTGAACCCAAGATGGAAATTGTCCTCTGTTATCAACACACCACCACCTCTGAAAGAACTTCTAGTTTGTAAATCCTTATTTTCCATGGTGGTATCTCACAGGCATCACTTACCCATTTAATGTACCCTAGTTCAGGTAAATTTACCCATTTACCCTGGTTCAGATATGTGGCACTCTAAAAAGAGTAAATGCATCTGGTGTTGGACTAAAGTGACAGAAAGAACACAAATGACTCATTTTTTAAGCACAAAACAGATATTGGAGACCACTGTAAGAAGACATTTGGTCTCAGTGCATGAGCAAACACTTCACGTGTCCCCTGTGGAACTGGACATTGCCTGCCTGTCATTAACTTGAGCATTTGGGCAGCTTGTCACCACACTTTACCCCACTGTGGGCATATGACTGTACCATATTTAAAGTATTGTGCTGTAAACCAGAGGTGCAAATTTCAATTTTGTGTAGCATGTGTATGGACATGAGCTCAGGGCACGTGGCTGTCAAGTATGGTTCATTGCTCTCTGTGGAGCTGCCAGTCATGGAAATCATAACAGCTTAACTTCAGTTGTCTAACCTCACTTTGAATTATATGGACAAAGACTTTGTTAGGTTTGGGGGTTCTTTAAGTCTCTGGATATTTTTCTTTGCTAAGAAGGGTTCTGCATGTGCAGGAGCTGGAGTAGGAGGGAGGTATGGAAGAAGTTCTCTCTGCTTAAAAAAAAAAAAAAGGCATAAATCTCCAGACTGGTTTAATACTGTAGGTTTTACTTTCATTGCTGGTATGACTGCAATTTCCATTCAAACACTTTAATTTCCTGCAGAGTTATTTCTTAGACTCGGTGCGGTTTTCTCTCCCTTAAAAGCCTACGTAGCAATTTCTCTAAATATTTTGAGCTGCCAAAAGAGTTTTTGAATCTTTCTGTTGTTGTGCTTGTCCTCTTCTCAGTCCTTATTTATGTCATTTTACTTTTAAAATACAGTGACCAGACATGGAAGTGTTTTGCTTGTGGTCACATTGTGCTGTTTGAAGAATTTCTTCACATTCACAGTTGTGTGTGACATCTCTGTGTGCATACAGAAATTTTATTTCCCTGCATAAATGGCTGTTAGCTACTCTGGAAGAGCTTTTTCAGCCATAGCTACTCTCATTCAGTCACTGTTTTCTTGATCAATGCTTTGTATCTTTTGCACTTTGAAAATGCGTTTCTTTTTCATTATTATTTTTTCTCCTATCTTCTTACCTAGGTATGTCTGAACTTTGAACTGCTGCTGCTATTTTGCTTAATAATAGAAATGAGATGTGAAAATAGCACTGTGTGACTAAGTCTAGTACCTTGTCTATTCAAGTTACTCTGAAGAACTCATGCATTCTGTACAGATGAAATATTTTAATGCATCATGAAGAAAATGATCATGTTTTCAGTGGAGAAAATCATGATCTTGTAGATATCAAAATGTGATGCCTTATGTTAGAAGAGTTGTATTTTTCCAGGTGTTACATCCCTGGACTACACATCAGAACAGAAACACAATCTAAAAAAATTACAAAATGTTTCTATTTATATGCACAAATTTGCCAGGTGTGGTCTCTGCCTCACTGCTTTTACTGAGAAGTATGTTCATAAAACTATGTTTATGTTATCAAAATAAATAGATTGTTCCTGTCTCAAATACATATAAAGGTAAAAACAGAGGAGTTGTCACTTACATAATCTCTCATAAAATATGTTCCTAAACTAAAAAAAAACATATACTGATTGTTAAAACCCTGTCTCATCATATCTACATATAGAACCAAAAGCCACATCAATAGTCAGTACCACTGAAATGTGGTAAATCTTTATCTTAGCACACCTTTAGATAGTGACAGTGTTATTCTTTGTAGTGTCAAAATTCACTGCTAATATTTCAAAGAGGTATGATTAAGGCTTGTCTTCTAAGACACAGAAATATATTTTATTTAGCAATACCACTGGTTTTTTTTTGTTGTTTTGTTTTTTTTGGTTTTTTTTATCAGGGCTCTGCTCTGGTACAAACCAAATTGTCATCTCAGTAGTAAATCCCTTACACACGGCAGAAATGCACTGGGGGCTATATCCTAAACACATTTTTGATGCTCTCTGGATTATCCTGCTGATGCTTTCTGTGATCTTCATGCACTGTAAGTGTGACTTGTACTTCTTATGGCCCCTATTCTTCATCAGTATAGCTTGTTTATTGTACCTTGTCTGTGACTAGCTGTTTCTTTTCAGTGCTGACTAAAAAAGAAATTATACCTGTAACCAAAGACAGCAGGACAAAAACCATCAACACTGTTTGGATATCTAACACTCATCAAAGTTCCAGTTGATTTCAATAAAACCAAAAATGGCTACAATGTGTATTCTAGATCTAGCTTTGGGCTACCTTTCTTGTCAATGGAGAATAGAAAATTCTTGGGTGTTATACGTTAACACATAAATGTTACAGATGTGACATATTTTAGACATCAATCTTAGAATAAAATGAAACCTAGCAGTCCCTATTTTTACTCACTCAGTATGCTAGGAAAAGATACAGCTACCTTAGGTACAGATCTCAAACATTAATCCTACACAGAATTTTCATCATGTTGTTAGACTTTATATATTCAAAGTAAGTCAAAATGCTGAATTAATGCCTTTAAAAAAAAACCCAAAAAACTGCAAAAGAACCTCTGTGCAGTCCCTATCTCTCCCTAACATATGATACCAATCTGTTCACAGTGTGCCCCTGAAACAGACTGGGGGCTCAAACAATGGCATGCCACCCTGGTTTCTGGGGTGATGCAGTGTGCAAATCTGCTTTTGAAAATGATGAGCTTTTCTGTAAAACTGTTAATAATCCAGTAAAATTATGCACTAGGTTTTGGCACTTTTTTTTCTAATAATACATTTAAGCTACTTTCTGCTGGTATTCTGCTTCAGTACTCTTTTTGCATTGTTTGCATTTTAACTTTGTTAGAAGGAAAGGTGAGTGTTGATAACTGACAATTTGCTACAAATACAGGCAATCTAACTGTAAAGGTGCTTAAAACTCTCATTTTGAACAGGATAAGGGTTAATTAAGTTCAGATATACCTATCAGGCATTCATTAGATAGTAGTTTACACATCACCTTGATGTGAATGTACTGATGTCCTGTGTCTTTATTAACTTAATTGGCTATTCACATTCATTATTCAGATGGACTGTGAAACTTAAAGAATTTACTCCTGACACTCAGCAATGCAAAGGACCAAGTTATATTACCTGTTTTTTTCCCTATTGCTGAAGTTTATGCTAATATTTTCTTTCAGGAGAAGCCTAGAACATCTCCAGATATGTCCTTTAGGCTAACACTGGACAGATGCCCCTTCCAAGGACTTTCTGTCCTTGTTAATGCCTCCCATGTTCTTTTAAATAAAAAGACTGTCCTGTAAACAGTACATTTATTCTATTAGCATGATTATTCCATCTTTCAGTGAGTTTTCTTGCAATGGATATAGGGTTGTTCAGAGACTGATAAGTGGATATTAATCTGTTACAACATTCTGTAACAGTAAATTATAAATTCATCTAGAATAAATACCACTAGATAAAGCTTCAATTATTCAATTAACATAACTAATCTTTTCACCAACATGCTGAAAGCTTTAAGTGCAGTCTGTTCAGAGTTAGGTGGCTGCAGACTGTATGCATTGTGTATTATGTGTAAAGAACTGCAGATTCTTCTTTTGAAATGCCCTTTCTGAAAGTCACCTTGATAAAACGATGGTTGCTATTATTGCCTTTTTATATTATTTTAATAAATCCTGTAAATGGGGATGAAGACTTAGTAGCACCCTTTGCCTCAAGGTGTTTGTCTTTCTAAAGACATTTTTGCCACCATAGCACGTGGACTGACTCTACTGTAGTCAGTAAGAAATAGGACAGTTCCTTTAGGGTCTCTTCAGTTTAGGTGAAGCTATATTATATTTAAAAAGCATGAATCTCATCAGATTTTTAATAAGTATAATCCCTCAGAGGTTGATGCTTCTTGTGAGGGACAGATCAAGTGTCCACAATTTTGCAAATTCTTTTAGTTTATGCCTGACTGTAACCCTGTTTGCAGCCTCCCAGCTCAGAAATATTTTGAAGGGCCAGCATTGTTGTTTTTCAAGTTTGTTGGTCTATAGCACACCCCTGTTTTTATCAGGAGCAAAGACTTATTCAAGAAAACTCAGACATATTCTGCCTTCCTTATTCCAATAAGAAGAGTAAACAAAGATTTTCATTCCAATGCAAAACCCAGAAGACACGTAGACAAAACAACCCTTATGCCCCTGGGGAGTGTTATTCTCCTATCTTAAGGTGGAAATCACTTTGTCATTACACTACTGTGAATGATGTTCTGTGAAAGTTATTTGTAGATTGGACTTGCTTGCAAATGGAAAATTCCTGTTATTAATTGTTATTAGTATCATGAGTATTTTAAATCTTATTTCCTGTTTAACCCTAATAGGTATCTAGTGTCACTCTTCATTTTTTTTTAACCTGAACATTTCTATTTGAATCAGTACAGTGCCCTTGCAGAAGCAGCTTGCCTTTCAATGGGATGAATATGGTATCTCATATAAAACATAGGGGATTTGAAATACAAGGATTTCTAACACTGAGGTGCATTAGAAGTTTTACAGTGATTTACGTTGCTGGGGATTATTCAGCGCTCTAGACAGGGCACAGCACTGAGGAAAAGGCAATTAATCAAATGCAGGAAAACTGATCCACAAAGATATTTCCTGTGCTGAAGGACTTATTGTAATAACTAAAGATTATTGTGACAGTTATTATGATGGCCATAGAGAGAATGAATCTATCCAAACTTTAGACATAAAACCACTGGTGTCTGGGCCAAGGCTTTTCACAGGCTTTCCCAATAGTCAATTAAGAGAGACAGAAAACTTCAGGAATATTTGTTTCAGGATAGCTGTCCATTGCCCGTTTGCACCACAGAAAACAAAGAAGCTTAGGCTTTACATGGCTAAAGCTGAGTAAGGTAAAACCCACCTCAAAACACCATTTCTACCATTTCTACCATTAAACTCTCACACAGAGTTTAGTGAAAGATTTCTTACTGATTTTAGGATTCGTAGGATCAAGTAAAGAGGTGAATGACAAAGACCTTGATCCCTTCTATGATGAAACTACTATCTGGCTGGAAGAGGTCAGAGCAGTGGATATTGTCTTTCTTGATTTTTGCAATGCTTTTGACACCATCTCTCACAACATACTTATGGAGAAGCTCAGGAAGTGTGGACTGGATGAGTGGACAGTGAGGTGCATTGAGAGGTCATGGCACAGGGTCTAGTTGGAGCCCTGTCACTAGTGGTGTCCCTCAAGATTTAATACTGGGTCCAGTGTAACTTTTCCATCCATGACTTGGATGAAGGGGCAGGTGCTTCCTCATCAGGTTCACAAATGGCACAAAGCTGGGAGTGGTCCCCTGGAGTGCTGGGCAGCCCCTCAGAAAGACTTTAACAGGTCGAGAGATGGGCAGAGAAGAACAGAACAGACTGAAGCTCAAAAAAGCAAATGCAGGGTCTTGAGGAAGGATAATCCCAGTACAGGTTGGAGGCTGACCTACAGAAAAGCAACTCTGTGGAGAAGGACCTGAGGATCCTGGTGAATGATGAGCTGCCCATGAGCCAGCAGTGCCCTGGGGCCAAGGAGGCCAATGGGATCCTGGGGTGCATTGGGAAGAGGTCGAGGAAAGTCTACCCCTTTCCCTTACCCTGGTGAGGCCACAGGAGTGCGTGTCCTGTTCTGGGCTCCTCAGTATAGGAGAGATGTGGAGCTCCTGGAGCACGTTCAGTACAGGGCTATGAAGATGGTTATAGGACTGGAACATCTCTCTTTTGAGGAAAGGCTGAAGGAGCTGGGCCTGTTCAACTCCTAGTTGTGATGATACTTTTGGACCACATTGGAATGAGGTTTTTTATGTATTTTACTTAAATAATAACAGCATATTGAAACACAATATTTCCCCAGAAATTCAGTCTGCTCTGCAGTCAAACAAATAGCTGGAGGAAATAATAGGCCAACGAGTGTCCCAGGCAGAAGTTACATTTTCATTGCACGTATTCAGAAAATATTTAGGTCTAATTATGGGATTGGTACTGTCCCTGATTTAAATTGCTTAACTGCCCCTTTAAAATGTGTGCAATGGGAACATATGGATGAAATGCTGTCTTTTCTCACCTTGGGTGATTGAAACTTTGAAGAACACTTCAGTCTCGCAGCCTGTCACTGGCTGCCACTCTGCAAAAGGGTCTCTGCTGGGCTTGGATCGCGCCACCAGCGCTTTGCAAATGAAGACATTTTGGTTCCTGTTCTTGATAGGGCAGGATAAGTGAGGTTATCTCATTTGCACTTAAGATCTAGCATCAGGAGGAATGCTTTAGCATCAGGAGAAATGATTGACATTGGCACAAGTCTTCAAGCTGTCGTTTGTGGGGAGTGTTAGTTATTGAAACATCTGTTATCCACATTTACTGCAGGAGATGTTCTACGAGGGTCAGAATTATTCTTATTTCAATAGGTATCTGTATTCTCCTTGGCAATCTTTTTATAGCCAGGACATATTTTCTGGCACTTTCATGCTTCCAGTGACATATTATACAACACGAAATGCAGGCATCAGGTTTTGTCCTGTCCTGTCCAGTCCCATCCCGTCCTAACCCATCCTATCTGAAATATTATAGAATCATCCATTAATTTTAGACATAATTTCAGCTTGTATATCAGTTAATTTTTACCTCCTTTACTTAACTACAAACATCACAATTTCTCGTTTAAATCCACTGGGCACTGGTAAAAATTTTATGCCATTTCTCCTTTCATACCAGTTGTCCTGGGTTGTGGAGCCGGGTTTTGTGTATTCTATTTTCATTTGTTTGGAGGCCTGATGCCTCATCTTAATAGACCATTAGCACCTTCCCAGCCTGTACCTTCCCCCCCAGAGCAGTGCATCTGCATTTCTATCACCCTGTTGTGAGATACATCTCATCCCCTGGCAGTGGGGGTGGGGGGGGAGGAGCAGGCAGTTTGGGTGGATAAATGGAGACTCACAGACACGAGAGCTGCCAGTTTTTCACCCGATTTCCTGGGAGGAAGACCGGACTTCATCTCACCAGATTCCATCTCACCATCCCCGGACCCCCTCCTCATCATCACCAGATCCCCCTCCTCACCACCCCTGGACCCGTTTTTCTACAGGATCATCTCTGCTCCTACAGAATCACGTCTGCCACTTCAGAAGGACTCACTTTTTGACTGCTTTCAACAGCCTGAATCACAGGGTGTCAGGCTTGGCGCTGACTCTGTCAGGGTTTTCCAAAATTGTTGTTTGTTTATTTGCTTGTTTGGTTGGGTGGTTTTGTTTCCTATTATATTTGTATTGTTCCTAATAAAGAACTGTTATTCCTATCCCCAACATCTTTGCCTGAGAGCCCTTGATTGCAAAATTATAATTTGGCGGGGTGTGAGGGGTTTGCATTCTCCATTCTAGGGGAACCCCAGTTTCCCTGGAAGAAACCTGTCTTTCCAAACCAAGACATTAGTGGTTAATACTTTTGCTTTCTAGTGGTTTTGTTTTTCAGCTTCTTGCTGTATGCACAAAGTGAAAAGAATGTAATGAGTGTCATAGATATGCAGTTCATCTGCATTTGTATCACTATCCTAAATGAAAATCCCTTGAGAGCCAGAGAACAGGGAAAAACATCATGATTTACTGCAAGAACAACCAGAGTTTGTAAGAATTCCCAATGCCTTTACTGGTCAAAATTGCAGCTTTTTGGCAAAAGATGACCTCACTCTGCCTTTTGGGGTCAGGGCAATGGAAACCAACATTTTAAAAGCCATAACTCTCCATTCCAAAATAAAATCCACATACAAAACTACATTTTCAGGAGCTTTTCAGAGTATAATTTCACTTCAAAGAGCAGAATGCTGAGCATCCTCATAGTGATATGATGGACCTATCAGAGGATAAATAAAAAAGGTGGATAGATTCCTCTATTCCTATAAAAATTTTCTCAAGCAACCTGTCCTCCATCTCACCTTCTCCCTTACACTAGGCCTTTCTGCAGAAATTTACACTAAAGCATTACTCCTTTTTGCCCAACAATGACTAATTCCATTGCCATAGGTGAGGGAGAGGGAAGAAACACAAATCAAGGTGTTAATGAACTGGTGAGTAAGATGAAGACAGTTCATATTTGGCTGGTTCCTCTCACCAGTGGTATCTGCAAATGTTTCTTGTTTTTCTGTAAGCTTATGGAAAAAACACACTTCTGTAGCCAAATAACCTTACATCTCCTTTTATAATTAGTGCTATTACACAGAACCTAAGCTTACACAAATGTCCCTAGTGACATGATTAACTTCAGAGATACTAGTCAGCAGGAGTCAGTCACAAAGCATAAACTAATTAATGTTTGAGGACAAGGATAGGACAAAAGAGGTCACTAATCTGATGTGCTTTTGAGGATTGCCAACTAAAAATGGAAAGGAAGCATAGCACATCATCTTCAGGGAGTTATTTCAGCAGTAACTAGAAAATCTGTGATTGCTTTCCTTAGTCCTCTCTTTTTAATTTTCTCTTGATCATATATTAAGCATGGCAAAAAAAAAAAAAAAAAAAAAAAAAGGAAGGAGGGGAAGTAGAGATTGGAAAAGTAACTGAAATCTTTATATGGACAATTTTAGCTGATCAAGAAATGCATCTAAGAAAATAAATTTATGGAAGGCATCAAATTTACAGAACCACTGTTAGGTGGTTAGATGGTTAGGTGGTTAGAACTGAAGTTAGGTGATGTGTCTGCTAAGCTGGTATTGTGTAAAAGAAGAATGAATCTGATATTTTTATCTCTCCAGATTTCTGTTATTTTTTGTGCAGCAGAGTTCTTTTATTCTTAGGCCAGATGCTTCATCCTAATTCTATTATCGTAAGCATTTAAATATGTTCTTATATGCTGACCTCTGTGAGAATTAAAGTAAAACATCTGCTTAATACTTTGCTGAACAAATATAGATGATTAATATATGCTTAAGTGCCCTGATGAAATGGGGGCTGTGTTAGCAATGTTCTCACTTCATACACAAGGATGGGGAGTTTGCAAATATAAAATAATGGATTTATGCTGATTTTTATTAACTAAAGATCCTTCTAGTCTGCTTGGTTTCACCTCTGCCTCTACTACAGAACTTTTTTTTTTGCATTCCTCCATATTAATATACTGCAGGCACCTCTGACTCACTGTGCTGAACTAATTTGGTGCTCACATCTGGGCAGGAACCTGGCAGCCCCTGGTGCCCAGCCTTACTCTTGTTCCCAGCCAGCAGTGAAAGTACTGTAGAGAATGTAAATGGAGACAATGTGGTCAACAGGGAGAACAGAGGTGTGAATGGGCTGGGAGGAGAGTTGTGGAACAGCAGCTGCTCCATGAGAAGGACTCCGGTGAGATGAGGATGCAAAACCTGGATAAGGAGGGCAGGTGCTGCAGACTCCAAAGATGCATGGGCAGGCTGCAATCAGGGCTGCTTTGAGGTAGATTCAGGCTCTAAGTCTGGCAAGATGTTAAATGGGAGTAAGAGAAATGGGAAGGGTAGAAAGGCAGAATTAATTCTTTCAGTGCCATCTTTAAGAATTTATCAGTTTGCTACATTGCATTCAAATAGGGTATCCATGTGAGAGCTCATGTCTCCTGAGCAGTGGACTGAAGCAGAGAGCAGCAGAGAGGTGAGACCATGCAAGGGGAGAGGGAAGTTGGGAGGTGTGAGGGTAACAGATCCAGCATACAGAGATGGGAAGTGAATGATGCCAGGAGAGGGACAAGTGATCTGTGACCCAGGCCGTGCTTCCTGGAGCTGGGGCAGATGTGCACCCAAGTATCTCGATTTCTTTCTGTAACTTTGAGATTAAAACAGACTAAAGAGATAGTCCATTAAGAAGATAACTGATGTTATGTATTCTTTCCCTGACTTATGTGACAGGTGGTAGTAAATTTAAAAATTACATCACTTTTGATTCATATAATCTTAAATATTTCACATATAGATTTTTTTTTTTGTGAAAAATGAGAATTTCCCATTTACACATAAACAAATAAGAGTACTCAAATTGCTCAGTCAAAGTTCAAGAAGATCTAAAAAAATAAAAATTGACTGTGTCAGGCCATTTTAGTTTGATCTCAGTGTGCATATATATGTGTGCAAACAGTAGCTTTTTCCAGAGTCACAATTTATACAGGCAAGCATCAACAGTTTTACTTCTCATTTTATGTTTCCTTTCTGAGTTGTTTTGTGGAACAAAAAGAATTCTTTATAGTGTTGTTTTGGCATTCAGTCTACATCTCCCTTTCCTCTGTAGTCTCCCTGCTGTAAGAAAATAACTATAGGCAGACTGGAATCTTTGACACAGATTTTGCTCTAAGCAAGTATGACCTTATAGCTCTATGGCTCCATTGGCTTCTGTATTTCCAAATATAAGTAATGGGCAGGATGTTTATACAATTCTACCCATGAAATAGAATTGTTCTACCTTTTCTGAGGGTAAACAGAAAAACTTTGGTCTAAGAGAAAGACTAATAAATGCCCATTTAGTAAGAGAAAGCCAATGAATTTGAGGGATACTCAAAGCATTAACTCCTGTCTAAAGTTCTACTTCAGGTACAAAATTTGGTCTTTTTGGCAGTGTCTAAAGAGAAGAGAAATTAATATTGGATAAAGTTGTTGAAAGGTTAGTGAGCTGTAGAGATTTTTTTGACAGTCATTCAAGCATTTCTCCTTATTGAATTAGAAATGACATTAGACAACATTCTGATTTTGAAAAAAAAAAAGCGTCCTTTTATCTTAAAGTAGTAGTACAGGGGAAGTCTGAGAATTCAGAGGAGCTGTAGGATTTCATCCTTATCCTACTTCCTTAGTACTCACCTTCTTTTTTTTCTCAAGGCATAGAAAGAGGCAAAAATTGATGCTACACCAGTGTGCTCTTGAGTGTATAATTTATTGAGCAAAATTACCTCACTTTAAGCAGCAAGAATTGTCATTACTTTTTGTTCTAATAAATAGAATAGGGTGAGGCTTCTGTCTTTCACATCTTGTTAAAACATTATGTATAGTGCACAGCCTCATTACTTGAAGCCCAAACCTCTCTACATGAGAGCAGCTGCTGGAAGACACACTCCCTGGGACAGATCGTTAGAGAAGCTTTAATCCTTTAGAACAATTTTTCAATACTGTTTACACCAGGGATTTCCTTGTACAAATCCTCTTTACACAAGACAAGAATAACACAGGAAGAAACTATTTGTCTCTGATCTCTGAAAAGAAGGAGAGCAAGTTTAAGTCCTCGGGGGGCTTTCTATCACTTAAACTAACCAGGAGGGGATTAATCAAAGGTATCTTTGCTGCGTGATGTACAGCCAGCTTCAAAGGTGCAATCACATTGATCAGCGTACAACAGAGCAACACTCACAGCATCTTGTGTTTTAAGTTGAGGTAGAGCAGAGGCTGAAATGCCCAGTTTGTTTCATCACTCCTTCTTTCCCATCAAAACAACCACAGGGTACTGTAATGTGCTGGAATCCAAGGCACACAGGTCAGGTGTTTGCATGGAACTCAGCCCTGCCCTGCAATGAAGAGCAGGCACTGAACCCTCTGGAGTGATTTTATGTGCCAATTCTGTGCAAGAAAATATAATCTCCTTTCACATGGCCCTTTAAAAAATGTTTTGTATGCAAACAAGTTTCCTCCATTTATGGAAGCTTGATTTTCCCTGCTGAACTCAATTTTTGCCAAGCCTACCCATGTTATTTCCATCCTACCATGTCAGGAGACAACTGAAATACTGTAGTGGTGAAGTAGCTCTACTGCCAACAATGAGAAAAACTAGCAAACTTTCAGATAAAAGTCCTGTATACGTTGTAAATGGAATAAGAGATGGAAAGCTTATTAATAAACATAAATATTTCTCACTGAAATATTGCATATACTTTTTTCACAAATCTCAATTAAAAAAAAAAATCTATTTTACTAATTTTTTTTTTTTAGTTTTCTAATTTTGTTGAAGGTGATTAACTTTTATTATATTTATATTTGAAGAAAATACACGCCTTGCAAAAGTGTTCCTCTCATGAAACACCTGTCCATTTTCATCAGTTACCTGCACATAAATTCCAGCTTTTTCCAAAACTGGTTTCAAATTTTTCAATGAAGAGCCTTGCCATTAAAACTTCTAGAGAAAAAAATATCTTCAGAGTATTCTAGTGCCTTATGGGTAATGTATATAATATTTTGGCATCAGGGAAGGATTTCTGGGGACACAAAAAGTGTGACCTCTGTTAAAGGACAGCTATATGCCAGTAACTACAAGATTTAGGTGGATCTTATGGACAGATCAAATATCTGATCTATATAATTAAGAAAAGAGGACTTAGTGTCTTGTAGCCTAGCCATGGCACTTTGTATCAGGCTATAGGTAGCTAATCCACCCTATTGTAATGCAGTGAACGTTTAGTTAT
The DNA here is from genome assembly GCA_027886175.1 of Phylloscopus collybita. Classification (NCBI taxonomy): domain Eukaryota; kingdom Metazoa; phylum Chordata; class Aves; order Passeriformes; family Phylloscopidae; genus Phylloscopus; species Phylloscopus collybita. Next base: position 9,736,496 of record JAJNNQ010000002.1, read on the forward strand.
TTATACAGAGAGAAACATACAAAGAGATGCAAGGAGAGCTCCTATCCCTACTAAGTGACCTAGTTAGCTGGACTGTTGGCTGTATTCCATCTCTCTTTGCTTCTTGGTTTTTGGCTTTTTTTTCCCCTTTGAAAAACCAGAATATTCTGGTTTTATGCCAATATTGTACAAAACCAAATGTTAAGAAGAAAATTTTTTTCAGTTGAGTGGAGTTGCTTTTATATAATGAAGCTATTTCTAAACTCTCAGAAGATTAAAAAGGTGAAGCTGAGAATAGCATCATCAACTTATTTTTATACTTTTGCTAAAAATGGTACAATTTCCTGTCTTTGAGATATGTCCATTTCCACTAGTGCTGGTCTTCTAAGATGGCAGAACAAAGCTGAATAGAGCAACCATTCCAGCTCAGGTTGCCAGTTCCCTTGAGATGCCATTGCTCTTTTCTGCCTCAAAGGATATTAATTGCCCAGGCAGCTAGGAAGGCACAAGAGGAAGAACACAAAGGCAAAGGCAGTGTTCGTTATTGATTCTCTTTGCAAGAAGTCTGGTGTTTCTCAGTAGGCCACACCAATTTTGGGCTCTCCACAGAGCTTCTCATCCCATCTTCTCTATGTCCTGTCTCTTGCTACCCCTTCATTTCCTGGGAAACTCCCCCCTTAAGCTGTGTTTGTCTGTGACAATAGAAAGAAAATGACAAGCTGTGAAGGAGGGATAACTTAATTTTTTTTGCCTTTTAAGAATGCCTTCGTGAAGTGGAGCTGGTCTCTGCCCTGTTCTCTGTGGCTGCTGAGCCAAACAGTGGAACAGGAATAAAATCAACTGAGCTATGTCTGAATAGAAAAAAAAGGCTATTCAAGACCCCAGCAGAGTTAAACCCCTTGGAAAACCTGGAGAACAACTGGAGGAAGTTTAAAAGGAACTACAAGGAATGGGCAGCAACTAAAAGGGAAGACAGAAGGCAGCCTGGTTTCTGACAGTGGGTGGTTTTGAACTACTTGATTTTTAAATGGTTTTCAGTAACTCAAGCAGAGAGGCCAACTCTGAAAGTGAAGTAAAAATTCAAGGAGTACTTCACACTTCACATAAAAATGAATCATCAGAACAATTGTTAGATAGACACAGAAAAAAAGAGGTTTGCAAGAATTGTGGAAGAATTTGTACAATTTCAAGCTATACAAAGGTATCTTTCAGTTTTGGATTTAACTTTGTCCTTAACAACTGACTAAATTATGAGATCATCTAGGGCAAAGCACTCAGAAAGAGGCTACTAAAAGATTCAGAACTCACCATTGACAAAATAATTTTTTCCAGGCCAAAGAAATTGTCTGCTAAAGCCCCTGAGCCATGGTGTTTGCACATGCTTGAGGTGATGGAAGATCTGAAGCACTGCAAGGATTGATACCTCAGGCATGAAGACATGTGGAGTAGTTCACAATTAAGAGCACAATGGTAGCTCACAGGAGATGGAAAACTCCCAAAACTACTTTGGTGAAGCATCTCAGTGTGTAAGAGTTTTTTAACTGCCAACAGGATGAGCACAGCTTAAACGAAGAAGATAATGGTAAAAATTGTCAATTCTGAAGAACCATTTCCAGCAAAAATCAAAAAGTGAGGTAAATGTACAAAATGAGGTAAATTTAAATTAATATAGAAAATACATAGATTTAGATTCTAACAGAACTTTGCAAGTCAATACAATGAAAGAAACAATGTCATAAAAAGCACCTGAAGGTAAATGGATGGATTTCAGTTTTCAGTACTGAATCAGTCTAAATGTAGACAAATATTCAAAGTCTAAATGGAGTGCAGATGTCTTCTCTCTGTGAAAGGCTTTCCTAATCTGTAGACTCATATAAGGTCAGATTTTGGGATTCTCCTACTCTGTCTTACTTCCTCTGACTGTGAAGTGAGCTTTAGGTGACTAGACACTTTACACAGATCTTTCTATGAAGTTTTGGAAGTGGAATCACATACAATTAATTTGGGTACAAAAAAATGCAGAAAACAATATGTTGAAAAATACATCTTTACTTCCTTCTTCGTTATTAAGAAAAAAAAAATCCAGTGCAGGTGAGAAAAAGGCAGGGTTCAATCAGATGGAAACCCCAAATCATTAAAGATGCCTTCTGGTTGTAGGAAAACTGTCAACAGAACTTCAGAAGCTATCCAAATTTGAATCTGGAATGGATATATTTTTCTGAAGATTGTAGAATAAGTAGAATTGGAATGAAAAAAAAAAACCACATTGGTCAGTAAAGGTGGCACATTACATCATAAGCAGAGCTGTAGAGTTAAATTATGCAAAATGGGAATGCTCTTCACTCTGAAAGAAGTTTTTTGAGTTATGGTTAATACCAGACCATTTCTATGCTTCTTGTATCTGCTGCCATCCAAGATTAATGAGGCTGTATGCTGGTCAGAAAAATGTTAATTTCTGTGCTTCAAGAATATCTAAAATAGACTACAGAGCTCTAATTTTACTGCTAAAAGTCTCTGTGTCTTTCACAAACACACAGGGATCACTTTTATACTTACTCTAAATGTTTTCCTTATTGAAGACAAAACATACAGATTATTTTTTCTTTTAAAATTCATGCTCTATATCATTTTACTAAAGCATGCTGTCATCATTTCAAGAGCTGAAGTATCTACCTGTCTTCTCAAGAAAAAAAAGTTCACCTTTCTAAACTGAACTGAAATGGCTGAAGACAACATTTTACACAGAATAGATCTAATAACAGTAGATCTACATCTGAGACAAGATGCTTCAAGGCCATGTTTTCAGTCTGAATGGTATTTAAATATTATGTAGGACTTTTTAAAAAGTAATTCCAAAGGGATATGTAAAAGTCATTCAAAAAGGATTGACAGGGAAAATACACACGTTGTATAAGTATTGCAAAATGTAAGGGAAGCACAGAAATTATTTATACTGATCTCAAGTGAATAACAGCATTGAAGGCAAAGTTAAACCTCAGTGTTTGGCAAAACACATTGATCAAATTAAACAAATATACAAGGCCAGAAGAATGGAAATGACTGGTGTCAGAATAAAACAAGCAGACTTGCTTGCATTGCACTGGAGAAAATACACGAAAAAACAAGCCTTTGCCTGTTGCTGTACCTTCCCCAGGACTGTATTCCTGGAAATTAAACTACTGTGTTCATGCAAATCAATATTCTGTGACAGATGTGATAATCTGGCATAGCCATATCAGTGGAATTACAAACATGAAGCAGTTTACAGGGAAATTATGGGTGCAGATATTTCTTCCTTTGGAAGGTCTTTGTTGGTCAGAACCTTAGAAGCTGGTTACAGAACAATGAGTAAATAGCTATAACTTTTTATTAAAAAACAGTCAGGTCACATTCTGATCTGTCAATTTACAAACCAGCAGGAGGGAATTATGGACTGGTCCTAATGAGTTTTATGAGTCTTCATGGGTCTTAAAGGAATGCATTCCCTCAAATTGACCTGTTTGTGTCCTTGCCTAATTTTAATGGTTGGAATACCAGTAAAACCTCAGATAGAAATTAGTTTGATACAATTTTCAGGTTATGAGGGCCATATCATCCAGATCACACAGAGGACTAATTGCTATGGGGAATATATGGACAATAGGAAGGACAATAGGAAGTAACTTCGTTGTTTATGATATCACTTGCCATGGTTTTTTAATGAATATTCTCAGAAATATTGGCAACTATTTTATATTTGGACATCTATTTCTCAAAATAGATGACCACACAGCCTAGTTTATTAGAAAAAAACCCCTAAGTTATCAATACAATTCTTATCCATTTTAAGTAAAAATTCCCAGTTTGTCAAATGTCAAAAGCAGACTTTATCCTACTTGGTCAGTTCTCCTGATAATGATATGTGCCATGTGTACCCTATATATATTTAGAACTTTAGAATAAGCTTATTCACTCCCTCTATTTCATCTGATTGAGTACAAATTCTGTCATAAAATATGATAGTACATCAACTATATGTCCTTGTGTGTTGTATACAGTTTTCATATTAAACAGATGTGAAAGAAAAATAAATCCTATACACATGCCTGGAAAAATAAAAGGTAGGGAAACCACACTCCAAGACTGGAGGGCTGTTCTTCAAAATTGCTCTGGAGATAGAGGATGGCCCTCAGGCCAAGAGCAGTAAATGAGGACAGACTGGAGTATGAGCCACACCCACAAGCTGGATTTGAATTTGAGCTCCTGAGTTTGCAACTATAAAACTAACTACCCTGCTAGCAACCCACAGAGACCAGATGGACTTGTAATTAACTGCAAATCTTTGTATTTGTGCATTTCCAAGTTGTTACTGATAATACAAATGTATGCATGTGTGCAAGTACCTATCTAGATGCATACAAACCATAGTGATGTTTACCAGAAGATGGGACCATTTCTGAAGTTCCATGGAGTGTTTATAAAATGATATCTCACTCATGATTTCTTGTTCCCTCCTTGAGAGATCATATGGAGTATTAATTAGATAAAAGTGGCACACAGGGAACATGGGTTTTGTTTCATGTCCTTCTGGGGTGAATTTGCACAACTCTGAGGGAGTCGTGTATTTGCATAGATAGGCAGGGGAGGGAATAGCTATGGCTTTCAGCACAGCTGGGTCTGGATGTGGGCATCTGCTCAAAAGTAGTATGAAGGAGCAACATGGATGTGTGTCCTCAACCTTACTCATAAGAGAAGAAGCCAATTAAAACACTTGTAAGATACTGGAAACACCTCCAGGGAGCTGCCTTGTGGGCCATGTCCCTTCTGTACAACTGCTGAATTCAGACAGCTGATCCTCAGACTGATGGGTTATAGAGAATTATCATTCCCTGGAGTGTTCGTTTTTTTTTAGACAAACTAAAAGGAAAATCTAGGGAGATTGAGCTCCTGACTTTAAGACCTTTTGGTAGGTGTTATTGGGTAAGGTGAGTATGGGCTCAAATTAATTTAGTAAGATAGAGAACTCATTCAGCTCTTACTTCTGCAGTCCTTCAACTTGCATCTGCAACTTTTTCTCCTCATGAAAACCTACAAAAAAGACTGGAGTGAAAGACGTCATTTCTAGTACACTGGTGTTAGTGATCTTTGAAATGAAAGACTATATAACAAATTGTATAGTAGGCTGAGTTTGTATAAGAGCATATGCATTGCAATGAATGCCAGGTGCTGTTTGGCACCTAAGACTACATTTAGTCTACAATCTAAGCTGTAAAGGTTTTATATTGGAAAAGAAAAAAAAAGTAGAAAGGCAATATAAGACTACCTCATTTTACCCCTTCCTCTAGCTGGTCACAGTGTGTCTTGGCAAAGCTCCATGCTAGGCCTTGGTAGAAAGAGCAATTCCATGTATCTGTCATAATGGAATAATGCCACAAAGACTGATTAGAGTGGAAAAGAAAGAACCTTTCTTCTTAATGCTGCATTCCAGCATGAATACACTCACCGTGGCTTTGTTTCTCCAGACAAGCAAGCACATATCTGTCCCACTCAAGTGTAGAGCCTCATGCAATGAGCAAGGCTCACCACATCCATACTGGCTGGGCAATGCAACTTCCTGACCAAGAATATCTTCTGGCTCCTTTTGCTAAGAAGAGAACTTGGTTTGCAACATATATGCAGTGCAGATGATTTGGAGATTGGTGTCACAGAGTGAAAGAGGTGCTGAACCCATCTGACAGTATAGATGCACACTGTGAAATCAGTGAGATTTTGTTACTTTTCTTTTTCCAAATATAAACTCCACAGATTTTAGTTTTGAGAAGTGCTCTTTTTTTTTTTTTTTTTTTCAATGCTGTAATAGCAGCAGTATGATTCTGTGCATTCATTACCTACATAGAGCAGCTTGACTTTTTTACCGTGACTCATTGGAGCCTGAGGTCACTGAGTGGGAAGGTTTCAAAGACCTGGTAAGGAAGCACAGTCCCTGTCAGGAATTTTTGATATAGGTTATCTTTACCTTGTGCAGCTGAGCTACTGACAAAGTGATTTCACAGGAGATCTTTATATATATTTAAAAGCTGATTCACTCAGCCTCGGAGACAACAGACATTGAAGGCAGTTGACTGCAACACTGGAAAAATCACTTTATGGTACTAAATACTTTTTTCCTAACTGACAGAATCATTATTTTTTCTGTGCACTGTAGTTCCTTTGTGCCATATAAGCACTCATTATCCTATACTCACTAAGGTTAAAAACTCTGCTGGATGGCACAGGGGAGCATAAGCAGCAGGGTAACAATTAACGGACCTCAAAAGGTTTTGCGGTTTCATCTGGATAAATGCAGATCGATTTGAAGGTGGTTCAGCTAAAATGTCTCTCCCTCTTCAACCCCTCCTGTTTTTTTCTTTTTCTTTTTCTTTTTTTCTTTTTTTTTTTTTTTTCTTTTTTTTTTTTTTTTCTTTCTCTTTTTTTCTCTTTAAGCCAAAATGATTTGGTTTCAGAATCAGGAAGCAGATCTAACAATTCCAGATTTCTACTTGCTGTGTTGCCAACTTTTTAACTTCAATTTAATAGTTCACTGGTAGAACTCACATGTCTTGATGTTTCATATCCAGATTGGTTCATTTTTCCCTACTTATAATAGAAGCAGTATGAATCATTACCTTCCTACCAGCAACCTGACTTTGGAAGGTTTTCACTTCTGGTTCATACCTGCTTTGAAATCAATGAATGATCCAAACTGCTTCTCCCTCTCTCTCTATCTTTTTTCTTTTTTCTTTTTTCTTTTTTTTTTTTTTTTAAGGACATCATTGGCTTTGAGACAGACATGTTAAGGAAAATTCACTGACTTAATGTTTTCGCTGAATGACTTTAATTCATGGTATATGAAACACTATATGGTGATATTTTAGTATTGTGGAATCTCTGGGGTGTCATTAGGCATGGTTCTGGCTGAACTCTACTCGTGTTGTGGGTTCCATTTGTAATGTTTTCTTTTCTTGCAATTGTATAACCCAGTTTTATCAATCTTCCAAATGGACAAAGATGCAACTTTCAAATTGTCAGACTCGGGTCTTCTGCATCTCACTTGACAAAAAATGTCAGGTCTTTGGACATCACTTCTCTGTCATATTGAGTCAGAAATCACGGGCATAGATATTTCTAAAGTTCTGTGTTTGGAGTTTAGCTGCTTACCCTAAACCTCTAGGTCTGGAGTTGCCTGGAACTGTAGTCTGCTGGTTTTAATTTTTCATTACAAATGTGGCAGAGGTGAGAAGGTGTTGCTTCAAACTGAAGTGAAATTAAGTACCAACTTTGCAAATCCTTGTATGTTGTATTGACCCTCTCTTCATACTGTTTATTTAAATAAACAATATAATTCTTAACTGAAAGTCTAATCCATTCTTAACTTCAACTAATCCAGTGATGAAAAAACAGTACAATTCACCTTCAAATGAGTTATCATTACATTTATTAGGAAAAAACTTTTTGTTGTACAGATATTTTTGTCTAGGAAAATGGATATTCTATACCGTAAGACATTTCTATACTAAACATGAAAATCTAATGGGAAACAGTTTTGCATGGTAGTTATACTGGCATAACTACTTAAAATCTTTTTTCTCAGATAGCTTTCCAAGCTCCCTTTGACAAACTAAATCATGTTCCCCCAAGCAGATACTGCTGTTTAATAAGATTATTTTACTAAGTTTTATTTCTATATAAGTCTGGCCCCAAACAGTTGGATATTGCAATGGTAATTTGGCCTATTTGTCAGAGCATATAAATACATGTATGTACTGGACAAACTGTTAAAAAGGCAGAGAACATCACAACAAGAGCAACATCTTTAGTAATAAAATTGGGAACAGTGTGATAAAATGTGCTTATTCCACCTGAAGTTGTTAAGATTTGTTCACCTTCCAGCTTGGTTTCCCCATTCTCAATGCCACACAGCAGTGCTGTGGCAAGGTGCTGTAAGGGTCTCAGGTTAGTGGTGTGTCTGAGCACTGTTTCTTGTGCTGGCGAGAGTCAAGCCAAGGTTAGAAGTGTGGTCGTTGTTAAGCTTAAAATAAAAACTCTGTTGATAATGTTCAACAGATTCAAGACTCCCGGTTCAAAAGTTAACTCCCGGTTAAGGCACTTATCTTAAATATCATGGGAACTATCCCAAAGAACTCTTCTACCTGAGTGGTCATTAATTGGATTCCTGTTTCTGACATTATGTACAAAACATTGATAGATTCACGAATCTGCATGTGAGATGGCTTCTTCCTCAGAGCAGCTGTTGTGACATTTATGGTTAATCTCTGCTGCTTTTGGAGATAATTTCAACATCAGATGTCATGGTTAAGTTCAAATAATCACCAGGTCATGAGTGACCAGGCCAATGTTGGTCTCATTGGTGCAGTTAAGGAACAGTGTAGATGTTGTATGCCTTATAGACCTTTGTGTAGTGTCTGAATAATCTCTCCAGTCTTCTTGGTTTATGAGGGCCACAGGGATGTAAATAGTTTTAAAATAGTTTTTTTAATAATAAATGAATATTGCAGTTGCACACGTGGTCTATAGAATTTGTTGCCATTTTTTCCTACCTGAAAACAAGAGTTTTTGTCATTGCTGAGGAGCTTAATTCCTTCTGACTGTACTTTTAGTTGTAGGGTTCACATAAAGCCTTTTCATTTGAGAGTGACATGACCCTCAGTTCATCATTACTGTGTGGGTGTACTGGCAGAGCTGTGTTGCCTCCACATCTTGGTAAAGCAAAGCTTACCTTGACCTGTCTGAGGATTGTCTGTGTTGGGTTCCCCAGTAGCAGCTTCACTCTCAGGGTTCTGCCTTTAGACATTGCAATTTGCTGAAGTGGTTTGAAAACTTGAAGAACTCAGATTTTGGACAGCTGTCTGAGCTCACTGAAGTGGTTCACATACACCTGCCACAAGGTGCCTCTATGTCTCTCTGCCCAAAGCTACAGTCCTCTAAACAAGGATGGTAAAATAAATCTGTGGTTCTGCACAGACAAAAAGTCACAGTCCGTAGCAGCAGAGATCCAATTTAATCAACAACAGAATCTAACTCACTGCAAGTTGAGCTGAGGCAGAAGAGCTGCAGAAGCAAAATTTCTTTGCTGCTTTCCAAAGGTGCTACAACCTCTGAGAGACGGGGAGAACTGGGTTGGGGAAGATGATCCAGAAATTGACACAGCATGCTCAGAGATGTTTGTTATCAGTTTTGTCTGTCTGCAGTGATAAAGCATCCTTGCAGAGGTAAAAAACCCAAACCCTTAAAGCAGAGCTTTGAAAGCATGAGGACAAATGTGGAGGACAATCAAGAAAGTAGATTTTCCCTGGATTATTTTGTAAGTATGTAATAAATAAACTGTCCATCATATCAATCCACAGGCTATATAGGTGGAGAAGGAATTTACACATTTTATTGATGATCATTTTGGCCCAGTCACGTAAGTGCATATTCTGAATGAACAGGACTATAACTGAAGATTCAAGATGTTATCTAGATTAACTCACTTCTTATTTAAACAGAAGAGAACTTGCCTATATCTCACATCCCAAACCAAAAATAAAATGAGTGAGTTTGCACACTTTTCCTCTTATTTTTACCACTAAAATTAAAAGCAGGGTGTGACTCTGAGAGCAGGAATTATCTAGATTGTAATCTATTTGACTTGAAGGCTGTCTGCCTATCATGTCATGTGCTAGTCATGTCATGTCTTAGCAAACTAAAATCCTGAACATCTAATGGTGACTCTGAGGCTGCCAAGAGAAGCTGTGGATGCCTCATTCCTGTCAGTCTTTAAGGTCAGGTTAGATGGGGCTTGGAACAACCTGGTCTAGTGAAAGGTGTCCCTGTACATGGCAGGGGAGCTCAAACAAGATGATCTTCAAGGTTCCTTCCAACACAAACCGTTCTATGATTCAGTGACTGTATGATTTTATGGTTCTACATATGCTTGAAACGGTAAACAGAAATCAAGCACTAGTGACTAGAACATAAATATTCACACAGAATTAATGAGAGAGATGGTAACTGTTTTGATTATACTATTAGTTAGTTATTAAGAAAATGATGAAGGCATATCCTGTGTGTGTAGTGAGCCACTTATTCTACGATACAAAGCAGGCAATGGGCTAACATCCATCTTAAATCACTTTCAGTGAAATAAAGTTAATCCAGTTTTTGCTTGGGGTGCACAAAACACCACCCCTAAACACAACCCTGAATGTTTCTCTTGTCTACTAACGTGCTGTGGTTGTTTTGGAAGAAAAATTATTCTGCAAAGTTTTATTTTAATTAATGCAATTCTTATTATTTGCTCTAGAATAGGAAAGACTGTGCTAATAATTCCACATTTTATATAGTGAGAATTCATTTTACTCCCATGAAATGTGATATATCAGTGTTAATCAGTAGACTTACTGATTTTCACAATTAAGTCTTGACTGTTTTGTTTTGATATGATTTATGACTATTTAGAATTTAGTTTTGTGGTGTTTTGGTGTTGTGTTTTTTTTTTGTTTTGTTTTGTTTTGTTTTTGTTTTTGTTTTTGTTTTTGATTTTGATTTTGCTTTGTTGGTTTTTCTTCCTGGGTGGGTATGAATAAAGAGATAACAGAGAACTACATTCATCACTATTCTAACATCTTGAAGGCAACTTAGCCAAAACAGAATACTGTAAGAAATAGATCATGGTTTTCTAAAGAAACATTTTTTTAAAAAAAATTGGATCTGCAGTGCATTAATTCTTGGTAATGACCTGGATAACACCCTGTGATGCTGTCAGGAAAAACTACAGGGAGCAAAATGCCTTCTTATCTAATGCTTTCACCAAAAAGCCTAATTCCTGCCTTCTTTGATAAGATTCATGCTCCCTGACAGGCCACCCTTTTAGGGGTGTGTCCTTCTTTCTCTAAAGCCATGCCAAGGTGAATTTTGGGGAGTAGTCTTGCACCCTTGAGTAGATGGAGGTACAAAGACATTTTTTTGCTGTTTCTTTGGTAGCTATTTGGGTTTGGCTTTAAGAACCCTTCATGATGCCCAAGGGTGGCCACATGACAGAATCTGTCCCAGAAGAGAAGTTTTCAAATTCTTATTATATTAAGAATTCTTATCTGGAGTTCCTCTGCACTTCTTCATACTGGGGTCCTCTCAGATTTCTACTGACCTATTTTCAGTTTATGAATTACTTGCAAATCCCTTTGAAATTAATTATTTATCTTCAAGGACCTTAGGTTTGTCTGTTACCTGATAATTTCTTTCAACTGGCATGTTTTCACCAAAAAAAAGAGCTTTATTTGCAATGACAGAAGCAGAGTTTTACAGGATTCACCGTATTGCCATGGGAACGAATGAGCTCCTTCTGAATCATCATAGCCAAACTAACTCAGATGAAATGGGAACAAGCCCTAACCTTTGCCCATTCTTCAAACATACGTCAAAACTGATACGGTCTGAATGTTCAAAAAATTGAGAAGGTCCCTGGGATACATAGGTGGATTTCTAAAGCTATTTATATTATTGGAAAAGCAAAGAGGCACCTGCTGATTTATCTGTACCCTTTCACACTGAAACGCTTGAAAAATATGTGTCTTTCAGGCTGCAAAGAATAATTAACAACTTACAGAAAAAGCTGTAAAAAAAGGATATTCTTTTAGGAAATTGTTCTAAATTTCCTTTCATACTTCTTTCCTTTTAGGATTTTCCAATACACTTTTATGTTTCTAATTAAAAAAAAAATATAATTTTGATCACTGTCACAAAAATGTATTTTCCTTATTATCTGTAGCTCCATTAGATGCCTGGAAAATTTTTGTGCCTTTTTTTACCATTTATATTTTAGCAAAAGAGAAAAATGTTGAGAAGTTATTGTGGAAGAGAGTGCAAAGAAAAATGGGGGGAATCCACTAAGTGTATTTAATTTTGTTTATGACTAAAAGATAAAAAAATGTAATAAAAATGGTTCAAATTTTGAAAACATTAATTAAAGTGAAAAGAAAATTTTTCCTTTATATTTCCTGACATTGCCTTCAAAAGTAAAAATATTCATATCTGGTGTTTTGAAACTAAAAATTTGTTATTTTATGACTAAACATATTTTTCACTAGGAATATTTTAGTATGCCTTCCTTATGACTGATTTTTCCCCCAATTTTATTGAGTTTTGTACCTTACCTGAAAGGACTCATTCTCCATCAATCAGGAAAGTGAGTCTATAATCAAACCTACAGTAAATTATAGTCTTAATTTCTGTAACCATTAATACAGAGTTTGAAAGTGTTCACTTCAACACACATAACAGAAAATCTGAAAATTTCTGGCCTGCACAAGTAGGCTTGGGGACTTGAAGGAATCTGGTTCCACAGTGGGGGTGTGGATGAAGAAGTGGGGTTGTGAATGAAGCACAGCTAGGTTCTGCCTCCGTGCAATTGGTTCAAGTACCCTTCATGGTGCTAGAAACTCAGTCTAGAGGAAATTTAAGCATTTGAATCTTTTTGTTGGTGCTGTAATGGATTTTGTCTTTAAGCAAAGTGTTAGGAAACTAACCTTAATATTTCTATGGCCCATTTTAGCAGTGCACCTACATTGAAATTAAAAAAAGTAAAATTCATTACAATTAACGCACACTGGCAAAGGATTGGTAGGTCATGTAATTAAAAGTAACTTTATCATTATAACTATTTCTGTAATAAGGTTGGTTTTAACAAAATTCTTAATAATTTTTTTTTTTTTTTGTACATAGAGCAACCAAGTCAGAAGACAGTGGGAAATATTGAGCATAAGCATGATTTTAAAAAATGCTGTCAGTGCTCTCACAATTTGCACATCAGTTTCATGCTTAAAGACTAGTCAAAGTTCAGAGATTTGTCTTCAGTGATTTATTCAGAGTGTAGATCTTCAGCCCTCTTTTGGAGTACATTGGCATGGGGGAGTACATAAGAGGTTAATTCAATACCCTTGGCTGGGGATACCCTGAGTTTAATCCCCTAATCTCAGAAATGTTTTTCAGTTTGGCCAATGTAATTTATTATAAATTTAATTCAGCATACAGTGGAAACCAGCAATTCCCCCTTATGATGTAAGGTACAACAGAAATTATACAGAAGCTGGGCTCTATTATCTGAACTTGTAACTGCATTTATGAGAAATACAATCCTATGTAGATTTGTTAGGCACATGCAGAAGATTAAACTCTTGCTGTGAATTTAAGAGAGAGATGCTTCTGAGATCCAGGATCATGTACAAGGAGGAAATTCATTTAGTCCAGGACATATCTGGACCTGCTCAGCAGGGAAATGATTGGTGCAAAAGGGTTATTATGATCAAAAAAGGAGAGTGAATTTAGGTGGCAGTCAAGGTCCCTTCCTTCCTTCCTTCCTTCCTTCCTTCCTTCCTTCCTTCCTTCCTCATCTTTGTGCATATTTTTTTTACTCTTTTCAGGATGTCTGTGCCTCTCTCCCAGAACTAGTCCAGAATAGAGGAGAAGGATCATCTCCCTCAGCCTGCTGGCAATATTTTGCTTAATTTAACCCAGGATATGTTTAGCCTTCTTTGTGGGGAGGGTACATTGCTACATTGCTGCCTTATGTCCAGCTTGGTGTTTACAAGGACCCCCAGGTTCTGGTATTTTTGCTTCTAATTGCAATCAGTCTCTTGGTTTGGAATTGCCAGATTCTGGAGCACGTGTTTGGGTTTGTGTTTTGGTGTTGTTGTTTTTTTTTTTTTTTTTTTTTTTTTTTTTTTCCTTCTTTTTGTTTTGTTTTGTTTTGTTTTGTTTTGTTTTGTTTTGTTTTGTTTGTTTGTTTTTGTTGTTTTTTTTCTGTGTTGTTTTTTCTATGGTGTTTTGTATTTTGCTGTGTTCTGATATTTCAGACTTTTCTCAGTCATACTTCTCATTTGCATAATAAGCATGGCTAATCAAGCAAGCAACAACCAGGTGCTCTGCAGGTCAGTTAAGAACATGGACCTGAACAAATCCAACACATACTAAACAGTTGGAGCAGCACCTTACACTATTTATTGCAGCTGGGGTATCCAAGTTATGAATGAAAATATCTACAAAAAAGGAATGAACACAGCTTTGTCAAACAGAGATTCTTCATAAATATGCCAGAGAGTAACTGCCCCTAACTCCCATCCATCCACTGCCGTTAGACTTCAAGGTGCATTGAATGTGTCCATGTCACAAGAACCTTTAGGAACAAAGGATGACCAACAACAGGATCATTTATCTCTTTTCTGCTTCTCGGTCTATACATTCACTCTGTGGTTCAACTGAGAGAGAGAACATCATCCACTTCTATTGAAGCCAATTCTGAGGTTATAGTTCTTTTGGACTGGGACCTGAAATGGATCAAATGTCCATGAAGAAAATTACTAGCCAAAACATTTAGATATTGATATCTACCTCAGAAGAAACACACTTGATATTACTGTGTTCTCAGAGAATTGAAGCAACACTTAAATATTAATTTTTTTGTGGAAGAGTAAGAAATGGTGGCCCATGGACTCTAAAAGGGATCCTTGAAGACCTGCCTTAAGGGAGCATTAATTCTTTACCCAGAGCTGAAATATTGTGTTATCTATTGGGGTGTAGTGAGAGAAAACTTTTAATTTGAGGCTGATTGAGAGCTTGGCCAGGTGGAGAAGGCAAGCAGTAGAACTGGCTGTAACTGAGTTCCCATCACACAGTTAATTTCTTCACTTTGATCATTATTTCCCCCTTACATCATAAAAATGTAATTATAAATGAAGTCTATTATGAAACAAGATATTCAAAAATAGTTCAGCTTGGGTCAATATAACAGGATTATTTTTATAAAATGGCAGTAGTTTGATTTTGGCTTTTATTATAGTTTGTTCTTTTTTAATTTATAAAGAAATGAAAAAGAAAGAGTTTAAAGTGAAAGCTTGCAAACTTCAATGTTATTTTAAATGGTTTATATTTTTTTCCTGTATGCTTGCTTCAATAATAACATTCCTTTGGCTTACTTAGTGAGCTGAATTTTATATTACTGGTTCATTACTTCCACTGAACCAGTAATATAAAATTGCCTCTTCAAAAAATTATGGACCACATTTTCAAAAAATGGACATATTTTTACCTTTGGTCTCTGATAGATTTCAGCTATTAGCTATCTTAAGACTTCACAGAAAGAAATATAAGTTTATGAAAACCCTCTTAATTCATAATCTAATGCATATTTAAGACTTGTTTTGTTCAGCCTGGAGGAGATTGAGGGGACACCTCATTGCACTCTTCAACGTCCCAAGAAGGGAGGTGGAGGAACAGGTACTGATCTCTTCACTCTCATGATCAATGACAGAAGTCAAGGAAATGTCATGAAACTGGGGTGGGGAGGTTTAGGTTGGGTATCAGGAAAACCCCCAGAGGGTTGTTGGGCATTGGAACAGGCTGCCCAGGGAGGTGGTCACAGCCCCAGGCCTGACAGAGCTTGAGAAGCATTTGGATAATACTCTCAGGCACCTGGTGTGACTCCTGGGGTGTCCTGCACAGGGCCAGGAGTTGGACTCAATCCTGATAGGTCCCTTCCAACTCAGCATGATCCATGATCCCTGGATTCTAATATGTCAAGTTTTATCTAGTTAGAACCTATTATTCTATCATTCAAATAATTTCCACTTCATAAGGACCCATGTAAGCAGACCAAAACATATTTATTTGATTGTTTCTCGTGTAACATAAGCCCTGACAGACACATCTGCTCCCTCCAAAGATGTTTCAACTACAGGAGAGCTGAAAAGAATATAGGAAATTTTTCAAAGAGATCTTTTCCCTTTTTTAATATTTGCAACATCTGAAATTAAAAATTAAGAACTTAGAGTTTAGAAAATTAGAAAAGCAGGGAGCTTTGTGACACATTAATTTTTCTAGTTTGGATTTGTTAGACTATCATCCGTGTATGCTCTTGCTGAAAAGTTGGTGTTTTGTTTTTGTTTTTGTTTTATTTATGTTTGTTTGTTTGTTTTGGGGTTTTTGTTTGTTTTGTTTTGTTTTTTAATTCTGCACAACAGATTGTATTGATAGTTCTAATTTATGGAAGGATATTCCAGAGACCTTGTCAATTGTCTATATTGTGAAACTCTTAGCTCAGCTGTCATCTATAACAAGCCTTATTTTGGCTTAAGTACTCAAACTGAACAGGTGTCTTAGTTGAAACCTCTTCTTCCATGTCACAGATGCTTAAAGGAAAAGCTCTACTGAGTGCTTCTGTATGACTCTAAGCTCAAAGGTCAAGTCCTTATTCAAACCTATAGTAAACAAAATATCCTTCAACTTTAATGCTCTGGAAATGATCAAATACAAAAGTACATCTTTTCACAAGTCTTCAAAATAATGTTTACATACACAATCATGTACTGACATTGAATATTAGTATTAAATCTCCCTAGTCTTTATCATTCTTATTTCTGCTTTCTCCTAATATTTACATTGATTTGCCTTTGACACATCTCTTCCATTCCGCTATCAATGTTTTCTTTTGCTCTACCCCTTCTCTACAATACCCATGTTTCAGTTTTCCTTCCTGTGTGTTGATTTCAGCACCGATGCTGATGGTCTGTAGATGTAAAAGACTTGTATTTCATTTTCTGAGTTCTTTTGTCTTGACTTAATCTTCACCAGTCAGTGAAGGACCTTTTCACTTGGTTTGTTGTTTAGTGTGCACTGTAACACACTCAGATATATTTTTTATTAATAATCTCTGAAATACCACTGAAACTAACTGTGACTGTGCAAATGCAGTGCTGAAATGCTGAAAATGGGACTGCTAAACAGCTGGACACATCTTAATAGGCTGGATGTCTGCAATCCTCCACAAGGGTATTGAAAGTCTGCAGCTGTGTGGTGTCACTTTATAATGCAAATGTGTGTACTACAAAATGCCTTACAGGTGAACTGGGAACTGGTATATAACAATGATTTAATTTAATGATTTTTTTTTTTCATATTTCCAGCTTGTTTAGCATACAGTTAGTTAAAGGCACAGTAGACTGCTAATAACTAAAAGACAGATAATAGCTAATAACAGAACTGAGTTAAGATTGAAAGTTGGTATCTTTTGGAGACTCTGGAACTGGGCTACTGAACGTATTGATTCAATTTAGAATCCACTAAAGATGCTTTTTTGTCTGATCCTTACTGAAATTTGGAATAAAGGAACCTTAAGCTGCAAATCTGATCTTTAGATAAACCAGCACTTAAAAAGGACTGAAATATTTGGGAGATGCTGTTAATGGGAGAAATAGGCTCTGGAGTCTGCCTGGTTGGGAGAATGCTAGTCTTCAAAAAGCTGAGTGGTCTTTGAAGTGTCAGTTTTCACAGCAGGAGAGACAAATGGCAGCTGGCCTTGAAGAAACCAATAATAGTTGGATACTTATCTGATTATTGTGTCTTCTCTTACTGCACCACTCTTTAATTCCTCACTCTAACAGAACTACATTAGAAGAAAAATGCTAAGTCTAGGCTCTACAAGCTGTAAAAACTCTTGGGCCCCTTCAGGATATAAATCTGTCTTTGGAGACGCCCTACGAGTGAGAACCATTTTTTTGTGATCAGGTGATTTAGACTTGGTAAATGTTTTTGAGATATCTAAATAAGGTGAGATAAATTTCATGTTCCATATTTATGTGGTTTCCAGCGCATCACAAGTGATGGTGTCTCGTTCACACTTTTTACTCTCTGACACTGGAGGCATTTAGAACAGTCACCTTGAATTTCTCTGAGGAGTTACTCTTCTGTTTGATTCTGTGTAACGGAAAGCTTTTTTTAGAGTTTTCTTCCTCCTGTCTCACAATCCTGAAAAATCAATTATGCTTATTAAAGTTAACTATAATCTTGGTCTAAAATTACATTCTCCTTTGTCTTCTGTGACTCTTTTTGATTTGTGTCTCTTTCATCACACATTAAAAATGCCTTTGAGAGGATCCTTCTTATTCACATTTCTGTGCATACTTAGGTTATTCTTCTTCAAAGTCATATTTTCAGTGGCTTTAAGGGAGAAAACTGGGACTCTAATGACTGAATATTATGATAAAACATATATTCAAGGTCCAGAATTTCATTGCAATTTTCTCCTTGGATTTTATTGAGGAATGTAAGGTTGTACTAAACCATTTGTTCACAGAGTTTGTTTTGACTGTGTTTAATACAGCTGTTGTTGATGAGCATAGACCAATATTAAATTTATGTTGATAGAAATATCCTTTTAAAACAAATAAATCTTCATGAGCAATTTTCTGGTTATATTCAAGCTTTCGCATAAACCAAAAAGAAATCCAAGAATCAGGTTTAGGTTAGACATGAGGATTAATTAAGGAATGGTTATAAAGCATTTAAAGTCTCACATGAAAGAAAAGTGCATTAATATAGTGGTTAATGACTTTTGTTCACATATATGTAGAACTGGAATGGTTTATAAGTTCATTTTTGAACCTTCCAAAGAGTACTTATATGAAAATTTATCTGTCCCTTAACACTGGGGTCTTTTGAAGAGATGTTAAAATTCACATTTTTCTATTAAAGAATAACTATCACAGAAGCAGGTAAGAACAGCTTTTTTAAGTCCAACAAAATGTCAGTATCCTTTCTCCAGCAGTGCTTGACTCTGTATGTGCCAGTAACAATTGTGTGCAGGGAAGCTATGCAAAATCTGAGTAAGTATGGGGTGGCCCCTCTCAGTTTTGGAGCAGCCCTTCCAGAAGTTGTCTCTGCATCATCCCAGCCTAAAAGAATGGTCTATGAACACCTCCAGCTCCTTTGAAAGTTCTTAGGGCTATTTTCAGAAATAGCAGAATGAATCTTTTCCATGCAGAGTATGAGGCTCTTGATAACCAATTTCAGCTTCCTGACTGCTCAATGGACATGTAGGGTTAAAATATGATGATGATGATGATGAAATAATTGATAAATAAAATTCCATTTGGTTTTAATTACTTAACAGTAATAATACAAGTACCACTAATTATGATCAAGGAGAAGTCTTTATTACATATCAGACTGGTCAATTTTATATCTTCTTCCCTCCTTGATTTTCTCAGCCTTATAAGAGAAGAACAAGGACTTTATTTCAGGACTATATTTCTGTTTTGTAAAGTGACTTGTCCATATTATGGTGTAATTAGTCTTTGCATTTCCTATCACAAAAAGAATATAAATATTTCCAGCTGCATTAGAAAACTGAGAAGTTCTCTAGTTTTCACTGATTTTTTCACACACTCTTTATCCTTTTATTTGAGCATGTTCTTTCTCTTGCCAATAGAAGCCAGCATTTATTTTAAAGGATGCTAGCAGATGTGCAGATTATTCTTCAAAACTTCCTGTTCCTGTGTTCCTGTCAGTTGACAAATTTTTGTTATCATTTCGGATACTGCCACACTTTATTTATGAAGATAGCTTTCCTATCGGTGTCAGTGCCAACAGAGAAGTAGCTCTGTGTTATCCTTTCTGCATAAGATGACAGTAACAATGCTCTGAAAAATCCACAGGTGCAGTTTGCAGTTTACTGATGCCTCACTGTATTAAGAAGACCAAATAATAAAAGTTAGTAGCATGTGAAGAGTACTGGCTCTTGTATGTTTTCCAAAATTATTTTAAAGGATCAGTCAGATAATGTTCAGGCAATCTGTTTTTAAGACATCTTGATTTTCAGATCACTTCTGATCCCTTTCTCGGCTATAGGCAGAATGAGAGTTGATTTTATGGTGTTTTTTTGTTTGTTTGTTGGGTTTTTTTTAACCTGTGCATAATGTCTTTCCCCTCCTTATTTTAAACCAGAATGGCTTGATGTTAAATACCAAAATAAAGGGAACACTGAATAATTCATTTGAATAAATCACAAGTAGTTCCTGTCAATGCAGATGTTGTCCATTAGTAAGTAAATGGACAAAATGCAGGGTATAACTGTGCATTTTGGCAGTGTATGGATGCAGACTGGTTCAGTGTTCTCTTGCACAGCAAAAGTTACATCAGTGGGTGTATTTATCATATGTATTGAAAGGAAATTTATTTCCTTTCAATGTATTGAAAGGAAAATTTAGGTTTGGGTTTTTTTTAATTATTTTTTTTATTTTTTATTTTTAATAAACATTATTCACTGTCAAAATAAGCACTAACCAATATTTAAAGCTACACTAGGACATGCAACAAGTATTAATTCTCCCATCTTCAAAAACCTTACTATGTGACACATAACTTTTGTCCTGTAACTGTAACTATTTTCTGACAAGAATTACTTTCCTTTAGAAAAATAGATTTACTTTGTGGTGCTACATAGGTCTAGTGAGATAAAACATCTTTGAGGAGATATTTTAATTTTCTCAAGTTTTAAACACCCTGGCTGCTTTTTTCCTTGTTCCTTGCAAAGGAATAGATAAAAGGCCTTGACGAAAAGCTAAAGAATACTTGAAGGATATGCTAAATAACATTCACATAGGTTGCTGGGAAAGAACCCCTAAACCTATAGAACAGACACTATCATTACCAAAAAGTTGGTGAAGCGGAATACTAGACTATTTTTCATGAGATTTCTATTAATGCTTTTTTTAAACTTGACTGCTATGCTATTTATGATAAATGATAAATAAGATAGGAATAAATATAAGGAAAATTTGAAACCACACTTGTTTAGCAAAAATGGGTGAAATTACTGAAAGTAATTCTGTAGTAGTACTGATGATTAATAACTAAGCACTGCTCTCAACTGTTTGAGATTAAAAGATTTATCTAGGAAAATAAATAAATCTGATATATCATCAAGAAGTGATCTATGAAAGAAAATACTAATTTTGCATGAAATATTCACCATTTGATTTAATTAAAAAATAACTATACATTTGTGCAGGAATGGGGAAGAGAAACCTTTGGTTGATAGGACATATACCATGGCATTCTGCCAAATTTAGCAGTCATAATAGGCACTGGTACTTAATTCATTAGAAAGTATAAACCAAGATGAATTTATTTCTCTCTCTCCATTAGCTAGAGTTCCAGAATAGGGTTTGTCCTGGACAGCTACTGGGTATCTACAAAATCTGAAATGAGGCCAGATATTTCTGGCCCTGTTAGATAAACTGAAAACTATCATGCTTTTGTTTGGTGAAGTTCTTGAGAAATTTAAGAGAGTTTTTCATAAATTTCTGGATGAGTTTGCACACAGCACAGAAGATGCTTGAGAGAAGTCCAGTATACATAACAAGAACAGTACAATTTATTAGCTATTAGGATAATAGTAACAAAACAAATGTATTTAGTTATGATTTGACACTCCCCCAAAATTTGCAATCACCTTGTAAAAGTAAAATATGCACGAAAGAGCATGCCCTATAGTTATATCTCATATGAAAAATTGTTTCTGATGTACTGTGAAAGTCTTAGAGCCACAGATAGAAAAAGTATTTGAGAACATTGGGAGCACCCAGATTGACAAGTAGATAAGTATGTTTTATTGCTTCTTATATAATTCTTCAGTATAACATCCAAAACTGATATAAAAAATGATGTTTTTCCCACTTCTCTCAAATCTATCATGAGAATGTTGGCTTTTTTTTCTTTTTTATTTTTTTTCCTGATCCAATCAATCTTACAATTATTTAAACCATTTGTTTTTACAGCATGTAAGGTACAATTATGTAAATGCTGCTATGTTCATGGTGTTGGCTGGAGCTGTGAGTAGGGATAAGCAGAGCTATTGCAGGCATCCTGTAAGCATTTAGAAAACTGATTTTGTACTATGGAATAGGAAGGAATGGGATGGGAGAAGGAAGATGTTAAGAAAGCCAAATTTAACACCAAGGAGAGCTGAGAAATCAAAAGTAGGTGGATGAACTCAGAAAAGCTTATTGAGGTCTTTATGGAATTTTCCTTACATCACTGGAAAAGTACTGTGATGACAGCACTCTATGGAGAGCACAGTTGCAGCTGATTCCTGTTGCCAGAGGGTTATGGGTCTTGGTGAAAAATGCAGGGGGTCAGGATAAAGCAGGAGCTTGAGTAAGCAGGTTGCCTGGCTGGTTTACAGTGAGGGGATAATACAAAGCAGCAGGAGCAAAACCAAAATATTAGCTTGAATTCCCAGGAATTTATTACCTTGCTTGGTGTACATTGGTCAGGAAAGCTGGTTCTTATTTTCTGGAAATGTTTAAATGTGATTTAAACATTTTATGTTACCTTTATGGTTGCTGTTGACAGTGAAGGGATGTTCTAAACCTCTGGATAACTAGAGCTGCATGAGAATGTTTGGACTCCTCTGTTGAGCTACCTGCCTGGACTTAGCTGTAGATATTAATATTGCATAAATCTGCCCGTGTTTTTGTAGATAAGGGAATAATTCTATCAGTCACTGTTACTGTAATAAAAAACAAATCATATAAAAACCAGCAACACAGCTTATTCCCTCATTCGGAATCTGCTGCATAGCAAATTAATGGCAGTGTGCATGAATAATGAGAAATGCTTCTAAACTGGAGATTCATTTGTTTGGACAAACGTTGCTGACTGCACTGAAGTAGATTGCAACACTGGCATTATATTTGAGTCACTAAACCCAAATTAGCCACTGCTATTGCTGGAACTGCTGCTACTACAGCAGATGAGCAGAGGTCAGTGATAGGTAAAGGACAAGTCCTACTGTGTAAAAGTTTAAATCTATGTAGATATGACAGTGAAGATTTTTAGCTGGGAAAAAAAATCTTGAAATTGAATTGCTCAGTGTCAGGAGGACAGGAGAAGAGCTAGCAATGAAACTCCAACTTATTTACTGTGAATCTGTTAAACCATAAAACCTCTCCAGAAAATTAGACTTTTATCTTTTTTTTCCCTGTCATATCCTTTTGAGAAGAAAGTAGTGAAAAGAGAGCTTTGTTGTAAACTGTTCTGCTTCTAAACCTGGATAGTAATCACCTCATTATAGTCAGTAATTTGAAATTATAGCTAGTGGATATTGATACTTATTTCTTTAAAGTGGTATGTTTCATGTTGAACTTCACTCACATCTGATATGAGAAAAGCATGATGCTACTTTCGTAAAGTTACAAAAAAATAGAAGTCTCCCAATCTGATTAAAACCTACCCTACATATATAATATATATGAGATAATTCAAGATAAGATTTTTTTTTATTACTGCTATTTTATGACTACTACAGTATGTTTCCTGAATTTATATTTGTATGTGTAAATATTCTTTACCCTTTAAAAAGCATACTTTAAAATGAAAAGTATTTGCTCTGATTTTTTCTGTCTCCTGTTCACAAACATGGGGCATTGCATGCCATTGTAGGAAATTATGACTCTGATTTTTATCTCATTTATACATATAGAAATAGGTAATATGACTACGCTGACTATGCGTAGTCAGCTGATTTACATTTGTATAAAAATGTCTAAGTGATAAGAGGACGCATGAATATTTTTGGAGGTCTAAGTTTAAACAGGAAGAAAAATATATCTTTGTACATAGACATGGCTGGTTTTCACCTTTATTAATAAGAACATTAAGAAAGAGTGAGAAGTAAAAGGAAAGGCAGTAAGAATCTAAGTTCTTTGAAATTAAACTTTCTTATGCTTGAATGGCAATTTGAGAAAATTGTTTTCCCCCTATGAAGTACGAATGTCAACTTTGCTAGAAGTTCAGCAGGGCAGAGGAATTCAATTCTCAATATTTTCTAAATATTGACATTGACCATCATATCATACTTTTTCACATTTTTGTCCTGTTTATTGTTGTGCCTATAAGTAGGAGAATTCCTTGATGGAGTTCTTGATCATAACCCTGCATTGGGTGCTCAGCTTCACAGAAACCGGTTTCTGTTTTGGAAGTGAACAGCTCTTGGCCACAACTGCTGTTGTGCACATCAGTCCTTAAATCAAGTTTATCAGATAACAAATGTACTGAAGAAAGTTCTGAGAAAACAAAGTAACATTTTGCCTCTGACATATTATAAGAACATTTTGCAGAAATTGATATCATTATTACTGAGACCCATAACAATGGAAGATGGAAAGGCAATTTGGTTTTCAAATCTTGACTTCACAGCAATCTTGTCATATACTTTTTACAAGCTCTTTTTTTTTACTTTCTGTCTGCAGACACCTTCCTCTTTTGCCCCCAACTCTCTGTGTTTAAGCAGTGTTTCGATCTGAAGTATTGCAATTCATCACAAGCTAGAATAGACCAGATCAGACCAGACTGGCCCTGGGTCTTTCCTCACACTCTTCCTGTGGATGGGAATAACATTGGCTGGCTTCCAGCCAGCAGGGACCACCCCAGCCTCCCAAGATGATAACAAGGGATCCTGCCATAACATCTGCTTGTTCCTTCAGAATTTCAGAAGAGCTCATTTAGGGTGATCCATAGGGGAAATGCCAGAACCCACAGCAGGACTATTGTCAGTCTACAAGTTCTGAGTCTTTACACACTCTCAGAGTTTCCTTTGTCTTCTCATCTCTAAAGGGAAGTAGATGGGTGCAAGTAGATGGGTGTTGGGAAGACAGGAACTTTTCTGGCTGTGCACTAAATTGGGCAAATATAAGTCAAATAACCTCCGGAGACTCAGTGTAAAGTACAGGCCATAATAGCCGGATTTTTAGAAGTCCATACTTATTAAAAGTCATTTAGACTCAGCATTATTGGAGGTAACTGACTTTTGAAACATATTCAGAATTCAAAGTAAATATTTTTTTTATTTTTTTTTGAGCTGATCATAAGAGTAGGTGTGGTTTTCTTTATTCCTTCTTAATTTTATTCTGCTATGAAATACACATTATTGACAGAGCCTCGAGCCTGGCTTTTAAGCTGAGATTTAAGAGGAAGGGTTCAAATGAAAGAAGACTTACTCTAAATATTCGCCTCCTTGTCAGATATTTTTTAACTTCTATATACAATTTATTTTTAGCATTTAAATCAGCATTTTTTCTGCTTCTCTTTAAACAAGAAAAACTAACAGGCAGCAAGACTGAAACTGATGAAAAAAATCCTTATACAAATAACACACTGTTAAGACTTTCTTCTCTGGTTCAGGAGGAAATAAGCTACTTAAACACCTACTATTAAAATTATGTGGTTAAATAATCCACTGGCCAATATTCAAAAAGAATAATTGCAATTGGAAGTGTCCAAATTCTCAATCTTTTGAAGACCTACCATGCAAATCTTTTAAAATTTTGAAAAAAATATTTATCATTGTAGCAATCCATTTGAATAAAAGATGTTAAAGTGATCCCCTGGGATATGTGTACTGAAGTGAGCAGACTTATCACAGTAAAGTGTTCACTTAAATTTTGATCACTTCTTCCTACTAGACTATTCAAGCATTTAAATTCTGTATTGTAAAAACTGTTGCTATGTTGCTTTCTCCCTTAATTTGCAGCTGAAAAAATATGTTGAATTCTGAAGGGGGGTTAGTTTTTCTGCAGAGTTAATAGCTAAGGAACCATCATCTACATCATTGTTCATGAATGTTAAAAGTGTAATAGCTATTCCAGACTGGCAATTTGATTGCTATAACTGTAATACATTATAGTAGTTTCAATTATCAATATTATTACCACTATGATTTTTTTTTGTTGCAGAACATGAATTAATTTGTTCACTTTCACTTCTATTTTTTTTAATATACAACAATATTGAAGGTTTTAATCTAAAACAATTCCTATCAAATCAAAATTCATTTTATGAAAGCTTGCAGTGACTTTCAAAGAACTGTGAAATAATATACAATCTTCTGCTATTGGGTCTATAAATTAAGTTGATAAAAAGAACCTAGACATCAGGATACGGAGAGATACAAACCTTCTCATTGTAGTCTCTAAATTATTACTAGCTAGAAGTACTAAAAAACAAGAATTATTTTACTATTTTTTAAAAAAAATATGTGAGTGGGTAGGTATTAATGAAATTTATACATGTATTCTCAACTTCAAAAAGAACTATCCTCAACTTAAAAGAACAGGAAGCAGAAAATGTATAAAGTAAAATTAAGACAGATAAATCACAGAGGAATGTATTGATTAAAATTAATTTTAGGGATCAAATTCATACCTTAGAGACCATAAACACCTTTAATGTGACAACTGTGCAGAGAAATTGCTTGGTCATAGCAGAATTTGATCCAGGAGAGGAGATGTTGATCCCAGGTCACTGATAATTTTAGGGGTTTATTGGTTTGGGTTTTCTTGTTTGTTAGAAAAAAAAAATATTTCTAATCAATGAAATTACAAACTGTCTAATAGAAAATCTGGTGAAACAAGGTCAGAGTAATTCTACAGTAGATCCATGAGCAGGACTTGATCCTTGCTCAAAAGTCTAGTGGTTCTTATGCACTTATTTTGGTATTATTAAACAAAATACTACTTCTGGCCAGTAATACTGATAGTTTGTTCTTTTGAATGGTCAGTTCTACAAAATGAAAAGAATAAACACAGTCTGAAAAGAAAAAAATAATGACATATACCCATGTGAATACTAATTGGGCATTGAATGCAGAAGCAATAGATGATGAACCTTTGCCCCAGAGCACAATTCAGCAATCACAAAAGTTATTTTTTGCTAAAAAAATCAAGCCTGACAAAAAAAGGTGAAAAAAACCCATTTGAATCACTTTTAGAATGAAAACAGAGAATTTGTGAAGACAATAGAATAAATCAGTAGGTTAGAATGGCCCTGGATGGGCATAAGAAACATTCAGCATGAAAGCCTCACGATGTAAATGGTTAAGGATATGATCTGATGAAGAAGCAGAGGAAGAAGCAGTAACATGCCCATGGCTCATAAAAACAAGGTGCTATCTGCTGATTTTTAGGCCTTTATCTTTAAATATTCTGAGGGTTTTCTACCCTTACACCCTTTTCACTCACTTCTTCACAAATACAGTGAGAAAGAGTGTTTAAATATATCAAGAGAGCATGAGATGTCTTATACAGGTGTGACCTCACGAAAAAGATGTTAACTCGTGTCACAGTAGAATAAAGTCTCAAATATTCATCAGTTACTTCCCTACAGGTTTGGTTTTTTTTTTTTTTTAGAGAAAACAAGATAAGATACTTACTGGAAAAACTTCGAAATGTCCTGATAAAATACACTTATATGCCTTATGTTTAATAGACTTACCCATCTCATGGTGACATCTGACAAATTATGCTAATATTTAATTTTTTTAATTGCCAATGGTTAGAACAACACTGGGCCAAAACTGTCTTATTTAAAGGTATTCTCATGATGAAATAACTTATGCCTGAATCCTTTTGGAAACATCAGTGGAGTTAAAATCTTGGCATTGATTTACAACAAATATTAAAAGACAAAATATTTCAAGACAAAAAAAAAAAAAAAACCCTAAAAATTACTTATCAGTAATTGAAAAATACAGAAAATGGATTTTCTGGGGAAGTGTTAAAATAGCATAAAATTATCATTTGAAAAATCATAGAGGAGTTGACATTGATACGATCAATAAAGAATTGAAGAGGTTAATACATTTAACATGAGAGAATATTGTTTTAATGAAACCAGCTATTTTTGAATGAATTTGGTATTGCTTTTGATGAGATTACATGTGGAGCTGATTAAAGTAACCATGTTGACATAGTGAATCTACTGTTCTAAAATATTTGGTTTAATTAAACATGATGAAAATTAGTGCTGTACTCAACCAGTGTATTCCATATTGAAGGGATTAAAGAGTGACAAACTGATAAACCCCACAGAAAAAAGTAACATAATGGTAGAGGACAGGTTCTTGTAAAAAAATCTGCAGAGATCCTGTTTGTGGCTGAATCCCATTCCTCATTTCAATCAGTGTGGGCACAACTGTGAAACAATTGCACTTGGACAAAGACACAGGTTTGCAAGTCCACCTTCTTGATATTCACTTTGGACTCTAGCCAACGTTTCTGATCATTCAGGACATGATCCACTTTTGTGTGTGAAACCTACCGAGAACCAAAGCAAAAAGGAGCATTACCACTGATGGCATTTGGAGCAGAATCCTGCCCTAGTGGTGTGAGTCCCTACAGGGATTTTGGTTGCTCCTGGTTTCCATGGCATCATACTGTAGTTACCCAAGTGGGCCACTTGAGACTTCTGAAGTAATTGTCCAAACAAAAGAAAGCATGGCATACCCATAGCAGGTGCAAGGGTACAGGGGAGAGAACAGCAAGACAAAAAGGGAGAAAGCTTGTAGGTCAAGATAAACCAGTTCAATAGGCCAAGCAGAGAGCAAAAAACCAGTTGACACAAAGAAATCTCTCACCACCTGCCTCAAGAGGACTGATGTCAAGCCAGACTTTGAGTAATGGCCACCCTGAAAGCCTAAGTTCCCTGGTTTTCCTTTCTCTAATTCATTCTTTTATTTCTGATGTCACAAGCTATGGGATACCTCTCTGCACATTTTGCCTCAGCTGTCCCAGCTCTGCATCCTCATAACTCCTTGCCCTCCCCCAATTTACTTACTGGGAGACAGAGTGGGAAAAAGAGAACATGTCAGCAATGTGCAAGCACTGCTCAGCTACAGCCAAAACATCCGTGTGCTATCAGCACTCTTTTAGCTACAGATCTGAAACACTGTTCTGAAACTGTACATGCTGCTGAGAAGAAACCTACCTCCATCCCAGGCAAAGGCAGTACAGAAATGAAACACCTTAGAGTTATCACAACACAGAATCACTCCTTATTCCCTACATCTGCCTACCAACTGACCCAAGCACAGCAACACCAGTAAGTCTGGAACACACCATGGTGTAGCGAATGCAAGGCATCAACATCAGCTCATCTAAACTGTTACATTACTTACCATATGGTCTGCAAAATACTTAATATGTTTATGCCAAAACAGTGATTCATGTGTGCTGCATCTGCCACCATAAATTTGGTTACCTTTCTTGCATCATCCCAAAATGCTAAATACTGAGGGCGGGCAGTATATTTACTCTTCCATCTTGACACAAAGTCACTGCAGGTTTGTTACAATGTTGCAAGTTTAATGACGAGGCTGTAAATCCAAAGATGTTAAAAAGGAAAGGCCAATCATTTATTGTTATAAAATCGGCTACAGGAACAGGAGGCTGGGCTAGTCCCAGCCCCTCACAGCAAGTCAGAGAAACATGCTCACAGGCCACCCCTCAGGACAGTCCAGTTCCTGAGAGCGAAGCTCCTCACTGAGGGTGGTCAGTCCCTTTTAAAGCCTCAGTCCCCTCAGGGATTGGTCCGTTTTGGATCCTTTCCCTGATTGGTGTATTCTTCGGGCTCTCATTGGCTCTTAGCGGGGTGCTTTCCACACCAATCATTTCTTCCCGCCGTGTTTTGATTGGGTGGTGGTGTCCTCCAATGAAAGTGCTGGGTGGTGCTCTCAGTTTTGAGTTGTTCGGGGAAGGGCAGCAGATCCCCCTGCACTTTGGTGTTGTCCCTTGAACTGCATTCGGGGAGGCAGCTGCACAAAACTCCTACAAACATACGCAACTATACACCGCAACAATATCCAACAACTACTGAACAACATTGCAACATGGTATCTTTAACAACTCAGAACTAGTTGCAAAATAAACCCAGTTACAAATGGAAATCGAAACATACAGCTAGTACACAGACACAACTACTCAAAAGTTTCAACTTCGTTTTTGTATCTATAACAGGTTGATGACCTTCTGCTCTTCTTACGTCTCCTGCTACAAGATCCACTAGTGCAAGGTGGTGTCTCAGATAAGAGCGATACTTCACGCCTGCTGGCTGCAGCAGAAAGAGAAGTTGAGCATATTTCTGGGAATACTAAAGCTCAAAATCACCACCTGAGGAGCAAACTATTACTTTTCCAGAAGCTTCAGTGTATGAGGTGAGTAGTGAGCAGGACTCTAATAGAGCATCATATCCTTCTGCACTCAGACTTAATAAATGAACAGAAATAAATAAACAGCTGAAGAACAGTGAAGAGATCCACAGGCAGCTACAAGCTGATGCTCAGTCTCACCAGAGATGCAACAAAATGCATGTTCTGATTATTTCATCTACTCTTGCAAGCATATGAACTGATGAGCCATATTTCTTATTATGTTATTGTAAATCCCTCTTTCTGCACTACTTCATGTGCCTTAATGCAGAGCTAAGTCCTCACAGTTACCATTTTGATTGACCAGAAAAGATTGAGTCAAATGATGTGAAGGATGGGAACTATCTTGCCTTATTTTAGATCTGTACAGTCTGGGTTTCAACAGCTGCTCTACGTTCCCTTGAGAGCTGATGAAGAAATATGCTCATGGTGCAGTTCACCTGATCTATTTTAGACACCAGTTTTATGAAATTAAGCACTGAACTTATGAATCTTGGGAACTTAAGCTGGGAACTCAGAGCGACACCTTTACCATACCACCTGGTATGTCACATCTTTTCAACACTCTACAAAATATTATAGAGTGTTGCAAAAAAAATATTACTAGTTTCAACCAATATTTATTAAGAGTTAACAAATATCAATTGTTTATAATAATATGTTTTTGGATAACCATTCTATTTTGGATATATTAAGAAAACATAAAAATGTAAGAAAGTGATTTCATCTTACTACAATATGGTCTTGCATATGTTATATTTCATCTGATGATATACTGTATCCAAATCTATACCCTATTGTGTATCTAAGATTTTGCTAGCTGTTTCTAATTTATTTTTTTTCCCAAATCTGGCATCCATTGTAGCCAGAAATCTTTAAATACCTATGGATTTGAAAGTATCCTATTTTAGAATATATTACAGTCAGATAATATTGATGCTGGACATGGTAATGCTGAGGTATTAAAGAATCTTAGTGGTCATTAATTAAGCTAAATGAAAATAAACTACATGCAAGCTTCTTACAGCACCTTCACCTCAGAAGCAAATAAACATACATATAATATATTGTTTATATTATAAAGCTCATTTGCTCTTGTGGGACAGATCATGGCTTTGGGGAAGTAGAGAGAGGCAGAGAGAGGAAAAAACAGATATTGGGTACTGCAGAGCAGCTGAGGCAGATCAGTATTATATAAACATTTGAGAATCCAAGGAATTTCTTCAGGTTATGAAAATAGGTTGCAATGTTGAGATGGTTAGACAGGTGGCAAACTGAGACTACAGTTTTATGCCAAAAATATATATCTAGTTACACAGTTAGTTCTGCTACTGTCTGGTTACTATCATGCTTTCTGCTCTTCTCTTCAGCCCATCCAGAGTATCCATGTACAAGCCTTGTTTGTGGGTAGGGAGTGCTCCTTAATGCATGTTTGTTCAGCCACTACTGTAAATATTAATCTCTGTAGGGGTGCTCACATTTTAATAGGTGCTAATAATATACCAGTAATAAGGAGGGTGAATTAAAAAATTGCCATAGGTTTGATTTCAATTGTTTGCAGATCAACAGATTTTCTCTCTATCTTCTTAAAATGGGCAAAGTCATAGAAAGTCTGTAAAATGAATTTGTGTTCTCAGATATAAAGTGCCTGTTAGGCATTTTATAGAGCTAAGAGAGCTTTAAAAAGCTTCAGAAGCAAGTCAGCTTGCTCATATTTATTTTGAAAATGTACTCCACACTTACAGACTTAGAGGGAGCTTAATTACAATCAATGGAATAATTAAGTTGAGGGAAATGTGCAGTGGAGAACAGAAATGAATAGAAAACATATTCACAAGGGTACCTTTGGGCAAACGCATTATAGGCACAATATTGTCATTATGTCTCTCAAATCACATCATTATTTGCTCTGGTGTATGTGTTGGAAGGATCCTAGATTGTAAGTGGTTTTTACATTCATACTCTGATCCACATTTAAACATTTTACAAATGGTGCACAGTGGTAGCACCAGCCTTCCCTCAGCATACGAGTAATTTAGTGTACAGCTGAACTTTCACAATGCATTCCTAAATCCAGAAAAGCACTGCTATCTAAAATTCTCTGATCTCTCCTTCCCTCTCACAGTCCACAGATTTGAGGAGTACTTATAACAGTTTGTTCACCAGAGTTTGACTCACAGGGAACAGCTCTTTGCAGATGTATTATTTGCTGGTTCCAGTCTAGTTGCAGTAGCCAATTGCCACTGTTTCAGTGTCCACAGCTCCCTGATAAATAAAATGCACACCCAGAAAAGGTCTCCTAGAACAGGTAGTTTCAGAGAGGGAAATGGTCTTAGAGAGCCTTATCATGCTCTTTTAAATTCTGAATTCTTATCTCTTGGTGCACCTTGCAGTCCCAAAGCCATAAGTCCTATAATGGGAAACCTGTTTTTTATCTCTTCTCCTAGCATTTGCCATGATAGACACTGAAGAGGGACGGAGGAAAAGGAAACAACAACAACAAGAAGTCCTAAAACACATTTTCAGGTTACAATTAGAGATGCCTAAATACTTTACAGTGGTCACCAACGTGCACAAAATTCTATGTTTGAAAGGGTTAACACTCTGATTTGGACAAACACTTAGGAATAAATATTTGATATCTTCGCGTTCAACAGCAGAAATTCCTGTATTAAGGAGGAAAGTTCCTTCAATATCACCACACTGATTTTAGAAAATTTAGTCCAGAGCATTTAAAAGATCATGCCAATCTTTTAAATTACCTTTTCAACATGACAGAAAATTGATCATAGATGCTATGTGTACATATAAAAATATAAAGGAGATTAAAATCTTGAAATTATTCATATTGATTTTTAAATTCTAGCAATTAAATACAGCAAGGCATAAGGTATGCTAACTAATCTTTAATCATTAATGGGACAGCTTGTTAATGAATGGGTTCTTCATTGGAAAAATGCAATATGCTCTGTATTACTCTGCCTGAGATCAAGAATAAAAGAGATTTGAGTTCTGAAGTGAAGGTAATGTAAATGATTATTTATATTTGTGTGGTAAAGATGATCAAACAGTAACATATAAAAATACACTATTGATGTTAATAGCCACCTGAAATGTAGAGATAATTATTCCCACAAACCTTCATGTTGAACTCTGAGGCATCAAACACTGCATTAAAAATAGCATAGACATGAAAAAAAAAGAAGGAAGGAATTTGGACAAGAAAATGAAAAACAGAGCTTATTTTTAGGTTTACCTTCAAATTTAATACCAAATTGCACTGGGGTGGAACTTAAACATACTTCAAATGGAGATTGTTAATAATGCACAGGTAGCAAGGTGGATGGAACCTGTGAGGGGGCACCTGGACTTCCTGCAGCCTCTAGAGAGTTTGGACATTTCTAGTACTCATTTTATCTCTGATCACCACAGAACCTCACTTGGTTTCATTCCCTCTCCTACCTGCACCTTCCCATTCTGTCACATCCTTTACTTAGGAGCAATACAAATGGTTCCTGTATGAGTATGGACACTGCCTAAATATGTGTTATATGTGTCCATATGGAGATTTATGACCTCATGACCTTCAGTGTGAGTATGATTTGTGACCAAAGGCTGAAAAAATCACTGGCAGCAAACAAGGAATGTGAAGACAAGCAATGGGAAAAAATATAGACACAGGGACAAAAAATAAAGAGAAGAAGAAGGCTGAACTTTGATAAATTTTGAAGGAAGGGAATAAGAAACTTCATGTAAAAAATATTTAATGATAACAAGGAGTTTAGAGGAGGCAAACCATTAGTTTATTTTTACCCAAGTGAGTAATCCATGGTTAGAAAATCAAACAACAAGCTTAGAAACTGGCAAGCTCAAAGTGGCTGGATGAAAAAAAATTAGGGTTTTTTTTCACACAAAGAGCAGTCTATTGATCTAACTTCTGCATGCTGCTACTGACACTTTGGATTTTAGCTGAACTCTTAAATACGTCTTTTCAATAGCTAACAAAATGACCAAGATCTACAATAGGAAGAACAGTAAACTTTAACAGAGGTTTTCATTGATTGCAATCTCACCTACTTCAAGGCACAAACCTGCCTTTAGACAGTGAGGACTGCAATAAACTTACTCCAGTACTTTTAAAGACCCATTATTTTGTGACCATTTTGTGCATGTCTGTTATCAAAAGACAGGGTAATGGACTGTGGGAGTACTGATCACAAAACTTGTATGAGACACCAAAACAGAGGGGAACCTGGGGTTTATGCTTTTCCTAATTATCTCTGAAATTGGTATGGCAACAATTTGCACAGTCTCTCAGTACAGGTGTGATGCAAGCAGATGTGTTTGGGAGACAGCATTAAATAAAACCTCTCCCTGTGAGAGGCTCTGGGAGAGTTTCTAATCCATCAAAGCAGCTGGCTGAAAGTGCATGCTCCCAGCTGCTCCTTTGAGTCTCTGTTTTCCAGTGTCATGTGGAAGCAATCTGTCAGACCAACCATGTCATAAAAACACCACAGAGCCAGAGTCTGCCAGTTTGATAAAAGCTGCAATAGGATTGACTAACATGCTGACATAACAAACTTAATATCTCTTGAAGAGCTTAGGAAAAAGCAGAAAGTAGGGGAAGAAGCCTAGAATCCACTTCCTGAAAGGCAAGTATGTAACCTAGCCTTTGAAAAGTAATATAATTTTGGACATGTGCCTGTATAAATCCTCAATTTATTTTTTTATCTGGAGTTAAATAATTAGTTATTTGGACCTCATCTTTTGCTCTGTTGAGTTTCTACCTGTGCCTGCATTACAAACATTATTTCTGACTGCATGGTACCTGCAGTAAGGAATGCAGGTGGCCTTCAGGAATGCTCTGCTTTGTCAAGATCCTCTACTGTAAGTGGAAATGCTGGTGAATAGCATTAGTGATCCTGGATGACTACATGACAATGCAGTGTATTCTTCTCGTGAGTTCTGGAGAGGTAATGAGCTCTGTCACCCCTGCACGAACTGAGAAGCAGGAATGACTTACTGGAAAGCAAACAGATTGGGGTAAGGAGAGTGAAATGAAATAGAGCAAAGTGACTGACCTTTGAAAATTGATGTGCTGGTTTGAAATTTCCCAGGTAAAAAGTCAAATTACTAAACTCTGTTCTCACATGAAGCAAGATGGTCAATTTGTTTGGTCAAATTTAATAAATGTTAGTCCTAAAAGCTTCTGGGCAAAAGGATAGGAGGTGACATCAAACCTGGTAATAAAGTTACCCAGAGTAGGATCAGTGGCAATTTAGCAATTAGCTCTGTCAGCAGCTCTGTAAGATCTGTAACAAATCATAAGTTTTCAGTTAGCCAATGTAATAAAAGTATTTAACAGTGAAGGGAAAGTAACAGAGGTGATAAATGTGTTTAAGCATAGAATATTGCCTTCTTATGACAATTACATGATCTGGAGAAAAAATGTATTTTATTATATATGATGTTCTTAATGAGACAGAATATTAATATTCTGTCAGGTTAAGAAATATTTGGGTTTTTTTTACTTTCCTCAAATCTCATAGATCATAACTGTTGGTTTCAGGTTGGGAATGAAGAAGTTATTATGCAAATTGAACAAACATCAGACTGAGTGAAAATAGAAATAATTACTATAGGCTGAGAAAAACAGCAGAAGCATGGAGAGCAGAGATAAAGAAATAGGGAAGGGCAATTCTGCTCATAAGAAATAAGTCCCAGCCCTTTTCTGTAAAAGTACAATTTAGGTGAGAAAGTTTGAAAAGAAAGGATGTGAGCTTGGTAATTACCATCTTGTAAGCCCAAATTTGTCATGTAGTATGATGTATAGCATAACCAGCAGAAGTCTAAGATAGTAAAGTCACAAAGCAGGGTATTCACAACTTCAAACTGTAGGCATCTAGTTGAAACACTGAAATGAAGCACCTAAACACCTCACACAGTTCATGGAAAGAGTAGCAATCTGAAGCACTTGAGTTAGGGGGCTACCTTTTGCCAGTGGCTGTACAGACCAGCTGAAGTTAGAAGTGTGAATACCTCCTGAAGTGCCTTATTGCAGCATATCCAGGAGTACACCTGGGTGCAAAGTAAAGGCATTGCAGGGCACCAATTATGTACTTTAACAGCTCATGCTCCTCTTCCTACAAAGTGGTATTTAAATGTAACAGTCACTGATTGCTCTCAGACTACCCTGAGGTTAAGCACAGCTGTAATGGAAAGGTGGTTGTATTTCATAAAAAGTCAGGTTAAGACACTCAGCAGCTTTTTGGGACAACATCTGTTCAGTGCAGAAGATGTGATTATGACAGCAGAGAAGGGGGAATTTCCATCTTTGGATATCTCTAAAAATGGACTGGCCTACAGTGAAGGAAAATCTTGTGCTGGGCAGAGGCTGAGGGCACTGCATGGTCCAAGCCCATCTCTGACTTGCACAGTTACAGACATATCCCACTGTTCTTTCAGGAAAGGGCTTGAGTTTTTACTTCTGCAATGTATTACTTGTCCTTTGAATGACTTACAACACAGCAATCACAAAAAAAGAGAAGGAATATATAGAGAAAGGATTAATATATAGGAGAAAGATTAAGAGGAAAAAATAATTGAAGCAGCATGTACCAATATTGCAAATCTCAGTAAGAGTAACACCTGTTGTGGCAGACTTGTCCAACACAAAAATAATCAGCAGCATCATTTAACTGGCATAATGGCACTGTTAGCTCACATCATTCTCTCTCCCCCCTTCTCCAGTCAATCAAGCTCAGTTCAGCAGCAAAACCCATAGAAATTTCCACTGTGTTTTAAACCACTGAAGTGCTAAATAATAGATATGTAAGAACTCAGATTGTTACAAAATAATTTGATGTAGCTCTTACCAGTGAGCCTGAAGTGATGGCTTTAGCAGTCTCACAAGGTAGAAACAGCAGAACCACATAAGAACTTAAGAGTGAGCAATTGCTTGCCTGCTACAATTTGATTTGAAGCTGATCCAAAAGTGTAAGTAGCACAATTGGCATTGAGTGCATGCAGGAATATCCATCAGTCTCTTTGCTCCTTGAAGGGTTAATTCCAACAGCAGAGATCCAGAAAAAAAGAAATAATACAATTTTTTAGGTACTTGAATTCACAGAAAAATGTCAATGGAAATAAACTCTGTCTGAATGTACTGTGTTTGAGCTATGAAAATCCCTTCCTTCCTTCCTTCCTTCCTTCCTTCCTTCCTTCCTTCCTTCCTTCCTTCCTTCCTTCCTTCCTTCCTTCCTTCCTTCCTTCCTTCCTTCCTTCCTTCCTTCCTTCCTTCCTTCCTTCCTTCCTTCCTTCCTTCCTTCCTTCCTTCCTTCCTTCCTTCCTTCCTTCCTTCCTTCCTTCCTTCCCTTTTATTCAAGTTTTATCTTTCAGGAATGTCTTGGGTTGTGGAGCCAGGGGTGTGTATTCTATTTCATTTGTTAAAAGCAGTTGGGGAGATGTTTTTCTTTATCTCTTGTAACTCTGGGAGGAGGGGGGGCAGGTGCCTTCTGATAATGGGCCAACTGTTAAAACCAGGTGGGGCAGTGTTTCTTATCTCTGTCACCACCTGTCCTCCCTCCAAGGGGATATTTTCTGCTAATGGACCATTAAGACACTCCTAAAAGCACACATCCCCAAAGTAGAATATCCACATTACGTCATCCTATCGTGAGATGCTCCACCCAGTGGAGGGAGCCAACCATTCCTACCTGGATAAAAACTGAGACGTAGGAACAGGAAGTATCTGGCTTCGCCTGATTTCTGGGAGGAAGGCTGGACCCCTTCTCACCACCACTGGACTCTTGTTCTACACGATCATCTCTACTTCACCAGAACCACATCTGCCACTCCAGGAGGACTCACTTTTGGACTGCTTCCAACACCCTGACCAACAGAGTGTCAGTTTGTAGTTTTGACTCTGTTAGGGTTTTCCAGGATTGCTTGTTTGTTTGTTTGCCTTTTTTGTTGGGTGGTTTTGTTTTCTACTACATTTGTATTGTTAATATTCCTAGTAAAGAACTGTTATTCCTATTCCCAAATCTTTGTCTGAAAGCCCTTAATTAAAAAATTATAATTTGGTGGGGGTGAGGGGTTTACATTCCCCATTCTAAGGGAAACTCCAGCTTTGCCTGGCTGATACCTGTCTTTCCAAACCAAGACAAGGAATTTTCTCTTTTTCAATATGCAATAATTGGAAGGGTTGTTTTTTTTTTTTGTTACTATTAAAGTTTGAGGATTCAGGATACAGTAATGAATGATTTTGCCTTTCCACAGAGAAATATTGTAGGAAATGAGATTGCTATATCCAGGTTCAATGGAGGCTTATTTTTCCTGTTAAAAACAATAGGTATGTCTTGTTTTAATGGTTTACTTCTTATTTTTCCCTTAAAAAGAAGATGAAAATTGTCTGTGAGTGTGCTTAAGTGCTTGCCAGTCCCTATGAGTGACTGCAGGTTAATTGTCTATTCTGTTTTAAATTACTTTGTGGGTAATGAAGGTGCTCAGTACTCAGCCCTTTCAGACTTGAGGTTCTATCCCAATTAGACTTTTTGCTACATTCAGTAAGTAGTCTTAAAATCCCTTTGCAGTGCTATTCACTAGACTTACCCCCTAACCCAACACGGCAGGGATGCAGGGTTTTGTGGCAGACAGTCAGGATATGGTTATTTTCTCATTCTCCATCATAGAGGGGATGGGTGCATCCCTAACTGGGAATGTTCGTCAAGCATTGGCTGTGCTTTGGTTTGAGCCTGGCAACCTTTCTTTAATTACCCCAAACTGATGGGATGTACAACAAGGCAGTGTGCCCACTCCTCACCTTCATTCTCAACAAGATGAGAGTGGGATAACTTTGTTGTGCTGTGATCCCAACCGGAACTGTCTTAATTGAAAAAAATTCTCAATCCCCCCTCAAAACATGGCTGCTTGGACACAGCACCAGTAGTAAAATGATGGT
The DNA here is from genome assembly GCA_027886175.1 of Phylloscopus collybita. Taxonomy (NCBI): domain Eukaryota; kingdom Metazoa; phylum Chordata; class Aves; order Passeriformes; family Phylloscopidae; genus Phylloscopus; species Phylloscopus collybita. The sequence continues at coordinate 9,775,267 of JAJNNQ010000002.1, forward strand.
TTGTACACAAGGGTCTGAGTGTTGCTCACAGGGAACAAGATCCTGGCCCAGGAGGTGTAGTAGCTTTAAAAGTGCCATATGATGCTCCTGGGCACCTGGAACTGACTGTCCACATTAAATTTTAGCATGGTGTTGGTGTGATTTTTGTTCAGTCTAATGACCCTTCTCCCAAAGAACCCCCCTCCTGTGTGCTCAGGCTGAATCATGCCCTGCTCAAAGCAACTTTGGCAGCTGGCAAAGAGAATTTCCCTATACACCAACACTGCAGCACTACCTCTGGCATCTTATCACTGTATGATGATTGACACCTCAGCCTGATGGCAAACAAAAGGATTTCTGAGCAGGAAGAGGAACAACCTTCTGATACTTTATAATTATCTCTAAGAATATTTGACAGAAAAGTTTCTCAAGCAAATGGCTGTATTTTTTGTGTAGTACTACTCATACATCCACATCCTTGTAGAGCACTGTGCTTCCCCCACCAGTGCAGCAGGATGCTTTAAATCCAGGTGAGGCAGATGGGGATAAAGGTCCTCCCTTTCTTCTTCCTTTCTGCCTTTCTAGGTGAGGTGAAAAGGGAAATTAGCAGAAATCAGGGAAGTAGTGAGACAGCTAGGGAGAAGAAACCACCAGAGAAGAGAGGCAGGGCTCACTGGAGAACTAACTCTACAATAACTGATTCTCCTTGTTAATATATTGTCCAAATTTTCAGGAAAATTTTTTTGGATAACCCACTGGTCAGCTATATGAGAACTCTACTTCAAGCAAGGCATGTGTACGTAAAAATTGCCTTTAAAGGCTCTTAACCAGAGTGTATTTCAAGATACATATCAAAGTGCCAGCAGTGAGAGACCCTAAGCTGGTGTAAATCACAAGTGTCACTTGTACCAGCCAACCATGTTGTGTTATTATTTCTGAATTCTAAAAATGTTCATCCCTTCTTTCACACAGTGCTTCTGTGCAGTATAGATGATTTTGATTTTTATGATTTGACATCTCTGAAGGCAACGTTCTTTGGGGAACGTGAATCAAACAACAAATTCTATTTGTGCACATTCATTTCTTGTGCTTTTATTTTAGCTCATTCCTATCAGAACAAAGCCTAAGAAAGGATGTCTAGAAAGGGCAATTTCCCAACAGTGATTGCAGTATGGGAAAATTTCTCTCATTGTGAGGCTGCATGGAAAATTTTGAAGGTTGTTTCTGCTGGGAGTAACACCTATATTCCCCATAAAAGCTTAGAGATGGATCTATGGACTTCTCAACAAATAAAAATCCCTCCACCCGCGATATATTAGAGAAATATAAAATACAGAGTATTGTCTGCTAAGCCATAATAATAACTATCTTGTAATCATTTTGTTACTCTATAAATATCCAATATTCTCTTAAAAGAAAACAAATTTTTTTATGTTGCAGTTCCAAAAACTAATAGCCTGAAGGGTGTTTTCCTGTTTATTTATGATAGCTCAAACTTGAGAACTGATATATTTGTCTAATTTATTACAAATATTTTACTAGGGCAGAATTATGCTTATAAGCCACTGTATCTAATTTCCCCTTCCTCTATGTTATTCTTGGGTTTATTGTGAGATGGTTATTGCAGATCTTTTTAGAAGTTCTGTTAAGTGTTTATTTCTCTGTGTGACTCCTCATTCATTTCTTATTCAGCTTCTGAAACTTAATTAGCTCTGTAATCCTCTTGCTGCTTCCTTCTGCCACTCACAGGCCCGTTTTAACTGAATATGGGTGCACTGTTACAAGTTTGTTGGGAATTTTATATAACTTTGTTCTTCACAATGCTGAGTCATTGGGTCATTTCAGTTGGATCATTTAATGACATCATGGGGATGGTAGGTTTTACTCTTTTCTCTGGCAGTCCTGCAAAATCTTTGCACCTCCTTATGTGTGCACAGATGAAGGAAAGCAAGTTCTAGACTTGTTCTGTCCCTTTCCATGGGATGGCAGTGGATGGGCACCAAGGGCTCGCAGAAGGGACCAGGAAGGACCCCTCTTGCTGAAATTAGCCAAGCCTGGGGTTAGTGGTCTCCTTTGTCTCTGCCAAATCAAGGGGCTAAACTTGATGTTCACACCTCAAATTTTCACTGGCCCATAAGAACAGTGACAGGATATGACAGCTCAGTCAGTGGCAGATTTTGCTTTTAATCACTCCTTCGGGATTAAAAAAAAAAAAGAACAAATACTTCCCAGTAAATTTTCTTCCCCCAAACCAATATAGATGGAAGAGTGAATGATAGATTTGTTCACTATTTAGACTCTACAGCTATTTTGTGAAGTTATTGTTGCTGTGATGTAAAAAAAGATCTTCCAGGCAATGCCTGGGGTCCAGCAACCCAGCAGCCAGCAGCCCTGCTTGGATGTGAGGCAGAGGACATCTTCAGATGCACCATTGGATACAAACATGTGGCCAGCCCAAGGTCACTGGCCGTTTGCCAGGGTAAGCCTGAGCTGGGAGAACCCTGGGCTTCCCTGCTGTGGTTGCAATTAAAGAGCAGCACTGGGTCCAGATCTCTCCTGTCTAGCAAGTGTGTGGGTGTCAGATCTGCTCTGGCAGAGGCCTCTGTATTTTATTCCCTTACACCCTGGACTTTCTTCAATGAGGCTGAGAAACATCATATTGGAATTTTATTTTGAGTGACACAATGTGATCCACACATATATTAATTGTGCCACAGACTGAAGGCTTGATGTCCAAGTGAACAATTCTTTGAAGCATTTGGCAGCAGTAACAAGCACCTCAAGGTTATGCCCTATCTCTTTTTTCTCTTTATGTCATCTGTAACAACTGTGGACTCTGACATTTAGTTAATTAAATTTGCCCACAGTATCTGACTTGGTTGTGCAATCCCTCTTGAGGATGTAATTTTTGAAGGTAGTAAGCAAGAAGGATGGTTAACCTTGATGAGTCGTTTTGCCATAGTAGCATGATATTCAAGCAGAAGTTTAGGATCTTTCATCTATTGCATAAATAATAAATCTCAGGACAGTACATAGACATGAAATATTTAAAGCATAGCATAACATCTTTGAGGACAGATATCAGAACCAAATGAAATTATCACACAATTGCTGCTGTTCTATACCTACAATTTTCTACCTAGTGTAAATTACTTGTGGTAAGTGGTGTTTCTCATCTAACTGTCATTAAGATGATTCCCATAAAATCTGTCTGAAATGGCTTTTGCTGTCTTTGATGCTTTATATTTCAATGTGGATATGAAAAGTTGCTTTTGAAATTTTATTTTGATATGGTATTGATGTTACACTTTCAGTATTGATATGGTCCAGAGCTGGATCCATATCTTTATGCAATTATGTCTGATATTGATAGCATGACATGGAGGTAGTCCTACTTTGGTCTAAACTTTATTGTAGCCTTTGATTCCCAGAGTTGCCCTGCAGAAATCCTGCAGACACACTCTAGTCTGTCTCTGGCCATCTCTGAAAGCATGCTTGGTGTTCTACCTGAGCTGTGGGGGGGTCTATGGGGCACAGTGCACTGAAGATGAGCCCCAGGTGGGATCCCAAGCTCCTAGTCTTTGTGGTGAGACTGATGTGATTTTGGCCCTGGAGTCAGACCTGACAGACAAAACAGAAAATATTTTGAAGTGGTTTTTGTTTCACCTAAACGTATACTTTGTCTCATTACCTGAGGTTGTACAGATTTTTTTCCCTATAAAATCATAATATATTGATATAATAAGAATAAGAACAAGAATAATAATAATGGATGCCATAAATCACATTAGCTATTTCTCATAATATGGTAATATTACCAATTCATTTCATGGAGGAGGAATTCTGCATAATTTAAGCCTCCAGAATACTCATCACTAAAATTTTGGTGTACAGAATGAACTCATTCATGGCATGAGCAGTTAGTGGTAGGCAATTTTCACTTGTTTACTCTTACCACCCTTGAAGAACCATGGTTTGATATTCAGAGCTCCACCTCATGGGAAGGAAGAGATGTCATGGCATAGCTGGAAATTTATCAATATTTTTATGGATAGAGAGTGAAACACAGGGCCAGATTTGCTCCAGCCTAACATGAAGTGCAGCACATCTGAAGTGATTGTAAATCAGGTAATATTTGCCCCCTGAAAGCTGGCTGTAAAATCAGATGCAGGTGATAAGATGTAAGTCACACCACACTGTAAATTTAAAGCTAACCTAGGAGAATTTCCTCTAATCAGTGCATGCCAGCTGAATGTATGCAGGCAAGCAGTCATTCTAAGTCTGAGATTAGGCAGATTGATACCAGCTGTCTGACAAATCTCTAGCACTAGATAAGACTGGAGGTGGAGAGGAGAGAATTATAAATTGCATGCACCCATTAATGTACTCATTTAAACATGCAATTTAAATGCTAATTGATGTTAATTCAGCCCAGCACTAGTGTTCAGCTGTTGAGTCTTGTATGGTAACCTGGCTGAAGGAGCAACAGTAAGGGACTTGGCAGGGTACTATAGATAAACTAAGGGATCAATTCAATGTATGGTATGTTGGTTTCACTTAATTTATTATTACATGTGTAATTACAACGAGCTGAATACAGGCAAGAAAATGAATTGTGATCATTCTGCCACTGCATGCTGACCACTCTTTTAAGGAACAATATTTTCCATCTTTTACATTGCCTGAAATAATTTTGTGTCTCAAAAGATCTTCATGTTCTTTATGAAAATGCTTAGGCTAAATGACAGAAACAGCTAAGAAGTCCCAATGAAAGTGAAACCTTTTCTTTTAGAAACCTTAATAGAACGCTCTTTAAAATTTTACCTTATTTTATTTTAGTCTTTCAGGTGAGGAAAAAAAGGTCTGTTCATAAATATTGTAATACAGAAAAAATATGTTAGTCATGATACTGAAAACCAGTTGTTTACTAAGATGTCTATATTTAACTAAGCTCCTTGAATTAACTTGGAGTTAAAATTTTACTCTGTGATTATACTTTTCAAGTGCATCTGCAATCACATGGTAAATTTAATAAATACTCTAGATATTTAGTGAAATGTTGTTAATCCACCTGTCACTGTTCAGTTCCTGTTACTCAAAAAGCTATTAACAGTAAGAAAAGGTTAGAAAATGCAAATGCTTGTGATTGATGAATAGTAAATTTTCTAGGCTAACTTGTTCTTAGTGATCAGTTTGGCCTGCTTTCTTGTTAATATAAGAGGTTAAACACAATGATGGAGGTGGTGAGGTTTTTATTAAGGAGCCCAGAGTACAGATTTGGCTCATGATGTGTGCTAATATCATCTCCATACACCATAAAGCTGCTGGGTCAAATTCTGGGCTTTCTGCCAGGTGCTGTGCTCAGTTACGCTGCTGTGAACCTGTGGCAGGGATGTAGCTTCAGGGGTGAAACAAGGGGCAAAATGTTGCCCATTTTGCTGAAGCCTTATAAAAACTGGAAGTGATGGAAGGCCCAATTCTTTGCTGTTTGCACCTAGGAAAAGTAAGTATAAAATGCTAACAGATTGAGTGCTGCAGTTTGGCCATTTGAAGCAGTGATGTAGAGCTGCTGTCGAGAGGATGCAGGCGCTGCAGTGTGTAACTCCCCATGAAGGGCTTGGTCTGAGCCCATCCTGTGCACAGACTCTTAACTGCTCAAGTGACTTCTGATAGGGACACAATTCATGTAAAGCTGAAGATTTATTTTTTTTTTAAATGACAAAGTAGCCTCCTAGGGAACTTTGTGTGGGAATGATTCTGGGATTTAGGGTTTGGTATAAAAGGGCCCATTGCAGAGGAAATTGGAGAGGGGAACTGTGAGGCAGAAGCAACAGACAACACCAGAATGGCATAACTGTGTATTTATCCAAAATTATATCTTTAGTTCTTCATCTGCCTTATGGAGGACTGTGGTCTCTGCAACTTGTTTGCTATGATACAGGGATGTTATAGATCCAGTATCTCAGTTGCTGTTTTACTACTGAATGACAGTATAATTTCAAATGGTTTTTTAAGGTATATTGCTGAGTTCATTTTTTATTTTTTTTATTTTTTTTTCCCCTCCAGGAAGGTTGAGAGGAATGGTAAGTTGGGGGGATTTGTTTGAAGGTGAAGGGGATATGAGATTTTAAATTGCTTGGCTTATTGGTAGTGGTTTATCTTAAATTGTGCTGCTGCACTGTATTTTTAAATTATGTCAAGGGCACCTAGACCATATGGAATGAAAGGAAAATAATGATTTAAGAGTGTATCTATCTATTTCAAGAACATTCGCACAATGTGTCAGCAGAACCACATGGTCTACAGTATCCAAGAGAGATGATAGGTCTAAAATAACCAGTTTGAAGTGATGGTTAAAGCTGTCACATGTGTCTACAGTTGGGCACCTAAATCCAGCTCCAAAAGCTCATGAAAGGAATGTCTAGTTCTTGCTGCTTTGTGACTACTCAGCACCTCTAGTGCTATTTTGATATTAAAAGAGGATTTCAGTGACAGTGAACGTTTTGCCAGGAAGTAAAACTTTTGGCTTTGTAATGACTTTAAAAATACATGTGCTCCAGCCTGGGGACACTGTTTTCTCATAGTACTCTTGTAAGTTTTTCTCAACAATAGGTGCTTTCAAAAATTTGATAGCTATTAATATTACCTATATCATAAGGAAATGTTTCAAAAAAGCTTTCCTAACTGACTATTGAGAATATGAATCTGTATTGGATGCTATAATAAGTGTCTTTACTTATTTTAATGTATATATGAGTCTGAGTGGGTAGTTCAGCAGTACTCACTGGCTCTTTTGGTAGTAAAGCTGGTATATAAAATGGTTCCTGTTACTTTCCCTCCTTAAACCAGCAGCTTTTTCAGATGCATTTTTTTACGCAGTTTAAAAGAAAATGTTTTCTGAAATCTGTGTAGAATTAAGTGCCTTGCTCCTTCTGGGCTTACTCTTTCAGTGAGATATATATATATATATATACTCAAGGAACTCTACTAAATGTGTCTCACAGCAGTAGTGAAATGGCTCTCTGTGTCATATCTCCCACAGAGAAGAGCTCCACAGTAGTCATTAGTAGTACAGGAAACATCAAAGGTGGCAACTGAGACCTGAGCCTTCCCTGCAAGAGGAAATCAAAGCCCAGTGGCTCTACCACTGCTGGCTATTTCAACAAAAAGCAGGCAGCTTTAAAAATGATCAGTGGGCATGGAAATGGTGGGATAAGTGGTAGTGAACCAGCTACGTAGAAGATATAATTTTTGACCCAGGAGTCAGACAATGAGTTTGACCTGTACGGGAATGTGGTTTTCTTTTTTTTTTTTTTTTTCTCCTGTGATTTTTCTTAGGGAACTTTAACTGTAGGAAAATAGTGAGGGTACTGCAAATAAAACCGAAATCTCAAATGCAGGTGGGTGTGGACAAAGCCATAGGTGCAGAGTCATGAAATTAACTGCTGTGAAACCAAAAAAAAAAAAAAAAAAAAAAAAAACCACAAAAAAAAAAACAAAAAAAAAACCCCAAACAAACCTGCTTTCCTTGTAACTTTGTGCATCAGTAATCTCCCCGTTCCTAATCCTGCCTGTAAGACACACTATCTGCTTCAGACTCTTCTTCCTAAGCAAGTTCTTTGCTACTGTCAATAGCTGCTGGACTCAGCAGCTGAAAGCTGACACACTCTGTGGAAGCTGACACACCTACATCTGCCTCATTCTTGTAGAGCTTTGCTAAAACCCTCTGGATTTCTGCATACTATGTATAATACTGAAAACTGTAGTGAAAAAAAAAACAAACAAAAGCTAAAAAATGCTCTAAAAAGAGGCTCAGAAGGTACTGATAGAGACTGAGTGTAGTCTCTTTAGTGGAACAGGGGAATACAGGACTGAATTGTTTTCCAGGAGAAGGGCCGAGATTTTAGACAGAGGGAAGTGATTCTCTTTTTAGTTCTTGACTGTCGTCAGACAACAGATTTTTCAGTGCCACAAAATAAATTGTTTTAATTTTCTAAAGACAATTTCAAATTCTCTTGTGGCAGGAGATACTATTAAGTTCTTTCCTGAGGAAAATGTCCTTAACCTCGCAGGCCTATCACCAATACAGAGCTTTACTCAGCTACAAAAGCTTTCAGTTAAGCAGAAAGTACTGTACAGTCAGTAAGTGGAAGGAAAAATAGAAAGCTGAGTTTTGAAAGCAGGAAGAGACAAGTGCTCTCACAAAACAAGAGTGAAATGGAGGGCCAATTGTCTAGGACTGTACTTTGAGCATACCTCCAAGAAAAATCTGTGGAAGCAAAAGGCTTTTAGCACTCCAGGGAGAGATCACATCACAGGTTACACTGCACATTTCCTATGATTTATGTTATGATTGGATCTAGAGCAGGGATAGATTTTTTTTCTGGTGTGTGGTGCCATAGGCTGGTTTATTTTACATGGTGTAAGGTTAGAGCTGGGAGCTGGGGGACACAGCTCTTGTGAAAGACCAGAGAGCCAGAGGTTTTCTCCTCAAGGTCCAAGTTCAGCAGAAGCATGACCTGGCTGCTCAACAGAGGCTTGCTTAAGAGCCAGTGTTTCCTTGTTCCTAACAAGCTCCTTCCAACAGGTTCACCACCTTATATTTGAGAAAGAAAGACAGCCTTGAACGCCACCTGGAAATGGTAATAATTTGTTGGTTGCCATAAAACATTAGGTAAAATTCCATAGGGGAAATTGGGCATCTAATCCACAGTGAACAGCACTGGCTGGGGCATCAGTGCCCTCAGCACAGTGATAAACTCACATGGCATTCAAAAGGGACACTGGAAAACCATGCAGAAAGAAACAAATGCCAAGAACTACAAAGTGAGCAGATGCCCAGCTGCCAAGGAATTTAAAGCTGTGTAAGACTTACCAAAGGTTATGGAAGTGTCTCAGTCTCATGTCAAAAGGAGAACCCAGGTTTCAAGGCCTAAACTGGAGCATTAAGTCCAGCTCCATGTATTGCTGATACATGCTCCTTGGTGGGATATGCAGAGATTTCTCTGAAGCTGAACTTTTAAACAGTTCTCTTGACACAGCTTTCCACAGGTTCCATATTTTTTATGAACATATTGAAAAAGGTAAAACAAAAAGTCAATTTTCTTACCAACTGGCGTGTTTCAGAAATTATTATAATAGGACACTGAATGGTTCCTAATATGTACTTTTCTCCTACCCGAAAGCCAAAGCTAATAGCAGATAATAAGAGTCCAATATGTCTTATTGTTATCTGTCTCAGTAAAAGCTGTTCCATTTGCCCTCCAATCATTTTTTAATCAAACTTTAGAGAAAATTGCACATACCTAGATTCATTGAAACAGGCTGTAATGTTTTGCTAATTGTGTCGCACATAACACAGCAGGCCAATTTTTTGAAAGGAATAACAGGTGAGTAATCACTCTGTCTGAATTCTGCTAAATAAATGTAATCCCTAAATCTTAGTATGTTGCACAAGGATTAAGCCTCTTTCTGGGCCACACTCTCCTCTGTGCTACTCACCGGCATAAAAGAAACAAATATATTCTTCCTTTCTTGCTATGCACTTTATCTTGAGGGGGAACAACTTCCTGCCAGTACTGAACAGCATTTTATACAATAAAAAACTCATTTTTCATGCAGTGAATTATTGAAAATGTCCATACCACTTGTACATGCTCATGATCTAGAAACTCAGAAATGCAAATCTACAATTCAATGCCGTTTGTGTTTTAGAACATGAGCAAGGAATACCTGAGGTGGTACTCATGGTAAATTCAAGTTTAGAAAGGCAGAAAATTGGGATGCTGTTCCTGAACTGCCTGGCTTTTTGTCCTTGTGTCTGTGAGTGGAGTTAGGGCACTGCAGAAGTAGGGCCAGTCAGCACTGGACATAGGTAAGGAGTGTCTGCCAGCAGAGTTCAGCTGATTACAGTCTGGCCCTGCCTTCAGTCTTTAATAAATGCATGGTTTCCCTGAAGCAAGCCCAACAACCACCTTTCTGCCACCACATTGGCTTTGGTGGATTTTTCCTCAATATGCTTGTCCTCAGAAAAGATCCTGCTCTGTTTCCTAGTTCCTTGCATTGCTAAGTTACTGGGGTGCATCCTGGCTGCAGAGAAAGGCAATGATGTCCCACTTCATTTGCTGGCCAAAAGCTGCTTGAGCAGCTCTTGCTGACACCGGCGTTAAAATCGCACATCTGGTGGCTCACATTGCTCTGCCACCCAGCTGAGCGGGCAGTCTTTGGGAAATAAACAGCCTGTGAAGTGCTATCAACTTTGCATTTCTCTCTCTTCTCAGCTGTTTCCCTCCCACCTCTCCCCACCATCGCTCCCCTTCCCATTTTGCTTCTGGCTCTATCCAGAAGCCTAAATCCAAGAAGGATCAGAAGAGTATTAAAGTTTCTCAGTTTCTCTTAAAATTGCATTATCAGTCTGCTGAAGGGGATGTGGTAAAACAGCAAGGGATTGAAGAATATGTGGTGGTGAGTTTAAGTGGGGAATCAGGGGATTAGCAGTGAATAGGAACAAAAGAGTTTGAAAAGGAGAAAAAATGCTGGGAATGAGCTTCAAGGGAAAGAAATCAGTCAGAGGAGTCTTGTGTTGTGAGGGAAGGTGCCATTAGCCAGAGGATATAAACTTAGGAAAAAATGTATGAAAATAAAGATCAAAGCAGTTTGATAGGAAATAGAAATATGGTAAAAAGAAACATATAGTAACAACAGGAATAATTATATGAATAATTCAAATATGCAGATTAAAACAAAGACACAGAAGTGAGGAAGGTTACACAGGTAATAAATATTTAGTATAGCTATACAGGGAGGCAGACAGTTTATATGTGGATGTATCATTGGGGATGTGAGGGAAAAAGAATGGTGCTACAAAAGAGGAAGGAAAAAAAAGGAACAGATAAAGCATTTATATTTACAGGAGACACCCTACAAGACTTGATTTTACACACTCTACTACATATTTAAATAGCCTTTGACACTGGAAAAAAAAAGACAAAAGTAATTTGTAGGTCTTACAAATAAAATTTAACATATAGTAAATGTTGAAATACTGCAATGAAGATTCATGTTAGAAAATAATTTTCAAATGTAAGGAGGAGATGTTGAGCAGAACTTTCCCTCCTGTGTCAGCCTCTGCATAGGGTATTTAGAAAGAAGCATAGATGGCTTTAAAACTAATTTTTATGTCTCTTTTGACATTTAATTGAAGCAATTTCTTACGTAAAAGTTTGATTTCTCCATCATACAATCCTTATTAAAGTTTAAGCAGAGCAATTTGAAATGTCAGGATAATAAACCATGAAAAATAGAAATAAATATGCAGCATCTCAGGTTTTATTACAGACTTCCATAACTATATATATTAGAAAAAGTAGTATGAATGGCTGTTGAGAGAAGGACGTGGAGGTTGCTAATCAGATCTGGAACAGCTTGCTGCTTTGAAAGTGAGATAGATGTCTAAGCACTACTGGAAAGCATTAACCAGAAACTATGGTTTTGGTTGTTTTTATGTTTTAAATGTTCAGAACATATTACTATGTTCTGAACATTTCACTGATGAGTTTAAGAAGGTTGTATGTGAACAGAGATGCTCCAGCTGACTGGAAAGCATTTCAAGTGTGTGAGGGGATATGGAGAGCACAGCTCCTCAAGAAGAGGGGTGTTGGTTGCAATCAGCTAGAAACAACTAAGTTTTTAGTCTTTAAATTTACTAAAGATGCAAAGAAAATAAATTGCTATTCTCAGTGTTACCTACCTAAAACTTATGTAAACTTAACCATGCCCTTGAAACCATGTAAGAAATTAAAAGTGTTTGAGTTCTACCTTATGTAACTTAGATGATGGTGGTTAATTTTCACTTAAAATTGCTACTGAAAAAGGATAAGAAAAAAGGTTGAAAAAAAGTTCTCTTTTAAATTGCATACCAAATTTACCCATAGCATGCTGATATCTTTCTCATCTCAGCTTTTGTAATCAAAAAACCTCACCCTCTATTTCCCAGCGGTGTTCCACTTACCTGTTGAAATTCTACTCTGCTTTCCACATGGCTCCAAGCACAATTCAAACCTATTTGGTTCCAGAGCCACTGGATCCTCTCCCATTCTGTGTATACCTGTGCTATGAGGGCATTTTGGATTGGAGGCAAAGTATTACAGGAAAGATGGAGCTCGCTAACTTGCTTTCATCCCTTAGGATGCTTGCTTGTATCACTGTGACCTTTCTAAGCCCTTCAAAGGGGAAAGTACCAGCTCCTGAAAAGGCAGTGCAATTAAGCTTATAAGCAGAAAACTCATTTGCAATTAGTAAAATTCAGTGTAGATATGTAATTAAGAAAACAGGGCTAAGCTTATAAATTTCTCGCCTGCTTGACTTTTGGTTGGTCCAAATCACACAGAGTCACATTGAATTAGAAGTATTAGAAGAAGCTCTCTGCTTAAGATTAGGCATCTGTCTGTAAGCTTATATATGGAGATCAGGCAATACAGATTAGCAAGCAATTAGCTTATCCTAAAATATGTGCTTTTATCTGCTTACTGAATAACTCTCTCCACTCTGTTTGTTCTGACCAGAACCTTGTAGCTCCCTGGTGCTTGGTGAGTTGCATTTCATGTCACGCCACAGAAATCTGCAATGGTACCTCCCATCCCCATCTCCCTCAGGCACCATAGATGCTACTGATCATCTGTGTCTAGTGAGCAACTGAATCAAGGAATTGAGGCACTGCACAGTTAAATCTGTGTTATTGCAACCTGAGTCTGCACTTTAGTCAGTGATGGGACCCATCTCTGTTTATCAGTGCATCGCCGCTGCAGAAGCAACTGTCCAGTGCATTCGGTGATTTCCAGTTATATTTTGTATTCATGGAAATAAATTCACTGTATTTATCAAGGACATTTCTTCTTCTAGATCAGAAGGCATTAATTTCATAGCAAAAGAGAACAAATAGCAAAAAACAATTAGAATTCTCCCAGGAGGAGATGTGAGGATTTAAAGCAACACAGAGTGTAGCAGAAGAACAAATGGGTGTTAATTGGCTGATTTTAATATCAGCTTGAAAATGAGAAGCTTTGTTATTGCAAAGTCAGGAAGGCCTGGAAAAACCTAATTGAAATGCTGGGAACGTAGTAAGATTTAAGGTGGGCCTTGATGTATTTAGGGAAGGCATTCTCTGGGATCAGCAATCCTATATCCAGAGTCTGCACCACCTCCTTGAAAGCATTGCTTGCGGGCATTTCCTTGCAGATATACTAGCAACAAGCCTGGGAGCTTGCTGTCAGATATGAAGATGTTAAAGAACAAACCAAAGAACAAACCATACAGGCAATTCCCATTGTCCCCAAACAGTTGTTATTTATCCCAGCTGATTCCAGGGCTCCAGTGAAGTGGGTGAACACTTGAGATAGATGAGACAGCTGGCAAGCTGGGTAAAGAAGACACATATTAAAGCATGAGGTGTGAAAGTTACTACAAACAGTAAAAGAAAAGAGGCTTTTTTTGTGGGTAATGTTTAATGTAGATAACAGGACTGGCAGTGTGTCACAACAGAAGGCTACCACTGTCACTCTATATTTTGTTTACCAAGTAAAATAATTAGTCTACTACAACCCAAATGGTCAAAGACTATGATGTTACAATAAAAAGTGATTCATATTTCCAGTATTAAATAGAACAAAATTTGTTGAATTTTGCCTGACATTTCTGCTGGTAAAATCAGCTGAGCCATGGGCCTGAGTCCATGTCAATATTAACTCATATGGCAACAGCCCATGTCTCAAGAAACTGTGAAATTATGCAGGTCAGTATGACAATTAGTGCACTCAACTAAATAAATCACACAGAATAGGATATGTAAAAAAATAAACAACAAACAAACAGTGCAATAACATCTCCTCCTTCCATCCAGAGACAAAAAAATAAACTTGAGGAGCTTAATTCTTCTAAATCTCAATTTCAGCTCCCTATTAAATGGCTCCCTGACTATGGTACAATCTGCCCATAGTAATTTACAATGCTTAAAATCCTCCCATGCTTAATCCATTTTTTACAGCCATTCAAATATGTGGTATCATTACCTAATAAGGATGATGTGGAAGCATACTGGTCATATTTATCCTATTTCCCTGGCACTCTCTTTTCTTTATGCCCATTATTTTCTTTGGGTATTTGTTTATGAGTTTGTAGAGATATTAAGATATTTTTTTCCTTCCATAACTAGAGGAGGGACTAGAAAAAAGAAACCCACTGGTTAAAATTTTAAAAATTGTTATTTTGCATTTAAGTATGAAATCCTTGAAGCAGATGTTCTGCCTAGGTGGAAATGATTAAAAGTAAATTCTTGCATGATAATAATTAGTAATGTATAGAATAAAAATAACATCAGTAATTAGCATTCAATTAGCATTTATCTTTCCTTTTAATCTCTCCTATGGCTCTTCAGTTTATATGTCATGGCTTATTACAAAGAACTTCAAACTTTTTTCTAGGATGACTAAAACCCTTGATGAGCTGGTTATTGGTACGCTGAAGTTATTATCATTTAATATTATCTCATTTTCTTCCTGTTCTCCTCTACCTGAGGCAAACTCATAAACAAGTAAAAGGAAGTCCCTTATTATAGAGTCTTTCATTAAACTGTGAAATTTTTTTGCTATGGAAATTGTGGAAACTATAGTTTTGCCTGAATTGAGGAAGACATAACCTTGTAACCGTAGGGTTATTAAGCACATTGGATTGTGACATCTAATCAGATGACATCTGAGCCAATCATCTTAATACCCGTCACAACTGATGGAGAGAAATAGGCCACTGAGGGCTCAATTCATCCCATCCTAAAATAAATGTCTGAAATAGGTCAGGAGAAACGTGGTGTGCAAAGACAACTTGGGGCGGGTACCTCAGGTAGAGAACTCTGTGGAGAGGTGAGGGTGATCTTACCCTGCAGAGTACTCACAGGGAACCCCTGCAGCACAGGTCAGTGCCAAATGGATGAACACACTGGTGAAACATGACCAGATACCTGTATCCTGTTCATATGCCTCTCTCAGCATTCATTTTGTGGACACTGTTGGGTGCCAGATAACGGAATACCCTGATCTCTCTCTGGACAGAAAGAGCAATTGCACTGCCCCTTACAGTCTGCATACCAAAGATGGTTAATGTTTGGCTCTAGAGGTGTCCCACTATAACAGTCATACCATACCATACCATACCATACCATACCATACCATACCATACCATACCATACCAGTCGGTTGCAGTGCCTGTATTGTAGGTAATGCCCACCTCTTGCTGAGGCTGGTGCTAGTACCTAGAGGTGCACCTTCCCAGAGCTTCCTGCAGTGGAGGGATAGGACACTGCAAGAGTTGTCCTTTTTGTTGCACTCCTGGCTCCCTCTGCTCCCAGACAGTTTGTGCCTCAGGGCTTTTGGCACTTTAAAATACATGTTATGCTGCTGGTAAAGAAGGCTAGCTAGTCCTGGCCTTCTGTGCCTCCTCTTCTGCTGGGATGGTGTGCTGGGACAGGAAATATCCTATTTCACCTGTGCACACAGTTTTGTGTTACAACAGCCCTGCCACGTGCTTTATCCATGCAATGGATACCACATTAACACATCAGAAATACGTGTTCCTCAGCAGCAACATGTGAGGCAGGCATTTGTGTTCTGCCCAAGTAGAAACAGCAGGTTCATGAACCATGAGGACAGCAGCAGATTCTGCTGTGGGCTTAGCTAGAAACAGAGTAGACCTTGGGCTATGAGATCTCCACTTCTAGTTTGAAAGATCTTACTTGCCTCATAAAAACTCCACAACGAAGTTTTAAATAATGTGAAGCAGTTTCAGTTGACATTCAGGATGATATTATTACAAGATTAAAGCAAACCCAGTTTTTCAGACATTTTCAGCTATTGAAGCAAAATCATAACGAGCTACATGTTCAAATTTCAAATGTGCCTTTTTAAGTCAAATACAACTGAATACACAAGCTTGAGTTTGGATCTCATGTACTTTTATAGAACTTTGAGTCAAATGTAAAATTAGGTGAATCTGTACGGGTTTTGTCCTACAGACATCTAACTGCCTAGGATATTCCTTAGGTTATTTTTAACTAAGTACCATTGATGATCTTGCAAGCTTTTTTTTTTTTTTTTAAACATTGGAGTTTTAGAATTCCTACACACTGAAAGTTTTTTATCTGATGCAGTAAAATACAAGGTAGGTTTAGAAGTAAATGCAAAACTACAGAATCAATTAAAGCTTTTTCCTGTGAGTATGAGAGGCAGGCTTTGACATTGGGAGAATATTTTAAGATAGATGATTGGAAAAAAATGCATTTGTCTATGTATGAGGGTGTGAGAACTGTGAGGAGAGATGTAGGGAACTTGGAATTTTGTTCATTTTGGAAAAAATAGAGAGATAACAAGTTATGTAGTTAGATAGATAGACTAGATGGACAACAAGTCTGAGACAAGCAAAAGACCAGTACTTAAAGCAATTACTACAAAAGAAACCTAATAAAAAAAGATAAGCAAGCAAACTGAGCAGCAAAATTCCAGGTGCTCCCACACACGTGGATTCTCCAGTGGCTTGTTCTGAGTTTGATCTTTTGGTTGGTCTCGCTTGTGACTTTCTTTGAAGTAGAAAGCTTAGTTCAGTTTTGGTTTGTATAAGGTGCCAGCTACATTTGGAAAGCTCTGAGAAGTCACTCCACATGGCACATCTTGTGCCAATTCGAAGAGGAGACAGCAACATTGTGAAAACTGTGAATTAATCTCTACACTTCCTTCATGAGAAATCATGTTCTCTTTCCCCACAACGACTGCTCATTTACTGTTTTGTGCTCACATTGAGAAGTTTTGGATTCTCAGCTTGACTACTTGTAATAGCCCAACTAGCAGGATCTGGCTTGACAAAGTGAAAATAAATTGCACCAAGTATTTAACTCACTTGTGTTTTGTCATTGGATTAAAATTGCTCTTTTGCTTTCTTGAAACACTAGAACTCTGCCCATATAACCAGATGACATTTTGGTCCTGAAATCTCTCTTACAGTTTTCCACAGCTTGTTTGGGGTATGTTTCTTGTGTCTGAAAAAAAAAAAAAAAAAAGAAAAGGAGTGGGCACACTTCCTCTGATGCTGCAGGAGGAGCAGGACATGAATCATCTCTTGAAAGTTATTTTTTTTCCGAAGTCCTAACATTCTGTGCATTAGCAACTGTCTTTTGGCTTCCTATTTTCTGTGTGGAAAGACAAATCATTACTCTGCTATTACATTATTTGAGAAAGTATAGTTTATGAAATATTTTTTCATATATTCATTTCTGCAGAAACCTTTGGAACCTGCTCTACCCTCTGTTTTGTATTGCTGGAGGGTTATTTTGAAAATAACTAGTTTTCATCTCCTTTTCCCCTGTATCAGTATTTCTAATTATTGTAAAATACTCTGAAGTTATCTCGTTGATGATTAAAATCATACAACCATCTGAAGTCTAAAATATCAAGCCTACATATGCCATTTATTATGGTAGATTTTATTGTCATTTTTAGAGATAAACAGGAATCAATTTCTGTTGTGTGGTATTCAGATATTCACTCGGTGTTCTCAAAAACTTAGAAGATTAATATAATAAAGTTGTGAGTAGTAGTAATAAATAACAGTGAGCAAGTCAATTTCAGTCTCAAAATTATATCAAATCTCTAGTTAATTGTATGGAGAAGATGCAATAATGGCTATGGTCAAAGCTTACTATTTTTATTTATGGATAGGTAATATAAAAACATTAAAAATATGCTACTTGTTCCAGTTTCTATTTTTATTTTTTCCCTAAAATATTAAATGCAGGATAGGAATTACTTCGTGCTTTATGACAGTTTTATAAAATTAAATATCTAATATATTAGATAAGAAAGATAAATGAGTAGATATGTATGTATGCTATACACAGAGAATATATTTCTGCATAAAAGTTAAATAATAGGTTAAGTACAAAAATCTTTGTTCAATAATTGTGTTTTTATGCATTTCAGCTACATCTTTTGAATTCTTTCAAAAGCTAGAAATGTCTCCCACACCTTCCTGCACAAAGCTGACAATACCCCAAATCTAACATCATTTGCTGATGCAAATCAAGCTGTTCCAAATTACATATTACTTTAGGCAAATTCTCAGGCTTCTCTGCTTTCCCTGTTTACCAAGGACACCTTTCTGCATTTTGCCCTTCTTTGCCTCATGAGTATGAATCACAGAAAAAAATTTACTGCACTCAGAATGATGAGATTTTGAGTCATAATGCACATGGCAGCTTTGGTCCCCTCTTCTCCTCAGACAAGAGGTTAGATGTGTGTGCATGTGGTGCAAGGCAAGGACCCTGCTGCAGAAATTTGCTTTAATTTCAGAGTGGAAGGGAGGTCTAGGTAATGCATCCACTCCTTCCCCTTCCATATGTCCTACAACATCCCGGGCCAAAAACAGCTTAGCAGAAATTAACTTCATCTTCAAGTCATAATATGGATTCTGTGCAAGTCCTCCTGTCTGAGGAAAAAAAACCAAAAACAAGGTTAAAAGGAGTTTTAACTGCTTTGAGGAACAGTTGAAAGTCACAAAAGAATATATGCATGCAGTCGTTCTGCTGTAAACTAGAATAGTATGTAATTAGGATATTGCTGTATATTATATTCTTGCATTCCCCAGTGATTTGAGGAGGAAGGTCACAGTGCCTGAGTCTCTGGATATCGTCTCACTTGGGCCAGACTGAGAGTTACTTTCCTGATGCAGAAGGCTAAATCAGCACTTCTATTCCTTTGGCACAGCCAGAAGTCTACAAATGTACAGCCTAAACTCTTATCTTTGTGTAGAAGTAGGAGTCCTGAAAATAAACTGAAAGTCAGCAAATCCTCTCTCTTATTATAGATAGCTGCTGTCATGCTACTTCTGTTTGACTCCAGCCTACAGGTAGAGATCTCACCTTCACCTGGCATCTGCAGGACTTGTTCCCTAGAATGGGTGCTTGTGATGCCCTTTGCTGGAAAAGCAAACCTCAGTTTCAGAGGTGAAATTTGACATTGGTTGAGTAAGCGGGGAGAATATTTTCTAGATGCCTTGTTGGGATGCTGATGTTTGGCTGTTTAAACTGTTCCTATTTGCTCACTGAAGATGTTTTTCATTCTGGCAAACAAGCTGCCCAGCTCTGCACCAAACACCTCTAAGGTAAAGGCTACTGAGTGGATGGGGGATTTCCTTGTAATTCTGCCTTTCCCCAGGTAATCAATATCAATCATAAAAAATGAGAAAGTTCTCTTGCTTCTGCTCTTGATGCTGTCCTGCCAAGAGGGAAGAGAAAAACCTTCCAACAAGTACAAATAATTTCGTGCACTGCTAGAAGCAGAGTGGTACAAAACCCAGGAATGTTGAGCATTCAGAATAGTAAAGAAAGTCTAGATGTCTCAAACTACTCCCTCCAGTTTCTCACTGAAATTCTTGATGAATGGTTAGCTTTCTTCTGAGTTCTATCTGTTCCACTGAGCCTTATGAAGAAATGACAACACCACTTGATATTTTATTTTCACGTAACCATTAAATAGCTCCCTTCCCCTCAGACTGAGAAATCCACTTCTTCTGTTCAAAATAGGGAACATCTGTCTGAAAAGAAGTGTCATACTTGCTGCCACAAAGGATGCCTCAGATCTGATTGCAAGGGCACTTGTGTATGAATAAAATCACTCAAGTACAAAAGTATTAACCAAATTCTTGTGTACCATTTAAATGACTGATTGATGGTGATGACTGATGATTGCTGTGCATTAATGCCTGAAGTTCTGTCAGGCATAAAAGCAGTATTCCATCTGGTAGAAGGAACAGATTTTGCAGTCTATAGTCCAGATCCAGTGAGAGCATGTGAGGTCTTTCCGCTGTCTTTAGCTCATATTTTGTCCTGGGGCTGAAGTGGCATCATGTGGGTGTGATTCCCAGCAAGCAGAGCAGTGTGTCCCATGACCATTTCTCCACCTGAAGAATTGCCTTTTTTTTTTCTTGTACACGTTGTTCTGAGGAGGCAACACATCTGTGGTTGTAGTAACATTGCTGGTATGAAACCAATTAAACAATAACAGCCTCAGAAAACAGTAGCTCTGAGATAGTCTGTCAAGCCAATTTCATCTTCTCAGTTGTTAAAAACATCTTTGGAATTGGTAAGATAATTTAACTGTATTTATTAAATTTGTCTGTACCATTAATCTGCAAACTGAAGAGAGGCTAGGGTGACTTCCACTCTCTAAAGTTAGTCTGAGGGATGTTACAGCAATGTAGATTCAATCCTTTTTATTTTATTGTTGTTGCAGTCTTAGCACTAAAGTGGAAAGATCCTGGAAGGATTGAAATATATACCTGGCATTTATCACTTTATGGTGGGCTGACCCTGGCTGGATGCCAGGTGCCCACCAAAGCCCCTTTATCAGTCTCCTCCTCAGACAGACAGGGGAGAGAAAATAATAAAAGACTCAATGACAGGGAAAAATCACTCACCAATTACCATCATAGGTAAACCAGACAACTTGGAGGAAAATAGTTTATTTTCTTTCAATCAAAGAAAAGTAGGATAATGAGAAATAAACATAAATCTTAAACCACCTTCCCCTCGCTCCTTCCTTCTTCCCAGATTCATCTCCAGCCATGATTTTCTCTGCCTCTTTCCCCATGGAGGCACACAGGGACAGGGTGTGGGGGTTGTGGTCAGTCCATCCCACATTGTCTCTGTCATTCCTTCTGCCTCAGGGGAAGGGCTTCTCACAGTTTTGCACTTTTCCCAGTGTGGGGTTCCTCCCAGTGCACATAGTCCTTCCTGAACTTGTCCAACCTGAGCCTTGTCCAACCATGCTCTGCACCATGGGCTGCAGGGGAGCTCTCTGCTCCAATGCCTGGGGTACCTCCTCCCCCTCCTTCTGCACTAACCTTGGTGTCTGCAGAATTGTTTCTCTCTGTTTCCTGCTTCCCTACTCCTGAGTTTTGTACCACAGCCATGTCAGCTGGTTTTAAGCTAGAATCTTAGATCCTTTTTTTTTTGAAAGTGTTCTGCACAAGTTCATGGCTAAAATTGGCAGGATCATCCAAACGAGAGATCACAGTTTTTTTGTCTTGGTGGATACAAACACTAAACCCGCAGTCTTTTATCTATGTAGATACTTCATTTAGAAATTCCATTTTCTCTAGTGCAATGAACTGCATTTAGTATGATATAAAACACAAAGTCTTTCTTAAAATGAATCCGTAGGCTAAAGAGCTACTTTTCCCATGTATTTGAATTAAGTTGTCCCTCTAATCACTCTATATCTTTGTGAAGTCCTTTGACTGGGTATTTTATTTCCCTTATAAAGGCTAAAAGTGCCATGTTCTTTAATTCAGTGGGTTCTCTGAAAAAATGTGGTTTGAATTGATGAGATATTGCAAAGCTGCTTAGTTCAAAATACAGACTAGATGGAAACCTCTTATGGTAAATGCAGAAACAAATTATTTGAGTGAAATAAATTTTTCCCTTTAGAAAACTCAGTTAAGTTCTAATAACTACTGCCAGCATGGCAGTATATTCAAATGGAAGGAGACAGTCTAGATATTTGATGATAAATTACTGAGTGAGCCCTTTATAAGGGAATAATTTCATTCTCTTTATCAGTGATTAAGTTTTTGAGCTAATTTTTATGTGTGTTTTACAATGTTACTGCAACTTTACCTTATTAAACTGAGGCTGCTGTTAAGAACTAATTCACCTGACCTAGACAAAGGTTTGGAAAAAGATGAAAAAAAAAAAAGTGATACATGTTTGCTGAATGCTCAGCTCCTGCTTCAGGCTTCTCTCTGTTGCTTATTGTGATTGGCTGAACAAAACTGTCCCCTCAGAAGATAAACAGATGTGAGACTTGACTTTTTAATTTCTGCAAAATCCATGGAAGAATGAATGACTGGAGCAATCCCACAAGATACAAATGGTTACTCACTCCATTGGGATGTAAAACCCTGGGATCAGGAACTTGCCTTCTCTTGTTCAGCTTCTTCTGTGGCAGCTGCCTCATTCCCACTGTGTTTGCTGGGTGTCACAGGAGAGTCAGGGAGAGTCAGAGCAGGGACAGCATTTGGGAGGTTCTTTTTCTCTCTCTAAACCTCACTCTGGGCATGCAAACACTTTGGTGTATCACTTCTTTCAATAGAAATGACAAATGATGATCACCTTTGGCTCTGCTTTACCATTTGTGTCTTATCTCTGCTCCCAACATTTTCCTGTGCTTTTTTTTTTTTTTTCTTCAAATTGGTATTTAGCATAATTCTGCCCTGACCTCTTCTAGCTGTATCTGTAGAAGGTCTTCATCTGGTGTTCATCAATACTATGACTGTCTAAGTAAGGGGTGCAGGTATTATCCAATGTTTTGAGAGCAAACTATTTAAAGTTCCTGACATACCTTTGATGTCTATAAGCTTTCTGTCAGAATAAAAACTAGGTAATCAGGTGTCCTTTACCATGCTTGACACTCTTGAATTTGTGTCACAAAATTAAACCCTAAAATCTCATGTACACTTGATGAGAACTGCTCATGTTGTAAATTGATGTGGAGGTACCAAACCCAGAACTTGGCAGACCAGTCTGTATAAATCCTGTAGTAACCTTGCTCTGCAAGAAATGTACCAGAATAAACATTTGGTGTGTTAATGGACAAAGAAAGATAGGAAATTTAGACCTGGATAAACACTGTAAAAGGAATGGAGTGATCTGAAATTTATTTGGATCCAGGGTTTTAATGTAGGTTTATATAATCATAATAATAACAAAATAATAATTGCACTGTATCATGTCATTAAAATGGATCATTTTAATGATGTGTTGAGATGTAGCAGGTAATGAATGGCTTGCTCTTACTTTGTTATTTATATTATTGTTATAATTCACACTTTAAAATAATGTAGAAGATGAAATCAATAAAAAAGCAAGTATGCATTTTTATCCCTTTGGATTATCACATAATTTAGAAGAGAGTGGCACATGAAGAGAAAAATCAGCAGGGCCAACACATTGTTTTAAAGCAGTAATGCACTTATAAATAAATAGAGAAGTTCATTCTGAAGGCCCTTCTGATGAAATAAACCCAGATGTCTGAGGCTTCTTTAATGGGAGATGTTTATATTCTGTGGGCATTGATACTGATAACTTCAATAGTGGGAAATCTCTTGAAAGACAAGTGGCTGTCAAACCCTGCTGTGAATCCCACAGTGACTTTTCTCAGAAAATTGTTTACTGTTAGTGGGATCCAAAATAGAGATTTTCATGAAGACTGACAGATGCTATCATTTATTTTGGTCACTGCTAAAACAGCAAGACCAATTCATTTCTGTAAAGAGAGTCAGGGGAGACATTTCCTTAGAAAATTATACCCTCCCTGTAGAGGAGTAAGTGCACATACAGAGATATGGCTGGAGGCTGCTGTAAACCCCATGGCTGTTGTGTTGGTATTTAAATTATTTATGAGAATGGAAATGTTAACTTTTTATGTAAATAAAAAAGATGGGAAGTACTTACAAAGCAAATGATGTTAATACTCTTGCTCTTCACCCATTACTTTTACTCTCAGAATGACTTTGTCAGAATCTTTTGAATAAATGGGAGTTTTGCCAATAACATTAGCAGTGGTTGGATCAGATCTATAGCCTCTATAGTGTATTACACAGAATATGAGTTACACAAAACCTATTGAAGCAGTTTTACTGTTTCTTTAGGAACAAATGAAAGCTTTCTTTGGGAACTAATCAAACCCAAACCTTTTGAAATTGTGCACATATCTCTCTCTCAGGTTCATTGGCAGGTAGAGACCCTAAAACTCATTATTTGTGTTCACAGTTAGATACTTAGCCATTTAAATAAATGGATCTGTGCACACAGTTCAGCAGAACTTTAAAATATGCATGTATGACTTGGGCAGCTCTGAAATGAACTGGCAAACCAGGATGTAACCCTTCCTTACTATGGCCTTTGCATGTGATTTATTCATTTACAGAAGAGTTGTAATAAGCAATTAATGTTGTTAGGCATGGAGATACAATAAAGCTCCTTAAAAAGTGGTGAACACAATATTTTAGTCCTCTCAGGCTGAATGAAAGAGCAAATAACTGATCCTCTCTTCTTGAAGTAACTGAAACAACACAACAGTGTCTTAAACCATGAGCCTGCTCAGGAGCCCTGACTTCTGCCAGCTCTGCTGTGGTGTGACTGCAAGTAAGGTGGAAAAGTGAGCATGCTGTAAGCAAGGAAACATGCATGAAAACCAGAGACTTCAACCACATCCAGAGATGATTTTTGGTATGAACTTGAGAAGAAAAAGGTAATTAAGAGAGATATTAGTTTGTATGCTGATGGAACTGGGTTTGCATTCATGAGTAAAACAATATTTATCTGTTGTTTTACTTTTGCCTTCTCCACCCCCCCCCCCACCCAAGAAAAGCCTGATGCGAAGACAATTTTTTAACAGCAATACCTCTTCTTTACAGAAAAATTCCATAAAACTTACACTTAATTTTTTTTGGTTCTCATATGGAAAAGATAGGTGTTAATTATGCCCTCAGAATGTGTCTGCCAAATCACCACAAGAATGAGAAGGGTCTGATTCTGGTCTTATGTGCTTTATCCCTAATAATGTAAATATTCAATTTATCTTTCTACTAATAGAGGGGAATCTCTGCTATCAGATTTACTTGCAAGGAAAAAAAAATCAGTTCACTTACAGATCCAATGGAGAATGGTTATTTGTTAAAGAAGAATCTCCTACAAGGCTAAGTAACACTTTTCTCTGCCAATGCCAGCTTGAGAAAGCCCAGACCTTTCTCCTCGTTACCTCAGACAATTCTTAGACTCTAAACTGCATCTTCCTTTTATGTGGTGCAATTGCTTGTGTGGCTGTGTGGTTGGAGTTATAGTAGGATTCTTACAGAAGAAAATTCCCCCATTTTTGTTTTCTTAGCAGTTTTCTTTCTACTAGCAGACAATTTTTAGGCTGAGCCGAGCAGCTCTTCAGCAGCAAGTGGCAATCAGAGCCCGTGGGGAAGCACTGACACACCTCCTGGGCTGTGCAGTTGTACCAGGGGTGGAAGGGATCCACTAAACAAAGTTCTCTGCACTGAGCAATCTGTTTTGGAATATGGGTAACTTAGGAAGAGTAACTGCTTTGAAAATCATTTTGGAAAGGATCTTATTTTTTTTCAGTCTGAACGCTGTCTGTTTTGCAAAGATACAACACTGCAGTGCAGTTCATCATAGTTCTCTGTTTGCAAGGCTCCTCTGACTGCTTTGAAAAGTGAAGGCAAGTAATTTTTCTCTGTGCTTGTCCATTAACCTACACATGTACCATAATCCAGAGACCTTGTATAGCAGGCTTTGTAAAATTTAGTGTCTGATTTGTGTCCTTACTGTGAAACATGTTACTGTTTCATATTGCAGCCTCAAATTCAGATAGAGTTGACCATCAATTATTCATGGAGAGGTTAGCTCAGTTGCAGATGAACTTGGACTGTTGATGCAGAGAACCTCCATCTGCCTTCCTGTATAGCATCTCTGAATCTAATGTGCCGCCCAACCTGATTCAGAGACATTCTATCTGCTTTTGGGAGATGCTGCACTTCAGTTAGGAATTCCTGGAGTAATTTTGCTTGGATGCAGGTTTACCTTTATTTTCTTCAATACAATTATACTTTATAACTGAATTTTCATTTTCTCAGTCTTTTTGCATCTCTAACATGTCCTTTCTACCTCAGTCCCCAAGTATGAGCTGCATGAATTCTTTCTTGGAAAGAAGGGATGACAAGGATGTTTCTGATGTCTTGACTTCCATTTACACAGTGCACACTAAAAAATGGTCTATAAAGACCAGAGCGTTTTGGAGTGCAGGTTTAGGTATCTGCATTTATATCATTGATAGTCCTCTGCTTTATTCAATTCCCAAATGCATCTTAAAAAGAGAAAGAGGGGAAAAAAGAACCCCAAATTTCATTATGTATGTTATACACAGCACTAAGAAATGAAATAATTTTTACATGTGATACTAAAATAAGGTCCTTTCAAGTTTAGCCATTTTAATTACCCTGGATAAATGCTGTATATTTCATTAAAATATCTTTCTAAAATAAATCTTTTTTTATAAAAAGCTGATTATTTTATTATTTTGATAAAAAGTCCTTTTCAATTAATAAAGCAGAGACCCAAAATATTTCTTGAAAAGAAACCAACTAGTCATCAATTTTTATGGTATCTCGAAAGCTCAGGTTTATGCCTTGTGCCATCTTCCTTTCCTAGGTTCAATAAAATAAGGAAGTGTTAAGGAATATTTTAAGGCAGTAAATACCAAGACAGTTAGGATACAACAGCAGTTTTATTAAATAAGTGATCCAAGCAATTTATTCTTTAGGGAAGAAAAAAAAAAATGTTTTTAAACCCAACTGCCTGAGTATGAAAAAGTAGAAATTGAGGCTTTCTTTCTGTATTTTCTTTAAAACCATTCTGTTTCCAGGAGACCAGATCTGTCCCTCTGTCTGCAGATCCACCCACTCAGCTGTTGGGTCAGGAGGGCAACAACAGCTCAAACCAATTTTACCTGAGCTGAGAAAATGACTTCTCTGCAAGGAAATGTGCTCCCTTCCACTACAAGGAAGAACCATGAGCTAACTGCCCATTGGTTCATGTTTCTCACATGTGATATGTATGAATCACACAATCCCAATCAAACATTTCTGTCTTTAAAATCCTGGGAAATCTCTCTGTATAATGAAAACTAGAAAGGGGATGAGAAGGTTAATGCAGACTCAGGCTGCCAGAATTGGATGAATAATTTATTCTTTGATTTTTCCTCACTTTTCTTTCTGCAAATTGCCTGCAAACAGTTTACTGTTTTCTTTCATTTAATATTATTCAAAATTATTTGCTGAATAATTTCTGCAGTTAATTCTTGATCTCCATATCCTTCATGAGCAGCTCAATAGCAACTCCTGTTAAACATTCAGGCTGCCTCAGCTAATTACTGTGGGATATGCAAGCCACACTGTACCATAAGCTGAGCTGATCAAGTGTTTCTTAACACACTTTAAGACTGTTCCTCCTGGAAGACAAAGACCTCCTTGCACTTGAAGAACATTAATTTATTTAGATATTGAAATAAAATCCAGACTAGAAGCTTTAGAGAGAAAAACTAGTAAAGTGTTGAAAGCTAAATTTTTCTTGTGAGCTATGGGCAGATTAAATGATAAACATAAAGCATTAGTATTCCACAACCACCTCTAGGATAAAACCCATGGACCTACAGGTCTCTTTCACTCCTGTTTTCCTGTGTTCAAACTCTCTACTGACAAATTCTGAGAGTATCCTGCCATTAAGGCCCATTTGTTATTGTTAAGTATAGGTCTTGCTATCCATAGCTAGGACTCTCCTCAGGATTGTTTCTCTCACATAATGTGTTGGTCTCTGTGGACACCAGGGTCATGCCGATGGCCACTCCCATCTATGTCACTTGCAGCACCTCCTGGATTGTTTAATTTCTCAGGTCCTGTGTCAAACTTGCCAATTCCTACTTCATCGCTTGTGAGGTAAGGTCTGCAGTAAATCCTAACAGTCCTTTATTCTCTCCTACCTTGCTATAAATCCTTGTTCTTTTGGGATTAACAAATTTGGACTTTCCTGGTAATACCAATTCAGATTTTTGCTGTGAGCATTGTTCCTGTAGCCTATCCCATTTCCTCCTTCCACTGGCTCTGCTTTCTGGCTCATTAAGCACAAGTAATGGTCCTTCATGGCCTGCTTCTACTCCACCTATCATTTCTCAGCCATTTGGATGGACTGTGGTGCCAGCCTCCTTCAACCATTCTGATAAATCTTTGAAACAGTGTTCTTAATCTTGAGTTGTTTAATGCTGCTTTCTCCTAAATCTAGGGAGGAGTTTCCCTTTATCACCTAAATAATGAGTATTCATCCTCCTAAAAAAACCATTCTTTATAGATATGTTATGATCATTATCAATAATTTAAATAATTTTCCATCCCTATTCTTTTTTTTTTTTTTTTACAAATACTCACTTGCTTTGTCTTACACTAAGATAGAAGAATGTGGGAGCCATAGTCAGCTGTTAGTTCTCTATTCAAACAGCATTCACATATTCCAAGCCCAGAACTGCTTGCTTAGAGTCAGAGAGGTGGGAAAAAAAAGTGGTTTTACTGACATGGAAAGCAAGCTATTATTTAATTTTGTTTTCAATGATTTCCAAGAAGATATTGTGAAATTTTAATTGATACTACTTTGTCAATTATATAAGTTCAAGAGGCTTCTAGACCCCACATAGTGGAAAATTTCCCCTAGTGGAAAATTGAGTGATTCAGTTAGCAAGTGACAATACAAAAAATCATTTTAGAAGCGATGACACACCTGTCTGGACTTCTCGCAGTTGATTTCTGAATGAAATAAAACTACCTTGGAAAAGGACTCAGGTCTCCAAATAAGAGCTGATTAGCAGTCTGATCTGGTATTGAAATCCCCAGTTTCCTGTGTGTAATTGCCTTTCAAATGTTCAAATGCTGAAGGTTGAAAAGTAGCATGCTGTGCTCATAGAGATCAGTGTTTGCAATGAATATACAGATATCTCAAATAACTTGGTTTATTGCCATTTCACCCACATACAAAATTCATAATGAGAGCAAGACATAGGTTATTAAGTGTGACAGAACAATGTATATATTAATATTAATGAGACTATATTTGCCTTGACCTCGCAGCCTTACAGCATTAATTGTATTTCAGATTCTTTGGTTTTCATATATATGTATATAAGAAAGCTATGAGTGGTCATACTTTTACTACTCTTTATATATTTATAGTCAAAATGTCCACAGCCAATTGAATGAAATAGGATTTTTTTCTCCAATTATCATAAAACACTGATTTCAAACTTTTGAATAAAGTGACTCACATTTAGTCCTGAATGAGTGTAAATGGAACACAGACATTTACTTCTAAAGAAATATCCTGCCTCTGATTACATATTGCCAAGTTTTGCAAAGTTCAATCTTTTTCCTTTTATGAGCTTCCATGGTTTTAAGTGTTCTCTATTTGTTACAATGCCCTAAGCATACAGCTATCAAATATCAGCAATGAAATCATTTATTTTACAGAAGGAACAAAATTCTTGTCTTCTCTTGAAGGGACACAGGTGACCATCTTTTAGCCTATAAAATTCAGGGTTTTTTTCCTCAAATATCTCTGGTTGTAGTTTGATTTTGTGCACTTTTTGCTTCTGTGGAAAGCTCTGACTGACTTTCATCACCTCCTGTGGAGAGGATGTTATTGCTATGATTATTTGTTTTGCCATCAGTGGCTCAAACACCGTGTACACAGCAGTCCAAAGACAGACTGTGCCAAGTGCTAGAGTCTGTTATGAATTTATATAGTCACCCAAGTCTGTTTATCTCTAGGATCATTAATTTACTAAAAAAATTAACCTAAATCTCAGTTGTTCTTCTAGCTTTCCAGACCATAAGATTAACTTTTGTGTCTTTATAAATTAATAAATAGGAAATATTAATGGTTATGAATTTCAGTGATATTTGGAACTCATTATTGTATTTCAAAGTTAATGATAACTTTTGAATAATTTTCCCTAAATTTGCATTGTAAGCTTACTTTGCTTTGAGATCTGCTATTTTGAGATGTGAGAAATTAAGTAGCTATGGGTCAGACATAGAATTTTGGTCTGAACTTTCACTCAGTCCCATTCCATATTGCCTACTGCATCTCAGCTTTGAAGACCACAAAGTTAGGTTCTCAAGCCAATTTGATCATAAATCAAAGTGCTTTAACTAATTTACATTATGGATATTCCAAATTGCTAAATTACGGTGTCAGCAAGATATTTAATAATATCCTATATTGCTATAAATCTTATGTTACTCAAAGAGATCATTTACTTTGAAAGTCTCATAATGAACCTAGTTTTATTTCAAATGAATAATTCACCCCAAAAGTCAAATTTTTGTAATTTAGAATTTATCATTGAGTCCAGGAAAGCTGCTTACAACAGGAAAAGAACCTTTCCAAGGAGGTGAGAAGACTGAAACATCAGTGTAGCTGATATGTGAAAAGCAGAGGAGGATTTAGGTAGCAGGTTGAGGTGGACCAAAGGCAGGACCAAAGGAGGCAGGGCTGCAGCCTGACATCAAAGAACAGCTAAAGCAATGTGTCAAACACAAATGAAGGTAAACACTTAGAAGTGCAAAGCATAAGCCACAATCTTAAAAGAAAAAAAATCCTAACCCTTTTTCCTGCAACTGGTCTTTGACCGTAATTCTAAGCAGTCCTGAAGAGTTCTTGTGGATGAATACTTTGAAAATATAAAACACCTCTGTATAAGAGTTTGGCTGCCAATCTGAGTTTCTCCAGGTAAGCAGGAGTTCATGGTACCTTTATATAACATTGGATATCACATATGCCTGTCCCATGAATATTCTTTGTCTAAGAATTAAATATTATTAACCATTTGATACAATTTAACAAAAAATATGCCATACCTTCTACTACTTTCTTTTTTTTTTTTTTTTTAATTTTTAATTTGTTTATTTATTTATTTATTATTTTTCAGTCATCTGGTAGTCACAGATACTAGATGGTTTAAGTATTTCTAAATTATTTTAGAGAGGTGATAAGGGATAAATGTACAAGAAAGGTTCTTCTGTGAATGTTTGAGTGATCAAACTATATGCAGTGAGCCACCAGTCCAACTCTCCTAGTCACATTTTCTCCACTGCTTCTACAGCAATACTTACTGCTACCCAGGCACATCTATAAGATACTGTGGATTCTACAGAAATCTATAAGATTTCCCTTTCACTTCCCGGTATGTTAAGCATGGAAATGACTTATAGTTTCTTTATGAGGTAAGAAACCAGGCAGTGAAAAGAAAGAAATTTCCATCAGAAATAATCTTGCCTTCTCTGCTATTTGCTACATCCTTGCATCAAGATCCTTATCCAGTTTCTCTCTTGTTGTTTTGTTGTTTTTTCTTTTTCTTGGAAACGTCATTTCTCCTTAGAACAGGAGTTCTTATCCTAGAGACAGATTATTTATTTACATGGTGTCTAGCTATGGAAGCAAAATGTTAAGAAATGCCTAGTCTGTTTGACATACTACTTCATTTCACCACAACAATAATCTTTTTTACCTAACCCATCTTTTTTCAAAAACAAAGCATTAGACTTCCAACCTCATAATTGCATGTGGCCACCAATTGCCAGAAGGGGTCTTGGGGAAAGCTGACAATTATGAATGGGTAAGGAAGGAAAACATTTGAAAACTTGTTAGTGCATCACTTGAGGGTTGAAGAGGCATTGGAGAGAATATAAAAGAATCATCCCATGTCCCAGCTTTTCTATTGTTTAGGGGAACATCAGCTCACTGCTGTGTCAGTTTGACTACTGTTATAGTGAGGTAGCTTTTCCCAGTCTGGACAGATATGGAAGTATGAAGGTTTTCTTGTGTTACTTGAGGTGAGTGATATGTTTTCTGCTCTTTAAATGCTGGGGTTTTGTGTGTTTCAGAAGAAATAATAGGAACTGCTCCACAATTCTAGAATTTGCTTACAATAATTGAAATTTTGGAGACTTGTTTATTTAAACAGTATTTCCCCCAAATCAACCTAGAAGACAATGGGAGGAAGGTTTAATTCAATTTTGTTGGGGGTGGGGAAGGGTCAGTCTTCTATATCTTTAAGTGTCATACACCTGTCAATGTTGTCTCCTTCCTATTTGTGTGGAAAGTCACAGAATAAATGAAGTATTGTCTAGTCTGGCATTTATATTTAGTCTGTGCCATTTTTAGGTTGTAGATTTTCTGTTTGACCCTGAAAAAAAACCAGGAATGTATATCTTTCTTCATTTCCCGCTAAGTTAGGAATAGTTCTTCTCAGGGATATAGAAATTTCTACAAATGATTGTAAGCTCCTTACAACCTTGCAGTGCTGAAAGCCGTAGTAATGCCTAAGCAGAAAGAGTTGAAATATCAGTATTATTGTACTCTTTCCATTCACGTGATTATTTACATTTATTTTGCAGGTTTCAAAGTAATTATCATAGGAATATTGTTTATTAGCTGTTTTCCAAAATAAGTCTATAGGCCAAATGATGTAGAAATTTGGATGCTGGACACTGATGGAAAAATTGGCTTTTATTTTTCTGCTTAGCTAACCACAATTCTCGTGGTTTGATCAGCCCCATAATATTATTGCAACATTTCATAGTACTTCCAGTTTAATGTTTCTGTTTTATGCATCTAATTTATTTCTTTCATAATGGATATGAGATGTGCATATCTTGGGAAGTGCTGTAGGATGTGTAACATGAAAAGTTCTGTACAGGAACAACTGTTTTTCTTATTGGAGCGAACTGCAACACGACAGATTAAACATTCAATTAAACAGGAAATTTGCCCATGTAAAAAGCTCACAGAAAGGAGCTTTTATGAGGTACTAAAGTTTTTGGAATCTATTTTTTTGAAAGTCCATCTACTTTGCTTACAGGTAAAAGAATAATCCAGTGGTCTCAGAAAAGGGGCCAAGTGTTGTTTACATAAAGCTCCATTGTAAAAATCTGGGCACTATTTCTTTCCAAGGTTTAAAATACTTTGGTGAGGGAAATGAAAATACTCATAAAAGGCAACCACAGTGTGTTATAAACCACCTTTATGGTTCATTATAGATTTGGTTTAATGCTGTTGGATTAACACTAAAGGTTAATGTTTGCATAAAATATGCATGATTAGTTTAATACTCTGGAACTGTGATCGGGTTCTCTAATGTTATGAAAAGGAGTGACATGATACATGGTTAAGGCTGACACAAATAGAAGTGTGATATATTTCCAACAAAACTGGTCAAGGGTATTTTCAAAATCCTCCCTTATGTGATAACACTTCAAAGCCAATCTGTACCAATGGGAGATTTTGTGTTCAGCTCTCATAATTAAACTGTTTTCTGGCTGCAGGAATTGCATGCATATCTAATTTGCAGTGTAGGCAAAGTGCTTGGAGAATGATACACTCAGATTTTCCTCTTGCATTTTTTGACCCTTAGGTAGAGTGTTTTTGTTTTAAGCATTGATTATGTTTGTTATGCTTTATTGCCAGGAGAATGATAGTATTTCTTATACACAGACTTAGGAAACTCCATCTAACTGGTAGATTTCACTTATTGCTTGTGTAGAAGTGTCTGCCTAAGCTCTTTGCTTACCAACAAATGATTTATAAGTTTATGATTTATTTTTTCTGTCTTGATTATGCCTTGGAGATAATTACAATTAGGCATTCTTTCATGCTGCCAGGGAAGAACAGTGCATTTAGCATGTATTTGGATAAATATCACCCATAAATCTTGGATAGGCCGTGAACTTTTGCTGCTGTCAAGGTTCTGGAGAGAAGATGAGAAAAGTCTATGGACTCTCACAAGGCAAGGAAACAAAACACAGTAATCATCAGGACATATGGACACATCTACAAGAGCATGTACATGCAATGCACTGCTTTGTATGATTATGCATTGCATGAGCCTTGGGGCAGGTTATGTTTTGTACACCGATGGGTATGGATATTCAACAGAGAAGAAGTTCTAGCAAGACATTTGTACAACCTCTAAATGAATCATGATTCGTATCAAAACCTGTAATTACGATGTGACCCAGTAGAGATATAAAAAAACCCCAAAACTTGCTACACTCTCCACCCCCATGCACCACCCCTCCCCCCCTCTTTATCTTTCCTGCTTGTTTTTTTGTTTTCAGAGGGGTTTTGTTTGTTTGTTTGTACACAGATTATTTTAGATGTCCAATTTGTATAACTGTTAATGTGGCCATAAGAAGAGGTGGATGAAAAAAAAGTGGCCATTCACGGGAATAGTAGGGCAGTCAAGACCTTCAAGGGCCAGTGTCCCTGCTGTCATTTGTGTAGTATGCAGCTACAGCCCTTAGTAGGGTGGGTGACTCCTTTCATGCTGAAAAATGAAGAGTTTGGTGTAAATGGGACTGCTGAATCAGAAATACAACTTTTTCAGTGTTTTTCAAACCTTTATGTGTTGGCCTAATGTGGGCATGTTTCTGTCAGCATGGTAAAAGGCTGCATACCCTTGACATTATTGCCTGCCACAGGTCAGGATCCTGTTTCAAACAACTGGACTACCTGGTGAACTTATTTTGTAAGAAGTGATAGGACTGCCTATCAAGGACAAAATAGTGCCCTTCCCCCAGCTTTGATCTAGCAAATAATTACAATGTAATGGCTGCTTCCAAGAACAAAAATATCTTTATGATGATAGCCTTATATCACTTCACACTTGGAAAACTGACTAGAAAACTGACAATTGAATAAGCAAGAAGTCAAAATAAACAGTCTAAACTGTAGACAGGTTTTTAATGGGCACTGCCATTGGTCTTGTTTATTTATTATCTATTTGTTATACATACTCTAGCCACAGTCCCTAGAGACCAAGAAATTTATAGACTGAATATTCATGTCTCCTTTTTTACCTCGGTTTGGTTCTATAAAAAAATCAAAAACACAAGTGCAAAGTCACTGAAAATGGATTTTACGGAGATCTTGTTTTAGAGGCTCACTCATGTTCAGAACGAGTTCTTCAACCCAGAAATTGCTAATTTGTTTTGATTACCAAAATATGAAATACTGGAATCAAACACTTGTGCAACATCTATTAATGCCTGTAAAATGCAGACAGCTCATGGTATATGAGCAGTCATGCATTTTTGGGAGATGAGGTAACATTCTTTTGATAAGTGATATCAATCTTAATGTAATTAGTTTTAACAGCATGCCCTTCATTATTTTTTTCTATTTTTACCACAGTTATCTTCATTTTCTCTACATTCAGCAATATCTCTTCATCTGTTAGACTGACAAGAACTTTCTCAAAGACAAACAATGCTAATGAACCGGAGACATGTCTCAATCAATGTCTTTCTTTCCCCATCTTGATGGGAATTGTATATATAGCTGCTAATTTCGTATTAGTGTCCTTATTTTTTCCTCCCTTCCTTCATTCTTGGCCTTGGAGATATGGAAGGAAAGTGGTTTGAGCACTTATCAAATACCTTTTTATCAGACTGACTGGGGGGCATTCGGTGACGTGGTTATCACTCCCAGGAGGCACAGTCTCAGCCAGAACAAGCTGACAAAGGTCACTGAAAAACAATTCACCCAGATTATGTTGGAACACACAAAGTCATATGGACCTAAATGTCCATAAAAGCTGGGCTACCAAGTTTAACTCCATGTGATCTTACATTTAAATATTGTTAACATTCTGAGAACAGCAGCTGGTACGAGTCATAGGCAGGCTTGAAAATTATTCTGCAAAGAGTCACTGAACTCACATAAATTGTATTTATATGAGAATTTCATGAGCTCAGCTGTTGTTGTTGCCTGACTGCAAAGTCTTAATTAACCAATGCATCACCTTACCTGAGACAACAATGCAAAGTACCCTCCTATTATGTTCAGTACACAGTATTTCAGACTGTTGAAAGGGACAAATAAAATATGCTGGATGGATAAAGTTTTAGGTGCTGAATCTTCTGCTGTAGTTTTTTGACTTGGAAAGAGCCACGCATTTTAAAAAATTCTCTGTTTCTCTTCATATTCTATTAGAAATAAATAATTCATAGCATGTTTACTATATAACATTAGAATATTTATTACACTGATATAATGGTAAAAATTTGGTGCCTGCCTGAATTTTATTTTATTTTATTTTATTGTTTGAAGATCTGTGGTGACTCACACAGGTTGTAAATCAAGTGGCATTTTCAAGTATGGTTACTCTTGTCCATGCTGCATATTTCATGGTGTAGTTTCTTCATTTGCTGAACCAATTCATTGCACCATGAAGTTGAATAACCAGAAGGAGTCACAGACCTGAGGTGAGGCTGCCTCAGAGCCTGGGAGAGGTGACATGATGAAACACAGTCACTACAAAGCATAACATCATCTAACAAGTCAATGGTAAAAGTCACACGAAATGGAAATGAAATCATGTTTACTAAGTGACCTTCAAAGTATTGTTCTAATTATTGTTTTAGTAGGTGAAAGCATTAAAAAAAACAAAACCCAAAACTCAAAACAAATCCACAAGAAAAGAATTTCTTAGTTGTTGGGTGTATCCTAGGCCAACAGGAAGAAATTTAGGTGGCCTTCAAGAGTTAAAGATGTCATAGAAATAGGTAATATCCATTTCCAGATGGAAATTGAAGACCATTAGTATCATAAAAAGTAGTTTTCATGTTACTTCTATTGTCTGTTTGCTTGAAAGTGGACGACATAACAGGAAGATTATGCATTACTTTCTGCTTTATTAGTAAACAAAGGATATATGATCAACATCTACTAAGAACATGAATTTTTTTAACAAACACAGCAATTTGCACTAAATAAAATCAAACCAACAAAACTTTAAAAGAGTTAACTGAGGGGAACCTTAATCATCTTTCACTAATAATAATCCCTAAAGTACTGATAAAATTTGGAAAAATGAAAGTGTGAATTTTGTGCTGATATTAAAAGCTATTAGAGGTGTCGAGCTGAGTGTTTGGAACTGGTTTTTCTTCACCTAAATGTCATGTCAAAAAAAAGGGGGGAAATTCATAGAAGATTTAGTAAGCAGTAGTAGAATGTTGATTTAATTACTATGATTCAATGTAGTTTCGTGAAAAAGGTCATGTTGATAAAGATGTAAAGACTTTTAATTAGGTTCTGTCTGATAAGCTGGTACAGCTATGTTAGTTCTGTACAATAGCTAACAAAAATGTATGAAATGCAATAAATATTAATGTATAATGGTCTGGATATCTGATTGACTTATGTAATTATGCCATGGAAAAAAGTCTTTTCATTTTTAAAATAATTATCTGGAGACCTAATGAGCATCTTTAATTTCAGTGTGGAAGAAATAAAACTACAGGTGATAAAATCTGGGGATGAAAAATATTTTCAAGAAAATCAAATGTAATGAAGAATGCAAGCAGTTTTACAGATGCTCATTTGACAGCTGAGCCTAGAGGACTATAGTGCAAGGGCCTAAGGTCTTCTGCAGTGGGATTTTAACTGTGTTTATTGGTGCTCACATGGGAATTCTGTACTGGAGATGCTCCCTCCTGATTATGGCAAATGGAGTCAGCAAGATCTAGGAAAAGTTTCCTCAGTGTGACAAGAGATGAGAATCGGTTTTCTTAGCAGAAGAACTTTTTGCTGTTTAAAATATCCTAAGATGTATGGTATGATACATCTGCCTTATATGGGATTTAACAATTGTTTAGGTCATGGGTATCTCAATAGAAAATTTTGGGGTAGACCTGTGGGCATGTGTGTATTTCCAGAGCTTTTTTTTTTTTTTTTTAGATTTTTGAAAATGTCTAGGAATGAGGTTGATTTGAGCCTGGACTAGGTTTAGCACTAACCTTGACTAAGTCACTAGTGTTTTAACTTCCTAAGTGGGTGAGAAGCAGAAGGAAGTAAAATAAAAGATGAAAACAAAGCAGAAAGACTCAAAACTCAGTCTAGACTATTTTTTTTCCAAATGCTTGAGGGTTGCTGAGAGTAAATGTTTGTACAAGCTAGAAATGGAAACTCAGAGATTTACAAGGCTGTTGCAGTTTCAAAAAGAGTGCAGTCTCCAGAGTTCACTAATGGCTGTTCAGTAGCAGGAAACCAGAGTGATGTTCAATGATCTCCTGAGGGTGGCCAAAAAAACAGGCCTGCTGAGCAAACTGTAACATCTTCTCAAGGAGTTTATGTAAAACAGACATATGTTTACACTGTTGGTTGTTTTGAAATGTCTTTTTTTCCCAGCATATACTTTGTTCTCAGTGCTTAAATAAACAATGCTTTGGTTCAGAGAAGGCTCGTTTGTTGCTGAGTATCTCCAGTTGCTGACTCTCAAAGGAAAGAAGCCCTGGTGCCAACCCCAGCCACAGGTGATAAATAAACCAGTAGGCAAGAGAGTGTGACCCACCAGCAGGGGACCATGCAGCACAAAAGAAACACAAAGAAAAGGGAAAGCAAAAGAGTGAAGATGTTGATAATTTAGATAGCCCTGTAGTCAGGGTAACTTTTTACGACATCCTTCTAACACCCAGTGGAGAAATGGACATATATAACTGCTATATACAGATGTGAATTTAAATGCAAATTACCTTATAATTGGGTATGTAGCAAGTCAGATCATTTATTTTCAGCTGAAATAATAATATGTTTTTTAATGTAAGAAACCATTTGGGGGAAAGTGGGTGTGTATTCAGATATGATACATTTAGTTGAAGTTTTCCTGTAAGCAGTTTGAGCTGGTTCACATTAAATATGATTTCTAGGCCAAGAACCCCCCAAATGCTATGTACTCCTAGATTTGAAGGGAATCAGTTTCTGTAGTACATCAGCTGTATTTTGTACCTTTATGTCTTGTAACAGAAGTGGTGGGCTTCACACCACACATATGTTCTTCATTTGCTGAAGAAATTAATTAATGTGTTACACTTGTGTAATAAGTTTTGATGTTTTGCAGTTGTACTAAATAATTAGTCTTCTTGATGAGCCTTTTTTCCTGTTAAGTCCTCTATTTTTTTTCAATAGTAATTTTGAATAAAGATGGCAGGGTCATGATGCTCAGAATGGCAGGTCAATAGCAAATTGAAATAAAAATGAGCTTTGGGGGAAAACCAGAAAAATTAATTAGTTGGGGATGTCAGAGCCTCCTTAGCATGCAAAAAGAGTGGAGTTGGTCAGTGAAAAAAAAAATTAATTGGTTCACATAATATGGACTGAAGATGCATTTAATTAGAGAAAGAATATCCTCTCTCATCTCTTGGGCATACTAGGTCAGAACTTTAATTTTTCTTATACATTTCACACCTTTGTTAGTTTCTTGCAGAAACAACTGTGATTTACCAAATTTTTTGAGATGTGATTAAAAGGAATTATCACAAAATGCATAGAGGGAATGAGCTTAAAATATATGTTAAAAAAAAAGTTAATATTTCCATTAAAAATTTCAGGTGATTTATTAACTTTAGAAAATAAGATAGATATTTTAAGGGTATTGCAGTAAACATTTCTTCTTACTTTCAGGCAATCACATCAGGCTACGTAAACCAAAAATATATCAAGTACCATTTAGCTTAGATGACTTTCTGATTAGTAACAACAGAATTTGCATTCCTAAGAAAAGACATAAAACTACTGGAAGCTTCCATAATATTCCATTGCTACACTGTAAAGCCTGTAAGCAATAAAATATCTCATTTTCCCAGTAAAATGTGGCTTGCATCTCCCAATACAGCCACAGAGCAAGCATTGGGGTCAAAGATGATAAAATGTGATAAGTGGCAACAAGGAACAACATCACCTCTCAATCACAGGACAGATCTCTGGCAAACATATTTCTTAAAAAAATTGATTCAAAACAACGAAGGATGGCATTGAAATGTTTGTATGCAGTTGAATGACATCTTCAGCCATAATTCTGCAAGATGAAAAACAGAATAAACCAACCCTGACTACTGATCAAAGTGGAATTAAAGGAAAACACTTTTCTCATGGCTTAGGATAACTGACAGCCATTTTCACTTTCAACACAGTTTTTAAGCATCATCAGACAATGTTGCAAAGTAGATATGTGTTGCCTCTATTTTCCAGATGAACTGGTCAGGAAACAGAAATAATTTACAAAATGGGAAGGAGCAAATGAACCCTGATGAACTGATCAATCAGTGTGTACCCACAAAGCTCATCTCTGCAAAGGTGGCATGACTCTGGTTCTGACTGTTTTTGATAGTTGTGCAGCCTTTGGGTTAGACCAGTGTGTCAGTGAAGAATGTTTGTCTGGAATCAAATCCTGGCATGGCAGTGGCAAGTATGCAGGGAGTGTTCAGCCATAATAAAAACTAATGGTTCCCACCCACACTTGTTTACTTTGTTTTCTAGTTTCAGAGTGAAGTTGTATACTTAGCTGACATTATTTGATTTCTTCTCAAATATTAAAAATAACCATTTAGGCTAGTTAAGACAACATGTTCCTAGGACACTGTGTTATATTCTTTCATCTGTGAGGACAGCACAGAACACTGGGTCATGAAGACTTTTCAGAAACAAGGACCAATTCTTTTTGAGCTCGGAAAACAGAGAAACTATAAACATAAAGGCTTGATCTTGTGTCCCTTAGTTGGTGCTGAGCCCAGCTCCATGGTTTGACTGTCTGCATTCCTGTGTGGCTCAGTCCCACGCTGTCTGCCTGTGGGATGGAGTGTTACAGGAGCCCAGGAAATGCCTGGGACATTATAAGGGGTGCTCAGTAGGGAAGTGGTGCTGTTGAGGAGCATCTGTGGGGGAGTCCTGCTCTCCACCACAGAGGTGGAGCAGGACAGAAAACCAGACCTGTTGTTTTGACCTTGCTGTGAGGGATAGATATGTTTCTGAGCTAAGGAAGGCCAGGGTAGGAGGTGCACAATAATGGATTGGGCATCCTCCACAAGAAACAGCAGCAGCAACCACCCACTGCTTCCCAAAGCAAGAAGTGACATGGGATGAGCAGAACTAGATGGGGTCAGAATTTATAGATACAACCCAAAAGTTAGGCAGGAAAAAACCTCATGTCCTACAGTATAAGAAAAGAAGTATGTGCATGTGATACAACTAGAAACCTTTTCTATGGATTCTTCTTCCTAGAAGAATCCATAGAAAAGTCCTAAAAGTCATTTGCACGAACTTACTTCCTCCTCCACAGAAGATCCTTTCAGTCTCTCTGATTCTGTTGAAGTTACCTCAAGGTGTATATTACATGCTTTGGTTTATTAGGAGGCACAGGTTCTTGGAGGGCTTCTTCTCAAAGAATAATGTGTTTAAAGGCATGAGGTATTACTGGGATGCAGAACAGTCCTGAGAATTCAGAGTAATTTCATCATTTAACTTAATTCTAGAAAGTTAAATAAGTAAACACAGTTACAGGGTTTGCAAAATAATTAACATTTGTGTTATTTAAATATGATTTCTATGGCCTTATGTTGCCCTTTGGAAACTCCAGTCTGTTTTCAGGATGGTGTTAAACTAATTTAAGCAATAATAAAAAATGATGGCTACTAAAATGTGAAGTAGAGGGAAATCTCACACATGACCAAATTTTAACAAATCGACAAAATTATTTTGATGAAGAATAAGACGAATTGGTGAGGGGTCCTTTATACAACTCTCATTTTTGTCCCTCAATAAATAGCAAGGATTTACATTGAAAATATTACACCACATACATGAGGAAGTATTAACATTCAGACAGACTCTGAAAATAGGAAAATATTCCTTGAAACATTTGTAGCAATTCTGGAGGTACTGGAGCTATATTCTCCAAGAGCTTAGATTCTGTGCAGTTGGTTTGTTTTTTTTCATTTTTTGTCTAGTTCTAATTAAAACATTTTCATGAACAACACCTGGAAAAAGCAGAAGTATGGCTTTGGTTTTCTCCTTTGTTTCTCTTAAATGACAGTTGAATTGCAAAGAAAATTTTTCTTAAAAATTACGTATATCCCAGTATTTTAAAATATTGCATGTCTAAAATAGTTTTTGACCAGTTTTATTCGTGAAAAAAGTGAGACATCTTGGGCAAACTTGCTGTATATTTACTAGTTTTGAAAACATTTATGATATTTGTGGAATGTCTGTTTCTCCACGATTTGTGAAATGCTGTAATTTGACTTTCCTATGCACAGAATCAAAACTAGACAAAAACTTACTGTAAGTAGTCAGTTGGGGATTTTTAACATCCAGCCAATGATTCAAAATGTCTCTAAGCAGCTGTCACGTGCTGTGAGTGGGTATTTGGTGCATACACCTGTAAAGGTGGCAGATAAAGGGGAAAAGGAGAACTGTGAAAGGCTGGACCTAATGACATGACTTTCACTGGTTTCCTGTGGTTTGGGATTTCATTTTCATTATGTTCAGTCTGGCATTTCTTAGAGTCACACATCCCAGGTAGAATTTCACCTTTCTTTTGCAGCCTGTCAAAGAAGCTGTTAGAGCCATAAAGGCCAGTGGTTGAGATGTTATTAAAATTTTGGCAATATCTTCCTGGCTTTATGTCCAAAGGTTAGAGTTAAATGCTTATACCTTTAAAACCCCCCACAATTTTCTCATTTTTAGAGACTGCTTTTCTAAAACACCTACTTTACTTATGAAGAATCTCTTCTACATGAAACACATTCCCTGTCCCATTTAAAAAAACCTCTGGTGTTTTGCTGTTACATGGTCTCAACCAAAGGCCTCAAATTTCCTGTTCTTGCTTACACAGCTTTTGACTATCAGGAGTGCAAACTTCTATGTTTTCTCTGTGTTAAAAAATCTTAGTTACTGAGGGCAAGTTATAGTTTTAGGTAGGTTGGCACTTTTCTTCTTCCACCACTTTTGATTATTTTTTTGGATTTTGCAGATGTCATGCAAGGCACTGGCAGTGTGAGTCTGCACTTTAGTCACTGGTCTATGGGCAGGATAAGAAACCTCTTATCTGAGGACTTTGCCTCAGAAAACAACACAGTCTGGGAGTTTATTGTTGCTTCATATTCTGCCTGGTGCAGGCATTGCCTGCAGAGCTCCACAACTGTGAAACCAAGGAATAATTCTATAATGGGAATGATCTGCAGACCTGTGGGTGACAGAGCCATAGGCACTGTCTGGAATGAGCCACTGCCTCACCCTCCCAGCAATCTCTGCTTTTCTCCCAAAAGGGACCTTCCAAGCTACAAGAAAAATGAAGAATTCTTCATCTTCTTTCCAAAATGCATGGCCATGAGTTTTCTAGCAATTTATAGCATGTCTCTTGCAATTAAAAGCTTATCATGTGACAGTACACCAACAGGCATAATAAATATAACCCTTTTATTTTCATGATATTGTCAGTACTTCACATTAAGACCCTTCAACATCCAGAAGATATGTTTGAAAACCACATGGAAATTTAGGGTTTTGTTGATTTGGGTTTCTTTTCCCCCACATAGCTGAGTTTCACAAAGAAGTAATCAGAGCCAATGTTCCTGATATTTAGTATTGATCAGCCCTTACATCAGTTCCCCTTTAAGGTACTCTCTAAAGCACAGAACACTTCTGGCTGCAGTTTTAGGTAGCAAGAGTCAAGAGCAGAAAGCTGAAAATAGATCTCTCTTTCTTCTTATTATTAGAAAAATAATTAATTTCTGCATGTAGTAAAATTCCTCTGTTGACTTGGGATTGTTACTGGCATCTTTCCATTTTCTGTCAAAAGGGTAGCACAGGAAATTAGAAGTTCCCCTGGTCTGAATCTCCAGAAGTAACAGACACTTTATTATATCCTCTGAGTACTTCCAGTAGATGATGTTGTTGTAATGCTAATACCAGACACAGATCTAACAGGTTTTGACTTACATAGAGCACAGTTTTTGAAAGATTATTTGCTGGTCTGCACGGACTTTGAGCTGATATAATTTTCAGGGAGGTCAAATAGTTTTCACTGAACCATACATCATGTAATTACAGTGGCAATCCCATTCCTGTGGTGAAAAGTAATTGCTGGCAAGAGAAACTGATGCCAATATGCAAAATATTCAAGAATTAGTACCTCAGTTCTCACCACCTATTTCAGTGATTTGAACTGTCAAATTTTGTGAGTAAAGAAATTGGCGATAATAATGGACTCTGGTAGTATTTCTTCTTGAGACAATTACCCTGTAATTTTTACATTATATTTCTCTGCTTCTTCCCCTCCTGCTCCAGATGTTCCAGTATTTGCGAAAGCACCAAGGACTAAGAAATATAAACTTAAGGTTTTTAGGCAGGCATAAAGAATATATAAAGGTATAAATAAAATATATACTTATCTCTAAATGTACTCCCCCCATACAAATACACCAGTATTTATAGATAGAAATATATTAAGCATAATATCTACTATGGTAAAATGCTTTGCTCATCCATAGAGAATTGAATCAAAGTATCTAGCTTCCCTTACACTTATATGGTGTTATTTCTGTACATCAACCGACCAAACCTGGTGTTTATGCCTGCAAATAAGAAAAGGGAACTTTCTGGTGAAAATTAGCACAGACAGGTGTATTCTGAGGTCTAGACTCTGAAGCACATGGACATTTCATTTGGAAGATTCACAATTAATAT
Source organism: Phylloscopus collybita (assembly GCA_027886175.1). Classification (NCBI taxonomy): domain Eukaryota; kingdom Metazoa; phylum Chordata; class Aves; order Passeriformes; family Phylloscopidae; genus Phylloscopus; species Phylloscopus collybita. The sequence continues at coordinate 9,819,470 of JAJNNQ010000002.1, forward strand.
TAATCTAAGCCTATACATGTTCATAGAATGCGGCTTCTTTATGCTCTTCCAAATAGAATATTTATGATTTTTTTAATTTCTCAGAGAAAAAAAGAATTTTAATTCATAATTACTCTTAACAAAGTCTTTTATGAACCTGTGGTGTATTATAGTGCATGCATACAGAGAAAAGGATGTGCATATAAACTTTTAAAGAGATAAAGAACACTTACACCTAAAGATATGCTTGGAAAGATAAAGGCGTATGCTAATCATCTGTAAAATACTGAATGTTGCCCTTAGCATGATGGACCCCATTTCTGACATCACAATTTACTTTTAATTCTAACAATGTCTGTTATTTCATCTGGCTTTTCCTTGTATGCACAAATGTTAAAGGAAAATAAACCCCCTTATGTCCTTTTTGAGGTACTGAACTTTCTCTATGCTACAGGGAAATTTCATTTTACCAGAAAATATTTCTCTTATACTTCTGCATTTTTGAAGTTCTACTTATATTTTCTCCAATAGACAAATTTTACATCCAACTCAAAGAACTTTTTCTCTCCAGTTGGGAGACTGGAGAGAGCTACTTAACCTACTTAGGGAAGAATTTGGACCTACTAAAATGATACAATGTCAAAATAGAATGTGAATGAAAATAAACATCTTAGATATCTATTCTCAGCTGAGCCCACATAAATGTCAAAAGGCAGACTCAGCAATGGCTGTGCATGTCATTGGGGATGACACCCACACTGTCAAATCACAACCAAGTGCTGTTGAAGTCTATGGAGACTGCATTATGTTGTCAAATGAAACAGATACCAGCACAGTTTATATTGCCTCTGAAAGACAAATAATAAGAAATTAAACACAAAGACTCTGATCTTCAATCAAAGTGTAAAAGTGCCACATAGAATGCCACCTGGCTTGGATTTTTTAATGTTTTTAAAATCCTTGTTTTGAGTTTTGAAGAGTTAGAAGCAGTGCTCCTTTGTCCTGTCATGTTTACTGTTCAGATTTTTTTTAAGTTACAGCAGATTAAATATGCTTATTAAGGAATAATAATTATAATTATGGTTAATTATTATTAATAATTATTAATGAAAATACTTCTTAGTACCACTACTGGGTTTTTATTGTTTCAGTACATGATCTACCTTTTAGAAATTGCTCAATGGACTATGCCAGCTGAGCACTATCAGTTTACCAACTGAAATTAAGCAATCAATGGCACAGAATGATGCATTACCATTCTCTAAACAACATGCTAGCTTCAGCTCTGCTATAGCTTAACAATTATCAAAACATCAAAACAGTTCACCTTCTGCCAGATTTTCACAGCAATGCTAGCCATTCTGGTAAAACTGTTCCTATTGAAATCCTTGAGGATAAGACAGGGAGAGTTTTTGTAAAAGACAATTATAGTAATACTTGAGCATTTTAGCATGTGGGTTAATGTAAGGACTTTATGTAGATGTTTACATTTTTGTGTCTTGCCAGGTCATAAGGAGGGACCTTGGTTAAAGATTTCATAACATTTTGTGTCAGCTTTAAAGGAAGATCCCACAGCTCTCCTCATTGGGCAAACAACTTCTGTGGCCTCTGTGACAAGTTTGGGTGGCTTTTGTCATCCTGCTGCACCACAAAGTTCATTCCAGAGCAATAACTCAGTTGTGTGAGCTCTGCCACTGAAACCCTCAGATTTCTCAGTAGCAGTGACTCTGTTCCTGGTGGGCTTGACCCATGTCCTTATTTTCCCCAAGGCAAACAACCTTAAATGAAGCTCTGCTGCTGCCATCAGAATGGGCTCCCCTCCATGTAGCAATTTGAAGGATTTTCTGCCTGCTCTAGAAGGACACTGCAAATTCTCTGTCTGCCTTTCTTTCAATACAAGGCCATACTGTTCCCACAAATTCTATGACCCTCAGAAATGCACCATGTGCATCATTTATGCCTTGTTTGCATTCCAGAATCAGCTGTGAATTTTATTTGCCTGTATTTTTGCAGAGGCATGTCTCAGCCAGTCTTAACATTTGCTCAACCCTTATACTGAAAGGCTTGGTGGAAATGGAAACCATAATGCCAAATTCAATAAAGTTAATAATTGTTTTGGGTTTGATTGTTTTTTCATTATGCAATTAGAAATTCTCAAAAAAACCCCATAATAATGCTATACTGAGAAGGTAATTTGGCATAAAGTAATCTAGCAGGGTTTGCTTGGATCCATTGTCACAAGTCTGCAACAATTTTAGGTTCTGAACAGGCTCTCACTAACACAAGTAGCACAGTTTTTTGCATCAATATCTGTGTTTTAGTGGGCTCTGTGTTTTCCATAACAAAATATTTTTTTTCCAAAATTTTTCTTTCTCCACAGATTTTGTTACCCAAAATATAGGTTGTTTCTCTCTTCCCTGGTACAGTAAGCTCAGTTTGATCTCCCATTACTTCAGCAGATTGATATGGAAATTTTGTTCTTCTTATGCCTATTCAGTTTGTTTTCTTTTTTTTTTTTTTCATTTACCCCATAATTTGCCAAGTAACAGGAGGCTTCTTAAACACCTCCTGAGGGCTTTGCTACTTTACAAAGAGCATTTGAATTCACTGGTTTGCAATCAAAATAAAACCTTTTCGGCCATGCTGCAATTTTCATTTTGTGGCCAATTAGTTTCCAATATGTTCTTAGCCCTTTAGAATGTTAAATAATTGTTATCAGAAGCATCAGTTAATTCAGTGGATCTCAGCTATACTATGACTTATGGTAAGAAAACAGTTTTTTATTATTGTTGTTGTTGCTGTTATTGTTTTTTGATTGAACTTAACAATGAGCAGGTTTAGCTGACAGGTATTTTGATACCTCTAAAATCCAAACTTTTCCCTTAGTTCAGAGTTCAATACTTCTAAGGTCTGGGTGATACCCAGTAACTTCTGATCCAGCTGCAGCCCTTAGTCCTAAGAGAATTCAGCACCTGTTCCTCATCTCACTGAAAATTCTTCTATTTCTAGAAATATTATCTCAAATATTTTGCTCTTGGCCACTTAAGGTCCATATCACAAAATTTGAAATGTCTTCAGTATGTTAAAGATTTTGATCTTCCATTTATCTTTTAAATTTTAACTTAATTAGAAAAGACAAAAAGTTTGAAGCTACATTCAGTTCTGGTGTCAAGTCAAGAGGGCTCCTAAAAAAGAAATCCACTTTTCAAGTTACAAGTTTTTTTTCTAAAGACCAATACAATTTCCCTTTTGAAACTCTGCACTTTCTTCAGTCACACATCTCACATCTGACAAACAGACAATATGCTAATTTTCCTTCATTGCAAAAATAAGTTCTCATTCATAAAAATATATATACAATCTTAATGCTAGACAAAATCTTACTAATTAAACAGCAGTGTGTTAGGAACTCACTTTTGTAGCTTTCACTGTAACTCTAACCAGAAATCTTTTTAAGCTGAGATAGCTCTGTGGTGAGATCTACTGTTGGTTATGTTCAGCAAAAATGTTTCTTCCTCATTAGAAAATGTAATAATAACAGTTTAAATGTCCCCTTGACATTGCCAAGACAGAACAGTGGTGAAATCCACTGTCTGATCAGTTGTAATTAGCAAGTCAAAATTTAGATTGGGAAAGTTGATGCTGTGGACATAGCCTACAAGATACTCCAATAATATAAATAATAATTGAAAATACCCACAGTGTAGATAAGGTTAAAATGAACTTTTCTGGAGAATCCAAAGAACAGCATGAAAATGCACACATGCAAGACCTCCTGTTTACAAGATTGTCAGCAGGTAGCAAATACTTTCAGAAAGCACATTTGGGATATTTATGAAACTCTGATATTTAATTCTCAGAACAGTCAAGTAGCCTTGTGGTCTTTCACTGTGGTACCACACTTAATGTTCCTGTGAGCCTGCTCCAGGTTAGAGCCTTTTGATCATTCTTCCACCCTGCTCCTTGTCCTTTGAAGGGAAAAGTGGGCAGGAGGAAGGATGGGTTATATTTGCAATGCACAAGCATTCTTTCTGCTAAAATATCATTATTATGAATTATGTGCTGTATGTGTGTTTCAACATGATTTCAACATAATTATATATTTTAAACATTCCTATCAGTTCTTCCTTATTATTTATAACTGCAGCACCCATATTGCATAATTCATGTTCAAATCTTTTGCTGATATAGCAAAGACTTTCTCTTTATAGCAATTGTTTAAAAGAACAAAATGATGGTATTTAAGTGGCTAATCATAGAGTTTGTCTGAGAAAATATGAGCATTTAAATGACATGCTGATAAACTGATCAGAAATGAGTGCTGGCAGCTACTAAAAATATAAAACAAAAGACGATTTCTCTGCATCTGTTATGTTATTTAAATAATAATTGCATTTTAAACCACATTCTTTTATATTCCTTTATTAAAAAGAACCAATTATGGGAAGAATGGGCACCAAAATTCCTGTAATAAAAACCACATCTTACAGTTTGAATAATAGAATGCTGGTTTTATACAAATTATTTAGTCCAAGACTTTCCTGAGAGGAATAAAAAATATCAAATATTTTTGAAAAGAGTGTGGAAAATTTGTCTTTCCAATGTGAATTGTATTCCCATGGTTGGAATAAAATCTGATAGCAACAAAAATATTCTAAATGGATCAAATGACACAACTGTCCCCCTGTAAAATGAAGAGCCATTGGCTGAATTCCTTTACTGCTTGTGTTTCTGAGAATTGAAAACTCAGTTACAGGATTCTGCTTGAACACATTTACAGTGTCTTAAATTGAGGTCTTCTTTGTTTTGACTGCTTTTTAAGAATGATCTGATGAAAACATATCAGTTTTCTGTGAAAAGCATACAAATATTCACCAAATTACATTTCAATATGCTAAGAAAAGTTTGAAAGAAAAAAAAATCCTATGACAGTGTGTAATTATTTCTATGTTTTTCCAGCAAGTGCCATAGCTCTCAGGAAGTAACAATATAAGGTTGTTTCTAGCCTTCTAGCCATGAACGTGATCATTCCAAAGGAGCTACTTCAAAATTTCACTGTACTACTCCGTGAACATCTCGTGAGTAACAGCTACAAAAAAAACAAAAACAAAAAAAAACCAAAAAAAAACCAGGCCAGGTCTGCAACTGATTTGTAGCTTACAGAAAAGGGCTGAATTGGCAGTGCTTGTCTAACTTGGTTGTAGCATTCATTAAAGTCTAAATAATTCACAGTGACTCTGTGGTCAAACCCCTAAGGTATGGAAAAAGGATTTTGTCGGAAAATTTCCAAGCTCTTGTGAAAGACTTGCAGTGTTTCATTCCCCTTCAAAGGTAAGAGTGGTGGTGGGTTTTTTTGTTTTGTTTTGTTTTGTTTTTGTTTTTGTTTTTGTTTTTAAGGGGGGTGATAGACTGCAAAAAAAAAGTTTTGTACATTAAAAATAGTTTTATTCTCATATAATTCTCAGAGTTGGTCACCAAACCTATTTGATCTCTCAACTAACCAAAAAGATTTGGCAAATTATTGACGTCTCTTTCTCTTTAGATCTTCAGATGGAGATTAGAGAGCTTCCTGATAGCCTCCATGCCTAGTCAAACCATGGATTTTCCTGTGGGGAAGATGTTTGGTGAAGCACTTCTGCTGCTGGCCATGCTTCAGCTTCTGCATGCTGAATCAATTCTCCCTTCAGAAGAGAAAGGATTTCAGGTTCCCAATTTTTTTTTTTTAATGGTGGACTTTAACAAATGCCCCTCCAGCATCCAGTAAAACTTACCATGGTAATTTAAAAATGTTTTTTTTAAGAATTGGACTCCTGTCTTTCATATATTTTACAGCTGTTTATTTTTCCTTCCTGTTTGAAATGGGTAGAGCACCTTTATCATTAACATGCTGCATGTGTCTCCTTACTTGACTTTTACATTATTGCTCTAGCTATTACTATGCATGCATTATTTATATGGTTGGCTATCAAGGAAAAAAGGCAAGCAATTTACTTGTCAAAACATATTAGAATGCATGACTTTAAATCAAAGTTGCATGGGTCTGTAAAAAGCTATAATAAATGTTCTTTGGCTAATATGTTAGTGTCATGCAGTGGGCATGGTCAATGTATTGGGTAAGAAACCTGTAATCTCTTTAAAGACTCATTGAATAGGAGAGAATTTTAAATTATTATGCTTTGCTTTTAATTGCATGACATTAAGACTTAATTTATGAAGATTATATTATTTCAGTTTAAGAAAATTCTAACCTGTGTTTTAATGTTACCATCAGATTTAAACAGGTATTTGCTCAGTATGAAAATTATAAACATGGAGCCTAATTATTTAAATCTAACCTACACATACATATCTTTGGACTTAAAATATGTATCTTCTCTCCTGCAGAATGCATTCCTCTGAGTTAAAATTCCTGCAGTGTTGATAATTCCATCCTGCAGGACACAGATTTTGAGGCTCCCATGGCCTTGTGCTTCCTTATTGTAGCACATAAACAACTGCAACTGAAATCACTGTATGCAATCCTTACACAACAGGTTCCCAAAAAATTGATGTGAGCCACCTGCTTCATGCAGAAGGTGAATTAGCTCCCTGTGAACTACATTTAGAAAGCATTTTGACAAAACCAGAATACTTTCCAGCTCCCCATTGCCCTTGCCACAATGAGAAACACATGCACCTTAAATGCAACTGGTGTTTAGCTAGGACTGTGAAAATTTCCAGTTTAAATTCACTGACTAAAATGAAAACAAGTGGCGAAAAAAAAATAATGTATATATATATATATAAAATTTAACGTCTCTCAGCAAATAAAACCTGGAAAATGACTGAGAGTCAAAAATCTAGAAGGAATATTTTAAAATTAGATCCAGGCAACTTACAAAGAAAACTTTCCAGTTAGAAAATAAACTATAATTTGAAATATTTTTGATTAAATAATCATTGCATTATGCTTCTGTCATTTTAAGAATGTAGCTGTTTGCTGGGTTCAGAAGAGTCAGTAATATCTTTCCTCAACTTGAAATAGCATTTTGGGTAAAATAAACTTTTCTGGTCTAACTTTCAAGCTGCAGTCACAAAGGTCTAAGGAATGTTCATCACACTTGCAGACATGCTTATACATGCAGGCTCTAATTTTTAATCATTGTCCATCATATCAGAGAGTTTTTTTCATTTTTTTCCATAAGTTCTTTCCAAATCATATTGAAATTAGGGAAATGAAAGGGAGTTTAGGTGAATGTTGAAGTAATTATAAAAGTTATACAGATGTGATATCATCTGGGGAAAATCCCAGTTAATGGCACTTTTCATAAGGAGAAGGCAGAAATGGGCCATGGTAACGTCCAGTTTTATTCAAGATGGCTGAAAAACATTATGGTTGGACAATTAATGGTGTATTATCTTTCTGGTGGGATGAATTACCCAAGTGTTCAGCAAAGCCAAGGTGGTTTTATATCCTCAGAGTGGAGACTGGTCCATTCTGGATACACACCACCACTGAATTCTGAATAAGAAGCCATAGTTGAAAAGGTCTGACAGAAAATGCAAGCTTACTTAAATCTAAGTAAGCAACAGGCTGTGTCCTAATGCCAAGGAGGGTTTGACATTATCCAAGATTTGATTGCACTAAGCACTGTCTGAGCATAGGAGGTCTCTGCCCTAAAGAGTTTGCACTTGGGGTATTATGCAGTGGGCCACAGTGTATGACTTTCCAAGAGTTATGCTCTAGCTTGAGAGAGATTAATCAGCTCTATACCTGTGGTGATAGCTGAAAATTTTTGACCTGTGTTATTAACTGACAATGGGTCAGATTACCCTAATTTATGTACAGGCTGTGGCCATAAGATAATTTTTTTTATATGATGAAATAATCACCTTTTTTTTTTTTTTCTGTCCCCAGCTTCAATATATTTCAACATTTAACCAGATGACCTTCAAATTTGTTGTGGGAAAAAAATTTAGTCTTTTTCACATTGTTATTTATGATTTCAGAGGAAGGAAAAGCACATTTTCACCTGGGGGAAATATGCCATTTTTAGAAGGTCTATTTGTCAGATTGTAAAAGGTGTTAAAAGAGGAAGCATTTATTAAGGTTATGCAAGAGGAATCAGGAAAAATAATTCACATAATATTATTTGTCTAAGGTTGCCTCAAAAAATTATACAGATTTTCTAAAGCAAATCTATTAGTTATGTTCCCCATGTGAAAAGAGCAAGAAAATTCTGGGTTAGCTATTTAAAAAGGCTATAAAAAGATGGTGTTTGATACATTGAAATAATATTTGAAAGAGGAGAAAATGCTTACAGACAAAGAAGAAAATTGCAAGGTTTATCAGGGTTTTATTATAACAAGATTGATGGACATTTGTGGGCATATGTAAATAGGTTTAGTCAGTGCTTCACTGAAAATAACATTGGAGATAAGAAAAATGCCATATTCCTTCTGTACAGTGCAAGACTCATGAAGGCTGGTTGGAGTTTCTGTCTCTTCACAAACCTGATAAAGTAAAGAAATTATTCCAAACAGACAATAAGTAAATGCCAACCGTATATTGTAAGTGGATTACTATGCTTTAAACTGATTGGGGAGTTAGAGAAGGAAAAGGAAAAAAATTAAAAAAAAAAAAGGCAGTGCATGGCATACAGAGTTTATTTTAGATATGATGGAGAATGTTCTGGAGCTTTGTGGCCTGACTCAATACTGGGAAAACAGTTTGAAGGTAGGATGGTGTGTTGGATGATAGCCTCCTTCAGAAGTTGTGGAAGTGGCAGGTATTTTCCCTGGCCTGTGTATCTGTGATCAGGTGTTGTGACTAAGCAAGAGTAGGTGCCAGCTTTGCAATGAACTGAGCAATGAACTGGATCTCTGGTGATTGCAAGGTGGGCTCTCCTGTATAGCTCACACAAAAGTCTCTGGCTGTAAATATCTATATAAGGAGGTCCATAGCTTAGATAACTCTATGCATAGGGCAGCATGAACTGATAATTTCCAGAAGGTCAGGGAGACAGAAAAATTAATACAGAGGTGCTGTAGGACAATCCAACCTTGGATTTTGCAACTGGGTTCTGCCCTAGTGAATGCTAGTGACTTGATAGGATGGAATTTCTTATTCCACTTAGCAGGGAGTGGCCATTATTCACCCAGGAGGTGAGCAATGTGAGGCTGAGATCTACACTGAGGCAAGGAAAGAGCCAGCTGAGGCTTCTAACACACTTGGCTGCTCAACAGTAGAGACAAAAAAGAGAACTGAAATCTCTTGCCTCCAAGACAGAATCTTCTTTACAAAAATTCCCTTGTTTCTATTCTTCCTGAACTTGTCCTTTCTTTTTGTCCTGTACTTTGTAACCTACTTCTGGATTTTCTTCATTTACTTATTGCTATTTATCAAGATGTTTTATCACATTTTTAAAGCTATATATAAAATAAAATTTTAAAAAATTCCTTCACTAATGCTAGAAAGATAATATGATTATATGTAAGGACAAAGTACATTCTGAGACTCCCCAGCCTACCCCTGTGAAAGAAATAGATGATTATATTTAATGAATCTGTTGACAATACAAAAAAGGATCTAGTCTGCCTCGAGCTTTATAAATATACTTTAGCGGGAAGGCTTAGTTATGTAGGGTATGAAAAACTTAAGCTCTATGATCTTAGCTAAGAAGAAATCTCTGTGGAAGCTGGTTATCTGTCATGGGGTTAACACCAAAAGAGTTCAGAGATTAAGGAAAAGCTTTGTGAAAACAATATGCATATGGGAGGGAGGAGTTCACTCACAGGATTTTTTATTTTCAGTAGTTGAGGTGATAAGACTAAGCTAGAGAGACAATAGGATATTTAACAGAATCAGGACTCCTCTAAATATTGCATCATGTCTTTCATCCTCTTAATGAAGCTTGAGAGAGCTGTAGAAAGATAGATATTGACCTGGAGGAGTTAAGAATCCTGTGTATTTTCAGTGATGTTGTCCTTGGCCTTTTTTATGCTTTGCTGAAGGTTAATTATCCATGGGTCTTTTATCTTATTTGTATCTTGGAAGTTTGAGGAAGCAAAATAATAAACAGCTTATGTTCTAGTTTCTTATTTCAACATTTTAGATTGGCTTTTTGTAAATAAGTCACACAGAGGAAAGTATTCTGAAGGAGGATTTGTATACAGATATGTGCTGATCTTTCAGAATGTCTGATAAGGAGAAGTGTGAAGAACAGCATCCTGGGAGAGAGAGCATTTATCCCAATCTTTGCCCAAAGCAGGGTCACTTGTACTAGAAATATTCTTAATAGGCATTTGCATGTTTTTAAAAACTTTTATGGCAGAGACTCTACAAATGCTCTTGGTGATATTTTCTAGTGCCTCTCTATCCTTACCACTAGGTAAGTTACAGATATCTTCCAATTCTCAAAAGACAGATGCATGCTTGCATTTAACACTGGCAGTAGATGGTAACTGACCTCTGCTGAACCATTTCCAAATCAAGAAAAGCCTTTAAAGATTACTTCAGGTGATGGGTGACCAACATACTGCTTCTTCCAGAAGGCTTGCTTATAATTAAGGAATCAATGTGGAAGGTGATAAAGATTTGCTTCAGTCTTTTTCTTAGAGTGACTTCACCAGAGAAAATAAAGATGGGTTGCTATCACTTAAAAAGCTGGATTTATTAGGCCAGAAACTAGATTAAGTAAAACTGCCAGCAAGTGGAAAATAGAGAATAAAAATAAAAAATTGGTTATAAAGCAACTTCCCCTGACTGGCGTGTCCAGGGGTGTCGCTGTGGGACACAATGAACGAGGCAGGGAGTGAATCAGAAGAGGCTGCGTGGACCCTTGCAGGGAAGGGACCCACGGTTTATTTCTCTACTACTTTTATGCTATTTCAGATGTGCCCACCTTAGAGGTGGGACCTTTGGGAACCATTGGTCAGTTCCAGAGACCACCACACGAAGTCCCTCCTCTGGGAAGGAATGTGGAAACACACGGTAGTTTACATTGTGTGACCTTGTGTACCAAGAACGTGCCTGGAAACAGAATTTCCCAAAACCAAAACATGGTAGGCACGAAGCATGGCAACACAGGGGGGGTTCTGTTTACCAGCTTTAGTTTCACTCAGAACAGTGGCTTCTGTGTTGCAGTCAATTCTAACTGGTGTCTTCTGAGAATGAGGCTTCTTTTTCCTGACACCTCTGAGACACAAGCCTGAGATTCTAGAAAGCTCCAGACTCAGGTTCTAGAGAAAACTCGCTGCTTTTCTTTGCCTCCCTGCCAAAGTTACATGTCTGTAACTTTATTTCTCTATTTTCGATTTTACAGACCTCAGGAACAATATTAATTTTTGAAAAAAGACTTTTGACTGAATGACACCTCATTGAGTCTTTATCAAAGCTTAATTCTGCCATGGACCTTCTTGACCTCCAGCAGTTTGAAGGTAATCAGTTTCATGAGAATTAAGTTTATCTCAAATTGAGTTAGAAACCAAATTTGTGGACTTAGCAATTACCCTCCCTCTCTGGATGTTATTTTTATCCTATATTCTGTGAGAGGGTCTTGGGTTTGGGCTGGTCACCCTTTCCCTGAGATTAGGGTGGTTTAGATGTCCTTTGCCCTCTGAAAAGCCCCAAGCAGAATGCAGGAACAACATGGAGTCTTCAGATGTTCTTTTCAAGGATTTTCTCTTGTTTATTACATCTTATCTTGTCCCTTGTTCTCTGTGCCCGGCCAAGGTCTGAACAGCACGGGCACCAGACGACGACTCCTTGCTCTGACGAAGGCTTGTCATCTTTTATACACATAGCTATGTATCTATTATTTACAATTACAGACCAATATCTACATTTTATACTAAACAGGTTACCTCTACACTACCCCAATCCCTCCCTTCTGCCACCGTCACAGCAGAAGATGGAGACGAAGAAGAAGAAGAAGACCCCGGGGCACCGCCCAGAATCCTTCACCTTGTCCCCATTCACCCCTATTCTAGAAATATCAAATGTGAAAACTATACTACTTTTTATTACACTTTGTGTCTTGTAATTCCTCTCCCAATGTTGTCGTTTCCTTGGACTAAAGTCAAAGCCCTTGCCTTCCTGGGCTCTGTGCCAGGGTCTCCAACCCCCCTGTACAGATCCCAGACCCCCTGTACAGGTTTTAAACCCCACTGTACAGGTTTCTGACAGTCCAGGGTACCCAAAGAAATGCCCTGGACTCCAACAAGAGAGAATTGATTTTTTATATCCTCAGACTTGTACTTAAGACAAAAGAATAAGTGTTAACTTTGCTGGAAATGCATTCAGTGATGTCTATTAATCACAGTCATTCTAATACTCAGATCAAAGTGGAGCACTTATACAGGAAGTCCTCTGTATTTTTAGCTAATTCACATACACAGTAACCTGATTACAGGATTCACATCCACAAACCTGATTAACATCTCTTGTTTTGGATACTGAGCAGGAGACCTTATCCCTGCACCATCTAAGGAAAGGATCTATCTAATCCAAGATCAACAGTGAAGCTGTGGGAAAGAACGTGGCAATCAATTTATTCCACATAAACAAATAGAATCCTATTTATTCTACAAAAACAAGTAGAGTCACAGATTATCCTCTGTTGCAAGGGACCTGTCAGGGTTATTGAAGTCCAACTCCTGACCCAGGACAGCCCCAAGAGTCCCACCATGTGGGTCTGACACATGGAAGTCTTTTTCTTGTTGGTTATCTCAGCTACATATGTTTGAGGTTTTTTAATAACTCATGGTTTTGCCCTTGTGTTATTCAAATCATTAGTTTGGCCACGGCATTTATCAGGAGTAGAATTCCTCCAACAGGATTATTGAACAAGCTACATCTCTGAGCTTTTCCTGAGTGCTTAACAGGAGATAACCTTTATTGTCTTCAATTTTTCATCAGCTTAAATTTGATTCTTTTTTCTAAGTGACCTTTACAGAAAATGGCAAGGGAAATCCTGATTTTTTTTTTCATTTTGAAAAGATATTTAAAACAGAAATAGGGGAAATTTTGCATTTCCCCCACTGTTCTATTGTTATTGATTAATTCACCCAAATACACTTTTTATTTTAAGAGACTTTTTGAAAAGCAGCCTGCAGAATATTCATGTGAGATCATTTTATGCAGTCTTATTGCAAAAGCCAAATTACAATTTAGCAATAAATTTGTGGCGGTGGGTATAATGAAAACATCATTGTTATTTGGGATGCAATTACATGACTACAGGTATTTATGTTATTTACTGAAAAGTATATTTTCTTAGACTTCATGAGACAAGTTATTACTGCTATGCTGGGGTTTGGAAATTAAATATATTTTGGGCAGGCTGGTTCTAGATTAGGACTCTTGTGTGAGGAATATACAAACCTGAAGAAAGCCAAAAAGAGAGTGGATTGTAATCCTACACCAATCACTGGAAAATGAAATCAGACATTCCATAATTTAAAGATATCTGCATGAAAGACAGGAAAAATGTGAAGGGGATAATGCCTAAGTGATTATTGCAGGGTTGGGGTTTTTTTCAGTTTAACGTTCCTTAGGGCAGGATTTTGTTTATACTATGCTACTTAACTTTTTGTTTCTTGCCACTTACCAACTAGGTCATTCTGCAAAGTTCTGTGCCAAGAATTTTGAGAAAATATATTTCCCTCTGAGGATTTATAACATAATTCTGTCTCATTATGCCTGGTGTTTTTCTCCTCATGTTATCATATCCTCAAAGAGGAAAGAAATAAAACAGCTTGTCTTCTTGTCAGTAAGGCCCAAACAGACTGGAAAAATTAGTTGCAGCAATTGCACAATAGTATGATGCCAGCTCATGTGTGCTTTTGAAATGATCCTAGAACAAAAGGGTACCACTTAAAGAGTGTGCAAGGTTCCCTGTGAGGTAAAGATGAAAAGAAAAAATATTGCAAATTATAAGATATTTCAGCAATAATCAGTTGTGACTTTTTATCTGAAAACCAGAGCGTCATTATATCTTATTCCTGTCTGGTAAGGGCAGATGTTTGCTGACCTAATGTATAGCAACAAATGAAATATTTACCTATTTTTACTAGAGTGGGAAATACCCTGGAATTTCCATTTAATTCTGTTCATGGGTTCCCATAACAGATGTTCAAATTTTAACTCAAAATGGACAGAGCCATAGTCTATTTCCTGGACATGAAACCAACTATATAGCAAATCTGAACTCAATGCCTTTGGCCACTCTGCTCTTCTCACACAGCTGATGAGTGGAGTTTTGGGGGAAGCTGTTCCTGCTGCTGGTCTGCAGGCCAACAGGACACACCCTCCAGTGCCCTGCTCAGAGGATGGTCAAGGACAAGTTCAGACACCTCATGACAGCTTAATTGTCCTGTGTGCCCAGAACACCATCTTGTCCCCCATGGAAGGGACAATATGTCCCTAGGAAACCTCTGTTCCACCAGGCTACAACATATCTGGAAAAACTGTGGTTTTCCATTCAAAAATGGGGACGAGATACTGGAAAGGAGACCACACACCAGGACTGTGTGAAAGAGGAAAATCTATAATGACCCCTAGGAAGAAGAAAATCTATGACTCAGTGGGATATATGCAGATGAAAGGCCTTCTTTCTTTCCTGCAGTGAGCTCTGATTGCTGGACAGAGGCTTCAGAAAAAGACATGAAGATTGTCAGTGTGCATGAGGCAGAGCAAACCCAGAGGTCAATGGACATGAAGAAAGAATGTACCTTGTTCTGTACATTCAAATGAAGAGAAAGAACTGAATGACTCATCCAATCCAAGATTTTAAGGATGAATTCTCATTACGCATCTGAGGGGCTCACAAGTCTTTAAAGCTCATCACAGGGCCAGACTGTATCATTAGATACATCAACAAGAGATCCTGGGTTTGAAGCAGATCCCTCTTTTTACACAGTGGGATTTTCACCAGTGTGGCAGTGCACCCCCAACCTGCCTTTTCTCAGATGGTGTTTACTAGTTAACTCAAAAATATGTGCCCTCCTTCTGTTTGCCTTTGTAGATAAGTTATATCCTTATGTCCAACACAATAAAAGAATAAAATTCTAAAGCAAGACAAAATGGAAAAGGCAACTCAGCAATCACTTTATAATTAAGTGAGGCTTGCAAAACAGTTGCCTTTAAAGTTGAGTATCTTGAAAGGTAGCTCAGCCTTCCTTTGTCTCTTAGCACTTGTAGTGTGTAACTTCTTTCCATAACAACTTTCTGGCTTTCCTCCTTCTTCAATCCATTTCAATCTGAACTCTCCCTTCTGCATAAAAAGAAAACTAATAAATAACTGCATTAATTTGTTCTGTTCCTTGATAAATGCCAGTGAAATACTCCTACTTTTATTTCTCTATGTTCTAAATTTTAAACTTTGCCCTACTATCAATTATTATTTAAATAAGATACCTGATTTCCAAAGTTTAGTTCCTTTAGCTTTTCTTTTACGGTAGCATCTGATTCCATTGTCATTCAGCATCCTAGACTTTCTTGTTTCAAAACTGAATTGATTTTTGTTTCTTATGTTCAAAATCCCAATGTATTTATCAGAGACGATAGGAAGACCCACACAATTTTAGATGTAAGTTTTCCACTGTCTATAAAGCAAAACAATTACAGTCCTTTAAAGGATTCTGTTGAGTGGATAAATTGGAGAGCACTTCTCTCACTTACTTAAACCTGGCTGTAGTCCCTGAACTAAGCCTCTGTGATCTCTATCAATCAGCTCAAAAATCACCTTCAGTATCCCAGCCAACCTCTTATCTCCTAGCTGACTCTGAGCAGAGCAAACAAACTCTGTTTTATGCAGTATTTCATGGTGAATGGGCATAAATTGACATTGTAGAAGTGACCTGGAGGTTCTTCAATATTGCTAAATATTTTGCTGATGTTCTTTCTGGACCCTTTTGGAGGAATGCCCCTGAAGATGCTCAAGTCAAATTTTTGACTCAAATTGAGAAAATCTGGTTTAGGATTACAAAACAAAACCAAAGTCAAATGAGATTCCCCAAAACCAATTATGAAACCAGGAGATTGTTTGTATCTATCACATAGACCCAAATATTTCAAACCCTGCTCTTGAGAAGACCGGGGACTTCATTTGTTGTGAAGTTGAACAATTCCAATAATTTTGTTTTTGTTTCTTCCCCTTTGGACTGGACATTTGATCTATCTTTTGTTGTGTGTTCCTTATCAGCTCTTACTTAATCATTCTTCTACAATCATTGAATACTTTTTTAGCATTTCTAAATCATTTAAGTAATATTACCAAATGACTACTTTTAAAATTTCAAACAAGAGAGAACTGGACTTTCAGCAGATTGCAGACTGACATACCTAGGGTAGCTGCTTTGGATGGGCAGCTCCTGGCAAAAACCTTCTGGGTGAAATGTGGGCTGGAATAGCTCATATAACGATTATTGTTTTCTCAGTTTCTTCACCAATGTGAATAAAATCTTTTCTTTCATTAGCTACCAAAGATGAAGGGCAGGCATGTTACTAACCAATATAGAAAAAGTAAAAGGATTTATACTGAGCCACTAAAATTGTGGCTGGGAAGCTGGTGGTTGGGAAATCAACTTTGTGTAAGAAGAAATTCCCTCTACTGTTAATGTTCCTCTCCTGCAGTTCAATACTAACTGATGCATTTATATAGACCAAAAAGAACTTATCAAGACTGGAATGCAGGAAAATTTTATCTGAATATTAATTTAAGTGGACTCATACACATCTGGGAGTGAAATAAAGGAAAGATTAATTAAAGAAATATATTTAGCTTCATTATCTTCCAACAACTTCTGAGGCTTAATTAATGTTTTTCTGCATTTTGAGATTACCAGATGGGCAAGACTATACAAATGTAAATTGTTTAATTTTATTGTAAAAAACTTTCAAGTTTTGGATGAGCATCAGCTCAGAGTTGTGAAATAAAGGTATAGTCAGGTGTTTGGACAAATAATTGAAGGTGTTGGCCAGCCTCTTCGGAAGTAAAAAGGATTTTGTAAGAGTTCTGGTGCTAGTTAAAGAGGATGCCTGTGCAGGCATAATCTGTGAGTTCAATAGACTTCTCTAAAAGTACTTCAATGACAAAATCAAGGGTTTGCTTGAAATAACATCTTTGTTTAAAATAAACTTATTTTGACTTTGGATTTTTCAGATCTATTTTTTTTTTTTGGTGTGCTTGTAAACCTCCTTCAGCCTCAGCTGTACTATAAACTACACAAACACAAAAATACATAATAGATGCGTAAATATTCACAAGTGTCAAGATAGAAGTTGAATCCTGATTACAGGTGCAGGTCTGGGTGTATGGGTCAAAGGAATATGCTAAACTGATATCTCATTATCATAGAATAGTTTGGATTGGAAGTGACTTTTAAGGATCATCTAGTCCAACTCTGCCCCCTGAAATAAGCAGGGATCATTTTCAACTAGATCAAGTTAGTCAGAACCCTGTACAACCTGACCTTGAATGTTTTAGGGATGTGATAATTACCATCTTGCTGGCAACTCATTTCAGTGTTTCACCACTCTCATTGTAAAAAAAAAAAATCTTCCTTATATCATGTTTAGCTTCTTAGTTTAAAACCTGCTTTGCCCTTTGCAACAGGTTCTGCAAGAAACTATCTTTCCTGTCTTTCCTACAAGCCCCCTTTAAATACTGAAAGGCTGCAATAGGATATCCCCAGAGCTTTCTCTTCTCCAGGCTGAAAACTCCCAGCTCTCTCAGCCTGTCTTCATCAAGAGATGTTCCAGCCCACTGGCTGTGCTCGTGGCCCTACACTGGACCCACTCCAGCATATCTACATCTTCGCTCTGCTGAGGACCCCAGAACTGTGATCCAGGGGGGAGTCACAATAGAGGAGGGGGCAGAGAGCTTCAGGATCACTTCCCTTGACATCCTGGCCACTTCTTTGCATCCAGGCCAGGATAGAGTTGGCTTTCTGGGCTGGAAGCAGCCCAGATGTGTTAATGGCTCAGGGTCACTTTGTCATCTAAAGGTACAGACAAATCCTTCTCCTGCAGGGCTGCTCTCAGTCCCTTCATCCCAACCCACCTGCAGGACCTTGCACTTGGACACTTTATGATATTTTACAAATGAGAAATGCATAATGATATGACACAGCTGTGCCATTTGCTTTTTAGGAGAATAAATAGTGTGATAGATATCCATGAAATGCACATATCCTTGTGGACAGGAAGCAGTACTCTACTCTCAAGGGTATCAATTTCTTTCTCATTGTTCCAAGAGATGACATAAAAGATAGGAGATAAAAGCAGGACTAATGGATGGGTAGTGAGGGATGGAATAGGCTATTAAGGTTACTTTTGAGACTATTCAAACACTGATATCAGAAAACCCTTCATCTTCTGGCTGGGTCAGAAACCTCATGCTGGAGGGATACTGTGAATATTCAAGGAATGCAAAAGACTATGTTTATTATATCTATTAGAACATTTAGACTTTTACATATTAAATAGTCTCCTTAATTAAGGTAATGAATTGTCATGGTTGTTCAACTAAGGGACTTTGACACTTATAAAGATAGGGCATGACTGTTAGAGAAATACAGTGAGAATTAAAGTGCTTGCTAGAAGCAAATTCAGAAAATGTAAATATACCCAAGCCCTATCTTTCTTCCATGAAACATTGTTCAGATAGAAAGATGACCATCGCATTAGTCTGCTCCACAATACAAAAAACCTCCCAAACATCTCAACAGGCTCAAGAAAACATTCCTCAAAGCACTTGTTATTATTACTCTGTAGGTTAATCTGACTCTAGGTTATGGAGTGAAGCATTATAATGGAACATTTATTCCAAATACCTCACCTTAATAATTTCCTTCCCCCAGTCTCATAAATTTAACTTTCTTTTTTCATTGATTTTATTTGGAGCTATTTACCCACAATTTGATAAGGGTTATGAGAGCATTTTAACTTGATCTTGCAGACTTGGAGGATTTTTAGCTTATTTTCAGGGACTTTTATGTTTTGAGGGAAGACAGATATTGAGACATCTGAAAATATTGTAACTGTTGTGTTCTCACATGGAAAAAACCCAGCAGCTTTATGTTATCACATCATGTGATGGGCTTAACTGAGAGACCCTTCCATGGGCTGTAGATCCCAGATGGATACACAAATGATTCTTCTGTTTGTCATTATGCTGTTTCTCATAAACTAAAAGTGAGGGACATAAAAGTCCTCATTTACCTGCTTTGTGCCAGTTATGATCCTTCATGGCATCCATGGTAGCTGGAAAAATATCCCACAGTGTCTCCCCGTTGTGTGTAAAGTTATAGCTTGGTACAGCCTCTTGGATCTCCAGGCATCTTCAGCTGTACAGAAAGAGGCAAATGAGTTTAGCACATAGGTAGACTTAGAAAAAATAAACATGCAACATAGATATGGGGAGAGTTATTAGGTATTGCTACCTGGTTTTTTAAGAAATAGGGAAAAATCCTTTTGCTAAAGTCAATTGAAATGGTGGGTTTTGAATAGAAGACTATGAGAGATGGTGCAGACAGAAAAATAATACTCATGACCATTGAATTATGTATAACTCCTCTTGACTTCAAAGAACCAGGGCTTGACCCTGGGACCTTTTATTGACTCTGGTAAGAAGTAAATAACTCAGTTTCAGCCTGTAATATGTATTAACATCCTTGTTAGTTGTACATACATGAGACTTGAATGATTAAGATTTATTGCTCATATGGGAAGATGTGCTAATTTTTTACTCACTTTTTGTTTTTCAGCTTTTATAGAAACTTTGTTGCAAATCCCCAAGCTCCTGGAAGCTTTAGATAATTAAGTCAATTTACACCAGATTTGTTTTGGGAGTGTTTCTGATTCAGCAGTTGCTAGCAGTAGAAGTTTTCCAAGGGCACTGCTGAAAGGAGTTTAGGTCATTAATAGACTGAGGCACTGTATGATCTGTGGGAAGGCACCATCCATGTAATAGTTGCCAAGTCTATCCTGTATTTTATAAACATGTTCATTTCTTTTCCAAGAACAGTTGGAGAAAGATGAATTTAAATGTTTTTGTATCTGTGGCAGATTCTTTCCCTAAGGCAATTAAAATGTGGAAACAAAACATGCACTGCTCCTACTTTTCTCAGGAGAGAGAAAAGAGCATGGGCACGAAAAATGTGAAAGTAAATAACACACTGGTGGGTGAAGGCTTTGAACTGATCCCTGTATGGGATCCTAGCTATGGAAGAATAGCTGTACACTTAATAGCTAGTCCCACTATTAGCTATTTCTTCTTCCTTTCATGTGTAAGTAATTTGTAACATCAGGCATGCTATAAATCTCCCTTCTGTGTTTTGTTGCTCTGATAACACAGTACTGCAGTCGCTAACCACGAGTTTAGTTTTCGTCTATAATTATGGAACAAAGAACTCAGACAATGAGCTAAGAGTTTGGCATTTTGTTTGGTGATTATCTATTATACTTACAAATGAGCTATGATGAGGGAAGAGGCATCAAAAGACAATCCTGTGCTCACACACTGAAATCAAGGCCAAGATAAATTTTTAACATCCTGGTATAATAACAGTTCGAAAGGGTTTCAATACACTGTGCTACACTCAAACTCTGTATTTTAGGTTCCTGCAGCACAGAATTTTCTGTTTAATTTTGTAAAATTGTAAAATGAAAATTTTCCTTTAGTTCAAAA
The DNA here is from genome assembly GCA_027886175.1 of Phylloscopus collybita. NCBI lineage: Eukaryota > Metazoa > Chordata > Aves > Passeriformes > Phylloscopidae > Phylloscopus > Phylloscopus collybita. The sequence continues at coordinate 9,840,121 of JAJNNQ010000002.1, forward strand.
AACCATTCAAGCATAGTGTTTTCCCAGGACAGCTTCAAACACTCACCCTCCATCTTCACCCTGTCTTGTCCAGTACTAAGAGCCAAATAGAAGCCAATGTCCATCATCCTGGAAGCCAGGAATAGCATCCACTGTGCTAAGTCACTCCCATAGTTCTGATATTTCTTTTCAAAGTCCTGTTCTATTTTGAAGTCCTAGATGACAATTTTTTTTCTCCTGATATTAAGGGACTGTAGAATAATTTAACAGAATACTGTGTGATGTCCTTAAGTGACTATAGAGACATTTCTCTTCTTTGTTTGGAACTGGGAAACCATGCCCAAACTTCAAGAGCTATTTGATAATCTAACCCAGAGTTTTTGAAAGCTCTGAGCACACTTGAATTTAATCTCAGAATTTTCTGCAGCATTTACATATGTATGAGCATGTTATTTCTTGTGCCTCAGTTTGCTGTCTTTGAAACCAAAAATGGACTCCTTGATTACAGATCTTTTCTCAATACACACTTGGAGATGCTCAGATGTTGGCTTAACTACTCCAGGCGTGAAGACTTTGCTAAATGCATCTTTTTGTGGTATATAATGAAAACTATGTAAACATACTTTTAAGCAATCAGCATTATTGTGGATTCCAGTGTATGAAAGGATGGAAAAATTTGCAGAGGAGACTGGAATAAAAAAATTACGTTTGTCACTAAAATTTTAATTTGTTGAAATATGTTCATTATAGACTGCTGATTTGCATCCAGAATTTGAAACATGCCTTGTGAACATGCTGTATCTCTTAAAGGTCCTGTCTGTGGAAACTAAAAACTGGGATGAACCCTAGAGACACTCCAGTTATTTCAATCCTCAGCAAAAAGAGTACTGCAGCCCACCACCAAGGAGTAAGGACAATGCTCCTCTTCCCCACTAGATGAGGGCTCCTGGTCAAACTCCCAGCAGGAAACAGAAATGTTGACAAGACCCTTTCCGAGAGATATTCAAGCCAATTAGCCTATTTCACCTCTTCTCAAGTAGACTTTTCTCTTTTTCTCCCTGGATTTCCATGATTTATTATTATGGGCTCAGATGAGCATCCTAGGACTTCCAACATCTAGCTGTAGGAGTAATCCTCTTGAGTTAAAAATACTGCAGTCTGAGAAATTCAGAGGACAGAAGTGGTAAACTTCTCCACTGAGAGTTTCTGGCTCTCTTTCAATGCATCGTAAAGAATTTATTTTCAAATAATCAGAGTGGACTTGATTTAAAAAATATATATATATATTTATTAATATCAGCCTTTTTTAGCAGAGAAAAGGAAATCTGTTTCAAATTGGGAGGAAAACAAATTTCAAAACTTCTGAATCCTCTGTAGAAGAGAAATTACAGATCCCTGTTCAGGTTTAATAAAATGTCACCTTTAAATTCACAGTAAACTAATGAAAAAAACTGAGTTTCTAAAAGTTAATTTTGGCTATTCTTCTGTCTTACTTCATAATTTTCTAATGTGTGTCAGTGACAGACAATGCACAGTAGTTTAATTATTATCTTCTGCTGTGTGAGCATGCTGTGAAAAAAAGATTGTGGGGAACAGAAGAAGGAGGAGATAAAATATCCTGACACAAATTAGTATTGAACATACATTTTGAAATCAGTCTGCTGCTGCTGCTCCTGTTTCTTCAGCTCTTTAGATACAGAATGCCAGAGAGCCAATCAATTTTATTTCCTCACCAGAATGTGGTGAGGAAACAACTGCTTTGTTTTGTTTGGTTTTTGTTTATTTTTTTAACATTTAACAACACATTTCCAAAAAAAACCGCAGGCATCTGAGGATGATTGCAAACATTCCTTCCATCAGTTCTGGGCTCTGTAAGAATCTGACTCTAAATGATTTAAGGAGAACCACTATTTGTCCACTTGTGATGAACATATTTTTCAAGTTAGGGTACCAGGGTTTTCTGTCTGGCAGACAGATGACAGCCACAGTTTAATCACCCTGACAAAGTAAATAAGAACATGTTCAATATTTAACACACAGCATGTAAATAGCCTGCCTATGTTCATGTATCTCTTTGATTCTCAAGAAAATTACTGAGGGGATATGCTGTAAGAATACATTAAAACATGAATACCTTCTCATAAACAAAAATAACTATAGAGTTTAATTTTAATTAAAGAACTGATGGAAGCAGTTTTGGAATCATGGTTGTTAATTTCTGTCTCTGTAAAATTTATGGACAGCATTATTCACAAAAGGGTGGCAGAAATCACTGTAGTTGGAAATGGCCAACCATCATTTCCCGTGAGGGCTTTGGAGAAGCTGATATAAGGAAAACATTTCTAATCTCACTTGTGTGCTTTATACAGAAGAGTAGTAAGAGGCACTTGGATGAAGATATACAAAATAATCAATAGCATAGGTCATACAGGGTTTGGAATTGTGTGATGTTTTCTTATAACAATAAAAAGGAACATGCATTGAAATAAAAAGATGAGAACTGCAAGCTAATGAAACAAATTCTATTTCACTTCACATTAATTTTTTCTTGCACAACCCTTGGGCTGAGAGATTTATACAAACCAAGACCTTTCAAGGGATCAGGTGAAGCTGGACATTTAAAAAGAAAAAAAAAAAACAAACCAAACCCAACCAACCAAAAAAAAAATCCAACCAACCAAAAACAAAACAAAACAAAAAACCAAAACAAAACAAAAAAAAACCACAAGAGGAAAAACAACCAAACACACATTTTTTCAGATGTAATCTAAGTTGCAAGAAGAACATTAAATTATGAATCTATTATTCTTCTGAATGATTGTTTTCCTTTAATTCCGATCTCAGTTGAGGTGAAAAGGTGTACACATAACTTGTAGTGCAGTGCAGTAGAGTTTTCATGTCAAAATTCTGTTAGTATAAAAGCAGAATCAACTTTCTGCAAGACTCTTCTGTTGACAATAGCATGCCAGAAAGGAACCAGTTATTCTGACACAGCTCAAACAAATTTAGCAAAAATACCACTGGTTCTGCCAGTGCAAACAGTTCATCTGCCAAACTTACTGTAAAGTAGATCAACTGAGAAATCCAAGCCTGCCTCTGGAAAAAAGACCTTTAAAGATCAGCACGTTTGATTCAGACTTCTCTTCCTCTTAGTCAAAAGAATGCACTTTCAATATAATAAAATATCAGATACAGGTTGGTATTTTTGATTTATTTTTTTCAGGATTTTTGATTGTGTTCCTTCCCTGGCCAATTTACCAAAGCAGTGTTTTCAGCTGCTGTTGAAAGATGTAATAATGAAGAGCACCTAACTTCCCACTGAATCAATATTTCAGCTCTGCTTGAGGCCATTTTCAGTAATCATCGGGTTGAATTGTTCTCATTTTAATATTCTTAACAAATGGTTTCATTATATTGTTTAGGAGAAGTAATGTAAAGTTACCAACACCTTTCTTTGGAATATGCGTTTTTCCTTTATTAATATTTTAAGACAAAATCTTACCCTGGTAAGACATTGAAGAGTTGCCTTTGAATACAAATGTAGAGGAATTATGAAACAGGAACACAAAATACAAGCAGTTTAGCCTGTTTACAAATTATATGTTAGACATTGAGGAATTGCTTCCCGTTTTCTCCTTCCATCCCACCAAAAAGCAGGAAATATGTCTAGCAGCAGCAGCAGCAGCAGAGCTCTTCCAAATAGGTGTAATTTGAAGGTGAGTTCAATTCATTTTTCAAAATTTACACCTATCCATAGTATTTTTCAGCCAGGAGAGAAAGTATGGATATTCCTCTCTTTTGAATGAGGTGATTGTCACAAAGGGGAGCTTGGGGGAGGTGGTCTTTTGCCTTTATGAACTAAAGTCAGCATGAAATAAAGGATTGCTACAAACACACATGGCTCAAATGAAATCCACTGCATTGAGTCTCACAAAAAAATCAGTTCTCTGCTCACACCTGGAAGAATGATTCAGGAACAGAAATTAGCCCTGGGACTTTGAAGCCATGTGGGCTGTATGGACATGAAGTTGATATGGTGGGAAGATTTTTTTAGACTATCCCTCCCCAAAGTCTTTTTTTCCCCAGATCATCACTACTTGATACCTTAAAGGGTTCCCCTCTCTGCCATATTTCCCTCAGATTGCTGCTGCACTCTCTCATTTTGTGGAAGGCAGCAAATGGTAGAGGCTGTCTGGCATAATTTTTTTTAGCAGTGCATTTTTTAAATGTAGTGATGTCCCTAGAATTTAGGTAATATGCTGGAAAAAGAATTACACTTCTTTAATTACTGCATCAGCTTTCCAACTTTGGGCTTACAGTGATTTTCAGTAGCTAAAGATCTGCTCATTTGCTTTATAACCTTCCCTGTGCCATAGGTGAGTTCATTCCCTACTTTCCAAGTGTTTTTGTTTAGATATTACATTTCTTTTTTTACTTTTCCTTCAGCAAATATTTTGGGGCTGAGTGTTTCAACACCATTCTTGTAGAAAATACTTCCCTATGCAATATTTACTTCCAGTCAGGTCTTTTGTTGTTTTGCCTTTGAGCTGTTGCTCTAACTCCTGGAGTCCCACAAGAACAAGAAATGCAGATGGATGCAAGGAATGAAAAAAGCACATTACTCTCCTGCCTGTATAATGACATTTCTGCAAACACTAAATAAAACATTCCTGACAAAGATGTGTCTTGCTTTTGGCTCATTAGGGACTAGATTCTTCTCCATTGAAATCCAATTCCCAAAGTCCCCGAGATTTTGATATAAACAGAGTGTTATCCCTTAATCAAAGAATGTATACTTTCTGCTTTTATTGATGTGGCAATATAAAACCAGATATGGTCCTTTCCCTGTACTTAGAGCATAAATTGAAACCCAAACTGAAATTTCTGGGTTTTAAAGCAAAACAAAGCAAAGATGATCAAAAGTCTTTTCTAGTTCTAAGAGACAGAATCTCTATCAGAGTACATTATTTTGAAATGGCTCTATCTTTGATCAGAAAGATGTTTGCTAAAGCAAATCCATTGGGGATGTTTTAGGATGTGCCCAGTGAGGCTCCATCACCTTATATAATTTACTTCAAGACCATGTTCCAGCTCCCATTTTCACTGACAACAGTCCTGTCTCCTCCTCATTTCATTTGTTATGACAAAGAACCCTTTTAGTCATGCACAACCTTAGACAAGAATACTTGAGAAAATCCAATGGTTCTGGGCAAAAAGAAGAATGCCTTGTGCCCTCTCCCTCTTATTCTCACATTCTTTTCCCAGATGGCACTGGAGCCCATGGTGGAGAGGGGCAAAAAAACAATCAGGGTGTCAGTGGTGGGGTTTTGTTGTGGTTGTGGTTGGTTGGTTGTTTTTAGTTGGTTGTTTTTAGTTGGTTGTGGTGGGTTTTGTGGTTTTTTGTTTGTTTGGTTTGGTTTTGTTTGTTTGTTTGTTTTTTAAAAGTTCCTTTCTTTCTCATGCCTTCCTGTAACAAACTTGAATTACGAGATATGCCTTGCAATGATTAGACTCGTACCATTACAGTGCAGACATAGAAGCTCACATTTTGAGAGCAAAATTGACAAATGATTGTGTTGTACTTACATGTATTCATCATAATGCAAATTGCACAATATAATACCAAGGGCCAAACCCAAACTTATACCAAAATATATGTTTTAGAAAATATCAGTTTGAATATTTCCAGAATTACATTAAAGATTAAAGACAAATGAAATGCTTTAAATAATATACTAGAAATGCCTCACCACTTAAAATGCAAGAGAAAATATTTCACAGAAATATTTCATTTCTGTTTTCATCTAGATTTTCCATTTTCTTTTCTATGGCAAGTCTCAGGAAACAGTAAAAGAAAAGGAGAAATACTTTCCATTTATTCTATCATTGCCTTTTTCACAATACCTAGAATTAATTCTCAAAATCCTTACGATAGATTCATAGAACTTTCTCCCAATCAGCCATTTTCAGAAAACTTCTTTCCCAGTATGAGGAAGAATTCTTATGTAAGTCTATCATGCACAACTTTGTAAAATTATAAAAGTAAATGTGTTCCTTACTTTGTGGCATAACAGAAGCGCTGAACAGTCTCTCAGTATCTTCCCATGAGTCCTCTCTCCATTATTGAGCTTGACAAAGATTTCAGTTTTCTGTGACATATGGAAACAATAACAGCCTCCATTCAGCCTTTCACATTCTTTTAAAGTATCAGAAGGTGTTAGCAAGTATCTGAGATCATTTGCTAAAATGAAGAATGTTCTTATTCCTTATTCTTGGTTTATTTGTTTAAATAACCTAATTATTGAATTATTAATTCATATAATCAAGCATGACTGAAAAACAAGTGATTTCTTATCACTTTTTAAAGATATGACCTTGTAATATTTGGAACTTAAGAACAGATGCCTGGAAACAGCTATGATGGGTTTGTTAAAGCCTGTAATACAATATAATGATATTGCAGTAATGGTCTAGTAACTGAGTCTTGATTCAGCAAAGCACTTACGCATGGCCTTAAATTCTCATTTATTTTATATGGCCTGAAGGCTTGATTTTCATAGCAAGATGGTGTAAAACAGGTTTAACCAAATGAGAATACAAGCAGGTTAAATTAGAATTGATTTTTAAGCACAAATTGAGGCCTTGAAAACACATTATTTCTTTGTAAAAGCATTCATATACTTATTTCAGGTAGAAAAAGAATTTTGAAAATACATGTCATCAGATTCTCATACATGTTAACAGTTGTAAGTAAGATGAAACAGAATTAAGAACAACTATGCTGTGATCAGGAAAAAAAAGGCTATTAGAATGGATACAGCCCATTTTTAACAGAATTAGATGTTTCTTATAAGTGCAAAACCTATCTTCTCTTTCTGGAAAAGAGGTTAGCAGTGTTAGTGAGTCATGTATATTGCCTATTTTATGGATTAAAATTCCTCTACCACATCAGTTAAATCATAAATGTATAAGAAAGGAGAATTCTTTTATAGATGGAGGATGCGACTCTAAATGGTTCTTGCCTTTGTCATAATAGATAGTGCAGTTAAAATCTCTGCCCAAAATCAGCCCATTATGAGGTAGACAATTCAATGAAAGGCTACTTAAACAGTAATTCAAAAGAGCTCCTTTCTTTCCCTCAGTAGTGGAACAAATGTTAATGAAGCAAGCACAAATTTGATCAAAGTTGTCCTGAACTTTCAATAACATTTTAATAGCCCTAAATCAAAATAGGAACACCATAATTTGAATTAGAATAAGAATCAGACTAAGATTATTTTTTTTATAAACACTGTTCAGTTTTTGGCAACTGCATATATTTGTGCAGTGATATGAAGACTTTATCATGAATTAATGTATTTTAGAATTATCCTGTGAAGGATTACTTGTCTTACCATTGGTTCATTTTGGAGTATTGGAGTATTTTACTCCAGGCTGAACTGCTGCTCCCAGAAGTCTGCCTTCAGATGTAAAGAAAAGCCTAAGGAGCACAGGTGAGGTCAGTGGGCAGAGCAGGATGTCCAAGGCAGAAACAGGATGGCAATTTCCCTGAGCTCCCCAAGGGACAGCTGGCACAGTGCTGGCTCTCAGGGCACGTGGGCTGATGGGACATCAGCCAGGAAATCACAACTTCTTGGAAGGAAATAAAGATCCATTCTTTGTTTATCTTCATGATATGGAAAGGATGTGCTGTCTACAGCTGCATAGAGGGATTAAATTCCACATGAAGGAATTAAACTCCTGCAAGGAATAATTGATAGAATTATTTTTCAGCAGTGCTGATAATACTTACATGGACTGGTTTCAATGGATTTAAGCTGGAAGTTGGAAAAAAATCCTTTTAACAGAAATTGTGAGTAAAATAAGGTAACTGCCTTTAAAAATACTTCCTTACATCTCAAAATTCAGGGGTGTGCTCTTCAGCACAGCAGGTGAACTGAACAGAGTGGTGAAAGATGTCCTCTGTCCACATGCCAGTTCTGGCTGTGCATCAGTGGCTGACTAAACTGTGGATGGAGACACTTTACACGACTGCAGTTTTTGGTGGGTGGTGAGGGAAAGCTTTCCTTTAAGATGTTGACCCTATAATTGGGCAAAAGAAAAAGTCAGTCCAGGATGTGGATGACATAATAGCTCACATGAAAGATGTGTTCATGTATCTGCTGAGCTATAGCAATTGCTGGTGCAACGTGCACCACATATGTGCTGCGTGTACATGTGTATGCATGGTCCACAGCACAGCACTTGGTCACAGATAATGCACTGTCACTTAAATTGTAATTTTAAAACTAAACCAAGTAAAATAATTCAACTCTGCCATAAATTGAGATTACAAGGAAACACAACTACTGCAGGCCAGGCAATGTATAATAATTTCTTATTCTGTAGAATTATGAAAAGATGCCAGAGCCCAGACCTATTATCTAAATTATCAGTGAAAAAAGTGTGAAGCTTTGCATACCCCTTCTGTCTTCTCTTTCTCCACATATATATGAGTAACTTATAAATAACCAAGAGACCTTTCAAAGTATCTATAAAATGCATATATTTGTGTATATGAGCATCACAGAGCTAAACAGTTCCATCTGCTGAACTACTAAAGAAAACCAAGCAGATGATAAAACATCTTGGAGTTGGCATGTCTTTCTTCATGGATAGTGACAAGAAAGAAGTCCTAATATAGAGGAAAGGAACAGCATGTGATACTGCCACATTTTTCAAAAAAATAATGAAACAGTGCACCACTGATATGCAACACATTGTTATTGAGAAACTCTTTCTAGAAGTGTTCAAAGAGAGTTCCTTCACACAATCTTTCTGAACTCCACAAAAAAAAGAAGTTACTTTTTCATCAGCCTCTGAAAAACCCTTTTAAATATCAACCAGGGAGGAGGTAAATATGTATTCTTCTGCTTGCTTTTACACTGTATGCAATGCACAAGTCTTGTGCCATCTCTACCTGTTAACCTGTGACTTGGTGACACAATGTGTTCTTAGGCTGCTCTTTAGGAAAAATCATGATGCTTTGAATTCTCTAAAGCTTATTAGGAATAGCAGGAAATCAATGAGATTTTGTATTTTTCCTCAAAGTTGTGGCAGTGTTTAATATCATTGCTCTCTAGGTAAGATTATGTAGTGTGGCAGAGACAGAAATCACTGATTTAGGCTACATAAATTCTATCAAATTTAACCTTACATTTTATTTCAGCAGGGTTTTGTATAATTAGAGCAAAAGCTAGATATCAAATAATTACTTAGGTTCAGACTTTATCTAATGAAACTAGCCACTGGATATATCTGATCCAAACCCCCCTAATTAGATCACGGAATATTTATTGTCTTTTGAAAATGAAAATGAACAATCAAATAATAACAAAAAAAAAAAAAGAAACCGCACACACACAAAAAACAACAAACAAAAAAACCCAAATCAAACAAACAAAACCAAACCAAAACAAAACCCACCCCAAACCCATGCACAGAAGAAACCAACAACATGAAATCAGAATGAAGTAGTGTTGACTCCATATGTAAGTTCTATTTAAGAAAAAAGGTTATCAAATTTTTCAGTTGATATCCAATATTTAACAAATCATGAACCTTCCTCAGGACTGTTGTTTGCAGCAAGCCTGAAATGCATCTTGGAAAGGAGCAGTTCCTTATATCTCACCCTGACGCCTCTGTAAGCTCATGGTGAAGTTATGCTGAACATGCAGCTGCAGCCATTGGAAAGGAATTAACACCAACATATGAACATAAGCTGCTGAATAATTTTTCAAGATCTAGAAAGTTACAGTATTTTTTAGAGTAAAATTTGCAAAAGGCAACTAATACTTTTAGGAATTACTTATAAAGCTCTAGTTGTCCCAGACTATCTGAGTTCTGTGCAAATTTGCTGCAAAGCATTTTATTTTTCCAGGAACAGAATGTCAAAGATTGAAACATTTTTAAAAAATAGGAGCAGCTAAGAGATCATTCTAGCTGAAGGTAACCAGTTTCAGCCTCCCTTCTGTGATTGAATGCTTCCCTCCTCATTCTCTCATCTCTGGAGCAGAAAGTTAACAGAAGGAAGACTTCTGTATTCTTTACAATGTGTTCGGGAAAATGCACTTATTTTGATGATGGCCTAGACTCAAAAATTAATTTTGACAGAATGAATGACCAAAGATGTAGGAATTCATTTTCATTATAAAAATGTAGGAAGTATATTTCCTTATAGTGAAATTTTTGTGACTCATCTTGACCTTAGTGATTCTAGTTGTGGTAGGCTGCTAGCATAACGAATTTCTGAAATTTTTACACTAAGTGGGTTGCTTAATTAGTCTCACTGACTCCCCTTTCATAAGTAGAAATCTTTTCAAGATTGATATATATATATTTCTATAGAAAAAACCCCAAACAAAACCAAAAACAAACTGCTGGCTCACTTTCCACAGTGAGCCAGTTCATCCCTGGAATAAATTGATTGACTAAGACTGAGCTGAAGGAGGAATGACTTTGGCTCATGCAGTCTGACTTGTTTAACATATGTAAAAACCCCAAGCTAAACAGGGCAAACATAAAAGCAGCCTAGACCCTCAGTATTAAAATTGTCTGCAGAACAGATTGTGTAATGTAGGGTTTATTGAATCCCTGCAGCTTTCCAGCAAAGCTCACTGTGTGAGGTACATGTACAATATCCTGGCATAATTTGAATGAAAATGTTGACTAGCCCTAAAAGCTCCATTAGGTGGTCTAAACTAAACAGACAGCCATTTGCCATGTCCTCAACACCTGCTACTTAAAACAAGGAGTACTGTTACCAAGGGTTACCAGAAGGTATTATGTATCAATGGTGGAAAGATGAAATTAGAGGAATTCATGTTTCTTGGGGATGAAAATTACAAAACACACAAAACAGCTTTTATTGTGAAAATATAAATAAACATCAGCTCCAATCCACACTTTGCTCCTGATTTATGGTTTGTACATTTCTTATTTCAGTGCAGAAAACCATCCCACACCCGTGAGCTGTAAAGTATCCAGGCTGGGAAAGCTATGGCAGGCAGACAAGGCTGCCAGGTTCACCTGTCTTTCCAAAAGAAATATGCTTCATGGACATGAACTGCCACTCTGCTGAGTACCTTGATCTCCCACTGAAACATGAACGTGGCTCATCACCTCACAGGGGCTCACTTACACGTGGTCTTTAAAGATTCTGTACTGGACAGCTGTCATCCAATCTCCACAGCTCATCTACAGTCAGCAAGGCATTTTTCTGGCATGTGCTGATGTCCTCTTGACAGTTTAACATATGCTGCTGTGTTTTGTTGAACATGGTTGGACTTGAGCATGTTGGACTTTTCCTTAATGCTTCACTGAATGGGTAGTTCTTATTGAAACTGACTACTTTGCTGGCTGGAACCTGAAAAGTAAGAGATGAATGCTTTAACATTTCCAGTATTGAGGCATGGAGTCTAACTTTGTGATCATCAAAGGCCAGCCATACTACAGCAATTACGTTTCTGTGGCTTACTTTTCATGAACTTACTTTTTAAATTAAGTGATTCTATGTCCAATGCATAAAAACATTTTGTTATTGTCTTTCAGTCTAATGGACTAGATATAAAAAGTCCCTTTTAGCCTTTGTCTTGATTTTATTCATCAGTGGATTTTCCTATAAATGTATGTGTAAATGATCTGAAAATTAAGTTAAAAACTATGAACAGAGACTGTGGGTTTCCTGGAAGTTGCATAACAACCCTGCAGAACTTTTGGGAAGACGCTAGAAACAAATTTCCCATTCTCTGAATTTACTCTAAAGGATTTTTGAAAACCAGATTTTTTATTAAGGCTCACTACTTTTCACAATAATCCACTCACATTAAAAAACAGCTGGGGGGGTAAGAGGGGATGGGGGGGGTTGTGGCTGAAACTTAGATAATCTTAAATTCATATATTTAACACTATCACCTCATATCATAAATCAGTGCAATCACTGGAACAATAATAGCTTACATTATGGCCTTCTCTTAATTTTGTAACCTGAAGTGCCAGGGAAACAGCCTTTCTAGTAGGCTTACCACAGAGAAGGCTACTGGTGTTTTGGCCTGCATTAGAAGGAGCATTGCCATCAGGTGAGAGGTGATCCTTTCCCTTTCTCAGCACTGTGAGGCCATACCTGGGGTGCTGTGCTCAGCTCTGGGCTCTCCAGCACAAGAGAGAGGCTCAGATGTACTGGAGAGTCCAGCAAAGGGACTGCCACCAAGATGATCAATGTACTGGAGCTTGTCTCCTACAAGGAAAGGCTGCAAGAGCTGAGACTGCTTAGCCTGGGGAAGAGAAGGCTCAGGGGTGACTGTAAATACCTGCAGGGAGAGGGCAAAGCAGATGGAGAAAAGCTGTGTTCAGTGGTGCCCAGGGGCAGGACCAGAGGCAAAGGGCACAAACTGAAACAAGGAAGGTTTCCTCTGAACATCAGGAGACACTTTTCCACTGTGAGGGTGACTGAGCACTGGCAGAGGGTGCCCAGAGAGGTTGTGGAGTCTCCATCCTCAGAGATATTGAAAAGCTGTCTGAGCATGATTCTCAGCAACTGACTGAAGGTGTCCCTGCTGAAGCCCAGACTAGGAAATTTCCAGCAGGAAAGCAGTCTCTTCCAACCTCAACATTCCTGATTCTTTGATACTAAGATTTTGGGCACAGCAGTCTAGTGAGCTGTAAATTTTGAAATATTCTGTGTGTCACAGGCATGCTCACTGGGCCTTGTCATGCCAGATCTGGCACATTTTTAATGACTGGAGTTTTAGAAAAGTCTTTGTCTTGTAGCAGTACTCTGGGTGAAAGCCCCAGCCTTTTCCTTCCCTCAACATGTTACATTTTACTTCATTAAAAGAGGAAGTTAATTTTCATATGAACAAATTAATATATCTTAAGAGCTTCAGGAAGGTCCTATGTATATAGAGACACATGAAACAGTATGGTGTATGAATGGAAAAGAGCTGCCAGGTTTAAGGGGGAAACATCTCACATGATGGAAACTCTCACACACCCTAGCTGAGTAGAGGCACTGTATTTAGTTCACTAAGCTAACTTTGAAATGCTTTAGAATATCCTTAAATTTGATAAAAGGGATAAAAAGCAATGAAAAAGAGACATATGTCCTTTAATCAGAAAAGACTTTCACAGCCAAAGGCCACTAAAATACTTTGACTGAATATGTGATTGCAACCATTGCTTAATGAAATGAAACTTCAAAATCTATCATGACAGGTTTGATGCTGCTGTAGCAATACATTGAAGCTGATTAAATGTTAAAAATATGCTATAAGTGCTTAGTCTTTTTAAAAGTAATTTAATTATTTATTAAGATTTAATCATGGGTATGGATTGCAAATTTTCCCAGAAATTCAAAATGTAATCAAACATTTTCATTATTTTTTTTCCCTCTATTTTAATTAGGTAGACTTTAAATTCAGATATCCATCTCTGTGAATCTAAAAGAGTTTTAGGGACTTAAAAAACATTGCATGCCAAGCAGAAGCTGCTGCACTAAGTCTACAATTTTGTTACTACAAATTTTTTAAAAAACAAATCTCTTTTGTGACATTTTTAGTGTGATGATGGACCAAGGTATTAGTTAATGACAATAAAACTTTTCCTTAGGGATAAAAATTCCTCTGTTTATCTTAAATACAGAATTCAAATGCTTTCATTTCATTTGCTTTCATGACTTAGTGAGTCAAATTAGAATGGAGCTTTTCAGACTTACTGATTTAGGACATTTGTGTTGATAGGCCCTCTTGTGACTTTATTTTAAACATTATGTAATAGTTTTGGATAGCAATCTACAAATTAGAATGAAAACTAAGAGCAGGGCATTTCAACTTTATGCTACATACAGCATTATTTCTGATCTTTGATTTGATTAGGGAAGCTTCTTGATGAGCAAGTGATTCAAAGAAACATACTTACAGCTAGTGAATATCTGTGAGTATGAGATTGTAGAAATGCTGCCAGCCAGCAGTCTTCAGCATTACACTGCTCACAGGAAAGCCTGTGACAATATTCATTGTCACCAACAAGTCCCAAGGTATTCTGGCTAACTAATGCAAAAGTAATATTTCAGTGGTTGGTTTCCCTTAAATACGAACTAAGACTTTGTTTCCCGTTATCTTTACTTGACATAGCAAACAATACTCACTTGCTCATCAAATTGATATTTTTATATCCAAAACAGGCAACATAACCTCAGGGTTCCCAGGAAGATGCAAAATCCAGAAGATACTTGCAGATGATGACAAATAATCAAGTTATATTAAGCTAGCATTTCTTTAAACATACTTTTATATTGTTATTATTTCACAGCTGGACAAATGACAAGGCTATATGCAGTGAATTTCTTTGATTGTCTGCTTGTGGTACTTTTTAAAGGATGGCACAACTGTCTTTGAAAGTATCTGTATTGATACAGTTCAAACTTCTGTTTTATGGTCTCTATGCCTGTAAAGAACAAAAGTCAAACATCATTTTGGTAAAGAAGAAAAGGTTAAAGGTGATCTTTCTAGCTGTTAGGCTAATGAGACAATGAAAAAATGTTAATAGGCCTCCATTTCCCTTTTTCTCTGGTGAGCATTTTCAGGGTAAACAAATGTCCATCAGAGGTGGTCATGGAAAGATAAGAGTAAGGAAATGAAATGGATTTTCTCCTGAAATATCTTCCACTTTTATAGCCTAGGCTAATGTTTAGCACCTGGCTTGACTGTTTGCAACAAAGGACTCTGTACATGCAATGCATAAACAATGTCACAGAATCACAGAATTAAAGAATTAGAATCACAGAATTAAGTTGGAAAAGACCTTTAAGGTCATTTAGTCCCACCACTAACCCAGCACTGTCCAGTCCACCTCTAAACCAAGTCTTTGAGTGCCACATTTACATGCCTTTTCAAAAGATTAGTTAATAAAGATATTAAACAGGACTGGCCCCAGTACTGACCCTTGGGAACACACCTCTGACCAGCCACCAAGTGGATTTATCTCCTTTCACCATCACTCTTCTCTAGGCTTGACCATCCAGGCCATTTTCTATCCAGGAAAAATGCAGCCAGTTTCTGCAGGAAAATGCTTTGGGAAATGGCATCAAAGGCTTTATTAAGGTCCAGGTAGACACATCCATAGCCTTTCCCTGACCCACAGGGTGGGTCACACTGTCACAGGAGCAGGTGAGGTTGGGCTCAAGCAGGACCTGCCTTTCCTAGGCCCACGCTCACTGGGCCTGATTCCCTTGTTGTCCTGTACAGGGCATGTGATGGCACTCAGGATGATCAATCAGCTCCATGATCTTCCCTGGCACTGAGGCCAGACTGACAGACCTGTATTTCCCTGGAAATTTGCTTCTGGCCCTGCCTGCCAATGTGGATCACATTTGTCAACTTCTAGTCACCTAGCTACCCAGGGCAGCCAATAAGTGACAGAATGTGGCTCAGGAAGCACTTCTGCCAGCTCCCTCAGTGTCAGAGATGGAGTAGAATTTCCAAATTCAGTGCTCTCTAACAAAGCTCAAACTTCAGTCTTCCACAGAAAGTAACTCCCAGAGTTTTATCTGCTACAAAAATGGCTAAGGTGTTCCCAGCTACTTTTGCAGCAGCCCCCCACAGACAAGCACAGAGTCATTATAGTTTATCTGACAGGCTACTGTAAAATAAGATATCATATAAAAAAAATCATTAAACTTAAACCTCATAATAACTTGGTGCCCATTCAAAGAATATCATTGTATTGAATAGAAACTGTTTAAACAGAATAGGAAAAATACATTTAAAGAAGCAGCAGAAAGATATCTAGATAACAAAGCAAAAACTGAAATTAATTTTTGAAAGTGTTCACTAGTAGATAGTTTCCACATGACTAGACACCTATTATTGGACTAATAAAAATAGCACTGCTTTGAGAAAGTATGTGTTTTATCTCATGTTTGTAAAAATTTAATTCTGGTTAATTACTTTATACTTATCCACAGAAAAATAATAAGCTTATTTCTCTTAGAATATATGCACTAGTGTGTAAAGAGTGTGCACATGTACAAAATCATTCAAATAAGACATTTTCCATTGCTTTTCTTGGCTTCTCTTAGTGAGAAGGGAAATTTCTCCATTAAAAACAAAACAGAATAAAACAAAAACAAAAAGTCAAAATACCACAACCAAAAAAAAAACCACCCCAAACTCTGCCTATTTTACAAAACCTTGTAATCACAAATGACATCACTGTGCCTAATACAAAAATTTTGGGATTAGTAGTTGTCGAAATAATTTTCAGAGATTGCTTCCAAGCCAAAACTGAGACTCAAAATTGCCAAAACCCAATTTCATACTTCCCAGCCCTTTCCTTTAGATATTGATGTAAAGAAAACATCTGTAAAATTGCAGAAATGGGCTGTGCTGATGCACCTTCTATCATACACTTAAGCAGGTGTGCTAGGAGTGATGAAAGCCAGATCTGTGAGATTGACATGAATTAACAAGAATCACTGCCGTATGATGAAAATTTTATTTTCTTGCTGAGCTAATCAGTGAGAACACAGGCACTGAGGGAGTGAGAGGGCTCTGGAGCTGCTTGTCTGTAATCATCATGAAGAGTAGAAATGACTGAGATGGGCAGGAAAACAGGAGTTTTGAACTGGAGACAGGCAACGTACAAGAGGGATGCTGGCTGTTAGTTAAAAGGAGAAGAAAAAAAAAAAAGAAAAAAAAAAAAAAAGAAAGAAAAAAAAAAAAAGAAAAAGAATTTGCATGGGTAATGGTATATAGTCCAAACAATGAAATTAAGAGTGCTGACAAAGTTCCCAGAATTGTATTTTGTACATTAGTTGATTACATGTATTATACTGCCACCCAGGACTGAAGAAACCTCTCTGAATTTTGTATTTACTTTTCATTGTCATATTTTTTATCTTGTGGAGTGAGCCTTTAGTGTAGACTGGCTTCAGTTTTTCAGTTGATACTATTGATGCTATAAGGAATAAGAATCAAAGACTGAATTTCTGGGAGTTTTTCTATTAAATACCTCAATTTGTGTAAAAAGTGATTAGTTAATATGAAAATATACATTACTGTTTTATTCACTTTAAAAAAAATAGATAGGCACAATGTTCCATTCTTTGCTATGGCTGTGAACAACCAGTCTTTGGGATCTGGGTTGCTAATGTAGTAATATGGTCAATTGCTACCTTTTGTGCAATTGACCATATTACCTTAAAACAACTTTTTCCTTTCCCTTTTTCTCTGGTGAGAATATATTCCCTTACAACTCTCAAAGAAGTTGACTCCAATTTACTAAAGGCTTTGACATCACACCCTGAGAGCTATGAACAAATCAATGTGTAGAATATTAACCTGTCACAACCCAGAAATGTGTTTTCTTGCACTGTCTTCTAAAGAGAGTTTTTATCAGGCATCTCTCTCCATCTGTGAACTATAAGTCAAATTCAACTGAAAAATTGCACACTCAGAGGTGTGAAAACTTCCTGTGAAATGGAGAAAAAAGGCCCAACTGGCAGCCATTGGAATGTCAGAACTCAGCTAGAACTATTGTCCCTTTATGAGAGAGCAAGGCAACTCTGCTGAGATAAATCTGTGCTGGAAACATCGGCAAATCTGGTGGGAGGCAGAAAGTGTTCATGGGAAAAAGAAGGTATTTTGAGCTCTAGGAGCTTTGATAGAAGCAACTGTGCTCTGATATAGTGTGTCTTCCCACAGAGTAGATAAAACACTTGATAAGGAATGTTGAGAATGTTGTATGAGAGACAGCAAGGCTAGACATTGTTTGCTACATCTTTCATCAAAAAAATTTAGTCTGTTTGCCTCAACAATGCTGCTCTTTTTCTTCCCTCCAGCATGAGAAATCATTATGTCCCTTGTGAAAAACAAGGAAATAAAGGAGTCAGGGCAGCTGGGGAAGGGAGAAGAGTAATACTTCTTCAACACTTCTTATACTTGCCACCTGGAAAATCCACAGAACAAAAAAACCAAAACCAACCAGTGATACAAAGGTTGTTAATGCTCTCTCTAAAATTCCAGGGAACATTATGTAATGGGGACTCTAACTGTACCCCACTTCTCCCAAAGCTTTGATGGTGTATGGTGCTTTGATGGTGACTGGTATTGAATAGATCCAGTGAACCTTTTCCACCCCCAGGTGCCCTGAGGTGGTGAGTAAAAAACAGGGTGGATGCTTGCTGGCAAGCTGTTTACACTACCTGGATCACCAGGGGAAGATTTTGTGTTAACTTTTGTTTATGTTACCTGTTACACAGCTGAAAATCATTATTTCCCTTGAAGGATAATGTAGCAATAACAAACTTTCATTTTCCCAGTCATCTAATACATGATGCTGGTAAATGTAGTTACTGTCTGCATTGTTACAGAAATGGTGTAATTGTAGAACAGAAATTAGTAATTTGCTTTTTGGCCTAAAGGCACACATATCTGCCAGCAGCTAGAGATTTCATAATGATGTCACTAGAAAAAATGTTGTGGAGAGTGTAGATGAGAGGTGTCCCATAGCATAGTGTCCCATAGCATTTCAGGGCATTTTTGGCAAAAAAACAAATCAAAGAATCTTGCTAAAATTTTTCCGGCTATGGTCTTGTAGAAAACATATATATATATATATATATATATATATATATATATATATATATATATATATATATATTTCCTGGTGAAGATCAAACCTGAATGAGAAGCCTATGAATTAGTTCTGGAGAAATCTTTGAATAAAAGTGGTAAGTGGAAATATGATCTATATTTTCCATGTGGATGTATATGATGAAGATACCAAACATAGCAGCATTCCTACCACTGAGCACCTTTAAGAGACACTCTGACAAGGTGATTAAAATATATGTGACTGCTTGGTTCGTGGAAATGCTTCTCCACCTTCTCAGCTCATTTTGCTGTGGATTTAACAATAGGAACATGTTCAAATGACCCTTGTTTGCCTTAAGAATGTATGAGCTGTCTGGTGCTTGTTAAGCTATATTAAACACAGAGAGTTGTGCTTGGTAAGGTGCTATAAAACAAACCATTTATTTTATTGATGCCTATTTCAATAATACTTATGTATACACCTAGTAATACAGTAAATCCATAGCCACAAAAGATAATAAAATTTCTTAGATCCAGTAATTCAATTTATGATTTCAGAATTTAAGCAAAAAGTCTTATGTTTATCAGAAATAATTAAAGTATCAGTATAATAAGTGAAAGAATACAGTGGGGCTACTATTAAGCCTTGCCAATAGTCAGTAATCTCAGTTACATAAGAGTGGTGAAAATTATCACTTTCAGTTGCAAATGTAACTAAAACATAGCTACATTTGCTAATAAGCCTCTTCCCACTTTATTGGGATGAATTGCACCTATTTGCCTTTGAGCACACAATAAACTGTTATATAAGGGTTTTACTTTTAGTCTTATCCAATCTCTTAGATGAACAGAGAGTGGCTACATCATTCTTCTGCTTCAGTCTCTGATAATACCTGCTTTACACTGCTGAAAACAAGTTCTTGCAACAAGAGAGCAGTTATGAGTAATTCTTTTGATAATTTTCAGGAATAACTGATTAAGTGGAAAAAAGATACATTCCCTTATAGCTAGAAGTGGTGCCAATAACTTATTCTATAAAATTATGTCCAGTATATAGCACCTAAGCTGGTTGGTTGAATTCTATTATAATAAGAGAAATATGTTAGAAATGGCACATAAAAATCTCTGGACTGTGTAACTATTCTGTCAAGGCAACAGAATATCTTTTGAAATCTAAGGTGACAGAGTTTGACACAATGAAGATTCATATTCATAAAAGATTCTTAGGGAAAATAGACAACAGGAATGGATCAGTGTATTCTGTCAGGGTAAGGCAGAACAAGCAGATGTTGTTTTGACTTTTCCAGTGACTCTTAAAATCAACAAGTTAGTTACTTAAGTTTTGCTGTCATTTCAGATAATGGCTGAGTCATGTAGAGTGCAACATTACTGTCAAAGACTGGTTGCACTGTCTACTTGTTCTATAGCAAGTGAAAAACTGTTTGAAAATACATGGACGAAAGGAGAGAGTGAAACAGAAGGACTGCATTTCTGTTGAAACACTATAGCATATGGTAAATATGAAACATTTCATATTTGCATTAGGCGTAGAGTGAGCATCGCTCTTGGTTGGAAATATAAAGATATTTTATTTAAACACAAATAGAAGGAACTATCAGTGCTTAAATATGAGTGCTTTTCTACTTCTTATAATTGGAAAATACTACACCTTGTAGCAGAAATAGTTATGATGTATATGAGACACTGGAAAACAACTCTGTGGAAAGGGACCTGTGTGTCCTGGTTGATGGCAAGTTGAACATGAGCCAGCCATGCCCCGGCAGCCAGGAGGGACAAGCATGGATGTCCTGGGGGCATCAGGCACAGCTGGGCAAGAGAGGGGATTGTCCTGCTCTGCTCCGGGCTGGGGTGGCCTCACCTTGAATATTGTGTGCAGCTTTGGGTGCCACAGTGTAAAAAAGACATTAAATGGTGAGAGAGCTTCCCAAGGAGGGCAACAAAGATGGTGAAGAGGCTTGAGGAGAAGCTGTGTGAGGAGGGGCTGAGGTCACTTGGTCTGCTCAGCCTGGAGAAGAGGAGGCTGAGGGCAGAGCTCCCTGCAGTGACAGCGTCCTGTGAGGGGAAGGGGAGGGGCAGGCACTGATCTCTGCTCTGTGGTGACAGGGACAGGACCCGAGGGAATGGCCTGAAGCTGAGTCAGGGGAGGTTTAGGGTAGATATTAGAAAAAAACTCTTCACCCAGGGGGTGGTTGTGCACTGAACAAACTCCCCAGGACAGTGGTCACAGTGCCTAACAGGGTTCAAGAAGCGTTTGGGCAATGGTCTTGGGCATTTGATGTGATTTTTTGGGTTATCCTATTCAGGGCCAGGGGTTGCACTCAATGATGCTTGTGGGCCCTTTCTTGTGAGTCTCTGATATATTTACTATTTCATTAATGCCTTTTTCTGTAAGTGTTCTTCCTCACATATAATTTCCCAGGTTGAGATAATGCTTTTGGACAGGCAAATCTCATATATAAATTTCAGCTTGCAAATTGCAATTTGAGCTTGAGATTTTTTTTATTAAATACTGGATTTCCTCAGGCAGAGTTGGAGGCTTTAAACAGGCTTTGATTAATGGTAACTTTGCTTAATTTCTTCTCAGTGGATTCAGAGAATCAGCGTGCTTTTACTCATGAAACAAAAGATGGTGCCTTAAACTGAAGGAGTTGTGTCACCCTAATTATGCCAATCCTATTCTATTCAAAAGTTATACAAATTGCAACAACTAAAGAATTTCAGCAGATAGTAAAGTCAGATTCTTAATTTTAGTGTGAGTCATGAAGATTTAACAATTTACAGCTTTGGACCTGAAATAAGACATCTTAATTATCTTAGCAGTTTCACACATAGTGATTTACATGCCACCTCCTACCCATGAACCTGGGGTTTCCTTTCACTCAATTAAATCTCCAGAAATGCATGTCATATATGCTGTATTCTATTACCTTCTTAAACTGTGTACTTCTCTATATATCACATCCCATTTTGATGTCTAAATGTTGTTAATGAAGGGATTTGTGTCTCTCTGAAGTTTTAGAGAATATCACCATCTTGTCTTTGTTTTGTTTGTTTGTTGCCTGATTTTTTTTTACAGTATTTCTTCTACACAAGCAGTTTCTCTGTTGAATTTAAAAAAATTCAAAAGGTTGTGAGGGGCAGGGGTTTAAAAGAAACCCAGATGTTCTGAGAAGGGCTGTTATAATGCCTCAGGAGGTGAGAAGGTAAGCCATCTTCAGCTGGAAACCCAGACCTCAGTAGAATAGGAAAACTGAAAATAATTTCCTGCAAATTTTCCTGCAACAGCTTTCCGGAACATGAAACTGTAGGAAGGCACCCCTCCACCCCTGAGTGCGCATTTCTGTATAAGGAAAGAGTTTCAGTTTACCTCTAGACATTTTAGGAAGTTTAACTAGAACTTTTCATGCCCTTCTCACTGTAAGTGGCTTGGTGCCAGCACAGAGGCACTGGTTGGGCTTAGGAGGTGTAACCCAAAGCCTGTTGCAGATTGCATTGGGCAAAGGGCCAAATAGCCCAGCTGAACTATCCAGTACTAAAGAGACAGCACAAAGGTGCTCGGGGTTTTTTAGTGTTTTTAGCAAGGTGTCAGAGGTTTCTCTGACACCCGTGCCCGGCTTTTCCTCTGTTCTATGATGTTTGTTATTTTGCT
The DNA here is from genome assembly GCA_027886175.1 of Phylloscopus collybita. Taxonomy (NCBI): domain Eukaryota; kingdom Metazoa; phylum Chordata; class Aves; order Passeriformes; family Phylloscopidae; genus Phylloscopus; species Phylloscopus collybita. The sequence continues at coordinate 9,862,399 of JAJNNQ010000002.1, forward strand.
ATTATTAAAACGTTTTGCTTTATAAAACACCTCTGAAGAGCCAGCTCACTGTTATTTTAAGCCATTTCTCTGCAAGGGCTGGAGCCTCAGAGGTGACAGACCTTTGTGGGGTTGATAACATCTGACACCACGCAAGATGCCATCACAAAACCATATTCTACCTCCAGTGAAAACGAAAATATTTTCCACAGAAAGCCAAAACTGTATTTTTTTTTCCTCAAAATACTGAAATATGCACTCAGACGGAGTCTCCAAGATCAGCACTGAGAAACACTTTCTGAAAGGAAATTTGAAAGTGCCATGGTAAAGTGGGAAGTTCTTCAGCACCTATTGCAGGATTAGGAAGTTGATGGGTCTCCAGTAACCTCCTGTGTTTTCACTTGTACAAAATTTCAACACTAAGATGTTCAAAACATCCTGAAAGGCAATTTTGCAGAGAACCCCACAGGGCTGACTGATGCAGCTCAGTCCAGAGAGATTATATGATTATACTCGGATTTTCAAATGTCCAGTCATGAGGAGAACTCAGAAGATAATGGCAGATTTTAGCCTTGGCTTTTTGGAAAAAGGAAGTTTAGTGACTGTAAAATGCTGTTTGAAGGTGAAGTTTTTATTTTTGTCAGTAGACTCACAAATGCCAGCAGATATAGGAATACAGAAAAATGAAAGTACTTTTATGTTAGGGTGATAATATCAAAGGTATTATCCCCCTGTAGAAAGTTCTCTTATAAAATAAATGCAGTATCTGGAATTTCATAAATAATAAGAATCAGCCTAAGACATCTTTTGGTTTTACCAGCATAATTTGAATCTGGCTTAATTTAACCAGGCTCTGAAGGAGCACAGTCTGTCATTTTCCTGAAACAAAACTCAGCTCTTGCCTATAAAGTGTTCTAGGAGTTTGTTCTGCCTAAAGGCCTAAATACTAATGGTTATACTCCCTCAAAATTGAATGAGCCCCTGGTCCCATTGATGTAGTTCACCTTTTCTTTGTAAGAAATTAAATACATTATGAATAATTTTTCATACAGAGGCTCTAATCACTGGCTATACCTAAATGACCCAGAAAGCAGGACCTTAAAACCATCCCTTCCCTGAAAACACCTGGCAGTGAAAAAATATACTACAAGACATGGCAATTGCATGATAAGTCAGTTTTCTTACTAGAAAGAGTTGTCATAATCAAGAAGTCCCTTAGAAAATTTGTTTTTCATTTAAACCCTACTTGAGACTTTCTTTCTGTTCAGTGATATTTTATATTGAAATCTAGAAACTGTTCATAAAATGAATAATATTTTCTTCTGGTACAAAAATTGCTGACATAGAGAGTTGTACAAAGAAATTGTATCATGTTGCAAGCTGAAAATGATCAGGAAATTCCTGTTGACAAACACTAGGGAATAATTTTTAATCTATAGTAGCTTAGTAGTGGCTACCTTACAAGTTTTGAGCAGGTGCTCAGTAAGGGATTCTGATGTTTACTATATTCTTACTGTTTTTATCTATTTCCTCAGATTTTAAAATGTAAGTTAAAATACTGATGCAGTGTGAATCTGTGTCTCTCTATTTCAGGGAAACAAGGAGACATCAATGACAGGACTGGGACTTCAGCAACTAGGTCACCAGCTCCGTCATTTGTGTCTGAAGGTGGAATCCTGGCATCAGCTGAGTTTTCAAAGAGAGCTTTCAGCACACATTCCTTGCTTGTGGCTTTAAAATGTGAAATATTGATCTGAATTGTTTCTATTGCACACGAGAAACAAGGAATAGATATTATACTGGACTGAATTTTTGAGCACTAGATTTGTCACAATCCAGCAGTTTGCATTGCAGTTACAGACAGATAGGGACTGTAGACAAACAAAACTGTCTCGAAGTACGTGCTGCATCTTTTGATGACCACCACCAGTTTGGAAATGTACTGCTTATGCATTTTAATGTGTTTTGGTGGCATATTTGATGTGGAAAGGTCCACACTGAAGAAGTTCATAAAGGGCCATCTCCTGTGGGTGGCACCCCTCACTGAAGCAGGGGAACAGTGTGAGGAGGAAGGAGCATCAGAGACTATCCACATTGAACAGGCTGCAATCCTCATTCCCCATGCCCCTGTGCTTCCCTTTGGCGGAGGAGAGAGAAGAATTGGAAGTGAAGCTGAGCCTGAGAAAAAGAGAGATGGGCTGGGTTTTTTTGGGATGGAGACTGTTTTCTTCATAGAAGCTCTTACGGTGCTGTATTTTGGCTTTGTCAACAAAAGAGCCTTGATAACAGACCAGCTGAGCATCAAGGTATTCCTGCCTCCCACACTGCCCCACTGGTGAGGAGGCTGGAGGTGCACAAGAGGTTGGGAGGTGACACAGTGGGGACAGCTGACCCCAGCAGACCCAAGGGGTGTCCCACACTGTGTGTGTCATACTCAGTGGAAACACCTGGGAGAGGAAGGAACGTCCAGTGTGATGAGATTTATCTTCCATCATCAGTGTTACACATGATGGAGCCCAGCATTCCTGGAGACAGATGCTGGAACATAGAAGCAGTGAATGAATTCCTTTTTTAGCTTTGTTTGTGTGCATGATTTTTGCTTTGCCTATTAAACTGCCTTTTTCTGTACCCATGAATTTTCTCCCTCCTAGTCTTCCAATACTTTTCCCAATCCCACTCAGGGAAGTGGGACTAGTGAGTGAGTGGGTGTGTGGGGCTGAGATTCTGGTTGGGGTTAGACCACAAGAAGTGGAATGATGGAGGATGGTATCTGATCTGTTCTTATTTTTTATTGACCTCCTCTGCTTGATTGACAACAAATTTAATTAATTTCCCATGTCTTGCCCATGATGGTAATTCACAAGTGATCTCCCAGTCTTTATCTTGATGCACAAGCTTTTTGTCTTATTTTTCTCCCCATGTCCTGTTGAGATGGATATGTGATTCCAGTGCTTTTCCCCCAAGTTTTTACAAGTCTTACTTAAAGAGAACTGAGTTCACATTTTTTAAATTTATTTTTATTTTTTAATTTTGTTTTGTTTAATTTTATTATTTTATTAATTTTAAAATTCAGGATATTAATTATAAGTTATCTCTACTCCACAGACCAATATTTCTGTTAAACTATTCTTCTTTGAATATCATAAAATAATGATTCAGTCATCTAGGTTAATTTAACCACAATGACAGAAAATTAAAAATGCAAAGTAAAAAAATTATAGAAATTGCCTAGGTAGGTTTATCTCGAGCAAAGAGAAATTTAAATGAAAGGTCCATGTTAAGGTGACATCAAAGAAAGTGTCTCCATTTTTGACAGGTGAAACTGTTATCAACCCCCTTTATTGATAGTATCAGACTTGTTTTAGTTCCAGACTTTAGAGTTATCAGATAATTTCACAGCCTGCACATTCCCTAGGCTGTATTCAGGTTGACTTTTTGTACCTTTCATCTCTCTAAGGCACATTTTATCATAACTCCCTTTTCTATCTAAACGTGAGAGAAAGAAAATTTGAAAACACTGTTTGGTGCTGAAATAATGAAAAAAAAAGTGGTATTTTCTTATTGCCCTGATTTGATACACTGACAATTCTATTTGTTACCCAATAAACAAGAAATAATGTAACATACAACTAGACAAAATCTAACATTTTTGGTTTTCAAAGTGAGATGTCACTGATGTATCTATCTATACAGCTGGTTTTCTGAAAACTTTCTAAGATGATTAATCTGTAAAATATACTTTGGGAAAGCTGTGGCATTTCTTTTCCTTCCTTCAGACTGCTCTGAAGCATAAGCTGAACTGTTCACTAGAAAATACAAGCTTTGCATAAAAAATATTATTCCTGGATGCACAGTTGCATCTGAAGTGATCTCAGGCATCTGACCAAACTGAAGGTAATATCCCCTTTTTAATACTTAGAATAAAATTTTACAGCTATGAGTGTGCACAGATTTTTGTTACATTTTAAGTAACATCATTTTTTTTAAGAAGTAAGACATTGCAGTGCAGATAAAACAGAAATTACTTGGTTCCTAACAAGAATACAAGGAGTTCTTGAGACTATGCTAGGAACTTGAAATAAACAGCAAATGTTGGGTTTGCTTGTCAACGTGGCATACTTAGGGAAATAAACAGTCCTTGAAATTGTATTATTGTGAAATATTTGAACATTTCACAGATAGAACATGCAATATTATTACTGATAATGATATAAAAGTTTCTAGATTTCTCTACTGATCAAATAAAAAAAGGGTTTAAAGTTTGTTCTCATAAATATTAGAAAGATAAGAGAAAAGCCTAAAAACAAACAAACAAACAAAACCCCCAAGCAACAACAAAAACCACAAAAAAACCCCTAACCCTGGAGCAGAAGATAATGGCGATTTCACAATAAACAATAAAATAAAAAGCTAAACAAGAGAAAAGCAAAACTAGCAACTACAGGTTTGCAAAGGGTAGAATATGAGAAGGTCAGGGAAATTATTAGCAAAGCCAATGGGTCAGAATGCCTTCTGGAATTAAATTTTGAAGAAACTTTAAATAAAGCTAATTGGAGTTGTCCTTGCACAGAAGGTGGAAACACTTGTAATGAATACCTTTCAGGCCAGATTAATTTGATATCAATCTCTACGAGATAGTAGAGAATCTCTTGCTACTAGGGGTAAGTAGAGAATCTGTGAAGTAGATACAACAAAGAACAGAACTGCAGAGAATACAATACTCTGGATATATAAAAGATTAGAGAAATGACATGAGAAATGCCAAATTATAAAAACAATGAATTATAAAAATTAGAACCATATATAAATATGAGGAGATGAATACAGAGATGAAATAGAATAAAATAGATATCTAAGTAGGGTTCCCAAACAAATCTTTCATTTATTTTTAAGTAAATAATGAAATATGGGACAAGGAAAACAGTTAGGAATGAGTACAGAGAAAAGAATATGTTTGAATTGGAGGTCAAATGTGTGGAATTTTGTACATTTTAATTGGGGAGCCTGAACACTGTGGGTTCTAAATTTTGATAATTTAATAATAAAAAAAAAAAAAAAAGACTGGTGGAAAGATGTGAATGGAAAGTGACTGGTTGACTTTGAGTTCAACTAGAAAGGAAATCAGGAGCTGGTGGAGAGTGTATTTACTTAATGAACACATTGTTTATTCTTCTCCAAGTGAATACCTCGTACTTCTTTTGATATAAATGAATTCAGCCTGATTTTCTTTATATTAACAGGGAAGGGAAGGGAGGGGAAGGGTAGGGAATGCTCAGAGTGTTGAGATGAGACTTTTGCTACTGTTAGTTTCAGAGATCAGACACAAAACTCACACCACTGCTCAATGCATTGTCAGCTTCCCCATCCTTTATGACAACTCATTTAGAACAAAACCTGTGGGAGCTGTTGCTTCTCAGTGTGATGCTCAGAACTTCAAGCTATACGTGCATTTCTCTTTATCCTTTTCCCAACTCTTCTTTTTTCCCCGCTTTTAACTCTAGTATGCCTCTCATTAGGATTTCTGTTTAACGCCCTAGGAAAGGTTTATGTATTTATAAGAAGCAGATAATAGATGCATGCACTTCACTGTTTGCCATCTTGGCTTCCCTTTAATGTAATTCATTATTCCACAAATATATGGCACATAGTGCTGCCAAGTTAATTTGTATAATAATAATGAGCTATTAATTAACATCCAAGAACACATGTTTCTTCCAACAATTTGTGGTAATAAATTGATTAATGAAATTAAAAATTGCATTCTAGACAGGAAGTCTGACTGTTGTTTGGAACATTGCAATCCTCTTCTCTGTGAATATGATCAATAAATTCCAGTGTTAATCTGCTAAAAAGGGTGGAAAAACAATATATACATAAAGACAGAATTGTTGTGTGGTGCTGCTCTTCTCAGAACAGTTACATTACTTTGCTGTTTTATATTAAAAAATATTCAAAAGATGTTCCCATTAATAAACATTAGCTTGAGAATAGCGTGCTGTTCCCTACTGATTGATAAAACATTCAATTTTTTTCTCAACTAAACAAAAACCTCCTATTTTCTTACTCTTCATACTGGTGTATCATGATCTTCAAAGCCTTTGAAATCACAGAGACATAAGTTGTGAAGGAAGTGCAATGCCTGAGAGCCGTACACTTTACTCTGGGGAAACTGTGGATCACGGTGTTGGCATGGATCTAAAAGTAAAAGAACAATATCTTCATTGCTCAACCTGACCTGAACATCAACTGTCTCAACAGCATCACTGGCTTTTCTAATGATGACTGTCTCAATGAAGAGGAGTGTGGTTTTAAGTAAGTATAATGAAAAGTTCTCAAAATCTTTTGAGTACATGAAACTTATACAAAATTTGGGTCTAATTTCACAGAGAATTCCATTAAGTTCAGTGGAAATAGGGACAGCTTTCTGGAAAGCTCCTCATGAGCCTTGTAATATGTGCACTTTGCAGAATGTTTAGCACATTATTTTAAAAGCCAAATAAATTCAGTTTCTAGTGCTCAACAAAGTACCAGAACACAACTGTTTGTTGTTTATTATATATTTGGCAACTAATCCTCCTTAAATGAATCACAGTGTATGATATGAGTTGTACTTATAAAACAAATCGATCTCCACTGAAGTTTTTATTAAATCAGTTTTTAATCATTTCCGGAGGATCTTTTCCAACATGGAAAATTATGAGGAAAATTGAGAAACACAGCCGCAAGACACTTGTAAAAATTTTTCCTTTTGGCAGATCCTCAGCACATTTGGGATACACAAATAATTCACCTCCTCTTTAGCTGTGCTTTTCAGCTGATCATGAACCATCAGAATAGAATCACACAACTATAGGATGGTTTGGGTTAGAAGGGACCTTGAAGGGGATTGCTGCAATCCCCCTACCACAGGCACCTCCCATTAAGCCAGGTTGCTCAAAGCCCCATCCAACCTGGCCTTGAACACTTCCAGGGATGGGGCAGCCACAACTTCTCTGGACACCCCGTTCCAGTGCCTCACCACCCTCACTGTAAAGAATAGTTTCTCCTTGAATTATTTTTACAGTTTTTCTAAACATATTTGTGCAAAATATATGACCTACAAAAGCTTGAGTGCAGTTATGTTGAAAAGTATGCATTCAGATTCCTTTGCCAACCATCTTGCTTTGGAATTGTTTTCAAAATCAAGAATCATATTTTTTCTGAAAAGTCATAAAGCACATCATATGATTTCTGACAAGATGTGATAAGACAATAAAATATTCCTAATTCTATGTTAAGCCCAAACTGGAGATGCAATAAATGCACAACAATCTTTGTGCATCATTCACATCTTCAAAGATCATTTTCTTGCTGAGAAATGTTCAGCCACTCTACTTCTAGCCTCTGCTGAAAACAGAGGATGTAGGTCTAGCCCAGAGCTGTTCTGAATGATAATGAGAGGGAAATTATGTATTAGATGACATATAAAATATATATAACATTCCTATCTTCTCTGGTGTTGAACTTTGCCTTGTAGGTACCCATGTTCATGAAGCTCTTTCCTACAACCAAATTACTGGTACAGATGTTGCAGGAGGTGGCTGTAGAGATAAACCAAGGCTTACACATGGAGAGCAATGAGCAGACACAGCAGCAGTGACAGCCAGCACAGAACAGCAGTGACAACCACCCTCCTCTGTTCGTAATGCTGAGAGCCTCTGGTGGTTCATCTCACCAGTTGCTGTTCTATAGCATCACAATATTTAGGAGCGCTGTTCATGTATAAGCTGATGCAAAACGTGAAAAGAAACCCTTGAGGCAGCCGAGGAAACACAATAAATCAGTGTTTTAGAGCATGTCAGAGATAGGGATTCAGAGCAGCTCTGTGGCTGTTTTCTCTGAAACAAGTCACTGCATAATTTGAACACAGAAATATTTTGGCACAAATGTATTTTAGGGATATCAAACTGGAAAGTATGGTGACTGTGATTTGTGAAGGCAGACAAAGCTTCCTGCATCTGTTCTCAAATTCGATGAAAAATGAAATTAATTGCTAATTCTCCTTTTTTTTTTTTACCACTGTTCTAATCTATTTTATCTGCAGACCCCATATGAACTGTGTTTGAATGATGTTAAAATGTGCAATATGTTAATCCTGCATTTATTTTTAATTTAACTAATGATGGTTGATTGTTATTAAAAGAGGAATTTTAGTTTTTAGGTGGTATTATTTGTTACCTTGGGAATCCAGGTCAAAGGTTTTAAATTTTTCAGGTTTTTTTTCTATTTGTGACCTTCCTTTTCTTTCTGCTTGCAGTATCATACCTTGTGAACTGCTTTTCTCAATCAGTTTCCGTGGTGCTCTCAGAAATACACTGGCAACCTCCAAGAATGCCCAGGAAGCAAGCTGGATACCTCTGGTCATATTTTACTTCTTTTAGTCATGTAGAGTGGAGGTATCTCCTTTTAAGAACAAACAAATAAGACCAAGAAAAAAGACTTGTGATCCTTGTTAGTTAAAAACAAACAAACAAACAAACAAACAAAAACAACTCCATGGCTTTAAAAGTTCATATACTGAAAACTGACAGAGATTTTATGTCTGGAAAATTTTGGAGACAAGTAACTGCTGGTGCAAACAGGTGCTGAATTTCAGAATCCAGATAGCTTGGTATGTATTGGTTTTTGAAGTCCTGATGTTTATTTAAAGAAATGTGGTTCTGTTCAACATTTTAGAAGTGTGAGCTGCTGCCCATAATGTATCCTGTTACCTGCTGTCAGTTATGTACCTGTAGTTACCTGCTCCTATGACCAAGTCATTTATAAATGTCTCCTGGCAAGGCAACAACACAAATTGTTCTTTGAACATGGATTTCTGTTCTTTGTCCTGTAGCCATTGGAATGGGATCCATCAACTTTTGCATTAGACTCAGAAAATTGGACATATGTCTTAGCTACTTTTAATAATCTTTACAGATGAGTACCAAGACAGTGCTTTCACAATTTTCTTTCTTTTGTTCTCTTGTTTATAAAGGGATATAGAATGAATTAATTTAGGTATAGATATCATGTCTAGATTTAATGGATCCTCATCTATCATATTTTCTACTCCCAAATAAGTGAGTTTAGTGAAAAAGTTTCTGAAAAGTTCAAAAAATTAAGCTGGGCATTAGCTAAGGAAGAAATCGGTATGCAAACAATCTATCATAACTTTCAGGTTTTTTTTGCTGTCTGGGTTTAAAAAAGTTAAACATTTTTCTCTGGGGAAAACTGTCTATTCAACAGTTCTAATAATTATAACAGCATCTTTCAGTAGAAGATATAATAGGCAGTTCTTTGAAAAATCTTGCTCTTCCCATCTTTAAAATGTACACTTTGAAAGACGACAAATTGCTAAACCTAGGCTTTATTAAAATGTGAAATGTTGAACATAGCAGCACACATTCAGAAAGCAAACAAGGTAAAATTAAGAGCAGGGAGAGACAAATGTTCCCCGTGATTATGTCTCAGTGCTGTCCTGCATTGCGCACTGCCCTCAGCTCTCCTCAAGGTTTCCTGGAACCTCTGATGGGGTCTTCACTCTGGAGCACTTCCTTGTCGCCTCGGATTAAAAGTTTGCATCTGTAATGAAGACATAAACATTTCTGCAGCCACTGTCTGCTCTCTTTCTTGTAAGTTCAGTTCTAGTCAATGGCACTAGATAGATAGAATCACAGAATCATAGAATCACAGATAGATAGATAGACTCACAGAATCATTAAGGTGGAAAAGACCTCTAAGGTCAAGCCCAACATCAACCACCACAATCCTGTTTGCCATTAAACCATGTCTTCAAATGCTACATCCAGATTTTTTTAATTCTTCCAGGAGAAAAGACAGATCTTACTTATTATTCATTTGAACTGATCTGATCCTTCCCAAAACACTATAGTCTTCTCTAACTACAGTCCTGTTAATTCTTAATTGGGAGTCCACCTCTGTAAAAAATGAAGACTGTAACTGTGAAGACCATACTTCCTCTCTTTAAAAATAATGTTTTGAAATATTACAGATGTTAAAAGCTAAACATGGATAGAGTCGAGCAGTAAACAGATGTGCTGAAAAATCAAAAGTTGTTAGGATGATATGATGCTAATGACCTTGTATGCACACAAGGTAGGCAGACACAAAACTTGAGCCAAATGTTTGTTACTGTGGGATAGTTGTTTTCTATAGAAAAACTAATGCATACAATTTTAAAATTAACCTCTGAGCTGTAGCTGAAAAGACAATGATATGACCATATAATATTATTTTGTGAAATCTTTTAATTTTCCATTCATAAGAAATTTCACGTATTTTTATGGAATTACTTTGCTCCTCAAAAAGTGGCTTTTGTAACATTCTTTTTTTGCTTTTAGAAAATTCAGAATTCAGGGATATCTAACAAGTTTCTTTTCAGTATGTGATTAGTTTACTTTTTGTTTTGTTTTGTTTTGTTTTCATCTTATTTCCTCTCTCTGCTGTTCTGAGGAGAGAGGAGGCAGGGTATCGAATGAGTGCATGAAGGTAACTCCTCACATGAACCAGAAACATACCATAATTCAAAAAGGAAAACAGCTGAGAAAGAATAAATCTTGTTTTAATGTGCCTGAGCTTGTATTAAAAAATACAGATGTACTGTATGCATATGAAATTTTTGATTAAAATGTCTCTCACCAGTCTGTCTCTTTAATTAAATAAAACCTGCTTGGTATTAATCAAAGCATAAAGAATTTATGCCCCAAATCCAGATTAATTAAAAGCCCAGAAGCTTGAGGAACAGACTGTGTATAAATACTAAAATAAATCAATCTAAACATAATATTTATGTATTGGGGCTGTGTATTCCAAAAATATAAATAATTCCAGAAAGTGATTTATGGCAGATTCACTGTGGAAATACATTGCTTATTAGGATATATTTAAACATGAAGTTAAACAAACAGTTTGATTTACAAATTTTCTTTTTAAAACACTTAGTTTTTAATTATAGCTCTATTGGAACATTTTCTGATGAACAAATCATTAATAATGTGCTCTTTAGTCCTCCACTTTAGTTAAAACAAAGGCTGAAAAACATCTTCTGTGGCTGTGTGGATTTTACAAAGTCATATTCAAAAAACAATATTTATCTTTCTAGTAACAATGGAACAGAAGTAACTTTGGTACTTCCAGTTCTATTAGTAAAAAATAATTTAGTTTTGGAAGTAAAATATTTTGATTTATGCCTAGAAGTGAAGTCTAGATCAGAAAATGTACATAAAAATAGTGTGAGTGCTCTTTGAAAGAAGGGAGGTGATACGGGGCCCTTTTGTAATGCACAGGAAGCCACTAAAGAAAAAATGAATGAAAAAGCAGAAAGTATTCAAGGGAGTTCCTGATCTCCACCAGTTCCTAATCTGTGCCTGAATTAACTATAACTCTCTAAATAGGAAAAGTTTGCCTTGGTATTGGCATTACAAGTCCTTTCCTTTACTTCACAGCTGTGAATCTGATTTGCAGGATCTCTCAAGTCTCGGGGTGGAGATACAGAAACACTCAGTTCCATGTGAAAATTCAGCTTTGAACCTTCTGTCAAAAAGCAGTAACCAGGAGACTGTACTCTTCCAAGGTTGGACAGAAAGGTCACAGTGGATGTTCCAGTCTCGTTCCATCATTAACTGTAATAGGCTGCAGAGCTCATAACTCAGGAAGCTGCAGAGATTATGTTCACACATTTACCTAATCCACTAAGTAACCAGTTGATGCAAAGTGCCAGTTTACAAGATAAATGGACTACTGTCTCCACTGATACAAAAGATATTGAATACTCTGCCCAAAGGGTTGACTGATGGCTGCAGTGACTGCACAATAGTAATTTCTATGCAATTGCAAAATAATGCAAATTGTTCTCTCAATTGCCAGCGCTTCTTGTGGCAACAATGGCTGCCAGATACCACAGCTGTGAAGACAATGCTTGTCATTGCTATAGCTGTCAAATACCAGATTTAACACCTGTTTGCTAATTTTGAAAATGCACAACATGGACCACAATATAATGGCTTTACTTGGAATGGGATAGGAGTGCAAACCTTTGAAAGAGAAAGTTCTTATCTGTCTTGAAGACATACACTTTTCTGCAGAGGCCCTCTCTTTTTTTAGTGCCTTTTCCCTCCCTTTGTCCAGAGCAGTCACACTGCAGGTTTTTAATGGTATTTTTTTTTTCCCAAACAAGCAGGTCTTCTTTCCAATGTGTTTTATATGAAGAGATTAAAAACCTGACCCAAGATTTTGCAGGTTGTTTGTGGTTCATGCAATCCACCTGAAAGTCCTAATTTTTGACATCTGCAGAAAACAGCTGGTAATGAGTGTTTGGATTCTGCAAGTCTCTAGTTTTTAATCTTTTATATTAGGCTTGTTAATAAGGATAGATGGGAAGCAGGTGTGACACTGGTTTGAGAGGGTTATTGGAAGACATAATTGCTTCAACTATTGTTTTAAGCTTTTCTTTTTTATTTTTTTCTTCTTTCTGCACAGTTTGTCCTTCTTGCAGCTGTCAGTTGTAGCTAAATGGAGAATATTCAGCTTTTACATTTTCTTCACTATTTGCAAGTCTAAATGAATACATGGAGAAACTCCAGGATTAGTTGGGCTTTTTCCCTCTCTCTAACACAGAATCAGAGAATGATTTGAGTTGGAAGGGACCTTAAAGATCATCTTGTTCTAACCTGCCTGCCATGGGCAAGGACACCTTCCACTAGGCCAGGAATATCAATATCAACTTAGTATGAAGCACACAGAGGAGTTATTCTGGATCTGTCTACACTGACACTTCAGCACAGAGACGAGGACCCCAGACACAGCTGAGTACTGGAAGTCACAGTGGTGTGGAGTGCTAATTCACTCTGCAGAGAACATGTGTATTCTGCATCAACTCCTTTTTAAACATTGCATAGAAGAAACCATGTCTGACTTCCTGAGAACAGGCATGGTTGCTAATGTCAGTGCATAAAAGAGGTACAGTATAAACCTATATTTGCTTCATTTTACTTGTTTTGACATCTCAAACTTTCACAAAACCCATCCAGGACTAGCAGTAAATTAGCCAATCTGAGTTTGGTTGTTAATGCATAGATTAGAAACTGCTTTGCAATGAAAATATAAAGAAGATTTCAAAAATAATTTAAAAAAATCATACCAAAGCTTTCCACAAGGGAAACAGAAACAGCTTTTAATTTGAGGCAGCTAGCTAAATGTTTTTTCTTTTACAATAGAAGAGGGTTGAGATGTCATAAGAGCAAATAAGTATTAAACACGTTAGGAAAAGGAAAGCACTTGTCACTAATGAATTAAGGAAAAATTACATTAAATAGATAAATTATATTACAATAAATTTATTGATTTAGTTTGAAATCCCAAGCTAAGTATCAGTATACTATAACCTGAAATAGCATTATAAATATCAAAAAGTCAGTAAGTGTTTTTAACACAAATTTCTCATTTCATTGTACATGTATTGTTTACATCAAGTATATTGAGCCACTTAACAAACATATTTTTAAAAAACTTTTACATATCTTGTCAGATGTTACTGAACAACACTCAGCCAAAGATATTTTAGCCCAATATTTTGCTAGATGATTTGGAAGTTCTGAAGTGGATGACAAACCATTTTTTTTCCCCAGATGCTCTTCTAGTACACAACAGCTGTGAGTCAGGAACTCCATGGTACAACCTTTCTTTTTAATAACCCACAGTGTACAGTATTGAAGATGTTTCCATCACTTTTTAACACTCATCCTCCACAAGCAACTTCCTATCTCAGCTAAACTCTCTTTAGTTTAGTCTCAGCCTACCACATTCTAGTTCCACTTGACATATCCTTTATACTGAATTGTGAGAGGCAATACTATTCTTCCTTATTTGCTCCAGCCATGACACTTCTCTTATAAAGCTTCTCCAGATTGAAGAATCCCAGTTTGCTTCACCAGATATGTCATCTCATGCCTCTGACTGCCCTTGCCCTCCTTCTCTCTACCTTTTCCCATTTTAACACATTTTGAGATAGAAAAACCATAACTGCATGCAGAATTAATTCAAGGAGCATATAAAACCATGCCATTATCATAGATGAGGAATAAAATCATAATATTTAAGAAGCATCTTTCCTGAGATCATATGCTTGCCCTCTATTCCCCATCTGTGTAAATACAGAGAAAACTGACTTTCAAAGGCTTGATATTAATCTTAAAGATCATATAAACTTACCTTTTTTTTTTTTTTTTTAATACTTGTATCATGTGTCTGTTTAGAAATGGAACTCCTTATTTCCATTCCATGAACAATTAGATTCAACAGAGAAATTAGAATTGCAAATTTAGCAATGTGGGCAAGAAATTACAATGGTGCTAAGATTGTCTGTCTTTGCTAAAACCTGTCCTCCAGATGTGTTAAATTGAAGCATGGTGTGTGTGGGGAAGGGATGGACCTTCACATGTTCTCTCTAGCTTTTGCAGTGGAGCATGGATGATAACACTATTTTTCATGACTGTTCTTTGTAACACAGAGATTGTACACAATCATACAGATATGTATGCTATTCTCAATTTCTTACAGAAAATCCTTAAAATTTTGAGTCTTTCCATCACATGTTATGTTGTGGGATTTTTTTTTTTAAAGTTAAAATTAGTATCAGACAGGGTCCTGACTAATATGATACAAAAAGAGTTGTTCTCATCTTTGGTGTATTAATCAAATAATTTTAGTTACAGTTATAAAATCCCACTGATTTTAAAAGGACTGCTTATGCAGCAGTGAGCAGAGTTTAGTTCAATATTTAGAGGAGCTCATATGGGACTGCCATGTGTGCTGAAATCTGAAATATGAGTGATAGGGTGTAGACAGCATGTCAAATACTGTCTTACTGTCACAAATGGAGTTGTGATCTCCTCTTAGTCACTCTCTGAGACATTCTTAGCAAGGTTATTACTACTGCAGGTATCATGAGATGTTAAATTTTAAATATTTCTCTGCCAGGGCCAAATTATGAATTGTCCTTGTGTAGCTACACTCTTGGATAAAGAAAAAAATGTTTCCAAAGTGAAATTAATGACCATAATTTTTCTTTTCATGATATCTTATTTCTTGTTATAAAGTGAGAGAATACATATCCTTTTTGCAAGGTAAAAAAAAATTAGAAAAGTAATGACAACCATATTCTTGATAGCGTTCCAAGTTATTATTTTACCTGAAAAACAAGTTTTATCATTATTTTATTCTCTCTATTACTTCTTTAATTTACTTCACTGTGATCAGTATAAAGCCGAGAACAGATTGCATTCCTAGTCTGTTAATAAAACTATCAAGTAATTGCTTCATTTTTATGAAACTGTTCTTTAATTAATATTTGTATTTGATACCCTTCTTCGTTGCAGCCAACATTATCTGTCTGTATATGTAGTCATGTCTCACTCATCACTACGGGATCATGATCCTAGAGACTTGACAACATGTTATTCAAACATTACTCCAGCATCTTATTTTGAGTTTGATGTGTGGGAATGAGAAGACATAACACCCTGAAGTTATCATAGTCCTTAGAAAATGTCCATCACTCTGACGGGAGCCAACAACTGAATCTCAAATGAAGTGAATCTTTTTGGCAGGTCACTTTTGCCATAGTTCATCTGTTTTACAGTTTTGCTGTCTAGAAAACTCTAACTTGCCTCCAGTCTGGAACATAAGAACCACAACTATGGGACAATTCCAATTATAAACATTTACAAGTTCTTTAAGCTGTCTGTGGTCTGATTTTCAGAGGAATAGAGCACTGACAGTTCCTGCTGGGAATTCATCACTGAACCAAGCACAAAACCCCCATGAACAGATGCCATCCTTTCTTCCCAGCCTCTTATTTGCCTACTTGCTTCTGTCCTTGAGCCCTTCCAGGAAAGGGAAGCTGCTCTAAGCTCCTGTACTTCTTTTGGCCAAGCTAAGCACCCAAGCTAATCCAGATCCAGTCACAGCAGGGTCCAAGTAGCTTTATTAACTTTGCCTACCTGATCATAATAATTCCAGCAAGACTAGGTGGTGACAGTGGTCCCAACAGGTGCAGCTTGGTGGCTGCAGCACTGGGTGCCAGGAGAGGAAGCACATTACAATGGTTAAGAGCATCATTATGGTTAACAATACTACCACAGTATTGTTACAATGGATACATTCAGCTGACTTTAAAGAAAATACTTTATGGAATGTAATATTTTTCTGAAAATCATTTGAACTGTTTAGGCTCCTAATTGATCCTGAACAAAGTAAGAGGTGGCAGACTGAATATTTTAGTACCTTGGTTAACAATATGTTATTGGTGCAATCCACGTTGTGGTTTAAAAGGCCTGGCTGATCAGTGCTCCAGAACATGTCTCTGTATCTCTCTGCTTGTCTGGAATTCCAGAAATAACTCCTTAAGCCTAATATGTGGAATTCCAATGAGTTTATACTTCCTGATTAACATGCTATTTTGTCAAGTTGTTGACTCTATACCATTAACTTTTTAACCTTAATTGGAAAAAAAGTATTTCTGTGTGGCACAGATAATCAAAGGTAAAATCAATCTTGCTTCCTATGAAGAGAATTATTCACCATGTGTTTGATATTTTGCATTATTTAGAGGATACTTGTTTTTCCACAGCTATTTGATTCAATAAATCATCTTTTAGAAGCCTGGGAAAGATATAGAACTTGAAAGTGGATATTTAAATGGTGCAACCTAAACTCTTGTGAGTTAATTCAAAGCACATTGTAAACTATTTATTTGTATTACCCCTCTCAAAGAAAAGTGAATTATTTAAATTGATGACTTAAGTATCACTGTGCAACTGATTGTTTAAATGTTGGGGTTTTTCTCATGTTAGTCTAGCAGGAGTCACCAGACCCCACATGAGAGACTGAAAATCTCTTAAACTCATTGTAGGTGGATGCTTTTTCTGAATGCACATGCCAGAGAGAAAGAGCAGAGCAGCGTTGAAAAGGCTTCAAGTGCACATTGCAGGCAAGGGAATGTCTTCCTGGTGCCTTGCTCTGGTCTTGATTTTAACCACTTTCTTAGTGAAAAGTGCCTAATATATCTGAGCCTAATATATCACAAAGTCTGTCTTTCTGCAGAACATCCTGTTAATGTCTATGTCAAAATATATCAATATTAATTTATTTTTCAATTGAAAGCCAGAAAACAAAAACTAGAAATGGTGAAATTTTATGTTTTGCCAAAAATTATTTTAAGAAGGTTTAAGCTAGGTCTATTGCACAGTGATTTCTCTTAGCACAAAAAATGACACATACACATTTTCACAAATATGTACAGAGACATCCACCTGCAGCCAGTGGAGGATCCCACATCAAAGCAGGGATGCCCAAAGGAGGCTGTGACCTCATGGGAAGCCTGCACTGGAGCAGGCTCCCAGCAAGACCTGTGGCCCCATGGAGACCATGATGGAGCAGATTTGCTGGTTGAACTGTGTGGAAGGTGGCCACACTGGAGCAAGCTGCTCCTGAAGGACTGCACTCCATGGAAGGGACCCACACTGGAGCAGTTATTGAAGAGAGATCAGCAGCCTGTGGGAAGGACTCATGTTGGAGAAGTTCATGGAGAACTCTCTGTCATGGGAGGGATCCCACTCCCCATCCCCTGGTGCTGCTGGTGGGCAGGAGGGACAGAAATCAAGAGTAAAGTTAAGCCAGAGAGGAGAGAAGGAGTGAGGCGAAGGTCTTTAAAGTTTTGTGTTTGTTCCTCATTTCCCTATTTAATTTGATTGGTAATAGCTTAATTTTCCCCAAGTCTGTTTTACCCATGATGGTAACTAGTAAGTGATCTCTTCTTGTCCTTATCTCCATCCATCTTTCACTACATTCTCTCTCCATTGTCCAGCTGAGGAGGGTACAGGTGGCTTTGGTGGGCACCTCGTCTGCAGCTACATTAGACCCAGCACACATGGTGACAGTAACAAAAGCTGGAACATTTGATAAAAATACATTTGATATTTGTGCATGCAATGGAATTCTGTACACCATTTAGGGGCTTGTTGTGGCTGAGAACAGATAGCCCTAGGGTTTCTTAGGGTTTCTCTAAATTTCTGCAGAGGATCTGTAGTGATAAATAGCACTATGCAAATCAGGCTTGCCCTGTTTCACTCCTAAAAAATACACCAGCTCTATAAAAAGCACCTCTGAAAGGAGAGGAAAAAGCAAATCTCAAGGGATTTTACTGTACTTCTCCAGCATTTTCAGACTGTGATATGCATCTTTATTCTTAATGCAGAAGGCTCCTCTTAACCCACTCCTCTGCTGTCACCCTTGAATTTTGGCCTTTCCTGAGATGGGTGGGCAGGGTTGGCCCAGCCCAGGCTGGCACAGGCTGAGCAGAGCTGTCACCAGGCTCCTGCTGGCTCCAATGATGTGGTTGTGGCTCTTCATGTTTGCAGGCTTCTGAGGAGCAGAGCTTTGTCTGCTGCTCCATGAAACACAGCAGGGCTGGAGAAGGTTGTCATCAGGGACTCAAATCATTGCTGTAGCCTGGGACAATATAATAATTGATGATTAAGTATATGCTTAGCTTTAAATGTAATTTTCAATTGGATTTAACTGTCTGCTCCCCTTGTATGTGTTAATTATTTTTATGCTGTGAAACATTTTAAAAAAGAGTAGCAATATGTTTGTTCCCCAAATCCTTGTGCAATTTGGGTGTGTTGTTCCCTTTTGCTATTAGTATGAAATTTTATAATTATACGTTGATATCAAACAATGTTGAGAGGAACTTTGCGAGATTTCTGCTTTTCAGGACTGAGTTTCATCCTTAACTCCTGGAAGCAGCTATCTCCTTCACTAGTAATCCATGCACCTTTCAATATCTGGTCCTTTTGCCCTCAAAGGTGTTGAGACACCTAAATCACCTGCTCCCCCTAAATACCTTCCTCAGGATCAGATTAAAAGCATCTGAAGAGCAGAACCAGTCTTCTCTCATGCCATGATGGCAAGTCGATTAATTCTTTGTCTCTTAAATGGTAACTAGATCCAAAGATGTGGATCTGGAGTGATGGTTCAAGATAAGTCCTTCAAC
The DNA here is from genome assembly GCA_027886175.1 of Phylloscopus collybita. Taxonomy (NCBI): domain Eukaryota; kingdom Metazoa; phylum Chordata; class Aves; order Passeriformes; family Phylloscopidae; genus Phylloscopus; species Phylloscopus collybita. The sequence continues at coordinate 9,881,468 of JAJNNQ010000002.1, forward strand.
TCTGATGCATTACACAGTCTTTTCAAAGACCTGCTGAGGTAATTATTTTCTTTGTTTTATTCTCTCCCTCAACAAAAGAGTTCAAAGCTTTTCTAATTGCAAATGACCTTGAAAGGTTCTCCCTAGACAAGGAAGGGACAAATTAAAATGCAGCTTTCTGAGTTCTTTTGTGTCCAGAATTCAAATATTGTCATTTATTTGTGGAATTTTGCATTGTTTGTTATATTGAAGAAGAAAATAGCCTTGAGTTTGGGGTTTTTTTAGCATTTTTTTTTAATTTAGCAGTGAATAAAAACACCTATTTCAAGACAAGAGGAATCAGTTGATAAAGGATGGGAACTGTCATTAAAACACATTATAATTCAAATTTCAAAATGTTATTCAAAATGTTTTTTATTCCTAACTCCTTTTCTTCTTAAAATCACTTAAGGTTTTTTTTTTAATTCTACCTATAATTATTATATATTAAAGATGTCAAATAAGAAGGCTCAAAATAGCCCTTATTAGGCCCTGTTTTAGGTGCTTATAATTATTGCACTTTAATGATTTTTTTCAGAATACTTCACTGCTAGATGTCTTCAGCTTTTGTTGGAAAAAAATCATATCAGTTTTAGTAAAAATACTACAGTCGCTTCAGGGAATGGGTGACAGAAGTGCTCAGTGATTTGCCTGAGTAGATGGATACAAAAAACAGAGGAAATGTCTGTGAGTTTTTCCCAGAGATTCTGTATTTGGATGAGTTATGAGATTCAGAAAATACCAATTTACAAATACCCAACAGAGAAAATGTGAGATTTTCTAGTCATTTTCTATAGATGATGTGTTCTTCCCCTTTGAGAAGCCACAGTGAGTGTGGGTCCTTTACAGGGAGCTGCAGAGCATCCCTTTGCTCAGCGTGCCTGTGTCTAATCACAGGATAGGTGCCAAAGCTGAAAACAAGATCTTGCGAAAAACTGTCTGAGATATTTCCTGTTCAGAAGTAACATTTCCTGGAGGAAATGGTCTCAGGCTGTGCCAGGGATGTTTCAATTGTATATTAGGAAAAATGTTTTTGCCAAAAGGGTTGTCATGCACCTGGGAACAGGTTGCCCAGGGAAGTGATTGAATCACCATCTCTGGAGGTATTTAAAAGATTTTTAGATGTGGCTCTTAAGAGCATGGTTTAGTGGTGGGCTTGGCAGTGCTGGGGTAACATTTTGAGTGTTAGACGTCTTTTCCAACCTAAAAAAATTGCATTATTCTCTGATTTATAGTAATCAGCATGGCTATTCACTGTTAAGTAAATCAGTTTACCCTGACTATTCTGCTCACTGATCTCACTAACTATATGGTCACTGTACTTGTAAATTTGTAATACAATTTAGGGCTTCACTCCCTAAATTTTACAGTTTATTTATCCCCTTGATTTTATAGTTGTTTAAATCTTTTTACCTGGAAATCCAAGAACATTTAAGGTAGTATGGATTTTATGTATTACCTGATCATTCACTTTACAGGTACAATTTTAATTGTCTGCTTGTCAAGTTCTCTTAGGTTTTGCTAGACTGACCAACTCTTGTCACCTTTCCTGTGCCCCATGCTGTGTAATAATGTAGGAGGTTTCACTGTCTCTAAAGATGACCTGGCTCTTGAGACCAGGTTTTTCTTTTAAAAAATGCTTTGATAGAATTGAGATGTGCACACAGGCACAAAATCTTTGAGTGCCCTACTTGCCACCATCAGAGATTCTCCCATCAAAGTCCAAGATTGCTTATTAGGACAAAATACTGTAATAGAAGTGTTTCAAAGTGTAAATATTCTATTTTATGCTGCTTTTTTTTTTTTTTTTTTTTTTTTTTTTTTTGTACTTGATGCTCAAAATCTTAATATTTTGACTGTGAGACTGTGTGTTTTCTTAATTCAGTGACAACTGATATTTTGGATCAGGAAGGAAAAAATATTTACTTGCAATCAAAGACCTCTGGAGACAGATGTGCTCTGGAGAACAGGATATAGGTATGTGAAAAGCAACTGCTGACAGATCAGTGAATTGCAGGTATTTCTTCCCTCTGCAAGAGACTAAGTATATCATGTTAAGATTATACTTGGCCAACAAGTTCACCTATAATGTTCTGATGGCTGCTCCTGCTAAGTAGAAAAGTACAGTATTTTTTACTGCAATATATCGAGATCCTGTTACTGGAACCAGCTGTTCTTTCATTTTAATGCAATTTTCTCCAAAGTGAAGAGCATAGTGTAGAATGGACAGCTGAGAAATGAGAACATGTGTTGTCATTGTAACCCATGGAAGTTTCATTTATTTTCCTCCTATTGTTATCGAGTTTTCTTATCTTTTCTGTTGCCTTTTTAAGGAAGAAAACAGGCAATATCAGATTTGTGGGTGGCCAAACATCATGTAATTCTGTTTAGGTTTCTCTAAATGTAAAATCAAAATCTGTTGCATAGGGATTTCAGTATGACCTCAGTGGAGAGCTGTATTTTTTTTTTAACTTTGCTTGTCCTGTTCATGAATAATGTAAGCTCTGTTGTTTGAAAATCACCTCCTACAATATGTGGGTGTGTGCTGCTGACTCTAATGGGTCCTGGTTGTACTCAGGACATCCAGGTGCTCTAATAAGACAATTAACCAGTACTGCCTTTTCCTTAAGTAAATTCCTTTGGAGGGCTAAGTAAAGACCACATATGATTTTGCTGTAAATTATGGTAATGTAAATTTTTATAATTTTAATAATTTCTCTGATTCTGGAAAAAAAATGTAGGTTATGAGATTACAATTCAGAATTCATCTATTTACAGAATAAAAAAGCTGTTTTCAGTAATAAACAATGGTTTTCAGAATGAAAACACATGTAATAGGAAAGAAATACATCACCTACTATTAAAATCTATTTTGACCAAAGATGTGTGATCTATAAATTTCTTTTAACAACTGCCAGAAAGGGAAACTGCAAACAAGAGATTCTCATGTGACAGCATTCCTGAGCCTTGCAGCATGGTAGAGAGAAGGCAGTGGCATTTTTTTGTGGTTAAAACATCAGTCAACAGAAGGAATGTAAGATTTTATGCACCTTGCAGTAAATAGAATTGTCTTTAACTCTCAGTATGGAATTAACAATTCTTCCCACGCCTACCCCCAGCTTGGCTTTGTTTCCCCTTCTCTGTTTATTCCTCTGATAGAAACAGTTTATTGGATATTTTGTACTGTATTCTGAATTTTCATGTGCCAGCAGGTCAGGAATGATGCTACTTGTTAATTAGGGGGACTGGTAGCAATGCCTGAAGTTAAGACTGTGCAATTGATCATTACTGTCTTCCAATTGTTTTCCAATCAGAAAATCTAGGCTGCATTTTTGTGTGTTTGCTTCGGGGTGAAAGTGCTTGGAGAGCCTTGTCAGGAGATGCAGGGAATGATTTAGAAATTCTTCACAATGAGTTGCTGAAAACTTGGTTTGTTTACACTTCCTTAAATTGTTTGCTAAAGTAAAGGCCTTGGGAGCACTAAAAACCTGTAATATTTTTGTGTTAGGGATGCCTTCTCCAAAGCTGTGTCCGATAAAAGGGTCAGTCCAGGCAGTTTCAAAAGCAGAGTCGTAAGACTTTGGCAACTGAACCCTCAGCTGATTCCCTCTGTGCTGGGTCTGCTACAAGCCATTTGGGAATCAGCATTCAGGATTTTCCTGCTGCTCCACCTCCTCAAAGAGGAGCAATTCCAGCTGCAATTCTTCTACAGTTAAGTGCAGTAGTTCTTGGTAGTTCTTAATGGTTCTGTGCAGAACTCGATGTGGGTCAGAACCTGACCCCCTGTCAGATGGCACTAGGGGCTACAGTCAGGGAGATGCATTTTACTTTGAGATCAGATAGCCTGGTGAAACTCCTGTTTCATGTAAAAGTATTCAAATGACATATTTAGAAATGAGGCACATAGCAGCACAAATAAGCCCACAAAATTAAAAGCAACTTAAATATACAAGTCAGGTTTAGCAAGGTCACATTTGTTAGGAACTGGACAAAACAGCCTGGTTTGGACTGGTATCGGTAAATGAGTGAAGTAAACTTCAAGCATTGTAGGGGACAGATATTATAAATTGCTGAGGGGCTACAGATGTTACTGATCCTCTGCAGTTTAAACTAAGATTTCCTTAATTTTGATTTAAAAGATTGGACTATCAATTTTAATTTTTTCTAGTAATTTATAAAACTGCTCATTCTGGTACTTTTATTTGTACAGTCAATGAAGCAAGCTTGCTCTTCCAGGAAAATTGAAAAATTCTAAACAGAGCTGATTCGGCTAAAAACAATCCTCCCTTCCCCTAACCCCCAAAAAATCCCAAATACAAAACAAGAAGAAAAGCAGATAGAGAAAAATAGAAGAGATAGACTATTGAGATTTAAAATAAAATTAAAGATTTTAAAGAATTTTCATTTGCGATCTTTAAATTATGTAAATCTAGAATCAAGCTCTATGAAAGGCCAAGCCTTATATTTAAAAATCCCAGATTTTATGGAACTTAATATGAAAATAGTGTGTTAAAGATGCCTCTTATTTGATATTATGGGTAGAATTCGACAGAATCCACAAAAATTTCTAGACAAATATTGCATATAGCAAGAGATAATATACAATTCTAGCCTCTCTTAGAAGCATTTTTAAATCTACCTTCTCTCCCTTTATTCTCTATTTCTAGCAATAAAAATAATATTTTCTTAATTATTTTTTTTCTCCCTGATCCTGGATTTTGAAAACTTTTCTGTGGTTTCTGATAAAGTGTTCTTCCCCAAATCAGGCAAAATGCTCCAGTGGCTAGGTAGGACAGAAGAGTTACCCCCTATGCATTCCTCTTCTGAGGGTGAGTTTTATCTTTCTTTGAGCCCCTTATACTATTCCTTTAATGATGCTTCATCAACCTCTCATTGTCCAAGAAGTAAGAAAAGTATCCAGGCCTCTGTCCTCTGGTTGTTTCTGCATGGAACACTGACAGAACACGCACTTATGTGGCTAACAAGACCACTGGCTTTGCAAGGATCTCCTCTAACTGCAAACCTTAAAATCAGCCTGGCTTTTGTTGCAGCAACACCCACAATAACTCCCTGACTCCTTTTATCAGGTCTGACCAATGCAGGTTTTTACAGGGCTGTCCATCTCTATATGCCCATAAACCGTGAATATCAGCACCCTATCAAGATGCTCAGCTAAGACTGTGTTGGTGAAGAAGGAACAGGACAACACAGTTCTAAACAATGCTCCAGGGAAGCTCCCATGCCTGCTTTCCTCACATGTTGTGGAACAGGGCTGTGGTCAGCTGGGGTGAGGTTCTTTTCCTCAGGGACCAGATCTCTGAGCTGCCTGACACTCACCTTTACCCACAGTCACCTACGCCTGCTCCAGGCTTATTCTGGAATAGTCACCTGCTCCCAGGCTAAGCCTGCATCTGGAACTTTTGGATGCTTATCTGAAATGGCATTTCCAGTTCATCATCCAGCTCACTGGGGGAGTGTTCAGTGTGCTCTGCTGCACGGGCAGTGGCATAGGGTGACACTGGGTGGGAGAGTGGCTGCCAGCCACAGCCACTGTGCTAATTTGGTGGTGGAAGCATCCGGAAAACCTGATAAGAGACTGATTCTTGGAGGCATAAAAATTTAATGCATGAAGTTCTTGTGTGTGTGTATGTTTATGCAGAATGTGGTACTGCTTGCACAGTTTGCAATATTTATAGTTTTGCTCCAAGAGCTGGCTTAAAATAGATTAAAATAAACACAGTGTGGGTCACCAGGTGACAGAAATACACATGCAGCTTCACTAGAGTCGTGTTAGTTTACAGCAAAGACCTGGCTCAGGCATTGAGGAAACTAGAAAGTAGAAGTTTGCAAATAAATACCTCTAAAATGTATTTTGGATTCCCCAGGCCAGTGAGATAGGGAGCATGCATAATTTTACTCAACAGTCATAATTATTGCTAACTGGAAAAAAAAAATCAACTGATCTTCTCAAAGCAAAATACATAAAAAAATCTCAAAATATTAGCTATTTTACAGGGAAATCTCAGTGACTCAAACTTGTTTTTAAAAATGACCCTTGGTTATTCAAAGAAATTCAAACACTTGTAATCTCAGTTTTTTATTCCTTCTCAAAAGTACTTTGTGATATGTTAAGGCAAAATCCATTTGTCAGCAAATAACAAAGGAAAAGCTTTCCTGCATCCTCTTACTGCTAAGAACCTGCTAAGATGCAGTTGATTTCCATCCTTGTTGTAAGATCTGTTAGGAATTATGGGCACAAAGACTTGCTGCAATTATCTTTGCATCTATGTTAAAAGCTGGTATGTATGTCTTGATTTTGAATTTTGAAGGTTTTTCAACTCATAAAACATTGTGGCCATTATGAAATAGCTTTTTCTCAATTCCAGACAAGGTTTTACAAAATCAAAAAGAATAAAACTACAGGGTATGTTTTTGAAGCTGTCTTTAATGGTGAAAAGAGTTTTAGTTTTCTTAGTGTTTAGAAAATATCAGTCACCATAAGGAAAAGAGAACTTTAAAACCAGTTACTAAAAATGTGAAAGATGTGAACAACCTCAACAGGGTTTCTTGTAAATAGTGACACAAAATATAAAAAAAATACAAGGGGATGGGCAAAATCAACAGTTACAGGTATCTATTGCTCTGAAAAACTGCATTTATACAAATATTTAGAGGTAGTAAGAACAGCAACATCCTTTTGAGAACTAAAACCATCTTTTCTCAGAAAATACCTGGGTGACAAAATAATAAAACCATAATTAAAAATATATAAATAATTTGTGCCTTTAACTGATGCTACCTCAACAATATCTACTAGGCAAGAATTTATCCCCTTCTTTGGGTTGTCAATATTTGGCAGCATGTCACAATACCAAATCTCACCCCAGAACAAAAAATGTATTTTACATGGCAGAATGCAAATGAAGACAATATTGAAGACAGATGCTGTTGGATATTGAAAATATCCCCTGCCTGCCTGCAAAAAAACCCCATGGTCAGGGTGGTGCAATTAATTTCCTCACTCACTAAAGGCTATATCATCACAAGATCAGAATCATTACACTTTTCTTAATTTTTTTTTTTAATGTATTTTTCAATAGGCAGACTTGGAACATTGAATAAAGGCATCCTGACAAAGTTTACTACTTTAGCTTAAATTAAACACAAACAAAAAAGAGAGAATAGACTCTCCACCATCTCTGTTGGGACAAGGTAGTGACACCTCTCCCCAGACTCTCACAGCATTTGAGGAAATAGCTGAGAGATTGCAGATGAGTAAGGATTTGGGTGGCTGTTTAAGGGCAGCAGCTGGATCATTTCAGCTGAGCATTTTAACAGAAAGCTGCCAGCAAACAGGATCAAAACTTCTCAAATTTGTGTTATTATGGGATATATAGGAAATTATAATAATATAATATTTGATGTCTTCAGGAGAGCAGAGAGATGATAACATGATGTCCTATTGATATCATCCCTGCTCTCATGGCCATGTTAAATCTAACTTTGTTAATGCAAAAAACCAGAGGATTTTGCAAGCTGTTTAGAATTCCCTGAATTATTAATATTTTTGTGGTTTGGGTATATCTTGACAGGATCTACATACAATTATGCTTTTTCATTCCATTTAAGTTTATAGATTTCAGAAAGCTAATTTTTTTTTGCTTCCAATTGGAGAGCGAGTTAAAGTGATCACATTAGTTCACAAATTTCTGCAGCACTCTACAAGCAAATTTTCTTAATTAATTTTCAAATAGCATGAAAACTGATTTTTATTTGTATTTACAATGAAATGGAGAAAGTGTACCTCTTGAGTATTTGCTATCATTTCAGAGTCTAGTCTGCAAAAAATGCTAATTAAAGCAGTGGGTTGTATCTTGCAGTGTGAAAGAGATCTGAGTTTTCTTTTTCTTGAAAACAATAGCACCCTGTTGACTGTTACTAAAGTACAAATCTGACAGTTCCAGGAAAGGGCAAGGCAACCATATAGTGACAGGATTTTCACTTGTTCAGTATTATGTGGAAGGCCTAAGGAAAATGAACATCCCAAGGAACAAAGCCATTGTGCTGTGATGAAAATGAGACAAATGTTTACAGCTCCTTCTCTATGAACTGGGCTTTACATAAATGCACAGTGAGTTTCTAAATAGATTTACAGTACTGAAAATGTACTCGTATGGGTGGTATGTTTGCACAAGTGACATTATAGATGGTGGGTAATATTCTAGGAGCTGCAGGATATCCATAAATGTCAGCAGCATTGCCTTAAAGCCATTTATGTCTACTTTTCTCCAGAAGGAGAAGAAATAGCTTCCAGTCAACAACAACAACAAAAAGTTCCGCTTACAGAAAACAAGAAACAGTAACACCAAAAACACCAACCCCTCCCTGCCCAGGAAAAATAACCAAAACCTCCTTCTCCAAAATTTAATATTCTGGGGAAATAAACAGTTGCTGTGTCATTTCTTAAGCTGACAGAACTCTTGACTGATCTTGAGGACAGTAGCTTGGCTTGCAGATGGGCAGGGTGAGGGGCTTTGATTCCTTTCCAATTCATCACCCTCCCCTGAACACAGCCACAGACATCAGGACATCAGTCCTGCAGCCAAGGTACATGACTCTGCTCAAAAAAGCTTGCCTAGCAGGTCAGACAGCTCAGCCGACCCTCAGGAGCCCCATTTTCCTCCAAGACATCAGCTGCTAAGTACTTTCATTACTTGTCAGGAACATTTTCTTAAAACCAGTGGTGCTGGATTTCTGGCAGTGTTTGATGCTATGAGCCTTTAATTCCCCTTCAGGCTATTCTTCCTTACCAGGCAAGAAAAGCTCTGGATTTCATCTAACCACAGACAAGTACTATGGTTGTAGATTTTGGAAATAATTGTAAGGAAAACAAATAAAAACACACTTCTGTAAGTTCCGTTTTGCATATGGCAACAAACACGGTTTATGGTGTGAAGGGAAATCCTAAATCCTGCACTGACCAATGAAATAATACAGGTAGTGCTTCAAACTTTGATACAGCTGTGTCAACTGTGCATTCAAAGAATCTGCTTTGAGAGAAGGATAAGAGGGATCCTGCTGCAGCATTTTCCTTTACCCCAAATAATTTTTCCTTGTTTTTTAGTATATATCTTAGAAAGTTGAGAGTGGAATTTTATATACTTTTTGTCTTATTTATATGTGAATTTGGTAGATTTTCATGAAACCTGGGCCATCACCAGCTCTCCCATTCTTCCTCAGAAGAGAAAAAATAAGGAGAAGAGGGACAAAAATTAAGGAAAATTTATTTTGAAGAGAAATCTGAATTTAGAATGTTTAAATAATGGGAGGAAAGATTGTGCTTAGAGGCTAGCAACCTTCAGCATGCCTTTTATTTATTAGACAAATGCGATATAAGTTTGGTTTTTTACTATTAGATCTTTTTTTTTTTTGAAGTTAATGGGTATCTGAATATCAGCATGATCTTATTTTGTATGGTACTGTTCTAGTGTTCTTCCTCTTGCTATAGAAAGTCTTATTGATTTAAATAACACCTCCGCATTCAGCCTAATTATTAAATGAAGCACTAAATGATGTAAAAATCTAGAATCCACTTTATAATTTCCCTAAGAATTTAGTATTCTGCAGTTTTATGCCTTCAGGTTATGTGCTACTTCAGAGCTATGGTCATTCTGAAATCCCAAATATGTGCAAAATCCAAGGAGCTGTCAGTCCATTTCTGATCCATTTTTTATGTTCTTACCCTAGTGGTACAGGAAAGATTGCAACATGATCTTAAAATGAGCAACGTAAGTACATGGCATACTTGGAATAAGGTGAGAAGTGTCTTTATAATTTACTGCTGCTATTCAAAGATATTGCCTTCCTGGCAAGTAAGGACTTGATTGCAAACTACACTGAAGTCATAGAAAAAAAGAATATTATAGATGTTGATGATCTTTCTATCAGGTAATTTTATTTCAAGTGCCATGGAAGTATTTACACTATTTAGGAAAATTTTTGAAATTAGCAGATTGTTCTTCCCAGATTTTATTTTAATCCCTTTTAAGTACACATAAAGTGATGTTAGCAGTTTTACCAATCTTTCGTATAGAGTCAAAATTGGTTTTTATTCATCTCAAATTTCTTTTTTTTTTTCTTTTTCAAGGGGGAAAACAAGCCAAATTCCATAAACTTAGCACATGTTTTTTAGGAAATCTGCTGCATCAAATCTGTTGTCCAGACTCAGTTTCATTTGTCTTGCCCTATGCTGCACTTTCTCTAAGGGAACAACACAGTTTAACTGATTTATGCTAGGAACGTAATTATGAAATTCCAAATCTGCATCTTATGCTCCTGTCTCAGGCTGTTCAACAGCAAAACTAAAAGCTCATTGGAAACAGAAAGAAAAGGAGCCAAGTCTACAACAAGGCCATTTCCTCCATGTTTGGAAAATCATTTACACCAGTCCATGATGTGAAGTCCTGCAAATACTCCTTTTGTGGCCAAGCAGGAGTCATGGGAAAAAAAGGGTAGGAAGATAGACAGAACTGTGGGAATTGTTTTCATCTCTAAACTACGTGGAAAAGCAAATTCATCCCGGTCTCTATGAGCATGGTAGACCTGCTTTGGTTGTGGGTGGCTGAAAGACTTATGGATTTTTCCAAGACAGACATCCTCAGCTCTGATGACCTGAAGGCACTTTTTGCTCTAAAAGTTCAATAGCTGTCAGAGACAGGTAAAAACTAAGTCCCATCACCCCCACTGCATTACCCTTGGAAATTAAGACAGCTCTGCTTCCAAAGAAATTAAGAGATAAATGTAATTAACCATTTTTGGGTTTTTGCTGTTAAGTCTTTCTCTCCTGAAGTTAAGAGGTATCTAAATATCAGCATGAATGTTTATCAAATTGTATTGTTCTTTTTTTTTTTTTTTTCAGATCTCTCCATGACCCACATTAATGACAACAATTAATGAGTTGAACCAGGAAAATGTAAACAATACATTAATTAGGGGGAAAAAAAACCCTCATTTCATACTTATTATATGAAACACAATAAAGTAGAAAGAATAAAAATCCAAATAATTTGATCTTGAAAGTGCAGAGAAGACAAAAAAAAGAAGTAGTCTGACTAATTATGAAAAGAAAGTAGACGTTTAAAAGAAACTTTAGACAGAACTGACAAACATGTGAGGCAGACCACAGTTTTCAAAAGCAGCTTGCAGAAACTGAATAAGATTGCTTAACAAACCTCCTATGTGCTGGGACAAAGCTCAAGGCAGTGAAAGAGAGGCTTATTTCCATTACTAATAATCACACAGGAAATAACTGTTACAGATGAAAAAAAGTTAGATAAAAAGCCAAGGATGACTAAAAGAGAGTTCTGGAGAATTGCTACTTGAGGTGATCCATGCAAAAAGAAAAAAAAAATCAGAATATATGGAAGGTGAAAAATGGAACAAAGGTATTCCCAATTTTTACATTTGACAAGCTTTACAAAATGACAAGCTTAGTTACTTTCTTATGCTTCTCCTCATTTGAGCCATGCTTCAGAAATATACATGTCATGTCATGTCATGGAATCTGATCCCATTAAGGCATAAACATGCATCTAGCATTATAGCTTTTGTTTATGTCTTACACTGAGGGACTATGAAATAAAAGTTGTGTCAAAAACTGTTTTGAATAATTAAAAAAGAATTAGGCTTGATAGGGTGGATAATTGTAGACCTATTAATTCCTGAATGAACTTCCTTTGCCAAATTTTCTGATATAAAATACAGGGAAAAAAAAGAACTCTGGAAAGAATTATGCAAAGGGATAATATTCATTTACATTCAGAAACTAGTAATGAGAGTAATAAATACTGTTATAAGAAAATGCCACCTTTCACACCTCAGCATGTAAACCATTTTAAGCATAACACTCATTTGCAAACTCAGGGAATCAAGGCTGTAGCCATGAGATTATTCTCTAAAGTAATAATTTGGGCTATGAACGTGTTTGAAAAAATTATGAAACCTTAACATTATAGTGCTACAAATATTAAACAGGGCAATCCAAATGCTTATTTTCACTCCAAGATGTTATACTCAACATAGAGTATCATTGTTAATGTGAAAGACTTGGTTAATCAAAGTCTTTCCTTACACACAGTACAAGAGATGCAGTGAAGTGATTTAACCTTCAGAGCATCAGCTCCTGTAATTGAACCACACATTTTTATTCACTGGCAAACAAGGCAGACTATCAATGGTTTATTGAAAATGACAAAATAAAGAGGACAAGGTTTTAAGTTCAGAAAGAAAGAGTATCATATTTTAGCATAGGTCTATGGAACTACCGGGCAGCTATTGAATATACCTATAAGAACATGAGTGCAAACAATGCTTTTTCAAGTGCAGAGAAATAAAATACAGTTATTGTTATCAAAACAGAAATAATCAGGTGCAGGATGATATCCTTTTATTGATCAATCATTAGGACATTCAATGTATCAGGGAACTCTAAATAAAGCCTGTCGCAGTGGAAAACATAAAATAACACCTGAATATAAATAGTTTATTCTCCTTTGGATGCAGTGCTTGCTAGAAGGCAGTGCTTGCCTTCTTCACAGGCAAAAATTAACTCTAATTGAATAAAAAAAAATATACAATTAGCTATGGATGCACCAGTGGGGACTGCAGAAAGTCCATGAAAGGCAGGAGAGATCAAGAAAAGACTAGAGGAATAATCAGGGATCTGAAAACAAAACAAAAAACCCAAAATAAACTCACCACAAAAAGAAAAGCATGGTAAATCACAAACAAAACAAAGGAAGCATGAAATATTTGAAAAATAAAATAAGCAAAGAAAAATAACTATATGATAACTTGGGAACTTAGTGAGTGATTACTTGCTGTTAATCCCGTCATTTAAAACTGGCTTCTGAGATGCCTTAAATCTTACAGATCATGAATCCTTGGTCTCACACCATCACACCATGAATGGTTCTTTTTTTTTTTTTTTTTTTTTTTAACGTGACTATTTTCTACAGGCATTGTCAAATTCATCATTTGAATCTGTCCATTGAATGGGTGAAGTCGCTTGCCTTACTTAAACACGTGGGCTCAGGGCCAGTCCCTGGTCCCACACCTCAGGCAGGCTGCCAGAGCTTGTACTGAGGTGCTTGCCATGGCCAAGCTGGACACGACCTTCCCTGGGCTCCAGCTCCTGGTACAAGGGTCCCAGCTTGGCCAGGTAGATGACAATTCCCAGCAGGAGCTTATCAAACACCCACATCCTTGGATATATGGAAAAAACTTAGAAAAGGAGAGGTTCTCTCTGGCTTTGAAACACAAATCAGGTCTCTGATAATTGAATAATCCTTTCCATGGCTTTGAACTTTACACTTCAGATCTTTTCAATCTGAAGAACACTGGGCTGATATCTATAGCCTCTCAGGAGATTAACTAAACTGTAAGGCAGATGAGATGGAAGTTTGTGTAGGAACACTTGTCCTACACCTGAAACAGGGTAAATGTGCAACCAGAAGAAACAACAAAAGAAACTTCCTGCAACAGCAGGAAGAAACCAAACCTAATCTCTAATCTGTGGCTCTGAGCTCTGCTTCATTTTATAAGTAAGATAAAAACACAAAAAATAGGACAATAAGAAAGAAATATATAGATGTCACTTAATTCGAGCAGAGAAAATAAGTAATAAAATCAAAGCAGATGTGGTATAACTTATTTTCTTAAACCTCTTAGCAAGTTTCTTTATCTTTGTTAACACTTGTTCCTTTGTGAAGTATAATGGTAATAGGGTACTCAGAGCAATCATTGCTAATAACGAAATGTTAAGTTCAAAGTCAGGCAAGGAATTAATTACAGGCCCAGCAATATATATGCAGCTTCTAGAATATGAAGTCTTCCAGAAACAGAGGGGGCACTGGATCTGGGAAAAAACTGCAGAGTGTACTGACTGTAGACTGAAGGGCTGTTGGATTGACCCCTGTCATGGGTGCAAGATATGCACTCTGATAGTTTCTATCAATAGGATGCTCTAGGCCTACAGAGGTGTTCATGTGGATATGTTCAAAAGTGCCAAAGCTCTCTACAGGTTTCTTTTACTTATTAATCCCAAAATTTTCTTTAAGAATACACAGTGGAAAACACTTTTCTCGTTATTTTTATGCCTTTATGGGCAGACACATAGGAAGTGAGGGTTGGTCAAAATAAAGACATGCTTTCCCTCTTTTCTTAGCTCAATAGCCCTTGGGACTGTTAACATATATATTCATTGGTTGTTTGCATTTGAAATTGTACATAGTGCTTACCAGACTGTCTATATTTGTACAGTTGTTCAAAACTTGTGCTACCTGGTGTGATTTCACCTGCCATGAGTAACAGGGAAAAGTCTCTTGCAATTTTAACTGGAGGCTGAGAAAGGTCAGGAAAGAACTGACTCCAGGAAGGATGTCCATCTCTCCTAATAGGTGTAAGAATTGTATAGACATACTTTCATGCTTTCATAGGGTAGGAAGTTGGTGAGGTTGAAGAGGTGTCAAGATAAAAACAGCACATCTTTTGCTTCTTGCAGAGCCAAACCCTTATACATTTATGAATAAATCTGCTCTGGTACCATTCCCAAATATAAATCCCAAGGATAAAGAGTAAGAAAGAAAAACAACAGAACAATGAGTGTCAGAAACCTTGATAAAAGACTTTTCTCATAGAACTTGTACTCTGATTTTGCTAACACAAGAAATGTGGGTGGCACAGATAAGCCTTTTGCATTCTGGGTACTGAACCATACTGCTTAGCCCAAAACTTTTGAAGCATCCAATTCCTGTAGTTATAAATGTAGCTTTATTATCAAATTTATAGAGCAGAGCTTTTAAGGAGTTTTTCAGACTCTTATATTTTTCTTAAAAAATGCTGTTTCAGCAAAATGTAAAGCTGATTTCAAGTAAAGTTTCAGCTCAAAGTATTTCTCTGAGCCAAAGAATTTATCTGAAAAAAGAAAAATTATGTTTAGCCTTCCATGTCAGAATAGCCAATATTTTGTCATAATGATATCAATCTCTCAGATTGGGATTTGTTTTTTAAATTCAAGCTCTGATTGGCCAAGGGAAAAACCTGATACTGAGCTCAGAGAATGTCCTTGTGCTGTTCTGACTTTGGTCTTCAGCTAATTCTTCTTTGTTTATATGAATACATAGAGCCCCAGCTGAACCCCACTAGAGACAAAATGGTTGTGATTTGCTTTCACAGGAAAAATTATAAGGTGTAATGCCCTTACATTCACCTTATAATCAGAAAAGCCCCCATTCCCCCTTCCCACTTATTTGGGTTTCTAAGCAATGAAAAGGGACAGAGGAGCTCTTAGTCCTGGGATGATGCTAGTGTAGCACTTACTAATGGGATCACAGTGGGTTGCTCAGGTTGCAGGTGTTTAGCTCTGGAACATATTTGTCACTGGATCCAACACTGGAAAACTGAAGTGTTCCCACACCAAGGGCTCTAGAGCTCTCTCCAGTGATTCACCTCAAGTGCTATTGTGTGATCAATGGAGTTGCCCTCTGAAGACAACTGCTCTCTCCTCCTTGACCATTAAGAGAGTTTATAGACTCCTCTAAAACTATGCTTCTACTTGACAAGTGGAGATGAATCACATTTCCTCTTTGTTTCTCTCCATTTTCAAAACAAAAGAAATAAATAGTAACACAGTCCTGCATCCCCAAATCCTTGCAAACATAAATACATTAAAAGGATGCAAGAAACTATGTTATAATTACTGCCAACAAATAAATGTTATGAAAAGAAAGAGTTTAGGATTTTAGAAAGGTTTGTGAAAGATCTTTGACAAATACTGACCCTGGGAGAGCATGGTAGTGTCATGTCTGGAAAGACCTTGGTGATCACAAAACCACCAAATACAAAAGAAATTAGAGTTATTGACTTCAGTTTGGTGTTTAAAAATAACCTATTTACACCTGTCTTATGTGTTTTCTTCTTTAAGTGGACTGTGTACTTTAGTAGCATCATCCTTCAAGTCTCAACAAATGCAGACAAAGGAAAAAGAGATTTTTTTTTTTTGGTTCTTCAGTGAGAAATCAAAAGAAGTCATTTCACCTGTTGCAAAACCTGCCTGATGAGAGTCTTCATGACCACCAGAAATGTTTGATCCAGTACAAAAGGAATTTTATATATTGGAGTGTCTCACATAATTTCTTTAAGCTTTGGTATGTGACAACAGAAATCTAGGTGCAGGAAAAACTCTCTTCATTTTCAGAACTGACCTAAAATATTATGCAACACTTTTCATTTCTCACTTTTAGATATCCTAAGTGAGAATGACTAAACGCATTCCTTTCTGGGTCAGAGTTCTTTAGTTTGTATCCATTTAAGTGATAAACCCTTTTCATTCTTCTGAACTTTCTGTTTCAGATTCATTGCCTACACTAAATTGTCCTCAGCGTCCTGGTTTTTGTCAAGATCCATTCATTCCTAAGATAGCCCCGAGACTAAAACTGGTCAGCACATTGCTTGGAAAATAAATCCTTTGCAACTTTCTCAAACACATTTGTCTCTTTAGCCCTGAAACAGTTCTTATCCAAATCAATACCGGTATCAGGATAATTAAAATCCACCATGTTTAAAGTCTGGCATTCTTGCAAGTCTCTCTTATCTATGAAACCATTTCCTGAAGACTTTGCTTACTGTCCTTGAAATCCAGGACTACATTTTTAAACCATCTCAACACCATAGTGTGCTATTTTATTTAAAACCTGCTTACCTTAGCTGGAATATTTTGATAATTGGTTAATCTTTTTCTCCATTACTGATGCTGACAATTGTCTTTTCTTTTGTCACCCATAGATATCCAGCTGTGTTAAATTTTAAATAATTTTCCTGATTTACCCATGTTTGCATGACTCCATTATTAAAGTTTCAGGGAAATATGTTTCTAGCTCAGAAATGTGGATATGTCTTCTTGTTACATTTGCATAGACGACAGTTTAACTCTCTTATTTAAATCTTCATTTGCACAGTACAACAGACAAAACAGAATCCTGCATGGACAAGGCACTGAACCACTCAGAGGTTCCTAATCAAAAAGTGCTTTAATATTTACTCTTTTTAAACATGTTGACAGTTTTATTGTCTTGACATTAATAATATGCCAAAAGGATTGTGTAAGTAAGTACCTTGCTGACTTGGCATCTCAGTTCGTGGAAGGGATTTAGCTTTAACTAGTACATTGTCTACTGTCAACAGCTGACATGTCAAGAGCTCCAAGTTTAAGAAGTAAAACAGTTTACATGTTGGGATCTAGACAGTTTTCCTATAAAATTGCCTTTTCTCACTTTGCTGATCTAAAAACTGGCCCAGGTAATTTTCTATATTAGCAGGAAAAAAAGAAAAATCAATACATGATTATAAAATTGTATTTCTTATCTTCTAGTGCTTTCACTATCAGTAAAAAATCTAGTTATCACAAGCCATCCAACCTTCACAAGGTTAGTGTGAATTTGCAGTACAGTTGTTGTATCTGTGCTATTTTTTTATTGTAGAACTGCTGCATGTACCTTTTAATTTGGTTGTCAGGGGAGACAGGAAGCAATAATTAAGGCTAAAAGATGGGGTATGGAAGCTTTATTAAAGGATATATTGAAGATGGGAATTTGATCTGAGAATTAGATTATGATTAGAGTTGTTAATGCAGCTGTGCCACTCTTGAGTGACAGAGCAGCAGATGAACTGAACAGGCAATTATAACTACAGGAGTCTCCCTAATCTTTACAATCCCAACCTCACAGTCACATCCATTTAAATTAATTTTCATGAAGGCTGCAAATTTACAGCTTCACCAGATTGGAAATTTGTTTGTTTATTATCCACAGGAAATATTCTTAGGGAAGTAAATAGCACTGAGAGCCATCTTGTCTTTCTGCTTGTCTTTTTAACTTGCAGAATTAATAATATGAGATTAATCTGAAGACTGCTGCCTTTATGAAAACTGATTGATTCTCAGCAGCCCAGTGTTATTATGATTATCTGTGGGAAGGTCAGAGGGAAGGCATGTAAAAGTCATAGCTGATTCATGAGTTCCCTATATTAAGCAGAAGATAAAAAAGGAGGCTTGTGTTGATCAGCGTTATAAGTGAGGAATCAGTCTTCCCTGCATTACTGAAACTGAAATTCTAGGAAAAGGATTTTAAACAACTTTGGACATAGTTATTTAAAGATGTCTGTTGCAGAGAGATAGCAATAGTTCATTACTATGCATGCTGGAAACCTTTTTAAGGAGTTCTTTGCTGCACAAAGATTAATTTACCACTACATTTTCCCTCCTTCACTACTAATATAAATAATGGTTGTGGCTTAAATTGGCATTATATTTTGATAGCCTAGTTTTGAACATACAAAAGAATATGCTACTGAACTGCTCAGAAACTTGGAAATGGGAACCACGAAACACTGCATTTTGGTTCCAGAATGTTATTTTGGAATGTCTGTAATGAATGGAATAAAGTATGAACATTTAGAAAATAGGCATTATTTTCCCAGTATGTTCAGCAGAGAGCTGTGGCAAAGAAAAAGGGAAACTTTCACTAGCAAAACCAGTGACAGAAAAATATTTCTCTACTGGTTGTCATTCATGAAACTCAGACGATAATTACAGAAAATTATTATCTGCAGTTGCCAGATCAACAAAATATTGGAACAGCTGCCCTTAAGTGTGCAAAAAATTCCAGTCAAGAGCAGGCAATAGGTATGCCCAACCTTCTCAAATACTGAAGTTTTTGCTGTGGCCTTGCCTTACCTCCCTGACAGAATAAGACTCAAGCACACATCATCATCACTGCTGATAGTTTCTTTCAGAGGAAAACATGGGCTAGTACTCTGACAGGAAGCTGTGGGGCATCCTTACTATGCCTCTGATCTGATCATCTAGGTGACTAGGTCTTGTAAAACACCAGAATTTACCTATAACCAAGGTAATTTAATAAAATTCAAAGCTCAGAGACTGCCCAGTCAACCTACTTCTCTTAGAACATATTTACAAGCTCAAAGTATATTCACAATTAGTTGAGGTGGGAATCTCAAGTTTGGTCTAACATGGTTCTAGTTAGTTTACAAGAAAGTGATGTACTAGAAAATACACCTTGGACTTCATATTTTGCTCTTAAATAGAGGAACATTTATTTTCCTCTGAACTTGAAAATGTCAGCCAGGTGAAATTTTATGTTCAGGTAGATTATTTACATTCTTCTGAGGAAAATTACTGAAACCAGCTATAAGAAAAACGCTGATAGTACATCCTTATATCTTTGTTTATTGTCAATATTTTAAGTTACTCATACTCTCAATTGATCTGAGATGGGAGAGTAGGTGTCAGTGAAGCAGAATACTTCATAAAAGCAGCTGACATGAGAATGCTCCCTGCAAAGAAGCCATGGTGAAATATATATTAAAAAATATGAAAAATTGTACTGGAATTAGGTGAGCAAAATGCATTAACAGTTGGAAGCAGTGGAGTTCCTTTTGTTATGACACATATTAATTTTTTTTCAGAAGATTAATATATTTCAGACTTGTACTTTTTCAATATCTGGATTTATTTAAGAAATGTTAAAAAAATTGCTGTCACATTTGGCTTTTTTATTCAGCAAGATTGTTTGCTGTCATTGACCCTTTTCTGGATCAAGGCTTCGAGGATGACATCTAACATATTTTCTCAGATGCTCTGCTTTGGTAGGTGCCTCCAAAGTTCATCTTTTAACTCAGAATCTCTGTGGGATAACAGTAATATTTCAAAATGTATAGGAAAAAAATGAAGATGCTTTTTTAAAAAAATAATTTAAGTCATTGTCAGCTCCTAAATACAAAACCTGATTCTCTCTTGCAGAAACAAAAAGATATTCATTGGTCTGAAATGTGATGGGGAAAATCAGATACTTACTGTAACCTGAGTTGAGAGAGCACGTTTGTCCATTTTTATTTTTTTTGTGGCAAAGTAATTCCACAATTTTTTTTGAGATTTATTTTAAGTAATTGATAATTCTTTGACATTATTATTGTTATAATTTGAAAGCATTCCTCACATGCTTAGTCAGGTCACATAGGCAAGTGAAAATTGGTATGCACAAATGGCTGGCAAAGAATCTGACAAAACTCTGCTCCCTATATTTTATTTTCTCATCACTCTTCCTGTCTGATTAACATTGTGCAATTATGACTCTTCAGTATTTCCTCATATCCGAATATTAGTTGATTAATCTTGATGATAATGGATTGAGAACTGGTTTTAAAAACTGAACATATGAAGTCTTTTATTCAAGAAGTTATGACTTACCTTTTGAAACATCCTTGACTTATTTGGCAATTATACTGTTTATAGGAGGTGAGTATTTATCAGCTGTTGCTGTTAAGAAGTGTGGAGTAGATGATTGAGAATTTTTTTTTCTCTAGAAAATGTTGAATATTTTAAGTTTGAAGGTCATATGTTTTGTGCTGTAACCTATCTTCCTTGTTTAGGGCTAAGAAGCAATGCTATTAACCTGGACTTAGTTCCTGCTGCATTAGGGCTGTGCCAAACAGGAAAGAGATGCACCACCACTTCCCTGAGGCAGAGGAATTTTCTGGGAGGAATTTTCATTACAGCTGCTGCATTTTTGGCGTTCCTGTGAATCTGTCACCATCAAAGAGTAAAGGATTTCCCTTTGCTGCTCTTTCTTCCTGGACCTGTGTGAGCAGGAATCATATGAAACTGAGTTGTCCTTTGAGCAGTTTCACCTGAATTATGGCTCCTCTGTAGGAAGGGGGAAAGGAATTTTTAAGTGCCTAAGAAATTGCACACAGTGTATGTGCACACATTTCTGTGTTAAAACAAATTTGTAGGTTGAGATCCTTCAGGTCCTTTTTGTTGTCTTTTTAAAAATTAGAGTCTCTGAGATAGGAAATTAGCAAGGCCTCATTCAAAGATTATCAGTGGGCTACTATTATATTAGTAGCTCAATTCATGACATGTTTAAATGGACCTCTATCAGCAACTTCATTAGTTGTTATTATGTATTACATTTTTAAAGTTTGTGTGTTTCTAAGGCATGGAAATAATACTGAAATAAATACATTATTATCTTATTTATGGCTTAAACCCACAGGCATCTGAGTAGTTCAATTCTGTGGCATTGTGATCTGAGCTTTTCACTTTCAGTGATGGAATAAGATGCCATAAGATGGAATGGCAAGGTCAAAACATTTTTCAATTTACAAATTCATGATGATTAATTATAATAATAGTTTGACCTGATACTGACATCATCAAGAAAAAGAAAATAGGTTGCTATCCAACAACTTTTAGGTTTGCAATCAATAAAGCACACAGAGACACTTCCATTTCCAAAAACCCACAAGCTGCTGGATTTAGATCTGGGGGCAGAGTTACACTCATTATCAGATGGACAAATTTTCTAAATAAAGGAAGAAAAAAAAAATGTTGGCATTACCTAAAAACTTTTTTTTTGAGGATACAGGTGGTTTACTACTCAGTTTAGGCACTTCTACATGTTAACATACCGTGTCGCTGAATCCATGGAATATACATGTTTTTTCAATGTAACCCAAGTATTTAAATCAATCTTTGTAGTTGCTAGGCATTTAGGTGATTTTAAAAGTGCAACTAGGTAAATATCTCTTTTATCTGCCCCCAAAGCTTTTTGAAAACAGGTTTATTGATTAATACTGATGAAATAGCCAGAGTAAAATCTGACTTATCAGGTGTCCTTTAATTTATTTTAGTTTCTTGATCCTTCAGAAAGCTGCTTCTCTGCATGTACCAAATCATCCAATGATCCAGATCTGCAAAGCTCTCAGTGTAGTCTCTGCATCTAATTTGAGAGGAAGAAACTGCATTCATAAACTAGTAGTATTTTAAGTGTGCAAAATCCCCAGGACAAACGCTAAAATAAACTTTCATTAAGCCCACAAAATGGTGTTCAATAACCAACTTCCTTCAGATAGCATAATTAATTTATTGATTATGATAGATCTTCAGGAAAAAGAAAAATATCTTTTGATGTTTTGACAGCCTCAACAACGAGAGAACCTGATCTGAACAAGGGATCTGCAGAGGATATTGAAACAAGGATATGAACAGAAAAGAAGTAGCAGTAGTAACTCTGACATTCTGCTGACCCATTTAAGAGGAAGAAAAAGTAGTATATTATATCTTAAAGAATCTCTGAGCCGATGATGTTTTGATCATGTTCAGTATTTAAAAGCAACCAGAAACCAGATGGAGCATGAGATTTAAAGCTGCATGTATGTTTCTGTATTCATAGTAAAACATAACTTATGGGAACCCAGGTATGCCACTGTTGTTGTTGTTGAACTAGGAAAATATTAATTTTTTAGTTGTCTATGGTAATTAAATTTTGCTACCTCACAGCAAAAGATGTGATGATCATGTCATTATTCCCATTCCTGTATAAATATAGAGGGATAATTTAGAGTTGAAACAATACCTTCCCACACAGCATCACCCAGGCATTACATGCATTTCTAAAAAGTAAATAGTTTTTATCTTTTTTTTTAGAAATGAAGAGACTTGGTTTGAGAGATGTAAATCATGACATATATATTTAAAAGTTACAGAATAATGATAATAGAATATAATAATTTTTAATAATTAAGTGAACCATCTATTCAGTAACAAGGAGTGAATCATGAATCTCAGTATTTTCAGGGTTAAAATGTTCATTTCACACAAATTATGAAATATCTGCAATAAATTCAAGTAATTATGCTATTAAGCAGTTCTTCATCTATTGAATTAATTAAACTTTGTGTTCATTTCATAACGACTTTAGATACCCTCAGCTACTGCAGATTTAATCCTCTTTGAACCTTTCTATATTTAGTTTTCCAAAGATTGACTAAGACCAATCACTCAGTGCTGTAAGAATGAGATTGTTCTCTCACTTCATTATGTTATTCTTTTCCCCACATGCCACCTCTTTTTTTCTGTTGTGAAATCAAAGCACCTGCATCAAAATCTCCTCAAGGTCTATAAATGTGAAATGCTGTTCCATATGCATAAGAGGTTTAGTCACATTGTGATGTATTGTCATGAATTTAGTTTTTCTTTTTTTTTTTTTTTTTTTTTTTTTAAGGTCTTTGTCATCTTCTTGCTTAGCGTGTGCTGAGATTAATCTCAATAGTACTGCTAACTGGAACTAAAAAAAAGAGAAAAAGAAAGAGCTATGTCATCTCTCCTAAAAGGCAACAAAGTGCACATTCTCCCAGTGTCTTGCTGTCAGTACAACTTGCTAAGACTGTTCAGTGCAGAAAGAAAAGATGGATATGTACTTATGGAACCAGATGGACCAGCTTATTTAGATTCCTGACTTTCAGCATCCAGATTTCCACTTGACATCATCAGTAATGGTAGTAAATATATCCTTGTGTCTGGTATTAAAAAGAGAGATTTTTGTACATTATTTTAAGGCAAACAAAACCCAGCAAGTTAGTGACCTCTGTTATTTTGCTGCCTTGACTTGTTAGTGCATTAGTCACTCACTTTAGTTGTTGCTCTACCTGAGGAGAAGAACTGGAACTACCTAGATTGGGATGAAGGGGATTGTGACAGGAAAACTACAAAATGTGTCTTCTTCCAACTGAGGTGGAAGCAAGACTAAGCCTTCAACATAACTTCATACCTCACATAATTAATTTTATTTGGAAGGAGAGATCATAGTTATAAAAAAGCAAAAGTTACAGTACTGGAAATGAACAAGTGAAAAACTGAATCTGATACTGTTTCTTAATGCAAATAAAAGTCCTTGTTCCTAAAAAGGAAATTAAAACTTGAACAAAATCTTAATCCACATCCTTAAACCTTTCTTCAGTGATGTGTTAGAGCAATGCACAGATTTGAGGTACTGCTGAAAAATATCAGAAAATTAGTAGTCTTGGAAGCTCTGGTTTGCAGCAATTCTGAATTTTGAATTACATAGGAGTAAGGAAAATACCTTTAAAATTTACCAAAGTAGGAAGGAATTATATTTGCTTTGCCACACTTTAGAAATTAGGGCTGGAACAAAATTAAAAAGCTTTCAAAAAGTCACAGATAATAAAAGAAATAAAATACATCCATTAAATAATAATAATAATAAAATTCCTTTAGAGATATTTCCTTTAAAATTTAAAGAATTTTAAGAATCATGGGGGATTGATTTAATATTCTCATAATTCCAAAGAAAATAAACCCCAAAATTATACTATCTAGATAATCTGCCAAATTACAAAAATCTTAGTTCTTCACATCAAATTAGTAAACAAATTAGTTTGTTTACTAGTTTGTTAATCAATTAGTTTCTTAATCAAAACAAATTAGTAAATTTACATGAAGCACTTAAGTGTATTTTTATTTCAGTTTCTGGAGACCAAATATTTTCTCAATAAATAAATAATTCTGCCAAATTTTATATCAGGAAAAATGTACTGGATATGAGATTAAAATTTCCTTTAAACATAAAATTGAGAAATAGACTGCAATCATTTCTTCAGGAAAAGATGTCTGGCCTTCATACATTGTCATGGATTTCTTTTTTTAAATACGTCCCTTCCCCATCCTCCACCCTCTCCCCTCAGCAAAGAGGAAAATTTCTTGTGTTGTGGAAACCTCTTTCCTGACAAATTTCAAATTCCATGTTTATCATGTTTTGTTTTATTTTCATGGAAACTTTATTTATTTAATTTATGTGATGAAAATTTCCTCATATACTATTTTTTGATTCCAGTTCTGGTCATTTTTGCCGTTAAATATGTTGTTATTCTAGAAAAAACAAAGCAGCCAACAAAAACTGACCAAGAAGGAAAGATAAAAGTTTCTGAGCTCTGCATGTGCAAGGACACAAATCCAATGCCTTTCCTATCTGGCTAGAATTTGGTGCATTTATTGTGGCTTCTTTCTAAGTGTTCTAACAAATGTGGGACTTGTGATAGCCCTGAGAAAACAGGCTCAGAACGTGCTGATAAGTTGTGATGTTCTCACACTGGGAACAGATCTTACCTGCTGCTGGAAGCAGCCATCAGCTTCTGTATTACACACCAGCAAGACACAGTGTGGGAGCACATTGTGCCCAAAAATGTTCTGCTTTGCACGATGATGTGAAGTCACTGAACCCCATTGGACATGATCAGGATGTTTATAAGAGAAAAATCTGTAACGAGCTTCCTTGGGGATAATTGTGTCTAACTTGGATAAAGCAGGCTTTTGACAAGTCACTTTTTCTTTGCTAAGGATTTCTGTATCCAGATGACAGATCAGAGTCTTCAAATCACCGAACTGCAGCCACACTTTAATCAGACAGATCCTTGATGAGACAAGTATCCAGGCAACCCTGCATAAAAGCAGAAGCAGAAGAAATTGCTCAGTGCTGCAGTCAGACAGAGGAGACCTTTGCAAGGTTGGAATTAGTGCAGATTAAAAATCCAGCTGCTTCTTTCCAGGTCTGTCTGGCTGCAGTAGGGTTGTGTGCAGGAGTCAAGGGATTGATTTCTGCACGACTTGTGTGGGCCTGTGCTGCATGTAGTCAAGTCCTCCCTTTCTGCTCATGCCATCTTTCAGAACATGAGAGGTGGTGCATCTCTCCTCAGTGTTACTCCCACCTTCCATACCAAGACCTCTTTACAACCTTCTCCATGGTCAGCAGTAGAGCCTGAGACCTGTGGCATACCACAGGTCTGTAACCTTCCACCAAGGTTTGCATTTTCAAACAGAAATTAGGTAATATTCTGACATCTTAATGGGAATTAGGAGACTCCCAGCCATGTGTGCCTTTAGTAATATCTCTTCATGATACCAAAGTGAAAAGTATTTCACACATAGGCCCACCAAGCCTTTAGAAATACCTAATTCCACAGTTGCCATAGCTTTTTCTAATGTTTACTCCATGGAAAATAAAATTTGTCCTGTTATTGTGGCTGCTGTTACACTTCAAATGGTGACGACAGAGGAACTGTTTCATAGTCATATTTAACATTCTTTAGAGAAATATTTCATCCACAACACCTGAGAAATTGTCTCAGAATTTTCGCTGATGGATTAAGCTCTGAAAGTCAAATTTAACTCCACTGTATCACAGGAAAGTATCCCTTAGTTAAATGGCATTCTTTTAAGTTTCTTGGGAAGCAGGACACTGTCAAAATATTTTCTGCTGTTCTAAGTCCCTTGTCAGTGGCACTGTAAGATAAAATTCTTTCCTCTCTCAGCCAACATTCTGATCTAGTGAATTGTCTTGTGATATTGTCAGTACTGCAAGATACAAGGACTGATATAATAAATGGAATTAAGCTTATTTTTAAAATCACTAATGATTTAGAGCCTTTGCTCTGTGTTCACAAGAAAAATATTGATTTGACATAGCACAAGCTCTAGTCTTGTATGTTTTGTACGGGGTAATGGTATAAATAAGCAGTGCAGTAGGCTGGTGACATTTGCAGCTTTTTGGGAAGCAGGATACTGAGACTGCCTTTCCAGTTGACAAGAAATTGCTTCAGTGGCAGACACCTCCAGAGGATCATCTTCTCTCTGACCTCAGGTGGGGACCATCCATGTCAATCTGTACCTAAGCTCGGAATATTTGCAGTGTCTATGTTAATCAGCCCAGGGGTTCTGAACCAGCTCTTTTGTTGGCTCTTGAAATAAGCAAAGAGGAGCAGAAGCAGCTGAGGAGCAGCCAAGTGTGGCAAGAATGTGCTTGGAAAGCAGGATTGAATCTGTGGTGTGACAGGACTGCTTAGCTCAGACAAGTTTGGGACTGCAAAATAGTAAGGGATCATGGCAGAGAGGCTCCTGTATTGTAAAGAGGGAAGTTGAAGGATGTAGTTAGCAATGCCTTTAGTGAGGCAAGGAAGCTCTGGAGTGGATGACCAGAATGGGAGATGTAGGAAACACTGTGGAGAAAAGGCTGTGATGGAGGGGGAAAAGCAGCTGTGCTGTACCAGCTGTGCTCTGAGGGAGCACAGGGACTGAGTGGCATTTCAAAGTTCCACATTGTCCTCCTGGCTCTTCTGGATTCCCCACCCTGCAGCTCTCACTTTATCAGATTCAGGTGAGCCAGTGGGCTCACATGGTTCAATCACACATCCAATCCAGATAGATATATTTAGTTAGTGCCTTCTACTGCCAGTTGAATTAGGCAACACACCCACAAGGCTGCCTCAGCTATAAACAGTCTGTAAACAATATGATTATAGCAATAACAGCTTCCATCCCTATGTGAAGTGGAGGGGGTGCTGATGAGATCTTGGAGAATAATTCTGCCTTCTGTGGGGAGAAATTAACTCTTTGCTATTAACTTTCATGATAAAAGTTGTCTTGACATGAAAGAGTTCTCCTTTCACTGTTGAAATATTTTAAAGCTTAAAGTCTATAGTCTTAAGATGTTAAAGATGAACCTCCTTTCCTTAGGGGTGTGCTGGTAGGAAATTGAACTCTCATGTGGAAAACATCTGGGCTTTTGTTTTTCTATCTAATGCAAAGACAACTTGTAGACTGCTGCAGTTGTCGTTTCTTGGATTCTTTCAGGAGAACATCTACTACATAACTCTCATTTTCTATAACTAGGAAAATTTCTTGTGATATACAGTATTTTTTATTACAATAAATACATGAGAATTCCAATAGCTGAATGTGAGATGCAGTAGCAGCTACTATTCTGAGTTTCAGCAAAAGAAATGATTAGTAAAATCTATAAATACAAGGAGTGTTTCTCTAAGATGATAAATTAAAACAGTTGAAAGAAATAAGTTGCAAGACTACAATCTACAAACTAATCCTACAAGTATCTTGATATATCTAGTAGAACAATTCTCTTTTATATCTTTATAAAAAAAAAATTAAAAAAACCACAAAAACCAGCAGACATTCAGAAGCAGCACTAATGAGAAGACACAGTCTTTCTTAAAATAATTGGTTTTCTTCTATGTGCGGGTGATTTTCTTCTATGCAAAAAAGGATTAAAGGGTCATCAGGTTTGTTTACATATTTGCAAAAATGAAAACAATCCATATTTTCAGACAGTCTAACAAATTTATTTTTGCATATTTGTTAGCATTAGACAGATTTCTAGAAATGATTGCTCTTTCTTATCTTTCAGAATGTACTAAATAACAAATACCTTGTATGCCTTTTACAAAGTGCTCATTTACTTTCTATGATAAGCAATAATTGTGTATAAAGGCTGAAGAATGTGGATGTCTAATGCTGCTGTTGGTCCCTTTCTGATTTCATTTCATACTTCACTATACTTGGAATTCCCTGGCATGTTCATTTCCTCTTTTCTAATATTCCTATCAAACGTATATTTTGGAAAAGTTGAGGCCTTACCTCACAATCTCTACATACTATTTAGCGAGGTCTGCCCCCCCTCCCCTCCCTGCCCCTATATAATCACCTGGAAAAAAAACCCTATTTTCAATTTTTGCACTGAAATCCTTTTTATTCTCAAAACAGTGATGCCACTCAGCCCAGGGCTGGATAGTGGCAGATCACATCAGACTGAAATCACACAGATAGTAAATCACATCAGTGAGCCACGAGGGTCCTCAGGAATGAAAGGTGTCTTCTTGTTTGAGAGGTCTCAGTGCTAAATCATTAAATCTGTGCATTAGTACTAAAGAATGGAAAAAGTTGATTTTGTCCTTCTTACCTTACAGCACTTCAGCAGCTTTTAATGGCAGAAATATGCCATGTTATTTATTAGCTCCAGTAACCCAGGGGTTCTTTTTCATTTTAGTCAGCAAGCTGTGAATCACCCACTGGGCATCTGACATGTACTGCAGGACTTCAGGGACTTAAGACAAATTAGACTCAGTTATTAGAATATGTGTTTGTTTATAGGCTACTTAGCAGTTAGGAGTACAGATTTACCAGCTGAAAGTTATTTTCCATGTACATAAAACACAAATTTGCTAAAATAGTCTGGTAAATGAAGCTAACTCCCAGAATTACTCTAACTACTGTAAGGCAAAGTCTGCTTAATTGTGGTAATGAGATACTTGATGAGAGTCAGGGCACTTCTTGAGGCATGAGTGTTTTAATATCATGAGTATGTCAGCTGGAATGCCATGCTCTTGAAGCATAAAGAGTATCTCGAGACATTTTCTGTTTTCTTTTGATTTGCATTGCACCAAGTTTCTTCCTTATGACAGTGCTTAGGACTGCAAAAGGCCTAGACACTGCTAGCAAATTCACTGATGGACTTGAACACACTAACAAGCCCAGTCTTTTTGTGTCACCATTTCATATTTAAGGGCTGCAAAAAAGCAAAAATTTTGGTTTTGAAAGTTTAAAATATTTTTGAATTGTAGTATTTCATTAAAATTACAGCACTTGAAAGAAAAAATAAAAATTGATCTGAATGTTATTTTTGACTGTTAAACTGTCCTTTGTGTGGCTTTTGCAGGTCAATGGATTCAGAGAGGCATCTTCTCAGGATCTATGAATTTCCTAAGCAGCTGATCACTCCATGGTATCTGCAGAGTAGATCATCACAATAGAGTAGTACCATCACAATAACAGCTCATGGCAACTGGAATTCCTATGGATATGCAATACAAAGCTTTGTACTAAAATCATTCTCCAACACTTCCAAATGGAAAATTGCCTAACTAGTGTTTCTTGTATAGAGGTATGCAAAATAAGATAAACACTGCCAATTTTAATTACAGTAAACACAAAAAACTTTGGTTAGCATCATGATTTTCCAGATATGATTACTATTATGTACATTAAGATTGTATCTAGGAACCACCATAAAAGGTGCCTGTCTTCTGCTAGTAACAGATAACTGGAAATTTGCAAATTCACATACCTTCAGAGGGAAGGCTTTAGCAAAACTTAATAGTAGAGATACAGGCAGAAATTACAGAAACATGGAAGAGGCAAGTGTAAGAAATGCTGGAGGGTTTTGTGTGACATACCTGTTATGCCTCTGTCTAAGCAGAGTCCTGTATGCCAGAAATATCAGAAGTTCTGGCCTTCCAAGTTATGTGACTGCATGGAGGCATAAGGAGCCTTACTGTAGTCACAGCCACATTTTAGCCTGATAACCGTGACTGGGAAACAGTGCCAGAAGCCATGCAGAAACAGCAGATAACAGCAGAAACAGACATAAATGTCAAGCTTTGCATTTTCATTTCAGCACATAAAGAACAGTAATCCTTCACTCAGTGTCCCAGTGACAAGATTTATTGCATATGTTGCTGGCCACCCAAAATGCTTCGGGATTGCAGTATTCTGAGAAATAGCAAATGAGAGATCTCAAGTGCATGAGTAAAGTAGATGAGATATTGGATTTAGGTTAGACATTGGGAAATAATTTCTAGCTGCAAGGACAGATGGGTGCTGGAATTCATTGCTTGCATAATTGTGCAAGGTCTCTCACTGGGGACATCTGCAAACAAGCTAGAGTAATATCTGCCAGAAATTGTTTATGGAAAGCTGAGGGTCCTGTTTGGGGGGAGGTGGATGACTTATATGATACTGCCAGGTGTACTCTGTGAATGATTTGGGGATGTGACCTACAAAAAGCTGACAAAGGGAAATTATTTTTTTTTTTTATTCCTTTTATGGACATGTTAAATGAATGTTTTCCAAAGCCAGTATTCAAAGTATTGTTGGTCATTGTGAACCATTGTGCAATCCTTCTTTATGGGCACAAATAGAAAATATTTTTAGTGGTAGTACTAGGGTTTAAACCTCATATGCCACTTATTTTACCAAGAAAAAACATTCCTCTTCAATGGATCCCATGGCTCTCTCATTAAATGTGCTGTCCACTGGTCATTTTATGGAAAATTTGGAAGATTCTTACTTAGTAGAAACACCCCACAGGTTATAAAATGATATAATTTTCTCAATTGTAAAATACTTCTTTCTCACCTTTGAACTTTCAAAGTTTTATGACTCATTATTTTGCTTTGTGTTTCCATATCCCAAAGTACTGTTGAACTGCCAAATGTCACTAGTCCATAAAATTACTTTAATTTTGACCCATAAATTGGTCAGTTTGCTCCAAAAATTCATCATCCGTGTCAAATCTCTTGAAAAAAAAGTGGTCTAATATTTGATTTTTCATGAGAATGTAAAGTAGAACTTACATGGGGCCATTTTATACATCTCTTTTGAGAGCATCTCCTTCTATTACCTGAAAGCACCACAAAAATTCCTAGGTCTGATTTGACTCTGTTATTAAGGAAAATAAATAATTCAAGCAGTTACTCTGAAAAGTTACTGATTTTATGTCCATTAAGGAGAGATGGAAATCATATGGTTCAGCTGTGTCAGAAATTGAAAAATAAAGTAAAAAAGTGACTCTAACTACAACTACCATTGGTAATATACAACTGGTATGAACAACCTTTGGAAAAATGTTCTTTTATTATCATAGAATAATAGATTTAAAGAATAACTCAAGTTGGAATGGACCTATAGGGATCATCATGTCCAACACACTGCTCCCTGCAGGGCTACTTGAAAATAAAACAAATGGCTAAGAGCGTTGTACAGACATTCCTTAAACTCTGGCAGGCTTGGTGTTGTGACCACTTCCTTGGGAGCCTGTTCCAGTTATCAACCATGCTCTCAGTGGTTATTTTCCTAATAACACCCTCAGTTGGTGTCTCTACTCTTAGAGATTCCCCAACATTCAGATGTTCC
This sequence comes from Phylloscopus collybita, assembly GCA_027886175.1. Classification (NCBI taxonomy): domain Eukaryota; kingdom Metazoa; phylum Chordata; class Aves; order Passeriformes; family Phylloscopidae; genus Phylloscopus; species Phylloscopus collybita. The sequence continues at coordinate 9,913,182 of JAJNNQ010000002.1, forward strand.
ATTGTGGGAGAGGTGTTACCACAGTTGAATTCTCTATTGTGGCTACCTTAAATGAACAAAAAAGTAAGAACTTTGCATGTTAAGTTCTTCTGACCTGAACATTCTCTCCATAGGTGTGTATTTAAAGCTTGCAGAGGCAGACTTGCAGTTAAATATAATTTTGTAGTGCCCATAGCTGCACCAAAGAAAATTGATACTCATGACAATGGCTTGCTTCTCTTGAATGCTTATAAAAAGCAGAGCTGTTACAGCTGATATCTGAAAGCTCACTAATGTGCAGCTAATTACATGCTTTTCAGAAATGTCAGTCAGCCTTTTAGTCTTTGCAAAAGCTCTATCTGTGGCAATATAAAAGCCAAAATGAGACAGAAGGTGACCAAAGTCCTTTAGAGACATCTTAAAGAAAGAAAAAGGACACAACTTGATAGTCGCTGATGGCATGTTTGCAGCACAGTTAGCCAAGATTTTCTTCTTTAACCTTTGCACTTATTTTTTTATATTAACCTTGTATTTTTATATCAACCCTATCTCTTAACATAGTTATTCTTGTAATTATAACGTACATAATCAGAGGATGCAAAGCTAGTTTATTGTCTTGCTTTGAATTATCTGTAATGGCCTCAGAAACAGCCACTTACCTGCTTTAGGACACTGTTTAGTGCTTAGCAAATGTCAAAGGAGGTTCATGAAAGGTGATGTGATTGATTGCAGGAAATGGTCTTCCACAAAAGCAATATTAGTCCGAAGATATTTTGAGATTTGTTATAGATGGGGAGATGGTTGTTTGAGCTCTATAGGGCAAATCATAAATGTGTGTTTTGTGGAGAGAATCAGAATGTTGGTACATTATTTTTGAACAATCAAAATAATTATCCTTATCTGTTTAATAGAAATTGTATTCCATTAAAACTACAGGCTCACTGCTCAAATGCAACTTTGAGAATGAGCAATAGTTGTAGATAAAGATAGAAAATATCTGACCTTAAACTTTGTTAAGTGATGTGGATTACATACTGCTGTATGAATATAGAATAAATTTAGCATGCAAATTAAACAAAAACTGAAGAAAAAAAAAGGAAACTTGTTCCACTGATCACATTCACTTTACTGACATATAAAATTCCCATTTTTGCCCTCAATAATTGCTGTTTACTCCCTGAATTTCCCACAAGGAACACTAGGCACTTCAGCTGCTTCACCAGGATTTTGAGGTGATGTCACACATGCGGGATCTGTCACTCTTTTGTGTCAGACCCTCCCACTAATATGACGGAAAATACAGTAATGTATGTTGCCCTACCACTGATATTCAGTGAAGAAAAAAAAAAAAAAAGCCATCTCTTATTGCTAAGTGAAGGAAAAAATACCATCTCTTATTGCTAAATATGTACAACAAGGCAAGATATAAGACGGAAGAGAACCCAATCCACTTTTGTTAGACCAGGCATTCCAAATTCCTCTTCACATGTTCATTACAGCAGTCTCTACAACTGCTGTTTGCTTTTCTTATTGCTAGGAGAGGAGGATTTGCTAGCTGGTGATTGAATATCTCTGTCTCCAAGGTACCCAGTGCTCCTTCTGGACAACATTCAAACTTGGTGCTATAAGCTAAGTTCTGGTCTCAAGTCCAGTCACTCAGCAGCATCCATAGGTAAAGTCAAGAAATGCGTGAGATACACACAAAAATAATGGGGACAACACAAACTTGCAGCGGCTGGAAAAATATAAACCACTATTTTCTAAAGGTTCTCTATATATCAGATGAGTAGTGGTAATAAGTCTTTGGAAATCTTAGTGAGAAAACCTTAATGAGAGGAAATAAAAGTCAAAGATGACATCTAACCTATGGTCCAAAGAAATGGGAAGATGGTGAGCTCCATATATCCATTAGAAATGTTAGTATAATTGCTATTTAAAAGCCATGTAAAAAGTGCCTCATAATGCCATTTCCATTCTCTTTCTTCATAATATATATACAATAAATATATTCACAGAAATAAATGGGAAATAAGATTTTTTTCTCTTCTTCAGAAAAGTGCAGATAGCATCCTACCTTTTACCATGGTAATCTATCTCTTAATTTTTTTCACTAATAATATCATGGAGAAACACAGGACAGAAGAGAAGCAGACTGATTTTATTTTCATTTGTGCCACTTCAACACCAACTTCAAGCCTAATAATAAAATAAATGAGGGGAAGCTAATGATATTCAGTTTTCCACAGCTGTAACAAGTCCTGAAGTCTTACTGCAGCTGATATGCCTCTTTAGGTAAAGTAGTACCTAGTTCTCTCAGACTACTGTAAAACTGGCCTATCTGCAGAGACTGCTAGGGAATTGCCAACTTACACTGGTTACTGAGCTCAGAATTAGAAAAAAGAAGGGGAGAGTTGTCCTTTCCCATTTCCCATGTTGTGCTGTCATGTTCATTTTGTCTTCCTGCCCCTGCACCACCTACAGTGATAATTTTATTTAAGTTAAAGAACAAATTCACGAAAACAAAAGAATCCCTGATTCTCACTTATATGAGAAGTTTTTTCCTCATAATGAAATTGAGACATTAAGATCAAATCCCCAGAAGCAGATATCTGAATTCATATTCCTGAAAGACCTGGCCTAGCTTGTGATAACTTTTGGGCATTGATACTATTCAAAGTTTGGCAACACATGATGCAAGGTCTTGTTCAAACTCCACTTTGTAGCCAGTCCTTACATCTCAATACCAAACTGTGTGCTGAGAGAAGAGAGTTTCATGACTTATCTTTTATTCACTAAATCTTAAAGCTTTTGGGAAGTGATTTTTATTTAGTTGTTAGTAAGTTGGGAAGATGTGTTCAGATCTTGTGATCACTGACTCAGTTTTATCACTTAAATAAGGTCTGAATTTAGACTGTTAAAGAAAGCACATTTTTATACTTAGGGACTTCAGCGATGGAACTACTGGTCTCTTTTCTGTCATAAAATCCTCTGTGGCAATTCACAGAGAAAACTTCATTAGCCTGAATTGTCAGAGAATTCTTATACCCTGGTTACAGATATCACTTCTTATTTTGGCTGGTGCTGAGAGACTGTGATCCTTTTCTTTTTCTCCTGGGAACTCTTCCTTGTAAAGTAGAATTTTAAAGTCAAAGCCACCACAGTTTTAAAGATGAAAGTGACAAAATGGCAGTTCTTTCATCTATAGAATAAGAAGCTGATGGTTAGAGATAAACAAGTAACAAAAAACACAGCCCACAAACCAGAGTGATCAGCCAGACACCTGAAATACATCTACCACTGGACTCCTACAATTGTGCCAAGGTACAGCTTCACTCCAGCCTCCTTCAACACCACAAACCAGCATAGAAGGGGCTAGAGAAGCTTGGGGCTTTTGTTAATACTCAAAGTTTGCATTGTATTTACCTGTAATTTTCCTTCAGTCAACTGGAGTCAGGATGAATCTTTAAGGAGACTCAGCTTAATAACCTCGACCTACCTTCTGTAAGCTACAATTGCAAAGCTTTTAGCAGAACAGCTCAACAAATTGAGAGCATCTGGTTAGATAGAGTCTTGCCCAGAAATAGGCAAAAGAAAATGGAAAATAAAGATAAAAATAATTTTGATATATGCCATTAAGCCTCTTTTTTTTTTTGCTCTCAAATAGAGGCCTGATACAAAGACAGTGAAGATAAATAGAGAAAAATTAAACAATCATTTCTAAGAAATGGAAACTGATGCAGTATAAAAATCAAGTTACTGACTGAAATAATTTGGAGGTACTTACAGGTCATCTGGTGAAGGATTTTTATGTCTTTTTCATCTACTTTATGGAGACTTGTACATCAGCACTTTGGCACAAATGACAGGTGCCAGAATATGATTCTTTCCTTGTTTGTTTCATAAGCTCTAAAAGAACCATGAAGTTTCCTGTCCTTCTCTATTGTTCCATGTGTAAATGACCGTTGCCAAGAATGAAATTTCAGGTGTTTTGAGAATTTTGAGTGTCATAATCCAGAAAGCCATATCATCACCTAACACAGCAACCACACCCTACTGATCTTTCTCTAGTCATTTGGAACAAGGTCCTGCATAGCTGACATATTTCTGCACTGCCCTCCCACTGCTTACTGAATTTCTGAATGGTTTAGGAGAAGGGGGAGACCACTAATGTTTTTCAGACTGCAGGTATATTCAGGGTCTTGCATAATTCTTGGCTTCAAGGGCTGTAAGTGAAAATTCTTATGCAAACAGCTTCCTTTCATATGAGGATCAGAGCTGAGCTCTGTCGTGGAAGCTGGCTGACCACAGGAGTAAGAAGGCTGCTGAAAGTGCCTGCAGAAGCATTGAGAGGATAAACGATCTGGAAACAAATGGAACTTCTTCTGTGGCTGAAAAACAACAGCCTGAGAGGAAGCGGATGAGAGAGCATCACACTTAGAAATGAGGCAATGGTGGTGGAAGCTCTGGTGGAAGCAGCATTTTCTCTGTGCTGGGATGCACTAAGTCTCTGGCCAGTATTTCTGTTCTCTGGTGAAGTCCTGCTCTGCATGACTCATTTGAAAGAGAAAACCCTGTTCTTAGAACTAAAACTTCAACAATATCAGGAAATGCACAGAAGTTCCACACCCCCACTAATGCTTTCACCCATGTCAAATTATTCAATTCCTAGTCACAGTTCTGAGATGCTTTCTTTGTCCAGGTAGTGAAGAAGACATCTCCCTTATATCACTTCTTGCAGCAAAACAGAGCCACTGTAGTTACAGCACAGGAGGCAAATTGTAAATAGGATTCCCACTGCTACAAATGTGAGGTGTGATACATGTGAAAATCTTTTGGGGTAGCTATTAGTGAAGCTATACAATAGTAAACCTATACAACAGGCTTTTTCCTCAATGAGAGGATTCACCACAGAGTTTCAGATGATTTCCAACAAAGTCAGAGGAAATGACACAGGCAGAGATAATTTAGAGGAAAAAAATGACATTTGCAGCAAATTCCACAAAGTTTATGATTTAAATGACAGAATTGAGCACAGTTCAGATTTAGACTTTTTTTTTGTCTAATGTTTGCATTTTGTTTCCTTTCTTTTTTGATGTCAAAGATGGCTCTGTTTTGAGCAGGAGATTGGAATAGACACTTTGATGTTCCTTCCCACCAGGATTATTCAATGATAAATATGTGTTGACAACTATTTTTTTTCCTGAATATGTTGCACTGAGGATGTTGAAAGATCAGCTGACTACCTCCCACACAAGGCAAGTGTTTATCCATTCTGACTGATCCCATTCCCACTGCCCTGGTCATCACCACATAGCCCAGCAAATTACTTTTGTTCCCAATTCTACAGAACTTCTCTCTTCCTCATGTGGAACAGAGTCCTGACCCTTTTCAGACCAATTCCCTCATTCCAGGTGCACCTTTTCCAATAATATTTTATCACTAGCATTTTTCTTCTGCTCCAGGAAAAGTGAAGTTGTGAATACAGAAACAGGAATAATTTCTGAACCTGATGAGAAGAGACATAACCATCAGATTGTGGCAACAGAGCTAGTGTCATGCTTAGCATTGTCTGAAATATTTATACTGAGGTGGAAAAGGAAAATAAAAACACAAAGTCTCTGCAAACTAACCTTTTCTTCATCTTTTTTTCCAATGCTGCAAAGTCTGTTTCACTTGGCTACATAAAAGGCCATCTGATCTTGACAGCCACTACAGCAGAAGGGTTTGTAAGTGATTTGTGCAGCCCACAAAGTCGTTCTGGATGCACAAGGAGGACTGAACCATACAGTGAGCCCAAGCCCCACTTACAGCCCAAAGGCTTATCCTAACAGCCATAGAGCCACAGTGCAGAAAACCCAAGTGATTTTGCTGAAATGAAATAAGGCCCTAGAGCTTGCTAACCCAACTTTAGTGTAAGGTTTAATTCCTTTTCCCGGCTTTGTCACATCAATAACAACCATTCACTCTGCCCTCCTCTACCAGAGCAGCAAATGAAAGAGCTGTAAATCAATGTCCCTTTGGATACATTTCTGTTGAAGGGAATTTCCCTCTATTATTATAACACTGTGAGAAAAGACTGTGCAGCATGAACTTTTTAATAAAAGTGCTTTTTACAAATTACTTAAGACGCTTGTTAAAACAGATGTTAAAGCTCAAACATTCTTTTAGCAGTGTTTCATTTCTCTTGCACTTATGTGCTCCACTGCACCATTAAGTTACAAACACTGAGGAGAGGAGAGCCATACCACAGGGTCTGTGTAGGTCATGGATTGCTCCTGGAAATATTCCTGAGCACAAAGCTCAGTACTGATGCTGAGGAATAAGCTCCAGTAAAGTCCAAAGTGTTATTTGAATGGAATGAAATTCAATTACTTTATAATTAACTTCCACTTAAGTCAGGAATTCATTAGCTTTAGGAAAAAACAAGGACAGTTATGCAACCCATCTAACACAGTTGTTCCACACAGGGCCCTATTTAGCACAAACCACAGGTTAGTTTTCTAGAAATTTCATAATGTGACCTGTAATATTTTGTGGTATATACTCATGTCAGTAAGATACTGGAGTGTACAATTTCCAGGTCTTTCTAAAGAGGTATTATTTTTATTACAATTTGTATGGTAGAATGAATGAAATTATATCAGCTTCCATAAGCTTATCTAAAAGCACTATTAAAGGAGATTAGTATATTGCAAATGGAGTAAGAGAGGAAAGATGAACTGTGAATTTGCCTCCTGTATCATCAGGCTGAAGGACATCTCTGAATAACATTATAACCCATTGCTCTAGGAGTTTTGACTGTGGCCTTTGATAGTACTCAACAACCCAAACAGCAGACCTAATTTTGTCAAATGCGTAGAGATGCACTGTTTAAGCTGATGCTATCTCTCTCTCTTATTTTTTTCTTTTTTTTTTTATTAAAAGGAGAGAGAATCCTTGCTGAAAAACTCTTTGCTTTAAAAAAATACTAAGAGAGTTACCTTTACTTAAAACAAGTAAAAAACTTATTTTTCATGTTTTTAATGGAAAAGTTATTTTAATGTTTGTTTTGTTCCCACAGTGAGAAAAAAATCATTTAGATAACACTTTTAATTTGTTCCAGTAATTTCCATGAAAGCTTTAAATATGGATTTTTTTTTTTTAATGAAAGCAAACACCTGTAACTTCATATATTTCTATCTGTTAAAGTCTCTCCAAAGACATTTTTACTCTAAAAAAGTACTGAGTTCTTATTGTGGTTTAAGCCTTATAAGGTTTTAATCTACCATGCATATGACTGTGTCTATTCATAAATGCCCTGCTTTGCACATGTATAAGGATTTTATTCTCTTTGGGGTCAATGGAGATTATATGTCCTTTTGTCAAAGATTAGTTTAAAAATCTGTGGAAAAGTTCCCTTTTGAGAATTTTTGAAGCATCAGAATGTTTATTTTCTGGGGTTTTTTTGGTCACAGTAACTGCCTGTGCAGATTTCAGAAACACTGCAGATAGTTCAGCTTCACTCCAGCAGTGGTTTTGGATATTTTGCTGTGGATCTGAATTTCTAAAAGCTAAATACTACCTGGGAAATGAGGTTTTGTGGCCTCTCCATGGTAACTCAAATAAAACTTTCCTCTTGTACCTTCCTGTGAATTTCTACCTGAATGCCATGTGTAAGGGAATTCAGCAGAATAGAAATGGCCTGCCTAAAGGGAAAGGGGTGCATTTAGGGAAGTCTGCAGAATGCATGCCACAGATTAAGAGGGTCATCTCAAAGATCTGTCTGTAGCCGAGTTTCACAGCCTACACATGTCATTGCTGGAAACCAACTTACCTCTTCTTGAGTCATACACATGCCAGAAAATACCAGTACCAGCTGCCTTCTTTAGATCCTGCCTTTTCAAAGGGAGCAAGCTCCACTGACAGATCTACTGGATAGAACTAGAAATCTGCCCAGCAGCTACATGCTCCTACCATCCCCTCTGCTGACAGCAACGAGGGGACTGGATCCCTTTCTCTGTGAGTACAGTGGAACAGGGACCATGTTTCCCAAATTAGACTTCTTGTCTCCAAAAAGCACACAGCAAAAAAGATAAACACATGAACAAATCGAAGAAGAAACTTCTAAAAAGTGGGTGTTTTAATGCTTTGTGTGGAATGGGTAAAACTGGAATAAATCAAGGAGCCGAAAGGCATCCCTACTCCTGTGTTTTAACTTTGCAGGAATTTTCATATATCAATCTGTTCTGTAATTTGACAGTCAAAATGCTCATGGTTCCCTATAAGACTCCAACAAAAATGACATTCTGGGCAGTCTTAATAAATGTTATTTTAATTAAAAGAGATTTCCACTCTTTTCTGTGTGTTAATTAAATTGAAAGAGAACTCTGACAATTCCAATTATCATTCACCACAAAATATGTATATGCAAATATAACAGAAGGTAAATACAGATTTGAAAAAACAAAATCATACCACAGCAAGACAATTAGTCAGAACATTGTTGCCAAATTTTCTTATTTAAATAAGCCATCAGCAATACATAACAGATGCTGAAAGTATATGTTAAACATTTAAAATAAAAACAAGTCATCCAAAGATTATACAAACAAAAAATTTGAAACATATTCACAATTAAAATGTAGTGCAAGATGTTTCAAAACTAGGGATTTCGTTTTGCTCTGGATCTGAAATTAGTTTTCAAAGCAATTGATAATTACATTAATTGAATTAATAGAAATATACCTAATATTTGGGAAGAGAATAGTTAACCTTTCATGGAAATGCTCTGGAACTTTAAAATTCTAAAAGCATATGGAGGCACTTTAGGCCTTGAAACAATAAAGAGAAACATGTAAATCCTACTGTAAAGAAGCATGCTGAGGAGGATGGACAGCAAGCTGCCTGCCTTATTCTGGACATCAATTTCTGGCCTTGTCTGGTAAGTTCAGCAGTGACAGTACAGCTTGATCACCCCTGGTGGATCAAATTGGAATAATTTAAGAAGTTAACTAGATGCCATTAATAGTCTGCAGAGCTCATTATGCTCCCACTCTGCAAACTCAGACATTTCACCTTGAACTGCCCAGAGATGATATTTGAGATAACTTCATTGCCCTGAACTGGATTGGGAAGCACTCATCTATTCTGATCTGGTGATACCCAAAAGAATGTCTAATCACTGGGACATAACAGTAGGACAATAAAGAAATTCCATCCTAAGTTGTCAGCAGAAATTCCTTTACAATACAGACATTTTTGCTGACAAACTGTAGGGCTTAAGAGGGGCTCCTCATGCTCTCCCCTGGGTGTTGCCTGGAGTAGCATTTTTGTTTTCCTTCTGGGCCCCACGAATAAACTGCAATGCTCACCTCACCCATCGTGCTGTGGCCACTCTCAGGAATATGATTTATATGAGCCTACAGTTTGTCCCAATTAATAAAGTATGGAAATGTAGGATAAGGAATTGACAGCTAAATCACCTAACCTAGGCCTGTCCTTTAAAAGGGCTCTGCAGAGTCACTGGAAAAAATTATGTTTATTGTGGTCTGTGCTGCATGATATTATTTTTTTTTTCCACTGGTAGATAACTTAAACACTGCTGCTGAACAGACAGACCTACTTTTTTGTTTCTACCGTACTGAGATAGGTAGAAGAAATTTTGAGAAACTGACACTAATTGCTTCTACTGCATGTGATTCTTAATATATTGAATTATTTTTCCATTAACCCCACAGGGATCCTATTTTATGAGTCATCAACGGCCAGAAAATCTCATTTCTAAAGGACTAGAGTCAGTGTTGCTGAAGACATCCAAGAGTGTGTCAGATCCTTTCCTAATGGAGAGCAAATGCTCCCAAATAAAAAGACAGACAAAATAGAATTAAGGACAGCCTGGTGTGAGGGGAGAAGATAATTCCCTGCTTCTCATCTAGGTAGTACTAAATAGGGTTTGTGTTCTACATTTTGTTTATTTTTGATGGTTCCTTGGTGGCTTGACACTAAGTGGAACTACATAAGCTAGGTAAACAAGTGAAAATTTAAAGTATGAGCTTTTATTGCAGTTACTTAAAGAATCTCCTTGGTGCTGCAGGGAACGTTCCTCAATTAGGCCTGCTCTCTGGACTGTGGTCAAACCATGGCTCAGAAAGCCATAAGCTTCAGGCCTGGGCTGCTTGGGAAGGAGATCATTCTTGATCATCACCCATATTTTCTGCTTTCTTCCTCTTGAAATTCAATTGCATTTTTTTACAAAATATTTTGCTAAACTTGATGTTCTGCTAACTGAGAGGATTGAAACTTTGGGCTCCAAAACCTCCTGTCTGAGACCAATTACTTTTTAAATTCCTCCTTCCCTCATCACGGTAATAAAGATGTTTCCTCCTTTCAGAGAAAGAGTAGAAGCTGCTTAGACTCATCTTTAAACTCCAGCTACTTCTCTTGTGCACCAAGGATGGGTAAGGCTCCAATGGACGTATTTAGTGGGTGATTTGGATCCAAGGATTCAGCAACCATCCTCCTTGCCCCCTCTTCTCACTGAAAAACAGGAGAAACCACATGGCAGAGGACTGTGCTCTGTCCAGGACACAGATGCAAATTTGATGGTTGTTACTTACAGACCATTTTGGGGTTGGACTCCTTGATCCACCACTTGCATGACCAGGCTGGTTGTCCAACAGCCCTTCCACTATTTTTTTAGTACCCTCTCTCTCTCTCTGCTTATAAACAACTGTACATTTCAGGAAAATTCAATGCCTACAGCAGAAAGTGAAAGTTTTCACACACCCAACAAAAAGACAGTGATATGGACATGTTGGCAAAAATACATCCATTGTTAATACTTAGTTTTAAAAACACAACTCTGCTTATTACAGTGTATCCATTTTTGGTTCTTTGCAAGGTCCATAGGAGACAACTATAGAATGTTCATCAGAAAACTAATTAACCTGCTCATCCACAAAAACCCCTCACATGTTTTTTTGCATGGCTTTAAGGGAAGGAGAGTAAAACTACCTATAAGTTCTCAGTGTCATTAACAGAAGTGTAATTCTCCATTAATGAGCAAAAAACTCTCTTTATTTTTTCTCATTTGGGCAGCCAAAAAGACTCTATACTCTCCTTAACCCTCTCATACGACAAGCCTGAGGGATTTCCCAACACAAAATACCTTAATTGCACACCAATGGAAAATGTATATGCTCACTGTATTTAAACTGTCTTAAACTGTAGAAAAGAGGATTTAGGTTAAACATGAGAACAAACTCTCAAACCTATACATGGGAGAGGTTTTCCAGGAGGCTATGACCTTTCTAACATGGCAACTTGCTAAAAAACTATGAATGTCTGTCAGAAATCACACAGGAACAGCAGACCCTTCTCCAGCAGGGAGAATTAATTAACTTTCCCAGCTCCATTCCAGATCAGTTTTCTAAGATTTTTTTTTTTCAATGGTGATATTTTGCTAGGTTACTTACAGCATAAATCCTTGCATGAGGGGGAAAAAAAAAAAAAAAAAAAAGATAATTCCAAAACTTTTAGGATATTGAAATGGTTCCTCTAACTGAAAAACTCTAACAAACAACAAACCCTACACAGTTCTGGAAACTGAAGTAATAACTTAGTCTGTTTTGTGGCTGGATTGTAAAGTACAAAGAGAACTCAGAAAAAAGGAGGTAAGTAGTTACTCATTTTGTGGGTTATTACCTTTAGCAACCATTCAATACAGACTTGGTGATCCTTTTGGGTCCATTCCAACTCAGGATATTCTATCATAGCAGTATCTGGAAGAAAGAACATGTGTCTGCCTTTGTTTGAAGGTGTGTTTGAAGACATCTCTTTAATCTTTTTTTATGTTTCTACTTTACACTGGACTATGAAACAATCTCAAGCAATTCTAAAAGTCTACCCACTTTCTGATCAGTGTAGGCTTGATGAGGGGTTGATTCCTTTTTCTGCTAGAAACAGTTGAAAAATCTGAGAAACAGGACTGAGAGAAAATTATCAGCTTATGCTAAAATATGTGACAAAGATCATACTTTGTAAAAAATGGAGTCTGAAATTACATATTAGAGAAAATTTCTTTAGTTTTTCATCTCTCTAATTTAGTGGGTTTTGAATTTGATAATAATAGATCCTACCTGATGACAAGGTGGTAGACAAATGGCCTTTTCAAGTGCCCTTCCAGTGCTTTTTTAATATTCTGAATTTAATAACTATTTACTATTCCCTGCAGAGCAAATACCCTTACACATTGAGTTACACTTTAATCCTGGATGCTAAACCAGTTCAAAATAAATGAAAAGGTGCTTTCTAAAAAGGTTTGGCCACTACTGCAGGTTTTTCTGTCACTAACAATAAAATAAATATATTGCTATACAATCTATGTTGTAAGCTAAAGAAATTAGCTACTAAAACTTGGTAACATAGTTAAGCAATAGGCCCTGCTGTTGATGTCCTTGCTAGGAAATAATAGATAGCAAAGAGAATTTTACATGCTGAAATATATTTATGGCACATAAAGTTGCAATGTCTTATTACTGCTTGGTAAAACCTTCAGAGGAATGGATCTATTTTTCTGTAAGGGTGAGGAATTTTTTTTTCCTAATTAATTTAAAGTTTTCATGTTAATAAAAAAAGTCTCTGATATGTCTGTTCCTTAAAGCTTTATGATGTTTAAAATCTGGATGCTCAGAACATGGAATCAGAGAAAGGCAATACTTTCAGATCAGGACTCAGTAATGTTTTTCATCAGGCAAACTGATGGGATCTCATCCACTTTGTACAGTTTCAGTGATTTAGCAACAGCAACCATATTTTTAAAGCAAAAATTGACAAAGTGCTTTTGGCTCAAAGAAGGAGAAAATAGATTCACAGGTAATTTTTATTAATTTATTATTACTAGATGATCTCTAAGGTCTCTTCACACCAAGCCATTCTATGATTCTATGGTTCCATGATTTATTTATGCTATGGAGTATCAAGATCCCTTGCAAGTCCCAATTCACTGTTTTGTTTGTTTTCTAAATAAAATAAAAGCACCAAAAATTCTGTCTCCTTGGAAATACTGTTACTTAAAAATATTTTCTGGATTTGGAGTAGTAGTGGTGCCATAAATATCTTTTGAATATATGTGTTGGGCAGAAGGAGTACATGTAACAGCCTAGAAATTGAGCATTTGGATTAATCTGCTAATGTTTAAAGAGTTAGGGAAGATTTTGTGAAAAAACAATGGTCCAAGAGGCATCTGAAGCCTGCTTAGTTTTGTTCTTTCTGCAGCTGAAGTGGGGATCTCTGCTAGGTCGGGGATTTCCTGCCATCACCAATAAAGACTGAGTGCACATGAGCACTGAGATGAGGCACCCAGCTCCAGCACTGCAGGTGGGCAGACTTCTGGAAGAAGAAAGCCTCTAGTTTTCAGGAGCTCCACTCTTCATAAAATGGTTTATCCCACCTGAAGAACACTGTAACAGAACCAGTTCAGCCATCACGTTTTCTTGATTCTTTCTAACATAGGTGATTTAGATTGCCAAAAAGGCTCTTTCATCAAATATGAATGCAGTTTTGATTAACTTCAGCACAGATCAAATTAGAAGAGAGAGAATTCTCTTCAAGCTATACTTGTGAAAAGTTCTTTATCTTTGTGGTTAAATACAATTACAGACAGTTTATATCCTTTTTTGCTTTTGACTAATTAAAAGAAGTTAGAGAAGAAAGTGTCTGCAATAGTCTTCCAATACACAGTCAGAAGACAAAGCTTTTATTTCATATCCAAAAAGTGGGATTTTTTTTGTATAGAAATTCATTGTTTGATTGTTTGATAATGAAATGGGGAAATTAAGAAAGGATTTAGTTTTATTGTTAGACATTTGCCACATCACCTCATTCTACCTGGACTACTGGGCTGGGTTACTTGTACTATACAAGTGGGTGCAATTATCTTTTTCTTAAATCAAGCATCCATTTTCTGAAGGATTTTATTTTTCTCTGCTCTGTGTCCTGTCTACACCTTTATCTCAAGGTATCATTAGAGCAGAATCTGTGGCAGGGGAAGAGAGCAGTGCTGATGTCACATTGAAAGTACAGTACATAAAGCTTTTATGTGTAGGAAAAGACCTTTTTAGGGGGTACCTCAGAAAAATCCAGATATAATAACATTAACTTTCCCAATGTCTGTTCTGGCATATGTTAACTTTTCTAAACAATTGATAAAATTAATTAAAAAATAAAAAATTGGAATTATAGAACTTTTGTGCAAAGAAAAAGCCCTGAATTTTTTTTAAAAAATCATAAAATAAAAACTGACTTTGTGAGCTTGTGATTTTTTTTACATCAGTTCTCTACTTTTTACATTGGTTCTCTATTTCCTCATTAGACAGACAAAAATAATTAAGGATATGTATTCCAAATCCTCTCATGTTACTTATCTTAATAACAGGAGATACAGTAGCATATCTTGCAATTATTAACTGCCTTATCTTTATCATTTCGTTTTCATGCTGAGAAATATTTTGCTGCTTGATTGCTAAAGGCAAAATAGAACAATATTTTTAACAGCATGTACCAACTTAACTGTAATATTCAGCAGCCAAAGGGTCATCCAGAAGAGATACCTTTGCAGAAATATAAATTAGCAAGAATTGGTTTATTATGATCATGTCCTTTCTAGGAAAAGAAGCATTTTGCTTTACATTTTTTAGGTACGTGGGCAGAGGAAGATATTACTGACATCAGCTGAATAAGAAGTAACTGCTGTCAAAATACTTCTTCGTACTATCAAGGTTTCAATCTATTTTTTGGCTCTAATAGGCTGTCCAGATCCAGGCTGGCACTCAGAAAAAGAATGAGGAAGGTGTGAGAGAAAATAGCAAGGCATATGTGAAGAGAAAAGTTATAAGAAAACTGTGGTAACCTGAAAGCTGAAGGATTCTTTTATCATACTGAGACATTCTTTGGTCCTAAGCTGTTGCCTGGAAGTTTGGTATAGACCTGAAAAACTGAGCATAGTAAACACACTTCTGCCAGTCAACAATTCTCTCAAAATAAAAACCATTATTCAGAGCAATTTCAGGTCTTATATATAAAGAAAGTTGGTAACGATATCTTTGTCCATGCAAGTAACCTTTTAATCTTGAGAGGATGCATCTTCTCCATGCTGTAGAGCCCTTCCTTTAAAATGTAAGTATCTCAGAGCTTTTCTGTGGGAAGACTGAACCACACAAGTGGATGCATGCAATGACCTTGCTCCAAATGAGTTAAAACACTGTGAGAAGAGAGAGCATTTCTCATTCCTGAGAACACCACACAGGCCCCCAAACCAACTCATAATGCACAAATCAAACCTTGGGCATGCTGGTGTGAATGGGACACTTCCAACAATTTCAGAGGATCAGGATCCTCCTTAACTGTTTGAACTTAGCAGAAGACAGAGTGGAGCTTATTGCTCAGAGCTGACCTTAACCCTTGTGACTGAGAAGATTGAAAAAGCTCTGCTGTACCTGACCTTCTACCCTTGGGTGGTTTTTTAATTAGGCACATTGCACTGTGCAGTACATGGCACAGCTTGCCTGTATCACAGTGGTCCTGTAACCTGGAACCATTGTTTAGCAAACTGCACATTCCAGAATCAGTTTGTGCCTTTATTTTTAATTATATGAGTTACTTTGATCACTTTTTCAGTGCTACAGAAATGGGGACTGACCTGTATGCGAAATGTGAAGAACTAACATCTGTCAGGTAAATAATTCCTAGCCTTTCCACAAAGACATTGAAAAAGTAATAAAAAATTACACTTGAGCTAAATGACAGCATGCCTGACATGCTCAAGGTAGTATCATCTCAGTGATGGCAGTTTCAGATCTTAATTATATTGAGAATCTGAATAACTGGTGTCTGTATTCTAAACTTTTCAAGGAGAACAGGATTGCATATTGATCAGGAAAAAAAACCAAACAAAAACCAAACAAAAAAAACCAAACAAACAAAAAAACCCCAAACAAACAAAAAAACCCCAACCCCCCCCCCAAAAAAAAAACCCCAAAAAACCACCAAAAAAACCACCAAAACACAAAAAAACCCAAAAACACAAAAAAAAACCCCAAAAACCACTACGAGAGAATGAGATAAAATGGAAAGGGATTAAAAGTCTTAATTCAGCTAAAATATCCTAAACTGTAGGATATTTTAGTATTCCCCAGGCTGGGGGAATCCTTAATGTTTTTGTTTTTTCAGTCTTCCAGAAATTGTCATTTTAGCTTTTACAGATGACTTTGCTCTTGGCATAATTTATAAATTTAAACCAATCCAAGCAAATATAAACCAGCCTCTGATTTACATGCAACAACAAAATAATATTTTCCAGTATGTTTTTATAAAAACAAAAACAGGAGCTGAACATGCCCAGTTCCATTTCATAATTATCAATTGGTGAGTTTATTTTTGCAGATTTTCTGTTTGCAAACATACACATTTTTAGATCCTATGCATTTCTTAATAATGGAGTTTCAAATCTAAAGCTTTTTCAAACCTTTTCAAACCTAAAGTATACTAAAAAAATATTTTTAAAATATATTCTCCGAAGGTGCTGAAATCATTCTGTTCTGCTATATCAGAAAACTGCTTTGTTGGTGATCCCTTCCTCTAGCTCTGGCTCCTGCACAATGAGAAGATAAGATGTAATTTCTATTGAATTGCACGTCTGTGTTTAATCTTAGAAAATGAAATTATGGTTAATCTTCTAAGAAATTCTGCACATATAGAGAAACCCTCTTCTGCCCCACAACAAAATATTTAGTATGAAACCTGTTCTACACAGTGCTGGTTGGTAAGTTTATGTTCTAGTCTTCAGGTCCAGAGAGAAAATCATGTATTTTGCTCAGTTAATACACCAATATTTCAGTTTAATGTGCTGTGCAATATGTATTTTCTTGATGCAAAAATGATCCTGAAATGTTGGTATCTTCTGTAGAAAGAAAGGAGGTACAAATAGCACACTTATCAAAATGCTCATAGCATTAGTGAAAAAGTTTGGTTTTGCAGTCTAAACCATATGCTAGCCTACCATGTTCATATTCTTTATCCTTTTTTTCTTGTTCAGTAAAAGATACAACATGCAGTGATATAAATTTGGAACACACTTGTCTTCAGCTGCATTAGTTTGTCTTAACTCATTTCAGCACAAACACAAGGACTCATCATCAAGGAACACCTTAGGGATCTTAATACCCTTTCTTTTTTGTTTTACTTTCCCCAGAGATAAAATCAGCTAATGAGGATTTTTAACTGGAAGCTTAACACAATATTTAAAGTGTTGTGCTGCCCACATTCAGTAACACAGATAACCCCTTTTTTTTACAGTTCTGACTTGAAAGATGGGAGAGAAGATTTTTCACCAGTCATGACCCACACTTTCATAACAAGGAACCATTTCTGCTGTTCTGGTTTGGACTGGGATAGAGCTGATTTTCTTTGTAGCAGCTTGTAGGGTGCTGTGCTTTGGATTTGTGACCAAAACAGTGTTGATAACACACTGATGTTTTAGCTATTGCTGAATTCTTGTAGTTCTGACACAGCAATAAGGCTTCACCATGTCAGTGAGGATGCTGGAGGTGCACAAGAGATTGGGAGGGGCCACAGCCAGGACAGCTGACCCCACTTGGCCAGAGGGATGTCCCACACCAGGACATGTCATGCTCAGCAATAACAGCTGGGGGGAGAAGGGGCAAGGGAGAATATTTGGAGTGGTGGTATTGTTCCATAATTATGTTTATGATTGGAAGCAGAACTTTTGGTATGATTCATTCAATATGAAATATAAAGATTGAAATGAAGTTTTTAAAAAAGTTTATAGAATTGCTTGCAAAAAGATTTTATGTTTATAAAAATATAGGCATTACTTTCAGGTTAAAAAAAAATAAATCTCATTTTCTTAACTAATGTGCATTCAAAAAAATGCTATTTTGAGTTTTATGAGTTAACATTAGAAAATTTGTCCTGTGCACAGTTACTTTGAGTGTGTAATAAAGAACACTGATTCTTGCTGTTTTGAAAAGAAAAATACAGAAAAGCCTTTCTCTGAATGCCCATAGGAAATGTCTGTCCTACACTGTCGATTTCATTATAGTATAAGAAACACTTTTGCCCTAAGTGCTTCTTCCAGCCCTGGTTCTTAATTGTTGTTATTTGGCAGCATGAAATATTGATGACATTGGTCAAAAAGATTGACAGCTGCATGAATTGTTATTAACCAGCCTGTTGGTTGTAGCTTAAAGTTCAATAAATACCAAGTTGCAGTAAAAGCCTCAGGGAGCCTTTTTTTTTCTGAAGAACTGGAAATTAACTATTTGATGTCTTTATAAACTGTCTTTTTCCCATCACCCCTTCACTCCCCCAATAGTTTTGATGACACTAAGAAGAAATGGCTGATTTGGTAATGCTTTCATAACTGGGGATCATGGCCCCTTCTTGATCCTGAAGGAGATAATGACCAAGCATTACAGGAGATGTAACTACCCATCCCTTCTCATTGTCATTCATCACCACAGCAAACAACAGGAAAATCACTCAGAAATGTTAGGATCTGAAGGAGCACAGGGGGTAGAACGATTTCTGAAGTGAGTCAGGAATAACTTGTGTAATACTGGTACATGAGAATACATTTCATCCTCCACACACAAGTACTGTCATACTGTTATGATTTGCAGTTTTACATATATTCAATCACATAATAACTTGCTGGAGAGCTTTAATAGCTGTGTACCAGGTTGGAGAGAAAATCTTTACCAACATACAGATTCTTAACATTTTTAATGGTGCCGTGTACTTTGCCTTTTTAAAATGTGCACATCTGCTGTCTCTGTCTTAAATCCCAGTTGATTTTTCTTCCCCAGAGCAAATATGCTATTTTTCTTGCTCCAAGCAAACTTAGATTTTTAACACCTGTTTCTCTTCTGGTTCAGAGATCTCTGGTATCTATACCCATTACTTGTCTTGTTCAGCTCCCTGTATGCCTTAGCTGTTCAGTATTCTGTGTTATTACTGCTTGTGATGTGACATACTGTCATTTTGACTTTGATCAAAATAAGGTAATTGTAGCAACAGGAAGAATCCATTAAAGCTCCTCAATGTCTGATTTAGTCAGGGTGAAGAGATGGAAAAAATGCCTTGCTGACTCAGTAAATGCTAAATTTTACCACTTAGGGAAAAACATGAATAGTGTATTTATATATATATATCTATGAATATTCCAAAGCTTCATCCTTTCAGATGTACTTGAATCAATCATCAGTTTGAATAGGCATGAGTGATTCAGAAAAACACCACGGTGTCCTATAACTTAATTGCTACCACTGATCAGGCAGGCTGGTCTGACCACTATAGTGCAGGACTATTTAACTTATTTAACTTGTACTTAACTTGTTACGTGTGGATAATACAACATGTGCACTGTGAACATGCTGGACTGAAATTTTGAGGCAGCACCACAGTGAAGTAGTTTTGACATTTTGAGTCACTGATTTTTCTTTTTTTTTTTTTTTTTTTGACAGTTTTGTCACTCATGGGTTACAAAGTCTCCTGGGAGATTTTAATGTTAAGTGTGTTGCTGTTACGGTTAGGATGGATATTTAACGTGTATTAATAATGACAGAAAATTAACTTTTTTTCACAGGGATTTAATTGGACAATCTCTCTACATGCCATAATCACTTTTACAGTCTGTCTATTCAGTTGTATTGAGGCAAGGTTTTAATTTTATTTGCTCCAATATCAAACACTTATTATCCCATTAACATCTTGAATTCTCTCTTATGTTGCAAGAGTGTTTTCCCCAGACTTACTGTACTCTGCATATTAGCATACAGTAGAAGAATTAATAATGTCTTGCAAGTTCAAATCTAAATAACTTTATGCACAACTTTCAAAATGTTTTATTATTTGAGTTTCCTTTTGGTAAAACAAGGAAATGTAATTATATGCTAAAAGGAATTGATAAGCAACTTGTTTAAGCAATGGTTACAATCTCCTGTCTTTGTTCACAGCATCTGTAGCAATAGAACCTACTGCATTTCAATGCTGACATTTAATCAATGC
Organism: Phylloscopus collybita; assembly: GCA_027886175.1. Classification (NCBI taxonomy): domain Eukaryota; kingdom Metazoa; phylum Chordata; class Aves; order Passeriformes; family Phylloscopidae; genus Phylloscopus; species Phylloscopus collybita. The sequence continues at coordinate 9,933,225 of JAJNNQ010000002.1, forward strand.
ATGTAAATCACCTTGGAGACCTATTATTCTTGTATTCATTAATTCCGTCATGCAGAATACAAGCATGTAGGAGAATTATATACAAAGTGTTCACAGCTGAGGTCAAAAAGTGGCATGTGTAACTGTCTGCTCTTGAAGTTCCAAATGCTTCTGACACATGGCATGGTATATTCCACAATCTCTATGAATAAAATCATAGGATCTCTGAATTAAAATTGTATCAGAGTTTTATTTAAGGGACTTTTTGTGTTAGAAAATTGTCAGCTGGATTGAAGTCTTTCCTACTGACTGTATAATATATTCCTTTTATTTGCTAACTTCTGGAGGTAGGTACAGATGAAAATAAATACAGAGGTGGCTGCTTCTGCATGGAAAAACTAAAATTTTTAAAACAAATGCCTGGGATATACAATAAGCAAATATGTTAAAGCCATAAATTACATGAAAGTAACCCAAATAATTTCCAGTCAGGCAGTGGTTATCTCAACATTTTCCAGTGAGTATGCCATAAGAATTTACAGATGCTGGTCTCTGAACATTTACAATGCACTGGAAATGAACAATGAATTTGTATTCAGGCCAGTGTTTGGAGGGGGAGTGACCGAAAGCATCAGAGAAAACAGTGAGTAGCCAACAACAAAGGCACAGCAGATGGGCTTGCAATGGTACCTGCACCTCTGCTTGGGTAAGTCCACTCAATGTTCCACCATCTTGCAACAAAGTGTGTTTTACTTGTGAAGCATCATTTTGTCCAAATGAATCTGTCGTAGAAACTGTCTAAGACAACCAGCTTTGGCCTATCAGGTAGATGAGCTGGCACCACACCTGGAGCAGAGCCCAGAACTTGAAGGTGGCCTGAAACCAGGAGAGTAGATGCAGAAGGGCAAATAGAGAAACATGCTACTCACCTGCCTCTCAAGTAACTTCCTCCTCTGAGTGGTAGTTATGGCAATACATGGAAGAAATCTGGGAAAATCGAACATGGTGGATTTTCTGTCCTTGACCACCTTGCAAATTTTGCCATTCAATTTTTTTCTTTAGTTTCCATGGGTGAGCCATTCAACCCAAAAGATCAGATCAAAGCATTCTAAATCTTTGCAACAAATAATTTTGAAATATTTCATTTCATCTCATCTCTCTTTTTAAATGCAAATACATTTAATTATAGTTGAAAAATAGTTTGGAAGCCATTCTATGGTTCTCTGAATTCTAGCAGAAACTCAGTAACCCTATAATTTGCTTTTCTTTGTTATTATGTGAACTTGATCTTCTTCCTTGACAATTTCCACTTTAAGAACATTTTTGTCATAAGGAACATTTACCAACTTTCATTTGTCAAACATTCTTGCCACATGAAATTTTAAAGAGTTTATTACAGAAATTTTCAAATACATACACATATATATATAAAAAATGATAACATACTGTAATTTTTCTCAGTGGATTCAGGATATAGTTGGAATCTATGAAGTCTTCTTCTGGTCTGGTCTATAAATCATGAGAAATCAGCTGCAGAGAGACAGTCGCTCCTGATTTTTAACCAGGAGTGAGTAAAAGGCACCAGGCTACATACATAATATAGCAACATGGAGTTTTAGTCTAAATTTTGAATGTGAGTACACAGGTCACTGCTTTGCATTTTGCTGGGTGCAGACATGGTAACTCTTTCACCAGAAGAGTAAATTTAATGCAATTTTGTTATTGATTCTGCAATGTCAAGTGTGAGATTGCCACCCACCCAGGAGCACGATGTCCTATCTTGTGCTTTCCCGGTCTCTGTCACGAGTAAATCGTAACACTGCTCTCGTGCTAACCCCTTTGTTCTTCCCATGGCAATTCATTGAGAAAATACAGCCTTCAAGTCAGATGCACAGGACCAATTTATATAAATGTGTGCCAGCCCTCTGTCCCCAGATACACCAGTTAAATGTATGGAGATGAGAGGGAGATGCCCTGAGCTCTGGGGTGCTCTTTGCCACAAACCCAAGCGGCAGAGATCCCCGGCACTGAGCCATCAGCTCAGAGCTTGTCCCAGTGGCACCAGGGCTGGGACCTGCTCTGCACCAGCCACTGAAGAAAGAATAGGTTTAAATCATAAAAAACTGTGGCTTCCTCACAGGGGATCTTTCTGTGGTTATCTAAGCTCAGACCTTGATTCACTGTTGGGAAAGGATTGTGAGGCAGTGAGAAGAGATGCTAAAGCACACAAAATAAATAAGAGAGCAAAATGGAAAGGGATTATACAGTTTGGCAATGAGGCCTTTGTTATTATAGAGCCTCTGTGACCTTTAAGAGAGTCTGACTTGACTGGTTGCCTGAACAAGTTTCTACCCTGCAGTCCTGAGTCCAGTTACATACCTGGTAGCTCATTTTAAAACAAACCTGCGATGCCACCAGCTTCGGAAGCTGCAGTGCATGCTGGCTGAACAGACTATGCCTCGCAGGCACCCTTGACAGTGACCTCCTTTTCAAGCAGGTCAGAACAGTTACCTGCCCAAGAGGCACTGTCTTATTGATTCATCTGCCTCCAAACAGATGTACCACGTATCGGTTTGAGATGCACCTGCTTCTCAGGGACTGAAAACTGAGCACATATTTATTATACCTGCAAAGTATTCAGCCATGGATGATGACTGTAGCTTGCAGCAGGTATGAACATGTGAATCTCTCTAAGGGGCAACACATACAAAGAATATGCCCCTTTTGGGGGTCTAAAGCAATTATTGGAGATATTTTTAACTGTGTCCTCCAGGCATCTGCCAACTCATGTCTGATTTACCTGTTGTGTTCCTAAACACATAAGTTTTTTATGCGTAAATTTTTTATACATATTAAAATAGTACTTGTGAACATATGCAGACATTAATCTTCATATCTGAACCTCCATATAATTCATTTTATTTGCTGATCCTTTGCCCTTTGAACTTCAAAGATTGTATGATGATACCAGTATGATGATTTACCAGCTTCAAAGATGAAACAAAGATACACCTGAATCTTCAGAAGCATATGGATTCTGGTCAATAGACAAAAATCTGAAAAAAACCCCTGAACAAACATTGAATCACAGCATACAAATTCTATTACCTATAGTAAAATTTATTCTGAGTCACAGCCTGGGCTTTGCTTTGGGAACGCTGAAAACAGCAGAAATCTAAGAGTTTGTGACTGCAATGACATGAGGGATAAAGTCAAAGGATCAACTACTGAAAATGGACATGGGAGAAAACCCAAAGGAAATATGATGTTTTCTCCGACAAAAGGGGTTGAGATTCTGATTTTTGAGCTACTTTATTTTAAGAGATTATGTATTTCATGGGGACCAAAATTGGTTGTACCTGCTATTTACTGAAGAGAAAATGAAGAGCCTTAGTGACTTGAGAATTCCTTTATTGAAGTTAAGAAGTTTTTGATGATCTGCAGCTGAGGGATTCAGAGCATTATAATTTTATTCCAGGAAAGAAAATAAGTGACAGGGAAAGTGAAGCTAGACTTTTGTTCTGTTTTTCTGATAGTCCACTGAATTGTAGTCAGTGCTCTGTGTAGGACTGCCCTTGGAAGAAGTGAGCCACAACCAGATGTGCCACCCTCTTTTTTGTGGCCCTGAGCACAGAAAGGACAACCTGATTCTAAACCATTTACAAACTGCTAAAAATAGCTGGCAGTTAGTTTGATCCTTTTTACCCTTGGCTTTTAGCTTTTCCTTTGACAAAGGATAAATGCAAGAGGAAGATTAGGTCACACAAATTTATATGAGGGCTATGTGTAAAATGATCATGCAACATCTCTGAGCATAAGGTGCATCTCTGGCATAACATCTCTGCCAAATGGAGACTTGTCTTTTTTTTTTTTCTTTTTTGCACAAACAAGCAAGTGCAAGGTGATATAAAAGGAGGAAATGTTGAAAAGTACAAATCATTTGTAGTAGAGGCTATAACATTAGGTGGATTGAATTAAGTAGAAGCTTCTCATTTATAATCAGTTTTAATCACATTCAATACTCTAAACCAGATTGAAACTGAACATCAGTGGTTTAGGATAAAACCACGCTTTGCTCCACCCTACATTAACATGTTTTAAATGTCAGTGTTTTGCTTTCACAGCTGTGTGCTCTCTCAGAAGGGATATGTTTCTGATGAGAAGAAGGTCATTCATTAACATCAGTGATTGTTCCTTGCAACAACAAAAAAGGCTGATCCTGTCCCTGGCAAAGACAAAATGAAGTGTCTCTGTTTCAGAAAGTAAAAGGAATATGCCCAAGCAACAAAATGTTTCAGCACCTCCACCCATGGCTATTTCCTTGGGACAAGTCTACATAGCCTGGAACAAAGGAAGTAAAATATTTTGAGTAGAAGAATGCGAAATAAATTTTCTTCCTCTAGAAACAGAAAATGCAGTTGTGTCTACTCGATAGGTTGTATCAATAATCCATCTGTGATCTTTTTCAGCCAATTTATCTATGGTGGACTTTAGGACTTGTTTCTGCACATTTGATAGGGATTTTTGAATGAAAGAGAAGGGGCAAAAATGTATGGAAATTGAAAAAAAAAGGCTTAATTTTTAAAATGTCTTTGTCACAGTAAATGCAAACTACTGTGATGATAAATGAAGGTTATAGTCACCATTATTTTAGCTACTCATGTACCTGTCAGATCAAAAAGAAGAGAGCTTGACCTGTTCTAAAGGCAGGAAAAAGTTTAAATGGGAGATATGAAAGGCAGAGCTTAGGCAGCTATGAAGTCAGCCTGGATTTTCTTCCACCTCACTGTCTTTAAATATTTCCTTTTGAAGCTTTTAAGACGAGTAAAGGTGTTTTCAGTGTTCTGAGTCCAGTATTCTTCTGTCTTCCGTGTTTACTAATTTTGGATTTATCACTATCATGGTACTCTGCTTGGTTAGAGATTCTAAATTTTGCATTTTAGATCCATTTTTACAACCATTACAATTCATGTTGCAATAAGTACAACAGTGAATCTAAGCTGCATCATTTTTCCCATTAAGACCTGAAAACACTGCAGATCCAATGTAGATGAAAAAATAAATCAGTATTCCAACAAGTTAAAATTTAAGTATTATTCACAACACTCCAAAGCATGCTATGAAATTTCAAGCTGGTTTCAAATCAGTACTTTACTAATAACATCTATTTCACAATTCTCTTCTTAATATCAATGACTTTGTGAGTTACTGACACAAATCATTGTTTTTACTAAATTGAAAATTGAATTATTTGATAAATTGGTGGTTTAATAAGATAATCTGAAAGGAAATAAAGTTGATTAAAATAACATTGATTTTCCTCCTTTTAAGATTTAATATTAGATGCCATAATTGCCACCCACCAAAACTGGAACCAATCATTTCCTGTAACACAACAGCTCATTTATGATGTACAACTTGCCTCTGCATTTAGAAAACTGACAGGGACAAAATTCTTCTTTCTTTCACTTTGTCTTCCCAATAGAAAGGAAGAATTTAGTCCTATTTGCTTTCACCAGGACTCATGATGCAATCAGCACACCTGAGAACAAGCATGTCATGCATGTATTCACTGAACAGTGAGATCCAGATATCAAGAGGACTTTAACACCACACCTCTTCTGTAAATCAAACCTCAGTCTTCTACAAGACACTGGGTGCATCCCTAAAGTATCATATGCTGCTGCTAAAAGATATAAATATTTCTGAGGATGGAAATGTTTGCTATAGAATTTTAGCTGGGAGTCATGAAAACAGTTAATAATTCTCTTTTCCACTCTCACAAAATTTTCTTTCCATCCTTTCAAGCAATCTTCAAGAATTTTACTGTGAGTATCTGTTGAAGAAATAAGAATGACTAAATCATGTGCATAATTATTTTATTAAGATAATTTTATTAAAGTACAAAAAAAAGGCATTTTAGAATCTTGAATTCAAAAGTTTTTACATTTTTGCCAGTATCACCTTTACATATTCTGCCTTGCTGTCTAGAGCAATACATAAATTTGTGGAAAATTATGCACGGGTTTGTATCTAAATGTGAGAGCACTTGTTTTTCTGATCAATCTCAAAATAATGAAAACATACCAGAATCAAAGGCTTGTCCTTCCTAAAGAGCTCTCTTAGGGGTCTTTAGGGATATTAATTCTTCCCTATTTGGAAGTCAGTTGCAAAACTCAGGAAAAACATTGGAAACAATTTATTACCTTAACTAAGTCAAAGCAATGACAGGTAAAAGTGTCAATGGAGGCTTCACAGATTCTCACTGAGATTTTGATTCCACTGTGTTTTGATGTTTTTCAGCACTTTTTTTTTTTCTGTAAACATGGGCTTACAGTGTTAGAAGTAGTTTTTATTGGTAGGTTTTAGGAACCAAAAGGGTATATCTATCTTTGAACAAGTATATTTATGGGCTTCTCACACAGGGCTAATGGTTCTGATGAGTGATGGGCAAACATTGCTTTCAAACTCTGCATTTACAAGTATACAGAGTCTGTAGGATGTCTAAGACAATACACATAATCCCCCCATGCTCAGATAGACTAAAAAAAATAACAAGGGAAGGCTGTTAAACCTTCACAGGCACAACCACCTACATGTAAATTAAAGAGTTTGTGCCAGGATCTCAAGCAATGGAACTGATTTTGATTTTGATTTTTGTTTTGCCATCAAACATTTATAAAAAAAACCTCACTAATGGCCATAATGTGTAAGATAGACAAATTCCAGTAAAACTGCAGATGATTCCATCCTTAGTATACAAGATTACTTAAATGCTTACTCAGAGTATTTTTTAGATGTTGGTACACAGACATTAAAGGGAAAGAAGAACTTTCTGGGATCAACAAGTGTTTGGTAAGAAATCGTGTTTGACACCTCTTTCAGAATTGATTGTTGCCCTAATGTTTTACAAGTAGTTTAATGAGTCCACAGGGAATAGGGCTCATCTCTGGCACTGTGCTATCAGGGACAAACACAGAAAATGCCATCCTGGCCTTGACAAAGGAGTTATGACTTGTTTTACAACCTTTTAAGGGCAAGAAGGACTCCACAGCCCCATTGCAGCATCCTCTCCAGAGGTCTTGCTTCCATTTGTTGGTGTTTCCACTGGAATCAGTGACTGTTGCCTTGCAACAAGGAGAGATGTCAGGCAATCCTAAAAATATGATAGCAGATGTCTTCTGTCTTCTCCTTTGCTCCAGGTTTAGCACCATGACAGGATTCCCTCACTGAAGCCTTATGAATAAGTACTGTTAAAGTAATTTTGTTTTTTTTTTTAATTTGTTCAGTGCCAGGGGCTTGGGATTCAGCTTGTTATGGCCCCAGGAAAAACCATGGCTGAACACAGAATTTTCTCCCTGCATGCATAAATGCCATGATTTAGGTGAGTAAGAATGCACATTTACTGCCCTTATTGTGCAGCAGGACCTTCAACAGCAAACACTTTGGCTCCATCAGTTCAGGATTGGCTTAACAACTGGTTCATGTCAGTGCACAAATCATGGTGTCCCCTGCACATGCAGAGGAAACAGAGGAAAGGGTTGCATGGACTCAATTTTTCTCCTTTTATGCTCATTACTGTCACACACCACATGTAAGAAGAGATTAATATGATGATAAATGGAAAAGAATGAAAATACTTTAACTTGGTTGCATTGCATTCAATGCGTCATTCACACCCATGCAAAAGATTATCTGTTAGTTTTTTTCTAGGCCTTTTATTCCTGCTGTAGCAGCTTTGTGATCTGCTCAAAGTCATCCAGGGCATATCTACTTTGGGTAAATATCTTGAACATAGTATTTTAGTCCGAGAAACAGAAACATTATGTATATATTGATGTTACACTGGGTCAAAATAACTGGTCTTATCAAAAGCAGAGGTGATTAGCTCAGGAGTGGTATCACACTGGTGTAATGAGAATGCCTTGCAGGCTTAGAAATTCATCTCTATGAAGCTTAGCTGAGAGCAGATAGAAATACTTACTCATGTAGTAGAAAGTCCAGGATCCACGGCATGTTTTGGAGATTGAACCACAGTGATTTTGTGGCAAAACTGGCACGGTAAACTAAAATCCTCTCCTCTCCTCTCCTCTCCTCTCCTCTCCTCTCCTCTCCTCTCCTCTCCTCTCCTCTCCTCTCCTCTCCTCTCCTCTCCTCTCCTCCCCTCCCCTCCCCTCCCCTCCTCTCCCCTCCCCTCTCCTGTTTAGGAGCACCTGCTAGGGCTGACTATTGTTCTGAACACACTACAATGGACCTGCATGAACTTTGCCCTGAGTAGCACAAGGCTTGCTATAATATATAACAATATATAATATATAACTTCAAATTTATGTCACTGTGGACAAATATTAAAAAAGACTTAGCTCAGTTATGAGAATTATTCACAAGGCATGAGACCTGCCACATTAACAAGATTATTTTAGAGACATTGTAAACATTGATCTTTTCTGTGTTTTGCCTTTACTATAGGAAGAAAGTCCTCTAAGCTCTGAACAAAAACAAAGTCCTAAGCAACACTCTTTCCCCTCACCCCTTGTTCCCTTGTTCCCACGCTTTAAGTTTAGCAGTTAGCTAAGAAGTGACTGTACTTTTAGTCTCTTTTGGACTGACATTGTGCCACACCATAAAGAAATAGGTGAGGAAACAAAAGGGGAAAGCAATAGGAATTGTGAGGTTTTTGCCTTCATGATAAGACAAAATATAGGCAGGCTGGGAGGACAAATGAAAGGGGTGACTGGCTTTTGGTTAACCTTCCTATTTGGGCACAGGGGTGTCATAGTTCAGCTTTTGCTCACTTACTTCTCAGAAGGGCATTGCAGATTTCTAGGGGAGACCTATGTCTTCTTAAGAATTTAAATCTAAGCTCCATTTAAAATGCAACTTATATATTATATTAGCTTATATAATACATTTCTTATTTTCATGCTTCCTTTTTCCATTTTTTTTTATTTGTGGGTATTTTGGTTTCTTTATTCCAGATGTTAGTTATTTCATATGCAGCTAAATTATTTGTTTGCTGTTTATTTAATTCATGACAAAATATCTGTGCTTTAGAAAAGGGAATGATAACAGCATAAACCTGGGGGCAACACATACAATGGCATCAAAACTGAATCTGACCCTTGAATTTGGTTAAATGATAATCCTGGTGATTTGCCACTTTTTAATATGTTAGTTTTGCTACATTTTTGCTTTATCATGACTAGTTAGTGCTTCATGTGGTTTGGATATCAGGAGTTAATGCAGGAAAGGCTGAAATTAAAAAAGTAATCACTGTTCATCAGAAGAGAGAACACAGGAAAAATTACACAAAATACAAAATATAACATATGTTTTTCAGTACTTGAGAACAAGGGAACCGAGATAGTTCATCACTATTAGCAAGACCATAAACCAGTGATCCAATTCTCTTTAGTGAGCTATTTTCACCTTTAAAAGTCTTCTCTAGAATTTTTTGTCAGCGTATCAAATATTGATCACTTTAGCCTTGTCCATGTACAAATTTTATAGCTATGTATAAAATTGATATTACTATGCCTTTTAAGCTGTTCATTATGGAATGACTCAACTTGCACCTTTCAGCAGTATTTGCAAATATGAATGTGACTATTTCAGTTTTAAAATGCTTTCAGTTAGATCATTTAAAGTCAGGTTGAGACACTTACATATATTGCCTCTGATATTAAGCATGTTTTCTGACCTCATCATTTATTCATCTCTGCCTTTGTACAACCAGAGTGTGCTCTAAAATATTTTACAAGGATAAAATATATTGTTCCCATTTCATCAAAAATAGAGGAAACCACCTATTTTGGAACATAATTCAAGCTAATACAATCAAGTTTGTTTTTACACAGGAATTTCTGGTAACATACATTTCCTAATATGTTGCTATACATGTGATTGCATTGAGCACCAGTGCATTCACATAAATTTAATTTATTTTTTTCCTTCAGAACTTGGTAACTGATACTATGTTTCACAAAAATGATATTAGACTTACTTCTGCAAGCTTAATCAAAACTAAGAACTACTATAGAAGCTAGGCATCTGTTTTTGATCAGTTAGATCTCATTGGAGGGCATCTTCTTATGTGTTTCTACTCAAGGCAGAAAGCTGGGACACAAATTCACTCTGGTGAATTTCAGGATGGAATGAATAGCATGTAGAAATAACTGAAGCCTTCAGTAAATATAGACTGGATGGGAAAGCAGATGACCTAAGCTCCATTATTTACCATGATTATTATAGTGAACAAATCAGTACTTTGTTTTATTTCACAGCATCAGAGTTCTAATGCTTATCTAACATAATAAAATATTTTGGCATGGTGGATGAGAAGTGTTGTATAAATGTTAAGTACAAATAAATATTTACTCCTGTTCTGCAGTGATTTAGTTGGTTAATCTCTGAAACACTGTTTCCTATTATGCAGAGGAAAGATAAAAATACATTATGGATCAGGCAGACAAGTTTTATTGGAGAGGGAAACACGGACACCTCTGCTTATTTAAATCATGCTCATGGTGGGTCTTTCTCTTTTCAAACATGCAGATGCCTCAGCTAATTGCAAATTTAAACCACCTGGCACTGGTTTTCTTTCTGCTCAAGTCCTGAAAGCTGCAGAAAAGATGATTTGAACTTTAAACTGTGCTTTGTAGGAGCACTAACTCTCTCTGCAAGTAACACATTACACTTTGTGATCTCTTTTGTATTTTCTTACAAAGAGTCTTGATATGAAATCTTACATGGTGGAAACCTTAAGTTAATGGCCTGTGAAAGGAAAAAAAAATAGTACAGGAGGCATCACGGGATGTGTGCTTTCCTTTTCTTATAAAATGTGCTAGGTTCAACAAAACTAAGTAAGTTCACTGTAGTCTAGGTCAAGTATCTTCTTTTTTTTCATTCACTGTAGATGTTCAAACTGATGGTCCTTCTTGGATTTCCCTGTGATGGGCAATGACAGCAATTGTCTTCACCTGTCCATTCTGTACTTAGACCAGAGGTTGCCATCCCCTCACAGAAGCATCACAAATGGCAGTTTGTCCATTCCTTAGCCATCATAACTTGCAATCTGTCACATTAAATTAAAATGCTATTGATTTCAGTTTGCATTAACACAGCAGGCACGATATGTTGAGTGGAACCTGGAGTCCTGGGATGACGAATATTCTGTAAGTCCAAGCTAGAAGAGATCCTATTTTATAGAGCTTGGAACTCAATTCTTTAAAAAAAAATGAAATTAAAAAAAAAAAAAATGGGCATTTATACATTGGTTTTACTGAGTGGCTTAATTGGGAAAAGCACGAAATCTCTCTTCCATGCAGCATGTTTTCTTTACATTCATTTAATATTTTTCCCTCTGCACAGAAGTAAACTTATCTGCACTATGCACCCAGCACTGTTTTTGAATGGCAGAGAGCGAAAGGAATGACATCAGGCACAAGAATTCTATACTGACAGAAATGCCAGAGTTCATCAAAGCTACACTATTTCCCTGCCAACTCCATGAAATATCCCTACTTGCTTTCTTATCATCATCTGGTCCCCTCAGACGTTCTCCAATAAGATTCTGAGGTGCTTAAACTAACTGCATGCACATAAGATATTTTATAGAGGAATAGAAAATTCTGCCTACAAAGAGGTTCTTGCTTGTGGCTGGAGCCATAGAAAAGTCCTTTTCTCCTTCCCTTGTGAATATTTGGCTATTTCAAGTGAAGAAATTGTGTTATTTTCCTTCCACTTACTGCCTAGAAAACTGTGAAAACTGTGTTTTGAAAGTAGCTTGCCGGGATATACAGCAATGACTTGGTTATATTCCTGAATTTCTGGAATATACAAATAAGAAACTCAAGAGAAGCATTTAATGAAGTTTACTTACCTTACTCCTGATGATGTGAAAAGCCTGCACTTTAACATGGTGTGTTAAGCTTCAATGCAGAGATACAGCAGGCAGAAAAATATATTGCAAAGCATTTTACTTGTTTATTATAATATTAGAGTTGTGAGGTTTAACCTTCAGATGACCTTAAGGTTGACTCACTATAGAAAATGGATCAGTAAAATATGAAATGGGCAGCAGAGACTAGGCATCTGAAATTAGGAAAGAAAAAAGTTCTGCTGAACTCTTTAGTATGACTTTCCCCTTAAATCCAAGCTCAAACACTCAGAAAATTTATAAACTGTATCTAGTAATAGGTTAGCTTGCAATTGCAAAAAATGAATTTATTCATTTAAATAGCATATTCATTTTAGCATAATAATAAGACTTGCTGTACACCAAAGTGTAATCATAGCTGTATGTGCATAATAAACCAATAAAAATATACAGTATATCATTCTGTTATGATAACCATTTCTCAAGTATAATATTCATTGGCTATCTCAAACACCTGTCTTGCAACACAACCATTGTTTTCATATTGGTTCCTTGAAGGTCACTAGATTGTAAAACTAAGACCTTGTGCAGTACAGAGGTATTTTACAACATGTTCAATACAATACATAATGACAGGAAAATCACATTTTGATTGTGGATGTACTTTTCAAAAATCTTACCTGGGATATGCCCCATGAATAAAAATGAAAAAAAACCCCTGAAACTTGAGACAGAAACAGTGTCCTAAAGGTCTTCTAAATATTGTTCTAAAGGTCTGAAACCAAATCAAACTTGTTTATTGATTCCATATTCATCATAGCTCTGCCACCGGGGCTGCTAAACTAAGGACGCTGCATTAGCATTTTTAAACTATACAACTGAACAGAACTCCTGAGAAACTTTCTTCACTTAGAACATAAGATATTTTTTCTGCTGTAGGCCACTTAGAAATAAAAAGTTCATCACTATTTGTGTTACAGTAGTCAAGAGTAAGACGGTAGCAAATATAAAATGTCACTACAGAATTACACAATATGGAACCTTCCTGCTGTCCACCTTTGGAAAGACTGATACTCTGCTCCTCTTTTCTCTCTTCTTATCCAAAGTAATTTTAATAACTGCAAAAGTAAATGGCACTCTCATGTCTTTGGGATCTCTAGCTGCCTCATTTGAAATTCTCCAGCAAAGAAGTTCTGAACCATTCTCTTCCAGCTGCTTTTATTCTGCTTTGTTATGCTAATGTTCCATGAAAAGATGTCATGGAAGATCAAAGAATTTTGTGCATACAATTTATATTAAAAATAATTTTGATTTAAACTTGAAGATTAAAGTAACTTTCCATTTTCAATAATGTAGAAAATTAAGAATGAGATCATCTCTGTGACTGCATCTGGAAGTGTGGGTGAATCCAACAAAGGACAAAACCGAAGACCAGTGAGATGCTTCTGCTTCAAATGTGGCATAACTTTAGATTTAAAAACAGGTAAAAATACTTTTTTTTTCCCTTAAATCAATAAAGGATCTTTTATGAGAGTAAAAATTGAGACATCTACTAGTCCAGGGTGAGCAGGGTTTGTGGTGCAGTAGGGCCTCTTTATAAAATAAATCTGTTATCCAGGAAGCAAAGCATTATTGTGAAAGTTAATAGGATTATTTTAAACAAGCCTTTTCTTTCTTGACCCAAAAAAGCTGGAATTTTCCTTGCCATGTTTCAAAATACTGTATGGAAAAATCTAGCCAAAATCATTAAAGATTATTGTGATTCTAGATTATTGTGATTCTAGATAATCGTCACTGAATATCATGGAGAGAGTTTGATCATTGAAAGCTGAGTCTCTCATACCATTGTTGCACTGAACATAGTAATTATAGTCTTTGTACTTTTTTTTTTTTCTTTTTTTTTTTTTTTTTTCAAAACTGTTTGTAAACTCAAACTCTTCCAAACAGAAGGAGAAGAGATGATGAGGAAGGTGATTTGGTGAGACGCAGTCTCAGTCCCAGCAGTGGGCAGAATTTTTACTTTCTGAATGCTGAAGGGGGAGGGAGGGAGATGAAGGAGGTGGACAATGACTGCTAACATTAATTGAAATTAATTTTGGTTATAGAATATCTGTTGAGCAAGTCAGTGGTGAGGGTCAGCTTCAGCATTTCTGCTAAGAGGGAAAGTGGAACATCTAAGGAGCTATAGCACAGGAATGCTGGCAGCTCCAGAGCTTCAGTAAAGATTAGATGAGCTTCAGTGGATGCTCCCTTTGTCAACATTGCACTAAAACAGCCACATTTCACTGCCTAAAAGCTGTTAAAAGCAGAACTCGGTCATTGTAACAGCAATGCAAAGGCTCCATCCTTCCATAAATATCACATTAAACTCTCAGTGTTAAGTCATAAGTCAAATTTGATACCACAAAGCAGCAATAAAAAATGCCAGCTCTGAAATCTTGCCTGTGAAAACAGATATTCCATATGGTTTAAAGGGATGAGGTCAGTAACAAAATTTTAATAAACCTCTGATGGTTATATTATTTTTACATCATGAGCATGGGAGTATTAAAATCACCTGAAGCCAAGGGACTACCTAACTTCAGCTATACAAAGTTTTTTTGTCATAATAATAATGTTACACTGGGTAAGCAAATAAAAAAGTAATATATGTGCAATTTAATCAAAGTGGTACCCTGGGGAAAAACAGTCTATTATCTACATCTCTGTAAATATCAGAAGACTGAAGTCTAAACTGTGATTCAGATCAGTGATAACCCTTCATGAGAATAATATTAATCAAAAAATTATTGTGTTTTTTTTCTTTGAACAGACATGTCCATATAAACTTCAGCCTTTCTGGCAAATATGTAAATGAAAATGCACAGATCTTATGAGAAACATAATAAAAAAAAATACTACCGTGTTCTTAGCTACTCCTCACTTATGATCATTGCATAAAATGAAATGTGGGACTTTCTTTAATGGTCTTTTCCTAGTATTCTAATGTCATAACACATATCTCCACCCTACAATGTAAAGATTCTAGAAAATACAGCATTACATGGGAGGGACTATTCATTTGAAGTGATTATCTAAGACCTTCAATATTTACTAGAACAGGGAAAGGGATCATAAAAAAAGGATTAGAAAGAGTTCATTTTTCTCCTAAACTTTATATTCCTATGAAGTTTTTGTTGTGCCTAAAAATGGCTGTAAGTGGGACTGAATATGATTTTTGTGGGATGCATGTGAATGTCTAAAGGATCAAGCAAAATGCACATCTTACTTTGTGTAGTTTCTGGGGAGGAGTGAAGGGAAGGAGACACAAAATTAAAGTTATTACAGATATAAAGAATTAAACAAAAAACTTAAAAACACTGTTTATTAAGATAGTACAAAACATCTTTTTCTTGTGAGGTGCTCAGTTTAAGTAGATCTAACAAGTTTTGTGTAGCATCTCCCAAGTAATGAGTTCCCTTTAGATAATAGCAAGTTATGTCTACCCTACCCTTGGCCAAACTAGATCTACAAATCATTTGTCTCCTCCACCAGTTCTATTCTGATAAATTATCTGTTAAATATGAAATGAAATCAACATTTGATGAGAGCCTGTGACTTGTAAGGATTTGATAGACATTCAGTTTGATCCAGACACTGTCAGAAAAAAATAAATAAATAAACTCAATCTGGCATCCATTACTGCATATTATGAAATTCAAGTATTTTGTGTCTATTCTTTAAACTTAGTTTTTCACACAGCTTAATTACTCTGATTCTTCTATTCATTTAAACATTACTGCTACTAGATGCTAGATCACCTAGAAAACTATGAATTCTAAATGCTTAAGGAATTTGATAATAATTATTTTCACAGTTGTGAGTTGAATGAATTAAGGCAGATTGGCTGTTATTTTAACACTAGTTTTTACATGTCTCCATTTTGTTAATCTGTGTCTATATAACTGCTGGCATAAATTTCAGTTAGTAAATAATTTTTTTTCTTCTTTCCAACCTTTCAACTTGATGCAGAAAAATAATTTGGCATTTACATAGCTCTTTTAAGTACAAAGAGGATTGATTGCAATTACTTTGGATTTACAATTTATGTTGTAGTCCAATAGTTGGATTTTAATCCCATTGCAACAGATTGCTACTCAAGCAAGCATTTCTCTTGAAATAAAAATGAGCCCCAGGACGTGGTACTCTCACATATGCTCTGTTGTTCAGGAGGTGGCAGAAGGTACTAAACATCTCCACACCTGTCCACAAAGTCGTTACATGGTGGTATCAGCAGAAGGGAATGACATTTTTCCTTCAAGTACTGATTTCAAATCAATCCACTGGTGACTTTTGATCACTAGGTGAACTGGGGAGGAAGGAGAAGACATTTTCTTGTGCTGACTGTAGAAGGAGAAGGACACAGCAAGATGAGGAGTCAGCCTCTCATAGAGGAACAGAAGAAGCAGATGAAAATAGGTACAACCTAAAGATTATTGTAGCTAAGATAATGCTATTCTATGATTTTTTAATTTCTCCAGAACAGGCATGGGTTAGAAAACACATGTTGATGAATAAGCCTTTCTGTTTAGAGTTCTACTGTTCATTCCTCTGAATAGCAAAATATTGACAGAATCGAGTTAGTCTGTTGGACACAAATTTTCAATTCACCCACTTTGAGATAGGAAAATAACTGTCCCATGACATCCATAACTTCACATTTTTGCTAGTAACACTTGCTAACTCGTGGGAACTGAGCACAAATATCAGCTGAAACTAACAAACAAAAATCTATAAATTAGCCATAATTAAGAAGGGGAGTCAACTCTTCTGCTATTGCCTTCATTAAACCAAAGGGACTGATTACACCTGACAATAAACAATCCTTTAAAGAATTAATTGACCATATGCTGGTTTGCACAGAGCTGAAACAGGTCTCTGCAAAAACACCACCTGCTGACAGATATTTTGTCATTTTAAAAAATAAAGAAATGTAAAGCAAATGTTAATCTTCATTTCAGCAATACTGCATACATGTTCACAGTAACCCTCAAAACTTAGCGTGACACATTTAAAAAAAAAAACAAACCAAACCCAGACATTAATAAATTAGACTATCAGGCACAGTTCCAGTGACTAGGATAACAATTACAGGGACAAGTAATGCTCATGCTTTGTGGCGTTAGTTGAGCAACAGACAGAATCAAAAAGCAATTTCCTTCCATGGTTAAATTCTGTGTGCATGCCAAGGCCTCATGCTTTCCTCTGAAGCGTGCAACCAGTGCCTCAGGCAGGATGCTGGACTGGATGGACCATTGCTTCTGTCCTGTTATGGAAATTCTATTGTTCTTAGCTGCAGTGCCAATGACATATCAAAACACACCATCTAAATTGCATTTGATATATATACTGTGTCACACTCCAACTCAGCCAAGCAACACGGACAGCGTGATTCATGTGGAGAATGTGCTTGAGTTGCTTTAGACACAAGGAAAACAATATCAGAGCTAGGTCTGCAACCTAGTGCACACAGCAGGATCTGGAAATCTGTGATGTGCTTTGGCCATATGGAAGTGAAAAAGTATTCAAGTGCTATCAATAAAAACAACAGAATGTGTCTGTTTCTGAGCAGCACACATCACCAAGTTGCAGTTCCTGGGAGCAAGTGTAAACACAGAAGCTGATGCTCCCAGTAGAAAAGACAGTCACAGACGTCTTCGTTACTATTCACTGATTTAAAAAATGCTCCAACTTCTCTGGAGCAAAATTTCCTTGCTGTTCCATTAAATGTTCTGTTCTCAAGAAAGAGAACTGGAGAAAAAAAGAAGCAAAAAAAATGTTAGGAAATATTTATTCTTTCTAATAGAAGAACTCTAAAAACAAACCAACAAACCTCCTCATTATCACCATGACTTGAGACGCATATATTTAAAAATTTTTGGAATATGTAGAATTTACTAGAGCTTTTTACATTAAGAAATAAGAGACTGCAAATATTTTAAAAGGTGAATTACAGAATAGAATAGCCCTGATTTACATGTTTGTAACATTGTTTATAGTGGTGTATAAAGCATTGATACAATTACTTTAACCTGTGCGTACAGAGCTTTAGGCATGGTTGCAACACTGCATGCTTTGAAGTTTATAATTCATTAGTCTATCTGCCACATAGCATCAGAATTATAGAGAATTACATTCTTACTAAGGCTCCCATCTCAAAGGATAAAGTGTGTTTGTCTTTGCTGACGGTCTTATGGCTGAAGAGGGATGGCTACTTTTATAAGAGATGTGATTGGTTTCAGTTTATTTCCAACCGTGTGTTTCATAAAGGCCAGATCTCATTAAAGTTGTCACCATAATCAACAGGTACATAACAAGTGAAGAGGCACTGGAACAGGTTGCCCAGAGAATTTGTGGATACCCCATCCCTGGAAGTCTTTAAGGCCAGGCTGGATGGCACTTTCAGTAAGTTGGTCTAGTCGAAGTGGTAGGAAGTAGATGATCTTTAAAGCCCTTTCCAACACAAGCCATTCTGTGAGCCTTTTGACAAATTTCTTGTAGCTGATCAGGGAGAATTTTTCAAAATATGTTCAGAGAATAAGAGTGGTAAATTCTGTGATAAGAAAGAAATCCACCAAAAATTTCATATCTACTTGAAAGTAGATATCAAGAAAGCAAATTTCTAATAGAGTATCAAGTTTATGGGAATGATTTATTTCCATTCAAAATATTATATCTGCTTAAGAGGGTAAAATGAAACTAGAAAATCAGACTGATTATCTCCCTATAGAACTTCAGACAGCAGGACATCCTGTTATGAGAAAACCCTCACATGTTATTCTGAAAACAAAAGTAGCAGATGCCATATCATAGTCCATGGTGGTCCTGGCCTAGAAGACAGCAGTAGTCTGTGGTCAATATTGTGCAGTGCAAAATTACAGATTTCCATGGTGATGAACCATCCACAAAAGGAAGAACACTACTCTCAGGCAGTATGGGAAACACAACTTAACTCAGACATTTCTAAATTTTGGGGGGTTTGTTTGTTTGTTTTTTAAATTTAATTATTTAGTGAACTTCTATTCAGTGATTGGTAGGTGATGCTTTTGTTGAATTTTTCTTGCAGTCCAGCTCTTCATTTTCCAGGAATCTGAGCACAGTTTGCTTTGCAAGTGTAGTCTCAACTACAGGGAAACAACCTTTTTCTATCAAAAGTGATCTATTATTCAACTGAAAATTCTTGAGATTTATAGGAAGTTCTGCACAAAAAATGCTTTGTGTTTAGAGAAAGGCTGTGCTAATTTTCTTTAAGTGCTCTTTAACAGGGTGCCACCTACCAATCTGAAACTGCCCCACATGTAACCTAAAGCAGTATCCTCATAGTTAGAGATGTGGAAATAGATTTCTAACAAATAATTTATTCCTAATAAGCCTGAAGTCTAAGAATGTATGATTTCAGATTTACTACAATGCTTCCTGATTATCTTCGAGTAAATTTTCAATCAACCACTCAGCAGTTCCCAGAGAAACAAAATGTAATGGTTTTCTCTTTTTTTGTTTGTCCCCTGTTCACTTGCACAGCAATATTCACCTGTTTAATTTTCTAAGAGAATTTGTCGTTAAAATTTAACCCCAGTGTTGCCAGGAATCAAAAGACAAAACTTTCTAAAGAATAGTAAGAGTGGTGAGATAAAAAGTGATTTTTTATTGAAAGCTTTCAGGTACACAAATATGATATATGTGCATGTGTGATACAGGATTTTTACAATTTTGAATAAGTTTAATTAATTAGTTTATCCAGCAGGTACATCCAATAAGAGGTCAGTTGTCCCAGTAACCCATCCTTGGGTCAATCTCTTGGAACTGGTCCAGGAGCTTCCTTGCCCTATGTTTTTGTTATATCTCTTCAGTACTGGTGGAAAACGAGATGTCCTTGTCAGAAATTCTCTTCTTAAGAATGAGACTAAACAGAATTTCAAGAATGTATTTAGAAAGAATTAGCTTGTTATTCTAAAATGTGAGAAAGGGCAGGAACAGTACAAAAAGCTAAATACAATTATATATTAAAAATCTATAAAGCTAAAAATATATGAAGAAACTAAGAATGTTTAAACATCAGTAGGAAAAAAAATCCACTACATACTTTGGCTCTGTGTATTTGAGCCCCTAAACAATGCAGCATCAGAATATGACATCACGAACATCAAAGTCACAAATTTTGTCTGTGTAAAAATGCTACAAAGCAAGCAAAACCTGCTCCCATCTAACAGTCATGGAACAGAGGAAAAAAAATGCTAATATTTTGCCTGCAGACACATTTGCCTGCAGATACATAGCAATTGAGTTCTGCAATGCAACACAGTTTTATTACTTTCAACAGCACATTTTCCCTATTTATCTGAATCATCAGAGACAGCTCAGATTTTGAAGAGTGAGTGAACCTTAATCATGACTTTCAAGTAGATGCCTTCCTTCTCTTCACTGCAAAGAGGTTTTGCTCATGGGTAGTAATTCTCCAAAAGGTAGGATAACCCTAGAATGACATTCTAATTACTAATTTCAAGTGAAAATTCAGGATGAGAGTTGTTCAGTTGGCATCTTTGAAAGTTAAACATAGGTTGCTACAACCCTGAGGATCATCATCTTCAGGCAAGACCTACCTGGGCTCTTTGCCTATTCCCATTTTCTAAGGTTCAGTAGAGCAGCTTCAGAGCAAGCAAGGAAATATTCTTGTAAGCAAGAGTCCAAAACAAACAAATATTTCTGAGAAAAATATAAAAGTACCTTCTCTTTAATAATCTAAAAAGAAAACTACAACCCTCATCAAGGAGCAAAATATTTACATCTTTCCCCATTTCATATTGGTGATGGGTGTTTGATGGCTTCAGGCACTGGAGGTGGAAAGAAACCATGTCAAAATATCTTATCCTAGGGGGCTATTAGTCTCTAATTTGAGATATGCTGCAAGGAAAAAAAAAAAAAAAAGAAGAAAATGGTAAGCATTGACATTGGAACCATTTATCACCTACTGTTATGAGGAATAAAAGGTTCCTCTTTGAAGATAGTCCATTATCTATTTCTAGCTGGCTTCCTCCTGTCATATTATCTTGCAGAAATAATAAATTTGGGAAGATCACATTGTGAGAATAAGTACTGCTATATATCTAAGTATATACATTGTTCTTTTATTTACAATCACTTTTGCCCATTCTCTAGAAGAAAACACAGGTTTTACATTTGTTATTTGTGGTTTCCTCGCAGACATTATTTGTTCCTCTCCGGTAGTGAAAGGAGAGGTGGTAGTGAAGGAAGCCTGGAATAACATAAAAGAAAATTCATGCAATAAATTATTTTCTTACAAGAAAAACTCCAGCTAAAGCAATATCAATTTCTGTTCTGTAATGGTAGGAAAGGATTTCCATTAGGAAGTGTATATTTGAATATAATACATATTCCCCACATAATGTGTGTCTCTGTGTATATATCTACATACATGGGTATGGATTTATGTGCATATATTCACATTATTAGCACTGTTCAAAAATAATTTTGAAGATCCTATGAATCAGCCAGAGTAGCAATAACAAGGTTGCCAGTGTGATGAGGCCTTTCTGTCTCTGAGCATTTCTTCATCTTCATTTGTATATCACTCCTCACAGTTCCATTTGCAGATGCCATCAATGGCTTGGATAGTAAAACTGATCATTTACTAAACAAAAACAAGTTGCAGAGACTTACTTTTAGATAAACAGCAAATAAAATTGAGAGTAATTTACACGTACATAACTCATTTTGTTCAGGAAACAAAAAAAAGATCAAGTGAGGATTTGCCAAATATAATGTCCTACAGAAGGATTAGTTTATCTTTCCTTTAAGGCAGAGTATGAAATCAATGTGTTAATCTACTTGAAAAGAAGGATTTGCTTTAGCTAGGCATTTTTTAAGATATGAAATTTAATCTATATTTGTTTTTATAATTATTAATCCTAAGGTATCTCAGGAACCCTTTTTCCTAGGATAGAAAATTTAAAAGAGCAAAGAGGGTAAAGGACATAAGTCTCACTGAATTTTCCATGGCAATTTATTGGGGTTAAGGGCAAATCTGCAGAACTCTTCTGTCCTCCTTTTCAAATTCTCTCCCAGCTTATGGACAATTTTTTTCTGTGTTCTTTCACTTAATGCATGACAGCACAGGCTTCCTGCCTTTCTCTCACACACAAACATCCTGCCTGCATCACCACCAGCCAACTCCACCCAAATCCCAGAGCACAGCTGAACAGTGGCCCTGGCAGTGGTTTGTCCTTTTTAGCAACTCAGGTGTTATAACTTCTGTGTCAACGAGGTTCTTGGTATAAGGTCTGTCTTCTCTCTAAAACAGAGGTCTTGAGGCTTGTTGGAGTAGTTTTCAGAACTCAAAACAAGGTTGTTGTAGGATATTCAGTATTTCCTCTCAGCAGAATACAATTTCTGCACTTACAACCTTGCACAGATAACAACTCATCCTGTCCACCCATGTCCAGATAAAAGCAGCCATCTCCTCACCTCCTGGCCCAACACAATCTTAAAAATTGCATGGATGTATCTAAAGATTTAAATTAACTTTCCTCATTTCCATGTGCATTTCAAGATAATGCAAATAAATCAGAGTTGTTTTATTGAAAGTATGCTTCCTATATTTAATTTCTAAGATTGTAAGTGGCACATTAGAAAAACATAACCAGGTTGCAGTCCAAGTTTGTTAAAGTAGCCTCTGTGGCTGTGCTGAGAGTTCTATGAACAAACTGGGGAGCAACAGGAAAAAAAAAAAACAACACAGACCTGAGGAGATGAGGGGGCTTAGGTAAATCTCAGGTGGTTTCTCAGCAGATGTTGCTCTGTGGCTGTTCACAGTGGTGCTGGATCATTTTGCCACACTAAGATATCACAGTGATGCCTTTCTAAGTTGCTTTAGAGTGTAATTTGCTGTTGTTACTAAGGAACACTTGTAAAATTATCACAACAGAAAGACTAGAATTGTCTTTCTTTTACTAAATGTACATTCTTTATTTCCTTTATTAGGAATAGTATTAAATTATATCACAAATTTTGACCCACTAAAATGTCATGGTACTTACAGCACAAAAGTACACTTTTTGAAAGGAGTGTATCTGACTTTTGCTAATATTTTGCTATCTGACTTTTGCTTTAACCAATAAAAATTATTGATGTATCATAAATCATTTCCTTGCTCTGGCTGAGTGCCTTTAGGACCAGACATGAAAGTCAGATTTCCCCATCTGTACTAAGCCATGACTGTATTTGAACACTATTGCTTCCTGATAATGTTACAAAAATTCTTTAAGATTGGAAATAACTGTCAAGAATTTTCTTTCTGGTATATAGTGTATTCTCAGCCCATCCTAGTCAGTAGTAAATGAAATGTTGAGATTTCCCCAGTAAGCCTGGAGTTAGTAACTGCAACCTTTACATCCAGAGATATTTTGCCATTAAGAAAACAGTGTTTCTGCCCAAACCTGACAATATTTTCTGTTTCAACACCATTTTCTCTGTTTTAATGATTAAAACAATGAGTAGCTTGTCTGTTATTTTACAGTCTAGTCTGCATCTAACATTTAAGACAGATCCTTTATTTTGACTATTTTCCTGCTAAGAGTTTTTCTGTTGATATTACAAAATCATGGCACTTGGTTTAGAACGTGAAAGCACTTAAATGACACATCTCATTTTTCCTTCTGTCATAACCTCATTTGAAATTGGAATAGTAGATTAATTGCCCCTTTAATGACAAGTGCTTGCCTAGATAAAGCTAAGATCAGGGTTAGCATTGTGCCAGGCAATTTAGGTAGTCAGCAAACCATGAATTTCACATTGACAATGCTAGAGGCATTAATCACATATACTTTTCCTTTTCTTTCCTGTAGTCAAAAAAAAAAAAAAAAAAAGATCATTTTACTTTAGGACTTTAGTTCCCCAAGAATATGTAGGATTTTTAGTTTTACCTTTGGTGATAAAGAACATTTTTGCTTTGGCTTTCCTTTTTCTTCCCATTTGGGACCATCTCTGTTCCTCTCTGTTTTTGTTTTGTTTGGTTGTATTTTTTTCATCCATGTAATTCAGTTCAGCATGATATAGGGTGCCCTAAACATCACAGGTATCTGTGTGACTGGAGTGCCTTTGGCAAGAAGGTGTTTTAGATGTAAGGCCAGGAAAGGGGATAATAAAGCCAAACACCAATGCTTGAGCTGCTCTGTGACAATACAAGGGGCAGTAACACATGATATGTTTGCTGTTGCATCAATTCTACCTTTGCTGGTTCAAAATTGTCCTCATTACAATCAACAGAATGCAGTACCAGATGGATGATTCAAGAGACAAAACTGAGAGACGCTGGTGCTTGTTCTCAGAGTCAGCTGATTGAGAAATGAATAGGAAATTCTTTGGATATTCCCAACAAATAATTTTCATGGAATTAAGCTGTGAAGAAAACAAGCTTTTATCCTCAGCAAAAACTCTGCCAAACACAATATCCTCACAAAGTCTTTTTTCCTCATGTACCTGCACTTTGTTCTTCAGCAGCAGCGCAGTCCAGCCTGCAGTGCCTGCCTGTGAAAGATGACTCTGATGGTGCTCTCTGAGTGTCAGTGTGAATGGCAAGGCTGCCCTTTTTTTCCTTAGAAACATGAGGTATTTAATGTAGCTGGCCCTGCTAGCTCCCAAATACAGAAGCTGCAGTCCACTTCTTATTTTGTTATTCTTGTTTATGTTTGAAAGGCAGAATGGGCATCTCTTTCCTGAGGGACTCTCTTTCCTCTCTCTGAATAAGGGCAGAGAAGAGTCAAGAAGACTAAACCACCCCTGAGCTCTTAGGAAAGGTGATGTTTGATCTTCTCAGCCAAAATACAAGTCATGAGTAAACTTGGAGGCAGTTAACTACGTGTTCCTTGAGCAGAGCTGCATAGGGCACAAGATAGGTACCCAGAGCGTGTGCAGATTTGAAAAGCAGCAGTAGTACATTTCATAGAGGGGAAGATACTCTAAAGTGATCAACTGGTTAAATAAAGTTCTCTCTCTCTCTAGATCAGTAAATCTGGATTACAAGCCCTGATGCAAAACTTCAGATTTTGTTTGAACTGTTTTTCAAAGCCTCTGAAAAGTATGGTGACTACACCTGTAGGTTTTATATATATATAAACAAAAAGCCTGGAGAATGGTGTTGAAGATATTCGAACACACAGTGTTCATCACCAGTGCTACCTACCAGTTTCTCATCTCTAAAAGGACAACAGCCCTTATATCTGTATGAATATGGCTGGCAACATCCTCTTGGCTTTTCTGTATGCTTCTGCATTTTTATTCTTTTAACAATACTTTGCCTGTAAAAGAGTGCTGGCAGATCTAATTCTAGGTTTGTTGTATAAGACTTAAGTATTCCTAAGAAACGAAGTAAATTGTATTGGGTGTTTAAACACAAGAATTATCCTTAAATTCAGTCCTATTAATTTCTTTCATGCCTTTATCGCACCTAGGCATCATTGGCATCAACTTCCATGGAAAGCAAAGGATACAAAAGGTTCTAGTACCTTCTGAATGGCTATAACTTCACAGATGCCTCTAGAGATATGAGGTTTTTACAGTGCTTCAGAGATTCAGAGTAAAAATTCAGATGAGAAACATTGGAAGTAATAAGCCAGATTTACCACTGGGGTCTCTATTGACTTTGAGGGAAAGATATCAGGGACAACTTTGGCCCATCCTATTAAAATAGTAGCCAAGGTGTTCCTGGTGAGTAATTCAGGAACCTTTTTTTAAAGTTCAAAGAACTAATAATTTCAGGATCTTTAATATAAATTCTAATACAATTACCTTTTAATCCCTTTTAATGCATTCCAGTTTCATTAATTTGAAAGCCCTGATGCTATCAGGAGCCTACCTACTCTTGGTCCCTGAAGTAGTTTCCATAGCTGAGGATGCAGTATCACTATCTAATACCTCCTCATTCACCACCTCTATTGTTCTGCTTCAGCTTAAGCTTTCCCACTTAATATCAGCATGATATAATTGTGCCATAGGTGACAAAAACATTATTCCTTCTTGTTATACTGAACTTCCTGTCTTAATTACCAAACTCATTTTTCCTCCACATCCCACTTGCTCGTTATTCATTTTCAATTATTATACGGATTTCCCTTAGACTTTAATTACTTTTTGTGCTTAAAAGGATAAATTAATTTTCTTATTAACCCTTTGACATCTCATTAAGATCACTGAATAGGACAATTCTGTTTTCTTGTGGCAGGCCATCCACATTATGTCAGTTTGCAAAAATACTAGAAGGTTTAGAAGGAATTTGATAAAAACATTAATAATTCTTCCCGGTGTGGCATCAGCATCTGTGTCATATGAATTTTTTTGCTTTCATTGAGCCACTAGTTAAGCTGGAACTGTGTTTCTCTCTGTCTGACATGGAGGAAACCTTGGCTTCTAACATTAATGCTGTTGTGTTTACTTTGCTTTTTGAGTTTAGTTTGCACTCTGACTTTCAGAAATGTTCATGGGATGAGGAAGAGCACAAAGGATCTCCTTTGAGCTTGGACCAGTCTCTGATAGGATGAGTATCAGACAGAATGAGAGTTCAAGGTTTTTCTCCCTTCTGCATACAGGATCTTGTAGCAGTGCCTTGTTCATGTACAATGAAAATAATATCTCTCCAAAGGCCTTAAAAGGAATACCATGTTCCAATTCCTCTTTACCTTTTAGTACACAAATCTCTGCATGGTGTTAGACCATTTTATCCCCACGAATTTGATATTACAGTTTGTAAACTGCTAACTTTTTCTCATTGAAACGCCTACTAAAATTGCTCAATGCTTTGGCTGAGTTATTCCTTCTGCAATATTCCCAGTGCTGTTGTCTCCTTGCCTCTTTGGCCCTTTTGGATTCCCCACTGCTTACAGCTGGTTATGTGCTCCAGCTTCCCTCTTCTGCCTCCTTGCTTTCCTGAGACCTCTGGCTCCAGGCAGCTCACCCTGATCCCTGCTGATCCACCGAACGTGCAAATGTGAGTCACTGACACAGAACTCCCAGTGCAGCTGAGAAGACATTGATTCCTGATGCAAAAAGAAATCATGAAATGGAAACCTTGCGACAATTAAAATGCAGTTACATTTTTTAGACATCATGGAACTAGAAATAGTAAATATTTCATGTATCTAGCTGGATTCAGTGCCTTGGGCTAGCTGCATGTTTCTCTGCCTATCAGATCTCCACGCACTGGAGACTCTCACATCTATTTTTTAAGATGATCTGTCCCACATACAAGTCACATATTGGGTCTGTTGAATGCTATTAAGCATCATACAGATGAACACTGATTAAAATGAGC
Source organism: Phylloscopus collybita (assembly GCA_027886175.1). NCBI lineage: Eukaryota > Metazoa > Chordata > Aves > Passeriformes > Phylloscopidae > Phylloscopus > Phylloscopus collybita. Next base: position 9,960,443 of record JAJNNQ010000002.1, read on the forward strand.
AGATTTGGGGCTAGAATGGGATGAAATATGCATGAACAAATTGTTTTATGGATTAAAATTTTATTTTTTAAGTGTCTTACTGAAACATCTGGCCTCAATTGGGAAAAAATATTATTTTGATATTTCTTTGTGGAACAAACAGCTGTCATTTCAGAGGAAAAGTTCATTTCCTTTTAACAAAGATAGAAATGGAAATCCCAGGCAGGATTGAAATAATTATGACATTTGAAATCGGCCAATGCAGAAACATGTCTTCAGAGTTCAGCTCTCTGAAAAAAATATTGAGTTGATTTAGTGATACTAAACTTACCAAAATACTCAGGATATCTGTTACTTGATTTTGGATGGTTGGCACAAAAAAAGCTGGTACCCTTAGTACTGGAGACACACTAAATTATTCCCTATCAAACTCAGAAACATACAAAATGAAAAGTATTTCCAAATAACACTACATATATATATATATATACGGAAAAAATTTACCTGAAAATTTTCTATCACGAAACACAGGATCCAATCACTTACTTTGCCTTTGGAACAAACACTGAGGGAAAGATGGATAAAGACAATTCTTTAGACAAAAAATGGGATAAAATGATGAGAGTTTTACCAAAGATAAGTTTTGTCATACAATTCTGTTAATTTACATACATTAGTGACTAAATAAAAATGATCTGAAATAAGCAAACTTTAAAAAAAAACAGCCCTCCCCCCCAAGCAAAAACAAAAGCCTGAAACAAAATATCAAACCATTTACTGGATTTGTGTCACAGGAAAATTTGTTAACCAAGCAGTTTTGTTCAGTAGAACACTGTCATCAGGAGTAAAATCTGGGAGAGGTGTTGGCAAAGGATTGTATTAAATAGTAACAAAATTCTCCAAGAGAGGAACATTTGAGGTACTTTTCAGTAATGAACTTTGCAAAAAGATAAAAAAAGATCAAGGGGTACCACTGGTGTTTTCAGATGATGTGGGCAGTGCAAAAGAAAAAGGGAATCAGGATATTGTACAGAAGGAGATGAGCTGGGGAACCAGAGTCAAAGGAATGAAATTACTTACGGTAGAAGAAAGTGCACCTGAGGACCAATGAAAACAAAACAAGATGACTTCCAAAATTCCTGCTGCTGGCACATTGCCATCCAGATAACAATATCTATGTTATTATGTTCATATCTATAGCTGTGTTTTGGATGATACAAAATTGTAAGCTCTTTATTTCCTAGACTAGCCTTTTCCTTGCAGGTTTGAGGCTTGAACCCCAGTGTGCAGTTTGTAAAAACTATTCATACTACTTAAAAATAATGCTATAATCCTTTTCAAAACAACCGATGAGATTGATTACTCTGGCTTGAATTTTGCATCCATTTTGCCATTGCATTATGAAATTGGAAAAATAATGTTTTTAAATTAATGCAATTTTTTCCCCCACTTCTTCAAAACCATAGTCTAGTCTCGAGGTCCAAAAATATAACGCAACTTTTATATATTGCAGTTCTAGCTTTATCATAGAGATCTTGATTCTCTATTTAAAAAAAGTCACGCTCCTTTGGCACATTAAGTACAGTCTGAAGGTAAATACAGTGATCTCACCAAATACAATTTCCAAAAACATATTTTCCAAACCCTGTGTCCCCAGGTTCTTAGAAATGGCATTCTGTAATGAGCTGTAGGTACTTTTTGATTAGCATAGGGATGAACATTCTTCTGTTTATCATTTTTCTTGCACCAATGTGACGTCTCTGCTGATTACTCACATTATGGTTAATTTGCAACTGATAATCAGTCCTAGTTTCTTAATAAACTTCTCATTAAGAGACTGGAGCTGTCACTTTACCTCCATGTTACTCTTCCTAAGTATAATCTGTGACCATTATGCAAAAGAAAGGACTGCTGGACGTCACACATGTCATTTGCAATCATGTACAAAAGCTTCAAAAGGAGCTTGTTAAGTAAATGCCCTTCATAAATCATTACTGTAAAATAGAAAGGTATAACTAATCACCATATTGCCACCCTGGTGCTGTATTTGGCTTTTTTGAAGCAGAGGAATGTTCAGCCAGCAGACATTTTAAAAGATCTTTATTCAATGCTTTCAGGGAACTCCCTGAATGTTTTGTGCTTTGCTTACACCACAGCAAAAACAGCAGTTTCATAGCAGGAGGCTCATGCTGAGTCACCTGGAAGATGCTTTAAGGTTCATTCTGAAAGTGTTGCCTTCAGGAAAAAGTGATATGATTGAGTTTTGATGCCCAGGAACTTATCTTGCACCAACTGGTCAAAAGTAAATTTTCAAATTAACATTCTGAGCCCAGAGTAAGAATGAAGTAATTCAATGTCGTCTGCAAATACATAAATTGCTGATATTAGTGTTAGTTCATACCATAAAAGAATAAATATATGCTTATGGATAATTGTCACACTTCAGGGCATGTGCAGTTGCAGTAGCAGTCAGGTTACAGTAGTCTGTCAATATTGCCTGCATTACCACTGAAAAATAGTCTTTGGTATAGAGTTTTCCTGAATAAAATTATTTAGTTCAGTCTTCTGTGCAACTATGTGACTCTGAAATTCCACCCCAGGTTGTGCCAGCCATGAGTTTTGACAGTCCTTCATGAAGAAGAAAAAATTAAACCATGAGAGTTGGAGTGAGATTTGAAGTTAAGATGCAGTACTTTGAAGGATTTCTGTTTGGGGCTTTTTTTTTTTTTCCAGCTGAGTGGGTTTCATCTTGACAGGGACAGCATAAGTAATAATAAATGCAGGGTAGAGCTTTGAAAGAGAATTAAAGATAAAATCAAGACAAGTCAGTCAGAAATAATCAAAAACCCCCTTCCTCTTCTGCAAGGGATCCCTGCATCTTGCTTCCTATGCACACCTTCTATACATTCAGAAACCCTCTAATAATAAGAGCAAATCACTATTATTTTCTCACAGGAATATATCTGGGGCACGGTTACTTCTAAAATATGCATTCATGATGTTTACTCATTGTCTTGCTTCCAACCACAATTTTTAATCATGATTTTGATTTGGTAAAGCAAACAAACAAACCCCCCCCAAAAAAAACCAAAAAACCCAAACAAACAAACAAACAAACAAACAAACAAACCACCACAACAAAAACACCCCCAAAAACCCAAACAAACAAACAAACAAACAAAACAAACAAATGAACGAACGAAAAACAATTCCCAGATAAATATTCAAAAGTTTAGCAGGGAGTTGTAACGCCCGTATCTGAGCTATGACCAGACAAATGGCATCTTTAAAATCTACTTATCCTTTGGCTTATGTGAATCTTCCTTCTTAAATTATCTAGAGAAGCTCATTTCCAGTGTGTTCACATAAATTAAATGCTGCATCTCTGCATCTAACCTAAATTTGTTCTGCCTTTAATGTCTTGCCACTGCTTTCTGAGATAAATATTCTTTGCCTCTGAAAAGATTTTACTTTTATTCTTTCCATATCTTCCTGAAAATGGTAAAAACTTAACAAACAAACAAAAAGAAAAAAGAAAAAACACAAGAAATAAAGAAGATTGTAGTAAACTGATTCAAAGTTTTCCCTCTTGGGTTTTATGATGACTTTACAGAAATTTTCACAACTGATGTCAGCAGGAAATACAAATTTATACATTAGGACATAATGTGTGAGGTGATGACATTCCATGTTTTTCAGGAACTACAAAACTTTCAACACAGAAGTGCATTTCAACATCTCTTATTTTCTCTCAGGGATTTTCAGGTGATAAGACCCCTTTTTTATTTTTTTTAATACGTTCTAGGAAAAGCTTTCTTTTAGAATTGATCTCATTCCTCCTGTTTTACCATTGTCCTGCTGTGCACTGGCCATTTCATGGTCTTTATTTTACATTATTTAATTCCCTTTTTTCTGCACTTTTAGCAAATAACATTTTGGATTTTATCACAACATCCACTAACAAATTAAAGCTGATAAGAAGTGATTATAAAATACTACAATACTCTATTTCTCTTTACACTGTAAATTAAAATGTTTAACTCGGGAACAAGACTCTTGTCTAGTTCCATATGTTCTTTGATTGTGGCTATAAAATAAGCTAATTATTTCCAGAAACCAATTGCTTTTCATTAAGAAACAATTGCAAAGATTCGATTGTTTATGAGTGTGTTGCAAAGATATTTTGACTGGATTAAATTTTTAGTTACACACCATCATCAAGTTCCTGTCACATTTCAGTGTTATTGATTTGAAACAGAAGTGGAATTTTGATATCATTTTTTCTGCACTGCATATTGTGTAATTATTCAGATGCCTCATTTTCATTTGTGCTTTCCTACTTGTTTTAAATGTTATTACTTGCTTCAATGCTTTTTCATTTTAGTGAATACACTGATAAATATTTCTATCAATTGCAGATGTGATTTTTGCATAAGTAACTGAAATCCTGCTACCATGGTATAATACAATATAAGACATCAGAGGAACTTGTAGAAGTAATTAGAAAGTCCATGCGTGGACCTGTTTATTGAGTTACTTAAAAAATGCTCTAAAGGGATTGCTTGAGCAGAAAAAAGGACATTAAAGTTGTTATTTTTGCTGTCAGGTTTTTATATGTCCTCACTGTGGGTAAAGTCACTCCAGTTTGCCTGCAAATTGCAGTTCCTTTTTATTCTCCCAAGGAAGGGATGAGCAGGTCTGTGTGCAATGGGACTGACAAGACAACTCCCCCAGCTGCAGAGGAATGGTTGTGCTTCAGGTTCCCCTGAAATACAGATCTCCAAACTAGAAACATATCTGGAATGTTATTTGTGCTTTTCTCCTCATTGAGACTGGGATTTAATATGGGGAATACAACATTCCTCCATGAGCAGCCATTCTAAAATCAGTGGGAGTATTTCAATAACTAGAAGACTCAAACTTCCAGCTCAGGCTTCACCTTCCTTTCCAAATTCAGTCACAGAGAGGAGTTGTCTGAATAATTCTAAGGAGAACCTTTTTATTACTACTGTTCTTTTTTTTCCCCTCCATTTTTCAGACTAATAAAAAAACCACAGTGGAAAATTTAAAAATTCCACTGTATTTTCTACTTCTGGCTCTCTTATGGGGCTCTTAAATGGTTGGTGGGAAAAACAGTGGGAAAAATATATGACCTTGAAGTTGATAAAATAAATATTAATGAAAAATTAGATTGTTTGAATGAAAATTCATTCTGTATATAAAATTGGAAAACGCCTATTTCAATTTTTAGTTATCATACTAACTTAGAAAATGCTTTCAAAATAACTTGTGGAAGAAACACATGGGTCACTTTGTGTCCCATCACACATAGAATTTATGTATGTTAGAAACCCCCCGGGGTACTGTTGCAGTCAGTGGAGAGGCAAGTGCACCTTTTGGTGGCCACAAAACAGGAATGGGAATATCCTTCTTGTTACTCAGTTCTCCACAGCTAAATACTGTCCAGAGAGGACTGTGAGATAGATGATGGCCACAGAACCCTCTGCTGGGAATCACCCAGGTATTGCCTGAGCCTCAGCAGGGCCCAGCAGAGTGTTTGTGCAGAGTTTAGTGTAGGTGCTGCTCAGGAGTACTGCAGGAGCAGAAGCCTAATGCTTGAGCTTCCCTTCTGGATCTCACCTTTTTGAAATCATACTTTAGAATATTAAAGATCTCATGACTGCTAAATTTTCATTAGTTATATAACACGTATTAATCCAGAAACAAAGAATTGCAGGCTCAATACTTATTATCCATGTAGAAAGACTATTTGTAACTCAGTGGTTGGCATTATAGTATAATCATCAATTGCCTTTGCTTTTCTCTTCCCAAAAGGAAGTCTTCACAGCTAGCAAGGAAGAACTGTTTTCAGAACACCACTTGGTAATACTTTTAATTTCCTTTGCATATTTTAATGCAATCAGCACAGCTTACATCTGTGTAGCAATCAAATTACAAAGTCAACTTAATCCAATGAAAAGCTGAAGAGCCAAATAATCAAATTCAGATTAATATTAATTGCTGTAGTTTCTGCACCTGGATTTACAAAAAAAAAAAAAAAAAAAAGAAAAAGAAAAAAGAAAAAAAAAACAAAAAAAAACCAAAAAAACAAAAAAAAAAAAACAAAAACAAAAAAAAAAAAAAAAAAAAAAAAAAAACAAAAAAAAACCAAAAAAAACCCAAAACAAAACAAAAAAAACCCCAAACCAAACCAAAACAAAAGAAAAAAAACCACAAGAAAACCACCACATAGAACTTCCTCTATTTAATTTTTTAAATTAACTGCAAATTAACAGTGTTTTAACTAAAAATTCCCAAACAAAACCAAATCAGAATAATAACCACCACCCCTCTCCCTACAAGATCCAACCCCAAAACTTTGGATGTTCTATTTTTCCCTTGTATCAGGAACAGATCTTGTCAATATACAGATTTAGATACATAAACCTCAGACATCCCAGTGAAGCTGTTTATCATTTTTCCTTTCCCTAGCAACTTTTATTAACTAATTATCAATATTTAAGATGGAAATATTATCCTTATTTGACACAGCCATGGATTCCTACTGAAAATTTGTGGTTCTAGTTCTGGAACTAAATTAGTATTGCATGTCCATTACTGAAGGAGGCCACAAAGTCAACAGGGTTCTTATTTTCACTTGATCACACAACCAACAGTGAATACAGAAAGCCCAGCAAACAAAAAATAAATTACCATTTCCAGTTCTCCTTCCCAGAGGTGCCTTTGCCCTTCCATTGGAGAGCAGCTGCACATACAATTAATTCAACATTGATCCTTGTGGGTCCCTTCCAACTCAGAAAATTCTGTCATTTTGTGAAGTAAATGTGAGGGGTGGGATTTCCAGTAGAGAGAGAAATGAGCTCTTGGGGATGGGGGCAGAGGCCTAGTGATACAGATTTAATAGCTACAAATGGAGAAAAATCACGACTCTGCTAGCTACTCATGCATTTTAGTTTTCTGCCCTCATTCATCCTCTTTGGTTGCATCACCTGCCTGGTGAGGTGTTACACACTGTTACACACAATGGGAGCAAAGCTTTCCAGTGGGGGAGCTTCACAGGAAAAAGGTGGAAATGGGAAGCTGGAGAAATGTTTCTGAAAACAATAGTTAAAAGAATAAAAATATTACTGTTTGGACTACAACCATCAGGCTGGTTCTGCAGGTTTGCTGCCTTTCTCCCACTCTAACTTGCCTGTCCTTCACCCAAAGCACTAAACCAAACATATCACTGTTTTGTACATTCTACCAAAAGTTTAATAGCTAAGGCAGATGGAATTTTAATATTGTGTCAAAATTTAACAGTGGACCACGCTGATGAAGAGTTTTCAGTGTTCCATAAGTTTCCTACAGAAGTAGGAGACAGCAACTGCAATTAAAGCATAATTGGATAGCAAATGCTTCTTACACAGAATGTGAGATGTAGGAACAGGACTTTGTTTCTTTAACAAGAGCTTCCACTAGTCATTTAGGGCTCCCTTTGAACTAAAGGAAATGGCTGCAGGTGTAATTACATCCTCTCTCATTTAATTACCTTTGGAATTCAGAGAAGATGATAGCAAGTAAGTGAGAAGTTATCAATTACTACATTAACACACTTGTGACCAGTAAGATCTCACAGAAAACTCTAAATCTGGAGAGTTAGGTTTCAGCAGTTATTCAGTCATAAAGAAGTATTAAAAATTGCTGAAATATGTACTTCTAGCACCAGTGAGATTCATAACAATAACCTGAAAGTGTTAAAGTGCAAAATTAATTTGTAGATTGAATTTCAAAATCAGGCAGAGCTGCCAATGGTCAAGTGGTAAAACAGATGTATTTGCTCCTTACCACTGCAGGTTAACCTTCTCAATTACATACAGAGCACACAAAGCAAGAAAACTTCAAAAATTGCAGTGGTCCTTTCTTTCCAAAGAATGACTTTAAAAGTGAGGAGAAAGCTTCCTGATCAAAGCAGAAGGATTTGATTTTGCATTTTCAGTGCTAAGACTTCCCTCTTGACATTGCCACTTGAGTTTGAATAAAAGCTTACTCAGTTTAAGGGAGAAACAAGAGTTTGTGGCTGTAAAAGCTTAAACACAACCCAAACTTGCAGGACAAATTCAAGCTTATATCCAGTTGTCAGCACTGTGAGTGCCAGCCACTGCAACACTTTCTAGGACATGAGCCCTTTCTCTTTGTGCTTGATGACCTTCCAAATCACCTCTCTCCTTTCCATGATGGGGCTGCAACTGAGAAGAAAAAATGGGAGTTTCACATTTGAATGATGAGGTTGTTTCAGTTCTGTAACAATTTTCATCTGGGCAGAAAAAGGTAGTGTAAGGAATAGGAATGCAGGTCCTGATCCATGCAAGGAAATTCATAAATGCATCTTATATGTATTCGTAATGTTAAGACAGACTTTATATAATGACAGAAGGTCTTTGAAAATAGCATAAAAAATTAGAAGTTCTTGTCACTAGGTGTGTGTCAAATATCAAGTTATTAATAGGTGTGCATGAAAAATGTCCCTAAAGAGCTGTGCAACCTGAAGGTAGAAACAGCTTCCTGGAAAGGTTATCAGCTTTGGGATCCAGTCACAGGTCAATCCAGATTCTCAACATCATGTCCATGTGTTTAAGCACCAGATGTCCCTCAGATCTCAGCCTTCTCTGGACCACTGCACTGTGAGAAGTCTCTCAATTCCTGCATTTACAGAACAAGATAGACAGGCAGTAGCACCATTTCTCACAGGTGTACAGTAGTGTCTGCAGGACTGCAGATAGCCATGGAGTGAGACACACAGCTGTCAGTAAGGCCTTGTGTAAAATTGTATTAACATGATTTTATTCTTAGTATTTGTTATCATTATTACTGGAAATCATTATTACAAAAATACTGGTTCCCAAAGACTGAGGCCCTGGGGGTTTGGTAAAACCAGCACTAACAATGACAGTGATTATCTGACCTATGTGAAACACAGGTTATACTGTAAATTCAGATGTGACACTGCAGACCACTGAGAAAAGCACACGAGACAAAGAGGTTGCCTTGCACTTTGCTGATCAGACCTTTGCTTTACTGACCCAGCCTTCTCCCTTATCACTGTGGGCTAGGGAGGGATCAGCACTGCTCTCTGGGTCCAATCAGGGCTGCTGGACAGGCTCTGCTCCTCTTGTCTGGGTACTGTGTGAGAGCATCCTCGTTTGGTGAGGGCACTGCCCTGCTGTCACCTCCATCCCAGCTCATCCTCCTTTGTGGAGCAGTCTACTCTTGCTGCTCCCTGATGCAAAAGGACATCAAACACCTGCTCTTGCTGCCTGTGGATGTGTAAATCAATTTGTACAAATGTAATTGTGCCTGCATAAGCAGTTGGCACTTTCTCCTGGGCATATAAAACTCAAAGGAACCACATGTAAGGGCAGAATCTTTTGCACTCTGACATCCTCCCTGGTTAGACTGCTGATCAAATTAATTTTTAAATAATCTTTCTGACTGGCCTGAAGTGTTGAAGCATAAGGACAATAGTTCCTACCCCCTACATAGTTTTTCATCTTTCAAGCTATTTAATAGCTGTAATAACTGAAACCACTCCTTCAGGTACCCTTGTAACAATTAATCCTTTATACTTTTATTGTGTCTGACAACTGATGTTCTCAAAGTATTTTATGTATTTAAAAGATAAAGCCTCATGCAGTTTCTGTGTATGAAGCCTTACAGAGCTAACTGAGTTTTAGAACACTAACAACTTTAGAAAAAATCAGCAGTGTGTCCCTTGCACAGCAAAGGGAAATAAGGGTGATCTTCATGAATCTCTGTTGAGATATAAAACTTTACAACTTTCAGGAGTTGAATCTCTTAGCCTATTTTTTTGTTGTTGTTTGTTTTGCACGAGGACAAGTTGAAGCACAGAATGATGAAACAAACAGCTAATTTCTGAAAACAGTCTTCCCATTGACCCATACAGCCTTGCCTGTGAGGCATGAATTTGTCCTCTAATGTGGGACAGGGACACTGTTCCTGACCTCATCAATGAGGCCTCAAAGGACTGTGAAGGTAAAGAGTCTCTGTGTCACAGGACATTATGAAAAATCTCCACATTCTCTCCCTCCATGATTTTTCCACCAACATGATATTGGGAAGGTTTCTTTAGCTCCTCCAATTTTCCCCAATATTATAAATAATGTAATGAATGTAGAGTTCTGGCAGAGGTGGAAACACCTTTGATTAATACCAGTTTAAGAAAAGTTTAAATTAAATATGTTGTACTAGGCACACTTTCAGATTCAAAATAACAAAATACAACTGTGGTAAAAAAAAAAAAAAAATTGCAAGGAATTTGGTGCTACTTAGAAGCAAACATAGAGCACACAGGAAATCTCTCAAGCTGAAGCCACAGCTGGCAATGTGAAAACTGGAGTAGTGCCAGAAGTCCACCCTTCTCCTGTAAAACAATAAAACATTTGTCTTGGTGTGAGACATAATAGACTATTGAGTCTTCCTGGAGATTCTGTGCACCATGGTGATGCATCAGAGCTCCTGCTGATAACATGGCAAGCCACACAGACTTTTGTTTGTGCAACCCAATGCTAAACCCTAAAAACAAAAGGCTGTAAACCCCTCTTCCGTGCAGTTAGATTTTTGTAGAGCACTTCCCAGGCTTGATGCATCGCTGGGATGGTAAAACATGCCTCACTGCACTGTGACACTGTGTCAGCAGCACAGATTGCCACTGGCTTTCTCCCTCACTTCCCAAGTACAGAACTGCTGCTCAGTGTCATTGCTTTCTTTCAGGAAATTGAAAGAGAAAAGACAAGGAAAGCAAATTCACCAGGTGCACTGGAAGGGATGGTTTCTTTCCTCTCTAGTATGCATAATAAAATTATTTCATTTTTTTAGGCAGGTGTCTACAAGTTCCTCTCAACATGCTAGCTATCAGAAAAAAAGCATGTAACACAACTAACTGCTGGTTCACCCTGAACACAGGTCAAGAAAGTAGGACAGGAGCAGTGCAAGATATTCAGTGCACTGACAGGAGGAGAGGAATCAGGCCTGTACTCCACTTATGTCCAGTTACATTCATCTGCCTAACAGACTCTTCTCAGGCCTGCTAAAATTTGCAAGTGAGAAAGGACACAGACAGCCTTTAGACCTCAAACCTTGGCTCATAGCTTTAGGTTTTGTGATATTCTTGGGAGCCTGCAGAGCAGTAATCATTTCACAGGGGCTGGGAAGCAGCTAGAAGTTTCTCTCTTACTGCTCCGTCTTGTTTTGGCAGGCTGGGGGCAGAGGGGGCACCAAGAGTGGCACCAAGAAGATTTGTGAGATGCTGCAAGACTTGTGGCAGCAGGGACCTCCCTCCTGCTTAGGTCTGAGCACAGGGAGATGCAACATTTTTGGGAGCACTGATTAAGAAAGGCATGCAAATCATTACAAGCATGCGAATAATCAGTGTAACTGCATTTTAAATAAGGCACCAGGAAAAATGAAATTATAATTACACTAGTAAGAGCCATCAGTTGATAGCACTACCAGGAGCCCTTGCTCTTTGAGGACCCAGTTAGCAAAGCTTGAGGGAGAGTGAGTTTTAATGATTTTAACTTTCCCATCTTAAATAGTGGCACTAGTCAGACACTTAGAAGGTGCTCAAGCATCCTGCTGAGTTAGGCTTTGAATCACCAATTCCTCTGGTTGACTAACTGGGATGGGATCCAGCCACAGCAATCTAACAACCTTTTGATGGCCTAAAGTCTGAGAAATTAATTCCTCTGATGTCCAGCCTCACAACTGGCCATGCCTTCTTGCTGTGCACATAAAAGACCTCCAGTACTGGCAGAGACCTCCTGGAGTACCTAACAGAGAAGGCAAGCAGGTGCACACAGTTTGTTGGAGATTCAGGCATCAAAGTCTATCTGTGTTAGCAAGAAGTATGGATAATACTGGCAACATGTATATACCAAGAATATTTTGAAAGTTCTGAGTGCCCGTTAACCCAGTCAGGGCAGCCTCAAGAAATTTGAATGTCTTCTTTGCATTTGGCTTTTTCTAAGCGTGGAATTCCTCTTATGTTGGAGTGAAATTATATTCTCTTCTGGTTTTGCCCTCTGCCAAATATATATTTCTTTCCATTGCCGAATTTTTCAGTGTTTTTTTAAGCCTGAGTGAGCTGTTTCTTCTTTCTATCTGCCAAGATCAAGCATTAACACCTATGTCTTTGTTCTTCACTTAAAAGCCTTTTCCTTTGACAAAGCCAAAATTAAACATATATTTACTGTTACTATTAGCAGGCCTGATATACCTGAGCATAAAGCTGAAAATATGTACCTAAGGACTGAGAATTCTCTAGCAACTTCATTTTGGTCTGATTAGTTGTTGAGTAGTACAGATTAATTTATTCTGTGAGATTCCTTGTCACATAAAGGAAATGCTCAGTGACTTAGGGCAGACTCAGAAATCTGTTCTTAATGATGTTGGAAACATTGCAAATGCATGAATTAAGAAATAGCTTTATACTTTAAAGAAAGCGTTTGATTTTATTAGCCTGGGGCATTAGAAGACATAAAAGATGTAGTGAAGTTATTCCCCCGCCTCTTTTTTTTTGTCATGAGGAACTGAAATATAACATATATACTTCTAGCATACATTTATCTCTTCTTTCTGACAAGCCTTTAAAGAAATGCTTGACCTAAATGTCAAAAAATTGTCTATAATTTTTAACTGAAAGACCAAAAAGAAGATATGTTCCTAAGATGGTATATCTTAACTTTTCAAGAAGGAAAAAAACAAAATCATGATGTGTTAAAAAAGAAGTTGCAAGGAAATTCAGATGAGAAAGTAGAGGTAAGAAAATTTAATTGGATTACATGAGTACAGATGCACTTCTGCACTGGAGGTCAGTGCCTGAGCACTGCTGAGAGAAGTTTAGAGCACAAGCTCACCGCCTGTTACTAACCAGTGCATACCATTGCACATAAAATGTCTATGTGTACTCATGCTAAATTCTGCATCCAGGGTGCATCTTAACTGCAGACACTCTTGGGATTGGAGATAGAGTGGGGATTGGAAATAGAATGCAAATTTGTGTTTGGCTCCAGAGGCCCCTGCCCATGGTTCTGACAACCCTGATGTGCGTTACCCACAGGCACAGCACCAAAGGCTGGCTGCAGGTTCAACAGCCCCATCACTCACACCCTCTTCAGCAGGATTTCCCATAGCTGATGTCTACTCACCCTTGTGTTTTCCCATTTTATCAACAGCCACATTTTGATGGATCTGTGTTAGACTGCACCCCCACACCCAAGCAGGTGTTCCCATATTAGGAAAGAGTTTAAGCCTCACCCCTGAACTTTTAAGGAGGAAGAACCAGAAACTTCCATGCTTCTCTCACCACAATTGGCCCAGTGCCGTATCAAAAGCACCTGTTGGAGCCTTGGGCTGTTTCTCAAAAGAGGTAGCTATTTTCTATTGGGCAGCATGCCAAAAATCCCTCCTAGATCATTGAATACTTAAGAGAGAGCACAGAGATTCTTGGGACTTTTGGAGGTGTTTTAGCAGGTGTAAGGAGCCTCCGTGCACTGTGCACACCTTTTATACTTTTGTTTTGTATAGTTTGTGTTTTTCGCTTTAGTTAAAACCTTTTTGCTTTTTCAAAACACCTCTGATCAGCTGTCTCACTAATTATTCTTAAGCTGTTTCTGGGAGGCTGCTGATCAGCCTCAGAGCTTGGTACACCTTTGTGGGGCTAAAAGCATGCTGGCCTCACATAGCCACATATCATATCTATTTATCCTGTTTCTGTTTTGCAAGCTGAGGTGTCTTAGAAGTTACTGACCCATGGCTTCGCTGCTAGAGGTGGAGATCATCCCTTGGTACACCACTTGTGCTGAGCTGTTTTCAGTTCCTCCCTCCTTCACCCCTCTATGACATTGTGTTTTTTGTGCTCTCCAAATATTGCTACATCTTTAGAGCTCATTTTTTAAGTATATAATGTGTCCATTCTGATTTGGTAATCTCTTATGGCAGCAATAAGTACATTCTGTTGGATGGCTGGCACATTTACAAGTTTTTCATGACTTCAGGATATTCCCTGGGAGTCACAGATCCAGGAAGTTGTTCCATTCAGTCTCTCACACAAAACCAGAAAAAGAGGAAGCTTAGCTAATATTTTGCCCCAGTAATTTGTGACAGTTAAAAACAGGTAAGGTAAACAGGCCAGATGAGTGAACCATGCTGAAAGTCAGAAAAATCACTTTACCTTGGAACACTATTTCCTTTGGTATATCATCTGGCCCTTTTTTCCTTAAAAATAGCATAATTTAGATAAGTCACCATCAAGAGCAATCTACTTTAAAACATTATTTGCTGTCAGTATATACATATACTTGTATACAACACATATTATCATTTATACTTTTTCTCATTATCACATAAAGCATTTTGTATTACCAAATGAAATTACCTTAAATGGGATTGTCTGTCTCTAGATTCAATACTTACCGCATTTCTTAAATCCTATCCTAAACTGAAATACACACAAAGAACATATTATTTTAACTTCTGTGTTTGTCATTGAAGGGGTATCTTCTATATAGCATTTGAGAAAATTGCACAGAATTGATCATTGAATCATTCTCCGATATCAAATTCATGTACTTTACATGAACCTCTTATTGTGAGCTACCCTTTGTTACAAAAAAAAGGTTTTTAACCTGGACCACCTAAAATATTTAGGGTTGATTTCCCTTTTGATTTGATTGTTTGCTTTGGGCTTTTTTTAAAAAAATTGTGGGAGTTTTGGGCGGAGAGGGGGATTTGGTGGTTTTTTTTGGTGGTGGTGGTGGTATTTTCCCCTAGAAAAAGTGGCCCAATAAAGTTAAAACTAGTACATCTGTAGGAACCAAAATGTGAAGTGCATTATCTGTTGTATACCACTAAACTAAACCTTTTTCTCATTTCTTATGCTTTGCAACATAAGAGTTCTTTACATTTCTGACCAAAGACTAAGTCATTGAGCATTTTACACTTTCTTGCATTCATTGCAGGCCAAATTTCAGCTCATATAGGACCACTTGGTTCTAATTTTAAAACTGGGCTTTAAAATTTTAATAATGCTCATAAGAATTTCAGCAAACTACCAAATAAAAATAGTTTCACATTGCCATCTTTATCAATTCAGTCAAAATTTTTAAAAATACAGTTGATAAAGCCTTTCATGCTGTGCAAAGGTAATTCTAATATCTTGAATGCTTTTAAAGACAGTTTCAACTTCATGATTTTAAGATAAACATCCTGTGGGAATACATTCATATTTCTCTGTGTTCAGCGCTGGCAGAATGAGCCATGTCCTGCAGTTCTGAAGTTCTTTGAGGAAGGGTAATTGAAAGCTTTTGACACTCAGTCTAAAAAAACAAATAAAGACCTATCTATCACTCATTTTACAATATTAGGAGAAAAACAAGGTGGACAAATAGCTGGAAGCAAATTTGTGCACTTCTTTATGCAGACTAAATAGTATCTCCTACCTTGGATTTAGCATTCACAAATGATGAAACATTTTTAAAATTCAGAGTGATCTGTTTTGAACACTTTTTGTTTTTCAAATATTCCTAATGCAATTTCTATTTTGCCTAAAAATGCTAAAGGAGCAAACAATAAGCTGTTTCTATTTCAGCAGTGTAGAAAATGACAACTATGTAGACTATTTATTGCCATATGCACAATTTGAGGTGTTGGTAACTGTAGGAAAAATATGCTGTTTTCAGAAATTATTTCTATTTAATTTTAATCAATGGCTCTAAATTGCAATTCTTGATTGCTAAATTTTTCTTTGAAGATGTTGGACTAGTTCAGACTTTCTTTTCCACCTGATGGAAATAAGAACGGGAATGTTCCATGTTGGGCAGGAAATATGTCACAAAAATAACAAGACAAGCTCCTTTCAATAAAGGACAAAGGGATTACCCTTTAAGTTACCTGTGATCAGAGAATCTCAGAGAGCTGAAAAAACGTGTCTTCCTGTAAGAAATTTCTTTGGACAGAACATATCATTTCCTTTGCACATAGGTGATTGTCCACGACAGAGATACAGAGAGAGAAGAAAAGATTTTCCATTCCAACAAGGTGATTTAAAATATCTGTATGCTTCCATAATAACTGATACTATCAAAATGCATTGTTTGCCTCCCTTACTGAAGATCAGCATCCAAATAATATAGATAAAATAGACATACAAACAATATGCTGGGCAATACTTACAGTAGCGACTCTTTCTGATCAGATTTAAGCATTCCACCTTGAGATTTCACCTCACATACCATGGGTAAAGACTTAAGTAGGTGAAAATGGTGGAAATGGGAAGCAAAGAATTATATTTAAAATAAGCCTATAAGGGCAGATATCTTTTTGGTGTATTATTGTTTGGGACAAAATAGTAGGTAAAGTATTTCAGCATTCAGTAATTTTACAGTAACAAATACTTAGATGAAAGGAAATATACAGAAAAAGTATATTTTTACAAAAAACTGTATAACATCCCAAATATTTCCAGCTATCATTGCAAAATATTGTATCATAGTTAAAAGAAAATAGTCAAGACAAGATTAACGACAAACACAATGAAAAGCAGGAGGGAGAGAGATTCTGGTCAGACCAGCTTGAAATAAATAATAATAATAAAAAAAGTTTATATACTAAAAAAATCAACTTAAAATATTTGATTTTAAAGTCACAGATAAAAATCTGCACACACGTATAAAAAATGCCTCCAAACCAACAAAAAGCATTCGCACCAAATTTAGTCTCTGCCAGAGTAGAAAGCTTTGGCAATTCAGACACAAGTAACTGGGAGATAGATGTGCTTTCTTTTTAAATCCAAGGAGGTGCATAACTGCAGCTGAAGGTGGTGAACTGGTAGGCACTGCAGTAGCCAACCAATTAACATAATTTTTCCTTAAGGTTAGTTACTACTTATTTTAGTATATACACCGTCTGAAATATATGCAAATGCAGCTGAGAGTCACTAGGGACTGTTTTGTTAGAAGTGATAATCAACCTGAGCAGTACAAACATGCTGCAGGCTAAACAAGTTGGCCTATAGCACTTCAACAGACACTTTGCTTTGAAAATCCTCATAATCATTGCCAATACATCTATGTCACAGAAACGAAGCAGAAGAAGGGTTTAATCAAGCCAAGCTGAGCATGTAAAGAATCATATGGGACATGGGAATAGCAGCCACTTCTGTACAGTGAACTTCTGTGTTCAAGCCAGATGTTTTACTGACAACACTTTCAGAGGCTGCATGAATATTTCAGTGCAAAATGAGCATGAGCTACAAATTAATGAGTTCTTTTTTCAAAGCCACTTAGATACGCTATTACAGCTAACAATATTCTCCCTTTCAGACATAGGTATTTTATTTGAATGAGACAGAATGCTTTATTCAGCTCAGGAAAAAAATCTCTATTAAAAATGTATTGGAATGCAAAAAAATTTGTGTAAGCATTTGTAACAAAAGACCCTTAAAAGTATAGAGACTCTCAGAAGAAAATACTACAGCTGAAGAAATACAGGACAAGTTAATGATGTCCACAGAGCAGTATGGTCTAAAGTTGCAGGCCTTTTCTTGTCTGAGTAGTGTCCTCATATCGTATCCATAATGCATTCAAATATCTTTTGTCCCCATAAGAAAATAAAATAAAATTTAAAAAGCCTGTGCCTGTTTAATACATGAAGTTGAATGTTTCACCTGAAAGTCTGGAACTAAAATCTTGAGCTATGGTAAGAGTTAGCCCACCTAAGGCAGATTTTAGACAGTAGGCTTCTGCTTTTAGTGTATATTGCAATAGTTGTCTGTATTTCAAGAACTGAAGCAATAATCTTGGGCCTCTGCATTCACAGATACTTTTGTCTTGGATGTGCCAGATGCAATATTTTACACAAGAAATTAAATTTTAACACTGTTATGGTAGAATCCATTTTTAAGAATATCATGTCATATGATTATCTGCTTCAATCAGATGTGTAAATAAAAAAAATTGGTCCTGATTAAGAAATTTAGTGACCATCTGTCCATCAACTTTTCTTCATTACTTCTTTCATGCAATTTATTTATATGGTGTATTTGATAGAAGCTTTTAGATACCTTTAAAATATTTCCCTGACTTACATTTTTGTGAACTATACATTCATTAGTGGACTACACTTTGACGGTATTTTCTATAAATTAAGGAAATTTATTTAAGGAAATCTGTGTATCTTAATGGAACATATCAGCTAAATTAAAAGTGAAGAAGTCTGTATGTCCAAATGTGTCTTTTTCTCTAATGCTACTTTCATTTATAAAGTAGCATTAGAGAATGCTAAGACTTTTGAAGACTTTATAATTTCTGTGCCTTAGAAACATGAGATTTTATTAGTGAGCAAAAATAAATCAAGTTGCTGTGATGTGATCTCCAAGAAACAGGTGTAATGAAAAGATTCCTTTTACACTAAGCCTAGATCATTAGTGCAGATTTACCTCCTTCTCCTGGAGGTAAAATACCAAAAATGCCAGACCCAACAGTAGCTGTTGAGGTTTTACCTGTGCAGGTCTGACAGCAAGTTGTTTTCCAT
The DNA here is from genome assembly GCA_027886175.1 of Phylloscopus collybita. NCBI lineage: Eukaryota > Metazoa > Chordata > Aves > Passeriformes > Phylloscopidae > Phylloscopus > Phylloscopus collybita. The sequence goes on from JAJNNQ010000002.1 coordinate 9,979,031, forward strand.
TGTTATTTTTGGTGGTGTCATTACAAATAAACTTGGGACAGGTGATTTGGGACAAAATTCTCAACAGAGACAATCCCAAATCCAGAAATATGGATGACTGGAGGTTGCCTAAGTCCTATTATTTTCTTACAGTACTGTGTTACAATGTGGCTTCTCCCTGTGTAACCTTCCAGTTTTGTCTTTGCTTTTCAAATCCTGGCTAATTAGAGGATTTCTCTTCTTTGTGACACCAGACTCTCATGTCACACTTTAATTACAAGGACTATGTAGTCTTCTATTAACTGTGGACTTTTGCTTCTTAGAATTGTCTGTTAATTGGTAATATCAGCATTCAACTTCTTCTTTTTTTCCAAACATATTCTCCATTATCGTAGTTAAACACATATCCAGGACAGCCAAAATTAACCATTTATGAACTTATTTCTTCAGCCAACGTCTATGAAGATCTTGTGTTTCTATTCCTGCTTATGGTGTGAAAATGAAGAGTAAAATAATACATGCCATGAAAATAATTTATCTTTTTAGAGAAAGCATCTTCTGAAATGCTCATGCATCTTGCTTTTAAAATACTCAGATCAGTTAGGTGTTTGGTTTTGTTTTGGTTTTAATTATTGCAGTTATTTTACATTTTTAATTATATTTGAATCACATTACTGAGCTTTTCTTTCCAGCTATTGCATCAATACATTTTAATAGTATAGTAAGTATAATATGTATATTAAGCCACTCATATTCATATAATTTTGAAAACTGTTGTCAAAGGTAAAATCAAAAATTGTCATAAAAGCAAGAATAGGCAGCAAAATACTGAATAAACACACACAATTACATAATTTCTCTTCCTAAACATTGGTATTTTGAACTGGGAAGCTTTTCTTGTAGTCTTGTAGTTTGCAATCTCTGTCCAATGTCTTTTACTCTCTTCCTGCCACAGACCCTATCTTTGAAATAAGGTAATTTTCCTTAGTTGTATCTATCATGCCTGTTTTATGGAAATTCCTTGGAGAAGGGTATGTGCTTGTTTTCATGTGCTTGAGCATGCTTTTCTTACTACCTAGCATAATGTAGCCTAGTATAACACAGTACAATGCCATTCTCTAGGTGGTTTCACCACTTGAAATGAGCTTGAAATCCACCTTTCACCAACTGCTGCTTCAAGTTTAGGAAGCTGGCCATTTGTGTTAACAACAGAAAACATAGGGAAGGATATAATATGATAGACAATGGGTGTCTAGGTATTTTCTGTGGGACAAATTGCTCATTCAGAGCAAGATAATTTGAAAAATTGACATTGTTAACTAGGAAGCCCTTAACAAGGCTCTTGTTTTGAAAGGCACACAGTACTCTGGCTGGAGAGGGCTGGGTTTGTAATTCACCTGTGGAAAGGTCGGATGTTGCACACGTAGCTCAAAACATGACTGCAAGATGCTCAGAAATGGCAATAATACACTTGGAATAGAGCAAAACAGAACTTGGAAAATATATGCAATAGGTACTGACTGGATTTTCAGTGGTACTCAAATTGCTGATTTTCTTTACTGCAGTGGAGGAGAATAAAATTCTTGAGAAGAATCATAAATGCTGACTGGATTTTTCTTTGTAATATGTACCAAAAATATTACATAATCTCAGTGAAAACTCAGTTTTCTGTACCTTTCAATATGACTAATTTATTTGGGTTTTTTGGGTTTTCTTTTTTAAACTTAACAAGCAGTCTTTCTAATATCTTCATATTGTGAAAAAAATAAATAATTTTCTAGGCACCCAAAATATTCTCAACAAGGTTTTCCATGAGCACTGTTTTTCTGCCAACTCCCAGACAACCTGTAATCACAAAGTCTATTACTCTGAGCTATTAAGAAGAAACTTTACTTCCAAAATCTGATGACAATCAACTTTTTAGACGAAAGTTTCTCTCTGTGTACAAAACTGGAAGCACCTTTGGGCAAGTTGTCCATGCTTCTGATTATTTAAGTAGGAAGTGCCAAAGGATTGTGTATTGGTGATATTATATAACACAAAAAAAATTAGATTTTGTGTATCAATTTCAAATCCATGGCTTCAATGATACTTGCAAAGAGTGGAGAAATATAAACAGAGGGAAAATAACAAGGGAACTCAGTGCTACCTAGTAAAAAGGATAAAGGGTGATGGAGATGCAAAGCCCGTATGCTAAAGGCCATGAAACCAAGAAATATGGCCTATTTATATATTTATTATTCTCCTGGAAAAAGGCAGGCTGTATTTGCTTTTCTAGGAGCTGAGCAATATGAAATTTCAATATATGAAATTATGAAATGAGAATCTGCATGCTACATTTTCTTTATATGCCTCTTTTACTTTTGTCCTTGAATTGGATACGGTGTGGATGTGATTGTCATGCACTCAGTTCTCTTTCCTTTAATTGAATACGAATTAAGATGCTCAAGCATGAAAACATTTGCTTCTCTGGAGTAACAGCAAGACTACAAGTAGGTAAAACCTAGCAGTCTGACTAATATATATATTTATGTGTGTGTGTGTTTTTACATATATATTCAAATCAGCATTCCAAGGGCAGCTGTTGCTATTAAGGACATTTCACTTACAAGCACAATATTAAATTAGATTAGCTTACAGAACCCATAAACATGTTATGTCGGTGTGTTATAACAAAGATAATAGAAGCAATAACAAATAGAATTTAGAATCACATTTTAATTAGTCATATGAGCAGTTTAACATAGAAATACTGACAAAGCAGAACTAACAGTGTAATGAAGCTGCTTAAAGGTGTAGATAGGAGCCATCCTTGCAATATAAATGCAGTGTTTAATAAGAATTTTACTTAAAATAATGATTTCACTAAATCACTGTAACTAAATAAAGGCCAAATGAGAAGAATGCCCTGGTTGACTTTACCTATGGGAACAAAGACCTTTTTTTTTCCTCACTATGAAACTTCCTATAAAAAAAAATGCAATTCATGCATAAAATTGCTCATGTATTTGCTAGGATATCTGATTTGTAGTTCAAATAAAGAGAAGTCATTGAGAGGTGTGATGTTCCTCTCCTCTGGATAATTTCTTTATTTTTGAATTTGAGCAGTATTAATGTATAATAATGGTTTGTTTGTATAACCATTTCAACTGTTTCAGAAATGGTCATCTGTAAACTATATTTTTCTATCAAAATCTTTGCTATATAGTCAACGTCCAGACAAAATTCAGCAAATAATTCATTGACAAATTCAGTTCTTGTCACTAAACAAAGTAATGAAAAGGAAGGACTCAATGTTTTGTAAAACAGTAATTGTGAAGCACCCACATATATGCTGTCCAAATGACCCACTTAGATGAAATTTAAATTAATTTATTGATATTCTAAATGTTTTCCAAAACAGTGATACTTCTGCACAACACTGGGTGATGTGGTTTATAGCCATAAATGTAGAAAACACAAGGAAATGAATATATAATTGAAATAATGAAACAAGAGGAAGCTTTTTCATTAATTAATGAAGTGAGTTTTACATAATGGTGATTAGCATGTCTAAATCCATCATCCTCACTAAGGGAATCATATAAATAAGAAACCCTGTAAATAAAAATGTAAGAATTAAAATAAGAAAGGAAAAATGAATCTAATCAAAGCAACTTATAAAATGTAGTGACATTATCTTTTTAATACACCTAGAAGGAACCCCAGCTACAACACTGGGCATTGCCAAATGCATTTTAAGATAGGAAATGTTATTATTCCCTTTGTCCAAATGAGTCACTGGGGCAAAGCTCCTCAATGATTTGCTCAGGATTATATAGACAAAAGTTTCACAACAAGGAAACCCAAAGCTGATACCTTGACCTCTGAACCTGCCTTTCCTTTAAAAACCTATAATAATAATAAATATTTTTTTTCAAAAAATGAGGAAACTTATATCTAAATGAACAGCAGTCAAGAGGTTAACTGAACATGAATTTCAAAGAAGTGGGTGTTTCTTTTAAAGTAAATTCTGCAGTAAAAAAATGGCAGGTGAAATGTACTTTGAAAACATAGGCTAAGAGGGATTTTAAATAGTCAAAGGCTCAATAATATGTTATTAGAACCCATTGTCACAATACAGCATTCAGACCAAGAGCTTAGCAGGAATTAAAAAAGGATTAAGCCTTTATAGGGATAATGAGAACATCCATAGTTACTTTAGATAGGACATAAAATAATATTTGTAGAAAAAGAAATACAGGCATTCCTTGAGGCATAAGTGAACCATCAGTTTAGGAAGGTAGGTAAAAAACATCACCAATAACAAAGTTATTGTGAAGATTACAACTTCCTTTGAAGAAACTTTGAAGAGGATTCCATTAGACACAGAAAAACATTGCAAAAGGCCCATTTGTAATTTATAGACATTTTGATTTCCTAAGTGACCAAATGATAAAACAAAAGTAAAACCTGCAGAATCACCTGTGTTACATCCATACTGCAAAATTCATCCATCTCAGCTTGGACAGAATAGCCTGCATTTCCTCTTCATCCACACACACTCACCTTCCTTGAATAGGTAAGCCAGACCACACAATATTTGACTCCGGATGTAATTTGGTATGCTGCCTCTGCAATTCTAAGGAATATTTATTTTGTGTCTATATTGGCATTTGGGTTGGTTTTTTTTTTCACTTTTGAGCACCTGAAAGAGTAAGTATACATATTTTGGAATAGCATTGAACTACACTGGAGAAGGGTGTATGCAGTCAAACAAGGTAGACTCCTCCATACTATCTCATATGAGCAATTTCTGCAGTGAACTATATCCAAACTAACAGGTTCTTCACAAAAAAAGGAGGCTGAGAATCATATAACATTTTGTGCTCCATGCACACAGTAGGGAACTGGACCTGATAACGAGCTGAGGAGACATTATTCACCAATACAGTTCTACCCACAAAGAATATTTCCTGTTTCACACTCACAGGGAATCTTCTGATATTCACAGAGCCTTGTTACATTCCAGGTTACTCAGAGACTCAGAATGAAAATGCCCTACACAGCAAACTCTGAGCTATGAATGTCTCCTGCTGTCCCCCACAAGTAAGGCTTTGTGCCCTAAATGATGGCTAAACACCCAAGAGAGCACCAGTCTGTGAAGCATGGTGTCTTCTCTGTATTCAAACAAATATCAGTTCTGTGACCAGAACTGAAAATTTTCTTACATGAAAATAATTCCTGAGGTGGTGAGGACTTCTGAGTTTTGCTTTCAGGAATAGTGCATTGACTTACCACTGCAAATGACCCTTTAGCTGAAGACAGGATCTCCTTCAATTCTGTTTCTTCGGGGACTGCTATATGCATCATCACAAATTGCCAACCTCTGAATATGAGTTATTTGGGGTTTTTAACATTAACACAGCAAACAAAGGCATGATTTGTATCTTGCAGTCAGGAGCTTTGTAATGGTAGCACACATGAACAACCACTTGGTGTACATGGAAAAGTGGCAGAGTTAAAAGCATGTTTCTTCTGCATACTACAACTCATCAAATATTTGAAATGTATAATACTTTTCAGAAGGTTTTTGCACATTAGAAATTACAGGGAAATATAATTTAAAAATTTGTGTAACAAGTTTGGTTTAGATGCGTGCCAACAATTTTTTGAAGTTAGTTCTAAGGGTTTAGACAAGATGTGAATATAAATGAGCTAGCCAGCAGATGAAAAGGCTAGTAAGATTTTGATCTTTCTTCTTTAAATGAAATTAAATTTAATTTTCAGCTGCTCTGAAAATACACTTGTATTTCCTCCTATTTTTTTCCCCCAAAGTTCCGTGAAATCATGATTAGACATGTAGAAAAAAGCTGAACATGTATGCCAGTATCCAAACTGCTATAGGGAAAGTATTTAACACACATGGTTTAAGAATAGAGTTTGTCATAATGGATCCATGAAACATTTTGGATACAGCATCAGGTTACCAGAGACTAGGAGGTAAACAGCTGTTGCCCTTTTCCCATACTTTTTCCAAGGGAATCCTGTACCTGCCACTGCAATAAGCAGATTTGGATCATACACTCTCCAGCTGTTCTTGCCCCCTTGTAAAGATTGCAACAACTCATACTACGAAGTTGTCATAAAAAACCAATCAGTTCTCCTATTCTTTTTCTTCTAACTCCTGGTATTCCAGGCAGAAATTATTTTATTGAAGTTATTTACATTTAGACTAGCATGCAGTCCTTTGCAAGAGGAAACTATTCCACTGACTCATAAATCAAGTAAAATATAAGAGTCTACATTGTGTAATGATGTTTGTAATAATAAGATTTTGACTAGTCAAATTTGTTGTTTTTAACATCAGAAGCTGTTGGTGCAGGGGATTTTGTTGTTTTGTTTTGTTTCGTTTTTTAAATGGCAACTACTATTTTGGTTTAGATTTGCTAGCTTAAAAATCACAAATCCATTTTCACAGCTCATATAAAGCTCACTGTACAATTTCTAGCACAGCAAGGAGAAACTCAGAAGATAAGTAGAGAAAATGATTTTGAAACGAAGTCAGCATTTTTAAGGAATTTGATTTATAAAATGCAATTTTTTGCCTTCAGCAAATCCTTGAAAGTCATTATGGCTTTTTTTTTTCTAGTTAACTTTCTCCAACATGCCTGGTGATGGAAATTGCTGTTTACAATATTTAAAGTAGTTTTACAAATACTATAGGAAAACCATAGTTACCTTTATTTCTCTTGTACTATTTTCATTAATATTTTGGGAAAAAATAAATTATATTTTCACAAAAGCAAAATGTATGTAGGAGCTAAACCCAGTCAAATTAAAATCAGGGGTGTAAATATGAACGAAACGAGTTCTATCATGAATATACTGCAAAGTAACTACCATTTTTTCTTAGAGAAAGCAAGAATAAAATTTCTACAGGATGCTGTGGTCTAGAGAAGTCTGGAAAATGTGTCTGTAATGCAATTTGAGGTTCTTTTCTATTCTAATTTTGTGGTCGCAATTTCTGAGTATATTCTGGTGCTGCTCTGAATGACATAATCCTTTACCATGTCCAGCAGGTGCCAGGCCTGCCTGGATGTGCCTGCAGGGTGGTGACACCCTCACAGCAGCCTATATTAGCAGTATTCCCCTCCTAGAACACATAAATTGAATAAAAAGTGTTGGTACAAGAAATTTCTGATGTGATTTTTCAGGTAAATTTGGGCTTGGCATCGTCTCATATAACAAAGTGTGGCAGAATATGGGGTTTGATAGGACTTTGCTGCATGAAGGTCTCTATGACTGCATGCATACATCCTCCTGGTGCCTGGAGGGGCTGTGGTTTTCCCTGAGTAATGGAAAACCAGACCACAAAGCCAGAGAGGACTAGTGATGTTAGCACACTGGGAGATGAACAGGCTGTATGTGCTATTGTTGCTGCTGCTTTTACTAATTTATTTAGTGTTCAGACTAGAATGTAGCGAGGAGTCTTTTGTCACATCATTTTTTAGAGCCAGACACCAGAGAGATGGAAGTTAAACAAATTAAAAACCTGTTCATTGCCCCAGGCATGTTTTACTTTGTTATTTGGTTCAGTTCATTTCAGCATTACACTTTTAATGGCTCACTTAGTTAAACTTGAACTTATGATTACTGTTACTACTTCTAATAAAGGCCTGTTTTGTGAGAGCTTCATTGCTGTTGCCTCAGGATAACAGCTGCTAATTTGTTTTATTACTATAATATATTTTATTTAGATTTTTCTCTTAAAAACTGCTGGCTGTGCTGCTTGCAGTTGTTTTCTACTCTAGCAGCTAGTTTGCAGAGCTGGCATAGCCTACAGGACATTGTGTATGGCAAAACTGTGGACTGATGAGTCAGATCTACTAATTGTCCAATTTATACCACAGACTTGCTTCTGACTCTGACAAAACAATTTTTCCCTCCTGTAATACACAGACAGCAATATCTGTATCCCTTGTTAGGGCTGGAGATGCTTGCTGATGAACACTTCCAGGTAAAACCAGCATATTTTCTAGCAGAGGTTATACACTGCCTTTTTATACCACTTTTACACTTGAGCCAACTCAGTGTCCTCAGTCCAGTTATTAAGGATTTTCTCTGGTGAACTCTGATGTAATAGGTTTATGGGAGAAATTCAGTTCTTATTTGGATTGGTGCAATAATTAAAAAGTATTGCACTGTTACCATGCAGCAGTTATCTTGGAAATGTGGAAGTGATAGATGAACCCAAAATAATAATCCAAGGGCAGAAGGCAACCTGGGTTCTGAACTATGTATTTTAGAGCACTTGCAATTTTCTCTGACGTGCCACTTCAACACATTATCATTCCCTCTTAGACTCATGAAGCTTGGCTGCTCTGGCTATGCTTAGCAAGCATAAAAACCTCACATTGCCCAAAAGGGTCCTGAGGCAGCAAAAAAGAATGGCAACCCCTCCCAGGACAGCTGGGTACTCTGCATGGAGCTGGGCCTCCAGCACACCTTCTTCTCTCAAGATTGCACAGAGAAGTTGACCTGCATTTTCTGATCCCTTTCTCAGAGGGAAGAGATGATCTTGATCGTCTTTCCTGTACTTGTATCTCTCTGTGCTTTATCTTAGGATCAGGCTATAAACTGCAGTTTTAATTTATTTAATTTTTTTATGTATTTTGCAGGTTGCCTATTTCATCTAAAGCTGTCCACTGAAGTCTTCACAGTAACTGAGAATGAGAACATGATTCAACGAGCCAAAATCACTTTCTATTTATTGGGGAGATGTCAGTCTTTCCAAAACATCTGGATGAAGCACCTGGCAACTATTCTGCCCAACACTCATGTTCTTATGCAGAAAGAAGTGATCCACTGGACATTACTCTGCAGCACACCATCAGGACCAAAACTAAATCTAACCTATGTAAATGCCAAGCTTGCATTCACTGAGAAGAAATGGACTAAAGAAACCTCATAATACAAATTAGCACTCCACACAACAGACTCTTTTAGATTTATAGACACAAAGAAAGTGAATAGTATCTTCTGCAATGAGAGTCTGGAAGCTTGGGTACATGCCTTAGGAACAGAACATGAAAAAAATTTCCACTGTTTATTGGTAAATAAACCTTCCCAAATCTTGTTATTAAAGAGGACTGATTGTATCAGTAAACCTGGCGTGATGAATTTCTGGCTATTCATCTCTGACAACTCAAAGACAAGTGATTATGAGCCTTAGGCCACCTGGTTTAGATAACCAGTTTTGAGAAGCTTGGTCTCAGTGTATTTTTGGGACAACTAAAATCATAATAAACTGCACCACTGACCTCTGCTGAAGATAATAAGAACTGCTCACTTTTTGAAATGGTTTCTTATCAGTGAGAACTACAAGGGATTCTCCCTTCAGGTTAAACTGGAATGGCTGGAAATTGAAGCTAAGACTGGTGATTCATTCAAGGAAGTAAAGAAACATAGATGGGAGAGAATGACCTGAGCTAAGGGAAAATATTGGCATAAACCCACCAAAGAACACATTTGTCATGGAAACACTTATGCTGCAAGTGGAAAGAAATATCCCTCTGTGCAGCCAAAAATGTCAAACTGGATAGTGCTGGAGTTTGTGAAAAGGACTGTATTTCATACAGATATGAAGGAGGCATAGCTTTAAGCTTTGGTAAATCCTTTCCAGTCTTAAGTTCTTGTCACGGTTTCCAATGAGTATCACAGTGCTCCCTTTGAGTTTAGCTGCAATGCTAAGTCACTGAAAACCTCTCATTCTGTTCTGAAGTGACTTGTGGTCACCAAACATCTGACACATAATAAATTTTTTTTCCTCACAGGTGATTATGAGAGGAATCATATATCACACAGTTCCTACTCTGAGTACAATTAAAAACTTCATTTTCTGATCTGTCAATACAACCTCAAGTTTTCCTTTCAGATAGTCAGTATTTAACAAACCAAGACAGCTATATTTTATAGTGTCACTACCAATCTGTTATTCCAAACCTGGAACTTCATTAGGATTCATGGTGAATTCAAACCTGGATATGCCTGCAGCAATAAAAAAAAAATAAAAATGGGGAAAAACATAATGTAACACCATGATCATCTAGTAGGTTGCACAAGTTTTCTTGATTAAATCCAGGACACAACCAAAAGCACTCAGAAAGCGAAAAAAAAAATGCAAATGAAAGACTGGGATAATATTTAAAAAAAATGAAGGAAAGGCAGAAAGAAGATGGGATACACTATGAAGGGAGAATTGGATGGCTACAGAGGGGGAGCTGCAATTTGCTTCTGAGGGTTCATACTCTCACTGCATGTTTCCATTTCTCCTTTCTTTTCAACTTCTTTTCCAACCCATTTCCATAAAAAAGTAACAGTGAAACAAGGCATCAGCAATATTACGCAGCCATTTTTGTAGCATTTTTTTTCTTCATTTTATGCCCCTGAGATTTCTCATAGAAGTCTGAGTAAGACTCAGCTCTGAATCCACAATAAACAATTTTCATTATGGAAAACAATATCAAAATAAGACTGTCATAATAACTGCATTTTGGTCAGTTGGTGTGTATATTTTTGGAAAAGCAGTAGTAATCTTCATGTTTCAGTGAAAGAGGATAAAACAACTCTCTTCCTTGTTCCTCCAGGGAGCTAAAAGAATTTGTCACTGATAAGGAAGTCATTTAGAAGGCATTTCTAGGATATCAGTCAGGCTTATAAGCAGCACAGCAGGAACCATATCAAGGAGACCAAAGCAATTAGCAAGAAAAAGTCAATTCCCTGGTGAGACTGAGAGATGTCTGAATTCTACTACTAGCTGGTGTAATCTGAAGTTTTGACTCAGTCTTGCCTGAGTTTATTCCTGATTAGAAAGGCTGTCAAATATTGTGCTTTTGAAAAATGGTAGAAATACAAAGCATATTTGACAGTCATAGGCAATATATTTTAAATGATAAGTATTGATCCTCCAACCCCTCAAGTAATTTAGGACCTGTATTTTGGAGAGTTTAGAGCCTCTAAAACTGATCAATTCAATAGTTGAATTAACTGTAATGCTCTGAATAATCCTTAATGGCCTACATGTCCAGAAAACAGTAAGAATAGGTATGTGGAGTCCTAAATAAGTTTGCTGCTTCTTCATCCTAATATAATTACCTTCAAAATCTTCATTCAAAATCCACTTCCTCAATCAGTGCAGATTTTTTTACAAGTCAGAAGCTTCTCCAAAAATATGTCATTTTACTGCCAAATATTACCTAATATTACTGTTTTTACCAACACCTGAAATATTTGTCATATTGTTGAGGATGCTCCTGCACTTGTGACAAATTTCCACTTGCAGCAGTTGTTGAAATCAAAATAATTTTTGAGCAATCAAAGGATTCATTACCACATGCAGTCAAAGAAATTTTGAAATTTAATTACAGGGAGCCTGAGCTGCTCTAAACTTTACGTCTAGACCTGAGAAGAATCCTATCTCATCTTCCCAATTAGAGATTATATATCCTCTCTGTATCTTTGTTGTCTGGGTTTTTGCTGTTCTCCTCTGTCTCTTTAAGAAGTTTTCTGAAGTTCTATTTTGGCCTTCTGTGTTTACCTTTTGCAATGGAGTCACACACAAACAACTTTCTTGTTACTGTAACAGTATAACCATGTTTACATTCTTCTCATAAAGAAGAGTGTTGATGGACTGTTGGGTTACCCAGTGTGGTTGAAGTGGAAGATTTTCTTCCTCCAATCCATGGTCACTGCTGGAATTCTATAAATGTTGAAGTGTTTAAATAAACTGTCTCTTTTCTGCCTTGGACATCTCAGTGTGTGGGTGTCATTTCTTTGTGTCGTGTGCAGCATATCTTCCCTTTTCCATAGGTTGTTTTGGATCTGGACAGAGATGGAGGGGAAATGTTGGGCTGTAGCTGGAGTATAGAAGAAAGAAAAAGGTGAGAGAAAAGTTAGAAGAATGAAAGAAGATCTATGAAAGAGGGAAAGGCAAAACCACGTTTTGCATGTGCTGGATTTGTCACAACACTAAGAAATTTCTGTCTACTATTATTTGCCCTGATCTCCTCAATGGAGTTTACCAGTGAGAGTCCTGAGATGGCATAAACCATCATGAGGCCTTTACAAACACACTACAGAAAAAGTCTGCAAGAGAGTGATCATGTGGCTTGTCTGGGCATTATTTATTTTAAAGTATCTAATCTGTAACATATAAATTCTTTGTTATTTTGACTCCCAGATTTATGTTCACTCTAGTTTATCAGATATAATCGTGGCATAGCTCTGGTACTATATTATTGAATATTTTTTCATGAATCATAGATTAATTTGGGTTGAAAGGATCCTTAAAATTCACCTCGTTTCAGTATCAAGCCCTGCTGATCATGTTTCTTTTAATGCTGCCCAGGTCACCTTTGGCTTCCTGGTCTGTCAGTGCATGTTGAGCTCCTTGACAACCAACACCCCAAATTCTTCTACTCAGAGCTGCTCTTAATCCATTCTCTCTCCAGCCTGTGTTTCTGCTTTGGATTGTCCTGACCCAGGTACAAGACCTTGCAGTTGGCCTTCTTGAGCTTTAGGAGGTTCCCATGGGCTCACCTCTCCAGCCTCAGGAGGTCCCTCTGGTTGGCATCCCTGCCCTCCAGGGTGTCTATCCCACACAGCTTGGTGTTTTCAGCAAGTTGCTGAGAGTGTGCTGGATGCCACTGTCCATGTCACTGGCAAAGATGTTAACAGTGCCCACCCCAAAACTGATACCTGTGGGGTCGAGATTTTTAATTGTTTTGAACTATTTTAGTCTTTAAGGACTATTTTTCTAATTTCTGGTTTTTTAAGTTCGTGTCTTGATTCAGTTTGTTAACCATTTGCAACCACTAACATCTCAGATACTCTCAGGTCTCCTGTCAGATTTTTCTACTGCTGGATTACTCACAAATCCAATGACATTGTGTCATCCTGATAAGGATTCTTGAATAGGTCTACTCACCAACATTTAGGTGACTGAATTATGTTCATATCCAGTTTCCACAGACATTGAATACTTCCACAGGCATTTTGACAAGATTATTTGTTCTCCCTATCTTAAATGTCATATTTTGGTCTCTCAGGTACCACTCTCATCTATATTGCACTTCCTGGGCTACCTAAATGTCTCCATTAAGCATAGAGTAATTTAGCATAAATATTTGATTTTTGGAGAGTTAAAATCAGTTTGAGTGAAATTTATCCCATTTGTCTGTCTGCCAACTGGTTGTGCTGACATTCATTGTTTTAGGTTACAAGTCACAGTGAATTTGCACTCACATCTCAGGTTTGAGCTGCAAATTAATGTTTCTTTTCTTTTGTAACCCTTTTAAGTAATATTGAACCCAAAATATAGTGGTTGAGGCCTTGTAATTGTATTTAGAACACATCTTAACATCTTAATTCTTTGCTTCCAGTTGTTGCTAAACCGTCACGGAACACACATGTCAGTGTAAAATTATGGCAAAAATTATATCAAAAGCAACTTTCAGGGAGTCTGTTACTAGAAAGTTAAAGCATATGAAATACTACTGATGTCCTCCCTCTGCTTCATATTAAAAAATTGAAAAAAAAGTAAAATAGTAATTTTACCATGCGGAGATAAATTTGTCCTTACCATGGATATAGTAATCCGTAGGTAAATTTGCTATAGACCCTTAGCCTCTCCATATGCCAGTCTTATGATATGAGGATGTCAAGGAAAAATATGAGATTTTTATAAAAAAGTAACTAGAAATGGAGGAAAGAACAAAACAAACAAAACAACACAACAACAAACAAACAATCAAACAAACAAACCTCAATTCTAGGAAGAATTTCCTTGCATAGGTTGTATCTATACTGTAGTAGTTTTAGTTCAGTGCAGAAATTGAAGTTGCCTTCTAAGCTTCATGGTAACAGGCTAAATGCTAATCTAGCACACCAAAAAATTTGGTATCTCCCCTATATCTTGTCAAGAAGCAAAGTAAATTAGCCTTATTCTTAGCTCAGTGTTGCACAGACAGACAATTTCTGTTATCCAAGCTAGCTTGTTTATCACTAATGTGGGAATCCTTCCACAAGTCACTCAGGTCTATTGTTGTAATAGTAGCTGTAAGAGTTATTCCCCCAGTAATTCCTGATTTTTTTTCCTAACTAAACAAGACACTTATGATGTCTGTCTAAATCAATCTATCTGTATGTATTGGTTAGTATCTGACATTTGCAGGCAGTAGAAATAGAGGCTTTTAAGCCAGAGATGAAAAGATTACAGCTACCCCAACGGAGCTGTTCTATCTGGCATCACCTGTATTGCCAAGGGCTGCGTAAGGAGTGCCTTGATGCATTTATTAGAGGTTTGTGTTTAGAATACATCTCTTGATACTGGATGTAAAAGGTTATTCTGCATCAAGTTAATGTGCAAATCTAAAGTAATTTGTAAGTACCTCAGTCAGGCTGACAAATAGGGTTGTTGACAGTGCTGCCAATGGGGGAGGAATTCCTCACACAGAAAACAATCTGGCACCAAAAAACTCAAATCACCTGAGACATGAAAATGCCTCCAAATTACACTGCTTAGTGTTGAATTGTGTGCAATTATGTCTGTAGATCTCTGAAGAAATTCTGCATAGTGATTGGCTTAATACCACCACCACAGAAATGTGGGCTTTTTTTTTTTTGTCATTATTTCACAATAGACCTCAGTTTTGAATAAATGTGTTTTCAGATTACACTTGAGAATGTCTAACATGGATAAATAAAGGCAAAGACGAGAAGATGTCACTGACACAAAAAAGGGTAATATACAGTTTAAAAGGAAGCTTCTTACACATAATTTGCCAGTAACACAGTTCAGTTGCATTATGTTCATAAAGAGCCCAAGGCAAAGTTTCCCCTGTAGGTACAAGTTCTGCTCAGCATGTAACCAGTAGGATCAGCTACAGGGACACCTTGACTCTGACATTTCTGTAATCCAAAAGAAAACAAATGCACAGACATGTTTAAAAAACCCCACCAGAAATGTTTCTTCACTGGTGAAAATTCCCTATACTCTGATTCCAAACAGAAAGTATAAATGGACAATTAGACACAATATTAAAAATATTTATTGATATCAATGTAGAATTAATATACTGCATATAACTATGTATCTTATTGTGTTAATATGTAATCAATACATCATTATGACTATCAGCAGTATTACTGAACTAATTTTCTCTTCCCAGGTATTTTGTTAGCCTTAATTCACTGACACAAGGTAATGACATGTCATGCGATGCAATTATGCAAATCAATAACCTTCCACTTAATAAAGACAAAGTATAACATTAACACTGGATACTAGATCCTAGTTTGTCCTGCTCTTTTAACCATCTGTGAAAAGGTAAAGTTTTCCTATTCTAATATGGAATAAATTGCAAGTACTGTAAAAGCTATTCACACCAATATGGAGTATCTGTTCTCCATTGATGATCCTCTTCTTCACATATCCATGGTCTAGATCCAGAAGGGACACAAGTATTATGGTGCTAGATGCTATTGCCAGAGAGAGGTAGGCATTCTCCAGAGAGATTTCTCTTTTTATAAAGGAGGGAAAAATGATGCATCACTTTAAGCAGTTAATCCAATAGATCAGAGCATATGTCAACCTAATTACACTGTGTGATGCACTCACTTCATTTGCCTAAGGGTAGTAACCAACTGCTATCTAGGATGTCCTAAGGTAACATCGTCCAGCATTTAGGTCCAGAGACACAAATCTCCCTTGTGTTTTTGGTTTTTTTTCCTTAAATGTCCCATAACATCCAAAATGGCAATCCCAGTATTTCACTTTTCTGCATTTCCCAAAAGAATTCTCGTAAAAATGTGGCAATAAAAAAGAGATGTTTAGGTTCTGTGCATCAAAGAAATGCACAGAATAGCTTTCTACTTATTATTTGCAGCCATAAGCATTAGAAGGTGCATCTTCTTCCTTTAAAGTGAGGATGAAAGTTCAGAGAATTGCATTATCTTGTGAATCTGAAAGTATATCCTTAAGAAGTCATCAAAATAACTGCAAGGCAAGCAGTGAAGAAGTGGCATTAGCAGAAGGAGTTTTCTTAAATCATTTATGCAGTAAAGCTTCTGAGATATCTTAGAATAAAAAAAAAAAGCTAAAATTCTGTGTGAATTAATGTCTCCATCCATCCATCCATCCATCCATCCATTCATTCATTCCTTACCTGAAACTCTCCAAAATTCATAGTACTTTTGGTCTTTTCTCCCCTTCACCCCACCTTTTTGGCCCACAGACTAATTATCAGAAGAAAACATAGAAACATAATTATTGTAATATAATTTCAATTCACTCCTGAGTTAAAAAAAAAAAAAAATCCTAATCCCTATCTCCCTAGCTAGAACCCTCCCTTAAAAGTGCATTAATCCCTTTGTGGGAAAAAGATTTCACTGGAGAGATCTTTCCTATTTGATCACACAATTTGCTCTTTTCCATCTTAAATGATTCTGAACAGGGGCATCACACCCAAATACCTGGAATGACCTGTGCCTGGTAATTTAGGTCACTGGCCTAACTGTGTTTTGCATATGTTCAATTTCTTTCAGGCATTTTGGACTTGCTACAAAAGATCAATCTGTGTGACAACTGTTACACTGGTGTTACACTTACCATGCACTTTATTTATATATATATATACAAAACATTGTTTGTTTTTCAACACTACATTTGCTGCTCATAATCACTTATTTGCACAGGACTGCAATGAGAATCATAGAAGCAATCAGCAAGAAAAGAAGTTAAAAGGAAGTCCTGAATGCTTTAATAAAAGCCAATATTGAGACTTTAAATTCCTGAAAGATTTTTCAGTCAGGTGTTCAAAATTAAAGTACACAAATTAATTCTGTGTTTACTAAGAGAAAAAAAAAAAAAAAGGAAAATAAAGAGAAAGAAAGTATTTTTTCTCTAGCTCTCTAAGTATATTTTTGCAAATAAGTGTAATTTGTGGACAAAAATAAAGCAGCTGAAAAGGATACACAGTGGTTTATAAATTATTCATTCAAACATTATTGATCTCAGATGAATTAGCAAATGGCATGCTCTAACTGAGCACAAAGTTATTCATCTTAGATTTTAATCTTTGGGAAAGCTGAGTTACATTATATTAATGAAAACCACAACAAAACACAATAGGCAATTTCCTTACAAAATGTTTAACAACATAAATTAAGAAACTGGTTATGTTCACATAGTTCAATAGCAAAAATCAGAATTGTGACATTTGTGCTCCAATCTAATCAAAAGGATTTAGGAAGAGTGCAATGTGGTAAAAGTACTTTAAAGAGAAGGTGCAGCCCTATGATTGTAAGTTTACCAGGAGCCTGGAGTGTTCAATGCTATTATAGATTAACCATCACAGCCATAGAACTCAGACTTGCATAGTTTTGTCTAAAAGGAGATAATATAATTTCACTTCCAGCACAGTGAGACTTCTTTGTTTGTTTGTTTGTTTTGTCCAATGATCCCTGAGTCACAGGTAAGAATTGCATTATGAAAACTTTGTGTTAGATTTACATTTTGAGTGCCTCTGAGTGTTTGAGAAGATATTTGAGAGAATATAGGTGGGAGAAGCAGGGAAACAAACCAAACAAACCCAAACAAACAGAAAAGAAGACTTGTTGGATATTAGGTATATCAACAAATTCAGTCTAAGAACAAGGCAGACCCATTTTGGTAGCTGTGCACAGAATGTGTATAAGATGAAGAACTTTGCAACAGACCGTGTGGAGGAACCAATGAGGAAGATGAAAGTTTTTATTTTAAAAGTAGTTGGCCCACAGTTATGGTAGGATTATTGTCTAGCACAGTGTTGTGCCTGACCTCCAGGTGCTAAACCCAGTGAGTCACATGTCTCCAGCACAGACTGTGTGATATTCATTCATCCTTAAAGAGGCTCTTCAGGTACCCTGAAATACCACCACCACCACAACAACAAAACTTTATGGACAGAAAATCAAAACCCATTCTTCAGGTTCATTTTCTCTAAGCTTGAGAAATTCAAAATACAAACAGCCACCTGGCCAAAATATTCTTGGCTACAGCCAAGAGCAAGCTTCACCCCATCTTTGAAAGCTGGACTGTTCTGCAGCACAAGATTTATATAGTCATTAAAAAAAAAAAAAATAGAGAGAGAGAATGGGATTTCTGGAGGGGTTTTTTATGTGGTGTTTAGTTAACTCTGCTAATATAGATAAATCTTTGGATATGATCTTATAGGAAGAAGTTCTGATTTCTGCATTAAATAATGTTAAGCCTTGTGACAAGAACCATGTTTCAAAAGTAATTTCTCTTAGACAAATTCTCTAATTCCTATGGTGCAAAATCTGTCCTACTCCATCACCAGACAGAAAAGGATTTTGTCCTTCCTTTTCCCCATTGTGGCAAAGATACAAGTAGCAAAAAGCACCCATCTTTTTACACTATTGCTGCTGTTTTCCCCCTAGATTAGGTCTAAAGTGTCTTCTGACTCACCTAGATCTACTAAGTTAATGCTGTATTCTTCTAGCCATTTTATAAAAGGTACAAAAATCTTTGGACTCTTCTATAAAACCCAGAGTTCATAGTGGACCCCCAAGGGGATATCAAAATGAGACATGTGTGGTGGTCTCAGTGATAATGTGCATTCTGCAAGCCAGCCCAGGATGGGCAGCTGCAGAGCTGACACTGACCCAGTCGAGTTCGCCCTGAAGGAAAACCAGGCAGAGGGGTGCTGGTGGGCACTGTGTGTGTCAGCAATCTGCTGGCCAGTGGGCAGGGAGGGACCAGCCAGAGCAAAGGGGCACCGTGCTCCTTGCTGACATCTCACTCCTGGGGAGAGCATCGTGGCAAACCAGCAGGGTTCCCTGGATTAACACAGGAAGAAAACCAGTTTTCACTATGATACAGAAGAACCTTTTTCAGTTTATCCTGCAGACGAAATACTATTGTCTTAATAATTTTTGTTTTAATATATGTGAAACACAGATACATTTTGAGTACATGAAGTCAGATTTAGACCCGTATGCTCAAGGATGTTCAAATGAGAAAATTTTCATAGAAAGACAAACACAAAAACCTTATGAGTAATCCAACAATCACAGTTGTAGTACAGCTGTGCAGGAAAAGCAGTTAAGAGTTCTCATTGCACACATAAAGGAACTGTCAAAGGCTCATTAAAAGAAAGCTCAGAGGATATTAGAGGCCCTCTGCCCCCTTGGCTGTTCTGTCAGCTCACCTACTCCATCTGCAGAAAGTGTCTGCAGTCTGTTTTGTTAAAGGGTGTACTGTAAGAGTGTCTGTTTACAGGACCTATAAACATCTGACAAAGAATTAGCTTATAAATTGGAAATTTAACCCAAATCTGGTCATACATACACTTTATAGGAAGGACAACAGAAGTTTACCTGCAAAACTTGACTAGAGGCAGAGTAGTCATGGGGTGCCTTCTGCTCTTCCACTACAGGACCTGGGTGGACTCTTTTGTCAGCTGTGACATGAGACATTCAGTTGAAAAATTAAAACGGTGGAAATCCATACCTTGCCTCATAAATACATTTTTATTTCAGAATATTTCATTTTTAATCCACAAATCATAAGAATTTTGGTTCAATAAACCATTAAAAATTTTTCAAGTGAAAGATATTTTCTAGTGGTCTTTTAATTTATTATTTTATTGAACTTTAACAGGAAGACACCAAAACATTTGTAAAACTTCAGCCCAAACAGCAGACAATTTACCCCACTTAGTACAAGTTTTACATATGCTAGAGTGGGTAGCATAATGCTATATAGATGTTTGGTTTTTCACCTTTTGTCATAGCACACAGCTGCTACAGAAGGTGGTAGAAGGTTTACTGTAGATTTACATCCAAAAATTAGAACCTGACACAGTAAATAGTAATGGAAGAAAAAAATGGATGAAATCCTTGAGAAAGAGCTCTAACAAAAATTCAATATCACAATTCTTGCTCTAAGACTTGAGAGATGCAGTGAAAGTTAATCAATAAGGGAGACACTAGGAAACAGCAGCAAGTCTCTGTTTAATAAGACTTTCACAGCTTCTTTGCATGTGAAATCAAAATTCTTGTAGCTTCGGTGGCTGTAATACATTGTGATTGTATTTTATTAGGTTATATATATTACAGAATGGATTTTGTGTAGCTCAAGTTTTTGTGCAAACTTCATACCATTGGGGCATCTTCTTGCATATTTGGAATTTGTTTGTAAATTGATGAGCATAATTAATTCAGGGCAGTTACAGAAAAACACTAACTGGAGAAATCAGTTGCCTACTGACTGTAATGGCAGTTGGATTAACAGAAGAAAAGTAGTGTGAAAACCAACCCACAATTTGAAGGAATTTAAACTAAAATTACTTCTTTTTTATTGGTGGGTTGGTATTTCCTCACATAGCATATGCCCACTTATTCCACTACTGAGTGAAATTTAATGCATTAAAAATGTTTGCTCTCTTCAGTGATGGACTGCTAGGCCAGAGCACCAGTGACTTGAACCATTTGCTGGCCTTTCCTGCAGTTCACTGGCATGGATAGATTGACTGGTCCATGTGCCCTAATAAAATGCTTCCTCCTGAATAGGAAACCTTCAAGTGGTTGTGAAGCATGACTGGAAAATAAATGTGAACAAAACTCAGTCTTATCACCTGATAAGAAGAACGCCGGAGAAGTCCACAGGGATAAATTCAATTTGAAGAATTACTGCACTGTAAATGCATAATATTATTTTCATGACTCAAAATAAATGTCAGAGGTAACTCAGTCACTCCATATCTCCCTATCTCTGCTGCTGCAGCTACGTGGTTTGAGAGAGGCTGGATGCTGAAATGTCAGGGGGAATATCAGGTAAGAAGTCTGTGCCCTCTGTTTTGTTCAGCAGTTATCCTGCCTTTTTATTTCAAAGTTTCTGGTAAAGCACGTTCAGTTAGGATTAATGGACTTTTAAGTACTAATATATGGAATCCAAGATAAGCTGCATCAGGCCAGAGAAAGGTCTTTACCTCTAAAACTCAAAGGTCTGTTGAACACTAACTGCTCCTTTTGCTGCTGATCAGAGAAGAATTAAATTTGCCTTAAATGGGAAAAGCCTTTTATTTTACCTCTGTATCAGCCTATGCCTGTGGTAAGAGCTAGGCTGAGCTGAGACTGCTGTGCACTAGAGATGTAGCAGCTATTTGGTCACCTGTCAAGGACACTGATGTCTGGGCAGCTGTTCCTGAAGTGTTTCTCTAATAATCTGCATGTGAATGAGCCAACCCCTGTAAGGGCTGTGTTCTGCTCACTCACAACTAGTCCCACATATTGGCACATAAACAGTGCTCTGAGATTTTCATCTTGGTTCAGTGTTTTTCTTCCCAACAGCTAGATATTGATTAATATTGGAAGATATGCAAATGCATTACTTCAAGAAACTTTATAAGAATAGTTCATTACTGGTGTTAACATTCTCTTCTGGAATAAAAAATCCAAGATCTTTTTCCAGCTTCATAGCATGCATCCAATACTACAAAAGGCAATGCTGAAAAATAATTCTCTGATAATATTTCACAGTCCCATTGCCAGTTCACTGACAATGTTCAATACATTGTAGAATAACTTTTTGAGAGGAAAACTAGTTGTTACTAAAGTAGTTAGTTTAGTCACACCAAAAATTTTGCTGTGTTGCAGGATATTGTCCTTCTGCTGGACCTTATAATAAGAATAGAAAACACATTAAAAAAAAAATTAAGATAATGCAACTCTTTAGGGTTTGTTTCCAAGAACATCAGCAGTTCCCATTAATTTTAGTAGGCATTAATACCTCTCAGATCTTCAGTCTTTTTGAAAGGGCAGATTTCCCAAGTGATATGAGTTGGATTTTTTCCAGGAAAATCAATTAATGGATTCTATCTACTTTGGTCAGTATAAAATATTTCAGATGTGCATTAATTTAACTTTTAGAAGAGACAGATTTAATGCTTTTGACTTTGAGATTTAATTTAAATCAACATTAAACCAATTGTATTGTCTATTAAACCTCATATTGCCACACACTAGGTTTACTTTTGTTATTGCAAAGACTACACGCATGCAAAAATTGCTAGCTTAATACTTTTGACTTTTAGACAGCTTTTGATAATGGCAATCTAGACCTATGACTATATTGAGGCTCCAGCCCACTGAACAGCAGAATGATCCTCTCCATGATAGTCTTTTAGCTCTGAGCAGTTGGCTTTCCCCACTCCGATCACATAATCATGAACTAGAGATTGTAGAAGCTGTTGCCACCATAAACTGAACTGTAAACTAAGGTAAACAAGACAGTGGGAAATAAATGACTCAGCAGAGAAAGCTCATAGCTGCACCAAAGTCAAGCCAAAATATGTATTTAACAGTGCTCATAACAAGGAAATCAGATCCAGCAGCCATAAGTGTGGCATAAGTGTTAGTTATGACAGAAAGATGTTTTCTGCATGGTGTAAGCACGTAAGAGCAAAGCAAAGTGATGGGTGGAACTAAATTCCATTGAGTTTTGTGCATAAAAAGTGGTGTGAGATTATAAACACCATGTGTGTGCCTGTATTCTCTGCCTGTGTCCATCTGCTCCTGGGAATTCCCTTGAGGAATACCATGGCTACTCCCAGGTAGGTAAAGTGTGTATAAACACTGTGTCAGCTGACTTTTGTGCAGAAGATTTCTCTCCACTCTGTGGAATATTTTGACAGTGTTTCATGCAAGGAGACCAGAAGAAAGGATCAGAGGTAAAAAAAAAACAAACCCTCAACCACGCAAGAAATGGAATCCAAAACCAAGAGGATTAAATTAACAAAGAAAGAACAAGAAGTTTACCACTAGGAAGGAGAAATAAAACATACAAACACAAAAGAGAAAATACTATGAAACAGAGAAAATAAGAGATCTGGACCTTAAAGCAGATAGGTAGCAAAATAGCAGTTAATGATAGAATGTTATTGCCAAAAAGGAAATTTTATTCAGCCTCTAGCTGAATAAAAATTTGATATTGGGGAAGATTGTGAAAAAGATAACATATAAATTCCTTAGAAAAAAGTCAGATAACTGTCATAGTAAGTGTCTAACTCTAGCAACTTTAAACAACATGTAAATTAATGATGTATCCTAGAATAAACAAATACATAAAAGTTACGGAATAGACTTATTCTTATAAAAATATAATGATTAAAAAATAAAAAGGGAAAAAGTTGGAAGAAGGGATAGCAACCTAGTGTGTAAAAAGCAGGTGTCAGTCGTTCTTTAAAGATTCTAGGGAAGAAATTGATCCAAGTTCAATAATGGTTTGATCTAAGTTTAATAAACATTCAATCTAAGAATTAGGAAAAGCATTTGATTAGGTTTCTAAGACCTAATCTTATTGGATCAAGTGGATCATGCTACCTGGAGTTACCTTCCCTGGACCATTTAAACACCAGTATTTGTTCTGGAAAGATATATATAAATATATACACACTCTTAGCAGGTTTGTATCATTTCTCAAATGCATAGCAATTTAATTTGTCAGGTGTTTTTAGCTCTTTTATTTGCCATACAAGACACATATATTAACGTATACATTTTTATGGAGTCTAAAGCCAAATTGTTAATTTAAAGTATATACATTTCTTTACTAAAAGAAAGAGAAAAAAAACATACTGGGGTGTAAAACTGGAATAGCAGCTGATTGTGAGTGAATTAACACCTCTTTTGCCTCTTATGGACTGCATCAGGCATAAATCCATTGTAGTTTAGAGACTCTAGATCCAAATGAATGACTGGCAAAATTTAAGACTTCATGGAAGTGGGTTTGGTAACAAGAAAACACTTTGGTGATTTAACACAGGGCTTTAACCTGACTTCCACCCTATAGTTATTTTCTTTAATTTTGGTTCTGATTGCATATTGTGAGATGTGCATGTGAAAAAGCAGCATGTAGGGATGAGAGATAAAATGACACCAGCAACAAAGGCATTGCAAAATAATTAAAATGTTCTGTCCTTGCTGCCTCTGCTGTGAAGTGTCTGAATTGTGTGATTCAAAATCAGAACCATTATCAGATGCGAACAGGGGGCATAATTTCAGCCAATAAGGCAGAAATAATGTCTTTGAGATGACTGAACATTGCAATTATGAAAGCCATACAGAGGGTAGAATTCTCAGGGGATTAGCTAAAGACAGCAGAAGAGCTGTTCAAAAGGTGATAGTTTTGCATCTCAAAATCTGATCCTTTCTTTAATAGCTTTTGGTTTCAGGGTAGTTTAACTGGCAAACTTAAAATAAAAACCATAACCAGACAACCTCAAAAAACCCCAAACTCAAAAACAAAGAATCCGAGACAAAACCCAAATCACCTCACAAAAACATGAATATGAAACTCAAACTGTCCCTGTTGCTTATACTTGATGTTTATTCCATGCTAACGGAATCCACTGGTTTTGGGGGTTTTTTTTCTGAAGCTGAATGCAAATAAGCTTGAAAAAGCATCACTAACCAAAATAATGACAACATGTGCATTCATGTGTGCCAATGTCAAAACTAGATCTAACACTACTTAAGACTGTTCCAAATTTTCTTATGAGTCCAGCCTACATTTCTCAGCATGATGGGCTTTCACTCCTGCTCTTTCTGCTGAATGCGGAGCATTACTGACATGAGCAAAGGTGAACTGTGCTGGGCCCCCTTATTGCCCATCAAGACTGAAAACACTTTTCAGAATATGATTGAAAGGCTTGTTGATCCTGCACAGTTCCTCATATTGAACCCTCATCATGGGTGAGATGATCTGAATAAAATCCTCTATGGATTTGAATACTGGGATCTACTTAAGACCTTTCAAGCTTTTACCCTTTTTGATTATTTCATACACAGATTTTCCAAATCCACATTCACTCGAGCCTTCACTTTTCATTGCTGGGAAAGCTGGGCAGAGTCATGTCATCTGTGTGCCACGAAGGTTTTCCAGCTTGTTTTCACATTTTATATTTTACAATTTGTTTTTCTCCATTTGAACACTCTGTTTGCAGATGCTCTGTGTATCTGAAGTGGTGGTTCTGCCTCATGTCTGGTATTAACCACGATTCAGTGTGTGTCACTGCTTTTAATTCCAGGCCTTGCCAAAATTCACAGCCAGTTGCAGGTAGCAGAGAGTAGGATTGTGCTTGGGAGTTCAAATGTTCTTGTTTCAGTCACTCACACAGAAACACAATTATCTGCCACCAATTAGCATTCATAATTTAAGTATTTCTCATATACTACAACCCTCCTGATTCCCTTCTCCTTTTGAATGTTTGGGACCTTTCAACGTCTTCAGTTGCATTTATTTCTCAGGGAAATCCAGGGGTGGAGGGGGTGTCTGCTCCCACCCCAGAACCAAGGGTGGGGGAAGTCACTACACCCCTTAATATGGGACATTGCTTGTTCCTAAAAATGCTCCAGAAAAGTTTTCTTCCCCATGGACTATGTAGAGTGACTGGGGAAATGAGCTAGGCTGAACTTACATTTTGTGAATCCTCTTTTCTGTGTCACTTACACTAATGACCTCAATGCAATGGTTCTGAAAAAATTGTGATTCTTTAGGCATCTATGCATTTTTTTCTAAATTTGAGCTTGTCTGTTTCTAATCTGAGTCCTGTACTGCCTAAGTACTTTTGAAAATGCTACAAGTCAAAACAATTTATAAAAAACTGCACAGAAACAGGCCCATTTAAATATGTCCAGGCAAATCCAGGCTTAAAAAATCCAAATATTAAACATTTGCAAATAGAGCTTTAACTGTTATATGGTCCTACTTATTCCCCTTGTAAGTGGTATTTCATTTTCTACTTGTATGTTCCACCCGCAAGCAGCAATACTAAGAAATTCTTGATGTGGATGTACTTCCAGGCTATCTTATATAATTTACTATTCATCCTTGAAAAAAAAAAAAAAATATATATATATATTAATCTACAAACTTACTGGCAGGTGTGCA
The DNA here is from genome assembly GCA_027886175.1 of Phylloscopus collybita. Classification (NCBI taxonomy): domain Eukaryota; kingdom Metazoa; phylum Chordata; class Aves; order Passeriformes; family Phylloscopidae; genus Phylloscopus; species Phylloscopus collybita. The sequence goes on from JAJNNQ010000002.1 coordinate 10,005,003, forward strand.
TGAAGTTGAATTTAGGCAAGAGCATTTGCTTGAATAGGACATTAGAGGTAAATTCTCTGTGTGATCTCTCTGGGATTTTCTCATGTTTTAGTGTGCCTTGACCTGCTCATCTCTTTTAGTGTCTGCAGGCACCCTTGGGAAACTGCAAAGAGCTCTGATGGGCTGCTCTTCTCTGATAAAAGGCAGCAAGAGAACATTCAATTTCAAAAGTTTGTTTCTAAAGGACAGTGCTTGTTGCAAGGTGGCTGCAATAAAAAATAAAACTATTTTTGCTGGACATGATTTTGCTGTCAGTTAAAGTGTCCTGCAATTTCAGCAACAGCTGAGATTTGCACCTCTGCAACTGATAGGAAACCAGCTTTTTATGTATTAAGGCAGAAGAAGCAATTTCCATTACAGTTTTTTTCCTCTGTATTTTTTTTCGATTTTCAAACTCTTTTTCTTCAGTTTCTTGAAACAGCTTGAAGCTGTTACTTTTCAAGCTGAAAATTCCACACTTCAGAGACCTTGATGTCCAATATCGTACCTCTTGAGCCTGCATTATCTCTGTGTATCAGAGTGCATCAAGTGTTTATCTCTGCTGTTCTGGTTTGAGAAGTTTGGTGCTTTCCTGTTCCTTCATAAATTATTTCTCAAGTATGAGAAAAAGTGAGAGTCTCTCCAAAGTGGATTTCAACAAATTTATTTTTGTAGAACGCTAAGAAAAATATTTGGGAACTACTGCAACATTTCTATTAAGTAATATTTTAGATAACATTTTAAGCACTTTAACCATTCAGCTACTGAAGCCCACTGCACTGTGTGTTGCTTTTACAAGTATCAAACACCTCAAAAGCCATAGAAATCACTGATATGAAAATTATGCTTCTTGAAATGGCTGTGTTGCAGGTGTGCTGTCGCTGCACCTGGGGACACAGGGCAGTCAGCTCAGAGCTGTTCCTCTCTGCTTCTTGTATTCACATGTTCTCTTTTGTCTTGGACCTCTTTGGGGAACAATTTTTTAATAGATGCAATCTTAATATGCCAACTGGAGCATAACTATTCAGGTAGTAGCCCTCAGACATTACTACAAATGCAGAGAGCTGAGATGTTAAAATAGCAATAGTAGTCGGCTGTTCCTACCTGTGCTCCTCATGTGAGACAGAGATCACAGGGTGGTGGTGTCCACTCTACAAAGATACTGAGGCTACCTGGGTTACAGGTGTTTGTAAGAAAGTGTCACTGCACTTTGAATCTGCTCTGTAGGCAGTTAATTGCCTCCTTCCTGAATTATACCTAGAAGGCCTCTGGAAAGGAACTGCACTGGACCTGTAGTATTTCACATCACTAAACCCCCAATCTGAGCACAGCTCTTGTAAGTGCTTTTAAAAAAATGAAGTGCAAAACTCTTGAGTTTATTTTTAGAGCAGCTATGAAGTGGAATGAGCTTGGAATAGCTCCAGGCACATGCAGTCTAGGACAATTTGAATGTGTTCAGACGAGGTCCCCATGTCCAGAGGGACACAATTACAGACTCAGCCATGTATAGGTGTTGCTATTAGCACATTATGCTATTAAACCATGAATTCTCCCATTGAGCCTTGCTGCCACTAAAGGAATGTGCTTTCTAAAGTGCTATAAATACAAATGAATTTTTGTGCTTGTTAAGGTCATAAATGGAAGCACAGTTTTCGTTAAGTACACTAATGTGCACAAAGTTTCTTCCAGCTCCTGTATTATTTTCATATTCATATTTGCAATTTGCTGAAATGTTTTTAGGATACCAGACCTTTTGAAAACAGCTGACTGTAGGATATAATAAGAATTCAAAAGGCATTGTACTGTTTAGAGTGCCTTGATTTTCCTGTATTTATCATTCTTATGTTATTTTAGCATTGTTTTTCTGTTATAAACATGAAAAAAGTCACTATTTGTTTGCCAACTATTAATAAAACATTAAGGTGTTTTTATTAATAAAATAAAGGCAATATTAATTAAGAACTTACAATGCAAAACATAGCCTTAGTAAGCCTACAAAAACTATAATAAAAACATTGAAACACTTTTCCAATTTATTCCAGTGAAGTGCCTAAATTTGATTGATAAAACCAACAACTTCACTGAAAACGTAATGAACTATTCAGAAATATCTAAGCCACTCCTCAAAAAGGAAAAACACTTTATTGTCTGGATGTGATCCTGTGTACTGCAAGGTCATTTAGGCTGGCTCAGATCTTCCCATAAATGTGTCGAGAACCACATACAACGAGTAATAATCATAATAAGGCCACTTGACAAAAATGATGGCCTGTATGTTGCAAATTAAACTCTTTCCTGGGAGCTATACAAAATATATAGTGACAGCAAATAGATGTAATTCTTCAGTTCCTTGTTTGCAACCATCCAGTGCTTATGTTCACACAGAGAGAAAAAAAATACCCATAGCAGCTATTCAGTGTTGAGGCTTATAAAGTGGACTGTCACTCTCACAGGATATTAGTGAGGCTCTGCTCCTCCCAAGGGCTCCAGAAGCAATTGGCCATTTTTCTCCTTTCTGTGCCCAGCAATGTAGAAGTAACTAGATCTGTGCCTGAAAAAGCAAGGTGTTTTTGCAGAGATGGCCCCGAACTGAGTGGAGCAGGGCTGAGCAGACACTGCACTGACATCCTGGATCCTCGTGGGTGTTGTGAGCACTTCCCCTCCTGGGCAGCCAGCAAAGGTAGCATCCTCTTGTCTGCAACCATGAATGTTCTTATGGGTGCAGGCTACTTTCTGTGGCTTTATGCTTAAAACCACTGTAATACCTGCTTCAGTTGACAGTCTAAAAACTTGGGCCATATCTGACAAATCTTACCTGCCCTGCATCTCCCCTTCCAAACTGACCCATTCTGTGATTCTGAGTACCAAAGAATAATTGCATACACATAAACTGTGTGATCCTTTTCAGCATTTTCTGCTTATTTACACAGACTGTCTTCACACTGGCATCTGGAATCTTGGTTTTAAGCATGTTTCCTACAGCCTGTCTTGGAAAACTTCTCTAACTTAGGACTTCCGCAGAAGTTGAAGATTGCTGAATTTAAAGATTTTGCTCTTCTTGTGTCTCTGTGTGCTAACTACCAGGATGCTCAGGTCAAGTGGTGGATTTAGAAGCACATGTTCATTCCCTTAGCTTGGGTGTTGAATAAATGATCCCCAGAGGTGAATTCTGACACCATCTGTTCTGTGATCAAACCTGGTATTTACTGAAGAGAACTCTGGCAACTCAAATAAGGTATTTTTGTTAATCCTTTTAAACTTTTTTCACAAATAAGTTTTTCCTTTTAGGTTAAGACTATTTTAATCTATGCCTATGATTTTAGTTCTCAAAAAAAAAAGTACAAAAAAGTAAATATCATGACTGTGCTTTGATGGTGGCTAAGGCACAAGAATGAATACATTCTTACATGGACATGAGAGGAGGAAGATGATGTAGCTAGTTTAATGAGTTATTTATGGTTTTGAAGTATCTTCTCAAGTATTGAAACTAATGTGACTTTAATGAGCCGCGTGCAATACGTAGATTTTGCTTTGTTGAATATTTTCCTCAGGGTAAATTGAGTCATTAATAATAATTAAGTATCGAGTAGCCAGTTACAGGGTTGAGTAAGTGAGGTAAAAACTATGCTGTTTGGAAGCAAAATATCTGCACATACACAGAGAGGGAGTTTGAGGTCATTAAGAGCTGTGGGCTGGGATTAGTGGGCGCCATCATGTGCATTAGTAATGAATCTACCTAGCTCACGCAATTGAGATTTCTGATTAATCATAAATGAAGTATCTGTAAATAGAATAATTCAGCATGAGGTAAACAACCAGATTTTAATTTCCAGTGGATGGAAATTGTAGCAGTAGATGGTAGATGGATTTAAATTTAGATTACATATAGAATTAGATAAGGATAAATATAAATCAATAGGAAGACTGATTGCATTTCCTTTTTTTTTCTAAATCTGACTGACATTTGCTTCATTCACTGAGAATCTTTCTGTTGAGGAAATGCCTTCATGCACTTTACCTTTTCAAGATTTTTCTGCTTTTACGGATTTCACTATGAAAACTGAAAATTTGTGCACTCTCTTTTCCTTGCCTTAGGCAACAACACCTCTCACTAGATGAGGTGCTCAAAGCCCCATCCAACCTGGCCTTGAACACTTCCAGCAATGGGGCACCCACAGCTTCTCTGGGCAAACTGTTTCACCACCACCCCCACAGGAAAGAATTGCTTCCCAAGATCTAATCTAAATCTACTGTCTTTCAGTTTGAAACTATTCTTCCTTGTCTTACCACTACAGTTCCTGATGAAGAGTCCCTCTCCAACTTTCTTGCAGGTCCCTTCAGATATTAAAGGTTCCTATAAGGTCTCCACACACCTTTCTCTTCTCCAGGTTGAACTTTCCCCTATGAAGTTTGACTTCATAGGGGAGGTGCTCCAGTTCCCTTATCAACTTGGTGGCCTCCTCTGGACTTGCTCCAACAGTTCCATGTCCTTGTTATTTTGGTGGTATCAGAACTGGATGCAGTACTCCAGGTGTGGTCTCACAAGAGCAGAGCAGAGGGGCAGAATTCCCTCTCTTGACCTTCTGACTGGGCTCCTTTGGATGAGGCCCAGGATCCCATTGGCTTGCTGTGCTGTGAGCACACATAGCCAGCTCATGTTGAGTTTTTCATCACCCTCAAGCCCTTTTCCACAGGGCTGCTATCAATCACTTCTCAACCTGCAGGCATGTCTGCAATTGTTCCAAGCCAGGTGCATAGTTATGTAAAATTGAAAGTAATATAGTATATTTTTTCCAGAGAATTCTCAAGACCATCTTTAAGTAGTCAGGGTATTAAAAACCTGACCAGATTGTGCCAAACCCTATGTCTGTAAAGCATTCAGGTACTTCTTTGGAGAGTGGCTTAGATCATGAGAAAATTAATTATTCTGCCTTTAGAGCAGATTTAACTTTCCCATAGTAAATAAATTCTGGTGCTACACAGGGGAAAAAAAAAATCTTGAGTAGCTGCTCATTAAGTAATCATCACCCATCCCATCCACTAAATCATATGAGAGTGTGAGGGAAAATTGTACAAATTCATAGAATTTCATATAATACCTAATACATATCCACCAGAGGGCAAATTATGGTAACATTTGAATTATTCTGTTCAGCGATTTTATACTTCTCTTGCTGTTTCTTAAAACATTATATCTGATAGCTATTAATGGATAGTGTTTCCCTCAGGAGTTTTGCTGATGTTTATTTATAAGTCACCATATTTTACCTGAATGCTCTATTGGTTAGCTTGGATTTCATATAATTTGTGTACTCGTGCTTAGACAGCTTGGGGCCAAGGAGAGGGATAAGGCCCAAATCCAATCTGTTTCATTGCTTATTTGCTGGATTCTCACAGAACATAGCACCTAGAAGCTGGACTGTGATTAAACCTAAGCCACCACAGCATGAGTCAAGAATATGCCAGCCTCTGAGGTCCAATGCAGGAAAATAACCCAAGCTGACTAGGGAGATCCACAGGTAAATTAGAGTACTTTTTACAGTGTCTGCAGTAACTCACTGGCTTTGAAAAAGCCACAGGATAAGTTTGGGATCGTCCTTGCCTCTGCATCAAATTTCTTCATCTGCTAGACAACCACTGAAGCTCAAATGTTTTGATGTACCAAATGCCATGAGACAGATGAAAACCACTGTAGCTCATCTCTAATTTTTCTGGTTTCCCACTAAATACCTAATAATCTCTCTAGTGAGTTCTTAATGGTGGCTTAGATGACAAAACTGGTATTTCTAATGGCAAGAATTCGAGTATACCTCATTTAACCTGACTGTTTCATAATGAAAAGCCAAAGAAGAATGTGATTTGCCAAACATAAAGAGAACAATTTCAGAAATGGTAGTTGATTGCTACTGCATGGCATCTTTCAGCAAAGGATCTCCAAGGAAATTATAAATATTAATTCCTAAAATTAAACTAAATGAAGTTGTACCAGGCAGGCAGAAGACACACAAAATTTTTTATCACTTTCATTCAAATTATACCACTTTCACAGAATTTTATATATATAAAATATATGGTTCCTTTCTAATTTGAAGCTGCACTGTAAATTCATTGTCTCAGAGGAATGAGGTGTGCATTATTTATTTGTCCTGTTTTGGTATTTTGATGCGAATGTACTCCTCATAAACTTTCTTAAGACTTCTGAAAGTTATAAAACAAGGCATTGTTTTACATGCCATGTGAAAAAGAGCTGATCAAGCACATCATAAACATGGTTTACCATTTATGTGGCAGTCTAGTCTTAAGTTTGTATTATCAGAAAACACACTTAAGACTATTTAATTGAGTGATACAGCTTTTAGGTAGAGCTAGAATAGATGCTTGATAATTTTTTAATTATATGCATTTTATTGGAGTGTCAAAAGTGGGAGTTCTTACTCTCAGAGATCAGAGATTTTTTCACATAGGTTGTGTAGAGAGCAGCTGCTACCACAGAATCTGTTTACTTTTGAAACTCATCATGGCCTCAGTTCTAGGTACTGGATTTTGCATCAGCTCCATCCCTAATTGCAACTATAGTTTTACAAGACAAAAAAGATGCATTAAAATAACTAACCACAATTTAATGTTTCTTTTGTTGTTGTTGGTTTTTTTTGTTTGTTTTTTTTTTTTTCAAGATGAGACAATATCCTCCTTTCCAGACCTCTAAGAGCACCAGTGGGGAGGAGAGCTTGAGAGGGTTTGCTGGCTTCTTCCCAGTGGGCTTGTCAGCCCCAGGCACCAGCCTTGCCAGCCTGGCAGCAGGTCTTGGTTTGGAAAGACAGGGAAAGCCAGAGACTCCCTTGGAATGGAGAACACAAAGCCCCTCCCTCCAAATTATTATAATTTTGAAATTAAGGGGGTTTTCAGGCAAAGATATGGGAATAGGAATACCAGTTCTTTACTAGGAATATTAAAAAATACAAATTTAGTAGTACAAAAAAACAAGCAAACATAAGTCCCAGAAACTATGTCACAGTCAGAATATGACCTGACACCCTGTTGGTCAGGGTGTTGGAAGCAGTCCAAATAAGTCCTCCTGAAGTAACAGTTGTGGTTCTGTTGGACCCTGTAGAAGGGTCCAGTGATGGCAAAATTGCTTCAGTCCTCCTCTGGGAATCCAGTGGAAAAACCCCCTGGCTGGTGTCCTAAATATCAGGTTTTTATCTACGTAAGAACAGTTGGCTCCCCGCACTGGGTGGAGCATCTCACAATGGGATGATGTAATGTTTTCAGTCATGTGGTGAGCCTTAAGGGCCCATTAACAGCAGATATCCCCCTGGAGGGAGGATGGGTCCTGGAGGAGATAAGGAACATGGTTCCACCTAGTTTTAATAGTTGGTCCATTATCAGAAGGCATCCACCCCCTCCTTCTCAAAGTTATGAGATAAAGAGAAAAAAACCTCTTCAACTGGTTTCAACAGATTGGTATTAGAATACATCTTACATTGTAACCCAAGACACAGCACAAGAGCAGGAGGAAACCACAGTGGCATTCCCAGTGCCCTGTGCAATCCTTCACCTCTGGCCCACCTAACAGGAGGCAATGAATAGAGGAAGTGCCAGGCAGGCAGCCACAGCATGGTATCAGTTTTACAGCTCAAACCAATAATGAACACATCTTGGTGAGATTTCCTTTTCAGGGGCAAGCATACCACTTTTTCCTAGTTGTGCAGTCTCTTTCCAGTAATATTTTCTGAAATATTAAATTTTTACATGTATTAAAAAAAAAAAAAAGTATCAGCCATGAAAATGAAATATAAGACATCAAGTGTCTTGTGAAAATGGCTGAGGTGTCATTTAATGAATCACCCATTTTCCAAATTAACGTGTATTAGGAATAAGCTTACATTAAAAAATCTGCTGTAAAGCCAGCATTTTCTTTCCCCTGAACTGAGGCCTTATTGACTCAATCTAGCAGAGAACTCTGCTCTTTGTATCTCTTTAAATGGCTGTATATATAATATGGGTGTATCTGAAAACAGAGGCTTTCCTTTGTGGAATAAAGGTAAATTTTCCCTGGCATCACATTGTTTTGAATACACCCTGACACATAACTAAGTAAGTAACATTTAAATCAACCTATTTAAGATAGAAAATGAAACTTTATAAATTTTAAAAAAGATTGCTTACAAAATGTTTCTATTTGAAACTTATTGCCCTATCTTAGCAAATTCTTCACTACCTTTATGAAACAAAAAAGCTCCTTCTACGGTGTCATGCCTTAAAGCATTTTCTTTCATAATGGCATGAATGGACTGATATTTGTAAGTGTATTGATGTAAGTGTATTGATTACTAATTAATTTATTTCAGTCAGGGCTGAGCCTCTTTTCTACTAACTGTTGTAAACACATGCACAAGTGTTCTTTCTGTCCTTGACTTATTAGAAACCTGAAGTATATAAAAGAAAAATGTAGTATTTAATGGTTATAATTTAAACTTTTTAGAGTCCATTCCAGTGTACCCTAGTGCTTCATTAAAAAGCTTTAAATTTTTGTAGATGGCTTTGCTGATGGCCTTTGTGACAGGCTGTTCAGACAACATTTGAGAAATACTACTGAAAAGTGCATGGAGCAAAAGGTTATGTTTAGAATGATAGCTTGTGGATATGGTAAATATAAAGAGAAACATCTTTCAGTCACTTTAGGTGTGTAAAAGAAACGTTCACATAGTGCTGCAAGGTATAGGCTGCTAAAAAAGAAAGCTAACAAAAATATATAAAAGATAAAAATAACAGTAGTTACAAAAAGGATTTCTCTGACTACTGGAAGACTACAGTGCTAACTATTAAACCTCATAAATGCAAGTAAACAATAGAATTTTGAGTACTTCCAACAAGTAGAAGATAGTTTTCAAAAACATTACACAGTGCAAACTCAAAGGCACCAGGTAGTTAGGGAAAAAAGCTGAAAGCTCCCTGCTTTAAAATCATGCTTTTAACTTCAAAGCATCAGAGTCAGCTTTTACACATAGAGACAAAAACTCATTGCAGTGTTAGCTTATGTAAGTGTTGAAAATAGTTTTCTTGGAAAATACACTTTTCAGTGTTTTGAGGTTGAGTAACTTATACCTTTTGGTATAAGTTACAGTTCCTGTACACTGTACTCTGCAAGGATGCAAATACATGAAAACATGTTTTCCCTTACATAAAAAGGAAATAAAGCACTTAGTGAATAAAAAAAATCACAGAATGGAAAAAAAATTAAAAATAATTTTCCATATTTTAATTTATCCCCTACTACCTGCCTGTATTGTTCCTGGGCACCAATAAGAGTTTGACTGTGCCATCTTTCTTACCCTGCTCCAGGTAGGTATTTGCATGCATTGGTAAGATCCACCAAACCCCCTGAGTCCTTTCTTTTTGAGCTGAGAAGCCACAGTTTGCTCAGCATCTCTTCATTTGTCAAAATCTCTGAATCACCTAATCACTCTCATGGCCCTTCACTGAACTCACTCCAGTGTATCCATGCCTCTTGACCCCTGGGAGTCACAACTGATGATTCATCTTCACTTGGTCCTTGAGCCACTGATCACAACATTAACTACATTCTTCTCTAGTACAACGTAGAATTCACACATTAACTTATAAATGTCTACAGCAATTACTAATTCTCGTTTTCAATTTAAAATAGCCTCATTGTTCTATGCTGAAACACAGTTAGCTTGCTTCACTCTGAATTATGTGTTTCATATATGAACAAATGAAAATATAAATCTACAGCTTTCCAAATATATTTTTATTTTATTTACCAAAAAATGACATTTTGGAATTTTCTTTCCTAGGGTGTTTGCCCATGAATGTTTATTTCAGATGAGGCATTCACTTTTGAGTAGAATTTCTAACTCTCCTCATGTCTGTTCACATCACAGAGTAGTTTGAGCACACAACATGGATTTTTCATGCATGAAGCAGGACTGGAAGATGTCCAGTAGCACATCAGTTGTTCTTCAGTTGCTAAAGGCATTGAGTTAAAGAGATTCAATCACATGCAGTCTGAAATAAAACGCCATAAACACATAGGGTCCAAGTTATGTTGATATTAAATATCATCAAAGTGAATAAGGCCTAATCAAGAATAATGCTTGATGCTCTCTGAAAAAGTAAGTCCTACAAGAATGTCCACGGAGAGTCTAAGTACAATACAAAGAAATTGCTTGTACATATGATGTAGGAGGATACATTCTGTAGTTCCCTGTTTAAATCTAAAATTAACACAAAAATGCTGGAAATTTTTATTAAGTCAAAATGGATAATTTCAAGTAATTTGTAATTAAAGCTATTGATTATTGGAATTGAGACAAATAGCGTGATAACTTATCAGTTATATTTAGGGAAAAAATTAGGAAAATTAGGAAAATTAAATCAGGATATTAGTTTTAAACACGAGAAGATATTCTGAACAACTTTTAAGGCAGAACATTTTGCCAAAGTTCTCTGGAATTCTCCAACATCTTTTATGGGAAGCCTTGGCCTCAAGTTTTAGGAAATGTAAGTCCTTTCTGAACTGGCATTGAGGCAATTACTTTGAACTAATTTGGTACACTTTAGAAATGGATTTAAGCTGGTCTCTGTACATCTGCAGATCCCAAAGAAAGAGGGTGAACTGCACACACCCTGTGTCTTACAGCAGAACTCTTACACTGTTTGTGTGGCATGAGGTTCTCAAAGGCACTTAAGGTAATGAAGCTCCTTTGAAACTCACTGGTATATGGTCATTACACTTGCAAAGTCCTTTTAAACCCCTTTAGCCTCAAGTCCCTCCTTCACTTGTTTCATGTTCATTCATCATATAAATAATTACCTGAAGTGATCTTCAGGCCAAAAGATACCATTCACATTTTGAGTGAGTAGTCCTCTACTCTTTCCCTTGATATACTCACTCCAAATGAACTGCCTGAGAAGTAAGGTACTAGAGGAAGCTTGACAAAACCTGACTGAAGTATGAAATTCTGATTGTCTTCAGTAGGCATTAGGTGAAGCTGACTGAAAGCAGATATCAAAACCAAGTTCTGTGAAAGTGTTTTGATTACCTGCTTGGAAAACAGGGTATATGGGTATAGTTTTGAGCATGAGTCAAGAGTCTGACCATGTCTTTCATAGATGCCAAAGTTCATCTTAGAATGGTTGATATTTTTGACACCTTGATTCTACTTGAAAAGGTATATCAAACCTTACTGTAAAATATCCTTTTTCTATTCATTAAGTAAATAGTTCTGGAAAACCTTTTAGCAACATCAGTGTCCCTAAGGAAATTTTTTTTTACCACTCTTAAAAAATATCTGTTTAAATTATTATTAAATTCTTAGCATTTTGGAGACTTTAAAAGTGATCTAGTTCAGTTATCATAGGACATTTTTCTTAATTCTTAACCTCAACTTCAGTCTTTGTTACATTAAGTAAAATGTTTCTTCATCTCTGTATGAACGAGGAAATTTTATTTTCTTTCTCTGTATTTTATATGAATATTTTATATAACAATACCTATATTCTTTTTCTTATTTTGTTTAGCCTAAATAACACTGGTTTTCTCAATTTTTCCTTGTAGCATTCGATTTCATTTAGACAATTGGAGCATCTTTCTTTTTTCCATTTCATATATTCTCATCTGATTACATAATTTGTAAAACATAGTGATAAAAACTAAGAACAGTATTCTGGTTTAGGATCTGTGAGTACAACATCAGATTATTTCTTTTCCATTACTTCAAGTGTTCTGCTCAAACATGCCAATATGGTGTTTGAATGTTTGCAACAGCCAGACTCATTTGGCTTAAGCTCAGTTTCTATTCAGAATATAAGCCACAAATCCTTTTGGTGAAATTGTAAGCTGTTTATTCATTCCCCATCCCATATATATGAAAATAATTTTCTTGTCTATAGGTAGATTTTCACATTTCCATATTAAATAGTCTAGTGAAAAGTGTCCCTGTTCACAGCAGGGGGCTTGAAACTAGATGACTTCTGAAGCCTCTTCCAACCCAAGTCATTCTGTGAATCTATGATTCTATGATTCCGTGATAAATTGCAAAATATATTATCTCAGAGAATTTAAATGTTTTTTGAGATAGTTTTAATATGACATATGAAACACCCAGCTATGTCATCCGAGCAATTAATTAAACGACCCTAACTTACATCAACTGAATTGTAGGTGAACATTTGTCATACAACCCATATGCCAAAGCAGATATTTGTACACAGCCACCAAAAATAGCTTTACAGTATGGTTTTGCATACATCTGATACGTTTTGTCTGGACTTTGTGGTCTTAACAAGGAGAGTTTGAAATCTTACTAGCATTATGTGGATGTCTATGACTTGCCTATTTACCTGGTTTTATGCTAATTTTAGAAGCAAATCAGATTGGCTTTCTGTGACTTTTTCCTGACAAATGCATGCTGGCAGTTAATCATCTCCTGTTACAATCTCCATCGAGGCTGATTCTTGCCTTGGGTGTCCATTCCCAGCAGAACTGTATAACACTTGGTGAAAACTTTCTGAGCCTTACTTCTCTCTTGTGCTTGGGGCAGAAGGTGCACCTGGAAGGTAGCTCAGCTCCACCCAGGCTGTGCTCGTGCTGTAGCCCCACTGGGAATCTCCCAGGATAGCTCCAAGGTATCCCCTCAGACACGGGACTGAATACCTAAATTGATGGACACTCTGGTACCTACCTAGGTTTTTATTCAGCCGAGTGCTGAGCTGGATGCTCCTGGTTCTGGGGAGGTTAAATGAGGCAGATTTTCTGAGCTGACAAATAAAACCAGCAAGTGCTCCATGGCATTCTTCTCTGCCTTGCTCTTGCACAGTGTCCCTCCATGGACATTTTGCTGGCTTACTCCCAAACTCAACAGAGACAGATATATGGCAACCTGAGAAGATAAAAAAGAGAGTGCATTGACAAGTGCTTTAAAAGATAGTGACCTTTCTTTAAAGTGTAATAAATTAGTCTTGTCTTGGGGATGCTACCTAGACTGAAAGCTTCACTGTCTTGTTTCCTTTGCTACTGTCCCTTTAGATCTCTGCTGCCTTACATGCACACACACAGCACACACAATCACACAAACATGCACCTTTACTACAGTAGTATCTGTTGCACTCCCCACCAGGTACAGATATTAGATCCATCACTGGTCTAGGTGATATTAACAGCTTGTAATTTTCTGTAACACTTCCTATTCCCGGGAGCTGAAAATAAGCCAGCCAAACCCACAGCCTGGGTTTTCCAAGTTCCATTTCTCACTAGCACCCTACTTTTAAATACAAGATTGGTTGGATTTGGAAGCTGAGCCACCTATTGAAGTTCTCAGAGAAAATTTCCATATATAAATAGCCCTGGTAAATTTTATCAAATCTGGGTATTTGAAAAATAATCAAATATTCTGATGCTGTTCCTTCTTCATTTCAGACAGGAACTGTATGTTTTTGTCGATGATGATAAGCATCTTAGCCAGCTGATTGCAACTCCCCTTTTCAGTGGCCAAAATAAGGCATTAAAGTATTAAAAAAACCCAAAACCCAAAGATCTCAGCACAATAGTTTGCCAGATTTTTCTTGCCACAGCAAAGTAATTGTTTTTGTTGTTTAATATTTTTATAGTAATGCAAGGCTTTCCTCATGTTTTATGTCCAATGCTAAATAGATGCATTTTTGAACTCTGACTCTCTGAGTGTTCTTGCATTTTTAGTATAAAGGTATTCACAACCATGATTCTGTATATCCTTTTGCTTGAAGATCTTCCTCCCGAAAGTTTAAACCCCTCTCTGGAAGGTTTTATAGACAGCAATATTATCCTCTCTCAGCCTTTGTTCTATTAGACTAAATAGGTCACACACAACTAGCTCACACTTTGATGACAGATATTGCATTCCCTCATTCATGTAAGTACCTTGGCTCAGCATCAGCTCCTCTCAGGGCTTGCGTTTCTTTTTGGTGCTTTGCAAACTCGGTTTGCAGACCCACAGCTGTGGCTCAGACAGGAGCCCTCTTGACTTTCTCCTAAGACAGTTGATTATCTTTTGCATTTTCTTTTAGGCATGAATTATATCCATGCTCTTTGAATTTAATCCTTTTCATTTTTTTTTTCAGTGAGGTTGTTTTAATGAGGAGGATGAGGAATATATCCACTTAGCAATCAGGATAAAATCAGATAATATTAAAAAGTGATAGAGTACAGATATGTTTTTCTGACTTGTTTTTCACACAGAGGTCCTTTGACCTTGTTTTATTTAATTTTCCTACATAAACCATTTTGAGATGGCTAGTTAAAACCAGTACACATTCAGATGACTGACTATATCTTGAAAAGGAAACAGAATATCAGAAAATGTCAGATTTTTTTCTGTAAAGCACAATCTCCTGAAGTTTTCAAATTTTCAGGCCCAGTACTATCAGACTGCTCAAAAAAACCATACTCACTCTCTGATCTTGATTTTTCCAGCTGAATACTGATGAATCTTATTTGGTTTTTAGTCATGTCTTCAGTGTCATTTGATGTTTAAGTAATAACTTCACATTTAGACGCATTGTAATTTACATCCTTACATCACAATATTTTAATGGGTTTACTTCTAAGAGTAATGGTTGACCTTTAAATAAACAAGTATGATGTGATTGCAAGAATCAAAGTTCAATTTTATTGTTATGGTATGTATGGATAAATTGCACAAGATTATGATATGTAAGCAACATTGGAAAGGGGTTGTATTTCATTTTGTTTCTTCAAAAGTTTAAAGATTCAAGTCCTGGCTCATATAATGGAAAAATGCATCATTTTTACTTACACTTATATATATGTAAAGAGCAAATTTCATTTATCTTCAGGAAAGTTTATATAGTGCATATAATAAACAGCTTATAAAAATATACTTGAGGATGAAAAATGAATTGCATCAACTAGTTTAATCATGCTTACTCTTTTCCCACAGCAGTATTTTTATTTTTTTTAACAGATGAATTAAATGGTTATTTAGAAGGGTAATTCCAGAGTTTTGGGCTGCCCATGAGTTTATTTTGTTGTCCATTAAAAAGAGTTTCAGAATGTGAGAGTGATGGCTTTTTGAGCTTGAAATCTGTTATACGATTTACTAATTTGTTTTGTTTTGTTTTTTGTCTTAGTGGGCTGAAAAAATTTAGTAGAATGCTTAATAGAATGATGAATAAAATAAAATAAATCTATTATTCTATATTAGCCTCTACACTCCTCAACTATTGACTCAGATTGCATTGGATTTCTTTTTTGACCAAATCCATCCTCACAAATTCACAGAGCATAAGAAATCCCTTTCTCAATTTTACTTCCTCTTCTTGGAACCTGTGATATTCCTGTACTCAGGATGTGCATAGGTGCATTGTCAGCTGCTCATGCTTAATCTTGTGAGACACTGAACCAATGGGGATATGAGCTGCTCAGCAAGCCCCTGGTACTCCATGTAAGCTCCCAGGATGTGTTCCTCATAAAAATAGTAAACAATAGAGAAGGAAATAATTTGTATTTGAAAATATCCTTTAATTTTGAAACAGCTCTTGGTATTTTGTCTCATGGAAGCTGGGCAGTGATGCCACTCATTTAAGGATAGAGAAAATCATTACATCCTTCCCATGACCCCCATGCTTGGAGCCTTCCACTCCTGGCTGAGGTATGGTGCTCACATTCCATGTGTACAGGATCCACAGTACAGTTTCATTAGTTAGAAGTGTCCAATATGTGCTCAATACACATAGGGACTGAATCTGTCAGCTAAAGCATGAACAGGAAGAAACATCTTTGATGAAAAACTGACTTCTGGCCATAACAGCACTTGAAATGGCTCCCAACAGATTAAACAGCACTTTTGTTTTTTTCTTAAAAAAGAAGACAAAAACTTTTCTTCCTCTCTCCTTTTCACACAGAAAATTTCTTCACATCAGGCTGAGTAACTGGAATCTAGAAAAAAAAATCTCTAAGTATATAAAGAAAGCTTTGGTGAAGTGTCAGATACTATAATTCATGTAAAGCTTTCAGAGAGGAATTGTGATGATACTCCCTGTCAAGTTCACATGAAGATCTCTTACGCAAAAGATAAACTGTCTCTGCTTTCATTTGAAAAAGCCTGTCATGATTTGATGAATCAAGAGAAGCTGGATGGACTGTTTCTTAGGGATCTTACATCTCCTGCAGCTAATCAATCAGTTCATGAAAAAATGAAAACATAAGCGCTTTTCACTCTTATTCTTCTTGAAAGAGGTTAACAGTTATGCGACATGACCATTGGTTTATAATGACCCATCTCTAAAAAAGGAAAAACATCCAGTTTATATTGCACTTCTGCTGGTTAACAGTAGTCAAAATGTCACTGACCCCACCAGTTTGTCTGTCACTGAGAAGGCATGACAATTCAGATAAATTATAACTATTAGAGTAGCAGAATGACTTCTGTGCTGAAGGCAAAACAGATTACAAACAAGCATTCAAGGAGATCCACATCAATGCCAGGGAAAATTAAGTAATAACAACATGAATGTTAAAACAGGAAAGTATTTGACACAAAAGTATCTGCTTTCAGAAAACAATTCCTCATAATGACTGTGAGTATCTAACAGTCTAAAGATGTCAGGTAGACATTAGTTGTTTTAAATTAGTGAATTGGATTTAGAGTTTATTATGTTGTAAATTCCTGAGTAAATAAAGAATTAAATATTAGTGCACAGTCAATATACAAAATCCTAAAGAGTCAAGTTAAGTGGTTTAAAACACACTTAACAGAAAATAAAGACTCTAGATTTGGGTCCATCTTTGTATCACAGTTCATGACATAAATGCTTTCCAATTGGCACTGTTAGAGAAAACTAGAGATATTTTGATCCTGCATCTACCATTCTTCTGAAAGTACTTTTCTGCTATTCTGCATTTTTAACATTAAAGATAAATTCATGCTTTTTTGCTTCCTTGTAGCATCTGTTTTATGGAAGCAACACACAGTGTGTGTCGGGTACTATAGCCAAGGAACATATGCTGCGAATAAACAAGAAATGTATGAATTTGTATTTAACACTAGGAATCTAGAGGTTCTCCCATTAGAGATAATCCACTAGAAATAAAAATGCTGCATGGTTCCTGCAGAAATTATATGGGCAATATTGAGAGTAGGACAATATATTCCTGTATTTTCAAGGTTAGCCTTCAAAAATCCCTGCCTAACAGTATGTTGCCAAGCTTTACTGCTGAAACCAGCAATTAGGATTCTTTCCCCTGGCACTTTGGCTGATGCATAATGCTAGTAAAGTGGATGGTGTATGTGTACAAAGTCTTTTTGTCTCTACTGTGCTGATTTATATCAAGATCAAGACAGCTGTGATTTGTGATTAAAAATTCTCAGCTTTCCTGCCCTTGTCTGTCCAACCCTGAGGCTGCCCATGGAGCCAGAGCAGCTATGGGGTGTGGCTGTTTGGTTTGCCATGCTAGACCATCCCACCAGGTGAGCTAAACTCTTGGGATAAGGAAAGAAATTGATCACAGAGATGACCTCATTTTTTTTTTTTCCTTCTGCTGTGCAAAGAGTTGTGTGCCTTTGTCTCTAACCCCACATCCCAAAAAGCAGATATTTAGGGAGGAAAGTCTCTTACCCCAGGTGAAGTGAATGGAACACCAAAGGAAGGTAAATTATATTTTATGAACCAATCAACTCTGCTCACATAATGAATAGAGATATCACCCAATTGCAGCTTTTTGCCTCAAGCAACCTCATGGGCATGATGTAGAGAAGAGACTGGATTCCTCCCTAGGAAGTTGTTCACCCACCTGCAATGAAAGTGTTCCCCTATGTGAGATTGAGATGGAATGATTGCCAGCCTAAAAGGCAGCATGTGAGGTTACATTTGAGAACAGCTTCATTTGGATTTGGGAATAGGAGACAGATATTTTTTCTTCTTTTGCTGTTGAAAACAATTAAGTTATTAATATTTACTGAATATTTAAGGGGTATACACATTACTGTACCTAGCTAATTCTTAAATATCAGTCTGTGAGCAAGACTCAGCATTACAGATTTTTCTTTATTTTTTTCTTTATTCTGGTCCTTTTATACTTGACCTCCTATACCTTCTTCCTGAAAGTATGAACAGTTCCAGAAAGACACACAGTTTATTATTTAACTGATTCCTAGAAAGATTCCACTTTTCAGACAAAGAAACGACAACAGAGTTTGGAGTTGTAATGTGGGCAGGGAATGGGATTTTTTCATTTGAAGTTGAAGGTAGAATGAATCCTAATTTGAAATAATGTGCCTACAGTGCTAAGCATATCATTAAGCACTTTTAATACCCATCATATTCATCTGAAAGAAAACTTTACACATTACAGAGAATATGGACCATCAGACATCTCAGGTCGGTTTTTCAGCTCCCTGTGTATGTATAACATGCAATTTCCACATTTTATCAATACTTGCCAAAAAAGCTCAGTGAATTATGTGAGTCAATAGTTAACCAGTCTACAATTGTTATTAATTTTCATAACCCAGGAACAAGTTAAGTTCACATCTGTGTCTCTACCTGGCTTAAAGGTTTTTCCTGTGTGGTTTGACTCCTAGCTACATTTTATATGTAGATTCAACAATGAATTTAATTATGGTAAGCTCATTACAAATGGATCCATTGCTTATCTTAAGTTTTGTAACATAGTGTATATTTACAGCACTGTATAAGCAGTACTTAATAATTAATTCTCTGTACTCTGTTATATTAATGTGAAAGCATAAAAGGATTATCAGAGGTAGGGAGGGCTTTATACTTCTGTGAAGAATACAGAGATGAGTCTCTTTGAAAATGAGAATTGAAAATTAAAGCCTGATGAAATGTGACCTTTTTGTGTTTCTATCCAACAGCTTAGAGCTGGATATTTTTTTTAGAAGACTAGTTTTTTAGTTCTTATCAAGTTTAACTTCTCTCAGAATAGTGGCTGATGATGATGATGGAATAAGAAAATTGTTCTAGAAATACTTATTAAAAGATCAGGTATCTCTAATATTTTATTACTGTACACTTGATCAAATATGCCAATGGCCAAAAATAAGATAAACAGGAATAGCTTGTGTGATTATATAGACTGAGGAGAAAACAGACTGTAAAAGAACAGAATTGTTGATGGAATTTGCAAAGAACACAGAAAACAGATTTTCCTCCATTCTCTCCCTTCCTTCCTTCCTTCCTTCCTTCCTTCCTTCCTTCCTTCCTTCCTTCCTTCCTTCCTTCCTTCCTTCCTTCCTTCCTTCCTTCTTTCCTTCCTTCCTTCCTTCCTCCCTCCCTCCCTCCCTCCCTCCTTTTTTATATTGTCTTCTCTATCAAAATGTATTCAATGGCAAATGATACCACCAAAAAGATAAAATCTTTAAAGCTTTCAGAATACTCTATGAGAATTCAGTGTTAAATTTATACTGTGATCAGTGATGTAGCTAGAAGAGGAAATATTTTTAGGTGGTAAATTGGTCAAAAAAGAAAAAAAAAGAAAAAAAGAAGAAAAAAAAGTCACAAATGACATTTTCATGAGCATGAATTGATGTAATGTGTTCGGGTCAGAAGAAATGTGTATCACTGTGTGTTTCCATCATGAAGCTGACATTTCCGTCATGCTGCAAAGAAATTTAAAGTGACATTCCTTTATTTTCCACAGAGACAACTGCTATAGTTCCCAGCTGAAAATTGGCCTCAGCTGGCATGTAATAAATGGGAAAACATGTAGATAATAGTCATGAACTAGTGAGCGCTGCTGGCTGACCAGCTATCAAATTATTGATAAGCTGTAGTTTCAGCTGTACCTCAAGATGACTCACATGCTCTTTTCCCTTTTTGTCTCTTATCATTTACATTTGCAATAGAATTATGATTTAGTGCATATTAAGACCTAGCTGTCAACCATTATACTTTTGGTGTGAAAGGGCTGATGAATAGTCCTTTAAAAGAACAAAAAACAAACAAAACATTCCTTGAAGATTTTTTTTTGTAGTATCAGAAAACTGTTAAAATGTAAGTTCTCTTACAAAAAGCAGCTGCAAACACAGATATCTGCTCTTATCTAACTCAGTCCTCTGAACAAAACCTGTCAGGAATTTTGCAGTGTAGTTCTATGTAGAGTGCTTGTATGTACCTCTATGCTTTGTCAAAACTGAAGTATTGCATGGAAATAGATACATTTTGATGGAAATAGATTGATTTTGATGCACTTTCACCAGCACTGAGTTTGGCTGGGAGTTCAGATTTCAAAGAAACAGTTTCAGGCCACTTCTACCTTGTAGATCAGATATAGCAAACCTTCCTACTGCCTGCAGCTGAGCCCCATCATTCACCTGGGGATGCTGCTCATGTGCAGCAGGGAATTGCCCCAGGGAGCAGCAAGATGTTGAATTTCATTTCCATGCAACCAAGCCAAAATATTTGTTTTCCTGAATTATTATTTTTAAATTTTCTTTACATGGAAAGTCTGGAAATAACTTCTTTTCTTTCTGAAGAGAAGGAAACACGTTAATTTTTCTTACCGTAGAAAATTGTGTAAGGTTGTTAGTCCTAGTTCTGAAGCCAAGAGTTAGGTGATGGTTGAATGAATAGAGCAGAAATTATTCAGCAGCAAATATTGATTTCAGTGACAGACATATAAGAATCTCTGTTTTTAGAAATTATTTAAGTCCAATAAAGTGGGTATCCCACCTGTGATATTTCTGCTGAAGTAATTCAAATAATACTGAGGATGTAATTCTACTTTAGGGTGACAATGTCTTTCTTGGGCTGACCCTGTCTTTTGCCATGTTGGGTTTGAACAACTTCTCTCCTTCACAGCCTTCTGCAGCTCTGGCTCATTGTTCTTGTCTCCCTCTTGGCTCCACAGAGTGTCTCCTGCACTTTCCTCCTGTTCTTATACTCAGACACATCTCACAGTAAAACCTCAGTCTTTTCTCTGATCCCGACTTTTTTGCTGGAACTCTGTCAGGTGAATTAATTCCTCCTCTGCATCTTTATTCAGGACCTCCTTTGGTTTTCCTTCTATAGGCAACCACAACTAAAAATAGCATACAAAAATTGGAATATTAATCAACGCATATGTATGTATATATATTTGTGTATGTATGCATGCATGCACGTAATTTTAATATAAAAATTGGATTAAAAATATTATCCTTATTTGACAGTAGATTTCTTCTTCCACTCCTCAGCCACTCTTGTCTTTTAGTGTAGATGACTGGGAGAAAGGTTACCATGCAGCATCCAGCACTCATGTTCACATGCTCAAATTCCACACAAGTCCTACTAACTTATTGCCTTCAGAAGTCCTGTCTAAGCCATTAAAAAAACAAAACAAAACAAAACAAAACAAAAAACAAAACAAAACAAAAAAAAAAACCAAAAAAAAACCAAAACAAAACAAAAAAAACCAACAAAAAAACAAACAAACAAACAAACAAACAAACAAAAAAAAAAAAAAAAACAAAAAAAAAAAAAAAAAAAAAAACAACCAAAACACCCTATGCAGAAGTGGTATTTTTTGCCACAAGGAAAACCAACAGCCCAGCTACCTACAGAAATTTATAGGGAAATTTGTAGAAAGAAGGGATACATGCAAATCAAATCTCTAAAGCATGTATTCGTATCATGTCTAATGAATGTGAAAGTGAAAATAAAATTTAGGTTTTAATGTAGTTTTTATTAATTGATCAGATGAGTTTTCTGGCATTTTTCAAAACCAAAAAAGAGACAGATAAGGAAATAAATAGTACTTAGCAGAAAAACAAAGGAATGGTGAACTTAAAAGAATCAGTTTTATTGTTGTAATATATTAGTTTCTTTTAACCAGAAGTTTCATTGTGACTCTTCTTGTCCACTGAAGATGCTCAAGGATATATTTTCCAGACTGGAAAGAAAACCGTCATAATTTTTATGCAATGTGTATTTGCAATGTTAAATTCTCCAAGCCATTCTTTCATTCTCTCTCTCTCTTTTTTTTTTTTTTAATGTGGAATACCCACAAGAATGGCAACTGGAATTGATGTGTTTAAGCAAGGATTTTTTCTCTGCAGAGTAACCCTGCTGTGGAACGGCAGAGCAGATCGGCAGAGCTCTGCTCCCTAATGCTCACATCAGAGAGAGGGAAAAAACAGTGGAGATCATACTCCCAGTGGTGACTTCAGGAAGGCTTCAACTGGAGACTGAAGGTCCAAAGAGCTGAGTGCTGCAAGAGAGAAGCTCAATTTTGAGCCTGTTGATAGGTTTGAAATAAATGTTTCCCATGTATTTCAGAGCAATGTGGCAGAAAATAATACAAAGGTTCAGGAATGATGTAGATTTCCAGCTCTTAGATATATAAAATATTGGTGATACCACTTCTGTGCACCCCAATACATGTAGTGTTATTATATTCACCCCAGGCTATTACTGAAAAGTTTAACCTATATTATTGAGAAATAAATTAGTTCTGAGTTTAAAGGTAAACGGATGGCTTAGATTAGATTAATAAGAACTTGATTTTGCCAAGAGTAAGTGGTTTTGACTGTAGAGAGGTCAAACTTCAAATTTAGGAAGCCTCCACAGAGAGAAAAATGTCTATCCTTAAATACTGTTTCTGAGGTTTTTTGTTGGAATACAAGTATCCACATGGTAGAAACTGCACATTCATTTCCTGAGGAATTCATGGTGTGATAAAGAAAATGAGAGCCTCTGAGGGAATAATTGCTTCACCATGGGAAACTCATGCAACTTAACTTGAACTTTAAATCGATCTGCTTTCATATTTGTTACTGCTGGCACACAGCATTATGAAGAGGAAATTGTGCAGCCATAAAATGGATGTTTTTTATTTATGCAGCATGGTAATGCTGTGACTATTTCTATAAATGTGTATTTGCTGGGCAGAAGTTTTTTGCCATCTCAGTTCTAAACAAATTTACATAAAAACCAAAAATATAGAGCTAGGTGCTTCTAAGTACGAATAGCAACAATTGTTCTGAGCTCATGCAAAAGATTTGAATAGTGAATCTCTCCCTGTTTTTTAAAAGAAATTCATTATTTTCATTTGTTTCCTGGGCTGCAGAACTGTGATCATTACCATATTTCGATAGGTGCCCCTGTGCGCTCATGCCATGACTGGGCAGAGGGCTTACAGGATTACATGCTTGATTTGCCCTGAAAGCCTCTCTTTCCAGTAAATATTGTGGCAATTTGAAGGGATTACTTTCTTATGTCCCTTTCAATTTTTCCAGCCATTTTTGATTTGATAGCAGCAGCTGGTAGTCACTTAAGGGTGACAACAGCACTCTCATCATCTCCTTGTAAGGTGGACACACACTGTGCTCCCCACATCACAGTCAGGGTTCTCAGGGAGTTAAGGGACAGAGCAGACATGGGAGGGAAGAGATTAAGTTTTGTCTCAGAGACTGCAAGCGAATTTTTTTCTTTTAGAAAATGCTACCTACTATATGCCATAATTTCCAACTATTAATTAAGATTTCCAGCTATTAACAATATGTTCAAAAAGCCCAGTTAATTCAGCTAGGAAGAAATGTTCATATTTAAGCCATTTTACAGCCACAATTATCCAGAGGGGGTGGAAGATTTGCTGTCTTTTGATCTGTGTTTTCATCTAATTGTGCCACCTTCATTTTTTTTTCTTTTTGGCAGAGGCCTTTGTAACTGATTCCCCATCCTTAAAAACTAAAATACACACATTCACCTGATCTTATAGAACAAGACTGAAAAGAGTGAATCATGTGAAGCAAAGGGAGTAAAACTACTGAAATATTGCCCCAAATCAATTTATGATATACATAGAACTGATATTAGTAGTGTTGTTTCCTCTACAGTTGTGCTTCATCAGGACATTTAGCTTAGCTGTAAGATTGAGGAATTATTCCTTATTCTTCACTTTGTTCAAAGGATTTATTTTCTGATGAATTGGATCCTCTATTGTAGATTAAGAAGAGAGGTGAAGTAACATGTCCAATGTCACACTATATATCTATGAAGAAGTTTGGAATTTGATTTTTTTTTCTTAATCTCAGAACTGGAATTTAATCACATAAACCCCTCCTTTCACCTATATCACTGAGACTGAATGTAAAGTGGCTGCTCAGGCAATGTTAATGCTCTTTAAGAAAAGATGCTACTCGTAATTTTCATCCTAGAAAAGCAACTTCTTACTGTGAATAATTCCACATTTTGGGAATATTAATATGTAAAATAAATGTAGCCAAAAGAACAACACAAAGACACTACTAGTTTTGACTCATCACCAGGGCAGTTTTTGTCCAAAAATTCTTGTACATCCCACCTTTTTATTAATGAACTTTTCCCCACTACACCTGGGAACTAATTTGGTTCCCTTTTTGTATAAATGGGAAGCTCATAAATACTGTTGTAGTAAGAACCATCAAATGGTGCATTTTTAATCATTTGCTGGACTTACAGAATCATTGAGTAGCTCCATGAAATGCACAAATAAGAGATCTTAGATGCTGAGTAATCCTTTATAAAGGCATTTTTTACTGAACAGATATATAAAGCAAATATCTAAAACAAATATTTAGGATAAAGGCAAGTCCCAGTAAAATTGTAGGTCTAAGAACATCCAGGTGCAAATGCCAGTGGTGCTTTTTCAATCTGCCCAAGTACACTGTAGAAAATAAAAACCTGAAATTTATGTTAAATATGCCAGTTTTCTTCTGGAAGGTATTTTCTTTAACTGGGAGTTCTGTGTTCAGAGGCAATCTTAGACTTCAGTGGAATTGGAAACAAAAAGTGTGTTATTTAAATGTTTCTGTTTGATGGAGTTTTATCATTTAGTTTTATCATTTTCAAACACAAGGTTAACAGTGAAATACCTAGATTTTCCCACTTTAACCAATGGTGTGACTCATGGGTCACCCACTAATCTCTTACTAACAGATTTTATCTCTACACGGAAAAGGAGGAAAGTGAAGAAAATTCATCCAATGTTGATTTGGGAAGTCATTTCAGAATCTTCAATAAAAGGGAATAAATACTGGCAGAAAAGAACAGGCTGTCAGGCTGGATGGACCCTACACAGCTTACACAGCAGGAACGATGAAATAGGCTTATTACATTTTTATGCCTTTCCTGATATTTGTGTTCTAGGGAGAAGTAGAAACAGAATTATAAGAATATAGTGAGAAAAATCTGCTTGTATCAGCCAGAAATACTGTAATATTAGATTTGTTTTTAGCTTTCTGTTATTCTTCTTACTATTAGCTTATACCACATATTGTACCGCTAGTAGTTTCAGATAAAAACCAGATCAAATTTACATGTATTTTAAAATGAGTTGGAATTTGGAATGTATCTTTTTAGTCTTTGCTTGCCCCAATTACCCTTTCCACACATGACCTGAGATGTGGCACTTTTCTGTCAAGCCAGTCTGGGTCTGCCATCGTATCAGGTGTAGAAGCACAGAACAGAACAAGATGTCTGCACTTCACAGCATATACAATTTACATTTTCAAATTCTTGCAGTGTAAGTAAATAATGTTAAAATGCCACAGGGATAGCATTTACTGGGGTTTTTTTTGTGAGTTGAAATGCCTTTCAGATGTGTGAATAAAGTTAGCAAACTTCAACTCAAGTTATTACAGAATATTATTTTGTCTTTATACTACATTAGAAGTACTTCCCAGTCTTGCTAATATTTAATTACTTCAATGCAAAGTAGGACAAGAGATAGTCATAACTGCATTTTTCACAGGGATTCTCATGTTCTTGTCTTCTGCAATCAGTCTTTATCAAGGAAACCCATGTGGTTAGGGAGAAAATCACAAATAACACTCACCTTTAACTGTAAGGGACCATTACTTTTACTGATAATTCGTAAAACCTGATGAAGTGGATGAATGATTTAAAATAATTTAAATAAATCATTAATTGATTAATTTTAAACCCTAATCCTAAGTCTTTCAATGCAAAAGAAATCCCCCTAAGGATACATTCTGAAGAACTTAAGTATTTTCAAAAGTCATTTTGGCCATACTCATGGCTTCTCTGCCTTAGACATGTACAAAGCTGGCAGCTGTGTGGCTTTTGCTGGGAAAAGGCTGACTTTGCTGTGATGGGGCAGCTGGGAAGTGAGAATTCCAGAGAGAGCAGGTGAAAAACATAAGAAATTGTAAAGAAGAGCATAGTTTGAGATCCATCTGGACTCAGATAGACCCAAAAATCCCATAAACCTGAACATAATGCCCAAGTCCTTTCCTCTCACAGACCTTGTTTTGTCTTGTTCCATTTACATCCAGGCTCCTTGAATCACTTATCCTGAAACCCCTTCCAACCCTACATCCCAGCTTTTCTTGCTGTCCTAAAACCACTCTGCCCCCCAAAAGCTCTGCTACCCCAGGGGTCAGAATCCTTGGACCAGCTAAGGGGGCCTCAGAATTACTTCAAGACTGAGAAAACAGAAAAAAAAAAAAAAAAAAAAAAAAAAAAAAAAAAAAAAAAAAAGCCCACCACCTTTCTGAGACTGTAAATGGAGCTAAAAAGAAAAAAGTAGCATTTTCCCACAATCATATGATATTCCACATAATTTTATTTGACCTGACATTTGCTTAATAATCTCTTTTCCTCTAAAACATCTGTTAAAATAGATTTTGTTTTATTGCAGAATATGATTAGAAAATTTCAGTCTCCGTAATGAAGAGATTTAAAAAAATCTTTAATCTGACAGATTTTCATTTTAATCTCAAATGAGAGGAAAAAGTAGTAAGTTGTAGCTGCCAGCCCATTGCACTTTTTCTCTTCTTTAGAAAGGAGTTTTATAACGTGACTCAAAAATCATATGTTTATACCATTCATCAAACAATTTGTTTCCGAAAGCACTTTTCCTTTATATGTCCTCTTTTCCTCTAAATCTTATTCTCCCATTGTAACCAAAATTTTTTCCTTCCAAGCTGGCAACAATTATTTGCAAATTCTAGTTCTGTTTTTCACATCCAGCCACCTGCTAAATCCATCAGTTTTTATAAGACTATCTTTCCTTCTCACCCAGCACTCCAGCTCTGCCTTACCAACTATGAAACATGGATTTGTCACCTATACTTTATCTCATACTTCTGGCATTTGTTTTATCCTACAGTGATTTGCCCACCTTCCTATGAGTCACAGCTATACAATATGCTTTAAAGCCCTGTTTATATGCTTTTCTTCTACAAAGTTCTAAAAATATAGAAGAAAATATTTTTATCCAAGAACACTTAAAATAATATTTACAACATACCCCTTTAAAGATATTTCTGAAGTTTCTTACCTATAATAACAGTACCTTTCTACACCTATTGTTCATATCATTCCTGTTTTACCAGATTTCATGTGTTCTGTTCTTGAAAAGCCTTTTCTGTCTTGACTGTCTTGACTCATATTTCTTATTCTTATACTGATAAATTCTTTAGGAAAGCTAAGAGTAAACGGCATCTGACCTAAACCAGCCTAAATAACAGCAAAAAAAATCCCTTCAAATCCATATGTCTTTGTATATAATAAGGTTGATTTCTCTTTGCATAAGGTTTATAATCTATAAAACAAATATTCAGTATTCCTATTAAAAATTCTAACTAGTTACTTTGACCATTCCCTCACCTTGTTCATGAGATTTATCATCAGAAGTTAAAAAACTTATTGTGTGGAAACACAGTCCACCTTGTAAAGCTGACTGTGTAAAATGTTTAAAGGATGTGGTTCTTGAACATAGTGATGAATTCTTGGGAAAGTTGCAGAATAAAGACAGCACAAAATGGCTACATGCCATTTAAAACTACCTAAAATACACCTGGTGTTTTTATCCAAAGATGAACCAGCTGAGGTCATCTTAACATCTTATTAGCCTGTAAGAGAGCCATTTATTTACATTTATTTACTTTTTCAGATATGGACCTGAGGGATTTATGGATATTTTTATGTGCTATGTGGTTACTGCCCTGCATGCAAGGAACTGGTGGCAGAAAGACCTCATTGCCCCAGTTGAATCTCATCTCTAGTATTTTGACAGTTTTGAAGGCCACTGAGAGGAAAGACACTAAGTGGAAGAGCAAGTTTTCATCCTCTTCTTTCAAACCTTCCACAGTAATGATTTTGACACCTAGAAAATTCTGTGAAGAGGATTTTTTATCCAGCTGTTCCCTGGATCTCTTGAGGAGTCCAATTATATCTAAAACAGAATTACTGATTACATATTCCAAACCCCTAAGAAAACATGTTTCAGAGAGCACCAAGATGTTGTTTATGGGATCTAGCAGAGCTTTAATCAACAATGCCATTTGGCATGGTACTGCACTCTTTTTGCTAGGCCCTGTTGATATGGCTGCAGTGCTGATGGACTGCACACACCACGCTGAGGTTTGCAGGCATATTTGACTGACACAGAGGTGTGTTGAAGACATCTGCTCCATTATCCAGAGTAGCAGTGAATTAGAATGCAGACTCCCATTAAATTTTCATCTGTACTTGTAAAATAAAGACTTTCTTTTTGGTATTTAACTCTATTGTATGTTAGCTGTCAAACTTTCAGTAGAAAACACTATAATTTGCTCTTCATTTTATGACATATGATTTCACAGACTGAGGTAGATTAGCAGAAGTTTTGACATTTGATTTTACCTTTGAAGAAATCATCATCTGAAAATCTCCTTGTAGTACCTTGTGTACTAGAGGGTCCTGTCTGCAGAAATCAACAATAACCTCTCCAGCTATAATGATTTTCACTTGTCCACTCAAATGTGTTTTGCTTATATTTACTTTCATACATGTATTGATTTTTATCAGTAAAGCATTCCTTTCTTTTGCCTACTCCACATCATGTATGAGAAACTGAGAGTGAAAACACTCAAGTGAAAACACAAGTTTCTATTTCCATTTAGCATGATGTTAAGCTCTTTTGCCTAGCAAGAAAGGAAAAACAGGGCTTTGACCACGTGGAAATAATGTTTTTTCTTTTTTCTTAAAACACTTTAATTGTTCTAACAGATAAATTGTTCTGTGATTTTCATTTTTATCCCATATAATTGATCTTTAAAACAGTTTGTTATATTTTTAGGGGTTTTGTTTGTTTGTTTGTTCTTAATATCAGTTTTATTCCAGCAGTTCTTCACTTGTTATTTACAAAAGAGCTTAAAGAACATACAGTAATTTTTATTGCATTATAAATTATTACCTACTTGCTCACCAGAAAACAGCAGGAATTGCCTAGAGATCTTAAGCAAAACAGTCTCTTCACAGAGTTCTGTTCAGCAGTTACTGCACCCCAAAGGCTGTATCAATTTCCCCTCTTCCTCCTTTGGTGAAAAATACTGATGCTTTATTTAGCTCATGACTTTGAGCCTGGCTGTTCTCACTGGCCCTGCCTGTAGAAGAAAGACTGCACTCTCTGGAGTGAACTGTCATGGGGAGAGAGGAAGATCATTTGTAGAATTCCTGAGCAAGGGCAAAAGGAAATGCAAAAAGGGAGGGCCATAGCTGGTATGTCCCAGTGGTGTTTCTAACACTGTGTGTGTTTTTCCTTTATTTAATAATTCAAAGGAACAAAACTAAAAATCAGAAAACTTAAGTCCAGCACTGACATATCAAGTGAAAAAAAAAAAAAAAAAAAAAAAAAAAAAAAAAAAAAAGTCTTGTTGAATTCTTGCACAAGAACAGGCAAGCAAGCAGGCTGCTTTCCCCAATAACAAGTCTGCCCTGCACACTTAGAGTTGCCAAGTCCCATCTCTTCCACAAATGCTGAGAAAAACTGCTGCAATGCCAGGGGTTAGACAGAGGTGCTGGAAAAGGGGTCTCTACAAGGCATCAGGGAGACCAGAGAGGATGTGTTCTGCTCTCAAGCCTCATTCAGAAGATGCCATCCTGTGCTGCAGAACAATAGGTTTCAAGTGATGTTATTTCTACTGGCTTTAAAACATAATTCATCTTCTCTGATCTTTAGTATCATTTTCACTGTACCCTAGCCAGTTCTATCAAACTGATAGGGAAATTCACATATATTTTTCCTACCAGATAAGAAATAAGCACTGAGAAAGCAGTAAAAAGAAAGTACAGGGAGTGAGTGTGCAAAAATAGTTGAGAATGAATCTTATGCTAAGAACTTCAGCACTTCTTCAGTGCTGAGCTAATAACTTCAGCTACAGAACAGCAGGTTATTCTGTAAATCTGAATGTATAGACAGCAGGAGATACCCTGAGGGTATCTCTAACTGAGCTACTTGAAGTTTGCAGACTTATTAGACATCACTCATATTTCCACCAAAAGCTATTAGCTGCTGTTTAGAAATGTGTAAGTGCTTGATCTGTGCTTGTCTGTAGGTATAAGGAGCAAACACTTCATACTGGGAATGTATACTGGAATCCTCTTATTGAAGATGACTAGGAACTCAGAATAGAACAGAGAGAGCATTTTGAAACAGTGCAGGTTTCACCTCTATAAGGCTTTTTGAGGAGTTCTGTGCTGCCAGTTTTTCTAAAGCACAGGTTGACGCAGGCATATAAGTGTTAAATGCCATTTCACAGTTCTACGTTTTCAAAATTCATCCTGCTCTGCCACATGCACACAAACTGTAGAGACTTTCCCATGGGCATTACTGGTGCAGACCTTGTTCAATGACATTTATCTTGGGTAGACTAAATTTTTCTTCCTCCACCATTACTTGAGATAGCCAGGCTACAACCCCCTGAATCATTTAATAACAGAAATACTGACTGAGTCTTTCTTCTGGAAGCATGCATGGCATAGTGGTAACATCAATGTTGATGACAGATGTCATTAGTTTAATGACCATGGTTATCTATTGTCATATTTAAGTGAGGTTACTTAATGGAGTTAAATCTACTTTCCTTAATAGCTAGAATTAAGGAACTATGTCACATCTACATTAAGCTTATTACCTGTAATTTGTACAAAGAAACCCCTAACTTGAATAATTACCCCTACTTAATATACCATTAACCAAAAATTGATTGAGACTTAGTAAGAGTCTATTTGTGATTTCCAGATTTGTTTAGCATCCCTGTTTGGCCCCTCACATGTGACTTCATTAATGTTTTATATTTAAATTAGCTGAAATGATCTGCACTGAGGAGTCATTTCATTGGTGTACTGTGATGATAAAGCAACTTTGTAAACGCATAATATATGTTATATGCTTAAATTCTTGCATATTTTTTGTTCAAGTGCTCTGTTATTTTAATGACTTGATTCTGAGTTCAATAAAATTATTGGTGAGACAATAGCCAGCTTCTGTGAGTTCTAGATCTCTTACTTATGCCCACTGACTGCTCCTCCAAGTTCCCTTTTTCTCCTTTTAATCTCCTTCCAAGTACAGTAATAGCTTGAAAACATTTTCTTTGAAAGAAATAATATAGTTCAGTCAAATTATTTTTCTTTTATAATCCCCATCCCTGCATTTTATTTTTCATTTTAAGTGGAACGAATAATATTATGCAAAAAGTAGAGACAGGCATTACACAAGGTAGGAATAAATTTGCCAACTGACAAGAAGCATCATGGAAAACATAACCCATTCCTAGGCAAACAAAAGCCTGTTCATTTTAAGCTAATGACACAGTCCTTTCTCTCTGTAGCATTTATTTCAATAGTATGTAAAGAAAATTTCATGTCAATATATAAACCATCCATTCCTCTATCTCTGGGTTCAGCTACATCTAATGTTAAACTTTTCTATATTTACATCCTTAAATCCAAGGTGGGAAAATAGAGGAGCTGCATCTGTTATTTGCATGGATTGAAAGACTTTGATCAGAGTTAGTTGATAGGAAGAAGGGTCACCAGGGTTGCTCTGCTGTCCCCCTGAAGGCTCCTTCAGGCTCACTGAGGTGCCATAGACCACCTGAAACCCTGTGTGAATAATGTTGCCACCAAATTTGTCCACAGAATAAAATTAGCTCTTGCAATACATTCATTTACTTAAAAGGATATTTTTTCTATCATCCCTGTACTATTCCTTCCACTCCCATAGCTCACTGAAGCTGAAGATATCCTTCACGTGTCCTTTCTGTTCCTTTTCTCCTCTAACTAGAAAACCTCTTTCTTTTAAAGTCTTGGCTCTGCACTGAATTGTCTACTGGGGAAAGAAATTCTGTGTTCTGACCACATCATATTTGTTTTACTATATATTTTCCTTAAATCCTGCCTCTTCTCAGCATTTTATCACTTTCTGAAATTTCTGCAGTCAGAGTGTATTAAGTGTACAATACAAAACAAAAAATGAAGACAATAAAATATCATAAAAATATCGATTTTGAAAACAAACTTAATAAAACTTTTTCTGTCGTTTATTTGTATTACTAAACTTTTTGTCCTATATCCCATGCAAGGCCATTCATTCACTGTTGTTACTCAAGAAGGCAAAAAAACCAGAGTGGTAATGGGAAAAAGCAGGAATGTGTAGCTGACTCCTTAATATGTCTAAACCACAGGAGAAAAGAATTTATCATTTCACACACACACAAAAAAAAAACCAAAACAAGAACCACAACCCAACCTACAAATGTTTTATGTCAGTCTCTGAGGATTTTACAAATTATGATTACAATAATAGATTACAAATAGAATTCATTGCTTAAGCTTGGAAAACAGATACAGAGGCAAGTCAGGTTTATGTATGCTGGTGCTTTCTTCACAAACTTTTTCTATTTATTGCTAAAGAATGTGACAAAAATATGGAGAATCAAAAAAATTATGCTCCTCTTTATAAGAAGAAAATTACCTGTACATCATATTTTCAACATATTCCTTAAACAGAAGGTTAAAATTCAATATGAATAAATATTCTGAATTAAACTTCTTATTGTGTTGAATAGAACAAGATTGTCCCTGAGTCTAAGACCAAACTTAAAGATTTAGTCACACTGCCATATTTTAATGGGAAGTTTGTCTGAATCAGGATTAGGGCACCAGGTATCTTACTAAATTATCTCTTTATGTAGCACTATTAATGTAGGCTGATCCTTTCATCCGTGAACTGAGAAATTAAAAATGTATTAATAACAAAGCCTTCATAATAACTGCATTGATGGACAACACATAGTTTATATTTAATCACCTCTTATTCATAACATGTCATAATCATCCATCATGGCAGCAAGAAAATTGTCCAACCTGACTCCTACATAGTAATGAAAATATAATAGAGGAAAAAAGTTCAAGGGGAAACCTCATTGCATAATTGATGTCATGGACTGGTGATCTTACAGAAAATGATGTCTGTATTCTGCACTAGAGTATTTTATTCAAGCACAGATACACCTGTGAAGATGTATAGAAGTTACATCTCTGACATCTCATGCTTAGCTTCTCGTATAAAAAATCATGGATTAACTCTCATGAAGTATTCAATTTCATTGAACAATAAAAACCATCATCAATTTGATATTTTTAGACTTCTTTTAAATTTAGTTTCCAATATGTTTTTAAGTTCTCAAGAAAAAAGGAGTCTACTTCCTTTTTCTCCCGTAGTATTTTATTTAATGTATGGGTCAACGTAGATTTCATAAAGAAAGCTGTCCTAAACAGCACTCCAGAAGTGTATTCTGTAATTACAACTTATTTTGCATATTTCAGAGGGTATTGCAGATGTAGATGACAATGACTGTATTTTATTAAGTTCTTGAGTGCATTACCTTGTAATATATTATAAACAATAGCAAGTCCCATTCCTTTTGTTCTCTTCTCCCTGGCTGTGGCTTAACTGCATCATGTTCATCCTCTGACCTCTAGCAGTTTTTTAACTTTCATGCTTAGGGCTCTGTTGCCAGCTTTTTCTAGGCAAAGGAGAGTTCATTTCATTGCACTTAATAGCAAGTTGATAGAGGTAGCCTTATATTTTTTGTTGTCAGACTCATCCTTTGCTGTGGTTATTTTAATCATCAGTACCCACTTAACACCAGGCCCAGCGTTGCACTGATAAGATCTCTTTACTTCAATGCAGAAGCTTCAAAGATCTCAGTGAATGATGGTATGAGTCATGGAGGCTGCAAATATTGCATTAGCAGCACAATAAAATCTGTCATACAGTCATTGGTTTAGTAAATTTATGTGCAAGAACTTCCACGAGATTCAATGGGTACATCCACACTTGTGAAGCTGTCTATATTCTTCCATCAGTCAGAGATTTGGGAAGGAAACTATGACAGTTTAACTGCTATGATCTTCACAGTTTCTAAATGGAGAACAAACAAAATGAAATACCACCCCCAAAACCAAACAAACAACCCAAACAAACAAAAAAGCCCCACAGAACCACCACCAACCACAAAACCCAGAGATGTTAATGATCCCACTCAGCAAGGACAGATTAAACATAAACAAATATAACAGATTAAACAATTCAAACTTCTTGATCTGTTAATATAGTACTTATAATCTGAAGAGTTTGTACCTAAAAGGTGAGTTCTTGCACTAAGAATAATTTGCAGTGCCAATTATTTCCTTTATAGTGTCCCTTTTTCTAAAGTATATGGCTAATCCAGCCTGTGAAAACTTCCATTTAGTTTAGAAATCATGGCCCTTTATGACTAATTTCCTGTGCCAAACTACAATTACTTTAATTCTACATTGCTGGAGAGAATTTGAAAACAGGATTTCTTTAGAACAAAATTAGCTTATAAAATGAGTGAAAAGATAAATCATATTAGCTTAATTACAGTATATTAACATTTTTGTTGCGTATGAATAAAAAATCAGACACTATGAAAGCAGGTTTCTCATAAAAAGAAAATTTATGGAGATTTATGAAATTTTAGGAACTTGTAAAATTCCATTACTTAACATCTCTATTAAGATCTTTACAAGCATACATAATGAAAGACCTAATAAAATATTTAATAAATGGACTTCTGTTTGAAGTCACTTTGATTCAATATGAGCAAAGGATTTGAAGTTAATTTAGAAGAAAGGGATAATCAGTAGTTAAAATAAAGATAGTTAGTATCTTTTTCAGGATTGTTAAACAAAGATAGAATAAGCAAACATTGCTTTAAATCACTCCAGCACTAATGTTTTAAGCATTTATTTTACCTGAAGTTTCAATGTGTGTCTGGCCATGGATTACCTGAAAATCTACTTGGACAACAAATTCTTGTTTAATAGAAATTTTAATTTAAAACTGAACCCATTAGAGAGGTTACCCATCAATAAAGATGATTTACCTATCAGGACTATTCAGGCTAATGCATATTATCTCAGGGTTTCATTGTTGTCTTCCAGTAATTCACTTTCTCATTGGTTTATGCCTAAAAATTTAAAAAACTAAAAACCTAATGACCTATTTTTTAGTTTTGTCTTTATAAAATATCCTGCAAAATGAAGTCATGGTTCATGGCAAGATATATTAGTTCTCCTGTCACACATAAAGGTAATATCAATGTTGTATTCCTATATTTTTTAATCCCAAACCTTTTTCTGAGGTTTCAGCTAATTTTTGCTACTCACTTATCTCAGAATTCTCCTGATGCATGTGGAAAATTAGCTGGTGATGTAGGTGAACACGTGAACAGCATAAACATTCCATTGTGTCAACTTTTTTGCCCAGTGAAGAACCTCTAGTTCTTTGTTGATAGTTGTTGATCTAGTTCTTTGATGATAAAACACTTTTTTGTCATGATGCTCTAGAGCAGTGGAATCTGCAGTTACTGGTAAGGTGGGGAGGTGATGCTGGAGGATGAGTTGACAGTTTGGCTCTGTCAGAACTTCAGAATATTTGTAAGAATCTTATTGTCTGGGTGAAGTTGTCTGCTAGAGTTTTGATGATACAGTGTTATATCTCGTAAAAAATTATATTGCCCATGTGCACACAATCTCTTTCTCTGAACACTTGGCTGATGTGATCCAATGGGATAATCTAGGTACTTAATTTAAGAGAACTGAAAAAGCTTTTCTACATGTCTCCAGAGAAATTTCAGTGTCTTCAAAAAACATGTATGGCAATATAACACAAGGGCTTTCTTAAGGGAGATGAAGAAAATCTTCAATTCCTTCCCCCTATCAGTTCTCCAGCCCTGACCAGGTATCTGGTTCCAGCCTCCACTTTAGCAACTGGGTATCTTGTCCATAAAAATTTGGAATAAGAATAATATTGAATAAATAAGATACCTAGTGATAAGAAGGTATACTTCCTTTCATTTCATGTTCAAAGGGACTGTAATGTCACTTTTACTTTCAGGTTTGCAACCACTCAATTATAATGGCAAAATCCATTTGACAGAAATTATCAGTCAGAATAGATCCTGAAACAGACAAACCCTTTTATCTTAGCAGATTCTAAAATGTTTGCAAATTATTCAGTTTTGAGGTTGCTGAAACTACCATTCTGGCATAAAGACTTCATGGAAAAAAAGCTGTAATTAAACAGATTTGCATAATTCAGACAGGCTTTTTGATCATTTTGTTGAGGTGCCCTGAATCTTATTTTGCTGTTAAAAGAGCATCCTTTGCCTGGCTTTGTTAATGCCATACAGACAATGGACATTTGTGGAAAACATGGAAATAATCCACTCTACACCGAATAAGTATACTGTAGAATAAAGAATGTAAAAATATATGGTAGAGCACCTTTCCTGGCAAGCTGTAAAAGATGAGTCAATACTCAGGTGTAGATCTGATATCTAAAAACAGTTACAGAATGAAGAACAGACTGTAGGATAGAGAGAACAGAAATCTCTGTTATTGTCATTTCACTATTTAAAGGGCTGAAACTGCCTTCTGCTTTCAGGCAGCTGCTTCAGCTGGCCAAGGCATTTATCTCCATAGTGTCTAGAGAAAGCATTCATGGAGAAACCTGAAACATCTGTTGTTTGTCAGAGAATCACAAAATGGTTGGAGTCAGAAAGGACCTCTGGAGATCATCTTGTCAAATCCCTCTGCTAGAGCAGATTCATTTAGAGCAGGTTGCACTGGTTCATTTCCAGGTGGGTTTGAATATCTCAAGGAGGAGACTCCCCATCCTCTCTAGGCTGCCTGCTCCCATGCTCTTTCAAAGTGTTTTTTGCCTTGTATTCAGATGGAACTTCCTGCCTTTCTGTTTGTGCCCATTGTCCCTTATCCTGTCATTGGGCACCACTGCAAGGACTGTCCCCAACCTCTTGTCCTTTTCCATTCTGTTATTTAGAACTACATCTTAAATGTATATGTGTAAATATATTGAAAAAGCACAAACCTCAAGGACTAAGTCCGAGGAACTCAGCAGAAGCAGTGATGGCAATAATAATACAGTGCTCTGAGCTAGCATACTAACAAAAAATGAATAAAAGTAATTTCTAGGTTTGAAGCATCAGTAGCAGTTCATGATCTAGCTATATCTCACTACTGGTGTTGCTCTTATCTCCTGTTATGTGCTCTTTTGACTGAGGTAGAAAGAACACAAATATTTGACCTCCAAGCATCCTCCTGAGGAATGAAATTCTTCCTCTGAAGGGCAGGAGGAGACAGACAATGAATTACCTTTCTGAAGCCCTTCATATCCACTCTGGAGTTAGGAGCCTCTCCCTTGCTCTTATGAGCCTTGAATAGTTGAGGTGATGCTTGAAAATTCTCACAGAGGTTCAAAGTCAACTTCATGTACCTGATGGCTTCAGGAAAGACACTGCTATTAACATTCCTGCTAGACAGAAAAAAAGGAAAGGAAAATTTCGTAGAGTAATTTTATCATCCTGTCAGCACTGAATGTTTGTGAGTTCTCAGAATGTACACTGTGATTTAGAAATTTTTGAATATGATCCCCCTTAAAAAAGGAAGAAAAAGAGTATATATAAAGCATAGACTGTAATACATTGCAGTACATACTCAAAGCTTTAAAGCTGTAAAAAAAAGTATTGAGTATATATTTGAATTATTTATTTCACAAAATCCTGAGGTGGTTGTCTTAGTTTGGAAAGACAGGTATCTGACAAGGAAAGCTGGAGTTTCCCTTAGAATGGAGAATGTAAACCCCTCACCCCCTGCCAAATTATAATTTTACAATTGAGGACTTTCAGGCAAAGATTTGGGAATAGGAATAACAGTTCTTTACTAGGAATACTAACAATACAAATGTAGCAGAAAGACAAAACCACCCAACCACACCAGCAAACAAACAACAATTTTGGAAAATCCTGACAGAGTCAGAGCTACAACCTGACACCGTGTTGGTCAGGGTGTTGGAAGCAGTCCAAAAGTGAGTCCTCCTGGAGTGGCAGATGTGGTTCTGGTGGAGTAGAGATGATCCTGTAGAACAAGAGTCCAGTGGTGGTGAGAAGGGGTCCAGTCTTCCTCCAGGAATTGGGTGAAGCTGGATACTTTCTGTGTTCCTGTGTCTCAGTTTTATCCAGGTAGGAATGGTTGGCTCCCCCCACTGGGTGAAGCATCTCGCAATAGGATGATGTAATGTGGATGTATTGCTTTGGGGAGGGTATAGTCTGGGGATGTGTTAGTTTGGGGAGGTGTTAATGGCCCATTAGCAGACAACTATCCCCCTGGAGGGAAGACTGGTGGTGAAACAGATAAGAAACACTGTCCTACAGTTGGTCCATTGACAAAAGGCACCTCCCTACTCCTCCCAGAGTAAAGAAGAGCAGTGCTTTCAGGAGATGAAAATAGAATACACATTTTTGTTTTCCATAACCCAGGACAGTGGTTTTCTTCAAAACAGAAGTAAAAATGTCAATTTCCAGGATTTCTGTGCACTAGGAACTAATTTTTGAAGTGTGCTGCAGTATTTAAAATTTATAAAATTTGATGCTGTTTTTAAGGGCAGTAATGTTTTTGGGTTTTTTTTCTCAGTGGTAGGAATCTCCTCCAAAGGAAATTTGAATTTGTAGTTTTATATCCCCCACGTTTATGAATTGGAAACAACTATTAGCAAGGCTTGCTGAGATCAGAGATGATGTTGACTATGGTAACACTACAGCAATAGATAAATAATCTCATGCTAAAAAGGTGGCATTTGTTTTATATTTAGTTTCACACACACAAAAAAAGAAGAAAATGAATATAAAAATTTTCACCTTTAATAAGATTTATCAAATACATTTCCGAAAAGAGACTTTTACAACAGGATTGATAGCCACATTTTCTTAAATATTAACAAATTTTCAAAAAAAAATATTGTATTTTCCCACAAACTATGGAGCTTTTTTAAGCATTTTGAAAGGCAGTTGAAAATTATAAGAAAAAGAGAAAAAGTAAGGAAATTCCCCACTTTGTCCTAGGTTTTCTTAACCTTACTTAAAAGTGTAAGGCAGGGACAAGGTCTCTGACAGATTGGAGTGGCTCAGGGGATTGGTAATGGGCTATGCAGTTATATACCTCTAGGTCATCATTTCAAATCTGGAGTTACTAATTAAAGAGATAGCACACTCTGTTATTTGTATTTTTAAGGTCTATAAACTTCTTTGGGCTTCTTGGTTAATGACTTGAATTAAATTGATTGTGAAAAGGAACGTCTGTCCTTGAATGACTTTACTGAAGCCTGAGGTAAGAGGTTATTTCTCAGTAGAATAGTAACAATTCTGTTGTTAGATGTAGAAAATAAATATTTCAGCCCTTAATAGCTTAACTGAACTGATCAGGGGATGATTTGTTCAGAAGTAGGGGCAACTAGGAACACCCTGGAATATTTATAGGCATCTAATATTACCTGTCCAGTTACCCCCTGCTTTCTTCCTACAATATTAACTATTTATTTGCACAAAACTCGTATTCTTGTAACATAATGCTGAATATGGAAGCAGAATCCAAGCAAAAGGGAGGTAGAAGAGAGTGGAAAAAAATGTCAAGCAGGCAAATACTTTCCTGTAAACTGGGAGAAAAAGGGACACAGAGAATATGAAATTTCCTGTGTTCTCAGTCTAAGCTCACTTTAGGCTACTGCTGTATCTTAAGGAGTATCGAGAGTTTGAGGTAAAAAAAAACAAAGGAAGTTTTTCTCAGACAGGAAAGTTGATAGAGGGGAAAACTGTATAATTTTAATTGCCTTAGATCTCAGAGTAATTAGGAACTCAGCCTTGCACACAATTACAAAGTTGTCTCTGGTCACACAGATGACTGAATTCACAAGTCCTTTCAAAAGGCTTTCAATTCACACAAATGCCAAATTAAGAAACTTCTTAGATAAATGATTATAACAACCCTCCTTTGCCTTTCATTCATGCCACTAACCACATCTTTTATGAAAAAAAAAATTCACCTCACTGTTGGAACGTTTGCTTTTGTAAAGTCTCAGGATTTGACAGAAGACCACCATGAGTCCTCTTTGATCCCCTGGGAATATGAGGTATCTCATCTTTCAGAAGTTTACTGAAATTACATGTTTAAATTAAATGGGCCAAAATTAATTTAAATTCTCAAGTAATAAATAACATTAGACCTGAATAACATGATAGAACTTACTGCATTTCCATTTTCTAGAGGGTAGAATAGAGCCTTAGTCACAAATCAGGAAATTCAAGCCCTTAAAGATTTCAGGTTCATCTTTTGTATGTGGAGGATGAAGAAGTGAAGGAGAAAAGAGGGGCATGTGGGACTCTAAGTTTTCCATACTTTCCTCAAACATATTCCCTTACTTTGAAAATGTTTACTAGAAATGTTCACTTTTAGCAGCTTAATCAAATTCAGAACACTTTCACTGAAATTTAAATACTGCTCTAAATAACACCATCCAAAATTTTCTGTGTCAGTTTCCTCAAAAGTCTATGTTATTTTTGAATATAGATTTACTAAAGTACTCAAAACTATGCTCAAAAATATCCTTTCTCTTAACTTGAACTCTTTCATCGTCTTGCCCTGAAGTTTCCAGTTACAACCTGCTCTACTGCAGATACCAATTTTGTTCCTGCTATTCT
The DNA here is from genome assembly GCA_027886175.1 of Phylloscopus collybita. Taxonomy (NCBI): domain Eukaryota; kingdom Metazoa; phylum Chordata; class Aves; order Passeriformes; family Phylloscopidae; genus Phylloscopus; species Phylloscopus collybita. The sequence goes on from JAJNNQ010000002.1 coordinate 10,045,892, forward strand.
TTAGCACTGATTTTCATTCATGGCTGCAAAGATAAAAAGACTATTGCAATCTTTTCCTCCATGCTTTTAGAAACATGGACATCTCTGAATAATGTTGATGGTTCTTCATGATTTGCTTCTGGGGACAGATTTTCGCCCCTTCTGAAAATGGCAAAACACACAACAATTCTTACCCTGTTTGGCCTTGCCTGTGTATAATGAAAAGACAGGAGCAACTACCATATGTCCCATCAACTCAAATTTTCTCTGCCAAAAGTGGAAAAATAAACCTATTTGCTTCCAGACATTTCTTGTTCCATTTCATGGGATCCAGGCAGAATCTGCCACAGTGAGGAATGAAGACAACATGTTCCTTTCTCCCCATGTCCAGCTGGAACCAGCCTCTGGACTCTTCTTTTTGTCAGGTCATATCTTCCCATCATGAGCCCAGATGGTACAGTTTTTTCCCCTCTTACATTTTTTGCTCAGCTCTGAAAAAAGGAGCCCAAAGCAAATTTCTATTATTTTAGTGTGAGAGCTCTCTCTAGTGGCAAGGATGTTATTTGCCTTTATGTTTGTTGGAGTTATAAAACATTCCAAAATGCTGCCTGACTTTCGTCCACACTGGAAGCATTGGTATTGCATTAACACTGACAAGCATTTAAAAATATTCTCCTAAATTTTTATTCCAGATTTTTGTTTTTATAGCAACATGGCTACAAAGGGTTCTCAACTCAAACCGATAGGATTTATGTCTCTACATCTCAGCCACTAGAGCCTTTAATTGTTTTCAGTTTATAATCTAAAACACTCTGGTGTGGAGGATGAGAGGACATTGAGAATACAGATGGGCATCCTGTGAGTCTTCATGGGAAAGTACAGAGTGAGCAGGTTTGAGAACAGCCCTCATACTTAAAAAAGGCCAGAAGGTTTGTTAAGATTCTTCAGTACAGGTGGAATTAAGATCATGAGGAAGATTACAGGTGGATAAAAATGGACCTATTTTAAAAGTTGTTGCTGATAGTCAGGATAGAATTTCTCCAAAAATATTGGGAATTTAGTCAAATCCTATCATAGAAAAATGTTCATCAACATGTAACAAGGGAGAATACCAAAATAGGAGGGAGTTGCAAAGAAACAATGAAAAAGTTAGATACAGTCTTTATAAACAGGTTGAATATTTATGCTTTAACGTACATATAATTAAACTCTGGTCTTTTAATTTGGGGGTAAATTAAATTTAGAAAGTATTTTTCTTGAAACAAGAATCAAAACTCAAAAAAAAAAAGTGTTCTATTTTGTTCTGTTAACATTTAAAGTTTCTGTTTTAAAATTGAGAAAAATAAAACTAAACTCAAAAATAATTTTTAAAATGTAAAAATATTTCAAGCTGATCAAAATAGTTTTTCTGAAACAAGGTTTTTCACAAAATTTTGGTTGAGGAACCAGACCAAAATGCAATCATGTGAATAGCTCTATGCAAAATGTCATTTTAAATAACTTCTGCGTTAAACCTACGTACTGCTGTATCTAATTTAAACTTTGGACTTCATTAAAATTAGTGTGGTCTCATTCAAATAATCCTCTACAGTAGCAGTTGACTGGAAAATTACCTGAATGTCAAACTGAAATTTAGCTTCTCTTCACACACAATCTAAAATCTCCCCCAGACCTCCAGCAACAATCCTGAGGAATGCTAAGGTACATACACAGTGCTAAAGAACATTTGGATCATATTTCCCAAATAATTTTCTTACTTAAAGAATTCCCTTTGTACTGTATTTGGGACACATTTGTTGATGCTCTTTAAACATGCAAGCATATTCTCATATATACATTCTCTAACAATTTTAGATTTCCTCCAGTGATCAGTTACCAGGCCTGGGTTTAGGCTTGCCAGGAGGTTTGTGGGGCTGAAGGTCTGGGCTTTGCTCACTGAGGAGGAGCTCGTTCTTCCCGCAGCTGCATTTCATCCCCCAGAGCTGTTACCCCTGCTGCTGTCCCCTTCTGCAGCCCTGCTCAGCTGCAGTGTGGTGGGTATGGATATCCCTGTAGGTCTCATTCAGAAGCCCCCAAAGCCTGAAATAGCTTGTTCAAAAAACGCTCAGAGTAGTGAGCGTGTCTGAATGACATATTCTCCCTGACAATAGGAAATTAGCACATTTTTATCTCTAAATCATCTCAGATATTTCAATGATGAGCAAGTACTTGCAGTCTCATTTCTGCTTATCCTTGCTGACTCTCAAATTATTCTGAAGCCACCAGCATTTCTAAAAGCAAGACACATTGATTTCCTCATTATATTAGGAAACGGCAAGTTAAGCAAATTTCAGAAGTCTTTTCAAACTCCAGAGTCTGTTCAGAAGTGATAAGACAAGACATCATATTCAGCTCTGTAAGCTTTTGTGTGGAGATAGTGCTCAGCAAAAGTATTTCTGTCCTAAGGAAAAAAAAAAAAAAAAAAGAAAAATAAAAAACTATTTCCCTTTTCCAGCTGGAAGCGGAAAGGGAGGATGGAAACCTCAAATTTTAATTCATGTACTACAAATGCTTTACTTGCTTTTTTTCTATGTTAGGGAAACAGAGAATTTTGCATGCTAAAATTGACTTTTACACTGCAACTCACCATGCAAAATTCTCCTAACCTCAACTGTGCTTATCAAAGACATACAGACAAAATAAATAAATAAATAAATAAATAAAATTTTTATCACTATGGCAAACTACTTCTTTTCAGAAAAGGGCAAAGATTTTTCACCAGTAAAAAATTCTAATAGTGTACATGTGAAAATCATTCCAACAGATGAAATATTTCTATTATTGCCCAACAAATGGCTTACAGCATGTTCATTTATTTCATATAAATTCCCCAATGAACTCATAATAATTACTGGTTGTATCACATAGCAATGACAATTGCTATATGACTATTGCAATGACTATTGACAATATTACAAATACAAAGCAAATGCTTGCTACCATTTACTGCACCCAATCAAGTTGTTGGACCCAGGTGGTGTTTGGTATTTCAGGTATTGGTAAAGCATGGAGGTTACTCTGGAAATCGTAACAGTTCTTACTGCAACTACACAATCTCTTAAAATTGTATTATTTTTACAAGGAAATATGTGGGAGAAAGATATCTAGATAAAAGACCCTCTCAATTTCTACTTTTATTTCAGCTGATTCTTCTTACTATGTTCCAAATACCTCATAGTCATGGGCAGAAGCAGAGACAATTCCATCCCCTGTGTTTTTTGGGGAGTTGGGTTTAGGTTACTTGTGTGTGTGTTTCTGTGCATGTGTGACTTGTGTAGGTTTAGAAAAAAATATTTATATGTCTAAGTCTACTTGTGACACGGCAAGTTGTCTCAGGTTTGCTAGAGAGCCACTTGACTTGCTGTAGGTCTTCTTTGACCTCTGTGTGGAGAAGGAAATGCTACCTGCAGCATTTAGGGGGTCACTTTAAAACCTCACACTGCAAAATGTTTTGAATAGCATCCTATGGAGGATAATTCTTTTTAACAGTACAATGTGTACAAACACAGTAAGAGCAGGGTGTATGCAAAACAACATGGCTGAGAGTGAGCAAATTATTCCAAAGGGAATAATATAGCTGTCTAAGCATCATTCCTCCAATAGTTTGACTTGTAAAACAGATGTTTGAAACCTTCTGGGTAAAGCAAACTGACCTTCTCTTGGAGTAAATATGTTCAAAAACACATATTTATCTTGATCTTTGGATGAGTACCCTTGAAATAACAGTATGCATTCATTCGGTCATGCAATCAGGTAACTCCATTCCAATTTTAATAGACAAAGACATCCACCCCATCAGTTTACATTGATTTGCTGGGGAAAAAAAAAAAAAAAAGGGTGTGCTGCCCCAAAGTGCCAAACATCAACGGAATACAAGGTTGTATAGAGATAAAGCAACCTTTCCTCATGTTTGAAAAGATTCAGTGTGGTTTAGGTAAAACATACAGCTACACAGACTCCAGGTGCACTGACCTCTCTCTGCTCCTGGAGGCTTTGGCGTGTGCTGTGTACAACAGCAGAATGTCTACAACCACGTTAGCTGTGGAGAAACAACAGTGCTGAGCTGGCAACGGGGTCAGTCAGATCCCAGAGCCTGAAATCTTAGCAGGAGAGGTAACCAAGAAACAACAGCAGCCGAGCTGGAAGGGGTTTCACCTGCATGTGTCTGTGCAGCCACTGAATCTTCATTTTTAAAGGATGAAAATGACAGCCCCTGGGAAAATACAACAGTTATGTAAAGAACTATAAATTAGTGCAAGGCTGTGAGTGATCTGAAAGGTCAAAAGAATAAAATATTGATTTCTTTGGTGAGCCATATGTTTCTGAACTGTGGGGGAAATTCTGTACCTTGAGCAAAAAAGGGCAAAATTGACATTAGTATCGTTTTCTTTGACAAAATGGTATTTCATTTTTGATTAGTGAAGAACAAAGTGTGTTCACCTCTTGATTTTTGTGTCTGTCAATGTTGCTTCAAAAAATTAAGATTTCATTAACACTTATGTTCTTCCTTTGTAGACCAGAATATACACAAAGACAAGAGATTTAATAGGACTTACAAACTTTACAAAGTTTAAAAACTTGATATGCTAGCAGTGCAAAACTGAATTCCACAATTACAAAATGCTAACAAAACCCTAACCAAACCCATAATGAAGTCCATTTTTCTCCGTGCCATGGGTTATAATGTCCATTCTTCTGAAGGGTTGCTTTTTTCAGACTTTTTTTTACATCAATGCAGATCTCAAAAGTAGTTTTACTTTTAGCAAATCACTTGATTTGTACTAAAATATTCATATTTTTTTCCTGATTTAATCCAAATGCATAACTCTTATTTCAAGCACATGGATGATGTCTTTAATCACCTTTATGCATCTTCAGCCAAATGACACATTTCCTATTACAAAAGAAAATTACTTTCTGGGCAGGTTCTTCACTCCTAATAAAGGAAAAAGGATCAGGTATTGGTTTTGATACCATTAGGTTGCCCACCTATTCATGTAATTTTTATTACATCATATTATATTTTTGTATGCAAATTTACAGAGTTTATGATCTTTTGGATCATACGCTCTATTGGATTATGGCTGTTGTCCTCGTTTAGATGCTACTTCACCTTTCTGATTGACATCTTCCTTCCCTCTTCTCCTTCTTTCCTCTTTCCCAAGAGCTTTTTTGTACAGTCACGATGCTGCCAGTATGGCATCATCAGTAACATTAAAAACTAAACATAGGGATGCAATTATCTTAGCTATCTTTGAATCTTCTGCATTTCCACATCATTCTTCTTAGTAAAGTTTAACTTTCCTGAGGTTATTTCTTTTATTCTTGAGGAATGAGCCAATTGCTGCAGAATTTCTGGGATGGTCCTTTGTCCATGGGGTTTTAATGGGAATTTAATTCCCTATAGCAGCAGGAAAGTGCTCTTTTTTTCTTTTTCTTTTTCTTTTTCTTTTTCTTTTTCTTTTTCTTTTTCTTTTTCTTTTTCTTTTTCTTTTTCTTTTTCTTTTTCTTTTTCTTTTTCTTTTTCTTTTTCTTTTTCTTTTTCTTCTTTTTCTTTTTCTTTTTCTTTTTCTTTTCTTTTTCTTTTTCTTTTTTTTTAACAGATTTGTGCTAAATCTTTAGAATCATAGAATCAGAATATCTTTGCATTGAGCCAAGTCCTATAGGTTGCTCTGAAGCAAGTCCAAGGCTGTGGTGTTCTGGGGCTGTTATCTGGACACTCCATGGAAACACCTAAAAATTTAATCTCCAATTCACATTCCAGTGTGATATCTGACCAGCCTGCATGGGGGTAATTGCAGTACAGTTGTTTTTTTCTGCCCTTGGTATGTCTGATTTCTCTCAGCATATCAGAGTCAATGAACTCATCTCAGTAAGACAACTGGTAATACAGACTCTGTTCTTTTGAGGCTTGAGATTTCAATTCACACAGATTCTGTGCTAGTTACTGAGGTAGTTAAACTGTTTGTTTTGATCTCAAGGTCTTTTAACACCCAAGAAAGTTTTGCTGACAGCAAAGTTACATGTCTTTTCTGTATGTTTGGTATGATGATATTACAGTGTTCTTGCTCTCTTCACATGGCTTTCTGACAGGTCTTGCATATTGACATCTTCATTGAAAGCTAAAGAGTCAAATTCCTCTTTCCTTACTTACATTTCTAGCACTTGTAGAAAACCATAATCATGCTGGAAACCATTATTGATTTTGATTTGAAATGGCAATATGGATTGGACTGGGGACATTATCCTCCTAATTTGACCAGCTGTTCTAGCAGCAGACAGTGAGCTCCTTTAAACTGATGCAGAGGCAAAACTGAATTCTTGTTTTGACTCAACAATAAAAGGTGCAACAATCATTTCCTGAAGGCAACTCAGTTGTACTTCCTGGTGTCTTTTGCTCCAATGACTTATATTATATGCTAATACCAAGAGAACTTATGAATCTATTAAGCATCCAAAACTGTAAAAAAAAAAAATCTGGACATGGTAAGTAAAGCAAAGACAAAAATACTTGTCCAATATATTATTATTATTATTATTATTATTATTAATATTATCTCATGTAGGCTACTTCTAGCAGGTGACTAAAGTCCAAACCATGATATACCAGTTCTCCTAATTATTCTGCATGTCTTTCAGATGTCTGCTTTATCAGCTCACTATGATCTTTACAGAAACAGAGTTAAGAAAATTATCTTCAATCATGAAGTAGGACATAGACGTGAGGGAAAAAAAAATAAAATGCTAAAAAAATCAAAAAGAAAAGAAATATTTACATAGATTTGGTGAGGGAATTTCATTCTTTTATTTATCCTCTAAATACTCAAGAAGCTTTCCTATTTTAAGAAAATAATTTTTTGCAGATATTTTTTATATTTTATTAGGAAGTCAAAAAATTATAAAAGCCTCAAGGAAATATATTGCTATACATACATACATATATAAAAATATAGAAAAGTATAGATAAAAGGAAAAAGGAAAGAAAGTGCAGCAGAGAGTTCTTCAGAAGGTAACTGACCTGAAACAGAAACCCCATTTCCAGGGGGTTCCATCTGCATCCCATAGACAAGCCCAGGACTGCAGCACAGGCTCTGCAATCAGCAGCAGCTGCCTGCATGCTGTTCCTGAGGTATAAAACCCCTTCCTTTGCTCTTAACATGGCACTTTAAGACTAGATTTTTTTTTTAGACAAATCAGGTCTTAAAGTCCATTTCCCATACACCATTCCTCTGGCTGCAAATGTAAGATCTGTGGTTAAGGGTTATGGGTGCAGGGGTTGCTGGGGTGCACAGGGGCTCTGCTGCCCCTACCAGTGCCCAAGTGGCTGAATCCCCATCCCTGGATCTCTTTAGAGATGTAAATGTGGCATTCAGGGACATGTTTTGGTGATGGATATGGCAGTGATAGTGATAGGTTTATTACTGAGCAAATGATCCTAAGCGTGCTTTCCAACCCTAATGGTTCTGATTCTAGGTTTCTGATACCAGCTCCCTGAGCACACCAGCTTGCTCTGAACCCATCTGCTCTTACAGAAATGAAAACTATTCCCATATCTCTAGCCCCAGAAATTAATTTCACAGCTTCCTATGGTTTTATGCCTCAATCCTTGCTCATTGTTCTTTTTGTTTTTATTTTGCAAGCAGTTCCCTCAGCTCCATCCACTGATCCCAGTTACTCACAAATTTTCTTAGGCCATACTTGTCCTTCATTTCTTTCAAGCTGCACTGCCATGGTTTCTAGAGATGCCCCTGTTTGTAATAAAGATATACTCAAGCATGAAAAGCAGGCATGGCACCCTCAAAACATTGTGTGAATATTTATTTGATGCTAAAGGGTGTGGAAGGAGCAACCAAGGGAAAACCCAAGAGAGCAGAAGTTTTGAACATGGAACTATGGACTAAAGTCATGGTAGATCTTCCTTTTAGATGGATTAATCTGGTTTATGTGCTGAGAGTTTAATTAAATAAAAATCAAATAAACCTAATTGCTCATTCGAAATTAGCAATTTTGAAAGGCTTAAAATATTTTCATCAGCATATGTCTTGCAGGACCTGAAAGAATTTTGCATTTGGACAGGAGTCTCAGCTGTTTCACACCCAACCTAAGCAGTTCTCCAGCATTCCCTTGCTGTAGCTGGATCTAGAATTCACCTCTGATGTGTTTCCAGGCAACAGAATTACTTATGAAGTTTCTGCAAATCTGAAATATAAACTATCCCAAATTACTTAAGAAGCAAAGGTAATACATGAAGAGCAGCATGAAAGTATGGGGATGTTTTTGTTAAATAGATTTGCCTTTGTGGACAACTGTTCAGACTTGTAGAATCAGAATGCCATAAGGTGGAAACCACCCACAAGGATGAGGGAGTCCAGGCCTCTGCTCCTCACAGAACTGCCCAATGCTAAGCAGGATCACTGAGTGTTCTCTAGGTGCTCACTGGACACTGACAGGTCTGGTGCTGCAGCCACTTCTTTTGGCAGCCTGTGACCAAACACCTTCTGGGTGAAGGATCTTCTAATGCCCAGTCTGAGCTTCCCCTGATGCAGCTTCATTCCATTTCCACGTGTCCTCTTGCACTCCTTTGCTGGACCCCACCACCAGGAAGCTGTAAGTGCAAGGAGGAACCACTCAGCCTTTAGTTCTACTTTTGCTGTGTGCCTCTGTGGCAGAATGGCAGTCCCAAAGCAGGACTTCAATGTACTCTTGTGCTGACATTTCAAATGTCACTGCTGCCTGTCCTGCTGTTTCAAATTCCATGTACTGCATGTCAATGGTGGGGTGTTTTTTGTTTGGTTTGGTTGTTTTTGGGTTTTTTGTTTGTTTGTGGTGGTTTTGTTTTGTTTTAATTTGTTGTTGATAGATAAAAAAGAAAGGTAGTTGAGGATAGGATTTGTAAGTCTTGCTGTATAGTCAGAGCCTGCTCTTGCCTTATGTACAGTTGCTGAGTCTTGTCATTTCCATCTTGCCCTTGAAACGATCTCTAATGAAATGCAGCAGAATCTTATTCCCACAGGAGATTGATTATTGTGCAGTTTCACACTCATTTAGCTCTCCCTTTTCTGTTAGAAGGGTATGAGCTGATTATTTGCACCACTGTCCACAACCTCCTGCTTTCTCCATTAGGAAGCTTCTACAGCTTCTGCAAATTTCTTAATGGAAGCAACTTCTTATTTTCTGAGATTCTTTATTATATAATCATTGAGGGAAAAAAAAGTTGTTTCTCTCCTAGAAATAAAGGTAAGAAATTAGTAGAAATAAAGCATCTAATGCATTTTAAGTGGGAAAAAAAAAAAGCAACAAACCACAAAAACCCACCAACCAAAAAAACCCCAAAACCATAGCATATAACAGGCAGGAAAAACAGGAAAACAGTGATGATGTACAGTGTGGAAATGGAAATAGAAAAAAAATAAGGAAAAAGGGAGAAGGAGGAATGGAGAGAAAAAAGGAATCTTAATGATATAATGAAATTAAAATCAAGTTGTTATTAATGCCACTACTTTGTATTCTGTCTCCTGTCATTGAAATTTTAATATGATTTTTACTTGACGAGGAAAGCTAGAGAAAGAACATTCACAGTAATGAAACAGACAAAGTATTTCTGCAACAGAGGAAAACATTTCTCTGTAAAGGGGAAGGAGGCAGGAGACATTGAGGGGGAAAGAATATTTAAGGGTCTTGGGCTCCAGTTGTGAAATTGGTTTTAGAAAAAGACTGAATGCCTGATAAAACTGTACCTAAATTACCTACACTCTTGATTATGCAACATATGCACACAGGATATGCATCCTGAAGCACATCAACTCTGTTTAAATCTTCATATCCTTATAATGTGCAATTTAATCATTTAGGCAGTTCCACAAAAAATTATGGTGCACTATGAACAGGAAAACTTACTGGTGCCTTCTCCATGGAGACTGAACCATGTCGTCCTGACAATTTAAGTAGTTATTGTGTGTGTGTGTGATTAGATTATGTAAAATAATATTGGATATGCAATTTGTAACTGTTTATTGGCTAGCTTGACAGTAGCTATGCATGGATGTTGTTCTAAATGGAGGGTATTTCACTTCTACTCAAGACTGGAATTTCCCTCAGTGTTTTGTATAATTCTAGAAGTCTTCTTTCAAAGCAAGTATTGATGTTTTCTAGTCTCATTAGGGCCCTGCCAGCTGCTGCATTGATGACTTTGCAAGGGAGTCTGAGTGATTTAGGATACTCCTTGACAGGATCAAAGATTTTCTTTTGACTTCCTTGTTCTGTGCTCTGCTCTATTGATGATTTTGTGTTGCTTTGTCTCATCAGTTATATCTCCCAATCAAAGTCCCCACACGCCACTCATTCATTTTCATTGTATGATATTTTCTTGATTTCTGCACTTGTCTCTCATTCAAAATACCTCATTCTTCATACAATGTCCATGCTCATTCTACATACTCTATTTTTGATCCTGGCATATAACCATCTGTTTTCAGAATCACATTTCTTTAATCTTTTCAGCATTGATGTTACTTGTTCCCTTTTTGATATCTCAGATCACTTATAAATGACCACCTGAAAGTTATGACATATTCACAGAAGCATATTCTGATGTTTTTTATTTTAGTTTACAATTTTTGCACATGTAATATAGAAGCCATAATTTCAACAAGCTACAAAACAATTGCACAACCATAGTTATAACAACCAGTTTCACCTTAGAAACTGGTTTTTTATCCTCCTTTGTCCTACTCCTAACAAAGTAAATGATGAAAACTATTAGAAGACAATGCATAAGATAACAAAAACAATGATCAAAGAACTAGAAAGCATGTTTTCTGAAAGCTACTAAGAATTATGTTTCTGTTAGAGAACTGGACACACGGGAGAAATATGACAGGTTTTCAGAAGTGTGAAAATTTACAATGGGGACAAATGGGAATAAGGTTTTATTTTTGTTCTTTTTAGAGAAAAGCAAGATGTATTTTAGAAGGATTTTAAATCACTTCTTTGAAGATCTACATTGAAAATTACAAAGGAAAACATCTTGCAACCAAAACCATTCAACAGACAAGATTTTGGAAGGGCCCAGAACTCGTATTACTTAAATATTTATGTAAGACAAACATCTGTCAGGAAAAGTTTGGTTTATGTGAAGATCTTCCTTGTGGGGCCAAAAAAGAAAAAAAAAAAAAAAAAAAGCCATGGCAATATTTGATTCTGTAATACAGCATGAGTAATTGACATCTCAATCTTCTGCTAAAACAAGTGAATGTAATTAATAAAACAACAAATAGATTCAGATTCAATTACAAGCAAGCAAAGGAAGTGTGTTGAAGCAGAGAAGGTAACATGCCTGTTTTACCTGCTGTGTAGCTGTATATAACCTTGAAATTCTGGAAATGAAAATTCCACAGAGCTAGCAGCAGATAACTGCAAGGATCAAGAGAAGATTTGTGGCAGGATTATCCATAATATGAAATGTGTAGGTAGTAATATGGTTCTTAGCTCTGGTACCAAAAGTGATCAAAGCAAGCTATCAGAAAAAGTAACTTCAGTGAAATATGAAACAGTCAATCCATAAATGACAAATAATGAAGACCTCAAAAATCCCATAAAAATGGTAAGGAAAGAGATATTCAAAGAGGTTCCAAAGGGAGCTGTGGCATAAATTGTTATGTAACCAGCATCAGTGTACTTGTTCTTGCACCATGTCAGAAAGTGTTTGAAATTAATCAGAATTTTGAAATAGATTTGATTTATCAAGCTAATGAAATGGAAACCTAAAATGTCATTTGCTTTTGTAATATAGTTGAAAATCATTTTTATTAAAATGTCAGCATGTTCAAACAGCTAGTAGTTTTGCTGCTTCAGAACATTTTTTTCTCTCTACTCAGCTAAAAGATGTTTGCCTTACATAGTGCTATATGGATACTATTTGTATCTTCATAACTGTGTTGGGAAAAGTTGTCCTGTGTCTGGGGTCCACCTTGTCAAGTATCTTGCATTTTGTGGTTACTAAGATTGGATTATGCTTAGGATTAGCATATAAAAAGTATGAGAAGAGAAAGAGAAAGAGAAGAGAAAGAGAAAGAGAAAGAGAAAGAGAAAGAGAAAGAGAAAGAGAAAGAGAAAGAGAAAGAGAAAGAGAAAGAGAAATGCTTTGCTTCCAGTATGCTTCCCTAGTTTTCAGAAAATTTCTGTCTGAAAGAATTCCTAACACTTTTGTTTACAAGGCTTTTTTTCAAGAATTTGCATAATTACTTTTTGAACCAATCTAAGATATGGTATCAAGAGTACACTGTGACGAAATATTGCGCAGTGTAATTGAGTGACGCTGATATTTCTTTTAATGGTTACCCTACAAATTTCTACAAATCATCTCCATCCCCTTCATCTCTGTCAGGGAAACAGTGAATAAATAATTTCCTAAAAAACTCTTCATGGCTCCAATTTCTTTCCTCTAGTCATGTCATATTTTTAGTCATAATTTCCCAGACTGAGACTTACCAGACTCTGTTTAATATTTTCTCCTGTGAAAATACAGGATTCCCTACCTTTGATCGTCCTCTTCATTCTTCACTTTATTATTTTCAATATAGTGTTTCATTTTTTGAGATATGAGAATCACAGGTTCTCCCTGAGATGTGGGATCACAACAGAATTGCACAATCTCTTCAAAATAACAGCAGACTTCCACTAGGAAAGCAGCTCTGGGCCAGTGTAGAAAGGTTGCTCAAGAACACATTATTAGCTCTTGCTATGCAGACACTGTTAAAGAATAAATCAAAATTTAAAGTATTTAAACTTGTAGTATCAGTTACTCATGCATTTTTACAAAAACTTTCAGGATGTGAAAACTGATTGCATTTCTTCAGGTACCAATGTTTGATTTAAATCACACACAAAATATAAATTATTGATTTCAGTTCCTACTACTCCCCATTATGTCTCCATCCTTCCAAAACGCATGAGCATCTACTTCCAGCTATTATCTATATACTCCTGTAAATACCAACAGGTTTTCTTGACCTTCTTGCTCAGCAAATTTGACTGCAGCAAATCTAATTTGAAATCGCATGCTATTAAACAGAAACAATGATATGTTTGCCTGGGGAAAGAGGAAAAAAAAAAACCCAACCCTTCCTTCTTTTTTAGGCTTTAGAAAAAGTTGTTTGAGTTTTAGCTGAAAGCGTCTCTTGTTATCAGTTTGTCCAGACTCATTTCTCAAACCTAAGTTTTAGTTTCTGGTTTTCTTTATATTAAATTGCACCAACTTTTTGCTTACAAGACTGTCTCTCTTCTCCTGAGTTTGCATGTCTGCTCTCCTCTAGTAAAAGATTCTCTAGAAGCAGCCCTATTTATATGAAAGAGTTCTGTATATATCTTCTCTTTTGCTAATTTTGTAAGTTCATTTTTGTGTTAATGTTTTGTTCTCCGCTTCTGGTAATCTTCACTCCTCATATTTTTAGAAAATTCAGCTATGTCACTGTGAAGTCTCCTCTTCTTAAGTGAGGAAAAAAAAAGCTGAAGTTCTTTAATCTTGCTTCATAACTAGTATTAATTTAGCTTATTTCACTTGCATTCCTCTAAAGCAATTATAGTCACTCTTCTTCTTAAGTGCAGATGCAAATTAGGATAAAGGCAGTAGGGATTTTCCTCCCCATTTTTTATTCCTAGCAATTTGTATTAACTATATATCCCTACTTCCCTCCTTCCGTGACTCAGAATGAAAGATATACAGTATCTTAAATTAGAAAAATGTAATCTCTAACAACCTAAGTACAGTACTTAAATGTCCTTAATCCCTGCTGTTACATTCCCTATAGCAGTTGTTCCCTCAACAGAGTTTCATCTGACAACTTAGATATCTGGCCCTTAAAAATCCTTTCCAAAAGCACTCCTGTTTTTAGTCAAACTTTTAGCCAAAGTTTCCAGTGCTAACCTGCAGAGCATTCAGATTTAGTTTAGGGGATGGTCATTTCTTCCCTCCTTTCTTACTTTCCTTGCTTAGTTTTTCACTTATGTCTAAACTAACTTTTTAGTGTCCCAAAACTTTATAGGTGTCCTAAAATTATTCACCATTAGCACTGTGTCAAGCAGGCATGTACAATTAATGCCTGTAAAATCCTATTTGGGACCACTCCATGTTCAAACAAGAAAAATCTAGTGGCATTCATTTGTTAAATAAAAAGTTTCAAAATATTTTTTTCACTAAAAAACCAAAATCAAACAAAACAAAACAAAACAAAACAAAACAAAACAAAACAAAACAAAACAACAACAACAAAACTGGGAGAAAATTTAAATTACTTTTCTGGCAATTTGAAATAATTTCTTTGATCAGACAGTTTAGATATGCTTTTTAAAAATAGTTGGTTTTATTTGGGTAATAGCTTAACAGTCAGCCATTGTCATTTCTCTACACTGTAATTTTTAAATTTAAGAATCCCTAACAAGAAAAATCAAAGAACTGCTGATCTATATTTCTCCAGAAAATAATTTTAAAACCAAATGAGAATTGCTTGGCTCACAGTAATAATTTTGATTTTTTTCTTCCTTTTAAAAATATTTAAATATTAAAATGTTTAAATTATTAAAATAGAAGCTCAAAGTTGTAAATAACAACTTTTTCCTGTGAAGACAGCTTGAATTTTTTTAATAAACTTACACTAAGCAGTTAAATATCAATGGGAAAAATAAAAAACTCATAATGAAAAAAACCAACTTTTTAAACTACATGACCAAGATATTTGATATGCATCTGATTAAAAGTTATGAGTTTATGGAAAACCATGAGACTTTAACTAGTTCCCTGGTTTGGAAAGAATGTATTTTTTATTACCTCCCTCCCCCAGACTAATATGCTGGGGTGTATAAACCTAGGGTATTTTAGCTATCTATATTCAGGAAAGGTTTTGCCAAGGAAACAATTTTAAAGTTAGCTTTCTCAATTAAGGCTGAGTCAGGGAGGAACAGCCCCTTGAGTCTTGTGCTATTATTAAACTCTTGAATATCAGCAGTATGTCCCTTGCAGGCATCACAAACAGGGTGGTTTTCATCCTCCTCTACCCTCTGCTCCCCCTTATCCCTTGAACAATTGTTTCTCATGTTCATCCTGTTGTGCTCTGGGTCTGCTCAGCAGTTATTCACAGAGCTAAGGGTGTAATACACAGCAGTCATTTCATTAACACATGTTATTCTTCCTATTATTGTCATACCTTGATTTGGTTGAAAAATGTCTCCAAGAGAAACAGCCAGCAAATATGGTATAAAATAACTTGCAACACTTCTTGTTTTCAACTGCACCTACTTTTTTTGAATGTTTAAAGGTTCACACTGATGTTGCTAGAAAAGATTTTTTTTTAATTTGCGATAAGCGTCCATTCTTATTTTTTTAAATTCAAAGAGAAATTTTTGAAAATAAAAAAGTTTAAAATGCTGTATTTTTACCCTGAGACATATTGCCCAGAAAGAGGATTCTTTCAGTAAGTTTCCTAAGTTTCCTATATAGCTTAGCAGAAATGGATTGCCAAAGCCTTGCATACCAAACCTATACAATATCTCTTCTTTTTCAATTAAAGTTTTTTTTATTTTTGCACAAGTCAGCATATAATGCAGAAAGTCATACATAAACTGAATAAATATACAACTCACCCTATAACAACTTGCAATGGTACAAAGTGTTGAGGAGTCCTTTTGGGATGTAGATATGACCTTAAACCCACAGTTGCCTCATCCCACCACTTTATCTACATTAAACATATCTTTAATATGTTTTATCTACATTAAACATATTATTTAAGAATAATGGGACATTATTCTTAAATCAGAAGAATTAAGAATAATGCCACACTCATAGAAATTCTCATTCTGACTAAGCCAACTACACTAGACAAAGCCAGAAATCCAGTTCATCCTTTTTGTAGTTTACTACTGCAGTCTTGTTGTCAAGTCAACAGGAGAAGCTGTAAACTTTTGTAGCAGCAAATATTCATTTAATTTGGGAAAACTGCCAAAAAAACAATAGAAAGTGTAATACCAATGGCAATGATAATTATGGATAAAATTATTCAAATTGCCATAAAAATAATGTTACAAAAGGCCTGCCTCTCAAGAATGAAAAAAGAATCTTAAAATTTCTACCAAAACTCCCAGAATAACCAAGGCTGCCTTTAGGGGACACGAAGTTTCTGCTTGTGCATGATCCCTTCAGCCATTACACAAGCCCATGTCCCCTGACACCAGTAGCAGAATAGTCTTGTTTAAAATTGATGCACTGGAAGTGAGAATCAAGCCTTTGCCACAATCCTCACTGACTTGCCATTAGTAATATTATTCCCAGAATGCCTGATATAATCTCCTTGGCTGAATATTTTTTCTTGTTTGTTCTTAGCAAGACACTATTAGATGTTTTGCTTTTGATCACGCCCACATGAAAATGGGGCCCTGAGCAAACTGATCTAATGGATCTAATGGTTTCTTCTCATGACAAGCTGGTTGGAACTGGATGCATTTTGCAGGTCTCTTCCAACCCAAATCATTTTATGATCCTATGACGATCCTGAACCTTTTAACATCAACACCCAAAGTCTTTTGGCTCTGACTGCTCTGAGTCAAAGCCAGTGCTAAAGCGTTTGAGTTGCTTGCACTGTAATGGGCTTCCAGCATGAAGTGTTCCCCTTCCCTCAGCCCCCCGAGGCCAGCTGCTAGCTCAGATTTAGGGAGGTTAGGGTGAGAGGAATCTTCAGGATAGGGACATAAAACCAAAAGAAGCTCTTACCTTGAGATGTGTTCCAAGCTTTTATTCCAAGAAGGGGATCCCAAGGCGAAAGAGGGCGAATCCGGAGGGAAAGGGGGTTTTATGCATTTCAGGGTAGGGGGCGGGGTTACCTATGGCCAAAGGCCATGGGTCAGAGTCAAGGGGCAGGTAGGGTTTCACAGGGAGGGGATGCCAGAGGGAACACAACACCAGCAATTTATAAAGCTAGTAAGTGCCAAAAATTCACATCACCAAATAAACTTATGCTAGATACCCAATTCATTGGGAACCTGAAAAATATCACAGATCCATTATCCTTCCAGCTCTGTCACTCCTCTCCAGAGCAAGACTGATGCTGTTGCAGTATTCCAGCTGGTAGTGGGGTCCACCGCTTGGGACCCAGAGCCACAATCACCCCCAAAAAGTGTCTCGCTAAAGACAGCTTCTTGGGGGGTCAGGGCGCTCCTCAGCTGGCAGAGGGGCTTCTCAGCTGGAGGGCAGAGTGATTTTTCAGCTCAATGTTTTCAGCTCAGTGTTCTCAGCTCTTGCCCTTGTGAGCTTGCCCCTCTCTTGGCCGGCCGTGATGAGAGAGAGAGAGGTCTGGTGTGGGGTTTCCGCATGAGGTAACTTTATTGCAAAGGTACCAGCGAGAAGGGATCCAGGGATGAGGTACCCTCTGCCAACCAGAGGAAACCCAGGGGTTTTTTGCACAGCCCTGTTATGACATGTGGCCAAAGAATGTCTCAATCTGCAGCGCACATGAGACAAGCACCCTGAACCTTGGGCTGAAACTTTCCGTGGGAACTGTATGCCAAACCAGACAGTGTCTGAAATGAAACAAAATATTTCTTGTATTCCCTGATCTGAAGTATTCAGTATTTCACATTGCAATCCTCTCAACTAAAACACAGTTCAGCAGCAAGTTCCAATGCTATTGTGAGAAGGAGAATTTCAGGGGTCCTAGTTCCATTTCTGGTGTCTAATAGAGTGTATTTTTAACTTTCAATTTAACTTAATAAGAACTAATTAGTAAAATCTAATTAGATGTCTACCAACAATTTCTGAATCACTGTTTGTTCCTGAATTCCTATTTTGTGTCAGTAGAATCCTAGTGGGAAAGCGAGTCACCCTGAAACAGATGGGACTATTTGAGTATCCAGGTACTACCCTGTGTCAGTAAGGCCTTAAATAAAGTGATATAAACACAGACACATTAAAAAAAAATAATAAAAAATATGGCCTGAGAAAAATGGGTCTCAAAAATATGGCTACTATTGTTTTCTTCTATTTCACTGTGGTTCTGACCACAAATGTACATATTGTTTGAGTTACCTCTCTCTCTTTTTTTATAAAACTCTGACTCTAAGTTACTGCTGTAGAAAAGGCCACTTTCTTCTATTTTATTACCTGCAACATATCCTCAATAGAGTATCATTTCAAAGGGCTTCAAAGAGTCAATATATTCTCCATATAGTTTGCTATTTTTTTTCACAAAGTCTGTTTTTATAATAGTAAGTTCTGAGTGAGAAAAGAAAACAGACTTCTGATCCTCTTTATTATCAGCATCTAATAATGCTACTTAATGCTACATCTAAAAAAGACTACTTTTAATATTTTTTCTGTTGGTTTGGGTCTTCATTTTTTTTCTTCATGGTGTCTTTCGTTTCTTCTAATCTGTATATGAATACAGCTAATTTGCAGCTGTGTTTCCCCAGCTTCTGCTTCTTCCTCTTGAGGTGCTCAGATGATGCTGCAGTTCACAGCTTCTTGGTTAATGGACACCTGTTCAGGTGTCTGTAACTGCATGCACTGCTCTGCTGGGAGCTGATGGTGATGCTTAGTAAGTCAGCAGTGGGGGAACTTAAGCCAACAAAAATTTTGGAAAATCATAGGTTAGAGGCATTATTTTGTGTTTCACATTGTTCCCTCAGAGGTGCAAGACAAAGAATTCGTCCAATTTTTTATTTCTTATTTTGTAGTTTCTAAAAATTCCATATCTCTAAAGAAAATAAAATTATTAAATAATATTATTT
This sequence comes from Phylloscopus collybita, assembly GCA_027886175.1. Lineage (NCBI taxonomy): Eukaryota > Metazoa > Chordata > Aves > Passeriformes > Phylloscopidae > Phylloscopus > Phylloscopus collybita. Next base: position 10,064,684 of record JAJNNQ010000002.1, read on the forward strand.
TCTTCATGAGCTGTTTGGAAAAAAATTTCTTTCACTGAGAATATTTCTAATAGACATTCTGCACTGGGAAACAGGTTTACTTTAAGGTTGTCTAATGTATTCTAAGAAAAACCCACAATATTAATTCCAGTGCCCAGATTCTCAGCACTGCTGCATTTCTAGGTACATGACTAGACCTGCAATTCCAGCTGTTAGCCCATGTTGTAACTGAATTTCCCTTTTTAAGTGATTCAATCTGACTCAGACTGGTGTCCAGCAGCTTGGAAAGGCTGTTAATGTGATGTGACAATCTTGACATTAACTGCCTTGGTTAAGGCCAAGAAACAAATCACACAGAGCTTAACAGATCAGAGACAGCACCTTGAGTTTTACATAGAAATGAACTGAAAAAAAGTGGTGATTCTGGCTAAATGAAACTGATGCTTCCTGGATGGGCAAATGTATTATGAAGAGTTTTGTTGTTCTTACAGTGTCTGCAGTAAATTGAGCACTGTGCAGTCATGCAGTACAGCACTCTCAATGACTTGGAGGCATGCTTTGAAGGCTACATTGGACAGAAAAGATGATAAATGCCAGGATAAATGGAGATTTAACAAAGCCTTTGGGCACTAATGACAATGGACTTCTGGAAAGAGGTTTAATTCCATTGGCATGTCCAAATTTCCTCCTTCCTTTTACTGTATGTAAAATTTTATTTAGCTGTGCTGAACAGAGGTTTTAAGCCCCATCATGGCTCGGTAGGTGAGTGACAGGCCCACATCTCAGATCCAAGAGATGCAGATGAGGGCATTTGGCAAAATGCAGTTGGGCAGCCTGCCTCCTGCACTCAGGCAGCAGGCACTGAGTGAGAAACTGAGGGAAAGCATGTTCTGGTGAATAGCATGTGCGAGATGATCACAGGCCATGAATTGCACAGGACACTTACCCTGAGCTCTTCCCAAGGAGGGGAAGGGAGAGCCACCCCACCAGGCTTCTAAACTCCCTGCCTGTCCCTTGCCACAGACTCACTCGCTCAGCCAGGCAGAGTCAGGGCATGCACTGCTTGCTCCAGCCCCACTGGGTAAGTATGAAAACAGAGGTAATGATGTCCCTAAGTCAATATTTTATTTTATTGTATTTTGTTTTGTTTTATTATTTTATTATTATTTATTTTATTTTATTTTTTTAAAATAGGGCCAGTTAGAAACTGAAAGTCTTTCCACTTTATCCTGCATTGTAGGGATGCACTTAGGTAACAAAACCAGTGAGAGCTTGAAGTAATGGATCTGGGTGGTAAACTAGAAAGTTAGAAAATGTTCTGGTGTTTCTAACTGTTCTTTATTCTTACTCTGGTAAACAATAACAACCACAGGAGGCCTTGACCTGCCAGTTTCATTCATTGTCTATGCCACTATTATAGCAGAAGTGCAATAGACTGGACTCTAGTATTGTAGTTTGTCTCTATTTTGTTTCAATGCCTGGACACCCAAATAAGCATAGATGATAATCTCAGCAGAGGAATAAGTGATAGAAGAGCTGTGAAGAGGTGTATTTTACATTTAAATTTTTGTTTGTCTCATGGAATTCTGAACATTTCTTTCTATTTCTTGAGGCTGGTATTATCTGCAATAATAAGATGTAGGAAAATGTAACTGGATGCCTTGAGTTCTACAAATTGGGTATGGGGAAAGCATGTTGGTGTCCATAAAACACGATGTAATTTCTGGTGCTGGCTGAAAATGAGCAAGTCCAAAGCAATGTGTGGTTTTGGATACATGTCCAGCTGAGTCTCTTTTGCCATGGCTGCATTTCAAAGGGAACAGGGGAGCAACTGCTGCTGTGGTCTGAACATGCACTGATGAGTTGGCAGATGTGCACTTGCCAAGTGCCCGGGGTTCTTCACAAACCTCATGGACTCGTAAAGGGTAAATAAGAAAACATCTGGAAGCCAAATCAAACATACTGTGAGAGTGATTCCTCACAAAGCATTTGGCCACAAACTCTGTTTGCACTGTGGTGACTTCATTTATTCATGAACAACTGCAGTCTAATTGCTTTGTCATATGAAAAGGTTTGCTGACTTCACTGCTACCCACAGAAGCGACAGAAGGGCCGGATCTCTCCCTTTCTCATCAGCTACAGGCCTTTGGAACAGCAGTATCCTTCAAAACTAGTAAGTCATGTTTTGGCAAAAGCAATTAGGAATTTTGTAAGCTATCACATGAGGATTCAGCATTCACCTCTAGGTCCCACCATCTTAAGAATGAAATATTGGAAACAACAGTGAACATGACAGCGTGGCTTTTCCTTGGCATGAGAAATAACACTCCTGTATCACATGCAGATGTTGAGATTGTTCTTTAATTTATAATTTAAATCATACAGCTACTTTAAGCCCAGGGCAAGGATACTTCGTTCATGCTAAATAAAGTGATTCTTCTTTATAAAAAAAAACTACATTGAGTCTGGCTATTGAAAAGTACTTGTGTGAATGAAAAATGTATATAAAAGAAAATAAAATAGGATGAATTTTAGCAATAGATTCATTTATCTGTACCCAGATCAAGGTGTAAACAGGAAAGAGAAAAAAAATTAATTGAATATACAACTGAACTGTTCACAATAAAAATATATTATTAATGTTAACAATATCTGCATTTTTTTATATTCATACATATTGGTAACTTTGAAATGTTAACTATATATGCAATGTGTTGAATTTAACTCCTTAAGGAGAAAAGCTTTTTCTTGGAAAGTCCTTTCATTAAAGAGGATAATAGCAGGGAGAGAAAGGAGGATACGGGGGGATATCAGAGTTTAAAAGGTAAAGCTGATAATCTGACTCATTATATCAATAGGAAAGAAAATACTTTAAAGATTATAATCATCATTGGTCCATCCCACAAGATATTTGGTGGAAAAAACATTATGAAAGTACAAGGCAGGTTTAAAAAAAAAAAAACAACAACAAAAAACCAGCCATCCTAATAGTGAACTGATCCGGGAAAAAGAAATCTCTGAGATTTTGAAAAATCTCAGGTTTGCAACTTGTTTGCTATTCTGAAATAAATTTCAAAAATAATTTACTTCAAACCGGCCTTTAATATAATTAATTTGAAACACTTCACAGGAAATCTTTTGATAGGTTGTGGGGTGTTTTAGTAAAAAATTGTGGCTTGTCAAAGGGACTTAAAAAGAATTGCAATAAATGCACTTCATGTACCTACTAATAAAGAATTCCAATGTTACATTTAAAATGTGTCAGAAATTCAAAAATTCAAAGATCTACCTCAATGCTTATTTTAACATAAAGCTCTGGAAGATGTTTTACTGTGTTATATTCTGTTATTTACAACGATAAACTATTTCTGTCACCTAAAATATATAGCAGTGATTTTTATAAAATATTATAGAATTAAGGACTGCAAGACAATTTCAAGCATTTGGAAATATTAATTTCCAGTATGAGTAAATATAATTTTCTTATATGTACCATATACTGTATGTTGGAACCAGTGGTAAGAAAACGAACAAGGAAATGGGTCCCTTCTATCCCCCTGACTACATCAGAAAGATGTTGAAGAGCTATTGCAAGGCAGCAGCCTGAGTTATTCTGAGTTTGTGTTTTGGGAATTATTGGAAAAAAAAAAAAAAGAGAATACCTGTGGGTAAGTCTATTGAGGTCTATTTCTGGTTGGTTGGATATGAATTTATTTCTTAGATAGTGATACTTCATGAATTCATTTAAACAGTCTACAAGGACCTGGCTATTCTTTAAATATTCCCTTTGCACAACAGTTACATTCATCTGTGTATATATATTTATACTGATGCTCCTGTCACTGAATTGCTCTGCACTGGTGAGTAGTTATTGGCACCCTCTTTCCAAACTGTAGAATCAGGTCCCTCTGACCTAGTGCTGGAATCAAGTCTACACATGCAATAGCTCTCACCAATATGTGCAAAGATCTCCAGCTCATGTAATACATTTTATGCAATTTCCACCTTCTTAATAAGGCAAAAGCAGTGAGCGCCAACAGGTCTGTGGAATCTGGCACCAGTGTTCAAGCCTATGACCATTCCAAGCTTCTCTCTTAGTCTTCTGAAACAAATACATTAATTAAGGGTCAAGAAAGGAAGACAGAAAATTCTACTTAATTTCTTCTTTCCAGGATCACAGTGGAAGTCAACACAGCCTGTGATGATTGTTTGACTGTTTTGCAAAACATGCTCCTGAGATCACTGTGTATTCCCTTTTTCAGTTGAAAGAGAGGAGATCCTTCCTTGGAAAAAGTTAGAAATAAGCCAACTCTTTGAAATTTCCCATGACTACTCCCATGGACGACCCAGAGTGTTTCCTTCAGAGAAGCACAGATACCTCACCGTTCCTCTGGTTGCATGTGATGTGAAAACTGTTAGCTGTGGCTTGGCACAGCATGCTTTGTTCAGTATGGGACAAGGAAGCCTTGCTGACAGCCTTGGGGCGAGTTCTTTGCCAGCTTACAAAGCTATATAACACTATCATTTTGCTGGTCTCACATTGCTCTATTTTCTTTCACCAATGTCCACCTACTAGCACGTGTTAGACAGACTGTTTTCTTTACAAAAGATGGCATTTGGCAAGATGTCCACTGATTTTTGCAGGCATCTTGGAAGGAAAGCTGTACTTTTTCTCTGTACATGACATATGCCATGGAGACAACTCCTTGCTGCATCTCTTTGCTTCTGTGGTATTTTCTGTGGTATAGATAATCACACAATAAAAGGAGCACAGCTGCATTGTTTTAGAAAGGTTGTTATGAAAGTAGACTGTGCAGCTAAAAATTATTTTGTGGATTCTCTACATATACGTGGTGCTATAATATGTAAGATTAATATTGCTACGAAAATAGGATGCCCTGAGCTAAAAAACAGACCCACAAAACAGCCTGAAAGCTTTTTTTTTTCACATTTTAAATAAGTGTTTTAACACTTATACTTTTGTTTGTTAACAATTTGAAATTTTCCCTGTTGTGTCCAGAATAGATGGAATGGAAATAAGCATGGAGGAAAATTGTGGAGAACACTTAATGTTTTCATTACCATTCTTAAAAAAGAGCATATACTTGATTCCACATACTTACAAGAAAATGACACAATATTTTCAGAGAAGATAATAACTGAAAGTAAACCATATGCACAAATTTTATTATCAAAACAGTCTTTCATATTTTACTTCTCATATATATTGCTACACATGGGTATAACATAGGTAAATTATAGAGTGAAATATATATATATACTACTGAATATATCTCTGTGGGTCTTCAAATTACTGGAAAATCATATCCATGGTCTTCTGGGGGGCTTTTAAATGGTCTGTTTTGCAACAAAAAATCATCAGTGAAGTTAATGAATTTTAAAAAAATTTGAAAAAGAAACATTTGAGTCACAGTGCGTGGTCTCATACTGAGAACAACGTTCTCAGGCATCGGCCTCTCACAGGCCTGTTTGGAAAAATCCTGTCCAAGAGAGCTGTAAAACAGTCAAAGATCACCTCCTCCATTTTCAAGAGTAGTTCATGCCAATGAATATGAAATTTGGGAAAAATGCCAGAAGGCCTTTGCAGAGGAAGATAGCTCATAACCAAACTCAAAGACAAGAAGAAACCATACAAAGGGAGGAAGGAAGAATAAGGGATATGGGAGAAACACAGAAACATTCTCTGAGCACTCAGGGATAAAGCCAGAAAAATTAAAGCCCAAGGGAAATTAAATATGGCCAGGGTTGTCAGTGCCAAAAAAGCCTTCTACCTGTATGTAGGTGTAAGAAGGGAGATTGTGGAAAATGCAGGCCCACTATTTAACAAGACAGAGTACTTTGTTAGACAGGATAGAGAAAAGGCTGATTTACCAAATGTCAGAATGTCAGACATCTGCCAGATATCTCAGGTCCCAGAGGCCATGGCAAAGGCTGGACCAATGAAAATTTATTTTTAATGAAAAGGGTGAGGTCAGGGAATGCTTAAGAGAACTGGACATACACAAGTCCATGGGCCCTGATGGGGTGACCTCACCTGTGTTGATGGAGCTCTGACAGACCACTGCAAGTCATTATGGATAATCTTTGTTCAGTTATGCTTATCAGTTCATTCAACTTGCAATAAGAGTTTAAGGTGCAAAATATAATGGTGTCATACAGGTAAGCTCAGCTCGTGCTGAGGCCTGCTCTGAGGATGGAAGCTGATGGCCCTCATGCTGAACAAAACCTTCTGCTCCAAAGATGTGTGCTGAGCTACTTGTGACAGGTTCTCCCCATGCTCAGTGTACCCCACTGCCAAGCAGGACTCAGATACATCCCTTACTGCACCCCAGTTTAAATGCATGTTTGCTGCCAAGTTCCTTTTGCTGTTTTTTTTAATCAGGAAGGTAGAGTTTAAATCCAGTGAACTACCTTAAAATGAGCAAAACTAGAGAAAGCATAAAAAGGCTTCAAAAAAAAAAAAAAAAAAAGGAATTGTTTTTTGAAGATTGCAGAATTGTTTATAAGAACTTCATAGAGCTCCTCTTAGTAAATATCGTAATAAAGGTCCATTGATTACAAGAAATTGGTTCTATTGCTCATAATAGCATCTCATTGATTGAAAAGCATTGCCTGGAATGGTTTCCTCCAAAGCAGCATCTGTTATGTATTAACCTTTCAGCCTTCAGAATCATGGGATATGAATTTCTTGCTCAAACTACTGGTCAGATGACCCATCCATGACATTTAATAAATTGCAACTCTGCACATAGATTCAGGATTTCATAAAAACAAGGAAAAACACATTATAAAGAAGGCACAGTTTCCATGATGCATGGTATAACTGAGTTCTTTATGTTAAAAAACCAAAGTTGTCTAAACTCAGAGTGTAAATTCTATTATTAAAGGCATGAAACAAATTTCAGGATAATCATCCAGCCTTTAGTGGTAAACAGCAATGTAATAATTGAACACTGAATGAAAGAAAATCTGTCATGCCTAGTTTGTTAGGAAAACTATACAAGTACCAGGCTACTTTGATTTAATCTTTGAGCTCGTTAAAATGAATGTAGTTACCTATCACACTGACATTAGCCATAACATGTGTACATGATTATAGAAATACATTCATCATTTTCTCTACTTTCTTTTGCTATTATTTTTAAAAAATCTTTTTAAAGTGGTGCAGCTTGTTATTGTTATCAGATTTCATGAGAGAAAAAATTAACTCATAAAACTATAATAAGGATAGTTTTATTAAATAGATTTGATTGTTTTCAGTTAATCTCTAAAATATGTTTCACTCATTTGATTTTCATTCTGCATAGAAGCTGCTTGCATATCTTAGATTGGGATCTGTACTGGAAACAAAATAAAGCGTGAAGAGGAAGATTTTATTATTAAAAGTCTATTTTCTCGTCTAATGAGACATAGTTCAAAACAGTTCACTGACTGTCCTACTGTACTGTTGTGGCATAAGCAGTATTTTAACCCTTAAAGATATCTGTATTTGTGACTTTACAGTACAATGTCAGACACAAAACTATGTATCAAACTATTTGATAAAATAGTTTATTAAAAGTTAAGAATTAAGCGGTCTTCAAGGGATTCCATTTCAGGAGTTAAATGTAGCCTTACTCTGATAATGTAAAATAGTATACAGACAGATAGGTTTTAAGCAGTTCACGGATTAGTAGTGTCTGAGTCACACAAGAAGGAAAACCAATGTTGTGCTGTTAATGTGTTTTGGTGCCACTTTCATGGCTAATACTACCAGTCTGAAGTATAAGTAAAACCAGGAAAAATAATAATAAAAAAAAATTAATATCTAAACCCAATAGTACACAGCAAATCTGAGAACTGGAGAAAGTAAAAGAATTCTGAATAAGGAAGTGGGATGCATAGAAATAGTGAAGGACTAACATATCCTCAAGGAGGGTCAGTCAGTGCAACTTCTGGTCAAGCAGATTATCTGTGTGCAGCATAGCACAGAAACAGGTAATACCCAGTAGTGTATCCAAGGCTCTATATGGAAGCACCAGGGTTCTGAGCTCTTATAAAATCCTTAAGTGTAAGGCCCAGATAGGCAGTTATAGTTATATTCTTAAGGTGAAATGTACACTGCTAAATCTAATCTAACCTGACCCCAGTGCTCAAATATAAGTTAATGACAGCCATCCAAACTCATCAGTGCCCACTTTACACATGAAAATTTTATGAGTGCTCAGGGGTGTTCTCTGTACCTAAAACTGTCTCTTGAGGACTCAGAAAAATGTGATCATTGCAATAAGTTAGTAATCACACAGAAATTAGACATTCCTCTTACAAAGTGCTCTAAGGATTCTGTCCTGGAGTTGAGCTCGGAAACATCTATCACAAATCTGAAGATTCAAGTTGTTCAATACACGTTTACTACACATGTGTGGGTGGGAAAATAGAAACTTTGAAAATGTTTTTTCTTCCTGTCAGTGAAAAAAAAACAAAACACCTGCTGATTATAAAACTTGAGCATTCTTTTAACTGCAGGTTAAAAGAATCATTAAAAAGAAAAGAAGGAAAAAATGTAAATTCAACTGCTGGATTATATACAACAGCCCAACGTAAATTTTTCACATACTTAAATTAATTTTAATTTAACTTTCTTAATTTCTTTGTTATGTGTTTTCACCTTGTTTCCAGACTGAATGTGTCATATATCAGCTTTCAAGTCCTGGATCCTTTAGCACTTTCTCTTCTGCTAGATTAAAAATTAATCTACTATCTAAAATACTTTTCCTGTAGAATAGCATCAAGACAGCTCTTAATCTCTTAGATAAATTAAACAGATGCAGAGTTTCTGTATTTTATAGCAGACTTTCCAGACCTTGAGCATTCTTGTAGGTCATTTCCTTGCTGCATTACAATTTGTTAATATAATCTTTGAAGTGTAAATTCCAGAACAAAGAACTGTATTACACTGACAACTTGATGACTGCACCATAATGGGCTATTGAGAGACATTCAGGTAATATCATTATGGGTATGAGACACATATTTTAAAAAAAAAAAAAAGTAGAAGAATGGTGAAATTCATAATGAGAACTAGATCAAAGGCTAAATTGTCTAGATTGCAATAATTTGGTGGTGTAATAAAGAATTGGGTTTTCTGTTGTTACTTTACAATTTAAACAATAAATAACACCTAAATAATAATAAAAAGAATCCCTTAGAATCAATAACAGCTGGCAGATTTTATAGACTTTTTGTTCTACTGACAGAGTTTACCAAAGAAAGAAAACTTTCAACAGAGTTTGAAAGTAAGTAAGTAGTCTGTCCTTGTTTCTCAGTATAGGGTAATGTAGTGGTTTGAGTGTGTGTTGAAATCATCTACTCCTTTTCTACTACTGTGAGATAGGATTAGGACAAAAGCAAATCAGGCTCAGACTTAAAGGGTATAAAGATAGATTTAATACTAAACACTAAAAGAAGAAAATGAGAATCAAAATGAAACCTTCAAAACACTTCTCCCTCCCCACAAACTGTTCACTTTTTCACTGACAACATAAAGAGACAAAACCTGTGATTTTCAGTAGTTTCACCACTTGAAATAGTCTTTCATCAGTTCTTAGGGAGATAAGTCTCTTAGAACTCCCACAGAGACATCGCCACAAGAAAATAGTCCTCTGGTGGCTCCCATATCACGAATATGCAGCCGCAAGGGGAAATTCTGCAAACTGTGAAGTCCCTCCCATTAGCAGTTTTTCCCACAACTGCATATGGGCCATATCAGTTTATTTAGGTAGCGTTTAAAGATGACTCTTCTGGTATAATCTCCAAAATCATCTTCATCTCAAGGAACAGAGGTCTTCTTTTCCCTTGGGGCAGAAAGCATCTCTTCTTTATCTCTATCTTCCTCTGTTCAAAATTCTCTACTGGATCACAAGTATATCAGTCCCTGGGTATGACTAGAACTTTGCATCCCCCTAAAAAGCATTCTATATGTTACAGGGAAATTTTGGTCCATGCTCCATGGCCTCATAAGAGAAGTCCAGCCCAAACTAGGCAACTCCTCAATCTCCTTCCAACTTAGGACTTTTACTCTCTCTTCACTGGCTTCTGTCTCATGCAGTGTCTCTCCATGGTTCACTCTGGCTGTTCTCTCGGTCAGATACTGTTTTGAAAGTCTCACCTGTCAAGGAAAGAGTTAACATCTCCCAGGTCTGCAGAGGACAGGATGGTTATCTGCCGGGCAGCGCTAGTAAGATTTCAAAGCCGCAGGGATGGTGCGGGGGCTCAAGAGTGGCAGCCAGGATCTTTCGAGTGGCTGGGCCTTTCCGGGCCTTTTCTTCGCACCCCTCAGTCTCATAGGGTGGGCCCAGCCCAGCTCAAGTTCGGAGCTCCTCCCGGGGGCCCAGAGGACATCTCCCTTAGTCTGGCTGGCAGTGCTAGCTGCTACTGATCAGGCCTGGTCAGGCCTCCCGGGCTGTGGCTTTAGCAGCAGGGTGTTAATAGCCATGGCTTCCTCTTCCCCGCCGGCAGCCGCTGGGCCCCGCTGGGGCTGCAGCAGCCACTGGGCCCTGCCAGGCCGTGCCAGGCCTGGGGAGGGGAGGGGGGTTCGCAGAGGAGTGGGGCCAGCCTGTCACTCCTGTTACCCGTTCCAAGGCACAGAGGAAAAGGGAGGTTTCCCGGGGTTCCGCCGATGTTTATCCCTGTGTGTTCACAGATGTGATAAATACGGTATATAGTTTGGTTTTATTGTATATATGTTCTTTCTAATGTTGTAATAAAAACCATACAATATACCTTTAAATCAAACCCCCAGACTGTCTTGGAAGTCACAAACCTCAAACCAAGCCCAAGGCCACTGTCCAGGAATGCACCCTTCACCAAAGACTCTCACCACATGAAATTAACAATATAAAGAGGAGTGCACCTGGCGGAGATGAACACTCAAGTCTCGGTGACCTCATCAACAACTCAGGACTCAGTAGCAGATATGTATCTGATCCATGTTCTCCACATGAATACAGACTCAATACATACAATGCCCAGTTCCCATAAATCTCATCATGGATCTGGAGTTTCTCGGAAACCTTCCCAGTCGACCGGCAGCTGGGCATCAGGACCACATGAATATTTATCTTACATCTTCAGCACCAAGTCCCTGTAGACCCATAGACTGCCCAGAAACCCTTTCAGACTGCCAGCAGTCGAAAAGCAAGACTTTATGAAATATATTTCTAGCAAAAGACAGCAACAGGTAGCGAAATACAGTATAAAAGTAGGAGGCCCGATGCACACGGTGTGAACAGGGAGTTGCGGTGTGGATTGCAACCGAGGTTCACCCAGTGCCGACCCCCGGGCTCGACACTGCATTCGACTGTGGCTTGTCTCGATTGTTCCGATCCAATTTTTCAATAAAATTATTTTTATTGACAATTTGGCCAATCACATTTATAACAGAGATGTATCACCTCTCCAATGACTATATTAGCTGTCAATTTTCATGCCTAGTGACTGATTGGTTTTACCATAACTTTCTTGAAAAAAATCACTTTCTTTCCAAACTACCATAGTAATAATAAATGCTATAAACAGACTTTCTGGAGAAACTCGTATCTGGGAGGAAATGTAACCAGAAATACTTTTGTTTGCATGTCTGTCTATGTCATTGGTAAAATCAGTCTGTTACTAAACATATATTTGTATACCAAAAGGACACATTTTTCTGTTTTGTATCTTTCAATAAAAAGTTAAGGACATTTTTATTTCACATCAAGTAATAAATCCATTATTTGGCCTGAATTCTCCTAAATGTATAATTGCTGTCATTGTTTTTGTTGCTTTGTTTGGGTTTTTGTGATTTTTTTCTCCAACTGTAGGCAGTATTTTTAACATACATAGTTTTTCTTAAATTCATTACTTTTGTACTACTTGCAAGTTTCATCCTTGAATTTAGGCAATTAATCTTCCACTCATTCTCCATCATACCTATTTAATTTATTAAAGTTTTGCAGTTTAGGGGGAAAGAAGTTTGTACAAATTTGAGAATGAGACACAGTGGATATAATTTCACATATTTCTGACAATGTCTGATGCAGACAATTATTTATGCATTTTTGTATCAAATAACACTGACTAAACCAACTCAAAATTTGAAGTTTCTTTTGTACTCTTTTGAGTGCTAAAACTTAGAGTGCCTTACAAGAGTATAAGGGGCTTTTGCTATTCTATCTCATAATTATTGATGTTAAATTAATTATTAATGCAGAAAGCGGGCTCCAGAAATATGAAGAAGATAAAACCTTTAACTATCATGCTGAAATAATCTAGTTGTATTAAGCCAGTGTGCCCTCTTCTCTTTCTGCGTGGGGAATGGGGAGTGGCAAAAGGGAGCGGCACATTTTGTCTCTTTTTGTCTGGAAGAAACACAATTCTTTTCTCTGGATACCTTAATATTATCTAAAAGATAATATTTAAAATTCAGTGGAATCATACTCGTAATTTATTTTTCTGTAAGTAATTCCAGCTTGACATCCAGAACATAAGTCAAGCTGACTTTCCTGGTTGTCTTATTTTTAAGGTTACACCACCTATCAAGACATAATGGTCTAGAAATCAGACTTTAATTTAACAAACCAGTAATACATTATATGGAGGATATCAAAATTACAGAATATTACATGTTCCTTCATCCTTATTACGTTTCCTCTTTATAAGATGCACAGCTGCTTCCAAGGAAGTCAGTGAGAACATTTTCAATGAATGAATGTATGAGGGAATGAATAAATGAATGAATAAATTTCAACCATGAAATACCAAATTCTGGGTTTGGTTTTACTGTTAATTGTAGCATTCTCATTAATTTCAAAATTTCTCTCACCTTGCTATGCAGACATCTGTTAAGCTGATCCTATATTTTATAGAAAACACATGATAAAAAATATGATAATAACATATGGGAAATGACACTATGAATTACTTAACTTTGGTTCATATTTCCCTGTTTTCTGACACCATATATTAATTTGAACAGACTGAGATAAGTTGAATTAAGATGACAAGCAGAAGAGGACTTTGGGACCTCCAGAACTGTCAAATAGGAAAAAATTGCTTTCCCCTGATTTCATTTTAAGGAACTAACATTATTATCTGGCCCTGAAGTATTGTGGCCATAAACTGATAAAATTATCCAGCAATGCCTCAGAGACATCTGAATATTCCCAGTTTGAACAGCAATATGCTGAGGAATAAATTTACATTTTTAGTAGCTTAGTTCTACTTTATATATCCCCTAAAGGGCAATGTTGTTCACTATACTTTGTTGAAGCAAAATATGGCTGTTTAGTGTGTTTATTTAACTAGCTAATGCTCGTTTGCTTATCTGACACCTAAAGACACTAATGCTGCATTGAGCCTTGTGTCACTTGTATATTATTACCTACAGGGAAAGGAGAGAAATCCTATGGCTTGTTTGAAATCCTTTGGTAGTAAAATAGTAAAATATCTGATCTTGTGCTGGGACTGGGGCCTCTCCATGTCTTTACTGCAGCAAGTGCTTTCACCTGCCATCAAAGCCTCTTTCACATGCAGTGGCACAGCAAGTGCCTTGCTCATGGAATGATCACAGGGACTGGTCACAGAGCAATCTTATGAAACATGCACAGTAAATCTCAATCTGCAGCACATGGATCAGTGTTTTGGGGCCTTCACAGTGCACACGCCTTCTCAAATAGGCAACCTGAGTCAGGTCAGTCATACTGGCCTATCTCTGCAGGATGGCACTGAGTATGTTCGTGTTAATTCCCAGCTCCTATCCTTCTGCAGATGAAAAGTAGACAAAATGGATGATAAAGACAAAGTTTTCTAGGAAACTAATACTGTTGGTAAGTGGTGTCCAGAGGATTCGAGGAAGATTAGGCTATGCTCACCCTTTAAAAGCAAGCAAGCAAGCAAGCAAGCAAGCAAGAAAAGCTATTGCCTATCCAAAAGAATTCCTAATCACATCATAACTGTATGCAACATGACCTAAGAGCTCTGGAACAATGTTATTGATGACTACCTTAGTAAAATGAGAACATTTTGGGGGTAGAATAGCCCTAGTTTTGGCTGTAATTTACCTATGCAATTCATGTCCTACAGAAACCTCCATACACACAGGAAAGAATAATTTCCTTAAGTTTATAAAATCTTTACTAACTTATAATATTTCTATTCATAGAGTGCTGTAGAGTGTGTGTGTTCATGTTTACCAGGAGAATGAATATACTTGAGAATTCATCTACTGGAGCCTTTAAGTTACAGTGAAGGCATGTAGTTTGTTTTAATATGCCTTTTGCTATATGTGGCATGCTTTTAAATTTATATTTTTAGTATTTTCTACCACAATGAAAAATCTAGGCTGAAGCAAGAGAAAGTACTGTCTTTAGTTTCCAGCATTTTGCACTTTATGCAAACGTGCTGAAGTCCCACAAAATATTAAGCATACAAATACTAATACTAATGGCAATTGCCAGTCAAATAATGTCTGAAACATTCCCAAAGTATTTGTTTACACAGAAAGAAAATATATTTTTCACAGGCATTTGTGCTGGTTCTGACTGGGATGGAATTAATTTTCTTTACAGTAGATGGTGTGACTGTGTTTTGGATTTGAGCTGGAAACAGTGTTGATAGTATAGAATGTTTTTGTTATTGCTGATCAGGGCTTACCCAGAGCCAAGGACTTTTCTGCCTCTCATCCCACCCCACCAGCGAGGAGTCTGGGGGTGCACAAGAGTCTGGGAGGTGGCACTTGGAAATGCTTTTAACAAAAACTGGGACAGCTGACTCGACCTGAGCAAAGATAGATGTCCCACACCAAATGATGTCATGGTCTGTGTATAAAGTTGTGAGGAGAAGAAGGAAAGATGGGAGCACTGGGACTGGTGGCATTTATCTTCCCAAGTCACAGTTGCACGTGATGGGGCCCTGCTGTCCTGGAGATGGCTGAACACCTGCCTGACCATGGAAAGTGGTGAATGAATTCCTTATTTTGTTTTGCTTGTGTGCAGCTTTTGCCTCCCCTACTAAACTGCCTTTATCTCAATCCATGAGTTTTCTCACTTTTATTCTTCTGATTGTCTCCCTCATCGTTTGGGGAAGAGGGGTGAGTGAGTGAGTGGCTCTATAGGGTTCAGCTGGCAGTTGAGTATCAACAGTATCTGTGAACACTTAAAAACTTATCCCAATGTAGAGTCTCTACTCTCACGTTTTATCTTTTTTTATTATTTTTGTGGAGAAAGAACACTTCCAACAATTTGTATTTCTTCAGAATACTCATTTAGTCACACAGAAAGACAAGCCATCTTGTTACCAAGAACTGTTACCAGGAAGTACCTGTTCCACTTAACATTTTCTTGGTTGCAACCTATTTATTACCCAGACCTATCCCCTGGAACCTCCAGAGAAACACAATGCACTTCACTGCAGTGATCATTTAGGAGATTTTGAAGTGCATTGTTCTAGACAACTCTAATCTTCCAGGTCCTTCATGTCCACTTAGCAGGCCTATCCTCCAGGATTCCTCTTCATGTTGCACAGGTGTTGGGTGAAATGAAGCAGACAATACATGGAGCACATAATGATGTGTCTTGACATATGGCAACACCACTTCCACATCCCAGCACCACTTCCACTCTTCCAAAGTACACATCACTGACACCTTAAAACCTTAGGGTGAAGTTAAATGTCTCCTTTCTCTTGGCCATCAGCCCAGTAAAAGGCTCTAAAATGCTTGGAAGCAGGGAGCAAACTGGACCTTCAAAAATGATTGATGGTCTCACTACACTATAGATGCCTTTTACTACAAGGCAAAGGTATTTCCTTTCTGGTTCCAGAAAGCAGACAGAAGGGTGACAGTAAACTGATTATATTTAGTTATTTGGAATGTGAAGAGCAGTGTTTGGACTGACTTTCCTAGAATTCTTCCATGAGTGATGACCTTCCATACCTGTGTCATGATTAATGTATGGGGCATGGGAAGAGGATTAGACTGGCAGAGTACCTGTTTATCTACGTGTGAGGGTATGTGCTCAATATACTCGCTGTGGCCTTACAATACTTCACAACAACAAAAACACTGTGATTGGCAGGGTACAATCTTCTTTATATTTTCAGTATTCTATGTGGTACATACAATGCTGCCGAGCTAGTGTATACTTGGAAAGGACTACTGGAGTTTGTGATTTTTTTACTGTCAGTTGAAGCCCCCCTGGTGTGCTAGTTAATTGTTTGTGGTAGGCTGTACATGATATATTACAAGAAAAGATATAATGGTAGCTGAATTTGAAAAAAAAATTACATGTGAATGTACCAATTTCAAAGGAATCCACCTTAAAACTGCATTACGGTGCTAGTAAGAGTTTTCAGTTCAATAACATTAAATCAATGCAATTAGAGAGAACAAACTGGATCAATGTGGCATCTTGGAGAAGACATGGCCTTATTGTTCAACACCGGAAAAAAAAAATCCTTTTGAAAGAACTATTCATTTAACTATTCAGAAAAGGAAAAATATATAATAGGATTAAAAAAATCATGCCTTTTGTTCTTTACCTAAAAGATTATTAATAATTGGTGTGGCAATCATGTAAATACACTCAGAGCTTGCCATATGTTAGTGCCAGCAATGCTACTTTTATTCAGACTGTATTGGCATCAAAATAAATACAGGAGAAAAATATATGGTATTTTTGCAACAAATAATTGTGCATAGTTTCATCATACTCCTCTCCTCCTCCTCCCTAAAAAAAAATTTTTAAACATCTCCTTTCAAATGCAAATTCTGACTACTTCTTACTACTATATGCAATTACTTTTCATGAATCATTTGCAAAATATAATGTCCAAATTTATTTGTGCTTGGACTGACATATTAAAAAATACTTCAGTAATTGTTGCAAAAATTATATTGCCCAGGCAGTTTTAACCTCTGAATACTTAACTTAGCAACTGGTTGTTCTTGCCTGCTCAACAGGAAATTTCTGCCCAAAAGAATAATTCTTTTTTTTAAATAAGCCTGAATACAGATACCTTACCTTTAGACACTTAAGTAGAATCTTGTGCAGAAGACAAATTGTCAGAGAAAATGTATCTCCTGAGCAGTGTGTATGCCTGTGTTCACATCCTGCATCTCTACAGACAGCTTAGTTGGATTGCCACCTATGCTTTTTATAAACATAATAGAGAATTTCCTGATCTGGAGATGACCTTTTTTTTTCTTTTTTTTTTTTATTAAGAAACCTGGAAAGCCCAAACTTCACCTTTTTATTTACTTTTTGACTGAGCTTAGGCTAAAAACAATTCCAGGTTTAATTGGATTGATAATTAGGTTTATAAGTCCATTCTGAGACAACCAGGATGTAGCTAGGCTAAACCTGTCATTCCTGTTTTACAGGTGGCCTGAACCCTTTGTGGGTGCAAAACCTAATTGCACTCTAGTAACTAAAAAGAGGGCTGTCTCATGTGTGATAATATGATCATTACCATCAGGACAGAAGGAGATAGAAGCAACTAGACTCACGCTGGATATTCCCCAGCCTGCACACGGGAAGGGCTTTTACTCAGGCATTCCCTGAATGTATATTTGTGCCTATGTAGCACATACAGAGAAAACACAGATACACTTGTAGTAGAGAAGAGCAATGGAAAGAAATTAATTGCTGCATTTTGTTCCCACCAAGCTGACTGTAGACATGAAGTCTGTATTCTTGGAGAAAAGAGGTCAAAGGGAGGAAAAAGAAGAGAAATAACGAACAAAAATTACAGCAAGAGAAATTCCCATAAGATATAATAAAAAAGGCACATAATGCAGATGGTGAAACACTGAAACAGTTTGATCTCTCGAACCTAGAAGACTCATAACTCTGTTGGACACATCCCTGAGCCATTTAATCTAACCTGAACCTAGCCCTGCTTTGGACTGGGGACTCCAGACTTTCTGTTCAACCTATCCAATGACATCATAGACGTTTATCCACCCCTGAAAGATGGCACAGATAGAATCTACTTATAGGAGAAGATTGCAGCATCTCCAACAGCAGCTGTGGCACTCTGCTTCCTGCTGCTTCTAAAATATGACATACAGAACACACCACAGGCCAGTTTGCCACAGGATTCAAAGGTTTATAATCCTTTATCATCACTGTTTGGCATTCCTTGTGACAGGATAGAAAAAAGCCTGTGCATTATGCATCCTTCCTATCAAAATTTGTATGCATTTAGACTTTTGTACATCTTTTAGAGAGAAGGAATTGTAGAGAATGTCATTCAGCATTTCTCTAGATTTAAGTTGCAAGGTGCCATAAAACTGTTGTTTAGGCATGTTATGTTCTTGAATGAGCTTGCAGCACATTCAAGCATGATTAGAAAGGTAGTTTATGACATTCAGCACAGAATAAAACAGATTATGAATTCTGTCCAGAAACGGTTGCTATACTGGCTTTCTCCCAATACTATTTAAAACCCATTATTTAGCTGTTGGCTCCAACTTCTGTGTTTTGTTGTTTGGTGGGGTTTTTTTCCTAGCACTCTTTTGAGAATAATTTAAAAGAACTTCTGTTGCAGAGGCTGGTAGCTGTTTTGGAAATGCTTCATAAAGACCATTGCATCTGCTGATGAAAATGTGGCTGTGGTGATACCATGAAATACTGTTGAGGGGGATATAGTGAGAGCGTAAAGATGAAGTCTTCTGAATTTTGCATTTAAAATAATATTATAACTTTTCTTTAAGGATAGCATCATCTTTCCTATAAAATCCCCAGGAATCTTAAAGCTGTGATTTCATTTGTAGCTGCATAAATTTTCAATGAAATATGCAATTCCTACTAATTTAATAAAAGCTGTTAAATTCTAGTAAGATGGAATCATCTGATTCATGCAACACCAATAAGTATGGCCTAAATTAATGTACTGAATACAGTAGCCTAGTTATATAGCCCTGATTTATTGCAGTTGATATCCTGGGAATGTCCTTACACTCCTCTTCCTTTTTGTTGACCACTGAAGATACACTTGTGAAAAGAAAAGCATGTTGAATGTTCTTTGCTTAGCCTCACGTCAGAAAGGTTAGAATTCCTAATCGACCTAAGCAAAACCTGTGTAGGTATAAATCTTTGATTTTCATTTACTCTTCGGCTAAGGCCCATAAAAATTACCGAGTATTTTGCAACCTACTGTTGCAAACCTAGTGTTCTGGATTTCAGAACACTATTTGATTTGGTTAATCAAATTAAGTTAAATGAAAGGACCATTACCTACAACCAATTCAAATACAATTTCAGAATTAAATAAATTGATGTTTATTTGCATCTTATGCTGAAGATATGGACATAATGTGCAAATACATGACATTTAGTAAAGCTGGAAGAGTTTGATGATACCTATTTTGGGAAACATATAGGTCTAGAGGTGTACATCACTGTACAACAGTTGAAAGGTGTTTAAGAATATCATGATGATTGACCTGAGCTAGGTTTCTGACTACTGTTTACCTTTCTCTCTATTTTCAGCTTCAGTTGCACTGTTCTTCCAAAAAAATAAATACACATCTACCCAAATGTAAGCTTAAAAATTGAACTCCCCAAATTAAGAGCTTCCTTTATATAAGACATAATGACTTATCATTGTTACATGACAAAAAAATGTAATTCCATGAATCCACCAATGCCAAAAGCATGGCTACAAAACCTGAGTAAAAGAATCCCAGTATTTTTAAGAATTCCCCCTTATTCCAGAATGTGAGGTTAAATCTTAAAAAAATTTGCCTGTTTCCCAGTGTAGAAATGCAGCTATAGAATTTGCAAGCAGAAACAGTTCTGTGTCTATTAATACATTGACTAAAATGAAATATCAGTTGAAAGTCATTTGAGCTGTACATCAATCAGGACAGTTTGTAAATGAACTAGCACAGTGTACTTGAAAATGAATGTGAATATTTTTTAGACTTTATCGTTCATCCCTCTGGCCAGGGTTGACCTAATAAAAGAGTTCTCAAATGTTTTACTATCTTCACAGCTCTCACTTTGTACCCATAAAAATAGGTTGCTCAGCTGGACAAGAGGACCAGTTTCCTGTGCTTCCTTGATACTCAGTGACTTAGGGAAGTTGACAGGACTGAAGTATTTTATTTTAACAACCATTCTACTTGTCCAGAGGTGGGGAAAAGAAGGTTAAAATGAAGAGTAGAATGGTTCTTAAATGTAAAATTGTAGGAATGCAAGGACATAGAAACAACAAGCAGGGTGTTTTAAATAAATATATTTGGCAAGGATACACCATGGACTACTATGGTCTTGATTTTGCAAGGAATGTGAAGTCTGGATGAATCCTTTCATTCTTGTTTCCACCTCCTGCCACACAATGTCCATGCTGCACACATGGATATCAATCAGCTCCCCCATCCCAATCAACTACATTCTCACTTTCAAAACATGAAGAAGCAATAACATAAACCTGAAGGAAAATGATCAAAATGTCATATTCTTCTGTATTTACGTGGCTGTACACCGTTCTTCAGAGGTCATGATGTGGAACAAAGAGAAACATAGATATTCCACGTTGTCAAAATCTTGCTGTTTGTTTAAAAGTCATTAATTGTTAAACGCTCGGTACAGTGGCTGTTGCAAAAAATATTTTCAACTAAAGTTTAAATAAATGTATATAATATTCCAATAAGAAAAGGCTAATATTTACCTATCTGGAGTAAAATATTTTCTTTTACAGCCTTTTCAGGCCTAACATTCAGCAGGCAGTCTGTAACCATAGCAATCAGCTGTATTGACGAAGAACCCAGCTAGGCTAAGCAAAAAGAGGAATTGCAGAGCAAGGAAAGATCTGATTAGTGCAGCTGTGCATGCTACTGACAACATGAGGATATTGGCTCCTGTTGACTGGAGCTGCACAAACAGTGAAAGATATTTCAGCAAATGTTAGCTAAAAATTAGAAATTGCTTGATTTCAACTCTGTTCACTTTTACTACAGAGCTTTGGGATTCACTTGAATTTCCTGCAACTTTTTATTTGCATATCAACCTACATAAAAAGATTAAGTATTATAAGCATTTGTACAGAAAATAATATAGGCTAGATGGTGAGTTAATCTACTGCAGGAGCTCAGGACTTCTGGATGACCAACCAATATGATTAAGCAGAAGCCATTTATTGTTTACATTAAGCTATTTTTATACATCCTAGGACTACTTTATTCACTTGATCATGCATTATTTGATAGGTGCCTCTATCTTGTCCACGCATTCAGCATGCACCCTTCAGGAAATATGATTGGTTACAGTCCACTGCCTCATGGGCCTCCTTTATCCAGTTCTTGCAGTCTTGGAATTCTGTTTCTCAGCCTCTTCTTTCTTATTTTAGTGCTGTTAATGTCTTAGTAACCTTGACAAATTCCAGAGGGTTCTGATAAGAATAACTAAAGATGGTTTGGCTGGAGCACATTGTGGCTTAAGCTGTTCAAATACATTGCTACAATCTACAGATTATATTGTGGAAAAAGAATCTCTGAATGACATTAGGAGCTAAACGTACCAAAGATAACCAATCACATCTTTAGGAACTGGCTCAGGTATGACCTGGCAGTAACTTGAAATTGTATCCCCCTCTGAGGCTATGAAATATTAAGCACAACTGAACAAGAACATAAAACACTGCCTGTTGCTAAAATTTTGATCAGTTATAATTAAGTTGGGGGAGAAAAGAATCCAATAAGCAGACTTATAAAAGGATAATTAAAATGGTTTAGGGTGTCAGTGACATTACCAATTTCTTTTAATATGGTCATTCTTGCTGTCTCAGTATTAAAAATAAGAATTCGTTGATTTCTGAGCTTCAAATTCCTCAGCTGAACTGAGATCTTTTGGCAACTACATCTTCCAGGCTGGAGGTTTGTTTGTGTTCTAGTACAGAAAAGATCAATTCCATCTACAATCACCTTGTTGACAATTTATGTCAAGGATAAACTCTTTCAAGGAGCATACATCTTTCATCCCAGCATCCATAGCATCTAATAACAGAAAAACCCAATCATATTTTCTTTCACAAGTAATTAATACTGTAATTATTTTTACCAGCAGTTCTGAAGGATCCCAGTTTTAGGCATTATGTTAGGTACATTACGCTACATTACATTACAAATAAATGTGTAAGGAACCCAAATTAAGCTCTACATATGAATCCATTGTAAAGGCCAGTGGCACAAGACACGGGGAACCATCACAGACAGTGATTACATACTATCACTGGTCTATTATCCAGTGGCAATGGCCTAGTGGGAAGGACTGGCTGAGTCCAGGATGACTGTCCAGAATGTACAGGACTCAACAACATCTGGAATATCAATAGGACCTACAGACTATTTCTTCTTCTTCCTTCAAGATATTTTAAATGTTTCTTATTAGTGGCAGATTAAAAAATTGGCTTTCAGCAGAGAAAATTTCCTCAAGGGCCTTTAAATGAGCCTGGCAGAGCGAGAAGAAAACAAGACTCACTTCCACACTATAAATTCTAAACCATACTACATTTTCACAAATATGCAGTGCATCTACCACACCATATATATGGCAGAGCAGATCCCAAATGCCAAATTACCTTCATCCTTCTGTGTGTGTGCATAAACACACACTTATGTACACCTGTGAGCACACACACAATCATGCACACATTAGATGCTCATTCTTTAAATAAAGTTTAGAAAGCACAATTTCTGTATTGCGATTGAAAGTTTATATGATTACATATAACCTTCTTAGTATGAATAAGATGGGAAACATGACTGAGGATTCAAAAGTCATACCTTCACCTCTTAGTGAAATTTAATTTAAAAAATGAACTTCATTAAAAAGTGAAGTATGATATACTCCTGAGTTGCACAGGGATAATTTTTTAAAACAACGAAAATAAAAAGAAGACAAAGACAAAATTTTCTAATTGCTCAGTTAAGCACAGAAGTCATGAGGATATCTTTGGCCTGGAAGGCCGAATTCTCATTTCAGCTTCAATTTTGCTAAAGGTACATGCAGTAGCATTAAACTTAGGTGAAAATACTGATAACAGTGTTAAGAATTGCAGCCTGGAAATGGCTTATAACGTGAGGAATTACAGCTAGAAGGGGCTCCCTAGATTAATTTATTATTGTCAAATGATTCCTGAATGGAAAAGATTATTTTCCAGTAAACTTCAAAATTTATTTTGCTTGTTCACCAAAGATTTGAACACAACTAATCAATAATTAATTCACTCCAGACAAGACTGGTTCATGGGGTGTCTCTATTATGTTACTTCTGGTAGAAGTTCATCTTAATCTTAGCACCTATGACTTCCTGTGAGCTTACACTTCAAAATATCATCTAATAGAAAAGCTCTGATGGTCTCTTTCATGATCTGTTGGCTCTGTAATAGTAAAGACACCCTTAGTTCAAATTCAGCTACCTGTATTTTATTTCTTTTATCTGTGGCTCAACTATCAGGAACAAATTTATGTACAAATTTCAGAATCCCAAGTCTATGGAATCCACAATATAGAAAGAAACAACACAGATAATCTAGAATTAAGATCTTAACTCACTAAAAGCAATGATAAGCATGGTGCTACAGAATATACAGCCATAGATTAAAAATCTGGTGGAGACCACATTGGTTCCAGTTTGAAATTTTGCACATCAGGTCACACATTTTCCCAAAACACTTCCCACTCCCACTTACCAAAAGTTTCTATTGATGCTGGCCTGGAGCTGACCAAAATTCTCTCAAAGTTTTTGGTGTGGCTAACTATGTTCACTAAAAACTGCATTAACATTCTCATTTTCATTTGCCAGACTTCATTCTCAATCTCATTTTTCTGTGTAAAGTAGATTGAAGATCCCTCTATTATCAATTTTCTTCTCCTGCATAGGAAGCATACCCTTTGACCTTCTCCTTGGTAAGATAAACAGCCAGAGATTCTTCCTTCTTTTAGAACAGAGGCAAATTATACAGTCCTTTAGTCACAGCTTTTCTCTAAGCCCTCTTCAGTTTATTAACACCCTTCTTGAATTATGAATAGAGCTGTGAGAAAAGATCCTTTTGTTCTCAGAAATTCCACACACTTTTATTCGTCTGCTTAGACTGTTTGCTGACTGAAGTTGGACTAAAATACCTCCATTGCCCTCTTCCCTTGTATTGAGCAAATTTCCCATTTATCACAATTATTTCAGTCAGTTTTGATTGTCAAACCTAAGTGTGCAAAGTTCCCCTTAAAGGACATTGAATATAAACCTCATGTTTTACTCATACTTTCCTTTATGTGCTCTTAAGCCCATTTGACATTGCTGAAGTTTCTTGTTGAGTCCAGGGTTGTTCTGGCTTCCAGAGCTGCTGCTCCTAAGGAGACAAAATTTTGAGCCCTGCTTCACAACCACTCACTTAGAAAGGAGAAAAAGATTTCTTCAGCCTTAGATATGGACCCACTCTCCTGGAAAGCAACATAACTTACCAGGAAGGAAAGTGCAGGGAATGTGTGATTTAAGTTTGCACACACATGCAGATGCTTGTGTTTAAGCGTACAGGTTCATAATGGCATTATTCATGTTGTGCCAATTTAGTGTAGGGAAAAAAAAAATCAAACTTCAGCCATGGAAGTCAATTTTCACATGGAAGAATTAAATATATGCTGAAAAGCTGATTCAGTCTTGCTTGACTGTCAATGAAAATCGTAGCTTTAGCCATGGGCTTATAAAATTCCTTGTTATTTAGGCTTTAAAATATTATCTGCCCCAAAGGATCACTACCTTTGCAAGTATACCTACTTCATAATTATATAATAGCTTTTTATCAATGTAGTGAATACAATTTTTATTTCCAGACATAAAAGATACATTACGGGAGATTTTATCAAAAATTAATTCATTGTTTCATTTTCCAAGGATGGAAAACAAAAAAAAAAACAAAACAAAACCCTGGGAGTTAAGGTTTGGGGAAAAGGGTTTTTTTTGCAATTTCTTGCCTATCCTTCATCAAAATGTTTCCTGCTTCATTCAGCTTTTCAACTATTATGAAGCAGACCTTCAGGTGGGCTTCCTTTTATTTATATTTTTTGGCCTTTGATGAATCCCTGTCTAATACAAGTTTATCTATTCAATGTACCAGAACATTTGAAACTTTCTTTATCCTACGCAAGGAGTTGAGCTGCTACATCAGAAACCTTGCAGTGCTCAGCATTGCAATGACTATGGTAATTTTTTCTGAATATCTGCCTGTACGGAGCCAATGTATCACATCTGTCAGGAAAGACAATAAAAGCAAAGACAATCCTGTGCTCATGAAATTAAAAGTAATAAATAGCAAGCCTGTCAAACACACCATGCATGGCCCTTGTGTAGCCTCCAGGGTTTTCTTTGTCCCAGGCATTGCCAACAGCTGCAGGTTTTAAGGTCTACTTGTCATCAAATCTACAAACATAGCCTGTGCTGCTTAACACCCCTAATCTTTGCCTTCCACATGACAGCACCTGACTACCTTAGAATCCTTGCACACAGTGTATTCCTGCTTGTGATATGTGTTTTTTAAATGGGTTTAACTAATGGAGCTGTTTAATTTGCCTCATGGGTTCCCACCTACTCATGCAAATATCTTGGCTCAGTCATGCATTTCTTCAGCTAATCACCCAGATATATACCTGTGGTAAAGTTGTAAGAGCCTGGAAAAATCTTCCCACTGAGTAGCTTGTCATTAAGCAGGAAATAGCTACAAACCCCAGCTAAATCCCATGTGTAACTTAAAAGCAGGAAACAAATGAGGACAGCCAGGAATGAATTATTTAACAATCTTCAGTCAAGTCAAAAGGTGTCCAAAGCTACCAGATTTCATGCTTCTCATCATTAATACAATTGTTCAAATACATCAGGGTTAGGGAAGGTTTTGTGATAGTTGTAATGAGACAATTTGGAAGAAGTAGACTTCACCCACCTTAAAATACTCAAAGAATATAATTTTAGATGCATAATGAACTTTTTATTGGACATTTGCTTTTACCATCAGGACTTGAAAATGTATCAAATCATTCCCACAAACAATATGAATGTAAGACAGGAGAAAGATAGTTATAGAAATGCTTTGACCTTTCTGGTGTGAATGGATTTCATAATTATAGAATGCCCATAGCCACCTACTCAGTATCAAAAGATATCTCTTTCATATCTCTTTTCACATGCACAGACACATATTAGTGTCCTCAGTTAAAGAAGGAAATTTATAAGTTATCCTGAGTTAAAAGTTAGAACTGGAGTATTAGAATTCCCCGTGAAATATTCACTTCTCTTTGTACATTTATATGAAGTGCAAGATCCCTGTGCTGATGTAATCCCATACACATTAATCAGTACATTGTCATTTAAGCTCATGTCCTAATATTTCAACCAACAGCTTTTTTATACCTGTTTTCTCCTCTCCCTTTCTCTATTTTTAAATAAGATTTCCTGCATTATTTTTGCCATAAGCTGGTCAGAAAGAATTTCATGCAGAAATGTTGGTAAAAATGTGGATTCTGCATTTTGTATGGGTGCTGTTGTGTTGCTGCTCAGTCCACTCAGTAATAGCTGGAGGCTTCAAAGAATGCAGCATAGTAGAGGAGGAAGCCATAAGTCTACAAAAGCTGCTTTGTACATAATCTTCCAAAATTTCTAATCTCTTCTACTTTATTTTTAGAATTCAATATGTATTCCAGAAAATGCTGAATTTAATGTTAGTATCTTCCAGAGATTTCATAAGTCATTGTTTACTTCGAAGTTTAGAAAAATGTCATCCTGGGTAATATCTTAGACTTCCTCACACATTTTTAATTCTTGTCTACACTGCCACTTACCACCTACTTAATGCTTTTTCACGTGGTCCATTAGGCATTCTGTTGGATGCCTTGTGGTAAATTACAGTGAAATGTGTTAGTCTGTTTTATAAAAAAAATGTATGATAAAGAAATAGCTACTGGTTTCTTTGTGTTTTTTTTTCTTCTTTATTTACTGTGCATAACAAATTTCCTAATTATTTTATCATGATTATTATAGTAAAATAGTAAACACATGCCAATGGCATGTCTCATTTTATCAGTATTATAAAATATCAATTAACAACAGTGGGTGATAAAGCAGTGTTCAAAAAATTGACAGAGTTTAGTGGTCAATTTATTTACAAAGCATGTTAATACTACTGACCTGTAGTATAGAAAAGAAATCTGTAAATGCCTTTAAGAAAAATGCAACATTAAATGCTGCAATTTCCTTTTAGAAAGTGCACATTTTTCTGTTGTTGTTTTGTGAACTTTGTCCTTCCAACTGTATGTTTTATATAGCTTTTGCCTTGGAACTCCCTTGTTTCAATCCCCTAAAACTGTCAAGTGTGACTCCACCTGCTTTATTGTTCCCATAAATTCATATGAAACTAGTAGCTAAATCCAATTTGTGTCATTCTGTCTCTCTTTGTAGCCTATTCTAAATCTCCCAGCATGTTTCACAAAAGTAGAATCCTATTAAGGCCAAATAACCACCACTGTATTTTATTCCATGGTTATTACAGTCCTGCTACATTCACAGCGCTTAAAGGCTCTTGTCTCTCCATGAATCTGTGATGGTCAAAACCTGAAATCTCATTACTACCTTTCTGTTCTGTTTTTCTCCATGTGATATCCATTTCTCCTATACTATTTTATTTTTAATTAACTTAGGTGTTATATGTTTAAGCTCAATACCTTGCCAAATTTACCAACCTGTAAAGTGCCAGAGGTTAACATGAAAAAATGGTAAACTCCAAATAAGCTTGGCCCATGAAGCTGATTTTCCTGTCTGTAGTTTTACTGAAGTTCTTTGCTTTCAAAGTGGTTTAATTTAAGAACTAAAAATAATAATTTATTTTTCTTTATTATTTCCAATTAGAAATTGGAAAACGTGAATTTCAATGAAAGTCCTACTATCTGGATCAAAACTCATGAAACAGCTGGATGAAAACCCATGAAGAGCTGTTATAAACAGAGTAATATCCATGAAGTATTGAAATATCATCAACAATATGGAAAAGGAGACTCAGAGGTGACCTTATCACTCTCTACAACCCCCTGAAAGGTGGCTGTAGTCAGGTGGGGTTTGGTCTCTTTCTCCAGGCAGCAGCTGACAGAACAAGAGGACACAGTCTTCAGCTGTGCCAAGGGAAATATAGTTTGGATGTTAGGAAAAAGGTTTTTTTTATGGAAAAAGTGATGAAATACTGGAATGCTCTGCCCAGGGAGGTGGTGGAGTCACCATCCCTGGATGTGTTTAAAAAAGACTGGATGGCACTCAGTGCAATGGTTTTGTTGAGGTGTTAGGGCTGGTTTGGACTTCGATGATCTTGGAGGTTTCTTCCAGCCGAGTGATTCTGTGATTCTGTGATATGTATTAAATGAATGCTAGTCATTGTTTACAATTTTTGAGGAAAAAAAAAAAAAAAGACATTTTAAAATACTTCTGTTTAAGTTTTCAATGTCAAATTGAACATCTCATGATGCAAATGCCGAGGAAACTCATCTCCTTCTGGTGTTCTTGATGACTTCTGAGATTACATAGATAGACAGACAGATAGATAGATAGATGCACATACAAGTAAAAGCAAGAGATACAAATTGGAATGTGCTCATTGGAACTGTATTCTAGAAGTCCCAAAACAGAAACAAGTGTTAGTTTTTTTGTTTGGTTTCTTTTTTTTTTTTTTTTTTTTTTTTTTTTTGTGGAGGGGAGGGGTGTTTAAAAAAATTAAATAAGTGTCTTAATCTGCAATCATAGTGTGCAATGATATATCTTGGAATCCAGCTTATTTCAACCTCTGCACTCATGTCTCATGAATAAATTCTCTCCTCTTTACTGCAATATGTATAATTAGATTCCAATCCTGCAATCCTAGAAGTGTAAAAAAGCACATTTCAAACACATGATAATTTTTCCAAGAACTAACACTAAAAGGATGTCATAGGCTCAGGAAAGTTTGAGAGAACTTAAAAACAATCAGAAATAATCTCCTTTAAAAAGCCACAAGGAATCTTGTGCCTAAAGGGTGTATCTATTCCCATTAAGGAAGATCTCCTTCCACACATGCTGGAGTTCGTGCCTGGCTTCGGTCTGGCTCAGTGGTCAGCCTGGGCCTCCCGGCTGCTCAGGCACATTCCAGCAATACACTTTTGTGGGGTCTCAGCTCAGGCAGTTGGCTCACACTGCTATGGCTGGGATGCAAAAAAGAGGGGACTCTCTTGAGGCTTCCAGGGAACAGAGGCTTTATTTGGGGGGGGGGGGGGGGGGGGGGGGGAAAGGGGGTCAGGGGAACCCCCAGCCTCCAGGCTGGCGCCTCTGGAGAGAGACCCCGAGCCTGGGGTGGAGGGCGGTTTTGTACTACATATTTTGGGGTGGGTACAAAATCACACAATCCAATAAAACAATCCAAATACATCATGCCAAACTAAGTCACTTAAATTCTAACAAATCCAACACCGGTTTGGGGGTGGTCTGAGAAGAGTCCAGCTAAGCTAGTGGCTGAAACTTTTGGACCTTAAAGATAAGGATTCCATGATGGACAAGAGGGAAATTATGCATGACAGAGGGGATGAGACAAGGAAGAACCAATAAAAGAAAGCCTCTAGGCAAAGGCTATAGCTGTCCTAGAAACTCCTATCAAACTACGAGAAAGATACATTCTAAAACAAAAGGCTTTTCTAAAATCGCGCAAACTATGCTAAACTTAACAATAAAACCTTTCATACTGTATTCATCGCTAAGGCTTCTAAATCATTTTTTGCAGACTCACACTCACATATTCCAAAGACAGTTGTGATTTATGAAATTTAGTGCTGTGCTAAATACTAGCATGTGGTTTCTGGAAAGCCAGGACTAAAACAGTGAGTTCACATCTACTGGAGTTACTGTGCCCTAACAAAGCTAAGCTGATTCTCTAATATCTGAAAGGAGAAAATCAATAAGAAGCATGGATGGGAACTTGCTTCTTTTAGGTAATATGGTTAAATTCCATGAGAAGAATGTGCTCTTAATATTTTTTTATAAAATATATTAAATTATATGATGACTCAAAGCAGTATGATTAAAAAAAAATTAGGAACTGCAAAACAACCTCCATAAAGAATGAAAGGAAGTTCATGATATTTCAGGTAATGAAGAGAATATTTACAGTAAATTTGGTTAGTATGTAACCTCATGCAAGGAGTGAAGAAAAATTGAAACATCTTTCCAAACAGATGATGCAGTCATATTGCTCACAGGTTTTAAAATAAGTTTAATTTAGGCTGAATGATATTTTGTTTCTATTATGTTCTGAATTTAATATGTTTAGGTCTGAAAGAAGGTGGCTTACTTCAGTTTTAAGCAGTGAAGATGGACCACAATACACAGAGCACATTTTGAACTTGTAACAAGATCAAACCCATATTTTCTGGGAAGCTTTTAGGAAATGGTATTTGGACAAAGAAAAGCTATTAAGACATTTAAATAGTATTCAAATTAATACTTTAAAAACCTTAAAAAATCATTTTAAAAAGACCTTCAGATTTTTTTAACATCAGTAAGTTTCTTGTTATTCCTTTCTTGCCCTGGAAATGTTAATTTGGTCTGTCTGAAAAAGGTATCACACTGACATCGAATTTCAAGACTGGAAGGTACAGCTGGTCTTTGGAAATAATTGACCAATCTTCTTAATTTTAATACTTGTTCAGCAAATTACTGCTCTCCTTTAATATCCTATTCTGACTTTAGTTTTCCTTAGAAATAAATACCTGCTGCCCTGACATATGAATTTTCTCAGTGGTTAATTATTTTCTCTTTTGCAACATGCTTAGGAAGCCACTAAATTCTGATTATTTCATAAAAGACAGAGAAAGAGAGGGGGGGAGAGAGAGAGAAAGGGAGAGAGAAAGAAAGAGAGAAAGAGAAAGAGAAAGAGAAAGAGAAAGAGAAAGAGAAAGAGAAAGAGAAAGAGAAAGAGAGAGAGAGAGAGAGAGAGAGAGAGAAAGAAAGAAAGAAAGAAAGAAAGAAAGAAAGAAAGAAAGAAAGAAAGAAAGAAAGAAAGAAAGAAAGAAAGAAAGAAAGAAAGAAAGAAAGAAAGAAAGAAAGAAAGAAAGAAAGAAAGAAAGAAAGGAAGGGAGGGAGGGAGGAAACCAAACTCTAGGTCTGTTGTAGAATATATTTCCAGAAGACATCTGTAGGAGACAGGAGACAAGATTCAGCCTGAGGATTTTTTTGTTGGCCTCTGGGAAAGGTTATTCTTGAAGACATTTTTAGATCTCAGGCAAGACCACAGCCAGATTAAGTAAAAAACAACATAATAACAACACTTATTCTTCTCAAGTGTCTGGCAAAGCAAACAATCTTCACAGCACATCCTACAATTAATTTCATAACCGCAGCAGGATTAGAAAAATACAGCTGCCTCAGAAGCCAAGGAATATCTAGCAATTTTGTACACTGACAAAAAAGTATATTTCCCACATGTAGTATTGCAAAAGTCTGCATTTACCTTTTAGAATTACATACATACATATATATTAGTGTACATGTGCAGGTAGAAAAATTCACATTGGCTGGAAATATAATTTCAATCAAAAAACCTCAAATATTTTAAAAAACCCTTGAAGTTCTTAACCACCCTTTACTCTTTTTGCAACAATATCTCTTCCTGCCTCATACTTGTTCTTTTTCATTCTTGCATTTTT
Source organism: Phylloscopus collybita (assembly GCA_027886175.1). NCBI lineage: Eukaryota > Metazoa > Chordata > Aves > Passeriformes > Phylloscopidae > Phylloscopus > Phylloscopus collybita. The sequence continues at coordinate 10,096,404 of JAJNNQ010000002.1, forward strand.
ATTTGTATTACTTTCATTAGCTTTAATCATCAGCAAAGAGGAAGCCAGAATCTCCAATTCTTCTCAGATGTATTACAGTCTGCAGCTCTGGACTGTCTCTTTATGTTATAATCCTTCCCAGTTATATCCTTAGATAGACTTTACTTCAGTTTTATTCTAGTCTTTGTTGTTATCCTCTCTTGAAATTTCATACATTTCAGTGTGCTGAGGAGGAGGCCTTTTCTTTTCAGACTAAGATAATGCGATTTCAGAAATCTGTTTCATTTCTTCACATCAAAGGAATCTCCATTTCATTCAGCATATTTTGTGCTAAACAATTCCTGCTTCTTTTTGTTGGTGTTATATGTGCTTGATTTGTTAAATGGGATATTTAATTATACATTAAATGGATCTTCATTCCTTCCTGTAACCTGACTTTTCATGACTAATTTGCTGGCCAATAGAATTAGCAACTCCCTCATCATTTCTTTTTACTCCCCTCCCATCTTCCATTGTCAGGAGATTAATTCAAAACAAATGGCTTTACAAAAATGCTACTTTGTAAATATCCTATACTGCATTGACACGCATAAAATGTTTTTAAAAACCGTTTGTAATCATGGGGGACTGTAAAGATTATCTTGATTTTATAGTCAGATTTCTGTCCCCATTTTCTATTGGTCTTTTGCATGTATTAGGACTATGTGTTAGCCAGTAGTTTTGGGAACTCACTGCACTACACAAAATCAATGGATAATGATTATAATTAGGAATATTTGAAGTATTTTCTCTAATTATGAAAGGGTAAGGCCAGGTAAAAGTCTTAGTCCCTCTGAAAAATCCACACATGCCTTTCTCCAATCAAAACTATTCTATGATTCCTTGCTCCTTTGCATGAGCTGTTACCATGAATGTTTGAAATATCTTAGTTCATACAGAGTCCACAGAGAAAGATGTGTACTGACACAACACAGAAATGAAGCACTTTCTGCAATCAGTACAACAATAGTCAACTTCAGATGCTTTCTACAGTAAAACTGAATGACAATTTATACAGTGGTGTGCTGGTCCATGGTTCGTGTAGAAAAAATGGTAATACACTCAAAAATGGTGCCAAAAATATTAAGTGACAAAACACGCTGTGTTACTTAATGTTTCAAATCTTAGTTTCCACAGATATTTTCTGCTTATTTCCTGCCTCCTATTGTATGCTAGTAATAGGTAGTCCACAGAAGCTTGCCATTTCAGCTTTGAATTGGAAACATTTATTGACATACTGATGGAAGACAATTTAATATTGAAAATTATTCATTTTTCTGTTCTCCATTTAAAGTCCACCTTCAGTGATCTCACTGTCTGGCTTAGTCTGAGCTTTCCTTTCTTGGAACATATATTCACCAGTATTTGTTTTCCTGTTTCAGCCCTTAAAATGCCAAATTTGTTTTCTTTAGCAGTGTTTCTTTGAAATACACAGGGTGAGATTTCCTGGAGCCCTTGGTCTGCCCTGGGGCAGCTGGCCTACACTAAAGAATTGAAGATGTAGGACTATTAATTTTCTCTGAGAATCATGAGCTACTATCTTGGTCAGACTGGCCTAAAATTTTTTATGCTCTCACTTTGAGGAACACTTTAAAATGGTTGGATACTCATATTCACTGTACTAAGAAGCAAGAAAACAGTTTTTCCCAGGGCAAGAGAGGGAACATACATATGTATTGATGTGCACTTTTAAAGCATTTAACCATTTCCATTAGCAATTGAAACCAGAATTTTCTAAGTGCATTGAAAAGGAACTGTTTAACACAAAATCTACCATGGAATTGTTATGAGGTAAGAATTAAATGTGTCAGTCAAAAACATTTCTTAAGCATGAAAAACAATGATGAATAAAAAAAGAATTTTCTAATTACTTACTGGCCTATTCCTCTTCCTTGTCAGCATGGGTTAACACCACACTACATGAACAGCTATTGTCTTTTTTTGAGGTACCATTACGATCAATTCTTGGCATCCAGGTAAGGGCTGGTGACAGAGATTCAGTAAGGCTCTTACAAAGATTTACTCCAGAAAAAAAGAGGCCTGAGGGATCACAACTTAAATTAAGAGCACCTGGATATTCTGTTTGATTGATTATTTCTACATGGTCTAACTGGTCTCCAGGGAGTTTTACAGCACAGGCCTTGGCCATGCTTAAGACTATGCTAGTGACAGTTAATTGTACTCTGGCACTGTCACCTGCAGATTCATGGGAGACTGTCACAGGTTAGGTTGACCTTCAACCTTGCTGTTTCTCCAAAACAGTGGCACTGGTTTCCTCCTTTTAGAGATGTCTCTTCTTTTTCACAATATTGAGGACCTTTTCCTGCATGTAGGAAGAATTCTTTCAATTTTAAAAGATTATTTCATTGCTATAAGCTCTTCCATTACAGGAAAACCTGTTCCGTTTCAGTCAGGGCATCCTTATGAATGATTTCTTTGCCTCATTGTTTTCATTGTGTCTGTGACATTTAGTCACTGTAGAGATGTAATTGTACACATCCCTGAGTGCTCTGAGACAAGGATCATAGCTTTCTAAGTGACATTGCTGTTAAATTAGTGCTCAGAATACTGTGTGGACAAAGTACTATTACAAGCACACAAAGATACGTAAAACATAAAAGGCAAGAGTACAAGTCAAGCTACATCAGTGGAGAGATGTTCAGTGTGTTTAACTGAATTGCTAAAAAACCCCCTGCTTTTAATGCACCAGTTAGACAGAGACAGTGTAAGGCTTTGTTTTGCTTTAGTTGATTAATTAGTCAGTGTGTGCAGCAGCACAAGCATAAGCTGATATGTAAGTGCTAAACAGCATTGTTCATACTGTGTTAAGCAGGCAGTTTAAAAATATGTTTTATTGATCAGATTTCTTCCTGGAGGCAAAAGTGATGATAAACATTACTGGCAGGGTTATGACTCTTGGGAGATGGGCTGATGTTTCCCTCAGATACTTCATGTTTATGAAGGCAAAGATAAGGTGCCAATGAAGAGCCATTCCCATGCTGTATTTGTGCTCCTTTGCACCTCTTAGGTTGAATTCATTTGCCTGTGAAACTGACTGTTAATATTAATATTTTCTTTGAAGTATCTTTTGTGCAAGGTGTCTTCTTACCAATTCCTCCTGATGTTGTGCTAGGCTCTGTGTATTATGGGGTTCATCCAATGGTTGTCAAAGTAAAACACAGAAACCACCCTTTCAGCAGCAGGGGGAGGAAGGGTGGTGAGATTCACCAGGTACTGGTGTCTAATTTCCTAGGTGAGAAGTGAAGAGCTTTTCCACGTAATCTGAGCAGGGGACATATCAATAATATTATACTTAATATGTACATATATTCTAAATTTCATATTTCTCTATCAAATAGGTCATATTTAATGAAGATATGAAACACTTCTCTATTTTTCACATTTCCTAATGAAGTTAGTGTAGGATATGGCATTGAATAAATATGAAGTATGATGAAAAAGATCCTTCATGGAGGTGGTGATCTTAGCCCCATGGGTACTTTAAAACTTGCCACACTCAATGTTTCACCTGTGTATTGCATATGTATAAACATTAATGGTATAAAAATTGAACTTCTATTAAAAGTTATTTACATGGAGTGCCACAGAGTGAAAATATTCTGTTGCACAGAGGCATAAGATTTACCCATGTCTGTCCTAGTATGGGACCTAGTGTTTTGATGTATGGGATTAGACACATAGAATTCAGATGGTTAATTTTACCTTAATTTTGTCAAAAGGCTTGGAGTACTGAAACTTGTGTATTTCTGCAATGATTTGTATAAAAAAAAAGTCAACTTTTATTTCAGTAGGTAGCACAGCACAGTATAGTTCCTTGAACATTTATTTACCTATTAAATCATTACTTTGTAAGAAAGAGATGTTATAGACTTACTTGTTCTATTGTTTTTAGGAGAACAGTGAAAAAAGAAGGGTGTAGGAAGTCAAACCATAAAAGGGCTCATGAGTCCAAGGAGCCCAGGTGTTTGGCTATGAAGGTGGCAAACCTTGAGGTGAGCAAAACTCTCTTTACTAGTTCTTCCAACAGAAATTTTCTTGAAGATATTTTTCAGCAATTTTTTATTCTGAAACTTTCAAATTTGAATTGAAATCTTTCTTTTAAATATTTTAAATATAAAAAGAGTTTTAAAATCATGTAATTTTTCTTTGCAGTAACAAGTCATGACTTCTCTGTATCCCAGCAGAAGGACCCCATGGTGTGCAAAAGAAATATTTCTCTCAGCTCAAGACCACAAGGATACTCCAGAGCAGATCATATTTTGTTCTCATTTGCTGGAATGTCTTGGCCTTATGGTTCTGCCTGCAAGGAAAGAGAATTTTCCACCATAGCAAAATAGATGTGTCAGATAAAGACAAAAAACTAATTTTTTTTTTTTAAAGCTTGCCATTTTAATGACTCAAAGACATCAGGGCAACATGTATGTCAGCAGAGTGACATGCAGACAGAGAGATAGTAAAAAAATGTGTGTGAATATGTATGAGTCCTATGTCCCTGTTTTCACTCCTAGCTCTGACACCTTCCAGCCTACAAGTACACACATAATTCACGCTTAAAGGAGGTTAAGAGATTTATTTCTAGGACTGTAAGCAGGCACTCTGTCTCCCTCAGCTGCTTTGAAAAAAATGGCTGAACACAAAAGCAACAACAAAAAATGGCTTGATATCTGATGGAAATAGGATTACAACAGCAGAGTTTAGAGGAAGAGGGAAGAGGGAAACCATTTCTTTCCTTTCTTAAAAGTTTGGGATGATATGAACTGCATGTCAAGAATGCAATAAAGTAATTTTGTAATGAGTGACATTCAAACCTTCCGTTCCTGCCTATTTTATGTGTAGGGGTGCATATTTTTCCCTGTATTTTCATTTTTATCTTTCTTATACTAGAAAATCATGTCCAAAAAATGTTGTATTTCCTGTAGAACAAAGCACGGTATTTCTGCCTAGTAATATTTTCAGGAAAAACACTAAATGTTTAAATGGCAAAGGGCTTTAAAACAAATATACCTTATTTGACCATCTACACTGAGTAGACGATTTACCTCTATTTTTGGCTGCTGCACAGGTTAATGTTACACTATGTTAATTTTCCCATTTTTCATCTTTTTGAGTGTATTTTTCATACTTTATATAATTTCTTATTTCACTGCAGTGTGTTTCACTCAAATAATAGAGTAATAAGCTGGCTACAAAATAACACATAACTGTCTGCTAGAAGCTATGACCTAAAATATTTATTCTAAACAACACTACTTTTTTTTCACATCTTTGTTAGCTTTGATTCATGTCCAGATCCTGAATTTTCTCTAGTGGGTCTGAAGGACTGGTTTCAGCCTTGTATTAGAGAGCACTACCAAAAACCAGGGAAACAACTGCTTGTGACTGCACAAGAGGATCCACTTAATGTATTCTGTAGACTTTAACCTTCTCATGGTTAAATGTTCTGTATTATTATTCAAATTCCTTTATTATATTTAGACTACTCTTTTACAAAATCAACAGGCAGCTGATACAATATAGTTGTGTATCAGTCTTCTTAACTATCAGGTATAGTAAAAAACAAATAAGTAGACTATGCAGTCAAAATTCTCCCATTAAAAACAGTTAAACATCAGATAAATGCATTAAAATGTTACATAACTAATAACTCCAAGCATTCTTTTAATACCTTACTTCTACAAGTATTACTTCTCTTGAAACTGTCATTGAAATTCTCTAGGCATTCAGGGAAATTAGGTTCTACAGCTGGAGCTAATGTGCTACCATGATAAATTTTTCCCTTTCAGTATGAATAGAAGTAAGGTTGAACATTTAATTGCTAGATTCTTAGTGACCTCTAGGATTTTTTTTTTAACCTGAAAAAATTATAATCACAAACTATATAAAGTAATATCAAAATGGTCTCAAAGACACTCATGGGAATAGTCATAATTTTCCTTTAAAAATAAACATATCCACTTGGGTACATTCAGTTTATATATTGAAGATGCTTGTTTTATTTAGCTACCCATACCACAGGTACCCCAGCTATTTTAAATGATGAATTGCACATGTCCATACACATGTTTGTTGTAGCTTTTGATGCAGTAGCCATAAGATTCTTGGGAAGGTTCCTACTTTGCTTCACTTGACTTTGAATCAGCATGATTGATGATAGTTGCTGTTTTTCATCAGCAGGGCCAGTTTTGAAAGCCTGAAGGACCTATAGCTGTAGGCTGCTGGGGAAAAGAGAAAGACAAGAAGTGATGGTTAGGTGTTTTTGCAGTCCCACTCTGAACTGCAATTTGTCCAAGTCAGTCTTTGCATGTCCTTACTTCATCCTTGATATCTCCCATCCTCCAGTATTTCCTTTACTTCCTCCTCTTTCACCTCAAAGTTCTTGTTCAGACCTTTTTCATGGTATGCAGTGCCTTCAAAAATACCCATGACCTGTAGAGAATTGGTTTATGAAGATACACAAAAAATATTTTACATGCTAAAGTATTTAACATCTCAGCTCTTTTACTTGGCAAAAGGTGTATGAATCATTTAAGAAAAGGTGAATTTCAGATACAGTCTTTTTGTTTCAAATGAGAAATAAGAAATCCAGAGATAAAACAACATATGTGAAGATAAACTGAAACTCCAAATTAATATAGGACAGGGAGAGTCTAGGATCCCATCCCTTTTTCCTCTTAAGACATTTGCTTGACTATGAAGAAGAATACAGAGCTGAATACAAGGATTTTCTGCTAAGGACAGCTATGAATGTTAAAGGAAAAATATTATATTGAAGCAATAAATCAAGGAGAGAACCCCAGAATTTATTCTGCCACCATCATCACTGTCAGAAGACATCAGAATCCTGATGGTGAGAGGAAGGCATCACTGAATGGAATATTTTGAACAAATGAAGCCTTGTACCAAGGGAAATTACAGACTTTTCCAAGAATGTCACCCTCACAGTCATGGAGCTTTAGACCTTCAGAAAGAAAACTGAAGTTCAAGTAATATATGCACTAAAATATATAAAACTAACTTTGTTAATTCAATCACACTGAATATATATGCTATTAGAAATAAATAAAAAAGAACAAAAAACCCCACTTAATAAAATTTAATTAATGCTAAAATACTTAGTAAAGGCAAGTACAGTGAGGAAGGTTCATTACTCAGGTTTATCCATATTCAAGTACCCCTGCCATAGTTTCCAAGTTCAAATCAAAAATTAAAAAAGGAAGGGCCAGTCAGTGGAAATGTAACTAGCAAGGGGACTGTGGAGTAAGGTAAGGAAAGATGGATGAATTAGTATTGTTTGGAATTTTTTTGATTGTTTTTAACCAGAAAATAGCACTAAATATAAATATAAATATAAATATAAATATAAATATCTGTAAGCTATGAAAATAGGAGGCTTTAAGCACACTTTTTAAAGAAATACATGCATGTACTAAGTGTTAAAGATGACCATCATAAATGTTATCATTGCAAGAACACTAATTTTAAATTAAGAATGCTTATTTTTATTTAGAAATTTTATTGTCTGTTATTATTATCAGCTAATTTGTCCTGCAGTTTTTAAAGGAGCTTTTCTATTTTACCAAAGATATCTGAGAAGTTACCTAATTTTTGGGAAAGTTTGGGATGCAGACCTTTCCCCCTTCCAAATTTTAGTTTTTCTTAAGTCTGAGAAAAACTTGACTTTCAAGGAAGTCCGAACCAATGAAATTTTCTGCCAGTCCTCTGGCTGTGACTTTGGGTGACACCTTTGTTCAAAAAGGTGGAAAGAGAAAAAAGGAACACAGTTACAATTTCTCCATCAGGGGTAAAGACAATATAGGGGCCATCCCCTGACATTGTGGAAACCTGCCCAGTGTTTTAGAAACCTTAGTGTATCAAGCAAAGCATTTTCAGTATTTGCACACATGTACTATTTAGCTTAGCCCTCCTGACAATTTTGGATTTATTTAGACGTGTTAAGGACAACATAAACAGGAGAGACCCTTTTCAAAAAATGCTGTGTCCAAAGGAATGATTGTATATGAGAGAACAAACTATTCTAGGAGGAAAGAAAATCAAATGTAAGAGTGGTCATGATATGAAGTGAATAAAATTTTTGCTGGTCAGAGATGGCAGACTTTTTTTTCCACTGACAGCTTTTTTATTTTTTTTTTAATTTTGGGTAGTAACCTCATCCAAACGTTTAAATGCATTATATTTTAGTGACAATTTCCAGAAGGAGCAAGCTGAAATAAATCAACCTTTTGCAGTCTTGGAATTCAAACCTATGGAATTGCATGCTAAATAATTAAGTTTTAATTAACTTGGCATTGTACTATGACATGTTCTAATATAGAATACAGAAAGAACAAAATCCTCATAATCTACCACATTTAGTAGAATTATAAAAGACTTGGGCTGCAAATTCTTAATCATACTTTAGATTTTTCTGTAGAAGGATATTTGCTTGAAGGAAAAATAAAATGGGCAAAGCATTATATTTTCCCAGATTATTGCTATGCAATTCCCTGATTGCATAGCTCATCTGAAAAGTTTTGTGGGGAGAAGGTGAGATCCTCTAAAATCCTGCATCTATTCTTTGTGCTCAATGTATAGCTTCCATCTGTCTAGACATATATTTGTTCATCTTTGCAAAAAAATTTGACATCATCTTATAGCGTTAGCTATTTTTACCATCTATTATTATTGCCACCTACTTATAACACTAATCCTAACAAAGCACCTTACCTGTCTGTATCAGTACATTATTTATGCTTCCATGAAAGGAAGAAACGTAGCAAGATGAAGACTTTTCCTAAAGTTTGCAAAGGTAAAGGCAGAAGCAAAGGCAAGCATTTACCCCTCTACAAGACAGCATAAACCATAGGGAGAACAGCTTTTGTGAGCCACAAAGTGAGCCAGATCACACTACTGGCAATTAATAACCAGCCTGAATAATTTTATCTGAGGTAGTTTGTGTTTCTTCTGCTGTTTCCTGCAATGTGACGACCTGCAGGAACTCTCAGTACAAGGAGAATGATTGCTAAATGCTGGATCAGTATCACAAAATGTACTTTTTTGCAAGGTTAAATGAAAACAGAATTAGATTATTTTCCCAGCCCTTGGGACTGAGAATTTATGCAGTGACAGCCTTGAAACCCAATTTGGATTAACAGAAATAACAAGTGAAGTTAGTGAAGAATTTTGTCCTCAGTGAATGATTAAGAGTTTGTCAGTGACTAAAATCTTTTAAATACTAACAATTAAAGATACGTTTGTTGGATTTTGCATCAAATCCCTGCTGAAGTGGGAAGGTATCTGAACTTTGTCACTGAGTTTCGGTTCACCTTTTGTATTACCTGCCTGATCTTTTGTGTTGTGATTTTATCTTGGTGATGAATTTTCTTTTTATAACTCATAGAGGATGTGGTGGAAAATTAGAGTCAGCTTACCATTTAACCTCTTCCTGTCATTCACTCCTATTGCCATTTCTGTACAGATTGCTGTTTATCACTGTGGTATTTCATTTTGAATTCTAAATAACACATATAATCAAAAATTAAATGTTATAATCTTTAAATAAAGGAACTCCCTACATAACCTCTGTGACAGGCTGTAAATGTGTGTCTCTTCCTGAACTCTACTTGTAGTTGAAAATTGTCAGGAATCCTTTTATGAAGTTTGTGGGGGTGGGTTTCTACAGAAATGTCAAATTGCTGAAATTTAAACTTTCCACAGATCAAGTTTCAGTACAAACATAATCTTGAGAAGTTTTTCAACTAAGGATGGGAGTTTCTAACTGCAATCAGAAAAATAATTGGGCAGCTAATGTAATTGACAACAGCTTAGGTATGCTGCAGAACCATGGCAAGCCAAGCTCCAAACCTTTTAATCAATGATTATTCAATTCTGTAAACGTAAGTGGATATCTTTCAAAGAGAGAGCTCAAAATGCATATGAGGTGCGAGAAACCAGACTGAAATCCACACTTCATTTTGAATATGACTCTCGAATTCCCAAACCTACTCTACTCTACAAAGCAGTCCTGCCAAAAATGCTGCCACTTTCTCACTTGTACACCTCCAGATCACATAAGATGCAAGAGTATGTCACCACATAGATGAGAAGACATCCGAATTGTAATGTATTTCACTCATAATTACCAGATATTTCACAGCACTCAAATGGCTGCACAAAGTGATAGCACAAACCAAGTTCTTTAAATGCATAGCTCTCCCATATGGGTACACAAACGGGTCTATAGTTACAGTTTGGATTTTTACTACATTAAGCTACTCCATGGAAAGTCTTTGTTCACACTTCATGATTCATGCTGTGAGATATTTTACATTTTCTGCAGAGTAAGAAACCACACAACTTTTCTGCAGTCCATAGTCTGATTTGGTGCATTGTGTTTGTGTGTATTTGTAGGTATGCATGCACACACACACATGTATACCTATGGGTTTGCCTATAAACAGATGTACATGTATACAGGAGTTTGTATAAAAGATGACAGCAAGCATTCTGGAGTTTATGGTCTGTTTAGATGGGTTTCACCATCTCTCTCTCCTGTTATCCACAGAGGCACAGTGGTTAGTGCTGGAGCAGTGAGTGTTAAGAACCTCGAGGCAGACACAGAGAACACAGCAGTGTCAGGGGATGCTGAACGGATTTTTTCTGCTCATAAAAACAGCTATGCCATTTCACCTTGAACAACTAACAAAGTTTTCACAGAGATCTTTACCCTGACATCATCCTTTCTGCCTTTTTTACTGAAACCTCCTAATAACAGGTAGTGCTTCAAAACTGATATTTTCTAAAGAGTAACAATGAGAACAGTGAACTCCAGGAAGGCTCTGTCTCAGTGAGGAAGGAATGGGATGTTCAATTATCAAGAAGTTGCAGTACCATGGAGAATGAAGAGGACAGATGCTTCTTCCTGACATACATTACGCTTGATATTCCTCACTTTACATGAAGCTTGATATAAATTCCTAAAGCCACCAAATTTTCCTAATTAAACTATACCAGGTCTGTCAATATTTATTGTCCCTGTGGCCCCTTCTTGTATGTGCTGGATTGTTCCTTTATCTGGTGTTCATTCAAAGAAAATGCTGTGGAAAACAACATAACAAATCATGATGCCAAAAAATCAGAAATGAGACTCAAATCTCTTTTACAATGAACTCCTTAATGATTTTTAAGTTCGTTGAAACTCCCCATAACTGCAGAAAAAAATCTTTTTTTTCCTAGTGGAGTGTGTTCACTTTTACACAGGTATATTATTGGTCAAAGCCTCCAGCTGTGAATAGATTTTGTTCCCTTCTGTCTGTGCTTTCTTCTTCTATTACTTTAAAATGCTTAGATGATGAAGAAATGTATGAGCAATGTAGATTTAAAAAAATAAGTTCAGAACACTCCTTTCAGCATGAATTGGTACCATTGTAGTAATGTTTAAAGAATTTCTCTATCTTTGCAGTAGTTTGAGATGAAGATATTTGATAGAAGCTTATGTGAGGATTAATGAAAAAGTATAGTTTCCTGTCCATCATGTTTGTTTTTTATCACTCAGCATCTTGCAATGGAAACCCAACAAAAGTGTTCAAAGCTAGGGATTATACAAGTGCAAAAATTGCCTGGGACCTACAGAATGACCAGGCTCTAATCATTTCTCAGGATCTGTAGATTTATTCCAAGAAAAGGATTTTTTTTTTCCTCAAAGCCATTTTTTAATTTTTTTTATTAATCATTCCATCAGGAGGACCTGCTATCCTGCAGAACAAGGCAAGACTGAGTAAAAATGCAGTATACCATTCAAATAAACATTTTCATAACATATTTGAATAGCTGAGGAACAGGAAGATGCTAATGAAGTAAAAAAGATAAATAATTAAAATTTTGGTGTGTTTGTCTCCAAGAACTTCTGGTATGTGTGATTTCTCTTCCAGTGTGATGGCAGAATGCCTGTGGTTCTGCTGAGTGCAGGGGATGAGATTAAGAAAGATTCAACAGACAATACAATGTTCTCAAGCCCAGTAATCACAGGTAAGTCACATTTGCTGTTTCACTCTTGTTTAGTTTAACCTAAACTAGTACTTTACTTTGATTTTGTTTAGTACATAATCTAATATAATCATGTCTTATTTTTGTTTTGAATCCAGAACACTCTGTAGTAAATACAAAAAACTATACATTTCTACTGGAATTTATTACCTTGAAGGAGTATGAACTGTGACTAATCTAAAAGGGGTTCTGGTCAAAATATTCTGGATTAGCAGTATGACCTGGGAGTCAATAACACTTCATGTCTGTGTACTTTCAGTCCCACACAAATTTTCTCCTAATTCTACTGAAAATTTCCATTTTACTTTTAAAATACCGCCTCCTCAGGGTGAATTTTAAACTTATTTATAGGTCATTATACAGACACATATATACAATATTTTACAGGTCTGCATTTTTTTTTATGTGGTTGCCTCTGAGTTGCTTGTCCCAAAGTCATAATGGAATATTTAAGAAATTAACCATGGTATAGGAATACAACTTTGTATGCCTAAACCAACATCGTTAGAAAGCAAAATTATAGTTCTGGGATAATCTATATAAATAATTTTGTAACTGCAGAAAAGAAAAGCCATAATGACTGTGCTGTATTTTTGATTGCTTGCATAATTCCTGCCTTCTCACATGCAAGGTAGAGTCACAGGCCCTGCTGATATCTCATGTGACAACAATGTCCTGCATGGACAAAATACAGATCAGCTGCTAAGAAAACTGACAAATTTTTTCACAGCACAGCTAAATTTGTGATTTAAAATTCAGAAAATCTGTTTGTGATTCAAAGCTTTGAGGTCATCTAAAACTTATACAGCCTCAAAATTTTATTGTCTGTCTCTACTGCTCTGCTCCTTCAAAATGCTGCAAGCATTAATCAAAATTCAATTGTTTGTTTTAATCAGATTTCATGGAGAAAGCACATTGTGGGTGGAGGGGTTGTGGATTACCTTGAAAAATGGAAATGTAATTTGATCACTATAAATGAGAAAACAGCAACAATCAAAAATGACTGGAATGACAAAAATGACATGGAAAATGACTTTACCATGGAAAAAAATCAAGAATTAATTGAAAGGTCAGTACAATGACTATTGTAACTGAACCATGTAAATAATAATAATCTAATACTCCCTTATTTCAGATTAAAAATACAGTTGATAACTGATATAGAGATGATAAAAAAACTGCTTTTACTCCTGAAATTAATGGAAAAGCATCTACTGATTTTAATGAAAACAGAAAATTCATTTAGGAATTTGTAATATCTACATGGCTATTTGGAAAATCACAAATTCACTCAAACATGAGACATAAAGCACAGACTCACTTCTAAATAAAGCCTACAATAAACTATTTACTCTGTTGATACATAAAGATCTGAAATTCATAATTAAATAATTTTGTTAGTAACACAGGGCAGAATCTCTGATCAAATATAGAAAAAGCAGCAGCTGTCCAAAAGTAGTTTTCCATTTCATTTAGAGCTCTTTCTTACTCTGGGTAAAACTTTTAAGCAGTTCCTGATATTTGAAAATTCTCACATCATGTACTGAATTGTTGCCCCAGCTGCTGTCTGCCCCAGCTCCTGAGACACTTTGCTGTTATCCTTTCTTTTCTAAAGTGAGACAACTGCTGCCTGTGGAGAAGGGGTGGAAAGACTCAGTTATAAGCACGACACAAGTTTGCAGCTCACATTTGAGCTGCCTGGTACCACAGCTGTGAGGAAGAGAGATGTGGGAATAGTGCCTGTTAATACAGCAAATGGGATCGAGTGCAGATGGGTATGGTTAGCACAGGCAGTGTTGTATCACAAATCCCACTGCAGCTACTCCACTGGGTTGTATTTGCACATGAAAAGCAAAGGACACTTTCCTGTTCTTTCCCTCCACCATCACTTAACCTCATCTGGAATTGCTCTAAATTTTAACATGCAGAAAACAAATTATATTTATTTATTATCCTCAAAAATAGGTTCTGAGTAGAATTTTGACTGAAAAAATGTTCCTTGCATTTAAGAAGATGTAATGACATTAAAAAAATAGATTTTTTGGTTAAAAAAGCTTATTCAGGGCATTCTTTGGGCTTAAAAAAAAGAGACAGATTAAAAGCCTACTGTAAGAGTGACTTCAGAAGTTTTTCAGTAATAATTCTGTGAATTCTTTATTATCCACAGTTACAGCAGAGTTCAGGAAGACTGGGTTTGAGCATGGCTGTCTGTGGACAATGATATCAAATATAAGTGAAAATTTAAGTCATTATTTGGCAAAGTACTTGAATTGGCATGGCCAACAGTTACCTAGTTGGAGGCCTATTTGTAATCAGCAAGAATCCAAATATTTTGTCAGAATTTGAAAAGATCCTTCTTCAGTTTTTTTAACTTTTTCTCAGAGACTGCACTTATTATTTCTGATTGTTCTACTTGAATGGTGAAACTGGAAACACACTGCAGAAGCTGAAAATACATACTGCAGCTAAGTGTAAAATCATGGAAATGGAAATTATTTCTCCTTCTGCATCCATTTCTAAGGAAAATCTCTGTAAATTAGTTATTGAAAAATTATTGTTCTTTAAGTGGATGTAAAAAATCTTGATTTTAAGAGTTTTGCGTTGTTTTTGAATAGCCTGTTCTAAAACAACCTATCAGCTACAAAAAAAGATGGTTTTATTTGTAATATGCTCAGGAGAAAAGGACATGAGATAACAGCCTCACTGTAAAAGCTGGTGACTTTTCTATGACATCTCTCATTAACCTATGCTGCTTCAAGAATGAAATTACAATTAATTCAACTCAGTACAAGAATTAAATGAACACCTAACATAACATGCTTAAGTACAGATATAGATACTGATTTAGATACAGATACTAATTCTCTGGTTTTCTATATTTCATTTTCAAGTAAACAAAAAGAATACAATAGTGAATAAAGAAGACCTACCCACAAAAATAGATGGACATCATCTTCAACTTTCATCTCTACTCTTAAACAAGTCCATTATCCCTTTTTTTAACTTTAAGGCAAGTATATTTAATTAGCAATACCAAAAATTCAAAATGCAACATATCTATTTTAGTAAAACAAAGATTCAGCTCTACATCAAAGAAGCCAGGGAAATTGTGGCATGAGGCAGCATGAAAATCAGAAAATTTTCTTCCTAAATATATATATTTTGTTTCATCTGTACAGTTATTTCTGTTTAATTTCTCATTCACTGGAGATTGCTCAGCTCAGAAACAAGCAGTTTCATAACAGCAGCAACTGAAAGTAAGAGTCACTTTTCAAAGTTGTCTCTAAGATTTGCATGAAATGTAGAGTGTAATGAAATTCAATGTTGCATTTGCTCCATGTGCAACTTTTTATGTAAAAAGGCTACTCATTGATGATTATTTTACCTCTTTTTTTCTCCCCCTTCAGCAATTAGTAACATTTTCAGTTCCCCACCTAAGCTATAAAATTCGTGTTAAAAAATTAAGTTCATACATCAACAACAAATCTGATAAACACTTCAGAAGTGCAAAAGACTGAAATGGAATGGGTGAATAACCAGCACAGAACTGGTTGTGCAGAAGTAAAGCAGAAAGACGTCGCTGTGGGACACAAAGGAGGAGATGTGGACTCATTCAGAAGGCTGCTGGACTCCTCACCGGAGGAACCAGGGAGTTTATTCTCCAAACCTATTTTATACCCTTTTACAAATCACCCACCTTAGAGGTGGGACCCCTGGAACCATTGGTCACCTGCAGAGACCATCATGCAAAGTCCCTCCCATGGGAAGGCGTGTGGAAAACATCTTAAGTTTACAAATAGCATGACCTTGCTTAGGAATCCTGTCCTGGGAGCAGAATTCCCAAAAACCCAAACATGACAAGCACAAACCGTGGCAACAGAAAGAAGAGTAAATAAATAAATTATTAAAATCCTCAACTCTACTGGTAAATAATACCTGAGAGAGTTAAAAGCTACTTGTTGACCCAAGAGCAAAAGTATTTCATAACATCTTTGAAATTAAAATCCCAGAATTTGGGCAACTGGGATTCAAAGCCTCGTTTCCCTTTCTTCAGATTGAAGCATGGCATTTGAGGAAATATGGGTTAGACCTGAAAGTTTCAAGAAGATTAGCATAGTTGATGACTTATTTTGAAACGTCTTTGGTGAGAGTTTCCCTACTATGCTTTTATTTTCTGGTTAAAATTGTTCCAGTCTTTCAATAAGGGACAGAAAAAAAAAAATCATAGGTGATTTGAAAACAAGTCACCCAATCTAAAATACACAAAATCCATCAAAACCTGTCTTTCTGAAATCATAATGTAACCAGACATATTTCACACTCTCTATAGTTTGTCCATCACTTTTTGAAAAGCGTATGTTCATGCCTATGTACACTTCTACTAAAGTTATGAGAAGGTCATCACAGAAAAGAAAGGTCAGAACAGAGTGTTTTTAAAAGTGTCACATCATTGGATTTGTCCTTATAAGAATTCAAATAAATTATCAGTTCTTCAATTTAGACATATTTAGACAAAACAAGATGTGGACCTCCTACCTCCTGGAACAGAATGGAGTTGGGAAAATGACACATTCAAGTTTTTCCCAAGACACCAAGGTCAGAAGGAGGTTTGGGCTGGATTGCCCTTCTCTATACCCACCCCACAAAAACTTGTGGGGTGAAGTGAGTGGGTTGGGTGTATTTCTAGCCCTGATAGTAAAGATCATTTTTTAATCTAAAACCAAGCAATTTCTTCAGCTGACTAATGAAGTGATAATCATAAAAGTGTTTTCCAGCCAACTCATAGTAAACAGTCATTACTTAAGAGAAACTTTTTGCATTAATCAGGTCATGGTCTTACTACAGAACATCATTTGGCCTGAGAAGGACACCAAATTTAATGTCTCAAAACAAACTTCTGTAACTTATAGTGTTTCCCTCACAGATGTTTAGACTGGAAACCTGGTGAATACGGGTAGTATTATATGTAGTTTCTCAGTTTTTATGGTCAAGAAACAATTATTTACACGAGGAATTAAATATATTTCTCTCCTATCCTAAGATAA
Source organism: Phylloscopus collybita (assembly GCA_027886175.1). Taxonomy (NCBI): domain Eukaryota; kingdom Metazoa; phylum Chordata; class Aves; order Passeriformes; family Phylloscopidae; genus Phylloscopus; species Phylloscopus collybita. The sequence goes on from JAJNNQ010000002.1 coordinate 10,113,530, forward strand.
GAAAATGCTTTTGCCGAGGAGAGTCTTTGCCCAAAACCAAGATTATGCTTAAAGTAGATACAACCCTATGTACTTTAATTCATTAGTTACATGCCCACAGCAGCAAATTAAACATGTAATACCTCTCTAAATTCCTTTGCTTCTTAGACACTAATCTATTATTGGAAACATTACAAGGTAGAAATACCTTTAGAGATTCTACCAGTTTACCTCTGATAATGCAGGCTTGTTTTTACTGTTATCTTAAAATATTTAAATCCTTTTAAGACCTGTTTTAAACATTTCCAAAATGTCAAGTGCTACAAAACAAGTTTTATTAGTATATGTGGTGCATAATTGCATCATCCAGTTCTTAAAGGAAAGTAAAAAATAGAGAGGAGGAGACAGAGAGAAAAACGTACTCTCTATGTTTAGTTTAAGATAGTTTTAAGATAGACTACACCACACCTCTGCATTCCAGCAAGTTTAATATGTTGTGAAGGTCACACTGGTATTTTCCATAGCTTTGCATTAAATGAATGCTGTGCCTTAAAGATCAGCTTTAAAGGTAATGGACTTTCAGTAATCCTATAAATCTGTTTTGGTACTATGTATAAATACTCATGAAGAAAATTATGTTTCTACAAACATTATTTCTTGCATATCAGTCCTTATTTAAATTCAAGACCCTGTATTATTACAAAAGTGGTCTCTAAACCCTGAAAAATACTCCAGCTTTTCTCCTGCTGATGGTTTCTATCTCCTACTCTGTGTAGCATGATGTCTGGAGTCCACCCACTGCAGGCAGAGCAGAGGCATCCAAGCAGAGAAGTTTGTCATTCAGTTTTGGTGCACAGTACACTTAGGACAGAGCCAGCTTTGAGTTTACAAAGCTGCCTGCTTGGCTTGCATCTCATCAATCAAGGGGATGGGTCTCCCTGGCAGTATATCAACAAGTAAATTTCACTCCTTTCAGCATTGTTTTCTACAGCTTGAGATGAGCCAAAGCCTGTCTTTTAGAAAATATCTAAAATATCTACTTTTGAGGAAGGAATAGTGAAACTTTTTCATCTCTTTTCCACTTCTACTTTCAAATTCTTGTCAGTGTTCTGTGGATTATTATTATTTATATATATATATATATATATATATATATATTTTTTTTTTTTTTTTTTTTTTTTAGTAGAATGCCAGAGTATAAACACAAGGAAAAAACAAAAGTTAAACAAAGACACAACTTGCAGCTCGGGGAATCGATCTTCTCTGATTCCTTATGCCATTCCCAAGTGCCTCCGAGGTAACAAGCAGGGAAAATGTGTCTCCAAGAAGAGAGACCTAAGAGACGATTAGAAAATGTCAATAAGAGAATGAAGGAATTCTTCCATGTATACAAAAGTCCTTTAAAGTTCTTGCCTGCAGGTTACACAGCAGGAAATGTAAAATCAAGCAAATTAATAGAGACCGATAACATCACAGTGGCAACAGCATCAGATCTTTCAGGTGGTGTGGTGAGCCATAGCATGGCTCTGTGATTTACATGCAGTTTTTCTGTTCTCCTGCTTGCCCTGTTCTCTTTGCTTTGTTACCCATTGTTGGGACCCATTTTGTCATGTATTACATAGATCCTGACAGTGTCACTGGAGGAGCCTCTGGTTTCTCTGAGTGCCCCCAAGTGTTCTGAGAGACATGTTGTCAATAAGACACTTTCTAAAGACCTTTTGAAAGCATTTAGCCTTCTAATAAAAACAAAAGAAAAAGTTAAAATGGAAAATGAAGCTGAAATTGCAAAAGAGTGTAGAAATGTTTGGCATTGTCTACTCAAAAGTGTATGTTCTATCACCTCCACGCTTTTTTGATTGAAATTGAAATATAGTATTTTCAACAAAAACAAAGTGAAAAAATATTAAAGCAAAACCAAAATGAATAATAAGCACTTTTTAGTTGTGAGGGAGGGAATATGGGGGATCAGAAAGCTGTGTCACAGATGAGGTGACTGGCTAAGTGACTTTCAACAGTCAAGAATGCACCTTGCTTTCCCACTAGTAACCTTGATTTCAGTCAATGGGAATTATACACATAGAGAATAGCAGTAAGGATTTCAACTGAGTTTGCTTAAACTGTTACTATCTTTGTAATTTGTATAGGAAATCTATATCATTGTCCAGACAATGTCAAACATCAAAGAATGATTATTGTTCTATTGTTCTTTTGTTCTATCTTTAAAAAAGCCTAAACTAGTTATTTTAGTATCACATTAAAAAGAATATTTTTGTATGTTCTCTATTCACTCAAGGTTATTGGAGCTAACATATACTAAAAGAAATATTAATTTCATTGTCATCTATTTTTTTTTGCTGCTGAGAAACACCAAATGAATAATTATTTATCACATGCATTTTCTTTCTCGTAAATCCTTACTAAGTCCAGAATATGTTGGTGCCTCATGCAGGAAATAATATGCACTTAGGAATGGTCATGAATCTGGACTAATCTAGAAAAACAGCTGTACCAAACAAGGTCTCTGCCTCCAGAAGGGGTAACATATATGCATTAATTTTAGTTGAATATTTAGACTGAATTCTATGATCATCCATCCAAATTCATTAAAAAACACTAGAAAATTATTTCTCTGGGGTTTTTTTGTTTTTGTTTTTGTTTGTTTGTTTGGTTGGTTGGTTGGTTGGGTTTTTTTGCCTGTCTAACATAATGTGCAAAACTCTGTGCCAATGCACTCAGCAGCTTCTCACACAGGTCATCTTGTGAGAGATCGATTCAGGATCTGAACATTAAGCACTCAGCAAAAGTAGTGCTTGATTTAAGAGATTAATACAGCCCATTGCCAGAAGTCCTTGTCTTTTTCTCTGTGAATAATAAATTGCTAAAGGGAGGAAAAGGGGCCTGATCACCTCTTTTAATATAGGTTATATGTGCACAGATAGACCCTTGTCTATTATGTCATTGTCCTTTACACCCAGCAAATGATTTAGGAGACTGGGCTGCCAGCAGTATCTGCTGAGCACTAAGTACATAAGTAATTAACCAATTAAACCTGCTGAATCTTTTTAGGAATAAAGACTTTCCAAGACATAAGACCTGGAAAATTTTTACATGGGAAAGGGACAAGCTGCAGTAATTTACAGACACATTAAATCATGTAAACATTATTGTCACAATAATTACTATTCCCACTGCAAATACTTGTACAGAGTAAGTGCACCTCCTGTCACCCACCATGACCCAGGCTGCCGTTCTGTTCAGATTTGTGCCACCCCAGAGGCAATAAAATGACCCCTGCTCTGAAATCCCTGCTGCCTTCATCCACATTATCTGAATTGGCTGTTCTGCTCTGTGAGCTGCCATGTCCTTGCTAGATGTAATTTCTGTTGGTATACTATTTACATGAGCAAACCAAAGTTAATAATGACGTGCCTGGAACAAGATGTACTAAGGAAGGAGTGTCAAAGGGAGAGCCTTTACATCTTTAAACATGAGTAACAAGAAATAATTTCTATGGTTCTAATTCTAGTCTGTTTCCTAAGTCACAGTTCAAGACTGGGAAGGGGAGGGGAGGGAGGGGAGACGAGGGAAGGGGAGAGGAGGAGAGGGAAAGCTGTTTTATTGCCAGTAAACTATATTATGTAAAAAACCATTATTTCCCATTAGAAAAATAAACAGAGAAAAAGAAAATTAAATAAAATCAGGTTCTCTGGAAACCTCAAAGTGCAATTTCATTTATCAGGAAGCCAGAGGTCAAAACAGTATGACCAGAGGGGATATATGAAAGGGAACTTCATGTAGTCCCAACACCTCTCCATGGGCAGGGACACTTTTCATTAGCCCAGATTGTCCAAATGTGCTATGCAGAGAGCTGCAATGGCACCTCTGCTCACCTCCCCAAAGGTGCCTGCCTTGAATCCTTCAAGGTAGCAAAAGAGAATAAAGGGAAAGAGATTAGAAATCAGATTGGCTAATTAGAGATGTTTTCACTACATGGAAATTAAGGTGCTTCTGACAAAGGAGAGATTTTACAGGACAAGTTAACCAATATTCAATTTCCTTACTTCACCAATATTTCCTTCCTTAAACAATATTCAGTTTGTTTCTTCAAGTGTTTGTAATGTGAAGCTGGAAAGTTTATGACTGTGTGCTAAAAAATATAAACATAATTCAGTGCAGAACTTTCCTGAATTTGGTTCTTTTCTTCACATCTCAGTGAGATGATCTATAGAAAAAAATTATTGTGTAAGGTGATCGTTGGAATGCATGTTTCTTCTGTGATAATTTGAAAATACAACGTTTATGTTTTCATATAAACCCAATGGTTTTAAACACAGAATGGCTTCTAAAAAGAATTTCAGAAAACCTCTACTATAACAAAGATACTAAAGTATAAGTGTGAAATGCTGTCCTTGTCTGGACAAAGTTTGTCTTATTCCAATTGCAAGATCCTATTGCTCCCTTGTTTCTTTGCCCAGCAAACTTGTGGGATTTTCTACTGCAGACTTTAGACTTCACTGGCTTTTCACTTGCATCTCAGAAAAAACAAAAAACAAAAAAATTCATATTTCATGGAAGCAGCTAGATTAGAAAAATAATTAGCGCCAAAATAAAAAAAAACCCACAGAAATGTTTTACACCTGTTTAATATTCATTTTATTTTCACTTTGTAAAATAAGGGTTAAATTGAAATTACGATTAGAAACAGAAATATCTGGAAAATTCAATTCTTGTTCTTAAATATTCTCTTCTAAAATCTTCTCTTAAATATTCTCTTCTAACCTGTGGAAAATTCTCAGAAGAATTCTTCCAACTAATTTATTTATAATGGAAAAAAAATATTTTTCTAATTTTTGAATCTAGTATTTGCTACAAGTTACCATGGTAGCAAAACAGCAATCAATGCTACTGTAAGATTAGACTAATGTCATTCTGTATGATTAGATCTATTTCAAAGCAACTAGACAGTATCTATCCTAATGCTCTTAAGTTATTAAGCATTTTAATTTCATTTAAAAATAACATACAGATTTTCATTTCAGGAGATAATCAGAGCCTGCTAGAGAGCAATGACAGTGTCTTCATTTATATTAGAGAGGAGGTGAACATATGATAAAGTGAGTCAGATGAACTTAGAAGAGAAATCAAAGACACAGAGACACAGGAAAATATTGCCAGACAAATTCAGCAGTGGCAGTTAGTTTAATTCATTCAAACAAATGAGACAATGCAAATCACAGTCTGGAACTGGGCCAGGCAGGTTTGACTCTCAGAAGAAGGTGTTAACTATCTGCAATCCAAATATAGACCCCAGGGCATTGTCTCCACCTTCCCACAAATCTCTCCATGAGGAGAGAGCACCACCACTCCTGATGGGAGGCAAAAGCTGCTCCTGCAGAGCTTTGGGCAGAAGCCACTGCCTTGCTGTGCACCATTGGCACAAGAAGTCATGGAATTGAAGAATGGGTTTGGTGGAAAGGGACCTTCCCCTAGTCCCAACACCTCTCATGGACAGGGACACTTTTCATTAGCCCAGATTGCCTAAAGTCCATCTAATCTGGACCTGAACAGTTCCAGATGTTCAAGAAACACATTCCCCAGCTTCTTTGGAAAACTTGTTTCTGTGCCTCACCACCCTCATACTAAAGAATTTCTTCTTATTATCTAAGCTAAACCTACTCTCCATCAGTGCCCATGTAGAAAGTCTCTCCCCTCTTTTTTTCCAAGCCCCTTTAAGCCACCCTCTGTTCCTGTCAAGTGATTTGTTGTGCCTGTCTGTATTACAGGCCTCCCTTCCCTCACCCTCTATTTCAGTCATGCAGGAGGCATAACTTCTGTCAGGAGCTGAGCCTGGAGTACCCATCACTGCTGAGCCCCAGTGAGGGTTGTCCCTATAAACCACAGAACAGGGTAGGTTGGAAGGGACCTTGAAAGGTCACTACTTGTCTAGATACTGTAAGAAAGTCATTTATGAAACTTATCTATATATCTAGGCAAAAGCATACCAAAAGTCGGGAAGATTCTCCATGCTGGCAGAACTTAATGCAGTAATCTCTGTGCACCACATCAAGTTACTGATTTCTTGTTTCTGGGTGGGGTTTGTTTGTTTGTTGTTTTGTTTTGGTTTTGGTTTTTTGTTTGTTTTTGGTTTTTTTAAGGCAAATGTTTATTACTGTGTCTAATGTCCCCAACAGCACGCTGACCTTGAAACAGACTCAGAAAAATATCCTTAGAATGACAAAAAATAAGATGTGGAGAAAGAAACACACAATTGTTTTAGGCTTGCTTGTTTCACCTGCCTCAGAAAGTTTTAGTGACACTGTAATCTGCTGGTTTTCTCTGTTCTGAGTAACTACACCTGGGTCCTATAAATTGGCTGAATGACCTTCTGTTTTAGCTCCATTATGGTATCCAAGACAGTGATGTGGGGCACAAGTACCTGCATGGCTTTCTCAAAATCCACAGTGCTCAGCACAGCAGAGTGACCCATGGTTGGTCAGAAATCAGTGCTCACTGACATGACTCCACTTTGATAACCATGGGGGTGCTAGGAGGGAGGCAGAAGCATGGAGGAATGAGAGAAATTGTAAAGAGTTAAAGCCAGATTTGTGTGGTCTAACCTTCATTTCAACTGCTGCTGTTGTCATGCTTTAATGTACTTACTTCAGGTACCATCATTTTCAGGTCATCACAGGTTGGTGGTTTTTTTGCTGTTTCACTCCCTGGCTGAAATACTTTCACACATCAGCATTCACTTCTCAGCCTTATCAGTACTTTACCCGTTATTGCACACATTGCCAAAATTCCTTCTTAAGCTCTAAAACTCAGAAGTATTTTGCTTGAAGTTTGTTGCTTCTATTTCAGTCTTGAAGGAGACTTGTGTGTCCAGAACATTGTCTGTTTTCTTTCCAATTATGTTGCTTGGTCTATAAAAGATATCACTTACAAGCCTTGTCCTGCTTTTAAAAATCTCTGTGTTTCTTTGTAAGTACTAATATTAGAAGCAGTGTTGTTTCCTGCAGTAATACACAAGATAACTGAAATTAATAGTCCTTGAGGCTCCTGCATTAGTTAAAAATCATCAGTGATCAAAAAAGCAAAGATGTCTGTGTATTTATAGTACATATGATATACTTGTAGATGTTATAAAATCCTTTAGGTAACCCACCTGAATATTTTTTCCTCTGAACCCTGACACTCCAAGCCACAGGAGCTGTCCAGACAGTAGAGCTGGGATGAGTTTCAGGTTGACTGAATTCACTGCAATTTTTTTTCAAAAAGCTGCTGCCTACAGAATGTGTGGGCAAAAGTATGTTAAACCAAGGAGAAAAAAATTAATTGTGAAAAGTGAATGGCATAAAAAATATTTGTCTGTCCCATTCACATGTGGCTGTGCAGATCTGGAAGAGAGGAAGAGCTTGTCAGGCACTGGCTGGGGAACATGCAAGGCCTGGTTAAGGGTTTCTCTGCCTATAGTGCCCCAAACACTCCAGTGCCTGCCATGGTGCATCAGGCTGCAAGCTGCTTTATTTTCTCTTTTTCTGGCACTAGAAAGAAGCAATCTCTTAAAGGAACATTTTGGAAATCCTTGTATTTTTCCTCCTTTCTTCTTGGAAGCAACTTGACCCTTGGGCTTACATTTCTCTACTAACCCAAAGAAAAAAATTACTCAACTTAAAGGAAATTTCAAAATGATTACTAGTATGATTGGTATTGATGAAGCAGGAATACTCTTTCTGCTTTGCAAAGTGCATGCATTAATTCATCTCTGGCTCCAAGAACTGTGCTGCTAAGAAATTTAGCTGAAGTTTTATTGAGAGGTTTTTATGACTGACAAAATGTGTATTTCATATAGTCAGGGTGCTTCTGTCACAAATCCTGACTATTTTACTGCCAATATTCAACCTTTCATAAAAATTAGCTCCATAAAAACGGTCATAAAACAACAGTAAAAGGAATTTGTCTTTACATGAAAATATATACCTTGAAACAAATAGTTTTAAGCAAGGAAGAGGAGATTTGCAAAAGCACTGCTTCATGCACCATACGATTTCTTCTTTTTAATTATAACTGTCAGACTCTAAGAACTTGGGAAATCAATTTGCTTAAATAAGAATTTTAAAAGTATGAAAAAGGATTAAGAAAAAATGAAGACATTTCATTCTGTCTAATATGAGATATTTCCTCAACTGATAATCTTGGTGATTAATGAACTGAATAACTGCATTTGGTTTCTAGGGTTTGGGGGTTTTTTACATACTGACAACTGTTAGCTGTCACTTTGAGGCACTGCAAAATTACATATGGTAGTTGTTCATTAAGAAGATGATTAGTAAAAAACACTTGCATCACTTTCTTTTTAAATGTATCCCCATTTAAAGTATGATCTTGTGATTAATTGTCAGAAAGATAGCTACAGGCATTATAAACATTACAAACTGTTGTGCTTCTCAGAAACCTATGGGTGAAACAATGTGATGTTTGTATGTAGCAATTCCAGGAGAAGTAAAGCTCCCACAGTTTTTCATATAGTATTAGTCTATTACATACTAACATTCTATAGTGTCTGATATTTCTAATGAAAGTAAGATATATAAAACTTTTAAAATATATTTGTCTTGTTTAAGTCACAGAATCACAGATATATAGAATGGCTTGGGTCAGAGGGGACTTTAAAAATTTTCTCAAGAACAGGAACACCTTCATTAGGTCAGTTTGCTCAAAGCTTCATTCAGTCTGGTCTTAATGCTTCATGCGGTCAAGTGTTTTACAAGTCCATGTTATAAAAGTTATATTTTGATGAAGAAAACTTAATTGTTCTGCATTCAAGTAAAATGGGCATCTCTGTCAAAGAAGGATTCAGACATTCAATCCACCCACACAGGTACCAAGTGAATTCTGTTGGATGTATCTGACCCTCCAGCTGGTAAATTGACAGCTATTCTGCTGCAATTTACCATCTCTAGCAAAAGGAATCTGCAGTTTGCACTAATCCAAGTTGAAATCATGTTCAGTGAATCATATTTGGAGTAGCATTATGGCCACTGTTATCAAGAGAATAAATATTCTTGGATCAGCAGTTTGTGATACTTGTGCTGGCATTACAGATCTGTTCCCTCATAAAGTTGAGCTCAACTCAATCTGCAGCTGGAGCCACGCAGTCATGTCTCCTAAATAAGGACATTTTTTTCTGCTTCTTCTTATACAATAGTCCCTAAAACACATAGCTGAAGTAAAGCAAAATAACAAAACCAAAACAGCAAAAAAAAAAAAAAAAAAAAAAAGCATTATCTGAAAAAAAAAATTCTCCTTTTGATATATTCTGAATACTAAAGAGAGCTAACTGAAAAATATATTTCCCTTTTCTTCTGCACATCCTTAATTTCAACATTGCTTGAAAAATTTCATTTCAAATTCTAGTGTATAAGAATAATGATCCTTTTCATATGCTAGATTTCCAGTCCCGTGAATTTTACATTCTCTCTTCACAGTGGTAGAACAGCAATGGGATGATTCTAATATGAACTTTCCTATTTCCTTTTCTTCTTACTTTCTAACAAAATAATAGTTTAGAATGTGATACATTTTGGGGAAGCCAGAACTATTGGTTTCAATTCCTCTAGTGAAAGGTGAGGTATGAATGCAAGTTCAGGGCTCTCATACTCCTGAGTGAAAAAGTCATTCCTGTTCGAGACTCTAGAACTTCTAGACTAGGTGCACCAAAACCAAGCCAAACCAAAACCAAACCAAGCCAAACCAAATCAACCAACCAACCAACAAACAAACAAACAAACCACATGCCAAAAACAAACAAACAACCCCAAAAACCCAAAACAAACAAAACCCCCTGACGCTCTGTAAAGACAGTACCATCTGTTTTTAAGGCAGCACTGAATGTAATTCCTGTTTCCATGTTTGCTCTTTGCTCAGGACCTGCAGCCAGCCTTGCAGTGTTTTCTGACTTGTAATTTCTGTGTCTTCTTTGTTCTCGGCTGAACTGGGAAAGGCAATACTGGAAACCATCAACTGCAATTGTATGTCATGAGTAAGAACTTGAGAGAAGGTTTTGATATGAGTAGAGGGTTGTTTCTTTTTTCTTTTGTGGGTGAATGAAATAGTTGACTTCAAAATCTCTTTATGATGTTTGACAATTGAATAGGAGAACCTGCCAAGTCCTTGTGAAAACAATGTCTTTCTAGGCACCCTTTTAAGTGTATTGGCAGCAACCATAAATAGCAGTGCATGCTGACAAAATTTCTGGAAGTGTCACGTAATCACTTTACCCTGTGAAACTGCTGAAGATCAACCAGAAAAGGGAGAGCAACTTCCTTCAACCCCACTACAAGAACTACTGTTGTAACATCACAGCAAAAATGGAGCAATCTCAGAGCCCAACCTTGAAAGTGGAAAACTCATTCATCTTATTTGTACATTCTAATCTCCCTGTGTAAGATTCATAAACAATGTGCTGTGGGGGTATTTGCAATTCTGTCTTCCCTGACCCTGAAATCATTTCTGAACACGGATGTGTGCAAGCACACAAACACCCTGTGAAGTTTTTTCTCAAAACATTGAGTGGGAATCAAGAGGTCTTGAAGGACTTTAGTGTTTGAACTCTCAGAAAGATGAGGACCTAAGAAATGAGAACTGACATGCCTATCAATTGTACAGTTTTTTTATACAAATCTTTCATATAGATTCAAGCGCAATCAAGCTTTGCGGAAAAAGTAATCCCGTCTTATAATTTATTTTTTTTCAAGGGTAAAAAGACTTCTCCCAGGTAAAAACTGTGAAGATAATAAACTGTGTTTATTTCCTTATGTCTCTGTTTAGATGATTCCCTATTCAACACCTGTGTCTGAAACTCTTCTCACTCTCTTTCGAGGGACCTGGTGCTTATCTCTTTGCTATACTGTGATGATCTCACAACTGTTGAAGAGATATTGCTATCCAAAGCCTAGAATTACTTCAGAAGGAAGTAAAGACCCCTCTGACTCTGGTATCTAAAATACTTAACACCTGTTAATTTCTATGGCAGTTTGGCACAATAGCACCCTTAAAGCTCTGCTTTATTTTTACTAGGTTAAAAAGTTTTCTTGAATTTTGTTTTCTCTCTATAATCTTTCATTATAGCATTTTATTTTTATGTCTAATGTCTATTTTGTATCATTAGTGAAAGTTTTAAGACTGTAACAGTGTAGGTTATATACCTTTAAATACAGCCAGCAGAGTCCAGTACTTGAGACCATAAAAGTGGTGACTTTTGTAACCTCCCAGCTTACACAGACCATACTGTCTCCATTTAAATGCCACCAAGATATTTTAAGATAATATGCATATGTGAAATTAATCACCTTAACTGTAAGTACTTTTAAAATAATTTCAAGCTTAATTTCTACAAATGAGAGTATTTATTTAAGGCAACAACCAATGTTCTGCTGTTGTTTTTAAATAGCTTCACAAATTGAAGGAAGCATTTGAAAAAGAAGGTGATAATGTTTCCCTATTCTTGCTTCAGGCACATAAATGTTATTTCCTCTGAAATGTCATGTATTGACCATCTGAATCTTGATAAATCAGAAGATAGATTGCAGTGGAGCTCTATGTATTTAAGTATCAAGCTGATCCATAACTTTCACAGCAACCAAAAGCCATTTCTTGTCAGTGCTGTCCAGAATATATCCTGACAGTTCAGTGGGAGTTTCAGTGCCATTTATTTTCAAATCAATACTCAATTACTAAGAGGAAGATTCACTCCCTTGCCCATTTTCAAGATGAAATTATGGACTAGAGCAATAACACTTAGTCAAGGCAAGCCACTGTCCATTAACTCATGATGCTACCAAAAAGCCATCCAGACACTTTATTAAAGCTCAGTCTTTTTTCAGCTTTTAATTAATCATTGTGAAAAAGGCCTTTCACATTGTGACTGATGACCAGAGAAAACAATTTTCTCCTAACTGCCTTTTAATTTCAACTCTGGGAGTGCTCATTGACTGAATCTCACAACAACCCATCAATGCTAGTTTTTAATGTGTTTTCTCCTTTGTTATTGAGAAGAATGGAGTGGCAATGAGGCTTTGTGCTCCTCTTCATAACTCAAGTAATTGATTCAGTAAATGCCTCACATTTGCTAGTGGATAAAAAGTGCTGTCAATGTAGATAGTAGGTACTATATAAATTACTCCATTAACAGGAAATAAAGCTATTTACAATTTTTTAAAGTGTAAAGTGTAAGTAGCTTTAAAAAAAAGAAAGGACTACTACTTCTTACATGTCTGTATGGGCTTTTTATTTTTTTTTTCTGTAAATACTAGTAATAGGATATAAAGGATCAGGAAAAGATTAACAGACTAAGGCTGCCATCCTGCAGCACTGTGCCCGTGTGAGTAGCCTCTTGCAAACTATTCTTCTTGAAGAAACTGAGCACTAAAAGTAACTCTTGTGGAAAAACTCAAAGTACTCCTCAACAGTGGTCATATAGCATAAATCTTGCTTTCCTTTTCAGTTACTATGGACACTGGATGATAAGAGATGAAAGGGACTTAGCTGAAAAAAGAAAAAAAAAAAAAAGATTTATAAGCAGAGATGCATTCTGTGTTTGCAGAAGCAAAGCATTTACTGAAACTACTTTGTGTCTTCCAGAAATAGGATTTTCCTCTACATTTGACAAGGATTCCAGAAAATGCATACCTGGAAAAGCAGTGTTGTCATCAAAGAATGGCAGATAGAATATAACACTACAAGTGGATATGCTGTGTATAGTACTGCTGTCCTAAAACAATAATGAATACTTGGAAGAGTTTTATCTTTGCATGTTTTATGTAAAGATCTTTTTCTATGTAAGCCTGGTTTTTGTACTCGCTTGCAAACAAAAAAATCACTCAATTCACAAGTATTTACAAAGGGTAATATAATAAAATATATTACTTTAATATAATGAATAACACAATAATAGTGGAGTAGATAACTGCAGCACATATATGACTGCTCTGAGACCCTAGTTTAAAGATTAGGTACCTACTTAACTTTGAACCTTCTCAAATTTTTCTGAACATATTCCTTCAGAAATACTTATATGAAGGTAGGTGTATTGATTAAAGACCAATGGCATTGCAAATTACGAAACATGCCAAAATAAAGTGTTCTGTCAAAACAATCAAGATTGATGAACCTTGACATAGACAATGGCCTACACATGTAGAAAACCAAAAACATGACAACTGCTTAAGAGTCTTGGCCACATTTGGAAAGGATTATCTTTAGATATTTTCCAACACATAAGGCACATACATTTTATGGCATTGTGGAAGGAAAAGTTAGTTATATTTTATCAGTGCACAGTAGAAGAATGACTGGACATATAGGAAAGATTCATAGAAATTAAAATAATGACAGCCTATTTGTAAGGGCTCAAACAGTTGAGCACCCTTCCTAAACCAGAAGGAGGGAGAGCCATGGACTGCAATGGGACAGGGATAAAATACAGAAAATCTCCCTATATAAGGATTAGTATTGAACACATAATCCCTAGTCCTGTTTAATTAGCAGTTCCACATTACTGTACCTTTCTTTGTAGAGATGAATAAAATTAGCTATTAGTCAAGCAGTGTTTTTTTTGCTGGAAAAAAAAATACATATATACATATGTTGAGTAGAGCCTTCATGACACTAGAACAGAAACACTGTGGCTCCACATTGCTGGTAGTGTAAGGCCAGGGCTTTGAGCAGCCTGATCTAGTTGAACATGTCCCTGCCCATGGCATGGAGATTGGAACAAGATAATCTTTAGGGCCCCTTCCAACCCAAACCAATCCATGTCTGTGTGGTTCTGTTTTATTACCAGAAGCTCTAAATTCCAGCTCTATTTCTCCCAACTTCTTCTTCATCAAAGTATAGCAGATTTTCTTTCAAAATCCACTTTTTTTTTTACGGTTTAGTTCTACTATTCATAACAGACTAAGTGTAGTTTCTCAGACCTTCCCAGGCTGCAAGTATTAAATAAATGGACCTTTTTTTCCCCTCTGTGTAGAGAAGTCACAGAACAGACTTTTCTGTTTAATTGCCATTACAGTGCCCTCCTCTAAACTTTGGATAAAATCTTCTGGCTTCATAATTCTCTCATTTATAACAGAAAGCAAAAAAAGTTCCCATGCTCTTATGTTACATATGGAAGTATTCAGTATATTGTGTGTAGCTATTTAATATTCATTCTCCCAGTACAGAATAAGACAATTGAATGAGATTTTTCCAGATGTATTTAATTTTATGAAGCCCTAAAATGCAGATCCAGAATGAGCCTACCAACAAGGAAGGATTTATTTTTGTGATATCCCAGGTGATACTGGGGTTCTCACATAGCTCATGTGTGCAAGCAGAGATGGATTCTGCATTTGGTGAGATCACTGGTACCCATCATGCCTCAGCACCCTTAGAAACATCTGTGAGGAATTCATCAAAAGTTGTACTCACACAATTATTCCTGGGTTACCATGGCAATTCTCTAGAGGCTCTCTGAAAAGGATAGCATTGATGAAGTGAACTTGGACACCTCATCCTGAATTCTGAAGTCTAGAGGTCAAAAGTTCACTACCAGGCATCATATTTAAAAAGCTTTCTCTGAACAGGAGAATCAACATTGTGTTCAGTACCAAGGAATGTTAGAGACTAAAATATTTTGTCTGTCTTTGTTACCAAGAATCTTCACTGCTCAATCTCTACCCTGCTTTACCGTTATATACTTTAAAGTAAAGAAAGTACTCCAAAAGTTCTATTTTAGTGTCAAATTATTTGAATAAGTAGAGAAAACCAAACCCCTGCATTATATGACTATTGGTGCATAAACCATAATTATTAGCTGTCAAGGTGATAATTACATGTTTCTTTTTACTGTGTCTTACTTTAAAACACTTATTTAAGTATCACTCATTCACTGCTTTGTGCTATTTCACAGAATCACAGACTAGTTGTGGTTGGAGGACATCTCTAGAAGTCATCCCCTCCCAAGCCTCTGCTCAGAGCAGGACACTTAAATTAGTTTTATTATGGCCATATCTAATTGGTTTTGAATGTCTCCAAGGTTTGAGACTTCACAACCTCTCTGGGTAACCCGTTCAAAGATTTGACCACACTCACAGTAAGAAGCCCTTTTTTTTTATGTTTTCATTGTCCAATAGGAATCACAAGTTGTTTTCTGTAAAGTTGCTTTCTGTAAAGTTGCTTTCCAACCAGTCAGCCCAGGGCCTGTCCTGCTGCATGGGGTTATTCTTCCCGAGGTGAAGAAGTACTTTTTTATTTTCCTTTGCTTAACTCAATGAGATTCATCTCAGCCCATTTCTAGAGCTTGGCAATGTTCCCCTGAATGGCAGCACAATTATCTGGTGTATCATCCATTCTATCCCCTTTGGTATGGCCTGGAAACCTGTTGAGGATGCACTTAGCTTCATCATCCAAGGCATTAATGAAGATGTAAACCAGTGTTGGCTCCCAGTACCGACCTTGGAATGTTGCACTAGTGCCTGGCATCCAGGTGGACTTCATGCCTCTGGTCAACCCTCTAGACCCAGCTGTTCAGGTGTTTTTCAATTCACTCCACTGTTTATTTTCCAATTCTGCACTTTATTAGTTTGTCAGTAAAGACATTATTGGAGGCAATGTTGAAAGCCTTACTAAAGTCAAGAAAAACAATATCCACTGTTATTCCTTTATCCACCAAAGCAGTCTCTTTCTTGAAGAAAATTTAAAGGTTTGTCATAGAATCATGTATTTTTTTTAGGTTGGGAAAAACCTCTAAGATCATCAAACCCAAACGATGGTGAGGTGTGATTTCCCATTTGTGTAACTACTCTGACTACTCCTAATCATTACTTCCCCCTAATACATTTCAGAAATGTTTTAACTATACATTTTTTTCAGGCAGAATTTCTTCTTGTCTAAATCTGAGTTTGGCTTGTTGCAGTTTAAGTACCAGCAGCACTTCTTGCCTTCTCAAGTGCGGACATAGAAAACAAATTGATTTCAGCATTTTCCATTTGCATATTTGAAAGGTATTGAAGATGTGAAAAAACACTTACATGCAGCCATCTACACGTGGATTCCCAGGTGTGATGTATATCTCAGCTCTCGTTGTGGTTATTTATAAAATACAGTGTCATTCCTTAGACAATACAGAATGCTCACGTGGAAATATCAGATATGAAAGGTTCTACTGTGCCCTCCTGGAACATCAGCTGGAGGCCAGGCATGACATGTGGAAGGTTTTAAAATGGTCCTGAGTTCCTAGGTTTGGTTAACTGACCTTAGCCAATATGACCAACAGTACAGTAAGCAGAGCTGCACTGTTAAAGCGTAGTGTTATTTACACCTTTAAATAAATAAGAAGTTCAGTGTGTTGTTCTCTTAACATTTTAAACCCATCTAAACAGCAGATGTTATTTCTGTGGATCACACAGAAAATGTTAGGATGAGCAAACCAAGATGGCTAATTCTCTGAGCTTAGCAAAGAAATCTTACTGGGCTCTGAGGCAATCTTTCATTCCCTATCATCTCTGCATAAATAGAACATGCTCCATATTGTGCAATTTACTAAACTAAAAGGTTAAAAGTTTCTTCTGAATTTGAATCACAATGCCAAAATTGGATGAACTAATCACATTAGTAATTTTAACACTGTGCAACACTGGTGTTGGCAATGTAAAACCCTAAATATTAAAAGCAAAAAATAAAATTAGCTTGAAATCTAAAAAATTTTGGAGATAAATAACTCTTCTATAACGAATTTTAGAACTAATTTAGGGAAAAAATATGTTAGCTTGACTCTTAGTTTGAAGTGTTATAAAACTTAGGGAAATTGTAAAGGCTTCAAAATCATTGGTTTCACAAATTGCTTTATTTATTTGATAGTTTTGAAGATATGTGACAAAACTTGACTACATACATATCTTTAAAACATGATATTGAAATTAATTCACATTTAATGCAATTAGACTATCTTTCTAAATTCTTAACAATATTTAGTATATGATATATCAGGTTTTAATAATACAATATTATTTTTGAGTTTGTGCAGTGTGACATTGATATTAAAAAAACCACAACATAATTTATAATAGAGTAGAATAAAATTTTGCATTTTTAGCAGGTTATAGAAGAGAACATTTTAAATTCATGGAAATTACTTTTGGCCTTTCCAAAACTCTCCTTTCCCATGGATCTCTCCCATGAATGTCAAATATCATATATGTTTATGTACATTGCTGTCATTGTGAATTTACTGTCTTTATTTCTAAGAGTTTGTCTCCTTTCAAGGTTCCACTGTCTAAAAAAATCTGCTTGCTAGTTTAGAAGCACGTGTTCTTGCGAAGGAGCACGCATACAAGAACAGTGAGAACAGTTAATTAAATTGTTAAGCAGGAATCCTTTGTTACATAAGTAATAAGATATTTATGAGCAAGATGTGACTACCTTACACAGACTTTGTTAGACTCTTACAGTAGATTAAGAATAAAGTGTAAAGGACTCTGTTTTGAGTAAATAACAAAGATGACTTCCCAAGATAATTGTTTCATCCAGCCTGTGCCCAGAATGTACAGCCCAAGATGTTTATTTATCTGAAGCTGCTTCCCATAGAAGAAAACTTCTATGGGAAAACTTCCACACTACAGAATTGTGTTTAGGTGCTAATTTTAAACACTGGAATGTAAAGACAAGCTAACAAGGATTTGGGTTGTAGCTGCTCAGCTGGCATGAATACAGAACAGCACAGGTCACTGGTAACCAGCTGAACTCTGCTGCTGAAAGGACAGAAATAAAATAAACAGTGCTGATGCTACTGCCTTACCTCATTGGAAATAATGGTGTAGTTGGTGTCAAGACATTATTTTAAATATCAAGCAGACTGCAATCTCTGTGAGGCATAAAGGTCAGGAAATGCAGAAAATATATTCCATGTTCTACATATTTTAGCACAAGAACTTGTAAAAATAATTTTACAGAAAATCACCTTAAGTGGAATGAAAAAGGAAAGTAGATCTACATAGTGACATCTTTCCCAAAATAGGCTACTTTTTTGCCTTACTTTTAAGAAGCTTATTTACAAAGAATAAACTAATTTAGGAAATATTACCAGTGCTGAAAATGTAAAATACATCAGCCTTAAATATCATAAATTTCCAAGTAAAATGAAACACAAGTGTTTCCTTTTACCTCTTAGCTTTTGGTTTACTCAATCTGCATTAAAATATTACCACTCAAAATCATGTATACGTGTAAGGATTTGATTTTGATGGTATTAAGATTTCAAATTATGGGAATCATCAAACTTTTTCTGACTGTCACTGCACATAAACTCAAGAGAGTTTTGGATAGGAAGCTCTGTAGCAGAAGACATGACTAGCTTTTCAAACAGGGAGATTAAGAAAAATAAAGTTTGTTTCTTTCTCACTTTTAAGAAAAAAAGGAGGAAATGCAAGGACATTTTCATCTTTGAGATGATTATTTCAGCTTCTGGGTGTCCCTATAACACTGGAGACAACATTTATTCAGAAATTAATATTCATATGGGAAAGATTACAAGATTTCAGGTTAACCCATTGTAAATGGTAGAGGTTTCAGGCTAGAAATTTCAGAATCACAAGCAAAATACTTTAAAAATAACACTATTTCTAAGATGGTCCATCAAAAGTTTATGTACAATGAGATTTTGATGACCATGATGTCTACATGCAGAAATAATCAAGCTTTCACCAGAGCTTCAATTCCCAAGGCAGCTCAAACACACTCCTGAGGTAGAGCCTTCATTAACGGATTGCAGACCCAAACTGGTTTTCTGCTTTTTGCAGCACAGTGGATCTTTCACTCTTTGGTACCTAAGGGCCTGAAGGCAACTAGAGATGTGCAGGTGCTTTCTCAGCCTGATGGCTAGAACTTAGACTTGGACCATTTACATAGACTTGGAGCCATGTAAATGGTCACAGAAAACAAATCTGAATCTCTCCCTCCTAATTTATTGAACCAGATCCTGCAAATAGAGAGAATAATTTCACCACTTTCTTAATGGAAAAGCAGTGCTGGTCTTGGCCTCTGTTCTGAATATAGAGAGCACCTTTGAGCATGAACAGGTGAAGGCAACCCCACATTATCCTTCATACAGAGCCCTGTAGGAGCAGGAGAACATATATGCAATATGCTTCATGCCTCCTGCTCTAGGCAGGTCATTTCTAATTTGAGTCATTCTTGGATCTGCAGATGAAAAGTCGCACCTTCCTGTGCATTACAAAAAAAACCCCAAAACTTGGGCCTGCCTACTGCTCTAAACATTAATAATCCGAATCAAAAATGCCATAACACCATACTTAACTGTTCTGATGCTTAATGCAAAGTCAGAGAGACAAATATGTGATTAGGGAATATTTTAAACAAATTCTTTAGTAAATATTTTTCCCCTTCTTTTATATGAAAATCTTTCCTTCAGAGATGCAATATTTGCAAAATATGAAAAGAAAAAGGTTACATTTAAAATTAAGGGAATTTCTTTGGCTTTCTATAAATGCACAGAATAACTCACAGCCCACAGGATGCTAAAATAAAATAAACACTGAGACTGAAAATCCACAAATCATAATATATGAGCTGGAGTACAAGGAGACATGTTTATTCTAAGTAAAGAATTTATTATATGAAACTGATGTCCAATTAAATTAAAAAAATTGCATAAAGTTTGAAATTACTCTGCTTAATACTTGCCACCCCCTGCATGGTGTATTGTTTAAATATGTTAGGACAGAATAATCCATTAAATATTTATTAGTAAATTCAATCATGGCAAATTATTTCCCCCTCATTCAATGTATAATAGTACAGCAATCAAGCTTCTTTTGTTTCACAGTAATCACTGCATCAACAATCAGTAATTATATATAAAGCTTCTGAAAAATTAGAGGAGCAAAGAAAGAGACATCTCTTTTGGTAACTAGTTCCCCTTCATTTCTTCTGAACAATTAAAATACCCATATACATTAACAAGATGAAACATTCTGAGACGTAGGTCTCCAGCAGCAAGCATTGGAAACTGCATTATGTTTGCTTGTTTTACTTTGTGGGTGGAAGCAGATTTATTTTTTTTTCTATATGAATAAACTGCAAACACTCTGAGAGAGTTTTTAATGTTGTTTATTCTTCCTCAAAAGTGAGATTGACTACATGGTTTAGAAAGAACTTCAGATTTCTTTACGTTTTTACTTCAATAGAATATATCTTTTCTAAGATTTTGCTTAACTTCAGAAAGCCACAGATTATTTTGGAAGACCGATTTGCTTAAAAGCAGCACAGACATTTAGCTCACAGAGGGCTGAATATCTGAGGGAGAAAGCCAGAGGGAGAAATAGAAGTTGGTATTTACTATCCCATTGCTGAGATGGATCAGATTCTCATCTTGGGTTAACCAAAAGCCAAGAATGAACACCAGGTTTTTCAGGTACTGCTTAGATGCCAACACATGGCTAAACTTAAAGGGGGCCTTAAAATAGATAATATTAATGTTAATAATAATAACAACAATAGCATCAAAAATATAATTAGGAATCAACAAAAACCAACAACAACAATGTGATTAGTGGATGGATAAGCAGAATTCATGAAGAATTTTTTATCATATAATGTATGTTATCCTTCCCATAATAATAATAAAAAAAAAAAGTTTGTGGGAAGAACTCCTTTAATATGTTTATAGTTAAGTAAATTGAAAATGTGACATATATCCCTTGTAAGGTGATTTACTTGTTCTCTGATACTTGCTCATCAATTTCCTCCTTGATTTACTTCCTTTTGTATCTGGTCAAAATCCATATTTTAAGTTTCTGAAGGCAAGGAGCCTTTTCAGCATCTATCACTCAGGGGTCCAGATTGGTATTAGTAAGAGTAATAGCAATTCAAAAAAAAAAATTTTTTTCAGGGTTAAATCTCTGGAGTTGTTCATCATAATCTTTTTCCATCACAGAAGCTGAAGAAAAGGGGATGTGGGGTTTCCCATTTTTGTATGTGAAAGTCAGTATTCATGGACAGGATTGTAAAACATTTCAGTTATCTCCATTGTTGTGTTCAAATAAAATGCAAGGCACATGAAAAAAAACAAAATATTAC
Source organism: Phylloscopus collybita (assembly GCA_027886175.1). Lineage (NCBI taxonomy): Eukaryota > Metazoa > Chordata > Aves > Passeriformes > Phylloscopidae > Phylloscopus > Phylloscopus collybita. Next base: position 10,134,644 of record JAJNNQ010000002.1, read on the forward strand.
AAGGTTGTTATTTTTCTCAACAGTATAATTCAAATGAGACCTCTTAAACTGATCTAATTTTTACAGTTCATCTTTCTTTGGCCATGTAATTTGTTCAGCTCACATCATCCATGATGCTATACCTTCATGCAAAGCAAATTTAAGAATTTTTGATAGAGCAATTAAATACAGCTAAACAAGGTCAAGTTTTCATTTTGTCACACTGTTTTTCAGAAAACTGAATTTTCTTCATATTCAATCTTTCTTCTTCTAATTTTCCTAATCAATGGCCTGGTTTTACCACTTGAAACACTGGAAAGCATCTTTTGCACAACAGTCCCATCCATCAACCTTTAAAAGAAGAATAAGTTATTTTAGACAAACAAGTGAAAGAACAAAGGAGAACTTACATTTGCACAAATTAAACAAATGAACATTCCGTGCTGTGGCAGGCTCAGTTGGAATAGTAGGCTGGACATGAGCACTTCCAACTCACCTCAGTACCTGGGAATCATCCAGCTATGTTTCTATTCTTTTAGCATTCTCCTTCTGATATATCTGCATTTTGGGTTACTTCTACTACTACAAACATTTTCAAATCTCTTCAGCTCAACTCTTAACTACATGATTGAAGATGACAGAAAATACCCACTTCCACTCACATCTGGGCATTCCCATTCTAACTAACTGTCTTGGGCAACTGTGACTTCAAACAAACATTTTTTTCTTGTTTTCCCCATTGATCAAGGGATTCATAATGTGTAAAATACCTGCAGAAAAACTTTGAGACTATATGAATTCAAGCCATAAGATATCACAGGCAGCCCTGTACATGTCTTGGATCTCTAAAAAGTCTCAAGAAGAATTCCAAAAGCCCACCTTAAAAATAAGCAGCTATTGTTACAAATCTTATTTATAACAAACAATAAAGACATTGTTTTCAAGCAGTATCCACTTCAATCTCTTGGAAAAAATTCAACCTTTTAATATTAACTGGAGGGCTTATGTTTTGTTTATTATTATTATTACTATTATTATTTTTAAATATGGGTTTAGAACAAAGATAAGGAATATTAGCAAAACAGACTTTTATTGGGAACCAAAAGAGCCTCCCACGAGTGATTAAGAGCCTTTATTCAGTTCTAGGGTGAAGTAAAAGACATTAAAACTCTGGGAGGTCAACACTGCAGTTTTGTTCACACAGACTCATTGAGCCTTAGGCAACACACTATTGTTATAGACACTTTCAACCCTGCTAAGTTTGTGTTTTGTTTAGTTAATTTAACAGATGTGCATAGCTTGCAATCATGATTTTGTATCTATTGTACTTTTTAATAGTCTGGAAAGAAAATAAATGATGGTGGGTCACTCCACCCTTAGGCAAGTTAGATAAAAATTTGACTATGTGAAAAAATGGTATTTCTTCTACTAGCAAACCCAAAATTACAAATGTTCCTTCTTGACATTCTTCTTCTGCCCCTTTCAAAACTATGTAACATTCAGGAAAAGATTGGGTTTTTTGAACATATTTCAGATTTTAAACCATTCTCACATTTTTGCAAGAAAGGAAAATCAAAACTTCTTTTTTTACTGAGCAGTTCTCCACACAAGCAGGGGATGTTCAATCTTATTAGTGTTCAAATACTGTTAAAGCACAGAGAAGGGCTTCCTGCAGAAATGAATCGCTACATGTTTTTCCTTCAGACAAGGCCAAGCCTTGTCAGTATTTGTTAGCTTTCCCCACTGGGATGCTGTGTATTTTTAGTTTTGTTCTAGTAAAAACCAGTAAATATCTCCAAGGCACATTTTTGTCAGTATATTCTGATTTTTGGAACCTGAGTATTCCAGTGGTCTTCTATCCTCTGGCCGCAAAATATCTAGCTGTCTGTTTTAAGACCAGCAGGACTACTATCCCATATCTTAAAACCTTTGACGCTTGAAATGTATTTGTGAAGCTTCAAAGCATCAAAGTAAATGCAAAGTGAATATAAAAAAGCCATCTCATAAAATTTCTTTTTTGACATATACCAGGGACATCAAATATTCAAAAAGCAAGAAAGCAAAATAAGTCAACATCATGATTTAAAGTGATGGTTTATGTCATTTAACAGAAACAGAGGAGCAATGCAGTATCTCTGTCCATAAAGCCATCAGAGGGCCTTAAAGGAATGTGCTTGTCTGGAAATGCATTTCTCTTTATCTAAATGTCAGAGTGTGTGTCGAATAATTTCATCCTTAATTTTTTCACTAGAACACATGCTGTAAATTAGACACACAAGAATACACAGGAGAGCCCCTTTACTAGATCAGTGACTGCTAACTAATGACTTCAGCAAATTAAAATTGTGCAAAAAGAGGAAAACACCCCAAATTTTGCACAGAAGTTCCATAGTTTGTCCTTCCTCCTTAATCTTTAAACATTAAACATCTTTAAACTTTAAACATCTGTTTAACTGACAAGGAATTTGAGGCTGGACGAGAGCTGCTGTTGAGGCCAGTCTGGCTGGACATGGCAGCACCCATCCATCCTATCACTGGCAGAAGATTATTTAACTTCTCTTTAGGAATCTGCTCCTGGCGTTCCATGGCATTCCTCAATAATGTTACAATGCTTTAGTGTTTTTATAACTAGAATTCATATTTGACAGAATTTTACCTAAAAATGTCTTATGTGGACGCTATGTGCATTAATTCTAGCTTTATTGTCCAATGAAACAGTAGATACATTGCACATCAGTATCCTCTGTAAAGAGCTTTTTGTGTACTGGATCTACACCAAAATCATCCCCACATTTTTGTTAAAAGACTTCAAAACTTCTTTTAACCTTTTTCATAAAGTGTGTTTAACAATCTCAGCATTGTCACTCATATTTTGTGAACTACTGCTGATATGGCTTTAATCTTCCTAAAATAACATCTATAAAACCAGACAGAATGCTCAACATGAAGCCTAAGAAGTCCCAGCTAGAATGGAACCATTACTTAATTTTTCTACATCTACCTTTTTTGTCTTGCAAACAGAAGAGCCCAGAACAGAACTTGACTTCCTTTTTTAAAAGGACAGATATTTATATAATAAGCCAAAACCTTGCCCTTGGTTGATGGGGTGTTTTTTCTTTTGAAGTCCAAGTTTCAGAAGCTAACTTTCAGATTCTTTGCAAGTAATTTTCTGCTCTCACCTTCTACGAGTTTTGACTTTTTTTTTTTACTGATTATGGATAGTTTTGCCAATTTATCCAGACAGTGCTTTCTTCCTGACTTTCCATGCTTTCTTTCAATTTTCAACAATAAATGGGATGTAATTGTAGAAATAAACAATAATTTCTGTTGTAAAGTACTTCTGCTCCCATTTCTTTCTACAGCAAGAGCATTTTCAAAGCTACATGAGGTTTGACCTCTTGACCCCTTGTCAGGGTCAAGACAAATTATAAATAAATCCAAGGATGGAGAGTCCACAATCTTGTTGAGCAATCTGTTAATTTTTGGTCATGTTTACTGTGAAAAAAAAAAATAAAATCCCTTGTATTAAAACAGAATTGTCTTTGTTGCAATCCTTGTATTTTAAAAACAGTCAGCAACCAAGCACCAAGACAGCCTCTCATTCACTCCCCTACCAGCAGGATTGTGTGGAAGGTATCAGAAGGGTAAAAGTGAGAAAACGTGTGGGTTGAGACAAAGACAGTCTAATAGGGAAAGAACGAGCTGCATATGCAACCAGAGCAAAACAAGGAATTAACTCTGTGCTTCCCAAGGGCAGGAAGGTGTTCAGCCATTCCCAGGAGAGCAGGGCCCCATCACAGGTAACAGTGACTGGGCAAGACAAACCCCATCACTACAAACTACCCCTTCTTCTTTCCCTCTGTTTATACACTGAGCATGATGTCACATGGTCTGGAAGCTCTGGTCACTTGGGGTCACCTGTCCTGGCTCTGTCTCCTCCCAGGCACCCCCAGCCTCCTGGCCACTGTGGCCATACCAAAAACAGAAAAGGCCTTGGCTCTGCATGAGCCCTGCTCAGCAATAACAAAAACATTTCTGTGTTATCAACCCATGCTCAGCACAAATCCAAAACACATCCCTATACCAGCCACTGTCAAGAAAATTAACTCTGTCCCAGCCAAAATTAGCACAGTTCTTTAATTTTCCATCTCTGGGAATGACCTGACCCTAACTAGAGTCCTATTCTTTTAGCTAAGTCATTAATGAAAATAACCAAAATAACATGGTTCATCCCTCATCAATCTGACAACTCTTGGAATATTCTTCTAGTGTCATGTTGCATGGCTAATAAACCCTTTGTTAGGTTTTTGAATCAGTTGCATGTGAATGTACTGTATTTTGGCCTTAAGAATACCATATAGGATAGAGTATCAAAGAATTGGCTGATATACTTCATCTGATTTTTCACTTAAACCAAGAAATTAGTTCAAGTTTGACTATAGCTAAAATTACAAATCCATGTTGTTCTGGTATTCTTGGAAGTTTAAAAGGGTAAACTGGTTTGTCATATGCTTGAAAGTTCTGAAACCCCAAGCCTTCTTTTATTTTATTTCTCATTCTGAAGGCCACTTGGACATCCCTCCTTCTTAATGTGTTCTCAAGGAAATACCCCAGCAGTTGTTGAATAGCTTAGGTATTTTGCTGCCTTCTGGGACTGACAGTGAACAAAATCAAAGTAAACTAAACAGTTCTTGCCTTTCATACTTTCTTTCTTAGGAATATGCTGTTTCAAGCCCTTATTTCATTTATTCTCTGTTTTATAAAAATTAAAATGCAAAAAAATGACTTATATTGCTGCCTTATCTATGAAATGCCAAATTTGCTTTCCATCCCAGTTACATCATGGAACTTTGATTTCTCTTTTTACATTTTTTGTAACCTTTCATTTTTCAGCTTTTATTTTTGTTATCTATTGTTCATTTTTATTTTACATGATGAGTTTGGTTTGGGTTTTTTGTTTCTGTATTTTCCTTGCATTTGTCTTGATTGTGAAATTTTTTGTTTTTGCAAAATAAAATTTTTGTTTTATATACTTAAAAATGTTGGTAAAACCATTACCTTTCTTTTTTCTTTTATGCCTCAGAAGGCCTTAGAATACATACATTGGCTTTCTGCCTTTAGTACCACATATTAAAGATGCAAATTCACCTTTGTTCCTCAGATCATCTGTGCCCAAAATTCCTTCTACTAATCCCTCTACATGCTGAATTCTGTTTTTTCCTTTTTCTGCTTTCATTCTTTCCTATTAGTAGAATAGTCACAAATGGTATAACTTCATGGTCACTTTCTTATTCTTAGACATTCTCTGAGGTTTTGGTAGTAATTACATTTAATGTTGAGAAGTTAACCTGTTACAAGCAGATAGAGGAATGTCATCAGTTTCAGAGCATGCCCTTGTAAATTTGGTGGAGCATGAGCTTCCATGGATGGATCAGTTAAAATATCCCAAGCAGCACTGCTAGAAATGAAATTCTTTCTTCTCATCTAGCTGACAAATGGATTGCCAAATTTGCTTCAAAACCGTCAGTAATGCTTCTTGTACCGGATTTTGCACTGCATAATCCAAGGAATTGAAGCTGATATTCTGCATGGAACCTCACACAGAAAATTGCACAGTTAGCAGCACATCTCTAAATAGTTCAGAGAGACGGAAAGACATGTCAGGAAGAATAGAAAAATGCTTCCCCCTCCAAATTTAGTTTCTCAGTTTTCTGACTGGGGAAGTGCTTCAGTGCAAAATCTGACATTAATCAAACTAGTGTACCTATCTGTGGGTTGCTCATATAATCACTGCCATGGTATATTGCATCAGCTGCTTGAAGATATGAAACAGATGCAAATGCACAAAAATATATGCACATTCATTTGCCTTTCTTAAAGCATGCACTTGGGCTAGATCTAGTTAGGTGCACAACCCTCAATTCTTGCTGATATCGAGTGCAAGTCTAAATAATAATTTAGGTAGTATGAACCTAATTCTCGATTACTTTTGGCCTTATTGTTATTAATAATAATTTAAGAGACAATTAGTCATCACAAGGTGAAGTAGTGGCTACTTCTCTCTGAGTTATCGTCCTGAGTATGAGAATATAGTTGGCAGTGCAGGATCAGTTGCACAGTGGGTGTATTCCACAGGCATTACTTACCAGCTCACAGTTGCATGACTAAACAGAGCATGAAAAATAAAAATCACTTTGGACATCATTGCAAAAATAGGCATGGCAAACAGTATATTTCACCCAGATTTTTCTCTGATGCCAGGCACTTGATATACCTTAAATTCTCACTAAGGTATTTGTATTTCTGACCCAAAGGAAGAGAGCTTGAGCCTTTTTTCCTGTTAAACATGTCTTGAAAAGTGAACTTTAGTAAGTCTGAAGTGAGTGCTCTTATTAAGGCTGTCTAATTCTTTAAAAAATCATTTTAAAAGCATGTTTATGAGACGTCTCATATTCTAACTTTAGAGGGGTCACATGCTCTGTTTCATTTCCCTTCCTACATCAGAAACAATATCCAAGTAACTGTACTTTAAAACCAAGATTACAGTTGAAGTCTATATTTTCACAGCAAGCAGCTTCTCACCTTTGAAAACTACAGACACCTTCATGAACCTACATTTACATACTCTTACCTATGCAAATCAGTTGTTAGGTTTATGCCTTAAAACAAAGATAATTCATCCTCCCTAATTATCAGGCTGAGAAACATCAAATGCAGAGGTCATATGCCCCACCCAAGACAGATTTTTCTGATTTAAAACAACTGGTAGAAATTTAGCTTGATGACTGATAATATATTTTCAAGATAACACTTTATCAAAGCATGACAGCAGCTGTGAAATCTCAGAGTTTCTCCTCTCTCCTCTATGACACCTTGATAAGGCAATTACAGCATAATTACCTTAACAAGTGGCATTACAGGAAATTATTGTCATTCTCCTGTTAAAATAACACATAATCATCAGCAAGTGTATTCTAGCATCCCCAATCAGCATCTGATTAGCTGGAGCTAACTCAGAAAAGAGAGTGTAATAGGTGGGCAATAATTGACAAGTTACAAGAAAAGGGTAAAATATATCTGTGTGTATATCTATATATAGAGGGAGGGATATAAATGTACGTACATATATTCACATATGTGTATTATATATATTTACATTTCATTGAGTGTTTAAGGTAGCTGTTTACCTGATCACTTCTAAAACAAGCTTCAAAGTTTTTATTATTATTATTTTGGAGGTAGGTAGAAAAGCCTAAATGAGACTTTTTAAGAATACTCAGGTAAACAGCCAGCTTAATTTAGAAATTCATGCCTTATTCATATTTAAATGGCCATACTTGTCAGTCTGCTTAAATTTCTCTGTATTTCCTACAGGTTTCTGTTTTATCATGTCAATTCCTTCAAGGCTGATAGCACCTTGCAGTTATATCATTATGGTCTATGACACCACTTCCAGTTTCGTGTTACCTTCATAATACTGAATTACAGAACCTACCTTTTTTCCATCAGTTGTTTTCTTGGGTACAACTCTACTGGGCTGCACTCTGACAGGTCATTAAAAATGGGGATTTTACCTACCATGTCCTAAGCTCCATTTACGAAGGCGATGCAAAGTACAATTAACCAAAACAGTAAGTGTGTGTTGTAATTCTACTGATCATAAAATTCCATTACTCTTCAATGTGAAGAAGACATTTTCTTCCACGTTATGTACTTCCTTGTTTTAGTCAGAATACCCTCATCTGAAACCCAAAAGCAAACCTCACACCATGATGATCAATGTAATGCTATAAATGCTTGTCCTTTAGAAGCCAGCTAAAGGTCTTAGGCTCTGAACATGTGTAATCCAGAATTAATTTCCATACTTTAGCTACAATCAAATAGAGTAAAATAGGAAGGCATAGCATATATAACAGCAGCATGACTTTATTTAAATTGGTATGTGGCTCTCATGTTTCAGTGTACTTCTGTTATAATGACTCACACACATGGTTAAATGAGGTAGAATCTGCCTTTGTAGGTACCCAAAGGCTTTTTAAATAATCCCCTAAGTCCAAGACTCTGTGCCTTGCTGCTTGGCTTAGTGAGTTCATGACACTGGAATGACTCCAACTACAGTACTCTCTGCAAAATCAAGCCTAGAGGGTTGGATTTTGCACAAAAGGTCTGACAGAGAAAGAGACTGTGTATTTTTTCACTCACTATCATAGTGGTAGAGCAGTCATTCAGGATAAAGTAATAGTAATTGTAGGCAAAACAACAGACAAACAGGAATAGTGTGACCAACAGAACCAGAGCAGTGATTGTTCACGTGTAATCAATGCTGGTGAGACCTCACTTCAAATCCTGTGTTCAGTTTTGGGTCCCTCATTACAACAAGGACATTGAGATGCTGGAGCATGTCCAGAGAAGGGCAATGGAGCTGATGAAGGGTCTGGAACTTAAGGAGAAGCTGAGGGCACTGGGGTTGTTTAGTCTGGAGAAGAGAAGGCTCAGGGGAGACCTTTTCAGTCTCTACAACTACATGAAAGGAGGCTGTAAGAGATGAGTGCCTCTTCTCCCAGGGAACTAGAATAAGAATAGAACAGGAAATAACCTCAACTTTTGCCAAGAGATTGAGGTCAGATATTAGGAAAAACTTCTCTGAAAGAGTGGTTAAGCACTGGAAAGGCTTTCCAGGGAAGTGGTGGAGTCATCATCCCTGGAAGTGCTCAAAAAACAAACAGATGTGGCACTTCATGATATGGTTTAGTGAGCAGGCTGATATTTGGTCAAAGGTTGGAGTTGATGACTTTGGATATCTTTTCCAACATTTATGACTCTATGACTCTTAAACTGTGCACTTGAGACTTGTCCATTTTCACTTTAGTTATCCGAGTACCCAGTGAAGCTCTTCAAACCTACCAGCATCTTTGGTTTACCCTTATGCCTTCCAGACTCCACTTTGACAAACTGAGTGTTTTCTATCAGAGAGATTGCTTTTCCTGTTACTATGCTTGTGTGCAAAAATCTTTCTCTGCATAATTTGCTGTTTTGCACAAGTCTAAATATTACGAGAGGGAACTGCATTTTCCCCATGAGGTCTCAACAAGGATAGGCACTGCAGTGTTTTAAGAGTTACAGGTTAGGATTTGTCTCACATTTACCTGTCAGTGAAATGACATCTAATTCAAGTCACTCATTAAGATTTGATGAGAGGTCAAAGGAGGCAGATAGGCATCTCTCTGAGACATCTGAATTGGGATGAGATGAACTACCAACTGGCTACACTTAAGCAAGGACAGGTGTATCCTGTATATATATATATATATATATATATACACCAGGTATAAGTCACTTTTTTTCCCTCCTCTCACTGTCTTAGGCTATAGGGAAAAAAATTCCTTTCTTAAGACAGAAAGTGAAATCCAGGAGATGGTTGTTGTCTTGAATCTCTGGTGCCACAGAGCTGAAAGAAGTGAATGTGAGAAATGACCTACACTTTCCATGATACTGCCTGCATATTTCTATGAGTAGAGACCAAAGTGTTTGCAAATGCACCCAGCAAACCTGCACTTGAAGAAAAAAAGTGAATTCTGTTTTCTTTCGTGAATCTGAAATATGATTCACAGTCAAATGTATTACTTGCTAAAAGAGAGTCTAACTTTAAGTTTGAAAATACATATTTAAAAAATATAAAAAATAGCAGGTAGAATTATTTTAAGTGCTCTTCAACAGTAGAACCTAAAAATCATTCTCCTTCCACCAGTGTTATTACTTTCAGTTTGGGAAAGGAGCGTTTTCCCCAAACTGGTGAGTTGTGTTTTCTTGTAAATGTGAATGTGGCGGCTAGCAATGTTTCTAAATTTTTTCTTGTAAGAGATTGGTTGTTTTTTTTTTAATGGAGATTGTTTCTTAGTTTGCTCTTGTCAAAATAAACATCAAAATTTAAAAGGACAAACTATCCTGTTTAGAATAAAGAATGTAACTGTCCATGCATATGTGGTAAACTGTGTGAACAAAAGTGCAGCTGGTGAGAGAAATGCTGCAAAATGGATGGTGCTTTTGGAAGCTCCAAGTGAAATTTTTTTAAATATGATTCAAGGTCATAGCTTTCTATGTAGAAAGAAAATTAAACCAATAGAAAAAAGAACTTTCTTTGCTGTAAAGCACCCTGTATTTAAAATGAATTGTATGTAACAGCTTTCAAATAAAAGCTGTTACAACTAATTGCTAGTTAGAAGCCTATCTTATCCTCATTCTGAGTAAATTTCTGTTATATTTCTTAGTCAAATTAAAAAAAATAATTTTCACAGAGAACGAATGTTTCAATTTTTTCCAGAATTGTCAACTCGTCCTTTTTCTCCTGGAAAAAAAGCTGATTAAAGATTCCTAGACTGAATACCATGACTTCATCTATTCTATAAAATCTTCAGTTAATGAGAAATTTTACAAAAGCCAACTGCCTTCTACGCCTGCTTAGCAACCTTCCCCAACTGTACAAAAGTCCATCTGTGTAAAATCCTTCTGATTTGAAATATCTGGCTTAAGTGAGGTCAATATTTTCTGTCCCCTGTTGGGAAATAGGATAATCTTTTGTTTTAAATTAACAAGATTGAGAAATAAATTGCAGGGTAAAAGGGTACAGGTAAGTGTGAGAAATAAAAGTGAGGCTGTAGTAGAGGAGAGATATCTGTATATATGCAGGATGGGAAAGGCAACAATCCCACACAGTTAAGTAGATCTCAAGGCTTGTGCAAAATCCAGGTTTAGTATTTACCCCTGGATCTTCCTTCACTGAAGGATCAACCAAATTAAAAAAGTGAAGCCATGATATTGCAAAAAAAAAAAAAAATAATAATCTGATTAACTTTATGTAAAAGATATTTGAATATAAGGAACTTGCACCTTTTTCAAACGTTTTAAAACCAAATTTGCTGTGAATGAGTCATGGGCATTTAAATCAATTAAATCTATTTGCTTTGGTGAGCAATCCACCATATATACCTCCTGAAAAGCTATTTTTATTCATAGGCAGCATCAGCAATGTAATTATAACTCCAAACACATATCCAGGTTTCTTTACCCATGTGATTCCATGATCCCTGTAACTCTATTATTCTTGGTATTATATTCAAATAACAAAATTAATGAAATTCACTTTACAAAGAACAAGCAGAAATCGTGCAGAAGGAAGTTTGTAATATATTTTTATGATGAAACCCCTCATTGAAGAATCTTACTTGGATCAATAGGCCTGAAGATAGTAAGTTCAATTAAATTTTCAAGAACTTTTGCAATCAGAAACTTCAAGCTGCTTTGGATTACAAATTTATCACTATATGAGTTTATTTTACTTTTAGCTTATAGAAATTCTTTTTCTGTGGTGAAACTGTCCCATACAAGTTTTGAACAAAAGTTCTGCATTTGGATCAAGACAATCAAAATGGTGAGTGTATATAAGGATCTGGCTGAAATCAGTTTTGATCTGAGGATGAGCTCAGTTTTGTTACAGAGCTAAATTTTTATCTTGTAGAGCATGACATCGTAATACAAAATAAGATAAGAAAGACTACCAGAAGTTAATATATCCTTAAACAAGAATTAGCCTTTGCATAATAAATAAATGCCAATACTTAAAAATCCAGAAGCCTTTCTGCATAATAAACTTTTAATGTCAAGGAGAATTGTCACTTAACTGAGTAACATCAGTTATAATTTATGCTGTAGGATAGAAAATGTAATAATGCATATGATAAATTTAAAAATGTTTTTAAAGCCTCTCTGTAAAATCACTTATTTTTCTTGTTGTTAATAAGAGGGAAAACATTGACTCCCTATGAAACATTTTAATGAGTAGCAACATTCTTTAACCTATGATTTAACAGCTTTGGATACATACTTTTAATGTTTTCTCCAAAAGAGCTGAAACAAAAAGCCTTTTGAAAGGACTTATGAATCACAAAATACTATAATAGCCCATTGTGATCTGTGATGAGCTAATATTCTCCCTATACATGTACACCTCTGATATAAAAATAGGAAATGACAAATATATTGTTGTGTGGATGAGTTGGCTGCAATAGGTCGTAATGAAGATTATATTAGAACATGTCCCCACATTTGCTGATGTCCATTGTACTCCTGGAGATCAGTGATGTCACTGGTGGAGACCAGTGGGAAGTGATGCTCCTCGGGGCTTGGTATTGGGACCAGCACTGTTCAACATCTTTGTCAGTGACATGGACAATGGGACTGAAGGCACCCTCACAAAGTTTGCCAATGACACCAAGATTTTTGGTGCAGGTTTTCCACACACTGAAGGGATGAGATGCTATCCACAGGGGCCTGGGCAGGCTGGAGGGGTGGGCATATGTGAACCTCAAGAACTCCAATGTGGCCAAATACCAGGTCCTGCACCTAGGTCAGGGCAACCCCAAGCACAAATACAGGCTGAACAGAGAATGGACTCAGAGCAGCTCTGGAAAAGACTTGAGAGTCTTGGTCTACAAGAAGCTTCACATGCAATGATCTAGCAGTATGCAGTTGTGGGCCAGAAAACCAGCTGTGTCCTGGGCTGCATCAAAAGTAATGTGAGAAGAAGGTTGAGTGAGGTGATTCTGCCTCTGGATTCTGTTTTTGTGAGACCCCACCTGGAGAGCTGCATCCAGCTCTGGGGTCCACAACATGAGATGGAGATGGACCTGTTGAAGTGAGCCCACAGGAGGCCGTGAAGATGACCAGAGGACAAAGCAACTCTCCTATGGAGACAGGCTGGGAGAGTTGGGACTTTTCAGCCTGGAGAAGAGAAGGCTCTGGGGAGACCTTATAGCACACCCCAGAACTTAAAGGGAGCCTACAGGAAAGCCAGAGAGGGACTTTTGGCAAGGGCATGTAGTGATAGGTAAAGGTGTCATGGCTTTAAATTGAAAGATGGCAGATTTAGATTAGATATTAGAAAGAAATTCTTTACTGTGGGGGTGGTAAGGCACTGAAACATTGCCCAGAGAAGCTGTGGATGCCCCATCCCTGCAGCTGTTCAAGGCCAGGCTGGTTGTGAGCCTAGTCCAGTGGAAGATGTCCCTGCCCATGACAGGGGCTTGGGACTTTAATGTCTCTTCTACCCCAGTCCAATTTGATTCTATAATTTTAAAGACAGTTATAGAGTACTGAAAAGAAGAGCTGACAGAATGTTATAGAAATAAAGTAACTGTCTCACAGTATGTCAAGTATTAACAATATCACTTTACAGTTTGGATTCTGTTTCATGTCACTGTAGAGTAAAAGTATTCTCTGTTTTACTTATGTAACTGAGAGGTTTTTATAAAATACATAAAAGGTGCATACAAGGGACATATTTTCTTCCTAATCAAATTTTCAGTTGTGTTACATAGGTGTCTATTAGCTACCATGTTAAAAATTATTAAATTACTCATAATTTTTTATTAGCAACTAGACCATTTCTATAACTCATAATTCATAGGGCTGTTCCTAAATGTGTATAAGTCTACACACTTTGTCATGTTCTGTTTCAAATATCATATTTTACAGTCTATTATGTTTTTCCTTAGCTTTTTATGTTCTTCTGCAAATAATACGTACAGTACAAACATTCAGCAAACAACACCAGACTTGTCTATTTTGTTTGCACAGCAAAGGAAGATGAAATATCCTAAGTTTTTATTCAGCATAATGTTTATTTCCACCAGCACACAGGGGTTTTTACATTCATTTCTCTGTGATTTTATAGAAAACCTTACAGCCTGCATTAGTAACATAATACTGTATGCAATTTCAAAAGAGGACATAAAAGGGCCTTTGTGAAAGGGTCTTATTATTCCAGTGCAATTCTGTAATGGTAGAACAAGAATACTTTGTGTGTTTCAACACAATGCTACAAACTCCCAAACATGCTCTTTCAAATAAAGGCAAAACACCTGCTGCTAGAGGAGGTTAAATCACTCTGTGAGCCTCAAATGCTCCAAAACATCTTAATCACTAAAAAATTAATTGGCTAAATAAGTAAATAATTAAAAATGAAAGCCTCCCTCCTGTTCTCCTTTTATCTCTTGCTTCCCAAAATAAATACAAAAAAATTAACTAAGAAAAAATTCCAGCTGAAAATGAAGAGGATATTTTATGGTGTTAAGTGGTGTTTATGGCAAGATAATCTTGAAGTCAGAAAGAATAATGAAAGAAAACATCTGCTGAAAAAAAATCTGATGAACAAGATAAAAGGTAAGCTTCCTACACAAGTTGTTGGATTCTTCATCAGTATATTTTATTATCCTCCATTTGATCTCTGGATATATGTATATTATCCATACTATTCAGTAACATAAGTAGTATTTCTTTTCTCACAAATTGTTAAAGAGCCTCAAACACTTTAAACATGACATTAAGGTGAATTATACATCAGGTGAATTGCTCTCATCTAGTCAGTTTTTTCATGTTATTTTAAGTTATTTTAAGCTATATTTTGATTTATATATATATATATATATATATATATATCTCAAGCTACAAGTTCGTCTTGCTGGTGGTTTCCATCCACCATCCAGTAAACCTTAATATACATGCCAGCATTCAATTCTGGTGCTCAATTCTGTTTGCAGCAACCTTCATAAAGCCATGTTATAAACATGTGAAATTTTAAAACACAGTGAAGGAATTTCACTGTGAAATTGAATAAAAAATACCCCACCATATTAACAGACTCTATTTACATAATCCCTGCACTGGTGGCCTTATTTTGAGGACTCTTTACTGTAACTCTAGCTGAGCAAAGCTATCGATTTCAAAAACTATCTGTGCAAATAACAGCAGAAGTCCACATTTCCTGGGATCTTTCATTCAACTGCATTGCAACTCTCTTGTTTAATCCATTTCACTTTCAGTTTCATATGGACATTTACTGAACTCCTCCTTTCAAGCCTTTGCAGCATTAGATGAATCTGAGGATAGCCTAAAGCCTTTCCTTTGATTTGTGCTGATTTTCTAACTGTATTGTATTTTAAAACGCCACAAAGTTTTGTGCTTTTTTTTTTCATTTTATTCTACATCAATATATCTCTTGAAGAAAATCACACTTGTGCTTAAATACATAAAGAAAAAGACCGTCTTCCTGTTGAACTTCTCATCCATAAATATCCTTTTAAACTAATAGCAGTCTGGTCTATGATTGAAGGCTCATAACCCTTCTTTTTCACTCATGACCAAGTTGCCTTTTATGTACTTTATCCAGTGCTATTGCATGACAATGGGAAAGCTGTTTAATATCATTGTTACAAGATCAGAGCTCAGACCTCTAGAATAAATTTTCTTCTTATACATGGAGGGAATGAAAGAGGAAAAGAACAGACAGATTTAAAGACCAAATTGCATTTCAGCAATTGCTGAAAATTGCTTTTATTTCAAACCAAAACAACAAATGAAATTTCATGTTTCAGTTCACCAGTGTTTGAAATGGTTTGCTAATAAGGATTCCCACATTTACTGGCAGATTTTTTAAAGCTAGATTTCAACCTTCAAAAACAGCTATATATGTGCTTTACAAAATACTGAAATCTTATATGGAGGGAATTCTCACCAGTAAAACATCTGGCACAGCAGTACAGTGAAGACCCTAAGTGGGTAACATTTATTCAAGTAGGACCCAAGAGCTTCAAGTAGGTATGGAATAGATATCCCCTATCCCTGTAAGGCCTCAAAAAAAGTCAGATTTCTCTTATTTTGGGGATGTGTTGATTTCTCCCCATACATGGAAACCTAGAGAAACCAGTTTCACTGCCTGTTCTCAAGCAAAGAGAGTCCTACCCTTATATCAGAATTTGTGCTGTTTATTTTTAACTTCAGAAGGAAGTATGAGCACTCTAAAAGGCAACTGAAATTATGAACAGGTGATGATAATTAACAATTATCTTCAGTAAAGCATTGTCTGGGGTATTCACATTACAGATCCCAATTCCCCTTGATTGCAAGCTGCTAGGAAATTATATGGGGTTTTTTTTCATTCTTTTAGCAACAGAATTTTATCTTTGATGGGATGGTGAAGGACCCTCAAATCTTAAATAAGAAAGATCAGATTTTTACAAATACCATAAATATAGACTTTCACAAATGCTTAAAATATTATTAGTTTCAATCCCTTTCCCTTTTTAATTGAACCTGAAGACTTCTGAAAGATTGTTTTGTTACAAGAATTCAATATTTATTAGTTTACAAAGGAGAAGGTGGTTTTTTTGGTTTGTTTTTTTTTTTTTGGTTGAGTTTGATCTGAGTTTATAAAGAGTTTCTGTTGACAATTTCACTTTGTATAACTTCACTTTATATAGCTTTGTATTTGGCATGATCTGAACATATGCATAGGCAAATAAAAAAGGAATTTAGATTTGTAAGAGAGTAAATGCTTCTAAATCTTTCAGGCATAGAAGGATAATTGACTTCTAGTCAAAAACAGATACATGTAGAAAATGCTTGCATTTTATATGGAAATAATGTTCAGGGACTAAACAATGTAAATGTAGCAGATGTTGCCAAGACAGTGACAGAGAAGAACAACATGACATAAATTGATAACCTGAAAAACTTGTTACCTTCTTCTCTTGGACCTTCAGGTGAAATTAGTGGCATGAGCTGTCATGGTAACAGGGCTATCCTTGACCAAGAGGAATATGTGTACAGATGATTGTCTTCATCTCCCTTTCAGACTCTCTAAGGAACTGTGATAGCCCAATTAAGATCTTTATCACTCCTTCAGGAGAGTGGAATTTAGTACACAGACTTAGTCTTATGATCTTGAGGGAACACCCAAGTTGGAAACCCTTAATAATCAATTTAAGAATGGCCAGTTTCCATTAGAAACTCTATATTCAGTTTTCCTGTCTTTTAAATAAATATCCTTGTGTATTGGTCTATAAATTCCTTGGAGAAATTATCCTTTACGACTGCAAAGCACTTGATATAATGAATTTACTATCAGTCAGGGCATCAAATATTATAACTGTGCACACTCTTTTGCAAACTATAAAACATACAGGAAATTACTCTTTTAAGCAATCTTAGCAGCCATAAATTTTGTTCAGCTCAAATGCAGCTCAAATTGACCATATGCACCACATGCAAACTGATGAAATTGCATCCATATGCAAAGTGAAATCCTGCTGAAGGGTTTGGAATTAGTTGAAAAGACAAACTTGAAAAATGGCAGTTATTGTTATGATAGATAAAACAACTCTTATTCCTGAGCCTGAAGCTGTGAGGCAGGGGATGTCCCTTTGGTCAGCTGGGGTCAGCTGTCCTGGCAGTGTCCCTTCCCCATTGCTGGTGCAGCCCCAACCTACTCACAGGATGGCAGCATGAACAGCAGGACAGAGCTCGAGGCTGTGTAAGCACTGCTCAGCAATAACTAAAAATCTGTGAGTTATCAACACTGTTTGGGTCACAAGTCCAAAGCATAGAACCACAGGGCTGCTATGAGGAAAATCAACTCTGTTTCATACATCCAGTACAGGTATTTAACCTTACTCAAAACCCAACAGCATTAGTTCCTTTCTTGAGGTTCACTATGCAGATGTGGTTTCATTAAAGTAATAAAAAAAATTTAAGAAGTTAACTTAATAATTTATGCCTAATTTAATGCATTTGTTCAGGTTTCCATTTATACATTTTTCTTGAAATCACATTAGAATGACAGTGGGATGTTTCTACCTTAATTTGAAATTTATTTACCCAGTGACAGATTTTGGCAACACAGTAGACCCTTCAAATATTTGTAGACAGTTTATACATAACCTGTCTGAAAACCTGGACAACTTTGCTTACATGAAGAGGATTTTGTTTTCAAACCTTCTTATAGCATCTTCAGCTTCCATTAAGATATACTGTAAAAAAATGAGATGCAGGAGGAATTGCATTGAAAGTCAATGGCCTGTAGACAAAATATAACACATTAAATGACAAAAATCTTCTTGTCAGTGCCAGAACTGTTTTGTATGCTTGCATCTTTTTCTCAAAATTACATGAAATTCTATCTTAAGGTAATTTTTTTCCTGGTTCATTTTGAACAGACAGAGTTTGAACCTTTTGCTCACTTATAGAGAGACCTAAATTCTTCTGCATTAGATGTAAAGAGTCCAACATATGAAATCTAGGACACAACTCACCCTAAGGAAAACGTCAAAACAGGTCTAGCAAAACAGTGCTCTGTTTCTGTTTTGTCCATAAAGTGAGTCTAGGTGATGGTTAGCTCAGACAGCCATAGCTATGAGACAAATTATTCCCTGGTTGATTAGCCTGGGCTTTAAATTGAGATTTTTAAACCAATTCTTGTTTTTGAAACTTTTCATACCTATCTTACTGTATTTCTGAGTAGGAGATGCTCAAAACTTCTGATTCATAAACTGTTGAGGTTGAAATTGGCCAGATAAATTCTGCTTTTGGTCTCCAAGGTAACAGCAGTTTCCCAAAATGGCTATGTGATGTTCTTAACAAGTATATCAAACCACTGGTCATGTTTCATATTATGTATAATATGCCTCTAAGCAGAACATACAAGAGAAGCAATCTGAAATAATTTTAGCCTCCTGTGAGACCATTTGTAGTTTTAGAATACCAAATTTTCTTCTTAACTTTATACTCTGTTATATTTAGCCTGAAGTATCGAGTTGGAAGAAGAAGATACATGACATGTAATACTTTAATAGGTGAGAAAATTCTTACTGTATATAAATTTGCAAAAAAAACCCCACTTCCCTCACAATTCTATCCCACATTATTTTTCTCAGTATTCCTAATGGTTTGGATAATATTTTGACTAATATACTGTGATTTTTCACTCTTCTTTGCTGTTGTCCACTGAAATACTCTAGGTATCTTTAAGATGTTTTTAAAATGTATTTTACATCTTTTATGTTCTTCAAAAGATTATTTCTGCTGCAGGAATCCTCTGATAAGATCCTTAGATTAGGTTAAGAGAAAAAATCAAAGTATTCCTGATATCAAGCCTGTTAAAATTCTAATCAAAATTTGGAGATATATATATATAGATAGATAGATAGATAGATATAGATTTATTTTTTTTCAGTTGTTAGTCAGCAGCCACATGGTATTGGTTATGCAGTGGAATTGTGAACATTATATGCTTGGCTAATCTTTTGTTTTGTGGGAAGGGAAGAAAATCCAGGATGAACGGGCTCTCTGGACAATAGCCATTCTGAAATCAGAACTAAGCAGTAACTGGGGGAAAGGTAATTCCAGCAGTGGGACAGGACATCATGGCCACCAACTCATTGAGCACCTACTGAAAACGGGCCCCAGACTCAAAGGGAGGGGAGAAACGTGCATGTGGACTAATTAGCACGAGTCTTGAGAGCCATAACTAGCAAACAGGGCATTGAGTGCTAATTAATGAAAAAAATACATCATTCACAGCCAATGAATCTTGATGCTCTGTTTTTTAATAGTGTAAAGTTTTGATAATCAGGGAGCCAGCCTTTCATGGGTTATCTCCCAGCTCTCTGCTTTGCACAAGCTAGAATAAAAGCCAAAATAACTCTCCTCAGTGTGTGATCTGGCACTGCCCACAGGGTCACAAGCCTGCTTTTGGTGGGCACTACAGCAAGGTACTGCCCATAACACACCCACAAGATTGGGTGTGTTTGTTTTGGTTTTGTTTTTTTTTTTTTTCTTTGCAGGCCACTGTGGTGGAAATCACAGTAAATATAGTCTAGATGGAACACAGTCTATTGGAAAATGAAGCACTCCAGCCATAGTTCCACATGGAACTAGTGGCTTTAGAGAACAGCAGATCTGTTCCAGGTGGCCACCATTCAGTTCAATCTATTCTGGAAGGAAATACATTTTTTGTGTTCTTCTGTGGGAATTGAGTTATGGTAGGGGTGAGTGGATACACACACGCACTCACACCCATGGACACACACACTGCATCTAAAAAGGGGAATGTAGACCAGCCTTCCTACAGCCAAAATGAATAATGATGTAGCACAAAGAAGTCATAGATCAGCTGTAGTTTGATGTCAATATCACTAGGGCTATCTCATTTTCAATTGATTATGCTTTCTAAAACATGAATTTAACCACCTTGGTCACTTTTCTACTGCTGAGAGCTATTACTATCTATTGTTCTATCAGTCTGATTATACATATAGGACATTTATAGTAGGTTGTTTTGCCTCCTTTTTTATTCCTTAATTGTACTGCAGGAGAATTGCAAGGATAATATGGAAAATCAAATGTGAACACATCAATAAAGTGTCTAAAGCTTATCCAGTCAGCACTAGAGAAAGAGTCACTCCCTTCAGCTCCTTGTTGATCTCAAAGTTGGTTGTGGTAGTTACACTTTGATACCTGAGGTTATACAGGCAAACCCCCCCCTTTCCAGAGTGGGATGTCAAATTCATTACAAAAGGACAGGTAATAAATGATTACTGAGGATAAGAACTCACATGGAGTGGACGTTCCATTGTCACAACTTGTGGATGTCCCATTGTCATGATGGATGGATAAGAATGGAAATAAGATCCACAAACAGAGAATAGGTTTGGTATCACATTTCTACTCAAGCAAGTTAAAAGACAAGGCATGAAAAAGGATATTCTGATAGCTTAGCAAAACTACTTAAAGGGTTTAAGACCTGTTTGTAAGGAAAAAAAATCACAAGTTTTCCCTAAATAATTTTTTGCAGAGAAAAATGATAGTCAAAACTCATGGATTCCTTTCTTCTCAGGTTCAAATCTGCTGAAAGCAGTCGAATTATGCTACTTTTAACACTTTACATTAATTATAAGCTAAATAGAAGACTACAATTTTTACTAATTATGCTGCAATAAATTATAGAATTAAAATCCTTTACATAATTATTTTAATGCTTCTTTACACATAGGGAAAGCATCATGTTTATTTAATACCTGACTCTGAGAAAAAATATTTGCTTCAGAAAGTCAATTCTTATTGTACTATCAAGTTATTTTAAGTTGTTGAAACACTGCCACATATTTTTTTTTATACAGTTCATTAATTTTCTAAGTCTGCAGGTTAGGAGGGAACAAATTTCTATAATCGTGGAAGTAGCATTATTAGAATTTTTTACTTTTGCTGATTTCAGCAAGCTTAAAACCACACAACACAGCCTTAAGCAAAATATGTACAATCTAGCAGAAAAGGACAAATAATTATTATTTTTTCCATCTATGAACTTTCTGTTTCTGTAGCTGGAGCTCAAATGACTAATAGTAACACTTTTATTTTGTCTTGTAGCTTTAACATAAAGTCAGTCAACAATATATGTGTAACACAGGACTGTCCTAAGGAATTTCACAGACTTAAATATGAAGCTATTAATGCACAGAATACTGAAGTCACCATTTCAGAGGCAAAGATATAACAGTTTTGAGGATTTTCATTTAAATAACATATAAATGCTGCAGCTCAAAGTACATTGATTAACTTAGCCATTCTATCACAATTTCGTTAAGCACATCTACCACTTCCATAAGTGCTCTAATGAGCTTGGAAAGCCTAGCACATACTACTGATTTGATGTGTTTTTAAGTATGATACAAGTGGTTTCTAGGGAAAAGAGATAAAGAAATAAATAAAACGCAGCTCTAAAACTGAAATTCCCAAGCTGGCTGCATTCTTCTCAGCATGAATATGGTAAAAGCTCAGGGCTGAGATGCAGACATGCAACATGTAGGGGCCAGTCACACTGATCTTTCTACATTTGTGTGGATAGGAAGACCCAGGGATTGAGTAGAGATCTCCCTGTGAGTGCATTTGAAGGGGAACTGGCTGCCCTACAGTGACAGAGACCCTCAGGGAACCTGGCAGGTCTCATGGGGCTCATCCTGGCAGCTGCTGTTGTGAAAACCTCCACTGATGATGAGTGCACTAGCCTTGGGGGTCAAAAGAGCAACGGAAGGATGACTGTAACAACCAGGAAAAGGATAGAACATAAAAAGTGCATGTTTTACAATGTTAACTACGTTATTATTCTTTTTCTGTTACAATTAGATTGAGAATAATAGTAAATAGATTCTTAAGATAGAAGTTACAATAAATAAATTTTGTAATTTAGATATAGGTCTGCTTCCACTTTGACCGTAAACAAAAATCTCAGCCTAACACACTTCCATGTGAAATATCCTTGTTTAATTTAAGTGCACATTGAAACCTTTTAAGTCACTAATATAATCCCCAGAATCAATACCCATTGACTATTTTTTCATCACTTACCTTGGTTTCTGTATCATATCATAAAAGTAAGTATTTCTCATAGGACACTTTGCCTGCACTCACCATGGAAACATTTTCAGAGGTAACATTGCTGCAGGAATGCTGACGGTCATTTAAAGAAATGTATTATATAAATCACAAAAATAACTGTAAGTGTGCTATTCCACTTCAAGTTTGTACACTATATGTTGATTAACTTCATCAGAATTCATATTTCTGCCCTTTAATATCCTTAATAAGACAAAGAAAAAGGCAAAATAGTTATAATTTTTTTCATTAATAACACTTGGAGACCGAATCAGAAATTCCACTGCTGCTGATATTCCATGGATACCATGATGCCAAATGGAAAAGAAATACCATCATGCACTATGTTTGAGACATTGAGCTCACAGCAGCACTAGGAGAATGACACCCCATCCTCATTAATGTGTTGCATCTGCAATCGGCTATTGGTAACTGAAATTCCTTTAGTTGCTTGTCAATGTACCCAGCTTGAAGGGAAAAGCTCAGATATGAGTCTGCAGAGAAAAATCTTTTCCTGCTTGAATATGGTTCCTTGTAGGAAACTCTTAGCATTTACACTTTTTATACAGGCTTGTTTTGTTTTGCTTTGCTTGCAGCTAAAAGTGGTGCTCAGTAGGGATTATTTCTTATTCAGCTTGTTAAAAAATACACTGAACATCCAGGAAAGGTATACAAATTCTCAGTTAAGAGAAAAATTTCTTCAGGCTGTTTTTATTTTTTTCTCAGTCTCACATAACAGATCCATAGTCTTCTTCATTGGAAGACAGAGGAAATATAATTTACTTTTGTAGTATTGGGGTTTTTTGTGGATTACAGTTTTTATGTATTCTGCAGTTTATATCAGTCATGTTCATTTCTCTAATGAGTATGTAAAGCATGGATATGGGTCTTAGAAATGGTTTAATTTTTCTTTTAGTTATACCTTTTCAATAAAAACAGAAATGAACCTTGTTGATGAAGGGATCTTTCTTTTATGCACAATTCATGACAGAGTACCAAGAGAAGCTTTGCATTGTCACTATGAAAAGTTATTAATTAGTGCCCATTAGTAGTATTGCTGTATTTTAAAAGACTGTATCTCCTTTTTGAGAGAATTATGATTTTGATATGCAGCCTATGGCTAGCAATATATAGCCTCAGACTTTTGTGTCCATAGAAAGTAGAGCTCATCTTGTTACACTGATTTCTTCATGCAGAATCAATTATCTGTAAATGGCAAGAAGGGAAGACACTGAATACTGAGCACATGTAAGTTTACGAGGTTATTTGACCACTTAGTTAAGGGTGGTAAGGCTACCACAACTTTAGATAAAATCCAAATTTTATTGTCTGTCACAATTTTCCAGCTCAGAAGTATCTTTTTCTAGGGGTCATTTAAAGAAATATATTACATAAATACACAATAGTTCAGTTCAAGATATGGGAGTTGGTTTGACTTTAATTTACTCTAGAGAGCTCTAATATAACACAAAAGGAATAAGGTAAATTAGATATGGAGGAGATACATAATAATTCTACAGCAACAACTTTCATATAAGATTCATTCATTTTATGAATCAAAATGAAATTTCCTCAGCATCAAGATACAGAATCTAGAAATCAGCAAGTGCTCACTGGTCCTTGTCACATCTACACAAACCACCAGCAGGAACAATGAGTTTGAGAACAGAGCACAGAACGCAATTTAACATCTTGAAGAAGTTAAAACCTTTTACCAGAGATCTGTTGTCAAAAAGTGCTGCCATGAGAAAAATTCTGCCTTAATTTCAAAGTGAACCAAATATATTTTGCAGAATTGGTACTACTTGATATTTACATAGTGCATTTAATTTACAATTGTCCAACTATATTTACAATATGACTTAAATTTAATGTCGGTGATCCATTTTATAGAATGATACAGGACAGTACAAAATACTGCCACACATTAGAAAGCAGATAAAGTCTAATCTAGTCTAGTAAAGTTCTGATTTTTTAGCCAGTTGTCATTTTGCTAAATAATAAAAGACATCAGCAGCATCTAGCTGTTCAAGCATCTATAGCTCCAGGTATAGCCATTTTAAAAATCTATTTATTGGTCACATTTTTTCTTATTCTTCATCACTTTTTCCCTAACTGGCAAAACAATAGTAATGACACTGTGTTACAATTATCCTTGACTTATGTAAAATCTTTGCAACAGAAGTGACCTTTAGAGACCTATTTCTGAATCACTAGTGTCTGACTGAGGTTCTTTTCCCTAAAATAACTGCTCTACTGTTTGGTTGGGGGTTTTGTTTGTTTGTTTTTGATTTGTTTTGTTTTTTGTTTTTTTTTTTTTCCAGACTTGGTTCTTTATTAATATTAAAATGAGGGAGGAAAAACACAAAGATGCAATCAAAACCCATCCCCACAGAAAACCTTTTGTTAGAACCTATAATTTTCATAATTCAAAACCACTCCTTGAGATTATGGGTGTTTGTCCTCTAAACAGTTGTGCTTGCTCTAATCTTTCCAGAGGAGTGAAGTAAAGAAATCTGCTGAAGCACATGTTTTGTGGAGTAAATTTGCTAGGTAATACCAGATGGTTTTCTTTGACTGAGTAGATCAGTCTTTGGGTGCAGGGAACAGCAGCACCCTGGAGCATTACAGTCCTGTTTCCTTGAGTGTTGCACCGCACCTGTTCAGAACTACAGGTAAGTCACAGTATGTGCTTCATTGATTAAGCATGAAGAGAGTAATGAAAGTGCCATTGAACCCTACAGTACTTACTCTAAAATCCCTTGGGGTCTCCAGAGGGCCACTACTCATTTTCCCACTCAGAGGATTATTTTTAAACCACCTGCTCAATCACCACTGTCTTAAACAGCCACCAGGTGGCTTTTAAGGTAAAGCATGAAATGGAATTTTTTTTTCCAAGTTTAACACACCATTTAGGATCTAGTTCTAGTGTGATAGAAGCAAGAAGAGGTAATTGTAGCTGCAGTAGTTTACAGAACAGCTAGTTTTCATTTTCAAGTACACTTTCATTTACATGTGACATGACTGATCTGTCTCAGGTGTCCAAGAAGAGCAGTTTGCTGCGTGCCTCATCTTTGGAGCAGTGGGCAAGAAACTCAGAGATATATCAATAGCGCATATCAGGGTGGGAGAAAAATCATGTGAGGAAAGCACTGCTCTGTAGGAGTTGTTCACCAAGAATCTCCAACACCAGGTAGCAAGTTTTTTTTCAAAAGACTGGGCTGGGCATGAAGGAATGTCAGGCTCCCACCATGCTGCTGGTTCTGCAGTAGAGTTGTGAGAACTGCCTTCAACATCAGTGTAGGAGAACCACAAATCTATCCTCAAGGTTAGGCAATGAAACCAAATGAATATTTGTCTATATTCTGGTTGTAAACATCATCACTGTGTAGAAGGCAAAAAAATCTTTTATCTGAAAAAAAAAAATCTGCACCTGAGGACAAAAATCTGCACCTGAGAGTTTTGACAAAATGAGGACTCTTACAGAAGTGACTGAGAGGATTAAAGCTCTGTTAAATTATTTTTAAATCCTACAGGTTTTAGTAGTACAGTTAGAAAGTTGAGCAGGTAAGATGATCTTCATGTTGCCTAAAAATTTACTTTTCAGGAAATTGTTCAGCCACAAAGAGAAAGAGCACACTGAATGAAATCACTAGGAATAGAATAGAATAGAATAGAATAGAATATAGAATAGAATAGAATAGAATAGAATAGAATAGAATAGAATAGAATAGAATAGAATAGTGCAGCATCTTTGATGGATGGTTTCCATCCACTCTGAATGCATCTACTTGGTTACTACTGAAGGATTTTACTTAGGTAAACTGAAGTTGGAAGAAATTCGAGGTTGACTGGAAAAGTCACATTATGTTTGGGTACCAAAAAATATCAGATTAAAGGAATGCTAATAAGTATGGATGAGCAGTTTATCCATTTTTTTTTTTTCTCAGCGGTAATAAAAGTTCTCAACATAACTAAAATACAAATAGCAAACTTCAGATAAGGCAAAGCCAGGAACTGCTTTATTATAGTAGGTGATTTTATTATGATATTTGAGATTGGAGCTACAGTTTTAATGCATTTCTTAGTACATAATAAAATAAAATACAATGTATATTGATTTTCTTTTCTTTAATTACAGGATCAGTGCCCATGCAACAAGCAATGCACTGAGTGAAGCTAGACATTTCCTCTTGTAATTAAACCTTTTGACACTGTGGAAGGGAAAATTTTATGCTGCTTGATTTGTTCTCAATCTGTCAGGGAATCATGGTGTATTTTGCTTTCAGGATAGCTACCAGGAAGTCCTAGAACTGTTAGTAAGGATGTTGTAAATGTGACCAGCACACTATCACACAAGATTTCCTTACAGTTTCTATTAGGAACTATAAAACACTGGGATGGCAGTGAGAGAATTGGATTCACATCATGTCTATTTGAGACAGACATTTCTGGAGCGAGCCCCTTAATTCTCAAAAGGTGAGTAGAACCCCATTCATTGCCCACCCAGATCCTTAGCCAGTGTCTGCTGGAAAAAATGAGGGTGTTTTTTTTGTTGTTGTTGTTTTTGGTTTTTTGGGGTTTTTTTTTGTTTTTTTTGGGTTTTTTTGTTTTTTTTTTTTGCTTGTTTGTTTGTTTTTTGTTTTTTTTTTTGTTGTTGTTTTTGTTTTTTTGTTTGTTTGAGTCTTTGTGGTTTGTTTGTTTGTTTGTTTTAATTTTGTTTTGTTTTGTTTTACCTCTTTAGGGCCATAGGGGAAAAGGGGGTGTTGGTAGGAGGAATTAGGCAGCAGGAGGTGAGAAGGAGCAGACAGCCATGCACTCCAGGAGTGTCTGGGTGTGCACTGCTGCTGGGTGGGAGACACAATCATTTCCTGCTGGGGCAACACAAAAATGTACAAGTTTTACAAGTGGCTTTGTTGTCTTGACTCAGTCCAGCTTTTTGGTTTTTCTGCACCTTTGCTTCCTTACATTGGTTCTTCACCCATGCACAGGGAAATTTACTAATTTGGGAAGCCTCAAATACAGTTCTGATCAGGTTGCCTGGACAGATCACATGAAGTCTTCTCCCCATATGCAAGATACACAGAATATATATTTTAATTTAGATATTTTAAGAATCTATCTCTCCCATGGGTATTAACCAGAGCTCAGGATATGAAGTGGGATTGCAAGAGATCTTCATAGTTTAGTGGATAACAGGAAAATAGGATGTGTCAAATCAGGGCTACAACACCAACACAAGAAGCAGAAAACTAGCAGTGTTGGACAAAAAGGTAGGCAGACATAGAGAAAACCTTTTTTCCCCATTTCATTCTGAGACACAAAAGATATTTTTTTTCAATATGATAGCAAATTTTGCCAGTACCCCACTTGCTTCTTTTGTCTAAAATGTTAAATCAGATTTTTTCCTTATTGCCTGCACTCTCAAAATTTCTATCAAAGTTGGTGAAATTTTGGATTATGCATAGTATGCAATTAAAACTCTCTTATAAGAGGGTGAATGATTTATCTATCCTATACCTATTAATACTAAATATGGAGGATATATCCAGCTGGTGTACAGAACTTAGTTGGGGTTTGAGAAGAACTTTTCTAACCAAATCAGAATGAGATCTTAGATGAAGTATCTCTTTCATAAGGATCTGAAATTTGCCTGTGTCAGTGAGTGTCATGTCCCATGAGAAGAATTTAACTTCCTGATTTCCCCTAAAAAGGGAAGGATTTTTCCACAGCAAAAGTAGATAAATTGGGAGACAGTAGAATATACATAAATTTTTTTCCACTGATAAAATGATTCAGAGGACAAAGGAGCCTCTCTACCTGTCTTTGACAACTGCCTAACTCAGTTTTTACACTTCTAGAAGCACAGCAAATAGGCTGGACTTCAGGCAAATCCCTGAGGTGTTAGCACTGATCACATTATCTAGAAACTCTATGGGTGAGAAATTCCTTGGAGGTCAAAAAAAGAGAAGAAAGACCACAACAAAGTAAAGCCCTAGAAGCTGCCTTCTCCCCCTTCATTCCCTATCTCCACATTTGTGCATTTGTGAGAAAACATGACTAAACTATTTGTAGAAACAAGAGGGAAGTTGTTTTGAAATGTGTAGCAAGCCATTGATACAATAAACCCATGGTTTATTAAACTATTAAAAGTTAAAATACAATAAACAATTCCCAATCCTGGAAATACTTATGCAATTGTTGAACTCCAAAGGACTGATTATTCATGAGTAATCATGAGTTAAGCATATAATTAAGTATTTCCACTCAAAATTTCAGTCATTCTGCTCACTGCTATTTCAAATACCTCCCTATATTTGACGTTAATATAAAGTGGTGTGAACTTTTTAAAAAAAGCTGAAAATAATTTGAATAAATGAATTAATATTTCCTTAGAAAAATAAACAAGCATTAGATAAGTATAAAGGACTTAAAAGGGCAAGTTGCTTATTTTATATGAAATTATGACAATTAAAATGCAATTTGGTTTTTTTTATAAAATTTTAAGGCATTTAATACCTACATACTAAATCTCTTTGCTAATGACTTACCAGTTTTAAATACTTTGCAGTAATGACTTATATAATTTCAAGTGGTTATTTTCCATACTTCATTACTTTCCCCCAAATGATCATTGATTTGATAATTAGTTGATATTTTAAAGGCTAAAGACGTGATGTCCTTGAAAATGTTTTAAGTGTCTTGTTCAGGGCAAAAATAAATTATCATCTTTGAAATGCCATTCAGCAGTAATTTTAGTGGGCTTTTTTTAGTCTATTACAGATTGAGAGAGTCTTTCATTTTATATTAATTAGTAGTTTGTGGCAAGATACTCAGAAATCAACATATTGCACCGAAATCTCATGCAGTAAGATATCTCCCTGTACTCAGCGGGTAGCTGTAATGTATCTTTGAACAAAGCCCACATTTCACTTGATGTAAAAAGACTTCCAATTTTCACTGTGTCATTTCTCTTCTACATAACAAATTAACACACTGCATAACTTTTATCCCCTTCCCAGCAGGCAGGATACATTAGGGCAAGATTTCTCAGCCTCTCAGTGAGTTTTTAAAAGTTGTTTCATAAATGTTTTCACCAGGCTCTTGGAATTCTTCTGACCTCCTTGGAGAAGAACTCCTTGAAGGACAATATCTACCATACTGCAGGAGCTGGAGCACACTTCCTTTGAAATAACCCTTCTGTCTGCAATGGGCCTAAAGAACACATTTAACAAACATTTTAATTGCATATGTAAACCTGTAGACTTCAGGACTAAACTGGGATTAAGATCTTGTTCTGCACGTTTAAGAGCAGCAAAGGTTAATATTTTTAACGAAAGACTAAAAAAGTTGAGCAAAGTACTAGTGAATAACTATTATTTTATTGAATATATGACTGCAGATTCTGATTGTGTCTGAAAGGTATTGATTTAAACAGCTAAACTGATTAGCAATCAACTCACGGGGGCAAGCCATGCAGCTTGTGTTTGTCACTGAGGAGTGACACAGCACAGGGAGGTGACACTGCTGCCGTGTCACCCAGACTGGATGCTTTTGAGAGTCAGTTACAAGAGGATAAATTATTGATACATCATTAAACTGTAGAATGGTTTGGGTCAGGAGACACCTTAAACATCCCTACTTCCAGCCCTTCTGCCATATCCCAGCTTGCCCAGAGCCTCATCCAGCCTGGCCTTGAACACTTCCAGGGATGGGGCAACCACAGCTCCTCAGGGCAGCCTGTGCCAGTGCCTCACCACCCTCTCAGGAAAGAATTTCTTCCTAAGATGTATTTTAAACCTACCTTCTATCAATTTAAGGTCATCCCTACTTGTCCTACTTGTCACTTCAAAAAATCCCTCTCCATTTTACCTTTAGTCCCCTTTGAAGTACAGGAAGGCCACTCCGGAGTCTTCTCCAGGTTGAAACACTCCAATTTTGTGAGCCTCTCTTCATAGGATGAATGCTCTAGCCCTGTGATCATCATCAAGTTCATGGAATTCTTTGCCACTGAAACCTTGTGTGATGAAATACAGTCATCATCTGATATCAGACTCTTAATGATGATAAAAAGTTTTCTATTTCTTTGTAATATGTTAATCTGTATTCATCTGTTTTGAAAAGTAAATTAATCTTGTGAATATGTCTAGCAAAATCTCTAGCAAAACAAGCTACTTTTGAGTATTTTTTTTAATTTCTATAATCTTTTTTAATAAAAAAAATGAAAAAAACTTTCTAGAAATTTTGTATTTTCCAATAATTTTAAATCAAATAAAGATACTAAGTCTTTAAGGTCTTCATGTATCATGATGCTAAAAACGTTTATCAATATTTCAAATTAAAAACGCAGACAAAATTAGAGGCGACACTTGTTGACTTTAGCAAAAAAAAAAAGGATAAAAAGATACAAACATTTGCAAGTTAATTAAATGCATTCTAAGTATCATTTATATGCCTAAGTCCCAATAAAACCAAAGAAAGCTATAGCCATGCTTGAAATGAAGTGTTTGCTTCAGGAATTTTTTGATTGGGTTAATAAATGATACTTAAGCACATTTTCTGTCACTGTGGATTAACACAGATGGACTCAAACTCACTAATCTATAGCCTGCATTCTCAGTGACCCATCAGTTAAAGAAAACTGGCTTTTAATGGGGGTCTGGCAGACTTGATCCATGTTTTTTTATTTACACTATGTTTAGACATGACTTCTAAGATGTCAATATCTTAATTCTAGATTCTTGTGTTTGAGATTTCTTCTCAATTTTGTTCTTCTTAAATTGCCTAAAAAAAGGCTAAGAAGAAATATAATTTATTTGCCTTATATTAAGATCAGGAAAAATTGGATCATTTAGTGCAGATCTCATTGTCTGTTACTCAAAGGTAAAGTCTTTTCCCCTCTGCAGCATTCCAAAGTTATTTTGTAACTGTAGGAAAATTTGGCCTCCGTTGCTTTGATTGTAAATGAATATTTTTTAAACCGCACATTAAATATTTTAATTACAATAACAGAGGGCTTTGTTATTTCTGTTGCCAGTCAGTGAAAATGACATGAAAAGGAGAATTCAAGTATAGTCACTTGGTTTTTAAAGGAGACTCCATCATATTATAAAGTCTCCTTACAAAATCCCTCTGACAGAGTTTGCCTCTCACTATTTCATCTTTGAGTGATCACCAGTGTAAGAGAAATCTAATTTATATCAACTTGATGTATTAGTGAGAAATTACAAAAAGTGAGTTTCTGGAGCAGCTAACTACCCTCACCACTCAAATGGATGCTCTGGCTCCTGATTTCTATTTCCATCTGTTGAACCTCTACTATAATAAATAACCATTTACAGCTGAAGATAAATTCTCTCCATGATAGGTTAAGGATAGGGAACCTTCTAATGGTGGTTTTCCCTGTTCTCATTCTTATTTTTCCATGTGTACTTAAGAACTAGATACAGCCTTCTGACAATCAGCTCAGTAATATACAGACAGTTGTGATAATTGCTCTGACTTGACTTTACCTCATTTATGTCCTACATTAAAAAGACAAGTTAAAAAGCCAGAAAGTTTGAGGGCTAAGATTAAAGAGAAGGAACAATAAAGATTAAGGAATGTAGGAAATATGTGTGAGGCAGAGGAAGAATCAGCAAAGGACAATACCAGGCAGAATGACCTGACAGGGAAACACTTGGTTAGAGTGGACAAGGAGTGAGGGCACAGAGTAATGGGTGAATTGAAGGAGAAAACAAAGGAAACAAGGATGAAGAAGGAAAGTTCACTAGAGAAAAGCCATTTGATTGCAAATGTTTGTAATGATATTTATATACCACTGCAGTAGAGTATGGAACACCAGAGATAATACCCCTGTCCAGCAATAAGGGCCTATCATAGTTCCTATTTTTATTTCATGTTTTTATTTTATTTTTATATTTTACAGGCAAATTGCACCAAATATAAAGAATGTGTACTCACTAACACGTATACATTTTCCCATCCTTAATTCACTATAGAAGATAAACATTGATGCAGATCCTAAGATGAAGGAATCTTAAACTCCACATCACTGCTAAGAAAAAAAAATAATACAAACCTGTTATGGATCTGTGAAATGTAGGGAATCTGACTGTGAATTCACTGAGATGTCTATAGCCTTTGTTGTTTTTTTGAAGTTGCTGTCCTTGGCAATCAAAGTAAAAGTTATTTTTTTACAGAAATTTGAAAAAATAAATTTGCTAATTTAATTCAATCATAAATTACTCTTATATATATATTTTTTTATATTCCCTGAATTTTAGAATTGCTGTTGCTCTGTTTAACAAACTGGTATTCAAACACCGCTTTCTAAGTGACTGCTTATAAAAGAATTATGCTTATCTAGTCTGTAAATGTCATTTTATGGATGTTGTTATCCCAGTGAACCTTAAAAGACTCAGAGCTCCAACAATCTTAATTCATCTCTGAAAAGTATGGGGTCAGTTATTTGGGTAAAAGCAAATGCAATTGTTTAGCTACTAAAACAAATATGTTACAGTCAAATGCTGAACTGATGTTTGAATGAAAAGTCTCTCTGCCAAATTTAAAAACAAACAAACAAACAAACAAACACACACACACAAAAAATCCCTGTTACATTTGATTTAAAGGAAAATAAAAAATATTTTCTGTTCAATTAGACTTATATATATAATAGAAACAACTTTTAGGCACCCATGTTATGCAGGCTAAAGCTGCTGGGAGACAATTGCCTACTGCAGTGTGACATGCCTGTGCCATGAAGATGAAGCATGCCTCTCCCTGCAGAAACTGGCTTATGGGATAGGTGCAAAAGGTTTAAAACCAGCTGTGATGCCTGAATACACCTGCAGTTTAGCCTCCCTAGTCCATCCCCAGGGAGTGGACATGGGAATGAACATAGGAGCCAAATCTTCCCATCTGTAAATTGCCACATTTTGGGAAGAAACTGGGGAGAGATCAAGGCAGTGTGGAGCAGAGTGCATCTCTCAAAAGGAGAAAAGCTGTTGCAAACTCACATCCTTAGTTACAACACCCAGGAATTTGGGAACTTATCTGTGAGGGAAACTACAGAGAAACTGTCAGGTGCTCATTCAAATCACAAATCTTGTGTGCTTGAAACTCTTTGTTTCTCCTGTTTCAGTACAAAGCTTGGCCTTAAGGCTCACTTAATAAAATATTTCATTTCTTTATCATTAATTTTTTTATTCTGGGTTAAACTGGGAAGTTAAAGATGTTCTGCTGTTACATACATAGAAAATGCAAGGAAAGCAGTAAGTGGGCTCACCCTGGCCTGCCTTGCTGTGGGGCACCTGGAGGGACTCAGTGCTTGAGAAGCCTGGTAGACATGGTCAGCAGTGCAGAGGAGACCTGGGGGACACATGAACTGTGACATTCCAAATAGGCCATGGACAGACAAAGGCAGAAAAAGGCTTTCTCCAATCCTGGTATCCTGAAGGGCTAAAATATGGCTCAGAGCATTTCTTGGAGATGCAACTGGGTCTTCCTTGTGTGTGGCTGTGAAAAAAGCAACATGACAGTTTTGAAATAAGGTCCCCTTATACATTTGTGTATATTTTCACTGTAATGGCCAGGATTAAGTCTTTCACTGCTTTACAATTTTGTCCAGGTCTGGCACCATCCTTTCTTATCTTCTTCTTCCAATGTCCCCAGCATTTGCACACATAAGCTGTGGTTCAATGTTCTTCTAAGCTGAGGTTTCTCAAGGTTTTACTAGTCTTCAGTATATCCACAAGAATATGTAATGGGGCCTTACATATTTGTTAATAGTGTTTTCCTTTTTTAACAGTACCATTATCATGTTACCAAGGAATCCCTAAAGAGAAAAGGAATCAATATGTGGTTAAATTCTAAACTGATAATTGTGTATCAGTGCAAGTGCTGACACAGAGATAATCAGAAGCAGGAGTCAGACAGTTCTGTCTATGAATCCAGTCTTAATTTCTTGAAGAATCCTGTTTTTCATTATAGCAAAAAATCCCTGTGAAATATGAATAAATACACAAATGAAGAATTCTGTATGCTCACCTCATGACAATGGCACCATGTGGTGACCTTTCCCTTCCCAACAATAATTTATTCACAATAGTGCATACACTGATCAATAATTTCTCCTTCTACTCTAACTGTACTTAGAAGTATGTGACACTACACTCTCCCCCCACCCCAAGCTATGATAAAATAATTAAATATAATTCTGTATCTGATCTAATAACCAAGCTAGACTGTGTGGATTTGTGGGAAGAGAAAATGAGTTCAAAATTAATTTGTTCTCATCAAGGATCAAGATAAAGTCTGTCAATGTTATTCAGAAATTCAGATTTCTGAAGGACCAAGAAAGCTGTGAGATATTAAATTTACAGGGTGCAAGAGACAAAGAACAAAGGGCCGTTCTCAAAAGTGCATTGTATTATTGATAAAAAATGACATGCAGCACTAGATCTCATGTCACCTTGTGTTTGAGATCATCACAATGGACTATTGGTAGCAACTTACTCTGCCAACCTGGGTGAATTAAGAATGGAAGCAGATATTTGCCCCATTTTACAGCTGGAGAAACTAAAGGACAGATAACTGTCAGGGTGGGGGGTTTTTTTTTGGGGGGGGGGTGGGGGGGTGGGGGGGTTGTTTGTTTGGGTTTTTTGTTTGTTTGTTTGGTTTGTTCTTGTTTGGTTGGTTTTTTTTGTTTGGTTGGTTTTTTTGGGGTTTAGTTTTTTTTTTATAATTACCTGGAATAACAGGTAATTATTAATAACAGGGAAGTGACAGAACTTAGAAGGTGGACTTTATGAGCATATTTTTTATTCCTGCCTTCATTCAGATGTTCCCCTACTTGAAGAACCCAAGCACTGACCCAAGCCTCTGCTTCACCATCATCCACAGCTCCTTTTCACACCATTCCAAGGCCCTGACCTTGCACTGTCACACAGCTCCTCCATCTGCCATTTCACATACTCAATGTGTTTTAAACCACATGCTCACATTTGTAGCTTTGAATCATCTTTCCACAGGTACAGAATGGAGGAGTGCGTGAACTCATTAATTTTTAGATTATTAGAAAGTCTTTATATTAATCTTCTCATCTTCTCCTCCCACATTCTGACACATATTCATCCTGGGGAGACATAGTCCCAGCAAGAAGCTATAAATATTCCATTTACTTATGACACACACTAAAACTGATTTCTGAAAGCAATCATAAAATAGGAAAATCAGATTATTTAACTTCTTTTAGCATTGATAGGAAGACATTATGCATTAAAAGAAGCTTTTCTACAGTGAACATGTGAATCTGTAAAAAATATTATTTTAATAGCACATTATTTAATGCCTGACAACAATAGGACTCTGATAGAATACGAACAATAGTAAATGAGCTCATTAGTTCTCAAAGTTTTTACACAAAGAATAACAAATTGTTTCAGAATGTTGGTAAAAAATATACTGTTTTATCAGAAAATTAATCTTTATTGAACATTTATGTGACTCTACTTAGGTGATAGAAGCTTGAAAATCTGAGTGGAATAGTAAGAGGGAAATCCTCTTCATTTTTATTATAAATTCTGGTTTACGAACAATAGCAAATTAAAGGATCACTTTATCCAGAAAAAAAGGATGGAAGAAACAGCACATGTTCTGTTCCAACCATTTCTTTCTTTCTTGGTTTGGAGAAATCATGCTGTAGAAATGTGGTGGGCTACAACACAGTTTATGCTTTATCAGCTGGTTGTGTCAGTTTAAATAATAATTAGTATGGTGGCTTTCTTTTATTATTTTGCCATACTTGTAGTACAAAATGTCAATACTTCTTTATTTGAAGCATTGAGCTGCTGTGGCCTAACAACAGCTTATCAAGCCAAGTGGAAACATAAGAAGCAAGAGGCTGTACTTGCAGTTCCTAAACCCTCTACATGGTTTTATGTAGAGGGTTTAGGAACCCTCAGACATAATAAATAAAATAAAATAAAATAAAATAAAATAAAATAAAATAAAATAAAATAATAAAATAATAAATACATTAAAATTATTTATTTTTAAAGATTTATTTTTTAAAGACTGTAGTCTCTGTGTGTATGTGACTTTGAGGAACATTCAGCTAATATTATTTTTGTTTCTGACATTTTTTCTGACTCCTCCTTACTACTGATCTCACTAGTTCATTGGCTAGGGACTAAATTAAAGGACAGGAAGAGGTACACAATATCTCCTACTCCTAACAAAGAGCTGAATGCTGATTATGTCATTAAGATTTTAACTGTGCAAATAAAAATGCAGATTATGAACCTTAGCATGTTTTCTTACCACTACAAATCTAAAATGGTGCACCATTTTATGCCTGGTACTGAGCTAAATGTAAGGCAGAAAATTAATAAAAATGTGGACCTTCCTAAACTAATATTCCAGTTTCCAAGTTAAGGACAGCATAAGGGGAATGCAGAGAGATATTTCAGAATGGTCATTTTGCCATTTCTTTCATCTTTATGAATAAAAAGTTTGCATTTTGTGCTGAAAATAGAAACTTTCCAAAAAATTTTAATGATGGATATTTTTTGACTAAAAACTAGTAATTGAGAGATATGAAATCCTTTCTCATGAGCAGATCAATTTTAATAGCTTTTAAATAACTAAATGGTAATCATATTTTTATGTCAAATTATAAATCATATTTATTTCAAGTGATCACTTGCTACTCTTAAATGACTATGCAATCTTGTCCTTTAATGAGAACTGCCATAAATTCTAAGTTAGACATAGCAGACCTTTGAAAGATGCTAATTTAAAAACAAAAGTGAAGATACAATGGACTGTGGAAACACACTTAGGAAATAAAAATAATATTCTAAAGCACTTAGGAAGTTATTTATCTGAATTGAATTTTCAAGTTTTTTGCTTTGTTATGAATTAAAGAATAGCTAAATTTTGAGTATGCTTTTATATTAATCCACATGCAGATATGTAAATCATTGATAACTGTGAATGACAGATACTATTCTCATGTTCCACTTGTTTTTAAGGAAGTTTCAGTCTTAAAAAAAAGGTGAAAACTGATGAAAACCAACCTAGACATAAAAAACCTTGTCATTGGACTGATACTATTTTTAATCAGTGAAGAAAAGTTACACCAAGAAGAACAAAGATGAAAGTTAAAATGTTCTTGAGTAGTTCGACCTTCTACCCCTTACCACGTGTAATGAATGAGACTCCTCTTACCATGCATGATGAATAAGGACTCATTTTCATTAGCAGAGCCTCTCAGAGACATCTGAGCTGGTTTGAGAAAAATACCTGCAGACTTCTCCAAATGATTCACTAAATGGTGGTGAAAACCTCCCCTCCTTCATTCTTCTGTGTCACAAAGAGTGTCACCGATATTTCAGGAGCTATAAGAAGTTACATTGGAGAGTCCAGCCCTTAGTTTCACATTCTCAATATGCTATCAACAGTCCAATCTTTTAAGATATCATAAAAAGGCATGAACATTGTGAACTAAAAATGTTCAAAGCAGATTTACACAATTTATGAGCAAAAATCTTTCTGTTTCTAACTGGTGCCTCTTCTGTTTGAACACTGTAAAATTCTCCAAGAAGGAGGGTTACAAATATCCCAGACCCCGTATTTCTAGCATGCATGATCTGTACTGCTTTTCACACACGTTCATGGCTTGGCTGCATTTGGATAGGGCTTTCCCAGGACCTCTTCAATTCCTGGAACCATCAGGAAGGATAAGGATCTGCTGCATTTATGACAAAAGACAGAGCTGAGCTCAAGCACAGAGGGCAGTTGGGATCTGAAATGATGGCACAAGATGCAGCTTTGAAAGTATTCCCAGGGAAGGCACAGATACAATGATTATAACACCAGTTAGAGTAAAAGGAGCTTACAGGTTAAAAGACTTAAAAGTCTATTTACCAAAAAAGGAGATTTTTCTTTGTATTTTGCAGAGAATAAACTTACATATTAGAAGAATACAAGCAAAAAGGAAAAGAGCCTACTATAAATATGATCATATTTTTCTGCAATATTCAAGATGTCATTGCTTCTATAGCACGCTGTAATTAATCCTTTCAGGCTCCCCTGTCATGGTTGTACAACATAACTATGGGTTGTCCATCACCTAATGACTTCTGCAGGTGAGCAATTATTACAATAATTAATACCTAGAAAAATTACCAGGACAACATTGTTCTGTTATTTATAAAGAAAACTTGCTAGTTACTGTGTAAATTTTGCATTGTCACTCAAACCCCATACTTACATTACTTTTTCTCCATATAAAAAATTTTCATCCTGCTAAAAAAGAGCATCATTTATTCCAAAATTCTTCAAATAAACAAATATTTCCATGTAAATTATATCAGAAAGATCATTTGAGGTGTGCCAAAATAGAAAATGCAATATTTTACACAAAACTGCAA
Organism: Phylloscopus collybita; assembly: GCA_027886175.1. Classification (NCBI taxonomy): domain Eukaryota; kingdom Metazoa; phylum Chordata; class Aves; order Passeriformes; family Phylloscopidae; genus Phylloscopus; species Phylloscopus collybita. The sequence continues at coordinate 10,173,322 of JAJNNQ010000002.1, forward strand.
TAACCAGATTAGCTTGGAACAACAATTGATGATGGGAGAATGTAAACAAACTGTATATCTGAGATACAAGAGAAAAATATTTGCTATTACATTTGTTTATAAATGTTGCATACAGCTGTAATATGTAGAGAAGGGTAAGCGGGTTTATCTTCTATAGTTTGATTTCCACCAACTCATTCAATTACACTTGGAATTTTGCAATATTTCCTTTGATCCTCTTACAGGTTTTGTATTTCTTGATAGACAGAAAGAAGAGACAACAGAAAGCAAAGCTATTATTCTTGTCTAACATTCAAGGGATACTGTTTTAATTGAAAATGATCTAATACTCTGAGGCACCCACCTCCTCTTTATCCTCCCAGACTGCAGCTTGTGTTGAGGTACCAGCTCCACCACAGATATTCACAATTCTCTGACTAAATTAGTGTTGCCTTCCCTAAAATAAAGTCAGGCTATCGACAAGGACTTAAGTCCTTGAAAACTTAAAACCTCAGCCAGCATTTGATTCCCAAGAATAAAATAGGAATCTAGGACCAACTGGCTTTCCTTCCAATCAAAGGAGTTTTTATGAAACAAAACACATTTCTTACACTTAATTTCACAGTGTTGTCATAATATTCCTCTCCCTTTGCCTTTTTAAAGTTATCCCACACCTCTGAAAATGGAACCAGAGTTTAAGACAGCCTTCAACAACAGCTGTTGACTGACTTGTCCCTGACCACAGGGCAATGACAAAAATATTTGGGAGTTCCCAACATGAAGGATCAAACAATCGAACACTCTTGTATGCAGAAGGACAGCACCCCTGCATGCATCTTACCTTTGTGGGCAATCTCTTAAGAATAGTAATGGAAATACAAAAATCATGAGTGGATCAACGACTTTAGCTGGGACATCTACATATTAATGCAGTGGTGGGCAAAATTCAGATGGTATAAAAATGATCCTCATAAATATTTACCATGCTCAGTGGTACACAGTTACAGGTATAAACCAGTTGAACCCTTGTGCTTCATCAGCAGCTGGTAATGCTGCCAAACACAGAATGTTATTTACATAACATTTTTTAATGAATTATGCTGGCAGCATTTATTATGTTCCCTATGAGACATATCAGTATATTCTTGTATTTCTCAAGCTGAATGGATCTCCAGGGATTCTGAAGAGATTCAAACTCTTCCCTACTCATGTACAGATGGGGGGATTTTTTTCACTACACAAAGATTTTTCCAACTGTATCTCTCAGCTGACCCCCAAGTGATAGCACAAAAGAGCAGCAGATATGTGCACAACCATATAAAATAAAATTAGATTTTGCTTGGAGCTATTTAAGAAATCACACATAAGGCACAGGAAGTGTGAATATGAAAGTATAGCAGCCAGTACTGTCTATCATGGCCTGCATAGTCAAGCTGTGTGTTGGACAGTTTTTCTGTCAGGATGAGCCTTCTTTATGACTGGAAGACTAAAACAGCTTTCTTCCCACATAAAATTGCCCCTGTTACTTAATGATTTTAATGGGATTTAATTAAAAGACCCAGGAATTTTCACTGCTCTTACTCTACTTTTGGGGTTTTTTGTGTTCATGGAGGTGAGAGAATTTTAGCAGTTTAGGCTGTCTGGGAAAAATACCCTGTGAAATGAAACTTACATTTCCAACTTTCTCAAATTACAGTTCTCTAAAGGTTATTTACTGCAACACAGATGAGGAAAAACACAGATAAACCCACAAAAAAAGCTGGCGTTTGCAACAAAGTGCATTTCTAAGCTAAATCAAACCAAGCATATCTTCAAACAGAACTGTGTTTGAGAACAGACCTGTATATTTCTCTCTGACCAATAAGATATATTTATATAGCAGTTTATTAATAATAAGCACCATTTTATGCTTATCCAGTGTAACTCACTGATGTACTGTTATTTAACACTGTAGTAGAATTCCATTCTCTCTGAGCTTTAATCATATGAGAAATTAGATTGAATTTGCATTTACACAGCAAATCTTATGATATAAGTTTCCTAATATACTTCAGCTTGATACTGAAGTAAATTGTATTATCCCTAATGGGTCATCAGTTCTGAGGTTTAGTATTTGATCTTGCTTTATTATCTTCCCTAGCTATATTCCATACCTAATTTTTTCCTGAAATGAGCATTATTGATTTACTCATTAAATACTGTCTGTTTTGTGTGAATTTTTCATCCAAGCAGTATGATGAATCCTTTTTAAAATAATGATTATATGCTGCATAAGACTTGAAATACTGTCTTCCTGAGATGGTTTTCAATGGATTGCAACTAAATACATTGTATACAAAAAACATCTTGTACCCTTTCTGCAAAATGACATCCATTGATTATATCTCCTCAAAAATGGAACAATCAATAAATTATTATATTTCTTAAAATTAAGCTCATTTCAGGGTGAAGGATTATTTTCTTAGTTTCATTTGAAGGTGGTGTTTTGTTTCTGTACTACTTGTACTTAAAAGACAACCTCATATCGCAAAAAAGTGGTTAAAAATTCAGAAATGTTTAAAATATGAGTTTTATCATGCCAAACAAGAACGAACAAACAAACAAAACAAACCACCCTCAATAAAACCTCCCAAAAAACCAAAGGAAAACAGATTTGGTGAAATGAGACTCCAGTAGTCCCATTTACTGACACACTATATTCTCCAGCTACTTAAATTTTCAAACCCAGTGAGTGTGTCTGCAGATATAAAGTTTTTGTTATGAAGTATCTTTCTGATATTATTCCTAAATACTCAAAGACGTTGGGCCAAAAGCAATTGATTCTGCTACAGAAATGTGTACAATTTGTCAATGGTGTCCAAAATTGAAGAAAATATTGCATTCAAATTCAGCAACAAACAAAAAAGAAAGCATTTCTGGAAATCATAGAAATATTTTTATATAGTGTGTTGTTTGATTCAGGTCAATAAATTTTACTCTACTGAAGCACACATAAAAGTACTTTAATCTCTAGAGTACTATAACATCCTTCTTTGATTTCTTTTCTTTTTCATGAATGATGAGATTCTGAAACAAACATTCTCTAAAATTCACCTCACCAAACATGCCAAAATTAATCTTTTACGAAAAAAAAAAAAAAAAAAAAAAAAAAAAAAAAAAAAAAAAAAAAAAAAAAAAAAAAAAGATCTATCATGAAGTGTTTTGAAGTTACGAGAAATCAGCATGTAAAATCTGGGGACACCAGCCTGCCTTTCACCATTTTATGTCTAGTACTCTTATTAGCAGTGAGCCATGCCACCTTCCACCTTCATTTTCTCTTTCTCCCAGAAAACCTGCAGACAAGCAACACACAACAAGAAGGCTGAATGGGGTTGAGTGGTGGCTCCTTGAGTTTCTGAGGAAAAGAGCCTGGAAATCCTCTGCTGTTGCACAGTGACATGCAGTCAGCAGAACGAGGGGACTTTCTGTAGACTTCAGTAAACCTGCAGCCAGGGAAGAGCAGAATCTCTTTCTTTCCTGGTCTCCTTCTGGCCAAAAAAATGAAAAACTGATGATACTTTTCACTGCAGTTGCCAAGCACTGAGAAGATGAAGACACTTATGAGGATGTGATGTGTCTTCAAGAAGAAATACCCACACACACACACACACCCACACACCACACACTTATATACATGGTCACTGCAAGTAGAGTATGTATGTGTTGTCACTGTAATAAAATAAAAGACCAAAGCATTCTATGTTGTAGAACAAATGGACTGAGGCTGGAAAGAAACACAAACCGTCCTGGATCAGATTTCATTTTCAAATGACAAAATTCCAGTGTTACTCCTTATGCGGAATTCCAGTTCAGGCCATCACACAGAGAGACATTGCTCCACTCCTTCAGTGCCTTGATTATGAGAAAGGTTTCAGAAGTCCAAATTAAATTTATTCATAGACAGTTCAGGTACATTTGCTTTTATGTCTTTTAACTAAAAGCTCTTTTTGCTATGTAATGCTCACTTTGATGAACCAACTAATATCAAGCTCTAATCCATGTATATTTTTCATTTTGTTAAATTAAAAAAAAAGTATTGCAGAGTCATCTATATTCTGATCATCCTCATAGTTCTTCCTCAAACTCTTAGGTTATAACTCACCCTTCCTGAGTTCCAGCAGTAACGATCAATTTGAGGTCTCCCTGGTGCCTTGAACTGTAACTTTGATACACCTGTCTCTCTGTACTATGATCTACTGATCAACTCATTTTCTCTTTCTATATTGTTTCAAAACAGCAGTTATTTCTATTGTCCCTAAATTCCTGACATTGTACTCTTTGTTATTGAATTTAATTTTCTCCTTGCTTAGCTTCCCACCTTTTTTTTCTCCTCCAGATGGCTTATCAAGAAGCTTTTGAGATCATTCAGTTTATATTCCTGAGTGTAATAAGTTCTTCTCTAAAAGGAAGTCTTAATGAAGAAAGACTTTCAATGGAACAGAAATCAGATGAGCTTCCACTAAATTCATATCAAATAGATAACAGAATCTAGTAACAGAGGAGATATGTTCAGGCCACAGGAGCAACAGATAGAAGAGAAATCACATAGAAAAATTGTGGGATTCTAAAATAATCTACAATCCCAAGCCAGGACAAAAGATTCAATACTCTAAAAATAATGTGAATTAAGAAATCCAAAAGAAATACAAATCAAATCAAATCAAAATATTTTTAAAACTTTATTATTTATTTATTTTCAGTTTCATATTATTTTAATAAAGTTAATCTACATTTATCTTATATGACCTAGACTTAGAGAAAATTGTAATGAAAAGTCTGAAGTATTTTCCCCAAGCCTAGTAATTATATTACTCTTCTTGGAATTTTCGGAGTTTTTACACAACTATTTTCACATTTTCACTGAAGTGTTACCCAAAAGAATTTTGGCTTGTCAACAAAGACAAATATAGTTTCTTCCAAAAAATATAGCACAGAGCTAGAAACTCTGGAAGAAGATTTATTTTCATTGCCCAACACATCAGGCTATGGCAGCCCTTCCCATCTCTGTCAGTCCAGTGATAGAGTTTTATTACTTTCCATGGATAAGTCCTAATGAACACAGAATAAGCTGCTCACACATCTCTTCTCAGTCACAGTATGAAATTTAGTCCTCCTTTTTAACCCAAAAAATTAAAATTGCATAGTGGCCAACTGAGGCCATAAATTAAATCTATATTTAAAAGCATTTCCATTGCATTACTAGCAGTGGCAGGCACAGCAATTTATTCGGGATTGTACCTGTGAGATTCCAGCAGTTTCTGCAAATTGTTAGAGTAAATTAAGACAAAGATTTTTGTAATACATTTTTTCCTCATTGTGAAGACTCTCAGGCTGAGCAAATACATTATTAGTCTGGTGTAAGTTTAAGTGGGTACTTAATAAAGCAGCCAAAGCTCCACAAAGATCATGGCAGTCTTATAATTCTAATTTAGTTTGAATTGGAAGCCTCCTGCTATTTCCTGAGCTATTTCTCTATTATGTCTGTGATATAGCACAGCTAACACTGGACCAGAATCATTAACACTGTAGGCACAAATGCCATTAAAAGCATCTGTCAAAACACATGTATATAATTGTGTTTAGAATATTGTCTGTATTCACACGCTGGCAGTGAGACTGCTCCATACCCAGATGATTACTTACATGCTCATTAAGTTAATGTACTTAATTCAGGGTTAGAATCCCAAGGGAAGGATGGTGGGTTGCTGTGCTCTGTTCTCTAGGGTGTTGCTGCCTACAGGGATCCCAAGGCAGGCTGGGCATCACAGCTCTGCCCACAGCCTGTTGGTGCCAGCCCCTGAGGTGACTCTCAGTGAGTCAACCAAAGAGTGGCCTGAGCTCAAAAGCAGGAAAGGTCTAAAAAGTCACATCCCACAGGGAAAAACATGCTCAGCTTTGAAGTGAGGTGCTGCCTGCAGCCAGGTTTCACCACTGTGGAGCTTCAAAAGCCAAAGGGGGAGGAGTTATTTCTGTACATGCTGCTTCATCAATATGTATATCTCACAGAAAAGGCAAGACATAGTCTCAAGTCTAACAAAGCAAAACGAGTATTTGATCCTACGTCTTGGAATTCAGCACAAGTGGATTGAAGGGCAATGTCCACTAACCCTAAGCCCAGGGGCTGAACTCCCTGTACTCCATGGTCCAGGGAAGTACAGACACTGGGGGAAACTGACAATAGTGTGAGAAAGCCAAGGTGTGAAAATGCATGTGAGCTGCATACCCACAAGACAAGAAAAAACACAGCCAGAAATGCCTTTATTGAGGAAGAAACAATGGTTGGCTCAAGCTTTCAAAAGGAAAAATGGAGGTGAAAAGGTAAAAATACTGAGTGAAAAGAGCACTGAGAGGTGGCATTTCAGTGGCACTGGAGATCAGCCTTTCAGGTACAAGAAAGCTGCAGAAGAGTTCAAAGTGCTAAACATATGTTTAACAGCATCTCCTGGAATAAAGCATCAATAATTATATGGCCACTGAGCAGGGTAACTACAGTGTTTGGTGAATGTTTGCAGTTCCTAGAGTTATAAAAGATTTACACAAATGTTAGCTTGAGATAAGTGAAGAAGTAATTTAAGACTCTGAGTTTCTTCTCTTTACACTGTGTGCAAAATATTTATTCCATGTAATGTGTGTTATTTTTATGACTTGGCAATTGTTCTCTCTTCCTTAACAAATCTGGAACTATTGCATTAATAGATAATGCAACAGGATTACATTATCCTGCATATTTTCCAGTGCAAATGAAGGTTAAACTTAACTATTTGCAGGAAAGAAATTTTAAAATCCCAAACTCTACCTACTCAGTGCATTGTGTTCTCAATTTCTTACTTCTAAATTAGAGGTTGGGTTGCCTAATTTATTTATTTATTTATTTATTTATTTATTTATTTATTTATTTTTAATTTAATTTTTTGTACTTAAAATCTTACTATAGGCAAAAGGAACAAACTTGGTATGCAAAGCCAGTAATTTATTATTAGTATAATTTAGCTAACTAAATAAATCAATCCATTAACAATGATAAGAATACTTATAGTTTAAAACTCATGCAGTTAATGTGAGGTGTGCACAAAACTTCCAATATCTCCTCCTTTCTTTGGCCCTACTTGCATTCCTGTTATAAGCAATGGCACCACTGTATTGACTGGGCTACAAGACTAAAGTCTGCACTGGCCCTGCAAGGCCTGTGAAAAACAGCAGATTTATTCCACTGTCATTTTTTTCCCAGACCATGCTATTAATGCTTTCATAATCCTATGTCTTACGATGGCACCAACAGCTGCATTGGACTAGAGTGAATAATAAATTAGATAAGGGTGAATAAGACTTGTCTAAAACTTGAGGAAAAGCTACACTATCACTGACTTATAGATATGCCTTTATTTTTCTGAATATCCACACAATTTAAATTACTAAAATATTTTAATTGATGTGTTTATTATACAGAACTGCATGTATTCAGCATTAAAAACCTTTACTGGCTTACCTTTTGGCAAATACTTCATCACTTTATCCACAGAGACATACAGGAACATATGTATATGAGAAATCAGCAGCCATAGAAGAACTTGTCTGGAAAAAATGGGCATAAGCTTCACCACAGAACTCAGAAAAATAATTATTTGAAATTTTATTGATTTATGTGACAGATCTTCATCTAGTTATCACTGTTTCAACTCCAGTGAAGCCAAAGGAATTACATCTACACCTACTGAGGTTTTACCCTACACAGCTAATTGACTCAGCTAAGAGTATGGTGTCAATTGAAAAATCTTAAATAGCAATTACAGGAAATGCTTCTAAGATTTTATTTCTCATTGAAGAGAAACTTGGAAAAATAACAAATTAAATCAATCTGTGATAAGCTGCAGAGTGTAAACTATAATACTGCAATTTAGAAATTCTGTGTTACTGCACAGCATTGTGCTAGAATGCTGTACCAAATATACCATTTTAGGTGATTTTTCATGCATGATGATGGCCCTTACCATGTGTTTAAAGAAGCAGGGAGTGTGGCAGAGAGGGAATTAATATACAAAATTATACCACATTGGATACGAGACTGTTGCCTCCTTTCCTCTTCCATTTTTCCTCCCCTGTCCTAAAATATATGGATTTGTAAGATTTAATTAATTCATCCCTGTCCTCAACATAAGAAAGGAGAAGGATGCAGCTCAACTGAGCAGCAGTTAGTGCTGGCTGAGAAAACAGCAAAGCTCAACAGCACCAGTAACAAGCCAAGACTGAGTTTCCTCTGTGTAATGTCATAAGAGCAGGATTATAGAATATAATTCTTTCTCTAGGGAGTCCTCTACACAGCCCTCATACAGCATCTGCAGGTCCAGGTGCCTGAGCAATCTCACACTCTGCTTATTAACCAGTAAATAGTTCCATAGTTGCTGTTTTCTTGTATGTACTACTTGGTGGGGGAAAGTGTTCAGATAAATACAAATCTGGATAACAGAATTCTGTAGCAAATTCTCTTTGAAAAATAGTCATAAAGAGGTATTTGCAGCTGCTTTCAACCTCTTGTACCTTAAAAAGCTGTTCTGCTGTTCTGGGTACCTCCCGAGCTTTCCACCTCCCATCTTCATTCAAATATTTATCTGCTGAAAGCAGCATGAATTGCAGCATCACAGAAAATCTCACATTGAAGGTAACCCTTAAAGGTCATACAGTGCAACTCCCTAGGAGTGTCCAGCACTAAGCTGTATCAATAAGAGCATCATCCAGACTTTCCTTGAACTCTGACAGGCTTGTGCCTGTGACCATTTCCTATGGACCCTGCTCCAGTGACCATCAGTCAAAAACCTCTTCCTAATGTACAGCCAATCTGATGCAGCTTCATTTCATTTCCTGAGGTCTTATTGCTGGTCACCAGAGACATCAGCAGTGCCCCTCTGCTGCCCCCCGTGAGGGAGCTGTAGGGGGTGAAGTAGTTAATATCAGCCTGTGTGACAGCCAGTGTGTTGGGCCATATACAAAATTGTGCTCCCAATAGCAACAGCACTCCCCCATCCTCCTTCTTGGCTTTTCAAACCTGTTTTTTCTGATCTAAGAGATCCTTGCAGTGTACTCATAGAATATGCTAACTTGGAAGGGACATATCAGCATCGAGTCAAACTCCTGACCCTGTGCAGGACACCCCAAGAATTTCTCCATGCCTGAGAGCATTTTCCAAATGCTTTCTGAAGCCAGGCAGCCTTGGCATTGTGATCACTTCCCTGGGCAGTGTGTTCCAATGCCCTTTTTCCTGATATCCATCCTAAACCTCTCCTGATTCCTTCATGCCATTTTCTTGAGTCCTGTTACTGATCACAGGAACATAGAGATCAGTATCTGCCCCTCCACTCCCTCTCTGAGAATGTTGAAACTGCAATGATATCCCCCTGCAGTCTCCTCTTTTTCATACTGAACAGACCAAGTGACCTCAGCTGCTCCTCCTTTGACCTCCCCTCAAGGTACTTCACCATCTTTGCACTCCTTTGGACACTTGCCAATAGTTTAATGTCTTTTTTTATAATGAGGTGCTCAAACTGCCTCCAGCACTCAAGGTGAGGCTGCCCCAGCCCAGAGCAGAGCAGCTGGCCATGCTGGGCCTGATGCCCCCAGGACACGCTTGTCCCTCCTGGCTGCCAAGGCACTGCTGGCTCATGTTCAACTTTCCATCATCCAGGACCCTTAGGCCCCTTTCTGTGTTGCTGCTTTCCAGCCTCCCATGTTTATACACACAGCCAGGGTTGCTCCACACCAGGTGCAGAATCCAGCACTTACCCATGGTTGTCCATCTCTCATTTGCTGAGGTCTCTCTGCCCTCAAGAGTGTCAACATCTCTTCCCACTGCAATGTCACCAGGATGACACTCTGTCATGACACTTCCCTGAGATCAGCTCTGTTGGTCACAGCATGGTGCCCATAGCACCTGAGGCTGTGATCCCTGTACAGGCCATGCACTTAAGAGTCAGACTTGATGATCCTTGTGGGTCCCTTCCAACCCAGAATGGTCTGTGATTCTGTGATTCTATACGTCAGCAGGACCGTATATGTCGTATCTCTCAAAGTGGATCCAGGCTGCCCTTTTTCCCTGACTTTGAACTCAGGTCCTCATTGTTTCTTTTTCTTATGAGTCTTCCTCAGACAGAAAACCAGACATAGTTTTGTCTTGGAGGTGAAGCTGTACTTTTGGAGACAACAGCAGTTATGTGAAGTCCCTTCACTTCTCTTCTGCTTATTCTGGATTCTTCTCTTCCTGGAAAAAGGAATATGCATTTGTTAGGCCAGTGCTCTTCTGCTCTAGTTCTTTGCATAGCTGCACAAACATGTTTTTCAAAATCTCAGTGGGGCTTGATATCAAGAGGTGGGAAAAGGGGGTGCTGTCAAATGGCTCTATCACCAAGCCATGAATGTATGAGCTTTAGACATGCACATTTTGATTGCTCTTCATTTTTTAGAGCACGTCTTACAATACTGTGGTCATTTTCATGCTGCTTCTTGAAAACCTCTGAAAGTTATCAATATACTGGTTGTTTTGTTTATATTGGAAGATTATTATAATAACATTACATTGTAGTAAGGTTTTCCCCTGTTATTTGAAGACCATATTAGTTCTTTGCAGCTACAGTGTTGATCTGGGAGCTTTTTCTGTTTAATCATGCATTTCTGTAGAATCAAAGATATACAAAGCTGAAAGAAACCTCAGGAGAGCATCATCTCCTATCCCCAGCAATTAGGCAGAATGATTTACAATTCTTCTTTAAGTTACTCCTCTCAATACCAAATCTTCCTGTACCATGGGTACATCAGCATGAGTTTTGTTCTCATTTGTTTACATTTTGTTATATATTTGTTATATACTTGTTTATGTAAACTGTTTTCATGCTTCCTCCTAAATTATTGATAAATTTTGAACAAGGTGAAAAACAAGTCTCTGAGAATTCACTGCTTATTAACAATTTCCTATTTACATTTATTATATTATTCTATGAGATTTTTATAATAAACCTCAAAAATCACCACTTAGCAAATTTTCAGTCCATTAAATATGAAACATTGACTTTTTTTTATCAATTTATTTTCTTGCTCTTGAAGCTAAATGTCATATACAGCATGAAGAGAGTAACAATATGGAATAGGTTCAAATTAGGTTGCTTCCAATTTAATAATAAAATATGATACTATCTGTTATACCTGTTATCAGTATCTTTTTATTTTTTTTTAATTAGAAGGGAAGGATTAGCTTATCTCTTCAGCTGGCCTGTGACAGTCAGAATACTCCAAGCTGGCAAAGGGCAAACAAGTGATCTGATTTGTAAAAATCATTTTAAATGTCAAATTTGTAATTTACTTCCTCGTATTCCAACCCTGCCTTCTTGCAGAGAGTAAGTAACAAGTGACAGAGTCAATGCTCTAGAGTTGCAACTTATTATAATTCTAAGATAGAATTAAGCTATGAGAAAGTGTGGTGGAGCACATCACACCCTCTTGGAAGGCAAAGGAGTGAGGTTACTCTGTAGTTCAGTTTGCTGTGCAGACAGAAAGGAAACTTCAAAAGAAGAACCCATACATCAAATACTTTTTACTTTAAAAAAAAAAAATACACAATCCCCCTAAATCTTTCATCTGCAGTCTCACAGATGTGCAGTTCTGATCAAAGACACAGTAATGTATATCCCTGTAAATAAAAAATTTAAAGACAAAAGGTTCTGCTGTGGATGGAAAGATGCAGAAAAATTCTGGTATCCCTAGCCATGAGCTAGAGAACTGTCCATGAATATCTCATCTTCACAGCAGATGGGCCAGCAGCTGAATTGGGTCCATAGTTCCAGATCTGAGGAATACCTCAGAAGCAACCCTGAATTAATGACAAGGTCTGCCTGTCAGATTTAGGCTTAAAAATTGCATCCATGAATCAAAGCCTCAACCCTTTGCTTTGCTAGACTAAATGTGTTTCTATTTCCTACTTTTAAAATGATGCAAACATACCTAAAGGGGAGGGAGACTTACTGGTCATAGTTAAAAATACAAAGAAATTAGAGCAGCGGCATCCTTCAGAGTACCTAAAACTGGAGACCCTAGAGTCCATCTGTGTCAGGCTATGCAGGGTCAAGCTGGCTCTACTAACATTGTCAGCAGTGTCAAAACCTAGGATTCACAAGAGATTTAATCCTGATGAATTTTATCTGCATGATCTCTTGGAAACAGAGGGTACACGGCTTCAGGAAACTTGTATTTTCACAGATCCTCTTATCTTGTGTTAAATTTCTGCATGAACACAATATCATAGTATTAATTTTTAATTTAGGTTAATACAGAACATATCCCATTGCAAGAAAAGAAAAAAAGAGGTAAATAGTGTTAATTATCACATATTCATAGAACCAGTCACAGAATCAGTCATAAAATCACAGAATGGTTTTGGTAGGAAGGGACCTTAAGGACCGTCTGATTCCAAGCCCCTGCCATAGGCAGGGACAACTTCCACTAGAACAGGTTGCTCAAACCCCACCCAGCCCAGCCTGGAACACTTCCAGTGCCTCACCACCCTCACAATAAAGAATTTATTCTTTATATTTAATCTAACCCTACCATCTTTCAGTTTAAGGCCATTCCCTGTCACTACGTACCCCTGCAAAAAGTTCTTTCCCAGCCTCCTTCAGGTACTGGAAAGCTGCAATAAGGTCACCCCACAGTCCTCTCCAGGTTAAAAAAATCCAGATTCTCTCATCCTTCCAACAAAGGAGAGGGGCTCTATCCCTCTAATCATCTTCATGGCCTCCTCTGGACTCACTCAGACAGTACAAGGTCCTTCCTGTGCTGAGGAACCCCTGAGCTGGACACAATATTCCAGGTGGGGTCTCACCAGAGCAAGTAGAGGGGAGAATCCCCTCCCTCATCTGCTGGCCACACTGCTGTGATGCAGCCCAGGGCATATTTGGCTTTCTGGACTGCACGTGCACACTGACAGATCATGTCAAGCCTCTCATCCACCAGTGCCCCCAATCCTCTATAATAATGCTCCGTGATAATCCTCCATGAATTGCTCTCAGAATTTAGCAAAAACATGCTAAAATTATCACATTGTTGCATAGATAGTTGTATGGTCTGTTTATCACAAGTACTCATGTTTCTGTGTCTGTAATACACCAGTTGTATTTTCATTTACTCATGCACCCAGTATGTCTGGCTGTCTTGCCAGAAATATGAACTGCGTGTGCCTGGAGGAGTTAACTACAATCCTTTTCATGAAGAATCCCATCTCTCTGGCAACACACAAGCTTTAGTTCCATTATCTAAATCTTTTATCTTCCCTTCTTTGACTGAAGGATAGTTTTTCATCTTTTTAGTTTTCAGTGAATGAAGTGCAGATGAAGTTCTCTTACGCCACAGAAATATTCCACCTTTCCTGTGAAATTGCCCTGAAGGCCTCATCAAAGACAACACCCTCTGAATTATTAGGTGCATATGTTAAAAATAGTCATTTGCATTCCATTAAAATAACACAGACCCTACTGCTAAAATTTCCATCCTGTCTTTTGAATTTATGTGCACTGAAAACAGCTTTTTTTTTTGTAAATATAATCATCATCCTCCTTTCTTAAAAGAATCCTAAGAAAAGATATTACCTCTCCTATTTCTTTGATATTTCCTTCTTATTCATAAAGAAACACTGTGTCTATCTGCAAGTTGTCCTTGTAGGGTAAAAATTCTTATGAAAAACTTACTAAAACCTAAAGAACTACAGTTTTGTTGGACATTTTTTGGCCATTCCCTCCCTTTTTATATCAACACAAATCTTTCCCACTCCTGATCTTTTCGTCACATTTGTTGGTTTAGTCATGGCAGATCAGAAGTACTGTTAGTACTAAACTTGAACCTTGTTTGCCACTACAGAGGTGGCAGTCTGTCTCTCAAGCAGTTTTACCACATGGCTTGGTTGCTGTGTGCACTGCTCTGAATGCATTTCCTTTACTTAGTTCCCTCAATTCTTTCCACGTGCTCCTTCTTGCCCTCTTGCAGTCCTGCAGCTCCAGGACCTCAGTCCCAGCTATCCCTGCAGTATCCTGTCCTTTTCCTCACGCAGGTTCACGCCGATGGAGATCACCCTCATTTGTCAAAATCCAAACTGGCTGTCCTGGCTGAAGGAAGTCAAGCTTTTGTTGCAGGCCTTGCACGTTGTAATTGCTTGCCTTTCTGGGATAATGTCACGTCTTGAAGGGCAGATCTTTGCAATCAAAATTCTGGCTTTGTGACGCATGCTTTGTGCCGTGCCTGGCTGCCTTTTCTTGCCCCTGCTACACATCACTGCCTTAACAAGCTGCTGAGTTCCTGCAGAGCCATTAAGTCTTTGTGCCTCATCTCTCCCCTTCTTCCTTCCAGGCTTGTCATAGCTGAAGCATACAGCACATGCACAGACAGTATTCAAAAACAGGGTTTCACGAAGAGAAGAAAGGCAGAGAGTATATTTTCCCTGTCTAAAATGCAATAAATGGTTTTCTACTCATGGAGTGTAGGGTTTATAACCTAGACTCAATTTGAGAGAGCAAAGCAACCTATCCCTAACACTGTCTTCAAAATTGTCAAAAGCAGCAGCAGGATGTAATAATAAGCCTGCCATAATAACAGAACTCACTTTTCTCACAGTTACACTTCTTTTCCCACACAATACTTTATTTTTATATCTGATACCATAATAATTACTAGTCATTATCATGCTTCTAATACCATTCACAAGTAAAGCCACAATATCTACCATGTGCAGGAGGAGTCTGATATTCTGTGGGGGGTTATTTTTTTCTGTTTTAGGACTTTCTTTAATAAAGGGATTTTTAAGATTTGTGGATAAAATAACTATTCTTGAATTGTTCTATTTTTCCCCTTCTCAAGGATGAAAAATAGCTTGTGTTTGGTTTTTCTGAAAATTTGTTAGTGCCAGACACCAGTCAAAGCAGTGAAATGCAAATTCTGAAAAAACTTTGTAAAATTCTGGGCACGCTGGTTAGCACAGTATAATTCATCTCTCTTTTATCCTGTAGTCTGGGGCTGTGCTGCCATGCAGTATATGCTCCATCTTTGCCTATCTCAGCCAGCCCTAGTATGCACTTGCTTATCATCTTCCTTGATAAAGTCCATCCATCATTTTAATGTCATTATTTGTCTTATGATAAATTCTGTCAAGATTGGTAGAGTATGATTAGTATTTCAAACTCTAAAACAGAGATAGAAAGATCTCTTTAAGAACTGCTGATAGACAAACGGAAATTCCAGAAATCTCATCTTGTGTGTTGAAAGCAAAGAGAGTCCAACTCACCACAGTAAGATAGCTGGCCACAGAGCAGAGAAGTTGCCAGGGACACTGAACATGAATTTTTCAGTTTTGTCACTCCCTGCCTATTGATGTCTGTTACTTGCTAAATGAGATGACTTAAATAGCTGTCTAAAAAGAGAAAATATTCTTGAATAGAAAAAATTCAAGAATAAGAACATCCTCACAAAGTCATTTTTTTCTTTCCCCTCTTTCTCTCACCCTGATTTTCATTGGGTCTTCTGCTCTGGAAAAGGTGGGAGTCTCCCTCTGCAAGTTCTACTTAGTCAAAGGCACCAGGGTATCTGCCAAAGCCCTCAACCTTTTTACACAGTGCCTTGCAGCAGAAGATGCACACAACTGGTAATTGTCATATCACATTTTGGCACACCAGGAACAAGATGGTCAGATCACCCTTGCACCTTTTCTGTCCAGACAAGCAAATGAGAACCAGTTCATTTGCTGTGACTGTCAGTCAATTACAACTCTTGCTCTGAGCAAATATCAAACACTCTGCTCAAGAGATATTGTGCCTAAATGTTCTGGCTCACAATTACCAGCTTTAGTTATTAATTCTACGGTAGGTGAAGCTGAGAGATAAATTTGGTTATAGAAGATTTAACAGAGGTTATATTTATTAACCCTTATTTAATCATCTCAGCCAAGCAAACAGCTTTGATCTACAGCGTAGAGCTGTAGTTCAATATTTACACCTTGCATGAAAATATGGCATTTAATCTAATCAAGTTGGCCAATGCTGAACATGCCACATTAAATGTTTGCTCTTCAAATCTGGAGTTCACTCATTCTGTCACTTTAATTCCCGGACCCAATTTGAAAATAGTTTGCATTACATGCTATCTTGCAGCTTTATGTGTTTGCCTACCAAACACAGGTTAAATGACCTTGTTGTGTGAATGTGACATTGTTAAAATCAAAGGATAAATGTAACAGTATTATCTACTAAAAGAAAAACTAATACATTGCTAACAGCAAAAAGACAAAATATCTCTCTATTCATAACAGTTCTTTTGCTACCAAAAGTAATTTTGCTTTTTGTACGTCAGCAGAACATTAGCGGGTCGTGTGCTCATTGTAATTTTTTCTCATCCTGCTCCAGTAAAATCCTTTAAATACTAGGTTGAAAAATGAATAAACAAATGGGGAGGCAGCAAAAATAAACAGTGTAAAGTTAAAATCTCTAAAAAAAAATCACAGTCTAAAACAAAGCAGTGAAGCCTGACCCTAATCTCACACAAACCAGCTCCAGCAAAGCAGGAGCAATTCTAATGATCTTGAAGCAGGTACAATGGGAGAATGGGAATACAGTTGAAGCCTTATTTCTTCACTGCTTCTTCTGTTTCTTGTGCTGGAACAGAGACAGCAGGTACAAAAGTGTTTAAAAACCAAACAACCAATATCCCCCCTCTTGTCTCCCCACCCCCCTCCAAAAATATAACAAAATGGTATCACAAAGACAGAACTAATAAGAGATTTGCACAGAGTTAATTTTAAAACATCAGCTTTTTTTTTTACTTGCAGTAAGTTTTTAATACAGGCTGCCCTCACAAATGAACAACATCTGAGGTTGTGGAAAAACTGAACTTGTGTAAAGAGGCAGAACTGTGCTGGGCAGCACTAGAGCAATATCTCTGTGTTTCAAATGTTTCTTCAAAGGACTGGTGACTACAGCAGGCAACAGAAGTTATAGAAAGTGTAAGTCAGGACATGGCCACCCCATCAGGCCATAATGACCCCGTGCTGTGCTGTGGGACAAAGCAGCTCCTGGGCCCAGCACAGGTACCTCCTGCTTCTTGTGAAAATCTGCAGCACAGAGTCATCCTTTGAAACAGATCTTAAACTTTCAGCTCCACTTTGCTCTATTATGTGCAACAAGACACAGAAAACATTTCTGTAGTTCTTCTTCTACATACAAGGGTATCAGCATTAATATAAAATTTTTCTTCCAGTACACAATGTCTTACTGTTTCCCTCCCCCCTTTTTTTTCCTTTTTGCAAATATATATTTATGTAACTACATATATATATGGGATGTCATAAATGGTTTAGAGAGGAGAATATCAATGTCATTAACAGAATAATACAAAGTTATTATAATAATAAACCAGACTGTACATTACAGGAGGAAAATTCAGTGATTTTTCCACACTCATAAAACCAGAGCAAGCAATAGACATCCACACTTCAATTCACCTGCCCTAACTTAGATACCTCAAAGTTTCAATTCTGGAATCACTCTGCCAATGTTGCTCTTAGGGACAATGGAGATAAAGTATCAATTAAGG
Source organism: Phylloscopus collybita (assembly GCA_027886175.1). NCBI lineage: Eukaryota > Metazoa > Chordata > Aves > Passeriformes > Phylloscopidae > Phylloscopus > Phylloscopus collybita. The sequence continues at coordinate 10,190,947 of JAJNNQ010000002.1, forward strand.
CAGCTTTCTTCTCATTCTAAAATAAGTCGTGTTTTGGAGGCCTAAGTCTCTCCATTCAATATAAAGGTAACATAGTGCTTCCCGTTCATCCATAGATAAATTCATATACTTTAAGTGATACAGACTCACCCAGGCCTCCTGATTCCCATGTTATACGTTATATGGTGGTGTGCATTGCACAGAGGGAGACCCAGAGATTTTGGCTCATGTTTCTCTGTGTTTTTCCATTGCATCATTGGTATTTCATTCTCTCCTTCCTTCCCCTTACAAAATACCTGACTGTTAAACACGATGAACTATTTTATTGTTAAGCATTTAAGAAGAGATAAATGATGGTTTGAATGTTAATGCACCAAGGTAGATCAGAATCTTAGCACTGTTAAATGGTTTCTGAGCCACTAGAGCATGGCGTCAGTGCTATAAAGAACGCTCCCTGATGGATTGTTAGCAATACTCTGACTCTTTTCAGGACAATAATATTGACTTCACATTAGATAAACATGAATCTTCTAAACAAGAGGTGAATACACAGGAATCAGCCCCTTTGTGTTTAGCAGCTAAAAGGTGGCAGGACACACTCTATAGAGTTTAATTTTAACTGTAATTAGCTTTTGCAGTGAAGTGCAGTAAGGTAACAAATGAGGTACAGTGCTGCAATACAAGAATAAAGAGAGAATGGAGGAGGTCATACTCTTTACCTTGACAATTTTTGGTTTTCACAAAACCCATTATTAGTAAAACACAGACATTAAATGACGTTTATGCTTTCAAAGAGGTAGTTGTGTAGGAGAAAAAAAACAAACTAAAAAACAGTGAGGTATTTAATCTGTAGCTGGAAGTTGCTCAAATGTGAATGCTGACACCTTCCTCTTTAGCTGTAGACCACATATTCTGAAAAAGTAATGCAATAGCTCAGTAAATTGCTTAGCATTTACCAATGGTTTATGACCCCAGCAGAAGTCAGATACATCAGTGAATTTTTACATTTACAGGTACAATTTTCTGTCTGCTAAGGAGAAACAGAACAACTGAATGCTACTAGAGAGTTTATTCAGAACTCAGAATCATGGCTTTCATTCCATTATAATTCTATAAAAAAGCAAAGTCCAAAAATTTAATACTTCTGATAACCCAAAAGTAGTCCTTAAATTGCAGGAATGTAGGAACTAGAAAACCAGAATTTGAGGCAGTTATTTACTCTCAGTCCTAACATCACTTAATTCAGTATAGAAATTTGAGGGGTTTTACCAGTCTTCACTAGCTCAAAAAATACAACAGAAAACACAGCTGGCATAGACCTCATGAGGCAGAATAATCCACACCCATGATCCAACCCCAAATCAGCTCTGTCCAAACTCTTCTTGATGGATATTTGTCTAAAGCAGTCTGCAAAGTCTTTTGTTTCAAAGATTAAATCTCCTTATTAAAAACAAAAAAAATACACGTTGATGAATTCCATTCACACCCTGAATGTCTAAAAACTCACTAAAAATCCTTTTCACAGAAAAAAAAAGTGACATAGTTAAAATATTCACTGGTTGAATATCTTTTCTATACTCCACTTGGGTTTCATTTCAACCTTACTTGTCAGCAGTTTGAAAAATTCCTACAGATAAATCTGGATGTTATATCTTTCATCTATTCATACCTTGCCTTGCAACTCTCACCATCAAATGCAACATAGCAAAATAAGTATAACATTAATAAATAAATTAAACTATGAAAACACAACTATTAGCTTTCTTTGGACTTTTGAAAGTGTCTTCATTGTGAGTTTAGTTACTTTCTGAAGAAAGGCATGGAGTTGAAAAGGCACAAGAAAACTGTTTTCAAATGTCTGTCCACAAAGCTTTGATTTGCATCAAAACTTAAGTGTAGGAAAAGGATGAGCGTTTACCAAGGAAAAGGAAATATCTGAAAGTTTATTTCAAATTTTTTTTCAAAAAGATACCACCTGTTTCACTACATCTTTAGAGGCTGAGTGCTTCTTTGGGTGGCTGCCAATCCAACCTCCCACTTTTGCATTACATTGTTCACGTAGCCTTGCCATGAGCTGCAAGGCTTCCATGGCCAATGATCAAAGGGAATTTCCAAATGCCTGAAGGGAAAAAAGCATTTTTAAAAAACAAAACAAAACAAACAAACAAACAAAAATAGGTGTACCTATGGAGCACCAGTCACTCAAAGATCTTGAAAGTGTTTTAAATACACTAATTATCTGAAGTTTGTAATGGCTAGGGATTACAGATTAGTACAGCATATAAAAATAAAGTACATGTACTAGAATCATATACCTTTTACTAAATATTGATGCATACATAGAATTGGGTTTTAAAATAAATGTCCCCTGATATTTCTTCATTGCTTTTTCTTCATGCTCAATGATATTACTTCATTGCTACTTTGCTCAGAGATATTTTCTAGAATATTGTGTTATATAAGGCCATATCCTCAACTGAGATAAATCAGTACCATTCTAGTTTCAAATGAGCTGCATCGAGTTTAAACCAGTAGAAAATCTAGCCAATTTTCTTCATCCTTTTACAAAAAGCCCCTGCATGTAGCATAGAACTTGTGTTTGAACACAAAGAAAAATAAGATTTTCAGTGTATGCACAGCAAGGAAAATTACTAGCTTTTGGATATTGCAGATTTAGGGGATATATGAGAAGCTTATGGGTTCTCAGACTCTACTATATTGCTTTGGAAGCTGGACTAGGATAGGCATGATGAAGAGGTTTAGCAGAGTACATATTAAAAATTCAAGTAAGTCACAACTATGCAATAAAAATTATAGCAGACAGTACAATATAATGATTTTACAAAGCATTGGAAGCATCCAAAAGAGCTCATCTCAAGTTTTGCTTCCAAGTAAATTATTAACTTGATCTCCAAGTTTTCAGACAAGTTTTCTGCCTCCCTTTCTCGGGATTTTTTCTCCCTTTCTTCCAGCCCATCAGTTTTGGCTTAAGATATGATTCACAAAAATATATAAGGAAACTGTTTTATAATTCTTTTAGTGTTTGGAACAACCTGAACAGTGACATGAAAACTTCAGAAAGTTTTTGTTTTAATCCACCCCAGACTCAGAACAAATGCAACTTTTCTCAGTGGAGAGGGATGACAAGGGAGATTTTGTCTCCAATATGATAGAGAAAAGCTGATCTTAAGAATCAGCTAGCTAAAAAAACCCCAACTGATTTAGAGCTGATGCCAAATAAAGAGGTCACTTTGCTCTGAATGCAGCACTTCAGCTTGTGCTGTCTTTTCACAGATTCAAAAAAGATTTCCAGGCACAAGCCTAGAATTTTCTGCAAAATGCAATTATAATGTGCAACTATTAGAGCCCATGCAATTACTAGAGTCCTGCTAATTCAAGACATCTCAGAAATGGTGAAAGATTGACCTTACCTTCCCAATAACTACAACATGTGCAGGAATGGATACGGACAAAGCAAACAATGAAACAACAGACAGAAACCTGAGAGTCTGCTCAGGTATTGCCTTTTCTCAGGAGCAGTGGCAGTAGTAACAACTGGCTGAAGAAGGGCATTCCACATGATCCTGTCTCCGCTGAAGTTACATCAGCAGTGGCTGAATCCATTTTTTCTGATAACGGCTAAGACAGACTCCGCAGGTGGGTTGGACCATGGCTCTTTGCTGCTCTAGCTAACATGTAGACATATAAATACAGGCACTTCCTGCCAGATGTCTATGGCCCCGTGTTTTGGGTCTGTATGGCCAAATTTAGATAATATGGGGACTACAGGGGTGGCATCTTTGAGAAGCTTCTGGTAGAATCAATCCCAGCCAGCTCCAAGACAGCTAGCCAAGGCTGGGCCAATTACCTCTTATGATAACAGATTTAAGAAGGAAAAAAAGTCGCAGAAGTAATTGTGTCCAGAGAAGAGTGGGGTGAGAACATATAAGAGGAACAAGTCTGCAGACACCAAGGTCAGTGGAGAGTGAAGGGCCAGAGCTGCTCCAGATGCCAGAGCTGAGGTACCCCTGCAGCCTGTGGTGCAGCCATGGTGAGGCAGCTGTGCCCCTGCAGTCCACAGAGGTCCACGGGGAAATAGAGCTCACCATCCCATGGAGAAGTGTAACACCATGGAGATGGATGGATGGTGGCTGCTGCTACTTCTGCCCGAAAAGCATCTCTGCTGGAGAAGTTGCTCAGGTGAGCACACAGGCAAGGCACTGAAGTCCACACACCTCACACACCACGGCTAGCTCAGCGAAGAAAGGCAGGAAGGGTCTCCTGTATAAAGTTCCAGCACAGTTTATTTTGCAGATGAACGCCAAAGGGTTCCAGGGACAGAAATGCCAGGATCAAAGGAGTGCTCAGGGTTAAGTATGGGGTCAGGAACCAATGGTCAGAGGGCAAGGGGCGTGACAGCGGCAGGGTGACTCGATGTCACAGAATCCCAGCTAGCTCATACTCCCTGGCAAGTGTGAGAGTGGCTGCCCCTGGGCCAATTTGGTCTCAGGTGGCAGTAGAGAAGGGCTGCTGATTCTGGCAGCAGTGGGGCTGCTCTCTACAGCACCAGCTGTGAAGCGCTGAGGACCAGAATAAAAGACCAGGGAGGGGTCTTCTGTGTGCTTCCCAAAGGACTTTATTCCCTGAAGGGGGCAGTGATGACAAAACAAAACAACCTCACACATTGCACAGTCTTTTAAATGGGGAAGGAACAGGGGGAGGACACAATTCTTCAACCAACCAGGGATACAACTGGGAGAGAGTAAGGAGGGGTTCACAACATGACAACTAATAGGAAAGAACATGGGAGTGGAAAGGGTCACATGGACCAAGGAGGCTTAGTGGAACAGGGGAGTTCCAGGGAGGGGTTTAGGCAGGGCCTAGGGACAACAAGGACTGACAGGGAACTCTCTAGAACCAAGGGCAGGGATTACATAGGTAATGTAGAACCTATATCTGATTTGGGGTAAATTTTCTATGCATATTTCCTGTTCCAAAGATAGTATAACTCTTTTTATTTTATTATGAGGATGTATTGTGGTAAAAATATTAAAGAGCAGTAGATGCTCAGAACTTTGTGCTAAGACCATTACTTAAAATGTCCAAAACTCTCCGTAATGTTCTTTTTTTCAGAAAATCTTTTTGGACTTACAGAATGACAGTAAGATTGACACACTAAGAAAAACAGGGGACATTCAGGAGGTACCTGCTTCTGTGGATGAACAGCTACAACATTATGCTATGACAATCACTGACTGGCCAATATTCACTCTGAGGATAATCAAACAGATAACTGCTAATGATCACACGTAAAGGTAAGGGTTTCCACACAAGCGTTCTGTGGAATGTTGTGGCTGTAGAGTAGTGGTGGAAAATGTCACTGTCAACTGATATCAATTTTCTGTTTGCTGAGGGAAAATTAAAGTAGACTTGAATGAGTGGCTAAACTGGTGAGGCAACGTCTGGCACGAAAATAAGGGAAGGCAGATACAGTACAGGCACTGAATGACTCCATGACCGTAAACTGACCCAACAGCACTTACGGAAATTTAGCTAATTACTTGTAAGAGGGGGAAAAATGAGAATCCTGAGAGAAGAAGAATTCAAAATGGATTATGCTGCTTCTGCATTCACCAGCTGTAATAAGTCATTTTATAAACTACAAAATGAGTGATCATTCTATAAACCTTTAATTCAAATGTGATCTCTACAATACGTATATGGAAGTTCAAAAAATCTAGGCTAATAAAAAAGTATATGAATTCTTTCAAGAGCAAAGGCCTTCTAAAGGATGCAGGGTGCCAAGTGGGCTCATTTTATAACAAATGTTAAAATGTAAGAGACTCAAAAATGTCTTTATTTCTAAAATAGCCCAGAAAGAAAAATAGGATTGAAGATAAAATGGAATACTGTTTCATAATCGTGTGTCATAGTTCATACAAAAGGATAACTTTTTTGACAAACCATAAAAAGTAACTATAATTGAACAGAAGTTGAAACAAGAAAAATAACTATCATTTAATATCATCGAAAATATCTCAAAAAACATGAAAATAACTAAGAGATAGGAAATTTGCCCTTTACTGAAAGAAGCTCTGGTGGCAGATTGCAAAACTCAATTTTTGGAGTTTAACTGTGCTGCACCAAATGTCTGTATGAAATATTCAGTGAACAGAAATTCTCACTACCAGGTATTTTAATTTAAATTAAGAAAAAAAAAATGCAGCACTCTGTGTTTTGTCTTCTTTTCCATTCCTCATGATGGAATGCTTTCCACCAGTTTCCAGAAGTGGTCCAGGCTCAAAAACCCCCTGATAAAAATGTTCCTCAAAAAGAAGCAAATGTGGGTTTTTTTGGTTTTTTTTTAAACAGCACTTTGAAAAGTGCTACCTCTGATAACTTCTCTCTGCTACCTAACAGATTCTTCCCTTTTCCTGCCCAGAAGGTGCAGCTCAACCCTCCCAGTTGGCCCTGGCCAAGCTCCCGCTCCTTCCGGCAGCGTTGCGATGCCGCGGCAGCGCCATCCCTGAGCCCGCACACCCGCCAGACACTCACACCACGTCAGCCTGGACTGAAGGCACAGAAACACGGCTGCCAGAGCCAGCTTCCTGCCTGCTTCTACCCTTCCGTGCCAAAATCCTTCTCCTCACCATTGTGCAGGTTGCTAAAGGCACTAAAAGCATATTGCCCTTTCTACAGCGCAGGAAGACTTTAATTGTTAAGGAGGGCGTTGTTTTTCCCTTCAGAGGCTTGGCCAATGTTTTTTTTCTCTCACCATTAAAACTAATTTTCTCCTTTAAAAATGAGACCAACTACTAAAAGGAAGGATAGACGCAGGAACAGGAGCAAAAATCTTTGTAGAGGATTACATTTCTGTCATGTGGCACATTATTTTGAAATACTCTAGGGGAGCTTCACAGTTTTAGTCCCCAGTATTTTTAGTTCCAAATTATGAAAACACTTAGCTGTTGCACCTCAGCTTGTCATAATGAAGCCACATTAAATGTACTTCAGTATTTACAGGATAGGCTATTTACTGCCATTCTTCACTTTTTTTTGGCCATTTTGAAGTTACAACTGTTCTATCTCAAATATTTGATGATTAACAAGGTCATCAAAATATCTGAACCTGGATTTTATTTACTGATGATATTTCTACTGTTTGGTTTCCGTGGCTACACTTTCAATGTAATATGGATAAGACAGCTCATTTCCTGAAGTGAAGTGAAGAAAAGAAAGTCAAAAACAGTAGAAGGAAAAATTAATTACATCTCTTTATAGACATGGAACTGAATTACAGAGACTGAACAATGTTGCCACCGTTGAGCAGAGATTCAAGGCAGAGGTAGGAACCCAATCCAGACATCCTACATGCTTTTGGTATAGACACATGCAATGTATTTTTTAAAGAGTTGAATCGTAGAGTACATTTTTTTTTCTAACTAGATACAATCTGTGTGAATTTCTCAGAGGAGCGTTGCTAAACTTAAAGTTTTTAAGAACATCCTCTCCAATGATGTTTTTGTATGATCTCCTTTGACTCTAGTAAAATCAAAATACTTTTAACAAGCCAAGTTCAACTCTGCCTAACCTCATAAATAATTCTGGAGCAGTTCTGTTTGAGTTCCAAGGCAAGGTTAGAGTTGACTATCACTGCATTATATTGCACAAGGATATCACATGGTGTAAATTTTTTCCTTAATAGTCTGTGTGTTCTGGAAGCTAAGTTATAGGTGATTTACTCTCTAGTGTGTGTTGTTAGTGCAGCATATTACACACTTGGCTAGCCCCAGTTCTTATTCATGGCTTTTTATTTTTATTTTCAAGGATTAGTCTAAACCACGCATAGAGGGTAGGTAAGAATTTTTATTCTCTTTCATACTCCTGTGCTTGGAGATATGCAGTGGAGAAACACATTAAAAAAAAAAAAAAGGTTAAATTGCAGAAGCTTCACTTTTTTAACATAGATACTCAGTACTAAAGAGGAATATACAAGAAGGTTGAACCCTTCAGCTCCTTTGAGTTTACATCTGTGTCATGCTTTATGGATTGGAGAAAATTTTGCAAGTGTGAAGATCAGGAGTAGAGCTGTGAAATTCAATTACTATGCTTTGGGAAATTTGGGAATCTGTGCTGACTATCTAATAATACAAAATATAGTGACTGTCTGATTTTCTGTTTTTGCAAAATACATCTGATTTTTTTCTCTTCCTGAAATAATTCCTTTCTATTACTAAAAATAATAAAATCCTTCTGGCTTTTTTATCCTTTAAGAAAAGAAGAACCCTTTCTTCAAAACAGATAAGAGATCTAAGAGACTATTTTTTAGAAAATTTGAAAATCTTAAACTTACTTTTTAACTTGCACAGAAAAACCACCCATCATTTCATGATAACTTTTTGGCTGATGCGAGGTAAAACAGGATGTGATTAGAATTGAAAGCTATCCAGTTTTATTTATCCCTGCTTCTCTGATTTAAAATGAAGCCTGGCTGTGTGCAGATGATAACTGTGAGCAAAGGTTGACATCAATTGGAGCTGTAGGACGAGCTGTCTCTGTGGGGGGGAAAATATCACCTTTTTTAAAAGATGCTGAGTGACACTGACAAAATAGACAAGGCAGTCTAGATCAATGACATAAAAATAGTTGTCATATAATGATTAGTGAACTACTGCTCATAATAATCTCCTCCTATAGATTCCTCTGAGAATAATGTTTGATTATTTGAACACATCACAGTGTTAATTACAGCTAGGCTGAATTTTACAGTCTAATTTGTGTTTTTACAGTATGTGACATTTGAAAACTAGAGGTAATTTTCAGTATCTTATTAGGTGTTTGAAATTCAGTTTGTAGCTTTTGCTTCAAACAGCAGACTTTTAATTTAGCAGCTCTCTAGCAGAGTGGGCTTCATATGGAATAGCCATTAAGGTAGTCACCATACCTATAGGGAGTCTCATGGGAAGGTGTCTATCAATTTACCCCTTAAAAGAAAAAAGGTATTTACAGTCATAAATCTAGTTCAGTTCCTTTTCTACCTGCAAGACAGGGGAGATTTATCTGACAGGAACCTGGCCTATTCTTAAAATCCTCTAAACTATGGATGAATCAAGTAAAATACTACAACAGTTATATACTGAAGACACAGCCTTATACATCAAAAGAACCCAAAGAATTTAACAAAAATTAATTTCATATATGCATCTTTCTCTTTCAACCCATTCATCTAGGATATTGTCCAGTGAATCATGATATTTGGATAACACACAGTTAAGTCTTACCTTTCACTCCCAGGATTACCTCCTATCCTACACGAAAGACAAGAAAAGTATAGAGTGAAATGTTAGTAAAGATATGCAGGTGCAATCAAAATGTGAACCAAAAAACCTATGTGGTGGGGCAGGGGTTTCATCTCACCTCATTTCAGGTGTCTGCATTAAGTAAGGAGGAAGAGGCTCTGATTCATTTTGGCTTTTCTTTTGGGATCAGCTGGCCTGTGCTTCAGGGGGCTTATTGCTCTCTCCTGACTGCAGTGGTAGCCTAGAGGATCTGATCAAGTGGAGGTGTAAGGTAAATCTCTACTGCTGGTTTGTTCATGCCAAATAAGGCTTCAAAAAGAAAGAATCTTGGTCCATTTTCAAGTTTTCTGCTGAGGAACATTAGTTTATGACATTCACTCTCCAGTCTGTACTAGAACTGTCAGCGCCAAGAGCAAAAAGCCTGCTCTCTGGAAATCTGCATACTCCAGCAATTCACTGTTTTGCTTTGAATAATCTTTTTGACATTTCTTGATTCCAAAAACTCTCTAGCAGAATTATTCAAAGTCTCTTGAGACAGATCTGAACTGGAAGCCTTGGTGACATAATATTTAATGATAGTTTTCTCCTGCTGCAGATACTCCAAGCTCATCTGTTTCATCAGATCACAGAATAGATTCAATAATAATGGGATATGTTAATAATTACAGCTGGTAGTAGCTCATAGTCACTTTGCAGCTGTGCACTTAATGCTAAATCATCCCAGTGTTTCCAGCTTTCAAAGCAACGCTGGTTTAGAACAGCATTATATCAAATGATAAAAAAATCAAGAAGTGATAAATATCTACTTTGGTTTTTATGATTTAAATAGCTCATCTATTCCCAATTTAACTATTTAGGATAACTTCTAGATTAGCTAGTGAATGGTTGGAATGTGAAAGGCAGTCTGAACCACAAGACTGAGGTAAAAAATAAGCGTTTCTTCTCTGGACTTTCTCTTTAGAGTAACACTGTTGATACAAGTGATGTTACTGATAAGCTTCATCAATTTTGATTGTATGTAAATATGAACTATTAAACATGCTAAAAAAATTATCAGACCAACTATGCCAAATGAAATCTGAGTTAATCATAATTCTTCCCTTTCTTTTAGTTATTGTGTCTTCTTTGTAGGCCATGTTTCTCTCTCATAAAACAGATTATCTCCTTTTTAATTGGATTGGGTCTAATGGGCTCAGATTGATTTGCTTCAGTTCTGCTTTGAGGAATCACAATCATTCCCATCACCACTGAAATAATGCCTTTTAGTTCTGTTGATTAGAGTTGGGATTGGTAACACTCCTTGTACTCACATTGCCCTCACAATGGATCGTGTCTGGCCACCAGCGTGTACAATTCACTTTGCCCCACTGATAAAAACCATTTTCAGTGATGTAGAGAACGATGCCAAATTTAATTCATTTGCTCAAACATTCTCCCTTCTGGAAATTGTCTATATTTGCCTTGAGCTGATCTTTTCACACGAGATTACCAGGCCATAGTAGCAGGCACTGTTGGATTTGGCAGTGGTAGGTGTGTGATCCAAGGGTACATTTCCACAACTCTGGCCCCATTCAGCACAGAGGAACTTGCTCAAAGAGCCAACTTACATGGACCCATCTCATGAAGGCCTCTCTTGTACAGTTAATGTTACAGAATTTGGAAGGCAAGCAAGCACTGAGCTAAGGATTATGGAAAAAGAATGGAGAGCTCTTAGCTTTCATGGGTTAATCATATTTGTGAAACAAAACATAGAATATTTCCATTAATGGTCACTTGGTGCCTGGCCTGAGATTTTTGGTAACTGATTAAATAATAGTTTCTCATTTACATTTTAATTAGTAGGAAAATTGTAGGACCTGGTAAAAGAGAAAAAGTATATAGGTTGTGTCAAAATTGAACATATAATTTTGAACTTCTTAACTGGGCATTTTAATTCTTCGCTTCTAAAAAAATTTATCATTTCTCCCTGTTATAAATGTGCTGCTGTGAAAATAAATTAATATGTATCAGATATTTCAAATTTTTCTATGGGAAAAGTGTGGATGCTATACTAACTGTGGGTAAAGAGCATATGACAGTCTTGCATTATGGTAGGGTTATTCCATCAACCAAAGAGGAAAAAAGAAGTAGTTAAGAGCATGAAGAGTACATACAGTGTGATGTGACAAACAAGCATTCTCTGGAAAAAAAAATCAAGTGAGCATCTAATTACAGCTTGTTTATCTCATGGTGTACTAAATGGACTGAAGTGGGATTGGACAGTTGCTTTAAGACATCCTAAAATTTCATAGCTTAATTTACCTGCTGATTAATTTTTTATTTAGTCTACTTCTTTGTTTTCTGGGTTGTTGTGTTTTTTTTAGTATATATAACACTAATATGTAAATAAATACAAGTTTCAGATGGAAATGAAAGGCATTTAGATTAGTTGTAATATTATGGATGGAATTATATTGATGAAATATACTAGTGAAGGACATCAGCAGTGTCTGCCTAAAGATAAGGATTGAAAGCCACCATTTATACTGAAAATTCTGTTTCTCCATGCTTTCAAGGTAGCAATAGGTTTCTCAGACTACACAGCCACATCTGAGGTTACAGGTTGATAGGTTGGAATCCCTTTTGTTTAGCTTCCTTTAAATATTCTGTCAAAAATTTTTGTTGAAGCTGAAAAAATTGTGAGACTATTAAGGAGCATTTAGAGAAGCATGTTTGGGATGGAGAACTACTTAGCAATTCAGTTCAGATTCTAAAATTATACACCTTACATAACCAGGGAACAAAAAACTTCAGTGTGATGTCTATTATTCAAATGTCTTTAACTTTGAGTGCCAAGTGTGCCAATACTCTGACTAATCAGAAATATTTGTAGAAAAATTCAACATTATATCTGAAAAAACCCGAGAGTCCTCTTAAATGTTAGCTCTCAAGGGTAATATTCATAGGGGAAAAAAGGGAGAGTAATATAGAGACAAATGCATGATTTTTGATAATTACTCAGGTTTCTATACAATTTAACTCATTACATTTTTCTACAGGTTTTTACTGAGAAAAAAAAAACTGAAGTAGTTTAAAGGCCAAAGTCCAGTGCCATTCATTAATAGTTTATCTAAGTCCCTTGACTAAGAATTAAAATTTACACCAATTTCTTTTAAAAGAAAATCTACAGGGTGCTACCTAGAGCACCAGCAAGGTATCCACATGTCAAGCAGAGGGAAGATGCTCAGTGTGTCAGGGTCATGCATAGATACAGGGAACGTTTCCTTCCAGGAAGTTGCAGTGTAGGAAACAGCCACATTTTCTGGCTGTTCTCTGACTGTCCCAACCTGCCCTTTGCACACTGGGACCTTGCCTTCCAGCTGTGGCTCAGAGCTGAAGTGAAGGTGCATGACACTGATCTCTTCTTTGCAGTGACGTGTGACAGGATCCCAGGGAATGGCCTGAAATTGTGCCAGGGAAGGTTTAGTTTGGATATTAGAGAAAGGAGAGTGAAGAGCAGGCTGGGCACTGGAACAGGCTCCCCAGGGAAGTGGTCACAGCACCAGCCTGACAGAGTTCAAGAAGGGTTTGGATAATGCTCTCAGGCACATGGTGTGACTCCTGGAATGCCCTGTGCAGGGCCAGGAACTGAACTCAATGATGCTGGTGAGTCCCTTCCAAATCAGCTTACTTTGTGATTCTGTGATTATGTGACAAGAGCAAGATGACCCAGCAAGAGAGAAGCAAATGTGTCTCCAAGTCTCTAACCATGAAACTCAGGAAGATCAGGATATTAATATGTGGGAATTGCCTTACCCCATTCAGAATAACTTACATCCTTACCATCACATGTACATGTTTTTGCTCTCCTCAGGGAGAGCTAAAACAATCCAGGGAAAGAAAGAAACAAAGAACAAAAGAACGAAAGAAAGAACGAAAGAAAGAACAAAAGAAAGAAAGAAAGAAAGAGGAAGGAAGGAAGGAAGGAAGGAAGGAAGGAAGGAAGGAAGGAAGGAAGGAAGGAAGGAAGGAAGGAAGGAAGGAAGGAAGGAAGGAAGGAAGGAAGGAAGGAAGAAAGAAAGAAAGAAAGAAAGAAAGAAAGAAAGAAAGAAAGAAAGAAAGAAAGAAAGAAAGAAAGAAAGAAAGAAAGAAAGAAAGAAAGAATTGACCTGAATGCCATCCATTGGTGGACACAAACAACAGCTTGGAGGTTTTGTGCTTACTAGTGCAGGGATTTGGTTAACCTGTTAGTAAATTGCAGTGCTGGTAGTTCTGTGGTGATAGGAAAAGGTTGATGCTTTAAAAGTTCTGAGAATAGACTCTGGACAGCTAAGAAGAGAACAGTTAGGAGTCTCCCTATTTTAAAAATCTGCTTTCAAAGAGAACTGTTTATTTTCTTAAAAGCTCTTAATTAGATTTACAATTCCAGCGCTAAAGTGAAAAGGTTAATATGATAACATTTACTGCTGTGGATATTGATAGCAAAACTTACATTCTAATTTCAGATTATTCCTCCAGGTAACTTGATTATTACTATTAATAAATTGCAGGCTTTATTGGAATTTTTAACTGTTCTATCCATAAACCTAGATTAAAAAAAAATTTAAAAAAACACTGCTGAGTTTTCTTCATGCCTGTTGCTTCATGTGTTATTGCCATTTTGTAAAAATGACATGACACAAATTTCTTTGTATTTCCTGTGTTTCCATGATAATAGACTAAATCAGGATATTCTTAATCACAGTATATGGGAAGCTACAGCAGAACTGTAAAAGCTGTGCTTGATATAATCTTTCTGTACAAACTGTTACCTTGAAGTCAATTTGGGGAAATTATTAAACTTGGTTGAATAAGAGCATTAAAACTGAAGTGATCCAGGGGGACAGATCAATGATAGGAAAAGCAGGAACTGGTAACACTTTTATGTACTGATTCAAAAGCAAATATTTATGTCTTAATCTTCAAAAATTTTGTTTAAGTCTATCTTTGTAAGAACTAGTCTGAACTAACCCTCTAGGGAACTAAATTTATTTCCATTTATGTGGACAAAGCCACCTACATATCTATTCCCAACCCAGCTAACCAACCTTTTACCAATATCAAGCCAAAGACCTGGAGGCCAGGAAATATAATTTTTGAATGTGATGTTTTTCCCATCTTCCACCATGCTTTCGTATCTACAACAACAAAGGCAAAGGTACAGAAAAACTATGGTTTAACTCTTTACATCCAAAAAAGAAGGAGATGAAGGGGATTATAGTCCTCTACCAGCAACATCAAACTACTGAAGCACTTCATTTTATTTTTTACAGCCAAAGTCAATGCAGCAGCACTCACCCTGAGTGAGGAGAAAGCACTGCTGAGTGCTTGAGTTTGAAGAAAGATGTGCAGAGATAGTGCTCCAACACGTGGTTTTCCCATACAATGCTTAGTTTATTTCCAGCTGATATCTAGAGAACAGCTGTACCTCTCACAGGTCAGTGCTACACTGCAGTGTTAGACACACTTGCCACAGCTCAGGGCACTGATTGGTATTTGATTGGTCTGAACAAACAACACTTTTCAAAGGAGGAACTGTGAAGGCCTAAAAACCCCCTGCAGTTTGACAAGAAGTCTGAGATTTTTGAGCTTGATAATGAAATTAATGTTTCCTTTCCAGTCATGAGCCACAGAACTTGAATCACTGCATATTAAAATGGGCAGAAACATCTCCTAAATGCTTATTGTCCAGTTCTTCCCAGATGGATCTGTGGGAGAATGTTGGATTGTTCACCAACAGGCCTGGTCTGACTCTTTGGGGTTGTGAATCATGATGAGAAGTAACCTAAACTACAGGAAAACAGTGCCACAGACGCTGCTAAAATCCTTCTCCTCCGCTGATTACCTTCATTTCACCCACCTCTACGTCAGTGCTTCAGCTATTAGGACTTGACAGTTGTTTCAGAGATATTAGCTCTACTCCTTGGCAAGATATCACAAATGTTTGTAACAAGCATTATAAAACCTAAATTCTTTTGGGATTTGAACAGAGAGAATGGAATATGCTCCCTGTCAGAGACACCTACTGGAGATTTTCCAGTGCTTTCAGGATTCTTTGAGGACACTGAGAGAGCAGGCTGGAGAAATTACCTAATATTAATACATCTTTGATTAAATAAATTAAAAAAGGTTCCAGCCTTTCATTTCATTTGCATTACAAGAGAGCAACCTTCAATGAAGGTTCCTGTCCTGATGTTAAGTTATGGCATGGAGCAGGTTAAGCTGTTGGATATACATGACATAACCAAGTACATCTAGACCAGTTCTAGCAGGGGAAATATTTTTGTTCTCTGAAGGGAGGTCATATGCAGTCTCAAGGAATCTGCAATTTCCAATGAAGAAAGGTTGTGAAAGACAGTTTTAGGGAACACAGAATGTTGATTTCCAGCAGTCACAGACACTCTCATTGTCTCTTCCACAGTGCACATTTTATAGCTTGAAAATTTCTGGGTCTTAACCCTCTAGGTTCAGATGAGAAATCTTGTGAGGACAAGATGAGAATAAGACTTTGAAGAATATTTTCTGCTTAATACTGCTTTTATATCATAGAGCTACAGTTCAATGTTGATATGATGCATAGCTGTACAAATTGAAGGCTGGGCCCCAAAAATACCAACTTTACTGACAGAAATTTTGCTTTGATTAAAATAGAAATTCAGGTCCTCATCCTGAAGGACAGACCTGTAATGGATTTTCAGTGTCCAGAAACTCTACTATATCAGGTTTAGCTATCCAGCAGAAAAATAAATATAGGGCACAGAAAGTGTATTTAAAATTCACATTAGATGAATTTCAGATAGTTTAATTTTATCAGTTTACATATAATATTAATTTAAAAATTAAAAAAAACCCTTCATTTTTTTAAACTTTCCTTTAGTTTAATTTATTTTCTAGTCCTAATGCATCACAAGCAATTTTGAAGTTGATACTTCATCAGCAGTCACAGAGCTTCCCACATTCATTGTAATTACTAACAAAACTGTTAAACATGCTGAATGGGAGAGTATCTCTAAGGTTTCCCCCTACAGAAAGACTTGTGTTAGGATATCATTCACTGTATGGTAGACTTGTTAGTCCCAAAATTGAGAATTTCACATCCTCATTCTATTCCAGATACTTCCCAAGCAGATTCCATAAAAGATATTTCTATCTGAAATGTTTTTGTACAGTTTTTCATCATAATTTCTCCTCCAGTTATCCTAGCCTCTCAAAGAAGATCCTCTGCTACCTGCATCTCTTTTCCTTGAGAAGAGCTTCAGCTGTTGTTATCCTGAATCACTTCCCAGCTGGTTTTATAATTTGCTTTGCCTCCAACAACAAGCTCTCTCTAAAGGAGCTGCATCTCATAACACATCTTGCTAAGACTAGTCCCTAGGTGGACCCAGACTGTGCTGTGAAAGATATGTTCTAAAGATTTACTACAAATTAAATCAGGTAGAGGCAGGGAAATAGGAGGATGGTAATATGGAACCATTATGCAACACAAAGACTGAAACAGATTAAAAGCAAATATACAAAAAAAAAATCAAAACACCACAAGACATTAATTACTCAAACAGAACTGGACTTTTCCAGAAATAACTCACTAAAACTAAATTTGGGGGAATGGAGAAAACATTTTTTATTTAAAATAAGACAGGGAACTAGGGACTATGGCAGGACTACATCTGGCATTCCCATCTATGAGCAAACAGCACTTTCCAGCTGCTGGAATGCACTCCTATATATTGGGGTGGGATCAAGGAAGAGATTAGAGTTATACCTAAAACTAGAAAACCTTCTCATGCTAACACAGTGCAGTAAAAGTGTTTGCTTCTCTCTGTTGACTCTAAAGGCAGACCATAGCAGTGAGCTCATGTGCTGGTATCTGTATTGCAAATATAGAAAGTAAGGTGAGTTGAGTGTCTGGGAGTCTTTTCACTGTTTTCAAGACATTTCTCTCAACTCCTTCAAGCTATTTCATATGCAAACATTCTTTCTTATTTCAAACAGAATTAGAAGGGAACAAAAAAGATTAAGTCAGGGAAACAATTGTTTTATTCTGTTGTTTCTAAATACGTATTTTTGTATCAGTAATAAGGGGAATTATTCAGAAAGTCTTCCCTTGTTTTTACTTTATCGTTTACAATATTCCCCTAATCTTGTGATACTGAAGATTAAGAGATTAGATTGTCCATATTAAGGTCATCAGAATACTGTTTAATTGAGCCCATTGTATTTTTCCTCTTTGCATAAGGCACTTGCAATCAGACCTGTGCTTTTCAGAGATCAAGGAAGGACCAAAGACTAAGGAGAGAGAAAACAGGTACCAGTGATTTCCAGGCACATCCCTGATAAATAATACATTTAAGGGAAAGGTATATTTATTTTTCTATCATGATGGTGTTCCCATTGTTTTGATACTGCATGCACTTATGCAATTTACAGAGTAATTTTATGGTTGTTAGTAGAGATGAAATAAACCTGATGGGGGAAAAAAAGGGAACACCAAGCTCTTCCCAAAACTCAGTCTAAATGCTGAATATTATCTAACCATTTATATGGTTCTGATATTATACATTTCAACTGCATGAAAGTATTACCCTTTAGATCTTAACCCACTGATTCCCATGTTAGATTGGTCAGATTTTTCTACTGACTGAGCTGTATAAAAGTAGCTATGGCTCTTGTTTTCAGGTCTTGGCCATGCTGTAGCTCTGTAAAATGTGGATGGTGGATACCTATAATAACAATGACCTATTTAATGGGGAAAAAAAGGAGAAAATACTAACAATGAGACCTAGAACATGCCTTTGGGGTTGATAAACATCTACCAGATTTCTCTCCCTTTACTATCTTATAGGAAGAAGCAGATACAGAATTGTTAAAACTATCGTCCCCAGTCCCACAGCCTCATCCTGTGGCTAGCATGTGGTTTGAAATCTATGACCCATATGAATAATCATTGCTTTGGCCCTTACTATTGTGACACAATGCCAGGAAAGGGAGTGACATCAAACAAAGCCCTTCCTCCTTTCTTACCTTTAGGGTGTCCTCATGAGCAAATATGAAATGAAAAAGCAGCCCAGCAGACTGACTGAATAAGGAGTGAAAAGCATCAAGAACTCCACCCTCAGAATTCCTCTGCAATCTGGGATGAGGCAAACCTGGCTGTGTCTATAGACTGGGGAATGAGAGGCTGGAGAGCAGTCCTGCAGAAAGGGATCTGGGGGTCCTGGTCAATGGAAAGTTAAATATGAATCGGCTGTGCCCTGGCAGCCAGGACGGCAAACCCTGTCCAAGGGGCATCAGGGACAGCATTACCAGCCAGGCAAGAGAGGGGATTGTCCTGCTCTGCTCTGGGCTGGGGTGGGGTGGCCTCATCTCGAGTACTGGGGGAAGTTTTGGGCACCTCATTACAAAAAAAGACATTAACCTATTAGCGAGTGTCTAAAGGAGGCCACAAAGATGGTGAAGAGCCTTGAGGAGAAGCTGTGTGAGGAGTGGCTGAGGTCACTGGGTCTGTTCAGCCTGGAGAAGAGGAGACTGAGGGGAGACCTCACTGCAGTTACAGCTTCCTCTGAGGGGAAGAGGAGGGGCAGGTATCAATGTCTTCACTCTTATGACCAGTGACAGGATTTGAGGAAATGGCACCAAGCTCAGTCACAGTTAGATTGGATATGAGGAGAAGGTTCCTCACCCAGAGGGTGGTTGGGTACTGGAACAGACTGCCCAGGGAAGTGGTCACAGCACCAGCCTGACAGAGTTCAAGAAGCCTTTGGACAATGCTCTCAGGCACAGGATGTGACACTCCTGGGGTTTCCTGCACAAAGCCAGAAGTTGGACTCATTGATCCTGATACATCCCTTCCAATTCAGCATATCCTGTGATTTTATGATTCATCATGCATCAGGCTCTCATAAAGGAACTTCCTATTTAAAGACTTTAATAAAAATATAAAAATATAAATCCCTAGCAATAAGTAAAACATGTAAGTAAGGTGTTCATCACTGGTCTGTTGCCACCACTGGAACACTGTTGTCATCTTTCCCCCTCAGCTGGGTGTGATGGTCCAGAAATATTGCACCTACGTTACTGAACACTAGCAACATCTGATTTCACCAGGTCTCACTAACTTTAACAGCAATTATGTGCACAATTCCATCCATAAGAAGCTTTGAAAAGTTCTCATTTCTGTGGGTAACATGTTCTTCCTGAAAGCTGAGTGTCCCAGCACACACAGATCTGCCAGCTCTGCTACTGGCTACCGTTGCTAGCAATCCTATCTGCTGCAATTGGAAAGCACCCACCTAGAATAATGAACCGCATGGAAGATGATTTTAACATGCATTTTCCAGGGGATTTTTATGAAGTGATCTGAAGAGGAAACCATTAATTCAGCCAGAGATTAGAAATAGCAACTGCACTACTGAGGGCAACGTCAAGAATCCCTTCCTTCCCAGCAGCCTGGCACAGACAGCCGTGTGGAACTCGAAAGCCTCTTCTGCATCTTTGAAGAGCCTTTCATTTTTCTTTTGTGCATGTGTCCTCAGTGTTGGGTATTATAAATGAGCAGCCTGTGACCACCCCTCCTCCTGGCACGGCTCTGGTGTAGCGCCGCAGAGCTCCGGCACCGCCGGCATCCGCAGAGTGCCTTCTTCCCTGACCTGTACCCGCCGAGATTACAGAAGCACATTATTTCCCTGTGCAGCTCTTTCACCTCTCACTGCAACCATTTCCTACACAGACACAGAATTTATATAAAAGGCTTTCCTCAGCTTTCATCAAATCTAGGTTGCAGGCCTATTTCGTAACATTAATTCTCTCCCTCACCAACCGCCACATCAATTCAGTACTTTATAAACTATTTCAGGGATCCGATTTATCAGGCCTGACAGAGCTTCACACTGAAATAAACAGCACTGCCTCTGCTGAGCTCGCTTAGTGGCTCCTATTTATCATTATTTAATTCAAGGGCCTAAAATTCTCTGACATTATTAATAGTAAGATGAATCACTGGAAAACTACAGAATCTGTGACCAACGAGGCTGAAATAATCCATTTTGGTGAAAATGTCTACGTGGAATTGCATTCCCTGATGGGTAGCTGCTCTGTCATTAGCGACTCCATATGCATGGGTGGTAAAGAACTGAAGCATGAAGTCCCCAAAGAGTGGGATACTTCAACTGCCATTCTCTTCCCAACACTTAACACCAAAGCAGAAAATAAGGGAATGCAACACAGCTCTAATGCCTCTGTCAGTTGAATTTAAATGTACTAATTTAATCCTTTTTGTACTTGATTAACTTTAACTTGTCTGAGGTTGAACTTTTGTGTTAACTGGACCTGCAAATCCATTAGTTCATTATGAGAACTGTATTACTTAGGCACCTTGATGAGAGATAATCAGCTGCCTGGAATGTATATGAGCACTTGCTGCCTTAATTTGGCACCTCATTAGTGATATTTTTCAATTTTGTTTAAATGAAAGGGATTGCACTGGGAGTTTGTCCAGGGTCTGCAATTTCCTTTATGAATAGCCAGCCTTATTCAGCAGCTGTACAACACAGTAAGAAGTTAAGAACTGCAGAATTTGTTTGGTTCTCTGTCAGGAGCATTCTGGGAACCTAGGGTAGCTGGAGAGGCAGACCCTGAACTCTTTCCTCAAAGCAACGAGTGCTGTCAGACCACCTCCCTGACAAAGGTGACAAAACCTTGACAAGTAGATGTGTTTTATAAAATTAATTAAAAATTAAGACTGTCCAAAACAAATTTAAAAATTATATCTTTCAATGTTTAAAAACATTTAATTCTTTTTATTTCCTCTTCCAGAGGGGAATTTTCTAATTGCTGTTTTGTTATTCACTACCATTCCCTTGAACTTTGGCAGTTGACTTCCTTATTGGTGTATGGATGGAGAGTGTAACTTTTGAAAAGAACAAACAAAGACAAAGAACCAAGCAGACACAAAATTGCCCTCTGAATTTCTGCAATTGTTCTTGTCCAGGGGATTACCTCCTGAACAATTAACTGTCCATCTGAGTTAGAACTCCCAGAGCTGAAATGCACACCTTCACACTCACTCAGGGTCTGTCTTCAAGCAAAAGTCTGTCTAAATGGCACAACCAGTTTGGCTTTCTCTGTTTTACACAGTTTCCCAGAGCTATTTTAACAGTGTGATGTCTTCAAACACCTGCAGCATCATCCTGCCATATCCCAGGGTGTACAACCCCTTCAGCACCATGTTATGGTAACACCATCCTGGAATGTTACATAACAGCTTCCTGTTGTTTCAGATACTTTGAACTGAAAAAGTGCAAAACCAATATCTGAGGACCAATATACAAAGCAGGGGTGAGCAAGGCCAAGGGACACAGCACTGGTGAGTCCAGTCTGCACTAGGGATCATTATTCTCTTAGCAGTATAGTCACTCTGTGCTATTTGGTCTTTTGGAAGCAATGATTGCCTCCTGAGCCTTTTTATTTTGTAATAAAATGATACCCTGAGAGACCATGATTTGAATTCTTTCCCCAACGCCTCAAAAAAGAAGTCAAGTCCTGAACTTTCATATCACACCCCACCAGAATGGAGATCACAGATAGCCACAATTTTATTTTCTGTTTTCCAGATGACTAATCTGTGAAATATGCTCTGAGTGTTTCTGAATGGTCAGGATCTTTTGGTAAAATACAGAGATATTTAGTTTAATTATACATCTTCAGATGCGGAAAGTTGAGCAACATCAAGATCTGTGATTTTTTGCTTTCTTTCTAGGAGAAACCTAAGGAGTATTACTGGAGGGAAATAAAAATACAGGCTTGGAAATTTCATGAATATACCAAGTTTGGCTTTGAGGATGTTTTATGTTCTCATATAAAAAGTGTAATTACTTAAACTAACAATGATTTTAGTATTAAGTCACCTTTGTGAAGTAGAATTAGCTGAAGCTACTGCTTCAGTTTCTGAATCACTCCTGTGATTCCAATATCTTCTAAAGGAGAATTTCATGGAAACACAGAATAGTTTGGGTTGGAAAAGCTCCTTAGAGATCACCTAGTCCAATGCCTTCTGCAGTCAGGTGTCTCAGAGCTCTGTGTTTTCAGAGATGGGGAATTTACCACCTCTCTGGGCAGTCTGTGTCAGTGTTTTAAAATTCTCTTGGGAAAAATTTCTTCCTTACATCTACTCTAAGTCTTACCTTTTTCAGTTTTATCCCTTGTCCTGTGAATGACTTGCAAAAGTTTTATTCCTAGTTCATAATCATTTATTTGATTTATGCTGAATTTGGGGTTGAATCCCACTGATTCAATCCACCATCCATTCGTCTCCACCATGCTCCAGTTTGGGTTCCCTGAGCAGTGATGCCAGGTGTACAAAGGTGCAAAAAAGCTGTAAAAGCAGAGCAAGAAGCACATCTAGGCACAGCTTATCTCCAGGTGTAAATCAATAGGTCACAAAGTCCCAGTTTATGATTTTCAAAACATTCTATTAACAGGGTTAGAAGTAGGACCCAGTGTATTTATTAGCTGTGTTTTCATGTGCTGTCACTATCATCAATTCAAAGAAACCCAAATTCCTGATATTAACAAATTATATGGGATTATATGGGATCAGATTATATGGGAAACACACCCTTTGTGCAGTATAGAACACTGTTGAAGAACGCCGTTTTGGTTTCTTATACATAGGAGAATTATTATGGTAATAATGTGTAAAAGGGGGACTTTTGGCTTCAATTATGAACCACTGAATTCCCAAAAGTGCTTTAGCCTGTATGAAGATCCACATTCTACCTAATTTTAACCAACCAGCTCATTAATACTTCTGAGACTTACATGCAAACTACGGAGCCTTGTACAATTTCTCTTATCACCAATTAGGCTAATCCCTCTCCCACTCTGTGGAGCTTTTGGAACATGTACATTAGTGGTAACTGCAGTGCAGTTTAAGGTGAGACAATTACTGTGAGTGCAAAGGCTCAGTGAATGTCTCAGTGAACATAATTGTAACTATGTCTATTTATAAAATTCTCTCACTATTTAATTAGGGGTGGGATTTTTCTTCTCTTTTAATTTCTCTCATAAGGAACACAAGGTTAACTCCCTAAAACACAAGGAGGGAAGGGATTGTGCGAAGCTCCAGAGAGGATACCCACAGCAAGAATTTACAGGCAGCTGTAACTACAGTGCATGAAATTGTGCAGTTTTTGTCACTGTCTTGCCATTATTCATAAAATTAGGTAGGGAGGGTTTCATTACCAAATAATTGCTTACATTGTTCAATGTCCAGGCAATGGCATTCAGTTTGACACATAGCAGATCAGTCAGACGAGGTGGAAATAAAAGGTTACAACATGGAAAGTGTCTTGGGGCTGGTTTGGTATGTCAAGAACCTGTTCTTCTGCATGCGAATCCCTGTTAAGTTGTGCTAGTGAAGGAAAAGACATTTACTCCTTTTTTCTCTTTTTTTGCTGCATGTGCAAAAACATTTGGGTCTTTTTTCCAGTGTTTGGGTAATATCACAAAAAGCCCATCTTTTCCCTTTTACCAAAACAATTAGTACAGCTGTAATCTTATTAATAACCAAAGATGGTTCACAACCAGTTCCCACTGCTAGTGCCCAGTTCTGCCTGCTCTCCTGACCTGATTGTGGGCTGGGGATGTAGCTTGTTTTCCTTGGAATTGCTGAAGACCCCAGCACAAAACACTGTCGTCTGTCACAGGTTGTCCTCATATCAGATAACCCAGTGATTGCTTCTGTAGCTTTATATCATTATAAAATAGATGATCTTTTTGATTAGTGGTTCCTTACTACATCTGCTCTCAACAATCAATGATTTGAAAGAAGTTTGAAGCCCCTAAGTCGAGGTAGGTGACTCTTGAACTCCAGTCCATTGATTTCGATAGGACATTTGTGAACTGGATTCCATTGTTTCGTTTCTTCTTCTTTCCACATAAGATGATTAAAAATTACTTTCCTTTCCTGTTTGGATGACAGTAGAAGAAAGCCTTCTGTTATTGTGACACCTTTAGTCACAAAAAAAAATTGATTCCACAGTTCAAGTGATTATAATCAATGATAATAATGCTGATCCTAAATTATAGGCCAACAGGTGGCCTACCAGCAAGACAGTGGTTTGGACAGGTTTCATCAATCCATGGTATGCCATACTCATGCCACATTTTATGTTCAAGTATCAGCAGCATCCAGAAGCAAGAAAAGGACATAAATTACGGATAACTTATTCACTGAGTTGTTTTTGTTAAGGCTACATGAATATTCTGTCCTTTCTGTCTGCACAGTGGGTGTTTGTCACTCCTGCTTCACTCCAGGGTCTGGTTGTTGGAGAGCACTTCAGCTTGCTCTGCCTTTGGCTGATGACATGGTCATACACCGCCATCCTCACACCAGGACACTTTTCCAACATCATTCCAGCCAGGCACAGAATCCTTCTAAAGATCATCTTATTTCTGCAGACCACAGAGTCAAACACATCTGTTCACATTAGCCCAGGGACCAGTTTCCCATCCAGAGCTGTTCTACACAAAGGTGAAAATTGTCCCCCATCACTGTGGGAGGTGGTGAATGAATAGCTGTGTGGGGTTGCTTTGCAGGGTTGACTCCATAAAATTGTTTTTTCTGAGAAAATCTTAGAAGAATTACCTTGTAGTATGTTTAAAATAATAGTTTAGGTCAATCTGATGAACAAACACATATATGAGAGTAAAATATTAGAATAAAGTGTTAGAAAGTGAGCTGAATATAGAAATATTTTTAACTTTTCAACATTGTTTCCATTTCTTTAAATAATTCAGCCAGCAGCAGACACTTGCAAGATTCCCCCGTAGGACGAAGGCTGGTTGTCCCTGTCAGATTTAAAAGATCTGGAAAAGAAGCTGCAGGCAAAGAGGGAAAAGAATTTCTGTGAAAGTCACAAACTATCAAGAGCTACTTTAGTTGTAATTTGGAGTGAAAAAGGAGAATTGTGTAGAAAATAATGTAGCTTTCCTGTAGATCTTGAGATTTCATGAGACGTTCGAGACACGTGTTAGGATAAAGTTAAAATTGGTGATAATGTAACATTAACTGAAAATCTAATAATAACTTTGTGGTTAATTAAAATGCCTTAATTTCAAACTCCTCTTTTTAAAAAAACTTTCTCCTTCTAGCCAAAATAATAATGAAATTTTTGTTGGAAAGTATTTTGGTCAAACAATGAAATTCACAGAGTGGTTTGCATTTAGTATCAATGATATTAAGATCATACTTTTCTGAAGTAAAGGAATCTATGATTCTATTCTGTAAAATAGAATAGTCTCTGTCACCAGAGACTTCTGGAGGTCACCTGGCCTGGCCTCTTACTCCACTCAGGACCAGCTTGGGTGGGTTGTCTATGTCCAGCTGGGTTTTGAGTCACTTTTAGCAAAGGGACTCTTCTACATGCAAACATAGACCTACACAAATGTTTGCTTTACATACCTTATTCCATTAATTCTAAAAATTCTTATAATGATTAAAAAGAGTGGAGAAAATCCCAAACTGCCTGGAAAGTAAGAGCTGAGACATTAACAACTTGTTATTTGTTATTATTTATTGGCTACCTATTAATTAAAGGGCTATCAAAGATCAGAAAATAGATACCCAACATAAAATAGTTAATTTCACAAAAAGCTGGAAAAGACGGAGATGTTTAGAGGAATCCTACATAGGCAGGTGAATGGGTAACATAATGGCAGATAAAATCTCTGTTGAGAAATGCACAGCAATGATCACTGGATAAAATAATTTGAAGACATTATTGCTGAATTACAGCTGAACTTAGAATTACAGATGAACTTAAAAACTTAGAGGGGAGAAATAAAGATAATGGGAACAGGATACAAAATATAAGGAATCTATTATTTTCCTAGTAGAGAAAAGAATTATGAACTCTCACTTGGAATTCCATGCTCAGCTGCAGTCATCCTATCATGAAAATAGCCCATGACCATTAAAATTATCCAACCCGAAAAAGGAAAATGATAAGCGATATGAAGAGATTTCTGTATAAGGCTAGAGAGAAACTCTTCCAATTTTAGTTAGAAAGAGAAAACGAAGACATTACAATTAAATAAAAATGAACTTTTCTTAATGTGCTATTATTTACCTAATTAACTTATGAAACACCTTCCTAGGCATATGGAATTAAGAAATTGAATAGATTTGTAAAAGGATTTAAGGCAGGTCTTCCAGTACAACTATGAGCTAGGTTTTGAAGCTGCTGAACTCTCTATTGCAGCTGCTTCTGGGCATCTATTAGACATTATCTTGGATTAAAAAACAACCAAACAAACAAACAAAAGCTTTTCTAGGAATTTTTTGTATTTAGTGGAAGTGAAGAAGAACAGAAAAAAAAATTCAGAAAAATTTAAAAATATGAAACATTTTGCTAGGAAGTAAGCTTGTTGAATCACCAGAGTAGGTGTCAGGCCTCAAGCTACATGTAAGTACACTCTCTGTGTGAGACTTGATGTTGACATTCACCCACTCTTTGCTGAAATTTAAGGGGTTCCTCCATGGCATAAAATTCACAGTACCCATTCTATTCAGGTTCTCTCATTACACTAAAGACAACAGAATTGCAATCAGCTTGAATAAATATATTTACAAACAGCTGAATTCTTAGGAATTACACCTGATGACAGAAAAATAAGAGAAGGAAGATTGGGCTACTAAGGCTTTCCCTCAGACAAGCCCTATCCCTATACCATTCTTGTACAGAACACAGGCAGGAATGTCTTTGTCATATCCCTGGCTTTTTTACTCTCTGGACACCTGGCTCAAATTTAGGACAAATACCATAAAAAAAAAAAAAAAAAAAAAAAAAAAAAAAAAAAAAAAAAAAAAAAAAGCAGACACCCTATATGAGGGATGCCTCTCCTGCCACCATCCAGGCACAGAGACTGCCTAGATCTCCCCAAAGGAAGTTCCCATTCTACATTATCCAGAACAAGCTCCTATGAAATCATTCATCTCCACTGAGATTATTTCCCCTTTTCCATATTCCTCTTAAGTTTTTGGGTTTTTTTTAAATTTTTCAAGCCCTTATCACTTTCATCTCTGATTCTTTCCTGTTGCTTTGACTTCCTCCACCCACTCACCCTACCTTCAATCTCCATAGCATCCTTTTGTCTTATCTGTGCTGTCTTTCCATACACCTCCAGCTCTCCAAATTCCTTGACCTAATCTATGGTCCACACTTTCTTTCAACACCTCCACAAAGCACTATCTCTAAATATCTGCCTGCAAAGCAATGCCAGCAGAGCAGAAGCCAGTAAGCTGAAAAAGGAAGATGAACAAAATTATGGAAAAAACCCCAAAGTTTGAATGGGCAATATTATGGACCCATTTTGCCTCTCCCCCATCCTGCCTGATCCCAAAATAACCTTCTTCACTGTTCCTGAGCACTCCCTTTTATGTCAGAAAAAAAAAAATCGTAGCTTCAGGTTCTTCAAATACTCTCTAGCTGCCTTTTTTCCAGTGTAGCATATTAATAAATCAGTGGATACTTCATAATGTTAATGATTTTTTACAAAATAATGTTTTAAATAAACACAACTCTTATTTTCTCATGGTTCCCAATAAGGAGTCCTAGGATGCTTAGCAATGCAGGAACATTTTTCAGGTTATGTTTTCTGATCAGTCTAAAACCATAAACTGCTCTGCTCTGAGCTGGTTCTGCATATAGTAGGATTAAGGCAAAGCAATTCATACTGCTCTACCTTTAATCTATATCAACAGGAGGGCCAATTTAGTTTGTCTAGGGCTGGTACTTAAAAAGCCTGATAGATGTAACCTGTGAGAGGCAAGCAAAATAAGAGCAAAGAGGGTATTAAAAATAAAGGGAAAAAGGAAAGAATATGTGAGAGAATTTCCAGGTCTGGGGAAGGGATACATTTGAGTGATGTGATGATGCTGTATTTTGTCTCCAGACTCCAAAAGGGTTTTTATATTTTTACAGTAATAGACCAATGGCCATGAATTTCTTCTGCTTGTAAAAAAAAAAAAAAAAAGAACCTTATAATTTTTATTTATTATTTTAAACCATTTTCCTACTTTTCAGTGTGAAAACATCTCTTTTGTACTACAGAAAGAAACTATTTACATAAAATTAATTTTTTACGGCTTAATTCATTAGAGTACCTGCATCCTTTTATTATGTTTTATTATGGAAATTTGCATAGTCATCTTTAAATCTTGTGCTTCAATTAAACCTTTGAAATTTTTAAAAAAATTACATCCATTTTATATCCATATCTGTTAAACTTAATCTGGTTGCCATTTTAGCAGGTGTTTTTATGAAATATTTTTACAAGGTGCTGTTTTGTTATTCTTGCACAGAACAGCAGGTATTTGCTAGCAACTCCACTTAATGGCATAGAGAGAGAGTTTGCTACTTCATCTCTTCTTGCTGAGGCAGCTCTGAGTGATATGTCCTTACCAGCTAGATAATGACGACTTATTAGACCTGTGAAAATTAATGCCATTTGTCTGCAAGTAATAGAAAGACAAGCCTGTGATTAAGTGCTGCACTTCCAAAATGCATCCTGTTGCATGGGAGAAGAACCTCTTTGCAGCTGCCTGGCAAACATTGTTAAATGTGGGGGGTTTGCCAGGGCCTGAACACTGGAGCTTGCTTCTGTGATTAAAGTGTATAGCATAGGCAATCATATATCAGTGCTCAGACCTATGCCCTTCCAGATTATCAGTAGCCACAGCCCAGGTAGGTAAGGTATAAATTGCTGTTGTCCTACTCTTCCAGATTCAAAATCCTAAATCCTAATTTATTTCATGGTTTGAAATGGTGTGGGTTTATTGTGGGGTTTGGGGGGTTTTTTGTTTGTTTGCTTGTGGGGTTTTTTTGTTTGTTTTTTGTTTGTTTTTCTTTTTTTTGGTGTGTGTTTGTTTGGGGTTTTGGGGGGGTTGTTTTTGTGGGGTTTTTTTTGGTTGTTTTTTTGTTGGTTTTTTTTTTGTTGTTGTTTTTTGGGGTTTTTTTTGTTTGTTTTTTTGGTTTTTTTTTTGGTTTTTTTTGAGGGGGTTGTTTTGTATCTATTTGTGTAACTATGATGAGTACTTAAAACTGTCAGCTGTAGAGACAGTCACTTCTTGGTACATCTCTGTAGCTCCTGCTGGTAGCCAGCATGGCAAACTAAACCTGAGATCACACAGGTGATCCACAGGATATACATCAAAATTTTAGCTCTAAAAATAATACATTTCCAGCATGCTATGAAAGCGCAGAGATAATTTTGATTGGAAAGGACCTCTTGATGTCATGTAATCTAATCACCTCCTCAAAGAAGATTCAATCCAACCAGGTTTCTCTGTCCCAACCAAGTCTTGAATGTTTGCATGAAAGGAGACTTATAGTTTCTTTGGGTAAGTCCTTCCAGTGTTTGGCCACCACCACAATAGATGAAAATGTCTTTTAATGCAAAACTGGACACAGTGCTCTATTAGCTACTCAGAAACTGGAGTGATTCCATTGAAAGTTCCCTTCTGAAGAGCAAAAGGCTTTATTTCAGACGCCTGAGAGGTGGAATGCAGTTTATAAGTCACGTTTATAAAATGCCACAGATGTTTTCTCCACTCAGCCTTTCTTTGGGCGAGTGGGAGTTGGATCCCAGTGGTGAAAACAATAATTGCTCCTAAGAAGCAATATTTATCAAATCATGCAATGCAGAAAGAGATTGTGTTCTTTTCTATCTTACTGATCTCATATTTAATGTTCTAATATGTGGTGGGAACAACTGGAAGTCCCACAAGTAAACCTTTGTCCATAAACCATGAAACAAATTTAAACTATGACAGAAAAAAATAGATGCCTGTATCACAGTCCTTCCATCTTCCTTTTCCAATTTACTCAGTCTCTTTTCATGTGCAACATGAGCTGTTTAAGGGTGAGCATTTTGTTCACTGTGAGCAGGTCTGGGAAGTAACCATGCCTCGCTGCTCTTGATGCTCTTCAGAGGCTGTAATTGCCTGCCTGGGTGCTTAGACATTTGGAGCAGAGAGTTCTATCCCACACTTTCCCAGCTAAGTTGGTCTGACCCAAATTGCCACTCAGCAATTTATCTTTTTAGCACCTTCATAAGGGATCTCTAATCTCTGACAGGAGATTGAATTAATTTACTGAAGTATGTGACCATACTTAACAACCTTTCTAACTCACCCATTTTCTGGTTTGGAGCCAAGATTTACATAATTATTTCTATTTTTGAGCAGTCAGGATTGACACATTTCCCAAATGCCTACGTTTAGCCATTTTTAGCTTACACTTGCCCTAGCTGAAGTACAGTCCTTCATCTCTAGCTTTTTAAGTACTTGACGGACTTTTGTTCCTCAGGGATTGCAAAACATAATTCTATCTAGATAGGCTAGCAGTCCACTGAGACCTTTAAATAACTCTGCTCTGATCATATCAAACACATCTAGGGATCTTTAATACTCTTTTTGATGTAAGGCAATTTCAAGAATTGCAAAAAATAACAGGTAACATGAACTATTTTTTTTCTCTAATCAAATTTATCAGAAATAATAAAAAAAATCAGAGTTTGAAATGTAGAAAGGGGGTATTACCTTTTTCCCTTCCTATTTTCATCATTTCTTTAACTTGTTTTTTAGATGGTACCTGAAGGGTGCAAGGGGATACAAAGGAGGTTGCCTTTCAAAAAGTGTGCACACATAGACAAACTTTGCTGAGTGCTGTATCAGAATGCTGTCATTCATAGAATAACTATAATTTAAATGCAGAGGGTTTAATATGATATTTTACAATGTTATAGTCTGTTGCCCTGTTCTTTTCAGCCTTCTGATGTTTACTTTTTGTGGTGGAGTCTCTCATGCACTTTTCATGTAAATAATGATTGTTTTGCATTCCTTTCTGTAGGAGGAGAGAATTGATGGACTGTTGATTTGACCAGTGTGGTTGGAGAGGACAATTCTGTTCTTGCAATCCATGGTCACTGTTGGAATTCTATAAATGTCAAGGTCTGTAAATAAACTGCCCCTTTTTTGCTTTGGACATCTCAGTGTGGGAGTGTCGTTCATTTGTGTCATATTGTGACAATAGACTATGTATAAAAAAACCCAACATAAACAAGACAGTCCTTCTCAGCAAGCCATTCATGTTTCAAATGGAAGCATGCAGAAAACTGGTGGCTGTCACTGGCATCTGTCACAGATCCTGCAGTCACATTGGGCAGTACCTGCAGCACTTCACATACTGGCAGACTACAGAAGATCGTGTGGATCCAATATAGCTGAAGAGCATGCAGGATTACACATTTTCCTGGTGTAGTAAAGTATTTCATATTTTTCAGCTCTTGTCTGCTATTGCTGTACCAAAGGAAAAAAATGTAGAAAAGCTTGGCTTTTTTGTTGGTTTTTTTTTTTTTTTGATTTAATTTCTACCTAAAGCAGCTTCAGCAGTTCCACTCTTCATTTAAGAAACATTTTCACCAGTGAACTTTATTTGAGCAAGTGAAAAAGGCAGTAATATCCAATCTAAAAGATGTCCTTCATCCTCCAATCCAAAAAGCATCACATTTTTCAAGAAATCCTGTTACCATTTTTCCAGTTTCCTGCAGGACTGAATCGTAACCGTTATACACAAGAAGGCTGAACTGAGGTCCTAAAGATAACTGTAGATCAAATTTCTTACTCTTTGGTTAAATTTGGGAATGAATACTATTTATCTATACGTGTCTTTATTAAATAAATTTACATCTACTTATTGTTATATTTATATATGTCAATATATTGAGCCAGATACTACGTACATTTATTTTCCTTTCACATTTCAGGAACAAAAATTCTAATGAGACAAATTACTCTGTAGAGCTCCTTTGCATGGGGGAATAGAGCCAGATGCCAGAAAGCACTGGGGGGGAAATTAACATTATGATGGTATGAGAGCACTTTAAATTGCTCTACTCTCCTAGGGTAGAAAAAGGAATTTAACACTGTTTCTTCTCACTTCCATTTCTTCTCAGTCTGAAACCCTGGCTGCTTAACTCTGTGGTAAATAATACTGTATGTTAAATTAAAAAAAATGAAATTCAGGAAAAAAATACCATCAAGAAACAAAAACCTGTGAACTGAGAGATAAATACAGTCTTCAGCCTTAGTGTTGGCTCTGCCTCTCCCATTGGCAGACAACATGTGGATAATGGAAAAGGCAAGTAATGGAGAAGTCCATAATACAAAACAAAACCATGTCATTACATAGGACATTGGCAGAACATGGTTACACAATAAATTGGCAGTGTTCTTTCAGTTGGAATAAAGAATGAACACTTGTGCACTGTATTACGAAATTGATAAGTGCCTTTGAGCAAATAACTTCTTTACAGATCCATTCTGCCATCTGTGATGTTATATAATTACCTCTAAGTGTTGTGGGTTTTGTTTTGTTGTGGGTTTTTTTTGTTTTGATTTTTTTTTACTAAACTAAGGTTTATGTTGTTAACATTCATAAAGGATTTGAGGTCCTTATCTGCTTCAAAACTTGGGGTTTTACTGAATGAAAAGCTAAAGGGAGAGAGAGAACATCCAACAACTCCCCAATAAATAGGTTCTAAATGACATGGGATATTTGTCATTGTGTCACATTGTGTCATTCTGAGCTTACCAGACCCATGATCTGATATTTTAATGTAATAGAAAGCTTGTGAATCTGTTCTGCTTACCTCAATGCTAGTTAAAGCCTATTGATGCACAATATGCAAATATGTCAGATGTAGAGAGGATGTGGTTCATTTGCATGTATCATAACACCAGAGTAAATTTTTAAAGTGCATTTACTTTCTTCTTCTTTTTTTTTTTCTTTTTTAATGTTTCAGAAAATGTCACAATAAAGGGTTAATTTGATTTAAAATACCTTCCCAGGAAGAATTGTTCCCACCCCTCTGTATTGATGTTTGATGCTAACCTTCTTCAGCTTCCTCCAGTGCCTGCAGAAAGACATCCATGCTGATGCTCTAGCCCTGCTGTGCCCTTACCACTGGCCAGAAGACATCCCTGATGGGAACCAGCATGCCAGGTGTGCCACTGGTGTGTCAATTCTGCACTGGTGGCAAACAGTTACCAGGTAGGACTAGAAAAGACATTTCCATTAAGCTCTGGGAGAGATATCATTGCTGTAAATATGAACATGGATATCTCAAGGCACAGGTTTTTAAATGAGCCCTGGCTTTGTAAGAATGGTCCTATAAAAATTATCCCCCTGGTGACCTGAGCAGAGTGAATCACTGCTCCTCCATGTGCTGTCACCAGGCCAGGCCTGCAGACAGCCCTTCATCCATTATCATGTAACAAAGCCTCCAATGCTGCTTGGCAGATCTGATGACTCCACAGGATTGCAGAACGTGCTCTGAGCCACAGGGGATCCTGGTCTTGGACAGCAACCCTCTAGACCACTGAATACTTCAGGTTAAGATCTTCAGTCTCCATAAATTACGCCTGGAATCTGATTCCCAGTTTGATAGATGTTAAGGTCTACCTGGAATTCTCATCTCCTGCATCATTAATCCCCTTCTCCCCAAAAAGATCATATCTTAAAACAAGTTTTAATAAGAAGTATTGAAAAAAACCACAGTATATTGTTGCTACCTCATCAGAATTACTGACTCAGCTTCTACTTTAGCATCTCTGGGGCTTTTTATATTCTCCAGAGAATGGGGATACTAGTTGAGGCTTTAATAAGAGAAATTACCTATATTTTGGACAAAAAAAATTAAATTTTCAAGAACTTTTTTTCTTAACAATTTTTGAAGAAATGGAGAAAAGAGAATAGAGCATGACAAGAATTTAATCAGAGATCAAAGTGCACATGATGTGTGCAATGCTAAAAAACCATTTAACCACATATGTTGCAAGTTTCCTGGAATTTACTACAAAGAGCTCTTCTCTGCTGTGCTGTATGATCCAGGGATGGAAAGATCAATTTCCTGCATGGCTTTTTACTGGTAGGACCAAAGGCAGTCTTTAAACCCACATGTTCATCCCATCAGGATGTGATAAGCTGATGTTTGGCCTACCTAACACCTTTATCTTTCATTCCATGTGCAGAACACCTGCCCAAGTAAAAATGTCCACAGCTGAGACAGTATGGCAGGAAAAGTCAGACTGGGATCATGGGAACAGGGCTGTGGTGTCAATCAGCTCTATAGAAGCCATGCTGAGAAAAGTGACAAAGGGCAAAGTGATGAATATATGTTTTTGGAACCAGGTTGGTTCCTTCATGAAGGAACCTGAGGCTGTTTCAGGGAAGAGAAGAAACTTCAGCAACCCTGAAATATGTGGAGAGAGTATAAAACTGGAAACTATAGGAACCCATTCACGGATTTAATCTGGGCATGTGTTCCATATTGCCTTATACTAGTACAGAAATTTAACCATGGGCAGGACAGACATTGACAGCTACTGAGACACCTTCTGAGTCTTCTCTGGCACAATGGCCAACAGGAAAAAAAACTGCTTGGAGTAGCTTCACCAGGTATTTCTTTCTGTTATCCAGTTTATGGTGTACATTCTGCAACACTGCATTTTAAAGCCCTACTCTAGCTTTGCTGGGTAGTCTTGATGCCTCCTTGTGAACTTTTTCCTTGATTTTCACTTTTCCCTCCCCTGGAGCTTTTCTTCAAAACAGCAGGAAGTTTTCCTGGCTTGCATGGATGCTACACTTTGGTTCCCAGAAGTTCTATTTGCCTTTTATTAAACCCACAAGACATGCAATGATGCCAGGGTTTTATTTCCTAATGAGAGGAAGTCCCTTTATTCTTGGGCATATCTTCTATTAAAATATTGGCATGTTTCACCTTTGCATATTCTAAAAGACAGATGATTGTACTGACAAACTCCTAATTTTCAGCATAGACAGAGATTTAACTAGAATTAGAGTTGTTGCTTTTTAAAAAAAAATTAACACAAATACTATTTAGTTTTTCTATTAATAGAAAATGGGAAAGATCTCACAACCCATTTAACAAGCAGTTCAAGACTTAAAGTACTGCACTGAAGCACCCAGTCTAGAGGAGCAGTGGATTTTATTTTCACTGATATGCTAACAAATCTAAGGGTCTGGCAAACCTTTTATTTAGGATTTTTTGTGAAATCTCAGATAGGCAGCTCATCACACTTAGGTTGGTTTTGTGCAGTTTTTTAGGTACTTGTAAAATAACTTCAGGGACAGGGTGCTGACTATTGTGCTTTTCTTGAAGCAGTGTTGCTTTTGTTAACCTGTAGTCAATCTGGGAATTAACTTATTGCAAACTCTGCAACTCATAAGCAAGTTCTTTGGGCTGTAAAGTGCTCTGACAATAAACAAAATGTAACCTCAGATCACTGCTTTTGTCTTACCTCCCAGCTAGACCTCAACAGCCATAAGAGTAGACTGATGAACTCAATATCAAAGAAAGATTTACAGTAGCTAAGATCTTATTTCAGATTTTTTACGGTTATATATTTTCAATTAGTTCATATGGATTTAAAAATTTGCTGACAGATCTCTTTGAATCAAGGAGTATATATAGCATGTGTTTATACATTACACACATGTGTTGGGTTTGGTTGGAACTGTCCAAAAGATTTCAGAAGGTTTTTCCTGGTAGTTCCTATTCTCACTTAACAGACTATGATGTCTCTAATTCTTAGAATATCTGGGAAAACTAACTAAATGGAGGCATGGCCAGAATCTTTTCAGACAAATGTTAATCATCTGTAATATATGGAAAGCTTTCAGGGGGAGCATTTTATTCCAGGAAGGTAAGGCAGTGACAAAACATTCACAACACACAAAACATTCAAAACACCCACACACAGAAAAGACCTCAGAATGTTAGGAACTGAGCTAGGATTTAAAAACCTAAATAGTAGTGGCCTAGCTATGTTGGGCAATTTGTACAGAAATCAAAAGGAGAGATATTGGCTTCCAGCTGGCTCTTCTCTGTTCAGCTGTAGGCAGAATGATCTAATGTTAGCTTTACCAAACACAGAAATAAAACCTTCCTGTACTGAGTATACAAGTCCTCTAACCTTGAGCTCAAGAGATAAAATCAAGAGTCAAGTGACAATGTCCAAGCTCCTTTAGACACATGAAAACATATACCAGACTTTGGCCAGTGGGAGATGCAGACAGCTGGGGAGGGATTCCCCTGAATAAATTAATCAGGTACTTACTCCAGGGTGAGCTGGCACATTATTCACCCCCACCTACAACAGTCTCTCCTTTGACTATAATAGCTTAGACATGTAGCTCAAAGTTTGACAATTGTTTAGGGATCTTTACCTGAATCTGAGTCCTAATTTTGAATTCAAACAACCAGTGGCAGGGTCAGGAGAGAACTAAAGAAAGCAGAGTTACTGCACTGCAGCTGAAGAGAAATTCAAAAAAAATCAGGGTTATGGGGAAAGCAGATGAATAATCTCAACATTCTGTTCTTTAATTAAAATTAAAAAAAACCAGACAACTCTCCATCCTCCCCAAATCTGAGTGTTTTGACATCCACAGGCCACAGTTCAGTCATTGTATAGAAAATGTTACAACTATGCATTCAGCAAAAAAAAACAAGGAGGAACACTCCATATGGTAGAGAAAAAATGGCCTTAGTCACATCTCAAAGAAATTATAAAACTTGTAATACCTTACAGCAACTAGAAAATTAAAAGTGCACTCTCTGGGAAAAAAGGGAAAACCAGAGGTCTCAGGTATAATCCAACATGATTAGTCAGTTCTGCTGCCTCTGAATATAGAAAATCAAGGTGGTTTTTCCTTTCTTTTCAGTGTAATGCTTTCCATAAAAGGCAACATAATATTAACATTCTGTAAAGTTGCTATTCAGTAAGCTTTAAAACATTTTATACAAGTCTATAGATAAAAAAAATGACAAAAAATAAAAATTACTACTTTTTTGGAGGGTTTTGGTTTTTAGTTGGTTTTTTTTAGGCTGTTTTTTTATTTTTCTCATAGCATGGCATGCTGCTGAGATCCTATCTGTATCCCAGATAATTTTAACTTGGCTATGTGACAATTTCAGTACACAATATGCTCATGCTTTGCACAAATGACTATATAATGTTTCATTAAGGACTGTAAATACCCATCAACCTAATCACAGAAATGCTGTTTCAGTGATTTTAGGGCCATTTAATCTGGGCTATGATGGCAGGGATGAATAGCTTTATTTCATTAACTGTTGCCATTGCAATTACACTGAGGTAAATATTTTTGTGGAAAAATTACGCAGCCTTTCCTTTTGCCCTGACACATTTGAGCAATAGGAGCATCCCTGTATGAAGATTCTTTGCAATTAGTAGGAGTGTTTTCCTTCAGAGACCTTTCTGCATCAGCTTTCTGCTCTGCTCAGACACCAAGATAACCTCCAACCATGCCGTGCTAATTTTTGGCTTCGTTTGCGTCTTTGCTTGAATTTTTTCTGATGACCAAGTTCCCTTTCCAAAACCATTCTCTGCCATGGGATTTGTTCATTCCAGTGTTACTAGTCAAAAACAAACTCCTCTGGTTCTCACTCTTTGCTGAAGAATGGACTTACTGAGGCTGCATTTAAGTTAATTATTTGACACTTAAGATTTCTTATGTTTGCTGTTTCGGTCGACTCCGACTCCGTCACTCGTATGAAGCCATTGCTCACCATAAAAATACTTGTAGGAAACACACTGAAACAGGAAAAGTAAGATTTTGCTTTCAGAAAAAATCAGACGAGGAGTGACTTCAAGGCACATCATGAGAACGTGTGCATGGACAACAGAAAGGTGGCTGGAGAAGGAAGCATTCTCAAAGGTTGTCATTTATCCCTGGACATCTTTGGTCATGCTTTCTGCATGTATACTCTTCCCTTTGGCTTTTACAGAGTTTTTTAATAATTTCCTAATATATATATATATTTAAATATGAATTTCAATCCTACAACAATTCTGAAAATGGCCTCAAACTATGATTCCAGATGATTAGTTTGAAAATTAAGAGAAAGGATTAACTATCAGGGTACAGTATTACTGGAACAGGCTTTCTAGGGAGTTGTGAAATTTCTGTCCATGGAAGCTCTCCCAGCTTGCTAAGACAAACCTGTGACTGACCAGTCTGGTGTTGTCACAGTCCTGCTTGAAAAGGCAGGCTGCACTAGGTGATATCTGGAAGTTCTTTGTAATCTGTGTTTCTATGATGCCATGCCCAAAGTTTTT
The DNA here is from genome assembly GCA_027886175.1 of Phylloscopus collybita. Classification (NCBI taxonomy): domain Eukaryota; kingdom Metazoa; phylum Chordata; class Aves; order Passeriformes; family Phylloscopidae; genus Phylloscopus; species Phylloscopus collybita. Next base: position 10,229,464 of record JAJNNQ010000002.1, read on the forward strand.
CATTATATATATATAGATATAGAGAACATAAAGTAGGACATATTCAAGTTTTGTAACTCTGGTGTAGCTTTTCTATTTTAGCAGAACTGAAACACTGAACTTGATAATAAAGCACTGGGTTTAAAATAATTTCAATAATAATCATAGCTATTAAAAAGTAAAGTTGGAAGAAACCTTCCCTTGTAACCATTCAACTATGATTTATGCATCCACTACAGACACTATATACCTACAATACCCATGAACTATGTTTTTTCCAACTTTATCTCCTATAATTTCTCTTAAATCTCAAGTTCTCCTTTAAAATGAAAAGAGCTTCATGTATCATGTGCCTTGTTTGCAGAAGAGGGAATAAGATATTTAATGAAGGATTTAAGCCAATGATAGGACCATGCATAAGAAGCTCCTTCAGCATCATTTAAAAAAAAACTAAAAAAATCTCCTTGATTTGATATTCACCAAATTAATAGGGAGTTTTTATGTAGATTTCAATAGATAATGGATGTGGTTGTGAATGCCTTGAGTATATGCACAGCTAAAGTTACCCTAAGGCCTAGTATTAGATTGTCCTGGTTTAGGGCAAATTTAGGAGGAAACCAAGGACATAGATATATGTTGGGTTAGAAATTCAAAGTGCTTTTAAATAACTATTTTATAAAACTACAGTAATTATACCATACAGATAGGAAGCTTTTAATGTCTCCACAGAATGCTAACTATGAACTATATAGTGGCTAGGCATATGGAAAAATTAAAGTTTTTGAACACAAAACGTGTCTTAAGAATTTGCTATTGGGACTTTATCCTTTAAAGAATCCGCATTTAAAGATTTGTGACCACGAGAGGTACAACTGATGACTTTGGCTGCATTTTTAATAAAGATAAATCTGTATATGGTAGTGTAATCAAAGCAGAGGGATACAGCATATTGATCTTACTTTGGAAAAGCTAATGGAGACAAGTAAAGCCAAGACTGAAAATGTCCAAGGGAGTAGTGGGCTAACTCTGTATCATATTAATAAGAAAACCCATCCACACCTTGGGTACTCCAGGGAAGTGTTCCTACACATTGAGTGAAATCTCTTGAGAGGGTAATAAATCCTACACAACAAATTATATACTAACAGGTTCTTAGGGGAATTGAAATAAATCCTCAGCACCGCTTAGTGCGTAATCTCCAGATCAGATTCCCATTCTTCTTTAGAGGAAAATAATATATTGCTTCTTATACTCTCTGCCAGCCAAATGCTATATATCAAAGTTATGAATGTAGTTGAAATATTGATCCTGAGCCAAAGTGAAACTAAAGGAAAGTTTAATATGTTCCCTATATTAGGGGAAAAAAAAAAAAAAAAAAAAAAAAAGTAAAAACACAAAAAAAATTTCGGGACAAAGGAAATCCAGATAAAAATGGAAATTAAAATAGAAAACAGAATACACCCCTCAACACTTGTTTACTTTCCTGCAAGCTGAAGAAATTTAAAGCTAAGAATTTTATTGTTTTACATAAACAGCAATAACAAGAACTAAAGCATGGAGAAAAGATTGTTGCAGTGATAAAAAAAATAGCATTGTGCACAAATGCGTTTAATAAAGAATTCCTTGAAAAATTAGATGGAAGATTCCCATTAAATGGCTGGCATAAACTGGCATAAACAGGCAAAAAAACCACAAACAAACAAACAAACTGGAGAGCGAGGCAGTGTTAACTCTTGAAGACAAGCTCTGAAACTGAGCAGGTATATGCTAGAATGATTTTTGACTGCAAAAAGGTTCATTTAGAGGGAAAGGTTTCCCTGTCAGAGGTATTGCAGCAGTTATCCAACAAAATCTAGATCTTCTAGCTCACTCTGCTGTGCTGTTTTTGGCTGGGATAGAGTTAATTTTCTTCACAGTAGCTGGTTTGGGGCTACACTGGATTTTTGAGGAAGAGTGCTGACAACACAGGGATGTTTTGATTGTTGCTGAGCAGGGTTGACACAGAGTCAAGGCTTTTTCTGCCTCCCAGCCCACCCCACCAGCGAGGACACTGAGGGGCACAAGAGGCTGGGAGGGGACACACTGGGACAGCTGACCCCAGGTGACCCAAGGGTGTCCCACACCACAGGACACCGTGCTCAGCAGTAACAGCCGAGGGAAGAAGAAAAAAGGGGGAATATTCAGAGGGATGGAGTTTGTCTTCCCCCGTCCCCATTATGTGTGACATCCTTTCTGTCCTGGGGATGGGTTCAGCCATGGGAAGCCATGGGAAGTGGTGAATGAATTCTGTGTTTTGCTTTGCTTCTGTGCATGGCTTTTGCTTTACCTGCTGAACTATCTTCATCTCTACCCACGAGTTTCCTCACTCTTACCCTTCCAAGTCTCTCCCCATCACATCGAGAGAAGTTCCAGACAAGACTTGACTTATTTGGCTCTTTTGGCATACTGGCTCAGACATTTAGGTCAGGCTCTTGCCAGTGCTGTTCCCTGGATAAGGCAAACATGGTGATAAGTTATGTTCACGCTTTCCATACAGATTTGCCCTTAATTTATTTCTTTTTTTTTTTTTTCTTATGGTTTCCCTGCATGGCCTGCAAGTTTCAGTAAAAGAAAACCTCTTTGGTGATACTGCTGAGCTAATGGGGGAGAGCAGAGGCATTGTAACCCTCACAGTGTTACACACTGGGTATTTTCCAAGGGACAACTAAGCCTATTCCTATATTTCAGGATGGAATAAAAAGTCTTAGAATTACTGAAAAACCAGCTAATAATATTCAGGGAGAAAAAAAAAAAGTGTCTTGCCAGAAGATTAAATACTACAGGATAAAAGTGCGTGTTTTAAAATTAAGCATTAACAGCTTTGAAAAGCAAACAGCAATTTCTCCATCCCCCAGCAAAACCACTGTCACCTGGTCTCCTCTGTGGGGTTAACTGGAAACAAAAAGTTGTTGCAGTAACAGAGATGGTGCTTGGCAAAGGACCCATTTCTGCACTAAGTTTTTCACTTTAGAGAAAACAGCTGATCTGTTCTCATGCAAAGAATTACGATGGAAATAAAGGACTTGCCTACAGCAGAAGAGAATTAAGAAATGGATTTCAAAGGGAATAAATAAGATTCAGCATGAGAGAGAGAACCCTCTGTGGTCTCTCTTAGCACTTTGCTTACTAACAAGAAAGGAAGTGCCTAAAGATGCTCAAGGGTAAAATGAAAGTAGGATAACCCTCTAATTGAACTATAGAAGGGAGGGAGGGAGGGAGGGAGGGAGGAAGGAAGGAAGGAAGGAAGGAAGGAAGGAAGGAAGGAAGGAAGGAAGGAAGGAAGGAAGGAAGGAAGGAAGGAAGGAAGGAAGGATGGATGGATCACAATCCTTCAGGAAATTCAGAAAAAAAAAAAAAAAAAAACACACAAACCACAAAAAAAACCAACCTGCTCAAATGATGTGTACTTTAGGCTTTCCAGACAGGAAGTGAGCAGAGCCACACAATTTGAAAACTTCTGTGTATGAATAAGACTTCAGGCTTTCGATTTAGTCTGGTTAACACAGCAGGAGCTACAGAGCAAAGAGGGGCAGAAATTATCCCCAGACTCTGGGAGTCTTGGTATCACCTGTCTAATTCTTCTGTGCTCTCCAGGAAAATGATCTAAGATCATGCATGGGGACAAGGAAAGCTTTGTGGAAATATTAGAAGGCTAAATATTGCAACATTTCTTGTCAATAAAGAATTTGCTAAGAAAATACATTAACAACAATAAAAGGATTATTAGGTGGTAGAACATCAATTTTTATAATGTGAAAAATAAATAGAAATAATTTTGTTACCAGCACCCTTTAGAGGGCCGGAGGTTTCAGACAGAAGAAAATTTTCTAATTTCAGTGTTTAATGGAAAGAGTAAACCTTGACAATGGTGCAGGCTTCCTTTAGGTTATTTCAGTCCAGATAACACAATTCCTAGCTTCAAGCTAACTAAGAGATGCCAGGGCTACTGGTGATGCCCAGGTGTTTACTTAGCAAGCCAAGACCTGCTGTCTCAGCTGTTACACATTACAAAATGTGTAACATTACCAAATGTGTAACATTCACTAGTCCCAAAAATTGCAGTGAGGGAATCTGATCGAGACAGACTTGGCTTTCTCCAGTGGTGGAGACATAGTTGTCTTCATAGTGACTTACAGAAATCCAGTTGAAGATTAACTACTCTTGTCTCCAGCTACTGTTTCCTATGGCCAGGAAAAGGGTGACAGGTTAATCTCTTTAAGTCCCTTCCTCAGCCATTATAATTCTTCTGACCTTTGGCAGACCAACTATAAAAATAATTCACAAATACTTTTCATTTGGTTAGTTTACTTGAAACTCTGAGTGGCTCTGTGTACTGTCATCCCCTACTGTCTAGCTTTTTCAAAAGTTTATTTCTATCAACCTTCAAACGAGCCTTATGGACAATTATTGCAGGATTACCTCAGCTGAGAGGACTCAAATTATTTCTCTGTGGGCCTTAACTCCAAAGACCTCTCAGAGATTAATACATTTTCAAAAATCAAATTGTCCCTTTTCTACTTCTCTCCCTACGTGATCCTAACATACAAATAGGAATAATTTTCACTAGTTTTATTTTCATCTGGGTAAAATTTAATATTTAGAATCATTCAGTTATTGAAAAGATACAGTCATAAGCCACATCTGTATTTATTATGAAGTTTTATGGTATTCTGTAAGATGTTCTAGCATAATTCCAGGGCTTTTAGACCAAGGAATTTGGAGGTGGGAGAGAAGTCTGTTGGATTTTAGTAGAGCAAACATGTATATAAGGGGGGCATAGTACACATTTGTGCTGTGTGTTATTTACACCAGTAAGAAAATTGTGCTGCTGTTCACTTGCAATTCATCTACCCTCCTCCTGCCTCTTTAATTTCTGTTCCTTAGAGTCACTAATGAATCATGTTCATAACTCATCAGTATCTCACCCAGCCATTTTCCCTAATGAGAGAGAAATGACAGATGATCTGAATGCACATTAACCCTTTGTCATAGTTTAACTCTGGCCAGCACTGCCCAGACCTTTACTTGGGGGCATGGGATGGGGGAGAGAACCAGAATGATAAAAGTGAGAAAAATTGTGGGTGAAGATGGTTTAACAAGTTTAGCAAAAGCTGTGCACACAAAGCAAACCAAGGAATTAATTCACCACTTCAGCCAGGAAAACAAGGCTCCATCACACATAATGGTGACAAACGCCATCATTCCAAACATCCTGCTCTTCCTCCTTCTCCCAGCAGCTGTTTATTGAGCTGTTATTAATAAGCTGTTATTATTATTAGCAATAGGAGGTGGGATATCCTCTGGTCAGGTGGGGTCAGCTGTCCTGGCTGTGTCCCCTCTCAAATCCTTGTGCACCCCCAGCCTCCTGGGAGTGGTGTGGGGTGGGAAGCAGAGAAAGACTTTACTCTGTGTAAGCCCTGTTAAACACCCCTCTGTTATCAGCACTGTTTTCCCCACAAATCCAGAACACAAACCCAAACCAGTATGGTGAATAGAATCAATTATATCCTGAACAAAAACTTATATCCTTCCAAAGAGGTCCCTGATGCAACAGAGTTCAGTTATTGTAACAGTAGCACAATGCAAGTGAAAATTTTATGCTTCTAAACAAATAGAACTCCATCAAGACTTACAGAAAAACTAAAAAAACCACAAAAAAACCCACAAAAAACAAAAAAACAAAAAAACAAAAAAAAAAAAAAAAAAAAAAAAAACACCAACAAATCAACTAAAAAAAAAATATCCTGGAAATGTAATCTCTTTCATCAGAATTAGATGAGACTAACAAAAAAAAATGCTAAAATAATTGCCTCACCAGTCTTTGCATTGCTGCTGTGACTTATTCACTTCAGAACAGAGCTGAAAATGAGTCTCTTAAGATTTCTAATTGGAAAAATAACGCTGGTGAGACTAAATACATTTGTCAACAATTTGTTATGGTCTGCCCTCTAATGGCTGCAAGGTTGAAATGGGCAGTAGGCAGTGAAGTCGACTGTAACTAAAGTTGTGAGACTAAAAGTTGTAGGAGTACTTTTTGGGCTTTCCAGTTCAAGTACAACAACTGCAGTAGTCGTGGCAGAACTGAGCTCCAGAAAGAGAAAAAATGCTAAATTAGGAGCAGATAACTGCCAGCCTAAAGGTATTGACCGTGACAGTTCAAAGCAGTGTATCTTTGTTAAGTAAAACACTTGCATAAGCTCAGTTCCACAATATCTTTGCTCCCTGTGTAGAATTTTCTGCCTTTTTGCAAACTGCATGTTCTTTGATCCAGTCCTAGATTTCAATAGTCTAGTTGAATGAGTGAAAACCTTTTAAGGTCTCTGGGTGCATCTGACTGCAGTTTGAAGGACCTCTTGCCAGATATAAATTTCTGAGTTCTGAAAGGAACTGAAACAGCCTCAGGCTGCCCCGAAACTGGAATGTGTGTGTAAAAAGCTGTTGAATCATCACCTTTCGCCCTCCTTGACTCATCTCCCGAGGAAAGGAATGTTTAACCACAGAAAGGATCTAACCTAATGCGTGGTCCTTTTTGATGTGTCTTATAAACCTAGAGGGAATGCTAAAACAAAAGCTTATGCTATCCTAGTCAGAGAGAAGCCTATGAAAAATATCTATTGTCATGTGCTATCTGCTTTAAATTATTCTTTCATCGTTTAGGAAAGAAAAGGTAGAAAATGTTCATGTAGATGAGTATCAGTGAACTGATACATTTCCTATAGGTGGCCTTATCAGAAAAACATGGTGAATTCCATAGGAGCTCTATAATAAATACAGGCTATGCCTTTCACACTGGCTTGCTTAGGCTGAGGTTGTGTATTTTTTGCTATGAATATTACATGCTTTTAGATTTTTAATGCATGCTTGTTTGTCCTAAAATGACAAACACATGGCAAAAACTCATCTCCACATGCATGTTTGCAAAGAGGATCTAGACATTTGCTGCTATCTCTGAATCCTTTTATTCTCAGTCACCCTTTTAACTGAAAATTGCTTAGAAATCTTGGTGTTCACGTAGGAGGTAGACAGTCATGTAATATAGTAACACTCTCACAGCTACAGGCTCTATTATGCATTGGCAGTAGGAAGACACACACTTTTACAGGCATCTCTCCTCTACACAAAAAAAAAAAAAAAATGATGCTGGAATGCTTATGGCAGGTCTAAACTGGATTGTATGTCCCTGACATACAATAAAATAAAATATAAATTGGCCAAGCACATTTTGTGGATAAATGAATATTAATTGTGATATTACTATGCAAACCAACATCACAGAAACCTTATAGCCAAAATGGACTACAGTCATTATAGTCTGAGCTTGACAGAGGTTATTGGAATTTTATTATTTAATTCCTCCTTTCAGTTCTGTGATTATACTTGAATCAGAGGAAACAGTTTAGACAAATATTCAAATTTTATTTCTAAGTCCTCAGTGAGGCTCTCCCACCATCCATGATGGGTTGCTGCTACCAATAGCTAATTAATCTGTTGCACAGTTTGTAGTTTCTTCTTTGCATTAGTTCAAAGTACTTACAAACTGGGTTTTTATTACCCTTGAAACTCTCTGTCATTTATTGAACAAAGAGGAAAGCTTCAGGAACCTGCCATAAGGGGTGTTTTCTCTTCCTCTGGCCATTCTCAAGGCTTTTCTGTGCAACATCAGAAGAACACACACAGTTCTCTACTCCTGCTCTGGGTTCCTTTTCTAAGGACTGCACCTCTACCTCTGTTTCAGACCAGGAATTTACATTAAATTTGCTAAGTCCTTTTTTAGAGTCACAAATTTTCAGGAAGGAGTAATCCATTCAGAGATTATGAACTCCATTTACTGCTTTAATCCAACATTATATTTGCATATAATGAAATTCATATGGTTTGTTTGTGCTCTCTAACAAGTGAATAAACAACATCTCTGCTATTTCCCATTTAACCTATTTTTGTGCCAGTTACAGTTGCTTCTGATAATAACTTTATGGTTTTTCACGTGTTGGAGTTTAAAAAATGTATGCTTGATGATAAAAAGAAGTAGGTCAAAAAGCAATTGAATTACAAATTGCAAACCCACACCGTCATGATAACTCTCTATTGTGTGACTGATTAATCCATGTGGTTTACAAAAAACCTTTGTTGATTTAGTACTGTCCAGGTTTCTTTGCACAGCACAATATCCAAAGCCACGTGGAAGCCTGACAGTATCCTATCAACCAAGCTTGGATCTTTCCAAAAGCTTATTTTTAGCAAGATCTGCTTTCCATAGACAGAAGTTGATTGGCTCCAGCTGCACTGAAGTGATGCAAAGTGTTATTGGAAGATTCTCTATTCAAGATTGCTGGTTGATGGTAGCAGTGATGGTATTTCACTATTGATATATATATAAAACCACTACCAATATCTAATTTTGTAAATGAGAAAATGTGGTTGTTATTCATAACCTTACATGAAACTATGAAATTTACTTATTTTCATACCAGCATAGACACAGTGTAAAGCTGGAAAGTGACAGTGAATTAGATATAAACACAGCCAAAATTTAGTGGTTTTAATGTAAACTAAGCATCTGAAACACTTGCATCTGCAATGCAAGGCCTGACATGGTGAGACAAGCCCTCTGCAAAACTGCTGTCACTCCGTGTTCCCCATAACAAACTGAAATGCTGAACCAGATTTTCAGATGCTGAAACTTGGTGCAACTCTACTAAAGCCATCCAATTTAAGACAAAATAGTTAACTCAAGCACAATAAAGAACTACTTCTGCTTGTAATGCAGAATTTCTAACAGTCATAAACAGATCTGAGAATATGGAGTTAGGAAAGAACAGGAAATTGGGAAATTTACTTCCTCATGCAGAAAAGTAAATATTGTCCTCATGTTCTTTAGTCAAGGATACAGAAGAACACAGGATAAAGAAAAATTAGGATGAATTCTTGTTTCAGATAAAGTGGAATAGTTCTTAAGTGGTTTGGAAGGAAAACAGGTAAAAAAATAAAGAGCTTAGATGTAGATAAGCAGACAATCAAGTTTTTTAAAAATTTTATTAAAGGAGAGCAACAATAAGTTCCAAATAAAATAATGTGTTTTTCAAATAATTAAGACTTTCCTTTTCCTTGGTGTAACAAGAGTTCCTGCTCCTCAGCATGAACACTGAACTGCAGAGACTTGTCCTTCTTGCTTTTTTGTTTGCCTTTGGCCCTTGGTGATCGATCTTAATAAGAGAGTTTGAGTGTACTGCTCCCTTTGCACCTTTTCCTTCCTTCTCCACACCTACTTTATGATCTGGTAGTGAGGGTATTCTTTTATAAATTGGTAAACAGAAGTCTGATCCATCTCAGTATGAAAAGGAAATTGAGCTGAGGTCTAAAATAGCCCAGGCAAGTACAAAACCTATTAAGCCAAAGACAGGCAGCAAAAACTTCTCCAGCAAACTTTTTCCTTCTTGTTGTAAAACAGGATGAGTTCAAACTTGGCAGGCTTCCTGGCATGGATTAGGAGTGATAGGAATGAAAAGATGTACCAAATATGCTGTCTTGAACCAAGTATTCCTGCTTTAAAGGCAGGCTGAAGCTTGACACACGTTTCCTGTGGAGAACCTTAAGAAACCTTTGCTCACCATCTAAGTTTTCCAGCTTGTTTTTGATTGTACTTATCCCTTTCCTCTGCCTCTGAAGGGATGGGTAAGTACCTCAGATGTTCTGAGTCAGCTTCCCAGGGCTGAATTTTTGGGTGTTGAGATTACTAAACTTTAGGGTACTAAATCACAGATTGTGATGATTTTCCTTTGGGCTGAAATTACTTCTGCATCTGACATTTAGGTGTTTAAACCATTTGAACTCATATTTATGGACTAAACTCTCTGCATTTAAAGAGATTCCTAAAAAAAAAAAAAAAAGAACCTATGAATAAATTTGCTTTGTAACTTGTTGTCTTTTAAAGTACTTTTTCCATGATAGAGTTCAAAGTTTTTAGAGCAGAAAAATGAGCAATAGTCTCCCATTGCATGAGATCTGGCTCACTGGCCCTGCAACTAGCAGGCCTGATGGAGTCAACTTCTGCCACATGCTGTTGCTTTATCAGTACAGGATAAAGGAAATAATTTCTACAGAGCCTCAGATGTTCTTAAACTATCTGTTTTGCAGTCAATGTCAAAATAATTATTTTCTTAAAAGTCTTTAGTGACATCATTCATGTACAGAGAAAGTGATTACAGTTGAGAGTCCTTTGGAAAAATATCAAGGAGCATTTCTTCCAGTATAATGCATTGCCTGATATGTCAGCTACTCAAATTTCATTAAAGCTGGTTCTGTCTCCTGCAGAGGTTTATACAGAACTATGGCATGGCCAATGGTTACAAGAAAAGCAGCTGACAAAACTATTTAACTACAATACACTGTGCAGCTACTGGAACTGCCATTAAATGTTCACAATATTTCTTTGTCAACATCACAGCTCTCTTTTTTTTTTCTTTTCTTTTTTTTTTTTTTTCTTTTTTTTTTTTGCCTGTGACTTTCTTCCTGCCTGATGAACTTTGATGAACTTACTGAATTGAGGAACTTCCATATTTGCTCACGTATTTATAATGGCCAGTCTGGGGTTTTTGGGTATTAATACTCTATGGTTCAGAGGAAGTTCTAGAGGGTTGAATTTTTTGTGCTCCTGAAAAAAAACCAACCAAAACCAAAAAACCAATCAACCAACCAAACACCCCAAAACAAACAAATAAACAAACAAAACCACCAAGCAAACAAACCCCCAAACAAACAAACAAACAAAACAAAACAAACCGTCAACACATTCATGTGTATATATTATGTAGGGGCAAGGAATAAAAAACTATAATTTTTTGTTTGTTTAATCTCTTCTTCTTTTTTCTAGTTGAATCATAGGCCCTTCAAAAAGCAATACTAACAGTTCAACACAGTTAACTTTGGGCTACTCTTACAAGCCATAGAAAATTTACATTTGGAAAAATGATAATAAAAATAATTAAAAATAATTTAAAAATAAACAAGAAAAAAATCCATCTCCTTCCTGTAATAATGAGAAGCAAAATGTGGGTACTCTCACCTTTCATGAAAGTTTAGCCTTCCTACATTTTATCGAGTGACTCTTAGGAGATCCTTGTAAGCCTGCTTGAATCTGGACTTCTCTGTGGGGGACATTTTCCCTGGAAAGTTGAGGAGAATATCAAAGAACACTATGCAGAAAATTAAAATTTCTAAGAGATATACATTATTAAACAACCTCTTGTACTCATGTAAGGGATTTTTCCCTGAAAATAGATGTAGAGGACAAGAACAGAGCTGAATGGGGCCTTGTGGACCTATCTATGAACCACGTGGCCCCAAAGCTTAGTTAAAGCATTTGTCCTCCTGGGAACGTTTGATAACTACTTCAAGGACGGATATCCAAATTGTACAGTATCACTATTCATGTGAAACTGTTGCTACTTTTACCTCAGAGTAGAAGGGGCACATTACAGAACATACTTTTTCATAAAGTGAGAGGGAATTAAACAGACAAATCTGGACAAGAAGTGGGTTATTATTTATTTTCTTCTCATTCTTTAGGTTTTTGGTTGTGGTTTTTTTGGGGGTAGATTTTTTTTTTTTGGTTTTGTGTTGTTTGTTTGGGTTTTTTTGTGGGTGTTTGTTTTGTTGGGGTTTTTTTGTGTGGTTTTTTTGGTGGTGGTGGTGGTGGTTTTTCTGGGTTTTCTTGGGTTTTTGGGGGTTTTTTTTGGTTTTTTGGGGGTTTTTTGTTTGGTTTTTTTTGGTTTTTTGGGGGTTTTTTGTTTGGTTTTTTTGGGTTTTTTTGGTGGGTTTTGTTTTGTTTTGTTTTGTTTTGTTTTTTGAGGTGTCCCAGTTCTGTCCAGGACAGGGTCAATTTTTGCAGTACCCAGGACCCAGAGGTTATTCCACACCCCCTCATGCCATAAGCAGGGATGGGTGAGGGATCCCTTCAGGCAGGCAGTGGGAAGGGAGCAGTCAGGGATAACCTTGTGTCCCACGTGGTGGGTGTGAACCATTTGCCTCTCTTGTACACTCTGTTATCAATATTGCTGCTGTTACTGTTCCTTTCTTATCACATTGCTGTTCCCAGTCATTTGTTCTTATCTCAACCTGTGCCTTTCTGCCTCCAGTTCTCCTCTCCAGCCTGCCACAGGGGAAGGGGGAGTGAGTGCCTGGTTTGGAATGTTTAGTGGCAACACTAAATTGGGGAATGCCATTCCTAAACCATGACACATTCCTGATTAAGGATTTTTAAATAACTATGGATTACATGAGAATTTGTGAACTTTGGCAGAAGTGTTTAACTCTCCAGTGATTGTGGACTGAACTTTAAACTACTCAGGCACTTGTTGAGAGACATTAACTAAACTACAGAGAGCTTGTCTGTCAATCATATCAATATCCAAGGCCATGGACATTAGATTGAGGTTGACTTCAACACATGCATGGTCCATTTTTAGAAAAAGCACTTTTTACTCCCTTGGGATTTTTGTATGAGATTGTGAATGACTTTTACTGAAAAGCACAAAGATTTTTGACTGAAAACATGATTTCTGTGTACTACAGATGCATCTAATTCCTCTTCCTTTGTCACTGTAAAACACAATTTTGGTTTCATCACAAGTTTTTTGACCTTTAGTCTGCAATAGACTGAAGGCCTTCCTTGACCTTACAGAAAGCAATATTTCCTTTCCTAATTTAATGTCATTATTTCTTCAAATTTTTGTGCTCACAGTTCAGGGCATTTTAATATTATAATCGAATTAATTACTAAGTATATGCAATACATAATCCATAAAAGCCTGAAGTAAAGCAAAAGGCAGAATATTGTCTATTTCATTCCCAAGAAGATAACTATTTTTGCATAAATAAAGACCTAAGGGTGTAATAAAGAAATACTTTACAAAAGAAGAATTTATTGATTTTTTTTCCCCAAACATTAGAAGTTTAATGGACTTCCAGTTCTCTAACCTGTGCTGGGTATTGGCTCTCATTTTTGGTCATTACTTTTACCTTGATTTACAATTGGCCCCTGAGAATTCTTTGGCTAGGCTTCGTTAGCTGCACTGCAGTAATTAACTACCTTGAACTCTAGATATTGTTGCCACAAAGTACTGGTGTAAGAATCCACACATCAGCTACTGAAGAAGATGAACTTGAAGTCAACAACTTGGTAGCCTGGTTGTTTCAACAGTGTCACATGGAACAAGATTTTATCATTCAGCAGATTCCTCTCTCACTTTGGAATATTCCCAAGGTCTATTATAAGGCTGCTCCACCTTATGTTTCCATCAATAAACTGCACTGAATGTAGCAGACAACCAGGCTTAAAAGGGAGCCTCAGAGGATATCACTACTCACTACCAGCATCAGGAGCACTATTTTTGGACTGTCAGTCACAATGACAAATCATATCTCCCCAGTCTCTCTTCTCTACTGCATTTTTATATCACTTCTTTTTCTGTGTAATTCATAAATCCTTTACTTTCTGGTGAGTCTTTTATGTGACACTTTATCAAGTGCCATTTTATGAGTCTGATAATACAACACATATCTTTGACTCCCTTCTATTACGTATTTCTGTGACAGGAGAAGATTATTTTACTTATTTATTTATTTATTTTCAAAAATAAGCTAAAGCATCTGGGAAACAATTGGAAAAGGAGAAGGAGAAGGAGAAGAAAGAAATTTCTTGTAAAGCAAATCCTGAAAGGAGGTACTGGTTTGAAAAGACAAATGTGGGTGAGGAAAGTGTGAAGGAGGAGAGACAGGCAGCCTTAAAAAACAAACAAAAAGGCTATAGAGAGTACCTGGCAGGAAAAAAGGAACCACTACTTGAAACAATCTGAGAAAGCTTCTGGCTTGCTAATACTGAGCTAATTTAAAATATTTTTACTACTCCATCTGACCTCTTTCCTCTGTGGGAGGAAAGGTTAGCAATAAAAATTTTTAGGATCATTCCATTTGATTGTAACAAAAAGGGTTGTTTGAAAAAGCAAGGCAATTAAATAGACATGCTTGTTTATATCAATACAGCTGTCCTCCTTGTCAAATAATCTTAGTTAAGTCAGCCTAAAGATCTCATAGCTGAGTATTGGCCCTTTGAAAAAAAATGGAGACAGCCTGATTCCTAATATTAATGCATCTAACAATCGATACCTTTGGCTGAAGCCAGGCAAACTGCCAGCAGGTGCTGCACACATTGCTCTGCCTTCTCCCAGGAATGTCTCCAGTCTGTAAGATGCCAGGTTTCCAGGTGGTGACCTCTGGAGGCTGCTGACCTGTGGGCACACAGACACCCAGGCTGGCTGCAGGACCAGCTCCCCTGGAATTACAGAGCAGCAGAGTCAGTGTGGCTGCAAAGGCACCCGGGAGGAGTTTGCTGCTGCTGTGCAGAGCTGCACCAAGACAAGGGAAGGGAAAGCTGAGTGGCAGGAAAGAAAAGCAAGTGCAGATGAAGTGACAGCAAGCTGACAGTGAAGGGTACTTGGTTCACTTTTCCTGTGCCGTTGCACTCACACCGTAACAGAGACAAGGCACTCCAGCACCTTTGGGTTGTGTCAGGGAGCAGGAGTCCACACCTTCCTGAGTCTGAGCATCCAAAAGTACCTGACATTTAGGTCCTTCCATGTGCCTGCCTGGCTTAATTCTAATTCCAGCCAGCAGATAAGTAGCACACAGCTGCTGGCTCACGTGCTCCTCCGTGGGATGGGGAGGAGAATCAGACAAGGAAAAAAAAAACCCTCATGGGTTGAGAGAAGAATGGTTTAACAATTGAAATAAAATAGAATATAATAATACTAATTATACTAAGATATAATAATACTAATAGTGATTATGATAATAATAATAATTGCAATTTAAAAAATAAACCCCAATTAAAAACAAGTACTGCACAACACAATTCCTCCCCACCTGCTGACTGATGCCCAGCCTGTTCTGAGCAGCGCTTGGTGGCTCACAGCCAACTCCCCCCAGTTCATATTCTGAGTTTAGTGTTTTGAGGTATGGAATATTCCTTTGGCCAGTTCAGGCCAACTGTTCTGGCTGTGATTCCTCAGGATTTTTGTACACCTCCTCACTGGCAGAGCATGCGAAACTGAAAAGTTCTTGATTTAGAGTCAGCCCTTCTTAGCAACAGCTAAACCATCACTGTGTTATCAACATTATCCTCGGGCTGAATCCAAAACACAGCACTGTGCCACTGGAAAGAAGATTAACTCTATCCCAGCTGAAAGCAGGACACTGGCCCAAGGCAGAGGTGTATCTTGGTCTCTAGAAAAGAGAACCTGTCCTGGAGTTGCCAACACAAATAGACTTTGAATAAAACAAGAGAGGCTCTCTGACCCCTTGTCTGTGTAACACTGTGCATGGCAAGGTTGAGATAAATTAAAAACCCTTTCATATGCAAACAAAACAATTTTTATTTTTTTATTTTAGCATGATTTCAGCACATTTAAAACTACCTTGATCAATATTTTGTAAGGAAATGAGGTAATAAACAATTCATCTTTATATGACAGATAATGAAGAATCAAAAGGCTTTTTCTGGAGTCAGAATAAATATTGTTTTAATCGAATTACTGAATTGTTGGGTTCCAATATTTTTTATTAAAATATATTTATATTATTTCTAAATGGAACCCTAATATATGATTCAGTCACAAGATCAACGTGAAAGGATTGGAAGTGTTCTTTAATAGTGAGTTTTAATAATCTGATATTAGCTAGTGGAGCACAACTATGAAGATGGGTCAGGTAGATGAAGAAAGAAGAGAGAAAAAGTAACATGAAACACATAAAGGGAGAAAGGGAGGAGTAGTTCATTTAAATTTATTTGTTGAACTCTCCCTGTATTTGCTCATATACATAACATAATTTATAAGAAAATGTTTTTCTCTGCTCTGCAAAAAAAAGACCCAGTACTAAATGGAATTAGATAATGTATCAGACATAAACAGTGTGTAAAATCCTCAGTACTTACAAAAGAAAAGAAAAAACTTCCAATATGCAAAAACAACTACAGGAAAACCAACTTGAATGTCTCTGGTAAATTTCAATTATTTCTATAAGAATTTACTACAGTCACCTTTCTCTTAGATTACAATACTAGCAATGACAAATTATTTCAATGGAATAACAGCTGCAATATGGTGTTAGGAAGGGGGAGTCAATGAAGAACAAGTGGGTCTATGTTGTTTGCAACCAACATCAAAGAAATGCCAGAGGCATATCAGCTACAAAGCCATCCCGAAAGGTCTGCCAGACTATGGTCCTGAAGCCTCTAGGTTTTCTTAAGACATTTCTTTGGTAGGAAAGAATAAAAACATCTTTTGGTGAGTGTTAGTCTATAATCAGTGTCGGGGAAAAAAAAAAAAAGCAACTTCCCTGAAAATGCCCAAATTATCCGAACTTTAAGTATTAGATTTTGGAGAGAAGGATTTTCATTTTTCTTCTTGTTAAAATGAAAAAGACTGAAAAATAATGAAAAAGCAGAAAAAGAGAATAAGCACTTTGAAAAATATGCAAAAATAGCCAATGTGCTTCCAGGTTTGTGCATATTCCCTCAGTTAAGAATGATTTTACAGCCAGATGACAAAGACCCTGACAATAGGGCTTAATGACAAAGCACATGAAACCCTATGCAAGGCAGTTTGACTGGCATTTCAGCATTATTGTATGCAATGAGGGCTTTCCAATCAGCCAGAACAGTGGGATCCACCAAGGAATCATGATCAAGTAGCTATCAGGCCAAACGGTATTGTCAGAATTCCACAATTTATGCAGCTTCTTTCAGAGAACTGAGTCCTGAAACTCCTGAATATCAAAAGGGTTCAATATCGAATAGAACATGTATTTAAAGAAAATTGGCCCCCAAATTGCTATGCTATTGTCATTTGTTCTTTTCCAGTTCACTTAGAGGGTAAAGTGGAGACTATTTTTAAAATTCAATATGAAAAAAATTACAACTGAAGTTTCTTTAGAAAAAAAAGTTCATTTAACCAGCTGCATCTTTCTTTTGTGCTCTGCTCAGATGTTAACTTGGATCATAGCTTCAATGTTTTTCATGCTTTTTTGTTGTCTGTCATTTAGGTTTTGGAAAATTTAGCACAATTTTAGGTTTGAACTGATTTGTACTCCTTTGGCCAAGCTTGAGCCCCTCCAAACTCTTCTGGAAAAGCACCACATCCACAATCACTCTGGCAAAGGTCTGCCTGGATCCCTTTCAACTCACACAAAAGCTGTGCAGCATGTTATTTAATGCCTTTTCCTTTTCTCATTGGAGTCTGCTGCAGAGCTCCAACTGACTTTGCTGGGAGCTAAAAAGAACCCCAGATGCCAAAATGATTTGACTACTGCTTTAATAAGAAGATCTTGCAGTGTGCAGCCTAATCCATCTTTACACAAGCGTGCACTCTGGTATTCTGCCTGTCCCCTGTTCAGCTGGACCCCTCTCACTGGCCACTGCATCCAGGGGATGCTGAAACTCAATTTCTCTCTCTGCAGCACTGCAAGTGTTTCAAACCACAGCCAGGAACAGGCTCTTGGATTGGAGAGAGACAACAATGTCTCACATGAGGGTAAATGAGCATCTCACACAAGGCTTTTTCTGGGCATTCATGTAGAAGCTTGTCACAAACTGCTGCTCGAATATTCAGCAAAAGGAACTGAACAGTTTTACAACCCAAATTACAAATTGTATTGTACAAGTTGGAGCTTTATTTGGCATAGGAGACTTATAAGCTGTTTGTGATGCCATCTATATTTTGCCTCATGAGTGACCATGTATCTACAAGAATAGTAAGGGTAAAGGAGAACATTTAGGGACAGTCCAAAGCACATTTCTCACATCTAAATAGCTTGCCTGGGAATTCACTTATCCCACCAGGAAACAGGCCCATTAAAAACAAAGCAGTTCCCTCCTTGCATGGCTCCATTTATATCTTTACCAACGTGGCTGCTAGAGAAGGTGGAAAGCCTGAGAGTGAAGCAAATGGAAAGGAGTGCCTCAGGATGGGCCTTTTGTGCCCCCATCTGCAAGCCTGCACCTTTATCATACGGAATCTGGGGGAAGAGATGTGAGCAGAGGGAGTATAGGGTCAGAGAGAAGGCACTCTCATTCTTGAGAGCCCCACTGTTTCTGCCTGAGCCTCCTGCAATAAAGCTGCAGTGTGAGAAAAGCCTCTTCAATTACCAGTTGACTAAAAGGAAGAAGGAAATCTGTTTTATCTTTGACTTCTGGTAATGTAAAGCTAAAATTTGTGCATGAAAATAAGCAACAATATTGGAAACTTTTATCAGTATGAGCAGGCTATCTTTATAGATTATTTCAATCATTTATGGCACTCAGCAGCTTTGAACTTCATACCTTGAATGCTGGGACATTCTATCACTGTATTCTTGCTTCCCATAAAGCCACATGTGCTATCATAATTTAATATGAAAAAAAACTTGTAGTGATAGACTTTTACAGAGATTCTCACTCTTGTTAATGAAACAATTTTAATTTCTCTAAGAGAATTACACAATTCCCTTCCAGACACTTTAACTATTCATTTAAAGAATCCTTCCCTTCACAAATACCTTATCCTTTTTGCAAAGAACTAGTTATTGTAAATGATATAGCCTTACTGAATGTGGTTAAGATCCCCAAATGTTGTACAAATGTTCTACTACCTAAGCATGCTAATTAATAATTGTATTTTTCAAATACTATTCCTCCAAAATGAAGGATTTTTAGGGTGCTGTAAGGC
This sequence comes from Phylloscopus collybita, assembly GCA_027886175.1. Lineage (NCBI taxonomy): Eukaryota > Metazoa > Chordata > Aves > Passeriformes > Phylloscopidae > Phylloscopus > Phylloscopus collybita. Next base: position 10,248,240 of record JAJNNQ010000002.1, read on the forward strand.
ACATTTCTGAACCAGACTTTAAAATCTACCAGATTGCTTCTGCAAGAAAAGATCAGGCACATTCTGCTCTTTCTACTCCATGGAATGTTCACTTTGTACTCTGGAGCTGCCAGAGTTTTCACTTTTGAATGTAAAAGACAATATAAACCAATGAATGCAGAAAAACAGAAAGAAGATTCTTGCACCTTTTGGCAAATAAAAGCTCAGAGAAAAATTCTGATTAAAAAAAAAATTCCACGTGGAAACATCCCGCTTTTTTTAATTAGCCATTACTTATATAGATGTGTACAAAGCAATTTCATGTTAAGTCTCCCAAAACCATCACAAAAGAGGCAAGTCTCCTTGCAGTGGTAAGTGAATGCATTGCAGCACTGTGGCCATGAAGGTTGTGCCATCAGTTACAGAAATGTTGTCTGCAGAGGGTATTATATCAACTGTCTTGTTTTCTTTATTAGCCTCATGCAAATATGAAATCAGAGACTGCTGATCCAGAGCTGCAAAAGCCCATCACTTACCCAAATGTGCAATAAAATCCACTTTAATTAATTTTATTGTCTGTCTCCTAGAGACAGAACGAAAGGGCTGGAAAAATGTGAGCACCTCCAGCTAAAGAGGCATTTGCATGTATACAAGGAGTAACACAGCCTGATAAGTGCCTGGGCGAGCTGGAACCAGCCACAGATGGTGCTGGGCTTGCTCCTGAGGTGCTGACTGGTGGCAGAGGAAAGGAGTGGCAGCCAGAGCAAATTCTCACTGGGAAAGAGCTAAAGTAGGCTGTGGATTTGGGATCCCCTCATTTTAAAGTACTTTGAAATTTTAAAGTAATTTACTTTACATTTTAAAGTAATTACTTTTCAGTGAAGACATCATCTTTGAAATAATCTTCTCTTCACTGGGATTCACTTTTCCTCTCCTCCAGTGCAGACAGCAGTGGGTGGTAACATTTTTGGAAACTGTTTTGGTCTATTAACAAAAAGAATGAAATGGAGATATCATAAATGGGGAAGATAATTTTGCACAGCCTGTGCTGCTGGTCAAAAGTTCTTTGTGAGAGGCACGATGTTATTGATATTCATGCAGAGACACTCAAAGGAGAGCTTGCCAAATGATGTGATTAATGAGCATAAAACAGGTAAGTAGCCATTACTCTTTTCAGTAATGATTGGTGTAAACAGCAGGAAGAAAGGACAATGTTTATAATGGGACAATACATAAAAGGGTACTCATGGAAAGAAATTAAATATTTGACTTTTTTCAATATACTTATTAGTAAGTGAATTTTGCTGGACAAAACTCTTAGTTGCAAATTCAGGTGGGGCACTGATTGATATTTGTGTATATACTAATATCCCTGTCCTTAAGGCAAGTGGGTGTTTACCAAACTCAGTAGCAAAGGTTGCATCAGATATGTCATTTTATTATGGGAAACATATCAACAGAATAATTTTGTATTTCAAAGGTGATTACAGAAACTTTTCTTTCATTCTCATAGATGTAGTGTTGAAGTCATCTCTTGCAACTTCCTCCAAGTCTTGATCTCCAAGCAGAAGAGCCTGATGTGTGACTAAGGTGGCAATAGTGGCTGGCATCAAACTAAAGCTGAATTATCTATCTCATAGATGAGCTTGAATAAATATCAACTTGATGAATAGAGGAAAAGGAGGAGCAGAGATTGACAGTAACAGCACTGTTGGTTGTGATATCATACTGTTCACTAGTCAGCAGTTTAAAAAAAATTAAGCAGATGAAGAAACAAAAAGTGATTTGGCCTAGTTGTTTTCATACTGTCCCATGGAGATAAAAAGACCAGTTAAATTCCCTAACTCAATAAGAATCATCTTTTCTTGTATGAAAGAGATTTATTTAAAAACAAACAAACAAACAAACAAACAAAAAATGAAGCTAAAGGAGACACAGTGTTGTGCTGATCTCAAGAAAACTTACAGATAAGGACCTGAGTCCTTTTCTGTCTCTACCTTAATGAATACAATGCTGTTCGATGTTCTTTCAATAGTCCCTTCCAATAATATTGGCTACCTGTAAATAAAAGTAAGTTATCACACAGCTGAAACATTAGAGAACGTGAAGATTAAAGTGGGATATTCAAACAAGTGTCACAAGAAGGTCACTGTGTGCTGTGCTGTACCACAATCTCTGCTGCTATATTGGCTCACTCCTATTCTTGTTACTTTTCCTACTACTTTCACTGAAAATACATGTGAAACAAGGAATATGTCTGCATATCTATAAGAATTGCAAAGAATGTCATGCAGTGATTAGAAACAATCTTTTCTATCTCCAATTAGCCAGATACAACACTTTAGAATGGCAGGACTGTATTTGGCAATGTGCAAACTCTGTTTGAAATGTCTCAACAAGTCTGCAATATAGAGTTTGAGAGATGATAGAAATCTCACACAAACTTATTTATCTGTACTGCACAGACTGAAGCAAGCTTTGTCTTTTTTATTTGGGACAGTTTAATCAGATGTCTTTGAATATGCTGGGTAGAATAAAGCAAGCCTAATAAACATGCACTGGTTGAAAATGTCTTTGTAAGAGCTCAATATTTGTTTCCCTTTCTTAATGCCTTTGAAAGAAACCATTTGAAGCTCTGTGGTGTCTGAACTTCTCCTGCACTGAAGTGCATACAGAGATGAGAAGAAAAGCCAGGCTGACTATTGTGATCATGCTTTTCTTTTTGGCTTGAGAGATAAGGCTCCACAGAAATCTGCCATGTGGTACTGAATTTAAGAAGATGAGCAAAGCAGTGGCGTGAAGCTTCAGGCTTTCAGTAACACTGCTATATTTATATGATGATACAATAATAGTAAGGAAAAAGCCTCTGCCCCAGTAAAGAAAAAAGGGACTAATCCTGTACCACTGAGTACAATGGGAGTTTTGTTATTTACATTTACAGAATGTACAGCACAGAGAATTCCATACTCTACTAAGTTCACTACACTCAGGTATGAAGGTCAAAGAGACATTCAGTGTCAATGCCTCTAAGGCTCACATATCAAGATTTTGGCAGATTTTATACCAATTTTTTTCTTTCTCTTTACAATTTAAAAATCTAAACTAAGAAAATATAGTCAGACTTTGTTTTGTTTTGTTTTTTTTATATTTTATCAAATGAACCAGATTCTGACTTTACTTACATTTGGTCATACCCAAAAATGGCTTCAATAAAGTAAATGGTTCTATCTACATTTTTAAAAAATACATAATATTGCATGCATTTAAATTTACAAAATTGCATATATACACACACATATAATTTTGTGTATATATATAGATACACATGTAGATGACATATTGAAAGTGAATTTTTTTTTAGATATTTTGCCTGTCTTTCAGGGGTTTTAACCTGTGATACAACCATAGGCACTATTTTAGGATTTAACATATTTTGCTATAAAAAGATGTTAGCTTTTGAGATTTAAATTATTATTTTAAAAAATTCATAATTCATAAAATATATGAAAGCAGTCAATGAGTCAGCATCAATTTCTTTCCCACATTGTTTGAATTATTATGGTCAAGTCTACAGAGGGAAAACAGATTAAAAAGGGCTAAAGTACTATAGAGATCAGTTTGAACTTAGAGCATTTCTTAGTTCTGCATGTGTATCATCTTAAAAAATCAACCTAAGGAATTAAAAAATAAATGATTACAAAAATACAGATAATTTAAAATTATTCTTAGTAAACAATCTATATAATTCCAGCTGCCACTGAATGACTCATTTCTTATTTTAACACAATTTGATACTGCATATCAATTAAAACACTGACTTTCATGTTTCTTCACAAAACTATGAGAGAAGCATGTAGGAATAAAGTGGCAATAGAAAGGGGAAGTGCTGTTTTTCCAGTTAGTAATCCAGTCTAGTTTTGTTCAGCTGCTCCTTAGGATTTCTGCCTCTAAATGTATTTTCTGAAAGGCAGGAAATTACATTTAAACACAACAAAAAAACTTTTTTACTCCAAGAGTGATCGAGCTCTGAAACCAGACTCTCAGGGAGGTTCTGGAGTCTTAAGCCTTGGAGCTTCTCAAAATCTGCCCAGACAAGGCTCTGAGCAATCCTCTCTAGCTGAGCTTGCCCTGACCTGGGGCACTGGACAAACTCCTAAGGTCCCTGCCAACCTCACCCATCCTGCAATGTCGTGATCTTTGTGAAACCACTCTGGTGTGATCCATAGCACTGGATGAAAACAAACACTTCTGTTGCTTTTCAGATGGGATACATCCACCTGAGTGTCAACACACCAAAGGGAAAGCCAGTCACCAAGGCTGACCTCCTGGAGGGAAACAGAAAATTCATTCTATCCAAAGATGATAGCAAATACCCATTATGTATTATAGTATAAAGATATGTATATAGAATAAAGATACACTCCAGATGTGAGTGTTTCTTTTAATAATATTAGAGTTTGACATGAAATAAAATGAGCTATGGACATTTTGGAGAGGTTTGAGCTACAAGTCAGAAAGAAACTCCATAGTCAACAAGTGAGCCACACCACAAGTTCAAAAACACCTAGAATAAAATGAAATTTTGAATAGCTAAGGAAAATTAAAAATAAAAAAAAAATTAAAACTCCAAATGATTGCTAATAAATAATGCAAGAAGACAGCTGGCTTAGAAGAAATATGTGTGGGGAATGTCAGAAAATGGGGGAGGGATACTTTGTTGAGAAAAAGGTGCAAATTGGTGTGTGGAAACAGGGTTTCCTCTATTTCAATACTCAGGTATACAGGAAATGGGAAGCATCCAGGGAATATAAGGCTAGTCTTACTTCAGAGCCCCTCTCCCAAATTCATGGTGGCTATATATGCAGGAAAATGGGTACTAAAATAAACTTTCCCTTTATCACCTGTAGAGATGTAATGTGGTGTTTAGCTTTGCTTAAATCAGGTATCAGAACCTTTTTGCAGTGGCTGTACATAAACTACATGTAGTGTATGTGAACTTCATGCAAGCAAGAACTGAATGTATGATTCTAAACAAGAATAAGATTCAAACACTACTTTCTGCTGATATATTTCTTGTCTGGAAAAATTTATTTTCCATAACCTGTCCAAGAAGTGTTTTATTTTTCATGAACCTTGCAAATACAGTTTGATTTGTATGTGCCAATTTCACTTTCCATAAGCCAAATTGCATCTTACCCTGTAGATGGTCCCACTGCAGTGGTGTGGCCCTGCACAGGGCCAGGGGTTGGACCCAGTGATTCTGATGGGTTCCTTCCAACTCAGTATATTTTATGAACCCATGATTCTGTGCTTCTACTAGGAGAGCACTAGGAGAGCACAGTGTTATCAGAATATTTATGTTGAAATATGAAGGCTTGACATGGAGACAGCATTTTTAATCCTGGGTGGGGGTGTTGATGCAGAATCACATCTGGGTGGAGATTTTATTTCAGCCAAGCATAGTCAGAAATCTGTTTCTGTTCAACTTGTCAGGCCATAAACCCAGAGTTTATGCCCATTTTTTGCCCATCATAAAACAACAAATAAGACCTGTGGAATAACAAATAGTACCTGTTTTGTCACAAAATTATAAAGACATGGATGGACTACTACACCCAGGTTCTTCTGATGAGAAGTAAACATCTGCTTATTGACAACTCTAAAAACCCAAACTGAACGCTTACCACGTGAATACTCATGTAGCTTTTTTTTCTAATCTTGGGCTTTAAAATTGTGTTTAATTTACTACTGAACATCTGCCTGCCTGCAAGCTGCCAACAGAACCCAGCCAGAGTGGACAATGCTGCCCAAGAAGAGCATGAAGGCTGGAGATGAGCTTGTGACTGCATTGACCATCCCAGATGCACTTCCTCAAGGGCCTCCCCCATCCTGCCATGGCCCATGACCCATTCCAGCCCCCCAGGGATCAGTCCCTGTTGCTGCCTGCCTGCTGTCCCCCACAGCCCTATCCTGCCTGGAAGCTGACCCTGCCAAGCTCAGCCCACCTGCAGGATGATGTCCCAGCTGGGGTTGGCCTGGCCCTATCCCAGAGGAGATGCCCAATGCCTGGGGCTGTTGTTCCCACCCCCCGCCCTGCTCCTGGCTGGGCTGGAACACATCCTCCCAACACACTTCCCACACACTGCTCACAAGCTGCTCCCTTCCCCTTACCTCTTACTTGTGGCTATTTGTGGCATCACTGCTCCTCTGTGCCTGGATGACAAAGTGTGTACAGAGCCAAGTTTGTCACGGAAGAAAGAAATTCTAAATATGTCCTTTGGTGTACAATAATAACAAGTAATGCCTTCGGTGTACAAACAGCCACAGTCCACATGGAGAAGGACGTGGACTCAAGGAGTCACAAGAATTGGGAAAACAGTATGAAAATAGGAACAAAGATGAGCAACCCGGGTGATTGATCCCAAAACCCTGGGAAGCCACCAGAGCCCCTGCTCCACGGGTGAGGGTGCTGCTGGCACAAGGGCAGCAGGCAGTGCTCCTGTCCCAGAGAGTGTCAGCCTCGAGAGCAGCCAGGCCCTGCAGCTTTGCTGTAAAACCCCTTTGCACAGCACACATCCAGCACACCGCTCCAGGGTCCCAGGCTCTGCCTCTGCTGACAGGATTGCCTTCTGTGCCCACTAAGAAAGAAAGTACATTTTAACTGCCAAGACGTGCAAGATGTTTGTTACATAAGGAATGTTTTTTTACCTTCTTCCACGCTGACATTTTATACACAGAAGTTTTAGAACACGACTCCTCTTTAAGAGGGAATATCCAGTGAATGTTTACAAGGAAAATAGAACGTTAGTTAAACTTGTTTTCAAATGTTTTTAATGAGACTGTATAAAGCACTCATGTCTTCAGCAAGGCAAATATATGTAATGGTACACAGAATTTATAAACATTGAAAATCATCCAGAAATTCCACACAGAGAGAAACAGCCACGTCTTTGCAGGTGAAGACAAAAAAGGTAAGTTTTAGGCATGTTTACAGTACCCTCTGATGGAAATAGGAAGCATTACAACTCCTCCATAACATTTATTTGTCTAAGGTAGAAAAGATATATTTGGCAACCTTTTGTAACTAGTTATAAATAAAATAGATTAATAAAGTTATCCTTTAAGAGATTAGGAGTTTTATACACACACACATCCTAACAGAATAACATCTTATTTAGGTTTGACTTCCTCAATAAAACAAACAAAATACGAGTTCTACCAGTTAATCAGGGAGAAACCTTCCCAAACATGGAATTTTACTCTCTTCATTTTATAATACACCTATTTTTTTTTTTCTGTTTCATAAGAATTAGAAAAAAATGTGCTATTTTTACTTTACCTGTCAGTGTTCATCCTATTTTTTTTTTTTTGTAAACGCTGGTCAAAACGGCAAAAGGCCAAGTGATTTTTAGTAAAATGCAAACCGAAATCATCAAATAATTACCTTTAACAATTAGTACTCCTTTTAACATTCAAAATGTCAGAGAAAACTTGTTCTCATTTCTTTTTTTCTTCTCACTGACTCATAAGCCACTCAGCTTTCATTACTAATTGGCAGGTCACTGCAAAGGTATTTTACACAGCAAGATTAGAAGGGTGAATGTTTTTGAACTCTGACCAAAACTCCATTTCAGTATCTAACAAAGATTTTTTTTAAAAAAAACGAACAGTCAGTGCATTACTTTTATTTGACTGTGGTGGCTGGACCCTATTTCTAAAAAGCATTCAAGCTGTTGCTTAATTTTATTTTCTCTTGGAAAACACCACAGATAACTAAATATCACTACACTCTTACGTACAACAGAAACTTTAAACACATCGCTAAACTGTTAGAGTGAAGGAAATAATTTCCTTTTATTTGAGCTCATATCTGATCCAAAAAATAGCTGTTAAAGATGTTACATTGATAAATGTAAATCTCTTTACCCACAAGATACTGAGACATAGTAAACAAACAAACAAACAAACAAAAACAAACAAAAAACCCCCCATATATTTTACTTACATTTACACATTCCAGCTTGATAGGGGACAATCACTTTTATTGAAAGAATGAATTTTATACTATCACTTGTAAGCCTTTAGAGTGAGACTTCAAATAACAATAAACTGAAGACAACACTTTTAGTGTTGCAATCATAACTCCATACTGTGGGCCTGGATGTCCCTCCTATTCTTGCCTGAAAAATAATGAAGAAAATCTAGGTCAGGATTTTCTAAAGATATTCACTGTATAATTGAGGCAATCTAATAGCTCATCATTCTTTAATACAATAATTTGCCTGCTTTCTCAGTAAGCAGATACCCCAAAACTTTTATTTTTGAGTTTCCATGTGTTGGTTTTCTGCTGGCTTAGTGAGCAGACTCCAGGAACCTGACAAGAACCAGGAATGGTGCAAAGGAAGAAGGGGAAAGCCTGTGCCTGAGTAGAGAGGGCAGTTGTCAGGCTCTAGCAAAGGAGTAAGCTGTGAGAACAGACAAAGCACATTGCTAAATTCACCCTAACAGAGAATTACCCATCAGCACACATTCTCCTCCGTGTTTATATTGTAAAAATTACACTGCAAGATCTATGAGAGGAAAGATCAATCATGATATACATTCTACATGCTCACCTAATCCATTTGTAGGTCAGCAGAAAAGGGAAAAAGGCACTAAAGGTTTACTTTATGCTGTCAAGCACAGTTCCATGAAAAATCCTGTGTCAAAAGATAAAGACATAGGTGAGTGATCAAGTCCTTTTGGAAGTGGTCAGCAAAACTGCATTAACAGGAACTGCTTGTATATTAGAATTAATGAAAACTGAGCATATAGAAATCCTGGGAGCTCTGGAGTTCCTAGAGAGGGTAGAACTGTGACTTTATGCAGTCAAGCTCGAGTCATTTAATCTTGGTTATGAGTTCATCACCATAGAATATACATGTCTGGAAAATTAAATGAAGGAGATATATTGTCTGTGGAAGGACTTGCAAAGACCTTAGCAGAGCTAACCTACTGAAAGCTATAAGTATTTGGAAAGGCTCATCATTTTCAGTTATATGATAAGCATGTAAGAAAAGAAGTTACTCTATTGAAATGCCATCTAGGCTGCAGAGCAGGCCTGTTCCCTCTCTTATATATTTCAATTATGAATGTGTGTCAAAGCCACAGTTACCAAAAAAAAATCCTTTCCTCTAAGACCTCTACAAACACATCATGGATTTGAAGAATGTGAAGCACTGATAAACAAGACATTATAAATTTGGGACAAAGGAAACACTTTCTCCATTTTACAGACAGGGAAATAAAGTAGGCAGTTTGAATGATTTATTCAAGGTCTCAAAAGGTATCTGTGGCAAGGCTAGAAATTTTTATCATAAAAACATGAGAATCATTGAAATTAATCTAACAGTTTATGACAAACAAATTATGCAGATAATTCCTTCTCTAACAGTACATTCTTTCATGTTGCAGTTCTACCCTGAGTAAGAATAAAGGAAGTTTTCCTAATGAGCTCAATAGGATTTACATCAGTCTCCTGAAAAGTCCACCAGGAAAAGGACACTCTTAATTTCACAGATTGCTAGAGAACAGTTTCATTGCCATGTATTGAAATTGCAATCTAAATAATTGATAAGGGCACAAGTAGTTTTAAGACTGCTTGTTAAAAGAAAACTGTTTATAGGCATTTACAGAAGAGAACTGAGTTTTATGAAATTGATTAACAGGTGTGATGCTTCTAAAGTAAGTGCCACATTTTACAATATATCCCTTAAAATCTTAATTTAGTGTGCAGAATGTAAAAATCAAAATTAATATATACCATTATAGGATATTCCCCTGTCTCTTGGTATTGGTATGCTGCTATAACTGACACCCTCAAATCCTACTATAAATGCCAATTAAAACTGTCTTGGAGAAACAGTCGCATAACATTTCAACTTTTGCAGCTCAGAAGACAAAAGATGATTAATTCTCTATCTGAAGAAAAGGATCAGCTTTTGCTATCCAACTAAAAAGTGACTTTTTATCTCCTGAGATCTGAGAAAATTCTCAGTCAAGACTTTTAGGCTGGATGTATGCACAAGTCACCTCTGTCACATAATGAAACATAGAATGCCATTTGCTACAGCTAGGACATGCAATGAAAAATTCTTTAAAAAAGACATATTTTTAAAACATAGAATTGGGAAGTGAAGGTACCCTCAAACACCGACCCTTTCTTTTTCTTATCCACCTTTGAAAATTTAGGCTAAACTGCAGCACACAATTATCTCTGTGTTACCAAAAATATACATGGAAACTAAAAGAAGTCTTGGAAAATAAACTAAGGCACTGTCACAGTCAGTGAAAAAGGGAAGAGGGGTGGAATCATTACTTATGGATAACAGTGAAATCTCATTGAAATAATAAGTACAAAACTGGATCACAAAAAGTTCTCAGAATGTCAGTGTTGCTCAAAATCAGTGGCAGAAGACAAGAATCAGACTTTCACAAGTTTATAATCTACTACATAGAAACTAAACCAAGCCATATTGTTTTTCTTCCCTAAGAGTGCTGATAAACCCTCTGTTAGGATTGCAAGCCCCTCTAGGCTCTGTCAGTCTCGTTATTTAATCCTAAATTAAGTATGTCTTATCAATTCATTCTATGTCATGACCCTGGCCAAGGTTAGATGAGGGTCTAGCTATAAAAGTGCAGGAGGTAACAAAAAGCATTATTTTTCTCTGACAGGCTAAGAAAGCAGTGATGTGCAGAGAGGTAAAAATTCTTCCCTGCAAATACATTTCCCCAAATATGTTCCATTTACTCACTAAGAGAATATTTTCGTTCTTCAATAACATTATAAAATTCTAGAACATCATAGCAGGCTTTTTCTTTCCTCTAGTTTTTAAAGATGAGATAAAAGCAAGGATTTAATATTTTTTAGTAAATCCTGTTTATGGGAAATCTATTTAAATTAATGCCACTCTTTTTTCAAACGTCTTTTAGAATCAAAGAAGAAAGTGAGTCACATGGCAAAATTATCCTGCATGCTATTATCAGTGGAGATGAGTCAGCCCTCCTACTGTTTGTTGATGTATCTGTCTAGTGAAGGGGGGGAGCGGGGAAAGGAGAAAAAATTCCCTTTTCTGTGGACTTTATCAGATCGTGATAGTTTGTAAAAAAGCAAGAACTAGATAAAAATGTCTTCTTGGGAAGAGTGTCAAAGTGCTACAACCCCACTGTCTGCTTTCTCTTATTGCAATGAGAGCCTAAGCAAATCTTCTCTACTCACATTTTGTTTCCTGATTATTTAGCCATTGGGAGAAAAATGTTTATTTTTAGGTAGCAGGTAGTGGAGGCACACCCAAGAATACACTAAGGTGACACAACCAAGAACCATAATAAGACCAGTAAACTGCTAAACCATTGCAACTCTTAAGAACACTGCCACTTTCTGCTAGGGGGGAAACTACAACACCTTGTATTGCATAGACCCTGGGGGCTAAATTGTCACTTCAAAGATGTGGGATTATGGCCAAATTTGTCAGAGAAATTTCACCAGGAGTACCTACTCTGTGTTCAACTATCTACTCAACCTTGTTGAGCATGTAACCAAACAGAAAACACAATAAAAGTCGTTTCATTCAAGAGATGTCCAGCATTACCAGGATAAAGGTTATTAGTTTTAAATTCTTTTAATTTGAGATTATCTTATCCTGTCCTTGGTAACAATGAGGGAGGTTTGACATGTGGTTCTCTTCACACCTCATATAAGCTTCAATTTATTGGTTGAAAATTAACCAACGATTTAATTTATTCCATGCTCCTAGGTCACAGAGCTCTGTCAACAAGGAAAATGAAGATAAATGAGAGATGGGCCAGGCTAAGAAAAATTTCTAAATTTAGTGTTTTGCAAAAGAACTTAGTCTGTTTGACCAACTGCATAGTTCAGAATCTTTATCTTAGCTGTCCTGACCATGTCTTTCTACCATGAACAAATAGAAAGTGGTATCAGAATCTGAGACCTGTGAACCAGCCAGTCTTGTGAGTAAAGCAAAGCTTTCTGCTATCTGATATTTGAGCACCAAGTACTTCAATAAATGAACTGTGCTGGAAAAAATAAATGTTTTGAAGGAAACCAAACATTTAAAAGCACTAGCAGTCACGGTAACTGGTTTCTTGAACTTCCAAAAATTCAACTATCCAGACCAAAACCCCTTTACTTTTACTGGGCCTGTGACTGATAGAGGATTATGACCATCCTTTTAGAGATTAGATTAAACTGTAATCCTTTGTCTTTTGTTGCCCTTCCTTTTTCAATCCTTATTTCTCAAAACATATTTTGCCTTCAGACTCACTCTTGGAGTCCCTGTTTCATGAAGCGGGTTTGGAAAATCTATTTAATTCTGTTTCAGTGGTAGATCCCCACCTGTGCACTTCTAATACGTGTCCCTTTGTGAATCAATACTATGGAATCACAGTTTCCCAGTGGAATTTGGGGCACCAGAATGGTATTTACCAAGGAAATGTCTGTGTCATGGAATTAAGCAGTTGGAGAGGCATGGATTGTTAGAACATCATACAGATTCAACAGTTCCAAGCGAGGAAAACCCACAAAAGGCGTTCACAATGTTACTTATTCAGGGTCAATAAACAGTTCATTAAATGGGAATGTCAAGAAGGGCAAACTGGAGAAAGAACTTCCTCTTTGTGTGACACTGCTGTAAAAAAATCTTCATGTACCAACGAGCTGCTTTCTAGGGAAGCTTATTTAGGGAAAATAAAACTAACTGTAACCACTTACCACTGTACAGGACAGCCTCAGAGTTCAGAAACCCTATAAAGCCTTTACTTGTGGACACATCATGGCACAACACTGAAGCCTGAAATAAGAATTGCCACTGTAATAGCAAAATGCATATGAATACTTTATCTGTATATTGGTTTGTTGCAGAAGACCCCTCCAAAGCAATCAGAAATGGTCAGAAAGGGAGACCCAGGACTGGCAGAGCCAGAGGACTTGAAGGGTGGAATGGAACCAAAAAAGTACTGTCAAGACTCAGTAGTAGTCTTGCAGCAGTTTTATCAGCCTCTCATTTACTCAAAGAATTATATATATATACATATATATATATAAAATATTCAAATTAAAGAATAATGAAATAAAATTAAATTACTCATTAATGAAAAGCAAGTGTTCAATCAAAAAGTGATCTTGATGTCATGTAGTATCATATTGTAATGAAATTAAAAAACTAAAAAACATATAAATTGTTCTAGCTCATCTCTTCAAATAGACAAAAGTGGTGAGAAAGCAGTATACTAATGTGTGTGCTATATAGAAGACAGCAACTAAATAACAAATCTGCTACTATAATATTTTTAATTATTTGGTACAATTCTTATTGAACCAGAAAAAGAAGGGAACCTCTTTCCCTTCTCTTATTGATAAAGCATTTACTGATTTTTCATGACATTGAAGATATACTATTCCTTTGGAAAGTATGCTGTATGGATAGTAGCATGAAACTATTTTACTTAACATAATTAAATGAACTCAATTGTTCTGAAACGAATTGTTTTGAAGAAAGAATAAAACAGATAAAGGAAACAGCAGGTCATAGTTATATTCTATCTAGATGCTCCTTATATCATCAAAATTCAGATTTTTTTTCCATTAAAAGCACCCATACCCACGTCAGGCACACACAGATAACAAGTATTGTTATACATAATATTTAGTGATGGGTGGACATATTTTTTGAGCTATCTGCCTGAACTATTCACAGAAGTTTTATATAACAGTGTGTGTATATATATATTGCATATATAATTGGGATGGCATCAAAGGCTCTATTCTTTCATGGAAATGGATATATAAGTGAAATTTTAAAAAGTGCAATAATAAACAACACTTGATGCTATTAAAACACAAAAAATATCTGTCCAAGGATGAAGATGTTGATTTACCAGAAACAGAAAAACCAACACTGCTTCTTGGTCTTTTAATCATACAGCATTACACAAGGGATGAATTAACTCTGTGTAAATATCTCTGTGTGTATATGTATATAATTAATATTTAATACCATGGAAGATGAACTCTAGTGACTCTTGTTGCAACAGTTTAAGAAAGCTCTGCCTGTGACTGTTCCAAAGCTATCCTGGAGGACACTGCCCTAATTGCAGCTGTCAGAAGAAAAAAAAAAAAAAATGAGTCTGAGCTGCAGCAGCTCCAGCTGCTACAGAGTCAGATGCTTTTGTTCAGTCCCACCTTGACCAAGGCTCCACGCACAAAGCCAGAGGGGGAAGGTCCTGGGGGCACAGACATCCTCCTTCTCCAGCCCTCACAGAGACACAACCTGCAGCAGGTTTGTGAGCACAGGCAGCTGAGCTGAAAAACAGAAACAAAATTCTTTAGAGGTCTTCTTTTACCACAGCTCTTAAAGCAAGTTTCAAAATATCTCTATCCCTTAAAGGTTAATTCTAGATATACACATAGCTAGACCTATAATGGTATTTTGAGGGAAAATATTATTTCTTTTTAAGAAGGGAAATCCCTTTCACTCCTTTCACAGACTGGATCCAGAGAAGGTGTCTACATTGTACTCTGAGTTTTCTGCACAGTTGATTGGTTATTTATCCACAGCTCAGGCAGGCAGTTTGTGTACATACAGCAGAAATTGCCATTGGTTAAAAACACACAATTATATCCAAAAGAAGCCTAAAGTGAGAGACTGAACATGGATGTCAAGTGAGCATTGCTCTGGATTTAGTTTCAAAATTTGGTCAGGTAAAGCATATGATCCAATTTAAAACCAACATTAGAAATTCATAGAATTAAGGTCTGTAAGATGGCTAAATTTGAAGTAGAGGAGGAGCAAATGAAATAGAGATCAGTATAGGATGATAAGAAAATGAGAAAAGTGACAGAGATACACAACCAGTGTTTGAGACTTTGTGTTGTTCATTAACAAAAAATATTTGGATTCCGTTTTCTTGCTTGGGCTTTCTAACCCTTGCTGGTCTACCCCAGCACTCAGACTGTTACATGCTGTTTTCAAATGCTGCAGTGTATTCCATTGCTCAGACACTGCTCAGAATAGTGTAAAGCACAGACAGATTTGTGATGTCCTGCCCAGAAAACAAAGGGAACACTTCTCTGCAAATACCTCCCTCTAATCTTCACTCCTCACACTCAGGAGCTGCACTAGCACAAGGGAAATACGCGTATGACCTAATTTACTTTAAAAAAAGATGTATGGGCAATGCATATTAACTCTTTGAAAGAGCAAGGCTAATGTTCTCTTGCTTCATTTCATCTTACTAAAACCATAATAAGATGGTGGAACAATTTCTCTCATTCCAGCTGAAAGCAAATGTAAAAAAAAATAATATTTTCCTATGTAAGTTTAGGGTTTTGCCTTTCTTGGAGATTTTTTTGTAAGTTTTTGTTTATTTGTTTATTTGAGTTATTTCTTTCCACATATAGAATCAAAAATCTGCTATTTTCTGTTTACAGAATTTCATCTCACTGCTGCAAGTAGACTAAATTGGGAAAAATATTTTAACACTGGCAAAAAGAAAAAGAAAAAGAAAAAGAAAAAGAAAAAGAAAAAGAAAAAGAAAAAGAAAAAGAAAAAGAAAAAGAAAAAGAAAAAGAAAAGAAAGAAAAATCTAAACATTTCAACCTTAAATGCAGAATATGGAACTTTCACACGTAGCACTTATATAGGGATTACGGCATCTCAGCTGGGTGCAGCTGTTAGGAAATGCATTTCTATGAAGCTATTTTATACTAACAAGGCTCTGTCATGGTTTTGCAGTGCTACTGAAGTTGCCTCAAGCAAGCAATTAGAATTGCAATTAGAATTTCCTTCATTTTTTTCATTCATTTTCCTTAATGTCTCTCATTTATCCTTCTTCTACTGCTGTTTTTTTAACCTTGTGCTTTACCTGCTGTCATATTGTAGTACTTTTTTTTGGCTCTTTTTCCATTAATGATGTTATTTGAAATCAGAAACAAGTACTCTCTTTTAAAAGCTGGTAGTGAAGAGAATCAGCAAAACTGATTGTTAATCACAAGCATGTTGTGATGAATCAGCACCTTCTGATCCAATTAAATGCAGAAAATACTATTTTGCCCTGTTCAAAAGAAGAACTAGAAAGTGAAATTGGGGACAGCAGCTGCTACATGGTATTTCTTTCATGCCACTGTGGCAAATTTCAGAATTTTCAAGATGGAAAGGCCTACTACTATCAACAAGGGATGACGGAAATGCTCCACTGATGTGTTTATTATTTATGTATTTTATAGTGTCCACCTAAACCTCCAAGCCATTTAAATGAGCCAAGGCAAATCAAGGAGGAATTCTGCATGGGAAAGAGTAAAAGATCTAGATTATCTAAAATTATAAAATATACACAAGACCCAAGGAAGAGCAGCAGGTCTGATGATAATCAGCATCATCAACCACTCCAGTGATCTAGATTATGGGATGAGGAAGGTCTACAGCCAAGACAAGGCAAGTCAGCAAAGTAAGAGCAGGGTCAGCAATTAGGCACAGGTATAACCCAAGCAAAGACTAAGCCTGAGCTTAAATGCAGCTCCTGATCCAAGGGCTGATGCTGCATGGGTGAAGATCCCAGGTGAGACTCCTCACAGATCTTTCTCACACAACTGATTTCATGACAGCCTAATCCAAGCACAGAAAAAGACTTTAAAGAAGTATCTTGTCAGCTAAACTGTGAGGAGTGGGGCCTACTGGCACACAGGGCCATGGCATACATCCTGAAACTCCTGCTGCTGGAGATCATGCTCCAAGTTCAACAAATCTCACTATCTCACTAAGACCCACTTGGTTTCTCAGGTGCTGTTTGGAGTCAACTACAAGTGACTCCCCAGGGATTGCCATGACACCAGGTGATGCTCTTGGAAGTGCTGCACTGACTTCACCAACATTAGACCTGCTAGGGTTAGAGGCAAAGCTTGGTGAAGCATCCTATGGTGTTACACCACTTTTGAAGACATTATTCTGCTACACAGGCCCATAGGGAATCACCATATTTCTGAAGGTAAGATTAATTTTCTAAATGTGTATCTCTAAATTCTCCCTCAAGGAATGTTAAGAAAAGTTCATCTCTTGGTAATGGCATGTATCTAGAGACAGACCCTTGCAAAGTGATGGTGCAACACTATGAATCAACAGAGAGGAGAACAGGAAAATTATGGGTAGGCAGAGATGGGAATGTAGCAATTGATGTTACACGTTCACATCTGAGAAATTACTCTCTAATCTCAATTTCCACCTGTAGGCTTCTTTTAAGAAATGAATTACAGGAGCATAAAGATTCTAGGTAGTGATAGGTATAATTGAACATGCTTATTGCCTGGTGAGACAAGCAGAATGAACATCTGCAGTCTTAGCTGGAAACACCTGAACATATCCAGAGTTCCAGGGCTCCATTAGGAGCAGCAGAGGAGGCTTGGCACATGGCCCTCAACACTGTTACCATCGACATATGTTTCTATTATAATGAACAGAAAGTTTATTTAGAGGGAAAATTACATTTATCAAAATCAAATGGGCAGCTGAATGTTTCCTTGAACATGGCTTTTGGAATAGGTTTTGGCTATTTAAATGCTACCAGTAAAATATCCACATATGTTACATAGATTGAGAGGTGTCTCCTAAGTCTGTCTATGTCAGCAGTTATCCTATTCCCTCCCTTATTGAAGGCCAGAATCGGAAAAGGAAACATAAGCCTGGGAACAGCACTGAGCTTTTGAAGCTGTGCTGCTTTTGGCTCACAGCAGGAGACATAATAGAGATATTTCATGTGGCACTGTGCAGCATCAACCAGGCCAAAGCAGGGATTCTTGCACTGGGGATTGTACATGAGGATCACTCTTCAGACACAAGTGAAGCTCTCCAAGATCTTTTATCTTTCTACTCATCTTCTTTGTGCTCCTTATCCCAATAAATAAAACACGTCAGTGCTTGCTACCAGAACAGTTTCTTAGACACCAATACTCATATCTAAGTTAAGCACATGTTTTTTCTGAATTGGATCAGAAAACTTTCTCCAGGGCAGAGGAACTGATTTTCTGCATGCTCAACAACTCCCCTCTCCTCCCCACTTTTGTCAGTAGGAGTCAAAATTCAGGTAACTCTCAGTCTATTGTCTTTGTTAGACACTTCCATCCCTGGAAGTTTTCAAAACCAGGCTGGATGGAGCCCTGGGCAACCCAGTCTAGGCAGTACCCTTCCTGCCCATGGAAAGGGGGTTAGAAGTAGATGATCTTTAAGATCTCTTCCCACCCAAGCCATTCTGTGATTCTGTGGCTATAAAACAAAATGTAAAAATACAGACATCACCTTTTTCAGATATGGGTTTTAAAAATTGAGTCAACAATTTTCTTTAAATTGGAAGAGATTATTTGACTTTCCTGCATTGATATACTTAACTTATATCACATGCACTGTATGAGCAGAGAATTTCAGAGTGGCTACATATGAAGACATCTTTGGATAACCAAGACTTGAGAGGCTTTATTTGTATTGCACAAACTGAAATCAAATCACAAGAATGTGGGAATGGAATTCGTATTTTCATGAGACAGAGATCTTAATTTGGTGCAATATATTTGATCTATAAAAACATGTGATTTGCATCTGGAAAAAAACTCTACAACTTTATCTCATGAAAAATTCCTCTACATTATCTTCCACAGATGAACACAGTTTTCAACAGTGTTAGAAACATTAATAACAGCAAAGTCCCTATTGAACTTCTGGAAGAATTCAGAATATCTTTTATGGGGACATAACTCTGCTTAGGGAATGCAACTTTTGTGCTTACAACATGTGTATGGATAGCAAAATGGGATTTCCAACTACAGAATATAGTATTTTTAGTTTAAGAATTATCTGATCTCCTGTTTTCAGTGGATTTTGGCTCCAGCTCTCTTTCACCCTCTAGAAAAAGCAGTTAATTAAAAGAACTCTGAACACAAATAGGTTCAAAGTATTCCTTCAGAAGTCAATGACTACAGCTTCTGCCTGATCTTAATCATCTGCATTTCCTGCTGAATGAAACAGGACATAGAGTGAATTCCAAAATAGCCACAGACTAATTTTTTGCAGTTCTGAAAATGAGTGTTTTCAATTATTGAGCAAAGGCATAACAATTTACATATTTCTGATATTTTTTTTTATTTTGGTATGCATGTCTCAAATGATTTTTCATCTAGATAAGTTATTCACAAATGAAAAATGAGTGCCACTCAGTCACACTCAGTTCTCTGAAAGAAAGTTAAGTCATGCATATTAGCATCTATGTATTCCTTGTCATCCACAGGTATTAAAGACAAATCCACTTCTACTCAGAATTCAAGGCTGGAAAGCCCCTGCCCATGCAGTCCCTGCAGTTTCCAGTCAGTACCCATCATGAGGAGTTACACCTCTCCTCCACATCTTGCTTTTGGCATACACACACCCGTGGTCACTCACTGCTCAGGTCAGAGATTTGGCATGACACCTGGCTTCCTTTCCACATCCACAGTAAACTACATAAAGTTGTGGACTATGGTAAAGGAGTAACTCTTCCTGAATATTAACATTTAGAAGAGTCATTTTAGATCCTTGTTTATTTTAGAAATTAGAAAAATGCTTTCTTTTGGATTGAGCTCCAAGGTGATTGACCCAGTAGATAAAGAAGGAAAAGAGGAATGTTAGGATAAAGAATAAAAAAAAATTCATTTGTCTTCAGTAAAACACCTAATCCATAAATGGTAAAACCCACTATTCTCATAGCATTTCTGCTCAAAAGGTCAACTGCAAGCAGGATGCTAACTGAGTAATCAGCAGGCCCTGGCATTTAAAAGAAGTAGCAGAAAAAGGCCTCATTGTTATACTCTTCATAATGAAATCATGGAAAGGCATTAGTCCAAAAATGATTACAAATAAGCTTTGCTGAACGGCGATAGGTGCAGGCTCTACCGTGTGGGGAGATTAAACTGTGTGCAATCACCGCCTGGAGGCTGCACGTCATTTCACATCAATTGGCATGATGAATCTTTTACATAATGTGAATCACAGCCTAATTGTGAGTTTGATTGCATCTACTGTTCTGATCACACAACCTCAGCACAGAGAGGCAAGCAGGGAACTGGGCTATTGTATGGAGCTAAGGAAGAAAGGAAAGCTGTGTAGCATGAAATGAAAGTGGCATCTCACAGGATATATATTACCAAAAGTTGCTGAGCAATTTAACAACTACATGTAATATATATCTTGACAATATCAAAAAAGGCAATTAGAGGAGCATGTCTTCCACCAATAGAAATACATCATTTCTGAAATCAGCAGACTGCTGCTCAGAAACTCAGACTGGAAGCCTTTTTTGCCAGAGGAGATGCATTTAGGACAATAAACTCTCCATTAACTGCAATGCAGGCAGAATGTAACTAACCCAGGATTCTTACAAGAGCTGGCAGAAAAACTGGTACTATATGCTTCAAAGATATTTCTAAATATCAGGTTGAGTCATGGATTTGTTGTAAATCATCTTGCAAAATAAAGCAAAAATCGATCCTCTATGGAAATTATATTGCTTCTATTACCATAGGAGCTGAGGCATACAAAATCCATAAAGTATTTATTTCCCAATACCATTACAACTATTGTCTTCACTTTATAAAAGTGAAATGGAATATCAATTAATTAAGGAACTTGTCCTAGGCACTACAAGAAATCTACAAAACAGCAAGTGGTGTTATCCAGATGGTCAGGTAGCAATTCTGTACGTTAGTTACTGGAAAGGTGCTGGACTGTAGCCCTGGCCTGATTGTCAGGGAGCCATCTGGTTGTGGGCTACAAGGCATTGTCACATGCACTACAGAACTATCATATTTCTCAGTCTTGCAGGGATAAAAGAGAATCACAGGATCATAGAAACGTTTAGGTTGGAAAAGACTTAATATTGTTGATCTATCTTAAATTTGTCTGCAGTCCTCTCATCTCTTAAATGCATTATATGTTTAAGGCCACAGCTTTTTTTTCTTTTTTTTTTTTTTAAATCTCATACAGTTTTTCTACACAGCAACCCACTTTTTTGTCTGAAATTCATTACAGGAAAAGACCAGGGAATCATTTTAAACTTGGATTATGTGTAAGTGGTTGGTTAGGGGTTTATGCTGTTTCAGTTTAATTTTTGATGATTGTGTAAAGCATTTGAAATGTTTCTAAAACAATAGCTATCAATAGAAATAAGTATGAGTCAAGGGTTGGCATATCAGTTGACATAAATCACAGTTCCAGTTGTGGAACAATGACATTTTACATCTGCTAGACAACTGTTCCAAGGATCCTGGAAATAAACTACCATTCAGTGCAGAAGTTTGCTGTGCCAGCAATTTTTTCTCTTACAAAGGTGATAACTTAGCTCTAGGATGGCATAGCTCTAGGATAAGCTCTAAATGTTTATGGGGCCAATAAAAGTATTTGCATTAAATTTGCATCTTTTTTAAAAATTAAACTCTGATATTGGATCTCTCTGCTAAGTTCCCCTGCTGGGGATATTTCTGGCCTATATTTCAAATTGTGGATGTGCTGATAGTCAGTCAGACCCTAATTTAAGGTTTTTTGACCCTCTACAGGGTATAATTTAGTATAATTAGGTTGTGCAAATCTGTGTATGGACCTGTCATTGCTCCTTGGGGATTTGGAGTCCACTCGTTAACAGGAAATTAAAACTAGCACATCCCAGTTGACACTACAGTGCACAGTGATGTTGACCTGGGAACTATTGCACAAGAAAACAGAACTATATTTCACCATTTAGAATTCAAATATTTAGTGCATGGGACATATAAAATCTGGAAATAAGATGTTTCTGGACTTTCTGGACTCTTTTTTTCTGGGATACTTCAAAAGAAGTCAGAAACAAAGTCCAGTACAGTGATGTCCTTTTCAACAGTTAGGGTGCTATGAGGACGACTCAAAACCCAGGAAAATGCATGTAACAAAAAAATCACAGGATAAGGCAAAAACCAGAATTTTCTCATGCCTCAAACAGAGGGAAGAAAAAATATCTGTAACTGTGTAATTAGACTGCTGTATGAATTTCCCCTCATTTGATATCACAAATATCAACCAGATTGAGTACTGAAGCTTAGAGATACAAGGAATGTGTTTAAGGTAGAAAACATTGTTCTACTGTGGATTTCATCAGGACAACAGCACCTTTCCTCAATAATTTCATTTTTGCTATCTTGCAAGGATTTGGTATCATGGTGAGAACAGAAAACAGCTCCCTTTAGCAGGAACAGAACACGGAACAGGCAGAACAGATTTCAGAACAGGCTAATAGGTAGCAGAAAAATACAGGTCTGCCATAACTCATGGACTTTAAAAAAGCTCAAATTTCCCTGAAACATTCTCCATTTTCCTCATGTTAAAAAAACTACTACAAAACACTCAGGAAAGTGTGTACCCCTATAATACAAAAATATCATTTCTGTAAAGGTATCAGGTGTAAATGCCATCTGACTTGTTGGGTATTAAAGGAAGATTCATGGCTTCAGCTGTAAACAAAGGGCACTCATTAATTAGTTTTCAAACACAAAAAATAGAATGAGATACAAAGAGGAGTCAGTGGCTCATGCCAGATGGAGAGGTAACAAATCATAGAGCTGGACCCATCTTGAACCATTCTTGCTGGCATAAAAGCCATGGAGTTTCTGAGAGGTAGCCAGTCAACCCAGACAGGCTCATTACTGCAAGTAGCATTAAATTAAACAGTGACATAAAGAGTCACAGAATATCTCAAACTCTAACACATTGATTAGCTGATTACTTAAGCAAAATACTGCAGAGAGCTGTGTGTGCCAGTGTGCATGCATTTAAAGCACTACACATGCACAGGTCACTCACATACCACATTAAAGTCAATAAATTAAACATGAATCGTTGGGCACGTTAAATGAATTGCAACCCATAATCATCTAAGTAGCAACAAGGCATTCATTTAACCTGACCTAGATGGATTATATAAAGAGTTATTAAATATAACAGGAATACAAATTGCAAGTTAGAATCCTTGGAACTCTTTTCTGGTTGAAGGGATTTTTATAAGTCAGTAACTGAAACCATGCATATGTCTGATATTTTTGGACCTACTTCACTAGACACTGGTTTATTGGGGTAGTTTATATGCAAATCAGATAACATGAGACTATAAATTACACAGCCATGTGGTGGTCCACTCTGAAATTTTGTGCCTTGTCTGGGATAACGGAGTGGTAGAATACAGTCAGTTGTGTCAGGTGTCTCCAGAATTTCAAAGCAGGCGTATTTGGCTTAACTAAGTGAAAAGGAAAAGGTTTATTTGAACTTATTCTGGAATGCACAACAGTTACTTAGATTTGTTTTATCTTCTTATTCAGAATGATTTCATGGTTCAGAGAGAAAAGCTTTAGTTCCTTCAATTGAAAGATTTAGGGTGGAATTCATCTGATTAAATGCAGAGGCCTGCTCTTTATCTGAGTCACCCTAGTCTCCAGAAATAATAAGTAAAAATCTAGTCACTTAGACTACAAAGCCTAAGACAGAATTCCTCTAACTCTAAAATAGACATTTTAAATACATCCAATGGACTGAATCCTAAAAAGGTCTGTTTCTCTACAATGAATATAGAGGGAGGTTCAGAAATAGCTGTTACATGTGTTTAAAGAAGATGAGGTGACTCTTATTCCTAGAATCTGCTCTTGGTTTGTCTCTAACCTGCTGTATGGCTCTGGAAGCTTAAAAACTATAAAAAACCCCCAAGAATGTTATTTCAGATGTCATTAATCTGTTGATGACATCTATTAGGCAATATCTCTCAGGCATCTACATTTACTCAGAATGACTTACAATTTTCATCTTTTTGTACTTGTGATCTGACACCCATTCTGTGTGTTTGATATGCATGTTTGCATAAACAAATGCAACATTTATATATATGGATTTATATATTTTATGGTCTTTATATAATAATGTCATACAGGATGTAACAATACACAACCTCAGTATCAAATGTGACTCTTTGTATAATACCATACAGGTAGTTAACAATAAAATTTTTAACTGTTGGCATCATCTGAGGTTAGAAAATTTTCCTTACAAGCTAATATTAATAGTCCATGGGCTTTTAAAACAAAAAAACACTGAATTATTTTTCACAGTGTTATAAAAGAAAAATTGAATGCCTCTCTGTATATCCAAGTACACCTCCCAGCTGTACTTGGGAGGTGACAGTGAATATAAATTTAATGGGAAAGTTACCTGGGGATAACAGCAGAAGGAATAATAAAGAATCCTTGCCTAAAATTGCAATTTAAAAAGTGCATTGTGGATTACTAAATTCATTTAAAAAAACCCCAACCAAATAACCAACCAAAAAAAAAAAATCACCAAAACAAACAAACGAACAAACAGAACACCACCACAAAAACACCCACTCACGAAAAACCCATCAAATGAAAATAGAGTAATTTTAGACTTAAAAGATGAGAAGATGAGGATGGTCATGACAAAACAGGGACATAGAGAGGGCAGAGGTGTTTAGTTCATTCTTTGCCTTTGTTTTCAACATGGATGATGTACCAAGGGGATCTCAGTGCCCTGAACTGAAGGGCTGTGACTGCAAGAATGATCAGCTTCCAGATTACCCTGCTCCAGCTGGATCCATACAAATCTCTGGGGCCTGATGGGATTCATCTGAGAATCCTCAAAGCACTGGCTGATGCCATTGCAAAACCTCTGTCAATGATTTTTGAGCGGTCTTGGGAGCCCAGAGAGGTCTCAGCAGACTGGAAACTGGAAAACGTCGTCCTGATTTTCAAGGAGGGCAAGAAGGAGGACTCCAGAAACTGCAGGCCTGTCAGTCTCACTCCAGTGTCTGGTAAAATGGTGGAAATTATCCTTATGGGAAGTATAGAAAAACATTTGGAGGACAATGCAGTCATCAGTCACAGCCAGCACACAGCTTCATGAGAGGGAAGTCCTGCTTGTCAAACCTAATTTCCATCTATGTAAGAGTAACTCACCTAGTTGTTCTAAGAAAGCCCAGAGATGTAATCTTTTTGGATCTCAGCAAAGCTCCTCCCAATCTCTCATGTTAGTCCAGTGTTAGAATTCTGCAGGGATTTTGGACAGCTGTCTGCCAAGAGTGGCCACATGTGGGGCTTGTGGTCCCTCCAGTGAGGTCTGGGAGCATAGTGTGATCCTATTACCAGTAAGAGAACAGGTAAGAACCTACTGAAAAGAAAATCTGGACAGTCTAAATTATGTACTAGACAAAAACAATCAAACCCACAACACAACAACAACAACAACAACAAACCTAACAAACATATCAAAACAAAAACAAACAAAAACAAACAAACCAAAACAAAAAATCTTGCATCAAATACTGTACCTTAA
Organism: Phylloscopus collybita; assembly: GCA_027886175.1. Lineage (NCBI taxonomy): Eukaryota > Metazoa > Chordata > Aves > Passeriformes > Phylloscopidae > Phylloscopus > Phylloscopus collybita. The sequence continues at coordinate 10,273,652 of JAJNNQ010000002.1, forward strand.
GAAGTGTTTATTTTTAATTCATTTGCAAAAAAGTGAAGAAAATATTGTTCACTTTAGAAGAGTTACCTGGAATTGGTTGTTACAAATGCAGAATATAAAAAGGATTCACTGAGGGTCACTGAAGGACCACGTCTGTAAATTGGTTACTTTTTAATTTCGGTGATACTTTACGGGAAGATTTTTACTTATGTAAATCCAATGAAAGGCCAAATTAATCTCCAAAGAAAAATCCCTGAAAGAAAGAGAAAGGAGTTGTATTATGGAAAAAAAAATGAAAGGGATATTTAGTCAATTATCCAAAGTGCCTGCAGTTTTGCATCAGTAAAACAATTTATATTGTTAATGGCTTAGAACTCAAACATACATTCTACATATTTGTAGAGTCTTAGATTATGGGCAGGGACACCTTTCCCTAGACCAGATTGCTCAAACTCCATCTAACCTGGACTCCTTCTAACCTGGACCTGAACAACTTCAAGGATGGGGTATCCATAACTTCCCTATGTCATCTGTTCCAGTGCCCCACTACCCTCACAGTAAAGGATTTCTTCCTAATACCTGATCTAAACCTGCCCTCTGTCAGTTTTAAGCCATTCCCCCTTGTCATTACAGATCCTGGTAAATGTCTCTCTCCATCTTTCTAAGTCCCTTTAATAACAGAAAGGCTGCAATAAGGTCTCCCTGGAGCCCCTTCATACTTATTACTAGAGATGATAAAGAAAAGTGAATCAGAAAAGTATTCAGAAAGGTGACAGAATATATATTGTGGCTTATGTGCAACTTAATGCTGCACATTTAAGGCAAGTATAACTTGTGACTATCTGAATGCACTGTAAATTATTATTTAACAGAAGCCAGCCACAGTAATCAGCTCTGTGCCATGGCATGACCTCATCCAAGTTCAATGTCCATGCAAGCAAATTAAGCAATATTACACATTGAAAAATGAAATAAAGTTTATTATAATGTCATTATAATAAAAGTATGTCATTCTTTCACCAAGTGTCCAGGATTTTACCAGGTGAATTCATTCTATATCCCTAGCACTAAAGCACAAGGAATAAATACCTTTTGCATTAAGGTTGCAGAGGATAGCTCATCAAACAGCACGGTTACCAAATAATATTGCATTTAAGTTAATGCTAAAATTTTTATTACCCAAAGTAAATTACTGCAGGTCTGCAAAACAGCCAATGCTGTAGTCACCCTTCATGCCAGGATATTATTCTGAGCTAAAATCTATGTTGCTGTGAAATTAGACTGGACTTATCCAAGCCATATGGTTTAAAGCTATCTTGAGTGTCTTTTTATTCCAATATAGTCATCCTGAGTGGTACAGCTCACAGATTTAGACATTTAAATTTAAATGTTTACAAGCAAGCTAAGATCTCATTACAATCAAGAGAGGTCTAATCAGATAAATTTACTGAAACCTAGAGATCTATTCAATCAATCTAAAATAGACAGTTACTTTTGAATAGTTATTTTAGGCTATCCATAGAATTTTTCTCAACATAATACAGGCATAGTGCTGCTTTGCAATGCATTCTCAGGATCCTTAATTGTGTGATCCCTAATGTAACTCCAGTAATATCACTCTGTTATCTAGGCTTTGAAATTTCTGTTATCTAGGTTACGTGTTATCTAGAAATGTCTTTGAAATTTCAGTCTTTATGGATTGAAATGCTGCACTCTTTCCCTTTTTTTGATTGTCATACAGAGCAAAAATACTTAATATTTCCATCTCAGTTGGAAACCTCAGACTTGAAGCTCAGTTTATACACAGGAAATCCAGAAAAAGACAGTAAGTGGGGAAATACAACACTGTTTCCTGGACAAAGGTAAGTATCCACTAGGGGAGAAATAGTCTCCTACAATGTTTGGTGCATAAACCAAAGCCTGACATTTCACAGCCCTTTACTCTCCTGGCTGTAGAAATTCTCTCTTAGCCTTTCACAACAGGCCAGGCTGCCCAGGCCTTACCTTCAGGCTGTCATTCTGGCCACAGCAAACAGTAGCACAGTCTTCTGTGCATAGTTGACCAAGTTCTTATTGTACAAAAGGAAACTAAAAGATAGAAGACCAGTACGATGGAATTAGAAGCTAAACTGATAGGAAAGGGAATGAAGCCATAATGTTAAATAGAGGTTTCTGGACTTGCTCAGGACAAAAAATAGTCTCAAGGATGGAGACTCCACAACCTCCCTGGGCACCCTGAGCCAGCACTGTCACACTCACGGTCAGAAAGTTTCCTGATGTTCAGAGGGAGCCTCCTGAGTTTCTATTGGTGCCTCTGGTGCTGACACTGGGCCTGGCTCCATCTTCTTGACCCTCTCTCTTGGGGTATTTATGTACATTGATAAGATCTCCCCTGAGCCCTCTCTACTTATTGGAATTCTACTTAATATTAACAACTAAAAGTTATAATTCCAGTCAAAACAAGCCATATCAATTCCAAGTACTTAGATATTTCCTCATCAGGGCAAAAGCTAAAGAGCTATAATGAGAAGCTAAACAGGACATAGTGATTCAGTTCTTTATACAGGCCTGGAGCATTTAAGAATGGTAAATGCATGTCAGTATCGATTTTGGAAGAAAAAAATATCAGTCCTATAAATGCAATGACTCTATAATAAGATCGCTTTAAGAGAAAACCAATTTTTTGGTTTTCAGTCATAGCAGCTGTGAAGGCTACTGGAACCAACTGACCAAAATCTATTTTCAATGAATAAGGATGGGTGTGGAAAAAAAAATTCTTATTGTACTAGAATTTCTTTCTATATAAAATAAGAACATAAGTTAGAGAAGTGGCAAGTTATCAGGTGGTTATAAATCAGCAGGTGATTATCAGCTGAAGAGTTTTACCTAGTTAAATAAAATGCACTCTATTTCTCTGATTGCATTTAGAGCAGCATATTGTGCATATGATTGCCTGCCAATGATTCTGCTGGCAGAAGGATCAAGTCCTAATTTGCTTCAGAGGGCTGCCAACAGCATGACAATCCAGCCTTGTATCTTAGCATTGACTAGAAGATTACACTGACACCAGAGAAGGGTATTTCAGTTATGTGCAAATCACTTGCAATGCATTTCAAGCCACATTTATATATACATTCTATATTATACATTTTATCTTCATGATTCATTCCTCCACTTTCTCCTTTTTAGAAATTGTGGCAGCATTTTGCCTCCATCAGGGAGAGCAGGTGAACAGCTCCAGCCATTCTATGCACCTGCATTAATGCTAAATCAGCTCTCATGAATTGTGCATGAGATACAATACGTTATAGTCATTAACTCTGGCAGAAAGTAAAAAAAGCTTCCTTAGACAAGACTTTACCATGTCAAGCCAGAAGTAAACACTACAGAAGGTAGTGAATCAGACCCTTAAGATTTTTTTTCCTTTTTCTTGTACTAAAGGATGAACATATTAAATTGGGAAACATCAGCTGCAGCAGAAAGGACGAAAAGATGAAACCGTGACATATAAGGACTACCTGTGATTAGTTTAATATATAAATTGCTTGGTTGTCCATGATCCATAACAGTACCTAAAGTTTTAAAGTACATTTATATCCATTATGGGAAGAATAAACCTCGTAACCTACATTCATTCCCTTAGTCCACTAATTGTGTTTTCTCCCTGAAAAATGTTAATGTTGCCATTAAATGAAAGAGTCCGTGATTACAGGGCTGTACTATTTTCCCTTCAGCACCATAAACTGCTGTAGCTCAGTGATGTGCTTCCCTCTAGTGTCCACAACATCACATGAAATGAGTAAAATGCTGGGATATGGACTGAGCTATGTTAAATTTCAGTGGTGATTGCATACTCATTTTACTTAATATCTCAGACTGAAGCTCCAGGTAAAGATAACACCGAATCAGTTCCTCAGAATAAATTCTCACCAAATTGCAAAGTAACATTTATTTCCTCTTTCTCATATCTCAGTTATTATATGAAAAAATAACTGTTATTCATCTCTTTTCTTTGGATTTTGTTTGTTTGTTATTGTTTTGGGGTTTTTTTTTATTTTTTCTTCTTTGCTTCTTCTTATTTTTCCCATTCTATTTTATTTGTAGAGTCTTAGATTATGGGCAGGGACACCTTTATAAACATATTTTAGTTATGCCAGCCATACAGGTGACATGTCATCTTATACTATGTTTGTCAAGGTCATTTAGGGTGCAGATATATATACAATTAATACCAAAGGCAACTTTACATAACACAGTTAAGTAGTCAGATTATTAAACAGCTATGACAACCAAAGAAGTGGGCTGATTATTATTTTATTATTTATCCTGATTCCATATCTCCCCAGGCAAATCTATATTACTGCATTTCAGAAAAAAAAAAGAAAAAAGAAAAAAAGAAAAAAAAGAAAAGAAGAAAGAAGAAAAAAGAAAAAAGAAAAAAAGAAAAAAGAAAAAAGAAAAAAGAAAAAAGAAAAAAGAAAAAAGAAAAAAGAAAAAAGAAAAAAGAAAAAAGAAAAAAGAAAAAAGAAAAAAGAAAAAAGAAAAAAGAATGCAGCTTTTTTTTAGTTATTGGATCAACCTGGAATTTTGAATCAATGACACAACAAAACTACTTGCTCCATATAGTACTTTGTTTTTTTCAGAATTTTAGTTGAAAGTTCCTTTTCCAGCCTTTTCCCATGCTTACTTACATTCTTTATTGAGCATCATGCAGCTGAGAGTGATCTCTGTGTGCATCATTTCAGCTCTCATTCTCCTGAAAGTTCTGCCAATGGAGCCAGTCTGGAGTCAGAGTTGATAGCATCTCACAGGCCATTTGCTGACAGAGGAATGTAACTGATTCATCTGTTTTACTATCCTTTTTTTTTTAATTGACTCATAATTAAATACATTGTCTCAGTTCAAAAAGAACAAAAAGATTCTCAATCAGATCAACAAAGTCAAAGAAAATTACTACATTAACATTTTCCCTTTAGAAAATAAAATTAATCTCGAAATGAGTAATTTCTTCTCTAGCAGAAAATTTCAAATGTGTAAAATTATGATTTTCAGTCACAAAATTTGCTTTGCCAAGATACATTTTTACAGTTGAATACAACAATCCTCTCAGTAGCCGTATATACCATGATCTCTTTTCCAATAATCATTATTTAGCTTCTCAGGAGTTTTCTTTAGATCATAGTCCTCCTTCATACTCAGTGGTGTAGAGATACCAAGTTTGTGATGAAAGTATGTGTGTGTGTGAGAAAGGGAGAGAAAACATCTTTGAAATGTAGACTTGCCTTTAGGTAACACATTTCTGTCTTATTGGCCTTTCCTGCTTCTTTGTGTACTAGTCTGGGAATTTTATGAAGTCAGTATTTTCCCGTACTTGCTGAAATAGCAAAGTTTCAGAGCTTCATAAAACACAAATGCCATTGCACTGAAAAATGGTAAAAATGGATATAGAAGGCAATGAATTTCAAGTCCCAGATCAAGTACCTGAGTTTTATCAGCTCAAGGGTATGACACTGTGAGAGATGGAGAGAATAAGGGGAAAAGAAAGTTTACAGCTTTAGGAAAGATTTTGCTTCTTAATGATTCAGCTGAGTTTTAGAAATACTACTGCAGGCTTAATAGCATTCAGAACAGAATTTTTGCAGGACTAGTTCCAGTTATTTTTATAAACACTGTCTTTCTAGATCACAGTGCAAGGTGTGATAGAGGAAAAGCTGTAGAGAAACTACTGCTCTGTTCTAATGTTCTTTTTTGGAGGGGGCTGTGTTTGGTTGGGTTTTTCAGGCATCACTTGTTTCTTCCTCTCTTCAGAAAATAAGGTTTATGTGACTTTACCATGTGGCAGTCCATCTGTCCATGTGGCAGTCCTCTGATAATCACTTCAAGCCAATTTCAGCTAGTAAGGGAGAGGAGCCCCTAAGATATGAAGGAACTTGTAAGCTTTGCAAAAAAATCAGTGACTTGAGAAGAGAGAAAAATTGAATATCCTTGTGGAAAGAAAGACTACCAAGCACGAACACATGGGATCATGAGCTCAAGGCATGTTTCCAAACAATCCACACAGGCAACCAGAGCTAAGCACAGCATGTCTGCCCAGGCAGGGGCTGCACAGTAGGTGAGTGGGCAGCCACAGATATGGCAGAAACTGGCAGTGCTACAGAGCGTTGCATGACAGTGATAAGCGGCATGGAGAAACTATGAAAAAGAAAGTGCAAAAAATCTGCAAAAGATCATGTGTCCTTAAGTCTGCTGCTCATGGAACAACTCATTAGCAGTTTTCTACTTCCAGAGGAAGGCTCAGTGCAGGATCCAGCTTCAAGTGCCATTCATACTTCTTTCTTAACTGCATGCAGTTTCTTTTTTCCTATTCCAATGCTGTTAAAGATCTCAACAACACGGACTCCGACTCAAAAGGCTGACAATGACTGTTTATTTCCAGGAATTTCTTCCCTTTTATACTATTCTACAGAGAGCAACCTAATGGGTGGAAGAAAGAAACTTCTTCAATCATATTGGTCAAGTCAGAGGGACATCAAGAAGAAGTACTTCCTAGGGAAAGGAATGTAAACAGAGGTTATAGTTAGGAAAATGTGACTCTTGTTGACAGAAAACTCTCTGGGAAAGAATTTCAGAGAACCAATACATCACAGGCACACAACAGGGCTACACTATTCTTGTGAGAAAAAAAAAAAAATAGGAATGTATAAAACTAAGTCTCCTGAAGTCTGCAATACAAAACTAGATTCAACAGACACTTTCATTTTCCTTTGTGTGGGGCCATGAAATCTCCTTCCCCTAGCAGCGCCAATGAAGTCAAGGACAGTAGAAAGCCCAAGAAGTGCAACTGCTCTGAAAATAAAAAGAACATAAAAAGAGAAGCCTGGAGGTGGGAAGAAGAGGTTTATGTCTTAACATGGGATATAGAGTGTGCTCAGTTTCCATGACTTTGAACAGGTCATAAGCCTCTGGAAACCTATTTGCTTAAGAATGGCTGCTAGTTACACTCCTGCGGTATCTTTGAGGAGCCACGATTAAGATACCAATCCCTACAATCAGGACAATAGCATTTCTATCACAGGAATTATGTGCAAAGAAAAAGGTATGTTGATGATGATGAAGCAATCAGATACTATTGTAATCAGTACCTTAAATTGTATTTGGGATGGCTGATGCAGCTGATCTAGAGGCAAGCAACAAAGACCTGTGAAATACATTGTCTGCAAAACCTTACTTCTAAAGCTACTGTTGGTGTCCTCAGGCAAGGAGGTTACCCGAGCCTCAGTTTCCCACAACACATACTTGCAAAGAGAGCCACCATAGCCCAGTGTTCTGGTGGTATGTGCCTGATTTTCTGTAAGCCCTTTTTGTTTCAGAAGTTCAAGTAGCCTAACTCCAGCTCTTCTGAGCTGTACTGCCACCTCCACAAAGCACCAGCTTCCTTTTGTGTCCCACTGGTGGCTCTGCTGCCAGAGGCTGGTTCAGAGCTGGGCACACAGAGAGTGCCTGGCAAGCACCTGGGGCTGGGGGTCACCTGCAGGCTAAGGAGGATACAGACTTTTGTGCCCCCATATGACCTGCTTCTCACTGAATATCATTGATACTCCCTTGTCATGTTTCTGGATTTCTAACCTTCAAGTTGAAAGTCCAGAGGTAGTAAGGTAAGGTCGCTATAGCTGAGCAGACCAAAAAGGTATCACTGCCACTGCCATTAGCAGGCTACAGGTCTGAGCTGGCTTTTCAAGGTCTTGAGACTGAGGCTTGGCAGGTTTGGTTTGAACTTGGCCTGCCTGGACTTGACTTTTCTACCAGCTTGTTTGGATGTAACACTAATTATTCTATGTGGAAGGGTTGCTATGCATAATTAGTTTTATCTTTTGTTCTTTTTCAATGGTAAACCATAGCTTTTCTAGAAACATAGTCAAAAAAATTTCCTCTATGTAGAAGGAAATATTTCACTTTTCAGCATGATGCTGTAGTGGTAGAGCAGCACAGGGATGGTGTGACAGTGCTGAGAGCACAGGATGTAATACAGAGGAGAACAGGCATGAGGGTGGTAAGAAAGGTCACAGGGTAGCACTGGAGATGTCAGGGATGCAGGTAATTCTTCAGTAGTTAGTTACCAAAAGGACACATGGAGCTGGACAAAACTGGTTTTAAGGGTCACAAAAAAAACCCCAAAACCAAACAAACAAACAAAACCAAAAACCCAAACAAACAAACAAACAAAAAAAAAAAAAAAAAAAAAAAAAAAAACCCACCAAAAAAAAAAAGCACCTAATATTGGTAAAACAGTCTACATACAAAAATTGGATGCAGTATGATGTTGCAGACACTCACTAAGAACAAGGCACCAATCTTTAAAACATTAAGACAGCTCAAAGTGAAGAAGAAACCATCAATGTGATACTTGCCTGACAAAGGGGAAGAAGCCCCATCATCACCATCATTCCTCCCAGGACAGAATGTGGGGGCAATGAACCTTTATGCAACACCCTGCTCCCTGCTTTCTTTGTGATAAAAAAAAAAAAGGACCCTTTCCTTTTTTTTTTTTTTCCCTCATTAATTAGATATAGCAACTCCTTTGATCATCCTGTTGAGATTTAAATTGTATCAACAATAAATTCTTGGCTTTACTCAAAAGGTGTGTTTCTTTTTTTGCATTACAAAATTTTGAATTTAGCAGACAGACAAACAAGTGCAATGATGACATAAACTCTCTTTCTTTGGATGCCAGGCTTAGAATTGAGATCCAATTGCAACAACAGAGTAGAATCCACTCTCTTCTATCTTCCTTTTTTTTCTTTTTTTTTTGGTTGTGACACAACTCTGCTACAAAAGTCTTTTGTCAAAAGCTACAAGAGTTAAGCCTTCCTTTCACAGCATCAGTGTGGATACTTTCACATCAATAATCTAAATAGCAGCACTAATTCAGCACCAGACTAAGAGACTGCTGGGTTATTCTAATTTATTTAAAACTGAATTAAGGGAGATTTACTTCAGAACATAAGAGAAACCTTTATACAAAAAGAATAGTCGAGATTGGAACAAATTAGATGTGGAGGCTGTAGAAAAGCTTTGTAATTTGAGCTTTTTAATTACCAGTTAGCCAGGTTACTATGGATGAATAGCTCAAATATAGTCAGGCCTGAGCTGGGGCAGCAGGATGGAACAGATGGCCTCTTCAATCCTCTTCCTTCTGTATTTCCTAAGATAATTCTATACTTACTGTGTTAAGTAAACCCTAGTTCATTCATTTTCCTTTGTGGCTGTGCCTTTGACTAAGGCTAGAAGTTTGGGTTTGTTTCCTTTTGTGGCACAGAATCCAAAAGAACATGCAAAACCACAGTGATGTACAGAGAAACCATCTCACCAAGAGAAAAGCAGCAGCTAATGCTGATGCCTAAATCAGCCAACTAGTCCTGGATGTATAATTTCTTACTTTCACTTCATAGGACCTGATGGACTGTAGATTTTTTATGATTTCTTTGAGACTCTGAGCATCATTAATGATGACACAGAGGAAGAATTTATTTAGGAAGTTCCTTCTGCAGTGCGTGTATGGTTGACATTAACAGGGCAAGGTTATCTGGCTTGTAAGCACAGCTGATTCAGAAAGGTGTTTAGTTGATTCAGTGCAGGAGACTCAGTGAAAGAACAGAAAAGGTTATCAGTTGAAAACAGGATACAGATTGTGACCAGCAGCAGATAACTGACACAACAGCAAGGGTTAGAATTCCCAGCTCCTAATGTGCCATTCAGGAGCCACCTGTTCAGCCTATGAAAGGGTCAGCCAGCACTTTGCAACTCATGTGAAAGCAAACACCATGATCAGGGCCTCATAGGAGAGACCAAATGTTTTACACAATATTTGAAGAGGCTTGTGGCACTGCATGAGACTTATTGTTGGGTATTTTGAGGGAATTGTAGGAATGTGAAGGCCTTACTATGGGATACTTAGGGGAAAGGGAAAAGGTAGTGGCAGGGGTCAAGGTGGATTGGGGAAGGGCAGGCATGGAAAATTGAAGAGGACAGAATCAAAGATGGCAAGTCACAGGTAAGCAGGTGGCAGGCCAGGATAGTTGTCCTGTACTTGACATCTCCATTAAACTCTATTTCTACCTATTTTCTGTGCAAGCAGGCTCTCATGCTCTCTGATCTGTGTGTGCATGATTGTGTGTGCAGGGACACATGCTCTGCTGCTCAGCTTCAGGACCACCTACCAATTGTAAGGCTGAGCATTTGACAGCACAAATGGAAGAATTCTAGAGATAGATCAGCTACATTTAAGATTTAACTCTACTGGTGAAACTGCAAAAAAAAAGTCACAAAATGTCTGTGCATCCAATCAACATTAGTCTTTTCCAGCACTGAATATAAGCACCAATAAAATAAAGCAGCTTGTAGAATATTACTAAAATTACACATAAATCAATAGAAAAATCTTATACACTTCAGGTTTATGGTAATATCTTCAGTGTCTCCAAAGGCTCCATATTGATCTGAATTAAAAAGATTTGACTCATATAAGAAAATACTTTAAATAAACTCAGTAAAGGCAGGAGATTGTTAACTTGACTCATTTATGGTGCTCAAACAAAACACTGAGTCTATCACAGCTGGGAGAGGTGTGACCAGCATAAATTCTTATGGCCTTCTTTTAAAATTGACAGTTAAAATACAGGTTGTAGGTTTCAAACACGAAAACCTTCAAGATGAGATGGGTCTAACCAGTAGATAAATAAAGAAGTACTTTTAAAATTTTATTTATAGACTGTTGAATTCATATTTAAGATGTTTTTATTATTATTATTACTCTATAAATTATATTTCCCTAGTATAACCACTTTGTTTCCCGTTATTTACAATTTTTTCCTAGGACAAGTAGAAACTCTAAGCACTGTTTTTACAAGTTAATATGCTATTTTGAAATCTAGTATGTTAAAGTTTAATTTTCATGTACATTTTCATGTAGAAAAAAACCAAAAAAAAATTGTGTGGGAACAAAATACTCATACAGGAACAAAAGGCTCTTGCAAACACACCATGTGCATTATAAGGTATGAGGGGTCCCTCTGCTGGGTTTTTGTGTTATTCCAGTCCTGAGATACAAAAGCACACAAAAGTCACGCTGCATAGTTCAAACATAGTTTTGAAGTGGCACAGAAATTAACACTTCTGATAGTTCAATTGTATTATTCTTAAACTGTGCACTGATAGGCAAGAAAATAAACGGTGTCACAGACATTTCTGAGGAAAAGGTATCAAGTCATGTACATCTAAACTGTTGCAGAGACATCTAGATTTCCACTGCAGGAAAAGTTGTACAAGTTGTAATACTCCTAAGATACCATTTTTCAAGAAATCCATGCTCATTGAGCACTGAAGATATACCAGTCAGAGATTTAACATTTAGTTCTTCAGAATGTTATATAAACCTATACAGAAAAAAACAGGCAGGTTGCAACGTCTCCTTTCAAACTCCTCAACATCTTAATCCCAGGTGGAATTTTCGGCATTACAATGTGTAAGAATACGCAATTTTCAGAATAAAAGAAATATAAAATAAGAAAGTAAGATAACATGGGTGTAGTAGGCTGCTCTGCCACATGGAGGTAAAATAGCTTCAAAAATACCCTATTTGCAAAAGTTACAGGTGATAGATGGAGAGTGGGGGGTAAACACTGCTGGTGGTGGTGAAGAGTGCTGAGCCCAGCCTAGGTCATTAATCCCAAAGATAGACATTCTTAGAAGAACAAGGTCTCCTGACAGAAGCTGGCACTGAGCAGGATTTGGCAGACAAAGTTCCTGATAAAGGAACCAACTCATGATAGCACTGATAACTTATTTAAAGCCCCTGAGCTGATACAGCTGGCCCAGTGATATATGATAGACAGATAAATAAATCACTTTATCCTATAAAAGCCCAGTCCCACTTTTTCATGGCAGGGTCTTCTAACATACCCTTTCTTGGAGTGTGTGTGGAATTTACTCCCTTCAGTGAGGATGTCTCTCAAGGCTTGTTCTTGAGTCTGAGTGACAGAGATTTGCCTGCAGTCATTGGTGTGGGTTACATGGATGTGAGTGACACCAATCTCTACTTAACAATTATTTTTGTATATTTGACAGCACTGCTTCAATACTTCTTCAATACTTAGCATCTTATAGTTAGTTTTAGCTACCTGTACTGTGTAGTAAATTGTGCTGATTAAGATCTTCTAGTCTAACCATTATCACCATCAATTTAAATCAATAATTTATTTATTGATACAAATATATTTGGGTTGGCATCCTTAATCCTGCCAGATTAAACAATATAAAGGCTTGGTTACACCTATATAATACTTTAGATCTAAACCTTTGATTAAGAATGTGGCTAAGATTGAATTCAGCTGTACCTAGACTCCTGTTTGCAAAGGAATTCAGAAAGAAAGGACATCCTTTCTCCACCCTGTAAATCAGTGGGAGAACTTCTCTAACAAACTCTGAAGCTCCTGTTCTGGCCATGACAATGGGTAAAGGCAATCTGCACCAAAATTATTTTCTAAGTAGATTTGTAAAGGATTCTCCTGGCATAGTGCTACTCACAGGCTTGAAAATAGAAACAGAGATAATATTCCATAATGCTATCCATAATGCTATCAAATAGCCCATAATGGTGTCAAACAGAGCCATTCTGCTGGGAATTGTGTCATAATGGCAGGCAAGGAAACATTATAGAAAGAATAAATAAAAGCAGTCAAGTACATAAGATTATTTATAAACAATAAGTCAAGGAATTAGCCAAACCTAAGTCTCCAGAGACCTGAGGGTGGAGGGTCTTTTTTCAGGTAATGGTAAATGCTGTGTGATGTCTAAGAGACACAAGTGCAGCACAGAATCAACTGCCTTCCTGCAGTACCTAGAAGCACATTTTGAACAGGAAAATGAAAAACCATTAATTTCAAACAAAGAACCAAGAGTTATCTTCTGTGTATATCTGAGTTCCTCCAGAGAGTGACAGTTCCTGAAATGCTCCTCCACAAAACTCGCCTGACCTAGGGCAGATTGTGTATTCCCAGTGACCTTTCCCTGCAGTGGGAACACCAGATTCCATCTGCATGTTTCAAAACACTAGGCTGAGGTTTTCCCTTTGTACAACAGCTTGAATTTAATTTTCTTCACTTTATCATATCATTTCAGGGATAACATGTTCTCTTTTAGAAACAGTTGCTGGTTTTTTTTGTGCTGCAACAAACATGATGAAATATCTTACAAGGTCTCATTTCCTGCTGGATGTTGAATGCTTTATTTGTTTCAGCTTGCAAAATTTTTTGCAAGAGGGACAGAGTGGAAAGAAGAGACGAACAGAAAACCTGGTGGATGGAAATGAAAAGCCCTCACATGAGATCTGGACTTCAGACTTGAATGCCTTTTTATGGGGTTAATATGTCATGGTTCATGTGGAGAATAGGGTGATGAAGTCCTTGTAAAAATGTAATTTAAGCACAGTCCATTGTTTAAAATTACATTTTTGCCTGGTTCATACTGAACAAGAAAATGTCCCCTATTCTATTTTCCCTTTTCAGTCTAGGGCAGCTAGAGAAAAGATTTGTATTTAATTTGGATTCTTTGTAGCAAAATAATAGCTTGGAGAAGTCCTTTAGCCAGTTCATATTACACTCAGGGTGTGCAATATGGAACTAGTTTAGAGAATATGACACCTTATTTCCTGGAGCATTGCACAAAAATGCCAAAGGGAACATTCTGCAGAAATTCTCTTGGCTGTTTGCTGGGTAGTTCTCATCTGGACTATTATCAGTGTACCTGCTGAGGTTTACTGTGAGTTACTTCTTCTCCCACATATGTATAATCTGAGTTTTGCAATATTCAGAAAGACTATTTCATATCTGCTCAAATTTATTAGTCAGAATATATTCTTTATTATACCCATTCATAAATATTCCCTTATTAAAAAAAAAAAATAAACAACCAAAATCAACAAATCAACGCTTATAAGAGAGAAAAATAAGTTTTAAATACTCCTTTAGGAAAAAACATATTTGATCATTCTTGTAGGTTATTGGATACTGTGATGGTTTAAGGCCAATTTGGGAGGAGAATTCCGAGGGAAAACCCTTCCCCCCACCCCCCTCCCCTCTCCCAGCCGGTTCGGGAGAAAACTCGTTGGAGAGAGAAAGTGGAAAGAAACCTGTTTATTAAACCAGCAAAACACTCCCCCAGCGCAATAGATCAAACAATACCGGGTGATGAATTACGGAAAGCAAAGTCCCTTTTATAGATGGTTTCTCCTCTTGGTTCTTTTCAGCAGTGGTGGACGTTGCTGCGAAGGGTAGCTCCCAGTGGATCCAGGTGTCGGCTCCCCCGGCGGCCCCCGCCGGGTCCTCAGTGTGGGGGAGGTTTGAACCGTTCCAAAAAACAGGTGGAAAAAGGGAAAAAAGAAAAGGAGGGGAAAAAAGGAAGGAAAAAAAATTGCGAAGCTTTTCAGCCCTAACTAAGCTAAGCTAACTACAGCAAAGCAAAGCGAAAAGAGAGTGCCTCCAGGGGAAAAAAAAAACAAAAAAACTGCATCTCCGCGCCGGTGACTCACATTCTCAAGGCCAGTCTGTGCAATTCCTGAAAACAAACTTTGCACTTTCTCCCCGTTACTCTCAGATCCAATATAGATCAAACAGACGATTGGGGATACAGTGTAGCATCAACCCAGGACAGATACATATGGAATTTACAGCTATGTAGGACAGGGTGTTGGTATGTCTTGCTAGACAGAGAAAGAAAATGTTCAGATCTTGCCCTTTTAGGGTTAAAAATGTCAAGTAAGAACAGGAGACTCTCTTTGCCATAATAAACCATCCCCTCACATGGGGCTTGCTTTTTATTATTGCACCAACCTTGCAAACAAAACAAAACATGGCAAACAAATGCAATCTTGAGGCAGGTTGGGTCCTCAGCAGGCCTGTAACACCATTCTGGTTTCTGTGAATACATTTTCTTCACATAGGAACACGAGTACAGAAACAGGAAGGGAAATAGTGTTGCATCATCCCAACACAGGTTCAGTTCTTGCCCCAACATGGTCAAGCCACACACCAAGAGGTAATGACAAATAATTACTGTGAGGTGTCTGAACACAGCCTAAGAGAAACAAGAGCACAAGTTCCATGGAAAATGTATTCACTTGAAGTATAGAATAGGCCTTGTAAATATTAAGACATTGATTTATTTGTGTAAATTCAGTCCTGTTGTCCTAGTTAATCTGAGGACATTTATTGAAATACATGGGACATTATAATCTTTTTAATTAAATATAGGAATACCCCAACATGGTGAGACTCAAACCCTAATTCACCAGATCCAAATATAAAAGAAAATTATTTCCTGACTGAAATTATTGTCCACTCACCTGGAATGCATATTCCACATTTACCATATTCAGAGAAGGGAAAACAGCTGTTACACAAAAGGCTATTACACTCAGAGTAAATATTGGGAGCTGCAGGATGAAACAAGTATGAAGATGAATCATCAGGAATGTTTTGCTGAGCCTTTGAAGTTGCATTCCCTTTTATCTAGAGCACTCAAATGGCAAAAAGCACAATGACCATGTGATAGTTTCAGACTGGCAAGTTGCATTCAAAGTTAAAATGTTTGATCTTATATTTTGTAGCTCTCTCTGGTTACAGTGTTGGGCTTGTAGTTTTCCAGACCTTTGAAAACTCTTTCTCATTGTAACTCATTCAACTTATTTTAATGTCTTAACAAGGCTTTTGACAAGGTCTTCCAATGCAGCCTTTAATCAAAGTGGTGAAATATAGTTTAAATTCATGGGCCATGAGTGGAAAATTGACTGGGCAGGGAACAGGTTGCAATCAACAGCACTGAGGGCGGTGAACTCCCAGAACTGCCCCCTCAGGAGTCATGGGATCACAGAATTGTAGAACCATTTAGTTTGGAAAAGACACACACAACCAGTGACTACTCCAGCACATTACCTGCTTCCTCAGCCTGGTCTGGTGTCTGTGGGGCAGCAGCCTTTGCTGGGGTCAGTGCTTCCAGTGTCATTTTTAAGGACCCAAACAATGGAAGTGAATAGACTCACAGCAGGTTTGTAGAGAACATCAAAGTGGAGGGAAGGGGCCAGTACACTGGAAGGTGAAAGAATTCCATTCAGAGGAATTCAAAGGACTAAAGGTATGGACTGATATCAAGCTCAACAAAGGCAAATGGAAAGTCCTTGTAGTTGGGATGGAATAACCACACCCAGCTGCCCATGCTGAGTGCTACCAGATAGAAAGGAGCTGTGCAAAACACACCTGTGGTCCTGGGGGGCATGAAAATCAGTCAAAATTACACCCTTCCAGTGGAAAAGCAGGGCAGTGGGCAAGCAGGGCAAATGAAGCAATTGTTCTCTTCCTTTCAGCACTTGTGAGAACTCCCCTGGAGTTCTGTGTCCAGCAGGATAAAGGATATTGTCATACTGGAGCAAGCTCAGCACGAGGGTCACCAAGAGGATTAGGGGGCTGGAGCACAAGATGAGTACTGAGAGAACTGGCTTATAAGCCTGAAAGAATGGAATCTAAAGGAAGGCCTACAGCTGCTTAAAGAGAGGGTACAGAGAAGGAAGACCCAGACTCTTGGAGGTGCAAGAGATGAAACAACTGCCAACGGATACATCCAGCAAGAAAGGAAACTCTGACTAGTATGGAAAAAACATTCACAATGAGGGTAATCAAAATAATGTCCAGAGAAACTCTCTCTTCATACTGGAGATATTAAAATCTTAGCTGGCCACCCCCTGTGAAACCTGCCCTAAATCTGGCCCCACATTGAGCAGGGAGTTGGACCAGAAAGGTCCAGAGGTCTTTTCTCATCTTTTTTATTAAGAAGACAGATTCCTCAATATGTGAATTTATTCCATCCATTTTAGAATGAAGTGACTTACCCTAAATCCCTCTTTCTCCATTGCCTACCATTATAGAAAATACATAATCATGTAACTGATATCTTGTAGATGACAAGTACTACATAAAATAAATACAAATTTTGCTATTTTTCATCCAGGAAATTTATCATTTTAAAAAAATCACAATTAGTGTGTTGGTTATTTAACATCCAGAACAAACATGAATTTAAACCAGAAATTCTTGAGAAAAACAAACTAAACCTTACATGAGAAGATGGAGGATTAAGAAAATGAAGTAGAAATAATTGTAAAAAAATATTTTCTTGTATACAAATTTCATTTTAGATATTCAAATACATAGGCCAATAAAAATTACAAAGCCACGCTCCTTAGTTTATGTATCAGAAATTATAAATATATTGCAGGACCACTCAATGATTTCCTTAAACACCTAAGCTTTTGAATAGATCCATTAGGAATTGGCTTTGGCTAAAAACCTCAAAGATTTGCCAGCTGAGATAGATCAAAGAAAATTATGCCAATCAATTTGAGAATAATAGATTTATTTATTTTAAGTGTTCAGGTGGGTTTTTTTGAGCAACTACATAAGATACTTTAAGCTGTCTGATAAAATTTATACATTGGTGAGGCTGGCTGCTAGCCCAAAGCTAACATTTTAGTTGTTAGACATCTAAGCCTGAGCTACTCATTATAGAGTCCTTTCATATTGATAAACAACTAGACATTTCTAGACCATTACCCTGAGAGAGTGTCTAAGTGCCAATAAATCACATTCTGGAGTTGCCTATTTACCTTCATTGATTGTTAAAACCCCCCAGATGACTAATTCAGAGTAAGGGCATATTGGTGTTTTGGGTCAGGAGTGTGTTTCTAAGGCAAATCTCAGATTGTGAGTGGGGGCACTGCTTTCATTTGCAACCAGAAGATGCATTCCAGGATCACAACTGAATACTTCTACTGAGACTAGAGTTAATCACAAATAACCACTACAAAACTTGGATAGTTTATCAGAACTCCACTCCTCAGAATCAGCTGGGAGTGGTTCTACACAATTCATTCCTATTGCTTGCATCATTTTCTAATGATGACATAGTCCATAACTTAAATTGAGACCTATATGCTTAATAAAGACTAATCTCAATTTAGATACACAGTCACTAACAAGTCATTCATGTTAAAGACTACTCATTTATGACACCATGAGGTTACAGCTTATCTTCCAGTTTTCAGAATGAGGCGTCACTGAAGCTCTCAATTTTGTGATTTAGAATTCGTCTTCATTTACTGACTTATTTTATTTACTTAAAAGAAGAACTATGATATAAAAAGTTTGATCTGTAAATATTTAAATCTTCACAATGGAAGATTTTTACTGACATTTTTACTGACATTTTACTGATGCCTTTTACTGACATTTGGAAGGTCCCAATGAATGTCATGTTAAAGTGAGGTTTAAGAGGCAGTTGCCTCCCTGTGAGAAGCACTTTTTATTTTTTTTCTCTCAACAATTCTTAGTTGTCCCATCCCCTGCTTTACAATGAATTTCAAAAATAACCCTTCCACAACAAACAATGCAGAAGTCTATGATCTTCTCTAGCTCCCCATGTTCTTCAGTGAGATCTTGTCTTGTAGGACTGATAATAAATCTAATGAACAATCTGATTGGTGATTAAGCTTCACTTCAGGGAGAACCAGTCAATCAGGTCTACCAGACTTGAAACAGTTTCAAAAGTCACAGACTCCTGCTATATAACTCAGATGAAAATTAATAAAATCATTAAGTAAATAAATAAATAAATAATCTATTGGAAGTCTCACTGATAGATCACTAGGAACAGATGGGGCATAACTCACTGGTAATGGACTTAATAATTTGTTTCCATATTATTTTTTGTGTGTTTGTATTTAATTATTTCCTATATTTTTTGTTGTTGTCTGCTTCATTTTTTCAAGGTTTGTTTAGTTTTTGGTGTTCCTTTTGCCTTCACTGTATCAAATTTATACAATAAAACAAAATAACTCCACTTAATAAAGACATACCAAGTTTTGCCAGGCAACATTATCATTTGAACACGGCATGATATAATTTAAAAATATACTTTTTGCTACTTCAAGTATCCAGTGGCAAGTACAGTCAGCAATGATATTAGACATTGCAAGAGTTTTTCTGTCAAACTACCCAGGCCAGTGAGAAGGCTGTGCAAAATTCTGTGCCCTACAATGAAGTAAACCCCAAATGACTTACACTTTTAACTCAGTTATATACCAGGAATATGAAGAATAGCCATCAATTCCAACTTGCCAGACCTCCCAAGATCCACAGCTGACAAATACATCAGTCCTACATTTGGAAGGCAGCCTTGAAATCAAGTTTGAGATGATCAATAGAAGTTATGAGTCACTCCTTGACACTATTCAATATATATTCTCTGGAGTCTTGAATCCCTCATAGACAAAATTACCCAGATGGCCTAAGGGTTACAAGGCTTTTTCCCAGGCTGCAAAGCCCAGAGCTACCTACTGAACTTAGCATATTGCAAGGAGATTGGAAATTAGTAGGAATTTTAGACATTAGGAGGAATTTCTTCACAGAAAAGGTAACTAGATGTTGGAATGAGCTGCCCAGGGAGGGGGTGGAGTCACCATCACTGGAAATACTTAAGGAAAGACTGGACATGGCACTCAGTGCCATGGTCTGGTTCACACGATGGTGTTGGGTCATAGGTTGGACTCGATGAACTCAGAGGTCTTTCCCAGCCTAGTTGATTCTGTGAAATGGTCAGGAACACACTAGAAGGAAAAGAAAGTAAATGTGTCAAGACTTTTTCTCAATGTAGAATCATGAATGGGGAGGAGTGTGAAATTCCCCAAGCCTCACCGTTATGTCATCATCACAGATGTTCCATTTATTGCCAGGAAACCCATTAATGAAATTCTGTGGGGAAAAAAACAAAACCCACCACCTCAACCTGGAACTGGCAGGAATGCACTGTACAAACAATTGTCCATTTCATCAAATGGAACTATGAAACAAAACAAAAACTGAGTTGGCCATTAAAAAGATTTTGCAAATTATTGTAAAGTGCTGTGTTTAACTTTTGGGAAGGGTGGACAGTATTTTCCAGCTGCTTGTCAGAGTGAAGTGAAACCACTCAGTGCTACTCTGACCAAGAAAAGTGAAAAAGTGAAAGCAAAGAACTGACAAACTGATTTTGCACAGTAAAAGGTTAGGCCTGTTAGGCAAGTGGAACAATCTAAACCATAAGAAATCAGAATCTTTTCTACATAAAATTTCTTAGCTATGTACATGTAGGAAGATTATATATAACTATCGATGTGACACTACTGGCATTTCTTTCAAAGCCCATGGTAAAGAGAACTAAGTATTTATTATACAGACATAAGTTTTTCTAGTCAGAAATAAGTGTTTAAAAACTGGTACCCTTTCAAGTTCATTTACTGGTTTTCTTTCATTAACCATCAACAATTTTTAAGGTCTCGTTTACCTCTGCAATTAAAAAAAAAACAACAGTCACTATAAAAATTTACTTTAAAAAAATTCAGCAACTGCTGCTTTCAGATCTGGCAAATTACTTATTTTCTCTATATAGTGTAGTAAATCAACATTGCAAATAATATTTTTATGTACAGATGAATATCCTTATATATACACATTGGTTTAGAATATCTTGCAATTATATGTTCACCATTTAAAATATCTTCCCCAGTTTTCTGCTAATATCAAGAATGAAAATAAACATATCACATTTTATCTTGGATTATGAGATGGGTAAATCTGTACCTTTATGCTATGTAATATTCTAGGGTTTTGGGAAAATTGTATCTGCTGCTAAATACAAAAATCACAAAGCTTTAAAAATACCTGATATTTAAATGTTATTTCAAATATCTCTTCTAAAAAACATGAAAAAAAAATTGTGCTAGAAGTTAAAACTCATTGAAAGCACAATTCAGAAATACACGTTTCATGCTTTCCAGTTCCTAGGTTGCATGAAAATCCAGATATAGTTTTCTAAGACCAGACTATAAAATGCCTATGCCATGATGATGCATTTTCCTATAATAATCTGTTTAAAAAAAAAAAAAAGGGGAAATCAGACTGTAATTGTTACTACAAGTCAGGACAGAGCTTCTTATGACTGACAAATCTAAAAGATTGAGTGGCTTGTACAAATCTTCTAAATGTCCATTTCTGGGAACTGAAAATAACTGGTTTCATTCTCTCCACGTGTATTACCTCCTCTTCCCATTCATTTTGCACTGAAGTTAAGCCTTCCTAAAGTAAATTGCAGAGTGCTTACCATATGTAGCAATTAAAAAATTATCTTCTATATTTTTCCACCTAAAAATTATTAAAAACATTAATGCTTATAAAATTTTTCATTAATTTAGTTCAGTCTTTTTATTATATTAGTGGATGGACGTAGTCCAAAACCCCGTATCAACAATTCCAAAATTACTGTGATTCTCTTAGTGTGAATCTGCAGTGTGAAAAGTCTGTTTTATTATAGAAATGTGTCTGCTTTGTGTACATAGCTCCTCAATCTAAGCATACCTGCACAAGTGCCATAAGCCTAAAATATTTTCTTACAAATTAGGCTGGCAGCACCAGGATCATGAGCTTGCCCTCTATTAAACAGAGAACAGTTTCAACATTAGGTCTCCTACATCAGGTTGCAGGTTTATTTGCCAGGCTTCACATAGTTATGGATGACTTGCTATGAATTTTTAAAGAAATGAGTAATCCTAAGTTTTCCCAAAACCCAAAATGAAGGTGCTCTGTCTCTGGAGACTTCCAATTACACTGTACAGCGGCATCTGTTTTTTACCACCCACTCTGCTACTTTATCGAAGCTACAGATACAAATGGAAAATTGAAGCCAAAGTCACTGTAGCACAAACCACCTCATATGGTTCCATAGTCATCTGTTATGTTTTTATAGATTTAAAAATCCTCATTTCTGGAGTCATACTTCAGAAACAAGAACATTAAATTGTCACTGGAAAAAAACTTCACATTTTAGATTGTATTATCCATTCTTCATTATTTTCTCCCCTTTTTTTTCAATCCTGAAGCTTTTCCGTGCAGTAATTAACAATAAACAATTAGCTGTTGAAAGACTGAAAATGCCTGATATATTTCTAATTTCATTGACTTTTCAAATGTCAGGAATTTTTTCATGACATTTTATTGCTGGTGATTGGTGGAATCTGGTGAATGATGGAGGTTTTCAAGTTGTAGGTTAATGCATACTGGCCAGCTATGACAGTGCATATTACATATATATTTGAAATGGAAAAAAAGAAGTAGCTATACCACTAGGCAGTAATGTCTGCTCTATAAAAAGGATTACTTTGCAACAATTCCAAAAAGGACTGAATTAATATTGGTGTCCTACATCATACACTTTTGTTCAAGACTTCTGTTCTGGAAGCCTTAAAGATGCCTGAATTTATCAGAACTTCAGCTCTTTGAATCCATTTTTTCAAGCCATGTAATGTTCTTCCCCTCTACACTACTGAGTCTAACCAACATCCATCTCACATTTAAGCACAGCACAGATCCAGCCTCTGAAACTCTCAAGGGAGACAGTCTAGTATTTTGAGAACACAAAATGACACAACTCTTTGGTGGGAAGACGAAATTGATCAGCTCAAGACAGAAGTCAACCAAGTTTAGTTTTAAAGCATATCTGGGGAAGAGCAGCAGCTTCTCTTCCTCTTTGTGTAACAAATGAAGCACATATTGCACTGGAAGGCTGTGCAGCTCTCACATTGCCTGTACTGCCTTAGCAGGCAGTCTGGGCAGGCACAAGATTTAACTAAAATATTAACACAAGTAGGATGGCTGTTACGTGCACCCCTAGTTGGTACAGCCTTCCTTAAATCTCCAGGTTATAATTTATCCTAAACTGAAGGATGCCACCTGTGTTTCTGGCTTTTTTAACCTACACTGTAAAGCAAAATAATTGTTGTTTGGGGTTTTGTTATTGTTGTTGTTGTTTTGTTTTGTTTTTGTTTTTCCAAAAATATTGCCCTTGTATTCAATCACAGATTGATAGAATGGTTGAGATTGGAAGGGATCTCTGGAAATCACCTGGTCACTAAGCATCAGACAATACCCATGGCAAGGAACAACAAATTCCCTTTTTAGCCCAGTCTCTCACTACATCTGGTGTTCCAGATCTGTTTTGTAGCAGCTGACTTTTCCAAGTACAGCTTCTGGAGCCTTTGTGCCTAGCTCAGGAGCCCAAAGTCCACAACAGAAAATATGTAAAGATAAAGAATATGATGAGGCTTAAGAAGTTTCTAGAGAGTTGAAAATTGGTAGAGTTTTGCTACAATTAGGTTTCCTTTTTGTTTTCCTCTTGTTTCTGTTATTGGCCTTTCTACTCCTTCATTAATTATTCCCCAAAACAGGAATTTCATCTGCCAATCAAAAAGCATTTCTGATGAGAATTTAGTGAGTTTCCATCATTTTTAGACTCTATTATGTCATTACAGGTTTTTGTGCATCTTTCCATAAATACATGTCTGTGTTAAAAGCATAAATTACTGCTTTTAATTATGCTTTTAACACAGAAGTACATTTTTTAAAATTGCATTGACCTTTAAACAAATGAGAAAACCTATGGAATTTAATGGGAATTAAACAGGGATTTTTGAAGTTTTTAATTTTAATTTTTGAATGAACTGTCACACTTTAGGGAACAGCTGGAATATATATAGCTAATTAATAGACTTTTCAGAAATATTTTTGTATTATTTTCTGATAGAATTGAGTTATTTAATAAAAATTAAATGCTAGTAAGGCTTACATTCACACAAACAGAAGCAGGGTAAATTTAGAGAAAATTTTAACAAAAGATAACCTTTAAAGGGTTAATGCAAAGTTAAAAGATGTGTGACCATGATTTTGAAAATAATTGATGATTTTTTAATGTCATAGTTATTAAAAGTATGATTTTCAGGGACTAGGATCAGTACTTCCAGGAAGTCAGGCCTTTTGACAGTGCACTGGTCTGGATGCCAAAAAAATGACATCTATAATGCTTCATATTACAATATTGGTGAAAGAGTTTATATAAACCACAAAGTACTTCCAAACATGAGCTCAGGAATATCTGGCACATAATGCTTAGTCATTTCATGAAAAATTATACACAGAAAGAAATGAATGAGAATTTTAAAACAGATGCATAAACCTCAGGAATAGAAAGCAGGGACTGTTAAATCCTATGGAAGGAAATGATACCAAAAGTGGTAACGATTAATCATTTTCAAATGAGTTCAGGTCTCACCACAATGTTTAAACAATCTGATCATTTGTACAATTATTCTAATAAGGTTCTGAGAACTTTTGAAAAATTAGGCAGCTCCTTTACTGTAATTTTCTGGCTTTCAAATCAGAATTCAATCTGGCTGAGTTAAAACTTTCTGAAAAAATGTTTACTCTAGCTCACACAAGTGTGGCAAAATATATTCAGGGACTTCTAAAATCACCAAATACAGCCTCCAGCTCTGGCACACACACTGAATTTCATTATACTTTTCATCAACTTATAAATATCATATGTTAATGCAAAATATAATTTATCACTATTCCGATTAGAAAATTGTTCCAGAATCCAAGAGGTTGTAAAATGACAATTAAATATTGGTATGTTTAAAATGGTTCCTGCATAGTAGAGTGTCAAAACAGCTGCACTGTGTACACTGGAGGGCCTGGCCCTAGTGAGATTAGGAAGCCATCAGTCTCTGCACAAGTTCTTGAGATGCAGAGAAGTTCCTCCAGCTTCTTGCAAATACGAAGGCACAAGATCTCTGGAGTGATGTGTTGTCATGGCTGTCACTCTCTGCAACCTACTCCTGCCACCCAGTTATGCCACACGCTCAGAGCTTCAGGATTCAAACAATACCTTCCCTTCCAAGCATTTAAACATTGGTATGCAATCAAAATTTAGGCACATTTGCCTTTTCTTCTAAATCATAGTGTGCTGAAACAAGACAATACTGACAGTCAAATAAAATATTCCCGAAACTCCATAATCATAATGTCAGGTTATTGAATTGCTGTTGTTCTTCTACATTCACCCTTTGGATTCTCACATGCCTCATGTCCTAATACTCATAAATGTTATAAAACTGTTCACTTTCACTGAAGTTAAAAAGTGACACAATTTAATAGAGTTGGGGTTTTTTTAAAGCAACCTGAATTTCTTATCCATGAAGCTCAAGTACCTATAGCAGAGACAAAATACCAGTGTTCTCTCCCCTTCCTGGTAAATATTTTAGTTTTAGGATTTGTCGTTCTAAGCCATGACGAATTTGCAAGAGACCTGCCTTGTGAAAACCAAAAATAGAAATGAATATTGTGTAAACGTGGTTTAGACCATGCTGCAGCCTTCTCCATTAGGAATGGTAGGCATGATTGCAGGTCGATAAGATAGGAAAGATATCATTATGGTAGGAAAGATGATTATCATAGGAAAGAGTCTGTCCCTGCTCACATTTCTCAGTCTCCAGAGACTTTGCTGTTCCTGGCTCTGCTACTAACACAAGCTCTCACTTAGGCTTTTCTGTTTTACTCTCTAACAATATTTAGGTTGCTTTCTGCAGATGGAAAGCCTTCTGTTAAATTTCCCAGTGGACACTCTTCTAGAGATAAGAACTAAAGCAATAAAGAAAAAGTGCACAAAGGTCATCAAAATAAAAAGTCTGAATGTCCAGATCTTCCAGGTTCCATTTTGCTGCCTTAAAGACAATTTATAACATATCTTTATAAGGCCTAACAAAGCTTAATAATTTCCTCGCTATCCATCATCTTGAACCAGTGAAAGCAAATTTTTTCTTGAGAGCTATGATGCTATCATTTCAGTTACAGGTCCTTACTTTGAAATTCCAGGGGGTAAAGTCAGGTGCTTAATTTCCAAGCTTGGGTTCCTTTTTCTGAAGAGCAGGAAATGACTTTCTTTCAGATGCCACTTTCATTTTCTGCAGACATGTTTCCCACAGCAAGGCGTGCCTTTTCAAATAAAGCTAAAAAAAAAGAGGCGGGGTAGAGCAGGAACACCCCTCCCACACACATTAATCCCAAACAGAATGGGATCTCCTAGCATAAGGAATTTCTATAGCTCCATAGTGATACTGACAATATTCCATTACCTTGTTTTTAGAAACTGAGCTATTGTTTCCTCTGTCAAACCAGCAGAACGGGGCCAAAACACAAGAGTTTGGTTCTCATGATCAATAAATTTTCTGTGAAATATTTTTCATTATTTAATTATTTTACAAATCTTTTGTTTATTTGCAAGTGCTTTAAAGAGAAACATAGCAGAGGAAAAGTTTTACCACATCAGTGCTGAGAATCTCATAAAAGGAAAACCATAATACAGGAACAAAATACTAAAGTAAAAAAGCAAAAAGTATTTCAGGTGCCAGGCCCAGCCACTAATGGACTTCCAGTGCACAAAAGGAAATTATATTATCTTGAAATGTGAAGCCTAATGTTGAAAGCCAAGCTGGATGGAAAAAATGAAGTGGCAAATTTACAAACACAGACATTTTTTAGACATCTTTCAGACCAAATAAAGTCTATCATTTTAACAACACACAGGTAGCATTTATGCTGTTAAGATACTCTAATTTTAAAGGCAAAACATTAAATACATTAAAAAACCCACAAAAAACTGTTACTGAAAGATTTGTATGTTCAAATAAGGTTATTTACATCTCCACAAAAAATGCATTGCTTCCTCTCTTCATTTTTTGTATTTATTTTTCTTCAGGAGAATGTATTTGAATCCTGGCATTAACAGATGATTACAGACACAGAGGTGAACTGGAGGCTCACAATATGGTTATTTCATCAGTTGTCTGAGAAAGAACCTCTACCACCACACACAACATAAAGGAAAACTTTTTGAAAGCTGACGTGTTTTACCTGCAACCCCACCACGCTCCTTCCCTGAATACACTCTCCAAAGCGTTTCAACCAAATTTTATTGGAGGTGCAATAAAATTCTAGAAAGAACAGTTATGATTTTGTCACAAGACACAATAATCTTGATCATAAATGAATCCCTAAGATTTAGGTCCACATCTGCAGCATCAAGTTAGGTAGTCAGGGGGCTCACACTGAAAGGTGTGATCACATTGAAATGGTCATCAAGTCTGAAAATGTTCCAGGCTCCACCACTGATGCCACTTTGCCCTGTTACCCTGCCCTCTATTCAATCCTGACATGGCACTATGCAAAGAGCAGAAGCCTCAATTTTACCCATCCCTCATGGCTGCAGATATCTTACAGTAAATATTCACGTCCTGTATCCAGAATCTACTGCTGAAAAGATGTTCAAGAGACCTCTCCAAGAGAAGATGAAATAAGGTCTATTTTACCACACACATCTAGATACTTATTCTCAGACAAGTGGCAGAAGTTGCCCCTTATTCCACCTGTTAGCTTCATTACAGTTCCCGATGATTTATGAATGGCACGTAGAGAATTGACATCCACTAGCATTATCACAGTAAAATTATTAAAGATAGGTAGATACTCTGTAAAGGGACAAACTGACAAAATATTACAGATGAAAGCTACAAGTATGATCTTTATGTGATTTCCAGAAGCTAGATGTTAGGTATCTAAGGACTTGTAACATTACAAGCAAATCCATTCAGAAAGAGCTTCAAAAACCTGGTGCAATCCCCTTTCTGTCAGAAAGTGATGCAGTGCTTAACATTTCACCAAACTATCACAGAGAAACTTCAGGGAGTAAGATGAAGGAGCTCAGACAGGGACGAAATAACAAGAAGAGTACAATTGGATACTAGACCTGCTTTGAGTGTTAATGGGATTTAAAACCCCCAGGGAGAAAATGTAATGAAATTTTATTGTTCTATTATTCTTATTAGTAGTACTACTAATACTACATTTTCTGATTTTGTAGGGATTAGTTCTCTTGGAAGTTAACTCTCTCCAGTACCTCCAACCTACAGTAAAATAAAAACCTCTGCAGATTACTTCATAGTACCTTCTGGAATGAACATGTCTATATATACATACATGTGACATGTACTATGTGTGTGCATATGAGTTTGTATTTTATATTCAAAAGTCAATATAATAGTTATAGAACTACAGGAAATTCACACAAAAAGAGTACAGTTAAAATTTTTTTAATGTTCAATTACTACAAGTATAGTAAGTTGTACATGGAGTAAGTTATACAAAATTCTACATTCATACTGTAAATACAGAAGACAATACTATTCATATAAAAGAACAGTGTTCTCTGTATTTTATCACCTGCATGTGAATATTTACAAACTGTTAGCAATAAAGTTGTTGTAAAATCAAGTAAGATAAAAATTAATATTTTTTTTTCTACAGACTTTAGGGTTTTTTCTGTTTCAGTAAAACCTTCAAAACATGCCACCCACATACAGCCTTCCCTGTTGCCTGGAAATCAACACACCTGAAAGGATGGAATACTGAAAGAAGATAGTTTCACTCTGCATAATCTACTGAGAGTAGGTGGTGAGAAATTAATAGATGTGGAAGAAGACTATTTAAAAGGGACTCAGCTGACAGAATGGTACCCCAGGAGCCCTACAGAAGTGCACAGCCGGGAGCTGAGTATTATCCACAAGGTAGGCTTCTTTGATTTTATTACTGCTTTTTCTAGATGAGATGTATTTACTTATTTCATTTCTTCCTTTTTCCTTTATTACTGTAGCGCAAAATGAATTTATGAAAAAAAGTCCAATTAAAATACAACCTTATATTTAAAAGAAACTGCTCTAAATAATGTTATGAATTACAGGTAGGAAAGTTACAGGTTAATATGAATTACAACAAACTGCTGGAAAACTGGAGAAACTAATTTTTAATTAATTGATTAATAGAAAATATTTTATATTTAGTCAAATTTACTACAGCAAATAAAGCCAGTTTTCCAGTTACTGCATGTATTTATGAAAATAAATATTTCAGAAAAACAGAAATGGGTTTAAAAAAAAACAACAAAAAAACACATGCAACCCTTTACATACTATATACATATAATTAGATATATGTAATTAAAAATAAATAAATATAATTATATATGTAGTATTTTAAAAAGGGTTTCCTCATACAATTTTTCCTATTTATTCATTGGATAAATGTATTTAACTTCCAAATGTCCCACCACAAGGTCTGAACTTGTTACCTCTATCACAGAACATCTGTAAATACACAGTACAGTGAACAAGCAGGAGCTAACAATCACCTACACTTGTGTGACTTAAAACTGTAAAACCTTCCTGATTTTATTAAGCCTCCTGTCTTCTTCTCCTAGTTCCAGAACTTGACAATGCATTGCCCTAGGAGCTGCTTCTTCCTCTTAACTGCCTGCCTTATTGCTACATCCCTTGGCAACCCCCAGCGCAACAGCCACCAGTGCTTCCAAAGTGTGCCGTGGAGTGAGCTTTTACAGGAGGTTGAGCAGCTGGTAAGTCAAAGTGTAAAACACTGCCACAATCCATAGGTGTCGTTTTCCGTCTTCCTTCAGTTTAGGTGTAAGGAATTCTCAAATGTGTAACTGCCAGATTACCATTTTTTTTTTCTCACGTCATTAAAAGGTTATGAGTCAGATGTTCCTTCTCTACAAAACCAAAAATCTCAAGCTTAGATATTTTAGTGTGCACTCATTCTGCTGAATATATGACAT
The DNA here is from genome assembly GCA_027886175.1 of Phylloscopus collybita. Classification (NCBI taxonomy): domain Eukaryota; kingdom Metazoa; phylum Chordata; class Aves; order Passeriformes; family Phylloscopidae; genus Phylloscopus; species Phylloscopus collybita. Next base: position 10,303,283 of record JAJNNQ010000002.1, read on the forward strand.
TTGTGTGCCTTCCCAAGAAGAGTACAGAGTCATCTGGGAGTCCTTCTAATTGGCATCAGATGAAAGTGTAACACCATCATGTACTTTACCATGATATAATCCCACTGAAAGAAAAAAAATCATCCACAGTAACAACAGTTTTGGTACAAATACTGTCTGGAGCTGTTTTTGAAATCAGCTATATGGAAAATTTCCTTTCCTGCTTTGGCTTCTTTTGTGGCCTGCCCTTCCCTCAACTCTGTACATATTGACATCCCTGGAAAATTTGAAAAAAGTTGAAACAAGCAACTATTCTTCCCATTTCAGACAGGCTTGGGAAGCAAATGATTCTTCTTCCAACTCATGAGATATAATGTTAGTGGCATCACTTTTACGCTTCATTGTTAAGAAACGAACTGAGAAGTGACTTCTATAAATTTTTTACATAATAAACCTGGTTAGGATATGCTTAAAGTTTCTACATTATGTTTTCTTTAAGAACAAAAGAGGCTTTTCCTTGGAGTGTGAGGAAGTGAGCAATGAAGATTTGTGTTTCCCTGAGCAGATGCTGAAAGCAGTAAGTAGAAAAATAAGTGTACTTGACATTATCTCACTGTGGCAGCTCAGCCTCACACAGTCCATGAATCTTGTCATGAGACTTCTACACTAGAATTGTGCCATGTTGTATTACAGGCTTAAATGATAACTCTGACTGTTGACTTTTCAGTCGAAATTGTTTCCTGGAGAGGTTATTTATGGAAATCACTGTTTTCTTCCTTCTCCTACTATTTAAGTCACAATGCCACTTTAACAAGAAAAGGGTTAGATTTTTCTTGTTAGTCCTGCTGTTTAAAGGAGAAAAATTAGTTGGAATCAATCTGGTAGCCTGGAAACCACCAGAACAGCATGCTGGCCTCAGTTTCAGTCAGAAGCAGATCCCATAAAGGCAGTGCAGGGGTAATTCCCTGTACTACTCAGCACATACATCACTTAATGTGCACTTCAGCTCACTTTCTGTCCAGATCTGCAATGCCACAAAATAAGGTACTGGTTGAAAATGTGGTACTGCACCATAGCAATTCATTCTGCCAGCTTCCAGCTCCTCTCTTCAATGGATCTTCTCAAATGCACCCAGGGAAGAGAAGGGAGGGATGGCAATATTGGCCTCTCCTGTATTTCATCTCCCCCAAGGTAGAGGGAGCTGCCCTTCATCAGACAGGGACTGTGCTGGGAGGAAAGCCCTGCACAGTCTGATGTCTTGGGCCTGAATTCAAAAGATCTGATTTTGCCTCTTGGCCCTTTTATTGACTATTCATTGTAAATACCACAGCATATAAATGCAGCCCAAAAATGCACGATACATTAATTATACAAAATAGGGGTCCTTCTTATGAAAGCAGCTTGCATTGAAGCAATTTATGAATTGCAACCGGAAGTTAAACATACAATTCCTGACTTTCAAATAAATGCCATTTTTGCAATGCATATAACTAGCTAGAATTTCTGTACTAAAAAACTAGAAAAGCATAGGAAAGTGGTGAAAATTGTTTAACAACTTATGATAATTGAACTCAGGTAGTTGAAAAATTAACTGATTTAATTTTTTAAGTGCAGACCTCAGAAACAGAATTTATCTATACTTTTTTTTTTTGTCATCATAGGTTAAATATGATAATGCAGCCATTGTTCATATAGTGCATGAAATTGCTGAGTTTTTCAAGAGAGCAGACACTCCTTTTCAAAATAAGAGCACTTTTCTGAGAGAAATGTATGAGGCTCATGCTCAACTCAAGACATGTGTAAGTATAATTTATTCATTTATATGGCATGATATTCAAGTCAGGTATTCATGGTGAATAAAACTGATGATATGTGTGCTGAAAATGCAATAGAAAACTTAAAAGACGACATTTTTCAAATAATGATATTTAAATCATGTGTCTGAAAGTAAAGACAGGCATTTTTCAACTCTTACTGACTTGTATGATGTAGGCAATTTTAAATTCACATATTTTATTTATGGGCTTATTTAAAGATGTGATGCCTAAAAACCAGTATTTCACTTTCTTCTCCGTAAAGACTGGACAAGTTCTAAGTAGAAGTACTTACTATTTTAACTAAAATAGTAAGTACTAGAAGTACTTGCTATTTTAACTATTTAACTAAACTATTTTTAACTAAAACAATTTGATGGTTTTTGGGTTTTTTTTCAAATACTGATGATTTCTGTCAAGACAAGCTAACATAAAAAATTACATGCAAGATGTAGGCAAAAAATCCTAGGTCTGCATTCAGCCTATTTCAGCTGAGTAAACTACTTAAACATATGTACAAATAGTTAACTCAGTTGGGGTCAGCTTAAGAACTATTTACAGAGGACAAAGCCTCAGATTTACTGCAGCTTCCCTTGCAACTAATGCCTGTGCCAGGCACCAGATTTGCCAGGAAACCTGCAGGAGAGCAAAACTGGGCATACAAATGTCTGCCCTACCCCTGTGTGCTGCAGCAGAGGGAACCCACTGCACAGCTCTCCAGGGCAGAGAGTTTCCCATGCTGGACACTGGCCTGAGCAGGAGCACAGAAGCACTGACCCCCAAACCCACACTCCTGACCAGGCCAGGCCCCAGGACTAAGTGTGTACAGCTATGGGCAGTAACTGCTGCTTAATGTGTATATGTACACACATCCACATCAATAATTGTCTTGTGCTGCTGATCGAACACAATCACATCTGTACATCTGTCACACTGAACACACTGTCACACTGAACACACTGTCAATGACCACCAGTTACTCTGAAATCTGTTTGCTCCAGACAGCACCCACTGACAAGACCAGTATGGTCACAAAACAAAAAGGTCCACAGACCCTTGCCTTGCCCTGAACACTGATAGATTCATTTCCTGATCTCTTTGCAGTGTGTGCTGCACCACCTTTAGTATGAACCCGTTCAGCAGGCTTGCATATGGCAGCAGAATGACAGTGCTCTCAGTCGATGACCACGTCCATCAGAGGGCACTGTTTGAACTTTTATTTCCCAGTCATTGTTCAAACTAAGTTTCTTCTCTTTTCCTTTAAAATAACAGCTGAAGCCCAGACGCAACATTAGCCATGAGTCTATAGTGAAAGACTGCTTCAAAAAAATGGATGAATTTGTGGCCAAGGTAAGTAGGCTGTTTCTCTCCAGCTTAATTTAAGGAAGCCTAAAGATAAAAACAGCTTCTTATGCAAGATGTACCACTGATGTCCCACTGCTGATCAAAGCTGCCCATACCTGTGAAATTGTGCCCCACTTCCATGCACTATGGATTTTTACTCACTTAAAATCTTTTGGTCCTCACTCATGTCAAGGTCAATGTATCATCATGGGCTTTTAAAAAAACATTTAGTTTTAATTCAGCACCAAAACACAGCAGTCTGTGCCTTTTGAGAAAAACTTTACATCCCATGGGTCAGGATTAGCCACATGTCTGTTGGTGGAAAAGAAATGGTCATCATATATACCAAAAAATATCTGTACTTTAGATAGACTTCCTAAAATTAGTATTATTTTTTTATTTAATTTATTTTGAATAATTATATGCTGGTTTTCAACTCACATTTTGTTTGCCATAATATTAGATGTAAATTTTTACAAACCAGTTAATAAACACTTCTTAATAACCATTTTTTTTCACAGTCAAATGACCACTGCATTTGGCAAGAGATCCATGCACATTCCAGAGAGATACTCCAAAGAATTGAAAACTACTCTTTCAAGAGAAGAGCAACACATTAGCAAAGGCGGTTTCCATCACATACTTCAAGGATCTACTACCATATCAAGATGTAAAAATAAAGGAAGAAGCAAACACACTTTGAACATAAGACTATAAACAGATTAATTTATTTTTGTCAAGATATTTTTCTAAACTACTATAATACTTAAACCTTAATAAAAGGATGCAAAAACCCCTATGTAAATATATTTGTATTTATTTGTTTTACAAAAGTAAGGGTGATATTTTTTATAAAATGGGTATCATATATAAGGCCCTCCAAAACTTTTTTTCAAGCTAGAAAGTGAGCATATCAGTTACACTATTTGATTTCACAGAACATCCATCAAGCTACGGAAACACAAACCTCTGACAGCCTAATGCTTTTCCAATGCACATCTCCCATTTGCACTCTTGCACTTTTACCACTGCAGTCACAAGGCTCCCGAACCATTCATGTGTGAAAAGATCAGCCTCTTTCCACAACACTGTGCTGCCAGGCTTCCATAGCCATTCAGGAATTCTGAGATTGCAGTTTCATCATCCAGATGTAAATTTTATACGCATATAGATATTTTAAAAAACAAACACAACAAAACAAACAAACAATCTCTATGTTCTGTTGTAAAGACTAGGCCCCTCAACAGCAAAACACCTTTAAATGCTCACATGGCATCTAATTGGCACTGGCAACACTGCATACTGGCACATTTTTCCAAACAACTCACTGATTATTTGAGAGCATGTAGAAGAAGATAACATCTATGAAACTGACAGTTTTGAAGGAGAGAAAGGAGAGATACAGTGAATGAACAGTGTTTCATAACATCTTTTAGCAGTGAGATATGCCTTATTCCTGTGGTTCCTGATTTCTAGGCACTGGTTTTCAAGCTGTCTCTTCAGACAAACAAAGTTGATAAAAAAAAAATCAGAAGACTGTAAAGGATTCTAATATTTACACTTAGATTGCACAAAGATGAAAAGAGTAAAAATAATTGTAATACCCTATGTCTGTCATTTTCTTGGACATTGGTTTTGTTGTTTGGTTGGCTAGTTTTAAATCTGGTTTGAGTCTACAGGCAGCCTAGCAGCTCACTTCAGTGTGACTTTCCCAAATTCACAAGATCCCTTCATCTCTCCTTCCAAAAATGGCTTCAGAAAAAAGCCCCCAAACCCAAGCTTTTATGTTTTACAAAGAAATATAAAAGTAACCAGTTAATCAATATTAATCCTTTTGGGTCTGTCACTTTGTCACCAAGTTTAACAACAAACACAGTTGTGTTCTTTCATGACATATTCATTTTGTCGCCCTGTTCATGCATCATCTGAATTGGAAAGTGTTCACTCAGCTAAGACTTGATCAGTGTGTAGACACAGAAATCAGTACAAGAATCAAAATTCTTCAATGAATAAACTCCACTAAGACAAATTATACCTTAAAATAATAAACAGAATTTCCACATCTTTGAACTGAGGGAATGTTTTGCATTCATTGCTTTCTAAGGCAGATATTGATACATATTAGTGTCAATAGTAGTTTTGATATGAACTTGCCTTTCCATCATAAATGGTTGTGCCAGTGTCAGCATATTATATCTACTGATTGCATTACATATTTAAAAAGAAAATCATAGTAATAATAAAAAAACGGTCTTACTGTCACCTTCCAATGTGTTCCCTTGATTATAGTTTAATCAATAACAATTTAAAACATATATGTATTTATACCTTAACATGTAGACATTTATAAACTGAGTTTGGGTATGATTATTATTCTAATGCATATATCTGAATATTTCTTTTAATAGTGGTCCTAACCTGTTTTAAACAGATTGGAAAGTACAAAAAGTATTTAAAATATTTAATGCAGAAAGTATAAGGGGACAAAACCACTTTGGAAAAAATAAAGAAGTGAAGAGATGCACTGGGTTTTCAAGTTTAAGCTAATGAATCATTTGCTGAATGCATCATTTTTACAGTATCTATTCCAACCTTCTGCCATGGATGAAGAGTGACTAGTAATAGGAAGTTTTTAGGCATCTAGCAGTGACACTAGCACATCCAGCAGTGCATTTCAAATAGCCAAGGACAGACACTTTAGTTTCTGATGGAAAAGTTGGCAATTTCTAACTTTCTTTGGTCTTCAATGAATAAACCAACCCGTGCTCTCTTCATAGGGGCACATTCTTCTGTGTATTCGCAGATTTGCAGGCAAGTTGGAGAAATACAGGAAACAAAGACATCTGTTACCTTCTGACAGCAATCACAAGCCATGGCCACAATCCACTCTGTATGCCAGAGAGTGACAGAAAGTTTGGACCAGCAGCTGTAAGGCCTCCCTTAGGGACCACTCTGAGGAAAACTCTCTACAGCACAAGCTATTCCAAAAATACCTGAGCTAACTTTAAAACACTTGGCCACAGCATGATCAAAACACAGGCTAGAGATCATAGCATCAGTACTTCACTTAGGCTGTGAATAATTAGAGCAGAATAATAGCAATCTTGGTTTTATGCACCAAAAATTTAACATGATTCAAAAAATATCAATGCATAACTCACTATTTATAAGTGGTTTATTCAAATTCTTATTTTCCTGAAAAACAGCATAAGAATTGCTAAAGGTTTCTATGCTTTGGGGAAAAAAAGACAGAAGCTATTTAGCATCTTCTAAAACATTAATTTTGTAGTGAAAGAGGAAAGGGAAGGCTGGAGGAAAAAGATTCTTAAAAGGAAGAAATAAAAATGAGAAAAAGAATATCATGTTAAACAGCTTACATTTTTTGTTGAACAGCTGCAGATACAGGATTAAATATATTTTATCTTATTTAGCATATGTTTACAAAGTATTTCAACATGAAATTATTTCAGAATATAAATAAAGCAAGCAGACTGTACATGATATGAAACATTATCTTTGGAATAGACTACCTCTTTTTTTTTTTCTTCCATTTGACGTCACTAGCATACACTAGTTTAAAAGTATTCTTTTCTATCACAACTACTTATGTCCAGCAAATATGATTTTATATGCCTAGAGGAATTTGTAATACCAAAATGTAAGCATAGTTTCTTTTACCAGTTGAGTATTCACACTCAAAATTTCATCTTAAAAGCATCTTTGTGAAACCTTATTCCTCAGTAGCAGCCTTGATAATTACAAGAAGTGTGTATATCCTCAGAATGTAGCAAGCACAATCTTCTAAGTGAAGACCATATTTTAAGGCACAATACTGGAAACTGACCAGCAATACTGTATTATATTAAACACCATTTTTACTGAGACCAGATCAATGAATCTCTAATTCCAACCTGCGAAAGTGATGAAAGTGCTCACTCTTTCCAACACACATGTAGATCCATGATGACTTTGAAGATTTTCACACCTGCATTCTTATTGCCATCGGCTTTTCCCAATATCATGCAATGTAATTTCATTTTAAACTCTTCCCTAGTCTGTATTGGATAACCAACATCATTAAAAGTCTAATGGTACCCTCCTTATGGTCTGAGCTAATTAATTTAATGTAGTACATAACACAGTTTGGCTTGTCCCTCAGATTCAGTGTGAATATTTTAGTGCACCCCACACGGTGAGAGCTTGTGGTTGTCCTTGACCCAGCTCAGGAGAAATTTATCTGGTGGCATACAGGGATGGCAAGAACAGCGAGAACAAGCAAAAATGGACATATTTATGCTATTAGTATATGACAACCCGAATATACAGCAGTTATTTGATGTTCAGAGTTTTAATCCACCCCATTTGCACAGAGGCATCTCAAGAGGGACAGGGAAGAGCAGTGTGAGGCAAAGCCACAAATAGGAAAATTCTGCTTACTGGTGATTTTACTCTGCTATAGCAACTGAGCTGTTTAGGTGACAACAGTGGTGTATCAGCTTCTTACCATGAACTCACAGATGAAAACAAGAAGAAATGAGTGCCATAAACCAACTTCTAGACCTTAATGAGAATACATGGCTTTCAGTTTAATCTGAGCAAACCACAACATCGGGAGAAAGCAGCCCCACATTGCCTTTTTATGTGATCTTCACTTAGACATACCAGAGGAAAAAATCTTGCTACAGCAAGGCCTGTCACAGAATGGGGAAGCTATCTGTAGCTAATAAGAAAAAAATATCTGCTCTAAAGTCACTACAGAGAACTCTCCCTCACCCCTGATTGTAACAGAGGGCTTCCATTTAGCTTAAGCTTGTATGAGTCAGAGTCCACACTGCATATCAAAACACTAATAGTTTATGGTGCTTGGATGAAGGGATAATTTTATATTGTTTTATCGGACTTTGTTAACAACACACTCTTCACGTGGTAACCTTATTGCTGTAATGATCCTAAGTCTAACTTGCTTTAGATAATTCTGAAATACTTAGAGAAAAAGATGTTAAGGATTTTATAACAGCCATCTAGTTCTTTCCAATTTATTTTACTACTTCATCCATCATGCTACTACAACATTACTAATTTCCAATTCTTGAAATCACTCAGGTCCAGTACAAGTTAATAGTCCCATTGTCCCTAGCTAGCTTGGAAGACCAAAATATTTTGGTGTTGTTTTTTTTTTTTCTAATGGAAACTGTTCACAGACTATGCTCTTTCTGACAAAGGGAACAGCAGTTCTGCAATGAAGAAGTCATAGTTTATAGCTAAAGCTCTTTCCTCTTCATGTTTTCATATTCTCACCCCATCTTTTTTTACTGCTTCACTTGGATTTTCCCTGAATATACCACAACTGCACATCAGAAAAACCTAGCAAAGTCTAGCTGAGATACCAAGTTGTTTTCCAAGTAAGGCTTTCCTTGCAGCATGGAGTCCTGAAAATAATTCTATCATCAACAATCTGAGTTCATAAGACAGTCTCACCAGAAATACAGACTTTACCTGGAACCCCAGCTTCCCCTCTAGAAGGGCAGGACATGTACAGAAGAACATGTGTAGCCTTTGCCCAGCTCAGCTGATTCACAATTCTTTCTAGACTCAGCCTTGAAACTTCAATGGACACCTGGCTCCCAATGTCTCTACTGCTAAACTTGAATAGGGGGAACTTTCAAAAATCATCTAGGATTTTCCTGTATGGAAACATTTCCTGTTTCCAACATTTTCTAGGATGACCGTACTTGAGTAGAGAAGTTGGACCAGATAATCTTCCAGCCTTACCCATTCTGTGATCTTGGACTTTCCTCTCTTTTGTCACAGAACTGTTAATGTTGTTGGCTAGAGTGAACTATTGCTCCTGGTGATGAGAATGAACATTCTGCTCCTGCTATTAAACCACTGCCCATCTTTTTGTGGATAACTTCTGCCTCTCAAGAAATAAAGATAATATAGGTAAAATTGCTAGCGAATATTAAACATTATAGATAAAATAATGAAAATACTAATTGTCATATGCTACTCTCTTACATCTGAATTCTTTATTTCTGGTCAAAGAAATTTTCTTATTAAACTCTCATGTCCTGAAAGCTATAACTAGATGCAATCTTCATTTTTAAGTACAATATCTAGGTGGCAAAATTATTTAAAGTTAATTTGGAAACTACTTCAAGATTGTTATCTCATGTTATCTCATGTTCTCTCATGAGGTTTAGCTTTGAAAGGCCTAATCCAGAGCAGAGTGGAATCTGTGCTGCAAAGCTGATGATGTGAACTCATGACAAGGAGGAAAAGGTTGTAAAACTGTATATGCTCCATGATAAAGGAACAGAGTACAACTCTCCCATTTGCCCTCCTCATGTCATCCATGTGCCAGACCCGTGCTCAGCAGCCTCTCCCTCCAACACCCACACCACACCTTTCGTCTTAAGGATGGTTACTGCTCTTTGTCCAAGTGTTTGCTGACTGACATTGCTCAAGGGTGCCATGGAAGAGATTACAGCTCCAGACTTGGCTGCATGCTGCCAGACCTACTCCACAAGTTATTTTCAGTTTCAGTACTGGACTAACTCTGTAGCAAAATCCCATTCTTTAATGACATCATCTACAGCAGCACGCACTGTGGCTTCGTCAGGGTGCATGGCTTTTGGGACATTGTGGCCCTAACACCTGCAAAGAAAACGCCTGTAATTTCAGTAATTATGGCTTCATGCTTCTAACAATTCTTTTCCCTGGACAAGGAGGGAATCTGCCAGCTATAAAATGCTTCCTCTCTTCTCATTAATCACAATCCTGCACTGACTCACGCTGTTCACTCAGACAGCTGCACAGTAAGAATTTCCTCACAGAAGCCTAAGTTTCTAAAACAACACTGATTCTCTCTTAAAATTTATTTTCAGGCCACCTGCAACTCACTTGGCAGTGGGACAGGAGTGTAAGCCCTAGCTGATGTTTTGAGCTGTAACTGACATCCTTCCCTTCCATGGAAGGTGCTATACCATACCTCAAAGTACATCCTACACTGGAACACAGGGGAGGAGAAAAGTCACACGGACCTTCTGATTCCCTGGATCAAAAAAGTTGAAGAGAACTACCATAATTATCACTTGTGAATGCCAGGGGAGACCTGTGCCAACCTACAACACCGAGATTCTAAAGACAAGATGCTGTGTGAGGCGTTTGGTCTCAACAGCAAATGGAGACACTCAATGTCAAAGAAACACTGCCTTCCTGGAAGGGAAATGATCAGCCTAAGAAAACTGACTGTAAACATTAAACATTAAACGTGCTCCATCTATGCCTGACCCAAACAATCACCTTTCAATTTACTCACAATACGCTGTCTGTTTTCACATAATGATCCTAATGATATTACTCAAATGTATTTTAAAAGGACTTTGGCCATTTAAAAAACCAATCAAATAAATCAATTTTTATTCATTAAAATTCTAGGTGGATTCAAGGAGCTATTATGCAAGTAAAGAAAAAAGAAAAGGGCAATATACCGGATATTTAATATGTTTAAGCACTTTTTAAAACTCTTAAATTCTTCAATTCTACACTCCACAGAAGTTTACAACAATATTAATTCTTAAATAAAAAAGAAAAAAAACCCAATCTGGTTTGGGCTTTTTACTCAGCTCTGTTCCATAGTTTAAATATGTCACTTAAATTCTCAGCTATGCCTGTCAAACTATTTCAAAACTGTAGGTTCTGACATAAGCAGTACGTTTGTGTTGGTTTCTTGTTTTGGTTTTTTTGCCTGACTTTTTTTTTTTTTTTTTTTTTTTCAGGGGGGAAGGGTGGGGCTTGTGCTACAGAATGTGAGATTAGACTTCTTCTGGTGTTGCTCTGTGCAAAGGATGCATACAAATGCATTTTCCAAGGAATTCAATATTAAATACATCTTTGCTAACTTATTAAATTTCACAGACAAGGAGAAATGAGATGTTATTAATTCCCCTCAGGAAGAAAACAGAGCACATTGCATAAGGCATCCAGACTGGCTTCTTGCAAATGAAAATGGCTCTGCCAGTTATTAAAGGCTATTTTTTTAATTCTGTAAGATATTTTTCATCATCTGTTATGATACTGAATCATAAAAATATTTAGAAGCAGGAGTATTAAAATTGTAGCAGTTACTGACTATACTAAAACCAACAATGGGAGTGAAAAAACTGTCATTCTTATCTTCAATTTAAGAAGAAAGCAGGAATGAGGTGGGAAGAAAGTTGAAAGTAGTGAAAGCAAGGAGAAAAGGAAAATGGATGATAAGCAAATACATAAAAGGAAGGAAAGGAAGGCAAAGACTTCTGTTCTTGAAATGCTAATTATTTGGATGGAACACCTTACTTGATTGAGTTCTCTAGGTACTTGAAACCTCTTTCATAATCTATTGGCTGCTAACGCACATGTAGTGAAGATCCCACTCTCAGCTCTGGTACCAAAATTGCTTTTCTAGTCTCCTCAGTCCTATAAACACAACTCTGTGGCACTGTACTCCCCAGATAGTTTTTGAAAGAGACAAAAACTCTCTGTGTGTTCCTCTACACGCAGGAACACTTTCCATTTAGAGCAGTTATGCTCTCCCTCCACCTCACTGCCCTCCCCAAATCAATGTCTCCATTAGGCTTACACAACTTTTAATCCTCTTTCAATCTGAAGACACCATACTGAACAAGAGTCTTTGAAGGACTAGGGTCACAGCATGTACAATAAAATGTGCAGTCATGTATCATTCCACCCATCTGAGCAGTCTATCACTAATGGCTGGCTGAGGTCTCCACAACCACCTAAGTTATTTTAGGCATTTCTGGAGCTGCCATTTTCAGGCAAGGCACAGAACTGTAAAGAAAACATGTACAATCTCTGTTGGAAAGGGTGAAATCTATCCTCAAAGGTAAAATAATGCAACAAGAAATATATATCAAATCTGTTGCTTAACAGTACAAATAAAAGCAATATAAATTCTTAAACTTCAGCAAAACCATTTCATAAGTAGGAAGTTGAGTATTTACTGCAATGGACAACAAGGTCATCTATTTAATCCTCATGTATTACAAAACATAAAGATTGCAAATTATAAACCACAATCAGTTTAATTTTAAATACACTAAAATTCTTCAGTATCACAAGAACTGTTGAATATTTGGGGGAATTGCTGCACAAACTAATAGTTGGGAGAATTGTATTCTTAATTCATCATATCAGTAACCATTTATATTACTTATATTACTTAAACTACACTGCCATGTTAACTCTGTAAAATTATATTCTTTGTGGAAGGGAACAACCATTGTGATGTTTATAAAACATCAGAGTTTACATTTAGGAATGAAGCTACACTAACCAATCAAATTAATTAGATCAGATCATTACTAAGGGTAGCATTTTTTTGAAATATAGTTAAGAGTACATAATTTTAAGTAGAAAAACATTCCTGTAATTTTTTTGTTGTTTTTCTTTTACACATAAAAATGATCCCCCAGGTCATAAAAAGGGGGAAGAGACTACTGTCTTCTTGAGCAGCCTTAAGTTGCACAAATCATCTATATTCTTTATCTCTCATAGTTCTTTCAGACTTTTCCCCTTGCAGTTATTTCCATCAGTCATGCTAAGGTAAGAAACAGAGAAAGCTTCAAGCCAAATTATCCATTTGGCCCAAATCCACATAGGCACTTAGTTGATGTGTTCTGTATTTGTGTCTTTTTGGAAACAAGTGGCTAAACATTATTCTAACCAAACTCTGTCAAGGAATACAGTATAACAAATCCTCACGGAATTCCTTAATATCATTCACTCTTCAACAGAAGAGACCTCCATGTAAAATTCCAGAGTGCATACCTTTGACATATATATAGCCTAACAACTCAGCACATGAATAACTAGGAAGCAACGCTCAATGAGTCTTGCCCAATTACATTGAAGCCTTCCTCCACAATCTTCCCACCAATTTGCTGGATGGGGACACTCCAATACTCTCAGTGAAGCTGTTCCAAGGATTCACTAATTCAGAAGTACTGTACAAAAGGATAATACCACCTATAATCAATTAAGGCATTCACCTAAAAGAAAGTTCTGCATTTTAGAAAATGTTCTAAGGTTATTGTTCACATTTTTACACTGAGCATCAAAGTAAACAAACATAATTTGAGAATTATCCCACAAATAGTAAGAATTCTCCTTGATATCTCAAATTCTTTTGTGCTACTTAAAAGAAAGCTGCAGAACTACCACATTCTGAGAATGCATGAGTAGTCTATACCCTTTTAATGCAGACTATGAACATGTACACATGGCCCTACCCATTTCCCAATGAGACATACACCTTCTATGGTTCATAGTGCAGCAAGTTTGCTAATTATCCTGTGGCACCAAATGATGGCTCAGTGTGGAAGTTTTCTAGGTGAGAAAGGCTTTCATATTCTTCTCCCCCAAACATGGAGAAATAGCTTAGTCAATCATATGACTAATTGTCTAATTAGCACAATGTTTCCTTTTATTGAAGTATTAGACAGGGTTTTTTTCCCTGTTTCTGAGGATTTTTAAACCTCTGAGCAATTATGATACATGTATGACTAGAGTGGCTCAATTTTTCCAAAAAGAGTATATCTTATACAATGTATCTTTCACAGTAACACAGATCCTCTTTGGTCCCCATCTACCAAAAATAATTTTGGGTGGTATTTTGCTCAGTTGTGAACTTTCCTACCCAATAAAACACAAAGAATGGACTTTTCAATTAAGAAGTGGACTCCAGGTCACATCAAACCACAGAAAGATGAGTTTTTAACATATGTAGCACGTTCTTTGATGGTAGCACTAAGCAGTGAATTTAGGAGCTGGCAGCAGGAGGAGGGAAAAACAGTGACACATAATGAACCTGTTGAGCACAAATTAAAAATTTGTATGTGTCATTTAAGAAATCATACATTAATTTACCAGAGAAGAAATACTATCAAGCCTAAAGACCACACTGACATATTTTCCATATAACTACTTACAGAACATTTTCCATAAAGCCCTGGAGGCTTCAAAATTACTATAAGCTGAACAATAGGCTTTGGTTTTAAAGCTATGGAACAACATTTCCATTCAAAATGTTTTGGTTAGGAATTAATTTGCTACTGATTTATCAGATTTTACTTACATTTAGATTCCAAGATAAAAACACAGTGGAAGAAATTATTTCTACAAATACTGTTCAGTCATTGTCTTTTTTATTTTAATTAAGAACAGTTATAATTAAATAAACATAGGAATTAAATTTATGCTTTTCATTTATAGAAGGCCAGATTAAAGTACCATTAAAAACTCTCGTAGTTTTATTTCAGTAGGACTCAATGCCTTAAATTTGTATCTAATCTTTCAGCTGAAGAATCAGTTACAGCAAATTCAAAGCAACAGCCATTTCACATTCACAAAAAAAGGTTGTAGCTCATGTTCAATACATGGTTTTCCCTCATGATTAATATATGGTGATGTTTTACCATTTCTCAACAAAAACAATTAAAAAATCCTCTATAGCTGACGTTTAGGACCAGGAAATATTGTTGTATGGGAAGTAGAGGAATATTATGAAAGAAAGCAGTCGATTCTCTTTAAGAAATCACTGTCACCATCTGCTCAGAAATGATACCTAAATGACTTATTAGTTCCTTCTTTTTGTGCTTATCTGTGCATTCCATAACTAACTTGCATAATTTTAAAATGCCAGAATTTCTGTAAATCCTTTGATCTCATTTTCTGTTCTCTGCCTGGTTTTTAATAATACTGAAAGGTTGAATATGCAAAATTTATTTGTCCTTATGATTCCTAAATCTCATGAAAAAAAGCCAGCTGAGCAAAAAGACAACTCCTCCAAGTGCCTCAGACAAACTTGGAAGTGTGGGCTCATGTATCATAGATGCCAGAGAATCCACACCCAAGAAAGGTCTAGCTGAAGAAAACTGTTTCAGCTGGCTGGAAATCCATTCATTCAGTTCTGGTATTCATGCTGTAATCTTGTTCTCCTTGGGCATAACTTGTTCTTCCCAGTTGAATCTGATTTCAATGGAAAATGCTGTGCCAAATGCAGTACTGGATGCATCTGCGGTATTACACCCAGAAGATGAACTGTTGTAAAATTTAAAGCAGCACCTGTAATGTTGCTGGTGTAGCAAGAAGAGGTGGGTAGCAATCCAAAGTATGTTAAAAGGTCAATCAAGATTTTTTAGGTAGTGATAAGATTCAAAGATGGGCAGATAGGCTTGACCTTTATGGCACAGGGAACAAACAGGCAATGTGAAAAGGATGCACCAGACCACCTGCAATGGTCAGTACCAGAGAACAGGCAAACCTACCTGTCCTCTCCCTACTCCATGTAAAGTGGTTCCATTTAGTATTACAGTTAACAGGACAATTATAGCACCTAATGTAGTGTGCAAATGACCTGCTGAAGCTTTATTCAGATATGCAGTTTCTGTTTATCAGTTTGCATATCTCCCAAGAGCCTATTCTCTTAGTGTCAGTATGATTTATACATGTGTACCTAGCTGCATTAACAGTATCCCACAAGGCTAACACTGTTTTCCCCAACAATCTTCAACACTTAAGCCAGGCAGTCACTCACTCCTTTTAAGATTATAGGCAATTGTATTGCTGGAAGATATTTACGTATGCCAAGACAGCTTCAGGAACAAACAGTTCCACATCCTTTCCTCCCACCTCCAAAAACCTGATACAGCCAAACACAATTCTTCCCTGACAGCTCTGATGAAGAACAGAGTAGCTACAATAAATTACGAAAACATTAAAATCATTAGCAGATTACTAGTTACACAAGGTGGGGGGCGGGAGAATTAATCACTTATAAGTTTATGGTGTACAATAAAGCAATTGAAGGAAAAAAATACTTTCAGAAAATAGGAGCTCCTTAGCACTGAGGTTATATTGGGAAGCAAGAAGGACAAGTCTACTTCCAGACAAAGTGTGAATGCTTTAGCTACAGTGAATAGCCATTTTTTAGAAACGGCTGCACCTAACCAACACAAGCAACAAGAAGTTATTGTCTTTCTCAAAGTGCTCCTGAGATAACAATGGCCCTTGGTCTATGATGCTAAAATAGTCATAATAGTTTCTACTAGCAAAAGATCTTCCCGATTTTACAGGTTTTCAGTCAAGCCCCGAATTACACAAAGACCTTAATTTAGCCTTTGCAGAGTTATTCTCAAATAAACTAATGTGATTTCAAATCAAACTAGAACCTTTTGAACACAATGTGACTTTATGGATGTTTACATACTTCTGTAACAGAAGTTCACCTTCATTATATTCTGTGATTCAAGACTTTTCTTCAGATTCAGGAAAGAATATAGTAAATTTCCCGCAGAGTCATTAATGTTCATGGTCTGCAATCTATTTGTCAATGGATTTCTGTTTCTGTTGTCAAATCACACTCATTTTAGTCTCAGTGTAGATCTGCAAATGTGAGCTGCCCACACACTAGGTATAAATATCCATTTTCAGGTATGGCTTCAAACACTTATCTATGAGTAATTTTGACTGAACTACTCAAATGACTGTACTTCCACATGTGTCTGTGTGAAAGCTGACACGATGAGCACGTGTATTTTTACGATGTGAGTTGTCTGTGATGAAGATGTTGAATAAAACCAGTAATTAATACAGCAATTAAAATATAAAACTCCAGTCAGCATTTTGATGCTGTTCCTGACTCTCTCCCTGACTTGCTTTATTATTTTGTGCAAGTAAGTTGGCCCGATTCCACAAACACTTTTATGCAAAGCACCACAAACAACTGTATACAGTATAACACAGCTTTATTTGCTTAAATTACCAAAACCCGGCGCTTTTCCTGTTTCTGTGACTACACGCTGCTAGTAGAATTACTCTGCCAGCGTGGTGTTACAATACAGGGAGATAAAGAGCGCACTTAAGTAGTCGTACTTAGTACTAACCACTCCCCAAGCAAAAGCATCAGTGCATAACAAGAGAACGAAAAGGAAGGCAGAAAGACTGCGATTCCTACCCAGAGCAATTCCTCCCACCTGCTTTGCCTCTGTTGCTCTCTTTGACTCAAAGTCCGTCTCTCAGCTGCTAATCCTCACACAACAACCTCCTTTTCCTACCGGCGCCTGACCACCCACTGCGGTGCTGAGAGGCCTCAGCGGGAAGACACACCTGAGGAAGAATGAGAGGCAAGAAAAGGGCTCGGAGCCTCTGGGTGTCCCTGCCCACGCCCGGGACACGGACCCTGCCAGACGCGGGCAGGAGCCGACTGTCCGTCTGTTCTGCATTCTCAGCGGGAGCCGCGCTCTCCGCTCCCTGCTGGAGCCTTCCGAGCAGCAGCCGGGCGGGCCAGCGAGCCCGAGCCGCCCCGGAGGCATCGGGCTGCGAAAAGCTCACACACTGGAGGGGGATTCCCGCCTCGAGCTCCGGCAGAGCCGTGAGGGAGCCGGGAAGCCGCCGGAGAGCCCGCCCTGAAGGGGCTGCCCAGGGGAGCCGCAGGCGCGACGGAGACACACGGCGTTCCTCAGCCGCTACTGCGGGGAGGATGAGCCAGCTCTAGCCGACACAACTCCCTCCCCCGCGCTGCCGCCGTGCCAAGGCGCCAGCCATGTTCCCGCATCGCCCCCACCTCAGGCGCCAGTGGAAGAGAGGGGGAAGGGGACGGAAGGCGGGGAGGCGGCGCCGGGACTCCCGCCCCGCCAGGGCCGCGCCGCCGCCCCCTCCCACCTGCCCGCGCCCCGCGAGCACCCCCGCCCCGCCCGCCGCGCTCGCGGCGCCAGCTCGGCCGCTCATTGGCCGCGCAGCCCGCCCGTCAGTGCCGCACCCGCAGGGCTGAGGGGGCGGGGCCGAGCCGCGCTGTCAGCGGCGCGCGGGGAGGCGGGGAGGGCGCGCGGCAGGGCAGAGCGGGGGGCGGCGGGGTGAGAGGAGCTTAAGAGCTGCTGCTCGTCTCGCTCAGTTTTTTTTCCCCCGGGCTTTTGCACACAGTCGCCCCTTTCCCTCAGGTTTTCTGCAGAGATTTACCTGTCGGTAACCACACACTACACCGGGCTGCTCGGGCTCTTTTCCCGCAGAGGCCGAACGCTCGATCCAGCGGAGCGGGGGCAGACCCCGGCGGCCAGGGGCTCCCTCAGCGACCGCGCTCCGCCTCGCCCGCCGGTGCCGCTCCCGCAGCGCCATGGATCACCAACCCAAGTTCTTCGAGAACCTCTCGGGCGCCGGGAAGGCCATCGCGGTGCTGACCAGCGGCGGCGATGCCCAAGGTAGCGGCTCACGCCGTTTACTCCGGGAGCACGGGGAGGATGGGGGGAAGGAGAACGCGGGGGAGCTGCGGGCACGGTGGGGAGTGGGGCAGCAGCAGGAGAGGGCGAGGAGCCCCTCGAGGGCGGTGTAAGGGGCAGGAAGGAAGGGCCGCCCTGGCTGGCAGGGCGCCCATGCGGGAGGCCCGGGGGAACAGCGTGGGCTGCTTCAGGGCTGGTGTCGGGAAGCCACGGTGCGGCACATGGAGGGAGTGGAGAGAGGGCTTTGGGAGCGGTTCACGGGGGAATGCAGTGGTGCTCGGGTTCCTCTTTCTGTGCTGGCCTTCGACCCGGCTTTCCTACTAAGCGTATTTAAAAGATAAACAATTTTTGCACGACCTGGGCGCTTGAGGTTCTAACATTCCCTCACCCCTTCTTCCCCTCTCCCTTCCTCGCCACGTTTCCTCTGCCCCAGGCTGGGCAAGGGGGAGGGTAGAAACGCTGCAGTAACTTTTACTACCAAGATGTCTCGTTCCCTCGGGAGATGGTGGGGAGAGGAGGGTGAGGAGGGATGGCTGATGCGAGCGGGGGAGGAGGAGGTCGTGCCGCCCTGCACGGCGGGCGGGAGGCTTGGCTGTGCTGCTGGGGCTCTGCCAGCCCTCGCCTCATCTGCTTTTCACTTCGTTTTGGCACCAGCAACACGTTTATGCTCCTACCCGTGGTTTAGAACGCTCAGATGGTGGTTTACTCTCCCCCTGTAGGAGTATGTTAGAAACGTGTCTCGCCTTCTTAAATCTCTTCAGTGTAGAGGAAGTCGTAGCTACTACAGGACAGGGCGAACAAAAGACCTATGACGTTAAGAGGGATAGGAAAGAAAATAGGCTTGATCACAATATATCTTGTCAAGAATCCATTTTTTCTACACTTTAGTTTCCCCTTCCCTACCAGAAAATTCGGATGGGTTCTTTCCAACTCGGCATAGTCTGTGATTCTATGGCAATAGTTTGAAGTTTCATTTAATTAAGATTTCAAACGTGCAATGCTCCGTGCAGGTCGAGAGGACTCTTGCTCTGCTTGTACGAGGAGAGTTGTTCAATGACAATTGCTTTTAGCACCTTCTCTTAGTTTATGGTTATTTGCCTTTTTTTTTTTTTTTTTCCCCCGGGAGTGTCTCGAGAGTACTTTCACTTAAACAAGAAGCGGCATTCATTCGCGCTTGCGAAGAGAATGGGGGGTGGGAGCCTCTTTTTCCTTTCTGCATGTGCTCGGTGCTTCCGGGACCATTCTCTCCCCAGATTTCACACGGGGAAGTGTCAGGACCAGCCCGCGGCCGGGGCAGCCTCCCCTCTTCTCTTGCCCGGGCTTCCCGGCGCGTCCATGCGGTGGTAGCTTGCATGGACCAGTGTCTCCGCTCTCCCTCCCTCCCTCCGCCGGTGTGTACGTGATCCGCTGCGAGTCGCTGCAGATTCCGCCTCTTTGCGTCATCTGGGCTGGGAGAAGCATCCTCCCTCCCCCTGGCCGCAGGAATAACGGGGAGCCCCCGGGTTTACCTAGGATTATCCGAAACTCTAATCGGGATGAAAGGGATTTGTTGCCATCGAGGAGGAAAATGTTGCAGTTTGGGAGAAAAAAAAACGAATCGATGCGTTTAAATGGCTTCTCTTTTACCCTCGGTGGGGCTGCACTTGTTCAAGTTTTATCCAGTTTGCCCTCAGTGACATCAGTTCAACTGCTAAATGCTTCTAGGAGGAGCTGAGATTCAGAGCATCTCTGTCTTAATGGTCTGGTGGCCAAATCGCCATTTTAATTCAAAAGTGTGGCGGGGGCACTGCCTGAAGCAGCAGTATCGTGCTCAGCAAGAGGCTGAGCCCTGCAACTTGCTTCCGCGTGGCTGGAGATTACATAATGCAGCAGCAGATGCATCTCCTTTTATAAAGTATTAATCTGCACTTGTCTCTCTGTGAGTTAAGGCATTTGAAGGACTTGCAGAATCCACGGGTAACATCTAGACTTTACAACTGGCAGATTGCCACGGAGGCATGGAGGGTTCCAAAGTAACAGCCTGTGAAAGTTGCTGTCTAAGTAGTGGGGTTGTCACAAAGACCAAAAAAAGTAAACTGGATGCCTTCCAAACTGTTTCATTGGCAGCATTGTTGTCCTAACTTTGAAGAACAAGGAAATAAACACGCCAGCATTTTAGAATTCGATCATTTCACCTGAATCACACAACCCAGTGTGTGACCATAACCCTGTACTATCTTGGTAACAGCAGAGGTGTGTAAAATAAGCAATCACAAGTCAGTTTGAGGTTAGGAGTCAAACAAGGGATAGAATGAGTCATGTCCTGTCAAGGTCATTTGCCCTTTGGAGGACAGAGTACAAATGTGTGAGAGAAGTGGCGTCCTGAAGGACATGCAGAAGGAAATATTCTGCTCTGCTGCTAAGTACGTGCAGTAGGGAAATATTTGAAAATCATCTGTTCGAGTGTAGGTGAGGCAAAGCTACTGACTCAGAAGTAGGCAAAAAAGTTTTAATATTAGGAAAAAAGTTCTAGTCTTCTGTTTTGTTTTGTGTTAGATTTCTCAGGCACTGAAAGTCTTCAGAGTATCTGTTTCCAAACTAAACTCACAAACAACTGAGTAGAAAAAACACCTGTTAAACACAAAATCCTAATAGGTGCCAGTATTTAGATTGGACTGTAAGTCTGAGCATAGAATGAAATGTACGTGAAATTATTTTAAGGTGAAATTACTTTGCTGCTCTTTGTACTTCTAATAATTTAAGAGTAGCATTGTGTAAATTACACAAGGCTTTCTATTTATAGGCCATGTGTTCAGTTACTTTCCTACATTGGTGCTTCCTTGTAAGTTTCATTTTTCTTTCTTGTTTTTCTATATAGAATGTATATGTGTCATACTGGACTTTTTTTTTTTTTTTTTTTTTTTTTTTTTTTTTTTTTTTGAGTTAGAGAATTTATTTGTTTCACAGGAAAAAAAAATCTGTATTTAGTACACTTAATATGTATAAGTACTAAACTTGACAGTCTATCACCTTAGCTAGCCAGCTGTTAAAGTGTGAACTAAAAATGTACTTTGCACTGTAATTGCAAGTACCTTGAATGGTACCCAGAAGAAGTTCTGACAATCAATTCTCAATATTTATGGGTTGGTTCAGTTTCTGGACTATTTCTAAGTTGTACTGGTTGCAGCTTAGGAGGGTGGTTTAATAAATGGGGTTTAATAAGTCACACTTCTCTCTTTGTGGGATTCTCTGGCCATTCTGCTTCAGGTCATGAAGTACACTTGTTGAATTTTCTGTGGGTTGCCAGTGGCTGCCACAGACAGTTTTGGCCACCGTAGGTCACTGACATTCACACAACCTCCAAACAGCCCATTCCGGGACGGTGGCAGGCACGGCTCTGCGGCAGGAAGAGTCATCGGGAAGCCGCTGGCAGAGGGTGACTGTGCACTCCTGGGGAAGGATGTGTTTGTGGCTGTGGAGCGGCTGCCGAGCCAACTGACTCAAGGTGGTTGTCTTTGAATAGCACCATGTTGTTTTTCAGATAAACTCAAAGATTCGGTGTTGAGGAGGACAGCGTAAGTAAGGGATGTCATGGTCTGGAATATTCTGGGTCTGGGTCGTCAGCCCATCCTGCTGGAGTAAGGAGCTACGTGTCTCTATGTTCAAAGCATTCCAGGCTTCCCAAAGTTCCAAGGCTTGCTTTGTGGTGTAGCTATGGGACTCTTGTCTTGCGGACGTAGACTGGAAGAAGAAATCTTAGCACTGAACAAATGAAAAAGCTCAACTCCTTCAGCAAATCTGGGTTTAAAAACAGCCTAAAAAGAATCCTAAAGAAGCCTTTTGGATTCCAGAGTTTTGGAGTACCACAGACCATGACCGTGGAAGCAAAGATTTACATATTTCTGCTCTTGAAGCATCTCAGGCTGAGGAACATCATAAGACATATTTAATATAGCAGTGTAAATGTATCGATCCTGTCCTGGTGGCAAAATTCCTTTTTCCACCGTATGCTTCTCAACTAATAGTAGTGAAATAAAGAAATACTCTTTTTTTAAAAGTCACAAGCAAACTAAAACAACCCAAACTCTTCTTATGTCATCCAAATTAGAGTTTATTTGTTAACATTTACATAATTTAAACATCGTCACAAGGAATTTTTGCATTCTAGCCCTCTCCGCAAAAGGCACCTTTTCCAGCTAAGAATAGTTCATGCACATAGACATGTATATGAAATACATAGATATATGTCTATAGATACAATAAATACTATTTGTGCGTAAAATTAAGGAATGTAGTTATTAATGGATGAGTATAACTATTTCAATGCATTTAATATTTTTGAGAAGCTGCTTCTGTAGTGGATTCAATGATTGAAACTGGTCTCTTAAGATTTTTATTTTAGTTTTTAAAAAGGAGGTACATTTGCCATCTAGATGTTGAGCTATTGTATATACCTGTGCAGTAGAATGACCTGATCTGAGACAGTGTTCAGGAAAATCGTGTAATGTTTTCTTCAGGTATCTAGAATAATTGCTGTGATTACATGCAATAAAATCTGTAATGTAACTAAAAGATAATGGAACAAATTTAAGTTGTGTTTTTAATGTTTTGTTCAGTTCTTGTATTTGACTGCTTCTATTCTGATGATTATAGACTTTTACTGACATAACCATTTACATATTTGAATAAAGTCTTTCTGTTTGGTAATGTTTAGACACTTTCCTTAGTGATTTCTGCTATATAGTCTTTTATTCAGGATAGAACCGAAACATATGTGCTAAGTCATTAAGCCTGTGTTAAAGCCAATGTTTATCTTTAAAATTGGTGGTACTTAAGTATTTCTTGATGCTTTTCCAAGATGCATAGTTTTGATTTTGCTTTTGAATGGTTTATGTTACAGTTATTTATTTAAAAGCATGTCTAGCTGACTAAAGCAAGGCAAACTTGGCTTAAACACAAACTCATGTAGAGCCTCCTCTGTTGTAGTGGTACATACGTACGTGGACCAGGATGTAGGCACAAGAGAGGGATGCTCTTTTGGAGGCAGAGAGAGTCTCTAAAATAATTTAAAGATTTCTGCAGTATTGTTTGTAACCCTGTTACGAAAACCAAGAGCTCCTTTTAAGGACAATTGAATAAAAAAGATCAAGAACAATAAATTATCAACTTTTCAATTAATGTGAATGTTATGTAAAGCCCTGAAAGTAGTTGCATTTCACTTAATTTTTGCTGACTCCAAAAGAGCAAAACAGATATTTCCCTCTTTCCAAGGCTTTAATGCAAAAGCAAATGGTAATTCAGAAACATTTAAAATAATTCCTGTATTATTAAAAAAAAATAAAAATACTGGTTTTACTTGTGGCTTTCTTTTGAAGCTGCTATTCTAATCCTATATGTTTATCAAACTCCATTTATTATTCAGAACTAAATCCACAGTTAACCTGGTAAATCTCTTTTAAAACATGAGTAATAACATTTCATGGTTATTATGCTAATTCACAAATACTTTTATAAGACTCCACAAATAATGAAATTTTATTAGGCAGTCCTACAGAGGCTTAATGAAATTTTTGTGTGTTTTTTCTTGAATTATTTCAATTTAGACAGCCAAATTGTTGAAGTCTAAAGATGCTATGTGTTAACTGTATTTTTTAGGTATCAAATTCTAACATTACTTAGTCCTCAGCCCTTCTGAAATGTAAGCCAGGAGCCTGCCAGTAGACAACCAAGTCCTTTTTCTGTGTAAGGAGATAAAATATACAACACGAAATAACAATAAAATGTAGATTACATAAACTTACAAGGCTGCAGTGGTACTACTTGGAAGATGCTGTCTGTCTGTAATCTGTGGGACTTTTTTTTACTGGGTTTTTGCCTTTTCATATAGCAGGCAAATAGTGAATTTTACCTGTTTTTCATGCAAGAAACATGGAAACTGGAAGGTATTCACTATGAAAGTAGGTGGCTGTATTAAGAATTTATATACAAATTTTCCACAAACAAACGAAACCAAACAACAGCAGTGCCCTTCCAGAAAAAAAACCCAAAAGCCGAAACAGAGCTGCCAAAAAACCTCGTACCAAGCAACAACAACAAAAAAGCCTCCCACACAACATGTGCTTTAATAGAAGCAAGCTGTGGGCTTTGGTGAAAGGAATACCTTGTGCTGAGTGTTCCTGTTTGTGGAAAATGGCCAGTGCTGTGATGAACTGTCAGTTTGGTAAAATTAAAGGTTTTTGTCTCTGAGGGGTGTTAATTTTGTTATGAAAACTGTTTCCCTGGGAGGTAACTTCACTCTGTTGAATCTGAGATTTATCATGCTTTCTTTTCATTACAGGCTGTCAGATGAGATTGTTTTTCTTTGGCATCATCCAGTTCTTTGTCTAAAGCTGTGCTTTTAGCTGTCTTGGCATTTGAAAACTTTTTCCAGCTATGCCACAAGGCCGACTCTGGCTGAGAGAATTCTTGCTACAATTTCCTAAAACAGAATTTATGTGAAAATACTGTTACTTGTGTTTTTTGTCTTATGTGTGACATCCACACAAACAGCAAAAGCAACTTTTTAATTTTGGCAAGCTTACTTTCTTTTGCTTCACATGAAGCAACTTACAGGGTCTTTCTGGTGTGTTCATGAGTAATGAATCTGAGAAAACCTCAGTCTGATTCTAGACAGGCTGACTTACAGCTCACTATTTCTTGCAGTAAAGGTAGATACTATAGGATTAGATGTTTGTGACTTGCTATGTTGTTTATATATTCTAGTTACCAGCTTTTTATATCTGCAGAGAGGTGAACACTTAACACCCATGTTGAGCAGTAGAGCTTATCTACTATTTGGCTGTTTTGATATTAAATGCACCAGATTTGAAGAATTGGTGTCTAATGCTTTGGATTGTCATCCTTCTCTTTTCATGCTTTGTGTGATCTCTTATGTCTGTTTTAGTGGTATGGAAGCAATTAGTTGATTAGTTTCAGAAAGTTCTTGAATAATGGGCAGGGTATCTGAAGGGATGAGTTATAACAGAAATTCATTTGGCCTGTGTAGAGGGACCAGTGGAACTTCCAGTGTTGCTCAGGAGGTTAGGTGTTTGACCATGGGACTTAAATGGAAGATTTTACAGGAGTATAATTTGTCAGATGTCTGTGAACAGGGAATTCCAGTCAGAACTTGCATTTTTGGGACCAATGTGGTGTTCAGAGGCTTTTCTGTCACATGAGTCAATGTAGCATTATTCATGTTAATTTACTGCTACTTTTGTCTTTTTGAATGAGCCTCTGTCCAGGTCAACTTTGGCTCTGCTCCCCACAAAATGCTGTATTTACACTGTGTTATTTTGGAAATCTTGAAAAAACTGTTCAAATATAATTCTCATTTGAAGAAGCTGAATTTTAACTTGCTGAATGTTTCACATTTCAGACTGAAAACTAACCATTATTGCAAAATTAATTTACTTCGTTGTTCAGTAGCTGTAACTTTTGCAGTGCTGTTTTGGAGTCAGCAGCAATTTAATCTCTGATTAACACACACACTGGCATTCACATAATTATTGTAACAAAGAATAGTTCTGAACCCTTCACGCTCATGGGCTGCCTGCACTGTCATTAAGCAAATTTCTGTTTTAATGGATGCTGGTCATTGTCTTTCTTTAGGAATGAATTAATGTTCCCTTTATTTTCAAGACACTGAATATTTTTGGTGTACAAAAAATGCTGGATGACTATAACAGTGTGATTTTGCTTTTTCTTCCCAGGTATGAATGCTGCTGTGCGCGCAGTAGTACGCATGGGAATCTATGTAAATGCCAAAGTCTATTTTATTTATGAGGTTAGTTTTTGTTTCATTCATTCTGTATTTTGTCCTCTGACTAAACTTGAGTTTTTGTAGAAACACCCTGGAGAGTAAATAGTATAAATTAAAAAAATGTTGCAGGTGCCATTCCTTTTCATTGTGTGTTTTATTTAGTACTTTTTATTTGTATGGAAATTTACGTCTCAGAAGGTATATTCTAAAGCTATGTAATTTAAAAGTAATTTCTTAAATATATGGAATTCTTTATGTGCCACCAAAGACTTGAAAGCAGAGAAAACCAGAGGTGGTTGTCACCTTGCAGTGAGCCACATATCTGTGAACTGTGTTGGATGTTTGGCCCCACTTATTGCACTTCATAAATATTTTGCTAAACCTGGGTAAACTACTGGTTCTGAGTACTTTGACTCCATTTTCCTAGAGTATAAGGATGTATCCTCACCCTTATTTCACAAATTGCACAGCTTGGTTTTGATCAAGAGTCTTGTGGCACTGGTGCCATCTTGGCCTGGCTTATAGGTAGAAAGTTGCAACTGAAGAAACTCAACCAACAAACAAAAAACCACATCAAAAACTTGACCATCGTTGGTCTGTCCTGAGATCACAATTTTGTGGTTGAAATTTGTAACTTTATGTGCAGAAAGATTGTAAATTTCTGTATCAATTATGCAAAAAGAAAAAAAAGATGGGACAAGTTTAATGTTAATGCCAAGGTGATGCTCCATGTATTTGTCTTCCTGGAAGACTGTTGCAGTTAGACTTCCTTATAAAGAATGCTTTCAGTTTTTATACAATTTTTGTAGATTAGGCAATACAGTAAATATATTGATTCTGTTCCCACTGTAATTCCTGTACAGCTCGTTAGTAGTTTGAGATTATTACAAATCATAATAAAAAATTGATATGGGGGAAAGCTTGGTAGGTCCCCAGTAAAGTCTAACTTTAATATAAAAATACATAGTACTAAAATTCATAGAAGTGCTCAGAAAATACTTCAGTTTTAGTTTTGTGCATGGCAAATACAGAATTTATCTTTAAAAAGTAGCTGTTTATCCATTTTTTCCCTGTCTGCTTGTTCGTATAGCTCATTTACTAATGAGATGCAAAGTATATTGAAATGCAAATAAGCAGAGGACTGTGCTCCAAAATTCTTTCTTACTCCTGTGCTACAGCAAGCTGCTCTGAATACTTAGTGTGTGCTAATTACATGGCCAATCTCTGGAATTCCTTCAGTGTTCAGCTGTTTTGCAGGCTCACTGAAATGGGTCAGATACTTCTCTGGAAGTAAGGAGGGAGTTTTGGACATCTTTAAGGCCAGAACTTGATTGCAATTTATTTTTTGATTAAGCTCAAGTCAAGAATTGCCATATTTTTTTCACCTTTTAAACATATTTGGTATCACAGTTGATACCAAATGATACCAGAGTGGTATCACAGTGACACCAGGGTGATAAATTTTGAGAGAAATTTGAATATTTGTTTTTTCTGAACTTACTGAAATAGCACTATTTAAGTTAGCGTGTACCTGTGTTTGGTAGAGTTGGCCAGTGTGAAGTCACAGGTAAGTCTGAATGAAAAGTGATTGTAAAAAATAAGTCAGTGTTGGGAATTTTGAGTTTCCCATATATATTGTCCTGTCTTCGATTTAATAGTAGGGTCTAGGAGGAAATGCACATTTCACTGCAAGTATGGGCTCTGAAAAAATCTTTGCTTCTAGATTAGTCCATTCAGGTCTGTGTTTTGTAAAGTACTGAATGCTAAGCTTTGTTCTTCTCTGACTGGTGATAATTGAAACATGAAGTCAGTTTTCTTTCACAATGCCTACAAGTACTTCAGAGAAACAGGGTTGCAAGTACTGAAATGAAACAGCTGTTTAATTTTACCCCTTTGAAATGTGAAACAGGTGAAGGTGACAAATGTAATGAAGGCAAAAATCCTCTTCTGAAACTTGTTACTAGTCTTCCCTGTTAGAAGCCTTAGCTTGGTGTGTAAAGAGGAGGTGTATTTTTGGGTATAGTTTGAGTTATTTAATGCTTTTAATAAGGTGTTCCTTTAGAGTTACAGTTTATTGAGTGTGACTTGGGTGTGTTAAGCAAAGAGAATAATGTATCTTAAGCCTACCCTTTGAGCATTTTAACACATAGGTCAGGGTAAAGTGATATTTGTATTGAAGCTGCTCTGAAAAAGTGAAGGAAAAACCTGAAATGACAATATCCAAAAGAAGAAAAAGAGTATTCTTATTCGGATCCAGAAATTGAATTAAAGGTCTCAGCCTTTTCAGGCTTACTTTGCTGTAGTCATCATACGCTCTATTTCTCCTGTAGCTTTGTCTGTCATATGAACTTTTTTTGCACTGCAAAACCATCTGTCTTCTACAGCTGTGGCCAGCACTAGTTCTGTATTTTAAGAAAAAAAGTAACTCTGTTTTCCTAATTCTATTTTTCTTTACCTTGTGATAAGAGATTATTAAGATAAATGAATTAAAATTGATAACAAATTAGATCTAAGTAATTTTCTAGCCTTTTTAAAATAGGTTTTATAAAAGCCCAAAGAAAAAAAACAATTATATACTGGAATTCATGGCCTATTTGGACTTCAAGTCCCAAAAGGAAAAAAAGAGTAAACTCATGTGAAAATGAAAACTTGAAGGGAATTTATATAAAAGCTATAATTTGTTATATATCTTTTTTGTAGTTTATATAAAACCTGTACATTTATAGCGATAAAATTAAAAAACCTCTTGTGTATCTTAATTCACTGAAGTTAGTGCATTTCAAAATTTTGCTATTAATTGCAAATCGATAAAGTTGTGCTAGCTTCACGGTTTTGTATTTTATAATATTTTATTTTAGTCTCTAGTTACCCTTCTTGACTATCATCTCGTTTTTCCTGGAATCTAGTCCAGACTCAAAGTTTGAATATCCATGGATTACTTTCACTCGTGGTATGAAAATGTAGGAGCTGGAAGTATGTGTAGAGTATCAGGCTGCTCTAGGGGGCTAGTTTAATCTTTTTCACTAATCAGAAGCTATTAAAGTCAGGTTGAGTTTTGTTTTGTCTTGTTTCTCCTTTTTTATTGAGAGCAGGAAGAAAAAGTTATGCCTGTCATTTATGGCAACTCATTTTAGAAAGTTGAGGTCTTGAATATTTATACAAATAACCTGCCCTTTTTCCAGGATTGAAGCACATAGTTCCCAGTGGATGCGTGCTCTTGCTACTAAGCTATGGAGCTTTTAGATTCTTCATCTTGATTAAGAGTCTTTTTCTCAAGCGGCCAGCACTGGGAATGCAATGGTACGGCAGTCATGGATTTCTGTGAGGAGAACTTCGTGTCTTTTCTGTGGTGGTTTGTGCACTCAGTGACAATAGTATTTTATGTTGTTGAGCAATGGCTAAGAATTCTCAGTAAGTCAGTTCACATAAGTGTTAAAGCCCCAAATGTAGCACATCAGAAGATGGCTTGTTCTTTTTCAAAAGCTTTTGTCTTCAGAGTTCAGGCTGGAAGCTCTGATTGCTCCTGCCACGCTCTCCTGGAGTTGCAGTGTCTGTGAATGTATCCTGTGAGCATTGGACCCACAGAGATTTCTTCTTGTTCTTTGAATATTTAGATTTTGGATATTCAGATTTAGATTTTGGGATTTTGAAGGACTAAACATAAAATGGAACTGATCTTCAGAAACTGTGTTTGCTGTATTTTTGACAGTTCATTTTTTCTATTTTTGCCCTACAGTTTTAGTATCTCAGCACCCAAGCTCCTATATTTTTAGGATCTAAGTAAGAATTTACTTTTTTAATGTAAATTTACAGATTCCCACCCTCATATTAAGGTCTGTAGTCACATCTGCCAGTGATTTTCAGTAACCATACAATTGGAACAGTGGTGAACCTTCAAACATACATTGTCCAGTCCTCATCACTGTTTACATAACTAAAACAATAAATGGAAATCATCAACATTAATACTTCAATTGCAATTAGTAGTTCGTTTTTTTTTCCCCAATAGCTTTTCTAGAAAGCTCTTTTAATTCTATAGCTTGTATCTTTTAATGGTGTGGAAGATAATGTGACAGTTTTATCTACCTTATTCAGAGGTAGTGTACACATACCTAGCAGACAACTGAGTTAGGAAAAGTTAATAGAACAGTTCAAACAGATGATGATTCCAAAGGTTCCCTGCCCTTACCTTGTAGTGGGAGGAAATGTTAGTGCATCCCCAGTTCTCACTTCTCTGCACACATATGGACTCCTGACCAAAATGCATAAATTCTTTCTACTTCAAAGAAACACGGAATGTTTCATATGTTTTCAAAGAAACAAGGAATGGGTCATAGCTCGTCCTTAGTCTAGCTGTTAGTTGTTTCATGTCTTACAGACAACTTAAGCTCCTATTTAGCTCTTTGCTTTTTTTCTGTTTTAGATTTGTTGATCTGAAAATGGGGATTTTTATTCCGTTAGTCTTATTTATGTAGGTATTTCCTATATGTAATACTTCTTCGGATGCACTTTTGTTTTTTCTGTCAAGTTAAAATAAAGGTGAATGACTTGAACATACATGAATTGTATATATTTTTGTCAGCTCTCAGTGCAGCTTACTGTAGTCAGTGTTACAAACTGAATTAAGATGCAACACTATGCTTTCAGGATTTATTGCCTTTTAAAAAAAGCAAACCAGCAAAGCTGGTGATTAATGAATTTAGTAATTTATTAGCCATCATCAAGCTTAGTTGTATCTACTGCAATGTTTCTTTCTGAGTATCTTTGCACTTTTTCTGAGGTAGAATTTTTTTTAAGTTGATACGAAGATTAGACATTATTCCTTTTCCACTTTGCTCTAATTTTGAACAAATTGTATAAGTAATGGCTCAGCTCTTCAAGTCATTGTGTGTATACGTTAGCCTACAAATAGTATGTTCTGTGTGTAGGGGCCCACAAGGGAAGTGGGAAAATAGTTCACCAGGAGCTGTAGTGATGGGACAGGGAGTAATGAGGTCAAACTGAAAGAGTGGAAATGTAAGTTAGATATATGGAGGAAATTCTTTACTGTGAGAGTGGTGAGTCACTGGAACAGGTTTCCCAGAGAAGATATGGATGCCCCAACCCTGGCAGTGTTCCAGGCCAGGCTGAATGGGGATTGAGCAGCCTGGTCTAGTGGGAGATGTCCCTGCTGATGTCTGGGGGATCAGAAGTTGATAATCTTTTAAGGTCGCATTCAACCCACGCCATTCTATGTGTTTGCATTACATACATGTCAGAGTTATCTGGAGAGTGCAAAATATTGAAAAGGTGTGTTGGATGGCAGAAATTAGAGACCTAAGTAGTTGATCATATTATCTCTAAATTATTCAGTCAAGTTTCAGTGAGCAGAAACTTTCATGCTTTCCCCTTGAAATCTGTACTGGAATCCTAAAATACCTAATAGAGTAACTTGTACTTTTGCTGTGTCCAGGTTATCTTTACATTCTTATTTTCTCATGCTGGTGAGGACTCAAAATTTGACATAGAAAACCATATATATTATATGAATACTAAGCCACTTTAGGCTTAGTATGTTTCAAAGTTACTGCTTATTGAGTAAATTCTGCATATACTCTGAATTGTGCCAAATTAAATTTCTCCAGGTTATAATGTTAGTTTTGCTCTTTTTTGAACTCCCTTTTTTTTTTTTAATTCCTGACTTATTGAAAAAACTACACAGAGAAAAAATGTTAACTAATTATTTCTTGGTGTGTGGAATATGTATACATAATCTAAAAATGGAGACATAAACATTGTCATGGTTATTTTTCTTCAGTAGTTTTTCATTTTTTTTTTCTTTAACACATTATGATTTTCCCCGTGGATTTAAATAAATGTCAAAAAGTTGAATGGTAATTCCAGTTTTGTTCTGGTGTCTGTCAGTGAGGGTTTTCCAGTCTTAGGAGGACTTGACTGATTTTTCTTTTCTGTTTATTTATTTATTTATTTATTTTATTTGTTATTGTGGTTGGTGGTGCTTTCTTTTTTGTTTGTTTGCTGTTTGGTTTTTTTTTTTTTTTTTTTTTTTTTTTTTTTTTTTTTAAATCAATGTTCACAGTATCACCTACTGGAAAAGAATCTGTAATTGCTGTTCCGCTAGTATTTTTTCCAGAGAGGTAATAAAGCAAAGACAGGCAAAACCCTTTAGCTGCTTGCTGGATAGTTTTCCTTCTTTCACATAAGTGTAATTCTTCTCACATTACAGTATGCAGTGGTTTTAGAAGACCATTTAAAGTTATTAGAAAATTCTTAAAAGCATCACTAAAAATAGTATTTTTTCCAATTAAATGTCTTTTTTTTATTGTGTGGCTGCCTCAAAAAAAAAACCCATAAAACAAGGATTGTGTCACCTGATTTCTTGTTCTTTCATGAAAAAATTTTGGTTATTGCTCTTTATCTTGTTTTGCATATTAGGAGCACTGGGGGGAAAATGTACAATGTGTTACAAAGATTTCCTAAGTTCATGGCCCCAGGCTGAGGTTATGTTTTTAAGGAATATGTTTTGTAATATATTCAAAGTTCTTTGTAGTTTTTTTTAAAAAAAACTTGAATATTTATTCATAAAGAAGCAGCACGTTACCATTCTAGTTTAATAGCTGTGTAATCTGTTTTAAGTGTTATCTTGAAGTTGTTTTTGCAACTGATCCTTTAGGAAGAGGGTTTGTTGTGCCTTTTCCCCTCTTAAAAGAAGCAGTGATACCTGCTTGAATAGTGTTTCATATAAATCAAGTGTTTTTTTATTCAGTGTTTTTAATTAAACTTGTATTAAAGTGCACAAGGTGACTATTACTGTAGTGGAACTTGGATGTAGTTTTTAAAATCAGACTTATGAAATACTTTCCCTTTTACAGGGTTACCAGGGAATGGTTGATGGAGGTGATAATATTGTAGAAGTTTCATGGGAAAGTGTTTCAAGTATCCTGCAAGTGGTAAGTGGTAAGGGGGGAGAGTGGGACCCAAAATATCTTTATTCAAACAAAAGAACCAAAATTCTTGATCCAGCAACTGCTGTAATTATGTATTTGAGCTGTGTGATGACTGAGTGACCAGCATGTACCACTTCCAGCAGAGCCTGATTTCTACAGTGTGGATCGCTGACACTTGCTAAAGATCTTGGTGTGGTCTTGAATTTGGAGGCCAGAAATAGCCTTGAAAACCTTTGTTCTAGATTTGCAACATGACATGTCATTAGCCTCCTAAAGCCATACTGACAAGTCTATATTTAATAAAAAAGACATTATAGGGCCAAAACATGAAACAGCTGTGTTTTGTAAGGCAAATAATTTCTTACGAAACCCTGTTGGCTTTCTGTGTAAGTGGATTTAGAATTATAGTAACGGATGTAATTACAGTGCAGTTCTGCAGAGCTCAGATACTGCCAGTGACTTTGTACATTTTTATTACAACATTCTGCAGTGTGGCCATTTGGATCTCCTCAGCTTTTGCTCAGCATGGTAATATTGTTACCTCTTCCAGAGCAGGTGCTATGTTTGGCGAAGAGGCCTTACTGCTTGCCAAGCTTTCTGAAAACTACCTCCAGGTGAAGCATGGGTTTCTTTGGAGTTTTTTGTAAGGTTAATGAACATTAAGCAGTTAGCAGAGGCTTTTTTTTTTTTTTAAACCAATGCCCTGGAGTACTGTGAGGTATTTTGTCCCGTGTTTGCTTGTTTTTCTTTTCTTTTTTTCCCCCATATCTATCTTGTAAATAGAATCCTAGAGTATATCAAGTTGACAGGGACCCATAAGGATCATTGAATCTTAGAGCTAAACAATATGAACAGGAGTATCATCCAGATGCATCTTATAATGACAAGCAAGTTGAGTTCTCTTGCCTAGGCCGCACAAGAGCATATTTAGGAGCAGGATGTAGGCTCCTATACATGTGTAATGTAAAAGAAAAACATCTTTTTGAGCTTTGTAGCTGGTAATTCAACACACCAGCAATGAACCTCAGCACTTACCTTACAGAATATATTTAGTTGTTTTGATGAAAAAGGTTTTCCCATTGTGTATTTCTGTTTATTCAGAATGAGTAGCATTTTGTTTTCTTCTTACAGTTGTTTTTCCTAAGTATAAAAATACCTAGTTTTAGAGACTTTTTTAGTCCTGATTTTTTTTCTTTATCATCTCTGTGTGTACACATCTACCTTTTTGTCTGGAGACAGCTGAATTCTGTTCCACTTTCTTTTTTCTTTCCACTAGCAGCTATGCAACACAGATAGCAAACTGGTCTGAGAGCTGAAACATCTATTGATGGGGTAAATCATGTCAGTACAGCCACTGCAGATTTGAAGTTCAGATTTAGATAGATATGACAGATTTACTACCAGTTAAAGTGAAGGGAATGTTTACGCAAAAGTGATGTAATCATCTCCAGATTTGTTTGCAGGAAAAAAGTAGTTTTTTCAGTCTTAACTGATACTACTTTTTACTGTGGCAATAAATAAGGCAAAAATTAAACTTCTTGAGTGACTGAACGTGAGCACAGAAGATATGTAAATAATGTGTGTCCAGCAAGACACACAGCAGTTTTCAGTGACAGGGCAGTTCAGTTTAAAAATGACCACCACCATTTCCAAAAGAAGCTTTTTAGTGCATATTAATAAACGCAACAGATAATAAAACAGAAAACGTAGCATTAATCTATAAGGAATTACAGGCAGTTATTTCCATAATTCTGTGGAATGACCATGAATGCTAATTTTGAAGTTCAAGGTTACATTTTTTTCTCTTATTGTTTATGTATCTCATGATATTAGGGGGAAAAATACCACACTGAGGCAAATGAATCTAAATACTTAATTAGTTAGTATATCGCTTTTACTCTTGCCATTAAATGTAAGTAACAACCTAGTTATTGTACTACTGCTAAAATTAATCCCGTATAATTTAACATTTTCCTTCCAGAGTAGCTCTTTACCAGTTTTGAGTGGTTTTTTTTGTTTTTCCCTTGTGCGTGTATCTGCTCTTGAACATAAATTCCCACAGGTTTGGTAACATTTTGTTGACCATTCCTTAACCTCACTGTATAATCAAAAGATGGAGGTTATGCCACAAAGCTCATCATTGACCCGTGTGAGAGGCCCACGGTAACACCGCGGGTCACGGGCTGAAAGCGCTGCCCTTCGCTCTCCTAGGGAGGCACGGTGATCGGCAGCGCGCGCTGCAAATCCTTCCGCACGCGCGAGGGCCGCCTGGAAGCCGCCTTCCACCTGGTGCAGAGAGGGATCACCAACCTCTGCGTCATCGGCGGCGACGGCAGCTTGACCGGCGCCAACCTCTTCAGGGAGGAGTGGAGCGGGCTGCTGGAGGAGCTGGCGCAGAAAGGTGAGTGAGTGTGCCTTCAGGCCTCATAGGC
Organism: Phylloscopus collybita; assembly: GCA_027886175.1. NCBI lineage: Eukaryota > Metazoa > Chordata > Aves > Passeriformes > Phylloscopidae > Phylloscopus > Phylloscopus collybita. The sequence goes on from JAJNNQ010000002.1 coordinate 10,338,854, forward strand.
TTCCCCTCCAGTCTGCAGGGAAGTTATGAACCTCAGCTGTAGGTGTGCAGCTTGCATCCAGAGGGTGTCTCTACAAAAATCAAATGCGTTCGTTCTAGGAAATCGCCTGGTTCTTCAAAAAATAATAGCTTTTGGTTTCTGTACGTCCGCTCATGTGTATCATAAAGGTCCAAAAAAGGCCAAATAAGTTACTGGGCAACTAGTGTGTGTGGCTTTTTTCCTCTACTATGAATCATTTTCAGGATCTGAACTTCTTACCTTTGCTTGAAAAGCCTTTATGCCCTCATACCCAATCGGAGGTTTCCTACAGCAAGCTACACATTTGTATGTTATTAAATTACATTGCTCTCCTGCCTGTATGTGACTTTTTGTTTAGGATCAGAACATCAAGTGGCTGTTGATAGAAGTGCACCAGCCCAATAGTTGTGTTTGATAGCATCCAGGAGAATGTATAGGGAAGAGTAAAGAGTAAACTAATGCTGTATTGATGCTATGTGTTACTCATGATACATAAATACTCTGGTAGGTTCCATCCATTTCTGTCTTTGGGGCTTCCTGAACCAGATGCTGTTAGCAGTCCGGAATGAATTTCTCTTCCATGAATGTATACAGTCTACTTGAAAGCCTACAGAATTTTGCTGAAAACATTGTGTAGCAAGGAGTTCTGAAGCTTCACTGAATAATGAAGATTGTGAAGAATGTTCTTCTGTTTATTTTGATCCTGTTGGCTTCTAGATCATTTGATGTCCATAGTTTCTGTGTTAGAATAAACCATGAATGATCACTCCTGCTTCCTGCATGCCACTTGAGATTTTACAGCTGTCTTATTTTCCCTTCATCATCTCTTTTTCTAGATGGAAGAGTCCTAGTTTGCTTAGTTGTTCCTTTTATGTAAGTTCTATATCTTTGATCATCTTTGTTGCCCTTCTCTGAACCTTTTCCAGTTCTACCCTGTTTTGAGGTGGGGAGGACCACAACTGCACCCAGTATTCAAGATGAGGGCAAACCATGGATCTACACAGTAGTATAATGATCTTTGTTTTGTTCTCTATTCTTTTCCTAATATTTTCTAATATTTTGATTTTTTTTTTACTGCTATTGAGCATTGAAGCTGATTTATTAATGAAAACAGCATTATTATATTATGCTGGAAATAGTGTTACTTTGTTTGTGATGTGAGGGTACATTTTTTTTTTTTGTGTGTCTTAGTTTACATTTATCTGCAATGAATTCCATCTGATACTTTACTGCTCACTGTGTCTTGCTAGTCGTCTTCATTTCTTCTCAAACACTCCATATGTTTAGATCCCAAATAATTCAGTTTGATCAGTAAACTTTGGCACTTTGCTGCTCATTCCCTTTTCTAGGTTATTGCTGAGTGTGTTGAGCAACGCAGATCCCTGTAGAACTCCATTGGTTACCTTCCTAAGATGCAGGAATTTGCATTTACCACTGCCCTCTGCCTTGTATTTTTTACCCTCTGTTTCACATTATTTACTCTGTGAAAAGCCTTCTGTCTTATACAGTGACTGCTTAGTTTCCTCAAAATCCTTTGGCAAAAGACTTTGTCAATGGCTTTTTAGAAATCTGAGTAGAATATGTCAACCAGATACTAAGTCACATTTGGAACTCTAGAGGAGGTTTGTAATGCATGGTATACATTCATAGAAAACATTTTGATTCTTCGTCACAATGTTATATTGATCTTCATGGACATTATTTATATTTTTCATTATGGTTTCTGCTGTTTTTCTGTAATGTAGACATTAAACACACTGATACATAGTTCTTGAATCTCATATTAAAATTTTGGCATTATATTTACTACCATCCCATCCACAGATACTAAGGTAGTTTTAAGTGCTTAAGCAGCTAAGCTATTTCATCCTTGAGATCCTTTAGAACTCTTGGATGATGCAGCATTTTCATTGCTGTCATGGGAGACACTGCCAAAATGTAGAATAGAAGCTTTTCTGTTCTGTTTGCTTATTAATCACGAAATCAGAGCCTTTCAGTGTTGCAAAAGAGAAGTCTTCAAAAGTTGGATGCTTTTTTCTAACTGTTTACATATGCCCATAGTCACATCCAGTTTGCATTGTTTTGCTTCTTCATTGCACATTAATACACTGAGACTACAATTTGAATGATTCTGTTTTAATTTGAAACCATCAATTTTAAGGTTGGTTACAAAACTTGATAATTATTTGACACTTTGAGGTGGACTGAAAAGCTCTTATTTCCTTCCTTACTGTAAGGAGTTCTGTGCAGGATTCTTTTGTTTGGATGTTTGATTGGCTTTTGTTTGTAGTTTTGACTAACCTTGTTACGTAAAATATCTAAACATAATTTAATGTTTGGATATGTTTAATTTATAAAAGTAGAGCACCCAAGCAATATGTCTGATTTTTTTTTTTTAATAGTCTTACAGTTCTTTCTCTGAATACTTCTTTACAGGAAGGATTGATGCAGAGGCTGTTAAGAAATATGCTTACCTTAACATTGTGGGAATGGTTGGATCCATAGACAATGACTTCTGTGGCACGGATATGACCATAGGTACTGACTCAGCTCTGCACAGAATAATTGAAGTTGTGGATGCCATCATGACCACTGCTCAGAGGTAAATTGAGCATAATACAGAGACTGATAACAAATGCACAGATGTTCATGCTTTTGTTTAAGTTCAGTTTACATAGAGGTTAGGTAGGTGGGGAAATGAAAGTTCTTTTTGACTGCATGTTTCAAGTGTCTTGGTTTCTTTTTTTTTCTTAATAACTGCTTTTTCATCATTCCTGTCATGGCAGCACTTCAAGTATGTGATCATAGAGACTGCAGCAGCCTTAGGGGCAGACTTGGTTTTTAATGTGTTTAGCCTTTTTCAGACATATTCTATTAGAGAAGATCCAGACACACTGTGAATAGTACAGAAATAACATCTGTCTTACATAAGCTTTATTTCAGTAAGAATTAAGCAATTAAATGATTGGATTTTTTCAAATACAGCTACATCAGTACAGTTCTTAACTATGGGTCTGCATCATTTACATTTCCAGTAAAGGTTCACATCTTCTCTCATAGCTGCCCATGCATGCTTTGCAAGAAAATAGTGAAAAAGAATTATGCATTGGAAGATACTTAATTTTAAATATATTGTTTAATTGTGACAATATTGTGACAATATTGTGACAATAATATTGTTTTCTTATTGTTTTTCTGCTTTGCTGAGGAATTCTGAATGCAGTAACTATGGTAAACAGAGGCTGTTTCATGATACTAGGTTCAGTTAATTTGTTTTCTTATTTTTACAGCCATCAGAGGACATTTGTTCTGGAGGTTATGGGGCGACACTGTGGGTATGTATTGTCATCAGCATTTTGTGTCTTGTATAGGTACAATTATGAAAGAAATCTGAACTATAGAAGTCTAATCATTTGTTCTGTTTTTTAGGTATCTAGCTCTGGTTAGTGCCTTAGCCTGTGGTGCAGATTGGGTATTTATTCCTGAATACCCACCAGAAGAAGGCTGGGAAGATACAATGTGTGTTAAGCTTTCAGAGGTAATTTCTAGCGTGTTTGAGATTCCCAGTGTCTTTGCAGATGTTTATTTGAAAGCAGTGATTAAAAAGTATGATCAGGACTTTAAGCAAGCCCTGGTTTCAGTGTCACATAAAGTTCGCTGTGATCTTGAAGATTTCTTTTCTTGCACTTGGTGATTGTTTTGAGGAATTATATGACCCACTGTGGGAATTGCATAAAATTATACCTATATAAGCCATATGTGTACATTTCATCAGTAATTTGATGTTAGACATTTTAATTCGTCAATGAAAAGACATGTATGAAAATAAAAGGTGTAGAACACATCACATATTAGTGATCAAATACAAGAAATATTTCCTCAAATCCTAGCGGCTTAATGTAAAGCAATTGATTACAAAATTATGCTGTAAATTTTTTTAACTACACAAATGTGCTTTTATTTTTTTTACAGAACCGCGCGCGGAAGAAAAGACTGAATATTATTATTGTAGCTGAAGGAGCTATTGATTGTCACAACAAACCTATAACATCAGAGAAGGTTAAGGATGTAAGTGTCAACATTCCCATGATACAAGATTTCTGTTCATAAGATGGGGCATATTGTTAACAGTAACATTTCTGTAGAGTAAATCTGTTCCTTTAAGATAGCCTATCACACTGTTGTATTTTATGCTTGCGCTTTATTATCTAAAATTCCATAGTCAAATTAAAGGGCAATGTTTTCAGTGGCAATTAATTAGAACCTTTTCTCCTTGTAATACAACACAGCAGTTCAAAAGCATCTGCTTCATGGGTGCCTTAATTGATAGCTTGAAATGAGCTCAAATCTGTATTTGTAATCCTATTTTACTTTGTATATCTTGCAAAAATTTTAATATTGGTCTGTCTCACAGTGAAGTAATACTGTGTGCTTTGGACAAAGTCTCCTCCAAGTGGTTGCTTTGCTAAAAATTTCATTGTTGTCTAAGATTAGGAAAACTTTTAAGCTGAATTTTTCTGCCTTTTTTTTTTTTTTTAAAGGGGTCATTAACAAAACAAATTGGGAAATAGTCATTGGTAAAAGGAGGTATGATTCTTTGGCTTTACCTGGGGTTTGTCTGTCCTGTGACTATGGAGTTCTGTTTTTCATAGCTGTCAGTTTTGGAGAAACATTTGACTTCATTCAGAATTGCTTTATGAAGTAACATTTAGCACTAAGTGGTGTTAAGTTACATGGTGCTAACGTATATATAAAGTAATAATAATGATAAACCCACTGTATTTTGAAATTCTATGCAGCTTGTGGTTCAGCGGCTTGGTTTTGACACCCGAGTAACCATCCTGGGTCATGTGCAAAGAGGTGGAACCCCTTCAGCTTTTGACAGAATTCTTGTGAGTATTCCCAAAATAACTATGGCACCACATAGGACAACTGCATTTTGATTTTTTTGGGGGAGTGAGATGGTTTTCTACCTGATTAACTTGACAAATCAAACTCACATTAACTGAATAGTTCAAATTCAGAGTAGTGAAGCACTTTGTGTGAAGGAATCTATGTTTAGGATCAAAATGCAAAGCTGAATCATCTATATGTATAGTTATTAAACAGCCCACAAGTTTTTTACCTTACCAAAGAGTGATTTGTGTCAGCTTGAGTTACACAGAAATCAGGACCGTTTCTGTGATAGGAAGCCTTGTGCATTTCAATGCTAGCTGGAACACTCAAACATTCTGTATTTGCAGGCGAGTCGTATGGGTGTGGAAGCTGTGCTTGCCCTTTTAGAAGCTACTCCAGATACCCCTGCCTGTGTTGTGTCCCTGTCTGGAAACCAGGCTGTCCGTCTGCCTCTGATGGAGTGTGTGCAGATGGTGAGGCTCTGGCAAATAGCCAATTTATGTTATTTATTTACTACAGCAGACTACTATGTACAATAATTGCCTGTTCTTACTAGGACATTGATGGAATGTGTACAGCACTTCTCCGTATTTTAGAATGAATAATGAAGTTCATATATATCCTCTATGTGTTACTTATTCATTTGCAAACTATCAAGGAATAAGAAATACATATCTTCTTAATTTGCTCTAAAATTTCATCTCAGATCTGTTTTTATTGTTACAACAAATTCTTCAGATGCTTGTATCCATTTATATGTCATACACAAGTCAAGTTTCTGCACGAAAACTGCTCAATTTAAACTGAAAAAAGAAAAGGCATAATGGATGCATTGATTCCTTTGTCCCATGAGGGCTTTGGGTGTTTGTTTCTACTTTCTTCTTCTCCTGTATGCTGTAATTTAAGCTGTGTGAGGAGGTAGCTCATAAATTGATGAAATTGTTAGTATTTCTTTTTTCACTGTGGAAATGTATTAATACATGGAATATATTAAATAATCCACCTCCTGCATTTTTTAAAGCATATTTAGTAATCAACTTCTTTTTTCAAGACTCAAGAAGTCCAGAAAGCCATGGACGAGGGAAGATTTCTTGAGGCTGTGAGGCTTCGTGGAAGGTATGGCCAATAGCTTATATCATTTATTTGCTGGAGAAAAACTGAGTTGCCTTGCTGTTATGCTGGCATGTGACATTTCATTTTAAATATTTTACTGACTGTATGGTTTTACGGGTTTGAGAATGAGAGGAGACAGAAGAATTGCCTAAATAGAATAATTGAAATTCTTACCTGCAACAAAACATGCAAAACAAAGCAAACTGTAATTCACTGCTGTGTCAGACTAGTTGCTAGGCTAACTGGTCACAAAGCAAAAAGCTGCTGTGCTGTATGACCTGACTGGTAGCAACTATAAGTTTGTTTATTCATGAATTTGAGGCCAGTCTTGTGAGCATGTTTGTAAGTAGTTGGTAGTTTTCCATCAGAAATGTTGGAGGAGGTATTCTTCAGTCCTGTCAGGAGAGTCGTTTCTGTTTCAAGTAATTTGATAATAAAATGCTTTCTCCCCAGTCTAGAAAACTAATTTGTTAGCCACGTAGTTGTTTTATATTTTACGACTCTTATCTTGGAGAGTTGAATATTTTTCATTGTTCTCTTGTTTCCAGTTTTTGCCACGTTTTGCATTTGCAAACAACAGTGGTATTAGTATTTCATGCCAGTTTTTTAAAGTTTCTGAAAAGTTCAGATGTTCCTTTAAAATAACTAGGAGTTAAAAATTTTACTATTTTATTTGCTTATCTTACTTACTCCTTTGTTTAGGAGCTTTGAAAACAACCTTAACACGTACAAATTACTGTCGCACAAAAGGCCGGATTCTGAGCTTCCAAAGGTGAGGGGGGTAACTGAGTGTGCAGTGCACGTCTGCTTTTGGGATCTGCTAATAACTCCCTTCAAACCTCTGTTACAGCATAGTTTATAAATGAAGTATTATAAAGATGCTTGAAGCACACTAGTTTATTCTAATAGTAAGTAACATTTTTAAAGTGAAATACCATTGTAACCAGAAAATTGCTGTAGACGGTTTTCTTGCTGTCTTCGATTTACATCTGATCCCAATTATTATAATGTCTGGTTCTAATAGTTACTGCTTTGCCCTCTGTTTCTTACCATGGGTTGATGTTTAAGATCATGATTAAGGCTCTGAAAATCTTGAGATAAAGGAAGATTCTATATTAAAAAAAATCTAAGTCTTCCTTTTGTAGGGTAAAACCACTCAGGAGCAAGGACAAATTAAGGAATTCATGAGAAGCAATGCTGAGGACAGGTGTATCACCTTTATGTGAAATAAGTCACTGTGCATAATACAGTAAGGAAATTTGGATTTGTATAGGAAGCAGACACTCAATTTTGTGTGCAAACAAATCTTAGATGGGATTTTTTTTTGTTAAAAGTTTACTGAATAGTTCTGTTTGATCATAGTTGATGACTGTGTCATCTCACTTGTTAATTTCTCTTTTAATTGTGGTTTGTGACCATTTGTTACTTTATTTGCATAATGATGTTGCTGTTACACTTTCTAGAAATCTTTTTCCCAAATAAGTATTTGAGTAGTGATTACTGGTGGTAGCTTCTCAATATTATTAAGGAGCAAAATTGCATTGATAGTATAGTAAGGAGCTAAGACTGTCCTTCAAGAGATAAAGCAATTCAGGATTTTTTAGGTGGATATTTAATATTTTCTTTGGAGGATCAAGTGTTTGGGTGGTGGGGTTTTTTATACAGCAATGCAAATCCAGGACTGTTAGCACTGGGCTACTGTATTTTTTTTTTCTAATACTTTTGTTATACCCCTGTGATAAATGGCATTAGAAGGAAATGTAGGCCATGTGTAATTACTAACTACTCGGATTTGACCATACTAACAAAATCTGTGTGCCTTCAGTAAAAGAGGTTGAATAGGAATTAAAAAATAGATGAAATGTGCATGTCACAGGAATTGAGGAAGGAGATAAGCTGATCGGATCAGGAGAGCCAGCTGAATGCTCTGCTTCAGCAGTGCTTCTGCACACATTATATTTTGCTGTTTGTGATTACATTGCATTTTTCTACAATCCTTTGATTGTGCCAAAACCAAAAAACTAAAAAAAACTACATATATTCTGGCTTGTGTCTCTTATTGTGGTTTTTTGAGGGGTTTTGTTGTTGGATTGGGGGGTTTTTTGTTTGTTTTTGTTTTCTTGTTTGTTTTTTAATCAGATAAGATTCCATGGTCATTACTTAACAACTGTTTTATTTTTTGTTTTGTTTTTTGTTCTCCTCTTCCAGAATAAATCTAAATAACTTCTACCTCTTCCACAGGACCAAATTGTTACAATTGTCAGTCAGAAATGTTTTAAAAACTTCCATAATCTGAAAATGTATGGTGTTGAAAAAGATGCTGAGTGCTCCTGTTTGCTAACATATTGTCAGGTGCTTGAAAATCTGGCCAATAGCTTAATTTTAAAACTTGTTTGTTCCACTCTGCATTGTACTGACCACATGCACTTAAATGCTGTGGTGCTACAATCAATTTCTACTTTTTTATTTTTTTTTTTTGCTATTATTGGTGGTTTTGCCAAAAAAAAAAAAAAAAAAAAAAAAAAAAAAAAAAAATTCTGCTTCAGTAACATGAAGCTGGTTAAATAACAATAGCCAGGTTGGGAGGAGCTCTCTGAGCAGCCTGGTCTAGGGGAAGGTGTCCCTGGCCATGTCAGGGGGTTGGAACAAGATGATCTTTATGGTCCTTCTAACCAAAACCATTCTGTGATTCTATTTTATGTTTCTTGAACCCGGACTAAAATATAAAAACCTGAATAATTTAACTTGTAAGCCAGGTGAAATTATGATAAATTCTTCTTTAAGAACAAACATTCTTTTTTTTTTAAATTGTTTCTCTTTGATATTCTGCACGTGGGGAAATGCGTCTGCACCTTCCAGTTAACTTTTAATTTTCAACATGTTTCGGGGCTTTGAAATTTCCTTTCCTGCATTCCAGTATTTAGCAACTGCATATGATGTTCAAATTAACCATGGTGTAGAAATCAAAGTCCTTACTAAACTTTATTTTTGTCTTGCAGACTAATTTTAATGTGGCAGTTTTAAATGTTGGTGCCCCTGCAGCTGGAATGAACGCCGCAGTGAGGGCTGCAGTGAGAGTTGGCATGACTGAAGGTCACAAAATATTTGCTGTCATTGATGGTTTTGAAGGGTTCGCTAGAGGGAAGGTCAGTGTCACATGGCTGCGTTACCAAGTGCTATGTACCCCATCCCACACCAGCACCTTTGCTCGTGTTCTGTCTTAACTGCTGAGGGAACTGGTTCTGTTAAGTGCTTTTATTTCATGAACATCTATAAAACCTAGGTTGCAACTGTGTTTCTCAACTACTCAGGTCTGTAGAGTCATTTATGCTGAGTGTTACTAATCACATGCTGCACAGCTACGAGATCAGTTCAGATGAATCCTACTTTTGAATTTTGGTCAATGTTTAGCATGTCGTAGTTTTTTCACAGAATAGCAGAATAATCTCTGATTCTGAACAATGAGTTGTTGCACATGTATTCCTTTGCTATAAGAAACTTGGTAATGGTGTTTATTGAAGGAGGAAGCTTTTTTTTTTCCTTAGGTAAGTTAGATTATTCTATTCCCCTGGTTTTAAACCTTATGCATCGGTTGGTGTACTGAAGAGAAACTGAATGCAAGACTAATGATTTCTGTGCCTGGCTGGAGCCACAGATCCCCAAAATTTACATGAAAGACCTAGTTTTAGATTTTTTTGCTTCACATTCAGTAGGAGGGGGTGTGAAAATAGGATCGAAATATGCAACACAGAGACAGAGGGTTCATCTTGGTCTGGAAGAAGGAAGAACAAATGGAACAGAAAGGGATTGTAGTAATTCGAGAGAAATGGAATTAAATTCTTGATGCTGTTTTTTTTCTTGGCCTCATTTAGTTTTAGTGATGTCAGTGCCCAACAACTTGTTCCAGCTTTTCGTGAAGTAGTACCTGGTGTTGGCTGCAGCTCAAGAGAAGTAATTGGATAATCATTTAAAATCTCCTTTTTTGCTTTTATTCAAAGATAAAGGAAATTTCCTGGGGAGATGTTGGAGGCTGGACTGGTCAAGGAGGATCAATTCTTGGTACAAAACGGTAACATCAATATTTTTGTCAATTGGTATGATGAGCAGTAGGGCTTTACATAACCTCTGTATGATTCCATGCTCTTTTCTTTCCACACAGTGTTTTTAAGTGCTCAATTTTTGTACATTGGGGTGTTTTGAGTTTGTTTTTTTTTTCAAATTCTTGTGTTCCAACTTGGCTATCTTCATAGTACTGAACCAGCTCTGAAGAGTGGGAGTTGGGACGTCAACCTAAAAGTTTCCTGGGGTCCTTACACTTTAAAGGATTGCAAACCTGCAATTTCTTTACTCGATGTGATTCCTTATTGTTTTTCTGGAAGAGTTATTTGTATGGATAAACATGTAAAAGAAAAAACATTGTGTTGCTTGCTCACTTTCTGGTTTCAGCTTAGTAATGAGTTCTTAGTGCTTCACAGTCTGTAAATTGTGTTTATTTTTCTTTTGGTTTAATGATTTTAGTACTCTTCCTGCAAAATATTTGGAGAAGATTGCTGAGCAGATGCGCACTAACAACATTAACGCCCTTATGGTTATTGGTGGATTTGAGGTACACTGAAATATCTAATTATGTCTAAGTAGAGTAGAAATCCTAACAAAATTAATAGTCTGTTTTGATTTTTACCCAATCTTCATGTAAGGTGGATTTGGCTCTATCTGTATATGATAGATGACATAGATAGTGTTTAGAATCGTAAGTGTGGTTCTCTGGCAAGCTGGCATTCAAGACAGTAACTAAAACTGCTAAACAGGTGTGCTGAATGGATAAATGATAAAACTATAAATTATAGGTTTTTGTATTAAAATAAATTAATAACTTCTGTAGTGCAAGTTTATGTCTATACTGTATCAATACTTAGAACATCCTTGTGAAAGTTCTTGACTGTAGTGGAAATTTCACTATGGTTCCTTATTGAACCACTCTTCTCACATAGTGCATGTCAAAATCCATAATGGATCTAGAGAATTACTTTTTTTTTTTTTTTTTTTTTTTTTTTTTTTTTTTTTTTTGGTGTTTCATGTTTGCTTTGTTTTAAAAAAAATTAAATTTTGAAATTTTGATTCAGGAAAGTATTCTTTGCAGAGAAGAATGTGCTCATTGCTTCTTGAGAAAGAGTATATCTTGCTTTTTTTGCCCAAGCTGTTAGCTATGGCCCTAATTCAGGAATATTAAGATTTTTAAATCAGGAGTAACGGTACCTGAAGATTGGGGAACTAGTTTGTTTTGTTTGAAAACCAACATTTTGTGTCTAAATACTTTATTTTCAAGAGAACGTATGTTCTATTTGTTGTTTTCACATGTATGCCTCTTTTTAATGCTTTCTTTTTTGTCTGTGTTAGATTTTAGTGGTTCCTTAGTGCTCTGACTTGCTGAAGTGTGCTGTGGTAGAAATGGCTCCCCCTGTGGCCCTTCTCATTTTGTCACCCCCAACTCTGCCCTTACATTATTCATCCTAATTTTTCACCCGATGCCTGTGCCCAACAGGCTTACCTTGGACTTCTGGAATTGTCAGCTGCCCGGGAGAAATATGACGAATTCTGTGTTCCAATGGTTATGGTTCCTGCAACTGTATCCAATAATGTACCGGGTTCAGATTTCAGCATTGGTGCAGATACTGCTCTGAACACTATAACTGATGTAAGTCTGCTCTGGTATGTGCACATACTAACAAAGCAGTTGTTTGAACTTAATCAATTGGCTACAGCTGGATATTTTTGTAGACCAGAACTTCAGAAATGTCATCTGGGAAATTATGATTATTTGATATAGCCACAGTCATGACTCCACTTTAGAAAAGAGAAAAGTCTGTGATCCCAAATGCGTCCATTTAATTTCTTCTGAAGCTGCAACAACCTCTAAATTTTTTAAGTGCAAGATAAGGTGACACCTGTTGTAGTATAAGAAAGAAAGAAACCTAAAGCTGAGACTGGATGGATGATCATTTGCACTGTAGAGGGGAAAAAAATCTCTGTTTGTAATATTATTGTATATAGAGCTGTAGTATACCCAGCTACAACTAACACTGAAGGAAAGTTGCTCTGTTGAGGAGGAGATTCTCGTTAGATTCTAAGAGAATATGTAAAATCCATATTTTTCTAATAATAGACATTGCATTTATTTTGCTAATAGCAGACTTAATAAAAAAAGAGACATGTTAAGTATGTTTTAAAAAACCAAATCCAGTAATATAACATAAAGTAAAAATTGAATGTTTAATCTCTTATGAGGAAAAAACTTCTCTACTTTGAGTGTGATAGGGCACTGGGGAAAGCTGCCCAGGGAGGTTGTGCAGTCTCCTGTGGAGATAATCCAAACCTGCCTGGATTGTTCCTGTGGCACTTGCTCAGGTGATCCTGGCTTGGCAGGGGGTTGGATTACATGATCTGCAGAGGTCTCTTCCAATCCCAGCCATTCCTCGGTTCTCTAATACTAGTCTCAGTTGAACAGAAGGCGTAGTCAGTTGGACAAAAAGAGTTTCAAGTTGCTTTTGAGAATGAAATGACAGTTCTCTTATCACTCAAATGTCTTCAAAATTTTTAATCATGATAGCTTTTTCATTTCAAGGATTCTTCAAATGCCACCTACTACCATATTTTTTTTCTTTTTTTATCATTCCAACATAAATAATTTTAATTTCATCAAAAGAAACCCTTCAGCTAGAAAATACCAATTTCCTGAAGTGTTGCCTTGAATAAGACTGTAAGCTAACTAAACTTCATTGAATGAATTCTTTATAGACAGCTTGGGTTATAAATGTTGATATTATTTCCAGTTCTGGTAAATAAAAATATCCCTCCAAAATGACTGATCACAAACTAAGGTGAGTAAAATGATTGTGCATAACATCTGCTTTCCTTCTTCTCTTATCTTCATAAACTTTGTTAACCAAACTGACTTCTTTTTATAGGTTATTTCATGCAAAGGGATATATTGTAGTCAGTCAGTCTGTGTTGCTGTGGTTTGCTTTCTGTTTAGGTTTCTAGGTATCATTTGCCTTCATTAGACAAAATGTTTGTATTTCCATGTTTTCCATGCGGTAGTTGAAAACTTTACAAAAGCATTTTTTTGTTTTGCTAACAGCGTTTTTCGGATTGTTTTTAATTTTATCTTGCCTAGATTTTTCTCTGGAATAAATATGGAAAGTAAGGGCTTTGCAAGATTTAGATTCAGTTGAGTGGATAATTAAATTTGGGTTGATTTTTTTTTTTTTGATGGAGCAGACTTTAGCATTCAGAAAGCATTTCTACTTGGTATCTTTTCATTTTTTTTGCTCTGATTGTTTGAACATGATTCACCAAAACTCCCAGTGAAAAATACATCTTTTCATTCTTGTGCCATGCTCAGATCAGATGCAGTAGCAGCTGTGTCCCCTGTTAAATGTGACCAAATAAGCTCAGTACATTGTCATGCAATTGACTGTGGTAAGCAAAAGCAGGAGGTAGACATGAAAATCTATTTTATCTAGTTTTTATATAGTTTTTTATTCCTGTTACCACAGTTAGATCAATAAATGCATCATAGTTTACGGTGCCCACAGAGAAAGTAGAACCTCTTCTGAACACCAAAGTGTCATCACACTTAGTTTTTCTGTGGTACTGTTCTTACTTGGGTGATCTTGCCTACCTCTAGTAAGGTAAGTACAATTGTGCTGGTAATGAGGGGTTGTTGCTGTTTGGCTTCATTAGACACTTGCAGTTGTTTAAACTTGTTAAGCCCTGTAAATAGTACCCTGAAACATTTGCTAATAAAATGTTAAAATTCTGCATTTGAAAAGAGATACAATTAAAAAAACAGACTTAACAGATACATAACTTCTCAATGAGAGATGAGTGAAGAGTGTGCTCCTCAAAGGCATAAACAGGGGATACATTTCTCAATAACTAATTTAGATTCTATAACAGATCATGAGACCTTTCTGAAATGTTCCATTTTTTCCACTTCTGTTTTAAAATCTTAGCTTCAAATTTGATTTGTCTTTTGAATAGTGTTTTAAATTTATGATAAACTGTATTTTTCACTTCGCTTTTCAGAATATTAGAAAAACAGCTAATGGCAACATAAATATAAAATACCTTGGAAAAACTGGATGTTTCTGCCTGAGGAGGATATGCTTAAGGCTGATATATATATAGGCATACAAAGTAACCTTTTTAGGCTTGAAGGATAAGAACATGAACTTCCAGTTTTCTATTAAATGAAGCATCACTAAAATAAGTACCATATATTCTCAAGTATGTTGCTAATTCAGTGAAATGAATAGGATGTTAATTTGGATATCAGACCTCAGGAATGTAACAACCATGAAATGAAAGGAAAAGGTATCAGCTAGGTGATAAAAATGGAACCTGAAAAGGGAGAGGCTAAAACTTTCTATTGTGTTCTTTGACAAACTTTCCTTTCACCAAAGGAAAAGAGGGTACAGACTGATGATTTGGTTTTGTGGGAGAAAAAATCAGACATCCTTTGAGGAACAAACCAAGCTATAGTAAGATGCCTTAAGTAAAATGCCACACATTTCCCGTGGAAAACAGATGCCTGTACCCTCCCAGTAGCATATGTGGCTCCACATTACTCTGAACTAGGAAGCTGAAAATTAGCCTTGGCCACTAGCTAACCTGTTAATTTTTCATCTCCTTCAGTCCTTGTAACAGCTGATGTGGAGTAAGGGCAGTAACTCCATCCCCTTCTGTGGCCATTTGTATTTAGATCAACTCAAAGTCAACAAACAGTAGTCTTTGCTTGACTGCATGAATTTTTATAAAGCATCCTTGGTTATGTTGGTTATGTCAATAACCTTTTTAGTAACACAAATCCAATAAAAGGGTAAGAAATTATTAAGCCATTTTATTAACCTAGTGCAGGATCCCTTATGACCTTACAGTAGTAAATAAAAAAAAAACCAAACCAAAACGTACTAGCATAGCAGTTACTAAAACCATTGATCACTTATTTACCCTTTATAATTAAGAACCATTTTCATATTTTACCACAGTGATGCAAAGATGTTGCATATTATCATCTAATGCTCGTGCTTGGTGAAGGTACAGTCATTGGATATGTTGGCTGAAATCACTTGCATCAAATAAAATGCAATATTTAATGCAAGTAAAACATATCTTAACTGCATCTTAACATACCATAAATGCAGACTAACCAGTTACGTTAGTTATTACTCTACATCTCCATTTGACTCGGTTTTCCAGAAGTCTTAATATAAAACCTTTTAGAGAAACTCATGTTTTGCAGATCTCCAGGAAGCTGTGTGGTTTTTACCAAACCACTGTTACGTTGTATATCTTTATTCTTTTAGTAGAAATAGAAGTTCAAAGCACCCTGACTGAGCTGAGTTGGGCCAGACAATTACTGAAATTTCCTAAGTGAAGTCTCAGCCACTCAAAAAAACACAAATCCCAAATAAGCTACTACTATTTGTTGCTCCTAGCTGTACTGCTTCTCAGCTCTTCGGGTCTGAAAGTGCCATCTTTTAGGCTGTGTTCCAGCCTCAAACTAAATTTATAGCACTGAGGCGTTGCATTTACAAAAGGCATGAGAAGAGAGAGATTTTTAGAAAGTCAGTTTGCATTTATGCATCTACAGCCATAAACATCCTGTCTTCTCACTGAACTGCCTAGGACAAATCCCAGAAGAACTCTCACAGGTAGGGGATTTTCCCCATAATTTTCTTCTAAGTTTTTCCTTGAATCAGTCACTGTGCAGATATGCCTGGAGATACCTCAATAGGTATGTAATTTTGATCTGCAATACTTTGTTTCTCTGAACCAATTTGAGAAATCAAGAAAATGAGACTTCTGTGAATATCAGTTTCGGGGAGAAAGAGATGAAAAAGTAGTGTTCTATGTAATCAGGCTTTCTGGTGGAGAGCTGTTACACAGGCAGTTCGGAGAATTGCCACACTTCATGAGAGATGCTAATTAATTTAGATTAAAAATAATTGGAATAATATAAGATACGTTTACTTTAAACAGCTGCAAAATCTTAACATTTATTTTGACATCCACTAGGAACACCTAATCCTTTTGACTTGATTATATATTTTGAAGAGTTTGGAGTCTTTCCAAGGACTTAAATCTGCTTTTCAAAGAATCCTTGAACTATACTTGCAGATCTTATTAACTCATCCATGTGCACATGTTCCTGGGTTTTTCTAGACCTACATCCAGTCTATGTGCACAGAGGCAGATGTGTGATGTTGATAAAAACTTTGAAGGCATGGGTGGACCTTTATTTTTTCCTTTCTCTTGGTGGAAATAGATGTGTCTTGACTTTCTAGGATAACATAGTTTTTGGTTTTTTTTTATAGTATCTGTCTTTAAGCATTTTCTTCAAGTTGCAAGGGTTTTACTAGTTAACTGTCTAAGCTTCTTAGCATGTATCAAACTCTGTTCTTTAGTCCTTTCTTGTGGAATGATTTCCAGTCTAGCTTTTTGCCACCCTTTCCTATCCAGCTGCTTCAGACCTCTCTGCTGTGTACACTTCTTGTTCAGTCTGTACTAACTCATACTAACCCTCTGCAGTTCTTCAAAGAGCATTGTGCCAATGCAACCCCAGTGCACTGTTGTGGTATGAACAGGATATTTCCACACCCCCAAATAATCTCACCAATTGTATTTACTTGGGCCAACGGACAGCCACATTTACCATCACATGCCAGGAGTCATTAGCAGAGCAGTGCAAAGACAAGGAATGTTTCACTCACACTTGTACCACTGCTTCAGGCCTTTGAAAGTTGTCTGCAGCTCCACGAGGCGCGTGCCAGCTTTGAGGAGTTTAGAGTTCCTATGTGTGTGGTGCCTGCTACTATTAGCAACAATGTGCCAGGCACAGACTATAGCCTTGGTGCTGACACTGCCTTGAATGCTATTGTGGAGGTAAGACTGCCTATCTTTTAAAAGTTGAGATGATAAAATGCATAAGAGGAGGATATCTAAAGATTTTGAAATGTCTGGTTTTCTTAAATAACTCAGTTACTGTGTTTTTTAATGGTTAATAGTTCAGTTTTCCAAGACTGATTAAAGATTAACCTTAGAAAAAGTGTTATGTTATATGCTTAATTTGTGGGTACTCTGTTTTGTTCTTCAAGACTTCTGCATTAGTGCTTAGTATATTTGCTTTTACTGAGAATCAAATCTTTTGTTTTCTTCAATTTCTTTTTTTATCTTACATATTACTTAGGTAAAAGAAGAAAGCACATATTTTTTAAATAAATGCCCCATTTGTTGGATGAACCACTGACTGAGCTATACTGTGCAGTAGAGCATTTTAAGTACATGATTAACACCAAACAGATGAATAATCCCATAGACTCCATTAGACTTAACATACATTAAGTGCATATAAATGCATGGATAGTATAAGTGTGTCCCTGATGTTCAACTAAACAGTGCAGTGTCAGAACAATCAGTGTTCTAGTTTTAGTCTACCATAGTTTTTCCCTTGGGTACAGCTGTTTTATGAGCTCTTTCAGTCCTATTTACTCTGCTTAAGACACAGCAAAGGGAACTGAGCTGAGATCTAATGCAGACAAATGAGTAAATCTTACCAGCTCTGAGTTTTATCAAACCCATCATTAGCAAGCCATGTAACTAATCATGAAGTAATTTGCCAAGGAAGTGTAGTCAAGACTACAGATCCAGGGGCTTGGGAAAAGCAGGTTTGATGTCCTGCCTTATACAATGTTATTATATATATAGCAAGTGAAAAATCTCCAGTAGGTAACTGGAAGAGCTGTGGCCTGGCTTTTGGGAAGTACAGTGCAGCATCCCTGGGTTGAGATGTCCTAAGGTGTCATGTGGGCTCATCATGTAGCAACATTCATAGGCAGGACATGGGTACTGTACCACTCCTTTAGCTTTTTCCCCCTTGGCCTGACATTTATAGAAGTAGCTAAGCCTGCTAATTGTGACTGATGCACCTTCAAAAGTAGTAACTTTGGAAACACAATGGGGTAACAAATGATCATATTTGCAGCATATAGTGCTGCTTCCTCTTACTCAGTTGTTTTTGGTACTGATTTAATTACAGTTTGTATAGATATCAGTAATGCTTTCAGTAAAAAAAATGTGGTTGCATCATTTGGATTTTATTGTCATTAGGATGTTTAGTTAATGCTAATAGTAGAACACTTGATTTGGTGTTTTGAACATTAGGATTTGTCGTTAAGCTGGGTCAGTTCATATGAAAGCTCAGCTAGCAATGGAATTTCTAAAAGAGTCCTCGTGCCTTGTTTATGATGTCTGGAACGTGCACCAGGCATTTGAGGTTTGGCTTTTCCAGCCTGTAGTGTAGTGTATGAATTAATAATTCATTAAAGTCCACCTGTGCCAGTTTCATATTTGGGTATTTCTGTCACAGTCATTCTGGGAAAGCAAGAACAGTAGAAAGTTTCTACTCCATCTCTTGTTCAGTCAAGGATAGAAACCCTTCTAAGTAGATTTCAAGTGATAAGTCATATAGGCAATGACTGAATTTTTCTGCCTTTTGAGAATCTCCTTGCTTAGTACTTGGAGATTCCCAAAAGGCAGAAAATTTCATTCTCCTACCAGCAGATGGAAAACCTTTTTAGAAATCTTGGGGTTTACAAATATTTTAAGTCTCTCAAAATGGTGAAAATCTTCACACGTGTATTTATTGTCTAAAGACAAGATTGTTTTACAACATAAGTTAAACACATAGTACCTATCCAGTTTCAGGCAGCTTTTTAAAAAATTAGTTAAATTTCTCTAGTGCCACAGTATTCTGCAAAAATTTTAATGAAACAGTGTTTGGAAAGAGAAAGTAAAGTGCTTAGGCACACTGTAAAACCCAAGATAAATTAAAATTTTTCTTAAAATACTTTTCTGCTTAGGGTAACAGAATATCCATATTCTGAATAAATTCATGTGGATGCTGCACTTTTGTGTCTAAGCACATAGTATGCAAATACATAAATAAAATATGTAAAAATTAAATTACACATATATTTTGCTAGCTTAACCTAAATACATGAAAAAGCTGGCTTTAGTCTTTAAATGCATTAAACTGTAATACGTTAGATGTTCTAGAGTTTTTTATTAAGTATTCCTCATGTATCAGTTAATGATTTTTTTCTGTGATGTGTTAGATACGGTTTTAAGGACCATATTGCTCAGAAGCTGAATTTCAGCCTGAAGTAGTATTTTCAGTTAGCTGAATGAAGTTCTGGTTTTAAAAACCTGTGAAATAGAAATACCTCAAATATTACAGCACCTACACTTACTCATTCAAAGTCAGTAAAGCATGGGGGTTTTTTAATGTTAATATAATTCAGGTTGCAAGATGACAAACTTCCCAGGTACTTTAATTTCCATTTTTATTAAACAGGACTGGTGTTGGAACACTACATCAGTTTCATAAAATTCTTCCTGTCACAAGTGTGGTATATCCTATTTATTTATTTGTTTCTAAGATAAAGAAGAAAATAGGACGTCTTTATTTCTCTTACTTGCTTTCTGAAAGGCAAATACATTAATCAACAAATTTAAAATAACTTCAAGTGATAGAAGAATTCATTCCAGGAGGTGAGGTTGTAAAATAGATTCTTGAGTATTGTTAAAACCTAAAGCTGGATAGTAAACTGGTTCCTAGGTTTCTGCATTTTCCTGGATTACGATGTTTTCCTAAGATTCCTAGGTTTTGCCACACTGGAGATTGCCTCTGTCTTTGTTACTTTCCATGCCTCTTAGGCAGCTCTAATAAATATTGGTGTTAACTAGTTTCATGTAACAGATCTTGTAGAGAACATTCCTTACGCTGGTCAGAGTAAGGTGCAAGTGGAGATTTCAGTCTTCTTACAGTAAGTGTATACCTGTCAGTAAAAAACCAAAAGCATTTTAAAACACGCACTAGTAGTGCTTGAAAGAATTTTATTTATGTGAAAATCATTACAGGAAAGTAATTGGGCAATACATGCTCAGGACTTAAGAAGTTCAGTGTAGATGGGAATGCAGTGAATTTTAATATTAATACTAAGAAGTAAGCCTAACTAAGAAGAAGTAAGCCTAAGTGATGAATAGTGTTAAAGAGAAGTTTATTCATACCACGATTCCTTTAAAAACTTCATTATATCTACTTGTATCTGTGTTAGAAAACACAGATATTCAACTGGTTAATGCCACTTTTTTATTTTCAGTATTTGCAGGAAGCAAACCAATGTTAAGAATTGCTAGTAGAAAAACATTTTATTTCTACCCTGGTGCTCAATATATGATTTATAAGAAATCCTTTATTGGATAATTATTATAGTTACATGGGTTATGCCGCTCTGGAATTCTTTAAAGATTTATTTTTTATAAATGCTTTCTTTTTAATTTTTTAGTTACCAGTAGATGACACAAAGTTGCATGGCATACAGAAATGTAAAAAAAAAAAAGAGGTGTTTTAGTGCATACTGAGGCTGTCGTGTCTCTGAGCAGACGTGTGACCGCATCAAGCAGTCGGCCAGCGGCACCAAGCGCCGCGTCTTCATCATCGAGACCATGGGCGGCTACTGCGGCTACCTGGCCAACATGGGGGCCCTGGCAGCAGGAGCTGATGCTGCTTACATCTTCGAGGAGCAGTTTGACATCAGAGAGCTCCAGGTATTCAGCACCTTTTGCTCATTTTTAAGTAGGTTGTTTAAGTTGTTGTATATCGTAATGAGTATGCTTGAAGTAGATGGCTCATGAAAGAAAAAAACAGTTGAGGTTGGACATAAAATCTGCACTTGCCGTGCCTGTTCCTGTGCCATAGCATTATATAAAGGAACATAGACACAATAACTGTTGACACCCAAGTTCAGTAAAATGACAAAAATAATTGAATTGGCCATTAGGCACTACTAGAATGAATGGATTCATTTTTAGTCGTCTGACTGAAATTCAAATTAAACGAACAGGCCTGGGTAGTTCTAAAATAAAGCCAAAGCCAAGAGAACAGTATTTTTTCATTATGGTAGAGTTGTGTTTAAAGGCTGTTCAGGACAGGAACTGACCAGTATGTCAGGTTTATTAGATACTGACTCTGCTACCACAGCTATTCAGAGCGTGTCTGGAGGTGTTACTAAAATAAAGCCCTCAGGCTTTAAGGATTACAGGTTATGGTGTAGTACATACACAAGCTGATAGGGAACTTGTCTGCTGTGCGGACTGTACACTTTTGAGATGGTTAGTGCTAGCTGCAGTCATGGACAAACACAAAGCTAAAAGGATAGAAATTTCCTGAGAAGCAGAGGGACGTGAAATGAATCAGAACTTATCCCTACGCAGTTGTTGGCAGGAACAGGGCAGGCTGTAATCTTCAGGGGCAATTTCTGTATTTTTATGTATATCTAGCTGAATGCTGTACCAATATATAGCATATTAAAACCACCTTTTAGTTAATAAAATCTGTTACTTCTGATACAGAGAAAGATGTTAGTTTTAACCCAAGATGAATAGCCATAGCCCAGTATGTTATCCTGAATCTCTAAGAATCTTGGTATTTGCACATAATGCTTTATGTGGAATATTTGACAGAAGTTCTCAGGAAATGTAGGCTCAGTTAGTTGTTTTGGATACAGAGTTCTGTGTGGATCTTTAAAAACACTTTTGTTTCTAGGCTAATGTGGAACACTTGACTGAAAAAATGAAAACCAGTATCCAGCGTGGTCTAGTGCTGAGGTAGGTAAAAGTCGTTGTAATAGATGGTGTCAGTGATGCTGAGTATTCCCAGCCAGGTAGGCTACTTGGCCACTTGGAATGATACTCCAAGTCTGTATCAAATAATCAAGGATTATTCCTTTAACTTGAGATTTTTAGAAAAGCTGTTGATTCTCCGAAAGGCAGTTCTGGGACCTGTCTAGAAGTTGAAATCCAAAAGTTCTTTCTATGTAAACACATTTGCTCTGTAATCTAATAATACTTCATCCTATTTCCAGTTTTCTCATCAGGTTTGTCTTTTATTCTAGATTCTTTCTTACTAAAGGTAGTGTGTTGCATGCACTATGGCCTTTGCTATAAAAACCCTAAAAAATCCTGAGCCTGTTACATGGAAGTGAGGGCATGTGATCAGATGAAAATGTCCAAGCCGGGATTCCTGCTATCAAGAAAAGGGCAAAGATTGGTCACTCAGTAGCTGGAAAGATATCCAGTGGTTTAGAGTAAATTTACTAACTATCTGGCCTTAACTGTTACAGAAATGAGAACTGCAATGAGAACTACACAACTGATTTCATTTATCAGCTGTATTCGGAAGAAGGAAAAGGAGTGTTTGACTGTCGGAAAAATGTATTGGGCCATATGCAGCAGGTAAATACAACCCTAAAGACACAGACAAGATGAACTTTGTATGCACAAAGTGTACACACTACACTATTCAAGAATTTCAAACAAGTCTGACTCAAGATGAAGGAAAAGTGTGGATTTTTGTAGGCAACTAAGGTTTTTTCAGCATGAGGTTTTATTGCAAACACTTTTTCAAAATCTAGGAAAAATATTAGATTCTTTATCAATTCTATTTTTATTCCTCTCCTGTCTATATTAATAATTCCACTTTTTGTCTTAAAATTAATTGTAATACCTTTTTCATAATAGTTACCTGCCCATCTGTAATGTTTCTGCCTCTTGAACCCTCTTGAAGAGCAGAGATTTCATTAAGAAAATCTGTGCAGATGGGTGATTTTGTGGAAGAGACAGAAGTGGGCTACTCCTTTGGCCTGTGTTATCTGCATTGCTTTATCTCATTATGCAGCTGTTTGGGGGGTAGAGGGAGTTCCTTGATTTGGCTACTCTTACCACCAAGGCTAAGATGGAGGAAAGTGCACAGTCCCCTCTATTCTTCTAAGTGAGAAGTACTATTGATTGTGTAAGAATTCCACAGGTGCTGAACACGAATTTTAAACACCCTAGACTGATTTATGGGGTGGGGCTTTTGGTTTGTTTTTCTGAGTGGGGGAAGTGGAAGTAAGAGGTAGAGCTAACTGATAAAACACACACCAGTCCTGGTTTGATGAGCTAACCTAGAATTCAATTCTCGCACAGGGTGGAGCACCTTCACCATTTGATAGAAATTTCGGGACAAAAATTTCAGCAAAAGCTATGCAGTGGATCTCCAAAAAACTGAAAGAAACCTACCGGAAAGGTGCAGAAATGTTTGGTGCAGTCTCTTACCTCTGTCTTTGATTGTCTGTCAGTGTAAGACTCCTCCACTTTACAAACACATGAATGTTTCTTGGTCAACATACTTCTTCCCATCGTGGTGTTTTTATTATTCAGTAGTACCTTGCTGTGCTTCCTGCTGTATGAGCTTTTCCACTTGAGTGAGGTCAATAATTCAGATAGTTGTTTTCATCATCCTCTTAAACAAAATAGCCAGTGTGATTGCAGGTTTTCATGCATGCAGGAATTGATGTTTGTATAGTTACATCTGTTCTTTTTTGTTTCATGCTGCCTTCTTGGGAGACAGAAGGAGGTAATACGTTGTTTTTGGGAATTTTCGTAAAGCACGACTTCCTAAATTCTGATCTAAAACTGGATGCTAAAATTCAATCTTTTTGTTGCTTAATTGCACTGTTATTACTAACCACCAGAGTTA
Organism: Phylloscopus collybita; assembly: GCA_027886175.1. Classification (NCBI taxonomy): domain Eukaryota; kingdom Metazoa; phylum Chordata; class Aves; order Passeriformes; family Phylloscopidae; genus Phylloscopus; species Phylloscopus collybita. The sequence goes on from JAJNNQ010000002.1 coordinate 10,362,525, forward strand.
AGCTAAAAAGTGAAGACCTAACCCTATTAAAGCACTAATTTGTTGTTTTATCAATCTGTTAAATAATCAACAGCTGAAATTAGGTTACTGTAAATTTTTTTCATCAGTTTAATTGCAGAAAAATAGTAATTGCCCTTAGACATGTAAGAAAGATGCTGAATTACTTCATTCTTTTTAGGGAAAGTATTTGCCAATACCGATGACTCAGTTTGTTTGCTGGGAATGCGGAGACGCAACCTTGTTTTCCAACCCGTGGCTGAGCTCAAGAGTGAAACAGACTTTGTGTACGTATGCACTGCCTGGTGGTAAACACCTCACCACAGCCTGCTTTGCACCACTTCAAACAAACACTTCCCAACGCCTTACTGCTTTTGCCTTAGGCCTGAATTCTGCCAGATCCACTTGGATTGTTTGCTTTTCTCTCTTGCCTTTGTGCTTTTACTTCATCCTCCTTACTTACACTTGAGAGTCTCATGGTGAAGCCTGGGACTCTGCTGTCCTGCTGAGTAACTCGTGTGTGATTGCCTTTGCCTTAATGCCTAGAATTACCTTACTTCTGTTTCAATTCAGTGGGGCAGCATTTTTGTGCCGAATTTGGTATTATGCTGAACATCTTCCAGTAACACCATTTCTTTGGGATTCTGTCCTTGATTCTCCTCATTTTGGGTCAGTGTTTTACATCCCCCCATGACAGTCAGTGCCTGATCCCACTTTTAAGGAAGGTGTTTGCCTTACCCCCCATGTATTTCACCTCCCTGTTTCCCCCCCAGACACAGGATTCCCAAGGAGCAGTGGTGGCTGAAGCTGCGACCGCTGATGAAGATCCTGGCCAAGTACAAGACCAGCTACGATGTGTCAGACTCAGGCCAGCTGGAACACGTGGCCATGCTCCCAAAGGAAGCTGAGGCCGGAGCCATCTAAACACACCACATTTAGATTGTTGTCATAGATGCACATTGTGAGTAACAATGCTTTAGAATCGTTAAAGCTTTGTTTTGTAACATTTAAATTATTGTTCCAGCACTTTATGTGAAACAAGACGTTCAGCTGTCACACAGATTTTGTCCTGTTTGTGTGTTATGTTTGAAACAAACCCTTGCATCTAATGGAAAACACCAGTTACTGATACTGCCCTTTAACAAGCAAGTGCAACACCGTTCTATGCACTCCGTAAGTTACTCATTACTGCACTTTGTTTCAGAGTACTTACACCCCAAAAATAAGTTAGATGGCTAGTTCTTGTGTTGAGTTACAGGATGTGCTTAATGTTTCTGAAGTGAAATAAAATACTGTTGCAAACATCATCTATGTGTTCACTTGCTTTAAAATAACTGGGGGAACAGCATTTGAAGGATTCTCTATAGATTCCAGTGAAGGAAAAAGAAACACCCCCTTTCCTTTCCCAGCTCTGCAAGAAGTAGTCAGTCACACCAGGCCAAGTGTTTTCCATTGCTACTTCAGGATCAGGCTAGGACCTGGAATCCTTTCCACTTGTACAGGAATGGTAAAACTAGTTCTTGGGATTGGGAGTAGGGAGGAACAGCTTTAGCAGCTTGAGATTCATAAGGGTGTGACCTGGTCCTTGCTTCATGTTTCCTTTTTCTCAGCGCTTAAGCTTCTTAACAACCCCAATATTGATCAAAAAGTAATGAGGCTGACAGCCAAACTGGCAGAAGAAAACAGTTTATGTTAACTGGACCTTGACAACAAGGTCAATACTAGGTCACTGTCAAGCTAAACCGAACTTTATATAAAATAGACTCCCCTCATTGATTAGGGATTCGCCCACTGCATTGCTCTGCACACTCAGCTTGGTGGAATGTACTGTCACAGACTGCTCAGGCTGGAGGTGGCTTATGCAAAGGCACCTGGAATTACCACACCACAGAATGAAATGTCAGTGTGAGAGACAGCTCTTTATATATCCAACAGCAGACACAGTTTCAAACAAAACATCATTTAAAACTAGAGTTTTACATATACAAAAATATTTCCTTTCTATAGTACTCATGTGATTGGAGGACTGAGGCTTCAGTACAAGATTAAAGTCTGTCTTTTCCATGTAATTCTTGCTCTCAAATACTGTATGGTTAGAAAATGTTTCACATTGTTATTTCAAGGGGAGCTTCTAACTGGTTTGGTGAACACTGCTGAAAAACAGCAATGAGTATTTCAGTTGGACCATAGCACTGCTAAAAGTTACTAAAAAACCCCTAATGTTGTAGTCACACAGATTGGCTTGTCTTCTGTGGATGTTCAGCTGCAAAGTCATCGTTTGACCCATGAGGGATCTTTGGTGATATCTGCATTTTCTGGGCCAAGTATAGCTTGACCACGAGTGCTCTTCCCAACTGCAAGGTACCTTGGAAAAAACAAAACAAAACAAAACAAAAACCCAAAAAACAAACCATAAACAAGTGAGAAACTGCTACATTCAGTTAAGCACAGCTCTGCTGTAGAAGCTAAAAATGCTCTCATCTCAGGAAGAGTGGAGTGTCCTTTTGCTACATACAATTTGTGTTTTGCCCAATCACAACAGTCTCTCTGGTACTTGGCTGTAGTGGAATTCTTACCTCTACAGTGGAATTCAGAAGTCAGACACAAAATGCTACGAGTAGAACCAGCTCATATAGTCTACTCATGCCTACTCATATAGTCTACCCAGACAGCTTCTGGGACTTTCAAAAGTAAATCAAACCCAATCTCCCACAAACTCAGGGTGCAGAAGGGAGTTACATCTGCTAAATATGTAACAAGCAGGATATAATTAACATATCCTTTTCTAGGTTACCAAAGAAAATTGTGAAAGTAGTGTGAAAGGCAGAGGGAAGAAATCCAGTAACTTTAATATGACAACTGAGCACAGACTTACTTGTTTGATACATCAACCAGGTTATCACTGTTGACAGCAAAAAGTTGTTCTCTGTGCGACTGCTTCATTTCATCTGAAATCCCATATAAGAAATGACCCATTCCTAGGGAAAAGAAAACAAAACCACACACTGCTCTGGTGCACTGGAATCTGCCACAGCCACGTGCACGAATGAGAGCAAATACAAATTCCTACAATAGAAACGTGTGCTGGAAATGAATAGACTACCATCAAACCATCATTCTGAGAGAATATCCAACTGAATCAAGCATCCTAAATTAAAACCAGGGTGAGGTAGTAACAGTCTTATATTTAGGAAAAAAAAATCTATTTTGGCAAATTATTTATTTTGTCAAAAATCTGAACAGAACAGTGGTCCAAGAAACTTGGACATAATTCATTCTGAAGTGTCAGTTCAAACAACTTTTGAAACAAATTGCATTTCATGAAGCTTCTACTTTTAGAAGTTTTTTTTTTTTTATTTCAAATCAATTGTGATGTATCTGCAACATGAAGGTTTGCTCACGTTTTTTGTACTTACAGAAATCTGCATACGAATGCTTAAATGTTTTGTTGGGAGTACCTGCCCACAGCGTTTCAATACTAAATATTATCACTCCTTGAACAACCAGAGAACTCCAAAATAATCACAGAAAAGCTTTCTGTCAGGCAAACAACCATAGGGAAATTCAGGTGGCTGGGAGGATTTGAGTCAACGAGTCCAACCTCCTGCTAAGGCAGGGCTGACTTCCCAGCCAGGTAAGGTTCTCACATCCATCTGCAGGGCTCAGTGACTCAGAAGCATGAAGGGACAGGCATTCCTTGCAGCACTTGCCAGGCCTCTGGAACAGAGCTCTCCTATTCAGTGCTCTGTTAAGATCTGTGTTCAAATGCCAAAGAATGTTTGTCATCCCTCGCTGACACCAACACCCAACATGCAGGCACTGAGCTCCTGTGCACCTCACACTGATTGCTTTTTAACTGCCCAGACCAAAACCAGATTCTGACAGGTGAAAGCTTAAGTTGAAGTGTTCTTGTTTAAAAATTTAGTGTTAATACAAGCACATTTTAAAATAACACTAATCTTAACCTTGTCATTCCTTTGTGTATAGGAAGGGAACGTATTTTAACTGGGCAAGTTTTGGCTTGAAATTCAGCTGAGAACAAGGGAGGGAGGGAAGTGAGGACAGCAAAGCTACATATAAACCAGTAAACTGGAAAGATTCTACCAATGCATCGTGAGTGCAGATCTGCAAAGAAGCTAACACCCTCCACCCCAGCAGACAGCTTTCTGTGCTCTAACTTCTTCAGAGAACATGCAAAAGGGCTAGCAATGTTCACAGTCAGTAAGCCTGCTTGAGTCAGGAAAGTGATCCCCCAGCTCTTTTTTAAGCAGAGAACTAGTATTTCTTTTCATTTGTCTGCTCTCCAAACCTAAAATGATTTCCTCAATCTACCTCCATCTAATGCAGAGGAGCAGTATGAACACAAAACTTCAGCAGAGCCTGAGTGGATGAGGTGTTTCTGAAAGGGAGCAACAGAAACCAATAGATTCATTGAAACTGCCATTATCCCTCATCTGCCAAACACACATTTTACCATCTGACACAGTTTAGCTAACTATTTTCTTCCCTTTAAACCTAAATTAAAAGGCAAATAAACACTGAGAGCCCTGGGAGGATGATGGAAATGTACCTTTGTCTGAAGGAGCTATTGGTGCATCCACAGCAGCAAACACTGCTAGCTTAGCTTCGTCAATATCTTGCTGTGTGAATTCTCCAGATTTGGCCCATTCAACTGCTTTTTCAAATGTTTTCAAAGTGGCTAAAGAATTTGGGTCTCTTAGAAGAAAAAGAAAACAAAAATTAATTACTTACAGTCTTACAGAATGAAAAACTGAAATTCTTTTATTCTCACTTCATTCGTAATTTACTATGCATCACACAAACATACATGGTGAAAACCAAAATTTTAACTGCTTTTTTTTTGTACAAAAAGAGGTTTTACGGTTTGGTTTTGTGTTTCTTTTTCAGAATAAAGTAGAGCTACACACGGAGCAGATTTAGAATTTTAGATACACAGGTACAGAAGTTCAGCTGCCTAGAAGTAGTTCTGAGACAGTGGAGAGAGAAGTGGTGTGGTAAGAGCAGGTCAGGTAAGCCAGTGCTGTTCAGTGGGCCCCGAAAGCACCACTGCCATTACTGCCCACACCAGGAATATTTATGATATGCCCTATCTTCTCTCAGCTGCTTTCCTTGCCACACCTGTTTTTACTCTCTGTAAAACAGGTGCCACAGGTTAACTACAAGTTAAGGACTACTGCCAGGGCAGGTCCTACCTTGTTGAAGCTTCACAGAACGGCCAAGCTGCTCAAAGCTCAGTTAGGAACCCTGACCAAGCACTGTGCCAGGCTGCCTTTGGGCTAGGAAAACAACTCAAGCCTCCATCCACACAACATTTCTAGTGGGGATTACAATTGTAATACCTCTAGTGCAAGCTGGTAAGCCAAATACAAGGTAACTGTTCTGGACTGGCAAAAGAGAGGAATAGAAAAGAAGGAGCAAGCAGTTCTAGCTCATCACCAGCAATACTTTCTGCTGAATCTCTCATGATTTCAGCCAGTTGCTTTAAGGAACCTATGTATTCTCAAACTCAGGACCCTAGGGACCATTCTACTACATGGTCTCAAATTTAGAGTAGTCTTGCATTTCCTTTTTTAGGGCCTCCTTAACTCAGAAACAAACAAGTGAAAGCCAGTTATACATAAATCTGATACTGAGACAGTAAACACCAAAGTAGACAGGTGCAGCAGTGGTTGCTACCAGCAAAGATAAATTAAGCTTTCCCAAAGACACAAACAAGGGAAAGCAAGGATGGTTTTATTAGGCAATCTAACTTCATCAGCAATGAATCACTCACTTAATTTCATCCCTTTTATTTCACTTCTCCTTGAAAGACTGCTACAATGAAGTCAAGAATCAGACACAGCCAAATGCAGTCAGTGTCCCCTCAGCCATCAAGAGGAAAGAAAAGCACTGTTACCTGTAGGAGTAGAATGAGAATATGCCATTGGGACTAAGTTTAGCACCTCCACCATAAGCCCCTCCTTTCTCTCTGATTTCTGTGTGTAGGAATTTAGCTGTCATCAACCGTGCGAGAATTCGAAGGCTGAAATGAGAGAAACAGAAGCAGCAAAGATGTGAAGTGAACTGGGCAACAGGAATAGGCTCAACTGCCTCTAAGGCTCACCCAGATCCCCACTGGCACTGCTTCTTGTCATGACAGTTACAACAGCAATACTCAGTATTTAATAACAGCTGAATAATGTCACATCACTGTAAGAGGGGCATTGAGCTTTGTTACGTGCAATAGGTCTGTTAACTCAGGACACATCCAAGTAGGAAGGGCTGTTTATTCCAAGGCAGGGGATGGCAGCCCCTCATAACTTAATCTCAGCATTTACAGGGCTGCTCTGGGCCCAGCCATGCAACAGTTGCTTCATAAAGACTTTGTGACAAATGCACTGCAAGTCATTTTCTATCAACACTCCATTTTCTGCAGTCAGCCCAACCCTTTCCATTTTGTTTTGTGCTTTGCAGTGCACAGAGAAGCTCCCTGATGTTCTGCCTCCCACCTGGCATAGTCTGCAGCTGTGTAGGGAACTGTTCGAATGCATTCCCCAATATAGTTCACTGGGAAGGGAAGTACAAAATGGGTCTTCATCTGGCATGGCTTGAAAGTAGGATCCTAGGAGATGAACACATTATTGTCACAGTTAGCAGCAGAGACAATTTATCCATCTGAGAACTCTCACTTTTTTGAGAGCTAGGAAATTCTGCTAAACGTACAGACACACAAATGCTGAAGCTGCCACTTATCCTACCCTGCAAGCAGACATTTTGCTTGTGCCCAAATCAGCAATCCAGTACAAAGAACTGCCTTGGAAAACTAAAGGAGAGGGACACCATACATCAGTTACCCATCCTTGCACTCCAGCTTCTCAGTTCTGCAGATTTTGAATCACTACCAAGGAGTTTGGATTTAGCTATGGATTTACTTTGATTGAAACATGTTTGTAACTCTCCACTCAGGTCACCCACATACATGTCACCACATCGTGTCCCAATCCATCCATTCTAGACACTGAAAAAGTCAGAAACTGTGTAGCCACAGAAAAGTTAACTATTTATGACTGCAGCTGAAGTATAAATTCCTGCTCAACCATCCCCTGCAATAGACTCAATTCTTCCTTACAACCCCACTTCCAAACTTTCAGTCCTCTTCATGTCTCTGGGTCTCTGCAGAGCTCGCTCCTTTGCCTCTTTCACACACACATCTGCTTGTGTGCTCACTTAACCACGAGCAGATCCTTATTCACCTCCAGTGCTGCTGTGTCACAACTCCTCATCCTTTCTTAAATTCAGAAACCCCATTCCCAGACCCTCACACAACTCTGGCTGGGCAAAGCAGAGCAGTGTATTTACAGCACTGATCAGCACTGGGCTGAGCTCTCCCTGCCCCTCTCTTCTAAAAGGAGAGTTCAGGGTATGCTTTTCATTCCCGTAGCCAAATACAGACCTTCATTTTCACTTAATTTTCACTAATTCTCTTCTGTAAGGTGTCATTCACATTCACAATCATTTAGGCAGGAGACCAAGGAAAGGAAGGGACTAACTGGAAGTGATTAAGTTTGAGGTTAGTTGTGGAACTGAAGGGTATGAGTTATGTTTCAGTGCTGTGCTTCTGTAACAGCTTAAGATGACCATTACCATCAGTAACAGCCCTGTAATACCAATATCCACCACCAATAATGTACTTACATTAACTAATTTCCTTGTGATCTGCAGACCAGTACCCATTTCACTTCCCACAGGTTTCACTTCTGAACATTTCTACAAGAGAGCCAGTCCTCATATTAAAGGATGATATAATAATTTAGACCAAGACTATTACAAATGTAACCCCTTCCACTCAAACCTCTTCAAGGTAATCATCAAACCATGCCTTCACAAACATAAGCAAGGTACTCAATTGCTTCTTTGTATGTCCTAAACAAATGCCAAATTAATTTTCTTCCAAGAGTAATCTGGCACTGAGAGACACCAAGACCCAGATTAAATGAGGCCCATAAAGTTACAAACTATCATTTCACCCATGGGTAAGTGGGAGCTTATTCCAGTTTCATCAGAAATTAAGACAGATCTGCATAGTGACAGAGCAGATCCTTTGTCAACTCCACTGAATCAAGCATATTTTGTGCCAAATGTCCTGAACACCCTGATAACAAAACAAACTCATATGCGACGGAGGAACTGCACATCATGCCCTATTTGCTTTTGGCCAACATTTCAAGTAAAGCTCAGCTAGAAAGGAATTAAAGTTTTATGCAACAAGGAAAGGAAGAAATTCTTTCTCCACATCCCACCCCACGTTACTGCTTAGTAATACCAGGGTGAGGCTTAACAGCTGATCTACTGCATTTCTATTGTCCAGTGTGTTGCAGTGAAGGCACTCCATGGCAAGACACAGAACAACTGACCACAGAGATGTCTGGCAGATTTCCTCAGACATCTTTATGTGGACACAATAGCTGAGTTCAAATTGTTCCTGATTGCACAATGGTAGTGACATGATCAAGTCAACTGTATTTGATGCCCTAATGACAAATGACAATTTCTCACCTCAATCACATGTGGACGAACAGGTTTTCTCTCTTTTTTACTTCTGGCTATACCCTTTAGAAAGTTTTCTACTTCTTTAGATGCTTCTGGTATCTGCTGAGGTGCTGCATTCACAGAACATCTGTCAAAAATACATATCAAATTTTTAAATATGGTTTTGTGTTTTCAGAGAGTCTTCTATAACCTGTACCACTTTGTCTTTCTAAATATTTTGTATTAAATCATCCAAATGTTAGGTCAGTGATCTCAGGTATTCATTAACAGAGAGAAAGAAAAAATACTCAATCTAGCATCTGATGTGGAAAAAATAAAAAACATTACAGTCCAATTGCTGTTTTTCTGCTTGACCTAGAACACTTTCAGACCAGAAGTTGAGCAGTAGCTGTCAAACCACTTCTGTGCACAAGACAGGACTATCTCAGTTTTGCAAATAAAAGTGTCTGAAGGAAAATAATGCCCTCTGTATTCTCTCTTTACAGGCAACCCTAACATGGTTTTGAACACTACAGATGTTTACATAATATCATTTCGTGCTTTAAAAAACAAAACTTTGCAATTTATGTCACTTCAAGCAGACCCATTTTTTGGAACTAATGCATCTGACATTAAACACCTTAACGTGCACTTTTTACTTTTTCCAATATATGCATAAAGCAAGTTTCAGAATGTCACTGCTTTCCTTTTTGGAGCTAAACAAAAATCCAAATCAAACTACATTTGAATGTTACAACACAATGTAACAGTAATTGTCTAATGGGCACCTTGAAGGGAAAAAAAAAGTATTTTTGACTATTTCTGTAAAATCACACAGGTCAATTACATGCTTTGGGTACAACTGTTGCCTATTCAATTTGCTGTAAGTTTCTCATACCATTTAAAAACTGAACAAAATGAGCTACCATAGCTACCGCTCTGTAAGCGAGGGGAATTTAAATTAACATTTCTGTTGTTTTTCCAAGGACATCCCATTTCATAAAACCCCAGTACACCATGAGGTGGACTGAGAAAAGCATATTCACAGGCCATGAACTCTCTTTAACCAGAATGCCCCTTTTCCCCTTTTCTCTTTAGCTCACCTGATGTTGTCACTGTTCAATAAATACTTCTTAATGCGTGGCAGTTTGCGCAGTATTGGTTTAATATCAGACATTTCTGCTATTCTCTTCATCAGCTTCACCTGTGCAGGAAGGGGCAGCACACAGATTAAATCAACAGGAAGAACTAACAAAAACCAGCCTGTCAAGGATTTGGGCCTTGCTGAAGGGCATTATTAACTTCTCACCTGATCCATCCCACTGAACATTTCCTGCAGCTCTCCAGAAGGTGTAAGGTTTTTGCTGGCTCTGATAGAGGCATATAAATGCCCACAATCTGGAATGCCATTTGACAGCTCCTGGGCAGTCTTCTTAACCAGCACTCTGAAATGTTCTTCCTCCTCAAATCTTGGGCTGAAAAAGAATACAAGCAGGTCTCATGCAAAAGGACACCGATGAAATTTATTTTACTGAATCATTCACTATCCCAAGTTCAACAAAGTGCTTTTAAACTGTTGGTTGTCCATTTAATCCACTATACAGTCATGCTTTGGATGCAATACGTAAGTTTAGAAAGACATTAGAGATAGAATTATGGAAATAAATTCCGAAGTAGGATCTCTAAGGAAGAGGGGAATGGTTGGGGGAAGAGTGAAAAAGAGAACCCCAAACACATGCAAACCCACAAACAAAGCCCAATGTACTGTACTTGTTAAATATTTCACTCCATAAATTCATCATGTCTGGCAGATTTCTATCCAAGCACAGAGATGAAAAGAGCACACCCTGAAGGAAAAAAATAAACAAAACACAAAAAATCCCTTCACACAAGACAACCACAGCAAGAGTCCAAGAAATGCACAGTAACTTTTCATGGAAGTGATGCAATGATGCCAAGCTACTGCTATGCATCAAAAAATCACTCTAATGCAGGCTGTGCTACTGAAACCAGAGCAGACATGAAATGTGTTTGCTCTTCTTGCAAAGCAAGCCTGGCAATTCCTCAATTTCTTCTTCTCAACAGCACGCAGCAGTTCAACACAAAATTTCACATTTTTTCCCATAAAGTACATGCTCTGTTCTGGGGTGCACCTTTCTCCAAGGGAATTCCCTTAATTTAACTCCAGGATCCATAGGGAACAGACCCCCAGCAAGTTTGCAAAAATCTCAAGAAATACTGCCAGAACTGTTATGCCCAACACACAGATCTAATGCTGTTGCCCACAGTGACATCACACATTAACAGCAATCTCTGTGTGTAACACCACACCACTCTGTCCCCTACCCTCTGCTTCTTTGGAGCATTCAAACATATTGTGACAGATGCTAATAAAGCACTGCCTGAGAAAGATGGCTCAGATCAAGCACTCCTCTAACACAAAACACTAAGTTACTGTAATTATCTAGTTTATATCTTACACAAGAGGCAGCAGTCTTTTCCTACACAAAGTTTTCAAGCACATTAGCTTGACCCTCTCCCTGATTGACCCTTAACTATAGAACTGCTGCTGCAAATGTAAAATCTGCAAGGTTACGATTAATTTACCTGTTCATAGACATCCAGGTGTGAATCATCTGGAATGATATGTGGGCTGACAGACATACCACCTGTTTTTAGTTCTATTTTCTGGGCTTGTTCCCTGTAATCAAGGGCTCCACATCCCATCCTGTAAAACACAAGAGAGATTTGTTTCCCTTTTCAGTGTATGCCAAAACCAAAATCCACGTAACATTTGTAAAGCAGTCTGTTTAGGAAAATATGGATTTAGCAACTAAATGATTTGGGGCATTATCAAGCAAACATAGCACCTCATGCCTCATAAAAGCTTCCCACCAAGCTTTTCAATTAAAGCATCCTGCTAATTTAAAATGCTGTATTAAAAACCATGCTTTATGTTCAGGCTTGCAACCAACATCCATAAGAACTACATTAACAACATCACACTAGCTGTTCTTATCAATAAAAACATACTCCTCCCAGCCCAGGTCACTTGTTCTCTGCTCTGTGCTCCCCTTTCCCCTGTGATGGGGGTCACTCTTTCTGCCCCCACATGGCAAAACTGCACCAGAAGTCTATTCAAGTGTAAACTTTAATCTCTGCTAGGCTATTTCTCGTTTATAGAAACCTTCCAATCTGTTGAGGGAACGTTTGTGTTGATGCTGGGCAAAAAGGCAATGCAGAGACTGCTGGAGAAGGGGGAAACAATTTAGCAACACTGGGAAATGAAGAAGACAATTTTCTGCAGAAAACCAATATATCAGCCTTTCCCCTTTATAGTAAGCACAGATGCTGGAATTATTAATGGCAGTATTAGTATTTTGGCAAGCTGTACTACAGCCTGTTGCTTCAGCTTCTAAGAAAGCAAACCTCTCACTTGGTAATGACGTTGCAGAAGAGTGGCACATAGGGCTTGAGCTCCTCAGGAAGTGTGTTCAAGCTGGAAACAGCTCGGAAATAAACCACCCCATTGGTTGGCTGAGCACAGTACTGGACAGGAATTTCATCAGCTGGGGATAAACAAATAAAAGCAAAGAATAACCAGCAGCTTCCTACTACAAGTACACAAAAGCAAAATGATTTTGTACAAGAGTATCTCATTAGGAATCATTTTCTGTCGGGTGTTTCAGAGCCACTTCTTGTTTAAATTTTGGACATTATAGCTGAATGCTGCACCAAAGGGGTTTTTCTGTTTCTGTCCATGGTAAGGTAATGGACACCTGGACAATCTGAACAGAGAATTCTTCTATCAGAGGTCATGTTTTAGAGACAACATTCGAACAAAAGAAGTAACTTGTTCCTGAACAAGTCAAAAAGCTTTTCTTTTTTGCCTTTACCCTTTTAAAAATTGAGGAAAGCAGCTTCTTGTATTGTACACACTTCCTAAGCCAGGCCATTAGAATATAGACATTAGAATTTTCACAAAACCAGGTCAATTTTTCCATCAAAATTATACAATCTTGACACTTGCTGGTAATTTTTGAAGAAAAATGTCTGTTAGAAATATACTATGGAACAGTATTTACCTGCAAAATTTTGACAGAACCGTAACAAAATTCAGACCTACCATCTCCTATCAGTCCCTGGGGAGCCACTAGCAAAGCAGGGAAAACCTTGTACTGAAGTTATGAGGAATGACAGTAACTTTTTTTTTTTTCCCATGGCTCCTGTATGTCCTGTTCTGTAAAAAACTGGTTGGGAGGGACAGCAGCAAGGAAGGCTTGCTGTCCTAGCTGCCAAGAGCTCTGCAGCCTGGGTAAGCCTTTGCAAAGTGGGGAGATTGCTCAAGAGCACTGAATGTGCCAGCCAGAGATTCCTCTGACTGCAGGCAAGGTGGGAGTGTGCCTGCAGCAGGGAGCTGCCATCAGGAGCTCCTGCCAGCCCTGGGAAGGCTGGGAGGCTGTTCCATACGGCCCCTCAGAGGTGACAGCGCTGTGGATCCACTGCCATGTCTGCCCAGAGATGCTGGGCTGGAGTGGAGGAAAGAGAGCACAGCTATGGGCCACAAAGCCAGCCCATGTGCCAGGCAAGGGGCCACAGCTGGGCCAGCAGCCAGGAAAGAACCCAGCAGTGCTGCTCTTTGGGACATGAGACAGTGGTGACACCAACCTGTGAGTGTTGTCTCCAGCACAGTGAAGGGGATTTTGGGCTCGATGTCAGACACTTTTAAAGCTGGGAGACAAGAGGTATCCTGAGGTTTGCTTTGAAGAGCAATTAATTCCAAACCTAGTAAGGAGAGAATACCAAATTGTCATTCTCAGCTTGTACTGAAAGTGCTGTCAAGGCCTAAAACCTACTGAGATGAGACCAGAAAAACTCAAGGGTCAAGTTTGGAGTCTTCTACTGGCAATCTTGTAAACATTTTACTAAAGCAAATTCTGCAGATTATCATGTAACAACAGCAAAGAAAACATTTTTGTTAGAGTCTCTTTCTGATCCCCTCTTCACAACCTGTTTACAGTGACATGTAATTTAATCTTTAAGTGACACCTGCCAGTCTGTCCTGTCACTCAGTTCTGCAAGCATCGACCCAGACCTGGCAGATAAGCGGCTTCTTTCCAACCCAATCCGCTCCAGTTCTTACTCAAGTGCTCTGTCAGAGCACTGTTGCAGCTAAATTGTTGTGATTACTTTCACATTTCAGACTTGCAGGTACTATCTGGTCACCTCTGAGTACTCTCCAATTTATCTCTCTAAGTAGAAAGCCTCCTCTGATTTCGTGCTCCCCTATCTCCTGTCACACACCAAAGCTTCAGAAGATTAATGCCAGAGTTTTGGAGGATTTCTGTGACGAGACACTGCTTTAAAAAAATTAGATGGCTGCCCATGGTTTTCAAGCATAAGTTATTCTCCAGAATAAGTTAAACCCAGCATTACTTTTATAGCTGGCTTTTTAACCAGAAAATCCAAGAAATCTAATTACAAAATACAAGTTTTACAGGAGCATGGACCAGACATCATGCTCATAAATAAAGAGCTTCAAGGTACATGATATATAAGTATCTGAAGAGAGGGTGCCAAGGGGATGGAGCCAGGCTCTGCTTGGTGGTGCTGAGCAAAAGGGACAGGAGGCAAGGGGCAGAAACTGATGCACAAAAACGTTCCCACTGAACATGAGGAAGAACTTTACTGTGCAGTGATCAAGCATGGAAGAGACTGCCCACAGAGGGTGTGGAGTCTCCCTCACTGGAGATATTCCAGAACCCCCTGGATGGTATCCTGTGCCACATGCTCTAAGATGTCCCTCCCTGAGCAGGGAGGTTGGCCCAGATGACCCCCTGTGGTTCCTTCCAACCTGACCCATTCTGGGATTCTGTGAATTCATCTTCCACTCACAGATTGGTATTTTAAAACATTTTTCTTTCTTCTGCCCTAATGAAGACATTGATCATTCTATTTCTGAGTGTTAAAATTAACAGAATATACAACCATACACTGTAGTGCAAGCACTGCACTGCACAGCCTTTTAACACATATACACAAATTTGCAACAAAAAACCCCATCCTTTTCAGAGCAAATGCTGGAGTACCTAAGAATTTAAGATTTTCTACAGAACAACAGCTAAAAAACTGTTATACAAATAAAAATGTGAAAAAGCAAGTTAACCTTTTTCAAAAATTTGTGTTTTTTCTTCTTCAGAAAGTGCATTGACCTTTTTTTCCAGCTTTTCTGCTTCCATCTTAGCTTGTTTGTCATGGTAGTCTTCCTCTGGACTCATTGACAGAGTCAGTTTGTGTGGATTATCCTGCAGAAATATATCCCAAAACAAAGCATTAATTCTGAGGGTAACTTCCTTGCCTCAGATTATTGCTCCATCAGCAGCAGATAAACAGCTTGTGCATCATTTGGCTTGCATGTTATCAGAAGTATCACAACCACACAGACTGAAGCCTTGGTTTCACACAGAACAAGCTGCTGTGGGGAAGAGGCTGCTCACCACAAGAACATGCACCAACTTAGCCTTCTGCTAAGTTTCAGACTAGAGTCAGAATCCCTCAACAGCACACAGTACTCATTAGTTTAATTAAAACCAGGTTAAACAACTGTACATAACGCTCCAGAGCTACATGCCCTAAGTTTTATCTGGAGGGTGTTCTAAGATGGGGCAATTCTGCTAAAAGCAGGAAGGTTTGATTAAACACCTCTTTCAACCTGCCCAAGCTTGAGTGCACAGAGATCCCATATGATGTAGAATGTGCATGCCTTATCCTGCTCAGAAATGCTTTACACATCAGCCTTGCTGCCACAGAACTCCAGGCATTATGTAAGTGTTGTAACTGCTGTTGAATTCTTCTTTGCTTATACCAGACTGTGGAATCTTAATATCGAAGTTACTCAAACAGCTTCAATTTTCCATAATAGGAAAAGGAGGCCAGTCAAAAGACAGTGACCTCAAAAAATGCCCATTTCAATGTAGGAGTCAAACAGCACTGACAGACACCAGTAATTTGGGACAATGTAATCAGATTCTGTTTTATGAGTTTATCTCTCCCACGCCTGTGTGAAGACTACAGAAACCTGACTGCAGAGTTCAAGAGGGAAATGCAACATTAACCAGCCATAGTAAAATGGACAGGATCAATGGCATTCTCTCCCTTGCTCCATTCTCTGCCTAGCTTTAATAATTTCCCAGCACAAGGTACAACAGTGTATAATCTTATGATGCAAGAACACCCAACTATTCTCATCATTTCCTATCGAGATGTGCCTTTGCCTCAGCTCCCTCAACACAACTGTACAGTAAAGAACTCACAAACACACTGCACCTGTATTTCTTCCCTACACAGCTCCCTACTACCTCCAGACACTAGTGAATGTTCTTAGGAAAACTGGTTTCAGCTGATGCCACTGTCTCTTGTTGCTTTTGAGTATATTAGAATCAAGATTTACTCCAGTCAGGGTGACAGTTACTTATAATAAATCTACCTTTCAAAACAAACAAGTTGACTAGGGAAAAAAGAAAAACCCAAACAAAAACATATCAAAAAGCAAACAAACACACAACCACAAAGCTAACAAAACAAATAAACCCCATAAAAAACCCACACCACACTTGCACTGCTATCACTGGATTTTTATTTTTTTTCTGGAACTAACTAATTCAGGGCTTCAGAACTATTCAACATTATAAGGCCTTTGCTGCTTATTTTTTTTATTTCTGCAAGCACTCCAGAAGAACATATGGTGAGGAAAAGAAGAGAAAGAGCAGAAAGTAACTGGCACTGACAGCAAAATTCAGATAGCAGTTCAAAGAACATGAGGAACACCACGACCATTTCACCTGTAACCAAATCCTTTGCAGGGAAAAGCAGATACACCTTGCTAGGTCAATATTAAGGAACACACAACTAGGTCCAAAATTCTCTGTTCACACCTGAACTTATCAGGAACATGATGTGCCCTTCTATACAAATCACAGCTGGGTAAAACATTAGCATTTCACCAGTGTTCTATTAAATGTGGTTCCAAATGACCAGCCAGATAATATTTTTTTCCACTTTGAAAAGTGGAAAATTAAACTGCTAAAATGAACAGGTTTCATTTGAATATGTTGCTGTTCAATCTACACCTGGAAACAGGCAATATGGTGATAAAAAGTTAACCTTCAGTTTAACTTCAAACACAAAACTGCGATTTAAAAAAAACACAAGACAACTTTCTGTAAGTTTGCCTACCTTAAAATATGTTTTAACTTTTTCCTGAAGAAATCTGGGATTTTCTTTAAGACACTGCCTGAACTGAGAGACTTTATCTGCAATCTTCAGAAG
Organism: Phylloscopus collybita; assembly: GCA_027886175.1. Lineage (NCBI taxonomy): Eukaryota > Metazoa > Chordata > Aves > Passeriformes > Phylloscopidae > Phylloscopus > Phylloscopus collybita. The sequence goes on from JAJNNQ010000002.1 coordinate 10,379,379, forward strand.
CTCCACTGGATCCCCATCTTGATTCCAGCATGAGGCTATGTACTGAATGGGAAAGAAAAATTAGGTGAGCAGGACAATCCATCTGCATTTCTCTGACAGCAGCCATGCTCAAAACCACCTTAACACTTATACTTGAATAGCAGACACAGAATGAGTAGGCCTAACACAGCTGTAGGGGGAAAAATATTGTTCAGAAAAAGGTTCTATTCCATCATCATCTATCCTCTGTTCTCTCCATTCTTGTTTCTAATTTCACCATACCAAACCACTATTTTTTAAATTACTCCTATTTTTTTTTTTTGCATAGCTGTGCATATCTGGAAATATATACATATATTCATATACAATATATATTCTTTAGACCTTCACATTAAAATTAATTTTTTCAGCTCAAGAAAGAAGGAAAACAGAAACAGGCAGTAGAGACAAAGTAGTACACACATACTACAGTTTTGTACCAGCTAGATGAAATGATTTATAGGAAAGTGACTCAAACATGTAAAGTATGTAAATTAGATGAGACTTTGGAGAAATAAAATACTAAGAAAACAGAAATATCCCCCAGATATTTCTTTTATTTTCTAATTTGGGTTTGCTCAAGTTGCTATTGAAAGTTCTCCAAAACACAAGTGCAAAATACCAACAGTTCCTCCATTTCTACTCTGTGTGAATGGAGAAAAAAAACAAAACCAAAGCAAAGTATAAAAATCCCAAGACATATATTAAAAAAAGCTTTAAAGGCTTTATATAGAGAACAAATGCATCATAACTGTAAAATCCACATTCTCTTTTCTTACCTCTTTAATTACAAGCAGGTTCATAAGCCCCCAGCATTTTTCAGTAATAACTATTTTTATCTATTCTGTGGAAATTCCCTAATATGATACAAAGCATAGCGTTCTTTTAGAACACACTTGAGCTAATTCTCTTGAAATAAAAGTAGTCACTCCTTATTTGAGGCTGCTGTGGGGTCATTACAGCAGTTCAGTCCTGGTTCTCAGCAGGCAGCCTAAAAGTTTAACCATGTATCTGAGAGCATTGTCCAAGCAGTTTTTGAACACTGACAGGCTTGGGGCCACGGTCACTTCTTTGGTGTCACAGTTCATCCCTGGCTGGCAGCTCAGCTCCACACAGCCACTCACTCTCTGCCCCTCACAGCAGGATATGGGGGGACGATCAGAAGGGTGAAAATAAAGGAACTTGTGTGTTGAAATAAATGCAGTTTAACAGGTAAAGCAAAAGCTGCGTGCAAGCAGAGCAAGTCAAGGAATTCATTCCCTGCTCTCCATGGGCAGGCAGGTGCTCACCATCCCCAGGACAGCAGGGCTCCATCATGTGTACTGGTGACTTGGGAAGACAAACACCATCACTCCAAACATCCCCTCATTTCCTCTTCCCTCAGCTTTAACTGCTGAGCATGGTGTGGGACAACCCTTGGGTCACTTGGTGTCAGCTGCCCCCTGGTGTCCCCTCCCAGCTCCTTACCCATCGCCAGCCTTCTGGCTGGTGGGATGGGGGGACAGGCAGAGAAGGCCTTGACACTGTGCCAACGCTGAGCAATAATGGAAACACCCCTGTGTTATCAGCACAAACCCAGAACACAGCCCCCTTCCAGCCACTGGGAAGAGATTTAACTCTGTCCCAGCCACCTGGGACAAGAGCTTGTTCCAGTGCCTGACCCTCTTGACCTTAACAGGACCTTTGACAGTCCCACAGAACATCCCTCATCGTTAGACTGTAAAGATATGGATTTGATGGATGGGCTATTGGAGGGATAAGGAACTGGCTAGAGATGGTGACCAGCAAGCAGCTGCAGTCCCATGGCCAGCATGCAAAGGGAGATCAGTAACAAGCACTGCCTGTCCCTCAGGGGTCTGCACTGGGTCCAACACTATTCCACAACTTTATTAATTACACAGCCAGTGGCACTGAGGGCACTCGCAGCAGGTTTGCAGATGACACCAAGCTGAAAGGTGTGTGGACACTCTGGAGGGAAGGGCTGCCATCCAGAGGGACCTGGACAGGCTTGAAGCCTGCACCTAAGTGAACCCCATGAATTTCAAACAAGGCAAGTGCAAGGTCCTGCACTGGGGCTGGGGCAATGACCAATAATCAGTACAAGTTTAGTCATTTAAGGTTTGAAAGTAGACCTGCAGAGAAGGACTTGGGGACATTGGTAGATGAGAAATTGGAACTGAGACCACAACGTGTACTCCCAGCCCAGAGAGCCAATTATATCCTGGAATGCATCAAAAGAATCAGGGCCAGCAGGGCCAAGGAGGTGATGCTGCCCCTCTACTTCACTCCTGTTAGACCCCATCTGAAGTACCACATCCAGCTCTGGGGCCTGCAGTGCAAGACAGACATGACCTGTTGGAGTAGACCAGAGGAGGACCACAAAAATTATCTAAGTGCTGGAACACCTCTCCTATAAAGGCTGAGAGACTTGAGGTTGTTCAGCCTCGAGAAGGAAGGGGCTTTGGAGAGATCTTACTGCGGCCTTTAAAGAGGGCTTATAAGAAGATAGACTTTTTACACATCCTGTACAGAGAGGACAAGCAGCAATGGTTTTAGACTGAAAGAGGGCAGATAAAGAAGAAATTCTTTACTGAGTGTGATGAGACAGTGGAACAGGTTGCTGACAGAAGCTGTGGGTGCCCCATTCCCTGGAAGTGTTTGAAGACATGTCAGAAGTGCTCTGAGTAACTGGATTTAGTGAATGATGGCCCTGCTTATGGCAGGAAGGTTGGAACTGGATAACCTTCAAAGGTCCCTTCCAACCCAAACCATTCTATGATTCTATGATCACTTCAGTTATGTGATCATAACTGAAGTGATTATAGGCCCTCTTTAAAGCCAACTTCTAAAATGTGACTTCAGGGAAACAAACTGAAACATAACTCTCCTCTATGGGAGTATTAACACTAAATGCTGCAAGACTTGCTGTTAAAAGCAAGAAATATTCAAGAGCTTTCTTTTTTAGAATGAACGCATAGCAGTTGAATCAATTTCAAGACTTAAAAATGTTGAGAGATAAATTTATATGCATAAATATTTCATCACAATTACTCACAACGTGCCAGAAATTACTCACAACATGCCAGAAAGTACTGACTATTAAAGTCTGGCATATTTTGCCAGATTTACCACGAAACATGACAGGCACCTAAATATCCACAATTTGCCTATTTGGCTGCATGGCAATCTGATTTGAAACACCTTCTGTTTGTCCATGTACAAATCTCCTGTTAATCCAGGGCTCTGCTTCTTTGCCTGTGTATATCTAGGAATGAAATCTTGCTCATGCAGAGAATATACATCACCTGAGAGACAGAAAGCAAAAGAGGCACTGAGAAACTGAAGCTGCTGCAGAGCAGGAAGGAACAGAGGAGATTAAAGAATGAGTGGTTGCAGGAGACCCTGATTTCCACACTGACTGCAAATACTGCACCTCACTCATTCCAAATATAAGATGACTTGCAGACTTCTTCAAGACAACATTCTGTTGAGGAATGGATTTTCAGTAACAGTTTAGTATTAAAATTAGAGGCCAAGAATTGTATTAGTGTACATTTCCCCTTGTGAATCTAGGAATTAACTTACAGCAGTACAATCCTGAAGTCCATAGAAAAATACAGTCCTTCTATTTGGCTTTCAGAAAATACACAGGCATCTGGCCAAAGCATACAGCTCCCAGAGCCAGTATGATATGCCCCTCACAGAAGTAACCAGTGCCACTACAATCAAAGCTGCTACTCAGGCAAAGACAACAGGCTCACTGCTTGATTAATTCATACAGTGGGAAATCCACAGACAGTCTGACAGCTACTGAAAAGAAAGAAGAAAGATGTACACAATATGACAAAGGAAGAGCCCTTAAGTGGAAAGTTTTACACAAAGCTGACAAAATGACCCTGTATATTATGAAGACACTAGCAGTAGATTTTCTTTTAACTATTCTTAAAAAAAACCACACACACAGACTTACAGATGTCAGGGCAAGTCCAAAACTCGTAGACTGATGCTTCAACTGTATTTCAATTTTGTGAAGTAGAGCTTCAATCCTATCTTCCTCAAATCCTTTCCTTTGGGAAGGGGTGATGAGAGAAGGAAATCACATCCATTAACACTGATCACTTTAAGTGAAGTTATGAAAATGAATTATTAGATCGATAAAGGAAGCATTACAACATAACATCTTTCACACTGAATTAAAATTGATATGAAGTAATCTAATCATGTTGTGTCATTTAGAGAAACTGAAGTAAGATCATTAAACTCCTGAAGGTTACACTGATGAGAGCAAGCTACAATAAAGGAAGTAGCAGAAATATTACTTCTGCTTTGGTGCCTTTATGGTAATATAACTAGATTTTTAAGGCATGTCTTTATTATTACCTGTCTACATATTATTATATTAACTAAGAGCATTCTTAAAAATTTAGAATTACTCACGCAATAACTTCATCGACTGTTCTATCAATTATCTGTTTCACAGTAACAATGTCTTTTTCAGCAATACCCTGCAGACCCACACTGAAATAAGCTTCTCTTGTTGAGCCATTAAACCTAGAGTAAAACAAAACCCACTCAGTGACAAGTACCACAATTTAAGTATTAAAGCTGCCAACAAAGGCAGAAGGGAAAAAACACCTGTTGTTTCCACATATACAAACACACAAGATTTTAAAAGCTAGATATAAAGTAAAGTAATTACCAAAGAGGGAAGAAATGGAACTTAAAAGCATTTTTTGTTCAATTTCAGTAGTAGTAGCCACTGTTAAGAAAACCTACAGCATATAGTTTTGGAGAAAGAAAAACAGCTACAGAAGTAAAGCTGGTATTTGCTGTTTATCTTCCCACTCATCTGTAATTTCTTTCAGGTAAAGAAGTCTCCCTTTTTAAGGTGAAAATTTTAGCTGCATGTAACACCAAACACATACATTCTACTTAAGCAGGTGAGTGGAATACTTCTAATGCAGTATTTGTACAGCAAGTGGTTAAGGTGAAGTTTCCCATGTTTGCTTGCAATTGTTATCAACGGTCTTAAAAAATTCTAATAGTAAAGACTATTTTGTCCAAGCTGTCAGGCAGGGTTAATCACAGAGATTTTAGAGAGACAAATTGGCTCTTGCAGAAATACAGAACACCCAGCAGTTCAAACCAAAGCAAACAAACAAAAAGCAATAGGTGCTCAGGCACTCACAAACAACCACTATTACACATCTAAAAATGCAGAAAGAATTCAATGGCAGGCTCAGTCACTGGATGCTGCAAAACTCATCTCTGGACTCAAACTTATTCTTGTGGATTCATCACTACAGTCACTAAGACAAATTAAAGCCAGCTCACTGAACAGTTCAACTCCATATCAATCCAGCCAACCTGGAAAAGGATCAGCTGACAAAAAAATCAACATAATCCCTACTTCAGTGTCTAAAGACTGATTTCTACTGCCATGCTCTGGAATATTAAGGTGTCTTCATGCCATAGGACTTGCACAAAGCCAGTAACTTCATGCAGAGGCAGGTCAAGCCAGGCAGAGTAAGACATTAAATTCACGGGTGAGCATAAGAAGATTTTTGCATTCGAAGACTGAGAGAGTCACTGGAGAAAAAGGCATGATTTTTTGTCATCCTCAAGTCTAGAAATCAGTCAGATGAACCATGCCTGGAAAGCACTTCCTTCTATGTGCTGACAAAAAAGGCAAAATGTGATGAGCAGCTGAGCCCAAGTTCAGTGCAGATAGTGCAACCACAGCATGTTTGGGAGATGGGCTGGCAGCTGCAGTGGACTGGGAGTTCCAGCTGGAGCAAGTGCCAGCTGAAACATCCTTTTGTGCTGAGGTGAAGTGCTGAAGTTAACAACACCTGATTGCATAAAGGCACATTTGTGACAAACCTACCTACCATTACACCATAGAATTAAAGCAGTAAAACCAACATGGTTACAGAGAAGAGCTCACAAACACTTCTGAGTAATACCGAAATTACTAGGATGAAAAACCCAGGTAAAGTAAGGCACTGAAGGTATTCCATATTTTATCCCATATTTTATCCCATCCATCCATTTTTATGGTTTGTAAGCTGCAAACAATACAACTTTGATGGAACCAATTTAGCTTCTACTCAAGTACTTTGATGAGCCAAAAATTACATCTAAGAATGCTTTACAGTTCACCAGAAGAAACTCTTACAGTGTTTTAATACTAAAATAAGATTACTCCAGTGTAGAGAGATGCCTGTATAAGAGATGAATTCTTCCAACTTAAAATTGCTTCTTAGTTTTTCTAACAAGGCTTATAGTGATGAAATGTGAATTGCAACACTTACCCAACATCAGGAGAAAAATCAGTACCAACACCAGACTCAATTAAGGCTTTGTAAAAAGGAGAATTCGGCCCATCAACCAACAGTGAAGACAACAGGCTCAAGGTGAACGTTTCAAAAGTGTCTGTAATACTGAAGAAAAACTATTAGTTCTTAAAAACCATATGTGACACCCAGTATCACTGAGTCCATTTAAAATGAACTGGAAAACAAAGGTAGAGGGAGCAAGGGAGAAATAACTGTCAGCTATGAACCCTGCATCAGACCTTAGGGAAATAAGAGGGCTCTGCATCTTTCACTTGTTGTAACTACCAGGAAAGCAATTTAAATTGGGCTGCAAGGGGAGGTAAGTCAGTAGCAGGGTCATACAGAAGAGCTTGCACATGGCAGGAAATTAAAAGACCATGTTTTCAAATGTCTCCTCCACTGAACAGCTCTGTAAAGTAGCACTTGATTTTTCTTGTGTCTATCTGCTAAAGCTAATTATTCAGCAATTACACTTTTATTTACTAAAGCAGGATTGATCTATTTTCCCACGGCATTATTTTCTTTCGAGATGACATTTATCAAGAGGAACTGGGGACAAGAAACTTGCCTGCACCTTGCTTAAAGATCTAAAATGAACCTTTTATTAAGAATTTCATTTTGATATACTTACTCTGTCAGCAAGTAGCTGACGCTGACAGTGGTCTGCTTGGAAGGATCAGCAGCAAAGGAGTCTAAGCCACATGTTACCCTGTGTTCTCTCTATAAAGTAAAAGAAATGATACACACTAAACTCAGAGCAGAAGTTACAAAAAATAAATTACTTGCATCTTCATAGCATCTTCTTTCCAACTATTTAAAATAATTTTACAGATGCCCGTGAGTAAATTCGAGATCCATGAGCAAATACACAGACACATATTATATTGAAAAATGTGAGTGGCATCTCAATTTTTAGAAGTAGACAATATAGGAGAGGTTGAAGTAAGTCTGGTCATAAATAACAATCTGAGCTGGTTTTGGAAGAAATGTTTACACTCCTGGAAAAGCCAGGGAGGAAAAGGAGGAGGGGGGAGGAAGAAAACGTGAAAATTATTTTTGACACCAATGTCTGGAAGATCAGATACCATGAGAAAGCATATTTCCTGACACTAAGTATCAGTGTTTCTTTCATCAGCCCTAAATGCTTTCCATTAGTAAGTGCTTCAGTGCTTCAAACGGCAAGGGACTTGAAAATTGAAAATAAAAAAAAACAAACAACTGCAGGCAATCATTACATTACTGAAACTCAAAACTAAGTGTAGTTTGTCCCCCGTGTAACCAAAAATAAAAATACTTCAGCTCATTTACACAAGTCTAAACAAAAGAGTAACTCCAGCACTCCAGCAGGTTAGGTTAAAATATTAACCTCGGGAGGGGTTGGGTTTAGAGGTTTTTATTTGTTTGTTGGTTTTACTTACAGGCTTTTCCCAGAGTTTCTGTTTTGGGATGTCAGTATTTGATTCAATTCTTTCAAATTTTACCAGTGCTTCCTCATGTATCTGTTTCAGATGTTGCTCCAGTGGAAAATTACCATAAGTGAAAAATCTGCATTTCAAATAAAATATTGGGATTAACCACCTGATTTAATATGAAATTTACAGCAGCTACTTGTATTATACTCTGAATTTCATGTGCTTTCCAGTAATTCTGTTACATCTGGAGTGGAAAATAGTTTGGTGGGTCTCCAACCTATGCAACATATATAAAATCCACAGATCTCTTGATGAAAATTTCTCAGCTTGCGGACCACGAAACACCTTATTATTTTCATTATGTTCAGTTTTATTATGTTCAATTACCATGTTCCAGATAAAAAATATTAGCAATTGAAGCCAGAAACCCAGTGCTCCTAGGTTCCAGAAGACAAAATTCTCATGGTCCTCACACTTTAGGCATAAAATACAATGATCCATGTCCAAAGTTTTGTCTGTCTATAAAACACAACTGGGTTCCACGGGTCACTCCACCAAACACATTCCCATACCAGATTTCCACTGGACCAAATATGAACACAAGTTATGCCCCAGATTAAAATCTCAACACCAGCACAGCAGAACACTTGGGACAATCAGAAAAATCATTGGATTGTAAATTCACTGTCATGACACAAGCTGGTGCTCCTCAAGTGAATTAAGCAGAATAACAGATTGGCCACAAAATTAGTACAGAAGAAAGAATTATTTTCCTGCATGTAACTTTCATGTTACTTGACTTCCAGTTTAAACACCTTATTAATACCAACCAAATCAGTACCTGAATCAAATGACTATCCATTATTTAGAACTAACTACAGTAATATGTGATTCAGGAGGAAATTTAATCATTCACTTGTAACTCCTAACTGAACCTGTCTTACTTCAAAGAGGACAGGAAACCTTAGATTAATCTGCGCTACTTGGATTTTAACTCCCTAAATGTTACTGCTAAATACTTATTAATATGCTCCCTTTCCCCCCAGCTCATATGATTTCTGGTCAATCAATCCCCAAAATATATCTCATGATCACACAGACACACCTGAGAAAATGTGCCTCATTTCTTTCCTGCTTTCAGTTCACTCTTCACTGCTCTTTCTAGAAAAAATTCCTTGCTTCCATGCTGTTCTAGCTGCTGAAGGGCACAGGTTATCTTTGCTGCTGACCATGTGGAAAAAAACCACTGTGCTTCTGGTTTTCTCCTCACAAAAGTACAAAGCACTAACCCAATAACCTAGGAAGTTAGCCACCACATCACATACCTGGAATTGCTTGGATGATAATGTGTGGCATGGAACTGCTTAAGCTGCTCCCATGTAAGGTCAGGAATACATAATGGATCTCCTCCAGAAATTACCCCATAAGTGTGATCAGGAAGGATTTTGTTCTGTAGGTGCTGTGCAAATATCCTCTCATTATCTGTCTTAATAGCAAAACACCACATTTCAGTAAAAGCCATCAAAACACATTTTAAAGACAAAAGGTGCACAGTAATAAGACCTCAGAGCTGTAACTTACACAGCCTCCTCACATAAGCATGCAATCCCATATACTTTAATAAAATCAGCTATGTATCCATGCTAATGTAACAGAGTATTTTACAATAAAATCCATTAACAAGGTGCCTTTCTATAAGTAAACAAACTTTTGACAGGCTAACTTTAAAAAAAAAAATTATGCAACAGTGCTGACTTTACTGAGGACTTAAATTTTCAAAAGAAGGAATGGGTATCTGTGGTGCAATAATGCCATTGACAACCTACAGCTACGCTACTTCACCATCTGTAAGAACTTAAACCAAACATCCACAAAACTTACAAATGCTCCTTTCATTTCATTAAAAACAACTCCTTTGAAGACTAGAGGTGTCTGAGGATCAGCTGGGTTCTCATGTTCTAACCTCCAACCTTCTTGCCTGAAAAATTAGTAACAGTAAGTGTTGAGAATTTGAAGGTTTTGTTGATCTCAGGGCAGGGAGATCAATTAAATTGATCAATTCAATTTAAAACCTTTTAAATTTAAGGTTTGCATACATCTCCAGATGTCTTACCAGAAATCTAGCTGACGTAAACACGGAAAGAAAGCTGCATCCAAGTACACTGACAGGAGGTTCTGAAAGTCCTTGGGATTTTGTGTTGAAAATGGATAGAGTGTGTAATCACTAGCTGCATATAAATAAATGTAAAAATAATCATAATTTTAGAAAGTCTAAGATGCATTTTGCCATTGTTGATTTTTAATTTCTCATCCATATAGATAACTGTAAGAGAAGAATTGTACTAAATGAAATGTATTTTTGCTGAGGAATACATATATTTAACTCTGCAGCTATTTTACCATGAAAACTTTGCTTTAGCCATCTATCCATATAAATAATTACATGTATTCTTGTATACCATAAAGCTCCAGCTCTACTGGGACTCTGTAACTGACAAATGAACAAGACTTGCTGGAAAAGCAAATAAGTTGTGTTGTCAGCTTTTTAATAATCTCACAACATTCACACCCAAAAATAATGGCTCCCCAAAGCCAAATTAAGGAGAGCCAACAGACAGCTCTACTGCAATAAAACCTCATGCATTTTAAGTGGTATTACTTCCTTTGGGCTTACCTGTGAATGCATTCATAAAAGTGGAGAGTGACCTGTTTAACATTTTAAAGAAGGGATCTCTGCAGGGATACTTTTGGGAACCACACAGCACCGTGTGCTCCAGAATATGTGGGACCCCGGTGCTGTCCATTGGAGTGGTTCGGAATTGGATACTGCAAGAGAGAGCACGCAGAGGGATGCAGTCACTTGGGAGGAGAAGTCCACCCACTCCTACCTGCACCTGTGATTTATGGGAGCATCATCACCACCTAACAGCAAACAAGGCACACACCAGGATGCAGAGTTTGAGTTCTTCAGACTCCTGAGTGCTCAGCCATCTTTTTCAGAGGGTGTGCAGCCTCTGCACTTCTATTTCTGGAGTTAGCACAGAAGTTTTCGGCACACAAGTAAACACATTTCTTTATACCCAAAAGGCTCAAATAAAAAACCTCATGGAAGGTTATGGTTACATAATCTCTGTCTTTGAAAGTTTTCAAGGCAGGAACTGGACCTGAATTAAACACTGACCCTGTTCTGAGCAGCAGACTGAACAACAGACTTCATGGTATCTATTCCAACCTGAAAAACTCTAAGAAGCCCTACAAAGGAAGTACTGTCCTCCCTGTTACCACAGAATAATCCAGCCATGATGCTAGATTACAACTGAAAAAACACAAGCTGACGTGGAGATTGAATGTGTAATACCTATATTAGTGTCTTACCTGAACAGATTATTGGAGTCCTCCCGAGCCACATGTAAATACCTGGCTCCTGTACCATCGTGACTAAGCTTCACTGCCGTCAGGAACAGCTCAGGAACAGCTGTCACCTGCATTGGAAGGAAACATCTGTATTGCAGTGTGACATCAACTAGCTCAAATAAATTGTGCATGATATAGGAATTAATTTGTTGGTCCTATATATAATACTGGCTTATACGGTATTAAGTAAATTTTTGCTCCTGTGGTTTGTGGTTTGGTGTGGTTTGCGTTTATCAAAACACACACACTGAAGGTTCCGTTATCTGTCAGGACCTTTAGAAGGCCACACTGAGTGGTCACATCTGCAGCAGACACACAAGCTCATGGGGGCGCATTATTTACTCCAGAATTACCCCGAGGAACATACAAGAATATGTATTAATGGCACCTGAAGTATTTGTTTACAGAGAAGTAACTACGAGGAACTCCTGAATCGTTTTTATGACTGACCACTCAAAGCAAGTGCAACTTAATGCGCAGCCGCTTGGCTTCCCCCGGGTGCTTTCCAAGCACGGTGAAGTTTATGAACACAAACAGAGCAAAAGCCGGAGCGGCGGACGACGCTCACCTGCTTCACGGTGAAGCCGTGGATCTGCTCGCCCACCCGGTACTGCAGCGCTCTCTCATTCGCGGCAACGCTCTTCCACCTCCACGACCTCCGGCTCAGGGACCTGAAACGGCACCACTGCCTCTAAACAAACGCGCTCCTGCCGGCGGTGACACAGCCGCGACCGACACCGGCCCGGGCTTCCCGGGGAGCGGGGCCCTGTGCCCGGGCAGGGCCTCGGAGCTCCGCGTCCTCGGCCGAGCGCCAAGGGCCGGATCAGCGCAAGGCGAGGGTCCCCGCCCGCTGCCCGCTCCCGTTCACTCACCGGTCGCGGCCCAGCAGCCCCCGGCAGCGGCTCCACATGGCTGCGCGGGCCAGGCGGGCCGGGCCGCACGGCGGAGCGCAGCGGGAACCGGCGCAGGCGCCCCCGCCCCGCCCGCATTGGCGGCGGCCCCGGAGCTCCGCCCGCCCCGCCCCGAGCCGCCCCGGCCGGGCGGAGCCGCCCCGCGCCGAGCCGGAGGAGCTGCAGGACAGCGGTGGGACCCGGCCCGCCTCGGCCAGCTGGCCTTCAGGTCGTGATTACCACTGCCCTGTTTGCCGTTTTTGGGAGGAGGGCAATGTCTTGGAAATGCCTTTACGTTGTTTGTTCACGAAGTTCTCAGGAAAATCGAAAGCTCCGTGGGTTATGAAAGGAGAGTCCAGAGTTTATTGTTTGCTTTTCCAAAAAAAAAAAAAAAACCAAAAAAAAAACAAAAAAAAAAACACCAAAAAAAACCAAAACACACTAGCCGAGATCAGTGCGTTCCAAGGGCTGCATCGCTGCTCTTCCAGGCCTTGCCAGTGCATCCATGTGTTAATGCAAAGACTTGGTGAGGAAAATGGGGCAAGCAGCAGTAAGTGGGGAACTAAAACCATTTAATGAGCTGCGGCTGTGCCTGGGTGTGCAGAGCCCTTGTGTGTGCAGAGCCCTTGCAGCCGCACAAAGCCGCTGCACAGGGACTGCACCGTCCAGATAATCTCGAAAACATCCAAGTCAGTGTCGTAATGGGACTTCACTGAGGCTTCGCAGGGTGTCCTGCCCACCCAGGAAAGTGCTTATACGTGCCTGGGCTTTTATTTCTTCTGTTTTGTAAATGAATAGGATTTTGAGACAGTAACTTGAAATTTGATTTCATATTGCATGTTCATGAGGTTGCCCAGAAGGACAGCACCTGGGAAGTATGGCCACCAAATTGCCGACCCCTTGTTCCTGGGTGTAAGAGCCTGGTTACCTGGTGCCATACATAAGGCTTACATAAGAAGCCTGGTGCCAAATGAGAGTACATGGATTTTAAATGTAGGAAAGGGCAAGTGCTCCCCATGTCTCACACCGCTTGTCTTCAGTTCTTTGGCTATGATGTTAACCAAAAAGAAAAAAAAAAAAAAAGGCATTTGAAGTATGCCGGGAATTTTTGTGTCCACCGTCTCTGACCTCTTCCTCCTCGTCTCTGGCAGGAGTTGCCTGCCTCGAGCTGCTGCTGCGGTCAGCCACTGTGGGGATTTTATCACCCTCTCATGACTTTGGATGCACTTTAGCCCTCCTGCCCCTGCTGCCCACATGCTGTCCTAGGGCACATCCACCACCTCCCCAGTGGCCACACACCTCCTGATTGCTCCAACACTCTTCATTTTCTCTGGTTGTCTCATTTGTGTTCTCCATGTAATTTTCCTTTTTCATTAATTTTTAAATTAAATAAGCCAATAAATTGCCATAGTTAAAGTGTAGAAGTTGTGCATTAACCAATATAACCTGTCATCTTTCTTAATTACTTACCTTTCTCATTCTTTTTTAAGGTTAGTGAAAAAATCCAGTAGCTTATGTAAAGCTTAGAACCTGGATATTAGCAAATTCAATCTGTTTGCTCCCTATTTTCATTACACCTGATTTCTTCCCCACCTTCTACCAATTCACCTCCTCTCTTTGTCCTATTTTTCTGTATTTGTTTTGGGTTAGGTTCAAATCACACCCCTTTTATAGGACCTACTTCCAGTATGTGTTTCTTTTCAGTATATGTTTTAGCATATATTTCCAGACATGGCTAACACCATGAGGAACCAGTCATGATAGGAACTTCAGCATTTTTTCAAATTAAAACCAAACAATGATGTAAACATATTTGAGAACAATGTTCTCAAAAGAATGAGCATATTTAAAAAAGTATTTCTGAGCCTTGCATGGAACCACGAGTTTACACTGCATGGTTCAGTTTTCAAATATTTCTAAATGTTTTCATATGCTTCTAGTTTATTATTGGTCACAACAAGGTTAATTTGCAGCAATGTTTGTATTCAAGGGTATACTGTTGTTTCTGTTGACTGTTCAGTTTTTTCATTTTACCAACAGTTTCCTAATCTGACCATAAGCTACTGTCTCTCTTTGCAGATTTCTTGTCATCAATATTTAGTTTTCTTCATGGCTTGTAACATTCATCTTAATGGAACATCAGGCTGGCATTCTGCTGCAGACATTTATTTACTTTTAGTTGATGTTTATATTGGAAGGATGATTTTCTGGCTGTCTGTTTTCATATCACTGACATAGCGTTTGACAGGCAACCTTTCACAAACTTAACCAGTCTGAGCAAACAGAGTTTCAAAACACATTATTCCTAAACTTAATCACAAGATGGAAGTCTTTTATACGATCCCTTAGACAACTTTAAAATATTTTTTCTTTTTTCTGCTGTTGTCTCTGAGATGTTTTGTACATCAAAGCTTTTCTTCTGTGAAACAAAACAGAAACTGGAGTATTACACTATTTTCTTTAAAAAAAATTCTTGCTGTGTAAGATTTCTGCTACACTGATAGTATAAGAGTAGAACATTATATTCTTTGTGAAGTATAGTCATACACACACACATATATATGTAACATGACTTTTGCATCTTAAGAAAAGAGTAAATCATAAAAACCACTGGCATATGAAAATATAACAGATCTAAAATTAGTTTTGTTGACTTGTCTTAGTAAATGGCATAAAACCATTTTGATTACCGTGACCAGATTTTGCTTTCAGTTATTTAGTGAAAAATTCTGTGTAACTGCAATTGTGGCAAATGAGCTTTTCCAATGGTGAGAATGAGATGATAATTTAATTCTCAGTGTTTGAGTAGAGAGATACTTTGTGTTATTTTTCTTCAAAAGATTTTGTTTTCAATCATATGTTTATCTAGATATTTGGTATAAAAAGTCCCATGCCTACACAAGCTGTTTCTTTCAAAAAATTTCAACATAATCTGTTCAGGAATGGAAATGCTATTTTGTGTTTAACCAAGAAGTTCCATTCTTTATCCTCTGCAGCAGAGGTTGGTCCAGTTGCCTTTTAGAAAAGGTTTTTGGGCAACTTATCTCCATAACTTTTCCAGGTATTATTTCAGGACTAGATTATTTACTTCAAAAGCCTGAGAGTGAATTAACGTTTATATGATCTGAAGTGCCAGGGGATGGTATTGCCAGAGTCTGTACTCCAGAGGATCAATTTTTTTACTGATCTTCTGCTTTCCTTATTATGTTTGAACACATAGTGTACTCAGCTGTGTGAATTCTGACATGCTGAAGTAGCAGTGGCAGTAGAAATGCCATATTTGCATCTGTGACTATTTAAAGTGTCAGAAGTTTGTTATGTGAAGAGACAGGTGCTTGCATAAATTGTGTACATTACATTGAAGTAGAGCCATTCCCCATTTTCTGCCCCATATTGCAATGTTGTCAAAGCCTCTCATCCCTACTCTGATTTTTCATTTCCTGTGCTAGCAGTGTAAAATCATAGAATCATTTAGTTTGGAAAAGACCTTTAAGATTATCAAGTTCAACCATTACCCTCACACTGCCAAGGCCACCTCTAAACCATGTCCCAGAGCAGCATATCTACACGTCTTTTAAATTCCTCTGGGACTGGTGACTCAACCACTTCTCTGTTCCAGTGATTGACGACTGCTTCCATTAAGATATTTTTCCTAATACCAATCTAAACTTCCCCTGGTGCAACTTAAGGTGATTTCCTCTCATCTCTTGTCACTGGGAGAAGACGCTGATCCCCAGCTGGCTGCAGCCTCCTTTCAGCTGGTGGTAGCAATGAGGTCTCCCCTGAGCCTCCTCTTCTACAAGCTGATTCCCCAGCTGACCCAACTGCTCCTCATAGAACTTGTGCTGCAGACCCTTAACCAACTCTGTTGCCCTTCTCTGGACACAATTCAGCACCTCAATGTCTTCCTTGTCAGGAGAGGCCCCAACTGAACACAGGATTTGAGGTGTGGCCTCACCAGTGTGGAGTACAGGGGTGCTACAACTCCCTCAGTCTTGCTGTCCAGACAAGTTGTGCTGGCTTTGACTGGGGTAGAATTAATTGCCCTCATAGGGGCGGATATGGGGTTGATTTTGCTGAGCACAGGGTTGATATTTTTTGCGATGTTGAGCAGGGCTCACACTGAGCCAAGGCCTTCTCTGGTTTCTGTATGGCCACGCTGGCCAAGAGGCTGGGGGTGCCTGTGAGGCTGGGAGGAAACACAGCCAGGACAGGTGACCCAACTGACCAAAGGGATACTCCAGACCGTGTGACATCGTGCTCAGTGTATAAAGTGGGGGAAAGAAGGAGAAAGGGGGGAGGTTTGGAATGATGGCGTTTGTGTTCCCCAGTCACCATTATGTGTGATGAGGCCCTGCCCTCCTGGAGATGACTGAACACCTGCCTGCCATGGCAAGTACAGAATTAATTCCTTGTTTTTGCTTTTCCTGGGTCTTTATCTCAATCCACAAGTCTTACCCTTTTGATTAGCTCCCCCATCCCACTGATGGGACAGTGAGCAAGCTGCTGTGTGGGGCTTGGTTGTTGGCTGGGGTAAAACACAACACAAACTGTGATGCCATTGGCCTTCTTGGCTACCTGAGCACCATGTACCTGGGCAATCACATGCTGCAGCTGATTTGGAGTGATGTATGGACAGATTGCTCAGCAGAATGAGCATATAAGGGGTAGGCTCTTCTTTTCCCTCATCTGAGCACTCAGCTTTTCTGTTGCTCATCTTGTCTCTTTGAACACAACGTGGAATCTAATATCCCTGGGAATTCTGCACTCATCAGGTTCCATTGCAATTAGTTGGCAGAGGAGAGGGGAACTCAGTGATAGGCAGGAAAAACATGAGCTGCAAGTCTAATTTTCTTAGCAGACCAAGATGTAAAAAGGATATCCACTTAAAGTAATCAAAACATTCTCCAGTTCACTGACTCTTTCTGAAAAGCAAGGCATGTTGTATTATAAGTAGTACTTGGTTTTAGATTTTGTACTGGGTCTTAAACAACTGTTTAAAATGCAGAACAAAATGCAAATTGATTTACACTTTATTATTGTAAGCAAATGCTAAGCAGAAACCATCTGTATCTTCTACTGTTAATGTCTACATGGTGCTGCGGTTGGCCAGCTCTTGTAAACACATTGTAGACATGAGACACAATTTCAAGTCTTGTTAAATGCCTTTTACATGTCATCATTTTGTACCATTGAAATGAAACTTTAAAATGCGGGTTATTGTTCTGAAGATTTGGAGTCAAAACACTTCAGAAACGTTGAAGACGGTGCATTTTTTTTTTTAATTTGCTCAAACCTCTCGTTTTCAGTTAATCCTCAAGTATCATGGGTCAAACAATTTCTGCTAAGTTACATATGCCTTGGTAAGTCATAGACTGAAATAAATAGCATTTCATGAAGCACAAACCATTGCAATGTTGTCCCATGGCTTTTGTTCTTTATGGTGCTTTCTCCATGGCTGTAGTTACAGTGGCAGCTGGCTGGAAGGAGAGGTGCACAAGTACTGCTACCACCAGAGAGTCATCCTTTTGACAGACAGCTGCAGCTTCTGCAATCCTTGAGTTTCGGGCAGGGTACAGACATTCCTGTAAATCTCCTGGGAGCTACACCTAGGTAAGCTTGCAGAACTGAGGCAGGGTTTTTATCATGCACATTTCATTTCTACTTACAGTTTTCAGGACATGTAAGTCTCTCTCCTTTAAATAATCCATAAAGTCTTCAAATAGGCAATGTGACCTAATCTGCTGAATGATCTCATGCTTTGTCAGATGTAAAATATTATCCAAAGTGAATGAAATTAGATGATTTAAAGTTTTGAAAAGACATCTCTGAAATGCACGAACATATTTGTTTCATCTTCCTCATGTAACCCAAATAAAGAGAGCATTATGATGTACTCCACATAGTATACAGTTCATTACGTTCAGCAACGTCTCTCCGTGTATTAAAGCAAAATATTCTCTTTCATCTCTGTTCCTGATAAAGACCTGCCACCTTTTACTGCTTAATAATTGAAGGCAGCCTACTACAGAAGCTTAGTGTTGGCTGACTGCCTGCAACAATAATATGAAAATTGAGTTAGTATTTTTGGTGGCTTTAGTAGTTATTAAAACTGAAGACTGTATGTCATGACTCCAGGAATCTTTTAACTTTGACTTAAAAAAAGAAATCCTGACCTTGCTGAGGTTAATGGTGACTCCTGCATCACTATAATCTTCAGTCATCAAGTCTCTCTATTCTCAGAGGAATCATGAATTAAGATTGCTATTCTTATCTGTTTTATATATAATAGGATTACATTAATTAATCAGTAGGACTCAGGAACAATATTAATTTATTTGTCAGAATCATATAACACCTACGTGGTGACATATATAGGTGAAACTTCTTCTGGAGTTCTAGGAAAGTTGGCACACTTTTTACAGAAATGCAAGTTTATTTGTATGTATTTGAAATGCAAATATATGTTGCTCTTAATCCTTCATTATGACTTTCCAAACAAGGCAATTTTCTGAAATATTTATTTTGCATAAATGGATTTCCTAAACAAATGGATCTAGTTTGAACACAGACTTCTAAGTCACCTCTGTGGTGATTTTATTCTGAAAACTTTGAGGGGTTTTTTGTGTTAGTTTTCTTGGCAACATGAAAAATAATTCAGTAGTGAATCTTTCCCAAGAGCTGCAAATGCTCTAAAGCTTGCTTTTTGCTCATTTTGACCAGAATCATAGCAAAACCAGTGTTAAAAGAACTCATGATGTTAGCTTTGTAGCTACAGCCTCCTGCATTTCAGTGTGGATTTCATCCATATGTATGTGGAATGTACATGTCACTCAGCCTTCTATCCGTTTGCAATGTCATCTCCCATGTCTTTCACAAACTAATGGAGAATGAAGAGGATGTGAAAAAATTCTGATCAATTCAATGACCACTCTGCAAATAGGGTCAGCACAGCAAGGTTTCATTTATGGGTTTGCCCTTCCATTTTATCAGGAGAAACTGGACTGGTCTATGACTAATGGGGTGTGTATTCACAAACAGAAAAATTCCAGCATGAAGTTGTGAGGCTATGACACCAGGGAACTTAAAAGACATTGGAAGACTCTAACTAAAAAAAGTGTAGCTAGAAATGTGGAATACTTGGAGCCTCCAAATCTTACTGTCAATAAAATATATATGATATTTTTCACTTTACCCATTTTATATGCTTCACATTTCTGTACTTAGCAAGTCAGAAAAAGGCACTCTGTTTCTAGAACATCAAATACAGTTTTTTAATTTTCCCTATAAGATGAATACCGAATAAAAACGTGAGCCCAAAAGTGGACATGATAATAACTTTGACTTATTCAACACTTAAACATAACTTAGGGTGCAATTGCATCCAGATGAGGCAATGTCTCATACAGTGCTGCTATGGGCCAAAGCTTTTGCCCTCTTGCAGTTTGTGTGCCATTATTATGATAAGCTTTTCTATTGTGGTTAACTCAAGCACATACGGTTTGTCATTCAAAACAGAACCTACAGAGCTTTCAATAAATGGAATAATGTACATCCTGAATGTCAGATGCAACATCAACCATTAGAAAAATCACCATACATGGCAAAATCATTGAATATATGAATTTGTTATATATATATGAATATATATGCTCCAGGCCTGCTTACAGATACACTTCTTTCAGTAATTTATCCTTTAAAAATAGAGTTCACCAAACTCACATTTTGCCTTCAGACAACTGTGTTTGGCTAAAATAAACTATTTAACAGTGTGCTATGTAATGGATCAAGCACCCATGTATATGTCATACATTTGCAAACTATTTGAATAAATCAGTAAACATGCCAAGAATACATCCAGTTTGAGACTTTAGATGATAGGTGATAGATGATAGATTATAGATTATAGACAATAGACTGTAGACTATAGATTCTGCTCTCTTAATGTGGGCCCCAAACCTTCTTCTGGTACATCAACAGTTTCCAGAGGAAGGTTTGATGTAATTAAATTACAAGAAGGTCTGCATTTATTTGCAAAACTGAACAGTTACAGTTTCTGATCCTGCTTAACATATTGTTCAAAAATAGAAGATACGAAGTCCAGCTAGGAATTCAAATACATTTTCATTTTCAAAAATAACAATTTTGCACAAATAGGCTTTGAAATAATATCTCATGGGTAAGCTTATTTTGAGAGAAGATTAATTGGAGAATTACATAATGTTGTTAGTAAGCAATTAAAATTCAACAGAGCCTTAAAATTTACACCTTAGGGAACACTGGTCAAATTTACACATCTTTCAAAAATAAAAGTACAAACTGCTTCTGAAGTGCTATTACATGCCATGCATATTTAAGAGTTTTCTGCTAAATGATCCGTTTAGCATTGCTTAAATTATCTTGGGAATACTCTTTTAGTTTGGTGACTTTGGAACTATCAAAAATTATTTGTCCTTTGCAACCAAACAGGTTTTGTTACACGCAGTCCATTCCTTGGATGACAATTCTGCTTTCTTCACACATATTAATGTGTTTTTTTTTAAGGAACCAACACTGGAGAATTTTATATTGGTATGATAGTAGGTGTTGGATTAGGGATAAGTTAAAAAACTCCCTATCTTTCACTCCTTTGGAGGCTATGGAGAAGGAAAACTAATAGAATGCAAGACAAAGCTGATGGGTACTTGTGCCACACATAGGGAAATTAAACTTGGCCAGAGAACTGGAAAGGAGAGGAAAGCTAAACTGAGGCTATGCCATGGGAAGGGGTCATATCAGTTATAGGTGAGATTGAGGATCATGGCAGACTTAATGCTCAAGAAATGGTATTGGAAAATGACACCTGCTCTGATTTGTTCCAGGAGAGTCACCATTTGCAAGTTTGTAGCTCCAGAAGCTCCTGAATCATCTTACAGATAGCTTTAATGTTCAGACTGATAGCTTTAGTGTTCAGTTTTTGCAGTGAGATTCATGGTTTAACCTCAGACAGCAACTAAACCCCACACAGCTGCTCACACACCCTCCCCGCAGTGGGAGAAAAGAGAATTGGGAGGGTAAAAAGTGAGGAAACTCATGGGTTAAGATAAAAAGTTTAATAGGGGGGACAAAAGTTGCATGTACGAGCAAAGGAAAACAAGGAATTCATTCCCTGCTTCCCATGTGCAGGCAGGTGTTCAGCCATGCCCAGGAAAGCAGGGTTCCATCGTGTGTAATGGTGACTTGGCACCTCCACCACTGTGAATGTCCTCCCCACCACCTTCCTCCCCCAGCTTTGTACTCTGAGCATGGTGTCACATGGTGTGGGACATCCCTTGGATCAGCTGGGGTCAGCTGTCCCCTCCAGCTGTCCCCTTTCTCTTGCTCCCCAGCCTCCTTGCTGGTGGGGCAGCCAGAGAAGCAGAAAAGGCTTTGACTATAAGCACTGCTCAGCAGTAGCTAGAACACCCCTGTGTTACCAACAGTGTTGCCTGCTCAAATGCAAAGCACAGCCACATGCTAGCTATTGGGAAGAAAATTAACTCTGTCCCAGCCAAAACCAGCATGGACAGCTCCCAGGATTGCACACAGCCCTGTCCTGCCAGCATCCCTGCAGCCCAGGAATTTCCATGACCTGAGCCTTTTCACATGAGCTGCAGTGAAGGATTTGTGAGCCCAAGAGAGCCAGGTTGGTTGTTGGTCACCAAGCCTCTGGAGAATGAAGGCTCCCCCTCATATCTTAACACCTCCTGGATATAAGACTGGGTCCTGTTTTGCAGCATTACTTCTACCTCAATCGTATTTAAAACTGATGCTATCATCCTTTTTTATGGCAAAGCCTTGGCTTAACCTCCACTCTCTTGTCGGTCACCCTGCTGGTTTTAGCTTCCCTCCTTTTGCTGCTACAATTGCATTATCGATTGGGTTGCCTCCAGGAGGAGCTTTTGTTTGACACAGTTGGCAGTGAGACAAGCCAAGCACTTAGAGCTCATTAGGTGGGTGGGATTAGATTCTAAAGCTAAAATCTGACACTGCAGCAAAGTGATAAAACTCCTCCAATGCTATTCACAACCTTCTCTGAAAACTGAAGGGAGTTATTGTATGTGCAATTTATGATTTGCTGTCTTAAAAGATCTCAGTAGAGGTGTGGATTTCCATTGAAATGATACAAAATGTTTAATATGTGGTCTAGGCTGGGTTTTCATTGTTTTGCTTTCCAGAAAACTGTGCATGCCATGGCAGAGCTGTGCAATATGATTATTTTAACTTGAAACTGAAAGCAAAATATAGGTTTGCAAATGGAGCAAAAAAGAAGTGTGTTTTAAAGTATCATAAAAGTGCTGCCATCACTGAAAAACTAAGCTGAACATATTCCATAATAGGAGCAAAACCAGATAAGTATTTTTCCTAAACCAAGAAGAACAATATCTCCTTTTTCACAGTACAGTGAAGATAAGGCCATGTTTGTGTGATACAAGACAACACTGTGTTCCACATCCCTCTGCCAGCTCCAAGTTATTTGGTATGGCTGAAGGGCAGAGCACATTCCCATGCAGAGATACTTGTCTGAGTTACAGAAACAGTGAGATTCTCATTCCATGGCAAAAACATCTCCTTAAGACAAGGTGCAATGTGACACTGGTGCATTTGTAATGCTTTTGGTTTTGTGGCTGGCCTGTCCATCCATCCACTGCTTGGTGCACACATACCTGGAATTAATGAATACCTGTGAGAAATGGTGCTAAGATATAGCATGAAAAGGCCACGAGGAAATAAAACATCCTGTGTGCACATTTGGCATGTAAATAAACAGCACATTGTAAAAAATATCCCAACGTTGAGTGTCCTGTGAGTTACCAGGAATATCAGTTTATGGTGTACTAGCTATTATCAGCAGTAAAGAATATTGTGGAAAAAACAGTGCATGATCAAAGACAGTATTCATTAATTAACAATTAACAATCTTCAGTCTTGTCTTTTCTGGGTTTTGTGTGCTGGGTTTTGCATACCAGTTAAAGTTTCTAAACTTAGTTTTGTGAAATAAATTCAAAGATTGGTATCTAACGAGTATTTCTCTAAAGGAGACAGGACCTATGAGAAATGTCCCACTCACAGTCTGGGCAGGAACAGTCTAGAAAGAAGATAACTGAATTGTGAAGAAACAACACTGCAGAGTCTCTGTAAAACTTCCTGGCTCTTACAGCTCCAAAGGGAACCACAAACAAGAAAAGAGTAGAGGCCTCTCGGCTTCAGATGTAAGAAAACAAAGTTTGAGCACTCACTGATCGGTAAATACTGCCCTGTGCAAAACATCATTCTTTAATTAAAACTCTTCCTGTCTGCCAAAGAAGAGGACACCATGTGGTTTTGCTGGCAGCTAACTTTAACAAATAGATTGTAGGTTTCTCTATATAGAATATTTTCTTAACTGGAAGATCGTAGTTGAAAGGAATGAATGTTTCTGCCCTTTGCACCCTTGAACAGAGGGAAACACTAATTGTCCGTGAGGAAACAGCCAGCTCAGTTTTCCCATGGCCACTCAAGCTGTTGCACATCTGCACAGAATTAGAAGTTATAATTTCCAACTAAACACGCATACGTATGTAAACTGTGCATTTATGAATTGTAGTTGTGCTTAAAGGCCATAATTAAAGATCGCAATCTTCTTGCCTAAAGGACTTCACATGAAAATGAAAGGACAGTTTTTGTCCCCAGACTTGCCTATGGAAATTTGGTTGAAATATTTTCCCATTATGAGCTATGATTAAGCAGTGCCTTGAAAAAAAATGTAATGAAAACATTCTCCATCATTTTCAATTGCAGTTTTCCAATTAAATCAGAGCATAACCTATTTGACAATTAGCACACAATGATGTCTGTCCCTAGTGGTAAGAAATATCAGTTTGACTTTGCTATGATGAAAGCTTTTACTTTTCAGGGGTTGGTGCACGCACGTGTTTGGAACTAGGCTGATATCAAATATGTCCAACTGGAATATACATCCCACTCACTGATGGAATCTAGTGAGAGGTGTTTTCTGTGGGCGAAGTTCAACAGAAAGGAAATGGAAAAGGGGCCAATATCATAAGGGATTTGGAGCTGCACAGAGAATACTCCATATGTTAGCAACTGAAATCACCAGGCAGAGTGTGGAATGACACAGGGTGGCAGCACAGATCAACAATACTGCCTTCTGCCTGTAGAAAGCATAATAAATCCCCGTGTCCTTGCAGAAATTTGTGATTTTTATTGGGGCTATTTTGTCCATGCTTATTGTTTTCCTTAAAGATTGTTCACCTCAAGTTGGATTCAAGTCAAGGTAATTACTCTGGCCCATTCTAGTGCTAAATGAAGTCATTACTGGGTAAACAACCAGGCTCCTAGGGTGGGTAAAGCTAGACTTTCCAGGTAAAATCTTGGATTGTTGAAATCAAATGAATGGATTTTTATGGACTTTATAGGACCTGGACTTCAATGCTAGACTAGGAGTTTCAGCAGATCAAAGGAAAGGACAGTAAGATTCAGGCATTTAGGTCATTTAATTGACTTAGGCTTGAGGACAGTGTTGCAGAGGAGGGATCTGACTTGTTTGGAAATTCTAATCCCAAATCCACATTCAGCCACTTGCCTCACTGACCTGATTCCTAGGAGTTTTGCATGTTTGCACTCCCTGTTGTCTGAATGCAAGTATGTTGAGAAAGTGTATGATGTTACCTGTAGGAAGCACTGTTTCTGGAATTTCTGTACTTTAAAGGGTTTCATTTGAAAATTTAATATGTTGTTTTAATCTCCATTTATTCCTGTTGTATAATGATACCCAAAAGGCAAAATTAACCTATAACTTTCAGCAGAAGTAAACTTAAGAGCTATTTCTTAATGTCTAGGATACAGAAATTTGGGTTAATTTTTGTACTTGTATCAGCTGCCTTGTCCATCTGGGTTTCCCACAAAGACATATGCAGCTTCTTAAGCATGCTGGTTTTACCATTGCAATCGCATGAAATTACTCCTGGTTTAAGTGCATGTTAGCAGAATCAAAGACCTTAAGTACACTGTGAGGTAGTGCTCACTCTAAATTCTGTGACTCAGTGGGAAGTAATAAATGAATAATGCCCTTGCATTTTCCAGCCACAATGTCAGCATTGCTTTAATTTAATCCATTGCATTTATTTTCTCAGGAAGAAAAGTCTCATATATTAGTAATTTTGAAAAAGAAAAGAAAGGGTTTTCTTCTATTTGCTTAGTCATTTATTATTCTTTAATGTGCTTTCAGCTCTTGTCCATTGTGAAAAACGCTATAGTAACTGGAGATACAATGAAATTATGACATCTCAGGAGAAAAGAGACTGAAGTCTGCAAATGAGAGAAGAAAGGATTTTTAGCCACTGTTCATAACTCTTTTCATTCATTTTGAGTGATATCTACTGAGCAGCTCTGTCTACTAAACATTACATGAGAAAATAGGTTTTACTTTATTGTATAGCTAACACTGAAAATAGGTGCTTTTTTCAGATTTGATTCCTTGTCTTTTGAATTAAAAACCAAAACACTTCACCCGTCCTTTAAATGCTGAGTGAAGATAAAGGTCAAGTGCTTTATCTTCATATGAGGATGATTACAATAATCTCCTTACACATTCCCTTCAAAAAAGCTGACTTTTCGGTGCCCTCCATATCTTTCATGCAGTCCTTCTTTGCTTCTGGACATCCTTGTTTCGTTCCCATTTACTGTGTATGAATATAAGAACACTGCTTTGGTCCAAATGACTGCACATTGCACCCACTATCATTAGATACAGGGAAGATAATAAATGGAAAAGAAGTTAGCTATAAGCGGGAAGAATTCTGCGACGAGTTGAGGCAATCTGTGTCAATGTCAAAAGGAGGAAGGACATTTTCACAGCATATATTATGCAGCTCTAAACACTTCCTTGAATATACATTCTGAGCACATAGTACCTATGATAGAGGTTGTAAGGGGATTTTTAACTTTTATTCCTCAGGGTTTCATCCTGCAATGTGGTGTTGAAAGGCTGCAACTCCTTCTGAAATCATGGGAGCGGTGGCAAAACATCGCCTGATTTAAATACTTGTAGATCCATTGAAGTCTTTCTCCTTGTTTCAGTAACAGTTAATCCCAGCAAAAATCCTAGTCCTTAGAAAAAGGAATTTAGAAGTTCTAGAAGCTGCTCATTTGTTACAGGATCAGATCAGCAGGCATCAACAGCCCCATGAAGCATATTCCCAAGGGACAGCTGGGATTTCATACATCTTGAGTATCTGTCAGAATTCTGATGCTAAGAAAGTAAGCACAATTCAAAGAGGCAGAAAAACCTGAGCAATAACTACTTTGTTACTAATATTAAAGTGGCATCTCATATTTGAAGGTCTAATCCTGTCATTTTCTGATATACTCAGATTAGACAGTAAATGAGTTTTTTAAATATCCAAAATGGCTAAGGATAATTACAACCAAATTGTCCTCAGTATTTTTTAAAGAATCATTAAGATAATAAAGGTCATTAAAAATTGCCCAAAATAGCCCCAGCTATATTATCTCACCTCCAAGTAAAAGTACCCAAGATGATTCCATCAGCACATCAGAGCACTGAGAATTTCTATGGAGATGTGAGGTGTAATGGATAATCTGACAAATGTAACTATTATGGTTTGAGCACATCACCAAAATAGCTCCCTGCCTTCTGGAAAGTAACAGTACGTTTTAGAATAGCTCAGACTCAATTCATATTGATCCACATAAAGAATAATGACCAACCACACTGTTTCAGTAGAATTAATCCAATCTCTTTCCCTACTTCTCTTGTTGAAGCCTCAAGAGAGAATTATTGATTTCTTATACTGTTATGCTCATTCAGTTACTATGTGGCAATGACCTACTTTCTGTTTAACACAGTGAACGCAGAGCTCTGGCTGCACGAACATACAGCAGCATTAGGCTTATGCATATAGAGTTGTGATTGTCAGAGATACAATCTGACATCCAATAAGTCTTTGATCTTGAAGGGAAATTGTGCTTATTTGCATCTAAGTGCTTGCAAGCAATTGCAGGTAATCCAAATGGAGAATCAAAGCCAGAGAAGCTTTTTGTGAGTAATTCACATTTTAAAATTCTAGGCAAAAAGCAGCTTGGTTTTGATTTGCTCAGAGAGGCATGGGCACTAAATTTGTTGAAGTTTATAAAAGTACCTCCTTTCCAAGTCTCTGTGACCTTGCCTTTGGCCATTGAAAAAGAAATGCTAATTAATGGAGCATGGAGTGATATTTATTTGTTCCTTGGAAGTCTCTTACTTGAGAAGGATGCAACCTGGAGGGGATGTTGATATTGATTATTATAAAAAGAAAATAGCATGTTTCCTCAGATGCTACAGCCTTGCACCTGTACTGGAGAGAATGGAAAGCCAAGTAATGAATAACAGAAAGGTTTGGCTCAAAAGCTTGTGAAGTGCACATCAGCATACCTCAGGATTGTGAGCAATAAGCAGTGTGAGTGACACATGGCTTTACGGCAGGACTGCTTTGGTGCTGGGCAAAGCTGTTATAATCCTGCATGTTTTGTGCCAAGAAGAAAATTGATTTACTTGAAATGTGGAAATTTGGATGATCCCACTGTCAATGAGTGATGTCTTTCATGTGAAGGCAGGAGGAAGATTCCAAAAATCAAAAAAAGAATTGGAAGATTTGAAAATCTGATTGAGTAGAACAAAACTTCCACTGCAAACGTCCTCTGTAAATGGAATTTTCGATGGTGATTTTGTTTGTCTTGTTTTGTTGGTGTTTTGGATTGGAGGGGTTTATTTTTTTTTTACAGAAAGCCCATTTAAAAATAAAAGGCAGCATTTTGCTCACAGGTACTGGACAATACTTTGTGACATGAAAAAACTTTCAATTTTCATCTAACTTAGGTGTCTCAAAACGAATGCAGGCTGGGGTACATACAAGTTTTGATTGAATTCATATTGCAAGGCACATTTTCATATTTTTCTTTTCAGTCAGCGTTCCTCCAGTGTCTTCATAAAATTCCTGATGAAGCTGGGCATTGTTCTCTCTAGATAAAGTTATCAAGCAAGCTCTAAGTGAGTAATTAGGACTTATCTACATGAGAACCTTTAGCCAAAGACAGTTTAGCTCCTTGTCCTGGTGTGCATGTCCTATTTTCCAGTGCTACAAGCTTGTGAATCATGGCTACATGGATAATATATAAATAAGTGTGTCAGAAGTTTATTTTACTATTGCATTTGTTTGAGAAAAGTAACATTTTCATCTACTCAAAAATAAAAGAACTATGAAAAATAAAAAGAAAAAAATCAGTTTTTTTAATATAGTCTAGTGAAAAAATATCAACCAAAAATTACACTTTCTCGATTTCTGGAATCTCCTAAAAATTAATTCTGTTTCCTTTAAATTGCTCTCTTTCTTGTGTTCAACAAAAATGAAGCCTTGTCCTGAAAATGAAAAAAACCCCTCCATAATAAATGAAAAGCAATTTTGCTGCAAGACACTTCCAGTGGCAGATCCTTAGATTTACTTTTAATGTGCATATATGACAACATATTTTTAGAAGTTCAGAGCTATGCCTCTTTAGCTGCTAGTTGCCCTGTGTTGCTTGACAACCAAGTCTTTTACAGTGCATCAAAGAACAGGATCACTAGCCATTTTTCACATGCCAAGTTTCAAATAAAAGTTTATCTGTTTTTTGAGTGATCTTTCTGGGGGCAGAAGTGCTCATATCACTTTTTTTCACAGTTCAGAAGCAGCAAGGCTTTTCACCTTCTCATAATTCAAAAAACTTTACCAACTTTGCTCATGCCATAAAAGTTAATTAGCAGCTATTATAGCATTCCTTTCACTTTCTGACAAGACATGGAGGTGTGTGTATATATACATATATAATTATAGTTTTACATCCTTTCATTCAGTGCATTGCATCATCTGAACCGGCATGGTAAATGAGAATTATTGTCTCTGTGTTTTCTAGTGGTATTAATGTTCAAAGTCATAGCAAAGTGTCCTTCACATAAAGAAGTTTAATCCTAGAGTAATTAGGTTCTTCTTTCATCTTCTCTCACAAGACAGGAAAGGGGGAAAAAAAACTCCAAACCACTAAAAACATGCAGTCATCGAATTGGCCTTTCTATGATGACTGCAAGCGGACAGATAGACCGCAAACTTTCCGAAACAGGCAGAAGAAATCCTTTCATGTGGCCTGGATCTCAGAAAGCCTGTTTGCAAAATCATGTATGAAAGGAATTACGTTGGAAGTGTGCTGCGGTGCGTACCTGGTTCTGACCCAGCTTGGTGTTCAGCTTGGGCTCCCGGCCGCTCTGATGCGCTACAGCAATACTCGTCTGTGGGGTCTTGGCTCACAGGCAGTTGGCTCACACTGTCATGGCTGTGGTAAAAGAGGGGACTCTCCAGAGGCTTTCAGGAAACAGAGGCTTTATTTGGGGGGTTCAGGGGATCCCCCAGCCCCAGGTGGATGCCTCCGAGAGAGACCCCAAGCCTGGGCTGCAGGGCGGTTTTGTACAACACAATCTGGTAGGTGGGTACAAAATTATACAAACCAATACAACAATCCAAACACTACATGCCAACTAAGTTACCTAAATTCTAACAAATCCAATACAGGTTTGGGAGTGGTCT
The DNA here is from genome assembly GCA_027886175.1 of Phylloscopus collybita. Lineage (NCBI taxonomy): Eukaryota > Metazoa > Chordata > Aves > Passeriformes > Phylloscopidae > Phylloscopus > Phylloscopus collybita. The sequence continues at coordinate 10,409,087 of JAJNNQ010000002.1, forward strand.
CAGAAGAGTCTTGCCAACTAGTGGCCAAAGCTCTTGGACCTTAAAGATAAGAATTTCATGATGGACAAAGGGAAAAATTACATACATAGCATAATACAAGGATGAAACAAGAAGGAGCCAATAAAGAAGAGTCTCCACGCAGAGACTCCAGTTGTCCGAGAAACCCTTATCAAACTACGATAAGAATACATTCTAAAACAAGAGGCCCTTTCAAGGTGTTTAAACTATACTAAACTTACAATATAAAAAACTTATACTATATTCATAACTAAAGCTTATAAAACATTTCTTGCAAACTCACAGAAGTGAGGCTGCTCCGCTGCAGCAGCTTCCTTCACTGGTGCTTTCCAGGTTGATTGAAAACAATCAGCTGGAAAGACCTGCCTACACAGGGAAATGGCACAAGTGGCCCTTGCTAAGATATGTAATTTCTCTCTTATTATGCTAATTAAAGAAAAGTGCCTTCAATAGTACCAAATGATATATCTATATTGGTTCAATTTAACTAATGTTCCATAGCTGCATCGGCAGTCGACAAAAGCAAATAAAAAGACATCCAGGTAGAATTTATGGGGAGTGTTTGAGCAACTCTCCAAAAGAAGGGCTGACGTTTACTGTTTCCCCACTACGGATCCTGCTTTATGCTGTTCAAGGGATTTTCTACACTGTTTTTCTGATTTTATAATATAACAATTGCTGAGTCTCTGGATAGATCTGATTCAATGAAGACAGTGTTACAATGTGAAAAATGCTGTCTCCTTTGACAAAGAGAAAGCACTTTTTTTTTTTTTTTTCCCCCAGAATTATGTAATTTCACTTCCCAAGAACAAGAACAAATAAAATAAAAATCTTTTTAGGTTTGTCCCAGGCTACTGAAGACTCAGTGGGCATCTTTATCTTTTAAGTTAACATTAATAAAACCTCACCTAAGCTGCCTTAACTCTAATTTAAAGGGAGTAAAACAAGTTATGCAGCAACTATGTTATGCAATGTGGAAAATATAATGGCTGTTATCAGAACCATAATTTTGTATTCCTGATTAATTTCCAAAATATCATTGTCTCTTTGGGATACCCTTTCATGTAATTTCCATTTGTTTTAGAAGACTAGAAAGCAATGCAAATTTTATGGTTATTGAAGTGTTCTATTTTATTTTGAGGAAAAAAATCACTGTAGAAATAAAATGTAACTTGATTGACTGCAATAATCAGTTTATATTCTGGCAGCAAGCATGAGAAATCAACCTTTTCTGGATGCTACTGTAAAACACTGCCCTTTTTTCTCTAAATGTGGGGGATCATGAACTTATATAAAAAGGGGTGCAGCACTTTACTGTAGCTCTGTGGTGACCTGGTAACTATCAGGTTGCAATTTGACTGTCCATGGGTGTGTTAGGTACAGATGTTAGGTTTGGCAGCCATAAAGTTTATGGCATTTGTGGGAAGATCCATCTCTTTATATTGTGTTAGTGTTTTCCTAGCACTATGGGCAGGAGCCTAAAAACACCAGCAAATGAGCTACAGTGATAAAGTAATGACACTGTCATTGCTGACAGTCCTAGAGAAAGTGCCAAGAAAAGTTAAAGTTGGGCTTAAACCTGTGAACTTAAGCCCATGTGGGAAGTGGAAGGACCCCCAGCAATTCCAGCTTGGGAGCACACCCCATCACCTCCAGCAGCGGAAGGACCTTGCACACTCTTAAGCTCTTGGAAAAAGATTCAATTTCAAAATCTCTTAAGTTTTAAAACTTGTTCTGGCCAACAAGTCACAAGTGCCAGTTACAAAGTGGTTTCCTGTTCAAAAAATGAGGTGCAAGGTGTCAATGAATTTCATAACCAGCCCCTGAGAGGTTACCCTTTGATTAGGTTTTAATTGGTAATCAAAGTAGAAAGATTCTGCCCAGCTGCTGGTTTCTGAAATCATTAAAACTCCCACCTCCGGTCAAAACTTATCATCTTCAGCTCATATTTTAAGTTAAATGAATATTTGGAAACCTCATTTAAAGCAAAGTGACAGCAGGATGAATGAATTAATTTATTTTGTAGCATTGGCAGAAAAAAAGGAAATGGACATAGTAAAATATTTCAGGTTTGCTGGCAAGAGATGCATAAAGGAAGACCAGTAGTTTGGCTTTTGAATAATGCATGTAAACTCTACATTGAGTTGCAGTCAGATCAACTAGTTTTTCAAGTAACAGGATTTTTTGTGGTTTTGTTGTTTTTTGTTTTTTTTTTTTTTAAGGTCACCTCTTTCTCAGAAGTAGCTGGAATTCACACTTTTTTCCCTATCTGTGCTCTCATTGGAATGTTTATGTCTGCACTTTTTGTGGATTTTTTATTTATTTGTGTTTTGTTGTTTTTTGGATTTCGTATTGTTTGGTTTGGGTTTTTTTGTGGCTGTACTATCTAAGCACCTCACAAGATTTGCTTTTTTACACTTAAAGCACTTCTATTATGATTTTTTTGAGCAATTTTGCAAATAAATTATCACAATACCAAATGGAAATTCTCCAAGATTCCCCTTGGAGAACTATAAATTCGGAAAAGATTATATCACCTACCACTTCCTGCCCATGTCATTCCTAAGCCAGATCATTTATATATGTTGTGGTTATTTTATTCTGCACCATTGGGAGCCACTGAACTGCTGTGTAGCTCTCGTGGAGAGCAAGCTCAGCACTGGGGACGGGTGGAACATGCACAGTTCTGCAAAGCCTCAGAAGGGAGTATTTTTGGGTGTGTATTTGTCTGGGGCAAGTCTTGGTCTCTCCATGTGGTCAACACTGTAAGGCACAAACAGACCTGGGGATCCAAACCACACCATGAATGTGCAGCATTCCCTGATACAAGTTGGAGGTAATCTGTTGGGGAAAAAGAAGATATATCACAGTAATAGCATTTATCCATTAGCTGTCCAGTTGATTCTTCTCATATTGTAAATTTTGGCAAAAATCGAACTGATCTGATGAGAGAAAAAAAAAATGAGGTACATGGAAACTAAGAGCAAGGCATCACAAATTTGCAAGAGGTTGTTTTGTGCTGACAGGAGTAAATGATCTTAGAGTGACTTCTAAGTGAAATTATGCAAACCTACAGATGTTTCCCTTGAAAGAGACCTACCTAATATCTTACAAAATCTATTTTTAAGATTTCTTATGTGGTGTTTCTTGAACTTTATTTGGTGTAAAAACTATTTCTAATAATACCATGAAGACAAAGAGATATCAAGAGAGACAAACCTGAGGTCTTTAGTGAGATGATAGAAATTTATTATTCACAGCTGCATACACACGATTTTGAGTTCTAACAGCCAGCAATTAGTTTAAACAGTAATACCACCAAGGGAAGCATAACTTAGTTAAAATTTACATTTAAATGAGATCATTTGGAGAAATCAAATGCAGAACAATCTGTTATTTTTATATAACATTTCATAGTAGATTTTCTTAGCAAGGTATTCCTCACAATATAGTTTTATTACTTGCTGGTTGGAAATTATTGTGATTCATTTGTACATGTAGCAGAAAAAAAAGTCTCACTTACTATTTGTTCATTAACAACCTGATGCAGAAAATTATCTCTGTTCAGGAAAGCATATTAACCATGTTTAACTTAACTTTAGCTTGGCCCTGCTGAAAGCTAAGCACAGACTTAAGTATTTTTATGAACATGAATTGAAATTCCAAATGCATTTTCTTGCTCTCTTCACTCATCTTCTCAATATACAGTGATAGAAACTGTTTCTGTTATGAAGCTTTTTGAATTTGTCAGCTATTTTGAATGCTTGTAACCAGTTAATGATACATCATCCTTCACTAAGGCTTTGTAGGGACTTTTCTGTCAGATAGGAATCTCTTGAGATTTAATTGTGAATTTTAGAATTAGAACAAAATGAAAATTGGATCTTCCATATTCTGGGAAGCCCCGTCATTTCAATCTTTTTTTTTTTTTTTTTTAAATCTGGATTTTTGGCCATTATTATAGTTAAAATGATCCACAGAATAAAAAAGTTTCTAAATAAAGGTTATTGACATTCCCAAGTGAAAATAAGTTCATTCAGTTTTGTCTTGATGTTAAGCATTGAACTGCATCTTCCAATGAAGGGAGAGTATTTAAAGAGTTTCAGGAATTTAATTTTTTTTTCTGATTTCCCTTCAAAGCTGGACTTTCTGTCTGGATTTGTAACATAGAATATGTAATTTTTAAGGACTTTGGAGAGTAACTGTCTTTCCTCTGTTTAAAAAAAAAAGATAAAAATCTAGCTGTTAGCTTAAACAGGATCCAGACAAGGGATGGGGGAAAGCTTTTGGGGCACAGCACTCAGGAAAAACACCTTGCAAAGAGATTGACAGAGTAGGAGCCTTAACCCCGAGCTCCCTGGGGAGCACTGCCATCCAGCCTGGGGAAATACACGGGATGCTGTACTGGGAACTGATTCCTGCAGTGCCTGAGTAATTCTTTGCCTGAGCTGGCAGGTAGCAGGCCTGCAGGCACCTACAGGAATGTGGCTTGTGGAGTTTATCAACAAAAATACTGTCAGGCAGGACTGTATCTCCTGCTGGATGGACTGCCAGCGTGCGCCTGTGTCCATGAGACAGATCTCTGCTGAATAAACTGAGTATGACAGAGTAGACCAGAGCCTGTAATGGATGACTTCATTATCCATTCTGCACCTAGAATGAGCAAATGTTTCCTAGAGGACAGAGTAAGATGGGTTCATGACAGAAAGCATTTAAATAAAGACTTGATGGAACTGCTAATAATGAAAAACAGTTACATACACAGAATAAGAAGGTCCAGGACACAAAGGTAGCTGAATTGAATTTATATTAATAGTGAAGAGCTCTGTGATCTATTAATTATGGAAGAATCTACTCTTTCATTTCTTATTTTTCTCCCTTTTTTCTTCCTCTGACCTACTGCAGCGGTTTTTAATACATCAGTGGCGTGGCATTTTCTGACTAAAAGCTAAACTGGGCTCTTTGAGCTTTCCTCTCACCACTAGACAATGCTAATAAAACCTCTCTTGAAAAGCATGAGGTAAACCTATTTTGAGATGGGTAGTTGGATGGGGATCAATAAGGCCTGTGCCAGCAAAAAAGTTTAAAAACGTAAGAGTGAATGGTCAAGGCCAAAAATGATGTAACTTAATGAAAACTTGGCCATCCTCAAACCCGAAACCCAGACTCATCAGTCATTCCTGATCACTGCTGCAAGCTCCAGTGTAATAAAACAGAGTTTTAAACAGTCTCGTTTTGACATGTTTATGCATTTGTGATGCACTCTTGTCTCTCTCTGAAAACGACCCCCTGGCAATGTCAGCAGACAGAGAGACCAGGATGGGACAGGCTGGGAGGCACTCATTTCTAATGGGCAGCTGTCTGCCTGGTCAAGAGGGAGCAGGGCACTGGAGGCAGCCAGCTCCCATATCCCCTGTGCTGGCCTCATGCCTTGGTCTTTGATGTACCCAGCTGCCACTTAGAGAAAACACTAAAATTCATGGTTAAAAATGTCCCTCTGAGGAATTTTAATAGCTGGCAACAGCTATTAAAAAAGCTCTAAGTGGTATCATTTGTTCAATTGAAAAGTCTCTTTTAATTATCAAGTCAGTTTTCATTGCAACCTCTTAAATGTGTGGTTTCAATGTTTGTTTTCCTTCGTTTGGACAGGTCCTTGTGTAAAACCATAGCTTTTCTCTCTTCACTGTAGGCAGAGTGACAGCTTGTCAGCTTTTATTACAACAGTTGCCAGCAGTTTTCGTTCAGAGTTAGCGGAAACCTGAATTGGAATAACTTCTCAGGCTTTAGCATTTCCTTTGTGCAGCACACATTATGCAACCAGGCGGTCAGGCTGGGTGGAGTGGGGTGTGATAAATATTTGGCTACCTGACTTGATCAGCTGATTCCAACTGGGCGAACTCCTAAGTGTGAAAATGCTGCAGGATGGATGATTCATTCTGGTTTGGGGCAGCAACCTCCTGGCTTTGTTTGGCTTTGGCTCAGACCCTGGGCTCCCAGCAGACTTTCAGATATCCCTTCTGCTGAGCATCTGGAGAACGGAGTGAGTGACTTAAATTAGGATTAACTCTTTGCTGTGAGGGAATTTTACTGCAGGTTGTTCACATGAAAGAAAAAATTATCTGCAATGGCTGCACCAGTAATGGCTCTTTAGAGTGAAAGTTTCTTCCTTACGTCATATATGCAGGGAAAGACTTTCTGCTTGCTGCTGCTGCTGCTCCCTCACCACTGGATCCAAACAAGACTTGGATTTGCCATCCCCAAATCTGCAAGCAAGGGACATATCTGCCTATCTTCATCTTTTTCTGTCCTGAGGTATTTTGACAGGATGTGGCTTTGAGAGAAAACTGATCTTTGTAGAAACGTACGTTGTTTCCTTGCACACAAACCTGCCTCCCTCACACAAGCAGAAATAGTTGTTCTTACAAGAACTGTGGGTGAGGTAAATATATGTTAGATCTGTAATTTCAAGAATTCATACCCAGAAAAGCTGATGTGATACAAAGGGTTACAACGTTTGAAACATTGAACTTGATTTCAATAATGTGGCCATTGTTGTCTGTAAGGAGTACATCAGTCTGCATACCTCCAGAACTGGACTTAAATCATTCGGTGTTTAAAAAAAGAATTAAAACTGACTCATTCTTAGGGTATATGTAATTTTGAAGAACTTTCAAAGATAAAAGTATCCTGTTGTGCATATTTATAAACAAAAAAAAGAAAAAACTGTCTTCAGTTGTTTAAGTAGAGAATGAAAATTGTGCTGCTGCTTGACTCTTAAAAAATTGCCAACATTTTTCTTTGGAAAACATTTGGAAATCTTTAAATTTCGTATAGTGTTGACTTATTATTTTCCTTTCAGCATTCTCACTTAGATATTCTATAATCATGGAGTGAAACTCAGCATGCGTTACATTAAACCAGCTGAAACCAGGAAAACTTGTGTAAAGGAGGTGTCTCTGCAGTACAGAAGGGTATCAGTTTTCCACTGTTCTTTGCTTGCACTTTTAAGGAATTGGTCTTATCTCCACTGCATGAAAAGATTATGTTTGTCTTTTCCCAGTCAAAGATATCGTGCTGCAGATGCTGGATAGACACTGCTGACTAATCTAACTGTGCTGACTGTGGTGCAGGTGAATAGAGCAGGAGAGAAAAGATTTCTCCTTCTCTGGGCAATCATGCCCTGACTTCAGCTGGTTCCAAAAGCATTGATGCCCAGGTGCAGGTGGGGATGCCCAATGACTCGTGAGTGAGCAGGGAGAGCAGAAGTCATTGATCTGTCCTTTGGTTTAGACAGGATGGTGAATAAATGCAAATATGGTCTTCACTTGTCTTCTTTAAGGGAGCTGTCCTCCTCCTGAACTCTCACAGGGTAGTGTGGGAGAAGCAGAATCAATGCCAGGCTGTGTACTTACGGTGGTTCCCAAGCTCATTTCTGCTTCAGCAAATACGAACCTGGCGCATGGACTGACACGCTGAATGGTGATGGGCACGGAGATTAAATCACATGAGATTATGTTCCTCACTCCTGCTTCTATCTATTTGAAGTGCAAAATAAGCTGGACATGTTCATAAAAAGTTTCAAATGCTTGTTATATCTTGGCTCTCATTTTCTCTTTGTGTTGATCAAATAGAGACAGATGGAAGTTGGTGGTGATTTAGGACACTAATGTGGCCAGGGATTGTGCTGTAAACCATATTATAATCCATGTTTCATATGGAAGCTGAAATTCTAGACTGAATAACAGTTTTACTGTTCAAATACAGTGCATTCACTGTCATTTATAACATAAAAGGACAACTGCAGAGTAAGAAAATAAATAAATATATGGGGTTACTTGTAGGAAAGCAGAATATTTATCTATTTGAGCTCGAAAAGGTGTCTCAGGCTGTGATTTAAGAGGGTAATGATTGCAATAAATCAAATGAAACAGGGGCCTAGATTAAAGATGAGAAAGCTAACATGGCCAAGATAAATGCATTTGAGTAAAGTTACTTATTTGTGATGATTGCAAGATTGGGTTCAGCAGCTGGTGTAAGACTCATCCTTAATTTTCCTGCTAACAGAACAGGTTTATAGGCACCATGTTACTTGCTCTATAACACCATGAATATTGTATTTTAGCTATAATTCTGTCATATTAATGTCTGTTCTATTAAAACAGTCTGGCAAATAAATTTCAGTGTCTGGAGCATGCTGAGGTGTACCTTGAACTGTCAAATCTTTGTACCAACAATTCTAATTCAACCATTTCATTGACCTGTGGCATAGGATTCCTAATACCTGGAGGTAAATCAAACATATTGTATGAACATGTGTACATTTTTATATTTAGATCTTTGTATATGAATACATAGTTTTGTGTATTTATCTGTATTTTTATGCATAATAACAACGAGAATAATTTTCTTTATTGAGGCTGATTTTGTCTGAAACAACATACTTTGCTACTAATATTTTCCATCCTCGATATCATTGGAGACTTAGAAAAAAAAAGCAAACATGAACACAGATGTTTATAATTTTATTATTCTGTATGCTTCAGCCATTTTATCTGATTTAAGTATTTTAAAATTACTTCATTTTTAATCTTCATTTATACAATGAATAGAGCAGTGGAGAAACTCATAACAGAAATTGAAAGCACTGGGATAAAAAGGACAAAAAAGGGAATGTGATAAAAAAATGCAAAATAATAAAAAGTATAGAACAAATAGATCAGGAGCATCTGTTCTCCCTGTCTCATAACACAAGAATATGGGGGCTTTCATGAAATTAAAAGGTGGTAAATTCAAAACAGATAAAAAGAAATATATTGTTGCACAGAGCTGGTAAATATTAAAACTTCTTGGAAAGAATGCTTTTAAGGCTGAAGACCTAGCAAGATTAAAAGGTAGCTGGATGTTTATATAGTTCCCAGGAATGTCTCCATCAACAATAGTGAATGATAATATAAATTCTGAAAGATTTAATAAGCTTCATGCCACAGGTTTGTTACAATCTTTATCTGCCATAGCTCTGGGTTCTGTCTGGCAGGCATTGTGTTTCTTGTGTTATGTGATCACCTACTTCAGGTGATTCCCTGGGAAAGGGCTGCAAGTGAGACAGATGTTCCTACGAGAAGAAATGGTCTTTTTGTATAATGCTGATATTCAAGGAGTTTCCTTGTATAACTTAGAGGCTCTTACTATAAAAATGTAAGGGTTTATACAGAGTTATGTAAAGACCTCATTGGCTGAGGCTACAGGCAGGTACAGAGTCTGAGGTACCTCTGTGCCCAGTGTTTGTTCCTCACCACTGAGGAGCTGGGTGGATAATGAGCCAGAGCTTCCAAGGGCTGTCTTCACTCATCCCTCTTCCCAGGGAGGTGATTATAACACCTGACTCATGGTCATGAGTCTTGTGGTGCAGCTGAGATCGTGGGGACTTGTGGGCTGCAGAAGCATAGATTTACTTAGACATCCTTGAGGGAGAAAAACTGAAATGTGGAGTAAGTTGGGGTAAGACATAGAAATATTCTGAAATACGTGGATTATGAATCATGCATTTTCAAGGATATGACCAAATTTCAAAAGTCCAGCCTCTGTGGGTTTAAAACAAACAAAACAAAACAAACAAACTAACAAAATCAAGGTTTACAAATTTATAAAATTTTGAACATTTGAAAGTGGGAGGAAGTGGGGGGTTGGATTTACAAGGAAGTACAGAGTGATTAGTCAGATCTTGTTCATTTTAGTTAACAGGAGAATTATTTCACTCTCTCAAGAGCACTAAAACTTAGATGACATTTTAAATGGACAGTCTGTATTATTCCAGCCCTGGCAGTGTTCCCTTTGTCTCTGGGCACTTGACTGCCTGCTGTGCTTGGGCCTCACATGCTTGGCTCACGTGCAGCAAGCGCCTTGGATGGGATTCTTATGAGTAGATGTAAGCATCTACCTTGGACATGGACAGTCTGCATACTGACAAGTAGACAACATAAGGCATAACTCCTGAGAGTCTGCTCCTGTACTCGTTGGCCTTTTTGACAGACAGCTTTGGCAAGTGCTCATTGTCTTCTAATGCTCCACTAGGAATGAACACCATTCCCAAACCAGTCATTCATAACTTTTGCTCAGAGCAGTGAAACACTTCAAATCATTTTCTTGCCTTATTACTCTGAATTTTCCTTAAGCTTGTGAACAATAGATAGAGACCTTCAGGAGCTCAGGAATTACTTCAAAGTATGCCTCTTCTTCAAAATTTTGTCTCTCCCTCTTTGTCACTTCCTCTTTACTAAAAACTGAACTGCAAATTTCCATTCCACAATGTTTCACTCGCTTTGTTCCAGTGAATTCCTAAGCAGCACTTACCACCACTTGTTCATCTTAGCCAAGTCTTCAGCCTTGAAATATTGGCACATCCTGGTCTTTAAGCACTGCCTTGTCCCAGAGCGTTTATTATAAACAGATGATAATTAAGATTCAGATGATAATTAAGGTTTAATGACCATTCATTATAATCCATGTGTCAGATGCAAATTTACTTCCAGTGGAGTGAAGTCAATATAGAGTGAAAGGAAGCAGTGATGGTAAATAAGCATCACATTTATCATGGCATAGTGAAAAATTCCCAGTATCAAGTTGTACATGCTGAGGTTCTTCAAATACACAGTTGGTCACTGTTCACTTTATAGGTATGGATTAATTGTCAATTATTACTCCTTTTTTTGACTACCCTGCAAGCAAATGAGTTCAGGCCTGACATTATACATAGAATAATTATTATTTAAAACCTTTCATTAGTTCTCTGTGTTCATGATTTTTTTTCAACTTTTCTTGATTTTCAAAAGCTGTTGATGTCAACCAAAGAGACAGAATTCAAACATTCAACTTGAGAACCTAGCAAAAGCCTTGTTCGCTTTTAGAGTGACACTCATCCTGCAGAAGGACATATATCACAAACAACAAAATTAGCCTTCAAACATTTCATTTCTCCCACACTAATATGTGGAATGCTAAAAGTATATGCAGAATTCTTGCTGAGCCTCTCAGTTCAGTTTCTGGTATTTAAGTGAAGAACTTCCCTTAATTATTCAAACAAATTAACTCCTTGTTTAATCAATTTTTGGAGACCAAGTCTCCAGATAGAATTCCAAGCGGGGACTTTTGGTGCTCCAATAGATTATGTTCTTTAAGACTGTGGGGAATTCTGTACCAGAGACAATGAAATAAGCCTATTTCAGTGTACATTTTGTGAGATTTAAATGCAAGAATGATACCCCAATTGCTAAGAGCGTTTGTCCTACAAATCAAATGAAACTGCTGACTGCAATAAAAAGTGACTGCAGCCTTTGAGGAAATGGGAAAAATCATGTGGGACCGAATAGCCTAGCACCAAGGAACATAAAAGAGATGGAAATGTTTGCAAAAAAATAGCATCACACTTTGTAGAAGGATAAATGTTTACATGGGTGTTGGGTGCTTGCTTAAATCGCTGCAAGAATTCTTTTCCCACAGCATCTAGAATCAACAACCTGAATTTAAAGAAAATTTTAAAAAGGGGCCTTTGGTTTCAGAAGATATGTCTGGGAAAATTTACCATGCCTAGAAATGCATTTCATGTAAAATGGTAATAAGCATAAGAATAATTCTGTTCTAGTGGATGACCTCTTCATTTTTAACCCTGCATGTACTCCTAGATTTAGTTGCAGTCTACTTCCTTACAGTTATAGATGCCAGAAGTTTATATGTACTTAGAAGCAGATTAGTTAGATGATATTTATGGTTTTTCTAACGTGAAACAATTTCTTATCATAATGAGGTCAAGGGGCTTTGGAGTAGAAGAATTCACCCTTTTTTCTCTGACTGAGGAGCTAAGAACGTAACTATGACTTTAACAGAATACAAATCTTCAACAAGGGGATGTTTTTAATATAACCATCACATGCATTCTGGTTTACTCCAGTCTGTCTTGTACAGTTTCATTGAAATGTGTTAGTTCCAACTTCCTGCAGTCTTCCTCAGGTATTTTACAGCAATGGGGTTATTTCTTGCAATGAGACTATTTCTTGTTCATTAGCATGCAATTGCTATGTTATGAATGATGATAAAAGTATTAAAATAATTACTCCATTTTACAAGCTTGGGTTCACATTAATAAATATTTTAAAATAGTCAGAGAATGAGATAACATTTGGTTACCATCCAGACACTCTCTTGCCCTTCAGAATATGGTCACATACTGTATACTGAGTCAGAAATGAAAGGTATTTTTATAGGTAATATGAAAGGCCATAATCTTTACGCAGTATGTCTCTTTTAAAAGCAATCTTTATATGTTATTTGGTTTGATTTTAAAGATAAACATATACATCTGAGTAATAATTGTAAAAAAACCCCCAAAAAACGCAAAGACATTCCCTTTCTTCTTTGTAAGTGGAAGGTGGGTAAGGGTTTCACATCAGAAGAGCTGACCTAGGAAATGGTGACTTACTGGGCTGTGCAATCATGCTTATGGAAAAGTTCCAAGTTTGAGGAAATCTGGCAGTAGGAGGCAGACAGAGTTTCATGCTGATGATCAAACATGGCAAAGGCTCTGGTGCTTGTAAATTCCAGTCACATTATCTCTTCCTGAAAAATGATGACTTGTTTTGACAGTGTGTTGCTAAATACATGCCTCCTAAATTAGGAGCCTGGGCTCTGGGGGAATGAATACAGAATGGGGGTTTGAGAAACAGTAAAATCTAAACTCCACTACTGACCTGTTTTTTGTCTAGAGGCAAGGTCATCATATCTCGGTCTCAGTTTCCCCCTTGCAAATGTTCTCAACTCATCTAAACTATATATATTTATTACAGGTAATTAAAATTGTCTCATTGCAGGGTGTCCTGAGAATTGTTTCAATATTCTTTCACTGTTCAAAAAGTAACATTTAGTATCAAATATTCATTTACTCCTGGCTTCTTTGAGTTCAACGAGTCTCAATTTCTGTTTATTTATGTATTTACATCAAACTAAAGGCATCAATTTTTTTTTTTTTTTTTTTTTTTTTTTTTTGTATTTGCATTCCAAATCTTTAACTGCAGGTAAGTAGTTAAGGAGGCTATTGAATGGATAAAGTGCCCAACTATGATTTTTGATATATCAGTCATTCTTGCTGTATGAAATTCTAGCTGCTTCTGTATTTTTCAAAGGTTTTAGGAGATTACTGGGTCAGATCTTCAGCTGGTTTCTACAGCTATAGCTCCAATGAAGTCAGTGACAGAGTTTTTTAAATCAGACCTGCAGGACCCAAGCATGACGGCGGCCAACTGCATCAAGCTGTCATATTTCACATCATTCTGTATCAAAGCTACAAGCAAATGCTGCATTGCTCAGGAGTCAGTCAAATCCAGTCAATTTGCATCAGCAGATTAGCTTGCTCAATTCATATAACCAAACACCCAGCACTCACAAAAACCTCCAAGAAATTAAAAAAAAAAAAAAAAAAAAGGTGTGTGGGACAGTGAAACCACAGAACAGAGGCACAAGGTGCCCCTACATGTGGCTGCAGTGGGAAGACAGGGATGCCTTAGCTGTGTTGCTGTCACTGATTTATGGAGTGACCTTGGAAATGTCTTTGTGCCTTAGTGACCATCTGTAGCACACTTAAACACCTTGCCAGCTTAATTGCTGCTTCTAAAGCAATGTAAGACCCTTTGGTAAAAGACATCATGTCTATTTAATGTCACACTGTTTTATTTGAAACCCAGAAATGTTCAGAATATGCAATGCTGAATGTAATGCTGTTCAAAACCATATGTCTTACTTCAATAATTCACTGTAAGTTCCTAGGGAAAATGCTATGCAATAAAATCCCATGTTACCCTGCCTCAGATACAGTAATTGTAAGTTATCTCAGACGTCTGTAGATTTCAATCCGAGGGCTTGTCTCAAATTCCAGCTGCTTTAGTAATTTATGAATTACAGATCTCATCCAGCTCTCACTGAAATCAAAGGAAGGGCTTCCACTGATTTTGCTGGATGCTGGAACTGGCCTAAAAAGAATATTTTGGAACCACAGCTGTTAAGAGAAATTCATACGGCACCATCACGTTTCACAAAAGAGCAGAGATGCACAACCAGTCCTGAGATGGTGATACTTTGTTTTTAATGTCACTTAAAAGGTTTTTGTGTAGGTGGGCTAAAGGCAGAGTGAAATAAAATTACCTACACTATGTTGTGTGAGATGGACTGTTAATTTTCATATGGCACGATGAATAGTGTAATTTAGCTAGTTATGACAGGAAACCTTCAGGTCTCGGTGACTAATTTGTTATTGAGTAAGTCTGTATTAGTGTGGATCCAATATTTTAGTTTAAGTACAAAGAAACCTAGTAAGTCTCTCACAAAGTGCCCCTGTCAAATCTCAGAGAGAAATTCTGCATTTTACAGTGTGTTTTATTTGTACTTGGGGGCATGTTCCTAATTACAGTTGTGGGAGTAATTTGTAGAGGGTATGCAATTTGAAAAATAGAGCTTTTTGTTTTTGTTGACAGAAATATTTGCAAGTGGATGATGATGTCCTCCAGTGTCTGCTCTGAGGTTCACCTGGTGAATCTCTCTTCCAGGCACTTCACAGAAAGCAATTTTAGGTGCCAGAATAAGAGGCATCTTTGCCTCATGACCTCCCATTATGGTTTTGTTGCATACTGAAAGAACGAGAGGAAAAGTTTGGCTGTGGCACACACCAAGCTGAAATTTTTGCAAGATGGCATAATTGGAAGACTTTCATTCTATAGCACTTGTCCCTTTGTATCCCTTCATTTTGTCTAGTTTCATTCTTCTGGAAAAATAATATGTTCTGCTTCTTCTGGCTATGGCTGAGCTGCTGTGTTCTGTCACATTTGCCTAAACAGTCACAATAAAAAACATTATTAATCACTTTGTTATAAATCATTTCTAAAACATGAAAAAGAGTCTATAAAACTATACTTTGGGGGGTTTTTTTGCAATATATTGTCCTTACTTGCCTGAAGTTCTTTGCTGTACAGGAATTGTGCCTAGCAGACTCCAGAAAACACAGTGACCCAGTGCTCTTCTGTTCTGGTGACATCCAAAGGGTCTCAGCATAGACTGACAATGGACAGGCAATCCGTCATAATAGTGCTTCTCTTTGCCATCTTTAAGGTATAAAAGGGCTCTAAAGAAGGCAAAAGTGGTCTCCAGAGGATACTTTATGAGAGCTTGGGCACAAACAGTCTTACAGCCTGGCTGAACACTAGTGGACATTATAGGGTTTTTCGGGAACATTCTGAACACTGAATGATGCAACTCTTTTGTGCCCTTTGGGCACCAAGGAAAGCAAATCTGTCTTCTGCTTAGAGCTAGGAGGGTTCTTGTACAGCCCCTGCATTTGAGTAATGAGAATAAAGCTGCAGTCTGTTCCTGTGCTCTCCTCTTGCCAAAAATTGCACAGATTAATATCAAGAAATATTCAACCAGATTCTTAGACAAAGGAACCCCATGTACCCATTGGCAGCACTGGATCTAGCCAGGTATTGGACAGTCTGGTCCAAAGTACAGTGTCCTAATGTCCTAATTTTGCTGCTGATTACTCTTGTTGCTGATTTATTAAATCAGAGGTTATTTTAGGCAAATCCATCTTGTAATCCGAGGTCTGTCAGAAGGCTCCTGTCTGGAAGAAGCAGAGGCTAGAAGTTAGTGCTATTTAACTACTTAAGACTACTTGTAGGAGTAATTTCCCTTTTAATATCATATTATAAATCAGGTGCCTGCTATGCGTCAGCAATATAAAAGCTGGAGTAATCAAATTTAAAATAGGATGAAAACAAAACATGTTACTTAGCTCTGTCACATGCTGTTTCTATGCTGTGTACAATGGAAGCAGGCACTGAAAGTAGAAGTACATGACATTAAATTTTATTTAGCTTTTGCCTGCAGTGGATTTTCATTTAGCAATGTAGAGAGAAACTCCTACCCATTCATGCATATAGCTCTTATTTACAGTGCTGTGAATGACACAAGTCCCTGTGTAAGAGAACATATTTTTTCCAAACAGAACTATACAAGTGATGCTTTTGGTTGCTTAGAGATAACAACAGTAACAGATAGTCCCAGACTTTGCCTACTGGCTTTCTTCAGCTTGTCTGTGATTTTATTTATTTATTTAAACAACTGTTTATTTATGTTGGGGTTTTTTTGGGGGTGGGTTCGTTTTTTCTTTTTTTTTTTTTTGGGGGGGGGTGTTTTTTGGTTTTTTTTTTGTTTTGGTTTTTTTTTGGGGGGGTGTGGGGTTTTTTTTTGGGGGGGGGGGTGGTTTTTTTGGGGGAGGGTGGTTTGTTGGTTTTTTTTTTCATAAACGGAGGCCAGCAGAGGAGCACAGCAGCAGGGACTGAGCTCCCGGGCAGCCCCGCCGGTGGGTGCCAGGCTGGCTGCAGGAGCATTCCACTAGGTGACAGTGTGGTCCTCGCAATCCACGCCGTGAAGTGATGGGAGGTATTGAACCTTGTTAGGACTGTAATCATCGTTTGAAGAAAAATATCCCCCAGAATAATCACTAGGAAAACTGCATACAAATTACATTGTCTTTTCAGGGAAAAAAAAAAATACCCCATGAGTTTAAAATGTGTTAAAAATGGAACTCCAATACATACAAGTAATATGATGATTATTATGTCTCACCTCAAGAGAACCAAGCATTTAACTGAGGTTACAAACTGAATTAATATAAAAGAATATTAAAACCCCACCCCCCTAGCCCCCCCAACAGTTTTTGTTTGTTTGTTTGTTTGTTTTTTTTTTTTTTTTTTTTTTGTTTTTTTTTTTTGTTTTTTTTTTTTTTTTGTAGGGAATATTTGAGATTAATGGGGAAGTATGGAGAGGAAAATGGGGAAAATCCTTCCATCTTTCCTGGTGGAAGAAGCAGAGAATCAAACAAAGTATATATGTCTTTGGGGACAATGTCAGAATATGGCTACAGGAGAGATGGACCTGAGTGCTGTCCTGCAAAATGGGTTAGCCAGACTGGAATGTGAGAACTGTTATTGGGGAGATGCTAGTTCTTGGAGATTTCCCTTCCCTACAGAGAAATGAGATGTGAAATTAGCCTGTCATTCAGCAGAGCTGTCTGGCCTTCTTCTGCAAATCAAAAGGAAGCTGAGATTCAAAATGAGCAAGCTGATCATGCAAACCCACTTAGGAGGAAGCAGTGTGATGTGCTTGAGGATCAAGGTACAGGAAAATAAAACACTGTGACTCTAAATCCGGAAGGCATTTTCACACTGACGAGTTGGTGGAGATGAGTTGTGCTGTTGCTTTTAGCAAGACCACATGGTGTGTTTCCACTACATGCACTGAAATACCTGACTGAATTAGAGTGAGTGACAGAAGTAAGGTAACAGGATTGAGAGGAGTGTGAGATCCTGCAACCTCCTGAAACTCGTGGATCCTCTGAAAACTATTCATCACCCGAATGAAACAATTTGTGCCATAGAACAGCCTTTCTCTACATTAGCCTGCAGGGTGATTTCCTCTAAGGTGACTTAATAACATTACTAACATTTCAACTCATCCTGTGGCTTCACCGACATCAGCATTTTCTCATCAGTAAATTTAGTCACAGCCTTTTACGCTGGGGTTTTTTTCCCCACCCCTCCCCCTTTTTTGGCTGCTGCTCTGGGTGTTCTGGGTATGGATGTGATATTCGGGAAGTTGTGTGTGTGCAGGGCGATTGCTGATATCAAGCGCGCTTCCCAAAAGCACCAGATGCGGTTCTAAATCAAGCTGAGCCTCCAGGCTTTGGGAAGTGGTTGATATCACAGAGCCTCAGGAAGACTGTAAAGAAGGATGTTGCCAAATGGCACACATCCAATTAGCTTCCTCTGTGGCACATATAGGAGAATTAGGGGAGACTTGTGGATATGGGAGACTTGTGGATGTGGATTCGTTGGATTTTTTTATTTTTTTATTTTTTTTGAATCCAAGAAAGTGTTCAACAAGATATATGTTCTGGTTAAGATGTATGTTTTGGTAGCCATTGTGCCTCAAATGTCCTACTGTTGACTCTAGGTAATAATGGTGTTACATTCTTAAGAATCAAAGACACAATATAATTAGGAGAGGTATTATTTTGTGTTTAGCAGAGCACTAAATTAATGATATATGGGCATGATTCCGCTGGTGCACATCCCCGTTACTATGGCAACAATATTATGTCATGTGAGTCTGTCCTTGGTATTACTTAGAGCAGCAAGGTTTCAGCAAGCTCCTCATTTATTTCAGAGACCTAAATAGCTGCTTTCTCTGTGTGTGGAATGAAATCGGTTTTATTAAAGCTACAAATGTTATATATTCCATTAATTGCTTCTTTTATGTTATCGTGTTAATTTACTTTACTTACATGGAGCATTAGCATTAACATAAAACAGATAATTAGTGAACTGCAAATGACTAATGCACCCATATTGTGCAAATTCCTCTTTTCATATTCAAAGCACTACCATGTGCTTCAACTTCTTCAACCCCAACCATTAACCTCAAGCATTTGCAGACCAAAAAAGGAGATGGAGTCGGTCCAAGAGGAAACATTCCCAGCTCCAGAAGCACTATCTGCTGATTCACAAAGAAAGAATTTCAGAAATGCAGCCACTCTCCTTCCCCCATCACTTCTCCTCCTAGCTTCTAAATTAAAAACAAAATAAAAATAAAAGAAACAGTTTTTAGAAGGATTCCTGCTCTGAGCACATGGTGTCAGGTTCAGTTCTCTGTTTCTCTGCTCAGAAACCAAAGTTCTTTGATCAGGATCACTGTGATTACTGTCAGTCTGACAGGGAATTGCAGTGTGAATAGGGGTGTGTCCTGAAGACTGTTACCAGATTAGATTCTGATAATTTTGATTTATTGTTCTGTTTTTCCAAATGTACTTTGATTTGCAGTAGTAATCTCTGAAATGTCTGGATCAATGTCAGCGCACAGCCCCCTCTCCCAGGTTGAGGAATTGCCGGCAGATGGCAGCTGCCCGCTGCTGCTCCTCATCATGCATTTTTCATAAAGTATGTGAAAGTAAACCAAAGGTACATCTACTGTGTGTGTGCTGGGAGGGGGAGGAGAGGAAATGTTTTGCAAGTCAGAGTATACAATTAAAGGAAAATGCCTTTTTTTTTTTTCTCTTCATAACCTAGATGTGTTAATCAGATTTATTCTGTTAGTCCTGTTTGTATGAAGAAATGCTGAATCCTGGTTAAAACAAAATTAATCCCTTCCCCCTCTTCAAGCTTTGGATACTTTGGAGAAATACTGCATCTCCAAACTACCAGCTGGTCAATCAATTTATCTTGTCATTTACAGCTGGGAAGTTCATCTATTAATAAGAGAGGTATCATGTACCAAAAGACGATTAATGATGACCATGGATCAACATAGGTACTGTACATAAAACCATTCTCCTCCTTCTCCTAAGAAAATAGAATAGAGTTATAACAGAAGAACTATAATACAAATTCTTGAATCATCCAATGTTTGTTAATTCCTGGAAATACAGGGCAAGCTCTTCAGCCTGTGTAAATCAGTGTGTCTATAATGAAGACAGCTGGAATGACAGTGATTTAGATCAACAGAAAATGTGACTCACAGGCTTATCTGCAGTTTTTCTTACTGTTACATCTCTCTCCCTGGAGTCCTTTGCTTTCCAAAAAATTCAGTATCACCCATTGTTAAAATGAATCATGAAAGGCAAAATAAGGTAAAGAAAGAGATTCTTTATTCGCATTAAAGAGTGACATTAATAATTTCTGAGAATATATCTTGCCTTTCTTAGTAATTTCCCCATTTTGGGTCACTGCAAAAGGTTAACACCTTCTGTGCAGGGAGCTTTCTGCATGCCACAGAGCTGCCCTTTGTCACAGGAAAAGGAAGATAGAGTATTACAGTGAATAAATTCTTGTTTTACCTGTGTCCTTTCACTTTGCTCGAGTCGGGTACAATAATGATGGCCAAAAACCCCATGTGCAGAAACCAACATTATTCTGAGAAAGAAGCCCACTTACCCCTCCCCTGTCCCTCCTCATCCTTCAGTCATCCTTCAGCCTGATTTGATGCTAAGGTCAACAGGAAAAGACCATTATCTTGTGACTAAAAATTGGTATCTAAAATAATGTTTTATTTCCAGCTCCTTTTCCTCCTTCTTTCTTTCCTAGTACCACATCCTCTGTTTTCCATGATAATAGCCACTGAGACTATCTCCATTTTGCTAGTGACTGAGCATCCCTTATTCCTCAGACATTAATTTAAACCAAGGAAGAAGATTGCTTACATGAAGAATGTACAGCTGTGTACAGTAGCTGTGCCACATAATGTAAGTTTAATTTATACAAATGGTTCCATTGATTTTGTTTTGGTTGCTCAAGCTTTTGTAGTCCAGGCTTTCCAGTGCTAATGTAATAAGGGCTGTATGGCAAATAAACCTTTCTGCTTTCTCCTCTCTGGTTCAACCTCCTTTCTTCTTATAAATCTCTCCTTAAAAGTTTTCTGAGCCTGGTGTCCATTAAATGACCCTGACAGAAGCTAATGTCACAAAGGTTCCATCCTTCCATTCCCATTTGCCTGATAGAAAGTGAAATATCTGTTCTGGCTGCATACACAGCATGAGAGGACCATGCTGTTACTAAACAAATAGAAAAAAAAGAAGGTCCATATTCCTATCCCACATTTATTTCTTTCCCCCTCCAATAAAACAGCTTGATGTGTGAAATGGTAAAACTGTTAAAGGACAAATTATCAATCCCATAGGTATTTCTAAGAATAAAAATAAACACCAATAACATTCATGTTCCCTTGAGCAAGCTTCCTAAAATTAAATTCCTCAGTGTATCTGCCTTTCTTCTTTCCTCTTCTCACTGAGGAAAGTTAAACATTGTATTATTTAGTTAAATCATTTTAGTTAGGTCATTCCTGCAGGCTACGTAGGTTAGATGGTTATGAGTTTCCTTTTGTAGATTTGCTGTTCCTTTTTAGTTACTACTGACAGTTTCCCCATTACCACAGGGCACATTCTCATTGGAAGGTTGGTTGTGCAGTGGATTTTATTAATGGTCTTAATCTGCTGTCGTGTCAGTCAGTGCATTTGCCAAGTGGTGTTACAAGGGTTGACTGAATCTTGCAGGGAATATGAGAGTGAGAAATGTGTGTGAGAGGACCATTTCTTATAAAGACTGGGGTTTTTGACAGAAGCGTTAGGAAGACTACACAAAAAATAGAGAGCAGTGGGATCATGTGCAAATTCCCCTTAACTTTTTGGATCTGTGAACTTTGAGAGACTCTTTCAGTTTTTGTTAGTAAGCAATTTCCAGTTTTATTTTCCTTATTTTAAATATAACCTAAGACAGACAAAGCCTAATACAGTAGAGCAGGTACGTTGATAAAAAGCTAACAGGGGACATACTTTAAAAATTAATAAGATACCTAACTTGGTATTAGTTGACTTATACCTCTTAAAATACTCGTCCTTTATACAACTTACCAGAGAGTTCATGTGAAATAAAAATATCTGAACTTTGAATTCCGAAGGGCCAAGGCAGTTCTTTAGTTTGGAGATCTTCCTGTGCTGATTTTTCTATTTAAATAAAACATAAATCCTGACTGTTAAGAGGTAAAGTGCTAGTCAGGTTATATTACTGTGCCTCAGAAACACTGTATGCAGCCTGATCTTCTCATGTATATAATTCTATTGACTTCAAAGTCTCAAAGGCCAAAAAAGAACTGCCTGTTTTAAAAGGTAGGAAGCCAACATGAAGAATATTTGAGTCTATAAAGGAAGTTCTGAACTGGAAGCTGTCTACCTATGCAGAGCTATTCTTGAGAAGAAAGTTCCTAATATACATCCTCATGGAGTTTTGCTACAAAAGATTGATTGCCTCAATTTCCTCAGAGGAATTGTGTTTTATCCAAAATATCATCAACATTTTTGGTTAAAAAAAAAAAGGGGGGGTTGGTATTCCATATGTACCTCCAAACAAAGCCGTGGATCACAAATGGATCACAGCATTTTAGACTGAAGCTGTGAGCTATTTATGTGTTTTTTAGGTGAGGAGATTTACTGTAGAAGGGGCTAGACATAAATAAAAAAGAAAAAAAAATAGAATTGGAGTAGAGAATAATACCAACCCTTCTGTTGAGAAAACAGAACACAAGTATCTGAAAGCAAGATCGTGATTTCTTGAAGAACAGAAAATTCCTGGAGGACTTGGATCTTTCTCATCTAAATGAAAGCACATTTATTTTATGTTCAGTCAGTTGTTGATGTCTACTGAAATATCAAAAAAGAGGATGCAATGTAACTGTGAATACAGCTGTTTCAGTAGTGATACCCGTTTTTGTATGAACTGATCAACAAATTCACCTCTGGGTGGCCATCCTCACAATAAAAAAATACTTTTTTAGCAAGCATAAACACCCACTGCTGGATGCAGCAGGGTTCTTGAGATATTTTTAAGCAATCTAGTCACTTAGTTTTTTATTGTTCTTCATAATAATTTAGATTTTGTTGGTTTTGAGTCCTTCTTATTCCTTTGCCAGAGAGTCTCCCTTGCTGCTCTGCCAAAGACTCGAGAGGTTTCTGGACTGTTGTACAGCAGGCATGACAGAAGGTTAATAATAAAAATAACCCACCTTGGCAAAGCATCAAATTAGATTAAAGGAACTGCCTAATTCTATGCATTTGCCAAGTAACCTGGCACAAAACCAGGATGAATGGTTACAACTTGTATCAGTGTTTCTTGAAAAAACATGTCAGCTGAAAATTCAGAGCTGCTTTGAGCCTCAAGAATACATATCTAGGATGTACAATCCATTTCAAATGGGAAATGAAGGAGTTTTTACTGACAATGACTGAATGGAATTAAAACAGCAAATCTGGGAAACTGTTGAGTTTATCAAGTCCTTCCTCCTTGCATCAAATACACCACAAGATGTTGTGACTGCTCAAGTAGATGTTCCTCCACCATCACTTTGAAAGCCTAGGACAAAGAAAAGTTTTCCTTGCCTCTTGTTGGCACTGGTGTTAGCAGCCACAGGGCAATGTTGATATTAGAGAAATCTGAACCATAGCCTGAGTCCCCAATACTTGTCACACCTGACAGCATTCACATTTGGGCTTCATAATCCTTGTGGGTCCCTTCCAACTCTGAACGTTCTGATTATTTATTGATCTGTTTATTTATTTATTTATTTCACCCAAACGTGGCTGGGCACTGGAACAGGCTCCCCAGGAAAGTAGTCACAGCACCAAGCCTGACAGAGTTCAAGAAGCATTTGGACAATGCACTCAGGCACATGGTAATTCTTGGGGCTGTCCCATGCAGGGGCAGAGTGTGCTGTGATGATTCTTGTGGGTCCCTTTCCAATCAGGATCTTCCATGATTTTCTGTTGGACCTTGCTTTTCCCTAGAAAATAAAGAATGATCACTCAAAATCTGCAAAATTTTCAGGTTCAAGCTACCCAGCACTTCTTAGAGAAATCCTGAGTAGAAATAGTCAGTGGCTACATCTTAGAGAACCTCAGTACTTGTGTAAATTACTGTAGGCTCCAAAGGCTACCAGTGGATTATTATACTGCCTGTCACCTAGGTATCCTTCCTATATTGCCCTGCACAAGGGTTTGTAAAGAACATTTTCTGGAGGTCATAGGGTTTCACTAAACACTTGGAGAAGGAAGAGAGGGGTTTTAGATATTGTGAGAGGGGTGTAGATATTGTGTGTTTGGCATTGCTCTGTGGCCAACAGGTTGAGGAAGGCACTTCTTCCCCTCTATCCTGCTCTGGTGAGCTCCCATCTGCTGTTTACAGTTCTGGTGCTCCCAACATAAGAAGGCCATGGACATACTAGAGCAAGTCTAGAGGAAGCCACAAAAATGATCAGAGGATTGGAGCACCTCTCCTGTGAAGACAGGCTGAGACAATTGGGGTTGTTCAGCCTGGAGAAGGCTCCAGAAAGACCTTATAGGACCTTCCAGTACCTAAAGATACTACAAGGCCATTTAGTGATTGGACAAGGGGGGAATCTCTTCAAAATAAAGGGAGTAGGGTTCGGTTAGATATATGGAAGAAATTCTTTACAGAGAGGGTGGTAGGCACAAGTTGCCCAGAGATGATGTGGATGCCCCACTCCTGGAAGTGTTCAGAGTCAGGCTGGATAGGGATCTGAGTAACCTGGTACAATGGAAGGTGTTCCTGCACAAGATCCTGAAACTAGAGGATCTTAAAGATCCTTTCCAATCCAGACTGTTCTGTGTTCTTTCTAGGAAAGTACCACTTTCCTTTGTGCCACGTCGAACATATCACATGGTTTGAGACATCAAATGGACTGAGTTCATCACCATCCCGATATTAAAAACTCATTTATTGCACTTTGCACTTTTTCGTTTTTCTCTAAAAGCTGCCTGCTTTTGCTGATTGTTTACCAACATGGGGCAGTATGAATGTTCTGTGTCATGTGGATATTTTGAACTAACAAAAATATCTAGAAACTTTTTTCTGAATCTGGTATGATCCATTAAGCATGAGGAAACACGCTCTATTTTTATATCAGTGACACTCTTCAGTAAGTATTAAATTTGTTTTACCACTTAACACATGGTCTGTATTTATGAATTTAACCTCCTTTTAAGGACAATTTGCTTTTTTGGCTAAGCTCCTCTCCTTCTATTATTATTACTGGCTTTACAGTTTCACCTACATGTTTTGCTGTTAGGAACACTGTACAAAAACACAGTAAGAAATTAAAAATCAAGTTGTGAAAAGCTCTGTTCCCACCTGTCTAATGTTGACTTTGGGTTAGCCTTGTTTGGCTGAGCTCTCTTACTTACATGCGTTGTTTCCATAGCATAGTTTACCTGGTGCTGCTCACGTGTTAAATGGGGAGATTTTGTAGTTTCTACTGCCATTTTTTTTTCTTTTTTTCTCTGTGACAGATTGTGTGAGGGCAGTTAGGAGTGGAGGTGAGGCAGAGTCTGGACAAGAAAACTGGTATATTCCCTGTAGCACATAACAATGTTTAACATTTTTACCAGTGACCTGGACAATGGGGCAAAGCATAACCCCAGCAAAGTTTTCAATTGTCATCAAAAGAGGGAGAGGAGTTGACAGTACAGAAAAGGGATATCAACCAGCAGGAGAATTAGGAAAATTCGTAAAGTCCAACAAAAAACAGTGCAAAGCCCTGAACCTGGAGTGGAACAACTCCATGCAGCAGTCCAGGCTGGGAAATGATTGTCCAGGTGGCAGCTCTGCCAAAAGGGTCTGTAAGTCCTGATAAATAAACACCTGGACATGAATTAGTAGTGAGTCCTTGCAGCCATGAAGGCTGACAGTATGATGGGCTGTATTAGCAAAAGAACAACCAGCAGGTTGAAGGAAAATATTTGATTTCCTCTACACAACTCTTGGAAGGGCACCTTAGGAGCAGAGTGTTCCTGTAGGAGTGAGCTCAGCAGAGAGTCCCCACAATGGACCTGGGCTGCAGCATTTGCTGTGTGCCTAACTGGACATGGCCTTGAGATGGAAGTCCAGGCTAATTTTAAAGTTACCTCTGCTTTGAGTCTGAGTCTGGATAAGGTGACCTTCAGAGGTCTTTGCCAAAATAAATGATTCTATTCTTCATGACTTTAAGTTATTACACGAAATTAAGGAAAAGTCTCGTTCAGTCCGGTACATTAGTGTCAAAAAGACCAATCCTCTTCTGAAAAGACAAAATTCATCTATTATTAACAGACACTGCTATTTCAGTGTTAATGACTGATAGAACAGGCGTTTCCTGGCATTTGATGACCTGTTTGGTGCCTGAGAAGAAGCTGAGAGCCCTTTGCTTGGCTTGTCACTAGCTGACATAAAATGACCAACTTGAAAGCAAGGTGCCAGTGGAAACACAAAGAATGTTTAAAGGAAAAAAAGCATTAATTGGACTAAATTCTGTTATGAGTTCAATAATGTCAAGAGAGTTGAATGCGTGTTACCAAAAGTAGATTTGGGACCATAATCCTTTTAAAAATATGTTTTAATTGTTGAATAGCTGAAAGTAGATCCTCACATTGCTAAGGCCATTGTGTTTATAACAGTCACATACCTTCCTGGTAATTGAAAATCTATTGAAAATCTATTGAATTTGTCCTATAACTGCTAAGAACTGATGCTTTAAAGAGCAGGATGGAAGGATTCTATTTGCATTGTCACACCTCTTGTACAACATCTTACTTTCCCTTCAGCCACCCTTTGTCTTCTTCCATTCTGCATATGAAAGATGTAGCTATTCCATAATATACACCAGGTGGGTAAAAAGCTGACTGAGCTATACTAAGGCTATTGTTGGCCCATAACAAGTTGGATATTGTAGGGGTTTATCCTGAGATTTGTCATGTTTCACAGCTTTGTCTGTGACCTGAAGGTCAGGCAACTCTAATCGTGCTGGCAGATGAAGCCAAAGTGAGTCAACATGGCTGAGAGGAGAGCAGCCATCCAGAGGGATCTGCTCAGGCTGGAGGACTGGGCCAACAGGAACTGTGAAATCCAGACAGATAAGAAGCATTATCAAAATGTCATTGCCTCTGTCTATATTTGTATGTTTGGATAACTGTGCAGGTATATTGGGCTGGGCCAGAATTCCTGTGACATTAAAGCACATGACTTGAGCTAAGCCACATGCCAGGGCAGATTTTATCTACAAGGGTACTATATTCAGCTGTGAGGTGCATATTCTGGTTGTTACCTCAGAGCCATCCCAGCAATGCAATGAACTTAGTCTAACCTCAGGTACTTCAGCATGCTGGCAAAACACGCCATCGTGGGAATCCATCTATGTCTGGAACAAAATATGCAGGATATCAAAAAGTCTGTGGGAGGACTTTAGAAAGGGCTATACAGACCACTGGAGGTGTGAAATGGCTTCCCAAGGAGGTGTGGCTGTGTTGGCTATGATTCTTCAGTCTGCAAAAGAGGCAGCTGAGGCGGGTATGGTAAAGGACTGTGACACAGCATGGACAGGAGAGAGATCCATTGTTCACTCTTTCCTTTAAGAGCTGAGTGGCATGTAGTGAAACCAGCATGCATGAGGTTCAAAACAAGGAAAACCGTTCTTCCTGCAGATGCAATTAAGCTGTGAAATTCCTGATAACAGAATGATGCAAGTACTAAAAGTTTCCATAGGCTAAAAGGGCAAATTAATCCAGGACTACTGGACACAAAACTGAAGGGTTCCAGGATCTGTCCTCAGCTGGTGGCCAGAAGAGCCTTCCAGGGAAATCAACAGTCTGCACTTCCTCTAGGACTGCAGGATTGTGTGGATATCTGCTTCTGACCACCAACAGAGCAAACTGGAATCAGTGTACCTTTTGTGTGCCCACTCATGTACAGCTGTGTGCTGGAAGCAGAATCTTGCATTTAAAAGGGAAGACTGTTTACTTAGAAGGTTTATCTGAGTCATGTCAGATTAATAGCATGTGTTTGGAAACAATTCAAAAGACAGAAATCTCAGTCAGGACTGTGAAGGAGCAGATCTCATTCTGGAGAAATGGTATGGCCTGTGGAAAAAGTAAACAAAAGGCTGTATTCAGCTGTGACACTCATGCACCATTCTCTCTGAAGTCCCAGGATCCAGGCATGCATCAAATCCAAGGCAAAAATAGATAAGTAGCAAAAATAGATCCAAAGATAATGTTGTGAGGGGAGTAATCTTATTCACAGGAAAAGCTGGAGTGTTTGTAGCCTGTATAATCCTTTTTCACAGAATCCTGAAAGATAGATTATACAACCCATATCTAGTTAGCAATGAAGGGTAATGATGGATATTTTTCTCTTCAGACATGATTTTTTCAGATATTTTGCATTCAGAATGATTAAAAAAAATACTTTTCTGAAGATGACCTGTTGAAAATGGCCACAACCAGGGATGAAGAGCTGGATCGATAATTTTCAAGGGAATGCCTTGGTTTCCATGCCAGCTTGACAAACAAGTAGCTCAATGGAAGCTCAAATACTTAATGGCATTTTAGGCTTTTTAGAGTAATTTGAGGAAAAGTTTATTTACGTATTCCTTTGGTAGGATTATATTTATATTTAACTAGGTCTGAGAATGGAAAAGATATATAATTGGTATGTAATGATAAATTGAGGTTGAAGCTCTAAATAGCAAATGGTACAAACACAAATCAGATGGAGACTTCTGACTTCTAAGTCAGAAGGTGTGTTAAACTAGTGTGTAGATGAAAAAGCTGTTCCTTACTTCTCATCTGCCAATTACCTACAGAATTCATCTGCCACTGATATTCAAAATGTGTGATATATAGCATAAATTATTTCAATATTCAGAATTTTCTGAAGTGAGCTTTATGGGTAAAGGTGCATGATGGAAAGAATGCAGCTGTGGTAATTTTTGCTTGCTTCAGATATTTCTTTCCAAAGTACAGGTAGTTCCATGTTAACATTTCAAAGCATGTTTCCAGCCATGGCACAGCATTCTTTATAAGAGTTTTTGCAGATGAATTCCTTGTCCTTGTGGCAGTCCACTGTATAATCCCTGTGCTCCCTTTCCTGCCCTAATGTGCAATTTTTTCTGACTTCCATTACCAGGAAGGAATTGTGATATAAAAAATTATTTCCTAAGCCCCTGACAGGGAAAGGCCCAAAGGCATTACCCTCCAAAGCAACTCATCAAGATAATTTATTTCCACTTTTTTTTAAAGAGTGAGTGGATACCAGCAGGTAACTTAACTTTTGGTGGATTACAGGACTTCCATTTTGTAGCTGGTGGTGCTAATGATTTATCTGCTGTGTTTGTGGATGATGTTTTATCAGGCTGAGTTTATATAGGAATTGCATTGCACACTCTGGAAGGTTTAAATTAAGAGGAATGCAAAGAAATACAGCATTCTGGAAGATCATGGGAAAAAAATACATGGGCAGATGAAACAGAAAATGTCAAATATTTGACTTTTTTGTTCATTGTATTTGTCTACTATATTGTTAATAACCTCAGTAAAAGAATTGAGTTAAAGAAAACTTAAAAGTTGCTGTGTGCAGGATTTTGAAGATCATCATTTTCAGCAGTACATTGTTTCTCAGATGGAGTTTTTGATATTATATACCACACAAATCCCTAAACCATCGTAATCTGTAACTCAATTTCCATTTATACCTAAAAAGCTTCTGAAATCTGTTTAAACATCAGTATCCTCACAAATACATAGCAATTTTACCCCTGCTGGGTATCAAGTGAAAGAATCTGAAGTCTGAAATGACACTGAGTTTAACAAGCAGCTCCTAGTGATTTAAGAATCATTGACTCGTAGAACCATTTAGGCTGGAAAAGAACTTTAACATCATCAAGTCCAACCATTGACCCAGGACTGGCAAGTCCACCATTAAACTGTGTCCCAAAGCAGCACATTAAACGTCAGTTAAAAAACTCTGGGACCACTGACCCAACCACTTCCCTGGGCACCCTGTGCCAGTGCTTGACAACCCTCCTGGGATTTTTTTTTTTTTCCTCTAATTTCCAATCAAGACCTCTCCTAGCACAACTTGAGGCCATTTCCACTTGTCCTATCACTTTTCACTTGGGAGAAGAGGCTGATGCCCACCTGGAAGAAGGGGCAGGCACCTCAGGAAGAGTACAAAAATGTTGTGGGGTTTTGAAGGTAGAAAATTAGATGGGCCAAAGTCTGACTAGAACTTACTCTGAACACTGCTGTAAAAGATAAAGTGTTTTTCTGTAAGTACACTGGCAACAAAAGGAGATCCATGGAGAATCCCCACCATTTACTGAATGTGGGGGGGAAAACACAGTGACAGTGGATGAGGAAAATGCTGAGGTACTTAATGCCTTCTTTGCCTCAGTCTTAAATAAAGACCAGGTTTTTTTGGAGTATTCAGCCCCTCAGCTGGAAAATGGGGATGAGGAGGAAAATAAAGCCCATAATCCAAGGGAAAATTGCTGTGAAGTGCTGCTCCACTAAGACACACACAAGTCCATGGGCCTGGATGGGGTCCATAGGAAGGTTCCAAAGGTGCTGTGGAAGTGCTCACTGAGCCACATTTACTAGCAGCTGTGGTTAACCAGTGAGGTCCCTGTTGGCTGATGTTTGGCAAAAGTGATGCCCATCTACAAGAAGGGCTGTAGGGAGGATGAGGGCACCTACAGGCCTGTCAGCCTGACCTCGGTGGCAGGGGAAGGTTGTGGGATCATGAGTGTCGTCAAGTGACACACACAGAGCGACACGCTGATATTGGCATTTAAATGGATTTGTCCCTCAATATTTCTTCTCTTTTTAGTGGCTTTAGATTCTTACTGAAGTCCTTCAAATTGACATACAGTCTTTTGACTGAATATTGAGATAATTTGATTAAACTTTTGAGCCTTTTTTTCCTTGTAGTTTGTTATGACAGGCAATTAGGCTTCCTTTCAATGACTCATCAGCTGTTGTGAACAAACAGCATCAGCAAGGCAGAGAGCTGAGCTCTGAGAGTAGTAAATGAACTGATACAGATAAATTTTACAAATGCAACTTCTTCCTCCCTCTTTGGCCTTTGTGTCTTATCTTTTATGTATACAGTTTGTATTTATTTCCTTGGCTTGGGGGCAAGGATGCAGTAGAAATATACACATACACACACATAAGATAATGTCAAGTAATTTATGCAAATAAAACAAAGCTGCAATTCTACACCCTGACTGTGAATTTCTATCACCCCTCATTGAGCATTATGTATGGTTTACAGTAGTCATAGTGTCCATTTTACCATAAACTGAGAAATTGTTGATACTGTCTTGTAAGCCCATAACTTTTGATCTTAAAGATCAATCTGTTTGGTTATAGCAGTATGTCAACTATAAGCCCTCTTACTGATTTATTTTTTTTCTTTTTGAATTATTTTAGGAACCCAGAAGGGAGACGTGGGGATTACATTTGGTCCAGATAGAGAACTAAGTTAGGAAATAAGCTTTCAGTCTTTATCCAGTTAATTATTTTATGTTGCTAACAACTTTAGTTGTTAGCATATTAATTTATCTCAAGAGGCACTTGTCTTAACATGCTTATACTTACAGGGAAATGTCATACCTGCTTTTCAGTACAGGGTTGATAACTGGGTGTTAGGTGAAGTTCAAGATTATTCCTGTCATAGTCTGCATATTATTTTATTGTGATCAAAATCAAAAGTGAGGGATTAGTGGAAGTAGGGCATTTTAAAGCTCCCTTGACAACTGCTCTCCTGCCATGAGATATTATTATTATTATTGTTTTCCATGACTATTGTTATCATGTCACCATATCATGTTCACCTCACCCTCTTTCTCACCTTGGTGTGTGTTAGGCTATAATTCTGCTTGATCCCAGCCTGGAAAGAGTGCATTTTTGTGTTGTGCAGGAAATAGGAGAAATGTTATGTCTTCTACAGTCATAATTGCAAAGCTTTGCTGTTGTGCTGCAGTCAGTTTCACTTTGCTTGGAGAAAGAGTTGATGTCAGGGCTTCTGTACCCTGCTTCCCAGGGTGACTGGGCTGTACCCAGCCAGGCCTGCTCTGAAAGCAGCAAAACTTTGCTTTTCTCTGGGTGAGCTTTTTCTAGGGTCCCTAACTGGTAGTCTGCAAAGACTGCATGGAAACTCCGAGGTTTTAAATCCGAGCCCTCTACCAAGTCTCCTCTCAGCCTCAAGGCTGCAATTGTTCCATGTGCATGTTAGGAAGACAAAGCTCAGTTTACCCCACAGTTTTCATTTCCATGTTTGAGCTCTAAAACTAAGGTGCTGTGCTAAAATCCATGCCATTACCCTCCTTCAGAGGCAGCTGCACTGAAATGTTCTTGATGTTTTTCAGAGAGTTAATTTTTTCCATGTGAATCCCTATTTTGTTTTTCTTCTTTCTCACATTTTATTTAGATCACATCACAGCAGCTTTTGGCTTGACTGGAAGCTATGAGCTTTAAGTTCTCTGATCCTACAAGTAGCATGCTGCACTGAGCATGTAGAGAAGAAAGTCAGCCTCTGTCTCTGGGCTTTTATTTCACCATGCCCATATTAAATTTTCTGTTGGCTTAAAGAGAAAACTTGGCACCTGTACTGACTCTCTAGGTCGGCAGAACAAGATGATTCTATCTCAGCTAGCTTGAACTTGTCCTTGGTTTTTTCTTTATATGGAAAATAATTCTCACTGCAGCTAATAATGCTGCTAAAAAGAAAGAGTTCAAGCTCCCAGCTCCTACCTTTTGCAAATAAACCCAGAAGCATTAATACTATTTTTCTTTCTCTTTTTCTTTTTTCTTTCTTTTTTTTTTTTTTTCTTTTTCTTTTTCCTTTTTTTCTGTGGGCTTGGTGGTTTTATGTTTTGGGGCTTTTGGTTTTTTTTTTACTGTTGGGAAATTAGAGCAGAGAATATGGAATGGGATTTACACAGAGTTACCCAGCAATTCACAGATGCAGCTAGGGAAGAATCTGATCTGCTGAGACCCACTCTCTGCCACCTGGGCTGCAGCAATCACCTAAGAAGCTACACAGTGAAGAGACTCCAGCAAGAGCTGCCCCTCACAGCTTGGTTCACCAGCTTCACTCTTTTCCATTGTTTTCAATTTTTCCATATCACCCTCCCTTTTGTGTGGTAAGGAATTTGGTGGCTAAGTATTTGAATATGTGGGAGGATCTGCTCCTATTGAGCAGGAGAAGGTTCAGGATTCAGAAGGGGCTGCAAGATGAACCATGGCAGAGCAGCTTCTGCTTTTGCTGATCATGCTCCACTTCTGCTTATGTAACGATGCAATTGTTGCAGAGGTATCAGTATCATTGTTTATCACAGTCATTTTTTTCAGGTATGAAGGATAAAACTAGCTTGACTTGTCAGAATTCATTCATTCCTTCAGAAGTTCGAAGTAGGGTCAGCACAAACCAGATCTTTGGCTTGAAACCATTCAGGGTTCTTTCTTTTTTTATTAT
Source organism: Phylloscopus collybita (assembly GCA_027886175.1). Classification (NCBI taxonomy): domain Eukaryota; kingdom Metazoa; phylum Chordata; class Aves; order Passeriformes; family Phylloscopidae; genus Phylloscopus; species Phylloscopus collybita. Next base: position 10,442,050 of record JAJNNQ010000002.1, read on the forward strand.
TTTTAATATTTATTTATTTATTTATTTATTTTCCCCTTATCTTGCTTTAGTTCCATATTTAGCTATGTCCCCACATAAAAGGTTTTTGACACAGAAAGTCCTTCATTCAAGTCATTCTCCTTCGTGTCACAGATTAATTCAGACCATTAGCTAAGAAGCAAACTAGCTGACCATTTGTCCATATGCAGCCTGCATATATAACAATCTTGTAGGCTTATGAATGCAGTTGGCTAGCAAAGAATCTATTGGCATTTCATTATATTTTTGTGTGTCTCAGCACTTTCTGCCCCTACCCCTAAAAAAATGAAAAGCCAAAGCACAGCCTGTCTTTGCAGTAGTTCCTACCAATGCAATCAGAAACAGAAAAGCTTCTCATCTGACATTTCGAGTCCAATTTCCAGGGCTCATATCTTGTTACTAAATGGGCAGTCACCTGGTCAAAACTTTGGCTTACGTTTTGCAAGCTGCTGTTGGCAAAACTCTTTGATGATTGTTAAGTTTATAGTGTGAATAAAATCAAAGGTAATCTGAATAAGTAAAGAATCAGTGATAACTGAATGTTAGAAATTAATTCTCCTGTTGTAATCTCTGTCTGTGACTTTCAGACTTTTATTACAGGCTATGCTTCACCAAAGTCTCTGAGCTCTTCCCCATCAAGTCCCAGTTTAATAAAGACTTTTATTTTGGCTGATTCTCTCTCAGTATTTTCAAAGTTCAAGTCTATAACTGCTATTCAATAGTTTTAATTATAGCTACTGCTCAAGAGACCTGAAACATAGCTTTTCATATCTTTATGAACTATTTCTTGTATGGGGTTTTGAAGATCTCATAATTTAAATCCTATTAGAAAAGTTTTATGTGAAGTGGAAGTGAGATCTGGACCATAGTAAATACCCATGAATGGCTTCAAGATTTTATTAATTGCTTTGGATCCTGCAGCCATCACAGACTTAATAGGTGCAAGTTGAATGTGCACACTACGAAACTTTGTGGGGGCTTCAGAACACAACTCTTTAGGGTGATGAGGAGTGTCCAGGCCTCCTCTGTAGCTTATCTATTAAAAAAACAAGCATCATAAAACTCACTGCCTTCCAAACCTGCAAAAATATCCTTGTGTGTCTGCATCACTCAAAGAGTTGTTTCCTGCAAGGATATCCTTAGTTCAAGGTGGTGAGAAACAGACAGCACAGGCAAGCATCTGCTTTGCTTTGCCTTTTTTATCATGAGATTTGGGCAGCCTGTGGACATGGTTAGTGATCCCTTGGGAATACTGCATGCTCCATTATGTAGCTTGGATGTTTACCCTGTTTTGATGCTTTTTTGCACTCTGGCAGATATCACCAACTCACAGAGTGTACACATCACTCTGCTTCAGTTTCCTTCATCCAGATATTTCTCACTGTAGACACAAGCAGGGTTTATAAGTTTTCCCTGGAAGGAACAGGCAATCATCTTACCCTAAGCCTAGCTCTGGACAGTGAAGTCTTCTCAGGTAGACCAGACACTTTTTTTTTTTTCCTAGAAGTGCCTTTCAAATCTCCACAATCAGATGTTCAAGCTTGGATTTCTTAAGGGTGTATAATACCTACACACTTTTAGCTCATAGACCCTTTTAGTGATGACTCTTTTATATCCACTTGTATATTTCTATTTATAAGTAATTTTTATTTATAAATAGAAAATGTGATGAATGCTATTGTTTGTCTGCCTTCATGTGTCCTCCTGAATTGGCTTCATCACTTCATTTGAAGGAGATATTTTTTGTTTTGTTGTTTCTCTTTTTATCTCTGTTCTGTTTTCCTCTCAGTGCTGCTCCAGCTCCAGACTAGTAGATGTCAACATCATATCTAATCCTCTGAAACTGAACTCTTAATTTTTATTTTTTTTTTTTATTATCTTCTTCCAAGGCAAAAGTACTGTCTATAATTGCTGCTGGAATGAAAGTACTGGAGAATGAAGACAATATTTGTCTATTAGAGACACCGGAATAACAAACTTCCCTGTAATGCAGTTGGCATGAAGCTTCTGTATTTTTATCTGTGGATAATTGTTTCTGTGATCAACAAGGGAAAGTTGCAAGTTTTTTCTATGGAGGGAACTAAGAGCTGTTCTCTCTGAAAACATTAAACTAATTTAAATCAGGCTGTGGGAAAAGTGATCAGAAAAAAACCATAGAGTCAATTAATAGAAATTTCTCTAACGTATAGAGGAGAGAAAGAGAGTCAAGGGAATCTGTAGGAATCCTGCTTATATTTTCAATGGGTTGTGAGTCTCATTTTTTTTGAAATATTAAAAAAAAAAAAAAAAAAAAAAAAAAAAAAAAAAAAAAAAAAAGAGCATGAGAGCATGAGAGAGTAACCCCCTTCCTGGTCACTGAAAACAGTTGTCTGCTACAACATATGACAGGCTGGGCACGACAGAGAAAAGATTATTTCATACTTGCCCTTCTTTGGTGCTAATAAAGAAGCTGTTATACTCCACTTTCAGAGACAGGAAAGCCGACTGAGTTGGTGTAGCTCTCCTTGAGGATAGTAAATCCTTCAGGAAAAAAGGTGGGACTGAAAGCCATAGAGAGTGGAACTGTGTCAGATTTAGGAAAGGTATGGAGGAAAAGTTAGATAATCAATTCTTGGTTGTGTTTCTCTGAAGATATCTTTCCTCAGAAGTGGTTTTGTCCTTGGTAAATAATGGTATATATAAGGAAGCTTTTGTCAAAAAGGAGGAGAACTGATTGGACTAAAGATTTGGACAAAAATCAGATGTTTGCTTTAAATCTTATTTGCTGTGTGTCGGCTGTGTTGGATGTCCAGGCTGAGAATGGGAGAATTTCTGACTCTACCTGAAGAGGCAAGTGATGGCTAAAGACCTGCTCAGCAGAGGGAGTGTGGCCAGAGAGATAAGAAAATGTCAGAGGTACATTTTTCTCAGAGACTGTAAGAATCAGTGATAAACATAAGAAGGCACTATACACACAGATCCTTAAAATACCTTTAAGAGTCTAGGCCTTAGTCCTTGGGATTATCCAGGCTTTTGATTCTGATAAGATGGTTTATGAAGGTGCCAAAAGGTACTGTTTACAGAGATGCTATTTATTATGTTTGCATTGAAAGTCTTCCATTCACTATATGGGACATGCTAGGGAGATAATTTGCAATTGTCCAATCTGTGTGTGAAAACTCTGCACATGTAAGTTTGATGTGCAATTAAGTCTCTCTGGGAATCCCTTTGTTATTTCTCTACTATTTGCTCTATTTCTTTCTTTGGACTGACAGTTACAAATAATACACCTTCAAATATTGTTGGCTTTAGCAATGTCCTGTTATGCCTCCACTGAGAGGAAGAACAGTCTGGTGTTCAGGAGAGAGATGCTGACTTACCCATGGTGCCTCTCATTGTGTATTCTCTGATTCTCTTACTGCACCATTGCCATCATATGATCTCTTGTAGAGAGACCATAGAACATGACAAGATATTTGGATTATACTCACCTCCTCTGCATCTCAGAGTGGCAAGTAGGATATGACATGGAATAATGTAGCGTTTTAGAGGGCCCAGCAGAGTGATTCCACACCTCAGAGTGTCCATTAGTTTATCTCCAGTCATGCTGCCAGTATTAGGTTTGAGCCCCTCTAATACCCAGTGGAGCCCTTTCCACCTTTACTGTGCTATCTTTTACCTCACTGCCCAAGGGTTTTTATTTAGAGCCCTGCAGTAGTGAGTAAAATCTTATGCTGGAATCAGGTCTTCAGCAGGCTAATGTTTTATGGAAACAAACAAATCTTAACCAGGAACTCTGTCACCTTTTTTTGTTTTTCCCCTTTTCCCTTTTGTTTCAGTTTCAGTCAGCATCAAACTCCATTACCTGTTAATAAGATATTAATTATGATGAGCAGGTATTTCTGAATCATTCCTGCTCCTCTCAGATACAGAGCGAGTGTAGTATTAGTTATTGCATTAGTTCATTGTCACTTTGGTGGATGATATTTTTGGCTTAGGGATATCTATAAAAAAATTAATTGAAGCTCAAACCCCATTTCTGGTCTGGCCTGGCATGCTTGCAAAAACATTCTCATTCTATTATTCCTTTGTTTCATCAAAGAATAGTAGTGAGGAGCTTTCCCTATCTCCATGTCACAGGCTTTCAAAATGTTAGTAAGCCTCTGAACACCATTTCAGAGGGGACTTCCTGGTCTGGAGTAGAGAAGAGAGGATTTTTGGGTTTTTCAGGTTTTTTTTTCTTCTCTTTGGTAAGGCATATTTAAATACTGATCTCTTCATTTCCATGTGTCATAAAGTTGCTGAACTAGAATGGAGAGAGAAGTGTTTCTGTTACTGAATCAGAATGTAGTAATATATCTGCTTGCCATGTGTCATTATCAAAGAAATACTGCAACCAGTTTAGGGGGAACATTTGAAACCTCACAATCATTTAAAATATTATTTCAAGCCAATAAAACGATGTAAAACAGGTACATCAATATGCACATTTCATAATCCATTGTCTACTCATTTATCAAAATATTTTCTTTCTTTTTTTCTGAATTTTTTTTTACTATCTTCCATTATCTCTGTAAAGTGCTTGAGATGGGCTACTCATAGAAGAACATCTTCTTTCAGGTAATTATTTATGTAAATTTTAACTCTTCCTTGTCTTCAGCAATACATAAATGTACTTCAATACACACATGACTATAGAGTTTTACTACAGCCTGCAGCATGTGCCCAATCTTCTACTTCCCTCCCTTTCCTCTACCTGTCCAGCTCAGGGTTCTGTGCTACCCTTCCATATGTCCTGATCACAATTCATTCAATCCCTTCTGCTCTAATGCTAACATGCTTGAAAAGAGACCCCTGTCCTTTCTTATGAAAGCCAAGGCTAATCTGAAAAAGTGTTTGCTTCCCAATTATATGATTAGTAATGGGAGTTTCATACAATGGATCTCACTTTACTCCCACGCAAAGCTCCATTTCACTGCAACACAATCCTGTCAGCTAAAGTGCTGTTTTTATCTCAGTGTCACCAAGAGAAAGGAAAAGATCAGAAATCTCTGATTGCAGAAAAGATCAGAAATCCTCTGAAAGCAGGATCCCTTTAAAATTTTTGTTTGTAGCAACTCTTTGTGGAGAGGCTCTTTGAATCTGAATGGTCAGATTAAAAAAAAAAATCACAGCTAATTTCTTTGCTGAATAATAATAACAACAACAACAACAATAACTGATAAATTGTTTTCCAGTGAGCTGGGTTTCTGGGGAGAAGCCTCCACGGCAGAGAGGTGTGAGGCACACAGAGGGTGGGAGGGAAAGTGGCAGCTCTGCTGCTCCCCCACATCCCTGCAGAGCCCACTGGGCTGGGGAATCAGAGCGGGGGAGCAAGCAGTGCCAAAATGTTCCTCACAGCACTGTCTGACAAGGGAGCTCAGATGAAAGCTGTGCTATTTTAGTAAAAGTCTTTGGATTAAAAAAAAAGACCACAGCAGTGATCTAATAGTTTATAACAGGTTTATTCATGACTCCTCATTTAGTGTCCACTTAGGTGAAACTCCTGTGGATTTATCAGCTAGTCAATCAAAAAGCAAAATATTTTGTCAAATGTTTAAAAATAAATAGCCATCTGACGTTAACAAAGGAACTTTTGCCCCATCCAGCTGTTGTTTTTATAGAGTTTTCTATCGCCATTTATGGTGCTTCTTTTCTCTCCTGCTCCTGTGCTCTGTTTCTCTTATGCAATGAATTGTGAGAGTAAGACAAACTAGGGAAGGAGATAAAGACATCATGTGATTTTTCTTTATTTGTTCTGTAAAGCATGTAGCTCATTTTATACAATTGTATAAATGGCAGTAAAACACTTGGCCTCAGTGGGAGCTTTATTTGGGTAATTTCTACATAAGGATTGCAGTCTGGGGCTCCCACTGTTTTAAGCAGTTCCAAAATACTGAAATCACATCTGTACAATATCTAATATTTATTTTGCTTCTCTACAAAGCTGGGATATTTGGGGAAAAGGAAAAAGAAAAATAAAAACGCTAAGTGAATGCATTTTAGGAGCATGCAGCATTGGATGGTCTCTCCTCTGAGCTTTGCGTTTTCCATTTAAAATAATGTGTGAAAGTACCTGGCGGTTCTTTTGTTTGCAATTTTAGTCTCTAAGCAAAAATACCTTAAAGAGACTTTTCATTCTGGGAGAGAATAACAAATGTTTTAAAATACCTTATCTTAGGTAGATAATAATGTTGATGCATAAAAATCTTGCCCCTGTGCCAGAGGAGGATGCAGTGAGGGGTGAGGTGACACAAACTACAACTACTCTGATGGTACAGGGTGCAGTATTTTGCCACAGCTTGTCCAGCCTGCCCATGCAGAATCCTGTGCTCCATTGGCACTGAGGGGCACAGCAGACTGGCACATCCCCAGCAAGAGGGGCAGGGCTTGGCTGGGCACAGGACTGCACAGGAATTTCTTGTTGCGTTTGCACAGGAACAGACAAGCTGGCTAAGGATTTCACCAACGAGCCAAAATGTGACATGAAGCCTTTTTATCTGTATGAGTCAGAGAAGAACAAAATCTAAGAGGCTGCTGACTCTCACAGCTGGAGAATTGATTTTTTGGTAGAGTCTACTGCTTTATGTAAATAATAAGCTTTCCAAGAATAACACTGAATCCTTCTTTTAAATATTTAAACTCTGCAGGCTATTGGGTTAATCAGTAGAAGTAATATTGGACTGAGTATACTTCACCCCAAACATTTTGAACCATAGTCATCTATTCCCTTCATCTAAACCAGCTACTTTTACAGAAATATGAATAATTGTGCTGTTGGAAAATACCTGACTCTGCACAAAAGAAAAACAAAAAAAACAGAACTGAGGAAATAGCTAAAGGGGCTAATAAAGAGCAATGAGGAGAAGCAATTAAATATTTGGAGAGATGAACACTATAAAATGGGGATGCCGAGTGACATTAATTTGAAATGACGACTTTCTAATGGCTGTTCTGCAGTTGAACTGTTTTTCTAAGATATATATTTGCTATTTTAGTGTATAAGCATGTCTTAGAGATCTTGTAGATCTCTGTTGAGTCTGTTACAATTTACTTGTCTTGAAATTCAATAGGTCTTTTTTTGCTGCTGCAATGGCCTTTGTGTCCAGCGTAGAAATTAAATGTGAAAGGAGCACAAACCTAGAGGAAAGGAAGGTGTTAAAGACTAAGTGGTCCTGTAAAACTTTTTTTGTCTCTTACTCCAGGTCTCACATCAAGAGGCACTCAGGACCCAGCTCCAGGAATTTCTACAAATGCCAGTCAAAAAGTACTTGTTCTCTTCTGAAAAAAGTGATACTAAAGAGCCATTATGGGAATCTTGCTTTTACATAAAGTCATCATAAGAGGATAAACAAAGTTAAGTCTGTATGAAGGGCCTTCATCTTGCAACAAGACTTGGAATCTTTGATAGTGGATATTTATGTCTAAGATACAAGCATCTGAAATATGAGCACCTAAGCAGCAAAGGTAAATTTTATTACAAAGAATGAAAAGTATTGTGTGGAAGGAGAGGCTGAACAGGGACGCAGTCATTTTCTTACCCTCTGGAAGCACACAGGATGGTGAAAACAAGGCAGGGAGCAACAGTTTTCCTGAATGTCCAGTAAATCTGCTCCATGTATAAACAGCTAAAAGTGATACTGAAACAAGCAGGGTGCTTTATAGTTTGAAAATTTAATCCATCAAAGGCCTCTAGCTAGCTGACATCTTGGAATTAAAACTGTGCCTCCAAACAGACCAGCAAAGACTACTGGATTTCTGGGACCTCCAAGGAACTGGTGAGAGCTTGAATATAATCCTTTATACTTTCTTAAGACCAGAGTGTAATGTGCAAGGTAGTCCATGCACAGAATAGTCATTCCACTTTAATTTTAGAGAGAATGAATTACTAGAGTACAATAAAATAAAAAACAGGTTATAAAACGTGCAGGAGAAGAACAAGTTGTACTGCCAGCTCCAGCTCAGATACATATGCACAATGCTGAGAAAATGAGCTGTCTTTCCCAGCCTCAGTGACAGTAAATAAAGAGCGATGGCTAACAAAAACAATGTGATAAAGGCTGGGTTGTGTGAATTGCTCTTTTGCAGGAAACCCATAGTACAGCGTATTCATTAGTCATATTATTGCTAACTGAGGGTTATGTATAGCTCCCTGTCCCCCCAGATCAAAGCACAGTATGTACTGTATGTTTCCTCTGATGCACTGGTAGTGATCAAATCTAAGCTGGCTCTAATGTAAGCCAGGAAGGAAAATAAAACCAGCAGTTCTTAGAAGGGGAGGAAAAAGAAAGCAAAGGAACAGTAAGGACACATTAATTTAAAGTGATGTGAAAGACCGAGGGTATGTACCACATCAAAGATGAAAAAAAATATGGGAAGTGGCATCCCATGAGTACTAGAAAAAAATCCATAGCAATTGTCAGTGTTTTACATTCATGTATTGTGGTTCTTGGCTCAGCTACTGCCACTGGTGGTGTTTATTCGAATGCTGCCTGTACTACAAAGGACCAAAAGGAGCTGCCACCCTATAGCTGGTGATGTGCTTTATGTCAAGAGCAAAGGTAGAAGGACTGATACAGACAACAGACCAACAATTTTCTCATTGGGACAAAAGGGCTCCTGATGGTTTTAATCCAGAAGGAAGAAGATCAGCCTGGAGTGCATTCTGGTCTTTTGAGCATCTGAAGAAGTCATTACTTAAAGGCCTTGGAGGGTGTGGGGGCATCCAGCTACTCAGTGCTTGCTCATCAACGCCAGCAAGAGGAGTCAGAAGGCTCAATTATGAAAGTCTAGTAACAGTAAATCCTGAAATACTCTCTGATTTCCCAATTTTCTCTTTCAGGTTTGAGAGCTGAAGAGGCACAGGTGAGGTAGAACCAGATGTTCAGTCAAGTCACTTCAAAGTAACGAGTTACCACACATCAAGGCCATGGTAAATGTTCTTGTGAGAGCTCTAAGCCAAGGGCAGATGCCTGATGAATTGAGACAATTTAGTCCAGAGTGGAAAGGAGCTGTGTGCAGCCATAGACACTGCTTTGGAGCCAACATTATCTCCCTTGTCAGTACTGCTCCTGCACCTGAATGTTGTCACACACAGAAGCAGAAACATTTGCTTCTGTGGCCTTGTACTTCATTTCACCTCCAGGATTGTGCATAAGCCACATTTCCGTGTGAAGAGAGATTGTCAAAGGGACCTGAAGAGGTAAAAATATCTGAAGTCTACTGAAATTCAGTGCAAATTGAATGTTTAACAGATTAAGACCCCAATTAAATTATCAAGGACTTACAAAAACCCCAGAGATATTGCTGGTGTAAATTCATGTAATTGCATAGTACCAAGTCCCAGTTTAACTTCACCCATAATCTCATTTTGTTCTGTAAAACACATAGTTTACCTAAGATTTTAGAAGCAATTCATTTCTCTTGACAGATAAGACATTACATTATTTTCTTACATTTGGATTGTCATCAGTCATCAAGTCAGAGATAACCCAAAGTCATTATACCAAGTACTTATAATTTTTCCCCTCAGAAAAAAAAAACAACCACTGAATCCTCACCCCAGTTGACTTTTCTCTAGGTACATGAATATAAAACCCAACAGAGAGAAGCTCAACATTTGCACTGACAACTGCACAGGGCTCAGTTTTATCATAAATGAATATGACTTTTCCAGAAAAATGAATTCTGAGATTAAGTCTGTGCTCACTAGGTTATTGAAGGAAGGTTCACTGGGAAGTCTTGTGATGATCTACACTGAATTTCTGCAGGGCACCCCCTCGAAGCAAAGGTTGGCACTAGAGACACACCACATTATTAATTAAGCCCACGATACTTCTGCAACGCTTATCAACTAGTAAATTTTTCATGTAAAATATGAATATTCCTGAAACTGCATTTTGGCTTACTGGTTTGCCTGGTGACATGGCTCCAAGCTGCATGTGAGGTTTTCTAGTTTGCTCTGGGGACTAGCTAAGTCAGTGCTGAGACACAGACTTTGATGGAGACTTACAGCATTCATCAAACACTTTATTGGCCAAAGGAGAGCCAAGGATTAGAGGCTTAATCCTTGAAACAAATTTTATTTCCTAACTTTTATTTTGCCCACAAAAAAAAGTCCCTATAAACCCAGCCATAGGATTTACAGGATGCATTTTTCCAGCTTGAAAGCAAATTTTTAACTCTCTATCCTTCATTTTATGAGACACTGTGAATTCATCAGAGCCCTCCAGGGTTGAGCCTCAGCTTCTTTTGTACTTGACTTGCCTTGACCCAAAGGTCTCAAGAGCATGGGCAGCACCTCAGGAATTGTGGGCCCTGAGAGTGGCAAAGAGAGGGATTGAAAATAGATTTAGATCAGAAATAGGAGTTTGCTATTATTTACTTATCAATATTCTGGTTCAAGCTACAGTGAAGCACTGAGGAACTGATTTTGAATATTAACTGCTGGCCACTCTTCTCATCACTTCTTTTGCATAATGTAGCTTTTGTACACTGAATGAAAGTTACAAACCAGCAGCCCTCTGAGGACAAGAGATGAAAACACTTCCTCCTGCATTTGAGGTAGATTGAGAGGGCAACAGAGCAGCTGAGGAACAGGGAATGCTGAGATAGTAAATGGCACATACTTATTGCCAGTTCTGCTCAGGAAACTCCCTGGTTTAATCACCTGAGTTTTAAAAGGCACCATTTGCCTGGAGCAGCACAGGAGAGCAGAGGTAACACTGTACTTGAACCCCCTTTTGGAAGGCCTGGAATTTGTATGCTAACAGGACAAGATTTTTACATTCAGCTAACACAATGAAACAGAAGATTTGTAATGGCTCCAACTCTCCAGCTTAGGTGGCAACTAGTTTTTAGAGCATGAAAAGCAGTGTCAGGAGAGACAGTAAAGTTAAACAAGGCAAAAAGTAGAAAAAACAAATGTATTGCACCAATATGTAATTATCTACCCAAAGAGTAGGGCATTTAAGGGGAATATATGGTCATGCTTGAGTTAATTCACACAGTGATGCATCACAATATTTGGAAGCATTTCAGTGGTACTTCATTCTTTAGACATGCAAAGAGGTGTCAGTGGGAAAAAAGTTAGATAAATCCCAGTCTATTGGATGAATCAATGGAGCTTTTACTCACCATGACTACTGGTAGCAGAAATACTCCTGAAATGAAATATTTAGATATCGAGAAAATAATGTAATCAAAACTTTTCATAAGAAAAAAAAAAGGGAAGAAAAAATCACCTATATAGATGCAATGCAATTTTTCACTAGTTCTTACTAAGTCTTCTAAAAAGAAATTTTGAAAAAAATGAAAATGAGTATTTTTGAATGGATGTGTAGAGGGGAATCAGTGAGAGAAAAAAAGGAGAGAAATCCTGTAGGTTTCAAGGAAATTCTGCCTGCTCTGCATGTGTACTCACAGGAAATACAAGAACAGCACAGGAGAATACGAGTCTGCAGTTACTGAGGTTTTCAAAGTAGGACTGGCTGCAAAGGCATGTCCCATACCAGCCAGCACAAACTGTACTGTAAACTGGAAATGACAGGAGAGCACTTTCACCCCGTCTGTAGCACATTATGGGAACAGCAGTAAAGCCCAGGGTTGCCTTGACCTAAAGAAAAGCCAAATACTTTGGCAGAACATACTGTAGGTTTTTCCAAATATGGAAGTTTTTTCTGATCTCTGGGCATGTTTCAGCAGAACTATTTTTAAACATATTTTTAAACATGTTCACGCTTTTCAAGTACTTTCCTTTGATTGGGGAGTAGAAAAAATGGAAAGAGTGTAGTAATTCCCTTTTTTTTTTTCCATTTTCTAAACAGGATGTTCCTGGTTTCAGGAATATCAAATAACACCACTGCATGTATATTGCTGGCAGATAACAAACATATTTCTTTGCACCTCACAGATTTTTTTTAATTTAGTTTTTTTTTTAGAAGGAAAACAAAAAGTTAGGATTCTTTATCTCCCCTCCTTCAACTCAATAACAGAAGTTATCATAATCTAGTCTGGCAAAAGCAGCAGAATTTTAGAGAACTATTATCCCTCACTGTTTTCCAGCTCTCTGAGAACTCACACACAAGTTTCTGTAGGAAGATATTAATTCCAGCACCCGGAGCCCTACAATGGCATTAGGGCATCATTTTGTCATCTCTGTGTATATATAAGGATTTTTAATGACACTGAAATTATTAATATATCTTCTGAGTGCTTCTGTGTAAAAGAGGTAACCACAGCTACAGAAGATGGAACTGAGCACGAGGACTGACAGGGGTTAATTATCACCAAGGCTGCCACAGTCCAAGACCAATTATATGAGTCATGCCAAGCACTTGCAATATAGGAGACTTGATTTATTCTGCAACACAAAACCATCCTGTGTCTAGAAACACTTAAGCTTTCAGAGACCATTGGTTACAAAAGTACCTGATGCAGAAAAGATGTTTTTCCTCTGGTTTTTGTTTGTTTGTTTTGGTGGTTTTTGTTTGTTTGTTTGTTGGTTTTGTTTTTTTTTTTTTTTTTTTTTCCCCTGGGTTTTTTGTTTTTTTTCCATAGGTAGTTCCTGGTAATGGAAAAATAAGATCAGGGTTTCCTAGCTTTATGATCATTCTCAAGAACTGGTGTGGACCAACGAATAGTCCCATTGGCCAACCTGGATGTGGTATCTCTGGTTTCAGCAGGTAAAATAGTTCAGCTGTATGGACCATGGTCCTGTCCTACCACTTAGCTCTGTGCCAAGGAACATTCTCTGGTCATTTTTATTTACTGGAGCAGATGCAGCTGTGATGGAGCACAGCCATTGTAGAAGTCTTGATTCCAGTTATTTTGCTGGCCTATGACGCAGATTGATTCAAATTTGCTTAATTTAATGTCCTTGATTTGCTTATTTAATGTAACATAAGAACATAAAAAGCCTTTTCTGGGTCAGTCCAAAATCTTTCTCTAACAATGAGAAAAAGCTTACAGATGAGTTTAAGGACAGGACAAACATAGCAGAACTTGCCAAGAATTCTCCCTTCGGTTCCAGTCATTTCAAGTTCAGGGGCTGCTCAAGCCAGAAACACTTAGTATTCAATCACTCCCTAACATATGGCTCTTCTGTCAGTGTGAAGCTGGGGAAGCCTTTGGACCCCCCCCCCCCAGTATCTTGCAGCATTGTCTGTGTCTTACCTTCCTTCCCTTTGTGTGAGAATGAGCCTCTTTGTCTGCTTTCAGTCTGCCAACTGCTAGTTTGATTTGATGTCATTGCACTGCAACAGCGAGCACTGACTGATCATTCTCTGTTTATCCTCTCCATGTAACTCGTGATTTTATAGATCACTTTCCTTTGGGGCACCTTAATTGATTTCTTTTCCAGGAAAGAGCATGTATTTGGTGATTCTTCCCTCAGATGCCATTTCGTAGTTCTGTCACCTGTGTGCTCCTTTTCTATTTCCAGTGTTTTTTTTGGGGTTTTTTTGTTTTGTTTTGGTTTTTTGGGGGTTTGTTTTGTTTTGTTTTGTTTTTTGTTTGTTTGTTTGTTTTTTCATTTTCCCCCCATGTAGCTAGAAGAGATCTTTTAAGCTATTTGGGATGGGAGAGGTCTCTCACTGAATGGTGCCTTGAGCATGGCTGAGTAGGTGCTGCTGTAATATAATATGAGGGAAGAGCTCCAGATCAAAGGTAAGATTTATGTAGCTATTCAAGTACCTTAGAAGCCAGAAGGTGACAAACAAAATTTACAGGAACATCTCTTCAGATTAGATGCCTAACTTCCCCTGATAGTCTTAGCAGCACAGCAGAATCCTTTTCATGTTGCTAATCTTTTGGATAACAGCCCATAGGTCAGTGATTAAAAGCAATCAGGGATACCATATGCACACAGAGAACAGCACTGTTCCTTCACAGGACCAATCAGCATCCAGGCATGACATATCTGTAGTAACAGAGTGAGTCTGGCAAATAAAAATAATGTGAATTTTGATGATTCACAGGGAATACTCATCCTGTGAATATAAAAGAGGCAATAAAAAATCTCAAGGAAAGAAGATTCAGCAACACTGGGTTAATAAGCTGTAAGAAATGAGCCTGGAAAATTAATGAAGTCCTAAGACATATAGGAGAAAAGATAGATTGATAGACATATTACAAATTTCTTCCACAGAGTTGTTTTTCTCTCTGACACTTAATGTTTAGTTAAAGAGTAGGATTAAAAGTCAGTTTGAAATTTTTGAATTTACCCTAATTTCAATGTCAAAAGAAGGGGTTATGAGACCAGTAAAGTTTTCAGCTGTTTCAAACTTGTTTAAGTAGTGCTGCCTTTATTATGGGAAGATAGGAAAAGAAAAGATGGCCTTTCCAAGACAAGGATACAGCTGCAGACACTTGAGTTACAAGATCAAACTTGTATTCTCAAATTATTGAGTGTTCTTCTGGTGTCTTTAACCTTTGGACTACTAATTTCACCACTTTGATATGGAACCTGTTTACAATGAAGCCAGAAAACACATGTACACATTTTTTGGAAAGTGTTGAATTTTGTGAAAACAATTAATCTGACCTCAACAGTTCTAGTTTTTGTTGCTTTTGAGGCTGCAAGGGAAAAAAAATGGCTGAAATTAATTCCATCTGTGTACCTGTGATACCTGTTTGTGTGTTTAAAGAGTTTAGGAGCCAGGAGTGGCCCTTGGATGCTTCTACACAAAAAAATTGTATTCTTGACCAGGCTTTCACAGTGTGTAACCAAGTCTCAAACTTTATTTGGATTTGATGTATTTATTCTCATAAAAAGATTTCTTAATGTCATGCACTTTCCAGCATGTTGTGTACAGGCACACACAGAGTGGAGTGAGCTATTCTCAGCAAAGCAACTTACTCATCAAAAATTGCTGCTTTATGTTTTTCTGAAAAAAAATATGTGTGTACAAACTTCACCTTTTTTTTTTTTTTTTTTAATCTGGGACTACTCTGCAATAAATGTATGCTTAGAGTGAATACAGCTGGCAAAACCAGGCATTAGCTGACTGGTTTGTACAAACATGCTGTAGCCTGTGGATTCCTTGCAAGCTGTTTCCTGTCTGAACTGTGTGCATTGTGCTTGTACTGGGAATTTATTTTCAACCTGCTCAGTTGTATGAGTTCACTTGGATCACAGGGTTACATACATCTCCTAAATGGGAATGCTACATCTTTACTCCACTGCTGCATCGTGCCTACAGTTTGTCTGAACTCCAAGCAAATATGCACCAATGGTTTGGTTCCTTCTCTTCCTATGAAAAGATTGCCCTAAGAAGAATTTTCTTACCTGACAGTTTATATAAAATATCAGTTGCAGGTTTTACTGGGGAAAGGACAAGGGAAAGCAGAGAAAAGAGGATAATTAAAACTGTAGTAGTCCTTCCATTAGCACTGTAAGGTTCAGAGCAGTAGGGGCTCCTTCTCCACATTACAGCTGCATTTGGCCTTGGCCAGTGAAAATGGCCCATTGGATTCAACACCAAGGTAACTGCACAGACTCTGTGGTCTGTGTAACTCAAAACATTGGGTTAAATGATGGAAAACTCGTCAGTGATCTTCAAAGCAGTAAATTTCAATGGGTGATTTTTTTGAGTCATGCTAAAATGAATGTTTATGACTAGTTTTCCTAGCTGTTGCTGTAATACAATGACTGTGGACTGTTGAACCATATGCTTTATTTCAGGCAGAATTGATGTACCTCCAAGAGAGGATTATATAATCCCCCTTTCAGAGCAGATGATCTGTGAAAGTGCAGATGAATGCAGAGCACATACTGAAGAGAACTGGAAAGCACTAAGGTTTCCTGGTTAATGTTAGTGTTACTGTCTTTCGCTTATAATAAATGAGCATTAGAAAGGGTTTCACTCACAACAAACACTTCTGATAGCATAATAGACTAAAAAATAGAGTTTTTACAAGCCCTTACTCATATAAATTATAACAGCAACTGGATACAGTGTCAGGTGAATGGCTTATGCATTATATGAGTGTGTGAACCAAACACTTCTGTTGACATTATATAGAAGTCATTACACTTTCAATTGAGTTATTTTGCCATTGCAAACACTGTTATCTGCTCACTGGAAGATGTTTTTTTCCGTCTGTATTTTTCAGAGGAAAATTTTATATTGCCTTAAGAAGTGTTGCTGTTAATAGGATTCTATAGGACTTTTTGTAAATATTGACGCATTTTTGATCCATCCCAGTTAAAAAAGGAACAGAATAATTATTGAGAAGCTGCTTCCAGTCACTTGATAGATGTCAATTTCTGTGTGATATAGCAGTCTCTTTTTTGTGTGACATATAGCATGTGCTATACTTACTGTGGAGATTACAAACACACTTTCCTTCTCTTTTTTTCCTTATCCTTCCATACTCTAACAATTAATTTCCCTATATTCATTATCTCACACATTTATCCCACTAGTTGTCTCAAAAATGTAAATCCCTTTAGTGTAAACCAGTGCAAAAGTGCACAGAAAAACACGTATTTCTGAAACAATGTTTAACTTTTCCTCATTTCATCAACTTATAAGAATTAAATATATGAACCACCAAATGCTTTGATTTGTGTTTGTTTGTTTGTTTGTTGTAATTTTGTGTGGGGGTGGGTTTTTTTTATTTGTTTGTTGTTGTTGTTTTTTACTTTGTTGTTATCCTGACGTCAGAGTCACTATGAAGAATTTTTGAAATTCTGTTTTTCTGCCATGACGCACAGCCCTAGGTATGCATACACAACTTTCTGCCACAAGACTTTTTTTTTTTCTGGTGTTCACACCCCTAGTTGCCTCGAAGCTGGGAACTGAGCCACCACCTACTGGGCCTTGAGGACCTGATGGCCACAGCCCAGGTTGTCACACTGCTGTTCAGGAACGGGGAGAGCACAGGAACTGACTGGGTGAGGCTGCACAAACTCACCTGAAACCAAGGGCATTGCAATACTGTGTAAAGGTGCTCCAGCAGGCATCACAGACCTTACAGGACAAGCCCCAGGCCAGACAGAGCCACTTGGTTACCAGCAGGTATTGAGGGACTTGCCTGCTACCGACTGCAACAGAGCGTGGGATCTGTTACCTGCTCCTGTGAGGGGCTGCTAGACACAGCTCAGAGATGCTCTTCCGGTAGTTCCACCTGCTCAGGACTACAGATGATCTGATTTTATGATGCAGAAATTTTTTGATGTTGTTGTTCTTTAGCCAGTTTCCAGATTTTAAAAAAATACCATTCCATAGGTGTAATATGCTCCAAAATTTACTCATGTAATGAAGCTTTTTCTTTTGTATAGACAGAAATAGTACTGTGCATTCATTTCAAGAAACTTGAATTTCAGCACTGTGCATAAAACAAAAGATAGCATTCCAAGGTTTTCAACTTGACAAGGAAAATATCTTCTTGACCCTTTTGTAGTTAAAAGAGAGGTCAAAAAAAAGGAGTATTTGCAACTCTTCTGTCTTCTCTATTAATCTTAGCTTTAGACTTTGACTCATAAACAAGCACGATAGGGTCCTGAACCAGGATTAAAATGGAAGGTTGTTTTCAGAACTGGTATAGAAAAGCACTTTTTCATTTTGTGTGTGAGTGGAAATGCCTTTAAAAATGAATAGAGCCATTTGTCTAAAAAAAAAAAGCAGTATTGACATTTTTATGGAGTTGTTTTTGGAAAGATCCAATGTTTAATATTAAATTCAACATATGGTTGTGGTCAAATTGTGCTCCTACTGTGTAAAATGTATGAATAACAACTTACTGCATTCTCCTGGCCAATATAAGGAGAGAAGGTTGATTAATTTAACTAGTATCCCTTAATCTCCTGCCTTGGCTTCCATCCCGTTCTGCAAGGGTTGATAAATCTTACATCCCCTGAGGAGTATTACAATTCCTAATAGTCTTATGCTATTAGGAAGAAGCAGGGCTCAACTGTACCAAAACATCCAGCACATGAAACTGTATAAATAATTTAGCTTTTCCAGTTTAATTTTTTTTACAGCTTTTCTTTGCAGGCTGCGATAAGAGATATTCAGTTCAGTCAACTGTAAGTAAATAAAATATAAAAAAAGGGAAAATACTGTTTGGGGGAATTGCATGAAGAGGTAAGGCTGTTCTCACTGTTTGCAGCACCCCGTTAGGCTATCAAACCAAAGTCATTCATATGTTTCCCTTTCTTTAAAAGAAATGTATTTTGCTTAGAGTGGGTGTTCTCTCAGGACCACCAGCTACTTTCCACATGATGTGACATGGCCAGAATGGGAAAGTTAGGCACTGATTTCAGCCTGAGGTGGGATTCCCTGTGCTGCCATGGATTTTCTGTGTGAGTGTATGCAAATCACAAGCTTTCTGGAAGGCTCAGACAGGCAGGCAATCTACTTAAATTGAAGGAGTTCCTCTGAATCAGGTGAGCCAGAGCAGTTTCCTGTGCTCATAGTTGTAGTCCACAGCAAATTCAGCTTGGCTTCACTTACAGTGAAGGAAATTCAAGATAAATAGTATAGCCTTGCATTTGCTATAGGCTGAGTTAGCACAAGGACAGCCACCATGTCTCAGATAATGCATATTGAATTTTTCACTGCAATATCTTGTTCATGTGACTGAGATTAATACTCATTTGTAAACTACCTTGAAGGAGAGAGCTGGAAGGATAAATACATTTAAAAAAAAAACAATGAAAAGAACTGTAAAAATCTCAAAACCTAGGGCCATGCCACATTTCAAGAGAGATGCACTGTTCTCCTGCTTGAGAAAAAACAATATTAGTAATTTCTGAACAGAGATGAATTTTTTTTCCCAGTGCACAGTAAAACCTGGCAAATTAGCTGATTGTTTTCCTATTAACTAATATAAGTGATGAGTATTTTGCTTCAGGAAATATAAACATCTTTTGCATAAGATTGAATCACCTGCAACAGGATAAATCCTATTGTCTCCATTCTAGCAAAAATTTCTGCTGGAATTAGTGAGATTTTTAAAGGACTTGGAGCTGGCAGTACATGTTTACACAAAATAATTCTCTGACTTCAGTAACAGGTTAGACAGAATAAAGGTATGAAAACAGAGCTTGATTCATATTTTATATTAAAAATAATGCTTTGAATTCTTATCTATTATTAAGAAATTTTTCTTCATAAATAGTAATTTAACTCCTATCACATCTGAGATAAGCAAATAGGGTTTTACCTTTGAGCAGAAAGGGACTTATAACATTCAGGATGGGCATTTACTAGTCAGTGACCATGCTGTGGTGTCTGGTGCAGAAGTCATCCTTTTAGTGGTTTGGAGGATTTGGACTGGCTCTCTTATGTAAGATGTGGATGCTGTGTGCCCATGGACAGTTATGGTTTGGCCATGTGTCTTACCAAGTCCCTCCTGCCCCACAAAGCTCCAGCCAGGGGGTGGCAAAGGGCAAAGAAGGGCTCAGTCACAGTCCAGCAGCAGTTGTGTCCCATGACACCCTGGTGTGAAAATGCCATAGCAAGGTGTGAGGTGCAAGGCTCCAAGAACAAGCTTCACAGTGAGGTTTGGTTTGGTTTGGTTAGGGACAAATTTTATTTAAATATGGCATTTTTCAATCCCATGAGGAGCAGCCAGTTGTGGTGAGTATCTTGTGAAATACCTGCTTTGAAAGCTCAGCCTTATGCAGTTTTGTAGGGTTCAAGTGTAAAAAATTCCCAGTGGAAAGCAGGAAGTGGTACATATCCATTGGTTCCCATTTGTTGAGGCTCTTGTGACATCCAGGGATACACTGGGATATTGCAAAGGTTTAGACATAAGAAATAGTGTAGGAAGATGAGTCCAGCAGTCGAAAATGGGAATCTTCAGTCCATCCTGTCATATTTGCTTTCAGAGAGACCCAGAGGACTATCTGTCTGTCAGAGAGACTGAGAGGACTTGATTCTATCATTTGTACAGCCTGAGGGTGTGAGGACAACTTCAGGTCAGGTTTGACACAATCCAGCTGGCCTGCCATTTGGGTCCACCTTTTACAACTGTTCTGGTAAGCTCCCCAGACAATTCAAAATCCCTCTGGACACACTTCCATATGCATTTATTCCTACTGCCAAAGGCTTGGTCCCTATGATTTTCCAGAGCTGTGTGACTGGTTATACAGTCCCCTTGGTGACTCCAAAATTAACTCTGACCAAAAGCCTCAAAAAGCCTGTCTTACACCAGACCTCTCAAGGAGACACCTCAATGTGTTTTTCAGGTTTGGGTTTTTCAGAAAATAGAATACAACATTTCCAATCTAAACTTTGGGATATGAAACTGAATATCAGAATTGTAATTCTTTGGCTTGGAAGGGTCATCAAAGGCCATTTAGTTCCAGCTTCCCTATCTTTTTTAGGGACACCTTCCACTAGACCAGATTAATCAAAGCTGCATCCAACCTGGTCTTGAACACTTCCAGGGATGAGATGGGGCATCCACAGCTTCTCTGGGCAACCTGATCCAGTGTTCCACCACTCTCACAGTGAATAAATATCTGCCTCTTGTTCCTTTAAGAAAAAACAGATGTATTTATTTCCCTATTCCTAGTTTCATGTACATTGTATTTCATATGCTTTCTGTAATAACACCACAAAAGACTTCATAAATGCACTAGTCAGTGGGGAATGCTGTGCCTGCTTGTGATTTTACACATCTTTTCTTTAAGCCAGAAAATCTAAATGTAAAATGTAGTATTCAGAGACACTGAGAGGGGTTTTGTGGTGCTCTCTGGAGGATGCTGGATTCATAAAACAATGAATGGATTACTATCATCGATAGAGTTAGTTTTTCCATCTGTGGCAGGCAGACAATATACTCTTGCTAACGTGCTTCATATTAATAAACCACCCAAGTATAATTCATTGCAGGTTGCAGCTATAAATCAGAAATAGCCTTCATTTTGTTCAGCTGTCAGACTGAGAGAGCATCAGGGGGTGGGGGCTGTTTGTAAGGAGGCCAGGGGGGCTGCAGCACTTTGACCTCTCCCTGCAGTGTAAAGCATGTCACGCCACAGCTGGAGACAGGTCATGTGGCTGGCTGCCCTGTCACAAGCAAAAAGCCACCTTGTCACCTGCCATCATTTTTTGTCCTGCTGTGTTCTGCTGGGAAAGAGATGCAAAGAAATGCTGCAGGGAGGGTGCAGTGCAAACGTAAGCACGGCTGCCAGCAGCCAAATCCCTCCGGCACCCGGGCTGCTGCTGCACTGCTGGAGCTCTGGGGCTGCACGTGTCTGACCTGGGCACAGACCCACCCAGAGACAGAATAGAGGAGGACAGAATAGTATAGAATACCATATTTTCAGCTGAAAGTGACCCTGTCATGATCATCTATCTCATCTGCCTGACCAATTCAGGGGGGACCAAAAGATCGGAATCAGTCCCAGGAATTTGCAGATATAGGTAACTGCACTCTAATCCTGACATTTTGGTGTTGTTAGACGAATCTCTTTGTACCTAATTGAAGTTCCATAAAAGCTGACAAGGGTTTTGTTCTTCCCTCCCTCCCTGACCCTAGTGGAAGCTCTTGCAGTCTCTTAACCTCTCAGTTTCCCTGTCTCTGCCCAAGAAATTGGGATAAGCATGGATGACTCAGAGGTGTTCTGAGGATTAATTAGTTAACACTTGCAGGGCATTTTGAGGATAGAAAATGCTGAATATTGGCATTACCACCCTGGCTCTGTGTGTGTCTCTGTCTATGCACCAAATGAATACCATACTTCCATGGGTAAAACTTACATATCAGATAAGCTTCATGCCTATACAAATAAATCCTCAGGCAAATCAATTTTCTCCAGTAATCCTCAGGCAACATGCAGGGAAGCAGAGGCAAAGGCAGAGGGCAGCAGAAGCAGGGGGAGATGCACTAAAGAGGGAAAAGAGATTCAGAAGTGTGTGATGGGGGAAATCTTTTTCTACAAATGCATATGAATATGCCCTACTGAATCACAGGCCACAGGCTGTGCACATGAGAATAGAGCTTTTAAAAATTCTTTTTGCATTATGATTTAGCCATGCATTATGTTTTCTGGTGACATAACCTCATTGTTTTGGGATTTTTGGTGTGCACTATAACAGCCTTTGTATGGCAATAATTGTAACTCAGACATTAATTTTTGTCATTCCTCATATATTCATTCAGTCCCTGGAATGTGCACAGTTTAAAACCAGCACACTGTAACTGAACAAATAGTGGATTAAATGTGCCTGTTTTGTCTTTTTTGCTAAGCTAGGTGGGATCAAAGCTATCAGCTTCCGAGCCATAGTTTAATTACATTTTTACTCAGAGTGCCAACATTTTACAAAATGAAGTGAAGGAACAACAGGAGAAAACACAGCATCATTCAAACAGGCTTTAATCAGGTCTTGGAAGGATAATAGAGAGCAACTGAAGCAGGTTTGTTAGTTCTGTGGCTTTCAGCCCATTATAGAACCAGTGCTCATAGCTGTTATTTCAGAGATGACCAGCACCGCTCTGTGCCGACCTGCAGCTGCAGAGAGGCAGGATAACAACATCTGTAGGTGCCCACACAGAGGTAGCTGCCCCAGTGCCAGTGCAGACCACTGACACAAGGACAAGGAAGAGGCTGATATGTAGGAGGGAGCCGTGCACAGCCCGAGCAGTAAATGATGGTTCCTTTCTCTGCAATTAGCTGTGAGCGGCGGGCGGGCGGTGAACAATGGCAAAGCGCATTCCAGCGATTGCCTTTGTGTTCTGTAATCTTGAGTGAAGACACATTTCTTAACATTTCCTAGTCACCCACGTCAGTCTGAATGTTTAGGAGGTGTGGACTGGGTTTAATTGTGAGAGAATTTCCATGTCTGTAACGGGAAAGGGTTAGCCTAAGCTGCTTTTGAAATGACTCTGTGAATATGACTTAGAGAAATGTGCTCACTGTAATGACAGCTCTTAGCAACATGTTGAATCCTCAGGGTAAAAGCTTATTCACTGACTACAGACCAAGGTTGTTAAGGGAGTAAGGAGAAAAAAAATAAAAATGCAAAAGCAAATTAAAAAAAAAAAGTGTGGAATCAGGTAGCTTTTGCTTCTCCTCTTTGGAATCTGAAGTGCTTGCAGGAAGTGCTGTAATAATTATTTCTTCTAACAGCTGGCACTTCAACCTTCCTTCACACCAGGGGAAGTCAGTACTCAAGGGCTGGAAAGTGAGGTGGAGTCTCAGGGGAGCTTTTATCGCTGAGGATAGCACTTTCATGCCATGTTTGGGAAAGAAAAAAACGGATTAAAATGCAGACTGCTTTCTGCATGAACCACCTGTCTTTCTCAGGGGCTTTTTAAAAAGATGGACCTTGATTGGAGAATCATCTGGTTGCAGGGCCTTTTGAAGAGCCTTTTCTCTCCCTGCTGGCTTTTGTGGCTCCTGTTCCCCCTTCTCCTTGTGTCCCCTCCCTTCAGGATGCTCCTTCTCACCCAGTGGATGGTTTTGCTCACCCCACATCTCCTCTCCAGTTCTGCCAGAGCTGCAGTTTGTAGGGGCTTGCATTAAACCAGACCAGAGACTATCCTGGGATAAAGTAACTCTGAAGGTAGCACAAAAAAGAACACAAACAGGAAAAGGGAAGAGAAAGGTGATTTCTTACATAAATCTGGATCCTAATAAGGACCTGCTGGTACCTGAAGTTGTTCCATGGGCACAATCTTGTAGGCAGCAAGAAGTGTCCAGCCTTCACCTACAATTAGAGATTTTTCTATGTCTTAATTTTCCTGATATTGCTCTGTAAATATCAGAAATTTTATCTGTCACCTTCATATAGCTCCCTGTGCATATGTGTTTTGCCCCAGACTTTAATTGCACAGTCATCTATTATTTTTATTTCTCTGTATGGATAATTATTAAATAGTTCTTTTTATCTCCTTTCTTCAGTGTATGGCTTCAGGCTCTATTAATCACGTTCTAAAGCCTCAGCTGAATACATTGTTATTAAGTTCCTCATGTGGTTTTTATGGTGCTCTTTCTGTAATTTGTCAGTTCTTCACAAACATCGTGAATTTATATTCACAGCAGCCCTAGCAATTAAGCATATTATTACCATCATTTTACAGATGGAGAACTGAAGAAAAGATAAATTATAGACAAAGCTGTCAAAATCCTACACTAATTTTTGATGACCAACTTTAGACACCTAGCCTATAATTTCTCAGGGGCAATAGTATTAAATAGACAATCTGCATTCTAGTCATCTATCCATGTGCTTCAGTCTTCTGAATTTCTGCAAATGATACCCAGAAAGCTGGGAATAGAAATGTTAACAGCTGACTCTAATCCAAAATGAACACCGTGGCAGAGGTAGGGAGATGGTGTAAGTGCCTGGCGTGCTGTGAAGTGTTGAGTTGAGCTTTGTACTGAGACAGCTACAGGCAGAAGTTTATGCTGTGAGTCTACATCTGAGTTAGGCATGTGAGCTCCCAGCAGTGCCAACAGGGCCTGGGGAGCTGCTTGTTCACCCTCCCCAGGCGGCACCTCTGGCTGGTGAGCCCAGCACAGCTCAGTGTTCTGTCCATGCTCTGAGCGGGTCTCAGCTCACCCTGCTGGGAATGGAGACACTCAGCTGGCACAGACACACTGAGCTGCTCGAAAACCAATTTATTTGCCTGAATCTGCAGCCAAGACTCTCCTCAGTGTATTTAGTAATGAAACACTATACTTTCCACAGTGCTCTTCCTTCATCTTTTCCTCGGTCCCTTGAGTTACCTGCAGCAAACTGAAGCTGGGACACCACAGACACATTTCCATTCATCCTGTAGTTCCTACTCACATAACACCACCCACACTTGCTGAGTTTTTAGCACTTATTCACACACAGAGGAAATGGATTTCCTACTGTACTCAGGAATGTGTTTCTCATCACACTGTTCATGAGTGGACAGTATGCACAGTGTTGTGTGTCCAGAGCTCCTTTTTGACAAGCCCTGTCCTGACACTGTAACTGCATAACTGCAGCAACTCAGGATTTTAAGCTGAATCAAAATGTTAAAGTATTAATCCACTGTGATGTTGACCAGTGAGAATGCAGCTGAAACCCTAGAATGAATTTTAATTATACTAAAATTATGTTTCCTATTTTTAATATGTTAGGTTTTCTTACATCAGCCAAGTGTTCAGTTACATGACTAGTCCATTTAATAAACTTTAATTTATAATAATTGAACAATCTCTAAGTATCACACCACATAATTTCTAGTGTCTCTGCTACTAAGAGAGTTACCAAAGTGTTGGTATGATCTACAGAATAATGTACAGGCCTGGGAATAAAGGAAATATTCTATTCCCAACTGTGTCATAGACTTTGCAGGTGGAAATACATTGACTAAATGCAGATGCCTGTGCTGAAGACATCTGCATCTGACTTCTGGCTCAGTGGATAGTCAGTGAAGAACTAGTCAATAGAATCCAGGGGGCAATTCATCCTCTCCTAAATTAGGTGTCTGAAATAGGGCAGATGATTGGCACCCTAAAAGGGCATATTTGTCTCCAGTGACTATACATCGAGCCCCAGGGGGTAGCTTGAGTTTAAATGTCTACATTGTTGATTTCTAAAGTCAGGTGAGATGGATCCCACCCTCTGTATCCCCAGGCCAGTTATTTCATCTCAGTTTGCCTTTTATTTCTCTTTCTGAGCAAGCTAGTGTAATACCAGGAGCAGCAGAGTAGAATTAACACAGAGCTCTGCCTTGACTAATTAGTTTCTCAGTAGGGCTGTTTTATAGATCACTGGGGTATCTCTTCATGGCATGATGCTGTGTGATGTAGAAATACTCTAAGTGCTATTACAATAAGCCACATGGTAAAGCTCAGTTAATTACCAGCATCTTCAATATACATGGGAGCTCCTGTTGCCATATAGGTTTCTTTCTTATAAAAAAACCCAAAACTTAAATTACATCAGTGCAATATCAATGTTGGAACTTTTATGGTACCAAAGTTTTCACAGGAATCATGGTGAATTTTTCTTAGCAGAAAACCACCATTCTTTTCTTGCCTCCTTTCTGTCTCAAATTTATTTCTTTGTCTGGTAGACACTGAAGCAGGAAGCTTCAGAAACAGAAGCCTTGTGGCAAGCCAGAATGAATAATAAAGCTGAATTCTGGGGATATTGCCAGGGAATGTCATATAGGATGCTCTGCACCAACAGCTCAGGAACTACAGGTGGAATTACAAGATTATATGCTGCCAAACTCTAAGGCAAGCCAAATAGAGTCAGCAAGGAAGCAGAGGGAAGCTCAAGGTAGTTACAATCTACCCCTTTCTTGAAATCAAGGAAGTTGTAAGGTGTTTGACTTTAACTAAACCCACACAGTAACCCTGGGCAGCTGCCACTCTCCATGGAATTTCTCTTTTGAGCTCAACTAAGGCCCAGTGCTCCATATATATTTAATTCTTTGTGTTGTTGAACCTATGGAGATTGTAATCTTTCCTTCTGTTTTTATTTCTGGATAAGACCTATTCTCTTCTGCCTCCTGCACTTCTGTCTGTGCTGTGCTGCATGTGGGGTATTGCCAGGAGCTGTGAAGAAGAGTAGCCATGAGCTCATCATCCTGTTTGGAAATTCAGGGTAGACTTTTCCTTCTTTCCCTCAGTCTGTATGTCAGTCTCCTACACCTCTACTCATAGTTTTCAGCACTTGCTGCATAGTTCTGTTGCATTCAGCGGGAATATCCTTGGGAAACATCTCCAAATTTGGCTACGAGAGGGATTGTTTTGGAAAGTTGGAAGCATAATCCTCAGTTTGACCTGAGTGTCAGCTCAGAGATAAATAAAATGAAGGCTGACTTTGTTCACTATGAAGTGTCAGGATTATCCAGACAAAGCTGTATTTCTCATCTCTTCAGAAATAAGCATCTTTATGTTAAGAGAATAGACACTTGTAAGATTTTTTTCATGTCTATCTTCATGAATTGTAAGCAATCTAACTTAAGACTTCTTGCAAATTAAAATCAAAAAGACTAAAGAACTATGCAGACTCAAACCCAAGGTGATCAAAAAATCAGCCAAGAGCAATAGAAGTTGACCTTACGTTTGCATGACCTTTATAAGCTGTTTTATCACCTTGCAGCAAAGATTTGCCATGACACTTGCTGAGAGTGTGTGTGTGTGTGTTCGTGGCATAAAGGTGCCAGACTTTCACTTTTGTTTAGAAAGAAACAAGAAAACATTGCATTTTATATTTTCTTTTAGGGTAAGTGGAAGATAAATTCACTGGTCAGTGTTCTTATATTGTGTCCCAATAAGGAATTTGGTCGTGGACCTGCCAACAGAGAAACTGCCAGCTGTTTCTTTAGAAAAGCACCTGTCCTTGCTCTCCACTTGAACAAGAAAGTAACCACCATATTTCATTTAGCTTCTCCATCCTTGCCCCTTTTCTGTCAGCAGGTGGGAGATACCCCCTGTGTAGAGGATAACTAGTTTTATTTTTTCATCCAGGGGTGTCAGTCTCTTGGAAAATTTGATGGCACTTCATTCATTGAAGGGAATCTAAACCATAGCCTAAAACACCAAGTTAGATTCTAATTTCCAGATGACATCATTTTGATGAAGCACAGCTCATTTACAGGGCCTTGCAAAACGAGACTGACTGTAAACTTTAAATACTGCCACAGTGAGATGTATATTGCAATAGCATTGATGATGTAGGTTAATAAAATGGCCCACAGCTACATGAATCCAAAAACATTCCCATACTTGCACAAATCCTTTTTTTTTTTTTTTTTTTTTTTTTTTTTTTTTTTTTTTTTGACTGGTATCTACACAAGACACCAGGTAAATGTTTACTCTTAACTCTCTCCTGAGATGAACAAGACTGACAACATGGGGCACTAGAAAAATGTAACTTGTCAGTGGCCTGAAACTGGAATGATTTAACAGGCTCAAAATGAGCTTGTTTTTTGTAACAAAAAAGTCTGAAATGAAAAGTAGATATTTTCAGAAATGCTGTCAGAAAACAAAAAAGATTTTCCCTGTATATGAGCCAAGAGCTGCTCCACTGCTATGGCCTCTTTATTTTTTTGTTAAGTGCTGGTTCTTCCATGCTGTTTGTATTGGAGGGGGAGAGATGCAGGAGAAGGGGGAAGAAAAAATCAATATGTTTTTATGTAAACTCAGCCAGAGAGCAGCATAATACAGCAACTAGGCACCAGTGTGGATTCCAGGCTGATGTTCAAAGAGTAATATGACATTTTTCTGGGTTGAAATTCAGGTGTGACTGAAACAGAAGCTTTTACCTTTTATTTAAGACTATATATGCAAAACTATTCCATTCTTAATTTTATTTTTGCTACCTGACTCTAGTGATTCCAATGGGAATTAAGAACTCAAATATCTAGTTTTAATTATTATTACACAGAGATTTCAGAGAATTTTATATTTGAAAAATAAAATTTTCTATCACTGTAGATTTCTCTAGAAGAAATTTGTCTGTTGGTTGCAAGAAACACATCCCAGTGTGTTCCAGTCTGTTTAGGTCTTTTGTCACACCAGCTGATGATCTATTGTTGTTTGCTAAACTGACAAATACAGACAAGAAGCTCAGACATTATTCACAAATAAACCAGGGAACTGTAACTTGAGGCATCTGTGATATAAACATACCTAATTAAGCAAGCCATCCCCAGTTTCCCCTGAAAAGAATAGAGCAGAGTGGATATTTATAGGGATTTTGATGAGTCAGCCTGAGGTTCCACTGACTCTGTTGGCTGCAAATGCATCCTAGAGAGAGCAGTTCACTTGATTAGATGTCTCAGCAGAGGCCTCTGCCTTTAGAGAAGATGAATCCAAGCCTAGGTTTTTGAAAATTCTCAATTGACTTCAGTTTCCATTGCTGGAGGTTTGCTTAAAAGTGATTAAAATTAGTCTTGAACTTGCATTTATCCCAACCTAATGCTCTTCACATCAGAGCATCTTTTATAAGAATCTAGCAGTTTGTAAAAGTTTGTGTTTTGCAGCACAACATTGAAAAGCACTGATCTCACTGCTTTGTGTGAAGGGCATCTCTTTCTCATTGCCCAGGTCTCCATGGGATGGGAACATTTTCTCAGGCAGCTGTGTTAGAAAGGTGAGCTCACTTTTCCAAGATTGGCAAGCAGAAAGCCAGCAGAAGTTTTCATTCTTTAGGTTCTCTGCTTTAGGGAAGACTGCTTCATCTGTTAATTGGATATAAGATATAGATATTTTACATTGAAGCCTGTGGTAGAAGTGGTGTCTAAGAGTATTTAGGAATACTGCAAGCCAGTAGGGGAAGGGCATATATAGATGTTTACCATAAGTTTATTGGAAAGGCTGCAAAGTCAGAAGAAATATGATCACCCTACTGAAATAATAATAAATTAAGGCAGACCTTTTTCTTTTCCTGTCTAAAGAAAAGGAAAGTATCCAATCATTGACCACTGCTGGAGACCCAACACCTGAGCATTGATGGTATTTCCAAAAGTCAATGGCAAAGCCAATGGTTTCTCTACGACCAGGATTTCAACCAGTATTTTCCTATATTCTCTCATACCTGTGGATGCATTTTAATTTGTTGAGCTGATAATGGTAATCAATGAATATTGAAAGAATGCCAAACACATTTGAAATGCATATTACTAGGCATCAAGTAATTGCAATTTCTAGTCAAATACAGTCATTTGGGAATTTACTGCTGCTTGTTCATCGCCAATCAATGAAGATTAGCCACAAAGAGAAAGAGAACCTGCTTGCAACGACTTTGATAAAAAGATAATGACTGAAAACATATTGAAGTTCCACAGCTGTTTTGCTTTTTCAATTACATTCAGATTAGAAATAATATTAATATTAATAATAATAAAAAAAGCACAATCATTAGCAAAGTTTAAACAAGTTTTAAATGCTGGGTTTGAAACGATGATTTCTTTAAAAATTAGCACATTTACAGTCATGTTGGCTTTTGACTTATTTATGAAGTTTTGTCTTTAAGAATCAAGACTATTTCACTTAAAAAAAAATTTGCTCATCACATGTTCATCATGAAGCCACCAAACCATTCTATATGTACCATCTTAAACAGGTAAAATTCTCAGGAGCACCTTTTTTCCTCCATGGTAGGCTCATTAAAACCTTCAAGGAAGGTCTCTGCTTGTACAGACTGCATTTCTGTTACAGCCAGAGTGAATTCAGCCCCAAATGATGTTTTGAGACTCACAACACCCTGGTCTGCTTCAGAGCAGGGATCAGTCTATGCCCTGGGACAGCACTGCATTTAGACAGCATAGTTACTGTGGGATTATTCATGCACATCTGTCATTTGTGGACCCTTAGAACCAACAACTGGTTGAACACCTGGTGCATGAGACAGGAACTTGCTTTACAAAGCCACAGTCCTTTTTGATGACTGAGAACTGCTAGGAAGAGGTAGGATTGACCTGACCCAGTGAAGAATAAAATTTTGTTGTCAAGAGGTTGGATGACCCACTGAGGACAGTGGGACTGGGAATGGTGAGGGAAGGAGATGATAACACACAATCAAGTGAGGAAGTGATAGACTGGCTGATGTAGAAGGAGAAACCACAAGATCAAAAGAAAAGGGTAGAAGGCAGCCCACTGTAACAAATAAAAAAGTGCCAGGATCAGAGCATCATGAGAGGAAATGCTCACTCTTTTTCAGGAAATACATGTGCAGCAAAAAAAGAACAAACAGAGAGAATGAGAGGTCTGTATGCAGGTGCAGGGCTATGAGATAGTGCCGGAATAGAGCAGACCTTCAGCAAAACAACCCAGCTGAAATTATCCAACTAGAAATGGTAATATACCAAATAATTGTGCTACCATTCAGAGACACCTGGAATGGATGGAGAAATGGGACAACAGGAACCTCCTGAAGTTCAGCAAAAGGAAATGCTAAAGGCCTGACCCAGGAGAGGAAAAACCTTACACACCTGGATAGGGAGTAAAAACCCTTACACACCTGGGAGCCAAATGCCTGGAAAGCAGCTTTGTAAGGAACACCCTCCAGGTCCTGGTGGACAAGAGCTGAATGTGATCTCTCAATCTGCTGCAGCAGAGCAGCCAAAGCCTACTGGGCTGCATTAGGAAGAGGACTGGCAGCAGGATGAAGGAGGTGGTCCTTCTATGCTCAGCACTGGAATTAATAAATCTGGAATACTTGTCCCAGAGCTGAATGGGTTCCTCAGTACAAGAGAGACAAGGACTTAGAGAAGTGAGTCCAGCACAGGTTCACAAAGATGTTTAAGGAACTGGAGAGTCTTAAGGAAAAGCTAAGAGAGCTGGGGCTGCCCAGCTTGGAGAACAGAAGGCCAGGGGGACCTTATCTGTGGGTATCAATACCTACTGGACCAGAAAAAAGAAGACAGAACCAGAATTTTCCCAGTGGTGCTCAGTGGCAAGAGAAGAAGCAATGGGCATCTGCTGAAGTACAAGAAATTTCATGTTAATTTAAGAAGAAAATTTTACTGCAAGGGTCAGGGGGTGTCAAAGATTTCTAAATCGAGTTTTCCAGAAATGTTTTGGAATGTTTTAAACCCAGCTCATCACTCTGCACATTTGTTTTCATGTATTTAAGTAGTGGATGTTCAGCAGCCAGGAAAAGCAATTTTCACAGTGGTGAAGTCATAATTCTGAATATTTTTAATTGTTGAATTCCATGCAATTCAGGAGATCAAGGTACATGAATATCTCTGTGTCTTGGGTTATGAAACCAAAAATGTGTATTCTATTTCATCTGCTGAAAGCAGTTGGAGAATTGTTCTTTACTCTGGGAGGAGGGGGGTGGATGCCTTTTGACAATAGGCCAGCTGCTCAAACCAGGTAGGGCATTGTTTCTTATCTCTCTCACCGCCCAGGGAATATTTTCTGCTAATGGACCATTAAGACACCCCTAACAGCACACATCCCCAAAATAAACTATCCACATTACATCATCCTATTGTGAGATGCTCCACCCAGTGGGGGGAGCCAACCATTCCTACCTGGATAAAAACTGAGACACAGGAACAAGAAAGGATCCACTTCACCCGATTCCTGGAGGAAGACCAGACCCTTCTCACCATCACTGGACCCTTGTTCTACAGGGTCATCTCTACTCCACCAGAACCACATCTGCCACTCCAGGAGGACTCACTTTTGGACTGCTTCCAACACCCTGACCAACAGGGTGTCAGGTTGTAGCTTTGACTCTGTCAGGGTTTTCCAGGATTGTTGTTTGTTTGCTGGTTTGGTTGGGTGGTTTTGTTTTCTACTACATTTGCATTGTTAATATTCCTAGTAAAGAACTGTTATTCCAATTCCCAAATCTTTGCCTCAAAGCCCTTAATTGCAAAATTATAATTTGGCGGGGGTGAGGGGTTTACATTCCCCATTCTAAGGGAAACCCCAGTTTTCCCTGGCAGATACCTGTCTTTCCAAACCAAGACACTCTGAAACGAAAATTCATGAATGCTAAAATTTGAATTTGGCTTTTTCCATTACAGGCCTCCAAATCAGACTAAAATATCATGTAGTTTTGACTAACAGGAGCTAACAGAGCTGATACAGTAGTCTGCAAATGAACCTGAAGGAATCATAAATAATTTTTCTAGTTTTAGGTGTATTCCCTCAATGGAGCTGTGTTTATGGAAATGCATCTGTCAGTGGAAGTAAAATTTATTCCTACATATTTTACTTTAAGTCTATTTTTAGCAATAGATGTATATTCCCAGCACTCAGTCAACAATTATGAAAAATAGACCTGCATTTAAGTATTTAAGAACATTTTCTACCTGGATAATTTTCTCCTATAGTATTTTCTTTTCTGAATCTAGAAATTGTGAGGTCTCTTTAATATTCAGATTGGGGGTTTTAAAGGAGTTTGAAATCATTCCAGCATTTTTTTAAATTTTATTTTAAGAACCTGGGGGATCCATTGACTTCACTGGAATTACATATCTGAAATTAAGGGCACTATTAAATGCTATTGTGTCTATTTTCTCTCTTCCTAGCAGAAACAATATAAATACACATGTACTTCTGGATTACAAATAACTGCATTTACTAAGCATGTAGAAACATTCAGTCCTGGCTGCATGCCCTGATGAGTTTCTAGTGAATTCTAAAGCAAAGCTCTGTGAATATCATTAGAGAGTTGATAAAACATTTAAAAATATGCTATTCTAGTTTTGTGTAACATAAACTTCCTAGCTATGTCTCGAGTGAAGAGGGAAGGCAGGTAGAAATGGGATCCCCAAACATATTCCATGCATAGAAACCTCACTGCAGAATTAGGTTGAAATATCAAACTTGGCTGCTTTAAAAACCTGTGTCATTCACTGTATTTTATAAACAAAGGCAACCACAAATTATATTTTAGAGAAATAAAATACACCTAACACAGAGTGTAAAAATAGCAACCTCTAGTCAAAGCTAGAGATGCAGTGTTTGTGCACAACAAAGCCAGTGGATTTTAATGATGCAGTAAAGACAATCTGGTGTATCATTTAGAAATTAATTCTGTGTATGTAGATAATCTAAAGCTGAAACATAAGCTACCTTTTCTTATTTGAAGTGGCATTGGGGTTATAAGCAGTAATTACTTAATGCTAATTTGTTTGTAATAGGCTTGATTTATTTCAACTTTTATCATTTAATTAATGGAGTGTATATCAATTATATTTTAATTTTCATTCTTAGCTGTAAGTAATATCTCCATTTTCTTAAATTTGGCATTAGCTCAAACAGCACGTGAAGAATTTGCCTCCTGCACCCTTCAGAATCTCCCTTCCTCGAGGAAATCCTCTTTCTGAAATTTCCTTTTCATTTCCTGTTTTCCAAATAATACAAGACCAGACTCAGCACATTGACTCCCATGGTATGGGCCAAGACAGAGCCAAGGCTTTTCAGTAGCTCACAAGTTCACAAGCACTGATCCCTGTATTAGAACTATTTCTGCTGGGTTTAGGGGATTTATTCAAAATCTCAATACCTACTGAAGCTGTGAAGTAGACTTGGCCTGATTTTCATATAGGAGCTGACAGAACTTCACATTTCTGAAAAACAGGTTACATATATTTAAGAACCTATATTTAGAGTACTCTTTTTAAAGCCTTGGATGAGATTTCTTTCCAGCTGTGTCAAACTTCAAATTCAGTCAGTCCTTTGATGATTTCTGGCTTGCAGAGACCAGTCACAGAGGGAAAGTTAGCTTTTCATATGGCAACAATAATCTGGCATTTCTCTTGCATTGTGTCTAATTGACTCAACTCATCTCACAAGAAGATCAGGCCAGTAGAACAGAAAGGGCTTTCATATCCCTTTCAGACAAGCTGGATTCTAGATGAATTTCCTTGTACATCTGGCAAGTCATGACCCTCCTCCCTTTTCCTTCTTTTTTCCTTCTTTTTCCTTCTTTTTTTGTGTGATGTTTTGACTCCGGTAAAATTTCCTGTATTTTATTTTCTCTATCTACTGGAAACAGACTCATGATTACTGTATGAAAATTTATTTCATCCCACAAGCTTTTAGAGGAAAGGGTTTGCCTACTCTTAGACTTCTCTCATTGCATCAGAAGAAACACCTACGTGCTATTTCTTCATATTTGGCAAACATTCATGAATGTCCTGCAAGTTTTTCAGCTGCTGGGCCAGATTTTACTATTTTTTTTGTGGGTTTAGACCTTCTCCCTTGGAGACTGGGCTGTGCAGGGCTTGCAGCCCTGCTGCTTCCTATCTCCCCTTCCCTGTAGGTGCTGGACCCCTCACAGTGGAGAAGTCATGGAGAATCTCCTTTCATCCCCCTCTCTCCACCTCATTGTATCCTTACTTTGGATACTTCCCAAAATGGGTCTTTTCCCGTATGTGAAAACCCAATTCATTGATTTGCTTTGTTGAAAGAGGGCTGCTACAAACTAGGAAATACATTGAGCAAGATCTAAATCCTGCTTTCATGTAAAGGGCTTTGTGTGTTCATTTTTCAGCCTGTAAAGCCAATTTTTCCAGTAGTCTTGGAAGCCTTCTGTTAAACAAAGCTACCTCCCTTGTCCTTGCTACATGAACCTATTCTGTTCCTGCTCTTTGTTCTGTACTCCATAACTGTCTTTCCATAAAAAGGAGGTATTTAAGAAATAATTTTTTGTTGTTGTTGTTCAGTGCATTTGTTCAGCCTTTTATTCTCTAATTCTGGTGCTAATAAGCACCAAAATTTGTATTCCTCTTGCCAAACACTGCATGCCTTCAGGCACTGGTGTAGTTTATATGCACGTCGCCTCTAAACCGGAGTCAGTAGCCTGCATATTGCCTGGTAGGTGAAGTCTAATGAGCAGTGTTATTTTTAGAAGCAGAACTATATCCTTTGATTTCTATTGTATTTTTTTATTGCTGGAATAATTTTTGTTTGTCTTGTGCTCTGCAGCTGCATATCAAGCTGAATGCTTTGGGGATTTGTTATTCTCTGCAACAAAGCCTAATATTCCTTCCTGGTCAGTATGTGACTGCACCTGGATCATCTACTGCATTTCTAATGTCTGTAACAGATATTTCCTGTTTTGGGATTCTTTCCATTGTTCTCTGCTTTGAACTTCTCTTGCCTTCTTTAGGCAAGATGTTTAAATGATTGAGGCCTTAGACACCCATTCCTGCATAGTGACCCATTATTTGCTCTTCCTTTACTGTATGCAATGTACAAATGTGGAGTTTTCCAGGAGCCTTATCTTGTATAATGATGTCCTATTTTTAAACACAATCTACATCAGTGCCACCACATTACTCTTTTGAACACATGAAGTTAAAATGATGCAAAGCCTTGGTGGATTAATCTAAATTATTTTACAATTATTTCTTCTTGACTTAATTTAATTAATTAACTGCACGTAAGTGTGATTACAAGTGCTTTGGAGTAATTGCTGTCTCTTCCTAAGTGTTTGTACAGAATCTAAAACAATGAAGACAGTCCTATGAATAGTAATAAATTTAAGGAAGAAGGTACAATTGTATATTTCAGTGAAAATTTTGTAATATATTGTTTATCTTTTCTCTTGGCTATAAAGTGTGCAAATACATTAATAAACACAAATAACATACTGTTAAACACACTGATTTTAAACCCCAAACTGAAAAATTTCTTTTCTTTATTCACACAGCAAACCAGGGAAAGAGCTTAAAATTCAAAGTAGGTGAATGCTTTTTACTTCACCTAATGTTAACTTTGTAAATAAGAATACATCGAATATTAGATAAGTCTTGAAATTCTGTTCAGATGATCACTTGCTACCCCCTATTAAGAATAAAAGAGAAGGAGAAAGATAAAATGTGCTAGAATAGTTGTGAAGAGAGAAAGTATTTGGTTAATGAAAAAGAATTAAAAAGGAAGAATATAGCTATATATAGAAGTGATAAGTTGAAACTAAAAAGAGAATTGAAGTTTCTCTGGATATAATCACACAAGCTGAATTCTGACAGAGGTATGTGAGATATTAAGAAGATATAAAGAATTATGAGTGGTCAGGACTGAAATATTACATTTCTCCTAAAATGGAATTCTCCCTAGTGCAGAGGTAAAAATGCTTTAAGAGCCAGGATCTGAGTCATCCTTTTTTCTTTCCTCTACCTGCACCCCCGGTGGTCAGGGACTTAAGTGGGATTTACTTGTGTGAGAAAAGATGAAAGTAACAAGATCTAGTATTCTTAAAAATGATCCATCCATCTGGCTTTGTCACAATTTATGAAATTCGACATAGCTGGGAAAAATGAAAGAATCGAGTTGTGTTCATTCAGGCTAAACACACCTAGTAAAACAAAGTCTAGTAAGTGCTTCACTTTTTGATTACCTGTAGTACAATACAGAGGAGTGAAATACACAGGTAAGTGATTTCACCAAAGATTTTTAAGGCAGTATTGTAGCCTGTTCACAGACTGTTAAAAGATTAAGAATATGATCCAAACTGAACATCTACACCCATATAAGGACCAATGATTCTTTTAAATCTCTTTGATGTGTAAAGAAAAAAATCTTCAGGTTGTGGGGATGTTGGAGGGGGAAGGATGAATGAAATTTGTTCCAACCATAGATATATTGTTCAAAAGCTAAACAGAAGCCACGAATAATGAACACTTTTCATATTGTCTGTTGATATATGGCCATTTACTCTAGAACTGATACTGTCAATATGTTTCAAGTTCCAAATGCCCCTTCTTATGAAGAGGCAAATTACATTTGCCTCCGTAAAACATAAATGGCTGTAATCAAACGGATATTGTTGAGAGCATTTCACACCAAATGTATATCTGGTTATGTGTAAATAGTGGTTTCACTGGGGTCAATGAGCTTGTCACGGGCTTTGTGCTGAGCAATGTGCTTTGTGCTCAGCAGTATGCTTAGCTCTGCCTGCCCTGGGGAGCAGAGTACATGAGATAATTATGTTGTTTTATTAGGTCATTTTAATCACATGTAAACACAGCACAAATATTTAAAATTTCCCCATGCTTCCACTTAACATGAGGAATGCTCTCTTCCCCATTAACAGCTGGGTGACCCACATTTCAGACAGGCAATCTAAAAATCCAGCTTGGGGTACAGCATCCATGTAGCTGTGTCCTGGAGTAATTTATATTTAAAATGAAGAGAAAAATATAGGAGGGCAGAGGTCAGTGAAAATCCAGTAGGATTACAGGCCTTTGCAATTTTGCTGTTCAACCAAATGGCGACTTTCACCGTATGTGTCTTCATTCATGTCTATCCCTTATGCTTGGCAGGGCTGCAAACTCAGCCAGACCCTTGTGAGCAGTACACAGAGTAGGAAAGATGGAGCGTGGACAACCCAGGCATCAGTGAGCAACAGATTTGTCTGCACAGATTATCCTTTCTCACTCATGCACATGATTGTCTTAAGTACACATAAATAGAATTTTTTCCCCTCCAGCCTTCTGTCAGACTCTCACTTTCAGTGTGACCCAGCTTCTAAGGTACTACATATTTAGTAATGTATTAGAGAGAAAAGGCCCTGTTTATCACATCACATGATGGGTTTATGGCATAAAATAGCATCTGGGGAGGATGTCCTTGCTAAATCAGATGCTGATTGAGGGTAATGCTAACCCATGAATTCAGGAATTACAAGCACCATTCTGCAGAAGAGTAAGATGGGCTGCAAAAAGCAACCCTCAGACATAATATATGAAACCTGATGTTGCTATTCCCCTGTGTGTTTGCCTAATAGGTGGTGTATTTCTTTAGGCCTAGTGACACAGTTTTGTTTTGTTGTTATATGCACATGTTTCAGATAGAAAGGCAGCAGGAAGCCACTGGCTTGTGGAGTCTAATCTCACCCTGGTACACTGAGAGCAGAGGTAATGTGAGTGGAAATGTCTTAGTCATGAACCAGCCAGGGCAGGAATCAGGTGCTCCAGCTCACTGCAGAGACAAATGCTTCTGACAACATTTAGCTGGTGCAGACCATCAGTTCTTAGAGACCAGGATTTTCACAACACTAATCCAGCTGAAGCACTGGCTAAAGAAATTTTTCCAAGTACACCTTGAGTACACAGCCCCTGTGACATAACTAACAGCACTGATAGTGTTTACAGGCAAGTTCCAACACTGTAAAGCGTGAAATGTATGTGTCAAGTTTATTATGCTTCCCTTGCCTGGAGCTGATTAGTGCAAATTAATATTTCACACTAATCAGCATGAGCAGTTAGCACACAATTTGGATTTACGGAATTCGGCTGATTGCATTAAAAATGTATTTAGGCTATTTTTGCATTGTGCAAATAGAGCAAAAATATCTGAGCTGTTTCCAGTAAGGATTTTTTGGTAATATTTCTAGTGCTAATGTTACCTTTCATATAGCTAGGTTGACTGTTGACTTGATAGTGGCTTTATGGATATCCAATACTTATAAAACTTACAGTTCATACTGAAGGAAAAAAATAATGCTTAGCATTTCTTATAGGCAATGATTAATCAAATTTTAATTAAAAATAATTTTTCAAGGTAACTTTAAAACATGCAAACTATCTGAAATTTGATCCTAAAACTGCTTAAGAAACTCAATTATCAGGTAAAATAGTTATTTTTGGCATGAAAATAAAACAGTATTTTCACTTATATGGATCAAGCAACACTTATACCAGTTTCCTGCTATGAAGAAAAAATGAGGAAGACCACTTGCCATACTAAAGACGACATAAAAAAACTACCTGTTTACTCAGGCTTTCCCAAAATAGCACACTCAGTCTTACAGATGATTTCAAAACCCAAACAAAACCTCAAGCAGAGGTTTCCATCAGTTTTCAGGAGCATATAACTCCTGGAAGTATGACTTCTGGGAAAGTTAGTATGGAAGTTCTCGCTGTCTTCTGTGGAAGCTGTCTCAGGTGAAGCATTTGCAGAACTTAATTTAGCTCACAGCTCTTGTAGTTGTCCAGAAAATCTTTACAACATTGATTTCAAATACAATTGGATGGCACAGGAACTGTTAGACGAATTTTTAGATACTGTATTGGATTTCCAACAAGAAGACATTTGAGTACTTTGCACTAATTAAAAATACACAGGCACACACACACATAGACATTTTTATAAATTAGGAATTAACTTCTGGAAACTAAACTAAATATTTTTTGGACCAGTCTTCCAGAATGACTACAGCAAATTATGCCTGCACAGCAGGAGGATGTATTGTCTCCTGTAGGTCTGGAAAGTGATGACTCCATGTCTTACCCAGTGCCAGGATTAGTCCAGAGCCATTTACTTCCTTCACGGACATCCATAGGAATTTCTTGAGTCCAATGGAACAGCTTTGGATTTACTGTGGTGTAACCAAGAAGAGAACCCTAATCTCAGTTAGTGTGGTGCCATATACCAGTGGCTCAATGTTTAGTGTTTGGTGATGTCTCTGAGACATACTTAGGAAGTAAAGACTTCTGAGGTTTGTCTAAGGGCAGTATCTTCATAGGCCATGGAATGTACTCTGTGTGGTGGCTTTATACCTCAACATGAAACATTTATTTTTTTGATTTGGTTTTTGTTTATGAGAAGCAATTCTTAATAACTTGCTGAAGTGCAAAACCTTCAAATCAATATATGGAGCATTCTATAAAGAACAGTTGCAGCTCTCTTTCATCAGAAAAATAAAAGATGTCTGTATCAGGCTTGTTGGATGCCAAGCCAGAATCCCACAAGGCTCCTCCCCAAATGTGGGTTGCTATGTTGTGAAATGGCCCTGAGCCATCTGCATCTCATTATGAGGCTTGCTTGGTACCACAAAACCCAAACAAATATATTTCATTACATAATAGTTATTCATAATGCACATTCCACCATTATCAGTTAAATGAGGTCTCTTCAATTTTCTTATTTGCTGATCCAAATCCACCATTGCTGTTCCCTCTGATTTGCTAAGTAATGCGTATAGGAAATTATGCAATTAGGCTTGTCAGCACGAAGAACTTGTAATGTTCTTACATATACTATAATTGCATCCCATTTGTCAACAAATGACAACTTTAATAAGAGAAGTGCTCACATCATATGGAATGTCCACACACCCCTTTAATAAACACTGATTGAAAAATTTACTGCCATAGCAAGATATTTTAGGACTTCAGTGTGAGGAGGAGAAAAGTTCAACCGTAACTGAAAACAGATGTCTGGAAAAAAGAACCCAGCTCTCCACACTGTCAAGCCTTACTGCTGGTTCAGATTTAGGCAAGTACACGTGGTGATGTTGAACCTGCAAACCTGGCTTTATGCAGGGCCAGCAAACCCAGTTAGAACTACTTGAACTGAAGCTGTGATAGTGTGCTGTGTATCCTCTCTATCCAAGCAAAATTAATATTTGTGCTTTTGTAGACTGCTGACCTTTATGCAGTCGTGTTCCTTTGAACCATTCTATGGTTTGATATGTGTATGCCAGTGAAAAGGAGACAAGGTGCTCTCCTGCTGTGGGTTCCTCTCTGTGCTTGGCACAGTCAAGTATGGATGGCTGTGGCAAACTTTGGATTTGTCATTTGACTGAAGTTTCTTATTTTGCATCTTGACGTGCTGATGCAGATGGTCACAAGCTAAACCCTTGTTAAAATTGCAGTCCTGCAGCACATCATCCTATGCAGACTTCCTATGTAGAAAATAAAAATTCAAGCTTTCAGCAGAGAGTAAGAGAGTCAGACAAACAAACAACTCTTTGTGGTGTTCTTAGGAATGCAGCACCCTCCTTCTTTAAGTGCTTTGAGAATCCTAACATAATTTATTAATCTTTAACTTGTTTATTGAATTCTCTGTTAGAGCATGGTAAGAAAAATCTACAAAAGAAGAATTTGGACTATGACATTCATGTGGAAGGAAAAAGATAGCAGCAAACTAAAGCTTTAATGAGAAGACAATGAATGATTAATTAGTCTCCAGTAAATATCAGTATAGTTGATGAGCAGTTAATGTGATAATAAAATAAGAATGTATGTACAAAAGGAACTGTCCATCATATTTAACCTCAGTATAGTTAGAGTAAAAAGGTTAAATTGTATTGATTAATCAACTTTATTTATTTATTGTAACAAATAGAAGACACCGAAGCTGAATAAAATTCCTTATCTTTCCCCTGTGTTGATAGCTCATCTCAAGTGTTGGAGTCCTTGGGGTATCCTTCAGATAGCTATTGGAGAATTTTCTAGTTTTAAACATACAATAAAACATCCTTTGGACATTGTAAAAGCTGCAGTCTGCTGTAAAACTCGTTCTGTATTTATCCATGCCCATGTAATTGAATAAGTAAAAAGAAAACACTGTGGAGCCCTCAGGGTTTCTTTACTGCTGTGGATGCTGGAAGACCCAGCTGATTACTGTGAAAAGAGGCACTGGAATCTTTAAATAAAGTCACTCTGGTCACGGCTGTGCCGTGGATGTTTATCAGGATGGTGGCCCAGGATTAATGTGATCAGTCTGAGAGCTAAGAGCAAACCCCACATCCTGTGTTAATGCATTTGAACAGGATCCTGAAAGGTCAGGGTGACCAGTACATGCATTAAATCCTTTTCCAAGTACATTTGCTGCAAGTGCATGAGTTGGACTCCTTTTCAAATGGGAACAATGATGTCATGTTTGTGTCTAGGCTTCTGAACATCATAAGGAATAATTTAAATGCACATGTACTTTGATGGA
Organism: Phylloscopus collybita; assembly: GCA_027886175.1. Classification (NCBI taxonomy): domain Eukaryota; kingdom Metazoa; phylum Chordata; class Aves; order Passeriformes; family Phylloscopidae; genus Phylloscopus; species Phylloscopus collybita. The sequence goes on from JAJNNQ010000002.1 coordinate 10,484,174, forward strand.
CAGCTGCTCATTTCAGCATGTAAAATCTGAATGCAAAAATAGGTAAATATGTGGCAGCTTTGGATAGGTAACCTAGTAATGCAGGTAGAAAACAGGAATCACATATACAAAGCCTCAGTCTGGAGGCTTATGAGGGGTGTATTGAAGCTTCAGAGCTCGGTGTCTGTAGATTTACCCTTTCATGGGCTTTGAAAGGAAAAAACCAGATCCCTAAGCAGAGATGCCAGAAACACCTTGATTCATCCCATCTATTCATTTATCATAGCAGGCAAGCCTTAAAAACTTACAGAATATACCCAAGCAATACCAAATCTATAAGTTTTATTTATTCAGCCCTTCCTGAAAATCAGAAACTTTGAAAAAATCTCTAAATAAACTCAATATGCTGGGGCACCCAAAATCACTAAAAATTAAAAAAAAAAATCAAAATGAATCAATTAAGGAAATAATAATACACTTGTGAAAAACAAAACAAAACAAAACAAAAACCAACCAGTCAGATCAAGAATATTTATTTAGAGAAAAAGAGGTAAAATTATTACTAAGTGTGGGAGTCATTTTCAATGATTGAAATTACCTCTACCCCAAGAAAGCTGGAGATTCTCAGAATTATTTGAGTTGCATGGAAAACCAAAGATCATCTAGTTTCCACTCCCTGCCATGGCCAGGAACACTTTTCACTAGACCAGGTTGCTCCAATGACCATCAACCTGGCTTTGAACACTTCCAGTGATGGGACATCCACACTTTGGGAAACCTCTTCCAGTGCTTCACCACACTCATAGTAAAGAATTTCTTCATCATATCTCATCTAAATCTCTCCTCTTTTAGTTTAAAGCTATTACCCTTTGTCCTATCGTTACATCTCTTTCAGAAATAGAAATGTGAACATAAATAATGTATAGCATTAACTGTACATAATTGAAGACTTCTGTATTAAAGGAAGATATTCTGGAAGCAAGTAATCTGAGTTAATTTGTGCTTGAAAAGTATGTTTTAGCTCTCTTGTTTGTAGCAACAGGTGGAGATTGATGAAAACCTCTCAGATGCGCTCTAAAAGGACAGAAATGTTTGTAAACTATGATACTGGAAAATTTCCATCTTGACTTTTGAACTCTTGGTATAATAGTTTTCTAGTTAGTTACTATGGTGATAGTGCCTGAAGCATCAGAAGCTGCAACATCAAAAAGACTGTGAAACACAAGATCACCTAAAAGGAATAGATAACCTTTTATAAAGAAAATATTTATTTTTCATTTTTCCATCTATGGTCTCATTTTTGGAGTGCCTCTGTTTTTAGTGTTAATTCCCTCAGCTAAATTCAGCTACCTATAAGCTGATTCACAGGCAGCAAAGTCACAAGAGGAAAGCTGTTCACCCCATCTATTTTTCCTGTGTCTCTTCTGGTGATATGAATCATTTTCTTGAAACACCTCTCTCTGCCTCTCTCCACTAACTATAGTGTGAACTCATGTAACCTATTTAGCCAGCTCAAATGGATGAAATGAATTGAACATAGGTCGACATTCGCTGTAGGCTTATGGTTATTTTTTTATGACGAGGCCTGCCGGAGTTAACAACCATAGATTATAAAAATTGCTGTAAATATGAAACTGTTACAGCTTATATAAAATTGTGTAGTAACTGCAAATATTCACACACAGGTTTTTTTACTGAATAGATTGCATAATGTAAGTTTATGACCATGTGTGTGCAGTAGTTATAGTTTACTACCCATTACATATTATCACTGCAAAATGGGTTCCAAGAAGTAATTTGAATTACTGGATTTTCTCATTCTCTCTCTCTCTTTTCTGCTCCTATTTTACTTCTATGACAAATCGATCTTGATGAAATTCAATAATATTAGTTATGACTAAGAGGATACATGAAGTAAAAGCATGATCAACTTCCTTTTATCAGTGCACAGTATTTAACTGTAATTCAATGTAAAAACAATCAGATGAAGCAGAATATATATCTATGTAAAGGAAACACTGTTGGGAATAAAACTGTTTTGAAGGTACTTTTTTTCTATTTGCACTTGTTATTATTGTTGCAGTTCAAGCACAAATATTTTTAAAATAAAAATATGAAAAAGGGTGAGGTGAAGATAAAAGTGTACTTGAAATTAATTTCTGCATTGGTTAGGTAATTCTGTGCAGTGAGAAGAAGGCACAGACTCACAGCAGTCAGAAAGACCTAATATGTTAAGGAAATAAAAGTGAAGGGAAAATGAAAGAGATGTGAAGACATCTGATTGGTGAAAATAACTTCAGCATACTGCTATTAGGCACATAATGTTCTGTCTGTATTGTTTGGTGCCCTGAGAACTGCTCCCACTCCTTTTAATCACCACAGTGCTCAGCATCTCTGACTTTCTGTCCATTGGAAGTCTATCCGCAAACCTTCTAAAATCAGCTGAAGGAGTAAAGGTACAGAAACTGATTGGTGTGAGAGATTTGGTACTTAATTCTGAAAGTATTTGAAACTCCACTGACACCTTAAAATTGTCAAAATATGCCATTGAAAAAATATAGATCAAACACAGAATAAATGTTTTCTGATTTTTCTTTTTTTTAATGAGAATAACCTTAGACTAGAGAATAAAGATTTTTATATGAAAAAAGGAAATATTTTTCTTGCTTTTGCCAAATACATGTGATTTTCTTAGGTGATGCTTTTATGTCTTTACATGAAATAAAACACGTATTCAAGTCTATTATACAAATGCAAATATCCTTTTTACACAAGAAGAGTTTCATATTCTGATTCTGTGAGGTGCAGATGTTTATTATGTTCTGGAGGGGATTTATCTGACCAGACCTAGACTTCCACAGAGGAAACATCCATGTCTGAGCTAGTCACATTATCTTCCCTCTTTGTGATTGAGAAGAAAACAGGTAAATGTATGTCATTATAATTACTCAGATCATTGCACTGCAGGATCATTAAGGCTGGAAAATACTTCTAAGATCATGAAGTCCAACAATTGACAGAATACTACCACGCCCACTTACTCATATAGCATTTTGCTCATTTTTTTGAATGCTTCCAGGGATGGTGACTCCATCACTGTTCTTGAGAGCCAGTTCCACTTCTTAATTGCTCTCTCAGTGAAGAAATTTTTTTCTAATATCCAACCTGAATGTCCCTTGGCACACCTTGAGGCCCTTTTCTCTGTTGTTAGTTACCTGGGAGAGGAGACTAACCCCCACCTCACACAACCTGCTTGCAGGTATTTGTAGAGAGCAGAGCTGTAGAGAGATGTCCATATTTACAGATGACTCATGCTTTAAAAGCATTCCACTCCCCAACTATGGCAAGAGACATCCCAAAAAGTCTGGTGAAATATTGATGCCTAAGGTTGGCTTGGGTGATTCACATTCTGAGTGAAGAGTCTTGATTTTACCATGTCAAGCAACTTGCAACTTCATGTTCTATTTCCTAAGCTCTTACTTTCCCTAAATTCTTTGCTTTGTTTTTGAGCTAATTCTGAAGAGGATGGAAGAAATAATGATTTCATCCTCAGTCATCCAGTTTCTAAACCTTATCCTGTCAGAAAACACAGCTGTGCAAGACAGAGGTGACTGAAGTAACGAACTACTCATGTCAGACAGCTGCCACATCTCCCAGTGAACACACTTTAACACACTGAATACTAAGTTATGTTTGAATACAGCCTGTCAGAATTTCAGGTATTTCATTCCATTTCAGCAATTCATCCCACCTTGCGGCAGGAGCTGCCTTGAGAGGTGTCAGTGTCTCTGCAAAGAGTACAGTTTGAGCCAAGGCTTTGGGCCAGATGAGATGAAGATACCATCCCCAACAGAGTTTTTTCTCTCTGTCCACAGAAGCAGGACCCAAAGGAAGTGAATGGGGTAAAAGGGTTCTGCCCCTCCCTGGGGCAGGAGGCACATGGGACCAGCAGGCTGCTATGCAGACTCTCCTTGCTTCAAATGATGAAGGCCCTCTCTTGAACTCCTCTAACTGGCATACTACCTAATTCTCTCTGATTTCCTTATAGGAAATGCTAAAATGTAGTTCCTATAAGAAAGAACGTGTGATGACTTTTTCCCCAATATTGCCAACATCTATGGAAATTTTCGGACTTCTGATGTGCACAAAATTTGTTATTGTTCTATAAGATAGCAGAACTGTATCTTGTAAAAAACTCTTGAAGAAATTAGGTCTTGAAGAAATGAAGAAAGAAGATACATTTTAGACCTTCAAACTGCTTAGCTGTAAGTTATACATGATTCAGACCTAGGTCTTTTTTCCTAGCCTTTAGCTAACAAGCTGTTTTATTAGTCTATTTCCTATTTCTCTTTCAGTACTTATTAAAATGATATTCTACAAATATTATGGTAGAATATGATATTCTAAAATATTATGGTAGATATAGAAGTCTGGTAAAGATATGTACAAAAATATTGAAATATATTTAAAGGAAGAAATGCACAATGCTGGTAAAAAAAAAAAAAAAAAGTCTGAAAAGTTATATATGAATCTCAAACCCCAACTTAAAAGAGTAATATGTAATATGAAGTAATACCAGAGCCTAACACAGAACAAGAAGACATTTTTTTGGTTATTAAACCTTGGTGAAGATTCCAAGATAAGAATTGCTTAGTTGCATAGCAAATACTGTTCAATTGTGAAAACTGACATTAAAAAAATCAACATTTTTGTGGAAAAAAAAGCAAGATATATTCACACATTAGTATTTTTCTCTTTGGCATATTTGCAGGTGTGGAATTGAATACCTACAGAAGTCATTGAGAAATTTTTCATGCAAGAGGGATTTGCAAGTTCAAGATATCTCACCCACACAGTGTTCATTTTCATGCACTTGGTTACCATTTACAACCTGGCCCTAAGCTTATCAGATAAAACTTTTGCTGAAGTGAAAACCTGTGTTTGTTTTCAGTGGGTGCAGGATGTGATCCACATGGACAATAAATGTGTGATTTATAAAGTACACAAGCTGTAGTGCTCTATAGAAATATCCATGAAGAAAAACCATTATGTGTTAGGATATTCTTTTATTTCAGCATGTCTAAAGGAGCACATACGCTGCCTTCTTCATTCTTAGCAGCAAGGTCATTTCCCAAAGGACACAGAACAAAAATAAAAAATTGATCTACAAACATCTCTTAGAGAAGTTACTAAATATCTAGCCTTGAAAATCACTTCTAAAAGTAGAGGATGTATTGTGTTATTGTATATTGTATTTTCATCTTTCACTACCAAAGTCAATATTTCCACTACCATCAGTCAAAGAATTGTTCTGGGTCCAGCTGTGTACATTCAATTGCATAAAAGACATTCAGTGTTACTAGGAGATCTATTCTCTGTCTTTGAGCCTTTGTCAGAGAAAAAATAATTGGGGGGGGAGGGGAAGCCTTTTCACTTAATTAAGAAATATGATACTAGAGGATTTAGTATGTATTTTAGGACACATCCTGCCATCAACCAAGAAATGGCAAATTTGAGCTGAAGGCAAAGACTGCACATCTGGTAACTGTAGCCACAGCTGGATGAAGGTTGGTTTGGCTGCTGCACTGAAGTACAGGCAGGAATTAAACTACGGGGGATATTGATAGTGTGAGGAGATTAAAATTTGTTGCAGAGCTTAAATGTGATGCAGAAAACAAGTGGAATGAGTGTAAAGGAGAATTTAGAAAAATATTTACATAAAAATGGGGGGAGTAGGAATGGAATGGAAGGAAGCAGATCCCTTCTGAGTGGCAGAGGAACAAGCACATAAAACAAGTAGAATTAGCCACTCTATCTGTGCATATGTGTGGGGGGAGGATTTTGGATTCTTCTAGGCAAAAAATATCTGAATTTTACTGGAAATATTGCATAGCCACAAACACAAATGCTTAGATTTTCTATTTAGAGGCAGCAAAAATTCAAGATCTAGAGGGAAAAAGGTGTGCTGAGAGGTGTCACTTTGTGCTTTATGCTTCTGTGTAGCAATGGATTCTGCCTTGTAATCTTTCTGAATGACATTTCTTTTTTTGGTCCTTTGTCCTCAAAAAGTAGTAAAGTACTTTCTCTAGAGGCAAGAAAAATCAGGTTTTTTGACAATTCTAACAGCTAAATATTTGTGGGTTTACCTACTTTTGTTAGTCTGGGGCATTTTGGAAAAAAAAATCAAAATATTTTCCACAAAGGGAAAAAAATGAAACAAAACATTGCTAGTATTTCAAAATTTCCAGCATCAGGCACAGCAACAAGACAAAGATACCTTTGCCAGCAAATCAGCTGTGTTTGTGAGCACTGGCCCTGATTCTAACTGCACAAGTTTATGCAGATGTGTGGAGAATTTATCCTTTTCCAACGAAACTATGGATGAGGCTTCTGCTATCTCTTGTGCCTTTGCCACAAAGTCTGATGGAATTTAAGCTTTTTGCTTATTGACCTAGCAACTTCCCTTCCCTTCCCTTCCCTTCCCTTCCCTTCCCTTCCCTTCCCTTCCCTTCCCTTCCCTTCCCTTCCCTTCCCTTCCCTTCCCTTCCCTTCCCTTCCCTTCCCTTCCCTTCCCTTCCCTTCCCTTCCCTTCCCTTCCCTTCCCTTCCCTTCCCTTCCCTTCCCTTCCCTTCCCTTCCCTTCCCTTCCCTTCCCTTCCCTGTTAATGACACTTGGAAGAATCAGGAGGTAGGTAAGAACCAGAATACAAAAAACCTCCGCAACTTATTACACATAAATATTTTAAATTTTCTGCCAATCTTCTGATCCTGTGGTTCTCATTCTTGAATGCTTTGGATTACCAAGGAGAATTACTCCCCTCTGATTAATTTTAATAACTGGAGAACATCAAAATGTTATTATAGCTCTGTTTCCAACAACATATTTGATTGAAAGCAATGGGTGGGGCACTGAAGCTGGAATCCATTTCACACAGGATCAGGGTGCACTTCTGCTCACTCTGCCTGACTGTGTCATCCTTTTCATAATGTGGGCATCACAGCATGTGGAGGGAAAAGTGGAGGGAAAAGCCAAAGCCTCTAGCACCTCCTCTGGTAGCCACAAGAGCAGACCCCAGGCAGAGCTGCCTTGTCCTCCCTCCCTCTCCTTCCCACGGGAGCTGTCCCAGCACTTGTGCTCCATGTGGGAGGCCTCACCTCCCTGCCTGCAGGCACCTCCAGGGTGCTGCACTCAGTTTGGGCTGACCCCAAAGACCTGTTGCACCAGACACGTTCAACGTGCCCCCATCCTCTGCCACGTCCAGGTTGTGCACTGCAAACCCCACCTTCCAGCAGCCCTGGTCTCGCCTCTGACCCAGCCCAGCTGTCTCCAAACTTCATTACAGAAGGATGAACCTAAAGAACAGGTTTCACTGTCAAGTTCTAGATGGTATTTCTAGAACTGGAGCTGCAGCTTTAGAAGATGTGAACTTCAAAAGCGCCAAATTCATTTTGAAGGCTACTGGGATAAAGGGACTGACAAGTGCAGGTATTTGGGTGCATAAAGGCACAGCAAAACATCCATTTTGGATCCAGAACTAGTAATATATCTAAATCCTGTGGAAAGCAAAGTGACCTAGCTAGGTACCTAGACATTTCTGAAATATTCAGCTGGTTTCTTAGCACTCTATCATCATGATTGTTTTCTATGGCACCTTGGAGGAATAAGTAAACACTTGTTCCCTTCCTCCCCAGAATTCCATCTAGACCAACAAAGAATAATTACTTAATTGCAGGTTATTATTTGTGTAACACTGTTGACTAAAAGCCAACTGCATTATACAAAATAATAGATTATCTCTCTCCATAGATAGAAAATTAAGATTTTTTTTCAATGTATGTATGCGTTTATTGATTTATTTCTTGAACACAGTGTAAGGAGAGCTGTACTGGGTCAGGCAGTGACCACAGGAATATTTAACTCTGTGAAGCTGAAGACAGTAATTTCCCGTCTGGTGGGTTGAGTGACTGGAGCACACAACACGATGTGGATGAGCATATTTCTGGCTTAGAGCAGATGGCAGAAGATAAAATGTAAATATGTTTAAATCACCAGGAGTTTCCCCCCACAATCATTATGTTATTATATTTCAGTCTTTCAAAAAGGAGTTTACCTTTTATCAGCTCCTGTTAACTAACAAACTATATCATCATGCAAATAAAGAAGAGAAGACAGCTGTTTGAGTCACAAAAGATAAATATCACCTGAAACAGCTATTGTTTTGAGTTCCTGAGTCTACTAAATAGACATCTTCAGTGCAAATAAATGATGTAACCCAAAGTGAGTCCAACAATACACTGGCAAAGTAACTTGTGTGGTTTTCACAGGAGAATATTCAATCTGTGCAAACAGACTACCATCTGTAAACAGCAACATAAATAGGAAGTGTACATCTGATGTGCCTGCTCACCAGATCTGATCCCCCAGGGTGATGTGCACCCTCAGAGCCCCATAGGAGGACATTTTCAAAGCATTTATTTTCACAGTGAGACTGGGGAGCTGAGGGTCATTTCCAAATGGGACAGGTTTTTAGGGTCACATAGCTGACTGAATGGAATCAAGCCCTTAGATTGCCTTAAAAAAAACAAACCAAACAACCTATTAATTTTTCACCATCAAATTTACAGCACTAGTCACAAGCAAATTAATTCACTTTTAGAGTTAAACATAACACTGCTCTTCTATGAGGCAGGACATTTTTAGAAGTGCTAAACAACCACTATTACTTTAAATTTCCAAGACATGAAAAACCCACTTGTAAAAATTCTTTCGATTTACAAGGAGCTTGCATTACACAAAACTGATAAGAAATAGATTAAAAATTAAACATTTATGACCCAAGGAACTGCTGAGCAGACTTTGCTCTGCAGAACATCTGTAACAATAAACCCCAGACTCCTGAAATTTAAATTTGCCTGTTGTACTTGCTTAATTACTGTGCATGCTAACTATTTAGTCTCTGTTAGGGTAATGGTGCAATTGTGGAAAATATTATTCCCTTTGGGATTTTCATATATAATTTCTAGAGGGGAGCATTCCCATCTCAACATGCACACACAAGTGCCAGTCCCATTAATGGAAGTTATGTTCACCATTCAAAGGGAGAGAACACTCCTGAGTATGTAACTAAATCAACAAACCCCCAGTATTACCATAATGCTAGAGGTAAGACCAGAGCAAAATATTTAGAGATAAAGAATGAGCCCAATTTCAGTCTTACCATATGTTATAATGGTGATATTATCTTCTGTCAAGGGACTCTGACTACCCTTGATAAATTGAAGTTATAGAACTACAGCACAATGGAACGAAATGATGGTGTTACTAAGTGTATAAAGGCTGTTTCAGTTTTACCTTTGTCTTTACTTGCTGATGTACAGCATCTCAAAATCGCAACACAATACCCTTACTGAAACTCTCATCCTGTTCCTAATTCACACTTTGCTCTGGTAAATTGGTTCTACACCCATGATCAGGCCATTTTTACTCTAGTGCAGGAGTAACAAAGTGAAAATGGGAATTACCCTCCCTTAATGGCAAGTTCTGCCTTCAGATATATTGAACCTGTGTGACTAAAAGCTTAACCACAACCATCCAGTATTTCTTCTATATTTTTTAAGGAGAATTACGAATTCAAATTAGATTATGGAGCCTGTCCTAAGGTTAATTTCACGTATTTTTTTTTACAATGCCAAAATTAATTTTTTACTCTATAACAGAAATCCCAGTTTAATTAATTGCTCTGAAATTGGCTTTTAATCCCCTTATTTGTGTTAACAGCTCTTATTAAGTCATTACCTTCCTGCCTCTGAGTTATGCACAGTTTAGTGCATTCAGATGTTTTGCATGAAAAACACGCAGGGATCGTGTTTCTGCAGACACAATTATCCCACATAAACTGACTTTTTTTTTTTAAGGAAATGGCATAATTCATAGAGAGCAAATAGTTTTCTGGTTCAATGTCTTTGGTTTTACTGATCAGACATCACTAACAGAGATGTAGCTTCATGCTCAAGCCCAGCAATGACACTGATTTTACTTCCTGAGGGTTAGAAGGGGGTATGCCTTAGAGGTGTACAAGGCATGCAGGGTACACAGGTACACAAGCAAGACAGGGCGCTTTTTTTAACTGTTAGCCACCTAAAAAAAAAAAAAAAATAAAAAATCATACCTTTATGTGTAAACTATGAATTTGAGTTTAAGATAGATGTCTAAGTAGATACTTGTTTCTAGTAGCTAGTTTTTAAAGCAGTGCTTGCAGTAGAGTGAAATTGGAGGAAAATGTAAATTTAAAAAAAGGACTTTGAAAAATTCTGAGAGGTCAAAGATGTTGATGGATTATTTGGTGCATACTTTCTAAGTGAATCTTCTCTTAGAAGGGTAATGTAGGCCACTAAAGTCCTGAATGAGGCCCAGATGAAAAGCCATAAAATGCATCTCTAGGAAGAGCAACTCTGTATTAAAAGACTGTTCGTAAGCTTACAAAGATAACAGTGCTTTTGTTATTTAGTATGGATTTCCTAATTGCAAAACACATTCTGATTTATTATAAAGACTATGATTAGATTAGGCCAAACAAATCAATATGCCTTTAATTAGTGGCAAGGCTGCTGCTTCACTATGCTCCATGCTAACACCAAAGCCTAACTTTGAGTTTAGGATCCCAGGGTTGTATAACAATGTTCTCCAGCTCTGAAACTTCAGCTTTGCTTCACATACAGAGGAAACCACTATTCCAGGAAAAAAAAAAAAAAAAAGAAAAAAAAAAAAGAAAGAGAGAACAGTTTCTACAAGAATGAATGAGCTTTTCTGTAAATTAATAGTAAAATAATCATCGTTTATGCCCCACCCAATAGCTGCAATCGTATTTCAACAGAGTACTAGCTTGTATTACTGCTCATTGGATAATATTTCATATTAATTAGTATTGCAGCCTTCTAGCCTATTTCTAAAGATGTCATTATGTGATTGGATACCACTGAGTCACCTAATCAATGAAACAAAAATTACTAACACAGAACAATTAATGGCAACAACTCAGTCATGTTAAACTAGGAAAACAAGAAAGGGCTCTCTTAACTCGGTGTGCCCAGACAGTTACTGGACTCAAATATCTGTATTTATGTATCATCAGAAAAGAACATCTCCCAGTTTCAGAATTTTCCTTTTAAAGAAGTCATCATTACTATGATACTAAGGAATTTTTATGACACCAAAGAAACAGGAACACTTGTGTTCCAAATAGTAAACAGTGTGCATGTATATATTTGTATGTTTTAAATAGATGCAGTTGAGCTTGGCAATAGGAAGGTGACAAGGACCTCTGTGATTAGTGCCTGCAGAGGTCCTCCAGAAAGAGATGTGGTGCCTGCTTGGTAATTTTGGTGATAAATTCTTTCCTTTAGTCTTGCAGAACATGCTCCATTTGGTTATTAACAGATCAGAGCAAAGTGCTGCCAGAACAATGTGTACAATTCAGCCAACTAACTACAAATGTGTGCTCATTTTTTGCCCTCTCTGTGATCAGTGACAGATGATTCTTCTATGAAAAAAAAAATAAGCATAAGATTAAAATTGTGCCCAAACCACAGCCATAAAAACATTGCCACTGTTTGCAGAGAGATGTTTTAAGGAGATAAACACAGCAGAGGGGTTATTCGGAGGATATTCAGGATCCAAAAAGTTTCTCTCCTGCCCATTTCCTCCACAACTGAATCTCTTCTGTCCCTGATTCACATAAATTAGGGGCTCATAGCACCACTTTTTAATGTCAGAAGGCTTGCAACCTGTGGCAGAAACACGCTCCTTTAGCTATTTCCCTCTTCTTGTATGTTCCAAGGAATTATAGTAGTCTAAAAATGGCCACAAACAACAGTTAAGAAAAATATTTTGAGATGTTTTAAGTCTTGCTCAGCTGTGAGTGATTTGCTGCTTCCTTGCTCTTTGGTGTGTGTCCAGTCCCTTCCCTGAGGGCCCATGGGCTATGCAAAATTATGTACCCCTCCTCCCTAGGCCCAAGTTCACTCTGAATCTACTGCTTCTTTTAAATTCCTTCTCAGAGATTTTTTCTATCTCCTGTGTGTTCCTATCTAAGCTGGTCTCTTTAGAATTAGGAACTCAATTATTGAAAATCCCCTCTGAAATCTAAATGATTTCTAAACCATTGCTGCCTAGAGTTTTTAGGTGAAAGAAAATATTTTTCTCAAAATAATCAACAAAATATTTTGACTGACCCTCAGTTACCTCCTTTAACTTCACAGAAACAAGATAATACCCAAAGCCTTCAAAATCTGACTTGGAAAAAAATTCAAGATTCCTTTTAAGGTCATTCAAGGACTCTGTTGTGTGATTGTCCTGCTCTGCTCTGCACTGGCGTGGCCTCACCTTCAGTCCTGCGTGCAGTTTTGTGCACAGCCATATAAGAAAGATATTAAACTATGAGAGAGCATCTAAAGGATGTCTACAAAGATGGTAGAGGGTGTTATAAATGGGCTAGGAGACCAGCTCCTTTGAAAAGGCCTTTATTAGAAATCAGCTCTGGGTAGGGGCCTTGAGGGGCTGTGCACGCCACTGCTGCTCCCAATGAACACCACGGAGGAGGAGGTGCTGACGCCACAGAGTCGGGATTCCCTCCTCACGGGAGTTACCAAAGAAACCCTTTGGCTCGTGTGGTCCAGGGGGATCACCTTTTTCCAGTTCTTTTGAGGTTATGGCGAGAAGGTAACAAAATACCTGCTACCTGCAGGTAGCTGGACGTGGGCCTCACACAGCATTGTCCTTCCTAGGTCCAGTTTCTGTGTCGGCTCGTTGTTTTTAGGGGTTTTTTTAGCGTCGACCGTCCATAGCCGAGCATCATGGGAGTCCCCCGATTTCCCTGCTGGGCGGTGTCCGCAGTTTGACGGGCAGGCAGGAGGTGGCAGCGGGAGGCGGCGGCGGCTTTACCCGGCAGGAGACGGGGAGCTCAGGACTTAGGGAGAGGGAGTACAAAACTTGGAACGTAATAAGCAGAAATTCGGGGGTACAGATTCAACATGAGCAGTTTAGAACAGGTAAGTAACAGTGCAACTTTACAGCAAACAGTATAACAGTACAACCTGGGAGTGCATAACTTGGGGCTCTTTATTCATTTCAGAGGGGAAGCCTTACGAGGAGCAGCCGAGGTCACTTGGTTTGCTCAGCCTGGAGAAGAGGAGGCTGAGGGCAGAGCTCCCTGCAGTGACAGCGTCCTGTGAGGGGAAGGGGAGGGGCAGGCACTGATCTCTGCTCTGTGGTGACAGGGACAGGACCCGAGGGAATGGCCTGAAGCTGAGTCAGGGGAGGTTTAGGGTAAATGTTAGAAAAAGGCTCTTCCCCCAGAGGTTGGTTGGGCACTGGAACAGGCTGCCCAGGGAAGTGTTTCTCTGTGTTCATGCTTGGATCAGGAGTGAGATTTTGAAGTAAACCTTCCTGTTATTCCCTCTTAGTATGCTTTGGATCACACTGCTGAGCTGTCAGAGCTCACAGACTGCAATGGAACCAAAACCTGCCTGTAATTAGCAAGCAGTGCAGTCAAACAGGAATGGGTCCCCAGAGCAAACCTGCTGCTGCTGATGTTCAGTATCTGTGTGTTTTATGTGCATTGTCTCTGGTCTACAGACTGAATAGGCATGAGCTGGAATTATCAAATATAATTTTAAAAGAAGTTTAAAGAAATCCCAACTCAGCGTATTCTGTGATGCTGTAATTTTTTCAGTAGGTTTTCCTTAAGGAATTCCAGTAGAGACTTCCTGAAAAGTTTTGTATTTGATAATGGATTTAAAAATTTCCCTGTTTTTTTTTTCTCCTCATAAAATCATGTGTTTTATTTGTCAGGGAGAAATCATGACTATTTGCAAACGGAGTGATGATCTCCGTGTTTACTAAACCCTTTTTCTTACTGTAGTACCTTTTTGCTATGGAAAATTGTAAGATTCTTTCTTCACAGCAGTTATGTCTTTGTCCAAGAAATAGATATTTTAAAATTCACTATTTGTTGACAATTTCCCAAATAAGCTGAAAATTACTGAGCTGACTAAGCTTTCCAAGGTACCAGTGGGTACTCATAGCTCATAGTTAAGAACAGGAATTTTATATCAGTATATAGAAGTCCTAAATAAGAAACCCTCCTAAAAAAGAAACCCACACGAGCAAGATGTGGCTTTATTTAACCTTGGTGTTTTGTTATCTGTTCATGTTTGAGGTTGGCATCTTTGCTAACTGCAGAAAATGAGTGTCTCAGGCTGTGTTTCAAGGGACAACACAACTTAGGAAATATCAAAATGGCTCAAATGCTAAAGAAAAACTAAAAATTCTGTATCTCTTGATTTTTAACCTGGATTTTCAGAGAATATTGAGCCAGCAGTCAGGCCAGAGTCTTTACACACTGTGGCTGCTAGAAGGAGCCTGATTTTAGCTCTGTGTATGTATCTTGGTCATGCTGAATTAGTGCAAAAGCCAGACAAGCAAAAGCCTTTGCTACTCCATCTCTCATAGACAGAGCAAACAGCACTGCACATCTCCTTCACCCTCTCTGCAGGCGACAGCCACACAGGCAGCATGTCAAAGGGCTCAGAATATTTGCATTCATTTCCTATTTCTACCTTGAAAGTGAATCAAGGACGCTTCTCAGAATTTCAATGAAATTTTTCAATGGAGAGAATGCAGATGGGGCAATTGAGTGTTTAGCATTTAGGCTTTTACCTGCAGTCTAGAGAGATCAGATGCAAGCAAGGTTTGGACATGCAATTGTAGCAGTGAGCGTACAGGCAGAGAGTGCTTGTGCTCCTCTGCTTAAAACAGGTGCTTGAAAGAGATGACAAATCCCCAAACCACAATTCCTGTCACCCCACAGTCTGGAGTCAGTGGCAACAACAGAAGCAGCTGTCTGCAGCCCACTGCCTGTTCTTTGGGTCATGCCCTGCCCTTTCACTCCTTATGTCAGTGGAAAAATACCAACAGCAACTAGATCCCAGTTCCTCATCTGTGGGTGGTAAAATTCAAGTTTGCATGGAAAGGTACAGATTCACATGAACTAGGGACCATGGGTCTGTTTCTGGTGCTACCTCCAAGTTTCTTTCAGCACTATTTTTGCATGCATCTCATTCCTGCTTTCTCAATAATTATGTTCATGTTGCAAAAGACTAGTCTTGAAAAAACAGTAGTCATTATTTTGAAGTTTCAGGTTCATAGTGTAGTGTTGAGCATGGTTTATAGACATATTTTTGGCAGAATCTGGGCTTTCTGCTACCACCAAATGACCCCCAAACCTTGCTGTTCCTTCAGTCTGTTAGCAGAAATACACTAGTTCTTCCAGGTCCTGCCTGTCTTCATGCACAAACAGGTCAGTGGAATTCTGAGTTGCTTGTACAAGCTGCGTTGCTCATGCAGAGAGTGACAGCATTCCACACAGTTGTTCTGGTGACTGCACTTAGATTATTCCATAAATTCATACAATGTATTAGTAGATGCAGGCTCAAATAAAAGGTAAAGCACTATTATGGAACTTTGAAGATGATGTTCATGTTACACCACAGGGCATCAAATTAATAACAGCTTTGGAAAGAGTTAAAACGTTTGCCAGGGGAGCTCATTCAAATGCACTTTATTACATCAGCTGGGAAATATTTCTGCTTTGCAAACACAACAGAAGAAATATGAGCTTTTCTGTTCCCTAAAACAAAGCTTTTTCCCATTAACATCATTCACAGCCATCTGTGACACACAGGGCTCTGACAGACAATGGGCATCTTGTTGTTCCCTACAGGGCACCTGTGGGGCACCTGTGGGGCCAGGTGGCTGCTTCCCTGCAGCACAGGGGGGCTGGGGCACCCCAGCAAAGGCTCCAAACCACTGTCACACCACACATTTCTGCTCCTGGTGGAACTAAATCCCACTGAGTCGTAAATATGGACTCAGCAGTGTGGTTGCTGCGTTCATTTTTTCACTGCACAATGCCATAGGAGATTATTAGGCTTAGCAGCTGATTTTTGCTTGTAGAATGGATCAATGATCATTGATAACAGAGTCACTCTTTTATATGCTTATTTTAGTCAACAAACTGCTGTAGCATGGCAGCCATGATTATTCAGCTGTGCTGTAAATTGAATTTCCTTCTTCATGCAAATACAAGAGTACTTTCCTTTCTTTTCTTTATTCACTTGGTTACAATTATTAAACCTACAAGATAACTCACATATTTAAAAACACTAGAAAGAGACAGAAAGGAAAGGGATGTTTCCATAAAACTGTTTCTCTCTTCTTTGTGCTATTCTTAACATTTAGCTCAAGTGTAGTTTTCTCAGAAGTCCCAGCTAAGACAGGAGTTCCATTAGGGCGCTTCTCGTCATAAAGACTTCATAAAAGAAAGTGGCTTTCACTCCACCTTGCTGGAGTTTCCCTTCTGATGTTAGACAAACAGTTTTGAACAGCATTGTCTCTCTTTTCCTGGTGAATAAGTTAATTTGTTGTAGCAAACTTTGCACCTGCTTTAAAAAACTCATGTCTTGATTGGAGCATCTTGTAACAGTAACATGTTAGACTAATGATATAAAAATTCTATTTAAGAAGACAATATGAAAGAAATAAAAGTAAGTTTTCCCTTTAGAAAGTTGTTCCTTGAGGATGTAGAGAGTGTTTTCACGTGGCCAATGAAGTGTACCTAAGCAAAACCTGTGTGTTTACCACTATGATCATAACTGGTCAGAATTTATTTTTCTGCAGAAAATGTGCAAAAAAGCAAAAAATTGTTATCAAAAAATGAAAAATAATATTTCTTTTGTAAGAAAAATGGCTGATTTTTGCACAAAGCATTTGTTTGGACTTTGCTGTTTGATGCAGAACATTTTTCCTTTTACAGTAGATGTTTCCTGCCTAAAAATATAGAAACACTCTTTACTGGAAAAAAAAAAAAAAAAAAGAGAGAGAGAGAGAGAAAAGAAAAGAATCCACTGGTACACTGGTAATTGCAAAGGATACTTTAGCTTTACCCTTCAAACTGTAACCATGAAATAATTGCAGCATTTCCTACATGACTAATTTCCAATAGGTTAATATATCAATGAAAATGTCATCAATAATTCACGAATGCTACGATAAGGAAAATGCACTGAGTAAACGGCTGGCTATTTATTACTTACATCCTCAGTGTTGGTTATTACAGTTAAATGATGTAACCATTAGATATAATAACTATTCAGTCAAAAAAATAGGTTATTTATCATAAGTCCATATAGGAAAATTAAATGCAAGGATGTAGCCACTGATGGCTAGAGGGTTTTTTAATAGCATTGACTACAAAGGAAACCACAGTCCCTGCCTAAAGAGCTTCTTTTTCAATGACAAAAACCCCAAACATTACATAGTAAAGGCATTCTATATAAGTAAATGGGTGAAGTGATATGCAGATGCAAATAGCCTATATGCAGTTATAAACTCCTTTCTAATTGTAGTCAGCCAGTTAAGCCATTAACATGCTGCCTTTACTGCTATCTGCCTCAGTTTTCCCCTTTCTCATAAAAATGACTTAATGACTCATCTGATAAAACCAAAAGAGACAGCTCTTCACTGTACAGCTTTCATCCCACTTAAACCCTTTGGAGACGTACACATAAAATGAGCCACATGAAGACTTTTAATATCAGGAAAGGAAATTCTACTCTTAACTGTTTTTATGGCTCATGTTTTATATTCAGTCTTGCTTCTGAGCAGCTATGTTAGATTTGCTCTGGTGATGCAAAGTGGGCTCCAGCCCACTGTGTCCTGCATGTAGGTGACTGCTGGAGTTCCAAAGCGTGGCAGGATAACACCTGCCATGGACAGCTGCTGGCAGGAGGTTTCCCTGTGGTTTCCCTGCCTACCAATTGCAGAGACCTGGGGATTCCTGCAGTCCTGGGACTTCACCAGTACAGTCCACAGTTCCAACCAAAGGTGAAAAGAAAAACATTTTATGCAGAAAAAAAAAATCAACTTATTTTTGTGCATGCAAATAGGGAAAATATGTGAGAAATCTGGGTTTACCTTTGAGAAGGGATAGTAGTATTGTTGCTGCAGCACCAGGTCTGCAATTCTTTCTCACTCACAAAATGAGTCAAAATCTCTCTTTGTTTACTCTTGGCTTGTCCTTGTATGACCAAGTGTTTTTGGAAGCTGAGTATTTCTCACATGTGCTTACTGAAGAGGAAGAGTTAATTTTATTGCTTGAGTCTGAAAAGTATCCAACTTTAACTTCCAGTTCTTCTCATAACTCAGTGTTATGTCCTAACCCCTTGTCCTTCAGGGGAAGTGTTGGAGGGCTGTGTGGGCAAGGGGATTACTAATGTGCTTCTTTGCTCCATTAGCTCCTCTCCTCTATTTTCCATATTCACTTTGTGGAATATGTGTGCTTGTTTCTTGCCCAGCCTCATTTGGCACTGCCCCAGCCTGTGTCCCTCATGGCTCTGTGATGCCACATGGTGCCCTGGGATCTGCTAAACAAGATTAGAGCTGCTCCAAACCCAGCAGCTCCTGGAAATGCTCCTTGGATGAGTGGACAGCCCAGGTGTGGAGGGACCTCAGCTGGTCTCCAATATAATCCACTAATCAAGGCAGGGCCTGACAGGAGATGAGGTGTTCAGGACCTTGAGAACACTCAAGGATGAAGATTGAGCTGCATCTTTGTGTGACTTTGCAAGAAATGTTTTATAAGCTTCAGTTATGAATGTAGTATAGGTTTTTAATATTGTAAGTTTAGTATGGTTTGAACACCTTGAAAGGGCCTCTCATCCTAGAATGTATTCTTATCGTAGTTTGATAAGGGTTTCTAGGACAACTGGAGTCTCTGCCTAGAGACTCTTCTTTATTGGTTCCTTTTTGTTTCATCCTTGTGTTATGCATAATTTTCCCTTTGTCCATCATGGAATTCATATCTTTAAGGTCCAAGAGCTTTGGCCACTAGTTGGCAAGACTCTCCTGAGACCACTCCCAAACCTGTATTGGATTTGTTAGAATTTAGATAACTTAGTTGGTATGTAGTGTTTGGATTGTTGTATTGGTTTGTATAATTTTGTACCCACCTACCAGATTGTGTTGTACAAAACCGCCCTGCAGCCCAGGCTTGGGGTCTCTCTCGGAGGCATCCACCTGGGGCTGGGGGATCCCCTGAACCCCCCAAATAAAGCCTCTGTTTCCTGAAAGCCTCTGGAGAGTCCCCTCTTTTACCACAGCCATGACAGTGTGAGCCAACTGCCTGTGAGCCAAGACCCCACAGACGAGTATTGCTGTAGTGCACCAGAGCTGCCGGGAGCCCAAGCTGAACACCAAGCTGGGCCAGAACCAGGTATGCACTCCAGCATCTTTGGACAACCTTCCTCTGCTTAACTACCTCTCCTGTCTTTACCAGGACTTTGTACCAGAAGGGTGACATCCAAAGTCTTGCTGGGGAAATGTTAGGAACAACAATATCTTGTGGTGTCAGAGATTAATCAGGAGTACCAGCCAATCTGTAACATACCTATTTTACAAGGTCTCAGTCAACATTTTAATTTTTATCTCAAAATAATACTCCAATTATTCCTTTTTTGATGCTGTGAGCAAGTAAACCATCAAATGCAAGATGGCTTGCTTCATGGATGCCTGAAGGAAGAAAAGGAATGGCTGGCTTCAGCAACAAGTGGAAAAACCAAACTGTTGTGTGGAACAGTGCAGTCGTTTTTGGTGAATAAATTAGGTGAATTTTAAGAGAGAAAATCAATAAGTAATGGTAAAACTTTTGCCTTGTTCAGTTTTTTGTTTTGCCTCTGTGTGAAAAACAATGAGAATTTTGTATCTGGGTCATCAAAATGTCCTAAGAGTAGCCAAGGTAATGTTATTGAGGAAGGAAATGGTATCTTACTCTTTTATTCTCTACTGTTAGCACTTCTCTTTCTCTTTCATTTATTTCACAGTCCCAGCTCCCTCTTCTCAGTCTCTGGATTTTTGGCTATGGGAATTAGGAAGGAGAAGAAAGACAGAAGAAAACATGTTTGAACTGAATAAAGATAAATCCTGAAACACAAAAAATTCTCAAAAATTATATTTTTTTTCTCCTCGAAATGGTACTCTATTACAAATTTCAGCAATAACAAGAGCCTCAAAGACCCATTTTTGATTTTTGGTAAGCCCAACCAATTCTTCCTTTTTTGGTTTGTTCTTTGCACAGAAAGTATGGCACCCTAACAGAGGGCCAGTGGAGGACCTGTCCACTGTATATTTGTGAGTGACTATCTCTAAAATCAATTATAATATCTGGCTATCTCTAATATGCATCACATTGAGGAGGCTTTAAGATTACTTTTGAATGCTAACAATAAGTTTTGAGATTATTGAATGAAAGATGTTGAAAAAAAAAGTCAACACTTACTCTAGGGGCATGATGCTGTCAGGTGAAACTGAGTCCTCCCTTTAAAGAGAACAATGCCCCAGATTGTGTGTGTATAGATAATTATCTGTTCTTCTATTTCTTTTCATCTCTTGCACATTAGGATCATTTTATCTCAAGTTATTTCTCTTGAGGTATACACTGTCATTTCAGCACTATATGCCTAAACAAATTAGACAAATTTGTTGATGTAAATCCCAAAGAGCAGCAATGCAACTTCATTACAGCAATTATGGGTTTTATGACCTTTCTTTTTCATATAAAACAGATAGTTGAGCCTTAATTTAAGTTCAAAAGACAGTTGAGTGCATATGGCAAAGAAATCTGAGGGAAACTCAGTTGAAGCAAGGTAAGAATTGCATTTGGTCATGTTAAAAATAAACCAAATTATCTGAATCAGACCACCCTACCATACTGACTGTTCCTACCCCTGAAGACACATGGTAAATCACATCTACTGACCCCATACACAAAATGAGGAGGTAGGAGCCAAAAAATAGGCTCTGGTTAGGGTTCCAAAACCCTCAGAATGGCTTAAAAGGAAACAAATATCCTCCCCTTACAGGACACAACCCTGTCTCTGACATGTCTAATTAACTTTCATTTTAGAGTCTTCAAATATCATCACTTGTGATTTATTTTTTGAAATGTTTCCTTAACTCTGGTGGTGCCTGCTGTGTTGTTGTTATTAATGCTCTATCAGATCATCACTGACAAAAAACCTTTAGGGATTTGTAAGATACTCTGAAATTCACTCTGAGTAGAAATGCAATGAGTAAGAGCTCAGTGAGAGAGTGGTAGAGAACAAAGGTGTCAGGGACAAAGATATGAGCAGAAAGTAGGAGAAGAATACGAGTGAATCAAAATGGAATGGAGCAGGGGTGAGAAAGATGAAATCAGAAAATCACAAATTATTTGAAGAGTATTTCACACACTTTTTTTGCTACCCAAACACAATATATTTTTATGATCACATCTCTGTACATCTTTAGTGTTTGAAGATTGCATATCAGAAATTACTTTTAAATATATTAAAGGATACGAGAGTTTGCAGGTGAGGCATATTAAACTCATGAAGAACCTAGGGTAATAATATATTTGTGTTTTATTCTTAAGTAGATTTGTGTCCTTTTTTACATCTACATTGAATTAGTAGAGTTAATAAGGAAAACTAGAATCACAGGTGACAAGCCACACTGCCCAACAGGTAATCTCAGGTGAATAATCCAATATGCTGCAATGAGACTGATCACAGAATCACAGAATGGTTTGGTTTGGAGGAGACCTTAAAGATCATCTGGGTTCAACTCCCTGCCACAGGCAAGGACAGCTGTGACTAGATCAGATTGATCAGACCCCCATCCAACATGGACTTGAGGACTTTCTATAATAAAGAAAGAAATACAAAAATCTTAGCAGTGAGATCAAATCACTGCAAGAAAGTACTGTGAAAAGCAATCCTTCTTAACACTGTGCTTTTACACATTGGTGGTAACACTTGGTTCATCCATTTCTTCCCAGGTTTCTTTCTTTTTTTTTTTCCCCTTTTCTGGTCCTCTCTGTGTAGGCCATTATTGAAACATTATTCTCTGTTCTTTCCATTTCTCCAGAATGGGAAACGCTTCAAAAGCATTAAATGTTACTCAGTATAGAATGTGAAACAGTTTGTCTCTGAAAAATGTTAAGATAAATATCTCTCAAAAGAGATATCTAGAGAGGAATATTGGAGTAGATGAAGTGAAGAATTAAGTTTTTATGTAAAAGAACTCATGTGGGAACTATATAATTAAACTAGGCAAACAATCCTGACTATGTTCTGTAATCATGTCAGCCAACAGCTATATGATTATGGCATTTCAGTGACTGTGGAAACACATTTTACAGATTTTAAAAACATCTGAATTTGTTTTTCTGCACTTTTTTCCCTCATAGAATCAAAGAATTTTGTGCTTGGGAGCCTTGAAAATCAAGTTATCCACTGATCACTCAGATTATTTCTAACTTTTGGTTCTTGTACTGGACATATTTTCTCCTGAAGGTCAAGTGCATGTGGAAGTCAAGTTTCTCTACTGGACTTGCATCTTGGTCAGCTTTATTATATCACTCAATTGCTTTAATTCATTAAATCTACAACCATGAACATACAGTTCATCATGCCCATAAAATACACTGATAATCAGAACAGATTCAAAGTAAGGTCAAGCATGAATTGCTACCCAGGGTGGCTGCGTGATGCCCACTGTAAAAAGAATTGGTTTTATTCTCTGGAAGCCAGACAAACAGCAGTGTTACAGCAATCAAAGAGTAACAGTTCTCTGTGAGATGTGCAAACATTTATCCCAGTTAGTTTTTAACCACGAGAAAGGAACAGACAGTAAGTTCATTTATCCAGAGAACATTGGCTGGATTTTGGCTCACCAGCCTTTCAACACCCATGATGCAGAGGTTAACACCAAAGCCAGTGACCTAAATCTCTCTTAAGAGTCAAAGGAGAGAAATAGATGTCTCAGGGATGTGATTCACCTGAGCTATTTCAGACAGATATTTACCTAGGAGATGAATTGCACCCGGGACTGCACTGGGTGTATTGACTGGATCTTTGCAGACTCTAAAGATCCTGGGCTGATCAGTTCAGAACAGTACATTTCATCACATGAATCCTATTTAGTGTCAAAATGCTAAAGGCTGGTAGTACAGGGTCAGCAGTCCTGGTTCCATGGGCACAGTTTGGATACTTTCCACCAGAATGAGAACTTCCTTTACAGGCACATCTCTCACTAAACCAAGCTGACCCCCTGAAGTACCTGCCATCCCCCTACCACTGAGAAAGAAAAGGTCTCAAAAAGGTGAGTGTTTTAAAAGGCTTGACACAGCTGTGTTTGTAGTTTTAAAGGATGGCAAATAAGAGGGGTAATTTTCAGACAGAAAAATTTCAGCAGCTTTCATTTGCTACAATAGCTTTTCCTACATCTCCAGGAAATTTCAGAAAACTTCTGTTTGCCTGTCTGTGAAATATCATGCATTAGTTGTAGAAACTGTGCTAAACTTCACTAATGACTGCACTCTTTCAAAGAATACTTTTTAATCATAAAAGCTACATTGTGATAAAACTGAAAAATTTTCAGAACAAAATCACCAGATCTCTTTAAAAATAAAAATAACATGTTTTTCTCCTTTTCCAAAAATTATAATTCACAGTTCTTTAGCAGACCCTAGGAAAAAAAAAGTTAACCAGCTGTAGCTACCACGATCCCCACATCCCCATGAAAAGAACTTTTATTCTTTTGTTTGTTTGTTTGTTTGAGGTGAAAACCAGAGAATGACAGCCTTGTGAGAGCTCAGCAGGCACTTCAGTTTTCTAATATAGCACAGCAGGAGAGAGATGCAGAAGGAAAGCAAGCAGAAATAATAACCAGCAGCCATATGAATAATGGGAACATGAACCATTGGCGTGTAGGGAAAAAGGAATCTGAGTATCCACTCTCTTGACCTTATATTGTACTGTAAGGCACCCAGTCAAGTTTGCTGTCACCCTTTTCCTGCAGCTAGTAAGGACTTTTGGAGTTCCAGTGGTGTTGGATGAGGGTCTCAGTAGTTAGTGTCATTTCCAGCTCTTTGGACAATTTAATCTTTCGTTATTTGTTCTTTTTTTTTTTTTTTTTTTTTTTTTTTTTTTTTTTTTTTTTTTTTTATCTGTATAATGAAGCAAAAATGTAATATTGGAGTAAACTGGAAAGATTTTCCTTTGGACAAGAAAACAGATTGGTGATATTTTTTTTTTTTAAAATTTTTTTTTGCTTATATCAAAAAGTTGCTGTTGTTGATGTATGGAGTTTGTGTTGAATGATACAATGAAAACTGGAATTGTCTTTGGATGTGAAGATTTGGTTGCTGTGGTTATGAGGGTTATGGTTATACCTTTTAAGCCACGATTTCTACTCACAGCAGAACAGACTCTTTAATTTTCAGTCTTGTGCACTTAATTTCTTAACCCAGGCACCAATACAGGGCCATAGATGTGCGTGAATATGCACATATGCACTATTCATATTTGTCATATTACAGAAGATGGAACAGCCAGAACACCTACCGAAAAAGTGGGTTTTTTTGGTAGAGGCTGAGAGATAAATGTAGTATACTAGGGAGGATAAGCTGTTTCACCAAAATATGATCAGTTTGCATTAAATTTACATTAACGTTGTAAATTTGTATTAATAAAACATTATTTTCAGGTTGATGGTTTGTGCATTTTTCATACCATTTTAAATTGACTGTAATGAATTGCTGGCAAAGATGCACCACACAAGATTCTACATACCAAGGGGCATTTAATCACATCAACTTCCCACTGATGTTAATTGGGATATTCTAATGAGCAATGAACACTCAGGCTAAGAATCAGTCACTCAGTGCTATGACTTTGAAATCCTTATAAATCCTCTATACACTCATGATCAATAATTTTGAGTCCAAAGCCATTCAAAATAAAAGAGAATGATAATTCATTGTGAAACTATTGCATGGGAAGATTTGCTAAATAGATTTCCTTGTTAAACAGTTAACATAACTTCATCATTCTTCATTATGTCCTTAGGGTCCACAAGTCCAAACAAAGACCACAGGGTTCAATAATGTACTCTGCTTGATCATTATGATACAAAACAACCTTTTCACTATAACTAAGTAGATTTACAGGAAAAGTTGGCAAAAACCTTGGTCAAATATTTAATTCAGAACATCTTGACTCTGAATTTGTTACCTTGGTGTTTTTCCTTTTACTTCACATAAATCAGGAGTTTGATAAAACAGATTATAGTCTAACATACTATTTTATAGCATTGTTAATAGAACTAAAGTATATAATCTAGACATGTATAAATTTATAGTGGAGATTAGACATAGATTTTATTCACTGAAGAAGCAGATTTCTAGAACAGCCTCACAACAGACCTAAGAAGAGCAAAAAATAATTAGCAGTTCTAATAGGGTTATATCAACTTATAAATACATTAATTATACCTACACTAGTGAAGAAACAATCTTGAGCATGGGAACTCCATTGTCTGCACTCTAAAAGTTATCCCAAGCATTCCTTTGGCAGAGACCTTCTAGCAATTCCTTAGTATTTCCTAGGACAGTCAGTGAGTTTGCACCAATTGGGGAGCATTCCTCATGCACACTTTATTTTGGAGACTAAAGAAGAAGGAGGAAATAAACATGAATGATGCATTGTCATGTGGTGTCAGCAACAAAGAACTGTTCATGTTTTATTTACCATTAGGAACATAATCGTATAACTAGGAACTGGACTTGACAGAGAATGCCCTTTTCAGTCCTACATCCATATTGAGTTATCTTCCTTTAATAAATATTCTTTCTTCTTTTTATTAAACACATAAAACCCTAAATCATGTTATTTAAAGTATGGGGAAACACAAAGGCAGAGAATGCTGTAACATGAATATCTCCATAGAGACTGTTTTACTAGACTGATAATTTAAGGTAGCTCAAGAAAATTCAAGACTTTCTTAAAAAAGAAACTTCTTGAGTTGCAACAAATGTGTCACTTCATGTTTCCCAAAAGGGAAAATACTGTACTCTGTAATACAGGCTATAGCTGCAGTATGGCTTCTTGTCTAAGTCTTCTTTTGCCTCCCTCTTTTGAAAAATTATAGACATTTAGTTGCTTTTTGCCCTTAATGTCAAAACAAACAACCAATGTGTAATTTAAATCTCTAGCATTTTGTACACAAAACTTACGAAGAAAAATAGAGGGAGAGTAAAGAATAATTTCCATGGTTGATTTCAGAGCTGCTCCAGCTCAGAGTGCCCTTTTTTCTCATCCCCAGGACAAAATTGCCTGAGAAGTATTTTTCTTGAAACTCTGTTCTGGGTTCAAATAGAAACTTATTTCAAACAATATTTAAATATGTTATAATGCTTGTAACTATATTTCAGTTGTAAATAATGTAAAGTAGTAAAGTATTATAGAAAATTAGTCAAAGGGGTTAAAGAAATGTCCCAAATAAAAGTGAAAATCAAATCAGGTTTACTTTTTGACAGTGTAGATCTCTCACTATCATCAGAATTTATTCATATGTATCATTCAAAAGGGCAATTACCCTTTACCCAATTACCCTTATGTGAACATTCATATTCATCTATTTCAGAGTAATTTCTGCTAGAAAAACAGTACCACTGGAGTTTCCCTAATTGTCTTTAATTCAGAGTAATGATGTCAGTTGAATTTAAGAACTAATGTTGATGCAAGTTACACTGTCATACACTGGAAGCAATGTTGAGAAAGTTAATGGAATTCAATTGGCAGGAAATTTTCAGAAACATAAGCACAGCCAAAGTACAAAATTAGTAATTATATGTGAAGGAATACCAAGAAAAAGAAAGCGCTGTGAGTTCTAAATAAAAGAGAATTGATGTATTTAAAATGCAGCAAAGATATCTTGATAGTGTATGCTGCCCTAAATCTATCAGCATTCTATTATTTAATAACTTCTGGTAAAATGTGGGTAACCAGGTTATCTCCTGCAACGGGTTTGCTGCTTAGGAAAACTATTTCTTTTTTTGTGTAAACACGTATCAGTCAAATAAAACTCAGACATACGCCCATGTTATATGGTATCATCACACCATATGGCATATTAACCAAAGACTGATATTTTTATCCCTTATTTCATTGTCAAATCACTGTGAGAGAAGGATAATGTGCACGTGAATAAGCACTAACACAAACACACATAAACACCTGAAGCCCAGGCACACGATAAACATCAGAAACTTTATTTCACAGATATTTCTCAATGTTAATGACATTGCATAAAAGAATCACAAATGCCATGGTGACTAAGAACAACAAAACACATACACAAGTAGATAAATTATTTTCTATTTAACTTCTGATATGTATCAATATTTTGTTTACTTTTTTTTTTTATTACCTGCAGCTCATTGGCCAGAAATTTCAGCTGTGATCCCTATTTTTTCCATGAGTAATTGCTTACAATTAATTTAAGCCCTAGTAATGTGTTTAAGCAATTCAAATTATTTCTTCCCGTGTTCATTACCTTGTATTTGTCATCAGAGAATTCCATCCGCTGTTCCAATGCCCGTTCATCTAAACAGCACTAATGGCATTGGAAAGCCAGCTGCTTTTGAAGCAGTGTAAAATAAACTGTGAAGTAGATGTCAAAAGCTATTTCACCTGTTTTACATTCCAATCCTTGCTTTGCTTCACTTGCTTTGCCTCACTCACTTTGCTACTGAGCAGAATCAATAACAGTATTCATGATGGGATACAGACATTCAGCTCATAAGCTTTCAAGATATTAGCTTTTTTCACTTATGAAGAGTGGATGGGGAGAAAATGAAATAGTTGGCAAATGTGCTTTTCCTCCTTCTCCAACATCTCACTTGTATTTATAGCAGTTTGTGCAGATATTAAAGACATTTACTTTAAGGTAAATTTGCCAGATTTGGTAGTCTGCAAAATATAAAGGACAGCTTCTACAACTGTAAGAAAACTCTTTTTCCTTCTCTTTTTTCTTCATTACTGGTTTTTAGGCATTGAAACTTCACCTAAGCTTTGTCTTACACTGCAGTTACAAGATGACAAACATTTCAACAATTAATACTATTCAGCCGTGTCAATATTTTGTTGAACTGCAGTTACAGGGTTACCTCTGCCCCATTACTGAGACCATTTTGCTGTAAGACAGCTCAGATCATGTCCTGTGTTCCTTGGTTTCGTTCCCTGTCCCAGGTGCAATTCTAGAAAATAGCAGGGAGATGAGGTCTTGCTATATTGCTAATTCTGTCTGCTGCCCACCCCTCAAAGTATTGCTGCAATAAATAATGGGGTTTGATTAACTTTGGGTTGGCTGTGGGTGAAGTTAGTGGGCCAGATTATTCTAAAAAGTGGTTAAGATGAACCTGGAGAGTGAACAAAACTTATAATAGATGATGAAATTTAAATCCATGGACCGAGAGTCATCCTTCTTCGAAACGTACAAAAAGTTACCATGGACTGCATTCAGTGATTTGCAGGCTTAGTGAGGTCAAGGCAGTATAGGAATCTTTTTAACATGATGTAGAACATCTCAAACCAGAATACTTTGAAATGATAGATTTCTGTCTGTTTATTTGTTTGTTTTACAAGTCTTTTACTATTTCATAGGTTTTGGGTTGCTCATTAAAAGTAAGTGTAGCTGTTGGCAGATATTCATTACTTTGCTCTTCTTCTTCTTCTGGCATTTAGAGGATAACAATATAATGCAGTGCTCCATTTCATCCAAAAAAAAAAGCAAAAACTGCTTAAAGGTTAGACTATACTGGAAAAATGAAAAGTTAAAATATATTTATATATGTATATACCATTCTAAAACAGTATGACAATGACCTAAATGGTATTTCTCTTTGTCTCCTCTTTCCTTTCATTGTTTTTTCTTGTTTAGTTTTGCTATTTCCAGAATACAAACACCCTTGACAGGTATTAAGGCTAAGAGTTATGTTTAGTCATTGAAACGTTAGGTGTTCAGCCTTCCACAGAAGGTACCTTGCATCAGCAAGGTTTTCAATAAGATTCTTTTAACAACAGGTTTGATTGTACACCAGAGCTATCATTTAGTTTGGTTATTAATAGAATAAGGAAGAGGAAACAAGGAAACAAGATGGACAGCAGGTGATATGTAGAAAGGTCAAGTAATTCACTAGTTCAAATAAGGAAGATGCAAAGTCCTCTTCACATGTTGTTATCAATCCCTTATGAATTGGTTTATTACGTTATTAAAATTCTAAAACCTGGTTTAACACTCCAGCTCTTATGCACTTTATTATAGTTTGTTTTAGGCATTACTCCACTTAACTTCAAATAGCAGATTGGAAGCTGCCCTTCCAACATGTGCATCTTTGTCACATGGTATCCTTTCCATGACTGAAATAAGTCAGAACCCACAAAGCTATTTTTTCTCTTGTATTAATTAACTAGTTTCAGTCACACTTGCACTCAGTAACACCTCAGGGGCACCTTAGCTGTGTACCAGGTGACATTTATGTATTTCTGTTCACCACATCATATCCCAAAGGACATAAGACTTCCTGGCTTAAGACTGTGTGCCTTTATCACAGCTCTCCTGCCCCACATTCCTCAGAAACCTTTGGAGAGAAGATATTCCAAGCCTGTTCACAGAAAAATCCAGCTCTGACTGGTGAGCTGGAGCTTGGCTGAGAACACTGTGAGATCACTGCAGTGGTGGACCCATTGGTTCCTGCTGGCTTCCAGGAATGGGCAATCAGGGAATTGGAGTATCAAGAAGCCATTAAGCAGAATGGCCTTGTTGCAGGTCATATTTTATAGCTCCAGCAGAAAGCTGCACTTGAATCATTTATTATTTGCATTGCAGAGACATTGGTTAGTCAGTTGCCGTGGTGGATGTGGATCTCATTCTAGTTTCTACCATAACAATATATCCATACTTACTTACACTTCCTCTTGCACCAGCAACTTTTATCATTCCTTATTTGCATATCACCTCTAAAAAACAAGATAAAAAGTGAGGGGTTTTTTTCTGTACATAATCAGGTAGATGAGGCTCTATTAGTTATCTTGTAGATGTTTTTCATCTCTCATCAAACAGCACAAGCAGACCATAAGTATGAGATTCAGACGGAGTTCTTCATTCTTACGCTATATTCTATGCATAACCAGAACAGAAAAACAGTAGTTCAGATCGTGTCTCCCAAAATCCTTTAAAATTAACATTAATATTTTCTTTCTGTAATTATAAAGAAGTTCCCCCACCCTAAAGATGCCTTAAAAGCTTCCTAGTGTCATCCTAGAGACAATTCTGCATTTGCCACTTTCATAGCTATGTCATATTTCATAGCCACATCTTGTCATTAACCTGTCCTCCTCTTTCTCATTTATATTCAGCATATAGGAAGTCACATAAAATCCTGCCAAGGGCATGACCTAGCATTTTGCATGTGTGTTCAGGGTTGTCTGGCATGTTCTGCATATACAGTCTTGGTTCTCCCTGGTGCTGAAACTGCTCCCTGCTTTATGACACTATTGACTTTCCTAAGGATGCTTTTAATATCTATGTGAAATAATTGATGAAACCAAAATTTGATCCATGAGGAACTCAGCCTCTAGTCTCCAGCTTTATGCGTCCCTTTTCAACAGCACCCTGTGGCTTTTCCTTTTTTCTTATTTCCCCACCTATCTTAAAATTCTTCTTTTTATAGTGTGTCCTTCAGATCCATTAACAGTTTTCTACATGATGCATCTGAATCATTGACAAAAGTTTTGGTAGAAGAGAACCACTTCATTCATTGGGTAAAAAAGCAATTGGGTTTGGGTTTTTTGTTTGTTTGTTTGTTTGTTTGGTTTGGTTGTTTATTTTTGTTTGTTTGTGGTTTGATTTTTTTGTTTTGTTTTGAGGTTTTTCTTTTTTTTTTTTTAATCAGAAAAAGCCTGTCATGATCTACTATTGGTAAGCTCTTTTTGAATTAAATTTTCTTCTGTCTTTAATACTATGCTTAACTATTCATATCTTTAAAGTATGATACAAATCTAATATATTTAGAGCACCAGATTTAAATATACGTCTTCGTGAATGAGTTAACGAATCCAATGTAAACAACAGCCTTGCAAGGAACTTGGTCACCTGTGAATTACAGAGAGGAAATTCCCTCTTGACAAACAGAAGGGGTAGATAAAGAATAGCTCCTTCTTGTAATGTGTTACATCATCTAAAACACAGTTCTTCTGCTGTCTTTAAGTGACCAAAGTCCAGACACAGGGAAGTCTATTTCCCTTTGTGGTCTCAATAAATCAGCAGTGTACAGTGTGCACCCAAAGCTGGAAAAGGTAGCCCAAGATATATTAGAAGGAACATTATTTCTAGACTTTTAAAAGAAATCTTTCATGCGGGATTTTATCCTCATCACTGAATGTCAGATGGCTAAGAATCATTTTGCTCTCTGGTTTTTGCATGCAGCCCAGTCCTGAAAGGGAAAGTAACTGAGTATCCAATTATTATCCAGTCTTTAAATTAATCATTCTATGCTTAATTAAGAACATATGTTGTTGCTAGAGCTGGACTTTATTTCATGATCTAAGGAAATAGAAAACAATAGGTGTATTGGCCAGGTGTAATATACTGTTATTTCTCAGTATTTTATCTGAGACCTCCAGCAATACTTCAGGAAAAATTACCAATATTAAAGTTCTCAATAAAAGACTAAACTTTAACTCTTCAACTTTATCATAAAGCTCAACTACAAAAGGGTCAGATGCAACACTGAAAACAACAGATAGTGTGCTGAAGAGGGATTGGACTGAAACACAAAAATCTCATTTTAATGCTGTCACTTCTCTGCTAAGCTCCATTAGGGAAATTATATCAACTCACTTGTTTTTCATTAATTTCACTCTGTCACTCAATTATATTGGCATAAGTCATGACATCTCTTAAAAAAAGCAACTGAAAAACAAACCACAAAAAACATGTGAAGCAAAGAAGCTAATCACTTATGAGTATTCCATTTTTTTTTTTTCCAAACTATTCATCTAAAAGCACTCAGTACAGCAATAACAGAGTATCTGCTCAGACTGCAATCTGGTAAAGTGCTAGCTGGTGCTTCCATAATTCGGATGAACTCACCTGTTCAGCCTGAGATAGCTATTTAATCAACCCAAATTTCCTTCAGAGACTTATGACTAACCCAATCAAGACCAAAATGATCAAATGTGCAATACTGAAATTATCTCAGGTGCACAGTAATAAATCATACAGAATTCCACAATAAAAGTACTAAGGAGAGAAGCACTTCAGTAATGCAGGAGGCACAGTTCATGTTATTGCACTACTTAATGTTAATGTGCTTTAATAGCTCTAATGGCTCAGCATAAACCACATACTGTGTTAGAGCTACATCTGTAGGATGGTGCCATTTGTTCTAACCTCAAATTTGTATTAAATAGGGCTATTAGGATAAAAGTTTAGGCTAAATTTGTTTTAGTGTTTTAGTTTTTGACGTGTTCTCTGAGAGGTAAATTTATGACTAATTAACACATTTGGTATCATTAGAAGAAATAAAGAACAACCTACAGAAAATTTAATCTATAACTATTTTTTTTTCTCTGCTACCTTTTATTAATAATGAGAGATATGTCTATGCTACTTAACATAGTATATATTTAGGTTGCTAAATTCTATCAGGTCAATCAGCTCTACCTTCTACAAAGAGAGAACACCACAGGAATGCATCCATCTTGCAAACAAAACAAAGTTGATGGAAAGCAACTGAGCAACTCAATGAGTAATATGGAAGGGAGGATTTTTCTCAAGAATGGTATATAAAAAATAAATCAAGACTTGAGCATTAAAAATAGATATACATACACAAAGGATGGGATTGTATTGCCAGGATACTTTAGTGAAGCTGCTTTGAGTTTATACCAGAAGGGGACATTCAAAGAATTAGAAGGCAAGTCGGATGGTCAATCTTTTCTGACACCTTCACTCACTAAGAGAGCCTGAACAGAGGAAAGAACTCTGCCTGCCTTAATCAGATAGGAAACAAGGATTTCAAACTTATCTTTTCATTTTCTTCCACATCTGCAAAACAGGTCAAAAGGATATGGATTGGATCACTGTGAAAAATAAAGATGGTCTTTTTGAGGTAGCCCTCTGAGCAGTAGCCCTTAACTTAAAAATTATTCTAATTGTACACTATTATAGCAGGAATGTATCTTAAATTCTTTCTCATCAGTGACCCAAGAGTTTGATTTATGTTGTCAAAGGCAATGCACTGCCATATTATCTCCTATTAGCTGATTTACCAAATAGAACTTACTTAAAATTTACATAGATTGTGTTTGAACACATATATCGCTGGTATGGTTTGTCTTTTTCTGGTTTTACCTGACAGTTTTGAACTCTGAGCCAGCTTTTCCTATTTTTATTATTCATGACAGAAGCTACAGTAAGGCTATGTCACCATGTGATGGGTTTACCATGCCTGGATACCAGGTGCCTGCCATGCCACTCTATCACTCCTCAGCGGGGTGGGGGTATGGGTCAAAAAGAGGGAGAAAAGCTTATGGGTCTAGATAAATGCAGTTTAAACAAGCAAAATTAAAAGTTATGAGTGGAAACATAGAAAACAAAAGATTTATTCTCTACTTCCCATCAGTAGGCAATGTTCAGCCATTTTCAGGAAGCAGGGCTTCAGTACAGGTATCCATTTCACCATTACACGAATATAATAACAAATAGTCCCCAGGCCTCCTCCTTTCTGATAGCATTTATTGCTGGGCAGATGTCATACAGTTTGGAATATCCCTGTGGTCAGTTGGGGTCAGCTGTCCTGGCTGTGTCCCCTCCTAAAGTCTTGCCCACCCCCAGGCTGCTGGTGAGCAGGAATGCTGGAGAGGCAGCCCTGATGCTGTGGAAGCACTGCTCAGCAGAAGCCAACTCACTGGGGTGTTCTCAGCACCTTTCTGGCTGCCAACCCCAAGCACTGTGAGGGCTGGTGTGAGGAAATGAGCTCTGTCTCAGCCAGGCCCAATACACACCATTTTCATGTTGTGTTCCACTCTTTGCTTCAAATCTTATAAACACAGAAAAAAATATATGATGTAAAGGTAAGTTCCAGAGGTACAAATTATTGCAAGGGGTACCATTGCAAGGGGTACCATTGCAAGTACCATTGCAAGGGGTTTTTTTCCAAGATTTGACTCTTCAAAATAACCCCCCCATACACACCCAGAAAAAGAGTACAACCTGCTGCATTGCTGCACAGTGGAGTGTGTTGCTACAGATTATTATCATGGAGAACAGTGCACAAGAATGAACTGCCAATTTAGTGCTGAACACATCCATTAGTGAATATTAAAATAAGAACATAGATAAAGTCTTTGGGTCAGGAAAGCATTTAGCTGCTGATTTCCAAGAATTGCAAGAGTGGAGGAAAAGAGGATTACCCAGTGCTCACCTTGTTCTTACACTCATTTCTAAGCCTCTGTAATAGGCCATTTAGTACAGGAAAATATTCTCATGATGCCCTTCCAATCCTCTGATTGTAAATCTATCTACTTAAGCCTGCTCTTCCTTGTTCACCTCTCTCCCTCCCACATGCTTAATATTTTGGGAGTCTTGAAAACAAACACTGCACTTTTTGACATCAAAGAAAATATCAACACAGGCTTTGATGAGAACAGTACTGTCAAAATGTAAATATATAAACAGCATGTATTACTCTGATGTTCTTGAAAATGAAAGAACCTACATTGTTTTAATTGAAATAATGTAGACCCTTGCTGACATTACTGCTCAATCTATAATTCCTTTTCTAGTACTTTTAACTATGTCAACTTCAAAACAAGCAAGGCAAGAGAAAAAATAAACACATACAAAATAATCATGAAGATATAAAGATCCCACTTTTATTGAAACTTTTGGTCATTGAAACTATTTTTAAGAAGAGAAATCACATATAAATTGCAATACATTTAGAACTTATGTGTAATAAGACTGGTCTGTAAACCACATCTTGTATAAAATTGTTACATAAGAAGCAACTGATGGATAATAACTGAAAATATTTATTTATTTGTGTGCTATAACAACAGCATCAGTAGCATCTCGAGTTTAAGACATAGAATGAGATCTTCTATTACAATAGCTTGAGAAAATACTACATTTTTCCTGTAAATTTCTATTCATTTTGTAGGAGGAAGTAAAGCAGGTTAATAGATCAAGGTTTAAAGAACATATGTCAGGTGACCAGATAACCTATTTATTGAATCAAAAAAGCAAACAGAAAAAAAAAAACAACAAACCACCACATTTATAAGCAGACTTTCTCCTGATTTCATGTCCCCTTCAGGACACAGCAGGAAGTACACAGCACATAAAATATGGCACTACTATTTTTGACTAGCAAGAAATCCAAAAGGTAAAAGCAAAGACATAAAACACATTTGAAAACTTGGCTTGAGTTTTTCTCTAGGTGGATAAAGACCTCTGTCACTGGAACTGCTATTTATTTTGGAAACAGGCTGTCTGTACCTAATTAAAACCAGAACACAAGTAGATTGCACATTTATTGGGTCATATAACAATCTTATGCAAATCACACACTGACTTCAACACAAATTTCCCACGCACTCTGAGCTGCAAGTTTTTGTCTTGAGCCATTTAGAGGTATTGGAGGAAGTCCAATAAAGAAAAAAGCCCCATTTCCCTGCCACAAGGCATCCAATGGTTTGTTTAATGAAAACTATCCCAAACTCTGCCCGGGTTGCCACAGTTGTGTTTCTTTGGCTATTGATTGCATGATCACCTGTCTAAATCAAGACTTTAAAATCCCTGGGAGGGGATGAATAATTAGAGACAGGGTGGCTGAAAGCAGGGTTACTCAAAGATCAGATTACAGACTGGATCAGCAGTCAAAGGAGAAGTTGCAGTCATGCAGCATCTTTCATATTCCCACAGGAGAGCTCTAACAGCTCCCACTCTTCCCAACACCCACACATTTTTTCTGGTGTTTTTTGGAGCAGCTGCAGGACTGTATTACAGTTTCAAGCCATGAACTATCTTGGCATGCCTGATTGGCCTAAGAGAATTAGAGCAAAATATTATTTCAGTTGAGTGGATTTTGATAAAAAGCATGTAGGTATCAATGAAATTTCCCAAGTAAGCTGTTCTTGCCTAGAGGCCTTAGGGCTGATGACATGATGCTTGGCTTCTCTTCACAGATTTGCCACTGACCTGTTTTGTGACCCTCTTTAGTGCCTCCTTTCTTTTCCTCCTGCCCAGATGTCTGCTTAAATTGTGGATGTGTCAAGGGAGAAATTACTCCCTTCCATGTATTTTTGCCAATCAAATGCTGGTTTTGTTTGTTGGTTCTTTTATGCTTCTAGGAAAGGAAACTCTAACACCCTTGGCTCCAAAATGCCAACAATATCACCAAAATAACCAGAAGCTGCAACAGAGAAGATAGTTTATACTGGAATAATTTTGTAACTATTTTAATATAGATTTTATTTGCACCTGCATTTAACACATATTGGGATGGGAAATGATCACAAAAATTTTTCTTGACTCTAATACACTTTAGCACATTATTCTGTTCTCTGATCAATCATTTCACTGTATTACTAAAACCATGCTGCAAATGTCTTCACTAGCATATTTTTTATGTCTTCATCTCATCAGGGAAAGAAAGCCCTTGTCACTAGAGAAGCCCTGACAAGGCTTGTCATCTTTTTTCTTGTCTTTCTTTTCAGTGTCACTGGATTCCATTGCAGATACTGATAATTTAATAGCATGTCTTTCATACTGGGATACATCAGATGTTGTCTAGTGCTTCTGTTCTGAGACAAAAAGAAATCCGTGAAGTATAACATACAGTTACTATGATTTGATATTATTTATAAGTGAGGATAAAATTAAAGAGCTATCTAACTGGTATAGCTTTCTTTGTTACTTTTCCCCCCACCTTTTTTTTTTCTTCATTTAATACTTGACCAAAGAAGAAATAGGCATGATCCAAGGAGGAATGAATCTTGGAACTTCAAATGTTTTGTGAAATGCCCTAAGTCACTAAAGTGATATACAACTTTCTGTTAGTTTGGATTGCTCTCTACTGTAAACACCCATGCATCCATAACTGACTGTAAACAGTGCCATGTTACAGATTTAAAAGATAGTTTAAACACCAGGAAAGCTTATTTCCTGCAAATTCCAGGTTATTATCTGTGGTATGCCATGAAACATAGGTAGATGGGTCTTTAATGCAATATTCTATGTTTTATTATTTTTTCCATTATATGTTAATAACTAATTGCTTTGAAATTTCAAAAAATAAGACCTGACAAAGGGTTACAATGCTTCTGAGTAACATTCTCTGATTACTCATTGCATATCTCTATCTTCTTTTACTTTTGTTGATTTCTTCCTTAAACTAAACAATCTTTCTTTTTATTCTTCCTTATATATCTAATAAACTGGTGCTCAAACTTTTATGGGAGTCTGCAAATAAAATTATTGTGATATTCCAGATGTGAAGGTCTTATTGATTTAACCTGACATTAAAAGAATTTACTTCTATCCTGAACTTTAATCAACCTCACAACTCCCTTTTAACGCAAAATTCTTGTTGAGCAAATCATTTCTTTAAACTCCCTGCAGTCCAATTATGCCTTTTCATTGAATAATTGAACAAGCACAGTGACCATCTACTAGCTGTTTTAAGCATTTGTTTACTCCTTTAAAATACTCTTTGGTTTAATTTTTTTTTTTTTTTTTGTTCAGGTGCTGGTGCTCCACTAATATATAGCACTGGGACAAAAATTTACTGTGATCTTTTCTTTGAAGAGATCTGCTTCTCCTGACAGCCATGAAAATACTCTGTACTTGGTGAGAGATTTGATTTTCATGTAGGAATCTAATCATGCCCATCACAGGAAAAATCGGCCCAGACATGGACAAGCTGAAAGAAAATGAAAACCAGCAGGTTGCAGGTGGCTGTCATGTGTGATAGCACAGCTTTGTCACAGGATTGTCAGGGCTGAGGGCACCACAAGCAGTGATAGCACAGCTTTGTCACAGGATTGTCAGGGCTGAGGGCACCACAGGCACCCCTGTCCTTGCCCAATTCCTTGGGAACAGCCCCACCCTGCCATGACCCAGGACCTGTGTCCATCCCCCAGGGCTGTCAGTCCCTGCTGATGGTCTCCAGCCCCTCAGCCCACCCCCAGCCTGGCTCCCT
Organism: Phylloscopus collybita; assembly: GCA_027886175.1. Lineage (NCBI taxonomy): Eukaryota > Metazoa > Chordata > Aves > Passeriformes > Phylloscopidae > Phylloscopus > Phylloscopus collybita. The sequence continues at coordinate 10,522,356 of JAJNNQ010000002.1, forward strand.
CCTGGTGTTCAGGGAGGTGCCCAGTGCCAGGGCTGGGGGTGTCCCCAGTGTCCCAGCTGGGAGTCCCAGGTGGTCCCCAGTTCCCTGGCCATCGTGCTGCAAGATTTCTTGACGTCCCTAACCGAGGCCACAGAGGCAGTTAACTTGAAAATCCCAGTGCTGGCCACTGTGATGTGATGAAGAGTCTACAGGTACAATAGAACAGGAATACCTGAAATCAGATTCCCACTGGAGCTGGTAATGTGGAAAGGCAGGCAGGCTGGGGCCCTGCTGGGTTTATTCCTTCCACACACTTCTAATCTGCACATCTCAGAAACTTCTGCTTCTAAAAATGATACAGGAAGAGGACATTTAATTAAGGTAAACCTGTCGAGATTGTGATCTGCAAGTGTTGCCAGATGAACTCTAGCAAAACAGATCAAGACTTCTTAATTATTTACCCAGAGGGCAATTAGTAAATATTTACCATTTAAAGTCTAATTAAAATAGAAACAAGAGTACAGTCAAGTTAAGCACCCTGTCTTGGAGGTCATTCCAGTGCTTTTTGGCAAAAGACGTTTATGGGAAAGCCTTGCAGATAAACAGATCTGAACACTGACTGTAGCAGACTTTTTTATTACAGCACGTAAATCATTTAGCTCTAATCCTTTAATTGGCCTTGATCAGACTTTTTTTTTTCCCCCCAGGAAAAAAAAATGGCATGTTACAGTACCTCAGGACAATTTGGGTGGGTTTTTTTGTTTGGTTTTGTCTGGTTTTTGTTTTTTGTTTCTTGGGTTTTTTTTTTTGGGGGGGGGGGGGAAAGATTTTTTGTTTGTTTGTTTTGTTTGTGTTTTTTTTTGTTTTGGTTTTTTACATAGAGATTGGAGAAAGAAATGCTGTCATGCTAATCTAATGTGCCAGTTGCAGTGAACATAATGGGTGCCTCTGAACATGGTTAAAATGCTGAGGTTTTTCTAGAAGCCCCAAAAAGTCTTCAGATATGTGTTGTAAGAAGATAAATTAGTTTTAAGTAAGGTGTTCTAGAGGTGGGCTTGAATCAAAAGCTTCTTCTGGAGCAATTCCAAACACATGATAGAATGTCCTGAGCCGGAAGAGATCCACAAGGATTATCAAAGTCCAACTCCTGGCCCTGCACAGGGCAGCCCCAAGAATGCCACCACATGCCTGAAAGTATTGCCCAAACACTTCTTGAACTCTTGAAGTAGAAATTGAAATTGAGGTAGAAATTGAATCAAAACCTGAGCTCCCACTACAAGGCCATTAGGAATATAAACATGTTACATGCACACACCTTCAACCAAAACCCAAATCCTAAAATCTCTGTACACTGGAGAAATAATCTTGCATAAATCCTTTATATGACCTTTCAGCCTCATGAACCACTGGTTCTGCAACTGAATATCAGTGTGTCTGAATGTCTGAAGAAGTTTAATATGTATTTTATAATATGGGGGGTTGTTGGGATATGTGTTTACCTGTAGACAGCTAGAGAAGGACTCAGACCAATATACTGATTTTTGTAATTTCTGTCCATAGTATTTGTCCTTAGGGATGTGCCTTGCAATTAAATATGATCATAAATCTTAATGGAGCAATGGGAAAGTTGACATTCTCCTCCAATAAAAAACACCTGCTGACACAGAATAGAAATTTGAAATTTCTACTGCAGTGAGAACTAAAGAAAAATACTCGCCTGAATAAATATATTTAAAGGTTTACTTTGCTGCTCATACCACAGCAGTAGCATTTTGGTTTGCCATAACTCGCCTTTCTACTGACTATAAAACTGACTGTTTCATGAATGTAGGAGAGATTTATGAGGAAATTTAGGACTAAAATCCTGTTTGCCAGCTCACAACTTGCAGAATCAAAATCTATGGATTGTCCCAATTACTGAATAAAATTGAAGGGAAACTGGAAAAAACTGTTGACAAAGTAATAAACTGAGTGACCCCAGGAATGTGTTAAGTTGTTAGCAGAGAGGTTGCTGAGCCCTCAGGGCAAGTTCTTCTATTAATATATATGTAGATCCCATGAATAATGGTTAAAAAAAATAACATTTTCATTGTTTCACAAACCCTGCTCAATCTTTTGGTACTATGGGTTAAGTAAGTAAAGGGTAAATGTGGTCCAAATAAAAGCAGTGAAGATAGCTGCCTTGTCATGTTTCTCACCCTCCCTCCCCCCTTCTTTTTTCTTGGATAGATTCATAGACTCTGCATAGAATAGGCTGGGACATGGAGTTCCATGTAGCTTTGTTTCTCTCTTGGAATGCAGTGTTCCACGTTACAGCAAGCCCAGGTGCCATTTCAGTACAGCAACACTTTAACAATAGCCCATTTCCATATATTTCAAGAGGGGGAGAAACTATTGTTTATTAGAAGAATTCTAAGTAATTGGCAGCCTTCACAAATTCTCCAGCTGGCCAAGTGCTAATGTGTTATTAGCTGAATCTCTGAACATTTTGTGATCATTATAAATAGGCATAGGGCTAGTTGTTGTTGTTTATAATGGAAATATTAAAATTAGCATACATATATAAGTATATAAATACACACAGGCACACGTATATTCCAGTAAACATTCGCTGCATCTGATTACAGAGCTTCTCTTGTTGGATTGTGCTCTGAGCTATGTAATTGAGGATTTCAGAGGGGAATTGATGTGTGACAGATAAAGGATTTGACATGCTGTGACTCTGACTTTAATATGTGAACCAAGCTATTAATGGGGTTTCCTGTGCAAAAGGAGGAACTCTCAATATTGCATTGTGTTGTTTTTTTTTCCTAGAAGCTTGAAAAAAAGTTAGATTGTGTCTTTGGTGGCAGCAAACAACTGTCTATTCATAAAGGCCATAAAAGGAGAAAAGTTACAGCTCTGATGGAACTGTTAGGCTACAAGTGAGAGAAACAGAATTAGGGTTTCAATTCAGGATAACTTCCTTTAAGGCTGATTTCCTTAAAATGGAGTTTTAAGAGAAGGTTGAACCAATCACAGTGTGATGGAACTTGTTTGATCTGGAAAATATCAGTCTACTTAGATGAGATGAACACTTACAGTGCTATTATTTAAGCTTAACAAATGGGAAGCAAACAACTGATTTCTAGCTTAAAAAGAGGGAGGCAACAGATTTCTTTATCAAGTCAATTTATTGCTTGTTATGCCAGCTTATTAAAAATTAGTCTCATAATTCCAGTACATTCCTCCCAAGAAATTTTTAGTAAATTAAATTATGGAATTGAATATCACTGTTCAGTTCTTCCTCTTGGGAACTACATAATGCTGGAAAGCTTATTCAGATCAGGAGAGAATTTAAAATATTTTCACCCTTCTTGCGTTTCATGTGTAACTTCACTGTAAATATTAAATCATTTATCTGAATTTAATCAAGCTTGCAGCTGCAAATTGTAAAGGAGCACTCTTCCACTGCACACACTTTTAGCCTTACAAACTGTTCACCTCACAGACCACTTCTGTGACAGTCATAGACAATTTGCTCCTGTCTGTTTAAACTGTTCTACTGCCTTTGATATTTTTGAGATCTAGTAACCCGTGTTTATAAGACAGCAAGCTCTTTCACTTCAGGTTGGCCTCTATAAAATCAGTTGGTTTTTATAGAATGTATATTGATCCTAGTCAAAATTTAAATAGTGGAACTGTGACCTCCAAACTGTAATATGCAGTAAGAGACATCTCACTTAACCTCGGTTTATACTGTAATATAAATCTTACTTTGTTAATTTTCTGAACTCTCTCAGTGGTCAATGGACAAAATAATTTCAGTGTAACCTATTCTAATTGTTTTAGGTATCTGTCTTAAGCTGGGTAGCAAAATCACTAGTGCATTATCTATTTACTAAAGAAAAATCTCTCTGACTGGACACACACCTAAAGATATCTATCCTGATATGTATACCCAAAGAAATGTAAAGACAGCTGAAGATATGTGAGATTATTTTTAATATGTGTCCCACACAGTACAAACCCTACAAAAAAATTTAAAACATGTAGAATGATTTTCTTTGGTTTGCATTAGTCTGAATCACAGTTTTATCTAAATAAAGAATTTCTTGTGGAAACACCCTTATGTGTACTGCTTAGATATCATGCAGGCCCTTAAATCCAAATTACAACATCAACATTCAGGTGTTTGGACACCAGCTGGAATTTTCAGCCCTCACACAAAATATTCACATCACCTAAATTAGGTAACTAATTCAGGAAGAATTAAGAAGACAAAGGCAAGGGATTAAACTCCTTTTGTAATCAGTGGAGAGAGAAAAAAGACTCTTTTGTCAAACTCTGCTTCCTCTTGTATGGAGTAATGAAATAATTATTGGACCGAGGGAGAACCTTAATAGCTTAGAAACTGGAGAGAGACGTCTCCTGCAAGCTGTCTTACATTTTAAATAAAATGGAGCACATTCAACACCAGTGAAAGTGCTTACCTGAAAACACTCAACCTTGGCATTACAAAGAAATAAGCTCTTTAGATTCAGTCCTGCAAATCAGAGAACACACTTGAGATCCAGCATCATCTGGCTAACCAGAGATACCAGTGATTCCATCTCTGAGTTGAGAAAAAAAATCTCTAACCATTAACTGGCTGGGCAGAATGAGAGGTATCTCCCTTAACCACCAGCCAAGAGGAGGAATGTTCAGAATGTTGTTATCAGAGAAGGATTGTAAATTTTGCTAAGACTTGGGATAAGTGCCAATACATCTAGAGCCTGCATAAACAAGGGTTCTGCTTGGAGAAGTGCAAAACAACTGGGAACCATTCCTGAAACTAGTAGGTGTATCTCTTCAAGTAGTTTTGTGATTTTTTTTTTTTTTTTAATTTAAGGTACATATAATGAAAGTTTTATGCCTAAATAAAAATGCATTTATTTCAGTAGTTCCACAGCAAACAAAGCCTGTATTCAACACAAGGGATGAGTCATTGCTTTTAGGGAACACCCCTCTCATAGCTTTCCCACATTGCTAAGTATACAAAGAAACTCCCCTTCCAAATATTTCCCACCACCTGGGAGGGTTAAAACATCCTCGTAGTAAAGGGAGGAGAAAAGGCGTAGGAGATATTTCAACACAGCCCAGAAACACTACCACCTTTTCTCCCAGCCTCTTAAAGATTTTCAACATTCTCCAAGAAGCAGCTTGTGATCATTGCTTTTCTATGCAGCAGATTCTCTGAGAAGCAGAAAGAGCTAATGTTGATAAGGATAAGATCAAAGTCTCAACAAGCACTGGTTTTTCTCACCTTATATGACATGAAACCAAATCCTGCAATAGTTTGCCTAATGCATTAGACAAACATTTTTAGTACTGATAGCAATAACACACTGTCAGACTTTTATATTAAATATTGACTCATGTTTTGCTGAAACAAACATGCAGAAACAAAAAAGGTCTGATATAGAACAGAAAAGAGACTTATATCAAAATTTAATCTTCAGATTACTTGTGTACAAGACAAAATATGCTCAGCTTTCTGCAATTGATAGTTACTTTTTTCCCTTTTTTATTAGAAAAGCAGAAATGGTTTTGCTTCAACTTATTCTTAACTGAGCTCTTATACTCACATAGAAAACATGTATGAGTTATTTACAAAAGTCTTAATCTCTGATAACCCTTCAGCTGTCATTGTCTAAGTATCATTTAGGTTATTTTTTACAAGGGAAAAAAAAAAAAAAAAGAAAAGGATTGATGTTTGCAGTATTTTCTCATAGGTTTAACCCAGAGAATTGAAATAACCCAGCAGTAAGTTGAGGTCCATAAGTGTTATAGCACCAGCAACACAGATAGTTATGTGAAGTTTAATCAACTAATATCCCTCTTGATCTTCTGAGAAATGATACTTTAAAAGGAAAAGGAGTTAAGTCATGGGTCACAAAGCAATGACTGAGGAGAGGGTATACCCCTGAGTGATTTAATTGAGACATTTAGCAAATTTGGGGATTAATAAAATACTTTTTTGTTTGGATTTTGAAAGGACCATTCAAACTGCATTTTGTGAACACCAATCTCAACGCAGAATTTAAGGACAAAAGAAATAGCACAGCTGTATCCCACATGCCTAAGCAACAAGAACAACTCTGCAAGGTAGGACTTTAATTAAGCAGTGACCGTGCAAATTTAAAAACAAAGATGATCTCTTGAGAATCCAATATTTGAGTTCATAAGAAGAGAGAATGGAGTTCAGTGTCCTTTCATGCTCATGGTCCTCAGACATATTTAGCTTATACAGCAACAAAAGCAGTTAATCCATTCTGAAGAATCAGGAACATCTGAGTCATGTGAGGGCTGGCTTAGCAAGAAATGCAGAAAAAGCTAAGCTTAATCAAGTAAAGTCCAAGTGGAAATTATGAAGTAATTAAAGAGATGTCTCAAGAAAGAGCATTGGAATACTTTCTCCTAACTGAAATTATTTTTGTCAGGTTTTATTTCAAGACCATCATACCTAATTCTCAAAGAGTTTGTGAACACCAAGTTACTTCAAGGCTTGTCAACAGAATGGGGTGTATAGACCATTTACCTTTCTTGGCAGCTCATATTTCCTTAGCAGAAAATAGCAAACCTTTGTGTAGACCTAAGATAGGGCTAATCCATTGCTTAGATGAGTCATCCTGTATATTTTGTTGAAATGACAAGAGTACACCCAGTCCCCTGGCTGGTTAGACATTAACCAGAAGTTAAATGCATAATTAACTTCAACCTCTATTAGTGTTCAGTTCTGAAGAGATCACATTCCAATAAGTGCCTGTTAATATTTTATTTTTGTGAAGTAGACAGCTCTGTTTCCTGTAACTCCAATAGACACCCAGAGTAGGAAAGAAAACACAGGAGCTGCTACACAGTTCAACCCAGCAGATTGTTTTCTTGTTTACCATGGTGACAAGTTCCAATTGCTGCACCAAAAAGTTAGCACAAACAAAACTGCACCCAGAATGTAGCCTATTCTTCAGGTGATTTTTTCCCTTTTACTTAAGAAGAAGAGGGTGGTGTAAAATGCAAACAATTTTTCTATTCCTTCCAAAACACTTTTCAGTAAATGATCATTGCATGTTTAAGTATTTGCAACTTCCATGACCATTATTTTGGAACCCAAGGTTTCAGATCTGGTTTTAAAGCATGCCATATCCCATACATAGAAATATTTGCGCCTCTGGAGATGGAGGTTAAGGGGGGGGAAATTGTACCCTCCAAAGCTGCACCAGTTTCAGCTGAAACAACTCTGTGAGTCCTGTCTGTGACAGAAGAAGATTACAACAAATTAATTTACAAATCATGGCTTTTCTATTTTCCTTTTGGAGTCCATCAGATATTTTATTGTTTGTTCCTCTCAGTGTTGTTCGAGAGGAGCACTCTGAAGGGACACACAATCCTTGAGCAAAAGCACTACCAACTGTAGACTACCAGGCATGAGGCTCAAACATCTGTTTCTGCAGAAGCTGCACCCAAAAATGATGGTCTAGATCTGAGCAGCAGCTCAGTACTATGGACTGCTGCTCTTTCATGGCGTAATTCCTCCTACAACATGAGCCTTGATGAGATCAATGCCTTTAGGGTCTGAGGCATGCTTTGTTTAGTCATAGGGTGAATTGAGACTAAGTTATTTAAGATAAATTCTTTAGGAGTCTGATTTCACACAAACCAGGGAAGAAAGCCACACAGCAAATGGGAGAGCTTTTCTTTATTGGTGATAAGTCATAATTTAGTTATACACTCAGCATGACAAAAGATTTGAGTCCTTCAAAATCAGTTGAACTCATTAGTGTTGCTAAGATGTGTTTAGATGGCAGAAACTATATATTGCACTTTTTACAATTCTCTAGAGAATATACCACTATTGTGATTTACTCTCAAAGAAAATCATTGCTCTGACCAGTGGCTAACAGGGAAAAATTTGCAATAACATTCGTTTTTCCCCAGCAAACACTAATTATACAAGTTAATCACTACAGTAGGCTCAGGAGCTCATGTTTCACTGAATGAAACTACAGGAAATGTCCTTGGAATAACTACAGTCAATTAGATGAGTTTCAATTATAACATAAATGTCAGGAACAAGAAATGCAGATGGATACCCTAGATAAATCAAGAATGCAAGATAAAGAGTACTTTTGCAACCTGTTAAGGTTCAAACATTTTACTCTTCCAAAACAAACATCAGGTTTCTAAAATTAAGGTGGAGTTGATGATGCTTACGAAACCAAAATACAGCAATTCTTCTAGCATGATATTTTTATTTAATTCCTGTTAAAGAAACATTAGAGAGGAGGTGTTTTTCACACGTTGCTACAAACCTCTTATTTTTGGAAAAAAACTTATACCCTAAGTCTTTTGTATAATTATTTAAATAAAATAAAGGATTTCATGTCATGTGAATTCCAGTATTTTTGAAACACCTTTCCATCCTGCCTTAGGACAGAAAGGTAGAACACCAAAACTTGTCAAAACCCAAATTATTCCATGTGTGCTCAAATGAAGAAATGCTATTTTCAGAGATACGGCATACCTCAACCCATGAATCTTGTTCTTGTACTAGATTTTTATTATCTTAGACAAGTAGTATCTTTCAATATATTCTAATAAAAAAGGAATTCTGCAGCAGGATTTTTCCCGATATTTGAAATGCCACAGCCACTGCATTTGAGAGCTAATCATGGTGAGGTATATTTCCTAACTAGTTCTATAATTCCCTAAACACAGTCACCTGAAAGTTAGGTCACAGAACCACTCTTAGAAGAGGCACTTCAGCAAATCAAAAATAAATAGTTTAGAAGAAGTCCTCTGCATTCATAAATACTTGTAGTCAAATGTGGTAAGAGTATGTGATAGGCCTTGGGTGAATTTTTTTTACAAAGTTCCTTAGGAGCTACTCAACTGTTTCAGTTGCCCTCGATTTTTCAGTGGCTGTGCAACAGCTTGGTGTTTGTCAGGCCTGGGCTCACAGAGAAGTCCTCTATCCCAGGGTGCAGTATCTGTACCATGCAGGGATATTTGGGACAGAAACTGGCAAGGGAAGACCTCCTGAAATTGCTGGGACTGCAGCTCTGTCACAGCAAGAAGTGTCAATGCACAGGGTTTGCTCAGGGCTCCCGAAGTCACTTCCCCCAGTAACGCAAAGGGTGATGTGCCCTGGGTGGCTCACAGGCATTCATTCTCTGCTGAATCACCAAGAGCACAGACAATAAACGTCCTGGTGCTGTTTGCTTAGTGTTGTTGCCTCACTTTACAGTTTCTTCAGTGCCCAGGGTGTAACTGTGGCCAAGCGGTTGAAGCCCTGCCTGTGCACAAGTGAATCATTGCTGTGCTGCACAGGAGAACATTCATCCCAGTGGCTCTCGGGTTAAGAAATACAATATATCTGACTTTGCTCTGCAGTTCTCAGTGTGATTCATGAGATGGTATCTACAAGCCAGCCCTCCCCTTTACCCTCAGACAAAAGAGAGGAGATAAAATTGGGTGTGTTAGGAATCCTTCTTGTATTAAATGCTTTGGGAAATGACAGACAAATGCTCCCCTCTAGTGAAATGATTAGTGGACTAATGTCAGCTAGGTGAACGAAGCAAAAATGTGCTTGCATGTGTGCATGTGCATGCAGATAAATGCCAAAATTACACATCTTGCATCTAAACTCACATCCTCCATGCTAGAATATGTGTTTCACTTTTCTTAGATTTGATTTATACGTCAGAGAAATACTTTGCTAAGAAGCAGTAGTGAATGGCTGAGTCCTGTTAATACAAAAAACTTTCGACAACTTCAAAAGCATCTTACCAGTGCATTTCTCATTACTTTTTTTTTCTTCTGCTTTTGAGTATTCTCTAACAAGAAAAAAACAGAGCAGCTTGAGAAAAGAAAATCAACATCTATTGTTATCATAGTGATAAATCATCTTTAATAAGGGCTTATGTGCTTTCCTGTTAAGCAAAACAAAAGATATTCTCAAATGCTACAAGATTCCACAAGCATTTCCAATATATCACAAAAAAAAAAATCAAAGAGAGAAAAAATACACAGGAGTTCTGACTACACTAAAAACATTTGGCTTGTCATTTACATGGTATATTTTGAAGTGCTGAGCTTGCAGAAATAAATATGCTATTTTTAGATTTTTATTAAAGTAGAATTTAAAATACAAGACCTTTTCTTAAAGAATAAGAAAACATTCTGTGTTCCATATTATATATGGAACTGGAGGGGAAAATTTTAAAGAATGTTCAAAATGGACTTTTATATACTATTAATGTCAAGTCTTGAAAATGTTCCTTTTTGCCCATAGAATATGTGCAATCAGCTTACAGAGTTCTGGAATTACCTTTGTAGTTGTAATTTACAGGACAAATTTTTATTCTGAATATTATCCTCTTACTTTCTTATGAATTGTTATTGATGACTGAACACTGAATAGTAGAGCTCTGTTTTGGATTACAATTGATTGTATAAATCAAATGACATAATTTCTATTTCCTGACTAAATACACTAAACTCTTAACATCAGGTTATATGGTTTGGAAAAGCCTTTGTGGCCATGAAATTTCTTAGGGAGGAGAAATAGCAGATAAAGAGGATTGAAAATTTTTGATATATTTTAAACCTCTTTTCTTTCTAGGCAATGTAAGCCTTGCCTTAGGGATAGTTTCTAGAAAAATTAGACTACTCTAAAATTGCATGGCTGAGAGCACACCGGTTTAAATTAATTTTTCATTGTCAATCCTCGTAATGTAATTATGTATGCTTGTGTGGTCTCAGTTGTAGAAAATGCAGAGGATTTTAGCATTTTGCATGAAGTACTGGAAAGTTTGACCTTTGCTTGTCTGACACATTATTGCCACCAAAACCAGCACTTTTCTTTGATCTCCACCTGCACCATTAGAAAAGGTAGACCCAGGAAATGAGAGAGGACAAAGGGAAAACTTGCAAGGACATTTTCCATGGGAATTAGCATAAGAGAAGATAATTGCAATCCATGGGGATATTCAGGCTAATGCCCCTACATGGTTGATCCAATGAGTACATTGAGTAACTGGCCATGCTCATACTCCTAACTCATTGCATATTTTTGAAGTCTGAAAGTGATTAAAACTAATATTGCAATGGACTCACGTACAGACCCAGTAAATACAGATCACTGGCAAGGAGTTTGAGAGGTTTGATCTTGACCACTTGTGGCTGTCAAGGTCTACACTTTGGTGACTGAAGAGATTGTCTAAAGAATAAAAGAACACAAATTACCCAACTGTCAGAAGAAATGTTGGGAACAATTAAATGGAAAATCTTTTCACTTTCTTCAGTATTTTTTTTTCAAATATCATTCCCAGACCAGACCTGTCTAGAGGCCTAAGTCTTCTGTTCTGACAAATACTTGAATGTGTGTTTAAATGTTTACTTCAGATGCATAAATACTGAAGGAAGATAGCACATCTCAGATGTTGGCTTGAAATCCATGAGTTAGAATATAGCTATAAATTTATTTTGTAGAAACATAATGATCAATGGTGGAGGATTTATGCACTTTTTACTGCTCAGTATTTAGACAATTTCTTTCTAACTATTTTACTTTCAAAATCCTAGCCTGCATTTTGAAGAGTGCATCTGTAAAAATTACAGAGAGTTTTGTATTTGTTGCTCAAGTCACAAGCCACTGTGGATTTGAGACAGAATATGTAGGATAAGGTCCCAACTTCTTTGGGTAGCCCCTAATAGAGTGTGTTCTAATGCTTACATTAGATTTTTTTTGCCTAATTAGTAATATTACAAACTAAATTTACACTTTCAATAATCAAAGTGTTTCTGCCACATAGTAGTGGTTGTAAGTTACTTGTTAAAGGAAATCAAATGAAAACATTTTCACTGAGGATGGAAAGCTTCAAGGAGAAACAGCAATTTTACAGGAGAGAGACTTTGATGGATTCTGAATTTCAAAACAGGTTTACAGACCTAATTTTCAAAGGAACATTAAAAAAAAAAAAAAACCAAAAAACATTTAAACTAGATGACACCAGAAAATACTTCTATCTTTCTAGGACATAAAAATTGTGTTTTGAGTACAGTTGCAGTGAAAAAAAAAAATCAGTCTCTTGGTATAATGGAATTTAATTCAATGGGTTTCAAAATCATCTCACAGAAACAACAGCTGAAATGTGATTAAATTCCAAGAATCAATGAAAACAAACTGCAGTAGATATCAAAACTGATCCTCTTCTTACTTGTGGTGGTGTAGTTTGGCAGTTGGTGAATTCATACCAGGACCCTTCTTTGAGGAGCACTATTTTGAACTTTTTTTTTCTTTTCACAAAGGGAGAACAGGCAATGAAAGACATCAGGGGATTCTGTGAATATAAATGTATTTATATTGGGGTGAGTCTTGGTACTTTTAATTTTTTTTTTATTATTATTCTTATTATTGTTTTTATTTTAAGCTTCTGGCAGTTTCAAATCACAGCCATTTCTGCAGAATTATATGAAGTTAAGTAGTCATGTACTATGCATCTCCACTTAGAAACTATTGAAAAAAATAGGAACCATTTCTAACAACTTAAAAGCCATACATCCTGCTGACAGACAATTTCAGCACAATGCCTCCACAAGAAACTCCCATATTTCTGGTGATCCTAGAAGTATACCATACACATGCACCAGACATTTGTCCTAAGCAAGCACAAACCCCTCCAGTTCTAAGACAGCAACGTTATCCTCAGTTTTACTGAGTAAATCTTGGAAGGTTTTGTGTTAGGGTCTCACTGCCTGAATTTGATGGTTCATGCATATATATATTCAGTTATTACAGGCATTGCTTTGCTAACTAAAGCACCATAACCCTTCATCCTGTGAGAATTTTAAAGAATTTTAAGGAGAAGCTGACCTTCAAGAAGTTATCTGCCCACTGTGATATCAAAAGATCCTCAGCTAACACACTTTATTATTTTTTTTCACATTTCCTTCTCATATGAGCACAACAAAGGAGGCACTGATATTCATTTGCACACAGCCTTCACAGCCTACACTCTGAAACTTACTTGAAATATATTAAGTAATAAATCATCACCATGTTTGCAGATTTTTTTTATTGGAAAAGGAATATTATACTTTTTAAATAGAAGAGACAATGTATTTGTTTGAAATAATGTGATGGGGTGTGAAAGAAGTGTAATTAGAGTTGCCAAAAAACGTAGGATTTGGCAGGCACAGCAAAAAAATAACCATCAGATTGAAATAGCACTTTTGGCAGTACTCAGAAGTCATTAAGTTTGTATAAAACTTCACCCTGCTACTATAAGCAAGCACAAGTAAAGTTTTGTTGAATATGTTTGCTCACAAAGTGACACTTTTTTTTTGTTGCTCTGAAGTATAGTAACATTTTTTGCACACAGTGCTCGAGCTGAACTTTTTTCATAACACCTTACCCACATCTATTGGAACCTGTGAAGAAGGGCTGGAGTTTCACTCCTTGACAGCACTGCTCTGAGTCCAGCAAAGCATGAATCCTAAAAGTCATGCTGCATTTCCAGGTACTCTAAAACCATAAATCCATATTTAATTAGAAGTTCATGAAATACTGTAGAAGATAAGATCTCTGTTCTAAAAATGAAATAAAAACCTGTGCCTTTGGCTTTCTTCTCTGACTCTGGGCCATAATTTAATTAAAACTCCATATCATATGCTAAAAATCTCATTGACAAGTCTTAGTTGAGGAATTCAGATTCCTTGTGGTACCTCAATCTGTGCTTTCTGTTTTGCCCTCATATTGTTCCATGTTCTTATCCTGTCTCCCACCCCTGCATCATGCACTCCTTCCTGTCTTGTTTCTCATTAAAAAAGTGAATTCCTTTGAGATTTAACACTGTAATGTCGAAGTTTGAACACTGGCATCTTACTATCTTAATGGATATCTTACTTGACAGCTCTGTGAATTTTAGCTCTCTTCTTTAACAGCATATATTTGTGGGAAAAAGCTGGCATTGAATTGAAGTGCAGGGAGCTCAGGCAGGCTTGAAATGGAAACCTAGCTAAAATTACTGTGATTTCATCCTATTACATTAGAAACTGGAGTAAACTTGAGACGATAAAAAGAAAATAGTACATCAATGATGTAACTGGAAACCCATCCTTTATATCAAACGCCAGAGCGTGATACTAATGATTTATTATACAAATTTGTTATTACATTTTATAGCAAAGCTATGGACAATGATGACACTGAGGAAGATTTTGCTTGTATATCTGGGAAATTCTGTGTTCATGTGGAGAAATATCTGCTCTTGAATCAATGAAAGAGTGTTCATATTTTGGCAGTGAGAGTCTTAGAAGTGCAGACAGTCACACACAGGAGCGCGGTTTACGTTATCATTGCTAAAAATTTTGCAGTTTGCAAAGAATTGTAGCCACAATAGCATTCCCAGTCCCTAGAGTAGCAAGGAGTGATGGCATTTCAGACCTTTTTAGTCTCAGAGGGAATTTCTTTAGATAGTACAAAAAAGTAGGTACTTGTGATTTCAAGCAATTTCAAGCAACTACTTTGTGTTTTCAGTGTGTGTATTCATTTGTATGCCTGCCATTGAGGGGGAATACGGACATGACAGAAGACTGTTCACTGACAGAAGACAACTGGGAAGCTTGTACTGTACCTGTAAACTTATTAATCTATCTGGAACAGTAAAATATCACTTTCCATATTAAGAAAGACTACTCATATATAAAGGTGATGTCATGGTCTCAGTTTACATGGAATTGGCTGTTCATTTGGAACTGGTCTGTAAGAAGTCAATTCACATGGATTTTCTACCTAATCACATCTACAGTGTTTCTCAGACACTGGACCCACGTGTATCATATGCATGAGATATCTTAATATAAGTATTTCACAGCATATTTCCTCCTCACAGCTGTACTTCTGAAGTAGCACCCACACCTTCTGTTCTTGAAATATTGCACTTTCTCCCCAACAGCTGAATTCTGCAAGTAGGAAAATTCTACCCACTCCCTCTCTCTCCTCAGTTTTCAGGCAGAATCCAAAGCCTGACTATACTGATAAAAATCCATTCACTGACTCATGGGGCTTATAACTGTTCAACATCTTATCCAGTCCCTGGTCAATACGCTACTGAGCTCCTCACACAGGGAACCTGCCAGATTAGATGTTCAGGATTCATGGCACACAAAAATAACCCGATGGGTAAATCAGGAGGCAGACCCCATACTCATTCCAGTTAAAGGCTTGCTCGGTTTTGCATACACATCCACTCACAGAAATTGTGCTGTAGTGAACTTTACGAAAAAACCTTAAATCTTTCTTTCAAGATTTTACGTGCTGAAAGAACTGGTGTGAAGGCAGGAGAAAGCAGAAGCAGAGTCTGTCCCTGCTATCTAAAATCAGGGAAGGAATTGAGCTGAAGAGAAAACCAGGAAAGGTAAGAATTTTCATACTGGAATAACCTCTGGGAATGTAGCAACAAAGATGTAGACTTTTTAGTCATTAAGGTGCTCAAAGGTTAAAACAAACAGTAAATATGATGAATTTTTTGTGAATACCACTGGACTAAGAAGCAAGAAATAAGCAAGGTAGTATAACCCAGTCAGGAAGCTTTGCATGGAGCTAAAAGTATTTACATCGGCGGGGGATGGGGGTTGCTTATATATGACAGTTTTAATCTACTTAGCAATTCACTTTCTGCTGATAAGAATGTTGGTATTTGGAGCTCTAGGTTTAGGTTATTTTGTAATAAAATCCATCATGTGACAAGTAAAAAGCCATTTTGTTTAGAATTAATTACAACAGAAGAAGGCCCTCACAATGTTTCTGCTACAGTGGTTTCAATACTTCTATTTGCAAAACAGTAATAATTCTCATGTTTCACCACTACTGCCAGTGCATACTAAAATAATATTTTTCTGTGTTTTATTTTTGGTTCCATGGTATTTTCAATAACTAGCTTATTTCATCATGACTTTTTTTTTCTATTTTCTTCGTTTATTTTTCCATGATGCTATTTTCTTTTGATGCACTCTCTCCACCTGTACAAGATGCATATTTACCTCCTCTACATGAGGGATTGAAATGGCTGGTATTGACTTGACATCTGTTTATTTCTGAGTAAGAAATCATCCCTTGCCTTTAGAATTTGATTTAAAAGGTTTGCTCAGGCACATGCTGCATTCAGCAGAAAGACCCTGGGTTTCTGGTGGCTGTGAAATACAGGATACAGTGCTGTGTGAGTCCAACATTTTCACACACAGTCATTGGGAACATCCAGTTTTTGGAATAAAGCTCAGCATATCCCAACTCCAAGGACAAAGGCCTAGTGGAAAAATATTGCAGTGCACAGACCCCATCTCCAGCGAGTGCCTAGCAAGGACGTGAGGCTGGAGTGTTAAAGGGCTGAGGTTTAACTCCCTGCCCAGGATTTTTCTCTGTGACTCTGGACATGCTGCTCAGGCATCCATAGTGGTTAATAAGAGCTTGTTTCCAACCAGAGGTTAACTTGGCTACCATATAAAAGAGCATTTGCTGGTGCTACAAGGTGTGGACAGTGTAAACACCTGCAAAATTCTGAGACAATGAGGAACAAAGATCACTGGGAGTGAAGAGAGAACAGGGAAGAGAAAAGAAAGATGTAATTTAATAGTTGATTCCTTTCTTTAGAAATTATATTTGCCAAACATATCTTAAAGTCTGAGATTTCTGATTTTGTTAGGGTGGTTTTTGGTTTTTTTTACTATGATCAGATGAGTGGATATGACCTTTTTGCAAAACAAGTCATTTACAATTTTCTTTTTTTAAAAACTAAAGATAGCTTCTTAATTTTCTACTTGTGCTAAACCCCCCCCCCCCCCCCCCCTACTTTTCAGGTGTTCTCTACTGTCTTGCCATATAAGCAAAGTGAAGGAATGAAAATATACCCAAATGAGACATTCATGCCAAAGTCAAGGAAATCAAAATTTGGTCTCCTACATGCATTTTATGGAAAACTGTCACAACTGTCTCCCAAATAACTTTTATAGAAGAAAAAAGAAAAATGGACTTCAGTTTATTTTATCTTCTTCTCAGGAGATGTCTTTACTGATAGCATCTGTGCTCTTCTGCACTCAGAGTGAGCAATGTGGCTTTGCTTTTCAGAGTGATTTGATCACTTGAAGTCCAGCATTCAACCACTTGGTATTTCTGTACAATCTGAAGTCGTACTTAAGCTCCAGTTTGAAAGTGAGAAACAGAACTGGCCCAGGAACTCTCTGCAGTCTGTAAGTGCATTTTTCAGTAAAATTCTCCCAGTTTAAAGCAGACAGTCAGTCATGTTATTTATCATAGCAAATAAAATAAGGAAGAATTAGTAAAAATGGGGAAATGGCTGTAATTCTCCTGCGTACATCTAAATATTTCTTATTGTGAATTTCATCACTTACTATTTGTGTCTCAGTTATTTGCCTTTTCTGTGACTGTTTCAGAATGAGAATTTTTCTGTTCTTGTCTTCACAGCTCATAACTTTTATTACTAGGATCAACTCTCTTTCCTTCTCACCACATTTTAAAGAAACCAGATTTTTATGATGTGGTAAGTATTACTGAGCACAGCATAAGTAAAGTCTTGCCAGAGATTTCATTATTACTTCCTTACATTTACATCCTACATTTATAGCACTGTGTTGGTTTTTAAATTTATTCCTAAAGTTATCTAGGCATTCATGGGCAGAAGACCACTATTATATAAAAATTCTTGAGGATCTGCTTTCCTCTGCTTCATCTCTACACTATCCTTGGTTTAGGGTTTTTTTATTTTGATGGAGAGAATTTTTTTCTCCATTTACAAACATATATGCAAGGAACTGAGCAAGGTCACAGGTGTTTTTTTGTTGGTGGTGGTGGTTTTGTTTGTTTGTTTGTTTGTTTTGTTTGGTTGTTTGGTTGGGTTTTTTGTGAGTTTTTTGTGTTTTGTTGGTTTGTTCTGGTTGGTTTTTTTTTTCTGTAGGGTATTACTACATTGAGAAACTGTGGTAAGAAATTACCATCTAATCTGATATTTGTGTGCTACACTGAGTGCGCAATAAAATGAACCAAGTACGTCATCAGAAGATGGATGATGTTGTGGATAAGGCTCAACACTCCCCCCCCCCAATGAACTTTATAGAACATTTACAGGCTTACTGTGGACTTGTAAATATTGCAGAAAATCTTGTGTCATGAAGAAATCCTTGGATTCGTGCCAAACCAAGGCTGCATGTCCACAAAAAATAATGCAGTGTGGGGGAGACACATTACCTTGAGACCTGAGAGCAATGCAGTTGTGTTGGTCTGAGGAGAGTGAGCTTCTCAGCAGGGTGCATTAGCACTGATGGAAATACCATATCCCAGTTTTGAAACTTGCCTGGCTTGGGTCCACCCAACCCAGACAGTTTTGAATACTCCTTGTTCTGTCCATCTTTCAGGGAATTTCGGAAAAAAAGTAAGGCCTTAGATTAATTAAATTAATCTCTGTTTTCCCTCATCTTTTATTGATTTCACTTGGACTGGTCAGAATGAGAAGTCTCATCAATGCTTGTGTGCAGTTTAGTTACAGCCTGTACAGAATAACATATGTCTCTGTCACCACAGACGTTACAGGACAGAGAGAAAAAGAAATACTGTAAGCTAAAAAATAAAGGGCTATTTTTCCTTCAGTAATTCTTATTTAGAACAACAAATTAGTATGACTTTTATACCAAGTCAGATATAAGGAACAGACAAACCATGGCCTCAACATGGGAAGTACTTCCAAAGATTTGACTACATCAGCATCCCCGTGAACTTTTTACTGACTGCTGGTGACAATGGGCGTAATAAATCAGTAGCAGAAACTGAATCCAGTATCCATCCATCATGTTATACATAAGATTATAAAAGCTTTGGGGATGCTTTAATTTTCAGACCACACCAAAGTTATCCCCACTACTTTCATATACAAGGCAAACTCTTCCTCGGGTGCCTGTGAATGGTCACTTTTAGTGCGTCTGCATTGACATGGTCCAGGTTAGAGGCACACTTTTGAAGTGAATCTCCTCATCATTCATGAGACTCATTCATCTGCAAGGAGTGCATGAACAAGCTTTATTTCAGATCATGTGCTCCAGAGGGCACCCAGTGTACTGCAAACATCAATGGGTGTTGAACTCAGGGGACCAGACTCATGGTAAAATTCAGAAGATCACAGATTGCACACCTAATTCTCAGGACCAGCTGCTTGATTCTGCTCATTCCATTCTCCTATTTCCCTGTAGTAGCTGCAGATGAAGCAGACTTTATGCCATTCTCTAGGTCTGTCCCTGTGCACCAACAGCTGAAAGAGAAGAGGTGCATGGAAGAATTAGAAGATAGGACTAGATTATTTATCCAGGGTTTATTTTCCAAACCCTCTGCATGACCAAATGTCACTATCCTGAAAAAAACGGTGGCTAATGAGGTCAGGAAATTGTTATTTTCCCTGGTACTGTTACAGTGTCCACAAGCTGGGCAAGACAGAAGACAAAACAAGATTTACTAAAGAGTGCCTGTAGACTTGATTTAACAAAGCATCAGAATTTTTGCTGGTCCATCTTCATGTAAAAATTCACTGCTTTCAATAGATCAAGCCAAACATGCTGTTAAAAATACTAGAAAATGCACACTTCATTTGTCATATGTATGATAAAACAGTAATTTTGTGTACTTTAGCTGAAAAGCTCATGTTAAAAACATTCTCATTAAACCTGTACCAAAATCAGAGACAGAAATGATGGTGTATAAATAACTTCAGAATAGGGCTGTATAGTATTTTGCTTTACATTCAATGCACAAAACTGTTGCTGTTTTTGTGTTTTTAAATGTTGAGCTTTATTAATTAAGAATAGCAATATCTGTAATTATTTACTCTTTACTTTACAGATAAATATGTATTTCTTTCTTTCTTTTATAGTTTTTCCTGGTGGGATATCATGAGGGCTTAACATACTGAAAAAAGCTACCTCATACCTTCTTCAGAATCAAAAATTAGAAGAACTTAAAAACTGAATTCTCATCGAGGTTAGACACACACCAGGTCACAAATGAGAAATTTGTGCAAAAGAGAAAATATATAAAAAATATAAGAATATCTGGTTTGGAAAAAATTTGTAAAAAAATTAGATCAATAAAAAGGATTTTCTTGCGTGCAGAGGTTTACTGGGAAGGAGAGGACACAAGGGGAATTAACATTGTTGTCAAAACAGGCTGCTGTGCCGGGGGTAGGAATATGTTCCTCTGCTGACATAATTCTCTTTTAAATGAGTTTGTGCCATCCAAATCTTTTAGGTTTAGTGCAAGCAGCTTCCGTTGCACTGTGCTTCCTCTGCAGGTGTGGAAGCAAGAAAGCCTGAGGCTGCAGTATTTCCTGTGGATCCAGCAGTGTAGCCTTAGACCAACAACTTGCAAGCAAAACCCTCACTGATTTGAGCTTGCTTCTGTTAAAGCTTGCTGATTTGCTTGAGACTTTGCATAAACATTAGATCCTTTACAAAAGCCAGATTTGATCTATTTTTTCTCTTTTTTTCCACAGTTATGAATTAATATACTCAAAATATTCTTTTTTTTTTACAGAAAAATGAGGGCAATCACAAGGACTGTCAAGTATTATTCATTTTGAATGTTATACTCAGCCTCATTCCAATGCCACTGGAAGCAAAAGGAGGTCTCTCAGATGATTTCAATATTATGGGCCCATACTAGACTGGGAGATTTGCAGATATTGAGTGCCATTCATTGCACTGAAATTAAAAGCACATCCAGCTTTTCACAAGGTGTTAGACTGAACTGATTTAAAGTTCGAGTTGAAGATTTTGGAATTAATTTAAAATTGAATCTAACCTCTCATATTATTAGTCCTCATATTTATGGAATTGATTTAGAATCTCTATTTAGAATTAAATGACTTTTTACTCTATCAAACTGCCATTTCTACATGACATAATAACATTTGCCCTATCCCAGGAAACTTTTGAACTAAGGGCAAGGAATCTGTGAGAAAAGATAGCATCATATGAGATACATGCTGTGGGAAACTGAGAAAGAGGCAGTAGAAAAGTAATATAAAGTGTAGTCAGAAAACTGTCAAAGAAAATAAAATAATAACAAAACAAAGCTTATTTTAGAACTTCCTGTTAAAACGTATTATAAAAGTTTTAGAGCCATGGACACACCACACACACACACACATATCTATGTAGATATATAAAGATTTTTGGAGACATGGACTATTTTTTAAAATATAGATAACTTCCTTTATTGAACATGCAGATATTTCTTCCTAACGTTACATCTATAGGATTCAGACATTTTTTATAATGACTCATATTTCTCAAGTAACGACGTTTTGCATTTTTTTTTCTTGAAACTTACTAAAGGTGCCTGATTTGGGGCAAGTGACTTGCATATGCACTCTAAAAATATAGTAACTTCCCAGTCCTGATGCACTCAAATGCACACAATATGCCCAGTTGACACATCAGCTGAGCTTCTGCTTCATTCTTCTAAGGCAGTAGGTAGGAGTGAGGAATTAGTAAACATTCCCTCTGTGCCACCTGGAAAGAACTGTGGAGATAACAATTGTCAACAGCAGAGAAGAACTGAGAGAAATAAGTGCAAAGATATCACTGTCTTCAAAGTGAGCAGGAACAAATTCATGAGAAGATTTGGAAAAAAAAAAATATATACTATTTTTCTCTTGAAAGCATTTAGGATTTGTATATTTAAAACTCAAACACCATAAAATACAAGAAGAGCCATTGATAGACAGTAAATTTGGTGATTAACATATTGAAAATATCCAGAAGTTGTAAAATGCTGCCCCCATTACCTCACAAACTTCTGTTCTTTCTTTGAGATTCCTTTGTTTGCAGACTTATGGGGACAGTGGCCACCTTCAGCTAAGCTTATGATAAGTTAATAATCTGGCTACATTATTGTTAAAAATATATACACACGGTAATCAGTAGGAATTTAGACCTGTAGTGTTGTTGTATAATCAGAAAATTTTACAGCAAAACTCTTCTCTGGATTGGAAAATGATACTTAATTTTTGATGGAGTACTGATTTAAAAAGACATTTAAAAAAAATAAAATTCTTAATTAGTCTTCCTAAATTAAGTCTCTTTTACTATATCTTTAATATACAAGATACTTCCCCAAAATTTCTATAAAACAAAAATAAAAAAAACCACCCACAAACAACAGCTAAATCAAATCAGCAGCCCTTTGAGGCACAAAGTAGGATTCAAATGTGAAACATCTGTCTGTCTGCTGCTGCCATGCCACCATGCCTTGCTCCAGCAGACTGAGGTGCTGTCAGTGAAAACATCCTTTGACTTTTTGTTCATGCCAAGACTAATGCACCTTGAATCCTGTGGGGCTCAGTTTTGGGCCCCTCACTGGAAGACAGACCTGTCCAGAGGACAGCAGAGGTGGTGAAGAGGCTGGAACACAGATCAGCTCAGAGCAGCTGAGGGAGCTGAGGTCATTCAGCCTGGAGAAGAGGAGGCTCAGGTGGGACCTTTCTGCTCCCTACAACTCCCTGAAAGGAGGGGGTGTGAGGTGGGGTCAGTCTCTTCTCCCAGGCAGCCAGGAATAGAAGAGGGGGAAATGGCCTCAAGTTCTCCTAACCAGGAGAGGTTCAGATTGGATACTAGGAAAAATTTCTTCACTGGAAGACTGGATAAGCATTGAATGGACATCCAAAGAAAGTGATGGAGTCACCATCCTTGGAAGTGTTCAAAAAGCAAGTGGATGTGGGGCTTTGCAATATGGTTTAGTGGACATGGTGGTATTCAATGAAAGATTGAACTTGATGATCTTGGACATCTTTTACAACCATAATGGTGCTGTGACAACCAGTCCTTTGGCTACTGCATGCAGGAACTCTTTCATATCCCCCAAGCAATTTCTTGAGCATCCCTGTCCACTTGTTGTCTCTCAAAAAAGGGAAAAATGTGAGGTGGAAGATTTTCTTAAAAGAATGACAGGATAATATGATTTTCTGAAGGAGGTCAAGATTTCATTCAAGCATAGTGCAGTTTTACTGTGAACTCTCCCTTCCATTAAATATGCTGTTCCTTAAGTCTGCTTCACTTGTGATCCACATTGTGCTAATGTCAATGGGCTCTTCTGTGACATACAGAAAAAAACCCACCAAAACTGTAAGAACTCCTTTGTGAGGCTTCTCCTGGATTTCCTTCCACAACTCAGTCTGGCCTTCAAGATATTTCAGATAAATTATTAAATAAAATAGATAAATCGTAGAATTTGTTGGGGTTTTTTAAATGGAAACAAGAAGCCAAACAAATTAAATTCAGTGTAAAGTAGGCAAAAAAACCTCCTTTGCCATTTGTCTTCTTCTGAGTGCTCTTCTTTTTCTTGACCAAAAAAAAAGAACTATAAGAGTTGCTATTCTCATAAAAAGTGTTATGTTTTGCATTAACAGCACATTTCTTTGAAACATCCATTCCCTTTCCAACCAATATCATGTGTGTGGAGCTGATTGTGGCTCAGGGACCAAAATGCAGAAAGCAAAGCCATCAGCCTTCTTCCCTAGCTCCATTGTCCAGTACAAGGGAGACATACATGTCTCCATGCTATGAAGCAAAACCGTCAGTTTCTCCAGCCTTTGAGGGTCATATGTGATGTTTATAATCCTTGGACTTGGTAATAATCCTGTTGTCCAACCCAGCCCAGTGAAGTCCAATCCAAAGTATGTTCCTGGAAGAGTGTGAATATTTAGGAGAACCAGCCTGGTAACAAGTTCCAGGCTTTTATGTGCAAGGGTTTCCCCCACAAATTAGATTCATAGATTACTATGCTTATGATTCCATAAATATTTATACCCTCAAGTAAACTGAATAATATAGTGACTTCACAAAATAACAGCTCTTTATGTGTCTGCATGGAATCTAGTGAAGATTTTTCCATTTTTGGAAATTTTTTGCCCTTCTCTAGGGGTTATTAAAAACTCCTAAATATTAAAGTGATTCCCACAAACTATTGAGCTGCTAAAAGATATGTTGACTTTTTAAAAGCTGACAATTATGCCTGATACCTGACTCATTTTAGCTGTTTTACTCCACTTGTAGCGTTGTTCTCCCTGGATTGTGATTCTGAGGGAAACCATAATTTAAACAGAATTAACAAAAGTTGAATGGAATCATTCACATGACCAAAGTGACTCATCTGCACATGTTTTTGTGAGCTTAATTCTCAAAACCAGATGCTAATAGTTTACCAGTTACACATAATAGTTAACTAGCTCCTAGTAGAATGTAAAACAACTCTAGGAAAAAATCTATTATAATTTTATTAACAGGCAAATAGTTCCAAACAAACTCTTAAAAGATTTTTTAAAAGGAAAAAAAAACAACAATACATTATCCTTTAAATATTCTGGTATCTAAAAGGTTGCTTACTAGACCAAATCCAATGAAATTAACTAGGTAGATTAGCTCAATTCATTGCTTTTAATTAAATACATCCTGAGCTATGCTCTCAATGAATTAGCAAGAACATTTGCAGCTTCTCATTTACACACTTGCTAAAATAGCAATTGAAGTAACTGTATTCCAACTAAATGCTGAGGTAGAATGGTATATAAGGAGGCAGGTGTAGGTTTTCCAAACCAATAGAATTAATCCCAAGGGACAGGGAGAGATGATCCAGGTGTATTTTAACTTAGAAGTACCATATTTCAAAAGCATGTAATCCACAGTGTAATCCCAAATCCTTCTTAAGGAAAGGCTTTACCGCAAAAATATTATCCTGACCTTTCTCTTGCTGTTGCTATGGAAAGACATGTTTCCTGGCTTCTGGCAAAGGACCAGTAATTGTATTTAAATGGGGTGTTGAACAACCATAGTGTGTGCAGTGTGCTATTATTTCTTTGTGGGAGGTTTATTATAGGCTTCTGGTATATAATCTAAATTAGATGTCTGAGGAAAAATAATGCTTTTAAGTTGGAAAATTGTATTCTGTCTTTTAAATTCCCTGATTTCTCTGATAGTCTTTTGAAGTTTTTCTGAAGCTATAAATGTTAACTATATTCCTTAATCAAACCATCCTTTCAACCAGCTGCAGCAGAATATCTCTCTTTTATGTTTATGGGAACTTGGATGCAATTATTTTACAGAGATGAACTTGCTATAAACAACCCTATCATTTTTAGACTTTCAAATTTCATTATCTTAAGCACAAATCAACATTGACACTGCTCTAGTCTGGCTCTGATATGCTGTTTAATATTAACATGGGTGGGTGATCTTTTATTCAGTTTCATTATATTAGTGCGTAAATTTAGTGAAGTTAGCTCAGGTTGGGGAATCAAATTTTTCAAGCTATTCACAGTACTTAAATCTTAACAGATTAGTTGACACAGAAAAGAGGAAACAACCCTATTATCCTTGTTTGCAACAGGTGACTGGAAATGAATAAATTTTAGACTAAAGTCATGGTTACTGGGTGATTATTAGTATCTTGCATGTCATCTTTCTGTTATGTGTGTTTTATAAAAATAAAATTACATATTTGATTATATTTAGGCTTTTATTCCCCTATTTTTTAAAAAAAGTAGTTATGTTTATGTAAGTACATAATTATTCAAATTATTCAAAGAGCTAAACCTTCAAGTCAAGGTGTACTTGACTTAAAAACAAAAGCCAGTCAAATATAAATGGTTCTAGCATAGGCTTCTCACTGAAATCAGATGATGATTTTGGTTTGAGATGTGGGATAGTTCCAGATAGTGCTGTTCCTCTAACATCTCCTACCGTCTGCTCACAAAGATACACTCATGTATCATGAAATGAGTGACTCATGCCCATGAAATGCCATAGAAAAGCAATTTTAACTTCTTATAAAGTTGCATATGATCTGAACTTGTCACATCTTGTTCCTCTCTCCGTGCCTTTTTGCTTACAGTGACTTTTCAGCAAAGGTTATCTTTCTTGACTTTCTCTTAGAAAACACTTTCCTGCTGTTTGCATCCTCAGTGCCTCTGAAAGAGCCACTTCTGCTACAATCTGCTGTGAATCAGCCGCGTGATTAAGTTCAGGATTAAGGTGATATGTACACCTGCTATTTTCCAGTTTCTCTAACTGTGTTGTACTCAGTGATGCTCAACCCATCCTCCCCTGCAGGCCTACTAAGAAGTGTTTATCTTTGGTATGAACCAGGGCTGCTTAACACCAATCTAACTTGAAGTGTAACTTTACTCGTCTTCATTATCAGGAAACAAAAAATTGTGACTCTTCTGCTCGGCTTCTGAAAGAAGTAATTTTGAATAATTACAGACAGGATAAATACAATAGGTCAACAGTCTAACCCATTAGGCTTACACATGCCTAATCTAATGTAGTTTACAATGTCTGTCTTTTCAATGCCCCATGAGTGCAGTAGTGCAGTGTGTTTGTCTGTAAGCAAACACAAAACTGTTCTGCTGAGTATGACCAGAGCTTCCTCTAGCTCGGGATGTATCCCATGACAGTTACCAGTTACAGGTACCCTGGGCAAGACATAAGAGCCTGCAAACAGATTGTGACACACTTTCCAGGAGTGCTGAATTACTGCAGCTTCAGGTCTTAGTAATTACCCCTTCTTTCTCTTTTTAATACTAAACTGCAAGCTTCCCAGAAACATGGGATTTTGTATCAGCCTCATGTGGTCTGGAAAAGTTGTTTATTTTTTAAATTTGACACTTTGCAGTAGCTTCATTCAAAGACCTCTAGTGCTTGTCTTGGTGGATAAATGATATCCTATTAATATTCTTCATAATTATAATTCTGAAGATCTTTAGCAATTTATCCATCATCTCTTTTCCATTATAAAGCATGCTGCTCTACTGAAATGCTCCATACATTTAACCATGCTTGCCATTCTCTTAGTGCTGTCTCCTAGTTATTCACACTGTGTTGCCTGACCATTATTAGTGATGAGTGTTATGCAAATTATGAGAAGGTGAAAAAAAAAAAGGGGCAATAAAAGAATCTTATAAATGTAGAAATTATGGAGAATACACTCATCTTCTAATGCCAATTACTGGCTAACTTATTTAAAAGTCAATATCAACCTAATTTATCACTACTGAATAAATTTCATCCATAGTAATAACAAGGAAGCTGCTTAGTGTATTTCTTTTGATCAGATAGCCTGTTCATGTCCCACCCAATCATTTTAAAGATTACTTAAACTAAAGGATATTATTTTGTAATTGGTCTAGGCTGACAAAGAATATGGGGTCATTTTCCAAAGGTATCTACCAGGTCTACCAGTAATTTTGTATTGTACAGTAACTTGATGACCTGTGATTACCTGACACATAGTGTTTTGTTACTTAATGTACCATGGGAATGGATTTGCTGAATAAGAAGGTTCAGTTCTACAAATTCCTTTTTAAAGTATTCTTCATAAGGGATTTAAACTATCTAAAGGTTCACAGAATGTTTTAAGCCTTCAGAAAAGCATGCATTTTACTGCTGGCATTTCCAGCCTCAAGGTGTGGCTAATACAGCTATTTTTTCTTTCACCAGATGGGGCGTAGAGAAAAACCTGAGGAATGTTGTCAAGTTGTGTTTCACTGGCTGCTACAAGGTTTCTATGCATGAGGCATGCCACTGACATCACTCAGTCACAATGTATGGTCTGAAGCAATCAGACTAAGAAAATCTGGAGATAAAAGTAGGAAAGCAGCAGGGGGACTAGAGTGAATGAAGCAAAACATATCAATCTGTGGAAGAAGCCTGACTGCTTCCAATTGTACTGTCATGATCTTCTGATTTATCCTCCAGGGTGGAAGGATTGCAATTATTCTGTACCAACAGGTACAGAAATGGAAGGAAAAATACACCTTGAGCATAGTTAAAGAGTTGTCAGTTTTATACAAAATCTCTTTTGGTGCCTTCTTATACCTGTGTTAAACACAAGCCAAAATTCAATCAAGATTGTTTTATGTGGCTCACAAACATTGAAAACCACCAAATGTGTATAGACTTAAAAGCCTAAATGAATTTGAATGAACATGTACTGCTCTGGACTCAAATATTGAGAACACAACTGCTAGCTGTAACTCAGAGGTTTGGTTTGTGAATCAAATAATAAATACTGTAGTGTTTAACACCATAAATGTCCAATTCTCATGTGTGTTAGTAAGCTATGCATCAAGAATAATTCCAAGAAACAAATATAATTGCATAAATTTTGTGCCACTGTCAGAGAAGCCATTCTCTCTGTGTTCTGTGTATCTAATAAATATTCTTTGTAAGCCTTCTCTGACCTAGGAAATTATTACTATTTTACTAAGAAGATATTAAAGTAGAAGCAAGCTAAGTGATTTGCATAAGTAATAATAGGATGTCAATGGTGAGGGTTAGTAAAAAGGCACAAGGAATTCCAGTGCTGTAAGTAGCAGTCAGAATCTTTTCCCAGGAAAATTGAAAAGAAAAAAATCCTGCCAAAATGAGTCTGTGATAATTCCTAGAGAGTACTGTAATTTCAGTCAAACCTATCAGTCTCTAGTCAAAACGTGGAAAAGCATAGATTTGAATGGACTTTTAGAAGAAATGAAAATTTATATTTTGCTTCATCTTAAAAATCCATTCCATTCTTTGATTGATCAAGAAAACACAGGAAAATTACCCATTCAAAACTAGAGTGAAGGAAGCCTCTTTGTTAAAAACACCAACTGTGAACATTTATAAAATTGAAATGATTGAAACTTCTAGCCAAAAGAATTATTTGGTTTTAATCCAGAATTTTTGAATACATCTATTTGTTCAAAAAATCATGGGGGATTCCCATGGCAATTTTCTGAACATTTCTATCTCTGAACAATTTACTACTTCAATTCAGTGCTTTTCCTATACAATTATCCAAATGATGCCTTTGTGCCTTCCAATGAGGATATTTGAATTACACCATTTTCAGATTTTTTATGTGCCTGCCTCTTTGCACATTTTGAGCCAAACCTCCATCAGCTCTCAGATCTTTGGTCTATTTTGAAACAAAGACATCCTGCAAGACTGGATGTTCCTTCCAAAATTCCACTGCATATCTTTTCCAATCATATGCTAAATGTCCAGTGGCTGGTGAGTCTGACCTTAAGGTTACCCCATCATGCCAAGGAGGGATTGCAGTCATGATTTCTATTGTTCCTTTCAGCTGCACCTTGCTTGCCTTCATCTGCAGCTCAATTTTTGGGAGCACAATAAGGACATGGTCCTGTGATTACTCAGTTGTGTGAAGGCTCTCCAGCTCAGGACATCAGTCCTCAGGCCATGCAGATGGATCCAGGCTTCCCAGTGAACCAGCTAGTGGCAGTCAGCTTGAACCCACACACTTATCTGATTTGTCTCTGGTGTCACCCTATCAAAATGAGTCACAGAGCTGGATGGTTTCCAGATTCTAAAGACAAAACTGCTTTGGTTTTACTGAGGCATTTTGCTTATTTTGATCATGGGAGTAGAATCAGGTATGAAATACAGCTGGGGCTGAAGATTTAAAGGGGGAAAGATGTGTCAGATTCTGATGCTTTTAAAAGGAGTGCCAGTGGATCTGAGACTGCTTCAAATAATAGCCAAAATAATGGATGCAGAAATAAACTATGGCCATTTTGAAAAGAGGATCCATAAGAAACCAGCTGTGCAAAGAATGCACCTGAGAAGAAAATCTTGCTGAAAATAGTTCTTGTTGTATCAACTAAGAATCTGTCATATTTTCTTTGGAACCTTGTGCTGCCATGAGTTGGACACACTGAGATATTTCTCAGAATGAGTTGTTTATAGCATAACTCCTATCTCTCAGAGTAGTGTAGTCAAAATAAAACCTTCCAAACAACCCTTTCAACTTCCGCTGTCATCACCTGACAAGGTGGTTTTCTGAAAGGGTTTTTGTTTTAGTAGCTGCTTGAGATGAGAGAAGCATAGTCATATTAACAGATAAAACTCTTGTGATAAATCTCTCTTGCCATTTGGGCAAGAAGGAGTGCTTTTCTTCCCAAGATTTTATTGATTGTTTGTGAACTCATTGATAAAACAGGCTGTGTGCCTTGCTGCAAAATGCTGCCAGCTCTACATGCCGTCTGGTTTAACAATGAATCCAATATTAAATGTCCTATTTATGATAGGAAAAGCCATGTTTTTAAAATAACAAATGGTCCTTTGCACATCATTTTAGTGTGGAAATGTTGTTCATAGGAAACAAGAATTAAAGTTGCAATGCTGTTTACTTTTTAAATCTAGCAAGCATATTTTGTAAATTCATTAGTGGGAAGTCAAAAAAGAAAATTAAATTAAGCCTAAAATCACAATGAAAAGGCAATCCAGTTTATGCAGTCCTGCCTGAAAAGAGAATTATTTATTATTTTATCTGATAGCAAAGACAGAGAAATTAAAAATCTGAAACATCGTTAAGATTCTAGCTGGAATTAATCAGTAGGATTCCAAACATTCCAAGTATCACCTCGTACTAGCGAGGCTTAGCTATGTGCACTGGAGTACAGCTAATCTGGAAATATCAGCTAAATTCAGAGTTCCCCACAGTTGGGAGCAGGAAAGCGCAGCGAATTGTGATCAGCATTTGTCCTCATGTTTGCTGTGAGTGATGGAGGCAAGAAAGCGTAAGCACACACTCGCAGATAATCACTTACCTGACAGGCCTTTGGATGATGAAAAGACTTTCCTCTGTCTCCAGAGAGCACGATGCTTATTTCAGACGTTTCCTGGAAGACAAAGGGAGAGAATAAGAGCCTTTAGATTACACTGGGATGACAGAGATCTGCTAATAAAAATGTAAAGGTCAAAAGGCTCCATCCTCCTCTGGTGTAAAACAGCAAAACTTCAGCTCTGACATCCACTTACAGCTGCTGAGGATCTTGATTATCAAGGTAGTGTCTGTGTCTTTTTTGCTTTGTTTGTCACACAGCACAAAGGCCACGCAGAGGCACAGTTAGGTTCCAGATAAAAATGTTTGCTGTTAACAAACCAAGTATAGTACTCAAGGTATAATTAGAAGGCTTTTTTTCTAGAAGCTTACAGAAAAAAAAAAACCACCAAAAAAACAAGGAGGAAACATCAGCAACCCTCAAGCTCTACAACAGCAGCAAGGATCCCTGCTTGGTTTACAGAACATTTGAAGGGCACTAATAGACAAATCATAGCTCACATATTTGTCTTGTAGTTTAGATCATCACTAATCTAAGGATGGCTGCAGGGGACACCTGAAGTTGGAGCTGGAGTGTGAATGATATATCTAGAAGAAATAAGATACCATTCTTGTTGCTACCTATTTTGATAGTAGTTTTTGATAATTCATTACATTTGTGATTCAAGTGAATCACACTTCTCTCATTATGTACTTTCATAAATTAAGTGGATACAAACCCCCCTGTTCTTTCTTTCTTTCTTTCTTTCTTTCTTTATTTATCAAATGGCTGTAATGGAGAGCATCATTAAAGAAAACAAAAAGTAAAAACAAACAAAACAAAACAAAAAACCAACAAACCATCACCAAAACTGTGGACTTTCAATCTTTTTATATGACATTTAAATGTATTTTATTAAATCCCAGCATAATCCTTTCTTGCTAAATGATCAGAATTCATTCTGGAATAGACAGAAAGTCAATTGTTTTTGCTTAAACCTGTCTCCAGCTGAATTTATGTTGATTGGTACGTGACACAAGGACAAAAGGGTGATTTCCCCTTTGCGTTCATTTTGATGGGCTGGAACCCAAAACCTGCCTTATTATGGTTAGCTACTGTTGTTTCAAAGTGGGGTTTCTTTTAATGTATTATTATTTGAAGGATGTAACAAATTAAGTGTTCATTAACTGCAGATGATTGAAGATCATTATTCCTACTTTCATTATAAGCATGTCTGATTAGTGCAGGGCTTTTTGTGTTGGCCTTCCTGCCACCATGTGCCCTCTCCAGCGGCTTGGAATTCATGGACAGACTAAAATTGCTGATCGTATCAGTCCCGTGCTGCCATCCTCGCAGTGCCTCTGTTTGACAATAGCCAGTTGCCATGGAAATAATTGTGGTGTCACAAATTCAGTGTTATGGTTTCAATAGACTATCATGTAAAGTGGAAGAAAAGGTTTGCAAGTGTAGCTAACACAAACAGCAATGGAAAAAATAAAAACATATCCAAGAGGACAACACCATCTGCTAACTGTCTGTAAGGTTTTTCTGAGTAGTCCTTCAGGTAGATTTTTCAGGTCAGATCCCTTTTCTTCAATATTTCTGTTGATGGGAACTCCTTGCTCTCTGCCACACTTTCTATTAATCTGTGGGCAGTCAGATATTCAGTGAAGTGACAGCAGCATTCCACAACAGCAGGTATCTAGGGCTAGACAAAGTGCACCAGACAGCCCCTCATTTGTATTCTGCCCCACTTATGGCTGAGCCTCTGCCTTCATGAGGCTCTGGTACACAACCATGGCCCTTCTGTCAATCAACACACTCTAAAAAGTCATGTGCACCAGACATGGAGGAAGGTGACAAGATGTTTTTCTGCCAACCACTGCACCTGGTGCTACTTGTGGGATCAGAGACATCTCATCTCTTTGTCTCTTTGTCCTTTTTTTGTTATATCTATTGGAACACTTTTCATTTGAGCTATATTAATGGATAAACTTTGCACGGAGATTCGTTGTTGTGTATGAAAAAGCTTCTCATCTACAAAGAGACACAAAACCCCTGTTAATGCTATATATATCTGTTTATGACAATCTCCATGTTCTGCATTTAGATTTTATCCATGTTTAAGGTTTCTTACTCAGCTTGTACATATTAAGTTTCTGAGGGCTTTTTCTGAGGTTTAGCTCGTTAACTGTGATAGGGTAGCCACAAGTCTCAGTTTATCTGGGGAAGAGTAAGAGTACTAGAATTTATACATTTGTTTCAAAAACTGAAAATTTACTTTTGGCCCAGATTTTTGTTTGGAGAAACAGGGCTTCCCTTGTTTTTACCCTTTGAGATCGTGAATAAACCATTCCTGGAAAGTTTCAATATACATAAACTTTAACTCACTTCTGGACTCTGATATAGCTCAACACATTGCTGTTGCACTTGCCTTGCAGTCAGGGGTATCCCAGTTTCCTGATGATGAATATTTCCTTCCTGAACCTCTCCTGATAGAATATTTGGAGTGGAGTAAAAGCCAGAAACTTATATTAAGGCATAAAGGCATACAATATATAGTATTTACAGTAGACATATTTTAGATTACTACTCAGGAAGTCTGTTAAGGGATATGAAATAGGTCTCCCCACTCTTTATTTAATCATCTGTAGAAGGAGGATATTGATATCTCCCTACCTCACAGGTATATTGTGAGGGTAAATACATTCATGGCTACAAGATACTCACTCTGGTGTCCTGGGACAGCAGGTAACCAGATAGTATTTAAAGGCTGTGGAATTTCTTTCAGTTTTACTAATTAATTCCTGGTATAGTGCCATTGACTCTAAAGCAGCAAATGTTGTCGTTGAATTTTAACAGTTTCAAAACAAGGCTTTGAAGGTTTCTCTTGTGCTGCCCACAATATCTCAAACCTATGGGTTTAATTGCATTTGAAATGTGTCCAGGGTGTCCTCAGCACATAGCAGCACACTCTGTTTTCTGCACGTTTGGGCCAGAGCCATTCTTTCCTGCTTTGTGGATCTGTTTGAAATAATCAACTTTCTCCTTGGGAGAATTTGCATGCAAGAATTAGTTTTCTCATGCATGGAGAGTGTTTTTCATTTCTGAGGGAAATTCAAGGAAAGAATGAGAAATGTTTTGATTTATGCAAAGCTGTGAATGTTTTTGGAATTAATTTTTAAATCTAGCTACAACCAGCTTACACTGATATAATTTGTTCTAGACCTTGTCTACACAGAAGTGTTAAACTAGTTTTGAAAAAGGTGAGTAAGTAACTTTAGGATTCTAATCCCACAACTAATCTTGGGCATAGTCACAAGAAAATTTATAAGGTATACATAAAGATTTACAGAGTAGTAATGCAAGCAAAGTAAATAAAACTGGGGCAGGGTTGTGCGTAGAAAATTGTCCTTGTCAGAAAAACAAGATATTGGGGGGTTTATGGCACTAAAAGTACAGTTGTCAAAGGTAAGTGTTGGTACAATAGCTGGTCTGTAATTCAAAACAAGATTTAGGAGTGCTATTCAGGACAGAAATAGCTGAAAATTAGGCCCCTAGCTCTGTAAATCACATTTTCAAGGCACGGGTAGGTCTCTACCTTGCATGAGAAGAAGCTAAATTCTTACCAGCAGGAATCCCAAACACCACACACTGATTTAGAAAATGATAAACAAAATTCTGTTGAAAAGTAAACAGCTGAAACTCAAAGGAAGAGATGAAAAAGAGTGAACTCCTAATTGGCACTAATTGGGCAAGGGAAATATTTCAGGGCATCTTGTTGAATTTGGAGAAATAGTCTGAATTCTGGTGAATTGCTGTCCTGAACTTCAGGTTATAAATGACTCATTAGGTATCTGACCAGTTCAATAAGCATCTATTTCCCTGATGCTCCTCACATATTTCATGTAGTCCTGCACGAAATTCTGAAAATAAAATTATCACTATACAAAAATTAATGAAGTTCTGTTAAATGAATTAAAACTTACTTGGTTTGGCAAGTGACAATTTGCCAAAACTACTGCCTTTGTAAGGAGGAGAGAAGCTTTTGATTAGCTATTTTAAAATTTTCATGTTCTCTCTGCTTCCTCATGTATCTCACCATTTTTTCAGTGGAAGACTTTTTTTTTTTTTTAAGAAATTTGATTTTTTGTTCAGAAAAGTAGAGGAAATATTATAACAATAAAAATCCATGTAAGTATAAAAATTTTCCAAGCTTCAAAACTAGAAGTCTTTTATACATACAGTTTTCACTTTCTTTCTTTCTCTTTCTTCCTTTCTTTCTCTCTCTCTCTTTTTCTCGCTTTCTCTCTTTCTCTCTTTCTTTCTCTCTTTCTCTCTTTCTCTCTTTCTTTCTCTCTTTTTCTCTTTCTTTCTTTCTTTCTTTCTTTCTTTCTTTCTTTCTTTCTTTTTCTCTCTCTTTCTCTCTTTTTCTTCACCCTCATGAATTTGAAATTTCAGCCTCTTGGTCTATTTCAGGAAAGGAAGGAAAAACATTAAATCCCAAAGATTTTGCAATATGGAAAAAAACATTTGCCATCCAGCTCTAATTAAAAACTTACTCTAATTAAATCTTACTTAATTGACAAATCTCAAAAGAAAATAATAATGAATCATGATACTATGGAGCTGGTCCCAATGCAATCTGTTCCTGACCAAATGCTATACAGCATCCTTATCTGTGGTGTCGAGAACAGTCACTGCTAGCAAAATTTGCAGATGACATGTATGGGTGGTATAGTAAATACTGAGGATGATTAATTTTGGTAACCTAACTTGGCAATTCCTCAAGCAGTTCTTTTAATTTCAAACACACGAAAAGACACACCTTTAGGAAAGAAGGAGGTAGGCCACGAATGCAAGTTGTGGGGCAGGACTTGAAATGCTGAAATACTCAAAGCAGGTGTGGTAGCAAAGCAGCTTAACATGAGCTCTGTGTGATGCTGCAGCCAACAGGGCAAAACAGCTTTGGTGTGTGCATGAAAACAGAATATCAAACAGGCACGTGATGTGCCTATTCCCCTGCAGAGATATTGCAAGGCAGTGGCTGGGCCTTGTGTCCACACTGCAAGAAAAAATCTTGTCAGATTAAGTGATTTAGAGAGAAACCATGAGGATGGCACTAGTTATAATGAAAGACTGAGGTGTTTGAGGAGTTCGCTAATCTTCCATCCAAGAGCTGCCAAGTTGATTAGTGATATAACTACAAATCAAAGGATACCAGGCTGTAGCTGGTTCTTAGTCCAGCAGAAATGGGTGTGATCAGATTTCACTGTTGGAAGCTGAAGTCAAATAATCTGGGGTAGGGAAAAGAAAATGCAAATAAGAATGGCACTACTATTTCTTGGAGAGTAGTAGCTTCTCTGGCTTTTTACCCCAGTCCATGTGTTTGCTAAAATACATGTCTAGCTGCAGAGAGATTCATGCATGTGTTAATGTGGGGTCTAAGCAGTTTTAAATGTGATTTCAAAACAATAAAACTACTATAGGATGTCTGTGCCCCAGGCAGGATGGAATCCATCAGGGGCCTTCCCCTGCCCCTTTTTTTCCTAATTTTTTCTCCCTCTTTTGTGTCATCAGTACTGATTGTTTGGTTGCAAGTTGAGACAGATGAGCTCACTGACCTAGCTGGAAACTAACATAAAAACAACAAAAAAGCAATCCTAGTGACTGAAGTGGCATGTTCAGAGCAGCAAGCAATCTGAGACCACATGTGCATACACAAACCCTTCTAAACTTGCTCCTTGATCAAACAACTCAAAGAAAGTTGTTGGCTGATTTTGTCCCTGCCACCTCAGACAAAATGGAAAAGTTCACAGTCTGTGTCTCACTTAGGCACTAAAAGAACAGGACAACACAGTCCAGACAGCAGCTATAAGAGGATTTACTACTTTCCATTAGGCAATGTGGTGCCCAGAGAGCAACTGGACCATGAAGAGACCTGCATCCCAGAATAGCTCCTTGCTAGGGCTTTCTACCAACTCTAGACAGTGCTGCTTTTTTTTTTTTTTTTTTTTTTTTTTTTTTTTTTTTTTTCCCTAAAATGCAGCAGTTTGTCTTTATATATTGTGTTGCTGAGGGCAGGGAGAAGAGAGAGGTCTTACTACTTTCCTGACCTAAGAAAAGATGATATAAGCTCTGCTAAACAAGCACTTACAGAGTCAGCCAAGTCAAAGTGCCTGCACTTCAGGCACAAAAGTAAACCTTTAGCTCAGTAGGGAAAGTTTGTGTCAGAAAATTTAAATGAATATGGTATTTATACAGCTAAGTTGTTTGGTTGTTTTTCTTCTTTCCTTTTTTTGTTTAGTTTAGTTTTGTTTTTGTAGTGCTCTCTCATAAGGTTAGGTAGAAAAAACCTGATAGCTGTGATATTATTTCGAATTTTATACTAAATTGGATGGATGTAAACCAATGTGCTGATTTTGAATGCCTGTGTACTGTAGCCGTGAGGGATTAGGATGGAGATGTGGAATCTGTGATTTCTAGCACAAGAACTGGGGGTATCAGGTGAACAGGCAGGTGGCAGGTTAAAAGCAGAGATGGTGGCCAAGAGCTGACATGGGGTCTAACAGACACACTGGTGTAATAAAAATCCTGGAAAGGTAATTTAATACTAGAAAATAATTTCTGATTCAACAAGCCCCTAAGCAGCAAACTGCTGGATGTTAGAGGAATATTAACATATTCCCAAGACATACTATGAGAAAACCATATGTTTGCCTCATTTCTATGCTCTTTTTTAGGCATCCCCTACTACCCACTGCCAGAAACAGAACACTGATCTTAGTGAAACTTCACTATGACTCACTCTTAAGCTCTGGTAAAAAACTATTCCCTGATGGCAGGAATTTATCATTTGAGAAGGAGGTTCTTGATATCAGACTATCATTTCTGACTATCATCTTTAATTTGACATTCCTTCACAGTTGGTTTGCAACAAGCCACAGCTGTTCAAAATCCTCACATTCTACTACAGATTCCTTGCAACTATTGAAAAAAAAGCTTCCAAAATTATACATGGAATTTACTACAAGAATTTTCTTCCCAAGGGAATGGCTTTATGTTCTTGGCTAGATTTTTCTAGACCTTGTTGTGCCCTGCAGTTTGCCTTATGAATTCAGCACACTTATCACATGACAGTATTGCACAACTGAACTGGAAAGAGAAAAATACTGGCTCATTCATGTGGTCTGGAATTAAATCCATCAGTGTTATTCAAAGTGATAAGTAGAGCTTACATGTACAGTAAATCAGCCAGCACGGCATGATAAATTATGCTTTCCTCTCTGTTAAAGGATTTTTGAATAACTGTTGAAATATTTTTCTGTGGTAAACTCTGGATATGCAAAATAGATATGCAGGCTAAAAACACTCCTTGCCTTATACCCTGAGTTAAGTGACAGTGTGGTTTTAGATGCATTAAGGGCTTTGTCTGCTTGGAAACTTTTCTTCTAAAGTAAGGCGTTTCAAAACAACTTGAAGCCCAGATCTCCTAATTCAAGGGTGCATAAAACTAAACAGCATAAAACTAAACAACATAAAACAAAATGCCCCACAACAAAACCAAACAGGCATTTCTGGAATGGGAGTATCTACAAAGCGACACATTCTTATAGGAGAGCTATTCTGGTCTCATGCAGACAGACCTTTAATTAATTCACTGTAAAACCATGTGTGGAAACTCTCATTCTGACTGAAGCTCAAATTATAGCAGTTTAATTGGTTTCCTTAAATTGACAGGTGTAAACTATATAACTAATTTTAATTTGGATACTAGAATATTTCAACATTTCAGCTTTCTTGGCTTTAGCATCAATTTTGGGGCCTGTCTGTGTTTGCAGTTATACAGGTTTAATTTGAGATTTCAACATATTTAGACTAATCAGTGCTGGATGTTATGCAGCAAGCTCATATTCTCCTTTGCCCAAGTATCCCTGGATTATAGCTACATTTAAACTAAAAGAAGAAAAAGGTACTTTTGACAGAAAAAAAGAATGTCCATGAAGGCACCTGCGTTATTTTAAATTGAGCATTGCAAGTCAGTATGTAGACTCACATTTGTTCATCTCTTATCTATAGATGAGATGAAGGTTTTCAGATACACGAAAGTCTAAGCTCAGCTGTCTGTCTTTGCTTGGATTTAAGCGCTACATATTCAAAAATTATCTTCCATCACGTGTACTGCAGGACAGGAATGGTTATCTGGGCACAGACAGCTGAGGGCAGAAACTTCAAACGCTTCTGAGTGCACAGAATAAGCAATGAGTAATTATGCATGTTGTACATCTTCCCTGAGCAGAGCAAAATTGAGATCTATGGTTAATGACAACAACATGCCAGCAGCACATAAACCTTTCCACCTGATTCTCACTGTGCTTTAGATCACTGCACAGGGTAGTCCAGACCACTCAGTGTGCCAGATGCTCTCTGTGTTACACACAGCAGCTTTTTTTTTTTTTTTTAACACAGAAATCCTAAGCTTGAAGTTATTTGTGGGTCATCATGGTAATTAGTATTTTCCTGCTGAACTGTTTCAAATGTACTCTATAAAAGCCACGTAGCCAAAAGTTCACTGTATGCCTCTGATTCCAGTGCAGACACACAGGCACATGCTCTGATATTCTGCTCACTCCTCACATGTGTGAGGATTTTACAAATGAATGTTCTACTCTGATAAGAAAAAAGATACTAGCAATTACAAAAGGTTTTGAGTAGGGGAGTGAGGAATATAAATGAGCAGAAAGGTGCCAAGATATCAAGACTAAACCATCTGACTTGGTGATAGTTATAAAGTGAATTTTTAATGTGGTGGGTTGTTGTTTTTTTGGTCCTTGATTTGAATAAGATCTTTTTTATGCTCTGTGTAGCAAAAATCCCTTTCAAAAAGGTTAAGTCAGACTAAATGAAACATTATTAAAAGAGTATGTATTGTTCTTCCTTTAAGCTATATTATCATAGGTACTCATATGATCCTGTTGATACTTAAAAAAATTAAGAAAAAGGAAAAGACACAGAAGGCAGGAAAAAAGAACATTACTTTCTTTTCACACTCAGGTCTTTGGTTTTGGTTTTTAATGAATTCCTGCATTTCTGCATTTGAACTCAGGAGAATGCTGGAATGCTACTTCTCAAAATGAACACAGTCTGATATGTGAAGGGCACATCTGCAAACGCTGCTGTGAATCTGAAAGGTGAAAGCCAAGTGAGAGGCATGAAGGATGAGGAATGAAGGGGAGACAAGGCTTCCTAAGTGAAAAAAAAATCACAGGCTGTTAAAAAGGCAGTGGAATGGTGGGTTTCTCTAAGAAAAGTCAGTTGCATTGTTTTTATTAAAAAACAGAAGGTTTTATTAAAAACAGAAGGTTTTTATTGTGGCTGTGCAGAGTCTTGGTGCAAGAGCTTCTGGCCTCTTCTTCTTGCTTTCACTTAGAGCCAGGCATACTTCTTCCCTTGAGAATATCTTTCAGCTCTGTATTGCAGCCAGTTCAATTAAAATCCTGAAGAATGGCATTGTTTATTTTTGAGAGTGCCACAATTATCAGCAGGAAATCACAGGAATAAGCAAGTGTCATTAATTGCTGTGATCTTGAGTCTGGATGGTCTTGGACATGGACTGCATAACAAAGATAATATAAGGTGTTTGAGTGTAGCTTTAGCTGCTTTCTCCTTCTGTGATGTTATCTATGACACAAGAACGTATTTTTTAAGGTTTAATTAGCATAATGTCTTTGAAAGTTTACAGTACATTTGGTGCTTTTCTTTTAATATTCAGATTAAAAAAAATAAATTAGTGGGTTATTGTCTTACTCTCTAATCATGTTCTTATGTTGCCAAGAGGCATTAAAATAATCAGTCTGTTTCTTCTGTCTTTGAATTTCTTCATTATGGTTTTTACTCTACAAGTACTTTAGTGTGCAGTTTTTAAGGGATGGATAGGTAAATCAATAACTTTTAAGCAAAAGTAAGTATCAGTTTATTTACTTAAGAAAGTATCTTATAATAACTGCTAGCTTTCAACTCACCTGTGTTACTGTCTACAATGTACTTCCAGCATTTAACACTTACTCATCCAAAGACCAGTGACAATACCTTTTAAACAATTCATTGACTGAAATTAAATCAGGTTTTTATTTAATACATTAAACTTGACACTGGGCAGTCTGAAAAATTCTGAGGTACTGATGTACCTCTGTATATTAAAACATGAAAATAAATTTTATGATATGTGCTGATTTATATTTTTAAGAGTCTGTTACATTCAAACACTCCCTTCTCCCATAGCCTTGAAAGAGACATTGAGAGCCATGACTGGAGTTCAGCCATGTAAAAGTGAGGTGTTTGTCTAAGCACAATGTCTAACCTGTGCTTAGACATTAAGGTAGCTCAATACCTTACCATCTCTAGTAGATGGAAAGCAAGTAACTCTACCAAAACTGACTCAGTCCCTGCTATGCTAAGAAATCAGTAGGATGTACAAAACCCTATTACCACATAAATTATTGCTAATAATTAGTTCTAATGCTGACACAAAGTGGTTAGCGATGAAAATAATAAAACAATTGTTTGAATCCTTGTCTCAGTATAGAATATTGGTATTTCAAGGCCTGAGGATGAAAGGATAGAAGAGGAAACTTCTGCTTACATAGACTTTCATTAGCTTAGTTTTAGTAAATCATCTTAAAGTTAGAATTGAGCAATATTTTTCTTTTCTCACATATTAGTGATATGTGGTTGATTCACAACAGTATTGGTTCCAATTTGCCCTCAGATTTTGAAAAAAATAGTATTAATAATTACTTTCTTTCTGATTAAATTCTTTTAGTATTGGAGAGACTGTTTCTACAGCTGTGCTTGGTTGCTTATTTAAAATTGGCTTTTTCCAGAAATGAATACCTAATTTCTAAAACACAGTCCTTCCTCCTCCATTCTCACCCTGGTTTCTGATGCTGCTTTTATCTAAAAATCTGATTTGTCACGTCCTGTGGCAGATCACAGGCCAACACTTCACCATGACTGCCATTAACTTAATGCCTACCAGCAATGCTAAAATCTGGAAACAGACTTTAGCAGTAGCTGCTGCCTACTGTTAACACAGCTACCAACAGTCTTTTTTTTTTTTTCCATAACACACTCAGCAGTGTGCTTTAGTATATTTCTGGGTTTTCTGGGTACAGAAAAGCTGTACGATCAAAATGTTAGCCAGAGTTTAAATACAGTGAATGGTGAATTCAGAAAATATTTCCTGTGCATTTTTTATACCATAGATATCAGCTTGCTTTTCAAAGGAGATAAGTAAAGAATTGATTCAGAGAAACTGAGGGAAAACCAGTCAAGTTTCAGTTGTGCTTGATTTTTCTGATGGAGACACCTGGAACTGTAATTTCTATTGTCTCACAGCACAATAAGAATGGCACTGCCAGTACACTGTATTGAACTTTATTGTGAAAAATGCCTGACCTTGAAATCCTTTGTCTGAGGGCTGAGCACAAAAAACCAGCCTCCATAGGAGAGGGCAACTCAGGTGTCTTAATGAGAAAAACACTCCTCAGGTAACAAAATCAGCTCTGGAAGTACCTAGGCAGCGAGATAGGATGCAGCCTTATCCCACTGGATTCATCTGGAATCCTTCCATTTAAAAGAGGTTTGTGAAAATCTTCAGCATAAAGAGAGACCTACTAAAAAACAGAAGGGACCCTCTAAGTGACCTGGCAGCAAGTTTGCCAGAGTTCAGGAGGTGTTTGGACAACTCTCTGAGGGACACGGTGGATCTTCGGTTGTCCTGTGCTGGGTCAGGAGTTGGATTTGAAGATGCTGATGCATCTCATTGTTCTAAAGGCATGAGTTCTATGAACTCTGCTGTCAGCAGTGTATTTCCCTTTTTAGAAGCAGCATTTCTTTCTCAAAGTGAGAAAGTCCACCGTTTACTCAAGTTTAGCTGTGATCCATGAATCTGTCACTGATTTTATACTAAATACCCTGTGTTCAATAACACTTTAAATATTCTTTGTTAACATGAATTTAATTTAAATCCTTTCACAATAAAATAAGTGACAAATAAAACTAATTTACAGGTTTTCTTATTTTCATCTAAAGGAGGATGTCACCCAGTCCTGCATTTTTACATTAAGGTGAACAAGGAAAGCAGACAGATAAAAAAGCCAAATAAATATTCCTGTATTAAGCCAGAAATGTTTCCACCTACATTTGTTAGCTGTGAAAATGGCAGCTAGAAGCTACAAAATAGCTTTTACTCATCTGTATATTGTCTTTGCTGGCATCAGATATACCTCACCTCCCCTTCATCTCAGCTTAACATTACTCACTTATGCATGCACAGCATGTGCAAGTGTGAAAAAAATAACTTCTCTTGTAGGAGCTTAAGGTGGATAAATCTTTGATGTACACTGGTAAGCTATTCTAATCTTTGCAGGCACTATATGAGATATCAGCTCTTTAAAACTCGTTTCTCTTAGAAAGCTACACAATTGATCTTGTGAAGATCTTAGTAAATCAAGGATTTACTGTTGGAATAAATTGATACACATCTTTTTAAAGATACTTATAATAATCTGAATGCCTCCATAATGGACATAACTGCATTATGGAATGTAAAAAAGCAGCATATTTGTCATCAAATATTTTAAATTTAGTGTGCAGAATATTTCTGTTTTCTGTTTTCAATATACCATCAAGCCAATGAACGTGGAACAGGCCCTCAGTTGACGAAAACTGACAGGCTTCCAGGACTTTGTTACGAATATTTTGGAACTCTATTGGAATTTCAAATAGCTATTAATGATATATTACACTTATTATTAAGGTCTATACAGATGGAGACTTTGAAATTCTAATCTTTTAAGTTTTTCCTGCATTTTTTTCTCAATTAGCCAAAAGAAACAACTTCCCTGCTAAAGTGCTTGTAGAAGAATGAAACTGAAACAGTGTGCAAGCTTTATTTTGATCAGTGCCACCAAAACATTAGGGTAATATAATGATCAAGATTGTTATTCTGATACAATTTTCCTTCCCCAAACTAGACCAGTACATGACTTTAAGGAGTGTAATATATTATCAGAAATCGTTAGCAACTGGGTAGTGAAATATGGCTTAATATGCTGTCTTTTTCAATTACTATATACCCTTGTAATGGTCTGTAACAACATTTTTATAACAAGTGAGAGAAGCCTTTAGCCCTTGTATATCAAAGCCAATGGTGTCTGTTTTGCTCAGTTGCTGTGTTTAGTGCATGTTACAGGAACTCAGGATGTCTGGGTAGGATCTGCTGCTTTCATTCGTACGGGTATGCTGCCTAGCACAATGAGGCCTTTGATTCAGAAATGGGTACAACTATAATGGATAAGCAGTGAAACATAATAGACAGTAGGAATTGTAATTGTTGGTGTTTGGATTATTAATGCAGAAACTGCCTCACAGATATTAATCCATTTCACTGGTATCCTCTTGTACCAATTGATCCTCTGCCATTCTTTCTTCATTAATTAGGCTAGGGTATGTAGCAAATTAGGATGAATTCCAGCTCTGCCCACATTATTTGATTGGTTCCTCCCATTCTCATTCAGTGTTTTATACACTCTTGATGAGGGAGTTGGAATTCATGCATCTGGCCCAGTAGCCTGGATAAATACAGCAACAGCCCTCAAAGGACTATTCTGAATGAGAGACAGACATTTTGGGAAAAAAAAAACCAAAAACCAAAACAAAAACAACAACACTAAAAAAATCCCAGCAAAAAAACCCTATCATGGCATAATGAGTTCAGTTTATACA
This sequence comes from Phylloscopus collybita, assembly GCA_027886175.1. Taxonomy (NCBI): domain Eukaryota; kingdom Metazoa; phylum Chordata; class Aves; order Passeriformes; family Phylloscopidae; genus Phylloscopus; species Phylloscopus collybita. The sequence continues at coordinate 10,566,803 of JAJNNQ010000002.1, forward strand.
GTAGCTGTATAAGCGTAAATGTCAGGGATTGTTTTTTCCCTTCTGACTTTGCTTTGCTTGTACTCACAAACCTTTCTGGCAGGATGGTTCATTTCCTAAATAATCTCAGTGGCCCAGAACCAATGGTATCCTCAACCAAATTGCACCCTGCTGGTCCCTTTCACGTCAAAACGTTGAGGCATTCTGGCTCTCTGTCATTTACAGTTTGTCCACGACACATACAGTATTATTGCCACTCAAGCCAGACTGTACGTCTTTTGATTTCATTTGCATTCCTGGCTTGCTCAAGCTGGTCTTATTGAGATCACTGAAGAACATCATTTCCTTATTTAAATAGGATTTGCATTTCTCAGGCTTCTTTAGCAGCCTCTCTTTTGAACATTGCTTTTGAAGATTTGCCCTGACGTTCCTACCAGGCAAGACTACAAAAGAGTATTGTGGGTTCCCAATGTCCTTCGCACTCTTAGTCTGGCGGAGGGCATTATGACATGTGGGGTAAATAAAAGTTAACAGAGATAACAAGGATCCTAATACAGGGAAGCATTAAGATCTCTAGGGCAGCTCTACTGTAAAATCTCAGTGACAGTCCTGGGTTTCTGTCAAGCTAGAGCAGCTGCAGAAAATTGCTGATGATGTTGGTTCAAATTACAGTAGTGATAAGTCCAGGCAAACATACACCCAAACAGAGATCAATTTATTGTGCTTTTGGATAAGCTCTCAAAGTGCTTAGGCACCATGCTCTAAAATGTCCCCTAAACTGAGTTGCTTTCTTTAGTGGGCTGACTGATATGGCTGGGCTCCAAAATACCTTGAAATCCATACAAGTGAGTGAAACTTGACACAAAGGCTTACTTATTAAGTTAAACACACTTTCAAAATACCAGGTGCTGAGATGAAGATACATTGTCAGATTCAAACTGCTGCTTCCTCTAGCAGATCTACCCAGATAGACATGCATCAGCTGGAGTCCTGGGCCAAAACATTTCAAATTCTGCATGAATTTTGTTCATACAGAATATTGAATTTCAGGAGCTGAATCAATACACAGAAAGTAGGTCACCCCTGTAGAGGAAAGTGATGAGAGTTCTGTGCTTAGCTCAGGTCTTGCCTAATTGCCCAAACTTGGAACTAGAACTGTGTCTGATCTATCACATATGTCGTTATCTCTTCAAGCCGTATTCTCCCATAGAGATAATTCAGGGAATGAAGTCCATAGCTATTAGGCAATTCCTTATTTCCAGGACTACACGACCCACTTTGATCTGGTGGGTTAGTAGGTGGTGGAAGAAGAAATGAGATATTAACTTTATAGCTTCTCAGACAACCTCAGAAATTAAACTATTGTCCTGTATTATCATATATCTCTGTAATTCCTTTGTACTTCTGAACCCCAGGTCACAAACTAGCACACTATGAAGTGTTCAGCAATTTCCACACCATAAATCCTGCTAAAGATGAAAGGTTCACTTCTGAGTATTACTGTCCAATTTCAGTAACATCAGGATTAGTTTATTTAGGTAAGCTACTAAGTATGAGGCACTTTAACCAAAAATTAACCTCAGAGTTTTGGGCAAATCCCTGAGTAACAGCTATTTCCAGCAAAACAGAATTACTGCTTTTTGTGGCTCTGTGCTGAAAATTCTTCCTATTTTCACTTCTTTGAATAGCAGTGAACAATTATTGGACCAGATCCAAATTGTAGCTAGCATAGAGTATCAGTGATGATTTTTGTGAGACATGTTTTAAAATATGGTATTTGATTCCTAATGAAAAAGCAAGTTCTTGGTGTTTATCTGAAAATGATTTTTGTTCTATTAATAAAAAAGGCTGATTTAAAAAATAAAACAATGAACCAAGGAAATTTTAAAACTATGGAAGATCATATGCCCACACATAGGAATATTTCAAGCTGAATACTCTGAGTATTTTAACAACCCAGGAGAAAAATATTGATTCAGACAGTAACACTTTCAGGAATTACTTCATTTTATTGAAGCAGGTATTTCTTGGGGATGTTTTTATATGATGAAACAAAAAATGGGGACAAACCCAAAACAAACCAAAGCTTATAAAATATTTTAAATTCCATTCCACCAGCCCTAATCACAAGTTGCATAAATACCACAAAAACAACTGCCCTGTGTAACTTATTCATATGTTGTTGGAAACCCATCCTGCCCTGTAGAGAAACTAGTGCCCAAAAGACATCAAGTAAAAATCTACCAATTTACCAGTCTCAGGCTGATATTATGCTTATTCTACCTACATTTCCAAGAACAAAAGAGTCATGCACTTTCTTCTTTAAAAGGGCACATGGAGATTCTTAATGAAAAGCTGCTGAGAATCTAAAGCAGTTAAAGGCAACTGTGACTAGAGGAAACCAATTTGTATCCATTGGTTTCACAGCAGGCTGTCATCTCTCTGCCTCTATTCATTTGCTTGTTTTCTGTTTCAGTAAAAACTCTGTCCTACTATTATGATAAAATGGCATGATAATCTTTATAAACCTACTAGAATTTTCTGGAATATGTTTAGCAAAATTAAATATATTTTTTATTTATCTGGCAGCAGACTCCTTTATGAAGACTCCCCACATTTGCAGGCAGGAGCATGTTGGGAATCCAAACCCATTCACGCTTCTTGCTCACAAACAAGGCTCTGGTTGGAGGGAAGAAGCTGATAATGCCTCCTAACACCCCAGCTCTAATAATAATAATAATAATAATAATAATAATAAAATCACAGCTGGAAGTATTTTCAGAAATATTTGCATTCTCAGATGTGTCAGTGACTCTCAGACTGAAAGTGAAGAGTTACGATCCTGCAGTTGCATGGTCTGGAGTGAATTGGGGGTAACTAAAAGTCAAGAATTCAAGCTGCAATAGGAAGGGTTGAGAGTTGTGGCTGGACTGCTTCTCAGAGCATTTCTCATACCATGTACAAGGAAATTCACTTCTGGAAGAGGGTTCTCAAGGACACACAGTCCCAAGCCTGGAAATGCCAGCACCAGTAGATTTCCCAGGGAAAATGCACTATTTTCCAGAGGTTAAACAAAGATGACAGAAGGGTACTTTAAGTTACACAGGTGGTACAGTTTCTACTTTCTCTTTCTTCCACTCAGGATTAACACCATGCCAGGACAAAGAAGAAAAAAATTGAAAAGGAGCAGAATTAAAAACATTACAGCTGCCTAGCAAAAGTAAGTGTAGTGGGAATATCTATGACAAACCATCATGAGGACAATTTACCTGAAATGGAAAACAGTAAAAAAAAACAAAACAAAACAAAAAACAAACCTCTATTTCCTTAACCCTTATTCTCTGACGGAGCAAAGCCAAAATTTGCCATAAGAACCTTCCATTTGTGTTTAAGGGCATTAATTTAGAGTATGTTTTTAGTATTTCTTACTGGGTTTAGTATCCTTACAGAAAAAAAAAAAAAAAAAGGATGTATTCAGTTATGAACAAGGCTCTGACTCTCACACCACTGGCTATTTTGGGGTTTCAGCTCCCATTCCCCTTCCTTCCCAGGGAAGGGCATTAGATGCTCAGGCAGAAATATATAAAGAAGTTTTTGTCACACTAGCTCATAGTCTTCCTAAACTGGTAACCTAGGACTGAGGAAGAAAGAGAGTTAACAACCCTAAACTTCCCTAATATTTTTAATCCATACATGAAAGCCTATTAGTTTGTGAGAACATTTTATCATGCCTTGCCCATGTCTCCAGAAATAGTTGTTTGTAAAATCAAACAGATCATTTTGGCTGATTGCACATTAAATCAGTGGCACAGCATTACTTACATACCATTCATTGCATGCTTTAAAATGTCAACCTTATTTTCTCTATGAGACAAACAGCACAATAGTCTCCAAAAATGTCAAGTTTGTCTTGTTTTTCATCCCTCTGAATTCATGCTGAATGGACAAACAACCTGGTCATGCACAAACTCCTCCCTTGGAATGTCCTGAAAGTGTCAGCAGCTTTCCCAGAAATACCGTTAAAAGCTGCATGATGTTATTGATCTACTTAGAAAATGCCAAAAGCCATAAAAATTAATTAAAAAACCCAACCCTAGTCACAGCCCATGATGCCTAAAAGAAGGGAAAATAAAATCTATTTATTATTCCATATCAGCCATACAAACACCCAATAAATGTTAGACGCTTTATATCAATCTCTGTTTCCTTTAGTGCTTTGCATGACATGGACTTGTTGTTGGAAAGCCAACATAAAACCTCTGCAGCTCGTGGGTCCATTTAAGTCAGTTTTCACAGCAGTGAATATCAACAGAGGAATTTTCAACCCGTGAAAACAAGCAGAGAAAAACCCCACCAAAATTGAAAACCTAAGCAGGTTCCTACTGTATTGACAACATTACAAATGTCTTTTTTCTTGCTATAATTCAATTTACATTTGGCCTTAGGGAGAAAATGAACATGACCAAATTACATCTGGCAAGTCTGAAAAAAACATTTAAAAACATTCTCTGGATAGATACCAACCCATTCACAGTAGAAAAAGAGAAAATAGTCACAGAAACAGATGCTGAAACAGTAAATAACTTCAGGGAGACACCATAGCTTGTACTCTGGCCTTTGGTCACTCAGGCCAGATCCTAAAGAAAAGTTTTGGAGTCTTCCCCTTCCAGATAAGATTCCAGCTAAAGGACCCTGAACCACACTGCAGAGAAGCATCCACCCAGAGCTTATCAGAAAAGTAATGTCTTTCCCTTCCTGGTATGATATCACAGGTTCAGTATACCAGCAATGATAATTTATCCCTGAACAACTTTGACATTTTGTGTTAGTAAAGCCACCTGGGCTGAGGGTCACTGTACCTTGAGCCACAAAAGGAAACTAACAGGAATGCTGTTCCATACCATGGGCAACAGGAGAATCTGCATCAGGAAAAACAGTTCCTCTGTCCTTTCCAAACTGAGAACTGATATCTTCCCCTTTACTCTTTATCTGGATGCCTGCGCTGATGCTTTTGCTTTGTTAATACAATTTCATCTGAAAATGAGCACCATGTTAGGAAATAACTAAATGTTTCATTCAGATACAACTCATTCTCTGTAAAAAGAGGTCAAAACACAGGAAACCTCAACCCGCTTTTTTCTCTATCATTTCTTCTAAGTGTTGGGAGAGCTACTCTGACTCCACTCTAACAGCTCTTCAATTTTTTGTCTCCTTCATTTACCTTCTAGTCAGTAAATCTATTATTGGTAAAATGCATTGGCCCAGGATAAGCTTATTCCTGTTATCAACATTTCTCTTATTCTAAAAAGGATTTAAATGGCGACTAATAACGTTTGTCTTAATCATTTTTGCAATTAACTCTGCAAACCTATCTAGTCGAAAGATATGGAAATAATTAAAGTGGACATTTACATTCTTTTTCATTTTTCTTCCTTTCTTCTTTCTTGTTATCTTTTGCAAGACATTCCATGGCTGCAAATGCTCTTTTTCCTGAAAAAAATGTCAGGAAAAAAAAAAAAAAAAAAGGCATTTTCAGCAAGTACATTGGGACAATTGTACAGGAGGCTAGAAGCCTCCGTTTGGTTAAGCTACAGCATCTTGGTGCAATCCAGAGCATCTTTATTATGCCCAATCTTTACTGTAAATTGGAATACAATCCAAAGTCTCTCATATAGTCAATTATTAATCGCTATTAAAGTGGGGTTTTTTTTTATTTTATTTTACTTGTTTGCATTGCCTAAGTGTCTGAGTCACAGGCCAAGATCCTACTCCACTGTGATCTGTGCCGACATGGAGGTTTAGGCCTATGCCTTTGGCTACCTGCCAAATGGCTGCCACTGCCTATAACTTAGAAACAGCTAATGGCTTTGCAAGAATAATGGAAAAACTTGTAACAGTTCAATCAGCCAGGTCCCTCTAGCCTCTTGAACCCCACATCCTACATAAGAGTGAAGGTAAAAGGCTGACTGGGATGCACCTGGGCCACCAGCTTGGCTGAGAAGGCTCCGGCGCTGTGAGGGTGAGAGGAAGGCCACCATGGGCCTGCCTACCCAGGGGGAATGAGACCCCCCTGAGCCTGGGAGGTCTTTGTTTCATCTCTTGCCACCGTGCAGCTGCAATGTCGCCAAAGATGGTTGTTTCTCTTCACGTAAGACACTGGATGGCAATCTGGCTGATGCCTAAAACCTGGATCAGCTGCGGGATGATTTAGCCCTGCCAGGGGAATCCGTGGGTGTGTTCTCAGCATAGTTAGGGCCTCTTCCACCTCACTCCCAGAGGTTCACCCACTCTGCCAGGGGAAGAAATTGCTCTGCAGCGGGGGGTTTGGGGAGTGAGACTGATTTGAACACATCCAGGCAACTGTCCAGTCTACCCTCACCTCTCTACCCGGGGATTAACTTCACTGACTAAACTTAGCCTTCGTGGATCTCTTCCTAAAGCTTTACAATACAGGTTAGCTTAAGCTAATGGATATTTTTCCTCTTTATTAACTGTGACACTTACAGAATTAATGGTTCCTCCTCTCCCTCTTCTGCTACAGTTCCTTGCAGGAGGAAATGCTGTGTCTGGGAGCACATTGCCAGTCAAAAAGGGGTTTGATTTCTCGGCACATTAACACACTTCTTGAAAGAGCTGTCTCCACACATTTTGCTTTTGGGAATGGATATATTAAATAAAAATAAATTTTTAAAAAATCTTCTCCCGCCTTACTTCTGGAGGTGTGAAAGTCTTCACATGCTTAGCTATGACAGCCCTACTGTTTATCTCCTTGATGTCAATTTGTACAAATAAATTTAAAATTAAAAACAAACAAACAAACAAAAACCCTTGGCAAATCTCCTTTTTGTCCTATTAGAAAAGCTCATCCTCTCAATCTAATCAATGTCGGCAGCAAATCCATAAAAAGTAACAATATATAAAACATGTCATAGATTTGGCTGCAAGAGTTTAATTAATTTAGTCCATTTGGGAGTAGATGACAAGGCTTTTCCTTCAGAAACCTTCATTGATTCCTTTTAAATAGTGCTGACACAAGTGGCAGTAACTCAAATTAATGACAGACAAAGTTCTACTTTGGGTCGAGATTCCTTAAACAGTTCAGACTATAATCAGTATTAATACACCCAGATGTAACACTTTTGCTATATATATAAACAGAATTGAGAAGGGCTTTTTAGTGAGAAATTAAAATAATGAGGGAGAGCTTCCATTCTTTCCTTCCACTTCTCTTAGTGTTCATCTGATCAATTGTCTGACTCGTTCTCCGTCTAATATAAGAAAACCTGACAACTTTCCCAAAGATGTTGAAGAGGAATCTGTGAAGAGGAGATCAAAACTTGGAGGATACACAAATAGCCTAAATTATTTATTGGAAACTGCTCTGTGCCTGGAATTCAGAAGTAAAAATTATTTCAGAGAAAATAAGAATCTTACTTCCTTTGATTATGACGATAATTAAGTTATTTGCATGATGGTAGCAAAGTGAGTTTATTTGTTTGCACATAAAAAAAAAAAAGTTTTGCCCCAAATCTAAAGCCTCTGTTCATATGTATACCAAGTTAATTTCTTTGTTGACACAGAATTATTTCATTCACCTTCCAAGGATGAAAATGTAAACAGCTTCTCAGCTGTAGTTGGGCACAAAACATTAGCAGTTTGGGAGAAAACCCAACTTCACTCTACCTGGTTTGATACTCCCATTCATCACCAGCAACTAATGAGTGCCTTCACCTGATGCCTCTGCCTAAACTGACAGAACTAAACACATCATCAGCTTTAGCACATAACTGAACCCAATTAAACTTCAGAGGGGATTGTCCATGGAGATGAACAGAACAGGTGGTACCTCTCCTGCAGGTCCCATATGCAGACCCAGGAGGAGCATGGCTGAGGAGGTACCACCTCACGGAAGTCAACTGCAACTGCTTTGGAAGAGACATGAAAACCTACTTTATAGTTTTAAGGACAGTTTTATAAATATACTTCTTAAGAAAACTACAGCATCTTCATTATTTGATGTTTTTTAAAAGCCTGAAGATGCTGTCAGGAGGTGAGCTTGAGCTGGTAGAGAAAATGGAGTAACTGACCTCTCAAGGTCCCTGAAACACTATTTCTGATTCACAAACAGTGAAAAATGAATTCTATCTGTGGAAGGAAAGCTTAAATTGTGAAGAAATTTACATGGGAGGGAAAGGATTTAAAGCTTTGCAGGATTAAAGTTTGCTATGAGCTCCAGCATAAAAGTAGTACTGTTAAGTGAAAACCTTTATACAGTTAAACAGCACCCTCATCCTTCAGAGAAATACCATTTGTAGATAAGAGACACGGACTTCCAGATCAGAGCAAAGGTCACTTTCATGGTGAGTTTAAATGAAGATTTAGACTTGCCTTTGGATTTTCACTTCTTGTTGTACCTTCCTGCTTCTCCATTTCACGGGGGATAATTTTTTTACAAGACTATTGCATTAAGAAAACATGCTTGAAAAGGTGAAGGCAGCCCAGTGATAGTGCACAGAGCAATAGGAAGCACTCAGAATTTGAAGTGAGTCAAAGGAATCTGAGCTGTGCACCAAGGAGAATAACATATCACTGAGATAAATTCCCTTGCTCACTCCAGGTAGCACAATCATCCTTCATTACACACTCCAGCCCAAGTTTGTAAAATGAGTAGCAATTCCAGTTGTCTGCATTTCTGCCACTTTGGGATGACCTAGATTCCAAGGAGTAAGGAGGGGGGAGTGAAGAGTGAATATCCCGACCTTAGAGTAAACCTCCTGGGATCAAACTTTTGAAAGTCTGGTACAGAGCTATTTTGGGTTCAACAAACACAAAGCTGACACAGTAAAGAATGCTGCCACCAGGTAATTAAAGTTATATTTTTTTAGCTGGCCTAGAAGTTGGTCTCAGACTGACTTCATCTATTGTGAAAGAAAAATAAAACCAAAGTCTATATACAAGAATAGATGACCCTGCAGGTTACCACAAGTGAGCCACACCAGGACCTGAGGCAACAGTACAAGTGAAAATAAGTTGTGTACCAAATACTAGTGTCACCTTTGTCTTCTCAGTTGAAATTACTTTTTTTTTTTTTTCTCATTTGTTAAGTTATATATAGCCATGTTTATTGGGAAAGCCTTCAACATGACACTGGAGCAAGGCTAAGTCACACCCATATAAGATACTTTTCTCTGGGAGGCTCTTGTCAGATAAATCTTGTTGTCCCTAGTTCAAAACTGCAAAAGATGAATCTGTCTGATTGTTGCCACAATTCAAAATGTAGACTGGTCCTCAAATCATGCTAAAGCTTTAAGGCTTTCCACAAAAGATCCATAGCATAATCTGAATATTCAAGTACTGGTAAACCTCTTTCAAATCTTTGCTGCATAGGAAATGTAAGGATCAGGGAATGTAGCCAACAATTCCAGCCATCTCACACACTCTTAAAGGGCTGCAGCAAGTCATGAGAATTCATGAGGAGAACTGTTTAAAAAATATACTCTCTCTCTGATGTGAAAATTTTTCTTTTTCATCACCTGCCTTCCCCTCCCACCTCCCCCCCAATCTTTAAATATTTATTTCCCCTTGCCAAAATTATAGACATTGCTCATAGATCTGTGATATTTCCTTCAACAAAACCCCTGGGGTTTTTTTGCCAGGATAATCCATGATTTTGCTCCTTAAAAAAACCAACCCAAACCAAACTAAACCAAACCACTGTACTGGAATATGAATTTTCTGAATTAAGTAGGTTTGGTCATGGTAAACACAGAAGAACAGAACTGAGGCTGCCTCTTCCCATTCTTCCTTTACTGTCTGGATTTGGGAACTTCATATTCTGCTATACTTTTTTTTAAAAAAGGATAAAAATAGCCCTAATGAGCAGCTCTGTAACTACAAACAGCTAGTATTTCAGTCAGAAAGAAATGTCACTCTTAAGCTTTCAGTGGCAGTTATATATAACAGCAATTTAAAACATATAGTATAAAAATGATGAAAGCTACCTTGACAGGGGGGTTTTTAAATCTGTAAGATTCATGGAAATATAAAATAAATATTTAGCATGTTGATTTTACATGTAGGAAGGAGTCAAATGCATGCTACTACCAACATCTACCCTCCCTCCCCCACTACTGTCTTTAAGGCAGTGAAAGATAACTCACTGTTGTATATATTCTGTTTTTCCTCTGTGCTTAGAGACACTCATATGCAACATTTAAGAATAAATAAAAAAACCCCTGGTGCATTATTGAGTGGCATAGAAGAGTTCAAATGGAATTGAAAATCTGTTCTCATCACCAGGTACATTTTGTAAATGAAGATGGTTTCAAATATTGAATAATGCTGGAGACAAGGGAACAAATATTCCCTGTGAATAGGTATGGAGTTAATTGAAGGTTGTCCTATTGTTCTACCACTGTAATCCAAAACACACCTGCAAAGGCTTCCTTCCTCTTTTAATTCACATACACAACCATTGCAGGGTGGGGAGGGGAGGAAGAGGAATGAGAGAAAGAAAAGGAAGTAAAATGAAGGGAAGAGAGAAGAGAGGAGAATAAGAAGAATCTTGGGGTTTTTTCCTCCTAATCTAAAAAAGAGTTAATCAAAGTAAAATGGATGTTGCAATATTGGGGGCTGGGGGGAGGAGGGGGAAACAAGCTTAAGAGATTAAGTGCATAAATGGAATGGAATTTAGCCACATGCCATTACAGTCAGTAATAGAGATTTTTTTTTTTCCTCCCCCAAACAAATATCACAAATAGAACCAAACAGTAAGGGATAATTTGGGGTGGTAGTTCTGAAGTCCTCTATTCAATGTCAAGAGAATGCATGAACAGTGATGCATGCTATCTGGCTGAGAAAAGGGAATTCTAAAGTAGGCTCCGTTCTTCATGGCCAGACAATTTCTTTTTTGTGTTCTGCCAGAACTCTAATTGTAAAGCCCCTTTCAATTGCACCAATCAGCCATGTCTTTCAAGTTGGCTCCCCCCATTCTATTATTCAGCTGACAAGCTGTTATAAAAAGAGAGATTTTTCCACATAGGCAGAAGCTATATGAAGATAAGTGATGCCAGCTACATTTAAATTTAAAAAACAGATTCTTTCATAAAATTTTAGGTTGCTGTCATTCACTTCTTATTTTATCAGCTGGCAACTGGAAACATTTTCTCCCCTTAAACAATAATAAAAGCAGATAAGCTAGTAAAATACCTCTGAGTAGGAGTACAAGCAAAACAGAGTGTTGTAAGAAAAGGACATATTTTAACCAGCCCAGAATAAAAGGACTGTAGAATATTTCACACCATGGGAAAAAGTGACTGCCCAATCCTAGAGAAAAAGATATCACATGTTTTCCTGATTGATAAAAAGCTGAGGCTTCTGAAACTGATATTGTAGCCAAATAATGGCCACATAATCCACATCTGAAAAAAAAAAAAAAAAAAAAGATGGAGGGGGAAAAAAGCTCTGGGTGTGACATGTTTATTTTGGTTGGGTGAAGTCATATCATACACTTGTTACAAAGGTGTCTGAATTTTCTAAAGCCAGATTCTTCTCTTATTCTAAGTTAGTAAATGACTTATTTGATTTCAATGGTTTTGTTTTAGATAAGCTCCAGCAAAGAGCAAAAAAAGCAAGCAGAAGATGCCAGTGTGAATTATAAGTTTTTGTGTCTAATACACTTGCACAGGGTGTTCTTGGATTATGGGCTGTCCAGAGACATTTGCAAGACAGAACTTCATGAGAATAAAAAAGGAAGATTAGGTTAGGTATCATCTCCTGTTTTTAAGATTTCAAGGTAAGATCTGATGTTTCAGACAGCCTCTGGATATTCAAAAATGTGAGATTGGCCATTCTGCTGACTTGAGAGAAAACACACTGGGTTTTCTACATTAGTTTAATGGAGAAGAAAGGAAGTTAAATGGGAATGACTGAAGATATTCCATAAATAAGAAGCAGCAGGGTACATTGGAAAGTGTTTTCAGGAACAGAATTAATAAAATATAAGAAAATGGAACTGTTGGACCTTTGCATGAGAAACAAGAAATGTATTGAGAGAAGACAAAAGATCTTTTCTGATCTGGAAAGAGACCAGAATTCAGGCAGAGCATTAGGAGAAACACATTCTATACAGTTAACTTTCCATTAAGCTATAGCTGTCATATGCCCAGTCATAGTGTGCAGATCATAGGAGTAGAGACAGTTGGGGAGTGACAAGGTATCATGGAAACCAAGAGAATGGATGAAAAAAAATCATAATAGATAGCAAGTTATGAAGGAGTTGATGAAGGCCATACCCCATGAAAGTATTTACACAGGACAAATATCCACAAAATTTTCACGAAAATCAGGGAAACAGAGGAGGCAGAGAAATTAAAAAGGTTTGAGGAACCTGGAATTTCAGTACACTGGAAATATAGTTCAGTCATAATATTCCCCAAACAAAGTGCAGATTTTTTTTCTAGCAAGAATATATAATCCCAGTATGCACTCCATCAAAGAAAAAAAAAAAAAAAAACAAAAAACCTAAGCCAGACAAAACCCTTAAAAAATCCAAATGGAGCAAAAGAAAAAGTTTACATTCCTGCATTTACAGAATTATTTTGCTGAATGATGGTGAAGCCAAAGAAAAATGAATGATTAATTCAAGACTATAAAGTGGGTCAGTGCAGACACAAGAGTTTAAGGTTCCTAGAGTGTCCTTTAACTATTAGACTTTAATCTTTTGACAAAGCTGTCACTATGAAATTAGCCAGAATAGTCCTGGTTTCTACCTTTTATTAAAAACTGGTTTCAAATATCTTCCTGTAATTGACCCCCACTTCATTTTATCCAAACAGAATATGCATCTATCACGTGAGCTGTTACTGGATCAGACAGAGAAATAGACAATTGTACTCTGTGGGTAAAGAGCTCAAGACAGATAGATTAGAAATTGAGAAAACAACCAGTCATGATTGATTGACTGGTTATTCATGTGAACCCACTAGGAAATGCAACATCACTTTATCAGCATGCTCTCATTTCAGGAGTGCTATGGCTCTTGGTTTAAGTAAGCTATTTTTCCTCAAGAGTATTTATTTATTTTTTACACAGAATTTTCTTGTACTGAGTACTAAGCACCAGCAGAAATTAGCCTGAAGGAGTCCATAGCTCTATTTTGCTTCTCAGCATTTCCCAGAGGCTGTTTTCTAGTTTCCACATCATTTAAGGTGGTTACAACAGCAGTGGAGAGTCTGAATATCTGACTGGATTTGGGGACTTCATTCAGTGGAGAAATTCCTGAAAAGTAGTTGGTCCAGCCTGTCAGACTCACCTTCTTTACAGAATCCATTGACAGAAACTGTGGTGGCACAAAACATGAGCTCAGAAACAGCAAGAAGCCTACAGGTAAAAGGGTGTCTTTTTTCAAGGCTTTGTTTTACTTCTCCATCCCACTCAACAATGGCAACATCAGTTTAATGACTGCCATTTTTTTTTAAAGTTTTCCAACATGGTGAAGCATATTTATTTCAAGAATATATATTTCTATGTACTTGTGACAGTTCAACATTCAGCACCTGCTGCACCACATCATGAAAGATCCTTAGCAGGACTGCTGAAATAGATTGTCACTGCAATGAGTTGAGTCTTTTCAATACAGCTCCAAGATGTACACAGTCACTACACAGTACACAGGATATCTTATTTCAATGAAAAGATCATAGAATCAGAGCATGTTTTGTGTTGCAGGGGACCTTAAGTCATCTTGTCCTAACCATAGGCAGGGAACTTTCCACTAAACCAGGTTGTTTAAAGCCCCATCCCATCCTGGCCTTGAACACCTCCAGGCATGGGGAGTCCACAGCCTCTTTTGGGTAACTTGTTCCAGTGCTTCATTACCCTCACAGTAAAGAACAACTCCCTTATATCTGATTTAAATGTGACCTTTTTCAGCTTAAAGCCATTATCGCCTGTCCTATGACTACATGTCCCTGGGAAAAGTACCCCTCCAGCTGTCCTGTAAGCCCCCTGTAGGTACTGGAAGCCATTAGAAGTTTTTCCTGGAGCCTTCTCCAGGCTGAACAGCCTCAGCTTTCTCAGTCTGTGTTTGCAGGAGAGGTGCTCCAGCCCTTGGATCAGCTTCATCACCCAACCTCTGGATTTTTCCAACAGATTCATGTGTTTCTTGGGCTGAGGGCTCCAGAGCTGGATGCAGCCCTCCAGGTGGGGTCTCACAAGAGCAGAACAGAGGGGCAGAATCACCTCCCTCAGCCTGCTGCCCACAGTGGGTTTGATGCAGCCCAGGACACGTTTGGCTTTCTGGGCTGCAAGCACACACTGATGAGTTTTTTCATCCACAAACATCCTCAAGTCTTTCTCTCTGGGTCTAGTCTCAATCCATTCTCTGCACAGCATGTTTTTGTGCTTGGCATTGTCTTGACCCAGGTGCAGGACCTTTCACTTGGCCTTGTTGAACTTCATGAGGTTTGCACAAGACCCGTTCTCAAACTTTTCTAGGTTAGATGATGAGCACAAAGATTTTTTTCTGTTTGTGAATGAAAAACCACTAGGGGACAAGGAGAAAAATCTGTCTTTTAAAGGAAAGTAGACCAGAAATCAGAATAAAAAATCTCAAAAGATGGAAAACTTTTTAATGAACTTGTTTTACACATCATTAAAATCAAATTTTTGTTTCTCTAGCAGTGGCTTTCTAGACCTGTCTTGCTAACAAACACACAACAAGGAGAGACAGCACTGTCAGAATTACTGAGCCTCATATCCTAGCTCACCCAATACCTACTTGTGTGGGTGACAGGTAAGAGAGACTTTGGAAGATGGATCTTGCCATTTTTGCAGACAAGCCCCTCAGTGCAACTTCACCCCAGCCTGGAACCAGAAGTGACCCCATCGCATAACCAGGGAGACACACTGCCCTTCCCCATTAATAAACTTATACCTCATCTGAGAACCTTCATTCACAGCTTGGGACCAACAGCTACAACAGTTCATAAAAATATTTTCACTTGTTAGTGGAAAAAGGAACTCATAGGTGAGGATAAAAGAGTGAATGTGACAAGTTTTAACTCCCTTTCACGACTGCTGTCAGACAAAGAGGAGATATGTTATAGTTGGAAAGGGACCAGAAAGCGTAAGAGAATAAGATACAAGCCATCCATCAGTAGCAGATATGGAATAACCCATCCACAACAGAAATGATCAGTATAATTTGATTTGTTGTCTGAATGATACGAAAATGTTTCCCCAGATACATTTAATCATGTAGATATTTTTGTTACTCATGAACACATACAGTGCATTCTACAATCCTGCTTACAATCTGCCACTGGCTACAACCATGGCTTCCACAAGGAAATCATGAGCTGTGTGAGAAACTATTTCTTCTAACAGCTTGTGAAAACCATTGGGTAACCTTTGCTTTCACTCCAAAAAAAAACCCCAGATGAGTTAAAGGTCAAGATCTGCCTTTTTACACGTACTTTGTGTACATTATAGTGTTTCCTCATCCATTTCCTCTGACAGATTTTTAAAGTTCTCTCTTGACAGGCAAATCGTTATTTTCCTACAATCTGAACAAAATTAGATTCACATGTCAGCCTTCTTAATGCTGACTAACAAGTGCCCTAACCGTGCTAATGCATTTCAAGGGAGCACATGTGACTTTGCAGCCCAGAAGCATTAATACAGGGACACAAATAGCATTATTTGCTGTGTCCTGGGCCCATTTTCTTCTTCACAGCCTATAAATACTGAGACTGTCAAATCCTGACAGTGTGGCAGCATGGTGTCAGGATTTCTCTGCAATGAGCAATTGAATGTCATTTGAAAGTGGTGTATTTTAATTAGCATGATTCTAGACACCACCAGCCATGGTAAAACTGCACAAAATTATGGACAAATTTTATTTGGTCAGTATTCAAGAAGAAAAAAAGTTTTGCAAGAACAATGTATTGTATCTAAAAGTTAACAGTTTTCTAGATTTTTAAATTATTAATTTATCACAAGTAGTCAAAGATACCTCTTTATAATGTCTAATTTATTTTTTTTAACTGTACTAGGCAGTTATGGTAATACATAGTGCTAGTTTAACCATCTTTGTTCACAGACAGTGCTATAAACTGTTTACAAACATGGCAAGGGAACCAATGGGAGCCTTTTCCATTTAGGTCACTGCTTTGGAGTTAAACCAATGCCACAAACTTTTGAAACTCCCAGCTTCAGAGTGGCACTGGGCATGATCTAATGAGCATTCACAGTCATAAAAGAACCTGATCTATGCAAATAAATAATGCTTAATAAAACAATTACATCATGCATGAGAAACAGCTGTGGCAGCAAATACTCTGTGGTTACTTGTGCAATAAGAAAGCTTTAAAAAAGAAGAATTAGGCACAAAATGTTCAGTAGGTCTCAATTATTTCTTCCTTTTTCCATAGTACTCTGTGAATGATGTAAACCTAAAATCATTTCACAATAGAACCTGGTACATTTCTGTTTGTGGATGACTTAAAAGAAAAGTGAATCCGTACTGTACCAGAGCAATACAGTACTATTATTTTTGTGTGTGTATGCACATACATTTATGTATGAACAGCAGATGCTATGATTATGAATGCATTCAGCCTGTCTATTTTCTTTCAGTAAAACCCTAAGATAAACACATGGACCCATATAAACACTATGAAAAGAAAAAATTCATTGCAATACAAACCTGAGCTAACGTTCATTGAGGAGGCTGTTTGGAAGCACTTTATCCCAAGGCAGAGGAGTAGCAATTTCAGCCCTTGGATTCACAGGGCAGCCAGGAGCAAAGAGTGTGAGGCTCCCCAGGAAAAACAGGGCTTGACTTTCAACTCTACAGCACTGCACATGAACATTCAGCATGGACTGCAAACAGGTCACTCACACCCTGGGATGAAGAAAACATTTCAGTCTGAAAGATGTAGGACAGGCTTTGAACCTGTGCTGTATCATCAAACCACACCACTGACACCCAGGAAGACACAGGGTAGTTTCAGTGACCGAGGAGTGTTTTTATTTTGGTGTAATATTCATACCAGGTGAGAACTGCTTTGGTACCTCAAAGTTTGACTTGGGGAGACCTTGAAATTTTGGGAACATAAAACAATCATAATTAAAAGGAAAAAAGAGATTTCATGAGATTAAATATTGTATTCCTCCTGCACTGAGTGCATCAACCTTTTCATATGAAGGAGAGAAATAGAGTAGGGGTATCCAACCTATTTTAGCCATCTACTCAACAGTACTGATGACACTGATTATATTGACTAGACTTCCAAGGTGACTACCTCAGATAAATGTTACAGTGTATCTTCACCTCTGGACAAGCAGAGTTGTCATTTGTTGACTGGCTTGCAATCTACGTCACATAATGCAGTCAAATGCCAGGGACATATTATGATGGACGATTAAAAAAGAAAAGTTAAAAAAAAAAGTTTTAAAAAAGGGAATTTCCTGCTCACATAAAAGTAACATTTGAATTGCAAGGAGTTTCCTTTCAAGATTATTAAAAAAAAAAATCTGTGAAAATATATTGCTACTCCAAGGTTTGGAAATAGTCTAGCACAGATTAAAACATATGGGTATATTGAACTGTACTGACATGCATTATATGCTCAACTTTGGACACTGCCAATTTCTGATGACATAATGCTCTATGGAAGCTGCTGTTATGATGCTCTGTGCCCATGGTCTCTCCTGCAGCCTGACCTTGTCCTGACCTGTATTTCCTATGGCATCCCACATGGGTGGTTTCCTGGGGCCCATCAGGAAACAGTAAGAATTCTGTTTTCACTTAGACTTGCCCACTCTCTCATGCCTCTCCTTTTCCAGTGCCTCAGATTAGGAAAGCTCTTGTCTTGAATTCATCTGGGCCATGATGAGGAAAGCCACCTTTTCCCTTTCTCATTTTCTATAAGAAAGATCCCAATGCCCCTTCCTCTCAGTGTGCATTAGTTTAGCTTTCCTTTTGCTGTCCTAGTGTTTCTGTCTGTAATCCTGATGTGAGCTCTTTGCCTCTCCAAGCAACCAACAACAGCAGCAAGGAAAGAGCAGAGGCCCTGCTGGTCTCAGACATTGATGAGCCTCTGCTGCAAAGGCAAGTGCAATCACACAGCAAGGGACTCAAATAACTCATACTGGTTCAGTGTGACCCATAGATGAGCCTAGAAAAAAAGATTTGGAATCAAAAATATTCAGTATGACATCTTTTGAAGACCCTGCGTGATCTACCTTTTTTTTTTTTTTTTTAAGTGAAGAACTCCTTTTGACGTCATGGCTCCCACAGTGGAGAAACAAACCATGCATTTTCTTCTCCCTCTGTGGCAGCAATATGGGGCAATATATGCAGGGCTTACTCCTTCCTCTTCTGGACAACCTGTACTTCTGCTTGGCAATGCAATGGTAAAGGGAAATCTGTTCTTGAATTAAGAAATTAGAAATGTGGTAATTTAATCAAGTATTTCATTCAGGAACAATGTTTCAACAATGAAAGCAATCATGGAAATTAAAGTTTTGAAGATATTTCACCGAGCAACTACCAGTGACTGGTAGAGTCTCCAAAAACTGCTGTTGCTTTCAGTTAATGGCTGTCATTTGTTTTGCCCTCCCCTCACAGAGTCAGAAGTACCCTATGGCTGCACCAGTATTGTAGGAGCATATGTAAAGCTAGGAAAAATTAGGTTACAGAGAAGAGGAGGCTTGCCTTGATGTCATTTGGTAAATGAGATTAAAAGGAAGAACAAAAATTTCATGTTTCTTTGGCCTGTGCTTTGAATAGTATATATACACTTAATTAAGCCACTTGCTCAGTTGTAATCCAAATTTCCTTAGTACAGCAGATAATTTTTATGTCTCAATTCCTCAACACATAGTGGGAGGAAACAAAAACAAAATATCCTTACATGCTAAATTATAGTTTATCAGTGCTTAGGTGAAAGTGTAGAAGCTTTATTAAGGGTGTTAGTATGTGTTGGGTTATGCAATCCTGTATGGAATAAAGTCTGTCCATGAGCCTGTAAAGGCAAACTAGGATTAACTCTAACTTTGGTTAAATACTGGGCAAAGCTTAAGGTTTCTAAATTACTTCATTGAGGACAATGCCTTGGAACAAACCAAGAACAAAGACCAGCAGACAGAGAGTAATGGGCAAAAACCAAATAAATTTTTATGCTTTCCACGGCTGAGAAGAATTTTCATGCCACACAAAACAAGAGAGGATATATTATAGTTCCTTGAGGTATAACCTTTCTAAGACTTTTTGTGGAGAAAACAAAGGGAAAATGTCACTCTTCCTGGGAACAGAAGAATTAACTGTTGTTCTCCAAATTTATTTATAAGAGGCTCTTGAGTCCCATACATTTCTTTAGTCTAGTATTGGGGATCACTAGTCTAACCAAAACAAGGTCTGACTGGAAGGAGTTTAGTACCCACTGCTGTAAAACATTATAATAATAAGGCAAATTTGAAAGTAACTTTGTAACAGATTACAGTAAGTGTTTTGCTTTGTTTTTGTTATTTTTTAAAATTTATTTTATTATAAAGTTGTATTTAAAAATATGTTAACATTCTTTGCTTTTAAATGTGTTTTTGAAAGAGTTTATTTTTTCTGATTTGTTTTCTGGAAGATGAAAATTAGAGTGATATTGATCAGAGATTAGATTAAAAACATACTTCTCAAAAGTTTCTGTAAAGCTGCAAAATATACCTTTCCCTTAAAGAAACTTCAAGTAATTTAATTCTATGATTCAGGCTATGGATGAGTCAAAAACAAACAACATGCCAAAACATCAATATCTTCCATATTTTCTTCCATGTGATGCCTTTCATTGGAATGTAAATAAAATAAATATATGTTTGTTAAGCACAATAAGAAGAGTTCAAAATTAATTAACTGCTCAGTGTCTGGAAAGCTGACATAAAGGCACTTTATAAAGATTCTCATTACCTGAGATCTTCCAACTTAACACTTCTCTGTTTTAAGCAGGATGTGCCAAGATGAAATCACTGCTTAGTTTTGAAAAAAAATCTTGTACATATGGGAGAGGTGCAGAGTGGGGAACAAAAGAAAGAATAGAGGTATGACCTTACCTTTTGTCATATTGATGAGAGAATTTTCAGTGTGATCACTCCATGTGGAAAAAGGAAGGCAACTTAATCCAACTTTAAATTTTAAATTTACCCCCTCCCCCCTTTTTTTAACTGCAAGGAGAGAAGAAAACACGTTTTGCTCTCCAAAATGTAAAGGCAGTATAATTTCATTGAGATTCCAGAATAAAATTCTCTCAAGCTTTTTCTAGAGAGAAATTCTCTCAAGTTTTGTCAATAAAAATAAAATAAACTCCACTTCCCTGCAAAATCAAGGACTTTAGACTTTCTTAACTTTCCTCTTGCTAAAAGAAGTCTCCAGTTTTCACTCCTGAAATGAAACTCCAGCCAAAGGGTACAAAAATCTTGATAGACTCTTTCATCTATTTGATTTCTTGCCAAGAATATTTCTCATTTTTTCTTTTCTCAAAAAAAACAACAAAGCTTAAGTGAGATCCACACAAACAGATCCTAGTAGAAGTGGACAATGTATCTTCAAATACACCAAACTCTGTTAGATTCTATGTATTCTGCATTTTGAGATAAAGTTTAAATGCTGACTTACAGCTTCAGGGTACTCTTGTTAATCCAAATTTTCATTTTGTCTTAGCTGTGAGGCATATGCAAAGAATTCAAACTTTTGAAAATAAAATATTTTCTAAATATCTCTGGCATTTACTTCAAATTCATCTTAGTTGGTGGAACATTTCCAGCAGTTCTGCACGACCTTTTGAAAATTGGATGGAGGTTCAGAGTACTTCTCAGATGAAGGGTTAAAACCACTGCATTGATGACTTTTCCCATTACCAGAGAACTCCTTCAGGAGTTCTTCAGGGATGTCTGTGGTGAACCTGTGCCATGGCTGTGCAAACACGCTAAACCTGTCAAGTCTGTTCGAAAGGCAAGCATTTAAGTAAAGCTGCATTTACTCCCTTGCTTATTATTAGCACATTCTTCACTCATTTCCTCTAGAAAACTTTGTTCTTGTTCAGATTAAAAAGTATCATTCTGAAAGCAATACTGCCTTGTACATTATGCTGCAAGACAGTTTCATTTTTCAATGTCTCCTGACAATTCTCATGGTTTTCATGTTTGACTAGAACAATGCTGTGAAGAATATAAGCAACAGTAGGTTATCCAACTAAAGTCAGAACTATGACTTTTAAGCTGAAAGCAAAATTCAGAGGATAATGTACTCCAGTTGAAAGAAAGATGATTTATATCCTGGATTCTAAAAGAGAAATATTATGAGCTACTGGTAGAGTACTATATTAGTTGAAACACACCTAGTGCATCAAAGAGTAAACATTTACCTGGAGAACAGGAAGTGGGGTACAGATATCTAAAAAACTGAGGGAGAAATGAATTAAACATGTTTAAAACAAGGAAAAAAAAAAAAAAAAGACTGCAGAGTAGAAAAACATTTTCAAAAACAGATTGGACACTGGTGTAAAGTGGAGGCAGAATAAGCAAGCCACAGCAGTTCTTCGCTTCACCAAAAGCTAACCTGGTGGTTTTCTAGTAGACACAAATATAAGGAATTATTTTCACCCCTGTGAGTGGTGTCTCACTCTGCCTAGCACTGGCACTCCTCGGATCAATGAACAAAGCATTTCAACTCGCTTACCTGGCACTTAACTCCTTTTCTAGAATATTTGGGGAAAAAAAATAAACTGTGAATTTAGCAAACTGAGTCAGCTGGTTCTTCAGCCAGATGCATCAGAGATGAAACAAGCCATAAGGGTTTGCAATTGCAAAAGGAAAGCAAAGCAGGATGCCAAGTATTCTGTAGCCACAAACCTGAGATAAAACATAGAGGGGGGAAAAAAGGCAGAATAGGTCTAATCTCACTGGGTTTCAATAAAACATTTGACATGTAAAATTAGTTCAAAGGAAAAATAGCACAAGTTAACAGGCAGATAATGAATATGAAAGTGAGGAGACAGCAAAAGTTGCAACTTACCTGGCTGGGCTGGTTTCAAAAGCACATACAGGTAGGAGAAGGAGTATCTTTTCATCACTGCATGCACAGCTCTTCAGGTTGTTCTTCCAATGGTGGTGGCTTTGACCAAAGCAAACCTCCACAAGACAATGGAACTGGTCATAAAGGCAATTGGCAAACCAGGAAGATGTGAAGCATGTTTCTTAGCTGCTACAATGTTTTTGTATCTGCTACAGGAGTTGGGGAAAAGAGTATGTGTTCAGGGAGTCCCTGAGAGAGCCTATTTGTCTTTAAGTGAATGGGCTAAAATGAGTTGGACTAGCTTACAGTTCTTTTTTCATAATGCCATATCTATGTATTACAGAAGATGTTGATAATCTGATCTGAGCCATTTTCCTCAAGAGAACTCAACCTTAATATACTTGGAGTACATTACTTTATCTGTTCCATTGATTTTTTCCTTTACCTCCTGTACCCTTCCTTTCATGTCCATTGAGCACTATGTGATCTTTAAGTCATATATTGCTGAAAATTTGTGGGCAGAGGGTAGAAACAGAGTAGGAAAAAATAAAACAAGCTGAGAAGTCTGTCTACAATATAGCTGAACAGTATGAGCTTGTTACTTTAGAGCAAGTCCAGTATGACTGTGAACACAGTTCTTCCACAGCACAACACTGAAGTTAGCTCATAACAAAGAAAAATCTTCTCAGATGATCATTCAGATTCAGGAAGACATATTAATAAGTGTTTTTCTGTATTACCCGTGTTTGATGCTGTAATTTGACACCAGTAGCCTTATTTCAAGGTATGCACTTATTCCTGAGAGCACAAACACAGTCCCCACTGGAAGTTTATTTCTGTCAGTGCTTGCCTGGACATGAAGGCCAAGGCTTTGGGAAAACCCTTTGTTTTTGTTTGCACCAACATAAATTATTAGCATATGCATCCAAAGACCTTTCTTTTGAAGAAATTATCTGTATTAATCCTCCTGTAGAGCTCAGGAGATGAGCAGCAACACTGGAGGTGTTAAGTGATTTTAAACTTCTGGTTCCTAAAATAAGAATTTGCTATTGAAGCCCGCGTGTTGCCAAGGGCCTTAAAAAAATTCTGGTGTGGCACTTAATTTGCCCAGCAGTGATGAGCCACATTTGATAAACCCAGCTGTGCCACTGGCAAAAAGTGCAATGGCATGGAAAGAAGGGTCAGCAGGAGAAATATTTGAAAATTCTGTTATGTAAGACTAAGAATTAATTTTCTTACCAAAACCTGAACTTCTCAAGCAATAGAACCTGTGTGGAAACAAGCTGCATATGTAGCCTGATTCAAAAATCTCAAGCTAGACAGACACTGACAATTGGCCTGAAGGATTCCATGGCTCTACTTTGCTTCTCAGCACTTCCCAGAGGGCTGATTCTATGATCAGTCCTGACATTCAGTCAGGAGAAAGTTGTCATACAAGATATAGCATAATTCAGAGCTTAAGTTCCTTTCTCAGTATTTTTTAAAGGAGATCTCAGATTTTCGTATCCAAAGAACTATCTTTAAATACAATAAAGTCCTTTTTAGCGAGCCAAGCATCATAAATATTCAAAAGCCTCAGTTGGAACATTACACATAATTGACGTTACAGAAATCTGTTTCCTCTGGCATGACATCAGAGATTGTCAGATTGGGAAATCAAGAGGATGAGCTTCACACTTGCCAGCTTTTCCTGTTAATCTGTGTTGAAATTTTTTCTTAAATCCCAGCAATACCAACCCTTCCCCCAATCCTACCACAAGGTAGGATTTTCCAGGAAGTGAAAGAAAGGCTGTTGGCCCACATCTGTCTGCTGTCTAAGGAGAAGGCAGCTATTGAAGATTTTTTGCATTGTTTATAATCCTGTTTCTTACATTCTGCTTTAGGGTCACCAGTTAGGCCACAAGATTGTAGAAACAGGCATACTGCCAGTTCCATATAGCAATATACAATTGGATTATTTTTACCCTCTCCCAACAAGGAGAAGAAAATTAAGGGAAGTTAGATGTTCTTTTTTGAGTTAGCTTAGTGACATTCATCATCACTGTTTTGTCTGTGTTTATGATTAATAAAGCAACAGAAGATTTCCACTAAGAACCCAGAGAAGTTGAACCATCATTCTCTGCATTTCCATGGGCAGCACCTGCAACAGCAAGGCTGCAGCTGAGGAGGTGCACACCAAGTACGTGTACCATGGTGCACAGTCAGCAATCAGCCTGCACAACACACAGCTACAACCAGTTCTCCAAAAATGGGGGCTTCCTTCCTGCTATTGAACAACACTGTGCAAGGTCTGCTACCCTGGTGCCCAGTGCTGCAGTTCACTCCCCCAAGAAATCCAAATATTTTCTTCATCCCTTCCTCAGTGTTTCACATTAACCTCTGGGCACTGCAGTACCTCTACCACCAGCCATGCCTGGTGTTAACCCTGCTGCCCCTTTTCCCTGCATAACTCCACTCTGTCTCTCACAGGTCTGTAAGGAACACACAGTTTTTTTTCTGACCTGCCTTCAGCCCAGAGACGCAGTGAGCCCATTGCAGGAGGAGCCAGAGCATCCTATGGGAAATACATAATTTTCCTCTGGGACCTTCCCCTCCTGAGAGCTAGGAGAGAGAGCCAGATAAAATGTTTTCACTGGGGGAAGAAGTTATTAATACATATATTAAAATATATATATATACAACAACTTGTCCAGCAAACACCTGTTCACTCCCTAACAGAAGCTAAGCACTATAGCCTTCTGCATCCATATCCATGCAACCACTTTTTGAACCCCCCAAAACCTGGAACTTTTCTACATATTACAAGCACAGCTTGGGTACAAGAAGTTTTGCAAACCACTGAGAGAGAGCAAGTTTCCTCTATGAAACTATGAAACTATGAAACTATGCCCTACCAGACATGGCTGGAGCACACAAAGCTGCAAATCAGAAGACCTTTGGCAATCCTCTGTGCCTGAGCTTACTACAATAGTCCTTACAGTAGCTTGAACCCTCCCATCTCCAAAACAAGCCAATAATGACTTACTTGCTTTTCCTTGAGCCTGATCAGGTAGCCACACTTGGACCACCATACTGCTAAGTGGGATGAATAAACGCAAATAACTTAACACAGAACATTTCAACTACTGAGCTGAGAGATGATAAATAATTGTACTCTGAAAATAACACTGATTTTTCCATATAATAAGTGCAATTGATGAAAAAAGCCTAGCTATATATGTTTATTTTTAAGAATGTACTCCCTACATGATTATAAAACATTTCTTCTCAGCTGTAATATTGATTTGACGTATTTATTTTAAGCATCTCCAAGACGCTCAGAACACGTAGAAAGTCCTCCTGAAACCTGAAAAAAAGTCAGATATTTTTTCAACATCATGATATGTTACAGCCCCACAACTTTCATTAAAACAAGAAGAGCCCACAGGATCCAAAGCTACAAACAGGAATTCCTGCACCTACTACACTCTGCACCCAGTCCTTATGCAGCAGCTGCATAAGGAAACTCAACAGTGCTGCCCAGAATTCACCAGCCATGAAAAATACCTTGCCAAATGTTGCTGAAAGAGGAAAAGAACCCACGGAACACCAACGAAAAAAACAAAACAAAAATCCCCACAAACACAAGTATTTGTTACCTCCTGTAATGGGATTTTGGCCTGATCTCCAGCCACAGATTACCAATATTGCTTTCACTAACAAGCCTTAAAATTAGCTATATTTTCACAAAGCAAGCAAAAAGTTTCAAGTAATTAAAATAAAATAATAAAAGAATATTCCCCCATTCACACCAGCACTGAGCAAGAACAAATACAAAAGACACCACGCCATCCACCTTTGCTTAGTCAAGACCACCTGCAACATCTACATTCTCTTCATGGCCTCCAGACCCCTCACTTTGCCATCAGTGGTGATTTAAATCTTTCATCTGGGGGCTACACCTTGAAACAGGTTCTTCACACCTGGATGTTGCCTTCCACATTATTAAGAGGTCACACGAATTTTCATTAACTATTTACTCAACAGGGGTAAAAATATCAGAATATGGTCTAAAGCAAACATACATTAACTGAGTGCTTAATCCTCATCTTGTTTACTAATGATTACTGTGATGACTTTTGTTACATATTCATGAAATGTGAGGCAGTTATAGTACACACATTGTACTAACCAGTAAATAAAGATGCAAAATGAAAACATCTTTACTGGGGAAAAAAAAACTCACAAAACCTAACGAAAACCCAAAACCTAACAATAAAGACAGCTGAAAAATCTTTGTCCTTGTTGGCACATTATCAGTGACAAATTTCAAAGCATCAAGAATTACTTAATTTCCCAGCTGTTGCAGCAGAAAAGCACGAGACAAGCAAAAGATTATTAAAAGTTAGAATAGGACTACACAAAAGAAAAAATGCAAAGTCAGAATGGGATATGTGCCAATAAGAACAAAATTAGAGTAATTATTTGGATAGGTTACAGGCCAGAGATAAAAACACGATAAATTCTCAGAAAACCGGATTACTGAGAAAGCTATTTGAAATTAAAAAGCAACATTAATCAAAACAGGATGAATGACATTTGGATGCTATTATTTGACTGATTAAATTAACTTTTACTTAGTAAAATAGTGTGGTAAGAAAAAGAGATATAATAACTATAAAGTATTTCTACAGCCATAATGGAACAACTGATAAGCCTGATGTGAATTTCTTCTTTTATTTGAGCTGTTTATTATTTCTATAATGCTTTTTTTTATGTTATTATTTAAGAAACTGTTCTGACATGATGCCAGTTTTGATGGCAAATGTGCTTATACCTAGATCATTGTTGAAATTATTTTTATTTGCTTAAGACAATACAGCAGTACACTAAAATTGCTTTGTATGAGATACCAGTATATTGGCATTCATACTTCATAGAAATCAGATTTGCAAGAATTTTGGGTTTAAAATTAATTAGAGAGAATATGAACGATCAGGAATTTTTTCTCTAATAAATATAGATATTTGCATCCCAAACCATTTCATTTATTCATATTAAAACAGTACCACATAAATTATCAATTCAGCCAATACCAACCACACACTTCAGATTCTGAATAAGAAATAACCATAACTGGCTTTGAGCCTTCAGTAGCCAGTGAATTATTGGCAAATTATTTTCAAAGAATAAATAGGTTAAAACTAATTGTAGCATGTTCAGAGAAAATACAAAAACATAAAAAAAGAAACCTAATTTGCCATTATCAATTTTTTTCTCCAACTTTTTCTGTCAGCTTTATTTAATGTGAACCAGTAATGAGCAAGAATGAAATTTGTAATATTGTCTTTCTCCTCTGGAAATTAGACAGATGCCAAAATGCTATAGCTTTCTCTTCACCTCTGATCCAGCTCTTTGATATGGTGGCAAAAGGTCAGAATAATTCTGACTGCTAATGACCTCCGGGATATAAAACAGACATAACTTGAGCAATCTCTTGGTCTAACCTAGAGAGGACAGGTATCTAAGTGACAGCAAGAGACCAGCAACTGACCCCACTGGTAGGCAGCCTAATGAGAGGGCTCATGCCTTTGTTAAAAAAAAAGGATCAGACTGGGAGATTTTCCAAAAATCATCACCAGAGACACAAAATTCTGTATGAGATAGTTCATCTGTCCTGATACTTCCGTGCTTATCATCGGTGCATGATGGATTCTTTGTTGTGACTGGGGTTTTCATATGTGCTAGGAGTACTAGTGCTGTGGTTATTTTCACCTTTATTATAAATTTTTGAGGTGTTTAAAAAAACTTTTTTCTCTTGCAGACAATAAAAGAGCATGTTTGTGCTCCAAGAGAGTTCAAGTCCTTGGATTAGACTGGAGAGGTCCAGTACAAACTGGAGACCACAGGAGAAATCCTTTTTGGCAGAGAGGAAGGTCAGAGTCTGCTCCTTGCACTCAGGCAAGCAGAGGGACTGTGGTGCTGTCACACGTCTCCAGGCTGGCAGGCTGGGCAGGGCAGGAGGGGAGGCCACATCTGCCTTCCCCTGTGCACCCATTCTAGGCTGCTGCCCTGGTCTGATCTAGCTGTTCATCTGCCTATCTGCAAATATATCAATAATAAATAAGAGATAAGTGGATGACGGTTATGACCATTAAAAGAAGATTTTTTTTTTCCCTTACATGACTGTGTGAATCTTCTTTGGCAGCAGTTCTCAATACAACAGTATTTGTGGTGCAAAAAAACAACCCCCTGTAGATTCTTTTATGGGAAGGTTGATGGGTCCAAAGTCAAAGACAACTGCTCATTGAGCTGATGCACAGTCTGCAGCTATCTCAAACTGAGTCACTATTGCTGCCAAGTGTGAAGGCTCCAAACATTTCATAGTAGAGGGAGTGGAGCAGCTCTGAATACAAGATGGTTTGTTTTGTTGTTTTTTTTTTTTGCTTTTAGAGGAAAAGATTTATCAATCAGATATTAATGTTTAAATACAGTAATAGTGAAAAAAAATCCCTCTCCATTCATGTGTCTTTTTCTTTATGGAATAGCTCTTTTGGAATCTTGTTAAATCATGTAAACTGCTGCACCAAGTTGTTATGGCAACTGGAATTTTGAAAGTAAATTAATTTTGCCATAAGATGTTTTTAAGACAGGTAAGGATGGCCTTGAATAATAATATCTCCTTTTTATTTGGAGAGGATATGCTA
This sequence comes from Phylloscopus collybita, assembly GCA_027886175.1. Classification (NCBI taxonomy): domain Eukaryota; kingdom Metazoa; phylum Chordata; class Aves; order Passeriformes; family Phylloscopidae; genus Phylloscopus; species Phylloscopus collybita. Next base: position 10,595,534 of record JAJNNQ010000002.1, read on the forward strand.
TTTCAAATTTTAACACTGGTTTTTACTTAAGCCATCGCATGTTATTACTGTATCAATGAACTTTAGAACAAATGCAAAATAAATTATTTCATTTTTGCTATGAACTCTTGAATTAGACCTTCTCACCAGCAGCATCATCTTATAATAGCAGGGATTCTATGATGCTTAAGTAGTTTGTGATATGTCTAGTGAAAGCAAAGAAGATCGATTTCCCAAACTGGAATCAATCTAGAGCAAAGCTGTTAAATTGTAGGGAGCTTGCCTAGGGACAGTAAGTCTCTCTAGAAGTAAACAATGGTTCTGGCATGTAGAATGTGCCACCATAAAGGACACACCTCAACTCCCAGATCTGGGCTGATGTCTCAGCTCTGCAGCGTGGTCTCACAAACCTCCTCCCTGTCCAGGAGAATCTTGGTTTGATACATTCATGCTGCTGCCTCTCACTCCTGCCATTTGGTAGTGATAGAACACACCTACAGTGGGATAATTAAACAGATTCTGTGAAATTTAGGTTACATATATTTTTTGATATTTTTTTTTTTAATGGGACTGACATTTTGATTAACCTGCTCTGAGGGTGAAATACAGAATGAACTGAGCTGCCCCTAAAGGCCAGACAAGTATCTTGAAAGCCTTGTCTCTGGGAATAAAATGAGAGAAACAAGCACCTCCAAACAGCAATCATGAATGCCACATTATCCAACTGCTGCTTTAGTCAAGTGGTCTGAATCATCAAAAATGCCAATTTCCTTTGATTGCCCAAAGACATGCCCAAAACTTCTAGAGAGCAATCTCTCTTCATCCTCTCTGCTTATCAGTTCCTTTTTGAGGTATATAGAAGGAATTTTCAGGGACAAATTATTTAAACATTTTAACTTGCTGACATACTGTGATAGTGAAGAGAAGGCATTATAGGGCATGGTGTTTTGTTTTGTAAATGGCTGAGGTAGACAATGGAGAGAATGCTCCAAATCACTGAATCTAGAGGTTACTCCATAATAATGAAAAAGGACAGCATTGTGTCTCGTCTACTCTGGAATATTCTGATATGGGTTCCCATTAGCTTCTTCAGAGGTACCACATCTAATTCTGTCCTCTAAGGTTTTAATTATTTCAAATTCAGTCCCACAGTCCCACAGACTGAATAATTTGGCACTTTTTTGTTTTGTTTTATTTCTTCTTTTTTTTTTTTCTTCTTTTTTTTTTTTTTTTTCCTTCTTTTTGTTCTCTGAAATATTCCACAGGTGGAAATAGTCTGTAGGTTGATGTCTGGTGCTGTTATTGACAATAGATCCCCTCAGATTTTGGAAAGAAAGCAATCACCACTCTGAGTGGAAGAAAACAGTATCTCTCTTGGGTCAGATAGGTGGAGACTGTTCTTTTCTCTTTTGGCCTTCTTAGTGGTAGGGATAAAACATCCTTCTTAGAATCACTTGGAAGATTTCTTTAGTAAAAAAGTTACTTGTAAAGCTCTTAATCATGCCTCATGGCCTTCTGTAGTTGGAAATTTAGTCTTGTATCTCAAGGATTATCTCTCCTATAGGCTGATGATGAATATTTGGTCTATGATGTTACTGCTGTGTTGTGCAGAGGAGGAAGCTTCTAAAGTTGATGTTGACTGAAGTTACTTCTTCCCTTTTCAGGGAAGTGGACTCAGAGGCCTGCAAGGCACTATCCAGACCAATGCTCATGTGTCCTATTTGGTGATAGGAAAATGTTTAATGTGACTTTGAGTTAGTATTTTATCATTGGAAATACTTATGAATTGTGATCTTTCAACTAAAATGTTATCTTAGAGGTCCTGAATATTTTTAATGGGAACTTTGACATTGAGGTTCTCAACTTAGTTTTAAGGTTTAGATATTTATTGTAAATTGCTAGAAATTGAACCTGGAAATAACCTAAATTTTAATACTTTGGCATAAGGAAACTCATGAATGATTCACTTCATGTTTAATTTCATTTCAATGAATGTTCAGTAATGAAGTTTATGTACTTGAAAAGGAAGTGTGACATAAGGTAAACAGATTGTTGCAAAAGAAATTACTACAGGTCTGGTCCAACTCTCATTAAATCGTGGAAACTTTCCAAATAGGAGTAGGATGAGCCCACAATAGCATAAATCCAGACTGAAGTCAGTGGGCCTACTTTGGATTCACACAAGAAAAGTGAGACTGCAACTTCATTCCCAGTGTTTAGCAGCTGTAGAACAAAGCAGGCACGGATGTTGCACCTTAGGTGGAGTTTTGCCCCGTCACAGTGATTCACAGCTATCCCACTTAGTCACTGAGGGAGCTCATCATCAGTGCAAACACACTTTCCCCGGTGTTTGCTGAGGCAATCAGCATGGCAGTGACTAATTTCCTTTGTGAGTCTGGGTCCCACTGCTGTCAGGAGGCAAGGGTGGAAAAGCAGCAAAATTATAGAAGTTAACTTTTGCACACATAATGAGTAATAAACTCAAAGGATTGGACTCCAGAGAAAGTGGTTACTTGGGGAAACTGGTGAATCCCACTTGACCATTGGAAAAAAAAAACTACCAAAAAATAACCCAGCAAAACTATATGGGAGAAAAATTTATTATATGTTTTAAGCAGGAAGTAATAAAGCAAACAGTATAAATAGAGCTGATAAGCAAACAGTCTCAGTCTAACCACAGCACTTTAGTAAATCCCATTAGGCAACTATTTTCACCTTGAAGCAACTGAGTGTTTTAAAAGCACTCAAGTTTTATTGAAGGCAAACAGGACTTGGGCTTTTAGATTAGTCAGGATTTCTCAGAAATTCTACCCACCAGGCTTACCTTAGAAAAGATTTAAAGTTTTGCATGGAGTCCTATAAATCAGAGTAATGTAGAACTTCAAGACACATCAAGAGAAATTGTATCAGGCATCCCCAAACAAAAAGACCCGGAGGAAAGCTCAATATCAATGCCCTCAAAGACATTTTAGACATATATTTAACTGTGATGTTACAATTAAACTCCTGAAACTTGCTTTTAAGCCTGTAAACACCATGCTCAGCACTCAAACATGACAGCAGAAAGTCATGTCAGTGCACTGTTTTGATTTTCTCTGGTATTCTTGGAAGTAAGCTGTTTCAGACCCAGCATAATTTCTCCTAACTCTGGAAATGTAATGGACTGCCTACATATGCAATCTTGTTTCTATGGTTTCTCCTTAGGAACAGAGTGAGGGTTAATTACACATCTCCATATTTTCCATTTGCTACACAAGCAAATGGGTAGATGACAGCATGGTGCCCTATGCTCCTGGGAGGGTTTCCACAAATAAGCATACAAAACATGCATGTTGGACGAGTTCATGCTGAAATTAAATATGTAAGGAAATATCATATCATAAGAACTGCCATCTGGAACTTATCATCCTAAGAATTTCACTCTCTTCCATGTATTTCACATAGTAGGTATGGTGAGGGGTTTTGCTTCTATACTTACTAGTTTAGTAGAAAATCTAAAAATCTCTCAGTGGATTGGAAAACCTCAGAAATTTAAAAAGTCCCAGTGTATGAATCAGCATAAGGGGCTTTTGTAAAAAAACAGATATGTTCATATACACATTTAAAATAAAAAGCATGACCACAATTCAATTCAAATGTTGAATTTAACAGGAATTAATATAATCTAATTCACTAATAGTGAATATTTACTATAAATCTTGTTTAGCTACTGAAATGTTTTACCTCTGGGTTGGGTGTAATTGATTTTTGAGACCTAGTATTTTCCAACACCTTTTATACACTATCTGTTCAACACTGATGATGAGATTTCTGTAAGTTTTCATTAAAACACCTGGGTATGGTCTTGCAGATGGTTTTATACTGGAATACTATTTTAGTCATATTTGCCTTTCCATGGATGGGTGGTTTATATTCCTTCAGTGTCTTACTGAACATGTCCATGAGAGTCATGCTTTGCCAATTTTTGTAAGTTCCCGTCTCATGTTCATAAGTATGGTATGCATGAATCACCAAAGATTACAAGCTACAATGAGGGTTTCTAAAGAAACTTCATTCAGGACATGCATCTGGTCCCAAGGACATGAATTCTCCAAAGAAAACACTCTGAACCTGGGATAGTTATACTGTATTGGTTGTAGGAGGGCTTAGCCTCTGCATGCCACTCATCTTGGTTGTTGATTCACAGATATAATCCTTCTAAAGAAAGAATTTATTAGAATTATACTACTGGTAATTTAGATGCAAGAAAACTGCTTGTGTGCTGTAAAACTCAGGTCATATGAGGAAAAAAAAACTGGCTTAGATGCCAGGCATTTATTATACCCCACTTATGTCCATCTCTTCCACAGGGGTTCACAGCTGCTAACACAGTGAGGCAGCATGAAGTCCTGAAGAGAGAATGTATTTCAGAATACATTTCCTGCTTGGACCAAGTGCTTATCTGATAGTTGCAGCTGGCTGTCTTTAAGATATGGGGAATCAGTGTCATGTCAGGGCTCAGCACTTCTTTTAACAGTGCAGAAGTGTTGCTTAAATTGTAAAAGTGACAAGAATAATTTCCGAAAAAATGCAACGCCCTTAGTTGAGTCTCTAATTTAAGAGATTAAATGAACACCATCTCTTTTGAGGGACTGGGTCATTTGAGAGACCCAGTGGACCCAATGGGAAGAAGGGAGTCTGACTTCACCCTGGTAGCTGATACCTCCAGGATACTTCTAGAAGCTCACACTCCCTGGATGCACATTGGTCTTTTCCAACAACCACTGACACTTGGAGATTTCTTACTCTTCTGTGTACAGTGTTCTGGATTTCTCCCTGGAGGGCACTTCAGGGTGTATCTGAGCTATAGCCTCCATAATGGCTGAGCTCACTTAGACCTCTCCAAAAGACTTCAAATTTGCTGGCTCACGGATAGTGGTGAGAGTGGAGCCACAGCAGCAGCAGGTGACTCTGTGGAGGTTGCAAAAAATCCAGGAAGAAAAGCAGGTGCTAAGGAAGCTAGTCTATTCTAAACTAACATAAATTAGTATCTGACCCACTGTTGTAAAGGGTAGGTTTCATCAGGGCTGTTCACAGATGAGGTCAATTCTAGACACCTTCATGTGATCCTGATCTTCCCTACAGTTATGCCTAACCTGACACTTGTCAGAAGGACAAGTAAAATCCCCTTACAAGACATGCACAATATGGTTATGTAGTTAATAGATAAAAAGCAAAACTGGAAGACAATAATTAAAAACAGGAAGAAGAACACCAGGAGACCAGAAGGATCACAATTATAAATATGTGCTGATGTGGGCAGGGAGACAGCACTTCAGAGAGAGACAGAGACCACAAATAACAGATGCCCCATTTTGCTCATCTGGAAGAAGATGAAAATCCTTGATAATAGGATAAAACCAGAAGATATAACTAGAAATGCATTTTTTTTATTTTCTCTTCAAATTTTTGTCTATTTGGCATAAATTACAAGGGAATTATATCCATGCTTTATATAAAAATTTAGGCTTAGAAATTCTATCTTTTAACAAAGAGGTACAAACCAAATGCAAATGGAGACAGTAGACTACCAAAGACACTTCAATTCACTTCCTCAAACTGGAAAAGATGTACTAAATCACAACTGATTTATGTCAGCTGAAGAGTCAGCCCTTTGGAAGGGAAGAGACTAACAGGGTAATTAATGGCCCCAGCTGTGGGTTCTATATATTAATTGATTAAACCTTTCACACCACAAGAATTTCTCATTTTGGATGGACTCATACTTGTGCTTTTAAATTAATTAGGAAATGGAGAGATGGAAACTTCTGGTTTGTTATCAGCTGAATTAATTCAGAAAGCCATTTGGTTTGGTGGGGGTTTTTTTGTTTTGTGGTTTTTTGTTTCTTTTTTTCTGAGGCCCCTACTCTGAAAAAACTGTATTTTTATTTCTGATGGAACTATAGTTAGACTTTCTGATGTTACAGAATGCTTCTGATATAGACCAGAAAACAAACTTGTAGAAAATGCAAGGTCATATTTGTTAGTAATTCAAAATGTTTCAGCATTTTCAGTTGCTAAGTTATTACCTAGCTTGGAAGAATTTTTGAGTTGTTGGAAGTCATTACTTGATTGGATAATTGACCATTACTGTTTAATTTTAATGTGGTCACACTGGAAGTAATCAAATATACTTCAGGAGCAGGGATAGAAAGGCAGGAAAAGAAGTGTAGGGAAAGAAAACTCCACCGCAAACTTTTTACTTTTAATAAATATCCCACACTGCCTATGGGAGCTAAAAATAGTACATGGTCATATTATTAAGAATTGTATCACAACGTGTTGGTATTGAAGCCTGTACTTAAACCTTGCCTGTACAACTGTAATTTGTCATTTTGTGACTTTGGATCATCTTACTTTTACATATGCATAGGATTGATGTGAGCGTGCAAGGTTAAAGTTATTATCATCTCCGTGCCTGTTCTGTCCAGTGAAATAAATAAAAAACAATGCAATGCAATTACATCTTTCCCACATGTGCCAGGCTTTTCAGAAGCCTGTCAGGGAGACTGTGAAATATCATATCCATGGAAAATCTCAGCCCCTGGGGACATTCTCTTAAGTGATCAGCAGGGATAGTGAGGAAGGGTAAACAAAGATCTTCCACTCCCTGCTTTATAACTTAACCATTCCTAAGCTCACAGGCACCTGTGCTCAAAACACATAAGAAACTTTTCTAGGTAAGGGAAATTCTTCTCCTCTGTTTACCAGAACAGGGGTACCAGGCACCAGGGACAGCAAAGAAAGATGAGGTAAACAGGTAGTGCAAGAAGAAATGGAAACCAAACCCTAGTATAGTACTCCATTCACAAAGTGTTCTTTGTTTATCTAAATATTTATTTACAAAATTAATAAACCAGGATATATTTTTTAGAATTTTTAGTGTGAATTGTATTATTTTTATGTTACTTTGTTTGAATAAAATTATAGAGTTTTCTGTATCTCAAGAAAAATATAAAATATTCTGTCGGGGTCTGACTGACATTACAGTGTAACCTGATATTGTGCTGATCGTTTTTCACGTCTATAATACCTGACATGTCAAAAATTGTGGTTTGTCTTTTCATATTACAAGCTTTATAAAGAGTTTGTGCTTTCTTCTAAGCATAACATGTCACAGTAATTTAAATTAGTATTAATAAAAATATGGGTGTATATATATATATGTAACAAATAATTGGTGTTTTAACATTGCCATTCAAAGCCTTGGATCTTGATGGGATGTTTCCCCTCCTGCAAAAAAAGTAGCCTTAAAAACATCTTTTAACGAGATGATATGAGAGATTTGTTGAAAGAATGAAGCTAAAATATTCAGAATACAGCTCTATTATACGCAAGTGATAAAAGGCCTTGAAAAATCTATTATTTTATCAAAGTTGGGGAAGAATTCAGTTGTATTTCATCACAACTTGTTAATCAACCATAATAAAAAGTGTTTAGTTTTCAATTTACTTTTTGTTAGCTGTCTTAGCCTGAGAAATGGGAACGTCACCTCAAAAATAAATGAAGTCATGAAAATAAAGTTTATTTGATAGTTTAAAATTAATGTGGTACCACGATAAAAATGCAGAAAGACCTGAAGGAACATTTTTGAACTTTTGTAAAATAATAAACTGGGTCCTACAAACCAGCTGAGTTGAGAGGTTTTTTGGCCAGGATGTTATTAATTCATTGCACTGTGTGAATAAGAATTAAACAACAATGATAAAAATGATCCAAAACATCAATGACCTACTGTACTAATGATCAAAAAAACTGTTTATTTGATCATTAGTACAGTAGGTATTGTCCACAGGAGAAAGAAACATGGCTCAGGAGGAGGAGAATTTATAGTTATTTAACATACAAAAGAATTACAGACTGTTCAAAACACTGGAGAAAGACATATTAAAAAACATAAAAGTGATGAAAGTATCCTTGTGTTGCAAACAGCAGTTTTGTGCTGAGATCAGTAGACTGAGTTTGCAGTTCCATTGTATTTTCTAATCTATTATTTATTTGGGATTCATTTTGCACTGTTCAGTTCTTCTACCCCTTGGGCTTCCCCCATCTAAATTAGATCTGTGTGACATGTCATCTGTTTAAAACCTCCACTGCAACATGGAAAGAACTTTTTATTTTCCCATGACAGAAATTAAAATAATACCATTTAGGGAAAGTGAAATTATCGTCCCTTCCAGGCCTCTTCATAACTATATAAGAAAATTGACCTTTTCAAATTTTGGAGTTGAATTTATATTTCAGAGCTGTACAAATTTTGGACTTGAATTCACTATTCAGAAGGCCCCGTATTCAGATAGCTCAGATATATACTCACTGTTCTGTTTAAATTTAAGTCTGGGAAACAGCTGAAATAAATTCTTAGTTCAGCTTCCTGAGTGGCTGCTAACTGGAATGTCACCCAAGAATTCCATCGATGAGTAAGGTTTTGTAGACCATAAAAGTAAGACAAGGACCTATTTTGCTTGCTCTAGGACATGTGCAGCCTTTCAGAGGTCTGAAGTGTTCATTTGCTACATTTTTACTTAGGGCTTAAAGAAATTTGATTACTGTTTTTATGGATCCTCTCTTGAAATTTTACATAGTGAGAGGAAAGGCACACCCAAGATTGTCTTATGGAAAACTAAAGAACAATGGGCCAGGAAAAAGAATTTAATTCCTAATACCACTACAGAAAGTTGTTCTTTTTTACACATTATGGACCTGATGTTCCCTTTTAACAGGGTCACTATCAGGATTTGAATATTTCCAGTCGCTCTTTCTGTGATATGGAAAGTGGGAAACAATTGTAGCTATTGAGGATGATCTAATGTTCATACCAATGAACATGTTATTAAATTTTCAAAAGATATGCCTAGGACTCCATTTTATAAGCCAGAACAGTTATGAGAGAGTATCCACGATGACATTTGTAAGAAATCTGCTTTGTCTGGTTATGCTGAACGCTCGACACAGGTACTGACCTTATAGAAAGACCAGATGATGAGTCCCTCCAGCCTGAGCACTTAGAGCTCCCTACACCATGCTCTTGTTTGTTCTCTGCCTCTCACACATTTGTTCTTTCTCTCTGAGCAGGATGGGAGATACCACGTGGTTGATTGAAAATTGGAATAACCTCCTTTAATGGCAGGTGATGCTGCAGTATCTTGTAATACCCTGTTAGGCTTCCCTTGTGCTTTTGCATTTATCTCAGTCTGAAGGACTCTGTTTGCTTGCACTAGGCACCCCTAGCAGCTGTGCCAAGGGGTGACCCCATCTCTGCTGCATGGTTCAGGCTGACATCTTCTTTCCAGGAACATGCCACTTGATCCTGCTACCACACCACTGTGGGGCTTTGAACTCTTCAAATCTTCTAAACCAAGCAGCCCTGCCTGGAAGGAGGTGAGAGATCGTTTTCAGGTACCTTTTTCATATATTTTTTAATAAATGTTTTCACACTTGGTAAACTACGGTCTTGGTCCTGAAAGGGGATGAAAATCTGGTTACATCCCAGTAGAGTTGTTCCAGAGGAGAGCTACTAAGTTAGTCAAGGTCTGGAGAATGTCTCTTACAAGGAAAGGCTTGAGTTGGGCCGGTTCAGCCTCGAGAAGAGGCAACAAACATGGGACCTCATTAATGTGTACAAATATCTAAAGGGTGCCACGAAGATGGATCCAGGCTCTTCTCAGTGGTGCCAAGCAATAGGACATGAGGCAATGGGTAGAAAATGATGCAAAGGAAGTTCCACTTGAACATGAGGGAGAATGTCTTCACTGGGCAAGTGACCACCCAGGTTGCCCAGAAAGGGTATGGAGTCTCCCTCACTGGAGATATTCAAGAAGCCTCTGAATTCAATCCTGGACCATGTGCTCTGGATGACCTTGTTTAAGCAGAGAGATTGGACCAGATATCCACTGTGGTCCCTTACAACCTGACCCATTCTCATCCTTGAAATGAGACAAATCTCCCACCTCTTCCTGCAAAGTGGCTGACCTCAATGGAAATGAAACTTGCACCGAGCCTAACATGATCAGGCTTGAAACACTGAAAAGTTGTCTGGAAAGCTAAAGAAACAGTGATTTGCTTGCAGTGGATGTGTAAGTAGGTTATAGGCAGCTGAAGATCTAGGCATATTCAATGTATGTCACTAACATATTGCTGCACATATATTTCTCTGTCTTGCAAAAATTAAAATACGTCACTACCAATAACAACCAAAAGGAGATCATTTCTCAGAGGAAAATATTCCCTTAACAAAGATTAAATATTTCTATTTATATAACACATATGAATAAAAATTAAAACATACTCTCATGTGATAATTGTCAATACTGTTGTGATTTAACCCCAGGTGGCAATTATTTTGTTAATTTATTTTCTATGCCATTTTGGCACCTGCAAACAGGACACTATTGCCCCAACACATGCCTGCAGAGATGTTTTTTATTTTCCCATTATTCTGGTTATGAGTTGGAGACAAAAATATTTCCAAATGCAAATACCATTTGCATGGAATTAAAGAAAAATTCCATGCATTTGAACAAGATATGCATTGCCATTGCAGAAAATTACAGTCATGGTAACAACACATATCTCAGCCTGTTTCCCCTGGGCAGTCCTGCTCCTCACCATCCCCTCTGCTTTCCACAGCTGTCACTGTCTCAGGGTCTCTCTCAGGAGTGCACCATGCCATGGGGCCTGTGAGCAAAGAAAGGTTTCAGCTTCCTGTTCACAGACACAGTTTAATTCACCCTTCTTGAGTGAATCCCATGCAGGGGGAATTGATGTGTCTTGTCTGGGGACCAGCCACATCCCTGCCTCATTCCTAGAAGACAAGGCAGCTGCAGGGGCTGGCTCTGCGGGGTTCTCCAGCTGCACTGACCTGGGCAGAATTTGTCCATCCAGGAGGGATGGTGTGAGAGGGTCGATGCCAGCTCCAGGCTTTCCAAAGCAGAAATATCCCTGCTCCCCTCCCATATTTGCCATCCACTTTCTCCCAGGTTTCTTTCCAGTCCTGTATCAGCTCTGCAGGTTTCCTGATCATCTGCCAAGACAATTCAGCTTGCTAACCCTGCAAAAAACAGTTTCCATTGTTTTGCATCTCCAGCTGTCTGATAGGGCAGCAGCGGGAACCCATTGCCTACGGGGTCAGGCAGACACCAGTGCTGGGGTGCAGTGCAGGGAGAGATCCTGCAGCAGAGAGGGAGGGCAGTGTGTGGCTCAGGGGGAGGCAGTGCCATCACCCCGTGCAGCAGCAGGGGACTGCTGAATTTGCCTCTCTGTCCCACCTGGCCTAGGTATGGAGGCCACACACCACCCTGTGGAATCTGCATCTTGTTCAGGGAGTCATGATCTTAAATAAATGTGACAAATGGGATTGCACTTTGGATTTAAACATAAAGATGGAAGATTCTGTCCCCTTAGTGGCAGAGGCCTCCTTTCTGTTTTATATTGCTCCTCTTATACTAATTGGAGGAAACTCTGGGTGCTTTCCAGAAGAGCAATAAGCAACGGAACTAGAATTTGTCATGTGCTCATCCTCTCCACGGGGAGAAATCTGTGTGCAAGGGAATGGTTTATCTGAATTTTTAAAAACCATTTGTACACAGACTCATATCCAAGCAGACAAACATATTTATTTTCCTCTTAAGGGAAGCAAGGTCAAAAAGAAGCTTGGGATAATTACAATGAAAAGAGATGAAGCTGCCAAAGATGCTGTGTGTGTGCCTCTGAAAGTTTTTCTATTGCTTTACTATAGTTCTCTTGGAGCTTCCTTCACTGAAGCTGTGGGAAATAACACGTGCTGAAGAAAAAACACATTCAGAAATCACCATAAAATCTAGTCTGCATGCACCACATGGCTGCTGTGCCAGCTGCAATTACTTCACCTCTTTAAATAGTTCTCTTACTGAGAAGTTGACTTTTACAAGCACAGGGTTTCCATGCTATTAGTAGTTCTACCAGACATCCCACACAATAGGGGATTTCCTATATTCCATCTGGAAGACCCACATCCCTTGCTGACATGATTTAGGATATAATTTTGTTAATATTTTTGGCAGATCCAGGCAGTGATACATAAGAGCAATCCAGGTCACAGTGTTGCTGGGCTGGCTGTAGGCATGACAGCTTAGCCTCTCCCTCAGTGGCAGGATGATGTTCTTAGAGAGTGGCAGCACCTTGCTGGTGCACCTCCTTCCTCCCAGCACCACTGATCTCCAGGTCACATTATTCCAGCCTCAGTTCTGTCCACCTGGGCAAGCTTTCATTCTCCTCTAGTTTCTTATCCAACAGCTTCAATGGCATCTCAGCAAGTTTCTGACTCAAGGAGTCAGTAAACAATAGGTAAGGGTAAAAAAAGAGGGGTCTTGTTATTGCTAGACCAAGTTAATGCTGACCTCGGGGTGTGGAGCTGGAACAGTCCTCATGGATCATGATCTGGTTTCATTGCATTCTCCAAAACTTGATTTTTTTTTTTTTTTCAGGTTGCCTGTTGTTTTTTTTTTTTTATTTAATAGATGTATCAAACGGTGGGACATGTCACCAAGGCATGAGAATATCTTCCAAGTAATGACCATGCTGGCACAGACAGGACCTGTCACTCCCAAAGGAATTAACTGCTAACAGAACCATTCTTGGTGCAGTCTGGTACCTGGCACTCTGAGAATCCTCCCCTTTGCATTTTTGGATGCACTTGTCCTTCCTGGCAGAGATCATTATTCTGAAGCTGAAGGTGTTTCATGGATAAACAGTGAGAGACACTGCTGGAGACGTTTGCAGTCTCAGCTGCCAACATCTACTGATGGTGGGAGTCCATGAAAACTTTATCTCAGTTTATTCATGTCCAAGAATACCACTTTTTAATAAAATTGTAACACCTGAAAACAATCTCAAGTCCATTTTTATTTTTATATTACAAAAACAAATGGCTAAAAAAATTTGGTGTGGTTTTTTTGTGGTATTTTTTTTTTTTTTAATGGAAAGCCACCTTTGTCCAAAGACCAAAAATGAGAAATTTTATACCAAAGGAAAAATGACCTGGAGATTAATTATACAGGTCAGCTCTTTATGTTCTTTATTGCAGAGTGTCCAATATTAATGTTTTCTCTTAAATTTTAGAGTAATAAGTGAAAAATTTTGCCCTCATTTTTAAAAGAAGCTTGTACTCCTTTGATAAACAGAAAATATCAACAAAGTAGACAAAGCCCAAAGGTTATTACTTCATTAGTAACTCATACTTTTTCAGTTTAATTTTGATCTATTGCTTTAGGCTGGAATTATTTTTTTTTCCACTGGAATGGAATGAAAAATTAGGGACTGTAAGCCAAAGTCTCAAAAGTCAGAGAAATGCAAGTTACATCTCATTCCTTTCTTCTAGAGTTGCTTTATTTCCAAAGTCAAAATATGAAGACAATGCAACTGCTGTTCCTGTACCCTATCTGCAGCACTCAAAAGCTGCAAAGGAGATAAACAAGTCTTTTTCTTTTTAGAATCTGGTCCAGCTAAACCATAACAGGAAAAAAAACCAAAACCACCTTCCCTGCTATATGCCTTACATCTTGCTTCTGGGGGCATTACAAAGTAAGCTTTGTCTGGAAACCATTCCACTTTACATGGGTATGTTCATGCTTTGGAAATAAATATTCTTAAACATGAAAAATAGTGTACTTTAATTGAAATCGTTTTCAGGTAATTTTTTTCCTTATTCACAGGAGTATTTAACTTATAAAATCAGACAGGATATAAAAGCCTTTTCTCCCACAAATGTAATTGAAACATACCAATAAACACCTTGGCTTTGGCCTTTTTTGTAGAGCTACTGAGTGTTCAATAAACTGAACAACAAATGTTATTAGTATTAAGTAGCTAATAAAGTCTTATTTATGTACTCATGTTAACAGTAATACTTGTAGAGTATGCATACTTCCCTGTTAGCAACTTAGAACACTATTTCCAAGAACCTTGCATTGCTTCAAAGAAATAATAGCCTGACCGTGGTGTAGGCTTTACTGGAAAATGGATAGAGTGATCATTGCCTTAATTAGCACAAACAATATCTATTTCACTGCTTAAAAGCTGCAGAGGAAAGGGGAGTTCTAGAGATTTTTCCACTGTGAAGTAAATCAAAAGCAAACATGAAGGGATTTTTTTTTATACATATGCTTTACCTGCATTTCCTTTTCTTTAAAGAAGCATTCAACAAGAAGATTCTATACAAATTATTCTGAAATTGCTTTAAGAAATGTACTTGTAAGTTGAGAGTTCCTATAAACATATTTAGATACACTGTCAAAATGGATAAACTAATTGCTAAACTCCTGTGGCAGTGTGAAATTCATGATGGTTTATGTTATGAAGCTCATTGGAAACTTTAACAGTTCTGTCTAAAATCTTTAATCCTGTTAGGAATCCAGTAGTAATATCCTATCACAGGCCCAGGCTAGTGATGGTAGGTTGCCATTCTGAGAAGCAAACAGGCAGATTCCTGTAAGGACAATGACTGCTCTGGAAGAACATTGTGAGTGATGCAATTCCACAGTCAGCAAAAACCCCCGCCAACTCCTGCTCCACGGGACACAACTGGGCTGCTGCCGTGGGCAGGAGAAGGACAAATGGGGCTTTCCAGTGAGCCCACACCACAGATGAGGCTTCACAAGGAAGAGCTGGTATTCTACAGCAGAGTGCAAACTTAGGTCATCTGACATAACTCCAGCCCTGTTGTTGTTTTGGCCTTTGACTGGCATTATTATTTATGGTTGTCTGTCATGCAGGCAGTGTCATATCCTACTCAGTCATGTCCCTCTTTTGTCTTTTTCTTCACAATTAGGCTTGTCTATAGTTGCAAATCAGCCTGGAAAAAGGTATGCTAGTTTAGACAAGGCTTTGTTCAGGTAGACACCCCAAAGTATTTAAAAATCTGCCAAGTTCCTGTGTGAACATGTTGTGAAAGTATTATTAAGTTACATTCCACTTTAGCAATAATTTGGACCTTCTTTCCAGCTCTTGACAAAACAAAACAATTTCTAGTCCATGAGCAATGGACTGAATGAAACTTGGAAACTTGAATTCCAGACTTCTTAAATACAGGGCTTGCAATGTTTACCTCTCTTGTTATTGATCAAAACCACTAGTTGATTTTTTTTTTCCATCTAAATGAGAATTTCTCTTTTGCCTGAGCCCTCTTGTATCCAGTAGAACAACAGTTCTACTCTAGCATTTCCCTCCAACATGAAATTTGGTAATCAAGTCCTATTACACTTCATGGGTATCATATGCTGCCATATTACTTGAAATTTGCCAATACATTAAGAAATCAAGGACAATAAACCAAGAGAAAACACACTTTCAACCTGTTTTTCTTAAGAAAATGAGAAAAAAATATTCTATCTTGTAAAGTATTATAATATCTTGAAATATATCCAAATGGAAAAAAAATTGAAGTCCTAAACTTCACAGGGAAACGAAAATCATGGAATCTTTTGATGGAAAAAATTTTTGCTCCATTTTTAGTTAAGACTACCTTTAAATAGTGATACTCTGAATTGGCCAGATACTATAGGCCAACCTCTATAGTTTCGTTTTCTGTAGACTGAGTTGACATAACCCAATGAATTGTTTTCATAGGGAAAAAAAAAAAAAGCCCCATGTAAAACGTCTTCAAAACCCAAAAAAAACACTACAAAGTTATATTGTATTGTAATAGAAATGAGAACACCAATTTTTCAGAGAAAGCTCAAAGTCACTATGTCAGGAAGGAGGAGTTCATATTTAAACGTCCCTTGCAGTCTGGGTTTCAGTTGTGGGATTTATGAGTCACAGAATATTCTGATCAGTCCCCTCTCAGCAGGGCTTTTTCCATCCCTGCTGAGGTTTGCTGCTGTCTCCCCTCTCACCACAGGAGTCCCTCCCTCTCTGTCTCACTGGGCTGCAGCTCCTGGCTGTGACTCTCCTCCTTCCCTGCAGCACTCTGCTTTTCTCCTTTCTTTATCCTAAGTTGGTCACCAGCGACAGCCCAAATCAGAGCTTCCACCTGAGGCTGGCATTTTTACCTAAAAGAAATGTAACATGTTAAAAAGGAACAAACATATGAAAAAGAGTATTTCCTTTAGAGGGCTGAGGACATCACAATGCTGGGATGTGTGCAAGAGCATTTGTGGCTTGGGTCCTGACCTGGTTTACCATCCCCCAAACTGGGAACAGTGCATATTCTATTCTATTCTATTCTATTCTATTCTATTCTATTCTATTCTATTCTATTCTATTCTATTCAGCTTTTATAACATCTCCAGCTCTATAAACTCCCCAAGAGCATGTGAAAAGTGAGGAAGACACCAGTGCAGACAGGAGACAACCCTTTCCTTGGTACCAGGCAGCCAGGCTACTGTGTACAGAAGCAACAGGAGCCCCACAAAACGTGCTGGGTTTTCTGTTCCCAAACCTACTGAAATGCTGCACTTGAGTAAGCCCCAACCACAACACTTCCAAATGACATCTTTGCAAACTCCTTGCACTGCAAGTCCTTTCTATTTTAACAGAACTGTCTTCTGATTGGAAAGTGCTTCATATGCAACTTTTAATTAACCCTAGCAAGCACATTATGTGCTTACCTACTGTATTTGCTCTAATTGATGCCTGTTTTATACATCCTGGATGGACAATGTATTTCTATCATTTTATCTTCTTATGCTTTGAAAACAATATCTTATTTTCTATTCCTGTTTAGAGGAAGGTAAATTTAAATCCTTCTGAAGCAAAACTGCTTGACCTTAGTATTGATTCACTAGTAAAAACAGGAAAAAATAAACTAATCATTCACACCGATATTAATTTAACTAAATGTCTAGTCCATGAACTGGCTTTGATTAACAATTATTTGAAAAATTTCTGTTCATTTCTATATTGCCTCAGTTCCCGGGTTCTTGGGAAATGTGCAGTTTTATTGGCTCGTATATTTTATAGTATATAATAGAATTATCTTTCCTTTTTCACAGTTTCCAATTTTATTACTGCAAAGTCAATTTATTACCTGTTAGCATGTTCCTAAAAAGAAAAAAAGAAAAAGTATCTCTGTAGAGGATATAAAAGGTCTCTTTTACAGGAGCTGATGCTATTTTTTCTGAATGTCCAACTTCCATTCCATGGTGTACAGAAGAAAATACCTTAGAAAGATAAATGTCTAAGATCTCAAAAATGACAAATTGTGCAATATCATTTGAAAATCTCTTATGAAATTAATTGTTCATTAAAGCTTTCAGATAAAGAGAATAAGCTTTTTTTAAAAAAGAGTTTATGTGAATTTTAAAAAGTGATCTGAAAAAAAAATTTTTAAGAGACACTTTTGACTTTGTGGCATTTATCTGTGATAAAATATTTAATGGTGCACATGGTGCAGAGAAACACCTAATAATGTCTGAAAGATCCCCTTGGTTTTGGACTTACACACTCCTTATGCTGCACTTCAAAGCAAGGTGGAAATTTATCCCCACTCTACATCCCTCTCACCTGCTTGTTTTTTTTTTTAATTATATTCAAAGTCATACAGTACACAGTTCCTAGAAAGCTCTCAATCATCTTGAACATCAATGACAGGATGTAATTTTTCTGGATGGGCAGGGGGAAGGTTGCAGAGGTTTTTATTTTGTTACACAGTACAGGCTATTAAAATAGATACAAATGTATATTTTTCAAGAGAAAACTGGTAGGAAAGGATCAAGTATTCAGCTGATTTCTGCTAAATTAGGGAGAGTCAAGCCAGTTTCCATCAGGTGAGGATCTGACCTGACGGTTCTTTGTTTGGGATTACACACATTTTTCTGTCAGGCAGACATGTAGCTTGATTTAACAACTTCTCATGCCGCTTCTCTCCTTTCTATATTTGTACTAAACATCAGTTGAATCCTTTGAATATTCATATTGAGTTTACATGTCCTTACTTTTCACATTCAGGTTTTGAATAATTATATTCTGAGAACTTCATCAGAGGCAGTAAAATAACTTGCAAATATGAGGAGCCTTGTGTACTCTCTGTTACCTTGAGGCCATAGGACTTCAGTTAGTGTTTTCTGAAGCTTTTCTGCTGGCAGAAGGTAAGATTTTCAACAGCTTCATTTCTTTCATGTTGTGACTTGTTTTCCTCTTGTGGAGCTTAATCGAGCTTCCTATAAGTCACAGGATAGCTAAGATTTTTTGTTGTAGTTATTTTGTTGGTTTTTTTCTTACAACACATATTCTGAGTAATGTTCACCACTGCATATAAAAAAGCACCTGGCTTTGCAATGATAGATCTCAAGTAACCAATTAGAACATGACTAAATGTTTTGTTTCTTCAAGCAATGTTACTGTCACAGCCATGTCCAAAATTTAGGCAGTTTTCAGGAAATGAAATTTTGAGCTCTGGTTCCCTGGAGGAAGTCTAGGTTTAGAGTTTGTGTCAGTCTAGTTGTATGCGGGAATTTCAGTGGGATATTGCCAAAACCTTTGGCATCTGAGGTGTTCCTTTGGATGTGGACCATTTAATCATATCTATCCCAACCAAAGCAGTTTTCTGATAAAAGAGCTTGCTTATGTGTCCTTCTAAATTTTCCAGATCATAGGTTTGTGAATCTTACATGAACCCCAAGATGTTTATCTCTGCTAAAATTTTGTAGTTAGGGGGTAGAATCATAGTAAAGACAACAGCTAAAGAAAAACTGAAAGGAGATAAATACACTCTAACACAACTAGATATTGTCCAGACAAAGGGGCTGCAGATCTACACAGAGGTGAAGATTACTGGGTCTTGAAAGGCAGGACTGGAGGTGTGGAAATACTTTAGGACTGAAGGAGTCCACAGCACAGGAGAATAATTCCCTTTAGCAGAGGGAGTAATTTCCTCTGGCCTAACACAGAAGGACCAATTGAAAAAGTGTTGTGAGCATCTGGATGAGATCTCCTGCAAAGCCTCCTAAAGAGGGATTAGATCTGCAAGAGTGCAATGAGTTTATGAGGAGGCTCACATCCTTGGCCACTCCTTCTTGATCCCACCAAGTGCACTAAAACCAGTGTGGAGCTGATGTAAAAAGTGACTGAGTGAGTCTCTGTTAAAACCCCTTGTTTGGAACAGTCAATAATAGGAAGCTAAAGGAAAAACAGCAAAATTTTAAAGGCTACTTTATTTCTGAAAGCACTATCTTGACAGCTACACTTTACTTCTATCCAAAGAGAAATTTAAGTCCCAGGGCCCATCTTAGCAAAGAGAAATAAATTCATAAGCTTCATTCTGACTCAAAAGTGTGATTCCTGCCTTCTGAAAAGCATTAAAATAGCATTACATGAGAGAGTTTCCTGAGGCTTGCTCATTGAGAAGGAGTTCAATGTTGTTCCAAATTTTGAATCTAAATTTTTACACTCCTCTCTGCCTTCACCCCCATAGTATTTTAAGTAGTCCCAGTCTAGTAGTCAGTTTATCTCTGTGATTGACATTCTGCAAATGCAAATGATGAGTTCTTGGGAAAACTGTCAACTGATTGAGGGAATGAAAGCAAATAGTGTGCTACCCCAGGAGACCATGATTCCAGTATCAACTTGTGTATGACCTCTCTGCTCCTTCTCTGGCAGAGATGCTTCTGACTCTTTGGCAGAGATTTTCTCACCAGGATGAGTATGGTTCCAATCTCAGGTAGTAATTCAGCATGACCCCTTTCCTGTGCCACTGCTTTTCTGCTCTGCATTAGATTTATGATCTGACACTGGAACTTCAAATATTGGTGATTTAAATAACTTTTAGAAAAAGGTGGGAGGTTTTGGGGCCAGTTGTGCAGTACGTTGAATATAAAGCCAAGGAGTGGAAGGAGTAATTGTAGTGAGTTCCAACCCTCTAAGAGTAGGAGCAGTGCTAGGAGTTAAGACAGGCAGTGCACAATAAAATTATTGCATATGACTGTCACAGATTAATTGAGATGGAGTAGAAATACTTGTGAGCAGATAAAGCACTTGAAGTAGTCAGTGGATGTAGCAGTCACTTTTATGTTTACATTTCTGAAGCTCATCTCCATGTAGTTATAGATCACAAAGCTTTGATTTTGCTGTTTGGCAATCCAAACCAAAAATACCCAGGAGGGAGAGATAGGACTGAAGATTGCAAACCTTCCAAAGAAATTGTCTTGCATGTAATATGTCTAATTCACTGCTGCACAATGCAGCAGGTATAATCTTCTGTAGAAGAAAAATATGTAAGTCGTTTTGTTGTAAAAACTAAACCACAAACTGATTTAGGGACTGGTCCAAGGCCCGTGAAATCAGCGAGAGTTTTTCCATGAATTCCAGTGGGATCAACCTCTAAAGGTGATGGATCTTGCAACAAAGGCAGTGAAATCCATGGTGACAGTGTGATCAGTAAGAGTCCAAATATGCACAGAAGCCGTCCATGTGGTAACTACTGCAAGACAAAAGACAGTGTAAATGGGTGTTTTAATGGATATTGACTAGGAATTCATCTTATTTCAAGAGGATGTCAGATTTCTAAAACATGTGGAAGAGAAATGGGCACATACCAGGTTCAAGGCAGGAAGTTTTCCGATCATCTCTTAAAGTCATCATCCAAACAGCTCAGAGGCACAGATTATCAAAGGGACAACTGGAGAAGACAAGAAAAAAATATAGGAGTCTGGAAGTGTATTTTAGAATGAACACATTTTAAAAAGTGTACTCATCTGGTTCCATCTGTGCATGACTCAGTTCTACTGCTGAGTCCTGCCAGACTTCACAGCTACGCATAAACCAAAATGAAGGAGTGCAACGTGCCTAATTGGACCTCCCTTACTCTCAAAGGAATCTTTGCAATGATTTGGAAAGGACTTTGTGGAGTGTATTCAACTTCACTCCCAATCTGTCCTGCTGACCCCAGAGGACTGGCAATTATAACAGTGCTAGCTTTGACTTCTCGGATTAAGACTTTTTTTTGCAGTATAAACTCTTTTGACAAGAACTATTTGGTCACTATTTGTGCAGTCCCAAGATGCTTTGAGAGCACAAACAAAAAATACTGTTTGCCTCCTTTCTCATAATCACACCCATGTGTGAATGGCTTGTCTTTGTCCTTTAATATCTTTTACTGAATCATGATGAGTAACTGTGATATTGTTTGATGTGCTTGCTAACACTGCAAGACTGGAGAGAAGACTTAGCCGAGAATAATCTACTAGAAAAGGTGCTTGAAGGGCAGGTTGTTATGAATCCTTTGTTTAAGTCATCCCTTTACCTAATGAAGGCAATGAAACAGGTTTTAAAAGAGAGGAATATAATACAGGATAGTATTTTATATAAATATCCTAAAGAATTCTCCGGCTGACTAAAGACCTTTCATCACTGAACTAACAGTTCAAAACAATCTACTCTTTCAGCATTCCTGAATGGCATTTCCTTATCTGATAATGCACAAATGGTGTGAACCTTGGCTCAAGTGCAGCTCTGCAGCTATTTTCCCAGAAATGCTTTGGGGACAGTTGTGTATGAGCTACTGTACCAGGTGGTGGCCTGGGACACACGGAGCCCCCTGGCAGTGTGGCCACAGGGTCCATCACAGCCAAAGGGTTGGGGAACTCTTCTTGCACTGCAAGCTGGGACAGCTCTGGGAGCCTTTTGGTGTTGCCTGTTCTCAAATCTTGGCAGTGAAGGAGGTTCCCCAGCCTCTCCAGTTAATTATTGCTGACAACGTGTGTGTGAGAGTTAGTGTGAGGGTTCCATGGGCACGAGGTTCATGGACAATAATCACATCCATGGATGATGCATGCACAGGCAGTAACTCAGCTGTGTCCCACCTGCACTCTTCAGACGTGTGTCCAAAGTGCATGTCTGCAGGCAGGCATCCCACAGCTTACTGTTCTGGCCAGCAGATTTTTCATTTTGCCACAGTGCTCAGGGAAAGCAGCAAAGTAAACAATATGGATGATATTGCATTTGTGGGTTTTGGAATAAAGAAGGCACTGAATGCTCTGTAGATCCCCATCTAGTCATGCATTTTAAAGAATATTATAATGTGATTTTTGAAACCAAACAGGGTGGTAATCTGGCTGCACCAGGCTTATGGCACCAGATATTTGCTCAAAAGGTCTAGCCAGACTAAAGATATACTCAGTAAACTGCAAGGGCGGGAGTGGGGAGTGTATGATACAATATAGCTATAATCATAAAGCACAAGACCTACTGAGCTACTTTATGACCTTTTTCTTCTCCAGTGAAGAAAGCCTTAATAAGTCACTTCTGGCTGTGCCAGTCATGAATTACTGCTGTCTGCACAAAGGAAGATAAATATTGTAACACATCATAGAACATCTCTCCCTTTAAATACTGCAAATGGATAAAGATACAAAACCCAAGAGGAACCTGAAGTAATAAGTGAAAAACTAAGCCAAAGAACAAGAATGGAATTAATCCAGAGTGTATTAGTTTGAAAGCAAACCTTTGATATAAAATTTCTCCTTTTCTAATGATAAATAAGGACAAGACTAGAAGCACATCTATAGCCGTCCGGAGCTGACAGTGAGTTCTCCCATTGAACCTGCAAAGGACATTGTGTGGTTTGTGTCTCAAATGTTTGTAGCTACCAGTCTATTCTCCTGGCCCAGATATTTCTTTCACTGTCTTGGCTGAAGCCTCCACCATCCTCTCGCTGCTCAGCCCCACTGCCCAGCAGAAATTGTCTCCAGCAGAACAGGCAGAGGAGCTGCAGGTGTGAGTAATTCCCTGACCTGTTCAACTAGCTTAGGTCTTTTGAAATGAACCAGGTTTGTAAAGAGCTACTTAAGCTGCTTAAGTAAATATGGCTTGTGTTTGCTAAAAAGGATTAGGAGGAGCAGCAGAACAAACGGCAGGTTTGAGGAGTTTATTGTAGGAACACTGAGAAGTATCTGAGGGAACAGTCCCCTTCTCAGCCAGCAAACCTGCAGCTGCAGAAAACATCAGGGCAAATATTTCCTCTCATTTGCTGAGCAGAAGACATGTTAATGCCAGGGTATATCGCAAAACTGAAACAGAAACAGCAGGAGCCCTAAAAAAAAATAAATCTGGAAAGTAGAAATAACAGTTATGTCTGATTTCCGTGGAAACTCCACCTAAATGCTCTCCGAAACAATAGTTAGGAAAGAGTGCTGGTTTTGGCTGGGATACAGTTAATTTTCTTCACAGTGGCTGGTGTGGAGCTGTGTTTTGGATTTGTGCTGAACATGGGTTGGTATCACAGAGATGTTTTTGTTATTGCTGAGCAGGGCTCACACTGAGCCAAGGGCTTCTCTGGTTTCTGTATGGCCACAGTGGCCAGGAGGCTGGGGGTGCCTGTGAGGCTGGGAGGAAACACAGCCAGGACAGGTGACCCAACTGACCAAAGGGATACCCCAGACCGTGTGACATCGTGCTCAGTGTATAAAGTGGGGGGAAGGAGGAGGAAAGAGGGGAATTTTTGAGTGATGGGGTTTGTCTGCCTCAGTCACTGTTAAGTGTGATGGGGCCCTGCTCCCCTGGGAATGGCTGAACACCTGCCTGCCATGGGAAGCACTGAATGAGTTCCTTGGTTCACTTTGCTTGTGTGTCAGGCTTCCTCTTTCCCTACCAAACATTGTTTATCTCAGCCCATGAGTTTTCCAGCTCTTACCCTTCCAATTCTCTCCCTGATCTCCTTGGTGGGGTAGTGAGACTCTGCTTATGTGGGGCTTGGCTGCTACCGGGGTTGAACCATGACAGAAAGAATCTCATTCATGGACACAGCCTTGGACAAATATCTGTGTACCAAAATTCCTCAAAACCAACAGTAATATCAATTTACTTGCAAATTGACAGTTTTCATTGCCGTGTCAGATAGAAGACTGTCAAATACAGAGAGAAAAATTTAAGAATGTTTAAGAGATTAAAATTAAAATCAGATTGAAAGATAGTAGGAGTGAGATCTAAAAAGGCACATTACTAGTTTAGAAATAAAAAATATTATTTGTTAATATTATTTAGAAATAAAAGTTATTAATTATCCAATGTTTTCTAAATGTGTTTAATTTCTAGTGTACAATACTATTCAGATGGTTATTAAACAGGAGTCATGCAACTGACCTATAAAAAAAGAAAGCTTACATTTAGTTTTACAGGTAGAGGGAAGTTTCAAGGAAGTCTTATAGAGATATATGCTCATACACATTCTTAATGGAACTTTTGGTTCCTTAGAACTACTTATGATAGACAAATAGTCCACATTTTAAAGCATTTTGGGGATTTTTGATGTTTTAGAGAAAAAGTAAAACTGCTTTCCTGAAACTCAAACCATAAAGTGAAACTCAAAGTACTTCCTGCTGTTGACTTTGAGCAGGGCATTGGACCAGATGACTTCCAGAGATGTTTCCCTCTCCTGTTCTGTGATTTTACAACATAAAATATTGACAAACTGCATATGGGAATAATCAGATTTTTTGGATTTCTTGGGTTGTTTTGTTTTGTTTTGGTTTTTTTTTTGTGGTGGTGGCGTTTTTTGTTGGGATTTTTTGTTTTTTATTGTTTGTTTTGTTTGTTTTGTTTTGTTTTTTGTTCTTTTTTTTGCAAGAACTGTGTGAGGAAAACAGAACAGAAAATTGCAACTTCCCAAGAGATACTGTACAAAGGCACTGATTTCTCCTTTTCACTGTGGTGGAGTGAAACCTCGTGGTTGCACACTGACACCCCCTGCTCTGCCCTGCTCTGCCAACCTTTCTCCTCTCTCCAGCTGGGGCCCAAAGAAATGACAAAGGGGAAAGATATTCCCCAAAGGGGCATGCAGAAGTATCCCCATGGTGTGTGCCACAAGGTACACCCTAGGAAGTTTTCAGAGCAGGTGAGTGTGTTGGATAATTTACTCAAAATATTTAAGCCTTGACAAAGGCAACAATGTGCAAGAAATGTCAGTGTTTCATATTTACCTTACCAATTCTTTTTTTCCCCTTTTATAATTAACTCTTTCTATTTTGCAAGTAACCATTCCCTTTCAGCTCAGTTTTTCTATGATTGCTATTAATCATACATCCAAAATATTCAATTTTTGAAAGGGTTATCTCTATCAAACCATTTCATTAATTTCAAAACAATAGGAAGACCACTTGTTCTGTATAACCTTGAGAAAATGGTAACCTATCATGCTCCCAGCTATTCTTTATCTTGGTCAGCTTGAAATCTGAGCAAACACATGCAGATACAGGATGGTCAATTTCCTTGCACATGCATGAATAATGCTACTGCAGGCTGATAATCCATGATTTCTCTGATAAGTCTTCTGTAAAAAACAAGGAGAGTGATGCATCATGATAGCCTTCAAATTTCAGATTGCATATTTCTATTTCATAATGTAACAAGGAAAATTTGGAGATAACTATAAATTTTTTAACCTTTGAACAACAAAACTGTCTGATCTTTAAAACATCAATGAAATATTTTTTAGAAAATCATACATTACAATGAAGCATATGGCTGGTGTTATAAAAGATACATCAATGTTATTTCCCTTATGTAAATTCCCAGAGGCTGGTTTCATTCTGATTTGTCTTGGGATCACCACAGGTATGTTCTTAATTTGAATGGTGAGTTTATTCGGATTATAATGGAAACGGGCACCATGTGGCTAAACCTATTCAAGCAAATGATTTCATCATTATGGTTTAGAAAAAGATCTTCCTGATCTATTAAGAATACTTCACTTATTGTAAGGAGAATTTCAGTGACACAACTCAGGAATTATGTAGCCTCTTTAGAAACTGATTAATTAGAATAAAAGGAACCCGCTGAGACCATGGTCTCCTACAATTTATGAATAATTGTCTACATTTCTCTTTAGATCTATTGCTTTGTGTTAAAGCCTAGCTTAGTCAAAGGTAAAATTTAATATCTGTAGCTATACTAATTTATAATATATATTGATATATTTGTGGGGGGTTTATAATTTGGTTAATTTTTGCCCTTTTTTAAGGGCAAAATTTTTTCCATTTCTGCCTTTTTTTATCTTATATTCCTTGGTAGCCTAATTGTGGGGTTTTTTTTTGTTTTGTTTTGTTTTTCTTTGAATCAGGTGGTGAATCTGTGGACATATTGGGAGTATTTAGTGGCTTAAAAAGACAAGGCCATGTTCCCCAACCCCCTATGGTACCTTGCACTACTGTAGTGTGGAAAAAATAATAAATTCACTTTAGATAAAATTTTAAGAAAGGATCTGTGTCTCTAGTGAATGTGGAATTCCAGAGAGTTTGTCAGGCTGGAAGTGTCTAACTCTTTAAGATATCTAATTTCATTCCATGCCAGAAACATTCTCTGAGAATATTTTTTTTTTCAATTGTATATATTCTAGGGAAATCTGTATCCCTCAACAGGAGCCCTCCTATGAGCAGGACTAAGTTGAGAAGCACTTGATTCCTCTAAAATGATTCCAAGAAATGCAAAAAGTTAGTTGTCATTACAACTATGGTTAACTTTATTTAATATCGTCATAGTAATAATGGTGATAGCCACCTTTTGTTTAATAATCCCACAGTCAGAATACTCACCCTGGAAATGATACATTTCATTATCTACCTTTAATGGATTTGAATCCACATTGTTTGGAAAATGTCCCAACCACAATCTGAGATATTCTGATTAAGACTGCTCTTTATACCTGAAGGTACTCTGCTATGTAAACAGATGTGCAAAAGTCTTTGCTCCAGCAGAGAGGGGGGAAGAAAATATGATTTTAACCTAAGTGTTGAGACACTCAACTGGAATTATGGTTTTGTTGGAATTTTGTGAATTTTACATTATATTGTGTCCTAGAAGAAACAAAAGCAGTCCTGGAGACAGGGACCAAAGCTGCACAAGCCTTTGTAACCAAAACCATGGGTGAGAATCAGGATTGTCTTTGCCTATATTCATTCTAGACATGTTCTTCTACACCCACCAGAGGGAAGGCCCAGCTTTGATCAGATGGATGGAGACATTCTCCCTAAGGATACCCATAGCTCAGCTCTGGGGGCCTTTTGAAGGTTGTGTAGATTTAGCTGCTCCCAGTGCCTGCACTCTCTGTCTCCCCAAGTCTCAGGTAAGTGTGCAAAACCACTCAGACACCATGGTAAATCAAGTACCAGAATGAAAAATGTTAATAATTATCTTGTAGTTTCTCTTCAGAGCAGAGGAAGATTGCTGCTATTTTGGTCAATGGTGTGAGAAGGAATCTAAAGCAAGAAAGCTGGACTGCCTCCTGACCTGAAGAAGCACTTCTGTCCCCATGGATTTAGGACTGTATGTAGGATGTTCTGTTATATTGCTATTGCAACTGGGAGCTGTGTATTTAAGAGTTTTGTGAGACTTTGCCCAAGTCAGGCACCAAACTTTGATAGGCAGCAGCTTATCTTTTGCAAAATGTAGAAGAAATACTGAATTTGTCAGCAGTGTTGTTAACTGTTGTCACTGGCCTAACCACTGAGACAAAATGATAATCTGGAAATTTGTTTAATATCCAGGACAACACATTTGCCACCAAAGGATGATATTTATGGAGTTCAAAGATTTGAATAGTACTGAAGATTAAGCGGAATGCTACAACAAGGCTGGAGTAATGCTTTAATGACAGTCATTACACAAATAAAGCAATATTTTGCACACAAATACGCTACTACTGACTTCAAAAATAGCTAGATCAAAAGAATGTGTAGCAAAAGTGTGATCAAGAATCCCGGTTAGTTGGTTGGGGGTTTTTTTTGTTTGTTTGTTTGGGGGTTTTTTTGGTTTTGGTTTTTTTTTTTTTTGTTTTGTTTTTTTTTTTTGTTTTGTTTTTTTGTTTGTTTTTTTTTGTTTTTTTTTTGTTTTGTTTTGTTTTGTTTTTTTTTTTTTTTTGTTTTTTTGTTTTTGTTTTTGTTTTGGTTTTTTGTTTGTTGGTTTGGTTTGGTTTGGTTTGGTTTGGTTTGGTTTTTTTGGGTTTTTGTTTGTGTGGTTTTTTGTTTGTTTTTGTTTTTGTTTTCTGGCTCTCACTAAATTTAAGGGTCCATGAATGCCACTGAATGTTGTTCATGCATGTCTGTGTGAATACATACACATACACATGCACATGCACATACACATATGCATATACACACATATATGTACACATATACATATACATATACATATACATATACCTTTATTTCCTCTTTAGCTCCTGTGGAAAAACATGTGGGATGCTCACATCACTCTACACACAGTAAGGTCAGAGTCCAGGGGTGGCCTACAGCCTGCTGCAGTTCTAATGTGGTTAAAACTTCTGTCCAGGGGATGAAGTCCACTCATGCATTGCAAGACTTGATGAAAACTGAAGTGTTTACAGGAGTGGTTGTCCAGTCAACCTAAACAGTTTTATGACTCCGTAGGATGTTGAAGGTTAAAACCATTTCAGTATTGTATTTTGGTAGAAATATGCTATTGATGCCATCATTTTTCATAATATAAGAACAATTTCTATTAGGTGATCAATGTATTATTTTCACTTTAAATTGCCTCATGAAGTGACCCAGGGGCTAAAGAAACCAAGATTAGTTTGACAGTTTCCTGTCAGGCAAGTAAAAAACATAATGTCTGAAAAATTTGCCAAGGATAGTTTAATTTTAGACAGTGAGCATCAGAAGCCCTAAGTAATCCTCATAATTCTGATACATTTTGTAGCTAAAAAAACACCAGAAAACATGGGAAAAGAGGGGAGATAGGAAAGAAAGAAAAAGGAAATGAAAGACCAAATTCTTAGGTTAAAGTCCTGCTATAAGATTTTCTAATGACTTGAACTTTGTGTTTTGCTGTTGAAGAGAAAGTAATCTATTTGTAGCCTAGAATCTGAAAGTGGATAATTTAATGGCAAAAAAGAGGCTTTTACTCTATAATTCAGTGTAATTTAAAATATATATATGTTGTGTGTCCTCTTTATCATCATATTTTTGCCTGAGTTTTTTTTGTAAAGCAAATGAAACAATCTTGTCCATGAAGAGTAAATTCCAAACTAAGTCAAGGCATAAGATTCACAGATGCATGAAATCCACCAAAAACTATAAATTTTTAGTGAGTGACCATGTTCCTGTGTGCTGGAACAAATCATATAACAGATTCTGTAGCTACCACTTACAAGATAAGCTGGATAAATGGGAAGAAATCACATCATATTTTTCCCTGCTGGCTTATAATGGAGCGTTGAACACATGTGGTTTTGCACTGTCGTCTGTTGACTGATCAAGATATAGGACTACTCCTGAAAAAGTGTTCTGTAAATAGATCCTTAGCTCAGACCTGTGTGATTGTCCTGGAGCGTGCCATGTCTGTTGATTTCAGTAAACACTTTTCTGTATTTTCTGGGAATGGGGATTTAAAATTGGGAGGTAGGGCTGCAATGGAGTATCTTAGTTTACACCATCTTCTCCTCTGCCCTCTATTCATTGACTGATTCCTTGAGAAGTCCAGCTTTTCCTTCAGTCCTCTTTAACATTCTAGGGAATGAAATTTCACCTTATAAAACAGAGCACATAAGAAATGTTCTGCTCTGTATGGTAAATTGCACATGGATTCCCACACAGACAGAAGAAAATACTAACAAATTCAACTAAGGAGTAATGAATACTATGAATCTACCCTCCTTTATTAGAAAAAAAAAAATATCACACAGAATGTTTAGGCTGAAGTAATATTTTGGGATAGCAAAACTTCCTTAAAGTAAATATCAGCTGTCTCACTTCACTAACATTCAGACTAAATTGATATTGTTTTCTTGGGTAAATGCACAAAAACTATTTGTTGTTTCAGATCAGTAGCAATAAAATCCTGAACTTGATCAGCTTTGTCATTACCCTGCAGCAACATGGAAAGGTTGGCTGCTGGCCATATTTTAATATAGCAATAATAATACTTAACACTGTTCATCTCAAAAGCAATTTACACACATTAACTAATTAGGCCTCAGAACATTTGCATGATAGGTGAATAGCATTTATCCCTCTTTGAAGTGGGGTAAGTGGAGGAACAGAAGTTACACTTTCACAAAGAATCAGTAACTGAATGTCCATCTTGTGACACATTAATTTCATTTTCTGTAATGCTGAACATCTTCAGCTCCAGCTGAGGTCAAGAGAGGTGGACAGTGATCTTGACCTCTGTATATCAATATAAAAGTGAATTTTGGCTGCCATTTGCAAAAGAAACCCTTCAGTAATTGCTTTGGAGAGTATTCATTTTCATGTAGATTCTCTCTGATCCCTTGCAGTTTTCTGTTACTGATCTTGCAGGCACTCAAAAGTTTCTTCTTGCCCTGTTTTTGCACACCTGGAGAGCTGAGGCATGTAAGACATAGATGCCTTAGGACAAAGTCTAGCATGAACCAGGAATGAATAATTGACATTATCGATACAATTGGGGGTATAAATTGACAGCTATAAAATTAATCTTTAGGAAAAACAAACAAACAGCAAAAGGGATCTCCAGTTGTATAAAGAGGAATTAACCTGATTTAGGCATTTATTTATTTACTTATTTAAGGAAAGAATTTCCTTGCCTTCTTTCTGTTTTTTTCTGCAATGAAACCAAGATGGATTCCAGAGCTAGAACTTGAAGTCTTAGACTTATAGTAATAAACAATAGATAAAAATTCAATGAAGTCACTATTGTATACCTTAAGACTTTCCAATTCAAAGTCAGGAGAGAGAAGATGGTATAGCAAAAAGCAAGGTGGTTTTTGTTTTTGGTTTGATTTGTGTGGGGGGGGGTTGTTTGTTTGTTTTTTTAAAAAAGACTCTGAATATCTGGATATCTGGATAAAGAAAATCGCTAATTCCTTCAGACTGACATAGATACATTCATTTTTGTCTTTGGAGTTCAGACACCAAGAATACTTGTACTTAGGTGGGCTCTCAGAAGCTGGCCCTGCTCTGCACTTTGCTCCTCCTGTCACACTTCCCTGCCTGACTTAAATTGATTTTGAGACTATAATACTTGCTGCTTGCTCTTTTTAAAGTGTTAACATTCTCCTTCTTTGCTCTGCATTCAGCAAAAACATCCTTCTTCTGTCATGGGGGATGCTTCAGCATTTTTGATAGATGGACATTTATGATGCCAGTGTGCTGCTTACACACCACAGATAAATCTGCCATAAACAGAGTTCCACATGGAGAACTGCCAGCCTCCACGGGCAATAAATAAAAATGAGGAGATGAGAGCTCACCTGGTACTGCTTCACCAAGATCAATGCTGTGCCAAGAACTGGCTGCCAGTACATCCCACCACATAGGAAAACAGCTTTTAGTTTTTGGTTTGGTTTGGTTTTAGATGTTTGGGGTTTTTTTAATGAATCTTCTGGAAGTATTAATCTGTGCTTAATTACATGTTTTCTGCCCTTTCATTTCCTGACAGATAGACAACCCAAATGTTTTGACCCTTCAGCTTTTCTCAAGGTAAACACAATAATGTCCTGAGGTTCAGGGTAGGAAACTAGGCGGTTGGTGTCAGTCTCCTGTTGTAAATAATTAAAAAAAGGAGAAGATTATTTAATTAACCAAGATCTAAGTCTTCTTCATTCACTTTTAAAGGAAACATTACTCATTGTAATGGGGTGTGCTGGCAGAAATCCTTTGGAGTGCTATACAGGCAACATAAATACACCTTGAGAACACTTGTTCTATTGAAGCTCACTGGCAGTTCATAGACTTTAAAGAGTATCTTTTGAATTCTCAGCAAAAGAAGCCATTTGTTGCAAACCCTGCACTGGTTTAAGGAACTGCTGACACCTCATGGAAAACATTAAGATTCATCTTATTAAAATTTCCCACCAAATATATTTTTTTGGTCCTGCTGGGCCTGTGTCTTGCATCATTCTTCAATTAAATTACTAAAGGCTGACAAAACACAAACAATTCTTAAGTGCTGAAAAAAAGCCTGCTGGGGTTTGTCTGTTTACTTAGATGCTGGTTTTGGAAAAGATTTGTGTCCTGTCTCCAGGGCGTACTGTGTGATTTGTACAAAGTCCAGGGTTGTGGGTGCCCTTCAGGGAATGCACAGGAGGAGACAGTGTTAGCAGAGTCT
The DNA here is from genome assembly GCA_027886175.1 of Phylloscopus collybita. NCBI lineage: Eukaryota > Metazoa > Chordata > Aves > Passeriformes > Phylloscopidae > Phylloscopus > Phylloscopus collybita. The sequence continues at coordinate 10,627,568 of JAJNNQ010000002.1, forward strand.
CTTGGTGGCATGAGTGGAGTTTTATTGATTTCCCAAGGCCAAACAAGAAGCTCATGCCACGACCCCAGAGGTCCTTCTCGATTTCTAGAATTTACTGTGCCTCTGATGAGATGGAAAGAAAAATGTGAAGAAATCTGCCCTGTCTTAGGACTATAGACATCCTTAAAGGTATGCATGGTTTGTTTGGTTTTTTTTTTTCAAAAATTGGAAACCCACATTGGTGGGTTTGTTTCCAGTCCCTTTTGTTCCTGTCGGTGATGGTGGTACCCACACTGGTAGCCTGGCTGCTTTTCAGCTTGCCGGTCAAGGAGGAAACAGATTTTTGGACAAATGTAAAACCAGTGTCAGGAATTGGGTGATTACACTAAAACAAAGAAGAACTGAAAGACTAGACTGTATTCACCACCTTAATTTTAGAAAGCATTAGTTCCCTCTAGTCACAGCTGAAAAAAGATCCAGGTTCCAAGTGAAAAAACAAACAAACCCAAAAACCCAAATCCAGAGTTTTAGACCTTATTTCTGCTGTGCTCTTACTTCAGGGTAGATCCTTGCACTTTCATCCATCCCTTCAGTGTGCAGCTGGCACACACCCCACTCTCTTGTTCTAACCATGCAGAACATGCAGGAGCTCTGAAACCTGATGCTGGGCATTTAAGGGTTGTGACCCTGCAACGGGGCAGTGCCAAGCAGGAGTGAGGAGAAAACTCCTTAAAAAGATGTGCAGCTGTCATTGAAAAGAAAGTCATTTTCCCTCTCATGCTTTCAAGAAAATCATAAGGAATCCAGTAAAATGTAGGACAGCAGTGGCCTACAGAGGTTATTCAGCACATTCAATGCCATCATATTCAATTGAATATATGTTCAATTTCCAGCATTAGGAAAATCTCCACTCTACACCACTACAGCATGGTAGTTAAAAATCCAATTAAAAAATTAAAAATCCATTAAAAGATTAAGTCATTATGTAAAAGAACCAATCCCACCACCTAGTATCTGCAGTGGGAAGAGACAAGAAAAGCTCACAAGTCTATGTGGCAGCCCAGCTCCCTCCAGCTGCAGAGAACTGCTTTGGTGAAAATCTTCAGAAGAGCAAGGCCTAAGTCACCTTCCTAAAATAGTGGTTACTAACAGGATTTTGGGAAAAATGTCTTCCTAAAGTCAAATGGATGGCACATGGCATGTAGGCCATTCCAAGCCTTCCTGACTATTTTGGGAGCATTAGTACTGCCCATTTAACATGTCACCTCACACACCTCTTCACTCTCCAGGACTCATTGGTGGAAAGCCCCGAGCCATGCCTCAATAAAATACAAAGATAGTACTAAAAAATTCCATCAACAAATTGCAGCCAACAATTGCCAAGCCACAAAGGGACCGCCAGCAAAACAGCTACTCAGAAGTTCTGTCACAGGTTTTAATTTCTGTCTCTCTGCAGTTTAAACTCTTGTATTTCCTTAACCTGGCTAGGCTGCTCCGAAACACAAGGCTTCAAACTGTGACACTCAAATGGACTCCACAGCAGGGGTTACAAAGAGGAGAAGGGAGAAAATTTCCACTCATCTGAAGAAAAAAACTGTTGCCAGTCCAGGAGAGCAGGACAAGCAGACACTGAAGGAGGGCAAACAGAGAAATACCAGGGGCACGCTAGGGGTGTGATCTGTGACAGAGGGCAGCATGACAACAACAAGGTCACAGAATTAGGTCAGAAAGTATGGATCTACCCCCTGATTACTGTTGCTGCCCCTCAGCACAGGACGTTTTTGAGAGACTGAGGCCCCAAAACTTCACCTAATGAGCCCCTATCCTCTCTGTAAGCTGAGCTTTCCAGCTCTGTGGCTGACTCTGAGCTTGAGCCAGCATAGGGTCCCACAGTATGAATTGTGCCATGAGTTTTGTTGTTGCTGTTGTTGTTTTTTTAAGAAGTGCCTCTGCTATCCAAGCATCATGTACAAGTTTGACCTATATAACAGACCAAGTAGGTCACTGAGTGCACATTGGACCATGACAAATTGATTTTGAACCATCACTTATCTGGCTCTGTTGCTGTCAAGGAGGATACATCAGTGTGATTAATAAATTATTTACCAAATAGATAAAAGCATGCTTCCCCCAACAGAGATTCTGGAGGGTTTATTGTTTTAAGCTGCTGCACTAATTGGGCTGTACATTCACTTGCAGTTCCAAGAGAGAGGAACATTAGAAGAACAATGCTCTTTACTGCACATGGTGGTGGCACAGCAGAGGCATCCCATGAACGCCTACAACAAATGATGCTCAGTTTAGTGTTTTCCTGGCACAATTCCCAGCACCCCCTCCTTGGCTGCCCCCAGCACCGGGGGGAGAGCTGGCCTCACAGGGGCACTGAAACATTTCACTTCAAGTTCCCCTAAGATGTGAGGGACAGCTTTGAGATCCACTCTGTATCACAGAAATGATGCTAGATTCCTTCCCCTGGGATTTAAACCATCACAGTTGAAAAAGTATCCTAACAGGCAAGAGAAAAAAAAGGGATAAAACACCTTTTTCTCAACTAGGAATTTTTTCTCCATCCCTCTCTGAGCTAAAAACAAAACAGAAACCAAACAAACAAGATTAAATAGAATATATTCTGCAGACAGGAGGGAAAAAAATACATGAATGCCTTCCACTCTCAAGGTATATATCATCTGGCTGTAGGAAGCCAGTTAGTAGTAATACAGACTCCTGAGGGGTTATTCAGACACTTGGGTAAAATAACAGATCTCCAAAGAGGCTTAAAGCAAATGAAGCTCTCAGCAACTTAATGGGGGTTTTTTGAGGAGGAAGAAGGAGGAAAGGCAGAAGAGAAGTGGGAGGGGGGAAAGGAAAAATTACAGAAACTACATTTCTAATTGCAGCAGAGAGATAGTAAAATGTTGGCCCTTGCCAGAAATTTTTTGCAGCATCCAAGCATTCCACTTTTTGTGTCTTAATTTTTTGTCTTAATTTTTTTAAATTATTTTTTTCTGCATTGCCCTGAAAGGAATCTTGGTTTTGTCTCTGACAAGAAAGAGAGACTACTTGGATTTGGGGTTATTGAAGAAAAATGCTTGAGAATCACAGTGCAGATAAAGCTGCATAATGTCCTGGTACTTGAATTTAACTGTTTTTATTAGCTCTTTTTTTAACTCTATTTATTAGCTCTTTCCTGTGGGGTATCCACTAATACTGATCACTAGAGAAAAAGACTGTATTATAGTGATTCTTAATTAGATTCAGATGCAACAGATTGATTCATTATTTCCATGGGCTGCTGTCAGTGTTTTGTGCAGTGTTTTCAGTTTCATTAAGCTACTCTGCCCAATTCCTTCATGAGCTGTCTCTGTCAGCTAAAACCACCCCTCTGCCCCCAGCAACACTTCTTGCCCAAGCATCTCTGCTTCTGATTTCTTTTGTAAGCCTTATCTATGAAATTACTCTTTGCTGCTGTTGTTTTATACTGGAGGACAATTTTTCACCTTCAGAACTTGAGTTTGTCCTCAGTAATAAAAAGAAAAAAAAAAAACTTTTAAGTGAGAGAAACTGCAGTGTAATCTAAAATGCATTTTAATCACTGCAACTAATTATGAAGAGTGGTAAATCAGTAAGGGTCAGAGCTCCAGCACTTCACTCCAAATGACAAACAGTAGTACAGCTGATTGTAATGGGATTATTCCTGTGAGTAGCTGCCCATTACTTTTACTGAGAGATTTATAGTCTCTTTGAAAAACTGTCTGAAAGATCATTAATAAAATAATAATTAACAAGGAAACTGAAGCCATTATATCAAGAATTTCTGCAAACAATGGGAAAACTTCATTTATGGTAGACACAGTGAATCAGAGCAGTGAAACTCTGGGTAGCTCTGTATTGCTGTCTGATACCAATAGGCATAATCCCATTTTGGGGGTGAGTAGGTAGGAGGAAAAAAACAATCTGTTTACAGATCCATGCACTAAATTGTTAAATTGGAGGAGAAACCAGATATATGAAGACAACAAATGACCTTTAATAGGTTAAGTACTTTAGTCATCAGGAATTTTGAAGGGGACCAGATTTTTTCAATCCTCATTGCTTTTGAGAGAAATAGCATCTGTGATTTTTCCATTGAAATAAATGAAATATTTCTGAGACGCTTTTATTAAATAAATTGTCATTATCCCAAGTCGGGAGCCATCAAAACCCTGGGAGCAGCTCAGAAGACAAGAGGGAGTGCTCCAAGGCAAACTCAAGTGAAGCACCCTGGGCAAGCATTGCAGGGCTCCCCAGACTACTGGGCTCCATGAAGTGGAGCTGCACATTTCGTGGCTGAGGTTTATCAGCTCCTGGGCAGTGCTGTGAGAATGCAACTGCCCTGTGCCTGCCTGAAGCTCTGCTCTGCACTGGGGGCTGTTGCATTGCCTCGAGCAGAACCAGCCCAGCTCTGTCTGTAGTCACTCCTGGAGACCTGCTGGTGATTTCAATCTCACAGCCTGTCTCCATTATCCCTTTACAACGTGAATGTACCAAAACCCAGGCAGACAGGCATGAGAAGGCTTTTACACAGGTTAGATGTTATACATTCCCAAAAGTTCACAGGTAGAGATGGGATATGGTGCTGGCTGGGCCACCTGGTAGCTGGGCCACCCCTGCTGCCAGCACACCCTCTCTGTTTAAGTTTAAAAAAGCACAGGTTCTGTTCAGCAGGCTCCATGCAAGGTGACATGAGTACAAGCTGGGCAGGGTTGCGAGGATGGCTGGTCAAGATGCACTTAAAATTTATCACCTCTTGCAAAACAACTGTCAGAGGTTCCCTTTGACTTCTCATCCTCAGGGCTCTGCACTTCAGATGGCTCTTTTAGGAAGTGAACCAGATGGAAAAACTGCACACCAGCACCCAGTAATTGTTTTGGCTTTTCCCACTCTTACTTCATTTTTGTCAACAATGTTACTCTGCCTCCTACATTTCACCAGAACATTTCTTGCTGGTAAAGTGGGAAGGAAAAGTAGTCCTCTGTCAGCAGAGAAAATTCCAAAGTATGTGTTTCGCTGAGCCCTGAGGCTTTGCTACAAACACACGTGGAGATCTGAAACCTGTATTGCTGTCACCAATGACTGCCACTTCTGTGTGGCATGACCCAGACTGGTGTTCACACATTTAAAATAATGAGATTGCATAATGCATGTGATCTTGCAACCTTACTGGTTAACAAAACCTGAGACACCTGATCTGGAGCCCTGATTCAGTGTGATATGCCAGAGTGTATTAGTACCCCTGGGGCTGCATGAAATACGTGCCATATTTCCCCAAAATCTCTGCATGATGTTACCTTCAGACAAAAAGGACAGAAAGAAATCACAAGGTAATGCAGATGTAAGTTCACATTTTATACAGTAAAAAAAATCAGTCAAAACATATATATGTTCAGCCTGGACAGGCTTCACATCTAAATCACTCAAGATATTTGCCTGCCTATTAAAACTCATATGGATATCACGTACAAGTCTCTTTTTTCTATAATTAAAAGTTTTTGTGATAGATGGTGTTACTTGTTCCCAGTAATCCCAGTGCTGTTTTCCCTGAAGCTACTGCATCAAGACAAAGGCATAAAAAAGTGAGCAGGAAGGGGAAAAAAAAAAGTGCCATTAGATCTCTTCTTTTGTTTATTATGTTTGACTAGGGAGTTTACCTTTCTTCTTTTTTTTAATCTTGATTTTCTTTTTTCCCTTTTTTTTTTCCTGTCTTTCATTAAAATGCAATGTCCTCTAGTTGATAGCATTTGGGCATCTTTCCCAAGTCTGCCTGACAACATCAATGGCGAGCTGTTGAGCTGCAGTGACCCCCTAAGCAAGCTGTCCTCTGCTGTTTTGGCTGCACCTACTATTATTACTCAAGCAGTGGGAGCCAAACAAATGCGACACTTGGATCTTTCTTTCTTGTTCTGCAAAGCAGCCCCGCCAAGCCCGGAGCACGGGCAGGCCGTACAGGGAATCGACAATTCCCCACGATTACACAGTGGGACACCAGCACTGGCAGCAGAGCTGAGGAGTTAACTCTGGGGTATACAGGGCTGACAAATGCAGAGACATATTGATCCTCGGCAGTCTGTCTCATCAGTGGAGTAGTAATGGGCTGCATATTAACACAGCCGCCTGTAAGGTGACAGAAGACAGGGAAGGACGCTGGAGCTCAGCCCCGGGGGATGAACGGCCTGTGCCAACACCACACCTAAGGTGGAAGGTCAGCCAGCCACCACTGCTTGGGTCAGAGCCTCACCAAGGCTTGGCTAAGCAGAAGGATTAAAAATAACCACTTCTGCTGCAGTGCTTGTGACAGGGTGGGCAAGACTAGAAAGAGCGAGCAAATTAAGGAAAAGGAAAATGAGTTCCACAGGTGTTGGACAAAAGGACTGGGTAAAAAGGGCTGCTTACAAGTCTGCTATTGCTGAATGAATGCACATGTCTTCAGCTGGCATCAAGGGCAGAAACAGCTCTCGCTTGGTTCCTAGACATGTAGTAACAGATACTTCTCTGCCTTCTGAGTACAAGCTGGAGGTGTCACTGTAAAACCCAGCCCAGTGCCAGGAAGTGCTTCAGTGGCACTGAGGTATGGTGCTGCAGCTTTTGCTGGGTCAGAGGGATTGATGCTGCAAAATATCTCTGCACTCACCCTCCCCTTACAGAGCCCATGTGGCTCTGGCAGCCCTGCAAGAACCAGCCTGCACAATCCAAACTCCAAAAGAGGTTTAATTGCTTCAGGAGTGTACACATCTGTCCTTTACCTGCAAAAAGAGGAGTGTTAATGGAAAAACGTGATATCCTGTGAAATTTTAGGTTTCTATCAAAAATCTTGAGTAGTTTTGAAATAAGGTATTGTGGAAGGCAGTGGGTTTTGACAGATTATTCTTGCAAAACATGAGCACTAAAATACTTTTTTTAGTACAGCTATTGGAAACAATATAATTTTAAAATAAGAATACTGGAAAATGCTGTTGACAGTTGATTTTGTCATATTTTATAGCTCATATATTATTAATACTATTAAGATAGATAACTTGATTAATAATCATGTAGCATTAAAGAATTCTTTTAATTCTTTATTATCAGTATATCTTTTAATACCCCTGGGTGTGTACTGTTAACACTTTCCTTTACAATTTCAGGATGCATATTCATTATGTCAAAATTTCACATGAAACAGAAATTCTGTTTCCTGGGAAACATCAGTCTTTTTCTGTATTTCTTTTTCTTCTTCCCGTTGCTTCCCTTTATGATTTTTCTAGAGAATTTTAGGCACATTCTTGTGTAGGTTGTCTGAAGTCCAGACTTAAGAGGTCTTCAGGCTATTTGTGAGCTGTCAAAAAATTTGGTTTATATTTATTAGAGGTGTACTTGTTCTTTCACAAAAAAAAAAAATTTGAAAATCAGGTAAAATTGAAAGAAATTCTTTGATAGATCACAGTAATTCTGGCTGATGGTTAGGGCCCTTTATCACCACATTCAAATAAATAAAACCCACCTACATCAGCAGCCAAGTACACCTGGGACCTAAATTAACTTCTAAGTACATTGTGAGGACATTCTGCTCTGGATGATGAAGACAAAAGAAGATGAATTCACAGTTTCATTATTATTTTAGTATCACAGTGCATCACTGATATTCTTCTACTTTGGAATGCCAGGGATAATGGAAAGAAACCAAAAATATTTTAAAAGGACTATATTTAGGCCTACTGAACAACCTCACTATATATAACCTACATTTTAAATACCTTCATATTCCTTGCAGTCTCTGCTGACTTCTGCACTGGTGAAACTCAAGGGCCTCACTGTACCCAGCCCATTTTGGATAGAGCTTGTTTACACAGCTCAGTCAGAAACGTCCTCCAGCCCCCTCCTGTGAGTCTACCACCTTGAATTTAATGTCAACATCTCATCTGAGGTCAAAATCTGCCCTTCTAGAACAACACAGATTTTTAAGTTGTATTTCTATTATGGCTTTTAATTGCAGTCTTGACATTTTCCTCTATTTTCTTTTTTCTTCTTTTTTTTTTTAATAGAAGACAAAAACAATGCAGTCAGTTGGACCAATCTCTACATTGTAGCCAATAATATTGATTATATTTAGTTAGATAATATCCAACATTGGAAATACTAACATTCAACATTTATTAGATTTTTAGTCATACTGATAACAATCAAAAATATTTAATAATTTAAAGTTCAATTGCATTGCCAATGAAATAAGCTAGTTACACACTCCTAGATGAAATCAAGGCTCACACAACTTCCTATTTCAAAGGTCTAGTGAAGGAAACAGTGGAATAATCATAAAACTTAGATTCCTGTTGATTGCTTGCTAGAAATCTGAAAAGTAGTTAAAATCCAGTTGTAATTAAAAATTCTTATTTTTTTTTCTTTTCATTTAAATTTTGTTTAATTTGTGAAAACCGAATAATTCTTCAGCAGTAGGAACAGAAACCCATTGCAGTGTAAGCAGCATTTATGGTGCAGAGCAGCTTCTTCATCCTCAGGTGATCCTTCCCCACCTTGTGCTTGAGTGTTTGCTCCCCTGGGGGTGGTGGGGTCTCTCCCTAACAGTGATTGATGCCCTTTGTGTTATTTTGCTCTCAATGGCACACAGACACTGTGCATGCTGACACCCCGCCCAGCAGCACAGGACACAGGGAACACCTGAACAGGGAGTGCCCTGGCCCTGCACAGTAGCCATCCATCACTGGGGCTGGACCCAGATTTGCAGGGACAGGCAATGTGGTCTGAGATCAGTAAGGGGCACACAGGAAAAAAGTCACACGATCTTTTACAAGTAAATGGTTATTTTGTTTTTCCAGATGAGTAGCAACAGAATATTCTCGGTGTGTTGCTTTTTCTTGTTGATAAATAACTTGTGCTGTTCTTGTTTTATTCAGTATTGTTCTTTGAGGCTGCTGCATGCCCATACACATCAAATACTTGCATACTGAATTCTGTGTGACTGCACATGCACATGCACAGAGAGTACACCAAAAAGTCTTCTGTTGTGAGACCCAGAAGCTAAGAAGCATGAAACCTGTCACTAATTCAGGTGATAGTCCTGACCACCAAACTAGTCCTTTCTCAAACTAAATTACATCTTTTCCTCCATGTCCTCATTTTTAATCTACAAAGTAAGCTTGCTATAACAGTGCCCTCGCCTCAAAAAAGCCTCAAAGCCAACTCAAATATAGAAGCATCAGTAGTTCTGCAAAGCACAAAAGGTGTATGCCATTTTTCCTTCCTCTGTCAGCCTTACTTGTGCCTTACCCTTTGGCTCTCAGAGGTTTAAAGTGGCCATGTGTGAGCTAACAGGCAGCAGGCAGCTCTCCCCTGAAAAAGCTGCCTGCGACTGCAGATTTATTTAAATGTGAGTGTGTAGCTGGTTTCCTGCATGCAAAATAAAGCAGGTGCTAAAATATTAAACTCTACCACTGTCCACTATTCATTGCATCCAACTGCTGCTGTCAGAAGCAAGCTGCTTGACTAACCAGGGCCTGTGATTTAGTGTGACATTCCAACTCTAATTACTCCCTCCTCCTGATTCATTTTCTCAGCCTCCAATTTTCAGATTTAGAGAGCCTGGATTCGAGGGGATGTGGGTACAGTTGTGTGCAGGAGAGCTGGAAATGCATTTGCCTCTGAATGCAGAACATAATTAATCACCTTGGGGTTTCTGAAATTATTTGCTACACAGCTAAGGCTTTCAAGGGGCAATTTAGCCTGGTCTCGGGTGTCTTTGAGGTGTCCTGGAATATTCCTTGTCTCACACCCTGGGCATGGGTGTCAGCAGCTGGTACTGGCCACTGTCACCCAGAGCCTCTCTGCCGCTCTGCCCCATCTGCTGGGCACAGATACACCTTTTTCTGGCATGAAGCAGCACAAAAGTGACTGCACTGATATTATTGCCCCCATGATATGCTGTGTTCAGATTTGTGGCAGGGGATGGATCAGATCATGTGGCAGGGCAACCCCAGACTTCCCTGCTGCACATCTGGGCAGTAAGCAAAGCACAGATAACAAACTGCAAAGAAAAAAATCAGAAGTGTTTTGAATAAGTACACACTCTGCTGCAGGGTTAATCTGCTCACATAACTTACATTTTACCAAGAACACTCCTTGATGTCCTGTGAATCAACAACACAGGCAATAAGAAACAACATCACCTTTAAACTTCTATGCAAGTTGCTATTTTCCCTAGGAAAACATTTTCCTGTGCTGAAGAAAGTGAATATTTTGTTGACCTCAGTAAAATATTTTTTTCTTTTAAAATTTGCCAGTTAAATCAGAAACAACAGAGACTTTCTTTTTGAGAAGAAGAGGGGGACTAAACCTCCTACTTTCTTTTATTTCTTGTTTGCTTTTCAGAAGAGAAGGCAAAACTTGAAAGTATTTCCCAGAAAAATGAAAACAAGACTTTCTAGACTGTTAAGAAATGTTCTACCTATTTTTATGGCCTCCACACTCTTTAGAAGGTTAAAATGAATAGGGTATTCAGGTTTGACTTTGACTGGTTAACTTGTATTAATTCTATGTTCTCAACATTTAGGTTTGGCTAATTTATGTGTTAGCTAATGTGCAAGAAGAGATTACCTTTTTCCTGAGTAAATACATCTCATAGGCCATTAAAGCTGCCAGTTGTCAGGCACTGAGGTGTGGGACCTCGAGAGCGTTTCCCCAAAGTCCACATTTCAGGTGAGGTGACAGGAGCATGCCCCATGTCAGGGAATGTAATAGATGGCAGGCACTGTGCCACTGCTGAGGGGCTGATCCTGTGAAATGCAACCTGCAAGTTGCCAGTTCATTGCAAATGCTTCCTGGCACTAAAATGTCTTATTTACCTTGCACAGACCTCTTCCCAAGAGCTGCTGCTCCATGAAGCACTGAGCACCTGCCTTCTACTCCCTGAGAAAGCCAACCTGCTGTCTCTCCTGCTAGAAATATTGTCTATTCAGCAGTTTTCTCACCTAAGAATAAAATAATAATAATAATAATAAAGTTAAAAGCTGTAGTGGTAAAATTTGACAATAAAATTTTTCTCAGCCTCCTTCTCTTTTTTTGCAGGCTTGTCCTTCTGCAGAGAGGCTCTGGACACCCCTCGTTTGCCCTTGCTTCAGATAGAAGTGTGTCTTCTTTGTAATCTATAAATTGCTATTTTGTCCAGCTGTGACCACCACCACATGCAGTGGGCTTGCTAAGGAGTGTGTGCAAGGTGGAGAATTTCTCAGAAATCAGAGAATTTCTCAGAAATCAGGGTGGATTATTTGAACACAATTTTCAAATTAAACAACTGTAATAGTAGTTCTGGACTAAAAGCTTACATCTGTCTTTTTCTGAAGTCAAGACTGCATATTTCCAGTATTCTCTCTCCTATGTGAAATGACTCACAGGACATTCTTTCTTCTTTTCTGTTCTTTTATTTCATTTTTTATTTCCTTTTTGGCTTTCTCTGTGAGTTCACTCATCCTGTTTCCTCTAAAACACTGATGTTAAAACCAAGCATTGTCAATAACTTCAGTTTGAATGGATCAAATTTTAATGTGGGGTAAATAAAAATAATTTGTCTAAATTGAATTAATTTGCTATCATTATTTATTAAGTTCAATCTGACACTTCTGAGGATTTACTCAAGATAAGGACCCGTTTTTGCTGTGCGTTTCACAAATATACAACAATATATTGTTCCTGCTGCAGATTATTTATTGTCCAGATAAACAAAGGACAAGGCAAAGCAAATAACATACAAGGAAATCAAAAAGGAAAAAAAAATGCCATCAGTTGTGGTTCTGGCTATTTATATTGTTTAGGAACAGGACTGTATTTTTGTTGCCAGCTTGGAATATACAAGTTTCTCTTTTGGCATTTGATCCTATTAAGACAAGAAAGAGAGACATCTACACCCATTTTCTGCTACATATTTATTTTGTGCAGTGGCTTGTGAAAGAAAGTGCTGACTGCTTTTTCTAGCTCTGAAGCCATTTCTCAGTGCGTGCGAAACAGCAGAGACTGAAATTTAAGTCTGTTGATGAATTTACAAATACCTTTAAATCCCAAACTATAGCACCACTTTAAACCTTGACCAGTTGGTGGGGGCTGGGCAGATTTATCCACTCTCCTCCCTGGTGCCAGCCCTCAAATGGAGTTTCTGGATGCCTCCAATGTGCATTCAGCAGTCTCCTCTCCCCATGGCAGGAATGGGGCCATGGCTGCTTGCAGCAGCTGAGGTGCCCTGAGTTTGGCTTGGGGTTTGGGAATTGTGTGGGTTCTCTTCCCCAGTCAATGGAGAGGCCTCCTGGGTGATCCTTGATGGCTCTGCACTTTCTGCCTGGAAATATTGCTGGAGAAAGTTTTCCCTTCTCTTCTCTTCTCTTCTCTTCTCTTCTCTTCTCTTCTCTTCTCTTCTCTTCTCTTCTCTTCTCTTCTCTTCTCTTCTCTTCTCTTCTCTTCTCTTCTCTTCTCTTCTCTTCTCTTCTCTTCTCCCCTCCCCTCCCTTCCCTTCCCTTCCCTTCCCTTCCCTTCCCTTCCCTTCCCTTCCCTTCCCTTCCCTTCCCTTCCCTTCCCTTCCCTTCCCTTCCCTTCCCTTCCCTTCCCTTCCCTTCCCTTCCCTTCCCTTCCCTTCCCTTCCCTTCCCTTCCCTTCCCTCCTCTCCTCTCCTCTCCTCTCCTCTCCTCTCCTCTCCTCTCCTCTCCTCTCCTCTCCTCTCCTCTCCTCTCCTCTCCTCTCCTCTCCTCTCCTCTCCTCTCCTCTCCTCTCCTCTCCTCTCCTCTCCTCTCCTCTTTCTCTTCTCTTCCTCCCAAATCTGTCTATAACCTGCATCAGGGAAGCACTCTGGTGTATGAAGCCAGCACTGATTCAAGATCAAATCTAAAGCTGAAAAATCTGTGTTGTGTTCATTGTAACCTGCCTAGTCTTTGTTACTGTGTGCCAGTCTGTATGTAGATAATAAACTTTGATCAAGAAACACAATACAAAAAAATTAAAAACCTATAGTTCCTTTTTCAACACTGTCACATGGTATAATTATATGATTTCTAGAAGGTACTTAAAAATGAATTATAGGGTGTTTTGTTCACATTTTTTGTTCCAAGTGAACTACTGAGCTCAGTATTGCCTTCTGTAAATACCATTCCAAATAATCATGAAGCATCCTATAATTTAATTATAAATAACCTCTGAGAACCATAAAATGATATATTCTAGATTAGTGGCACAAGCAGATGTATTCACTATCCTGACTGTAAAATGAAACCTAAAACAAACCCAGCATTTTCACTTGCTTTTGATCTGCAATGTGGCTCTGTGCATGAGAAGTACAATGGAGCCCATACAGACTGTAACACTCTCCCTGGAATTAGGCCTTCTCAGAAAAACAAAGTTAAAATCAGAACAATACAAAACACTCAGTGTATTTCCCCTTACAAAAAAAAAAAAAAAAAAAAAAAAAAAAAAAAAAAAAGGCCTTACTCAGCAGAGGTTGAGATATAGATATACAGGAAGAATTAACAACCATTGCAGGAAATGTGCAATGTTTTGTGCAGCCCATGTTTTTTTTTTTTTTCACACACTGTGTTTTCTCACACAAAAATCATGATGAGGCATTTCTAAGGATGGTGTTTTACTGTTACTTGTGTATTAACTTCTGACATCTCTTCAACTTGATGTTTGCTGCAGTAAGCCTTCTTTGCACTACCAGATGACAAAACAGAATTTTAGAATAAATCAACATCGGGTGAACGAATGTGGCAAACCTATACCTGGGGAGAAGAAGGACTGCTCTTCACCAGGTGACCAAAAGCTCTATAAATCTGTGCTTAACTCAGGTATTTTAAATACAGAGGCACTGTTACTGTTGTTTAGCTCAATATTTGGAGTGCTCAGATGAAAAAAGACCTGCAGTAATTAGATAAGACAGGACCTAGACAGGGATATAACTTTGTACTGTAAGTAAAGCTTAAAAAACAGACAATAAGTAGCACCCAGGGTTGCATTATGTTAACGGTGGTGAGAGGACTGAAACAAGGTGGAAAGCTGTATTTTCTCAGAGTGGCCCAGCGCATGGTGTAGACCTCACACAATACTGACTCCAGGCTCTGCCCCTGCAGCATCACCTCCTCCTCCACCACAGCCTGGGGCTCTGAGAGCTGGTGGGCATCTACTGGAGACTGCTCATGAGCATGAGCCTCCCAAGGGTGGGTGGTCATGTATGGGGACAGAAATGAAGCTGCCACGTGTGGCTCATGCCACCAGGGCAGAGCACATTTTGATAAGAGGTGCAAAGAGACAAGCTGACTAAGTACAGATAACATGCTGGGTTAGGTGGGTTTGGTTCCTAAAAACCCTGGGTCAAGCCTCAGAAATGTGTCATCTCCAATGTCACTGTGGCACCCAGTAACACCCTCTGTTTTTTGAGTTCCATCGCCAAGTGGGAGGAGTAAAATTGATGATCTTCTTCTAGAGGCTTTGATAAATAAGTGCAACTGTTTTCCTGCAAGCACCTGTTTCCTTCCTACATCCCCTCTTGGGAGATTTTTTTAAAGAAATTTTTTGCCTGAGAAGCAGCTGAATTCCAAATCCCAGGTCACCCCCCATCTGTTTGCAGAACACAAGTTAGTTAATTTTGGTAATGCTAAAAAAGTGTTCTAAAAAGCCTCTTTCACATTGATGCTCCCCAAGACTGGAAGGCAAGGCATATGGGGGAGCAGCAGTTGGTGGAACAATTTTATCTGTGGCATGAGAAACTAGATGAAAGTGTTCTTGTGAGGACACATGATAAATGGTAAAGGCAAATTCGATGATCACCTTTTTCCTCTTGGGCTTTTATTACCTACATGTTGTGCAGCTGCTACTGACAGACAGTAATGTGTGTCTAGATATTTTAATATTCACTTTTGGAATAGGGTGGCAGAGACTCCCCGTTTTGTGGTTTGTAGCTCTGTAGGTGTTTGTAACTTTGCAGCTTTCCATCTGCACCGAATTTCACGCTCACTTCTGGGCACAGTGTTGCCAGGAGGACACAGATAAGCTGAAGGGAGCTGGGAGAAAAAGAACAAAAGTCATTGTGAGGCTGGAAGGAGTGATATAAAAAAGAGATAAGTATGCACAGCTTGACTAAACAATGACTAATTGCTAGAGCATAATAACAATTCTGAAAGGAGTCTTAATTGATTTATCTGAGGAATGCTCAAGGCTTCTTTTAAGATGCTTTATTATTAGAATTATTTATCTGTCTAGGTTAAGGATACAATTGAACACTTCTGTCCTCATTTGATGTCTGAAATTAGGGAAAACTAAATACACACAGACCCATAAGCACCACAAGGTTATTCAGATGCCAGTGGCACTTAAAATATTCTTTTGTGAATAGTCCTGTGTGTCACCAGAGGAAGCTAATGGGTATCCTAGAGTCTCAGATGGTGATAAACAAGGACATTAAATGATAATGGTTACAGGAGTCTTAACAGTGACTTAGTCTAATTCAATACACAAAACGACATGGCCTGTGAATTGCTGTATAACAAGAAACACCAGCCATGAATCCTGGCTAAGGTGGCCAGCACAAACTGTGCAATGAAACTCGTTAAATGTGGGGAGAAAGGATATGGTATTCCTTCCAAAAAGTTAAAAATATTAGCTTATAATACTCAGATGGTATAAAATGTCACAGCTTTGACTTCAGCGGCACCGTGTTGATTTGCATTAGCTGAAGTTCTGTCTCTAAATTCTTTAAGAAAACCCAAAATGAAACTCTAATGAATTTATTTCTGGAAGGACACCATCTGGTGTTTTATTGCTAGCTGACAAGTAGGAAAGGATAGTCTGACTGCTGGTTGCAGGAGAAGTGCAGGATTTGCATTTTACAGAGGCTAGTGAGGATGATATTTAACCAAATATCTCTTTTAACAGGTGCCCTCACAATCTACGAGCTGGAGATGCATTCAAACCAAATCCAGTGACCTGGATATCTTAAACTGTCTCTCTTTAAAAGTGATGTAAACTAGGAATAATGGCACAATTCTGTCATGCTTCAGAAGGAAATTAACCCCCTGTCTAGATCTGTATGGTGCCTAACCAATCATCTCCATTTAATGGCTTCAATAATTCTGTTGATTATAAAAATGGCTCTGAATGTAAGTTAAGTCACCTTTCAGGATTCATAATCCTGTGTAAAACTGAGGAACCTTAATCCTTACATGTATGCTGATTTCATTGCATACTCTGATTCCCTTCATCTTTTTCCACACCTCCTCTTCCACACAATAAATAACCTTTTCTGTTTTCCCAGCATATAATTCTGTATAGAACTATCCATCACACCACATAACAACACAAACAATGTAAAAGCAGCTTATGTACTGTACTGTTGATTACATCTGAGAAAACAATATTTAGGGTTTATTTTAATTTTTTTAAATTTTGTGGCTGTGTCAGATGCAGCTCCTTTTGATTCTTGTTCAATGATATTTTTAATAGAGCCTTTAGGTAGAATCCTCAAATAAGGGAATGCAGAAGCTTTCTAAGAAAGATCAAATGATGGTGCTCTGAGGGGCAGCTTTTTCTTCACCTCAAACAACAGCCAGTCACAAAGCAAGTGCCAAGACTGTCTGAGGAGATAAACATGAGTGTGAGATATTTAGCAAGGGAGAGCTAAGAAAGCGAAATGCTGTATTTGCCTATTTTTATAACAAAATGTAGACATAACAAATGGTGGGACTGCAACAGAAATTAAAGATACAACTTCTTTTATGGAATAGCATGTTTGGTAGAGTTTCAGCAAAAGAACCTTTGTTTCGTGGCATTTGTATTAATTTGCATGATTAGCAAGCACCTGTTGTATGTAGCAGGTAGCGAGAACAAAAGCAGCTGTCAGTGCTGATCCGAAGGCTCCTCATTTGCTTGTGGAGCACAGTTTTCCCTGATGAGACAAGGGATTTGCTGTTCACCATCATGGGTCGGGTAATGGTCTTTTGCTGCTGAGCCCATCTTTGCTCCTCCCAGGCCTTGGTTCTGCACAAGAGCCCTCAGTGAGGAGCAGCAGCAGGGAGAAGCCACCCCAAAGGTTGGAGCTGTGACACAGTGGCTTTGTCACGCTGCATTCCCCAACCTCTGAGGGGCTGTGGCAGCAGCTCTGAGGGGGATGTGTGGGTCTCAGCTGGATGTGAAGGCATTTGCTTTCAGGAGCCCCTGAAGTTGTGGCTAACTCAGCTGACTTTGCAAGTACTGCTATGACAAAATAGATGCTTTTCTTTCCACTAGGCACTGCTCCTAGGCTATTGGGAGTTAAATTGTGGGCAGATGCCAAAGAAATGCCAGACCACAGGAGTTATATACAGTCAGGGGAATGCGTATAGCTTCTGGTTTCTAAGGAAGAGTACATAAGGATAATCCCATAGTTTCAGCATTAAGACAGCTAATATTCTTATTACCTTTACTTCTATTAATGTTGCTTGGAAAATATAATGTTAATATATAATTGTAATTACAGTAGGTTGGCAATTATAAATAAGGCCATGAATAGTTCTCAATCAGATTCAGGAATACAGAAAGTGATGTGCCTGCCCTTCTGCATTACTTAAAAGGAGGTAGTCCTTACAGAAAGCAGTGACACAGAGTGTGGCCACACTGAATGGCCGAGGTAGACAGAGCCTCTTGTATGTCTTCCATCATATAAATCCAAAATTCACAGCCAAGAAACAGAGGACACAAAGGACATCTTCCTTAAGGCAGAGAGAGCCAAGCTCCTCTGTCCATGGCACACTGAAACAGGAGCTGTATCCAAGTGTGGTTAGAAGGCACAAGAGGTGACTGATCATTAGGCAGCAAGGCTGCAGTTTTCACATGGCTGTGGGCCCAGCTCATGAGTCCTTTTGGAACCAAGGTGTGTCAGCTTGGGCACCACACAGAGCCAACAAACTGAAGTCAAACTGGAAAATGAGCTGGTGAGAACATAATGCACTGCTTTGTGTTGAGAGATTAGCTGGTTCAAGTTTCCACTGCTCTGCACTCCATATGCTTCTGTGCACAACCTCCATTTAAATAACAGGTTACTTCAATAATTAATGTGCTTTAATGTCTCCATGACTTTGCCATAGAATTCCTATCTGCCCTTGGGCAATTCGTTTGGTCTCTCTGGCCTTCACCATTTGCAAAATACATGTGAAATCAGAGCTCAATTAACAAAGATAACAGAGAAATGGGACAACCCAGAGAAAGAGAAAATATGGATATTTGAATCCTTGTGGTGCACCAGCTCTACAAAGAGAGGCTGGAACACAGAAGATCCATGACAATGCTGACTGTGAAGTGCAGGGATTCCAGAACCAGCCGGGAGCTGAGGCATTCAACCCACCCTGCACACTCCAGCCCAGGCATAGCTACAGGGATGCACTCCTACACAGACCTGCCCAGGGTCCTGCTGCACCCACAGAAAGGGTAATCTGTCATGTGGGTAAGCAGCATAGGGACACTCTGCTGAAGGGTGTCCCAAAGGTACTTAAACACATGTAAAAGATTGATAGCATCATCCTGCACTGAACAGTATCGTGATTCAGATGTCCCAATGCATCAGGCATCACTCTCAGTGATTAAATGCTCTTTTGCTGCAAAGCACTTTATGAGAAGCAGTAGATGCAGCAAATAAGGCAGACAGACACGAACTGCAACCTTTCTGCATCAAAACCTGTAAACCTGATGACCTGTAACACAAAGATTTCCCTGAAAGTGAAGTTTTTTACTTTCTATCCAAGTGTGTGTGTAAGTCACACCCTTTGCAACAAAGGCAAAAATGGGATATACTCTCAACCCTGGATAAATGGCTGAAATGAAAACCTTTTCCAAGCAGTGAGTGATTTAGGAGCTTGTGTATAACTTCAGTGTAGGATTTATGGTCATACACTATTGTACATTATATGCACATAACAAAAATGTTATCCAAAAGCCAAAGTCAGAGAAAGAATGGGTGATTAAGAGAAAGAATTCCCAATATGCTGAACTATGATTAGGCTAGTGGGAGTGCTGCTGTAAGAATTAAATTTACAACAAAAGTAACTCAGTTTTATCTCTTCTGAGTAATTCAGTACATTCTCACTTTGCTGTTACAGCTAGCTGTAACTTCTTTTTCTCTGTAATTTATTCAAATATCCCAAAGGGTCAGATAAGAAAATTGCTTTCTTGGAACCAATAATGAATGTGGGGTCAGTCAATGCAAAACAATAAGGTATGTTACCAACAAATATTCCTCATATCAAAACAATGTCTGCCTCTAAATCATGCTGCCAACTATTCCTTCCAAAACAAGAATATGGGCCACGTCCCCATTTATAGACTTTCTTTTACAGATGTAACACTTTTGCTCACCCTCCTCATGCAGCTTGGCAGTCTGCCTTGCTGAGGAATACTCTTCTTTCCTTCTTTGAAACACAGAGCACAATCTCACAGACATACTAGAAACCTCTTGATCTGTAGCTGGACACTTCCTAAACTCCCAAGCATTCCTCTGAAAATAAGGGTTCTTGGTCACAAGGTGGCAAAAAAGCATGGAAAGGAGGCTTAACAGAGACATTTCTAAATAGCTTTGAGGATGTCTGCATTCTTAAAACAAACAAGATTTAGATTTTTTTTTAATACAAAAGTTCCTAATGTCTTATCTTACCCTTACTTTGGTATCAGGAAAACCTAATTTTTCTGGCCTGGTGCATCTTTCAGTAAATTCTTCTTATACACCAACGTCTCCTTATGCAGCACAGC
This sequence comes from Phylloscopus collybita, assembly GCA_027886175.1. Lineage (NCBI taxonomy): Eukaryota > Metazoa > Chordata > Aves > Passeriformes > Phylloscopidae > Phylloscopus > Phylloscopus collybita. The sequence goes on from JAJNNQ010000002.1 coordinate 10,647,320, forward strand.
ACCCTGCTCTTAAACTACTTTTGCCCTCTGTGCTTGTACTTCTACAGAGAGTGACTTCTGCCTAGCTCTTTCCTAGATCCTTCCTATACTCCCTATTAGCATCTGTATGGAAAGAATATTTTTCTACAGGAGTGGGCCAGCGAGTGAGAGGCGGTCAAAAGCTCTTTTCATGCCTTTGCAGTGTTGACCTTCAATAAGGCTTCAAGAATCTTCCCTAAGTAGAGCAGCAGCCATGGCTAAATTCACTACAAAATGTGAATTTAATACAGAGACATGCCAGTCTGCCCCAGCAGCAGGATCAGTGCTGGGGGAAGGGGAGGGATGAGGGGTCTAATTTGTATTCTACTCTGCTGCAAACTGCTTCTCCAATTGCACCATCTCCTATTTATGATATCTCCTTGGAAAGCAGACTCATGGTATTGCAGCTGAAATCAGTAATCACTTGATGTGAAACCTCTACCAAATCCACTGTTTCCAGTGGATTCTGGCTTTTCAAAATCTGTATCCCTGTGAGGAAACTCTGGTGGTGCCTCTGGGTCTGGCCTGTGAACACCATGTAAGAGACAAGGGCAGTGCATGTGTAAGCACTCCACTGACCTCCTTAATTCTGTTTCTTTTTGCTTGAGTTTATCTCAGAAAAAAGATGTAGCCCCATGGAATAAGCATATATTGTGAAAAAATATGATCAGCTATACAGAAGAGATTTAGTACAGAAGCAGTTCCTTGATGCTGGGCAGTACAATTATTCTTTTCTACATAGTAATTTTCAATAGAAGAGGTAGACCTGTAATAGAACTGATTAAAAAGTATCCTTCATTTGACCTTTTTCAAAGCGTACTAGCATCATGTTGCCATGTGATGGTGATCTTTGATTTCCTTTTCACAATATTTTATTTGACACAGTTCATGAAAAACAAATCCATATATATTGAATATTGTACTGTCATTGATTCTGATGTCAAGCCACAGCCATCATCTCAAATTTTGTCTCCCTAAGTGTAAATGTCCATAAACAAAACTTGATGTTTAAATCTTCAGGCTCAGTTTCACCTTGCAAATCAAGAAAATCAAATCAATAAAACCTTTGGGTACTACTTATTTTAATTTAAAAGGAATGGGCTTTTTTTTTTTTTTGTACCTTAAAAAAAAAAAAAAAGTGGAAAACAGATTACTGTGAATTTCCACCTAAAGATGGAAATATTCCTTAGCTTTCTTTGCAAAAATAGTAGCTGAGTACTTCAGAGAACATTTAGCACTAATGAATAAATTCCAAGGATAATCTTCTATGAGAGGAGTACCCCAGTGGTGATGCATGAACACCAGGTGGCTTTCCAGCAGTCATGGCTGTGACACAATGGCTCTGACATTCCATGAGTGGTAGAACTGCATTGGCTGAGAGAGGGTCAGGCTGGCAGGTGTTGCTGTCACTGAAATTTCAGGGTTACTCTGGATTCCTATTCACATTCACGCTGTTCAAACTTAGAGCAGTGCAACCTCCAGCAAACTCTTGTCACCTTCTTGTGATTTTCCCTCCAAGCTCTTCCTTCTCCTGTCTTGCAGTTCCTGGTGACATGAGAATTTTATCAGCTCATTTAGCAAGGGAAAATCATCAGCTCTGATGTGATAGTATATCTCCTATGTTATGGGTGCAGAAACTGGAGAGAAATGAAATTATTTCACTAAAATCAGTCAGTGGCAAAATAAATGCGGGGGTCACCTATCAGGTTAAAGTCTCAGAAATCCTTCACTTTAAATGACATATCATCTTTTCTGTCCTTTAAATCCAGTTTTCTGTACTTGATTTATAGAGATCCATCCATTAATTATCAAGAATGTGACCATGGGTCCTCAGAAGGAAAATATAGGAAAGTCCTGGAGAAGGAGATGACTTGTAAGCTTACTTTGTACAGGATACTATGGATAAATGACATTCTTAGCAACCCATTACTGACATTTCAAATTTTACCCCCATAAAACAGATCTGGGGTTTGGGTTTTTGGGGGGGTTGTGTTTTTTTGTTTTGTTTTGTTGGGGGTTTATTTTGTTGTTGTTGTTTTTTGTGGGTTTTTTGTTTGTTTGTGTTTTGGTTTTGTTTTTGGTTTTGGTGGGGGGTTTTTTTGTTGGTTTTTTGGGGTTTTTTGGGGTTTTTTTGGGGGGGGGTTCAGTTGGGTTTTTTGCCATTATTCATGCAAATAATGTCTGTGTTTTCAGTGTTATTAGCTGTTCTCTGTTCTTAGGTTTGTTAAAAGACAAGAGGAATAAATATAAATCCTGGTAATGGCTGGAGGTACATTGGCTGTTCTGTGTACAATTATATTATGATGACCTTAATAATTAATGGATCCATCTATATTGCATTACAGCATCACTGAGGATCTTCATGGTCAGACAGTTCTGCTGCCTCCTTGCCCTCACACGTATGACAGATAACAGGCAATGCAGGCATTAGTAATGGTCAAATCTTAAGGTTTTGTAAACTGGCATAATTTCACTCAGCTATTATTAAGAAAAAAACCCAAACCCTAATTCTTCTCATTGGCATGAGGGTAAAAAATGTCTATGCTTTGTGTAGTTGGCTTAAAATTCTTGACTAAACACTAGCCTTGCTTCCAGCAAGTTAAGCTCCACTACAGAGAGTTAGAGGAACAGCTCCTAAAGAATTATGGTGTGAATGATGAAAAAGGAAAAACAAGAAAGAAATCATCAACAAGGCAAAAAAAAATTCTCAAGAAACCTGTGACAGGAGCAGAAACCAATTGACAGATTGGCACCAAAATAGAATTTCCCTGGTTCCCTTCACAAAGAGGTTGAGATCTTGTCCTGCTTAACAATGCAGGAAGTCTAAGGAATTGATCTTGAAAATATCCATAGCAAGCCTTACTACTCCACATCTATCAGTTTTGTTGTGATCATTAAGCTAAGAATTACTTACATAATTATTAGAGAAATCAGGTGTAAAAGTCTAAATATAAGTTAATTGAATATGGGAATTTGAGATAACTTCATTGCTGGGATTTTTATTATTTTAAAAAAATTTTAAAAATAATTTTTGCATGCACATATTATTCTTTTCCTGTGTTAGATGTTTGCTGATAATCTACTGAATGTCAGACTTCCCATCAAATCAGCATCTTGGAGCCTAATATCTGATCTGTCATTAGATAGCTGCTTCAAAGGTGCATTACTCACAACCAGTGCCTAAGACCCAGTATATAGAAACATAAAATAAGGGGATCCAGGCAGAATAGAAGGAAAGGCCATTAGGCAATGCCCCATCTCTGAGAAAGTGCTGCCACAGAAACGTTATTGTTCCCATTTAGGACTCACTTATTGCTTGCACTTAGGACTAATTCGGCAAATCACTGACACACATTAAGTTGATGGGGTTTAAATAGAAGTTTGACTGGTTTTCTGATTTAAGTCTTTATGTCCTTCTAAACTATTTTGGAGCTCCAATATTGAAGTACAGAGGAAACCCATCAACATAATGAGCGGGAGAACTGGACTGAACACAAAACAAAACCCTGTAATCGTAAAACGAAGAGATGAGAAGAGAAAGAAATCTACTATGGATAGAAGATTTCTGAACCCAATAAACAACAGAGAAGGGAAATCTATTCCCTGGAGAGATACCTGAACAATCAAGTTATAATGGAAAAATTATGAGATAATTAAAAAAAAAAAAAAAGGCAAGAGGACTTCAGAGAGCAAATCAGAAGAGTGAATTTAAATATATATGGTTTTTAAGGATAAACCATGAAGGAGCAATTAAGGAGTAAAATACATACATATATAAAAGAAAGAATCTAAGTGAATTCTTGGCACTGGACTCCTTTCACTCCAAAGGGTGCCTGCACATAACATACCTACTCTTTTAGATAGTAATGATGAGGAACCATAAGAGATTGTTGTGTCAACAGAAAATGTTGGAACAAGCTGAAAGATAAAGGGCAGTAAGTCATCAGCTCTGAAGTATGAGAGGAACTGTAGAGAAATATCCAAGATAAAGGCAGCACTATTTAACACATTTTCCTCTCTGCCAGTAATACAGGGTTATTCAGTTAAAATGGTAGACTATAATTACAGAGTATAAAAGTGAATCCCTATTTTTTCACAGCATCTAGCAAAGATTAGGCATTTTCAGAGATGTTGCTACTATCATACCTTTGCAACAGATCTTCATACAGCTATATTATGGTCACAGTGATCCTTTTTGGTGTTAAAAATTACAGAAAATACTAGTGCTATAAATCTCTGAACTGATCTATTAATGAGTATTGTTAGTTAGAGGGTATTGAACTAAGCAAGCTATTGGTCTGCCTTTTGGGACAATTCTTTAATGTTTAAATTATCACTCATCTTGTGTGTCATGTTGGTATTCCTAATGTCAACCATATAAAAAAATAATTCAGAAATAACAACATAATGTTGTAAAACCATAAAGAGCAAATAAGATTAGAAAAGCCATTTCCTTTACTGGGATTTGTGAGCTAAAGGTTAACTTCCAATTAGAGTTTAAAAGGAAGAACTTTTATTCTGCGTTGGTTGAGGCTTTTAGCAAATCACATTTATATGTGCAGAACATTTGTATATTCCCTAATAACTTGCCATTACATTAGAGTCTGTGAGCTTGCCACCAAAACTTGTACAACCAATCTGGACACAAGGTATGCAGAGATAAGATTTGTTAATATTGCATTATCAGATGCTATTGCTTTGCTATCGATTGCAGTTATGTCACTGTCCAGTTACCAGGTAAATCCTGTGCGCCAGCCTTGCATTGTTACTTCTAAATAATAAGTAGAGGAAGATTAATTCCTGTGTCACATTTATATTGTAGCAAAACAGCAAAAATAGTATTGTATTAAAAATGACATAACGGAAAAAGATAAATAGTGCAAAACAATAACCAACATATTTAAATAATAGCAGGCCCAGGGGATTAGGTGATACTTTGCATTTTTATAGAGCTTTCAATATAAGGATCTCAAAACACTTCACAAACATTAACAAAATAAGCCTCCCAACACTCTTTAGGTAGGGAAATATTATTATCCTCATTTTACAGATGAATAAGCTTCTTTATGAAGAAGATAAAGCCAAGTGAAGTTCCCAAAGCCACAAAGCATGTCAGAAGCAGAATTACTAAATAGGCTCCGTGCTTAGATTACACAGAGACAGAGACCTTGACAGACAGAAAAGAATTCACATATTCTCTTGAAAGCCAGGTCACATGTTATGCAGCCATCATCTTAATGATAATTACAAACACAAAAAAGCCAGATTTTCATTTCTGAAGTCAAAACTAGGCTGTAGCGAGACTCTCCCTTCAGGCTGCAGACTGCCCATGGAGACTCAAGGCAAAGCATCACTCACTGTTTGCTTCACAGCTCCCAGGGGTCCTAGCTGGACTCCACTAGACTTTTCCCACACTGTCCACTCTCCTTTAATATGACTCACATCAACTCAAATTCCTTTTCCATCAATCTGCAGAAATATTTTTGCTGTTATCAATTGATAAAATGTCTTCTTTTTTTGTCTGTAAGTGATGTATAATTCAGAGTGAGTGCAAGCAGGCCATGAAGAAGATTTTTCTCCCTGTATATACCCTTCCTTTAGCTCTTTGATTATTACCAAAATGTATTTTACATGTTTAACTAAGTGTGATTCACTATGAAATATGGATGATGTCTGATGTAGTAAGCAGGACAGGAAGTAGACAGTTCATGCCAGATATCAAGAGCCCAATTCTGACAGAGAAGTTGCACAGGAAAATCTAGAGTTATCTCAGGTTTTCACAGCTGTAATAAACTGCAGAACCTGACTGCTGGCATAAAAAAATGTAATAAAATTGCTAAGAATGAAGAAAAATCATTCAGATCCAAGTTTGGGGGTTTTTATTCCATGGTAAATAAAAAGTAAGAAGAGGCAGATGGAGTCTGCCCACTTTAGGAAGAAATAATGCCCTTCCCTTCCTCTTATTTCTGACTGCTACAGATCCTACTGTCATTGCTGCTCAATCATTCTCAAGGCAGAAGCCTCACCAGTGCCTCATCAGAAGGAACACTCAAGCACAGCATTGGGCTGTGCTGTGCAGGGCCAGGAATTGGACTTGATGATCCTTTTGAGACCCTTTCAGCTTAGGATATTCTATGATTCTATGATTTATACATACATATATATACATTCACACATTATGTACCTACAGAATATCTGAGCTTTCCAAGCAGGGTTGCAGAAGCTTCAAATCCCCTTCTCTGATGACAAACTTCTCTCCTTTCACAGCAGGACAAGCCTGCCCCTTCTACACACACTTGCAGAGGAACTTCAGAAACTCTTCTCCCTAGGAAATGTGCTCATGTCAGCTGTTCACATCAGGGAATGATTTCTTGTAGGAGATTCAAGCAAATCTATCAAACCTCATTAAAAAGAAATATGAAAAGTACAGATTGCTTTTCAGCTGGGACAAAAGGGGACATGGCCAGGAGCAGAGACGGGGGCAGGAACAAGAGTTTGCAAAGGAGAACGCACTCATTCCATTGTAAAATGACTGCAAAGCCACATTCTCCACCTTTGAATAGATGTCACACATTTTCTCAGTTAGTCATTCACTGGCAACTTTTTTGATATTTAGAAAATTGTTCTACTTAGAGCTGTTTTCAATGTAAAATTACCTACGTGCCACTGCAGAACTGCTTCATTGCCCCAGCTTCCAAAGCCCTTTAGAATGGCTTTTTCCTTCCTCTGAATAAAAAGAGGGACAAAGGCAATAAAAAAAATTTCATGGCACAATATTTTCCTTAAGTACCACAATTATCAAACACTTGAATCCCCAACTATTTTTGACTCAAGCAGAAATAGATTTACTCTGACAACAAAAGAAAGTCCGTCCTTAAAAATCAGTGTAACAAAATAAATCTATTGATATTTTGTTGTTTTTCGTAAAGACTCCTTTTTCATTTGTCAAAAAGTGTGTAATATTCTCACAATGCAGAACAGTAGGCATGGAAGAACTTCCTAAATCGAAATTTCTTAATAGAAATACTGTTTAGGGTAATTCATTGTTTTCTTACTAAGTCACAGCATCAAGAACTCCCCAAAACTGAAGTTTACAGAAGAAAAGAAGCAGGAGCAGTATCATCATTAGTGATTTGCATTTCTGAAATTTTGAAGAATTATATGAAATTTTCCATATAAACCTAAATGAATAAATGACTATATGTATATATACTGAAAACAAACAAGCTCAGATTCATGGTAAAAGAAGGAAATTGAGAAACACTGTGTTTGGTGATGAACAGAAAGGTTCAAAGAAAATCTTCCTGTTGCATCTACAATGTTTATTTAAACATGCAGTGTCTTCTTCTCTAGTCACAAGGTCTGATTTTGTATTCAACACCCACTGCAAAACTCAGCATCTGTGAGAGACCCAGTTATCCAATCTCACTAAGTTTCTCCAAAGTCAGGGATAGAAAATACTGCTCAGTTCACAAGGCAATCAGTGTGAGAAAAAAACCTGTAATCCTGAGAAACTGTCATGTCCATTTCAAATCTAACAGGAAAATATTGGGATTAAAACCTGGGAATGAGATTTCCAAATGGAGGAAAGCAGCTGGATTCATCTTTTCAGGGGGATTTTTTTCTGAAAGGGTGATTCTTAGTGCTTCACAGTGAACATACCTCTGTACCCAGCATGCCACTAACTCCAGCTGATGACGATATCCTGACCCCCAGCTCACAGCTGGTTTGGAGTGCAAACAAATACAGAGAAAGCACAGAAAAAAACAAAGGGATTTTTTTTTTCTGATTTTGTTGAATTAAGTGAAAAGAAGACCAAATGACTGGTTGTAAAATTATAGAGGAATAATGGTAGTTGAACAGAAGGAACAGAAAAAAATAACATTGAAAGAAGTAAGAAATAAAAGTGTTTAGACTAGAACCAGTTGTTCAATCACACTGAATTTCAGAATTAAAACAACTTAGTGTCTTTTATTATCTTTAAAATAGAAATATCAAAAGATAAACTCAGAAAATCAGAAAAATTAAAAATATATAAATATGTGTATGTATGCATATATAATAAATAGAGATGCTAGATAAATAGTTACATTGATAAAAATGGAAGAAAAAAATTGATTTGTAGTCCAGAACAAAGGCAATCTACCGGATTAGGAGTAGATCTTCACTAACAAAGGGTTTCATCTAATGTTCCCAGAAATAAAGTTTCAAGAGTTCAATGGAGCTTAATTGTTTCTTTTGCTGTTTGAATCTATTAGCGTTTTATGTGCACGTGTTGAGTATGTGGCTTATTTTCCAGACAGAAAACATTTTCCTAACTTGTTTAGGAAAAATGACTGTCTGAAAATGTCTGACTTTAACAAAGATGGGGAAAAGGATGTTGGACCATCTGTTTATACATTATTTGTGCCTATTTTGCACCTGCAAAAAAAAAAAAACAAACCAACAAAAAACCTCAGTTCCCACGCTTGCCCAAAAAAGAACCAGCCCATAAACAAACAACAGGCTTACATGTGGAAGAGTTAAAAATTGACCTAAAACCTCCTGAAAATCTCAGCAAACTAACAGCCAATGACTTGCAAGGATTTCAGATCCAGGAGGAAGCCCCTAGCTGCATGTAGACCACATCACTGTTAAACAGGTAGTGCTCAGAAACCATCAGAAATCACCACCATGTAACAAAGACAGACAACTTAATCAGAAATTCATCAGATTCACCAGGCAAATGTGGTCTGGGGAAGAGATGTGCTAGGGACAACTGCTAAGGGTGAAGAGCTGAGAAAGATTCACTGACCCAGGCAGAGTTTTTTCCATGTACAGCAGAGAAGTTACCCCGTCCAAACTCCAGCACTCACTTCACCCAGAGCCTGTTCAGTCTTTTTTGGCATTTACAGGAGCAAAGTGTGGAGCAAGGGACAGGATTTCTGAGACACTTGAATTATAGTGAGAGGCCTATACAGTTAAAGGAGATCTGAATCTTCAATAAAGCCAGCACAGCCAGCTGAAATTCAGTTATGGGTGGCCATTCATCATGCCTGAAAGAGAAACATTTGAAGACTGTCAATGCCATGTTCACATGGGCCCAAGGGCAGGGAGATGTATGTGTTTTAGGCCTTACCTGAGCTGTAAGACCTCTTAAATAACACTGGCTCTCATAGATTAGAGCTTTTTAATGGCACAGTATTTCATATGTTCAAACACAGAAAATGCTTCCATCATTTTTTGTTGCACCAAGTCTTATGCTCTACCCACATACAGGCGTTTGGCTGGGGTGTTTGTTTGTTTCCTATCAGTTAGTTATAAAACTGTCTGGTGCAAGCTACCCCACCTCAAAAGCAGCTGAGTAAAGTCTCAAACCCTGTCTTCTTTGCTTAAAAAGTGTTTATTACCTGTAGAGAAAATGTAGGGTCATTGTCTGTAGACAACTAACATAATTTAATTAATTGGAAGTAAAACAAAACTCTGAAATAGAAGACATGTTAGGACTCTGTGAGCTATGTGCAATCAAGATGTGATCACCAAGGTCCTGTATTTCACCTTGAAGCAGAACTACACTGTTTTGTGTTTGGTGCAACACTACTCAGTCCTGAGAAGAAATAAGCAACAACCCAGACAGGAAAAAAAGATGCTGGATCTACAGTATCTGTGAATTAATTAGCATGCTAAGTAATGATGGAATTTAGCAACTTAAATGACAAATATCCCAGGGCTTCCTCCCCCAACCTCCAATGTGTACATCCACCCCTAACACAGTTTCATTGTTTCAGCCTCCAAGAAAAACAGGATGCAATATGCCTTCTGTCTGTGATAAAGTTTCCTAATACAGTACAGTAATGCAATTTATTTTCATACAGCATCCTGCATATAAAATATTACATAACCCTTTATGAGAAGATAATGCATTACAGACTCAGGCACATTACTGTGTTTCAGGAAGAAATTGAAGGATAATGTTGTGGGAAGGGATGGAGGAAATAGAAGTCGAGGTACAAAAGTAGTTAAAAAAGAAAGCAGTAAATGTACTCTTCTTGTGCCCTTATTATCTGCATGAGACTAGCAGAGGGCAGGTCAGCATTACTGCAGATGCAGTGGAACACAAAATGTTACATGCTCATAGGAAGGGATGGCTCTGATCCCGTGAGTTTATGCTATAAATAGATAAGCAGGATGACAAGGTGAGTCACAGAAGTATCATGTGAATTCCCTGAGATCAAACAGGGAGCTCAAGGTTCAGGAGAGGAATGAACATGAATGTCAAAAGTTCCAGATGGTGCCTAGACCAAAAAAATCATAGGTGGACCAAAATTGCAGACCCAAACACCTTATGTGGTCGGGGGAGACTCACCCTGGATTCAAATTGTTGTGTCTCAGAGCCAGAATGGAGTGCTGCAATTTGAAGGCTAAAAGCAGGCAGAAAAACAAGGTCTTTATGCAAACTCCATGCTAAAAGAGGGAGATTTTAAATCTGAAAACCAAAATTCCATGCAGGAGAATTTGCTTACTATTTGGAGCACTGGAGTACATGCTATTCTTGATTCTCTTGCAGGAAGTATGAGTGAGCCAAAGCTGAGGCTGTGGCTGGTCTGAATGCAGACAGGTAAGGAGGGGATAGGTGTGTTGAAGTGCAGTAAGTCTTTGGGGGATTGCAAGGAAAGGACAGAAATTATGTGCTCACTCCAAATGAGGGAAAGGCACATCTGACTAAGGCTGTGTCAATATATTTATAAAGCATAATTATAAAACCTCAAAAATCACAGTATTTCAGTTTAAGAGACAATAAATGGAAACAAACCTTGCCCATAGGGTTTAATACTGCTAAGGGCCCTGCAGAAAGTGTAAATAACTTATAGGAAAAAGAAGTTCCTTTCCATTGAGACCTGAGGCCTTGCCACCATTCTGAATTCAACCTTAGGTGAAAAACAGTTAAGGATATAAAGGATGGGGGAAATACAGGGCTGTGTACAACTACAGTGTGATTGGTGTCACTACCATATGGATACATGAGCCACTGAACATATGTATCTCAAGGAGGGAGAGAGGAGGATCTTAGACACACTGTTCTCCACCTGGAAATCCACTTTTCAGTGAGGTCCTTTTTTTCAGAAGCTCAAGGTCTTCTGGAAATGGATGATTAAAGCTGGGTTTCTGCCATGGCTTCCTGTGCCACCTTGGACAATATATCTAGATGTGCTCAAGGGGTTGGAAGCAGGCAAACAGGAGTGACTCTGCCTGTGCTCCGAGCCTGTGGACGTGAGCCAGCTTCCATCTGGGACCCATATGCCCAAGTGTCCTGACAGAGATCCTCTGCTTCAGGAGACTCCAGATATTATTTTATCACTCTGACTCCTCCAGCAGAAGTTACTGTCTGTCTTAGGTTATGGAACCAAAAATGTGTATTCTATTTCATTTGTTGAAAGCAGTTGGGGAGATGTTTTTTTTCTTTATCTCTTGTAACTCTGGGAGGAGGGGGTTGGATGCCTTCTGATAATGGGCCAGCTGTTCAAACCAGGTGGGGCAGTGTTTCTTATCTCTTTCACCACCTCTCCTCCCTCCGGGGGAATTTTTTTCTGCTAATGGGCCATTCAGACATCCCCAAATTATACCCTCCCCAAGCTATACACCCACATTCCATCATCCTATTGTGAGATGCTCCACCCAGTGGGGGGAGCCAACCATTCCTACCTAGATAAAAACTGAGATGTAGGAACACAAGGTATCTGGCTTCACTGGATTCCTGGAGGAAGACTGGACCCTTCTTACCATCACTGGACCCTTTTCACCATCACTGAACCCTTATTCTACAGGATCATCTCTACTCCACCAGAACCACATCTGCCACTCCAGGAAGACTCACTTTTGGACTGCTTCCAACACCCTGACCAACAGGGTGTCAGGTTGTAGCTCTGACTCTGTCAGGGTTTTCCAGGATTGCTTTTTTGTTTGTTTGCTTGTTTGGTTGGGTGGTTTTGTTTTCTACCACATTTGTATTGTTAATATTCCTAGTAAAGAACTGTTATTCCTATTCCCAAATCTTTGCCTGAAAGCCCTTAACTGCATTTTGGCGGGGGTGAGGGGTTTACATTCTCCATTCTAAGGGAAACTCCAGCTTTGCCTGGCTGATACCTGTCTTTCCAAACCAAGACACTGTCCCAGTAGTAAGGCACACACTTATGGATAGGCACATATTTGTGCCTTGGCCATCCAGCTCCCATTTCCCTATCTCAGTGTACGCCCTACCTTTGGTGAGGTTGAAGCTAAGATGCTGAACTCTGAAATGGAGCAGCTGATGCACGAGCACATCTGCTGAGCCAGATGTAGGGGCAGTAATCTCTGGTATAAGTATAAAGCAGACAGCTGGTGGCAGTAAAGTTTGAAGAGGCCACAACTACATTCACCCAAGAAAGACTGTCAAAATCCTAATTAGCTCACTCACAATGAACTAATGTAGCAATACGGCTTCTGCACCACAGCTGATTCTGGCTGCACCCATCTGTGTAAACATGCTATAAATCTCTCTTTGATTTTTTTTTCTCCATCTGTGAAATGGGAGCATATGACATTTTTAAAGTGTTTTCTCTCTCTATTTTGGGTCTTCAAGACTGGGCTCTCACTTATTGTAGCCTTGCTCATTACTGTAACAGTGGGAGAGATACTTAATAGCTGTCATAGCTGGGCATTCTCATTGAATTCAAAGGCAAAACTGACATTGACTTTAATGGAAATCAGAAAGGACATTCTGAAGCCCATGAATTACTCAGTTTATTAGAACTACGTGAATTGTTAATATGATAATGATTCAAAGTGCTGTAAGATTGAGACAGTTTTCAAACGTGCAGATTTACTCAAGCTTAATCTCTGGATGTTTACAGATGTATTATGTGCTTATGAAAATCCAAGCAGTTCTTGTGCTCTTAGGATAGAAGCATATATAGCACAGCCTGCACTTTAAAGAAAGTGTAGCATGCAGAATCTTATGAACTTTAACCCTCAGCCCCTTTCTCATGATACCTCCCACTTTTTTCCCCCCTCCTCTGTCTTCAGAAGTCAAAGATAAATAGTCAGAAAGGATAAAAGCATGGACTAAAAGCTGAAAAAGAACATCAGAGCTGTGCTGCCTTTCTGTACAGCTGCTGCCATTTGAGGTAGAGTTAGGGAAAGGTTTTGGGGGTGAGGAACAGAGAGATCACAGGACTGCAGCTGGAAATGAGATGCCAAAGCAAAGGGCGGGGAGCAAAAAGCAAATACTGCCTGAAGGAGCATGGGCATATGGAGTACTGCTGGGTTGAGGCTTAAATTCATCATTTTAGAGAGTGAAAGGTAGAGCCATGAACTCCCATTGGAGTGTGAGTGAAAAGTGGGCTGCCAAGGCAAAATGATAGGACAACAGGATAGGTTTTCCATGAGATCATTTTGGTCTCAGCCATAATTTTGGGCCTTTCTAAAGCTCAGGTTAAGGCTAGGTCTACTTTTAAGTTTAAAGCTGAGAGAAGAAAACGAGCCAAGAACTTCACTTGAAGGGAGGTGGCAAAGGGCCTGAGAAAAGAGAGAGTAGTCTGTAAAGACTGGAAACCTTGACTGGGAGACTATTTCCATGTATTCTTATGGTCAATGACCATAAGACCATAAGACCCTACCCAAGGCTCAGGTTATTTTTATATTTATTACCAGAGTTAAGCATCAAAGAAAGAGGGAGCTTGTACCAGAAGCTGGAATACGGCTGAGAACAAATTCAAAGAGAACAAATAGGTTGCCAAAGGAACAAGTATGTGGGGGGGAATAAGCATCTGGACGGGTTTGAGGACCCAGTCTAATGCCTAGTGGTGATAGTGGTGGAGGAAATAGATAACTGAGAAATCCAATTGCTGTGGGAATGGAAAGCAGTTGCCAAAATAAAGGGTAGGATGAAGAGAAAACTCTTCTGTGAGAAATTTTTTGTGTAGGCACTAGGGAGCTGTGTGTAAGACTCAGCCTATAGGTAGGGTTAGAGCTAAGGTTGCCACTAGATTTGAGAGGAAGAGAGCTTTAGCTGGAGTGTGACTGCCATAGGAAAGCAGAGGCTGCAAGAAGAATGTTTTCGCAAGAAATTTCTCATTATGTGTATTGTTAGTGGTAGGGTTAGGACTGGTAGAAAGAAAACCAAAAGCAGCAGCAGTAGGGGGATTAGAAAGGAGATGGCAGTGGGAAAGGTGGAGTACAGAGAGATCTTGTTGGCATGAATGTCTTGGTGTGGCTGCCAGCTTGGGGCCAGGTCCAAGGCTCAGACTAAGGAGAGCTGAGAGCTCCAGATGGATGAGAGGCTGGCAAGGATTTGTCAAGGATAGGCTGCAGTGCAAAGAGACCTTGATGTGAGAACTTTTTCATCATAACACTGGCTGGAGCCCCTTGTTTTAAGCTCAACATCTAGCTAAAGCTTGTACTAGATTAGACAAAGCCATCTTTTATACCATAAAGAAGCAAGAACTATTGCTTCACGGAAACTGACTTTGCCTTCTATATTTGAGCTAAATTCCTATACTGATGTCATATTTCAATTAAACAAAAATCATGTTAAAAAGGTAAGGAAATGTGGATTTACTATTAGCATCATCAGATCTTTTCAACTACAGAGTTTAGTCCACAGGTTATCCTCTTTCCTACAAGTCATTTACCCCATTATTATGGAGAGACACAAACAGAATAAGCACTCAAGGTTTTCTTTTTCTCTCCTTTTCTGCTGTGCTGGTTTTGGCTGGTGCAGTGTTAATTTTCTCTACAGCAGCTAGCTAGTATGTGTCTGTGTTTTGGATTTTTTCTGGAAACAGAGATGGCCTTGTTACTGCTGAGCAGGGCTTACACATCATCAAGGCCTTTTCTGTCCCTCACCCCACCCCACTGCCTGGGAAGCCCAAGGAGTTGGGAGGGGACAGCTGACCCCAACTGACCCAAAAGGTATCCCATGTGTTGTGGCATCCTGCTTGGTGTATAAAGCTGTGGGAAAAAAAAAGAAGGGAAGTGGGGACATTCAGAGCAATGGTGGCATTTGTCTTTCCAAGTCATCCTTACACGTGATGGAGCCCTGCTGTCCTGGGGATGGCTGAACAGCTGCCTGCCCATGGGAAGTGGTGAATGAATGCCTTGTTTTGATTTGCATGTGCTTTACCTGTTAAAGTGTCTTTATCTCCACCCATGAGCTTTTCCTCTTTTACCTCTCCTCCATCCCACTTCTGGGGGAGTGAGCAAGAGGCTGCTTGGTGCTCGGCTGCTGGCTGGGGTTCAACCATGACACTAAAAGTGTTACTATTGTAGAACAGCAAGCAGAAAAAATTTTCACAGAATCACAGAATCACTAGGTTGGAAGAGATCTTCAAGATCATCGAGTCCAACCCAGCCCTAACAGCTCAATTAAACCATGGCACCAAGAGCCACATCCAAAGAGGACAGACACCAGGTTGGTCAAACATGACCTATCCCTCCTAAACCCATGCTGTCTGGGTCTGATACCCTGGCCATCCTGTAAGTGCTGTGTGATGACACTCAATACAAACTGTTCCATTACTTTACTGAGGTCAGGCTGGCTGGTCTATAATTCCCAGGATCTTCCTTCCCACCCTTTTTGTGAATGGACATCACATTGGCCAGCTTCCAGTCATCTGAAATCTCACCAGTAAGCCAGGACTCTTTTTGTCAATTAATAAAGAAATAAAGAGTATTATATGGCTCCCATATAGTAAAGAAAAATAAAAATCCCTGGCCTGATTCAGCAAAGGAAAACCCCTGGAATTTACTCTCATTTACAGATTAGCTAAAAATTAATTTTATATTCTTGTTAAAGAACTATTTAGAGATAAGTGACAGGAAATCTAAAAATAGTCCACTTAATACAGATTAATCAAAAAACTTTAGCTTGCTTACATTCATCACATTCATCACTTTTTGTTTTGTCTTCTTTTTTTTGCCCTCACCTAGCATGTGAGGCCTGAAAAAATCACACTGTGTGATCTACCCCATGAGGTAGAGCAGCATTTCCTTTCTTTTATGAAAGAAAGTCAAGGCTAGGAGGAAGCCAAGATAGTTGTGGTTACAAGGCTTCAAAGCACATGCTTCCAATCCAGTTTCTAATTTCAAACCTTTCTTAGATGTGGCCTGGGACTTTCAACTGCTCATTTCACTCCTTGGTTTTACAGTTTAGCTTTCTGGAAGATTAGAGAGCCACCTTAATTACAGTCTCCTGCTATTATGAGTCAACACCAATATATGCAGCACAGTAGGTAGTACCAGGATGGTGAGTGTTCCCTGTGGGTATGGAGCACGTTGGTGATGGGAATGGGAATGGGAACAGACTGACCTCCTAGCACTGTGATTGCCAGACCATTTTCACAAAACAGGTCGGTATAAACTCCAACATGGCTCAAAGTTTCAGAGAGAGAGGTGGTCTCTCTTTAATCAAATGTTTTCTGCACTGCTAGGACATTCTACTTGAAAGAAACATCTACTTCTTATTTGTCAGTTACGCTTTTCTTCTAATCTGAATGCTGCCTTGAGTTACACTCTGGTTCAGCTCTCTTCAGGACACGCAGGGTGAAAGGGATGGAGCTCTGAGATGTGCTCCAGGTTTGCTGTTGCCCTGCCAAGCAGTTGTCAGAGGGCTGACGAGTCACCTTCCTGGAGGGGCCCTGATGGATTCTGTGCCAGTCAGATGGACAGATGATTTACGCTTGGACTGTCTCAAAAAAGCCACCCTAAGGAAAAAGATGAGGGAGATTTTCTTCACCTGAGTGCTGTTGATTTTTCATATTTGCCCACCTGCATGAATATTGTAATGAGTCTGCAACAGCACTGAACAGAGCAATTCAGCTTCCCTAACAGTCTCCAGTATTATTTACTCCAGGCTGTTGTAGCCAGAATTAAAGTTAGTCTGCCTTTTATTCAGCTCTAATCACTATGTTTATTCTGTAATATTCATTTATATTTGTATCATTTATACATTATTTTGCTTGTATAACCAGCTGTTTTACAGTCAAGGACCTCATTGCAACGAGCTATAAATCCATGCTGCTGGCCCTTGGGAAAACTGGTAAATTAAACTTTGTGTGCATAGACTTCAAAATGCTGAAATCTATTATACCTTCCCTTCCCACTGATAAATGACAGCAGGCTCACTTGCTGAGTACTTACTTATGAAAGGCTACTGTTTATTAATACCTCCCTGTATAAATATTAACAGAGCAAACCTATAGGAAAAAAATATGTGAAGGGTCATCTTTAAATTGCGAAAAGTCAGGCTACTCAGCACAAATGTCTGTGTCTCTTTCTGTCTGGAGACTTAAACTGCCTCATCACCATAGTATCCGGAAGGTGCACACAAGTGTGACATGATTAGCATCTGTCATGTGTAGGTCTTTCTACTCCTTCTGCTCTCCCTGGGGAGAACAGTCCAAGGATTTTTCAAAATATATGGTGTGTACACTGTGCTGTGTGTTTATATTAGCAAAGTCAAGGTCAAAGATCTGTACTTCACTCCCATCTTTTGCCTCGTTTTCAAGATGTAAAATAGAAAGCAGTGCTATTTGTGCCAGATATATTTGTGCTTAGACACTTTGGCATGTTTCTTTAATTGTTCTTATTAAGAATGCGAACTGGGACTGAATAGAAAGTGGTTCAAATGCCTTTTACTTTACCCTTTTACTTTTTAGCATGCTGAATATGGCTGCTCTCTTCTCATTTCATCTCCTTTTCATGGTACTTAACAGAATAGTAAAGACTTCTGTGGAAAAAAATAAACATTTCCATAGTCTATGGGTCATTGGTATAATAATAAATATAAAGGTTCCCTCAAAGCCATTATAGTCTGTTGTGTCAATGTTATTAGGCACCTTTTGTCTGGGAGTTATTGACATGATAGATTGCAACAGCTCTTTTGAACATTTTCTCACATAAAGTAAAACCAGCAAAATTGCTTCAGGTGTCCTTTAGAGGAGGCACTAAACCTAGGATTCTTCTGTCCCTTTCAGTTCTGTCTAAAATCAAAGGTTTGATGACACTTGCTAAATGTATTCGAGGATGACCCTGTCACCTCAGACAGCATTTTTTCCTTCTCAATGTCTCTCCTTGCCCCACAGAAGGGACCAAGCCTTTGCTATTGGAGTAGGGCTGTCCTTGGCTGTTTCCATGACTACTCCCTTGGTAGAGGGAAGGATGCAGGGACACATGCCAGGATTTAAGGAAATAAATATGCTCCCACCTTCACTCACTCTCTGCAGATGTGTTGCCACCTGGCACAAAGGACACCCCCAAGCTCATATGGCAAAAGCAGCTGTGAAATGTGTTCCCTCCCTTTTCCCAGTTCACCAGCTACAGGCACACTGGGACCTTTACTAAGGGCTTCATCATTTTTCTCTTCCTAATATAATAATAATGATCACATAAAGCTATTTCTATTCAGGAAGGAGATATTTGGTTTTGAATCCTACTATTTTTCATCAGGAAAACAATCTTGCACTAGGGGAAAGATCCACATTTTCAGAAAATCTCAGTGAGGAGCCAGAGCACAGGTACTAGGACCCTGAGGTCTCCTTAGTCCTGGTAACTTGTAAGAGCTTTGTGACAAAAGTAATTTAACCACCACCTACCAACATCTCAGTGCAGAGGGTACATATTTGCACCCCAGTAGCTGCCACTTTTTCTGTAATCCTGCCAAGAGAGGAGTCACAGGGAATGAATCGACCTTGGGCCATGTCATCATCTACAACTCAGCACAGGCCTCCCCAGCCCTCTGTATTCAGCTCTGTCTCTGTCCTGCTTGTCCTCATAGTGAAAATAGGCACCAGAGGTGATGGTGATGCTGCCATGGCCATCAAGTCCTTTGCTCCAAACTCTTGGAGGGAATATGGAGATGTGTGTATGGGCAGTGTGTGAAGCAGTCACTGAATTTTCACCACCAATTCAGGGAGTGCCTGGAGTGCGCTTTAGACACCAGCTTTAATTGATTTTTTGGCCAGCCTGAGGAATGGAGGGGAAACACTTCCAGGAGGTAGCTTCTTTTTCTCATTTCAATTTCTTAAAGAACTCTACATTGGGATGTTTCTGAACACCAGATGAAGATGAAGCATCAGCATTTTGGCCTTTTACTGTGCATTCTCTTTGGGCCCTTTTGTTTCTGAGATAAGTAGGCCAAACCCGTATGCAATACTTAAAAAGATGGTATCACTGATTTGTATAAGGACATATTTTCCTTATTGTCCTGTTTTCCTTTTCTCAACCATTTCACTTTCTCATTCTCTGTAGGAAGGGAGCAGACATTTTCACTGACCCATCCAGGGAGACTGAATTCTTCCTCCTGAGAGGGCCTGACTAATCCTGAGCCAATCACTATGCTCAAGTAACTGAACACATCTCTCTCACAGGGCATTATCGTTTACCTTGCCCTGGCCTACACTTTGACTTTTCTCTAGCAGGCATGGAAAGCCAGTCTTCAGATGAGAGAAACTGGGGAATCAATGGTAAGAGACAAGTGATATATGATTACTTTTTACTCACTGTCTACCATGCAAGTCCTGTGTGTAAAGGAAAGGAGGTGGAGAGAGGAAAACACTGAGTATTCATAAAGTAGAGAGCAAGTTCAATGGATCAGACACCTTCCCACTTGCCTTGTTTCATAAACTCCTTGGGTTGCTACCAGCTTTTCCCTTCCACATCAGTGGCAACTTACCCCTGACAACATTTTACAGTCTGCACTTTCACGCTCCTTTCCCCCTTCACTATAAAAAGCTATCTGTAAATTTATGCAAAGACTTTACCATTCACTGAGTCTTAAAAGCAAAAAGAGTCTCCCTGTAGGTCATCAAATCCAGGCCCCTGTCAGCTTTGGCATATTAAACAGTGCCTTTAATAGGCTGCTCAAACTCCATACTGGTACTAATAGGTTCTTCTGCTTCAGTGGTTCCTATCAGGAAGCTGTTGTTGCAGGTTCATACCTGTGAACAGGTGAGGAACCTTCTCACTGCCTAGCCATGTTGTCTCAGCCTGGTGATACACAGACCTGCACACCCTGTTGCCATTCAGCTTCCCTCCCAAGACAGGAGGAAGAGGTTTGGATTAATTTAAGGAGTTCAAGTGCCCTGAACAATGGCAGTGCTCTATGTGCTCTGCTGGTCAGACACTTCTGTGCCCATGTCTAATGCCAGGTCTTTCTAATCTGTCCATACGTAGCTTTAGGGATCATCACTAAAACAGCAGCAGAGCCAGAAAATGATATTTCTGAACCATGGTACAGAGTTTGTATCTGTCCATAAAAGGATTACAGAGTCTGACATATTCCTGACCTCTAGTTCCTAAAAAGTGTGAAATAAATAATAATTCTGTGTGCTGAATTTCAAGGAGTGCAGCACATAGGGAATGTTAAGGGTATCCAGTAGTGTATATTTTCATGGTGCAGTGAGGATATTGCTGAACTCTTCCAGGCTCCTTGAGCTCCCCAGGCAGCATGGCAACAAAAGGACAGAGTCTGTGTCAGGGACTGGACTTCAATGATATTTATGGTTCCCTTCGAAGTCAGGACATTCCACGATTCTATGATACAATCCTTGGTCTCTTGCTACACAAAACATCTGTGATTTTTCTTTGTCTTTTTGTAGCCAGAGACAGGGTGGAGGTGAGGGATGGACTGAAATCAGGGTTCCCTAACATTTAGAAAGGTCAGCAGGAGAGAGAAGGAAGGATAGAATAAGGAGAGGAAATAAGAATAATTAATGCCTAATGCAGTTCCCTTTCCAAAGACCAGGCAGCAAGGGCAGCTATGACAGCTGTAACATTTCCATTTCCTCCTCTCTAAGTAGTGCCACTGGGGTAGGTGAAGGACAGCAGTGGTCTTGGAAACACTGCAGCATGTAAATTCAGTTAGCATGACTGCAAAAAACCCAGCAGTGAGCTACAAGGGCAATGGAGTGAGATGTCAGGCAGCCAGCACAGACACAAAGAGGCAGCAGATTTTTGTGCATGATATTTTTGAGCTGGCATTTTCAGTCACATTTCCCTTATGAATAAAATGGTAGGATGTGCTGAGAAGCAAAAGACTGCAACAAGGAAGCAGAAAGCAACCTGTCGACTGTGCAAGGACTGAAAAGCAAAACTGCAGGCTCCTGCCATCACCTTTACCACAGTTAAACACTGGTAGGTCTGACACTGAAGTGAGCTTCTCTCTCTTCCCCACTCACTCAATTTCCAGCTCAAGAGAAACAAAACAATGCTTTGGGCAAGGGTGGGATATTAGTGGGAGGAATGAAAAAATGCAGAAGTAGATTGACCTATTGTGAATTTTCTAACTTTCTCACATACTTGTGTCCAGCCCAACTCTCCGTTCCTTTCACACACAGAAGAAAAAAGTAGGCCCCCAAGACAGCACAAGTAAATACCCCTACTTGAAACTCATTTTTCTCCAATAACTATGAAGAAAGTTTGTGATGAGTATCTCAGATTTTCATGTCCAAATTTTAGATGTTTGGTACTCAAGAGAGAAAATTCTGAACCCAGAAACAAAATAAAATGTAGAAGCCACCCACTTCTTGCATTGTCACAGCTGAAACACAGTTCCTTTTCCTCATTCCCAATCTCACTCACAATGAATTGTAACTTATGAGATGAATATGACAGCAAAGAAAACAAGAAGGAAAGACATATATCAAACCAGCTGAATCTTATCACTTAAGTAACCACAGGGTACAAGCAGTTCTACAGGGAAAAAAAAAAAGAGAATTCATATGTGCACCATGTGCACAGTGAGAAAAGAAAAGAAAAGAAAAGAAAAGAAAAGAAAAGAAAAGAAAAGAAACGAAAAGAAAAGAAAAGAAAAGAAAAGAAAAGAAAAGAAAAGAAAAGAAAAGAAAAGAAAAGAAAAGAAAAAATATATTAGAAGGAGGAAAGAAGGAAAGGAAAAAAGAAAGGAAGAAACAAAGAAGGAAAGTTATGTGTTTTAATATAGGCATCCAGTTCCATCTACACTGGGGGTCTTATTCTCCACAGCATAGATTCATGTGTGTTCATTTATGCTTGAGCTAAGAGAAATCCTGAATAAGGACTAGAGAAAACTGGGTTCACTCACTATGTCAAAGGGACATTTGCTGGGTGTCTATGAACAAGCTGTGTGCTCTTCTCTCTGTGACTTATTTTCTCTCCCAGAAATAGTGATGTGAATTCTGATACAAGCACTCTAAAATTTTTGAATAATGCCGGCCTATTTCTGTAGAGATAGCATCCTGCACCCTGCATATACTTTTTGTGCATAAGAATAAATTAATAACCAGTTATATGGCTCTAAAGCTTGTACCACACATTACTCATTGTGAAACAATTTAACGAAAGAAAAAAGAAAAAAAGGGGTTCCAGTCTGCAACAAGCTTATTCACAATCAGGTCTTTTCCTTGGAGTTCTTTTACCAAGAATATTATCAGACTCTTACTTAAACACTTTGAGGAGTTCCTTGTAAAAGCTTGAGGACAGGAAGATAAATATGTGGTTGATATACTCTTAATCTCAACAGAGTGGTAGAAACACCTCAAACAAAAGTGTATCTGCTTTGTTTCCTCGAAGCAAAACACTCAAAGAGGTGAACAAAGACAAAGAAGAGCAGCAACAGCCTAACTCTCAAGTTCCCACTACAACAGCTGAAATTCCATGAATCATCCTATCAGTCACCATAGAGCAGACAATACAGTTCCTCTCAGTGCAAAAATCCAATGTCCACACAAATCAGGCACAGGGCAAAACCCAAACCCAAGCACAGAGACAAGAGTCAGATCAAAAGTAAAACAGAATTTGGCTTTGTGATTGCATATCAACCTTCTAAAACTTCAAGTTTAGGAGAAAACAACAATTAATAAAAAACAATAAATAACAATTCATTAAAAAAAAAGTCAGGAAATGGGCAGCAGAAGCCAAGCCAAGCTGGAAATTCCACATCTGATGCAACATCCTTCAGTATTACAATGCTGCTCAGGACCCTAATGTGCAGATACTCACTAATGGAAAAACTTGTGGATTGCTTAGATCCAAGTAGGGGAAATGACTGATTTCCTCTCCCCTTCCTCCAAACTATGCAGTGCATAGGAATGCGGCATCCTGCTTCTCGACTGAAATTCCCAGAAACTGTGCTGTCTATAAATAAAAAGCCTGATCATTTTCTCAAGAGGACTAGGCATGCAGATGTTCCCTGTGTCACAGCATCACGTCATGTGAGGGTTAGGCTCCTTTTCTTCAGCTTTATAGAGACCAGCAAGGGGAAACACAGAAACTTAAGGGAAAAAGCAAAAGCAAAACCAAACCAAACCAACCAACCAACCAACAATCCTCTGCAAAACCACCCAAAGAAACTAAAACATGAAAAAAAAAAAAATAGAAAAAAGGAAAAAAAGATACTAAAAAAAAAAAAACAACCAAAACAAACCCAAACATTAAAGCCTCATTCCCATTACATTTGAATTCTCCTAAGTTTGAATAGCATCCCTCTGGGGAGCCATGGCTGTCCACTAGACACAGCTGAATGGGAAAAAGCATCTCTTGAGCAGTTCTCAATAGTTCCTTTCTACTGCTAAAAAGGGATGTCCAAAAGGGAGGAAAAGGAATTGTGAGCTCCTTAAAGATTGCCAAAGAAGATGCAGCAGGTTGTGGGGGTTTTCAGGCATCTGATGAGTACTGGGGAAAACCTTAATTATGGATTTTCCTACATTGTAAGGATAGCAAGATGGGCTTTCTATCGAAGGATTGCTGCTACCCAAGTTGATCTTAGACTGCTAGTAGTCAAAGAATTAGTGTGAGTTTACTCAAAAGGAGAGAATAAACAGGGCTGAGGATTAAAGACCCTTCTCCATGTGGAGGGTCCACTGAGAGGATATATCAAATGGGCAGGACAGCAAATTAAAAAGCAGATTATCCCCCTCATGAGAAGGGTCAATCAAAACTCCCTGGAATTGGGATATGTGTGATGCAGTAAAGGATTTAGGGATTTTAATGACTAGTGTCTTTGGTCTGATATAAACTTAGGTCAAATGAGATAATGACTGATTACTTTAGCATGGATTAACTTGGTTGGAGCATGGTGATAATAATGCCAAGGTTGTGGGTTCAATCTCTGTATGGACCATTTACTTAAGAGTTGCACTTGATGATCCTTCTGGATCCTTTCCAACTCAGAATATTCTGTGATTCTGTGATCTTTAATTAGGTTTATGCTCCTAAACAGCTGAATTAAAGCTAGTGTAGGAAATACTGTTTTCCTTCCCATTAAAACCAACAAACTGTAAATTTTTCACTCCGGTTCTGAGCATATGCACAACTATTATAAGAAGTAAATCTTAACAGCATGTTACCAAAAAGTTGCTCTGACTTAGCAGGAGCAAATGAAGGAGAGCTATCAGAGTGTTCTTTTCAGGGCCAGATCGTTCTCCTCCGTTCTTAAATATGTTGGTTTCCTTATCCACAAAGTACCTCATTCACATCCACCTTTGGAAGCCTTGACTGAGTGCCCACCTTACACAACACTTAACACTTACTGGATAACTAAAGAATTACATCATGCATATTCTACAGTGTCATTACAGGCAAAGCTGTCAAATATTACCTTGTCAAATTCCCTACAAAACACAGCTTCACAGATGTCTTTCATGCATACTCTCTGCTTCAACTTCCTCGTTATCTGCTTTGCAAACCTTTCCAACACAACTCATTAATTCATTACAAGGTTAACTGCTCTTGTTACTTCATTAACTGAAACAACATGATTTTTCTTGTGCTTTAATAGAAGATTCAATTTAATAATTTAATGCAATTTATTTCATTCATAACCATAGACAAAAAATATTCCTATGACTACCAAATCTAAAGTATTTTCAGTAAGGCTGATCAAAATTATTTTCTGTTTGTACAGTCTTTACTGCAAAAAGCTTTACTATAAACAACCAATATTTTAGTATAGTCAATGTAGGAATAATAGTTGACCTACAACAGCCTGTGGAGGGAAATATTAGAGGTGAAAGGGGATTAGAGAGATCTGGCTCCGATGCATTGGGCCTTGTTGCTAAATTCATCAGATGTTTTAGAGAGAGCCTACCCTTATTTGCCTGCAAGAAAATATTACAGCAAGCCTTTTTTCTTTGCTTTTGTAATATGAGATACTCCGATGATAGTGTTCATTTTATAGACAATATAAACCTGAGGATATCTGAAATCAGTGAAGTTTCATGTGCAGCAAACAGACATAATATCATATGGAGTTCTTGGTTTTCTGCCCAGTTCCTCAGGTATGTGGCAACCCCAGGAACCAACATCAGCAATAAAATTTCATGATGTAAAAGTCACGGGAATATATCCTCTATTGCTGTAAGCTGGCAAAGCTCCATTTAAATCACTACAACAAGAGAAAATTTGACCCCAGGACTAGCAGCAACATACAATAACCCTCTCCAAGGATTCCTAGAAAAAAAGATTTCTATTAAAAGAATTCACAAAATAAAAAGCAAGGTTTCATTCCAACCTCCAAAAAAAGGTCTGAAATGAAAAAATGAAAACTCCCTCAAAGTTAATGCTGCAGAGAACATATTTGATCTCCATGGCCAAGGTGGACTTGACCTATGCATTTATGGCCTGAGATGGGGAAATTTAAAACTGAAGGAAGGAGAACAGCAATCACAGTACATTTCTGGGGGTTATTAGTACATTCCCCTGACAGCTTCTACCAGCTCTTTGTCTATGGGGACCTTGGAGCTGCTTAAATGCTCTTCCCACTCCTGTTCAAAGGATTGCTTTTAAAAATACACTTTAAGCTGGCAATTTATACTGTAAAGAAGGATTCAAGGCCAAAAATGCATCCACAGAATAAGAACTTGAAGCAATAATGTTGTCTGACCCCTTGGTTGCCACCATTAGATGCTGTTGTTTAATGCACAGTGAGTGCTTTATTTTGGGCTGGCTTGGCATTCAGCAAAGAACATTTGCAATGGTTATTAACCCCGTGTTCTACACTTCCACTGCAGCAAATATTTTTGGTAGATATTATATAATGGTAATGATACATTGTGGATGTAAATTTTTTCTTGGGAGCTGACCTCTTACTCGATTAAACAAGTGGTAGGAGGTTATTTGCATGTGCTGTTTCAAGATCATCTTCCTCTTCTAATTCCGTATGAGAGATTGTTTCCTCTCCTACAGTGAAGGATACTAAGGAGCAGATAATTTAGATTCAAGGTCATCATCCTTCAAAGCAAGTAGCCTGAGCTACTGCAAGTAATCCTATGACATGCAAGGGAATTGCCTAATATGAGTAAGATTGCAAAATCAGGTCATGACTGGACTGACGATGTTGGGAAACATGAGGTATTTCCTTCCCTTAAATGACCTTGTGGGATATTACACACCCAACCTTAACCAAGAATGCAACTGAGGAACTAGAATCAGTTTTCAAAACTAGGCTTCCACTTAATGGTACAGGCTGTGGAAAATGCCACTACTTGCAGGCAGGATTAATTACACTAAATAAAGGAACTGTCTAGTTACTGTTCATGCCAAACAACATGACATATTCACCTGTGAATTTTCCCAGCCCGGGATAACCACAGTGGTTTTAGCAACTCTTTGTTGCATTGCATGAGAATGTGAAAATGAGTCATGGAGAAAACCTACTGAGGACCTTGATTGAAAAGAAACCCAACAAAAATCACAGTACATTCCATGACTGGTGATATATTACATGTGACACAAACTTCATTAGAGCCTCGTATAACCTGAGGGCTGCAATCTCTGTTCAGGTGAATAGCCTGAGCTATATATGTTACCTGAATATGCATTAATCCTTTGAGGTCTGCAGTATTCAGGGTAATTAAAGCAAAACCATGTTTATAAGTTAGTTCATCAGGTGCTGATCATGCTGTTCCAAACTGCAGAACTCCATGTCAGAGCTGTACGCTTTGTCCATACACAACAAATCCTGGGCCAGCCTGTATTCTTAATTTCTCAAGTTGTATTCTTTAAATGTCATTTGTTAATCCAGCTGCAAAACCTACTGGATCATGATTGTCTCTCTTCCTGCCCCATTGCAAGGCTCCATGTCTGGCCACCTCTGGTGGGATTTTTGCAGTGCCTGTTTCCAGCCAGCACAGCCCTGTCCTGCCCCACGGAGCCCGGGTACAATTCCCCACAGCCAACGCTCCGCCAGTAGCAGCACAAACTTTTCTCCTGAGCTGCCCAACTTCATTCCTGTGACTCAAGCGCTTCTCAGTTGTACAGTAGTGTGCAAAAAGCTAACTCTGGCATCTATCACATGGCACAACAAATAACACAGACGGAATGTGGAGGCAGTGTCTGATGGCAGGCTTCCCAGCTCACGTCCGCCTCTCTCCCGAGCTAGAGAGAGGCTCATCCTTTGCCACCAGAACCGGATTACTTATATTTTCCTCGCATAAGTGAAGCGGGATTATTAATAAATCTACAGCGTCTCTCAACTGGCAGAGAGCTTCTATCCTAATTGCAGTGCCTCCTTACATATGGTCTGAAATGCTGAGGTGGTGAAAGGCTTACGCCTCTTTGTGTGTATTTTGCAGTGCCAGGGAATTACGCTCTGTGCAGCTCAGCTGTGCACAGGCTGCCTGCGTGCAGCCCGCAGCCCGGCTTGGAAGCAGCCTTGGATCACACGGGCACTTCCACACACCTCTGCATCACTGGCCCCAGGCTTGCATAGAGAACAGGCCTTTGCTTTGGTGAGATCAGAACCTCTCCCTTTGCTGCTTAGAATCCAGCCCAGCAATTCATTCTGTGCACAATTCCCATGGCTCTCCTTGACTCGTCATTGCATTAATTGGCTCCAATCCCTCTCTAGTCAAAACTTAGGTACTTGTTAGGAAGTTAGGACCAAGACTTGCTGTTTTCTTGCTGAAGTCCTGATTTTACAACATCTTTACTTGTGGCATTCCCTCTGAATTTGATATGGATAAATCTACACTGTCTAGTCATTTCTCAGACTCTGCATGAAGCACAACTAAATATAGAAAATACATATCCACACAGGAAATGGTCTTTTTTTTTTTTTTTCCTTTTTTTTTTTTCTTTCCCTAAAAAAGTGTAACCACCTATTCACACTTTTGGGGTGCAGCCAGAAATTTCCTCACAGGTGCAAAAACCATGTGTCATAAATAACTGTTTAATTATGGTAAATTCCATGTATCAGGTGTGTTAGTATAATATATATACATATTTACTGAGAGAACTAATATTGAAAACCTGATTTTTCATTGAGAGGGGAAGCACAGTAGGAAAAAAAAGAGGATGGAATTTCATTAAATTAACAGTGACTTAAATCAATAGTATCTCTTTGACTACAGAGTTTTTTGAATGAAAGTTTCACACTGTATTTTAGTTATATCCATTAGAGAAGTAGAAGAGAATTTTAGATCTGAATTTTTAATATCACATCCTATTGTTTCAAGACTACAGCTCCACATTTGACATGTTTTGAAAGAATAGCATGAAATTATCTTAAAATGAAATATGAGTGTAATTACTAAGTGCTAAGTACTTTCCTAATGCACTTGTTGAATATACTATGCCAGCATAAAATATGTCACAATTGATAAAATTTAGAACATGCTTCAGTAATTTCACTTAACTCTTAAGAGTAGGATAGAATAAAAGAGCTTCTGTGTACCTTTCTTGCTGCAGTTATAAATGTTTCATTGTTACTTTGGGAGACTAGATTGATCTGGAGTATTTTAATTCTTTTTGCATCAGCAATGCTAGAGTACATAGAGAACTTAGGCAAGTTAAAAATAAATGGTAATATTCTCAGATAGTCTAAATCAATGCTGAGATCAATACAATCATGTCACTTTGCACTGGATTAAAATCTAAAAACATAGGTGCTAAATCACAGCACCTCCCTGCCCAATTAGCTGCTCTGCCTGCAGATAGACAAGATCACCATTGCTTTGTCTCTGTGAGAAACAATTTGACTCCCCTTGGCACATTTTTGTTTTACTCACTAATTTGAGAATAGAAGCAATGAAATTATTTCATATAACACCTCACAGACAAAAACATTAATCTAAAATCTCCTTTGATACATGGGGGTAGTAGAACAGCAAATGGCACAGCAGTTGAGCTGGAGGTGAAATGTTGGAGTTTTGTGGCCAGAGCCTGGTGATGAAGAGGAGCACAGCCAGGGCCCTCCTGCCAGGCACCTGCAGGAGCAGCTGCTGGAAGGGGAAGCTCTGATGCTCCTCTCTGCCATACAATCTCTGCTGTGTCCATAGCACACAGTTTTCAAACTCACAACAGGGTTTGAAATTAAGTTTAATGAGCCATACTGTCCTAATTAAGGGCATTCTTTCCTCACACCTTAGAGTTGGTGATGCCACGTTCTCAAACCAGTATCCAAATATGAGCGCATGGAGGAGCATGAGCAAAATCCTCATTAATAAAATGAACCTGAGTAAAGCAGCATCTAGATTGAATTACCAATTATTTCGTTTGGTTTCTCAAGTGTTTTTAAGCAAAATGTATTTGCAAACAATACAATTATCAATGCAATAAATCAATATATTTGGGGGTTCCTCACCACAGCTATCAAAAGTCTCCAAGACATGCAATTTTGTCTTTGATCACTCCCAGATAGAAAGTTGTACTGACCATCCATTTTTCAGTCAGATAACAACAGGACATCACTAGAAACTGAAGTCCATCTGTAGGCTTTTTAGTTTTTATAAATGCAAGTAGCATCAAATGTCACCAGCATATTGCACATCGGGAAAACTGCAGAACTGTAGAAAAGTTCATATTAGAGTGGACCTCTAGAAATCATCTAGACCAGGGCATCTTCCAGCTGAGTTTTCAAAGTCTACGGGTGGAGATTTAATGATTTCCTGGCAGCCAGTACCAGTGCTAAACCAGACACACTTTTTTCCCCTTTATATTAATGAGAAATTGCATTCTCCTACTTTCAGAGGCTCTCAGAAGTGGAATCTAAAGCCAAAGATCTCTGCTCCAACCTTTGAAGCACAATATTGGCCATAAAATTTCACCCATGTATTTCAGTCTTAGTGTCAAAATTTTATTTAATAGAATCATCCCTTTCAAAAAGAAATCCAGTCTTTATCTGCAGACATCAAAGTTCCCCCTGGTTTCCTTGGCAAATTGCTCCAACAGCTAATCTTCCTCTTCCTTAAAACTCTGTGTCTTACTTCTCATTTGAATTTGTCCAATTCCCTCTTCTAACTAATGGTCTCTTTCATTTCCCCCACCTCTAAATTAAAAGGCTATTTAGTTTTCATCATTTCCCCATGCTCTGTGATCGTATGACTTAGAGGCACATTCTGCTATACAGGAGTGGCTACAACAGCCTTTTAACAATATGAATATAAAAGACTGAGGAAAATGATCTCATGAAAACAAGTGGTTATTTTTTTTACTTCCGGCTTGCTCACCTGCCAGGTGTGAGAGAAATTATTTGGGTTTTTTTTTAGGTGCTGTAAACAAGCCTCCTTTATGTGTGCTTTTTTTAGTCAATTAAACAGACTACCATCATGGTATCTCTAAAGGTGTGGCATCTATCCTTGCATTTTCCCTAATTTTTCAATTGCTATTTTAACATATGGCTGCCATAAGTGTACAGAATCAGTTTTACTACACAGCAAGGAAAAAAAATTGTCCCTTCTCCCCCTCATTCCTGTTTATCAGCCAAGGATAAACCTTTACAAGCCTCCTGGTAATTTGGTATTTCTTTCCTTTTTTTTTTTTTTTTTTTTTTTTTTTTTTTTTTTTTTTTTTTAGCACATTGCTCTATTATTCTGCATTCTCATACTTGCTTGCAAAATCATTTCCACAGTATAGTCCCTTTTTTAAATAAATGGTCTATCATCTTTATTCTTAGAAACGTGTTGTTTAATTTGCTATTTTAAAATGCATGTGTGTGAAAGGGAATTCTCCATCAATTAATTATTATTTACTTTCCTTTTCAATATTGCTCCATCTAATTTATTTCTCAGTACTGGCTTTGTCTTTACTCCCAGATTATGAATTGAGATGTTAAACCCTACTGGGCAACATATAGACACTTACCAAACATGATCAGAGTGTTCAATTACCATTGTGGAGGTCTGGGCAGCAAGGAGCTAATGTGGCTATGCCTCAAACAACAATGGGCACTCAAATGGGCAAGTTGGAACGGGAGCATGGACATGGCTGCAATAGGGGCTGCATGGAGGTAGGGCAGCTCCTTTCTGGGGCTGACTTTCCTCTTCTCGTCCTCAACACAGAGCAGCACAGGCTCAGGAACGGGGGTGGGGAGCACTGAAAGACCCTCAAGGCCTCTCAAACCATTTCCACAGACGTCCCAAAGAACAGACTGCACATGCTCACTCATTTGCATGAGGAACAAAAAACCTAATCTCAGGGTGGGGAAAATTTAGCTGTGCAAAGGAACCCCCACAAAGTGCAGGTGGTGCCTTGCCATCCAGATCGACACTGGACTCAGGACTGGTGATCTCTTTTCCTCTCCTATCTGACCTCACTTTAACTTCCTCTTTCTTCCCTCTCTTCTTTTTTCTTTTATTATTAGAGAATAGGTGTAAATATATACTCATTTCCATGGTGAATGTGTAGTTTGATAATAAAATTTTGTGAAAAAAAGAATTTCTGGGCCTTTCTGGCCTTTGTTATTCTTTTTCAATTATGGGCATCTATGAATCTTGGGTGCTCCTTTCTGTGTAAGAGTGGGATGCTACACCCATAGATGACTATTATTTGAGACTTGCCAGTTAATTAGTGGTTAACTCATTTAAAGCATGATTTATTTGAAATTAAAGTATCTTATGGAACTAAGGCAAAGTATATATCCATGGGCCAAAATTACCATTGAATATCAGATAGAAGCAATCATACTAAAGACTAATAATGATGAGCTTATAAATATGTATAGCCACATTATTATTATTATTTTGGAGCATTTCATTCTGCTGCTCTGAGAGAAATCAGTTCCCTGCTTTATTTCCAGATGATTGACAGTTCAAGGGTCACACATTGGTCTGTTTCTCTTCCTAAAAGAGGAAATCTAATTTTAGTCTGAAAGAGACTTAAAAAATCCTAGAGCAAGAGGTCATCCAGCTTTATTAACTGCTCTTTGGGCTAAAATCTTTGATGGAGAACTATGAATTTGAGGTGCAAAAAAAGATTCTTGTAAAATGTTGATGCCTACCCAGATAGCATGTTAGATCTTAAGAGCACCACAAGTCATGTGAAAATAAAATGCACTGGTTTTATCAGAGTCTTTCAGGCAGCAGGAGGAAGGGGAAAGAACTTGTTCTTGTGAGCACACAATACACAGCTCCAGAAATACTGCTTTCATTTCCCACTCTCAAGTACCGAAGGCAAGGAAGGAATTCCTAGAAATCAAAACTGAATTAGAAAACCCTTCAAGTATACAAATTCATCTATCAACCCCTACAGAAACAAAACGAAACTAAACAAAAATATAGATGCATAGGCAGAAGCTACTGATCCTTTACTGTTAGAAGTACACCTGGGGTTTTGTGGTCACAGTGAAGAGACCAGCAACACACACCATCCCAGAACAACAGAGGTGTAGGTAGCCATGTACAAAGCTTACTGGAGTTATTGGAAGGATTACCACTGGCTTCAGATGGATTAGGCTACTTCTGAATCATCTGTAAAATTCCATTGATCTGTACTTCTCAAATAGGAGTTCACAGTCTGATATAGTCACGAAACCAAGCTATTGAACTGCACCTGAGTTCCCAACCTAGCTAGCATGCTAATCTGAATGTAGATTTCAAAACAAAACTAAAATATTTTATGAGTATCCCTCCCTAACTTCAGTGGCCTGGGGGTTAAAGGATACTTTTAAGATAGGGGAGACTTAAATCTGATATTTTTCTGATTTCAGGTATGTCTAGATTTAGGGGTTAAACAAGCATGGAGAAAATAACTCAGGAGACTAGTGAGATAAAATTCCAGTCTGTCTTTCAATTAGAATTTTCTTAATTTATATTGAATGGAGCAATTCTAGTTGAATACTGAATTTCATCACCATTCCAGAATTCTCCAAGGAGAGTGATTGTTTTTCTGAACGGTGGAAAACATTGGTGCAATCTCTTGCCCCAAAGTGGGTTTCAGAGCTATATGAATACAGATCTCACACATACCAAGAGAGTATCACTTCTGCTCTTTGCAAGAAAAGATGAAGCTGACAGATGAAACTAATTTCAAGAGTCATTTGTAGCTGCAAATCCAAAATGGGAAAAGGTGTTTTCCTCTAACCCTGTGGTCATTTAACAACCTTTGATGGCAGAGCAGAGTCTGAACATTTCTTTGTCATTTCCTACTGTTTAATACTTCACACAAAGCATTGGCTTCTTGGAACCCTATTTTTAGGTGTCTTGTTCTGCCCATAAATTATAGCTAGAGTTCTGATTTCACTAGGGAGAAGGCCACCTTGAAAAAATGTTCCAAACCTTTTTAGACTTCATCATTTTTTCCCCCTTCAGCCTATTTCACTTTAACAATAACTCTAAAAGGACTACAGACTGAGATTCAAATGCAAGTTTGAATCAAGTTTAAATTGATGCATATACTGAGCTACCCTGGTTCATGTTAGCCGAAAATAGAATTCCAGTCTGGAAGGGACAGTCCAGTATCATAGAATCAGACAAGGTTGTAGGATAATACTGTTACAATGTTGCAAAATAATGACGAGGCCGTAAATCCAAAGATGGTAAAAAGGCCAATCATTTATTGATACAAAATGGCAACAGGAACAAGGGGCTAAGCTAGTCTCAGCCCCTCATGGCAAACCACAGCAATCACATACGTATAGACAGGCCACCCCTCAGAACAGCGTGTTCCTGAGAGCCAAGCGCCCACTGAGGGCGGTCAATCCTTTCTTATAGCCTCAGTCCCCTCAGTGATTGGTTCATTTTGGATCCTCAGTATGATTGGTGCATTTTCTCAGCTCTCATTGGTCCTTATCACGGTGCTTTCTACACCAATCATTCCTTCCCGCCATGACATGATTGGTTGGTTGTATCCACCAATCAAAGCTCTGGGTGGTGGTCTCAGTCTCTGGGTTATCTGGGGGAGAGCAGAAGGCCCTCCCGGTATTATCCCTTTAGTAACCACATTGGAAATGCAACCATACAAAATCTCTACAAGCATTGGAACCGATACATTGCAACACTATCTGACAATCATTTGAACAACATTACAACTGCAAGTGTTTGAAACCACCCAGAACCACCAGAACCACTGGAAACATAAACACGGTTGCGAACAGAAATCGAAACACACAGTCAGTATACTGATACAACTATTAAAAAGTTTCAACTCCTTTTTGTATTTATAACAATACTATGAACTAAAGCAGGGGCCAAAGGCCTTGTAAATACTGTGTGAATTACGCCTGTAAAATAAATTAACCTATAAAATAAATTAACCTATAAAACACATAAAGTGTGGTTAGGTGTTGATTTGTGTTTGTTTTTTTAATAAGAATTAGATCTTCATCAGGTAGTTGAACTGTTGTGTTTGAGGATGTGATGATTTAAACAAGGCAAAGGGAACACTGTTTTTAAAATTATTCTCCCTTCTTAGCTGTTCCATCTTTCGGTGGAAATGGACAATAAGCAGTAATTTCACTGAAAGGAAGAAAAATCGTGAGAGATTAAAGCTGATTCTTCATTCATTACGAAGAAATTTTACTGATGATATTTACTTCATGTTTTCACATTCTTCTCAAGGGAAATTAAAAAATATTCTTTTACAAAATAATTTGGAAGCATGTTCTTTTACTCTTTAAAGGTTGAAAATTTCAACCTTTAAAATTGACAGTATATTGCAAGTACACTTCTGGGAGGAGAAAATGCCATTTCCTAAGGGTGAGTTTGTCAGAGGCAGGGCCAACTCAGCAAAAGCTGAGTAATTTTTTTCAAATGAGTCTGGTATCAGATTAAGAGAAAATAACATGTGGAGACAGAAAAGTATGCGGTATGTATTTTTATTTACCCATACATTAATTACCCATTGTCTTAAATCCTACCTACAGTGAGCTGACTCATTTGGCCCACCAATAAAAATAAAATGTTGTGAAACTACTGATCTACCACGTAGTGACTCATTTAATATCTTCAGCCACCTGAATTCTCAAATAGAAAATGTCTTACAGTGTTGTTTAAGTCAATATTAATGTATTTATTTCAAATCTACTTTTCTTATAAAAGTCACTGACAGCAAGGTACCTAGTTTAAAATGCAATGTATATATATACACATTCAGGCAGATAGACAGGCATTATAACATTGACTACCCAAGAGTGAGATTTTGAAGAAAATGTGTTAGGAGTGAGTACAAGGAAGGACCTGAACATCTACAACATGGTGTTTTGTAGTTTTAGGTGACTGGTTGAAACCAGACCCTGGTTCATGAACATACATTGCCTGTAGAGCTCTGAGGTGTGGGAAGTGCATCTCCTGCTCCTCAAAGCAAGCTCAAATTTGTGTCTGTACACAGCTTAGCCTTTGTGTGTATGAGATATGCTCTGAAACTGCTGTAGTGATGGCACAGTGCAGAGGATCTGGGTGGACTAACACTGAGATCAAAACTAAACTCACAGATGTTTTTAACATCTCACTTTTCTCTTCCAGAGAAAACAATATGTCTCTCTATTTTATGTGTGGCCCAAGTTCAGTCTTTGAATTGATGAAGGTGGTGGATGTTACACATGCAGGCAGGATCACATCCTACTATCATGTCAGTTTTACACAGTTCTGACTCCACTGACTTTGATGGAGATATCCCCAAATTTAAATTGACACCAGAGGAAAGAGTCCATGATAATTCTAAGGAGCTAATGTTCTTAGACAGTCGGTTTTATGCTCATCTGACATATTATTCACATAGGTTTTATCATGGTTAGATTTAAAACTGAAGTTGTAACTTCATTTTAGAACAGATATGTCCTTCTCTGCTTTAGCCTATAGGTCTAGGAATTATGAGTGACAAAATACTTTTGCTTGCCAGAAATACAGGTTTCTGTATGCAACTATTTCTCATAACAATGCAAAAAAGAAATCTGGGTCACTTCAGTCGTTTGCTTCCATTAATAGTTAATGTGAGTTATTGCTGTTGAAAGTATTCTAAAAACAGGGATTTTATTTTTTTCTGCATCTCACAAGCAAATAAAAAAATATTTTTAGTCAAAATTATTAGGAAATCCTTCATTAAAAACAAACAAAAACAAAAACAACAATCCCAAACAATAACGTTTGCCATTAATTTTTTTTTTTTTTTTTTTTTTTTTTTTTTTTTGGTGGAAACATGCTGCTTCTGATATTTATGAAAAAACCAGGATTTTTATACAAAGCTCTTTCCCCAAAATATCTGCTTTAAGAAGAGTCACGGTTTCCTTTACTGCAAAAAAGAGCAGGGGGGAAGGATTCTTTAATGCATGTGCAAGCAATTTAAAACCTAGTCAGTTGGAAAAAAAGTGTTTGTGACAAGAGGAAACTTTGAAATCTAGTTGCTCCTGCTGTTCCAGTCAGATTCCTTGCCACCTGCTTTTGCTGAATCAACATTTCTAGAAAGCTGGACCAGGTTCAGGACAGTGGGGCACATGTAGGCTCATTTAATTCCCTCATTCCTAAGCGCCTCTGACTGTTTGATATTCTTTGTTTTCAAGCCTTAATGACAAATATACAACTTTTGTGCATTCTTTCTTACTGTAGTCTGTCATTAGGAATCTCCAGTAAATTTGGGACTGCTAATATCACCAAGAAACGCTGGTGCAATAGTGATGCAGATGATGAAATACTATGTTTCAGTAAGGTTAATGTGGACAGGCACATGTGTATCTGCCAGAGTGGGAAACATCCACTGCGTGGTGGGGTGAAGGCAAACAAAAAGAGAGGTAAGGAAGTACTTTCCTATGTAGATAGTAGGGCTGCTTGGTGTTTTTAATAGAGTGCTGCTCATTGATTGTTATTGCTGGTTGTATCTGTGTCCTGCCAACTCCCCCCTCCTTCCCATCACCATCCCCCTGACTCACCCTCCCCCCCCGCAAGATTTTATTGAAAACAAAATTATTTTGCCAGAGTAAGAACTTAGGTCTCGGCTAATATTTCACTAGCTGCACAGCTTGAAATCACAAATAGACAGCATTTCCTTTTGAAGAAGTGGCAGACTGAAAAAGGTGAAAGACAGCAGGGCAAAACCCTGAGGACAGATTTGTCCTACTCTTTCTGAGGAGTTAAGAAAGGAGGAAGGAGGAAAAAGGTAAGTAGGGAAAAAAAAAAAAAACAACAACCCAAACATATACTTTGCGTTTGTATCTTGAATTTGGAAATGAAAAGTATAATGTTTAAAAGTATTATTTGCTACTCTCTATGATCTCTCTTTTCTTCCTTTCCTTCCTCCAACATTCCCTCCCCCATGCCAGCTCGATCTCTTTGTGTGAGTGTAATAATAGATAGCCCAGCAAGGCACCATCTTTGTTAACACGCTTCTGACGCTCTTCTAAGCTGCTGTTTTCAGTGGAAAACTCTGCAGCTTTATGATATGATATCTTTCAATATAATTTCCCTGAATGATTCATATAATTATTGTGGCTACTTGCAGGCAAAAAGCCCTCATCCATTATGCCCTCAAGAATTGCATGACAAACCCTACTGCCGCTAAACACACATGTCAGTCTGTAGCCCATACACTGCTTGACTCACTCACATTTTGGACTGACTTCTGAGCAGTGATTCAGCTAAGTCCTGCCCAGCCTTCCATGCTGATAACATAGGAAAAAAATGAGAAAGCAGCAACATTAGACTCATTGTATTCTCTCAAAACCAAGAAAAGCCTCACTGTTTTCCTGTCGCGGTTTTGTTGACACTTCCTTGCTGTGTCCATAGTACTGGCATATGCTTATTATTCACCACCTTTAATACACTTTGCTCAAAAGTGAATTATGTGACAGTGAAATTTTCAGCACATGTCACTCTTCCACAGGGTGCTAAGTTTATTGTTCTTATTCTTGAGGGGTTCCTATAGAGCAAAGAGCAAAGCCAGAGGAGAATGCACACTGGTGATATGCCCACAGAAATGAGGCACAGTCAAACAGCATTTTCCTAGCAGGGAGATCATCCTGAAGGATGATGGTATCCCTGGAGCTGCTCTCCCTTTCCAGGAGCAGAAGACCCTGTTCAATAGCTGGGAGAGAGTTGGTGTTCCTCAGTGCTCCAAAAATCACATCCACATAACTCCTCAGCATAAAAAGATTCACCTCTTTGAAACTGAACAACCTCCACTGCCCTTTTATTGTCTCAAACCCATCCACCTTGAACATGATAACTTAATTATATCCCAAACTGGGCAGACTGAAATCTCATTTGTGACATGATCCTTTTGGTGTATAATAGTCTTAACAAGCCTTAATTTTCCACTCTGTCTTCCTGTCATAGTTACTTACCACTGCTAAGAATAATGAGATAAAAATGTGAGGTTGAACCGCACAAAAGAAAAAAGAATCAGTACAGAGCAGTGCTCACGTGGACTTCCCACAGAGGAATATCTAATGACACTCCTTAGGCACTTCTAAGACTCAGCTGCTTCTCTGGACTTCAGGTGAAGAAGGACCATGTTGTCAGATTTTGGAGGTGGTTTTGCTTTAACATCTTTTTTTCCCAGACATTGTCAGCCTGAAAGGCATGTTTCATCCCTTCTGCCCATGAAATCAAGGAAACTACCTATCTACTCTAGCAAATGATTTCATTTGCACACAGTTGCCTCAGCATTAACAATTCACACCATTTCATTGTACAACCTTGAGTAACTTGCTTTTTTTCTTCTTTAGTTTCGTAACTTTCATTTTAAAAACAGAAGTTTCTAATTTCTATTGTAAAAAATATCATGCAAATGTATTCCAAATGCACTCTGCTGGATCCAAAATACAGAATTTAGATTTGTAAAAACCAAACAAAATCCCAATAAAACACAATTTTCAGACATTTAAGGCAATATTTCACTTAGCAGTTTATATTTTTTAAAGACCTTGTCCCTTACTTGTGGAAACATGGATCTGTGATTCATTGAAAATAACCATCAACAACTTAAATGTTGATGTATTTACTTACTCATATTCCCACAAACTGTTAGATTAAAAAAAAAGAAAACAGAACTAAACCACCTTAAAAGTTGGGTTTATTTTTTTGTCTTTAATTGTTTCTGGTGTTGTTTTTTGTTTTTTGTTTTTTGTTTAATCTGTTTCACTAGCCCAGACCGTTTGATTTTGTTTAATGTTTTCAGCTGGTTTCACCTTACACCTCAGGTTAAGTCTGAAATACTATTATCAATCCCACAGATGACTTTTTAAGGACACTATTCTTTTGGAATGTGATATCATATAGAAAATAAAAATCCTAGACAAGAAAATCTGTTTCCATTTATGCATGTGTGTGCATATGTATACAAATTTTAATAAAAAATATTAATTCTTGGGGTCCTCTGTCTAATAATCTGTCTCTTTTTTTTTGTTTTTTGTTAATGCCTTCATATTAGGAACTTAAAATGTAAGCTCAAACTTACATGTCATGGGTCTAAAGGACACAGAAAAATGTAGGGAGGTTCTGCTTCCTTTTCTGGTAAGGGGTACCTGGGCAGACATAAAGCTGAGCACCTCTTACCAAACACTGAAAAAAGCCAAGTGCTACTGGATAAAGGCTGAAGGTTTTGTCTCAGCACCCATGCTTCAATCTGTGTTTTCAAACACCAGTACCACAAAGATCTACATTCTTCCACTTCAGTTTATCACCTCTTGGCGCACCCCAGACTTTGGCTGAGGACATCTTCCTTCTGGGATGTCATGTCCCTTATCAGAGATGGCTCTTGTCCTTTGGGGTGCTCCAATGCAGTCCTGTCTGGGGGGAGGGGTCTCAGGTGACAGCAGGGGAGGGCTGGAAGGGTGTGAGCACAGACCTCATTTCAGAATGGAGGCTTAAATCTGCTTCACATTGAACTACTTGAGCAGACTTTGGGTGCTGCCTGTTGTGCCAAAAGGAGCTATGTCCCACAGCTCTTCTTTTATGAATCTTCTTCTCTCTCCTGGCCAAACACATGAGTCTTTTATGACCTCATCATTATCCCAAGACATTTAATGTCTAATGAAAAAGACTTTTGTTAATATTAAATAACATGGTTATATTTATTTGGCAGCTAGCAGTTTTAGTTCTCTGACAAATATTCCAACTGTAATGTCTAAACTGCTTTAATACATGAGAGAATACACACTCTTTTTTTTTTTTTTTCCTTGTTTTAAAGTTATCCATTATAATTAAGATAAATAATGTCCTGTCATGGAGCACAGAGACCAGAGTCTGGGTAGATCCCATCTGTGTAAGTGCTGGAAACCTTATTGCAGAAATCTCCTTTAGTCAGCTTCTTTGTTGCGTGTTACCACATAATTTTTACCTACAGTCATCCAGGCTGGTTTTGCCTGGTGTAGCATCTGCAGTCTGGACACTGGGGATGGAAATTAGGAGAAGCTAGAGAGGACTTCAGAGGCGCTGTGCAAACACTGCATCCCTTTGTCTCCTCGCTGCCCTTTCCCTGGCTGGCGGAGCCGGGGCCGGCCGGCAGCACAGGGATAGCGGGAAGCACAGACCAAGGATT
Source organism: Phylloscopus collybita (assembly GCA_027886175.1). Lineage (NCBI taxonomy): Eukaryota > Metazoa > Chordata > Aves > Passeriformes > Phylloscopidae > Phylloscopus > Phylloscopus collybita. The sequence goes on from JAJNNQ010000002.1 coordinate 10,688,012, forward strand.
TCACCTGCAGTGCCTTGTTATACAGACCCACTGTGGCGTTCAGGGCCTCTCTCTTCTGCTTGATTAAAGATAATAAGGGACAAGACACTGACAACCCTTTGAGGCAGGGTGCTTTCTGCAGATAACTAGGGGATGGATTTGTATCATCGCATTTATATTTAGGATTTGATTAGTTTTTTGCTTTATAATTCTAGCGATATTTTTAGTCTAGCTTATTGAGCATTAGAGCAACCTTCTCTCCAGTGACCAGTCTAATGCCTCCAAAGCCCCACAAGGAGCTGTTGGGACACTAAAGACCATCAATCCTTATGAATAATGCATCTATTTCCTACCAAGGCTCAAATCCCATTAATACTATAACATTATTACATCTCTTATTTACTCTTTTCTATCTATGGGATAAAATATTAATTCTGAACAATTTTTTTTTCAAATTAAGAAAAAATATCAGTGGATCCAAATAATTTCACATAGAATGTACCAAATTTATTGCCAGAAGGAACAGGTTAGAAATAGAAAAAAATTATAAAATAAGAAATAACGCAATGGTGTAAGACAGACATGCATATTACAAGGTCCCACCTAAAAATGCCCACTAGAATGGATTGAAACCCCTTGTTCTGCATGGGGAGTTCCCATCCTGGTGAGAATGAATCCAGAATTAATCCATCTGTGACAGACAGGCGGACTGAATGGAATTATAATATGAATATTATAATATCACCAAGGTTATCTGTCTGACCAGAAAAAGAAAAAAATGCTGAGATCATCAGAACAGGTTGTAAAGCTACTCTCTCTGTCGTTGGATGTGGGTAATTCCAAATGTGTCATGGCCTAATTAGGCAGGACCTGGATGGAAGAGCCTCTCTCCCTGTAGGTTCACAACAGCAAGATCTCAGCCTCCTCTGCATGTCTGACTGCTGCTGCTAATACTTCTACTGCTGATGAATAATTAATTACAGTGAGGATCTACTAAAATCCAGTTGCCCTCAATGTCCTCCTCATACTTAGCAAAAACAAATAAAGTAAACCCCAGAAGACTGAGTAACTTGCCTAGCAGAGCTTGGAAATGAGCGTTAGTCATATCAGTGCATGCTCGAAGATAAATCTTATAAATGAAAAAACATACTACTGCATGTGTAAGGTGAAGTATATAAAACTCAGAAAAATACAGCTTTGCATGCATAACTAGATTTTTGATATATTCAGTATCAAATCCAAGAGGTAGCACATTACAAGAAAAATATATTCCTGTATCCAGTGCAGATCTGCAACCTTCCTGAATTATTACCAAGCCATTTGCTACAGAACTCACCAATATGTTGCCTTCCCCAGCCCCATTAGATAATTTGCCTTTGTCCAGAACTGACCACACACCCTACTTCAGAAATGCACAGAGGCAATAAAAAGAATAAGGAGGTTTAGCAAGTGAGGTACTGAGGGACTAATATTCAGCAACGCTAATTCCAGCTAAATTTATATTGTATTGAAAGGAAGTGCTGTTAAAGAACAGCTTGGCATACATTGAGACATGTGGTTACCAGATTACTTTCTATCTCCGCTCAAAAACATTTAGAGAATTTCTCATTAAAATTATTTAAAGTGAAACAAGTCAAATAAATCTACTTAAGCTGTTGTTGCATTGCCTCATTTGTGCTGAAAAAATGTTGCTTGTTTTTTACATTCTATTTTAACTGTACATATGAGGCTTTACTCGCCCATTAACAAAATACATCACCTCCCAATTGCTTTCTATACCTCCTTAAATGTTAAACATAAACATATATACCATCTGTTTCCTATCATGAACTGATCCAAAATGGCTGTACTAGACACCTCCATGTAATAGATCATCTTAAAACACCTTAGCAGTTTTGCTTTATGGAGTTATTTTCCTGTGACAAATTATAAACCTACACTTCAAGAGCATGACCGATCTGTAGCCTCAATTGCAAATTCTGGATAGTTTCTCTCCATTTTAACAAAATGTGTTGGCTCGTATCTGATGCAGCAATTTTTTTTTAAAGCCGTAAGGCTACCTTTGTTGCTGTGATATCCTGCAAAAGCTGGTAATTTCTCCAGTTAATAATTTCTCAGCTAATACTTCATGAAACATTCTGATTGAAACCACTGCAGTTCAAAATAGTCACTGCTATAACTTACAAAATTATTATGTAGCTGTTGTGTAAGTGAAACTGCAGAATAAATTACAGGGTTTATCATCAGTCTGCAATCAAAAATAAATTTCAGGAGGAAAAAAGTCACACTTCTGTTTAAAAAAAAATCATCTTTGCAATGCTTGTACTTGTGAACTCCAGCTATCAAATGTTCAACAGGAAATGGACAAAATATAGTCATAAATGTCATTGAATGAAAATTTGGTTCTGAATGGGTTTCAAATGTACTTTCTCCTCAGGTTCAGCTCTATGAAAAAATGACTCCGTCTGGAGCAAGTCGAATTCAGTGAGGAATTTCTCCTTGACTTAAATGAGCTTTTGACCAAGGCCTCGCAATATTAATGCATGAACCTGCAAACCCTTATTTCCCAGGGTAGCTCCAATGAATCCTAGACTGATTAAACCTCTGTAGACCTGTGTGCAAAAGCAATACTCTGTCTGCTCATTCTCCCTTAAATGTAAGAGCTCAAATGGTTATGAGACAGTATTGCTAGAGGTTTGATCAAAAATAAATGTCATATATCTAAGGACCATGAATAAGGGATGAAACAGCAAGTGTAGAGGTAAAACAGCTAAAGGGAAAAAATATAAAGATACCATTGCCTTGGACTGTATAATCTCAGCAGAGCTTCTTGCCATGTCAGAGGCTTTATTTCAGAAGTACCTGTTAATGCCTCTTGGCTACACAATCCCAGTTGATGAGGCAAAAGCAGGCCGACTTCTGTGGAAGTACGAGCTACTTGGTAACCTATTAGCTGTCACCAGAAATAAAGAACTGGACTACTGGTATTGTTACTGAGTCTATAAACCTGTGCTACCAGAGGGAACAAACCTGCAAAAGCTTGAGGAAGAAATAGTGCAGAGATTTCCTATCTCAGCCATTTTTTCTGAAGGAATTTCTGAAGAAATGGGGGAACAAGGAGGAAATATCAGGCCTTTCATTATTTAAAAAGTGGAGGGGAAACCTTTTTTACCTGTGTGCCCCCACACAATCTTGTGCAGTTAGAGCTCCCCTTATTGTTTCAGTCTACCTGAACTCAACTCTCCAGACAAGGCTGAGGAGACTTCCAATGGATGGACCATGACGCTTTCCTCTTATCAAGCGCTGTCTCTCCCTGTTGCGTAAACATGTAAGGTCATGTACCCTTTTGGTGCTGCATAAAGAACACTCAGCTACTTTTTGAAACAATTGCCATAGTGTTCTTCCGTCTCCTTGTTTCTAGTTTTGCTGCTGCTATTTGTGTGATTTACAGAGGTCGTTTTTATTCCTCAGAGCTTTCAGAGCAATTACAGAAAATAAAGAACAAATGCTCAAGTAGTTGAGAAGAATGGAAGAGGTAAAAGTTGGACACAAAGGCATAGATACCATGAACAACTCCTAAAGAGGAAAGAATAAAATACAGCTTTTTTTCAACATGCCTTAACAGGCACAACAATTCCAGAGTCAGTTTATTTTAAATTGTAATGTGGTTTGGAGGGGAGACAGTCAGCTGTCAGACAGTCAACTTCTAAGCAATATGGACATCCAATTTAATAAAACAGCAATCATTTATCTATTGTGAACTTCAAAGTCCTGTTGTATTCTTAAGACACTGTTGTTCAAATAAGGTAGTAAACTGATATACATCCTACTTGCACTGACCACTTGTATGCCTGGATTTTTCACACCCAAGAGGATAAACCACGCCCCCCCACCAAAAAAAAAAAAAAAAAAAACCAAAAAAACAAAACAAAACAAAAAAAAAAAAAACAACAACAAAAAAAAACAAAACAAAACAAACAAAAAAAAAAAAACAAAAACAAAACAACAACAACAACAAAAAACAACAAAAAAACATCCAAATGGGTTGTTTTGGGATTTTAACTGTTTCATCTTGATGGTTGCACAAACATGCCATATCTAACCTCTGTGCTAACATGTTGGCTCACAGGCTCTGTCCTCCTTTTCACCTTTCCAACCTCAGCTGAAGCTGTTGAAACTTGCAGAGGCTACTAATCCATGGCCATACCTCAGCAACCTGACTTCTTCACCCTCAAATTCATGTCTCTTCCCCTCTGCTCTGCATTTCAAAATCCAGAATTAAGCAAACCTGCAGTAGATGTGTATGTTGAAATGCACTATTGCTTTCTGCTTTGTAGTTTCCTTGTTGCCCAATAGCTGTCAGTAGTCTCTTTTTTCCTGCACACACTGCTGGTTTTTCAGCACAATCTCTCTGAGAATTAAAAAAAAAAAAAAAAATAAAAGGCAGGATCTCAATAACATCCTTAATTAAGCAGTTTCCAGGCTTTTTCTTTTTTTTAAAGCTAGAGTATGACACAGCCCAAGATGACACACACCAAATAAACAGGAAAAAATTTGCCAATCCTTGTTCTATATTACACACCCACTGAACATTTTGGGTGGAGGATCTTCAAGGTCAAGCTCAGTTCTTTAAAAATATTTCCTTTTCTACATGAGGAGGCAAAATATCTCAATCCTAAACCCCCAGTAGCCTTTTCTATTTCTATTGAAATTTTAAGTATCCCAGAAGACACCTGTGTTCCATTGTATGAGATACACTCATGGTAAAATTTAATGTACCCCTCCCATTGCAGATTATGAATTTGCCTAAATTGCCATTTCTGCCATGCCTAATGCAGGCATTATGTCTATTTACTAGCCCACTGCAGGGCTAACTGGAGGGGGTGCCAAGGGTCCCTTTTCCACATTGCTTCTGCCTCAATCTTTATTTATTGTTTCAGTTCTTTTGCATCATTTTAGACCCTTTCTAAATCATCTAAGTCCGTGATATGTTAACATGAACTGAATTCACATGCACAAAGACACGTGAAAGTCTCTCGGCATAAAACTTTACCATTTTGCCAGTGTTTGTACTCGATGCTTGAGGGACTTTTAACACCAGCATGAGTGAAGCAGGAGCCACAAGGCAACACCAAACAAGTTCTGCATGGCTCTTGAGCCAGGTGCATGCCAGGCATGCTTTGAACAGCCATTGCTCAGAAAGAATGTGGTTCAGAGAGGCTTGTGTTCGACAGGTTGAAGGTCACCACCAGCATGTGGGTCAGGTCAGCCCTACAGCAGCCTGGAGCAGGCAGATCTCATGCAGTCCCTTCCAAACTCTCCTTCCCACAGCTGCACCTCGAGGTTTTGGGCACGCTTCCCCATGGACCAGGCAGCTCCAAGGTCCCCACTTTGCAGTAGATGTCAAGGACAGGCGCCTGCCTCCAGCCCAGCCATCACCTTTCTGGCTTTGTCCTTCCCTTTGAATGCCCACTGAACCTCCTTTCCCACACGCCAAACTCGTCCCATGTGCATTCACCTCTCCAGAACAAACGATTGGAAATGAAGGTGCAGTCTTGCAGTAACAATCACATTAACTATTTATTCCGCTGAGGCAAACGATGAGTCAAGAGCAGCTTTTCAAATATGGAAGAACTTCTAGTTTCTACTGCCAAGATTATTTTTCCCAACAGGGCTTGTCTTCCACAATGTGACCTGACCCAAAGGTGTTTGCACCCGTGACTCAAGACAAAGCAGCAACATAGTACTTGACATTGTTTGGTGTGTAGGACTTAGAGAGAAGAAAGATGAAAACAGACACATGATGCTGATAAGAATTTCTTTTTATGTTATTCCAATAAAAAATACATTCATACAGAAATATAACAATCTTGCAAAAAACAATTTCAAATAAAATCTTGTAAAACAAAATTTTTACAAAAATCTTACAAAGAGATTCTTTAGATAACAGGGTGCTTCAAAAACAAAAAAAGAAATTTCACTAATAGAAACTTTTTCTTCTTAAATTTCAAGCAAAAATGTTTTATTCTTTTTATTTTTCAGCTTGATTGAGGCTCAGTTATCACCTGAACAAAATGTACTTGCTTATTAAGAAAATTACAGGCATTTGACATATGGCACACAGCCCCACCCCATCCACACAAGTCTGATGGTATTTCACAATTGAGACAAGCCAGTGCAAGTATTTTTTGTTTGGGGTTGGTTTGTTTGTTTTTGCTTTTTGTTTGTTTGTTTGGTTTTCTTTTTGTTTTAATTTCTTTTTTATAAGAATTACGGCTAAGCCAAGGACAATGCAAACAAGGAGTTAAAAACACGACAAAATCCAATTGTAAATAGAAATCCATTTTCTAATAAATTTTGTCTGCTGGGGGAAGAAAAAAAAAAAAGTGCATTTTCAGGCAATTTAAACCAAAAATGAAATGAGAATGATTTAAGCCTGTGTGTTCCATAGAACCAGATCACTTGCATATACTTTTTTTAAACCACTTATCTACATACATTTCCAGGAAGATATACCAAAATATTAGCAGAGTAAGCAAGACTGATAATTAACAGTAAAAGAAACAGGTCACATGTTTCATTGCATCAACTGTAGTGAGCTGGTTTTAAAAAAAACCCAAAAAACAAAAAACAAAACTGGTTTTGGACAGACTATTCCTACTCTAGGAAAAAACAGTCTTTATTTTAGCTGAACTATGTAAAATTAGAGCTCAACCACCACAACGACTAGCTCACTCACAGGTCCTCCAGCAAGCTGGAAGGCCAAAACCCGAGTGCACTTCTGCACACAGCTAATATTCTTTTAGCATGCCAATATTCGGTTCATATCATTCTTAAATGGCCACAGATACGCTATTCCAGACAACCTAATAACTACAAAACACAGTCAGCAGTCTGAGAAGGACTGAATGCCAACAAAGCCTTTAGCATACCATTAAGCTAAAGGTAAAGCCTCTAAAAATGCTAGATTTTAATTAACTGTATCTTTCATTTCTTTGTCTCCTTAATGACCGTATTGCGGGGGGTAAGGGGGAAGAGGGAATATTTTGATGGGCTGTGGCATTTTCTAGCTATGTGTTCTAATTCTTTTCCTTTTAAAAAAAATATTTATATATTATCTATATATATACACACATACACAGACTGTACACACAAATATACATACACAATTATTTTTCTGCCCACTTTTTAAAAAAAAGTAATATAGTTTCTTTCTGTATGACCAACAGATAGCTAGATATATAGATGTGAAACTTGTGCCTTTTAAGCAAATACATCTTTTAATACTTCTGTATCTTTAATATGTATGAAAACTTGACATATTAAGTACAGTTGGGGTGTGTATATACACAGTTGTTGTGCAAGGTCAATATAAAAAAAGTCTCAAGGTGGCAGAACTGGTCAGGTATTCAATTGGCATATGCATTATACTGTAACACAGTCAAATTGTCTAAGTTAAACAAATACTGTACTGACATGAATGACTTTTCTCTATATTTGTCTTTGTGAAGGAGGACCCTGGAAGTAACCTTTTTTTCCCCTCATATTATACATTTGATACAGTACAATGCCAGGTGAAAAGAGAGCCTTAATAAAGCATGCATCACCCATACCCCTGTATAAGACCCCCTGCAAGAGAAGGTCACTTGCATAAGGCACCATTATTAAGGTCAACAGTGCATTAACAGCTAGAAAACCAGAAGTTAGTCCTCAAGGCATAAATAAGAGAAAAATTAGCTGCATGAGAAAAATCAGTTTCTAACCAATAGTGGTTTTATCCACCCAACAAAAAAATTATTCATGTTCCATACATTATGTAACATTAGACCAATTGTATTTTAGCTGCTCTTAACTGGAATCAAAACTGCAGTCCTGATTAAAGAATGGAAAAGCATATAGTTCCCCAGAACCATGCAATAACCTTTGTATTATAATGAAAAGTTATAGTTGTGTTACATTTGTAAATACACAGCTTATACAATGGATTACAAATGAGCTCTGTAGCAAGTAAAACAAGCTACTTGACACATTGCACGTTTAATAGCTGCACCAGACACCTAAAGCTCCTCTCACACAGGAACAGGGAGGTTCCCCATTTCCATTCTGGCATCCTGACTCTTTTTATTCCCCCCTTTCCCCCTCTCAGGTTTTCCCTCTAAAAAGGTGCAGACACCCTCCCCCCACCCCTTGGAAATGATTGGTGGTCGTCCCATCTCATGAGATATTCCTCACATACAAGACATTCAGACTATTTTTTTTCTCTTACAGTTATAAAACAACCACAAGAAAAAAAATGTGCCTCAGCATACAGTCATCAAGAGATCCTCATCGCATACAGTCGCCCAATCATTAACATTCTCAGTGCACATGCTCACGGCAAAGGCTTAGGAGCCACTCAGAAGGTTAGATACCAGTGTATGAGTCCAGGAAACCCCAAACATCACGCACCGTGGTTGCTATGCCGTTCTTACATGACTTATTAGCCCTCAAAAGACCTTCAAGGAAGTGAGGTCCTGGAGGCAACTGGGTAGGGTGCAAAATGGCATGCTTTGGCTGGAACACGCATCCCTCCGCTCAAGGCTCTTCAACCTTGACGCCTCTTAGCCCGCAGGATTCACCTCTTGACCCATTCAGAGGTGTCTCTTCATGTGAAGGGCCAGGTGGTCAGACCTGGAAAAACACCTGCAAGGCAAGAGCGAGGCTGCGCGTTAGCCCACGGCCGCCGGCACGCGCGCGCGACACGCGGGGCTCAGGCACCTCCCCTTGCTCTGCTGCTCCAAAACACAGCTGGGGGAGGAGGGATTTGGCACGCCTGGGATACACGGGAGTACTCAAGGTGTCTGTGGGCACCCAGGAGCTCCGCAGATGGGTGGTAACACTGCGGACTTCTCAACACTCATCTGCAAGATCAGGCGGCAAACCACTTCCCAATGATTAGTAAAATGGAAGGGTTTTTCTAGCCTGAATATGCAATAGTTCCTTAAAACTACCAGACACGGTTGTGTTCCCAAATAATTCCTACACAAGCAAAAAAGCAGCCCAGACTGGCTTTCCAACAAGCATTAAAAATAACTATTTAAAAGGGTGCATTTCAATCACATACCTGTCACAGTGACTACATTTAAAAGGCTTGGCACCAGTGTGCTTTCTGAAGTGTCTGGTTAATTCATCACTTCTTGCAAAACGCCACTCACACCCTTCCCATGAACATCTGTAAGGCTTTTCCCCTACAAAGAAAGCAGATTACATGTTAGTCATGACTTCATTCAAAGACAGGAGCTATCATTTTCTATGTAAACCTCCTTCACTCCTCCAAAGACAGACAATTTTATTTAACCTATCTGAATGCTTCAGAACACGCAAGCAAAGAAAGCTCACAAAATTTATGTACATGATTCCTACTTATTTTGCTGCAACAGCACATCAAATAATCTCATTCTTATAAAAAATAATAAAAAAACAGAGTGATTAAACAGGCTCCCAGGAAACAAAGGAATCCAGCCCTCTACCATTCCTGTTCATCCATAATGGCAGGCTTACTCCCAAAGAGGTACCATTCACCTCACAAAGGTGATTAAAGACAGCACAGCTAGGCTCCAAAATGCAATTAGGCTACTGTATTGCATCAAAGTCCTCTGTCACTCACTCATCTGCATAACATGCAACCTCTTTTCTGCTGAGCCACTTATTCTTGGAAAAGCCAGCATACCACTTTGAACACTGCTATTTCAGCATTCAAGAAATACCACATCCATTCACAGGAACGTTCTCAACCAGACAGCACCAGAGCACCATTTCTGCAATACTTCTGAGCCTGACAGCTATTTATGTCTGCTCAACAACCAGGGTTTCAGGGGAAATTGTTGGTTTTTTTCTCTTGAAATAATCCTGTTTTATCTAACTTCTGCACGACAATGGGAGCATCCGAGCTTGCTCAGACTTCCCATAAAAGCCACAAAATGCTGAGCTCATGAGTCAAAATAGAATTTTTTCCTTGAATTCTCTTTCCCACATCTTAAGGGGAAAAAAAAACCAAACAAAAAACAACCATCCATATAAGTGTTTGGATTGGTACACCAAGAACACCATGCCAGTTCCTCACATTAAGCCATGACTACTGAGCCAAGGCTCTACACATCTAACTGCTGTCATAAAGAGATATCAAATAATAATGCTCAAACAAGCACATCAGCAGGCTACTTCAACCATAAAATATTTATAAAAGCCCTGAAGAGTCTATCTTCCTCACTTTCTTTTCCAATAACACACAGGATTGTTATTTTTACTTCAGGTTTCATAACAATAAAATGCAGTTGCTCAGTAATTTGGGATCAAATTACACAGTAGATCGTACATTTTTAGGTCCAATTGGGCAGATGTGTCAGAAGGACAATACACTGTGGCTTTCCAAGATTTTTTGCTGATAACAATGGCACGCATAAGTGTTAAATGAGTTACAAATATAGCTATACTTAATATAATCGAGGCCTTGGTATGTCTGATAAAATAGACCCGATGTGGACTGAAGCATAAAAACAAGCTCTTACAGTATTTGGTCATCTGACTGTTCTTTGGATATACATTCCTTTTTTTTTTAGCAAATAAGTCATTGCTCAGTTTTGCTTTAAAAATAATCATCAAGAAAAGCCTGGCACTTATTTTGGCTGGACCTTTTCTCCTGAAGACCGTGTGCTGCTGCAGCTTCCCAGCCTGCTTAGATGAGTGGCTCCTACTTGCCATGACAGCAGCCTAATCCACCAGCAAGAGCCCTGGCTCATGAAGACAATGAGGAAGTGATGTCGTCCATGCTGGTAAGCCTCTGCTACTATTACATCATCTCTCCAAACCTGGGCTACCACCCAGTGATTGAGTAACCCGTGACACCACCACCACCAAGGGGTATTCCCTACAGTAGTTGCCAGCTCTTAATAAGCATAGGGTTACTAACCTGTATGAGTGCGCTGATGTGCTTTCAGATGTGAACTTTTGGTGTAAACTTTCCTGCAACCGTTAAAATGACACCTGTGAACACGCCTTCTGCCATCTGGTGAGGTGTCACCATTGGAGGGTGTACCTTTTTCTCCAGTCTTTCCAGTGGTACCGGTACGGATTTTCCCTGGTGAATGCAACTCACCCGGCGTACAATTCCATATCTGGGAAGAAGGCTCCCTGCTCAGCTCAGGAGACGAAGGGGGAGTGGAAGTGACAGATGAACTCAAGTTTCCTGAACTGGCTAAAACATCACTTATAGGGTCAGAGGTAAACTTTGTCGTGGGCGAGAGCTCCTCAGAGCTGTCTGAAGATTCACTGCTCACGTCAGAATTCAAACTGTTGGTCTCTAAGTTCTGACTAGCAAGATTGTCCTCTTTTGGGACACATGTGTTCTTCAGTTCAGATTCCTCCTTTTTCTCACGTGCCAGAATAATTTTGGTCCAGAGATCCTCTTGGCTATCAAATTTGATTTCAGATGCAGAAACATAACAGGGTTCACTCTGAAGATACCGTTCCAGCTCCAAACATGTCTAGGTGAAAGAGAAGGAAGAAAAAAGGAGAAAAGTTACAGGCCTGCTTAAAAAGAAACCAAATTGTTTTACACTTCAAAAAGCATGCAGGAATGTAGCACATTCGATTTGAGGTTTCTAGGTTCAAAACAAATTAAAGGCTCCTCAAGCCGTAACTAGGTGACTGTTACGATGAAAAGAAATCAGTTTTTGAGACCTGGGCAGGAGTTCAAACACACAGCTGAAGGTGCAAGTCAGCTTCGGTATCCAAAATAGCATTCTAATGACTCAGTTAAATTATCATCACTCTCATCATAAAACCTGTGTTTTCAGCAGGCTGATGTTGAAAAAGACCATAGAGAAACACGAGATAAAACTACACTTTGCTCTCGCACCTTGACTAATTTCAAGTTGTTTTGTATCTCTCTGACACAAACACGAGGCTGAAAAAACCCAACCGAACACGATGTGCTCTGACACCCAGTTAAAACCCAAACCCTGTGTCAGAAAACAAAGCCACATTTCAGCATGGCTGCGGAGCTGCCGGCCTGTCTTCTGGGGACATCAATGGAGCAGCAGACATCCTCCCATTTCCTGTGCATGAGAACACAGCACACTCGACTTTCAAAGAATGTCATTTCCAAGCGCACTGGCATGCACACCACATAACTCAAACTGCTCCCATGCGTGTTCAGAGGAACATGGAGAACTTCAACAACAGAGGAAAGGGGAGGAAAAAAGTTCCAGAATAGAAATGTCCTGTTCTATAGGATGCAAAATGGGAAATTACTCTGAGGTCCTGCTGCGAGTCCCACAATGAACAAGAACTTTATCTACTGGCCAAGAGTGCAACTGTATGAGTCATCTCTTTCTTTCACGCAATGCCAAAGGAGACTTCCTTTTAAAACCATGACCATCTGCCAAGAAAGTACTCTGCAAATGTACATGTAACAGTACATGGACAACTTCCCCCCAACCACATTCCCCTCGACTCCATGAAAGAAAACAAAACAAAAAACAAAACCACCCTAAACGGGTGAAAACGGTGGGTTTCAATTTCATTTCACTTTCTAGCCATTTTTCAGAGAAGAGAAAAAACAAAGGGGGGGGGAAAAAAAAAGAATGTGAACTGTTATGGCAACAAGCTGATGTTTCAGGATTATTCTTTCCACTACAGGAAATGATCCATATGGAAGCTTTACACAGAAAATGGATACACCAAGTTTCCAAACCAAACACTACTTATTTTAGCAAGATCATCTTTTCCAAGCCCGGTAGCAAAACCCGGTCCCAAATGCCACACATTCCCCTCACAGCCCCTTTCCATCTGCCCGTGAGCAGAGCCGCCATGGGAGCAGCCTCCTTTCTCCCCCAGCACTGCTCCAGTAAACTGGGTCACATGCTCTGGTCAGGCTCGGAGTGTAGGCAAAAATTGGACAGAAAAATCAGAACCACAAACAAGCCCCAAACCAAACCCTCTGTTGCACGCGGTATTTATGTATTTGTCTATAATTAGGGAACTGGGTTGCAATGCTGTTAAAAACAAGAACGGTTTCTACAGGGACAGCACAATAGTGCTTTGATTTTCCGTGAAAACAAGCAAAAGAAGCATTTATTAAGATCTTGTTAAACTTTCATATTCCTGGCTAATTTAAATTCCTCATTAGGTAGATTAGTAATGGGAAGCAGAGTGAAGCTCTCCGAGTTTAAATGCCTCTGAAGGCTACTGGGAACGAGGGCTGGCGCTTCGCCAAGAGCCCGAATGCCTGAAGGAAACTACTTAGCTCCATTTCAATCACGTACTATGGAGCTGCCGCTCTGAAAGGGGAGAGGGGGGAGGGAGCGAGGAAAAAAAAAAAAAAAAAAAAAAAAAAAAAGTCATTGCATACAATTAGCAGGCATGTGAAGGTTGTAACACTTTGCATTTCAGCCTTGTGGGAAAGGCTCCTTCGTCCTTCTGCAAAGCCAGCAGGTACCTGATCCGGTGACCGGGCTGAGCAGCCCCCGCCGGGCAGCGAGCGGAGCGGCGGCCCCGCTCCCCCCGAGCCCCGCGGGGCTGTCAGACCCTGCCATCCCTCTTCTCGGATCACAGTAAGGACAGAAACGGGAAAAAAATGGCCAAAAAATTATGTCCATTAAAGGGAAGAAGGCTCCGTTCTTCTCCCTTCCCGGCCACGGCAATTAGCACAAGGGGATCGCTGTCATATGACTGACAACTCACGGGCTCGACAAAGCTCCCTGCGCTGGGAACAGCCGCGCTCTGTACATGTACATACACATGCACACACACAGACGTGTGTACCGACACTCCTGGAGGGCTTTTTCCCCGTCTTCGCCAGGAACAAAAGCAATAACAGTAAACATTTGCAGAAAAAAAAAAAATTAAAACAAAAGCACACCAGGAAAAAAAAAAAAAAAAAAAAAAAAGGCATAAACCCACAGCACAGGGCGCAAAGCAGCCCTTGGCCAAGGCAGGGAGCTCGGATGACAAGACCCAGCTGTGGAGTCTGGACCTGGTACAAGCGCAAAACTTTTGCCAGGACTCGGTGTGGAGCGAGCGGCGGCTCCGCGCGGCCGCGGGCGCTGACAGCCCCCGGCAGCGCCCGCGGTAAACACGGAGAGACGGGGATGCGCAGCTCCTTCCATCCGCCTCGGGACTGTTCCCCCCAGACAGCCGTCTCTGCTCAAAGCCGAAACACCTGCTTCAAAACATCGCTACACATTTGTGCTGAATTCTCCCCAAACTCCTCGCTGACACTTGGGCTTGATTTTTTTTTTTGCCTTTTTTTTTTTTTTTTTTTTTTTGCCTTTTTCTTTCTTAAATCCGCTCATCCTTTAATACGGCTTAAAAAAAAATCCCCGACAACAACAACAACATCGACATCCTCGTTTACCTGTTGCCAATATTCCTCCAGGGACGGCAAGGCTGAGAAGTAACCCGTGTCGTGCACAATCTGGAGTTCCTGGAAGATGCTGCACATTGGGAGAACATCCATGTCTCAAGTTGCAACAACAAAGTCAGTGCTGGTTACCAAAAATACAGATGCCTCCTTTATGTGCAGGGGTTGCGGGGTGTGTGCGGGGGGGTGTTAACCTCTGCTCTCAGTTTCCAAGTCCCCCCCCCCCTTCCTCCAGAGATGAAAAAAAAAAAAAAGAAAAAAAAATTGTATATATAGAGATATATATTAATTCCTTGAGGAGCTCGGGGAGGAAAAAAGACCCAAAGTTTCATGCAAAGTTTAATCGCACAGCAGGGCAGGACGTCTCCCGGGGCGGGCGCGCGGCTGTCCCCCCTCCCGCGGCCGGCGGACCTGGCGCAGGAGCGGCCCCAATATTTGCAAACACGGCGCGGACTCTGCGAGCGGAGCCCCCCGCAAAACTTCCCTATTCAAAGCTCTGCCCGGCCGCGCCGCCGCCCCGCCCCCGCGCCCGCCCCCGCCCCGCGTGATCCCGGCGCGCCGCCCGCCGCCGCCGCCCAATCCCCGCCGCGCGCCCCGCGACCCGCGTGCCGATGACGTCAGAGCCGCCCAATCGCAGCGCGGCAGACATCGCGGCTCCTCCTGGCGTGACCGAGCCCGGCCGTGACGGCTCCCGCCATTGGCCCGATTCGAAATTCGCCCCCTCCTGATTGGCCGGCCCGGCGGCAGGCTATTTTTAGCAGGGTATATAAAGCGGGGAAGCAGCGGCTGCTTTTTTCCGAAGGGGCGGTGTGCGCGCGCGGGGCGGCCGCGCGGGGGAGGGGAGCGGCGAGCGCGCGGCGCTGCTGACAGCGGCCGCGGGGGGCGCTGCGGAGCCGGGCCGGGGCTGTGCCGGGCCTGAGCAGGGGTGTCCCGGCTGGCCGGGGTAACCGGGACCCCCTCAGCCCTGAGCGGGGTGTCCCGGCTGGCCGGGGTAACCGGGGGCCCCTCAGCCCTGAGCAGGGGTGTCCCGGCTGGCCGGGGTAACCGGGGACCCCTCAGCCCTGAGCAGGGGTGTCCCGGCTGGCCGGGGTAACCGGGGACCCCTCAGCCCTGAGCAGGGGTGTCCCGGCTGGCCGGGGTAACCGGGGACCCCTCAGCCCTGAGCAGGGGTGTCCCGGCTGGCCGGGGTAACCGGGGACCCCTCAGCCCTGAGCAGGGGTGTCCCGGCTGGCCGGGGTAACCGGGGACCCCTCAGCCCTGAGCAGGGGTGTCCCGGCTGGCCGGGGTGACCGGGGACCCCTCAGCCCTGAGCAGGGGTGTCCCGGCTGGCCGGGGTAACCGGGGACCCCTCAGCCCTGAGCAGGGGTGTCCCGTCGTGTCCCGGCTGGCCGGGGTAACCGGGTCCCCTCGGCCCTATGCCAGGGTGACCGTGCCACCCGCTCTTGTCTGTGCAGGGGTGTCCCGTCTGACCCCCCTCCCCACAGCACCTTCCCCGTGAGGCTGCGAAGCAGCACCCACAGGCTCTGCAGGTTCCCTGGGCTGTGCTTTCCCGTGAGCATTAGGGTTTGGATGTTTCTGTCCTTCTTCATCCCTCGAGGGCCGGCTGGGGAGGCCTCAATGACACCTTGGAGGGGGAGCTGGCTCCCAAAGCAGACCTGGATGATGGTCCTGGAGCTTTGCATGGAGAGAGATCTTTGCGTGGAAGAACACTGCAGCGAATGCTCCAGGCCAGCACCATCTGACACTGCTTCTCCCAATTCCACCTAAGCACAGATAGTTATTTGTGTTGATGGAGCGTCAGCTTTTTTAAGACTAGACTTGTCAATGATATGAATGTCTGAATATAATTTAAGAAACTGTGGTCATTAGCTTTCCAAAGGAGTGTCCAGTACATGGAACAAACAGTCCTAATGTGGAGGGTTTTTTATTAAAGGACTTCTAATTTTCTGCTGATGTTTCCAGCGTAATCTCAGCTTTATTCTTTCCGTTTGCCCACCTTTCTCTGTTTCTAGTTGCCTACAAATAGTAACTGGGGTATTTAATGTGTGTTTCTTCTGCCTGTGTCTTCTGTGAGCTGGTGATTGCAGGTGTGAAAATGTCAGTCTAACTTTCCGTCCCTGGGCCCCTCATAAACTATTAATATGGTGATTCCTTAAACAAACAATTGATGTTTGTGTTGATTTTCCTGTGTCTATGGAAAAAAAATAAAGTGTAAGGTCAATCAGAGCATTATTTTGTGTTTAGAAAAACAAGGTAATGCTGGAAACACAAAATAACTAAATCCAGATAATTATGCACAGTTGGTTGAATCAGTAATTCTTTACTTGGTTTCACATGGCCAAACATGTAAATATATATCCAAAATTGCCTTGCAGGCAACAGATAGTGCAGGTAGTTTTGTGTCTACTTTTGGCCAAAACTAGATCCTTTTTCTGAAGAAAACTGCAGAAGGAAAAAAAAAAAAAAAAAAAAAAAAAAAAAAAAAAAAAAAAGGTCCCTCTTAAGCAGATGAGTTATACACCTTACTTGAGCCTACTTTTAGTTCTGTGGAGTAAAATATGCGGTGTGGGCTCCAGGCAAATATAACCTGGTAACATAACTCTGGGAATCTTTAGTGTTTTTCTAACTGACCAGCTCCCTGTTTAGACAAGATTTTATTTTCAAACATAGTGACAGTAAATGCAGCTATCCTCTCTTTCTATTTTACACTTGCCCCCTTTTAGCTGTGTGTCATGTCAGAGAAATCTGGGCTTGTCAGAGGCTGGATGAGGTTGGCTCTGCCCACGTGGAATTTGAGTCATAAGGATCTTCTTTTGTATAGGCACTATTTCCCAGTGAAGAACTGGAAATAGCAGATGTAAATTGGTAGAGATGCAAAGGTCCTTAAATGAAATGCTTCTTTAATAAGTAAGGTTTTCTGCACTGCTCTCAGTCTGTGATTGGTTGAGTGGGATGAAGAATCCTGCTGTAGGAAAAAAATGAACTTCATCAAAGAAAACTATGGCACAGATGTGGCTATTGTGCAGTAAAGACTATTTAAGTTATATTCTGATTAAATTCTGTCTTTCATTAGACAATTATCAATGAGCAAAAGGAAATTGACATATGTGTCACTGAATGAATTAGTTCTAGATTGTGACTGTAGTAAGAAATTTTAATTTCAAGTATCAAAAGCATCAATAGAACTAAAGGTCAAACTTTAGGTAAGAAAGAATGGATAAGAAAACAGAGTGAAGAAAACAGACAAAGTGTTTTTACCCAGTATGTATTTAATCAGGAATGAAAATGAAATGGTGAGTCAAAAACATGCTGCGGTTTAGGAGACTGTTCCGTAGAGCACAAGCTGAAGGGAAACTACTGGCACTAATAGCAGCCATGTGGAACAAAGGGATGAAGGGAATTTATTGTAGTCTGTGGAGGATAATAAACGTTAGGACAAATTTTAATAGGCCCCAAAATGAAAGAAAATTAAAGAAAATGGAAGAAAATGAAAGAATGAGCTAGTGAAGATACTTGAAAATATAATTTAGTCCCTAATGACTTTCTTCAAGCTATACAAAGCAGTTAAGTTTCAAATATCCATTTTATACTACTGGGATTTTTTTCATGAGCCAGGATGGAATTTACCTTGAAAACCTTAAAAGAAAACATGTTCTAACTTTAAAAAATCCAAAGCAAAATCAGTCAGTCCCTTGAGACAACACAACTTTATTTAGATGTGCCAACCAAGGACAAAGACCCTGATTTAGAGCAGAGGCCTCTTCATTTATGTATGTGAAGTGTGTGTACTGACTGGGCGGTGCTAGTGAGTTAGGAAGGAACACAGCTACCAAGCTCCTGTGATGATTTTTCTTGTCACTGCCATACAGTTAATTCATGGTGGATGCCCTTGATTACACAGACATAGTTACAGACTTACTTCCAATTCTGTAACTGTTCCCTGTTTTTAACTCTGTGTGATCAATACCACTTTAAAAAGTAGCAAAAATTAGTATAAATTATATAGGATTGCTCCAAATGTCAGAGCTTTGCCTGCAAAGTTTCACAATGGCTTTTAAGTAGGACTGTCCAAAATTTAGAAGCAGACAATTTACCACATTAAGGCTGCTAATTTACAAATCTGTGCAGGAAAAAAAAATCCCTGTGTGCTTTTTTTTTTTTTTTTTTCCTCCCTTTCCTTTTGCTTCATTAATTTTAGTCATGTTCTGTCTGAAAAGCTGTATTGCCACATTACATACCCCACCACTTCTCCGTAGTAACCACTTTTGTCAGGAATGGTAGACTGTTCCTGGAAAATCTGCTCTCCAAAGTAGCAGGTGACAGACGGTGTTTTCCAGGTGGGCTGAGCTCCACATGAGGCAGGGGGAGCACCTGTTCTGTTCTTAGAATATTCATGCATTTTTAGAGGACACATCAACTTCATCTGCATTATTATTCACTGCTGAGAGTAAGAGGAGGAGAAAACTTCCTGAAAATGGTTCATGTACAGCCAGATGCAGGGAGATAGATGAAATAGGCAGGAATCAATAGCTTTTGGTTTGATTAGAATGAATGGACTTTATTTTGGAAAAAAAGGGACAGAGAGGGTGTCAATTGCATGAAAGCATTGTCAGATAGCAGAGAACACTACTTGAAACTATCTGCTCCCAAGGTGGCAAGTTGCTAAATCGAAAACTAGCGTGCAATGTGATTCTACCACAGATAAAGTAAATGCTCTTTGAGGATATATAAATAGAACTGTAATGAGTAGGCAAGCAAATGGGGTGATTCCTGATCTGTCATTCTGGCAGAGTTAGAGACTTACATTTCAGACCATAAACTAGACTAAAACTAGAAAAAGGTAAATGAATTTAAAAGACATAATGATAAAAATATGGCAAGGAAGAATTTAGGTAAATGTGACTTGAACTTGTTTGGCAGACAAAGAAAACAGGAGAGGTGGTGTGTTTCCCTACAAATACTGGTAAAAAATTACCAAAATGGAGGAGAAAAAAAATGGTTGTCATTATCTAATGTGAACAGAATATGAATCAATGACCCCCAACTGAGTCAGCGGTGGTGTGTTGTGTGGTTTTTGTCATTCTGGTTTGTTGTTTTTTTGGGGTTTGTTTTTGTTTTTTTTTTCCTCTTCAGATAGAACCTACAGCTGTGTAATTTGTACAGTTTACCTGCTACAGAGCCTTGTAGTTCATGCTTTTAAACTCCTGTTTTCACTTTGATTCTTCTAAATGTGCCTAAACAGTCAATGAGAAGGTAGTGCTCTGGGACTGGTCAGTGATTCCCATCAGCACCCAGAAAACAGCATGAGAACAAAAGGTGTCCACAGACAATCCCTTTCAGGATGATGTATTGAACAATGTCTTCCTTAAGAGTCTGTACCATCACCTTGAAGGCAATCACATTTTCCATTTCCATAGCTGACACTGAAAAGGTGATTCTGTCTCTCACTGCTGTAGTTATGAGTGACAATCCTGTAGTGGCCTAGTTGCAAACAGATTATTAAATCTGTTTTCTCATGTACCCGTGTTGTCTTTGTGTTTTAAATAGGTCTTTTTTTTCTGATGCTTAGCTGCTGGATGTATTTATGAGCAAAACATATATTCACTTTTCACCTCTTTCTTCTGTGACGGTATTAGGACAGAATTGGACCTTATTACCACAAGAGGCTCAGCTTAACAGTCTGCTTAATGGTACACAAGAGTATTAGTAATAGGAGCTATAAGTCCTAATTGAATGGGAATTTCATGAGTTTTAATATAACAAATATCGTGTATGGTTTTCTAAAGTATTTTAAAACACTCGTCCTGTATAGGGTAAATAAAAATTGAACTTATAAAAAGTTAACAGTTTCCATTTTTGTGAGATCTGAACTTTAGGATGACTACTTTTCTAGCAGTGCACAAAATCTTCCATGATGTAAAAAGTCTCCTAGTCTTTAAAAAAAAAAAAAAAAAAAAAAAAAAAAAAAAAAAAAAAATGATGTAGCCTTCCAGACCTTTCTTTGTAAATATGAGTAATCTGTATAAAGAAAATCAAATATTTTTTGCAAAGCACCTTTACGAATATTGGGGTTTAGGGAGAGCAGCCTCATAAGTAGCAATTTGGAAAAGCTGGGGCTTGTCTGACCAAGTTCCTTGGCTGCTTTTAGGAAGTTTACTGACTGCTTCTCCAGGTGGAGGAGCAGAATTTTGATTAATGATTAAAAAAACAGCTTGAGCTAAGGAAAAAAAAAAAAACAACAAAACAAAAAAACAACAAAAAACACCTGTGTCACTGGGCATTCTTTCATTTTCATATGACCAGTTTTTAGTTTTTTCTGCTGCTAATTAGTGAGCATTATTTAACAGAGCATTAAGCTGTGAAACTTAATTCAGACCAATTTTGGAAGCTGTGAGAAAAGGAACCAAATAAGAACCAGTCATTTTGTGAAGCAAGAGACTGGAGGACTAATGATTGTTAAAAATAGCTGGGATGTCTCACTAGCTGCTTGTAAGGCTTAGTAAAAGTACATAGAATTAGATTGTAGCTGCAAACTTTCATAGGAGAATGCAAGGAAGTATTTCTAAGCACTGATGCCAATTAGACACAGGGCTGGCTGGCCGGGGTGGTTGTGAAACTGCCTTTTCTGGGAATTAGTCATGGCAAGACTAGACAAGGAGCTGTGTGGAAGCCTCAGCCAAGAACGGCAGACCTTTGCTTGGAATGAGCTACATGGCCCAGGATAGCTTTTCCAGCTTGTAACGTCTCTGCTCGGACTTCACGTGAAGTGCATTGTATGGGTTGTAAGTTTTGTGAAGGGTTTTAAGGGTTTCTCTATGTCACAGTACTCCTTTCTGTGGCGAATGGGAGGGAAAAAAATGCCTGTTGCTGTATCAATAGGGAGCTTTTCTCTTAACAGGGTATGGGATGAACTTTTTGCCCCTGACAACTTGATTTTTCATGGCACAGGAGAGCAATCTTATTGTGTCGTGCCTTATGAGAAGAGGGAGTCAGTGCTGATTCACCCCCCGCTCCATTAACTGCAAAATTAGATACAGGATCTGATATGCACATGTATACGTACATATTTGAGAGCAAAAATGAACTGTGGCCTTCTTTGGGACACAAGGAAATAAACACAGTCATTAAAGAGTCAGCACCGTTACCACATAGTGAACCTTTACTCACTGTTCCCACCTATTGTTATTTGAAATACCCCATTTCCTGTTTTCCCGAACTGTTGCCAGTGGTCAGGATTCAGATCTCATTCACATCAGAGTAACTGGTAGCTTTGGGACATCAACAGGGAAAAGGAAGTGAAAAGCAAGTGACTATGATGAAGTAACCCTGAGTTTCCACTGAAGTGCTTAGGGCTTAGCCCCAGTCAGTGCCAGAGCTCAGCCTGGCGTGCAGGAATTCAGGGAAATTGCTGTTTGCTGTGTAAGCCCCTGTAAATACACTCATACTGTTGTCATTACTGCTATTGTGCACTGGGATGATAGTAAAAGTAAAATAAAGATACTTACTCTGTACGTATCTGAGATGAATGGGCATATATAACATATAGACACACATAATAGCTAGTTACTTTTTCATTCATGGAGGCTTCTTGGGTCCTCATTAGGAGACTATGAAGTCACAAGAAAATTTTAAATGACTGTGTAAAAAGTATTTTTCCTGAGGTTTTGGGGTTTTTTTTTCAGCCTGGTTAGAAAAAAAAGAAACAAAATAATAATAAAAAAAAAATTACAACACCCCCCCTCCCCCAAAACCAAAACAAAAAACACCAACCAGCCAACCAACCAACCAAACAAAACCCAAACAAAAACCCAACCAACGAAAAATCCCACTCTTTGTTCAAAGGACGTGAGAAAGGATTTTTTATCTGAATTCCGTAACAAGGAGGCAGAAGCACACGCATAACAGGAGGATCAGACCCACAAGGATACCTCTCAACTCTCAGTCATTTTTCTCTGCACAGAAATTTATTGGAAATGTAAATGCCAGTAAAGCATTGTGAATACTTGGCTAGTATTATCTCTGGGTCTCAGTTCCCTAACTATACAGAAAGGATACTACTTCCTTCCTTCACTTTATGCCAAATGTAAGCTCTGGCCCAAAATCACAAAGAGAGATTATGGCAGAGCCAAGAAATGAACTCAGGTCTTCTGAGTCCTAATCCAGGCTTGATATCATAAGGTCATCTTTCATTTGCTTTTGAAAAACAACCTAAGTGTAAACCTCATTCCTATACATTTGCAACCTGATGGAGTTCTTATCTGTGGTGGTCATTGTATTTCCTGCTGGCAATTTCACAGACTTTTAAAGCTTTTTCCTCCTGAATAATTTTTTTTCCCTTTTCCCAAGAGAGAGGCAGCTTCCTTCAAGACTTCTCCAGCTAAGCTTGCCTGTCCTCTTTGGTGATGTGCCCTATGTGATCTTTACCTGGTGAAGAAATCATCTATGATTATTTTTTAATTACATGTCAATGTTCTCTGTCTTCCTTATCTGTTATTTGCATCTAATAACTCTCCCTCAAAAATATGTAAACTTTTTTTTAGAAAATGTCCTAGAAGGTTTTGTTGTTTTGTTTTGGGTTTTTTTGTTTGTTTTGTTGGTTTGTTTTGTTTGTTTTTTTTTTTTTTTTTTTTGTCAAACAAAAATGTTTTGCTTTAAATGAGACCTTTTTTGAGTTTAAATGCTCAAAGCAACTTGTTTGGTTTTTTTTTCAAGGGGCAAACAATTAACTTAGAAAGCATACAGAGAAGCCAAAATCTTTCCTTCTTGATCTTTTCCATTCTCTTGCAGTTTAGGAAATTTATTCGAGTGAGGATTTTTAAAAAATCTCATTTGGAAATCATGAATTTCAGAGGCATTGTAGAAATCAAAAGTTGTATTCAAAGCAAATACATTGTTTCATGTTTTAACTGGCGGGAGAAAAATTTTAACCAGCTGATCTTTTTGGTAACTGCTGATTTAATAGGCAATCACACTTTTGTTTTATAGAATGCTGATGCTACTTTTGACATAATTGTGTGTACATATTGTAAATTTGAATGTAAATGTTCTAATTTTAATAGAAGTAAGAAGTGCTTTTTCATTTTTTTAAATGTTGTCCTTATGAATATCTTCAGTACAGTAAAACCTTAAAAAGTTTTTTTTTTCTGATTTTTTGGGTCTTGTCCACTTGGAAATTAATCCACAAAAATGACTGTGGAAATAATTTGATCAGAACATTGCACACATGAAAATTATTGGACACCCATCCTGCACATGTGAGTTGCTAAACATTTATGCAGTGGTAACCTAAACTATGCAATAGTCAAGCAAATTGATATAAAATGCTTACAGAAGCAGTCATGCTAGGAAAAAAGCATGAAATTTATACTTTTGTAGCTATTATTCTTCATTGCCTGTATTGTGATAACACCTAAATGCATCATCAATGCTGAATGCCATTGGGCTACATATGGAAAGAGCAAGCACTAAGTGACAGTCCCCATCCCAAAAGGATTAGTTAAACATGATTTTAATTAGGACTGATTGGTCCCTTTACAGTGTGTATTTCTGCCACTACCTATTTCAACATACAACATATTAATTATGACTGCATTTTTCCCAGTCTGTCCATAGCCAATCTCAGGGATGTCATTGGGGGCAGGAATGTCATTGGGGGCAGTTTCCCGTCTTCCGAGGGCTCCCAGCTGAGCTGAGTCACGTAGCAGTGGGCATGGAAGGGAGGAGTGGGAAGGAGCTGCTGCTGAAGAGCCTCGGGATCATGGCCCTGCTGCTGGCTGAGTTGGTGATGCTCTGTGTTGCTGCATTTGAGTGCCTGGCTTTTGATGAGAACTGCTGGACTCGTGAGCTGTCTTGGAGGCCTCATGGTGCCCAGCTGTAAATACATCCACACAGCCAATCTCTTGCCTTACCAGCCTGTTTTTGGGAAAAAAAAAAAAAAGGTAGCAGCCAAAGCAGGGTAAAAGGGAGCTACACTGTTCCCAATTTGCAGACCAGGAGATCTGAAACACCAAAAGTTTGTCTACACAGGGAAATTTACACTGCTGTGAGATTCTCAGTGGAAACATTTCCTGCTCACTGACAAGCTGTATCTGTGTCCAGATGAACAGATGGCTTTTGCTTCACTGTGACTCATGGTTGTTACAGGGTGGGAAAGTCCTCTGAAGTAAGAGCTTTGGGGGTTTCTATCCTTTGTTCTTTTGTGCTGTTGCTGGGCCCAAAGCACTACAGAATTGCTCTCTAGCTTTTGGCTGATGTTCATGGTGTTATTTTTTAGTGATATGGGCAGCAACTGTTGAAAAGGCCATGTTTCTTTTCGGGAGGTTGTCTCATCATTTGAAAGGGGATATGCCTCAACAGGATCACAGGGGAGAAGTTGTAGAAGGAAAAAGAATAACTAGTCAGAGTGTTGTGGACAGCAGTGAGGGAAGTGAAGCACAAAAATGTTGGGCATTCTCCTTGTTCAAAGGCGAGTAAAAACTTCTTATCTGAATGTTTAAAGACACAAGCACATAATGGTGCATGGTAATTAAAATACCATCAATTCTCTGCCTCCAGGAACTGCAACTCAGAGCATGTTGTGTCTTGGCACTTTCGTAAAGTATCAGAAAATGCTATAGATGCTGCTTCACAAATTAAAATGACACAAAAATCAAAAAAATGCAATTAAATGTAAATAAGGTCTCCTGGAGGTTTTTCTGAAATAGAAACACTGCTTGCTCAAGTAAAATTTTAATCCAGTAGCTTTCTATCTTCCCAAATCCCTGTGGGATGAAAAGATGAGCCTTCTGGCATGCTTGGAAGGTTAATGAATGTGGACTCTAAACACAATCTCAGGAAATACCTCTTGTTGAAAATACCTTATGGAAAGTGTTTGAAAAAGGGCACTAGTGTGAGCACTTCTGTGACTTATAACAGTAGTTCTACACAGAGAGTAAACACGACTTTTTATTAGCTACTTCCTATGCCATTGAAATACAGTACTGTGAATATCATCCACAAGTAAATAGCTCCTGCAAACACTAAACTCAGCTGGTTCCATGCAGTCCTGCTTTGTCAGAGAGAAGCATTCAGCAATAGCTCTTAGAGCTGAATAACCATTGGGGTAGCTTCAGGCAGAGGGCCCAGCACCAGGAGCTTAACCTGCACATTGCCAAAGGGCAAGACACCTGCCCCAACCTCTGCACCCAGAATAAGTGGCTGTGCTTGTCTGGCCAAGGAGAGAGGTCTTTGCCAGGACTGTTACTTAACCTGCAAGGTGCATCCCAGGGTCCAGCAGTGACTCCAAACACAAACCTCCCACCTCAGACTGTGACCCAAAACAGTCCTTTGCAATCCATTCCGTTGCTTTGACAGTGTTTCCATGTTGTTTTATTTTATTTTTTTCAGTCTTGAGACATTGCCATGCATCCATCATCCATGCTTCAGTCTTGAAATGGCATCTGGAACATTCATTTTCATACCAGGAGGCTGAAGTAGGACAGAGATAGATAAATACATAATATGTGTAATTCTTTTATCCATCATAATCTCAGTGGATATACTTTTATTTCAGTACAATTGCAATAGTACAGATGACTTATATAAAATCTCTAGAGCAACAATCTCTTTGTCAAATGACTTTTCTTTGAAAATTCAATATAATGGCAACTCTCAGTATGATATTTGGTTACTTGTAAAATTCCCTTTTTCCCTAGCCCCTCAAAAGTTCTGCATGACTGCATCTGGCACTCACACAACTGATAAAAAATTTAACCTTTATTTTTAATGCTAAGACCATTTTCCTGGAGACAAGTGAATAAGTGAAAATCTGAATTCTAACATGAAAATAAATAGGCTGTCACTGGATTTTTAAATTTGAGGTAATCCTGAAGTGGCAACCAGCTGGTCAAACACTGCCCAAACCTGACACTGACAAACTTTTAGTATAAGAAACTATGATGTTTTAGACCAGTATCGTGAATTTTAAGAAGGCTGACAAATAAAATTTAGGGTTTATTTAACATACCTCTTGGATGCTGGTTTTAGTATTACAGGAGATCATTTGGATTCTTTTCAGATTTTAATATTACCTCAATCAGATTAAAAATACAGAATTATGATCCTTCTACTGTCTTCCCAAGAGACTTCTCTGCTGTCTAATTTAGATTTCATTAGACTAACATATATCATTAATTAGACATTTCACTGATAAAAGAATAGATTTTCTCTTATCAAGAGAAAATCAATAGATTTTTCTCAAGGGAACTCTGACAGATCTAATTTTCCTGGACTTCATGAAAGAATTTGAACTGATATTGCATGTAGAATTATTATTAATATTTCCCTTCCATATCTTGGCAGGCACGAGAAGGAGGAATGTAGTGATGAAATATACTGGTGGCACAAAACTGGGAGATGTTGTCAATACAGAGATGGGCTGTACTGTAGCACCACAGGAAAAGAAATGGCCTTGAGGATTGGGGAAATGCCAACTGAAAGGGAAAACCAGTCTAAACTCAAGGTCATGCACTTATGTACCAAACCCAAGGATTTATTTTGCACTGTAGGAAACCATCAGATTGTCTCAACAGAGAACAAATAGGCCACTTAATCACTGATCAGGAGATCACCTGATCATGAGCTCAGGAAGAGTCTCACCTGGTGGCAGGAAGGTAAATGAAGTCGTGGGGTGCAAAAGGTATTTCCAGAGCTAAGTGCTAATGTGCAAAGTCCTAAGTTGCATCATGTCTGGAACCCCATATCTAACAGGAAATACACTGCATGAATGAGTAGCAGAGAAGGGTGACGTGGCCTAGAGAACTTTTGTTGAGAGAGAGAGAAATACAAAATTATGCTCATTTAGGCAAAGAGAGATTTTGTCCTCTGAATGAAGAGGAAGAAATATCAGAGAGGAAGAACATTAATAAACATGACAGGCAAAAGAAGTGTTGCATAGAAAGTAGTTTTGCAAAGGTTCAGACTGGAAACTAGGATGTTTTATGTATTTTGTTTAGACTGGGAAATCTTGTAGTAAGGATAGTGGAATGAAAATCTTGTTATTAGCAGTAAAAGAAGGCAGCCCAACTGGATCAAGTGAGGGGTGTATCAGTTTCAGTATTCTCTGTTCAACCATGACAAAATTTATGCAGAAATGCCAGAAATTCAACTTCAGTACTTGTGGTAATGAAGGGCTAGATTCACATTCTGCCTTTAAAATAACAAGGACAAAAGCCCAGTGGCAATATTTTTAGAGGGACAGTTTGTGAGGCAATGTGCTTTCTGCAGTCCATTCCTTTTGTACTCCCTTAGCATTCAGAACTGCTGGACTAGTGATCTTAGATACTATATCTGTGCCTTAAAAAAAAATTCATTTGTAGAATGAATTTAATGAATCCATGAATTTAATTTCTGTTTGTTTCTTCAGTGTTATTTTATTGATGGCTGTCTGTTTTAGGGGTTTAGGCTCTATACATGGATATGTCCCTTCCACTCATCTCACATGTTGCAGCTTTGAGCAGCAAAAATATTTACCCTTACGGACTCTTGTGATTGCATGTGTCACCCTCGTGTCATCATGAAAATCCTCTACTATGGGTCACTTTTAATATTAAGATATGTTTAGCTTCTTAGGAGCAAAATATGTTTCTATAACATAGAAACCAGTAGTCTGATGGCATCACAAGTTCTTTAGTCACTAAGCAATATTTGAAACAAATAAATATGCATTCAATTTTTAGGATACATAGCAGACATATTTCAGCCTTTAAATAGGCTTTTTGCCTTTTGAAATAACCACTCAACAAGAGTTGTTATCTCAGTTCTCACTTTCAAGTTCTATTGAAAAGCAGGGGCCAATGGTGATTGCTTAGCAGCTGCAGGGTACACAACAGGAAGGAAGGGAAGTTTAATGCAGTTCACAGTCCAGATTGTCCTTGCGTGAGTTTCAGACAGCAGAGCTGGAGGCAGATCTGAGCTGGCACTTACTCACCTCCAACACACCTTAGTCTTTCAGACTCTCTCAAGGGAGCGGGTATTCTGTCGTCTGGCATCTCCTCTTCAACAAGACTGCTGCTGTCGTCAGGGTGACTGCTCTCCATCGTCACTGGCGTTTTGCCTGTACCTGCCACGTGTCCTTGGAGGTTATGTTTCCCGTACAACTTTAGTCTTAGAGACGTGGCTCCTATCCTTACTGTTTGTGAGATTCAGATAGTCATAAAGAACTCAGGAAATGTCTTTCTGGGAACCCCCAAATATTTTTAAAGGCGTGTTTGGGTTTTTTTAACTTTCCTCGTTCAGACCTTTTTTTTGCTTAGATTTTCCAAATAAGGTTCGCTTTCCTCTTTTGTCTATAATATGTCACATTTCTCAAATCAAAGCTGCAAATACTTTCATAAAGAGGCAGAAGTGTTTGTCTGCCTTCACTTCTGTTAGAAGAATATCTCTGTTGCAATAATTTTAATAAGGAGTGCATTGAATTTATTGAACTTATTCAAAAAGCACGTTTATGACCATTATAGTGCTGGCTCGGCAGGCTCCCACTCTTCAGAGATGGAAACACATTACTGTTGTTAAGAACTGTGTACAATGATTGCTCTTTCCCCATTTTGTGGCTAACAGGAAATATGTTTAAACTGCAGCATGAGAAATAGACAGCTCAGAAGAGGAATTGGAGCAGAAAAGCCTGTTGCATAAATGGTACAATTTTATAGTATTGAGTAAATGTTTATAATCTGCAGTGGTGAGTTTAGAATTCATAACAAAACTGCAAGCATATGATTTTATTATTTTTTTCTTGAGGACAAGGATTAATAGTTGAAATCCTATTTGTACTGCAGGAGATTTATGTTTGCAATTGACATCCAGAGGTTCTGGTAGGTGCTGGACTTGTGGCTCATTGGTTTGACAATATTGAACACGATTCTAACCTTTCCCAGGCATGCACAACCTCAGATGACAACCACATTAAGAACTGAGGATAGGGATGATTTGATGTCTTTAAAAGTCAGTTCAGTATCCTGAGCTTTAGTTTGTCAATAAATCTCATGAACTCTGCATGTAAGCTGGGAAGGGTGAAGAATGTTTCTGAGCTTTCAGATTCGACAGTGCAGCGTAGCTGCATCCCAGCTCTCTGTTAGGATTCCTGTATCCTGCTTCGGGCTGTGTTTTTGCTAGTGCACATTGCTGGGTCATGTTGAGCTTCTCATGCAACAACACCCCCAAGCCATTCACCTCTGGGCTGCTCTCAAGCCATTCATCCCTCAGCCTGTGCTTGTCCTTGGGATTGCCCTGACCCACATGCAGAACCTTACACAGGACCACATTGAACTCCGGGAGGTTCCCATGGGCCCACCCCTCCAGCCTGTCCAGGTCTCTCTGGATGGCATCCCTGCCCTCCAGCATGTCTGCAGCACACAGCTTGGTGTCCCAACTGCTGAGGGTGCACTGAGCGCACTGTCCATGTCACCAACAGAGACCTTAAACACCACCAGTCCCAGTACTGGCCTCTGAGGAGCAACACCCACCACTATCACACAGTCATTAATACAGTGAAGCACTGTTATACAGTGAGATCCTTAGAGAAGTGGACAATATTAGCATTTTTCTACATTAGATTACTATATAATTTCTATTAATTTCTATTAATTCCTGGAATTCATAGGAGTTTGTTTTTCTCACTGACTATTGCTTCTATGACCCTCTTAGGACCACTTTTAGAATGAGTTAGGCAAATGAAGACCACTTTCTGAAACACTTTTTCTGACTGGAGTTTCTGTGTCTTTAGTTTCAGGGAGAACTTGTCTCCTATGCAGCCCATTTCCTTTTTCGGTTCCACAAAATTTCTGCACAGTTTCTTTATTTCCCTTATTTTATATGCTGCAGTACATACTGTAGAGAAAAAATATCAAGAATATGATTTAATAAGTCTCTCTGTGTATGTATGATATTTGTATTCCACCAAAAGCTTGTGTATTTTATAGAGAATTCATTCTGCATGCCCAAAATGGGTTTACAGAATTTTTCCATTTTAGAGCTCAAGGCCATTAAAATGCATTACAGCAGCGTCCCAAATGTATACAACTGAAAAAATATTCTGTCCTTATGAAAATGCAACCTGTATTATCTTCCTAAGTTTACAAATCATGAATATTGTTAGTGGGTACTGTGCCTTACAACAAGTAAGAATAATATCCTGTCCCAGAAAAAAGGAATTAAAAAAAGGAATAAAAAAATAGGAAAAAAATTAAAAACTAAAAATTAAAAAATTAAAATTAAAATAAAACAGGCCACTATTCTGAAAAACTCAGAATGCTTTCTCCACCTCAAGCTCTTGGGTCAGCCTGGCCTGACATGAGGCTGGGAGGCGCACGCAGTAACAAGCGTGTTACAGTTTATCTGTTCCTGTCAACTGCTGCTCCTGGCTGAGTGTGCTAAATCAGAGCTCTGGAGGCTCTATTTCAGTGAGAAATATAACATCAGGGCTGAAGCTTGTCAGCTCCTAGATTAAGGCTTCACATATGATGGAGGCCCATTAAAACATGAGTGCTTTGGAGAACACATGCGAATGGAGGGTTTGTAATCATAAAACTGACACGGTTCCAATGGAAGATAGCAATATATTCCTGCCTGTTGAATATAACGCAGAGAAAGCTGACTCCAAGCATTCATATATTAGATGTGAGGTCCCAGAAAACTACAACATTGGCTTTAAAGTAGTGAAATGTAGATAATAAATAAGTGCCTTTTATTATCCCTCAAGTGTTAAAGCACTGAGGGTTTATGTTTCGAGTCTGTCTGAGCAAATACAAGATATACAAAAAAGTTATATATCTGTGAGTGAGTATTCAGATATAAAATTGTGGTTCCCAGTTGCTTTTTCAGACACTTGTGGCAGTGTCTGAAAAAGAGACTAGATATGGGATAGGAAGAATTTTGCTGTAAAGCTGAAATAATTTCCATATTGTGTTCTATGGTTATACAGTTGGAAAAAGAGTCACGGTTTCTCAAGTTTAGTTTTAAGTTGCGAACAGATAGCAAGGCTTTGTCCAGCACTTGAGGATGTTAAAATCACTTAATTCATTGCAGTGCTCGGGTGGGACAGCTGACTGAAAGCTAAACTGTGATAGCAGTTAAACCCTGGAAGTGCTTCATTGAAATACCTTTCTTAAATAATGTGCCACAGCACTTTGAAAACGTTAGGGTCTGATTGTCAGTATATTTAATAGGTGTAACACTGGCATTACTTAAGCTTCTGCAATTTGAAATCACAGAAGCACACCCTGTGGTTTAGTAGTTTTGGGCAGATGGTGGAACAAGGTAGCTATTTTTTTACTGCTAGAAGATAAAAATGCTATTTGACAGAGCACAGAAAACCGTGTTGCTTTAACAGCAAAATTATGAAATCTTCTGTTTTCATGGGCTGGAATTGTAAAATTATGCTTGTGTCGCAAGGAAGATAACAGTGAAATGATGTAGGGAGCTAAGGCTTTTCAGGATGTATTTCATTTTATGCTGAATTGTAAATTCATATTGACCGCAATGGCTTTCCAAATAAGTTTTATTTTTCACACATTTGAAAAACTAGTGTGTTTTGATGTCAAAGAAGAATGCTTGAGGCCTCGCTGTGTTCTTGCAGTGCCTGTTGCAGGAAATTGTCCAGAGCTTTATTTTTAATACCTAAAATTAGGCTCTGGGCACAGTGTGGAGGCAATAGATAAACACTGTTGCTATAGAGCTTTTAAGTTACCCCATGAACTCTTTTTTTTGGGCTGCTCCCTGCCCAAGATAAAAAAGCTGGCATTAGTACTTATATGTTATTTATATATTTGTATGGGATATTTGAGTCATTGTAATGTGGAGTATAACACTTCCCTGGCATTTTAAAAATACAAAGCTGACAACAGACCAGGAAAATATTCAGAAGATGATGAAATCGTGTTCCAGGAGTGCTGCAGCTGGTGGCATGTTTACTCTCTGTCGTTAGAGGGGGGATTTGAATTTGGCTTGCCCAGTTAGTTTCTTTTTGTGCAACCTTTATGCAGTTGTGAGCTGTGCTTAAAGGTACTTGAGCCAAAAATGAGTAACAGCAGCGTAGCATTTGAAGGAAAACTGTTTTTTCTCTCTCCACACAGCTATGTGAACTTACATGTAATGCAAAAGACGCACACGATAAGTAACAGTGCAGAGGTGGAGAAGGAAAGAAACTCTTCTGGGCTAGGCTGGGTGCCAGGTATTAAGAGAATTTTTCTTTTACTCTGGTTTAGGAGAAGCAGCGTAACACCATGTGCCTTTTAGAAGTACTTGATGAAAGATCATGTAATAGGCCGTTACAACGAGGCACATATTTGCTTCAGCTGAAATGCCTGTGTGCAGTTTTACTTTAACTCTAACAGCGACATCAGTCATGTTAATTGTCATGGAAAGTTACTGGTCCAGACACAAATCTCCTCACTCATCCTCATTCTCATGGTGATTATGTGGCTGGTTATACTTTACTCACCCATGTGGGAGAATTCTTGCCTGGGGGGGTTGAATTTTGTACAGGCAGCAAATTTTAGAGAGTTAAAAGGACAAGAGGTTTCCAGATGCCTTGCATTAAACTGAGTGGTTATTCCTAACCATAAATGTTTAACTACACTCCCTCAGCAAATCACTTTCAAAATAGATATTCATTTTCAAACAAAACCAGTTGCCTTGTGAAACTGTTGGTTGGTTAGGGGAAAAAAATGACCTAATGCTTCTGAATAAAATATCTGATCTCCTGTTGCCAAGGCTGAGTCACTTCCTGTTACAATAACAAGACTGTCATCAGCAAACTTTTCTAGCCACACAGTGGAGCTTGCCAGTGTGTGCATGGCTTTATTTGTCCATGTTGTTAGAAAGTTACCGTTGAAAAACACACTGTACTAAATTTGGAGGCACCAGCTTTGCATTCAAGTGCATTAGTGTCGGATCTGGGTTGCGTTTACTCCTGATAGTATAATCTCTTATTTCTTTGTGCAACATAATAATATCCACCCAGCTGTGTACAGTAATGTTGTAATTCTATCAAGGGATTCTAGACACAACATAGTGCATTAATATCATCAGAGCTTTCTCGACTGGAATCTGCAGGATCACAGTCAGCTCTTTCTTATTTACAATGAGATTTGAAAATGAGGAATGAGATTTGTAAAGTACCTGGACGTTCATTCCACTTGTCACCTAACAGATAACCCCTAGTGCTTTCTGGACGGCGGTGGGTTTTAAAGACCCGTTTAAGTTGTCTTTAGAAACACTGAGCACACAGTGGTTTCGGTCACGTCTGAGCAGGACGGGCACTCCCCTGGTTTGCAGGCGGTGGGGGTCTGCTCCTGCTGCACCGCTGAGTCAGCAGGGCAGGAATTCATTAGGGCTTTTGCATCACAGCTTGGAACTCATTTCCCGGGCAGAATCAGTCGGCAAAAGCCCTTTCTGCCGTTAAAACGGCTAGAAAATAAAAGCTAAATCCAGTGTTAACTTCAGTACTATTATTACCCCCTCTATGCCCCGGGTTTCAAACATTATCTGGGAGCAGTGTCTGGCAGGCTGTAGTCTGGATGATCTGTCAGATCTGTATGTGAATCACAGTGACTGACTCATTCTGTGCCACACAAATGACTTTTCTGAGCCTGTTAATAAGAGATGGGGAGTGCATGTTATCTTACACGTTCTTTGGGGCTTTCATCCTGGGATCAAGCTCCCAGGCTTTAGGGCCAATGGAAAACTTTCACTTCTTTGTGCCTCAGTTTCCCCCCTTCGGGAAAGAGAAGTTTTAAACTTTTAAATTGATTTGGCACTTGTGGACAACAGAACTAGACACAAAGAAGGCTGTGGTCCTTTCAAGCAAATAAAATAGCCTCCCCCAGGTTCTGGTTTTGTTTTACTGTGTTTGCTGTATTTAATACTTGTCCTGCAGAATCATTTATGCTAGTTCTTCCTGAGAGCCATGTGATAGATAGTCCTACATGGCCTGTGTGTCTTTTGCCAGAGTTCTTCAGCCAAATCCAGAGGATTGCAACTGAATGAACATACTTGTGAAGTGCTACTTACAAGAGGAAGGTCATCACACTCATGGGAAATGTGTCAATGAACGTCCTTTTCATCCCCCCATTTTTACAATCAAATTGTAATAAACATGGCACAGAACAAGGTTCCTGTTAATAGTTAGCCAGGCTTAATCTTCAGTTTTCTTGCTTTCACATTTTTACAAAAGGAAAAAAAAATCCACTCATTTTTTTTTCCTTTCTCTTCCATTTAAAAAAGAAAACAGAAAATGTAAGCTGATATGTTTCAGTTAACTATGATGAATCTGGGCTAAGTTACTATGCTCTGTTCTCTGATAAACAGAGATGTTATTGTGCAGTCCTGGATAAAGTAACTGATTATACTGTTTGGACCATGAATGCAAAATGTGTTGCAAGGATTTGGATGTCTGTAATTAACCAGTTGTAAATGCTGTGGTTGGTGGCTAAGCAGCTGTTCAGATCACTGTCAGAATTTCACCACTGTAAAGGAGCGAGCATGTGTTATTCCTTTGTTTCAGGATGGGAAAGAACAGTTTGTATACATTTCTTTTTGCCCTAAAACAGAACAAACGTTGGCTCTAAACTGCACTTACAGTGTTCCAGACTATATCAGTAGAAGGGAATTGTATTTGCCTGAGACTGTCTTTGTTTCTGGTGTAATGTATCAGACACCAAAGAGTATCACTGTGACCCAAAGGTTCATTTTTCACGAGGCTTTGCTGCTGCATACCTTGGACATTATTTCTGCTGTGGGCAGCTCTCCCTGTCCATGCACTGACTCACTGCCAGAATCCACATCTGTGGATATAACCAACCCCTAAGTTTGGATATTAAGAATCTCGTACTTTTTTTAAAGAACACATATCATCCTAATACAAGACTCAAGCCTTCTAGGACTGTCTAAAAATAAACCTTGCAGTTTGACATGGGTAACTCTTTCGTATGTGTAGACAGTAAAAAAACTTTGTCACCAGCAGATTATTTGAGGTGCAGCAGGTCAGACACTGGCTGCCTGAAAATCCTAATACTTGTAGGTGAAACTATGGTGTAAGACCTTTAGCACTCCAACCTCCTGACTATCTGGTTCAGGGAACGGTGAGTTCTCAGTTACAGGGAGTGGGAAGATGATGTCATCGAAAAGCTATTGCCCTGCTTTGATATTAGTAAATGTGCTCAAAGTTCTCTAGGGGCCTCCAAGGACTGAAAACCTCTCCCTGCTGTGGGATAGAGGTGTTTCTCTCTCTCTCTCTCTGTCTCTCACTCGACATTTCTTTACTTTTTGTTTTGTTTTGTGTGTAGGTTTGTTGTTGTTTGTTTGGTTTTTTTTCTTTTGGTTTTGGGTTTTTTGTGTTGTGGGTTTTTTTGTTGGTGGTTTATTCTTTTGTTTGTTTGGGTTTTTTGGGTTGTTTGTTTGTTTGTTTGTTTGTTTTTGTTTGTTTTGTTTTGTTTTTAACTGGAATGCCAGTGAAAGACTTTTAGGAAAATAAGTCTGTTTCTGCCCTGTTTAACAATTGTTTTGAAAATTAGTCTGAATCCATTCCTGTATCATTAATGAAAACGATATGAGCAGAAAAATCACAGAAATCTGAGTGTTAGTGGGGAAGAGGGGGAGGGGGAGA
Organism: Phylloscopus collybita; assembly: GCA_027886175.1. NCBI lineage: Eukaryota > Metazoa > Chordata > Aves > Passeriformes > Phylloscopidae > Phylloscopus > Phylloscopus collybita. Next base: position 10,724,032 of record JAJNNQ010000002.1, read on the forward strand.
CAGGACGAAGTCCTTTGCAAAACAAAACAGTAGGTGCCAATGTTGATGTCTTTTAAGGCATGCCTTTCACTAGGCACTATGGATAACTTATTAGCAATCAAAACCTGAGGGGCCGGATTCCACTTTTTCTTTTCCGCATGCACAGCATAAAAAAGAATAGAGTGAAAGGTCCTGGCAAGCTGCCAGTCCTCCTCCTCGGATAAGGGGGTGAGTGATACAACACCATGGCTGTGTTTCCTTCTCCCATCTTGCCTATCACATGGGGAAGTGAGCGATTGCTGAGCTTTTTCATGTCTGAGAGCTGGACTGGGCTTTGTCCTCCTTGTTCTGGTGACAGACAGCTTTACAGCATTTATGACTGAGGGCCAAACCAGCCTTGGGGACATCTGAAATTTTAAATCTATCTGGTTCTGGGTTCTGCTGCTGTCTTATGCCTTCATAGCAGGACCATCATGTGTACTAGAGCCACAAGCCTAGGGTATGTGCTAAAATGCCAGTGGCAAACATAAATGGCTTAAGTTTTGTCTCAAACTTCTCCCACACAAATTGATGAATTTAGCTTTTTAAGTTGTAGAGTCTATGCATTGTGAGTTTTATTCCCAACAGTGAAACCTGACTTTGATTTGTTTAATCATGGAATACTGGATTCTCCAATATTTTCCAAGCTGCAGTGAGGTTTTAGCAGGACAACAAGTATCACAAGACTCCTGATAAAATCACAGGAGTTAACAAGGCTAGCACTTGGAGGAGCTTTGTAGATTCAGCCTTTTCTGCAACTAGCATTCCAATGAAACAGAGATTAACTGAATGTCTGGAACAATCTTGCAGAATATTTTACTTTGTGGGTTTTTTTTTTCCTTTGCATAAAGACCCTCTTCAGACCATCTGAATAGGATGTCAATTGTCACATGCCAGCTCCCATGTCACTTGGTCAGTGACAAAACTTGTCAGGGGGAGGGAGGAGATGGGAGAAATGGAAGATTTAGCCCTTTTTGCAAAAGCCAGAAAATGTGGTGAGGACTCTCAGTGTTACCAAGCAGTATTGTAGTCCAATTTGCAGCACCACTGAAACTAATAACCTTCAGTAATAGCCAGCAGGGTGCTCGGCGTCACCGGTGATGTCACCGGTGACACCTCTGATACCTGTCCCCTGCTCGGCTGCAGCCGGGGGCGGCAGCCTGGGAACGTGGGAGCCGGGGATCTGGCAGCATTCCAGGGCGCTGAGTCAAAGGTGAAATGCCAGCACCAGGGAGTGCTTGCTGGTTTCGCTGGCTGAAATACCACTCGCATTACACATTTATTATACTTACACGGGGAGAATGCGAAGATAGGGCAAAGGGGTAAACAGCAGGAGGAGTGCTGCGATGGGGAGAGGCAGTGTTCAAACATGATAAAAGTGCAGCTGTGATAAAAGAGCAAGAGTGTTGGCTGGCACGTATTGTTGCTGATACAGCATTGGACATTTATAAGAGTATTTTTTGTTTCCTTAGATGGGGGAAATGCACGTTTTTCTGTGTGTTTACCACATCTCCCATGCATTTCTGAAAACCTGCAGCTGTTCTGATTCATAGCAGCAGAACCAAAGCAATATTTATGACTGCCCAAGGCATATGGGCAGTAGTTGCTGAAATTAAGGTCCTAGGCATGCAGCTAATCCCATGGACCTGAAACATACACTTGAACCCCACTTCTTGTACTTACAGTCAGGCACATACTTCAATCACTGCAACAGAATTACTTTGCTTTGATTGACTTCTCCCACTTCCCAAGACAGAAATGGATAATTAATGTTGGCTTACATTCATATAATTGCTCTTGGAAGTTCGGGAGACTTTGTCACTTGTGACTTTTCTTTGTTCAAAAACATAAACTAGCTCTGGAAATGGAAAAATATATGTTATTCTGTTATTTTGTGTGATTGTTTCAGTTTTTAGAACTAGCAGAGGACTATCTCTACAGGTACGCTTCATCCCCTTTTAATTTGTTTTTAATATCTGTCTTGAAAAGGTACTACAGAAAGAGTGAATTTGGTTGTACTCTAGGAATACTTGTTTTGAAGTTTTGTAATTTTGAGGGAAGAAGCTTCAACACATTTAAAAATAAAACCAGGTACTTTCACAAGGTAGCAGTACCAGTGAAGCAAAGTTCTAAGTGATAGAAAAATTTTACAGCTTTTTGCCACAGACCATGATGTAAGAAGAATTTCAGTGCATTAAATTAACTTACCATAATAGTTACTGAGCTCTGATTTTCAATGTAAAGATTCTGACATCCAGAGGGGGATGTAGAAAAGTTTAATGAAGAGAAAGAGCCCAAAAAGTTGAAACAGAAAAAAGAAAAATATTCTGTTATGGCTTATTATTGATACCAAGATGAATGTAATAGCTGTCTCTTAATGAAATCTAAGAAGTGACAGATGTGGTTTATGGGGTGTCCCTCAAGCAGACATACACACATGACCCCTCTTTAAGAGCATTCAATATCCCAATTCCATGAGCACTTCGTGCTGGGCTTGGCTTTATGCACGTGAGGAGCCACTTTGATTCAAATTTCACATATGCTTCATGTTTGCAACCTTACTCTTCCAGGACATTTTCCAGCAAATTCAACACTCCTTTCATTTCTTCCAAATGCAAACTCTGCTGCATGCTTTCCTCCCTTCCAGTCACTTAGAAAAATATGATCTGTTAAGTCAGTGGCAGAACTCCCACTGACTTCTGTAATGCTGGGAGTTAAGCTCTCTGCTTATGAGACTTACACATCTCTTTTTAGAAAACTTTCCAGCATTGCAAAAGGGTCATTTCAGTCCTGCAGCTCTCCAAAATGCTCTTACACTTTCCTTTTTACTAATATAATTTATTACCAGCATTTATTATAATATTCTTTGTGGCTTTTGGAGGAGATTCTAAGGATTGATGACATGTCTGCTTATCTGAACATTTAAAGCTCTCATGATAATATTTATAAGAATTTTTGGGTTTTATTTCTCAACCCTGCCCTCCTTTCCAAGATGCTGGATGTCAGATTTTTTGTTGCTATCTGCACCAAAATTGTATTTCATCCTCTGATGCAATTTTTGTAAAAGATCTTAGTGGGAGTTCTGTCATTCAGAGGCAGTAGCCAAGAGATGGAAGGTGCTGAAGATTTCTCTCAAGGTTCATTTGCAAATGATATGGAATGAGTTTGTATTTGTTCTCAGTCATACCAAGTTTGTCCATATCTTTTTACTCACCCTTGAAACAGAGGCATGCTGGAAAGATTTTTGTGTTCTTTATGTATCCTCCCCTAGCTTTGGCACTGCTATGAGGTAAAAGACCATGTTGCAGGAGAAATAAAATGAATCTGTGAAGAACTGTGGTGTTGTTACAAATGAATTTACTATGTCCAGTTCCTTCACCATGTTTATTCCAAATGTACTGCCAAATACAGGGCAGAACGTGGCCCTCAAAGCAGCAGAGCTGACATCACATCTGTGGGTTCAGAGTCAGAGGCTGATGGCTACTGGAATCAAACACTGGTTCTGCAGAACACAGATAATAGGTGAGATGGGTCCTACCTTTTGGTTCAGGTGTAGATTCATTGGTACTTTCAATTTCTCTTAAATTGATCTGAGTTGAAAATGCTCTGAAGTAATGGTGCACTGTGCAGAATTAAACTTCAAACCCTTCTTGACCACACTGAAGTAACCCTGTAGCATAACTACACATTGCTCACCTGCATAATCCTCATGAAACAAAAGTATTCCCACTTTGAAAGTCAGTCTTTTTGGAGTTTTGCTGCAAGAGGAGGTCGGACACTAATGAGACCGTTTGGCCAGCCAGTGCCTTGACAGGTTTCATTTATGGCTTGATTAGGCCCTGATTTAATGACATACTGTACTACATGGAAGCACATCATCTTCAGTCATTTAACACTGAGTGGAGTCTGAATGTTTCATTTTGGCCGTTTCTCTGCACTTTTGAAACTAAAAGAAACACCCTGCAGAATAAAGTATCATTTAAGTAGAATGTTTAATTCCAACTGCAGTAGGCAATTACAAAGAAAACCATTCTGACTCTGCCCACTTCTCTGTTCCCCTTTTCAGTCCTTGAGGCCATACATTAATCCTGAGGTTCTATTATACTGTATAGGATATGTTTTGAATTTAAGATTTGTAAGGAGAAAGCAGACAAAAGGTCAATCTCATGTTTCCATTCACATCCCTCTCTGTTATTCCAGGGACCCAAAAGGTTGATACATTGTCTAGATTTTGTTACTGGTGAATTTCTTTGTTACAGTGTGTTTTAGGATGACATAGGATTTTTTTTTTTTTGACATTTCTTTTCCATTGCTTCCAGCAGAGGGGCACCTCCAGAGCTCTGCAACACTCCAGTGGATTTTCTCTGTTGGATGACATCTAAGCACCCAAAGGCTTCACTAAATTATACTGTGGAATGAGCAGTCCTGGAGTTGCACAAGATCTGAAGTGCTACTGTGTTTTAGACTCTTTTCCCTTTGCAGTGGTTTTGGACCAAATGGATTTCAGGTGAACCCAGTGACACAAAAATTGCTGAGATAACCTCACTGTGACAGGTGGACTGGTGAATATGTAGCACTCATATACATCCTGCCGTGGGAACAGGGCATGGTGCTATGTGGAATGGCTCACATCTATTTCTTGGCTCTGGGTTAATTGTGTTAACTTACACAGGAGTCTCCAGAAAGAAAAGAAAAGAAAAGAAAAGAAAAGAAAAGAAAAGAAAAGAAAAGAAAAGAAAAGAAAAGAAAAGAAAAGAAAAGAAAAGAAAAGAAAAGAAAAGAAAAGAAAAGAAAAGAAAAGAAAAGAAAAGAAAAGAAAAGAAAAGAAAAGGAAAGGAAAGGAAAGGAAAGGAAAGGAAAGGAAAGGAAAGGAAAGGAAAGGAAAGGAAAGGAAAGGAAAGGAAAGGAAAGGAAAGGAAAGGAAAGGAAAGGAAAGGAAAGGAAAGGAAAGGAAAGGAAAGGAAAGGAAAGGAAAGGAAAGGAAAGGAAAGGAAAGGAAAGGAAAGGAAAGGAAAGGAAAGGAAAGGAAAGAAAAGTATTTATTAAGAATGCATTATGTCAGGCTGAGATGAGGTTAATTATTTAACATCTGGCAAAAGCAGATGGATTCTCAGTTAACACAGTGAAATCCGTTCAGTCAGCACCTTGATAAGTCTCTTTCACTGTCTCAGGTGCCTTCCTGGAGACCCTGTGTATGTGTTTTCCCTTTGCTCTGCAGACGGCTGGGCAGCACATCAGGACACTTTGAAACCATTGTCTGCCATCCCCTGCAAGGCTTTGGTAATTGGCAAGTGTGAACGATGTGGCTGGCAGACAGCCTCTTACTGCCTGGCCCCCTTGCCCAACAATTTGATGCTTTACTGAGCAGATTGGGTGCTGTACATCAGTATCCTGGGATGGATGTTCTCCAAGGTATATTTAGTTGAGATGTGGCCACTGCATTCTGCTGGTGCCTGTTAAAGCATTGGATTGGAGTTATTTAGGAGAATGTGTTTCAACACAGAGGCCACGTGATGCTCTTGGTGGCCTCACACAGGAAAGGAAGTCTAAGTTTAAGATGGGATGTGGTCTTCCATGAAGGAATGCACAATAGGTTGTCTCTATGTTAGAACAGAGTTTAAATATATTTCATTAATCATGAGATGTTTTTCACTCAGTGTTGACCATCTTGATCTTCTTTCAAGAAGAGTTCCCTGTGGTCTTTGTAAAGGTAACCCTCAAAGAAGAACTTTTGTGCTTCTTTTGTGCAAAGAAGCATATAATTCAAATTATAATGATTAATTAATCATATTTGTGTGCTCCCCCTGGATCCCAGGCAGAAAATATGTGCAGGATTTCCCATGGCCTTCAGTTTGTTAGCAGCTTTTTATCAGGACTAAGTTTTTTAGTTTTAGTACAGTTTTTATTTGACTAAGGACCTTGTGAGACTATTCTGTATTAGCAGAAAAAGCTTCAGTACTGCTCTACTTTAAATTCATACTAGAAAAAAAAAAACCCAAAAAACCACAGAGAGATTGGAGTTCCAGGTATATCAAAACTTTCTGAAAGCAAAGAACCAAGATAAAATATACTTGAATGAGAAAAAGTCAGTGGGAACTTTGATTTTAAACTCCTCTCTTCAGATTCTTCACACTCTTGAACCTTGCTGGAAGTGCAAGACTGTACTGTCAGTGCTGTCATGTCATGTACGTGGGTCCAAATGTAGGAGAAATGCTTTTCCTAGTACCTCATATTTGCAATCCACGGGATTAAAGTCCCTGGTGTTGCTGTTTCAAAGTGCTGGTGTTCCACAGCGCCTGGAGATCGGTGAAGAAAAGTGCAATTTTCAGGTGTGATGCTTAGAGAGTGCTGCTCCTCTCATTTTGAAAGGTGTAAATCAGGAGTTGATCCACTGTAAGCAGCAGATTTTCTGCAGCTGGTGTGAAATAACCATCCAATTCCACAAAGTAATGTCTCCAAGTCTGGAGATCCTCGGCCTCGCTGCTTCTGGCGCTTTCCAAGGCACGACTTGTGTGTTTCCGACTTAGCGAGTGCTTGCACAATTGATGGCCAAACATTCTTTCTGGGGCACTCACCATTTCCAAATATATCTATCTTTCAAGTAAATCAGTTTTGTGTTAATTAGTGACAGCTCTCTGCTAAAATATTCCCTTCATTCTTTTTATCACCCTGTGGCAGAGTTCTGCTTGCCCTGCCAGCTGTCCTTCACAGCAGGTCTTAAAGGTTTGAAGCCTTATTTGGTGTCTGCAGTGACCTTTTAAATTCCAGAGTAAAGTTGGGGCTGCACAACTCACAAATATAACACTTGTTAATAAAATGTCAGCTTTGTAGCAGTCAGACTTGCGTGGAGCTTTCAAACTGCATTTTCCATCAGGCTAATAGCTCAGGATTGTGTACATGTGCTGGCACAGCTGCAAGAAGGGTAAAACCTTCAAAAAGAGCTCCCTTCTGGTCCCACCATGTAATCAGGTCACAACTCTACCCCCTGGGGAAAAAAAATCATTTTGCCAGTTACAATCCTGCAAACAGTTGTTAGTTCCTTCATTGCTTAGGTGACCTCAGTGAAACCCAGAAATGCCAGGTTTTAAAGACTAAAAGATTGCCTATACCTTCAACCCCTGAAACAAGAAATGCCTGAATGTAAGAAATAATAGTAGCAGGGAAAGGAAAGCGTGTGGGGGAGGGGAAGCAGAAGCAGCAGAATGGCGAGCAGATGTTTCCTAAAGAAGGTATAAACATGGAAAGCGAGCAGTCAGATTTTCCTTTAACTTTATAGTGCAGTTTACAAGTTCATTAAACAGAACTTCTGAGCAGGGCAGCCCTTGATGAAGGGTTGTTTAAGTTGAAACATTCTTGATTTCCTGCTTAACTGACTCACTTGGTAAGATGCTCCGTAGTGATACCATCAGCCATGGAATAGTTAACAAAATCTTTGGATTGTATAAACCCCTGTTGTTTAGATAGTTCTTGACTTTTTCTGTGTAGCTTCTGCAAGTATGCTGGAAGCTCTGTGTAATGTACTCAAGAAAAATAACATTGATGTTGTTCAAAACTGTCACTTTCTTATTCTTTTAATACAGTTATTATAGCAGATTAGAGTATAATGATCTGTCTGTGTAGTTACCTAAAGTAATTCCTTTTCAGTATTTACTGAAACTACTGAAGTAGTATGTTTAAAACATGTGATGTTTAAAGATTTATCTAAGATTAGATATTGCCTGTGTTCATTCTAGTAAGCATCTCTTGATTTAACAGTGATGTTTAGCTTGTCACACTGTGGCAAAAACTTTTGCCTAGTCCACAACAGGACTTATTTTTCTCTTCTATAAAATATTTTTAGCTGCAGACCTCTTGTTATCAATGAAAATTTGTCATTGGACATCAGTGGATTTCTACTTGGCTCAGTAATGCACTTTCATTACTGGGCTAATACTAGACAGCTGGAAGTTTCCTAGTACACATGCAATTCTCATTTAACCAATAATATGGAATAATCAGAATACTTTGAAATAATCACAAACAGTATGTGGTGAATTGACAATTGGCCTGTTCTGCGTGGGGAAAAAACATCAAACCTTTGAAAATCTATGTCATTGCATGGAACAGTACAAGGCTTTTCCAAGTTTTCTCTTCCACTGGCTGGCTCGCAGATGTCTGTGCATAGCTCTAATCATCTGACATCACTGTTACACCTGTATTTTCATCACAAAATAAGAATATTTGCTTGACTGCTGCAGTTAAAATAAAGGTATTCCTGTCTTTTTTCATGTCAAATAGGAGAAATGTTTAAATCAACTCAAATTATCACCTCATATTGAATATGAGATTTCGTTAAATGGTGCATTGCAAACAGTATCTGTGTCACATTATAGTTGTGACTGTTTTCCATTGTATTTTCTAAAATGCTATAAATTAATATTCCAAAGCTGATAAGGAATGGTATTTTTGAAGAAATGCTAAGGAAATGCCATTAGGAGTATAGGAACAGATATATCTTTCTATCTTTGTATTCATTCTTCAGCTGCTGTATTCACATAATAGAAATCAGTTTGAAATCTCTGCAAATCCAATAGCAACATTTTGTGTACTGTTTGTAAACTCATTTGTCATGTTTGTAAATCCTTTTAAGTGATGATCTTAAAAGACATTTCTCCCTTTAGTATGAGAATTTCTATAATGCTTGCAGTCATTAAAAAAATCATCATTTAAGTCTTGCAAGGAATTGAACTACAGCTCTATTAAAAAAGCAGGCTCCACGAAGTTCAAAAATTAGCAAACACTACAAACTATTTCAAGTTTAAAAAACAGAACAAGTGTGATCTGGCAATGCTATTGAATTCCATCATTTACATTTCGTTAAATATTATAACTCTCTTTTTAGCTGAAGTGAGGACTACAGTCTATCTTGTGTGTGCTGGTTTTGGCATAGTGTGTTATCTTCCTTCCTAGGTCAAGATCAGCTAAGGTGTGTCTTGGGGTCATTCCCTCTTTTCTGTATTTAAGGTAGTAGCTTCTGGGTAACTTGGGAACAATTTTTAAATAGAGTATTTAGTTTACTCTATTTTTTTTTTTTTTTTTTTTTTTTTTTTTTTTTTTTTTTTTTTTTTTTTTTTTGTGAATTGTCCTGTCTAGCTGGAAATATTTTGTAGCCAAAAATATCCAAATGACTGATCTACTTGATAAAATAATTTTGGGTGGCATCAACATCAGCTATAGAGAGACAAGTACCTCGTGCACAGATCTCTTTGACAAATGTGCACAATGAATCCATGTTAGGTGACATCTTCCATAGGATTAAGTGTTGTAGGATGTCAACTGTGAATACAGCAAAGAGTAAGATTATGTAACAGGGTCTAAGAAAGATGATTCTTAAAAATTCATCATTCTCTGCTGGTGTCCTCATAAGCGTATGGTGAATTAGTGCTCACTCTTCTGTCAATCAGCAAAAGCTGAGCAAATGAGCTGTCACATTTTTGGTTCTTTTCAGTGTGAAACTGAAAACATTTCTCAAGTGAATAAATGAGTCTAGGACTGCTGGCATGTGCTTGACTTTTTCAAACTGTATACTTCAAAGTGCAGAAGCTAGATAAGCTAAGAGTGAGTTCAGTGAAGTTATTGTGCAGGAGGCAGCATGTCTATCAAATGCTTGCTTTATAAATTTGAATAGATGTGATTGTTCTCGGCAATGTCACCCCCCTCTGTGGCTGAAGGCATTGTTTGAGCAGAAGGAATGCAAAGCTTTTTTATTTTTTTTTTTTTTAATATATATTTTATCCAGAGATGCTTTGCAGGAAAGTCAGCCATTCTTCCTCTGGATTCTCTTTATCAAAACAATGGTGCAAGAACAACGAGGGAGGCAGAGTATATCACTGGCTAAAGTACTGGAGGTCAAACGATGGTTTAGCTGCATGGTCTTCAGAGTTGATGAATCCAAGTGTAAGAGAAATTTTCCATGGCAATTAAATGTTGCTTCTCATTTTCAGGACAACTGGGTCAGAAGGCAGCACTAACAGGAAGTACTAAGGAATACATCTTTGGTTTTGTTGTTTACCAAGTGTAAGGACAGATGACACAGTGGCTGATTTCTTCCTCCATGGTGTGCTAGGTTAGTGTGTTACAGACATCTGCACATTGCTGCAATCTGGTTGTGAGATGAACACCAACAGCCCAAACACATTCCTTGTCACAGTAACACAAATACAATCTGGCCCCTTGTGTTTATTTCAGCACTGAGTGAATTCTTCTGGTTATTTATAGATCCTTCTGAGATTGTGTCAGTGGGGTGAGAGTGAAGCTGCATGAGCAGCCAGAGTACTCCAGAGAGCTCTGTTGGCTGGCACTCCTCCACTGGCTGTGTAAAAGTCACAGAGGCAGAGATGTGGCCTTGCATATTTGCTACCATGAAGCAAGTGTTCTGTGGACTTTGTGCTAGTGGTGAGAGACCTCAGCCACAAACTGGAAGAAGAACTGGAGAAGACTTGTAGTTCCATGTTTTCTGCCCTGATTCTCCAGGAGGGAAGCAATCTATTTTTCTGATGTCTATGATTCAGAGGTGGTATTTTTTTTTTTTTACCTGGTGCTCTTGAGAAAGGCGTTGAGAGGGAAACAGCAAATCACATGTAATGGGCAGGACTTGTCTTTATCCAGAGAAAGTCAAAGTAGAAGACAGTACACAGCTTCAGAGTCTATTATTGCTCCCTTATCTGACCTGCCCAAAAAACAAATAGCTCTGTGCTGCTTCATGTGTCTGTGTTGACAAGTATCCTTAACAGACTTTACCAGGTTTCTGGCAATGCCTTCAGCCCTCCATAGCTCCATTACAGTTCCTCAGGGACTCTCAAGAATGGCTAAGGAAATCGGGTGGACAGGAAGTGGACAGTGGGAGCTTTCTAGGGAGTGAAAGGATAGAAAAATAATTTTGTAGGTTGGCCGGGATCTTGATGAGATGTTTAATGTTGCTGTGATTTATTTCTATTGCTAATGGTGCATCAGGGTGGTCAAGCATTTTGGTAAGAGGTTCTTAGATATTATTAAAATTGGACTGAATAGAACACAGTAGGTGTCATCAGAGATCTCTGTCTTTATTTTGGAGACATTCAGCAGCACTTTGCATATATCTAGTAAAAGATATTGGCCCCTATTCTTACTTTCATTAATACCTTTTTTATACAGTTTGGTTGGATAAAAGGGCTTCTGATGTCATAAATTATTGATATTCTTCCCTTCTGCTCCTGATAGAGCTTTGCTCAGGCATAGTGCCATACTGTGCTGCATTTGAGCATGCCAGAGTTGTGCTTGCACTTAGGGGACTAGCTCAGGCTATTCCAAGTTTGTGTGCCTTGGCCCACAGACAAATGAAACCACACCCATCATCTCTATCATGTGAATATCTTGCTTGGACCATCTTGTCTTTGTTAGAGAGGCTGCTGTGGGTTTTAGGCTATCCATTATTAATTAATGAAGGCCCAAGCAGCAAAGATGAGTGCTTATAAAGGGAAACAGATAGCAACCATCATATTTGCTAAGGACGTGCCATTCTGCTGCACAGGAACATTGACAACACTCACTGAGTAAAGGTGCTTAATCCTCCAATTCCTGTAGCAGAAAATTATGTCCCAGAATTTTCCTCTTTGGATTACCTGCTGTAATTACTATTATTCTATGTAAGAATTGTTACATACGAAGACAAACCCTATCTGTGGTCAAAAACTTACTGAGAATAGATTCTTTTGGGTAGACATTTAGGGATTTTGTGGTTTCCACTGTGGTTCCAGTAATTGATTCTGTTCTGTTACTTTGTTTTACATTTCACCTTTCTTGTATCTGTAAGACTTTTTTTACCTTTCTGAGGCCTCTCTCAGCTGCTCCATCATTACAACTTTTTCAAAGGAGATTGTAGTAGTGTCTAAAAGATGTTGTTCCACTGATCTCTTAACACATGTTTTTATTCTCTCCAAGGAAGGTAATTTTAGCATGACAACTCACTCCTTGTTTATTTTGATTGCACATAGATGACCCTTACATGGTTTTCTCACTACAGAACTGAACAACCTTATTAGTTCCTGTTGCAGCATCAGAAGAGTGTATCAAATCCATCCCTGAGATAATGCTGCCTGGTTTTGGAGCCCCAAAGACAAAAGAAACTTCAATCACAACTTTTTTTCAGTTGGAGTAGTTGAGTGCATGATAAACTGCACAAAGGAAAAAACACTGCTGCAACTTGCTTTAACTCAAGCTTGAGTTAAAAGTTTGTCAGGAATAAGTGCTCCTGGAATATTACTGGACCACTGGAACGATTACTATCTCAGTATTACTATAAATAAGAGCATACTGCATATTGCTTAACTATTTTCACTGTAGTGAGATAACCACTACTATTTGTAGTCTTTTGGGCATGGGAATGAACTTTTCTAAGAAAAGACATGAAGTAAAATGTTTATTCATGTTTCCTTTTATTTTGGGCAGGGAAATAGATTCTATTTTTAAAAATATGTTCTTTAAAACTAAAGACAGTCTCTATATTGGTTTCTTCATTTAACATTTTGTCTGATTTAAAACCCCTTTTTCCTTTTAGGATCCAAAGCAGAGAAATGGCCTGAGAAACCTGAAGGGCTTTCAACCACAAAAATCACTGTATACTTAACAGAGCAAACAATTTTTTTTCACAGAGTATTCCTGAAAGACAGAGAATTCATTCTAATAGTGCTTATATTTAATTGCCTCAAGGGACACCAGCAATAGAAAATACTCGTTACATCTGACAATTAAAGGTAATTATTACCAATTAAAGAAAAGCTTCCCTCTCGAATAAATAGAAAAAAAAAATAGACCCAGTCTCCAGTAAAGTAGTTTCAGTTTCTATTATTTAGTTTCTTTATTTCACTCCAGTTGCTATGTCAGCATAACAGTCTTATGGTGATAAAAGGATATGGAGTAGAAACTTGGAACATTCTTATTTATAGTAGATTTGTGGGTTTGGACTAGTTTGCTCATTTTTGTTTAGACAGTTACAAGAAACTGCTTAATGGGAAGCTCTATCATTGATAAATATTTTTAATTAGAGAAATATTTGATGTATCTTTGCATCTGATATTACAAATATTTTTGACCACTTTCCTGAGAAGATTTTTCCCAACCTAAAACTTCATGTGGAGAGTTTTATAGTCTATTATTTGCATTGTGATATTAATTCTTTTCATTGCTGAAAATTTCTGACAGAAACAAGTATGTGGTCATCAAGAGGGAATACATATCAGATAATTTAGAAGTTCACAGTATAGATGTCTGCAGCTGGCTGGGTGAGTTCCCTTTATAGTCAATGGGGAGGTAGAGGCATTTTTAGTGTGCACTAGCTAATATATTTTAGATGTTTGCTGCAGGAAAGGAAGTGTTGCACCCTATGCCTTCACTGATTGTGTTTCCTAGGTATCTATTGATTCCATTAAGCCTGGGAAACTGGACTCTGCATCCTGAACTGTAGAAGTCTAACACCTTCTGTGAGTAATACACAGAAAGGTGCATGCAAATCACAGAGGTGATGACACCAATCTGCAGGGACATTATATGATACTAATTTTCAAATTGTACACTCAGGATTAAGCCATTTGGCTGTTCCAGATAGATAGCCAGTGAGGAAGAAAGAACATTCATAATTTGTACAGATGGAGCAAAATGCTTATGCGAATGCTGGGACAGTGAAATCTGATGAAAATTATGTAACTCATGACACAGATAATTCTCAATCACAGGTACACTTTTTGAGACCTCAGTGTTATGTGAGATGATAAGCAGGTATCTGCTGGCAGAAGAATACTGAATTAGGGACTCATAAAGAAAAATAAACAACATTTGGAGAACAGAAAATATGAACTGAAATAATGAAATTAAAAACAAAAAGCAGACATGCAGGCAAAAAATGCACTGAAAATACAATAAGGTGTACTAAGAGATGTTATTGCCCTTGGAAAATCCAGATGAATTTGGGTTCCTACTGGGCCAGACATTAAATAAGCCTAATGTATGCGACATCTCAAGGAGTTTGAAAAACTAGTTATTTTGCTTAGTTTTCAAAAGATTTTTTTAATGTTAAAATAATATTGGGATAATGTTGGGATTATTCAGTACATAATCTTCATAGCAAAAGGTTATTTCTCTTTCCCTTGGTTTGCCTTTTTATTGTTGTTCATTTTTATTTTTGTTTGTTTGTTGGTTTGGCTTGGTTTGGTTTGGTTTCTTTTCCCATCCTTGCTATTATTTTATTCCATTTTTGCCTTCAGCTACCTGTCTATAAGTATAGCACCAGTTATTCAGGAATGTGTTTGTTGAAAGTAAACACAGGAATATCACCACAGCTCAGCAGTGACAGCTTGATCCATAAATCAGTGACTATGAAAATGGACATCTCAGCCATTCATGAGTGAGTGAGACATCCACTGAGTTGCTTTCTGGTACAGTAATGCTGTAAAAAAAGTGCTAGTTTCTATCACTAGAATATACATAATATCAAGAGGATTAAAGAACTGCAGGAGGTTTGGAACATCCATTTTTGAGATCAGTCACCCTGTGTAGCTCAGACCTATTTTTTCACTATGGAGAAACCTATTACAACTGATCCTAAGTAATAAGAAAAATATAGGGACTAATTTTCTTTTCAGTGTACAGAATTGTAGTTCTCTAAGAATTCAGTTGGAATCAATACAATGCAAAGTCAAAAGGCAGCTTTTGTATCTGACAAATTATTCAATAGATTAACCAAAACTGGGCCCCATTAGCAGTGTTTAAATATATAGATTACAACATCTCTATGCAAAGAGGTTTTAATTACATGAAATCTACCAGTGCATATGTTGGTATATAAATGTATTCTCAATCACGTGGTTTCAGTGGGAAAGTTTTGTTTAAAGAAATTCAAATTCAGTCAAATTCAGATTGAACTGACTCAGCTGATTTTCATGCACCTTCCTAATGGTTTGATACACAGCCATTGAAGTCAATGGTAATCTCCCATTAAACCCTATGGGAAAGCATACGGTAGTAACTGAATTATTCAGTTTTCTTGTAATCAGATATCTATCTATAAAATTGAAATTTAGCTGCCCCTAGATAAAATATAGAAGTACATGTAAATATTTATTTAAAAGACATAATAATAGGCCTAATATTGAATATGTGCACATTTTGCAGCAGAAGAATGAATCCAAGTATATAGTTACATAATGTGATGCATTAATTCCTTACAGCCTGGCAGTGCATTAAAATGCCAGTTATGGCGTGTAAGAGGCAAGGAGCAGATGTATTCTATATAAGGTTATAAGAAAAACTTTCTGATACTGTTTATAGAAAAAAATCTAACTGCAAAAATGAACTTAATTAATCAATGTAGAAAGCAGTGATTCTTACCACAAGACCTAACACAAGATTCTTATATTGTGGCCAGGTTCAGATGATCCTGGTGAAAAGTGTGGTTTTTTATCTTTCTAATAAATCTTTCCTTTTGATCTCTAGGCTGCCAGTATCAACCTTCTCTGATACAAGGAACCTTCATATGTTTTAATCAGAGCTTAAATGAAGGTGGTTGAATCCAATAGCAGTAATGACAGTGGGAATCACTAGGAACCTGGAAACAATTACACTTGCTACTTAATGTATGTATGTATGCACAAAAACATCACATACGGAAATACTGTTAATAGCATTGATTTAATTCACAGATTTGTGAATTCCAAAGATTCTTGCACAGTCTTTTCTTTAAAAGAGTTTTTTGAAGGTTCTTTTGCTATTGGATAAATGGAAGGGACATTATGGGGTGTCAGCACTGAACCCAAGGTCATGAACAACTTTTCTATTTACTTCCTTGGATAGTACATCCTCAAAATCTTTACTCATGCATTTAGATTGAGCTGATGTGATTTCTTTCCTGCTATATTTTTCTTTTCTCTTTTATTTCTAGGCTACTCACTTTCTTAGATCAAATTTTGTCTACCACAACAGAGTTTTCAACTTCAGTATGAAACATATTAGAGAAATAAACCATAAACGACTCTGCAGTTTACAACAAGATGTCCATAAGATCCTCTCACATAAAAACACAGAACAAGGAAACAAGTGCAGTAAAATAATAAAATATCTATCTCACTGCTCACTCACTCTTACAGTAAAACCAAAAGTAATGCCTGGCTTTAGCTGACATACCATATCCTTTAAATGGCTGGAAGGACAGGAGCTGGTAGGAATTATTAGTTTCTGTAGTGACAGAAGGGAGATTTCAAGGGAATTTATATTTAGCCTATTAGTCCTTTTTTCACATCCCTTGATATCTGTTTCCCTTGAGATTGCAGGTGAGTTTTTTGCTTCCTTGTGAAACTGGTAATGCCAGGAGTTTTATCTTCAGCTGCCTCTTTCCTGTCTCTGAAAAATTCACTTCATATGGGAAGAACTTGCAATGCTGGGTTCCTACCCAGTAAATCTTCCCAGCCTTGATGCCTGAATTAGAGATATACCAAAAATGTTGAAGACAAGACCCAAAACAGCCATAAACTTTTTAGGGCCATAAGTGGAGTTATTCCCATTTAAATCTACTGAAGAAAGGCAAACATGTAGTGAAGATGCTTCTTCACAAACACCATGGTTGCACCAGCTCCTTATGCTGCACAACTAACAGATAACTTGCCATTATTTCTTCCTGGCTTTTCTTGGAACCAAGTGGTGAAATGAAGAACTCTTTCAACCTAATTCTTCAGGCTTTTCTTAGTATTTGGTCAGTCTCTTGAAGGGCCTCTATAAGCTAGGACATGGCATGGGCTTGGGGTTCGGATCACTGGGAGAGGCAAGAGCAGCACTGTTTGTATCTATTCCTGTGTAAAGCCATGAATGATTAATCTCACACCTGAGCTAAGAATGCTCTGAAAGTTCCTCTCAGGTTTGTCTCTCACATCCATGAGAACCTGGAGTTTTAACCTCCATATCATCAATTCCTTCCTGTTCTCCTGTCTCAAGAGTCTTTCCTTTAAAACTGCTACAGTCTTGAATTAGGTCATTATTTCATCCTTTAAAATCAGTTCCCATTTACCCAGTTCACCACTTTTTGAAACCACAGTAACTCATGATTTCTGGGGCCAGAGGGGAATTGCCTGAGAGATGTGTAATGTGCTGAGCTAACATGTAAGGCTAAAGTATAAAATTTAGGTTATAAATGAAAGTGACAAGTAAAATTTTTCTCCACTTAGTTTTATTAATGATGCAATATTTTATTGCCTGTGGCTAAAAGTATTTATTGTCATTGTGCTTAGCCATAATTTGGTTTCATAATTCAGTTTTCTCTTTACATTTTTTTTGCATTACATTTTTCCCCCAGCATCTCTTTTTGTTTCCATGCAGTTTGTTGTCATATGTGTTCAGATACTAGTAAGTGTGTGGTCTTCTGGGAGCAAACACATGCAGATTGGCATTAATCTGAAGAAGCAAAAGCTTAACAGTGGGCCTATTTTTAAGCATATGAATACATTGCTGAAATCAATAGCTGCATAGATTGTCCTTCCAGGGTGATTAATAAAACTGCGTGTGGCTTTTTGGTTGTAGGCACAAACATGTATTTGGCAACATCCAGCAGCAATGTCTTCAACATTTATTAAATTACACAAAAATTCCCACTGAGAGCAGAGGGAATATTTGTATGCTTTAAATTAAGTGTCTGGTGAGTGACAAGCAGTGTTAAGGATCTTGCAGTATCAAGTCTCGTATTTGCACATCATATATTAGTGTGATCAGAGAAAGATAATGGCAGTGAACAAAAAGAACTTTAAGGAGGAGAGTTTCAAAAGATGAAATTATTTGATTTAGAAAGGAGCAAAATTGAGCAAACATATCAAAAGAATGGAAATGGTGACTGCTATTGAAATGGAAGGGGAATATTCTTTTTCTCTGATAAATAGTGTAACAAAAAGAAAAAGGAAAGTGCAAGTAGAAACCATCATAGGGAAGCACTTTTTGTTCTGCAGTGTTTTATTAGGTAATGGAGTTCATTCTCAGAGGAAGTGAGACCAGTGAAGATACCTGGTGAGACTGAATAATCCCATGGCTAACAGTGGTACCTGGAGTTATACAAGCAAAGCAATTAAACTCATTGAAATGGCCATCAAATCTTGTGCTCCAGGGCTCAATGACAAAAGTGCTGCCCAACACAATCAGCTGATACCTGACAGAAGACACAAGTTATATCCACATGTTCACTGGAAGGGTCTTCTGACATCTTCTCAGTGATCTGGTGACAACCAGTCTCAAAACCAACTTGGAGAGAGCCAGAATCTTTTCTTCTGTAGATCTAACCTCACATGATCATTTCAGTTCTTCTATGTATCTGTCTAATATTCTTTAAGACAGATAGATTGGCCATTCAATGTCTTCTCTTGGTAGCACACTAGTACAATGGACTGTCCCTTGAGAGATTTCTTCAGTGTGTGTTAAAAAAGAAAAAACAAGATAGCAGATCCAGTGTATTTTTTTTTGTCTGGTTGGTTGGTTGTTTTGTTTGGATTGTTGTTTTTTTTTAATTAACTGGACTAACCCTACTTGATGATTAGATCCTTTCATTGCATCATTTTTCAGCACCAAATTCAGCCTATCATCAAATGTGATCCTGCTCTTTCACCCATTTTATTGATTTTAATATTCTTCTCTTAAGATGAAAATTTTTATCGTACTTTCAAATCAAGGATCTTCATAGAGGGGTTCCTGTCTTTTTTGGCTATCTTTCATCTTGATTACCATCACTCTAAAGAGAACACAGAAGGATGGTGCTCTTGATGAAGTTTGTAATGACCATGACAGAGCAGAAGCAGCATCATGAACCAGTGCCATATGTACATGGATAGCATAAACAGCAGTGTGGTCTGACAATAATGACTTTTACTGACAATCTTATCCTCAAAATCATGTGGGTTTTTTTCAAGCTGATTCAAGTTGAGCAGCTAAAGCTCCCACATTGTCAGCAATGCCAATTACATGCATTTCTGTGCTTTGTTGTGCAGATTCAAGTGTGGATCGGAGACCTTAACATCTTCTTGGTAGGCACTGGCATGTTTATAGCAAATTGGTTCTGTTTCATTTCTCACTTCTGTTATAACATGCATCTTAACTGTTTAATGTAATATTTCTACTTAATTACAGGAAATGTCGCTTACTATACTGATGGTAAAATGAACACTTGCAATGTAAATGACGTACATTTTTACAGTGAGAGAAAATGATTAATTATGATATAGAATAAATTAACTCATGCATCAAATGCTTTCAAGAGGTGTTAGAGGTAGAAGTAGGAGCTGTTTCCAGCTTAGTCCCTTCTGCAGAGAAAATTAAGAGTCAAATTATATTAGACACTAAGGAGCAGAAATGGTCTCCATGGCCTAGGAGAGCACATAATGATATCTAACATTTATAGACATACAACCTGTCATCTTGCAGCTTATATACTCTGTCAGGATCAGTTCATTTATCACTTCAAGTATATTGTAACACCACAGCACACTCCCTCACAAATTTTATTAGAAAGCATGAATTCAGTCATGGTGAGTATAAACTAGCTACAGCACACTTGCAGGAGAGGGCAGAAGCATCAGAGGAATCACAAGTCATATTATGAAGTCAGAACTGCAAATTGATTACGTTAGGTCAGCCTTGGGAAAATCTCTGGAAACTTGTTCTTAACTAGTTAAGAGGTTGTGATTCTGTAAATTATTTCTCTTCATTGTCCAGAGATTTAAACTATGGTAATCCCCAGTGGGGGTGAACACTATTTATCCAGTAATATGGTCAGATTTCTCTAGAAGAGTATATTCTAGCCTCAGTTTATTCTTTTTTTTTTCTTTTTTCCTTTATTTTTCTCTATCACATGTAAGTTTTTGATTCTTCCTATCAAGTTGAAGTTGCTATTCTAAGGTTTTTACAAGTTGAGCAGGAAACTTTTTTAGGAACAGTGTTTTTAGGGGTATGAAATACATTATTTGCAGGAAGAAATGTATTTTTGTTCTTGAACCTTTGATGTTGCATAAAGTTAACACCAGCCATCTCCAAGACTTCACAATAAACAGTCTGGCAAAAGCCTTCAACATTTCCCTCTCAAATTAAGTGCAGCTATTCCTCAGACTATGGGACCAACAGAAAAGAAAAGAAGTCATTTTTCCAGGAAGGCAGGAAAACAGGACAAGGGAGAGGGAGTTCACTCAGCAGAGAATCAAAGTTGGCAGAAAAGGAATGGCCAACTGGTAGAAAAAGAAACAGAGAAGACCAAAAGATATTGAGGCTGGTTATCAGACATTTGGTGGAGATATTCTTTGCTTTTTCTTACTTTTGGTGTACTTTTTAAATAGAAATTATTTACATTCTGACACTCAGTGTAAACAGATTTTAAACCTCTGTGTTTGCCACAAAGGAGATTTTGTCTTTTCCAGACAGCCATACTACCAATCAGCATTGAACAAACATCTCCACATTCCTCCCTCTGCTCCATCCCTCATGGTAGCTCCTTCCCTTCCCCATTCCTACTGGATGTATACACCTAGAGGATTCAGCCTGCTGCTAACTCTCCTGGCATCACAAAGCCAGTGGAAATAAGTAACTAATAAATGTTACATCCCAAAGCTACAGCATGAAGAAAGATGGCCTTTTTCCCAGAAGCTGTGCACTGAATATTTAAATTTGTTTGCAAACCAGCACGAAGGCGGCGTTGTCAGCCTGGGCACGTAGCTAAGTGCAAGTGGTGCAGCCTGCAGTTAATTAGTAAGTTTGCTTTGCTAGGCTGTGACTGCAGCAACTTTCTTCTCAAAAATGCCTTTCATGTACATAGCTGGAAACAAAACGTTCCACACAGAAGTTCTGTCCACGTGTTTAACTCTCCTCCAGGGTGTCGCCAATTGACAATCTCCTGAATAAAAGCAAATTAGTGTTAATGCGAACACACAAGGGGGTTTGAATGTTCTTATTCCATCTCACTATTATCTAAAGACTTTCTCTCAAGTATGCATTTTGTCTGGTATTATTAGTGCTTTCTTCCTGTCCAAAACCTTTTCACATGCACTTGTACCTACATTAAGAGTTTCATGTGGCTGCTGTAATAATGTAAAAAATGTTTATTAATTTTCCATTATATAGACAATTTGAGAATTAAAAAAATAATAATTTGATGGAGTTAAGATAGTAGGAAAAAACTAATTTTTCATACAATTTGGCAGATAAATCTAGTCTTTGAATGCAATTGACTAAATATATTTCTGCTATTTGACATATTCAATTATTTTTGAAAATAAAAATTAGGTAAGGCAACAGCACAAGAGGGAAAGGTCAGAAGTTGGGCGCTGTGCCTGATATATTATGATGTTTCCCCTCATTCATGAGGATTTGTTTTGAAACCAAACTTGCTTAGGATTTTGGAAGGCTCTTTTTGCCTGCATTTTAAATCCTTTGGCCTTAATTTGCTTTTCTCACATATTCTAGAATAAATGGTGTTCATCTTCTTTGAAGTCAGTGAAACTGCACAGAGGTAAAAACCGACAGAAGAAAATCAAAGGTTTTACAGGACACTCACTGCAGTACCTTCATAAAGGTAAAATTAGTTAGTTTAGTCCGTTAGTCACTTGTCAAACTCTGACATCATATAAAGCATTAGCAGCTGCAGTCTATTGTCCAGACAAGGATAATCAGCAAATCCAAGTTTATAAATTGTTGACTGGAAACAATGGTGTAGAGATAACCCTGGAGAGGTTGTGAAAGACTTCACTGGAGTTTATTTGCATTGCAATTCTGCTGGAAGTCACAGACGCTTGGCTTCCTACCTACTTACTGCCATTTACTTTTGATATGCCCCAAAGCATCCATGACACTTATTAAAATAGAACGGTGTCTAGGCAGCCGGCAACGCTACTGTATCTTGTTTCAGCAGCCACTCTATTTTAAGAAGTTCCATAGAGGTTCAGTGCACATCTTCAAACCTACTACATCTGTTGATTCATGTAGCTCGTGGAACCTTTGACCTAGATCAAAAAATTCCAGCACTTAAGAAGGGAATCTCTGCAGCTTCCAGTGTCCACTTAGTGTTGTGTACTAGCAACACATTCTTATTTTTGTAGTTTTCTTTATATTTTATGCAAAATTCATAAATTATATTTGCTTGCAATCAAAAAAAAAAAAAAAAAAAAGAAATCCACCTGGCTAATCCATACTCTGCGTCTTTATTTTTCTATGTAGTGTCTTGATACACCTTTGCTCAAAATATTCCTTTGTATTTTATTTTTTTAATAGTGTCATTAATACTGTACATATAAGAATTTCCCTTTTTTTCTCACTTTTGTGGCAAATTCTTTCTGCAATTTCTGGATGCAAGCCAGATATGTTAGAGTGAAAATTGGAGCTATTCTCTCTGCAAGCCTGCCAGTGTTCTCGCAACAGGGAATATTAGTTTATAAATTACCCCAGGGAGAAATGCCAGTCACAGAAAACTCAGGAGTTCCACAGGAGCCAAATCACACCTTTCTCATATTTCATTTCTATTCTGTGAGTGTTCACATTCAAATGTAAACAATGTTTACATTTAAAACAGATTTTGGCATTATAAAAGACCTCTCTGCTTCATACATCTTGGTGAAATGGTTCTGTCTGAAATGTCTGCTTCTTGCAGACTATTTTCTATTTCTATTTTATTGGGGGGAAAAAAGCTGATGCAAAATAAACCAAACTGTCTAATTATTCCTGACATATTGCCTATCAGAATATAAGCACCAGGAGAGGAGCAAAAGGCCAGCTTCTCATAACAAGTCTGTTCTTGTTGCTGGCAATTCAGTTTGCTTCTCACAAAGCAGCAGTGTTTTGATGAGCATTTTGAGATGATGAGTATCTATCTCAGGAACTGATGGTGCAATAATGGCATGACATGGAAGATACAAGTCAGATAAAATAGGCTGTAATGAGGTACATAAAAGGACAGCAAAATATCCCCTTAAAGGTGAAGGCCATCATACTGGAAGGATACATTTCCAGGTCATTTCAGTCAGTATCACTGCAGGAACCAGTGCAGTTACACCAGCTATGAATGTTCCCTGCAAGAACAAGTTGTTGACAATTGTGTCATGCATTTCTGAGCCTTATTTAATAACTTCTATTTCCCATCTGCAATGATGCTATTGGATGTTGCATGATTATATTCTTTATGGTCCTGCCCTCCTCTCACTGAATATGCTGGAAAAGCATTTTTTTTACTTGAAGAGTTCAGGCACAATATCTCTTACAAATGTCCTGAATGCTTTACAGTGAAAAGAAATTACACAAATTGTGACCCATGGCCTGGAGGTGTAATTAGGTTTCTAATTAGAGGATAGGATATAAACTCATACATTTGCATTAAATTTGTTTGACAGAGGTTCCGCAAGTGTTTGGTACCTTCTGGGCTAGACTGCCTCAGAGTGAACATAAAATTTAATTCAGTAAAACTTTGCTTATTCATGCCTACATAGTTTTTCATTCTGAATTTCTTTGGATACAGAATGCAACTGAAAAGAGGATCAGCTGAGGACACTTGGCTTGTTCAGCCTGGAGAAGAGGAGACTGAAGGGAGACCTCATTGCAGCCTTCAGTATTGTCACAAGAGAAGGAGAGGGGAAAGTACTGATCTCAGTGGTGACCAGTGACAGAACCCAAGGAAATGGTCTGAAGTTGTATTGGGAAAGGTTTAGGTAGGATAGCAGGAAAATGTTCTTCATTCAGAGAGTGGTTGGGCACTGGAACAGGCCCCTCAGGGAAGTGGTAGCACCAAACCTAGCAGAATTCAAGAAAGGTTTGGACGTTCTCAAGCACATGGTGGGATTCTGGACAGGAGTTGGATCAGATGGTCCTTATGGATCTCTTCCAACTCAGCATAATCTATGACTCTGTGAGATGTAACTGTCCCTGGAGAGGAATCACACCAGCTAAAAAGCACGTACCTCCTGTGTCTTGCAGGACACAAAACAGGACACACAAAAGGACACAAAACAGCATCATTTAAACCTCTGTAGGGAACAGATGTAGAAACAATTGTCCTGTGGATAGCAGGAAGTTGAAGTCAGTGATTCTTATGGGTCCCTTATAACTTGATACAACCTCTGAACTCTGAGAGCAGTGGACCAAAGCAGGTGTGTTTTCCTCTGTGGAACAAAATGTTCTGATAGGAGGGAAAAGACACCATGAGAAACAAGATTTGTCAAGTAGAAAAGCAAAGAACTAGGTTGTGAGTTGAAGACAAAGACTGGGAGAGTTAAAGTTGAATGGAGGAAAGGTTTAAGAGTGGGAGAGGGTATTATCTGTGTAAGGGTGAGGTTCTTGGGCTAGACTTCAAAAGTACTTTGCCTTTTACATTTGTAAAGATGAACAGGTAACTTCATCAGTTTACACAGCTCTCCTGTCCTTGGATACTCTGTCCACCATCTCCAAACCCTAGTGTGACTATCCCTCTAGCAGCTCTTCGTTCTTCCCCTCATGCCCTGACCCTTTGGGACAGCCTGGGGAGGATGGACAACACCCTGGGGTTCCCAACACTCAGAGGGAAGGATTTCCTGCCTCCCACTCTCTGCCTCAGTCTCAGACACCTCCTGCCATGTGCCCCAGAAGGAGCAGTAGCCTTGCATTCCCTCCTTTCAGCCCTAGATGTGTTTTCCTTCCGCCTAGCACTGGCTGCAGTGTGGACCTTTGCAGGAACTGCAGCACGGCCCCAGGGACTTGAAGGAACTGCTTCTCTAGGGACAGCTTTTGTTTATTATGTTCAGATACAAATCTCTTCAATTATTTGGGAATGATAGGTTTCTCCCCTTGGAACTGAAACACACAACCTTTGTCAGATAGAGGTAGAGCAAAGCAACTGGCATTCATGAGCTGCTGCTTGGCATGAACAAATGATATTGAGATAAGACAGTGTAAAATAAAGGTTTCTGTTTTCCCTGATTATGCACAGATACAGTACAGGCATGGGGGAGGCTGGGGAGAGGGAAGGGGCTGTGAAGTGGCAGAATCACAGATGCATTACACACTCTGAATTTATCCACAAGTCTTTTTAACACCTTAGCAAACTAGGCTGGAGTAGTATTTCCTACTTTTGGTTTTCTGGTTAACTGCACAGTCAGAAATATTTTATATAAAACAGGTGAAACACAAAGACAGAGAGAGAAATAGAAAAGTATACAAATATTGGCCACAGTTGTTATGCCTTTTTCAGCTTTGCAGAATGCCGGAAAACAAGATTTTATCAAAATCTTAAAGGGCCCAATTGTTTCAGCAGCTCCTTAGGCAGATTAGAAAATGAGAGCAAAGAAGGTTGTAGATGATAGTTTTCCTGCTTTTGTTTTTAATTTTTATATTGGATTGGCATTTCAGTGAGATCAGGTTTGTTTATTTCTTTCCATACAATAATAACTTTGTGGGGAAGAAGAAAAAAAGGCTTAAAATAGTTATTAGAAGCAGAAACCTTGGCCAGGCAACTGGGTCTATTTCTTTTTTGATAGAAGTCAATGGAAAACTCATATCAATGTCAATGCTTTGGAGTTTTTTGGCTGCATTTATCATGCCAGATAGACAGGTGATAGATAGAGTGCTTCACATGCCTGGAATATTTTTTCCATGAAAAATGTGACAGATACCACCAGACACTACTACAGTAGCATAATGCTTCAGCACTGATTTCTAGAATTCCATGATGGACTTCATTAATCATGAACATGCAACCTGTAATAATAATGCATAGTAGAAATGTAATTAGAATAATAATTAGGGTTTTTAAAAATTTCTTTCAGAATTGAAATTAGTAGAGCAGGTTGATGGAACCTAAGAAAGCATTCACACAATGGAAAAAGGATCATTCCCACATTCTGTGTTGAACTAATGTAAATAAGATTAGAAGTCATTTAAAACTATCCACTTGAGACAAACAGTGAGAGAACTCTCCACAAGTGGACTAATTATCTTGCTTACTCAAACAGGGACTTAAAGCCATTTGGTGTGGGATCCATAAATTAGTCTGTTTTTTTAAAGGTTGCTTCAAACTGTATCTATATTTTCCTGATGGAAATGCCCTTCACATCTTATGAACCATGTCAATCAAGACAGCAGCAGAGTCTCTTCATGGCTGAATACAGACATGCACAATCTGCCTCTGGTTCATGGTCTGGCAATCCCCCCTGAAGACAGCACATCCCATCAGTGCCTGGGTGCTGGTGTCCCCTGCACTGCTGGTGTACCAGTTGAGTCTTTCTGAGCACCCACTGTAAATGTTGATCCCAGCAGACATCGGAGTTAAGTGAAACAATCAGGGAAAATCAGGTAGCAGGAGGTCACATGGGTTTCCTGGAAACTTTGGAAACTTGCCTGAGTGTGGAGGCTTTGCAGCGTCACCCAGCCCGACCCCTGAGTGCTGAGTTCAAAACCCAGCAACTGCAGTCCTCACAGCCAGCCAGCTGAGCAGAAGGCAGAGCTGCACTCCATGGCCAAAATACATAATGCACCAGATCCTCATCCTATGTAAACAGGGAAATGACTGTAGCACAGCTATGCCAATTGACTCTAATCAAGGCTGTGGGCCAAGAACTCAAAGGGCATATCTACAGGGCTCAAACCAGGGGTGTATTACAGATCTCTGAGTTGGCTTCAAGTATTTTTTATATGGCACAATGAAGTTCCTTATTGTGATGCAAATGTGGACCCCAGAAGTTGCTCAGATTGCCAGATAACTTGGCTACAACACATGGTCACAGGTACATGCACACTGGTAGGTATGGATGGTGTCAAGGAGATCTTTGTGTCCTGCCATGCACAATTGTGCACTTAAAGTCACAGAGATTTACCTGGTGACACCAATACTAAGGATTTGTATACAACCAAAACACCTGGGTTTGTTTTTTTCTTTTCAGATATGCTTGAATAAACAAGACAACAGATTTGCCATGTTATTGTGGTAATGCTCCTGGTGGGAGATGCATTCACTACTTTTATCTTCATTACACTGCCTGCATGTAGCCCTTGAGTATGGGAGATGCTGGAAGGTTTGAAATCCTTCTCAGCGAGTCCAGTGACTAAAAATTACCATCTACCTACTCAAAATTATTCAGATCCTTTCCCTGTGAACTGCTGAATCAGATGGATGTGCACAGTCCAGCTGCCAATGGCAATGGAAAGATCACAGATGGAATGAGCTGGCCGGTGACATTGCACTCCATCTTCTCATACAGCAAAAGCAGCTGTGGCAAATGCCAGACCATTGTGGGGAAAATTATGTTGTGAGCATCTTATAAGCAGTAGCTTTAAATTTCCATGATTTTCAGAATGGCTTCTTTCACAAGTAACTTGAGATACAGAGTGATTGTCCCTACATACCTACCAAATAGATGTGCAGAGGGTTTCTATAAATCAGTGCTGGAGAAAGGCCACTTTTAAAGTTTGTCTTTTGGTCTCTTGAGAGAGAGCTATCCAGTGGGTTTGTTTTATCATGCTTGCTGCTGCTTAAAAGAAGACAAAATGTGGCAAGCAGCTCATTAAGAGAGAGAGAGATTGGATCTGTGTTAATATGCAAATGCTAATCCATTAGGACCCTGCTCATACACCAATCAATCAATTAACTCCTCTGTCTCTGTATTGTTCATTATTTGAAAAATGCTTTTAATCATTTTGCTATGCATTAATTAATAGCATGCCTAGTTAAAGAGGAAAAAAGAATTTTAGCATTCCTTGGGGCTTACATGTACAAATATTTAGTATTCAGCTGTGATTCCATGATTAAGATGTACCATATATTCAAAGATAGCACAGGGATTTACAGGAGCAGAGATACAGGGCAATTTGATTTCATACCAACTATTTTATATATCTATATCTATATATCTTTTATAAAGCACTTGATAGAGTGTCATTATATGCAATATATTTTTACAAAATAAATACAGATTTTCAGAAAGAGAAATCAAAGGTTATAAAATATGTTTTTCATTTTTCAGTCATTTAAGAATGCCAGATTTAACCCATGGGGCAAAATAGTAGCAAACGGACACAGTTCCACTGACTTCAAAAGAAATACTACTGGAGATATGAATTTGGCTCCAAAATTCAATGAGGGAGCAATAAACAGAAAAGCTATTCTGGGTGGAACTGAATTTTCTAAACAATAGTGACTTTCCATTTAAAAAAATGTATTGAGGAAGGAAATGGGTTGCAATATGGGAATGAAAATTCTAAACTGGGCAATAGGTGTGCAATGGGACAGGCAATTTGAAATTGATACAGAGCTCTGCGGAATTATTTGAGAGTAGGATGAGCTGAGCTTCCTGAATATCCTAGAAGTCAGGCAGCATTATTTTACAAATGCTGTGTGCTGGAGTTTGTGGATGTTGTAGAAAAAGAAAGAGCAGCAGTCAAGGTGAGGGAAGAGTGATATACATGAGAATTTAAACAAAGGTGACAGTCACAGGGAGTGTCTGAAGCAGATTAATAGATGCAGGAAAAATAGGAGCTGAGAAAAGTTCAGGATCAAGGATGAAATAAAGGTGACAAAGAGGTAAAGCAAAATGTGAAGCCTGGTTTTGAAAGAATCAGGAATTATTATATGGAGCAAAAGGATGTCCCTCTGCTGTGTGCAGAGCTTTGTTTCTCTCCTTCAGATGAATATGGCTTTTACGCAGGTGAGTAATGCCATTAATTTAATTTTTTTTCATACCAGCTGTTGGCTTCAAAGAAACTGTGTATCTGAATAGGGTTCACAGAAGCAATGATTTGTAGGCTCATTGTTCAGTCTGACCTAACAATCAATTTCTAAGCTGCCCCAGGGCTCATCCTTGTCCCTGTGTCAGGGAGGCTTCATAGCCCAGTTTGCACCCTCATGTGCGAGTGGCTCCTCTGTTTCACTGCAGCCTTCTCCAAGCAGCCATCACCGGAGTGACCTCTGAGACCTGGGACAAAGAGAAATGCATTGCTGTGCAAGTCTTTGCATTTTCTGCCTGCTCTGTCTTAAGTAATTTAGTCAGAGACAAGGAAAACCCATGCATTATGGGCTGCTAATTCTCGGCACACATCTGCCTTGTTAAGTATGACTCACAAAGCTCAAATTGCAGAGTGTTTATGCGTTTGAAATCCTGAAGCTTTTACTGTTACAGAAGGAAAATGACTGATCCCCTCACTTAGAGGGTTGTTTTCCAAAACGTTACTATACTAAGAATTTCTAGGAAAATCACTACTGCCATAAAGCATCAAGTTAGATTTTATTAGTGGGTATATGCTGAGTACAGTGCATACAGAGTTGAAATGCTATCTACAGTTGTGAGTTAACCCTTATTTTTATATAGCATAAGCTTATATTCCTTTTCTCTTTCTGACCTTTGTGAATTGTGTTTATATGTTCTATTTTGGGAGGACATTTGAAAATCTGTTCAAAAGCAGCATGGAGTAGTAAAATAAGCAGAGGGCAGGACCTTGCAATTTATAGCTCAGGTCATGCCAGTTACTTACTATTTATTACTCATATTATTTTGCCTTAATGGTATGAATATACTTTTTTGGCTTCACTGTGGTAATTTTCTTAAATTCCAAAATCAGATTGCTTCTTTATTGGATAATGCTTGCTGTGAAGCTCCTGAAAACAGAAAAAGAGGAAATGGTGGTAAAATATGGACAAATGAAAGTGCTTGTTCAAGGTCACCCTCCAAGAAAGTAACAAACCTGGGAATAAATAAATACTGAGCCGGCAAGTGAGCACTGTGAAAATGCCAAGGGCCAAAGCATATGTTTCATTTTAGGGGAACTACTGAGTTTGTAAAATGGAGCTACTTGAATGAATTAACCCATGATCTAACCTATTGTCTGCCCTATAATATTTACAGCATACCAGGCTTTGGGGGTGTTATGGAAGAGATGACAGCCTTTGAGCAGGAGCTTGTTAGAAAAAGAATGGTTAGAATACCTGTGAGTGTATAAGACTTGGACTTAAAGCCTTTAGTTGATTTGGGTTGGAAAGTTTTCAATGCTTTCAGAGGGTAAAATATGAAAATATTAGGTTTCTTCAACTTTTTCATGAAAAGAACTGAAATGGAATTTTTGTAAGAAATAGGACTTATAAGAACACAGAGCATCTTTATAAAAAAAAAAAAAATCAACTGAAAAATTTTGACCAGCTCTAATTTTGAGCATGAGACACTGTGCCTTTCCCTGTTGTAGGAGGTGGAGCTTGGTAGCAGCTGCTGTGGGGACAATATGAGTAACTCCTCTGGAAAACCACCGTGCTAATGTGATGGGGAGTGGCCTCAAGATGCAGGAATCATTTTATTTATTAAAAGCCATCACTCAAACACTGACAAGAAGGACAAATAAGTTACTGTGGCTCTGGCCTAAGATGTGAAATCCTGACACTCATTCCTTACTCTACCTCTGTGCACTGAACTTGAGATTAAAACTTCTCAGAAGTATTAAGTGCTGAGATATTTTTATTTTACTTTGCCGTCCATAAACCGGGAGTTTAACACTTCCCTGCTTCACATGGACTATTGGGTGGAAAAGAGCACGTGATGTCTGTGGAGCTGTATGGCTACAAAGGCCAGCAAGACATCCAAGGTTCTGTTGCTAAGGAATATTAAACAGGAATTTTGGGTGCAAAGGAGATATTGTATCCAGCAGTATCCCAAATTCTAGTGGACACAAAGGAAATGAATAAACTTGGACTCATTCATCTCAGCACCATTTAAAAGATTTGGACAATGAGTTCTCACTGGGAAAGGACAAAAATCTGTAATGGAATTTTTTTTTCCAAGGCATTAAACAGGAAATTCCAAACAATGGAAAGCTTAAAACAT
Source organism: Phylloscopus collybita (assembly GCA_027886175.1). Lineage (NCBI taxonomy): Eukaryota > Metazoa > Chordata > Aves > Passeriformes > Phylloscopidae > Phylloscopus > Phylloscopus collybita. The sequence continues at coordinate 10,754,889 of JAJNNQ010000002.1, forward strand.
TAAATCTAGCACCAAGACTATGAATGTACTTCCTTTCGTAGGTATTTGTTTAGATATGGAAAGAGTGAAAAATATTTATTGCCTTTTCTTCAGAGGCAAGGACATTTTTTTAAAAGTCACAGGCATGTGATCATGGGGCATGTTTATACACAGCTGAAGCCAGATAGGCTGCAGATTTTATGGTTTGGGTATGGAGAGGCAGAAATTGCACAGCTCTCTGTGCTGATCTCCCCTGCATTCCTGGGAAGAGGGAACTGCAGAACTAAGCACTTCTGAGGCTCGAAGAATTCACCAAGAGACACTCAGCTAACCCTGTGATTACTTCTATCTGTGCCTATAAACATACTGTAAATTATTATGGTATGGGAAGTTGTGTCCTTGCATTGATTGCAGATAACAGATGATGCTTTAAACAACAGAAAAATGAAGTCCTCCCGCTCCTGATATTTTCACCGCTTCTTTTCTTTACTAATTTTCAATGTCAGAGGCAGTTTGTGCCAAAGTGCTAAAGTGTTGCTTCCATAGATTTGCAAAAAGAATTAAGCTCTCCATCCATCTCCTCTGAAGAGTGTATTGATATGCTCCTCTCTGCATGTGAGATAGAAGAGAAACAGCTCTGCAGAGGCACAGAACTGGAGATAATATTTAAGAACTACCAGTTAGGCCACAGTTTTTCAAAAGAGTTGTAACCTGGCTTAAAGTTTATCCTTCTTTCTCTGAGAAATCTGTGAATAACTGTTCAAAACAGAGACATGCCCCCATTAATGCCTTGCCTTGGGCCCCATCCCCTCCCTGCCCCCTTGCTTTGTCTCTCAGAGCTGCTTGGTAGGTTTGTTACCAGAGTTAGACACAGAAATCTGGACACAAGCTAATGAAAACCCTGCACCTTTCAGTCAACCCTTTCAGTCACCATAAACATCTTGTGCCCAGGAAATCTGTTCCCAGCAAGCTTTTGTCTGCCAGATCCATGATTCTCCATGAGTCACCCATAAGAAATATGAAAACCAGAGCAAAAAACTCCTCTCTGGATCTAAGCAGTCACTACTCCTAAGTCATCAAAAATGAAATGCAAGATTTCCTAAAACAGGAAGTTTAATAAAAAAATATATACATAAGCAAAACTGTAAATATGCTGGAATATTTTAATTAAACCCTATTTTCAAGGCTCCTAAATTCATGTTTTCCTATTTTTTTTCCTAAACTAAAGCTAGAATTGTATTTTTTTAAAAAATGTGATTTGAATTACATTCTTTTCCCATATTTCCAGTAAGTGCAATTTTAAAAAGGTTTTCCCAACACCTCCAAGTATTGTAATATCTTTGCAGATGAATTCCAGTCACAACCACTGACTTCAATGCTCTGCTTAAAAAATGCAATATATGCCACTATGCTTGGGAGTGGCTTTGCATAAGGAAGTGGTTTTAAGTAGACACAGGTGCTTCTAGAGTTATTATAACTTGTTTGTCTCTAAAGTAATTTTGGGTGGGGAACAAAAAATATTTGAACATGACAGGAGTGAAACAATGTCAATGAACTATCCTGAACTCCACCAGTTCTGTATCAGTGCCACATTTATGTGTATAGACCTTAAAAAAACATCAGAGACCGAACACAGAGACGAGCAGAGGGAATGGATTAGGAGCCCCCACAGCTGATCACGGGCCTGGGACTGTGCAGGCTTGTGTCTGAGTCCTTGTCTGACCTCGGGAGAGATCTTGCCCCCTCTGTCCCTGTTGTGCCTTATTTATCCTGTTTATGAGATGAGGTTAATGATTTTGACTTCTTTTGTAGAGAATGTTGAGACCTGCCAATGAAAACTGCCACAGGAAGAAGGCTGAGGACTGTTACAATAACTGTAGTGGTCATTCCCGGGGCTTTTGAAATAATGAAGATAGGAACAACCCAGAAATAGATCCTTTCACTAGACGGGCACTCAGTGGGTGAAAAATATTGATTAAATCAAATGCCAATTACATCTGTTAGGCAGCAAATATATTTATTTCTCTTTTAACTTGGAGGTTAGCATCTTTCTCTGTGATTTCTATAGGTTCCCACTTGGCAGCCTGTGCCTGGCAAGGAAAATATCTGATCAGTGGTGATATGCTTTGCTGAATCTTACCTTTCAAGGTTATTTTCTGGGTCTTAATATTTTGCCCAATTCCTTCATGGAGCTACTGGATCCCACTGCTGGATTTTCTCTTCCCTGCTGAGCTCAGTTTGTAGAACCACCTAAATTACATCCCTAATTTTTCTGGTGTGGTTTAGCCCTTCAGGTCTGAATCTTAACCCTTTTCCTTATTTCTAGTAGCCACAGTAATGCCATTTTCGTTAAACACTTTTTTTTTTTTTTTTTTTTTTTTTTTTTTTTTTTTGTATGTATATGTGTGTGTGTGTGTGTGTGTGTGTACTTCTTCACCCCAGGAACTTTGTGTGTTGGGACCACACCACTATGAAGTGATGAAATCCAAGTGGTTGCTTTGCCTCCAGAGATGCCTTGAACAACTATGGCCCTCTACCCAATTCCCACTCACTTTATTGGCAGCTATTGCTATGTCACTAGCACAGATATTAATGTGTCTTCCTGGACAATTCTCCAGGATTTGTCCCCATTGTGACATCAGAAGAGTTTTGCCAGGGATTTTAAAAAACAGGCAAGCCAAGATTTTAGCACAGTACATATATGAAACACATAGTAGGAAAAGATCATGGCATCAATACATATTTTTGGCAAAAAAAACTTTTCCTTACAAAAAATTCTTGGGGGCAATTACATTACTTAAATTAAACCCCTGTAAAATTAGAGCACGGAGTGCAATGAATCAGGGAGAAGTCTGAGGGTTTTGTTAGCAGGTTGTAGCCCCTAGCGACAGACAGACTGATTAATACTGAAACTGCCTCCAGCAAAGGGATCCTGTGTAGGAGATGAGACCTGTGCATTACTCACAGAGGTCTCCTGGAGAGGCCAGAACACTTTCAGCCTTCCAGTTTCAGTTTGACACTGGGTCAGAATGTACAAGCTTGGAAATGAACAGGAAAGGGTTTCTCCCGCCTTGGGAAATTCAAGATATTAATATGTGTAGCACAATTTAATTCACTTCCATAAATCCCATCCTACAGCAGGATCTAAATGCTGTCTATTTAGAAAATCTTGTCTTGTTATTTTTTGTTTTTTTAAAGCAATTTTCCCTCTACCCTCCTTCCCCCCTCCCCTCTTCTCCCCTTTCGTAAATCTTCTGTAATCAAAATAGTTTTCTCATTACAGTTTCTGTCTCTGACATTAAAAAAATATTTTAAAATTCATAGCACATTGCTTGATGTTAAACTTTGCTCAATAATAGACCATTAGTTTACTTGATACATGACTCTCTGAATACTTTGTACCAGTAAATATAACAAACTCATGATAATTACTGTGTGTAACATGTTTGCATTCAAACATGACCTTGAACTTACTTTTCAAACATTTCAGAAATGCCAGCTATGATGATGATCTTTGTTCATTACTGAAAGGAGTTTCTGGTTCGAAATTGTGTAACACACATTTATATCTATTAAAAATGACACTGTAGAGCTATTTTTATTGTTTTAAACTTCTAAAACACTTTAAAATCTCAGTAGCCCTCTGAGTCATGCGATCCTGTGACCATCTCGGCACTTCTCCAGTCCAAAAGTCTATTAAAAGCTTTGACAAAAGAAACCTTAATTTATTTCAGAAGCAGTGACAAGGCCAACCTGCATTCTTATTAATACCCTGCTAAAAATGTCACAGGCATATAGCAGCACATTTTACTGAGAAGTATGTAGCCCTACTGTGAAAAGCAAGTGGTATTATTTTGTGTAAAAATGGACATTATAGAGTGTTTATCAACGCTGGAAAACAACTGCTGCAAGTGAAGGTGGTGCAGCGATACAACCCCTGATTTTGTAATCACCTAGGCTTGGTGTTGATCCGTCAGTTCCAGCAGGATCAGCCTCTCTGCAGTGAAGGTGACAGTCCTGTGATGTGTTACCCTGCCTTGGGATTGGGCTGTAGGCAGTGAGCTAAGGAGCTGCAACTCACCAAATGGTTCAGGCAACTTGCCACGGGAGACAAAACATTCCAGCAGGATACTGCTGTTGAAAACACACAGCAGCTGGTCCACTGCCCTCTAGTAGATGACAATGACCTTAAACTTACAGCTGAGAAGTGACCCTCACCTACACTATATTCTGCAAATACTGAAGAGCTTTGCTCCCAGTGGAAAAAAAAAAAAAAAAAAACCTCATAAGGAAGAAATTGTCTATTGTCTAGGAATTGGTGTGGAGAAACGTGAAAATGTCTGCTTCCAAACAAGAACGACACCATCTCAGCTGGAGCTTCCTATATTGAGAGAGTGGGCAGATTCTTCCCTGCTTTGTAAGTTTAATTACTCAAATGCTACATTCATGAAGAGTTAAAATTAGAGGGTCTCTGTCCTTGTGCTAAAAACAGCAGCCAGTTCCACTTCTCTAAATCCTGTTTACATTCAAACTATTGAGGCTGCTTTAATTAACAAAGTGAAAGTGACACTGGTGCCAGTCATTTATACTCCCTTATGCACATTTACATGCAGCTTCTCCCAAGCCTTTTCTAATTTAGGCACTGTCCACATTAGAATTCAAGCCATTCCAGCCACAGTTATGTTTAAATGTGGTTGCATACTAGTTCAAGTTCCAGCATACCATTTCTGACCACAGGGGAACCAGAATTTTTAAACTGTTGTGGCTGTTTTCCCTCCCTCCCAAAGCAGTGCAAGCTGTGTTGTGCTGTTGGTGGCAGCTCAGGCCTCCACTCAATATGTATTGTGTGATTTTGGTAGAGCCTTACATATTTTGACCTGTCTAGGCTCTGTTTCTGTTTCTCTGGATAGACTGGGATTTGGTACCCACTATTCTGGCAGGCAGAAAGCACAGAAAGAAAATCCTCTGGGACCAAAAGCATTGCATGAGAGCTCTGCTAAACAGGAGTAACAGCAAACCCACTCCTCATAGCATGTCAGTAGCAAGGCTATTCCTTCCTCTTAGAGCTTAAATGCTGCAGTTATGACTAAAATGGGGCCATTTTTGAGATAGAATTCCTTACTCAAAAAGATGGTTTGGATTCTGCTTTTTTTTAAACTATGGTCAGAAAATGGAGATTTTAGGCATCACTGTGATTTGACTTGTATTTCTCAATGAAACAATGCACTGGTATAAAATGGACCCATGTAGGCTGGGGAATCCAACCCTCTGGACTTCTGTTTGAATAGCTATTAAATTCTGGCTTTAAATGTTGGTGGACAAGTAAATGCCCCGTAGTCCACTAAGCAGCAATGCAACAACTTCATTTTCAAATCCTCTGATCTGGTTCAAACCCTGATGTCTCAGAGCAGGGATTGGGGCTAAAAATTCATAAATCAAACTTGACTTAGTCCACCAGTTTGCCTATTGCTGTTCAAATGATGGAATCCTCATGCAGTCAGATTTAAATCCTCGCCTATGCCTCAGCTCATATGGTTAAAAACTCGGCTGCGCTTCACATTTAAACTCTTCTGCATACCTATAAAGGGTAGAGAATACATTTTCAGCTCCTTAAGGTGAGAGAAAGATTGCAACTTAAAACAGAAAGTTGCAAATTTTTTTTTTCTATGTCATCAGGAAATGCAATCCAGGAATTCTTACAAAAAATATTCTGACAGGGCAGACAACACAGTTTTCAGATAGGAAAAGTAAGTGTTTATATTCTTAATACTGTTTCTCAAAAAAATCTTAGTTGAAACTTAAAACTTGTTCTCCCTTAAAAGCTTCTATCTTGAAGGACCTGGTACTTGGTTCTTTTACCCAAGCCTCGAGTGAGAAATACTACCTTTGATTCACTTATTAAAAATCTCTTATTTTTTTAAGATTTAAAATTAAAAGTAGTAAAATAATAGATTTTAAAGTAAAAGATAAAAAGTAAAAAAGTAAAAAAGTATCACTTTGTGAGTCTCATGGGAGGAAAGCCTTGAATGGAAAAATATCTCAAGGATACTATCTCAAAAATGTCTCATGATCATAAATTAGAATAATCTAATTGGATTTACCTCATTTTTATACCAGCTAAGGATGTGACCCTCTACATTTATCTGCAGAAATCTTCAGTCAGAAATTATTCTCATTTATAAAGTGTTTCAAAGCTTTTGAAGAGCTGTTGAATGGCAAATATAAGTGCTTCAGGCCACTTCTTTAACTTAGTGGAATATTTGTGCAATTAAAAATATAACATATTTTGGTGTGGCGTACATTTGAGTGTTGCTAGTTCTGTCTCTCTAAAGAAGAAAAAGCTTTGTTCAGTGGAAATGACCCAAAGCAGTAGGTGGATTAATTTATGTTTGGGTACATGAAGGAATTTTTATTTTACAAACAGAAACATATTCTTTTGATTAATGGACTTTCAGTCTTCAAAATGCCTTTGCTATATCCCTTTTTGGATGAAAAGCATATGTTCACCTTCTAATAAACTGTTACACTTCTGCTGGCACAACTTCTTACCACAGGTTTGCCACAGGAACCATGATTCACACTATCACGTATTCTTGACTATTTCAAATTATAGTTATTAAGCAATTCTGAAAAGGCAAATCTCTCAAAAAAATCAGCACATCCTGCAAGGCCCCAGCTGTTCTGCAAATATGTCAGGTATCTCATCCCTGTCACCCTCCTCACTACAAATGCAGATGTGCATTTGTATAGGGTTAGGTCCAGACCTATATTCTGCAACGATCTCTTTTGACCCATTCATTCTTTGAAAATGCTCTAATTCTTAATTCCTTTTATGTTCTCTTTTTCCACTTCATAGTCTGACTTTTTACTACTGCTTAGCAGTTTGTGCTTTCACTTCTCTGACAGTGTTTCAGAGTGTTACTAACTCTCTTTCGTCATGAACTTCTCACCAACCCTTATTTCATTTCACACTTTCCCATTCACCACAACCACTGTGCACACAAATAACAGACCTGGGCCCTACTATGACATTAAACCAACATGCAACAGAGACAGATTTGGGTTTCCTTCATTGTTCTTCATTGGTCTTGCCAGTACTTTATGTACTGCAATTTTTTTGGCCACTTTTTTGGGAAAAAAAAAAGAAGTTAGTTAAGGGAAAAAAGTTAGAAACTCCTGTTGCAGAGGGCAGTAAGGTTCTTTTGGGGGTTTTTTTTGGCTTTTTAATTGGGTGTGTCTGTCGCTGGGGCTCACAGCTTAAAATAAATAAACCCCTGGGATGACTGTGCTGGCTAATTTGCAAGATAAGCCTTTTATGTTGGGATTTTGTCTGGACAAAGTGGACAGGCTGGAGAGCTAAACACACAGGCAAACCACTCACCGAGCCTCTTGCATCACACTCAGGCATAACTGATATGTTAATCACCAATGTTCAAACACCGTCGCCAGATATGATGCCAGAAATAACTTCTGACCCTGTTATTTCTGTTGACCTACCATATTTCTTCACTTCAGCCTCTTTTTTCTGACCCTCACTCACTTTTGGTTTTGAAATCAGTTTCATAAATGCTTTCCTGCCCCAGCTTTGCCCATGTGTGGAGCGTCCCCCGGCACAGCCCCGCATTTCCCTGGGAGCCCTGGGCCGCTGTGCCCGGCCGGCCTGTGCCTGGCCCGCGGTGCTGCGGGCACAGACTGAGTCACCGCTCCGGGCAGCTCCGGGCAATTACATCCCCTTCATTTGAGCTAATGCCGTCAAATGATACCGTGTCACAGGACTTACTGTAAGGCCAGGGGATTTCTCCTGCTGCCCGAGCTGCTCAGCCTCAGCTGTCAGCAGTGACGGCGCCGTGCGATCGCTGCCAGGCCTGGCTGCCAGGCCTGGCTGTGACACCCCGGCACTGCCAGCACCCCCTGCCCGCTGGGCACCGCCTCCCTCACCGACCCAGCCACAGCCTGCGGCTCTCGGGAGAACAGTGGGGACTCAAGGAGTGCAAATATAATAATTATGTGATCCCCTTGAGACAGTGGAGTGTGCCCAGAGAAGGGCAGCGAAGCGGGGGAAGAGTCTGGGGCACACCACCCTCTCCTGAGGAGCTGGGGAAAAGGAGCCTCAGGGCAGAGCTCCTTGCTCTCTGTCACTGCCTGGAAGGCGGCTACAGACACCTGGGGATTGGCCTCTTCTCCCAAGGACAAGGGGAAATGGCCTCAAGTTGCACCCGGGGAGGTTTAGATTGGAAATTAGGAAAAATATCTCCCCCGAGAGTATTGTTGAGCGCTGGAACTGGTTTCCCAGGGAAGTGGTGGATTCACTATGCCTGGAGGTGTTTAAAAGACCTGTAGATGAGTCCCTCAGGGACATGGTTTAGTGGTGGGCTTGGCAGTGCTGCATTGACGTTTAGACTCAAAGATCTGAAAGGTCCTTTCCAACCTATACGATTCTATGATTTTTTTATTTTTTTTAAAATTTTTTTTCCCCCCTGAACTTCACTTTGGTACCCAAGGGTATCACGTGTTTGATTCTCCACTGCCTTTCCCACGTGCAATTCCTTGGCTTTCTGTGGAATTAGTCCCATTTGACACTGGGATAAATGACAGTAGCATTTACTCCTGTCTTGTAATAAAGCATTGCATTTAAATGGGCACGTTTTACTTGGATTGCAAAGTACTTTGCTGATGTAAATTAAGTAAACCTCCTGTCAGCCCTTGGAGATAAACACAGAACATTATATCCTTTTTAGAGGTAGATAATCTGAGGCACAAAGGACTTGAGACAAGAAGCTTGGCTGCCTAAAATTAAACACCTCAGCCCAAATGAATAGATTGCAAATCCATTTCTCATGTTAGAAAACAGCTCTTCTCCTCCAACAATGTCAAGAAAACAGCAGCGTGTGAAGTCTTTGAACCACACTTCACAGCCATGCATAGTAAAATCTTGGCAGATATTTAGACACTGAGTTCCCAAAATTAAGCCTAAGAAAAAAAAAATTGCTGAGATTATTTTAAAGAGAAAATGTGACCATTAATCAAATTAATTGTTTTAGATTGTAAAAAAAACAGTCCTTAATCAAAAATTGCCTTCAACATAAGAAAAAAAAATCTGTTTTCTTTTGAAAAGAGATTAATTTATCCCTTGAATGTTACAATAGAGAAATTATGAGAGCAGAACGATTTTGAAGGTACGCTCTGAAGTATAGTCTAGAGACATACTTCAGATACCTTTTAGATAAGCATGAACCCCAGGAAAGCTTGTCTTGTGCATGTTCCAGAAAAAGGGACTGGGATTCTGCTGGGGCTTTCCAGTCATTTCACAAAATTCTTCTGTCATTCATCTGCACCCAAATGATGAGAAGTGAGAGTCCTTTACTAACAGAGAGCTAGTGGTGTGTGGGATAATCGTGGCTCAGGGCAGGTCCTGTGCAAGGTCTTAGAAATCCTCTCTAAATCCTAGAAGAGGGGATCTTCTGAAGGAGACAAGGAGGGAGAAGTGCCAGTGGTGGTTGGGCTGAAAGTTGACAGGCTGTTCTGGAATAACCTTTCTCTCAGAGAGTCAGAGCCCAGGGGGACTGACTTTTTGCCCCCGCAGATGCTGCACTTTCTTTGGAAGTCAAGTGGTGACTCCTACCAGCTCTTCAAACCACTGACTTGTAGAGGATTTTTAATTTACTGAAACAAGCTTAATTCAATCAGGGTTGGTTTTTTTTTTTGTTTGTTTGTTTGTTTGTTTGGTTTTTCCCCTAGGTACCAGGAGCTGGTGTATTCCCTTTATAGTAGAACTGACAGTAAAATGCATCAGTGGTGAGAAAAGTAGCCCTTCTTCCTGTTTTATTTCTGTTTTCAAACCTTTGCTATAAAATAACATTTAGTTTTAAACCTTGTTCAGATATCACATATGATTCATGTTTGGTGAGTCCAAACATAAAAAGTGTAGCTTTACCAGGTAAGATTTTCTTATTCAATTCCTTTAAGTGACTTCATACTGCACTGACATCCTTGTAATATAAAGAGTAAAATCTTGGCGGATATTTAGAGGTCTGTTTTTTCAATGTAAAACACCTGTACAAAAGTTCAAAACAATGCAACATTGATTTAGCTGATACACAGGGACCATTTACACACAACTAGTTTCAGAAGTGGGTATTAGATCTTCAAAATTTAAGATGCGTGCAGATTATTACTTTCCCTTCTTGGCTACAAATTGCCTTTGTGCCAGTAGGCACAGGGGCACAGCAGTGCTGCTGCAGACATCACTCTGCAAGGGTGGATAACCAAAGGAGGAGAAGTTCCAGTCTCACACCAACAAAATTTGTTTTTCATGGAGAGGCATTTATAGGAGAATGCAAAACACACATCTGTTGAAGCATTTCACTAAGAGCCAGAATATTTATTACACTTTTCTGAATGGGATGACCCAACTGACATGCTGATTTGTTTAGCATCTGCTATGACAGTGAAGAAAGGAACCCTCATTGAGCCACAGAAATCATGGAATAGAAACATGGGTGGGAGGGGATCTCTGAATCACTCCGGTCTCCTGCTTGGGGCAGGCATGTCACCAACACTAAATCACATTTGCTTTGTCTACCCTAAATCGTTAAAATGTGCTTGGATGGAGACTCCACAGCCCCCTAGACTGCCTTTTCTAACATTTCTTCATCCATCCAGTGAAAGAAAATTCTCTTTCACCAAATGAAATCTTCTAAAATGCAGTTTGTGGCTGCTGCATTTTCTGTTACAGCTGAGAATAGTTTGTGCCTCTCATCGTTGCAGCTACTCTTCAAGCAGCTGTCAGAAGTCCTGTGGTAAAAAAGTACATGTTACCATACTTACTGATAGTTTTGTAAACTTACATTTTAAAATATACCAGCCCAGGCTCAGGCTTCATTCATATGAGCCATTCTGCATCTCCCAGCTGGGATTTGTCCTACAGAGGTGAGGTGCTCCCATTATGAAAACAGTCCTGCAATCCCCATCCAGAATCAGTGATAAGACTTCAGGTTACCAGACCCAGCTTCTGGAGGTGCCTGACTCCAGAAGGCAGGTTACTGAGGTTACTGAGTTAAGTAACACTGCTGGTGTTACTTAACTCAGCAGCTGGGGACAGCTGTCTGAAAGTAGTTAGGAGTGGTTGCTTCACAAGTTCTGTACTGTGTCCCCCATGCCACATAAGATTTTTTTTCTGTGTAGAAAAGGAAGGTAGAACTTATTCTGCCAAAAGTGTTAAAATAGCAAAAACCAACCTGAATGTCTCCTTATTACTTCAAGAAAAAAAAAAAATACATACATTTCTCCCTTCCTATTTCTTAGTATTTTTATGTTCCTTAAAACTTACATCAGGTTTCATTTTGTTCTAAAATGAGAATAAGATCATCAGAAACTAATTAGATCTGGTTCTAGTGTAAAACCACAGTGGAAACCTTTCTGAAATGTCAAAGCTGCTGTAGTTATTACTTGTCCTGGGCTCTAAGGGAGCCAGAGTAGTTTCCAGGCTTTGTGTGGTTTCTTTTCTTATCATTTTTTTCTGGGTTTTTGTTTTGTTTTTTTATTGTTGGGTGGTTGGTTGGTTAGTTATTGGTTGTTGTTGCCTAGTTGACACAATAATAGTAAAATACAATGGCAAATACTGTTGTGTATCACCAAATCACACATACCACTCTCATTTTTGGGTTTGTTTTTTTTTTTTCATTCCCCTAACTTTTACTGTAATTATGACTGTAAGAGAAGGAAGCTTCTGTAAAAGCTTCTATGTAAAAAAACAACTAATGATCACATCTGTCTTTTTATTTCACTCCAAGATATAGAATGTATAGCTATGTGTCCAGACTATCACTGTTAGATGTGATTCTAGATTAATATTTCTGTGGTCTCTCCAGTTAGTTCACGTTACTTAGTTAAGGGTTTTTCCCTCTGTCTGGAAAATGATGACTTGGGAAAAAAAAGCAGCTTCTGGGAATTGACTTGTTTTGATACATTTTTTTTTCTTTTTTGAAGTTTTATTGCTTTTCTCATAGCAATGAAATTTTGGTCAAAATTGGAGTGGAAGGATGAGAAATGTCTTGTTACGCTAATAGTGAGGTATAAATTAAGTCCTCTCTAGTTCTCAGCAGGAGCCTGAGCTGTGTCTTGGGTCAGGATCATAACCACCAGGCACTAGAGAGGAGAGATAGTCATGTCTCTGTCCTAGAATTTCTACCCAGGCATTGAAGTGGTGATTGGAAGCTAGACTGCATCCCGAAGAAGTGCTCTAACCACTTACCAGCAGATTCCTGAAGCCTCAGGATTTGAAAAGACCTCAGGAAATGATCTGGTTCTGCCTTCTCCCTTTAGATAGCCAAGCTCTGTGAAGCTGTTTCTCATAGATGTTATTCTAATCTGTTATTAAAAGCATTCACTATGGAGAGTCCACACATCTGGGAGTTTCTGTTTAAAGCTTTAAAAATGTTTAGACTAGAATTAGTATAATTTTTTTATAATTTGGTGGTCTTTTCATTTTTCTTGGAGGTAAGAACCAATATCCCCACCTGCTAGATGGGAAATTGAATTACAGATAACTCTGAGCTGATTATGATGATGCAGAAAACTCCATCTTCCCATAAACCAGCTATTCTACACAGTAGATATACACTTTAATTCTATCTTGATGAACATAGTGTTAGCATTTTCTCTTTAATTAACCTCTAATGTAGCAATTTACCTCAAAGACAATAGTGCATTGTTTCCTGTGCATGCCCTACACAAGGTTCTCTCCATACGTGACACCTGTTTTTCAAAGTAAACCAAATGGTTGCTTGCTCATTTACTGTGGTTTATTATAAAATCTTGCAAAAGGTTTATCACAAAACAAGAAAGAATTAGCAAATAGTAGAAGGGATTTAGAGTTTAAACAAAAAATAAAGGATCGAAAAGGTCTGCAGATGTTCATCTCATTATTTGAATTTGCATTTGATTTCAAGAGGAAAAAAGCAAGACAGGTTGTAAATTGAGGTAAATTTCACTGTCAGGAGTTTTAAGGATTTTATTGCAAATCTTACAATATAAAGTATTTGCTTTGAGCTCAAACTCTCTGAACGCATGCAATTCTTGGGTTTTGTTATCAAAAAAACAAACCAAAAAATCCACAGCAAACCACAACAAACGCGAGTGTCTAGTGAAGAATTGTGCTGTAAGTTGAGAAATTATGTACTTAAACTTTCTAGGACCATGAAAATAATTAGAATATATGTTTGGCATGAAAAAAATAAGCTAATTGCTACCTCATATTTGTTCAGAGGGACTATGTGAAACAGTGTACACATCAGCGGTAGATTTGCCCCCAGGCCTATAATAAGGAGGAATTTACAAGACCTGCAAAAGCCAAAGAGTAAATTAACTTTAAGAGTGAAGTCTTTTTGCCACTATACCAACTGGTATTAGCAATATGAGCAAATTAGCGGTTGGCATTCTAGACTGCCTTCCATTTGAATGGTTTTCTGGGATAAATAGGCTGGCACCTGTACTAGCAAAGTCTTGCTGTTTAGATAAAGCCAAAAACTTTGAAACATATTTTTCATTTTGTTTACATGAAATTAGGCTTGAAATTGATTGAATCAATTGATTAGTGAAATTAGGCTTGAAATTTTACATTCATTAATTGATATTTCTCTCATTTTCTCTTCATGTCTCTCCTAAGGAGAGTTAACACACTTGCCATAGGAGCTTCCTGAGCAGCAAATTCATTGCCTCTCACCATACTCTCACATCAAAAAATTACTTCTGTTAACACGTCAGATTTCCCTGTAAATAATTTTTTTTTTCTTTTCCCTACCCACTTCTCCTAATGGAAGGTTGTTCCTGGGCTTGCATGTAGTGACTGTTTGAAAATTTAATTTCCAGACTGTGTTGTTTCCTAGTTGTTTGCTTTTGTGTGGTAGCTGTCTTCTATCTTCATTTTGTATTACTACTTATCCTGACAATATACATTTCTATCTATCTATACTGCAGTGCTAAGACTGATTGGTGTTCTTGTATCTGACTTTGTAAAAAGAATGAGGTAATTTTGATTATTACGGTTTTTACTCAGTAAAGGGCAAGTTTCCGTGACTTCCGCATAGTCCTTGATTGCTAGGAACTTCTTACTTGATTGCCTCAATTATTCTATTTTAAACCTCTTTCTCTAACCTGCAAGTACATGGAAGAATGAGGTGGTTTCTGTAATCATATATTACTACCTGTTTGAGTTGTGTGGTTTTTGGGCTGTGATACCTCCAAGGTGAATGTCTTTAGCTGAATGCAGGAAATTAGTTATCTTTAGTTATCAAGCTCACAGCAGAACACAGTAGGAACATAAGTCTTCTATCCAGATGAATTTGCACTTTTTCACAATAAAATACAACCAGGATTTTCAGCTTCCTCATCTGGAGTGTAATCCTTTCTTTCTCTTTTATGTAAATTCGATGAAAAGAAAAAGCACCAAACAAATTAATAATGAATCAGATCTTGCAATTAATTTCTAGAAAAACTCCAACACAAATATTTTATAGCCCCAGCTATGATACCTATTTGTTTATCCTGAATTCTGCTTTATATAGAGACCTGCTATTTTTTCTTCCATCTACTCATGTCTTTTCTCCTCCTGGGGAACACCTTTGGTAGGTTTATTATTAGGTTAATTATTCAAAAACCTCTTAAAGGTTTAACTGCTGAATTGCCTTCTTGATAATACTACTATGATTTCCTAATATATTGTATTTTAATTTGAAACAGAGTCAAACAAACATTTTCAGGCCTACCATAAACCACACAGACCACAGCAAGGAGTCTTTGTCACCAAACAGGAAGTGAAAGAGTATTTTTTAAAATATCTATTTCATAATGAACTGGAACAGGTATTTTTGCACAGAAAAAAATAGCAATTATTTTTACTGTTGCTAGGACTTTAGGAGTATGAGAAATACAAATATTTATTCTTTTTGTCTCCTTTATCAATTATTTAGATATATATGGAAAACTATTCTTATAGTCTGGCCCCATTTAACTGTTAAGGACAAGTGGATGCAGGCAAGAATAATTTTGTTCTGACTTCTGTACATATGAGTATTTATGACAATTGTGACTGAGCAGGCTGTGACTGCTCAAAGAGTTGCTATTTAGAAGCTAAAACATGCCAGCTGGTTGTGTGAAGTGCTCCAAACCTCTTGCAATCAATGACTAAAATAGTGCTTCAAGCAGAGAGAGCTGTGCTGGGGCAGCAGCACAGACTCAGCCCCTGGGCTCAGCAGGGAAGGGAAGCTCCTTAAGCTCTGTCCTTTGGCCATGTCCATTGTGAGTGAATAGATGAAAGCAGGTATGGTCTGGTGAAAAATGAGTTATCTTTAAAATCACAGATGTGACAATGCACTATGAAATTGTCTGTTCTGGGATTTAGTATCAGAAGTTATCAGAAAAATCCCCTCTCCCCCCTTTTTCCATCCACAAACCTACACATAAATAAGTGATTGTTCATGAAAATGCCTTGGTTGTTTTGCCTGTTTCTGTTATATTTGTTTTGTGGGTTTTTCTTTCCTTTTTTTTTTTTTTTTTTTTTTTTTTTTTTTTTTTTTTTTTTCTTTAGGCTTTCCAATTATGATTTTCCTGTAATATGATCAAAAGCATTATCTTCATGATTCCTACAGTGGTACAAAATTCTTCCTCTTCAAGATTTATTGGTAGGTCTTGTTCCAATGACATCTGAGTGTATAAAATGCTTATTCCATTCATTAGTTTGCTCTTAATCTTTTTGTTTATTTGGTCAGAGGTCAGAAAAGTATAGCAATACAATTACTATTTTTAATAAATATTCACTGTTCTTATTATCCCGTGATGTGGGTAAAATAAATAAATTAATAAATGAAGATATCAAAGCTGTCCTCTTCCTCCAAAAACAATTATCACAATTTTTTAGATGTCTTTAAGACTCTGTGACCTGGGTGAACAACTGTGAATAACAAAGACCGAGTGATGAATAGCTGGAATGATTAGTTTGCAAACAAATCATCAGCTGAGTATCACTTGTCCAAACTATTCACCAAATATTTATGGAGCAAGAAAGTAGCGTTGCTTCATGAACAGTCTGATTAGCTGTGACATGTGGGATGAGTCAAGGAGATGGAGTAGAGATGGTAGCCAGATTTAGTGTGATACCCAGAAGTGGAGACAAGGCCTGCTTTCCCTGGGGGCTTTAAGCCACTGATGTAGTGATCAACCCAAATATCCATAGGATGAAATCACCCAACTCTCATGGACTCAAATTTAGGTAGAAGAGGATAATCTCTCATAATGCAGTACAAAAAACACTGAGGTTTTGGAACTGGCACCTTAAAGTGAAAAATCTTTTATGATTTATTTTTCAATTACCAATCCCAAGTAATTCTGGCCTTGCTATCATCTGCATGTACGCCTCTTATTTGAAATTGTGTTTTGGAACATTTTTTCCTTTTACACTACTTCTGGAATTTTGGAAATATGTCTCAATATAATATGACCTTCAACCTTAACTGACATGTTCTTTTAGATCATTAATGAAGATATTGTGAAAATGGAATATAATACATGGCTCCAATGTGTTCGTAGGAAACTTCCAAGAGGTTGCAGTAACTTATATTGCTATTCTGATAGCAGTATTTAAATGCTGTAAAAATACTTTCTAATGCTAATTTAAGACCTAATTTAAATTGTTCTGAGTAGCACAGCTGCCATAATCTTTTTAGTTAAAAAAAGTAAAACACAATCAAAAGTAAATTTCTGCATATCATTGAAAACTCGATTTTTAATTGCAAAATTGAATGACAATATGTTTTCACAGAAATCTTAACTATTCTGATTAAAACATTTTGCCACTGGGTTTCTTGGGAATCCTAGCTTTGATGGAAAAACAAAAAGGAGACATGGTATTTCTAAAGATTTCAGATTTTGCAATACATTTTGCAAAATCATTAACAGAAATATTAACATCTGGTCGTGAGTGTTTACATTGTTTCCCCAGGTTTCTGGGAGCATGCTGATTTTGAATTCCATAATTTCACAGTGGTATAATGGCACAGTGGAACAGAAAATTGTGGTATAATCTACTCCCTCCTGGCCACAATGTTTAAGTTAAGCACAATTTTGCTTTCTCTTGCACCTCACTTGCTTTATGATATAGAAAAGGAATTATGCAATTGAGTAATTGCTTTATGGATGGCCATGTGTGCTCCACCCAGTTAAAATCCAAGTTTGTTCTCACACCAGGTGTGGATGGGTCAAATGTGCACTGAGGAACAATCTCATTTGGTAAGAATGGGCAAGAGACCATAAAGCTTATGAGGCTACATAGATAAATACAATCTTCTCCTTGGAGTTTCCTGTTAAAAACCTTCTACTCCCTTGGAAGGATTCTGCATTTAACAAAGGTGAATTCAGAGACAGAGCTTTTGCACCTACTACCTTTTGTCCTGCAAATTGTTTCCAGATTCATTGCTAGGATTAATGTTGGGAAAAAATGCTTGTTGAAGAAGAAGGATTTAGGCAGGAAATCTGAAAACACAGGATCATATCCTTGATGGACCAAAGTTCATGTAAGGCATTTCACCTCCTGGACAAGAGCCAGTGCTACAGGAAATGATACAAACTTTGAGTAATGGTCTCTGACAGAGTGGCAAACACCAAATGCATGATTTTTTCTAATACATTTATTTTTGTCAGTTGTGACCCAATAAATTTCCAAATCTATATGTGTATTTATTTACACATAAAGTTTTGACCTGTTTCACTTTTTTCTGTGATTAATTTTCCAGTAAGAGCTCATAATCAGGGTGCATCTATAGGGAAATTTAAAAAAAAATTTGAACTCCAACAGTTCATGAAGTAGTTTTAATGAGGAAATGTTCTGGTTTTTAATTTAAGAAGAAATACACACAATTCATGGACAAATGGTGTTCTTGTTTTGAATGTTTGAAGGATAGTATTTATAAAGGCTATTTTGAGCATTTAACTATTGGGAAATTCAGTTTACCAAAGCCTACAAACTTAAATCCTCCCTATCATTAATGGAGAGAGATCAATATCTCCAGATGGTGACTCTGAACAACTTTGGAAAATATTAGCATAGGATTATGTGGATATCTTCTGCTGTGGCAAAGCTTTGTTTGTTTTTTAAATGGCACAAAGAATTCTGGTGAGCAAATAAAATACAGAAAAAAAAACAACCACCCAGTAATTTTGTGTACTTTTTGTATAATGTAGGAAAAAACTAACCTTTTGCAAGATATTTTTGTGGGCTGGTGAACATAAGCTCTGTTGATGACTTGAATTAAATTCAGCCCCTGAGGTAAGAGAACGTGCTCACCCCACACAGACCGTGTTCACAGCACCAGCAGAGCTGCATGTTTGAGTACCTGGGATCCTGCAGCAGATCTGAGATTGAAACAAGGATTTCTGACAATCGCCCAGTGGATTATAACAGATTTTCTTTACAGGAAGTATTCCATTTCGACAAGTTCTTCTTAGAATTAGTAACTTGAGCTTACTAACTTCCTCTTTTGGGTTTCACAGTTTATACCACTGTGCCTGTTACCATAGATACAGTGTGGTTGTTTCCATGGGAACAGGTGGTGTGCCATAAACAAACAAACTACAGAGCCATAACTTCAGTTCAGAGTCATTATTCTATGCTACGCTTAGCTAAATATAAATATTAATTGAAAGATGATGTGAACAACATTTAACGTTTTTTATGGCGTAACCGAGTTGTTATTTAAATACATATTTTAATGAAAATCCAGCAAGGCAAAGCCATCAGGTCATTACAGAAGTATGAGATAATAGTTTAAGAAGCTTAAAATCCCAGTTCTAGCTCCTCTTTTTCTTGTATCATGTAGCTTTACCTGTGGGTCTCAGATTTCACCTGTAAGAAAAAAGAAAAACAATATTTACTTGCTTTTGAAAGTCAGATTCAGTCAGATTCAGTCTGGTTCAAGAAATTATTTAAATTAATTGCTGATTATTATTATTATTGCTATTAGTTTTAAATGAAACTAATTATTTGAATGACAAGACATAATCCACAATATCTTCCTCATAACAGATCTGTTAATTGAAATAATAACAGTCTCATCTAAAACTACACTTGGCATAAAAGAAAAGTTATATATGACCCTGAGTTTCTAATATCCATTAAATATCAGTCTCAACATTTTAAATTATTAAAATATTACAGTTATAATTGCAAAAGAAAACAGTTTTGCTTTTTTTTTAATCTCAGCTGTATGAGTACAAACTGCACCTGATTCCTACCAGGGCCATTTAATGGAATTTAAGATTGTTCATACCTTGGAATTTCAAATTAGAAGAATGTATGTGTAAGATGGTCCAAGTATTGATGTCTAATTCTATATGTGCATGTGGGCTTAGAAAGTCAGGTTTGTTTTCTGTTTCTGACTTGACAAAGCATCATGAAAAATAAGATGTGCATTTACAAATTGGAAACAGGAGTCACAAAAGCATTTATTTCAGTGTTAGTAGAAATAAACCTCACCTAGGTGAATAAAACAAGTGTGATTTTAGAACTAAGCTCCACTGAACATCCATGGAGCCATCACCAAACAGTTCAGAGTATGAAAACTCATGTTAGCTTGGAAGTCCAACACTGGGAAGATCTGAGATCCCCTATCAACCAGAAGCAAAATCACCCTCCCCAGCAGCTGCTGCTCTCTTTGAATCAAGCAGGAACTGCTGAGCAAGGATGTTGGGGACTACCAGGGGATGTGTAAAATTTACATATGTGAGCCAGCCTTAGCTATTGAGAGAATGACAGATCTTTTCATTCAACTTCTCTATGATTTTGCTAGTGCAGCATCAGATTATTCTCTCTATTGCCATGGACAAAAGGCTGGGGACCTGATATTGTCTCTGAGAGCTGAGGGAAGGCAGCCTCAAGAACTTCAGTCCTGTCCGTTTCCCTAAATATGATGGAGATACTGCTGTGTTTCTGGGACAGGATATTCACCACAAGCTGTCTCCCAAGCAACCTCCAGAGGCAGCTCTTCCAGAGCGTGCTGCCCAAGACACTTCCCTTTTCCAGTGTGGTTCCCTTTCTAAAACTTCAGGGACCTGCCTCTCTCAGAGCTACTCTGTGAGGCACAGCAATTACTGTTCACTGCAGTTATGTTGCTTAAGTGAAGGCTACAGAAGTGTGTGGTTACAGTTCATTAGAGGAAAATGCTTTTTCACCCGTTTCCTGGAGGTTGTGTTCTCACGTGGGCACACTGACACCTGCCTCTGGGTGATACTGCCAGAACCCAAGTCAGCTATCCAGGAAATGTCACTTACAAAGATTGCTTGGTGGCAAACACACAAAAGCAGATTCTCTTATGTCACTCCTTTACTTAGCTGCCCCAAATTAAAAACTTCCTGATTTTTCTTCTGATTTGGTGTGGTCTCTGTGGGGATAAAGATACTCAAAGCACTGGAGCAGAGCTGTGCCATGCGTGTTGCACTATTCTTGCCTGGAGAAAGATAATCCTGATAGCCAGCGCAGCTTGCTTGGCAGTTACACCAAGCCTGAAGTGACTATATCTTATTCTGCTTCATCCACACGAGCGTCCTAGAAGTCTTAATATCTGAGGTGGCTGGGTAGTCGCTTCTTTTTTGCTTGTGCACTACAAGAAAGAAGAAGAGAGCAGGACAGTAGATTGATTTAACCCATGTTCCACTTTCAATTCCTGCACTGCTATGACATTTCAAAGTTCTTTTGTCACAGCTGAGCCACATTTTCCAAAGCTGTTGTATAATAACAGCTGGTGGCTGATTTAAAATCACCTGTACGCAATGTATTACATTAGCCTAAACTTTGTTAAATATTAAAGAGTAAAGTTCATGTAGTTTTGTTACTGGAAACTTCAGGCAAGTGAGTGCTGTAAAGCTAAAATGCTGAGAAAGCAGAAAAAAAATCCCCAAAGTTCTCAAAGTTTACTTTAAATCTCATGAGTCAGTGTGGGGATTCTTGGCTTTTCTGAGTACTGACTAGTAAAGCAACCTTCAGGTTTTCCTTCTGTATTGCTCCTCATAAGATAGCCTTGTAAAAAATAGGAGTGCTGAAAATGGATTTTCCTAATCACAACAGACAGGGAAAAGAAAGAAGAAAAGTCATATGTATTTGCATTAAAAGCCTAGAAGAAGAAAATACAAAGGTTTCTCTTTCCTTAAAAGCTCTGAAAATGTGCTAGATAAATGTGTAACTCATACCAGGACTTGGTAACACCATGATATGGTTTATATTAGAACCCCATGAAGAGCAGCCCCACACGATGAGATCAGCCCCCAGAAGACAGTACCACAGTCACAGATGGCTGAAACAGGGGGCAGATCTCAGCCTTGTCTCCTGCCAGCTATAGAAGGGAACCGGGAGATAACACAGAGTTAACCCTCAGCATCCCTGCCACATCTCACTGATGAAATATTACATACTCAAGTGGCACATTAGGATACCTCCCCACCTCACTCTTTCCGTTCTTCCCCACAGCTTGGCCCCGATCCCTCAGAACTGTGGGAAAACACAGAATTGTCCCTTTCCACTGCCCAGGTGCATCCGACATAAAAAGCAAGCTTCAAAAGAGACGTGGGACTTTTACCTGACACTTCCAGCCAGCTGTGTCCCAAGCTCACAGGGGCATTATGAGCAGGTTGTCAAGCCTAAAATTCCAAACCCTCTTCCATCATGTCCCAGCACAGGTTGGTGGAGACCAGCTGGGCGTGACCCCACACCCAGCAGGGGGGCAGGGATGGGATGGTGCCCTCAGGGGCATTGTGATCCCAGCCAGTGCTTGTCTGCATGTTTGCCCGCTGGAATACGCAGGGGCTGAAGTCATAGCTTCAGAACAGGCACTGACATGCTTTTACTGTCATGTACAATCCCCAAAGCAGTGTCAGTTGCCCCTAAAATGGATTTTACTGTTGTATATTAATCAGTAAAAGGAACCTCAGTCAAGATGTTAGCTTTGAGATTGAAATGAAAAATTGAAGAGGTGATAGTGCTGAATAAAAGATGATATTAGCCATAAGGCATTTTAAAGAGATAAGAATGCAAGGCTGGGATGTCAGGCTTTAGTGTATTCTGCATCTCGGGATGTTTTACTTATTTGGATAAAACACCTTTGCACAGTAGATGGAATCTGATGTAATCCTGTCATCTGACTGAAGGTGCTTGTTTTCCTCTGCTGCCGAGAGCCTGTGAATTGCCCCAGCCAGGATCTAGTTATCCTAATCTGCATAGGGGGTCAAGGTTCCTTTGCTCAAGGATCCTGGATGTTTCTTGCATGACTCACACACTTCTAAGCACCTAAAGGTAAAGACCTTCTAAAAGACAGAGACTGCCCCTCTCCCGAGACAAGCTGACTGGGAAAAAATGAACTGAATGTGTCCAGGTGTTTTAAAAAACACATATACGTGGGAGAGAATCGTTCAGTGCTTTTGTCACTGGACTTGCAACTCATTCTTCAATTTGGGCTGCTCTTTAGCAGGAGAAAAAACCCTTGTCTTTAGAGGAGGAGAGGGCTAGAAAGAATTAGTGTACAGCTGTTTACGTGCACTTGGGCTTGGCCAGTGTTTGTATTGCAGTGTGTGCACAGACATCCAGCTCCTGCAGCTGAAGCACATTGGAGTTCTGACTTCAGTGTGTGCTGGGTCAGAGTGAGAGGGACAGTCAACAGCAAATCAACATTAATTGAGGCCACCTATACTTTGAGTAATTATACAGCAGTGCAAATGGCAGGGCAAAACAAACATTGGAAACACAGCAGTAAAACGGCTCGAGGAAAGAGGAACTGTTCATTCAAACTAATGCTGTAACTGTTAGACAGTTTTCAAATAAGCTGTCCCTCTTGAATTTGGCAGACAAGATCTTTTGGTTTCACAGGAAGGAGCAATTCTCATCGGAGCAGCTGTAGCCCAAGCTGCAGCAGTGATGAGACAGCTTGACAAATCAGGCCCTTTTAAGGTTACTGCTATTAAATTAGTCACTTGAAAACACTAAATATCAGCTTGTAAGATGATCTTTTTAGTAGGCAAAGGCCTTTTAATTTTTATTAGAGCAATTAGTCCTTTTATAAGTCTCAAAATAAAATTAATCATTGTGGTAATACAGCATGAAATAGCTCCCCTAGTTTCAGTCAGGAACATGACTTTCAAGGAGGATTTTTTGATGCTGTTCACTTGCTTTGAGGGGGTGGTGTCTTTTTCCTCTCCATTTACAGCAAGCTTTATATGTAAGCATAGGTTTGGAGGCACAGGTCTCTGAAGGCAGTGCTGTGCTCAGGAGGGAAGCTCGCCAAAAAGGGAATTCCTTTGCTTTTCTCAATCACATCTTCTCCTTTCATCTGAATACACATACAGCCCCAGTGCAGTCTCCCATGAAACAGTGAAATGACACATCCGTATAAAAAAAGAGATGTTAGAAAGGTATTATTATAACCCAATCCCTTCACTGTCTCTTTTTCTCCTCCAAGACTAGTTCTACTTGGATAAATAACATATTTTTCCTTCATTTGCATTTTTAATGTCTTGTTTACCTTTCCAAGCCATCAGGGTACAGAGCAGTTTTTAAATACTTTCTCAACATATTTTTAACCACTTCAGTATAAAATGTTTTTATTTTGCTCTTATCTTTGCTTCTTTTTTTTTTTTTTAAACTAATCCCCTCATTTGTGTATTAACACTTGCATACTCTTATTAATGCACACAATCACTTGTACAGTACAGTACTCTTTGTGTAAGGACAAAGTATCAAAGTCATGCTACTAAATAAAATTTCTCTGGTGTTTAAGGCATTGATTTTAGTTTACTTTACTGCAGAAATTTAAGATGTTATTTAACCACAAGTCTTTGTTCTGTGTTTCTGCTTGACCTCAGTAAGTGGCAGTAATCCTCTTTCTCAGCCACTTCACAGCAAGTTGGCATTCAGCTCAGCCTTCAGGTGGCTGTTAACTTAATAACCATACTTTTCCTCAAAATGGGTGGAATAAGGGCACCGTATCCCCAGCTCTCCAGTGGGGATGGTGAGCTTACAAAAAAAACCAGTGAATGCTACTGGGCTCAGGAACAATAAACCAGTGCAGTGAAGTTCTTCAGTGTTCAGCTGCCAGAAGTCATGGCCTCTGATCTCACAAACCCTGACATGTGTTCTAAGTTCTCTACAAGTGAGAAATTGAATGGGATTAATCAAATTCATACACATAAATATGTGGATGTTCTTCCAGATGCATGACATAATAATGTTGGCAGCATGATACAATGGAATCCATATACTGCCAGAAGATCTCACTATTTGGGAGCTAAAATCCAGCTGTTAATCATCTCTATTTTAAGGATTCTTTAAGACCATATAAAACAACAAAACTAAAATAACAGTCAAAGACAAAGCATCATACTGTGAATATAGTAATGATATTTCCATTTCAATATTTAAATCATCTTTTAAATATTTCAACAGCTTGAAATATTTATGCACATGAACTCACAACATTTAATAATTGCATCACTGAAACATCAGTATGGGGTTAATTTTATTTTACTACAGAAATCTATAACTCAGCTAGCCCTCAGCTTGCTTTATGATTAGTGGAGAGAAGTAGTTCTTGGAAAGCCTTTAGTGAATATACTGTGATAACAAAGTAGGAATCTGAGGCATCTCCAATGTAGTTATCCACATCTTGTCAAATGAGTCCTGCCCTTATTGGATAGATGTCCTTTTCTGTATCTCTACATTCATGAAAGGAGTTATGTCTTCTAGTCTTTAGCAAATAAAATCTTAATTAGATTTTAGTTAATGCTGATATATACTGCAGGGGAATATTGACTTTAACATTACTTTCCTGTTTTTCTGCCACATTTCAGCTTGAAAACATCCTCTTTTTAGCTGATTGTTCCAGTTTTGCCTTATAGAACTTTAAAGTCTTCCATTTTGATACAGATTTTTTTTTTTCTTTTGACATTTGCAAAGCAGATGTCTGAATCCTCTTTCCTCAATTTATGTCTGTAGTACTTGGACTTATTGTGTTGGTTTCCTGCTAGACACAAATTCTGTATTCTGGCTTGCTTCAGTACTAAAGGTGATTTCAAAATCTTACAATTTACCTCAAAAATCAGAGCAGTTGATAGGTTTCAGAATGGACTTCCTAAAGGAGTCTAGGATTCAAACAATTTTTTTTTTTTTATTTTTTTTATAAAATGGAGCTTTATAAATTTACTTAAAAGTCTGTCTGATTGTGGTTGTCTTCAAGGACAGGGAACCTGGTAACTGAGTAATCCATCTCTGTGTGCCAGGTTCCATTTCTGTGTGCCATGTTCCTATGTCCCTCAGTGACAATGACATGATGGATAAGAATGTGATGGGTTAAGGAGGTAACTGCATTTCAATGTGATCAAGAGGATTTGATAACTTATCTGAACCTGTTTCAAGAATAGAGAACAAGAACTATTAGGAAAATATGAACAAAGGTATTTTCTTTTATTTTTTCTTTTCTTTTTTTTTTTTTTTTAATGCTGGTCACATGACCAAAGGGAAATACGTGTCAGTATTTGCTGATCAGCAGGAAAATTACAGTTCTCTGTGCACTTCTGCACTTCTCTATAGCTTTGGGGAAGAAAAGGACTTTTGCTCTCCTTTCTTTAAACTGTCTGTTCAACATAGGACAAGAGATTTCACCTCCTTTCCTACCACTGGTTGGATTGCAAGGTTCAATTTTGTGGCTTTGAATAAATCATACAAATTATAATTTCAATTATAACTTACTAACAAGCTGTATTTTATAAAGAAAAGCTGTGACTTTGCTGCTGTAATAGAAGAGCCATTTCCTGAACCCCACTCTAGGGCAGTTTGCAAAATAACTTATGTGTTACAATTCTGTGCTAGTTTGGTAATTCAGTGAAAGCAGCTGTCCTCTGGTGGGAAAGCATTGATCTGTTCTGTGATGATTCCATGATCTACTCAATCAGCAGTGTAAAGTGAGAAATCGGCCCCCAGGTCCGTGTCATGTCAGCTGCCTAATGCCATTGATTTACAAGCCCCTGATTCTCATTCCAGTGAAGATAGCTGCTCACATCAATATAATAGGCTCACATGTTGTTGAAGATGCAGTGCTAAATAAAAATAATGTTTCAAAATGTTGGAGGAAGTTATTAGGATTTGTGTGAAGGCATCATATTAGAGTGAGGCAGAGGCAAGAGCCTGTTTGGTATGAAGGGGTTGAATGTCTGGAGCTACACTGTTTGTTCTTGTTACAATGTGTTGGATGTGTTCTAGTAATCAGTGTTGTCTCATGTGTGAAAACAACATTGTGATGCAGATTGTAGCTGTCAGATGACTCTCAATTATAAAATAGTCTTGGGAGACCGAGAAATGGAACCATGCAGTAAGTGACACAATTTATTAATCAAATTTATCATCTTATTCTGCTTTTCCTGAAACTGAGAAGTTACTTGTGAATTCACTGCAGTCATTGCTCCTAATTATAATCACATGTAAAGAAGTTGGCTTCTGGACACCAGCTGATGCTACTCGTGTTTTACTGAATCATATAAGACACATGACCCTCCTTGTGCAAGCATCAGATCAGGGCATTTGTGTTCTTGTGACTGAATGCAATTAATCTAGTAGTTCTTCTGAGTCAGTGGAATTTCAGTGACTTTGCATCTCTCAAAAAAAGTAAATTAAATCAAGAATTTGATTTGATCGTAAGGAAAAAAAAAATCTTTCCTCCTGGTGATTAGGGTGAGTGTTCCAAGTTCTCTATATCAAGTTCTATATACAGGGGGGGCTACGATTTCAATTAATTGTACCTGAGCTCCTATTAATTCAAGGCAAGGCTCTGAAATGGAATGACTCAGTGACTGATGTATAGTAATTAAGCATGATTTTTAAAGAAATCATGTAAATCATTCAGGAAGTCGGCAAATTCAGATACATATTGGTTTTTGCTTACTATTGGAGAAAATTAGTGATCATGTGCTCAAACTTTACCAAATGCTCTATAAACTGACAATTTAGACAGTGGTATTACTCAAGTGGGAATTCTCTACCACACCTCACATTGCAGAGTTTAGAAATTTCTTATGTTCTTGATTTTATGTAAAGAAATACCTTCTGATATAGATGAAAAGACTTACTGACATGAGGAGATTAGCTCACAACCTTATCTATATCTTTATTCACTTGTGCTGAACAGCTACTGGAAATTATTTTTCCTTTTCACTTGTCTAGTTAACCTAATCAAAGAGTTCAGTCTTCCCACAGTCTCTCTACATGCATACTGGTTATTTTATTGGGATAAATCCATTCCCCACATGGTCCAGAATAAGACCTCTTCGAGAGTCGTGGGATAGGCAGTCATTAGATGTAAGGGCCTAGTTAACCACAGCTCACAGGTCAATAAATCCTCAGAGTTCTGAAGACACTTTCATTTTATAACTTAGGAGAGAATCGTGTATTTTGTGGAAAGGATTTTGCCACCCCTTGGTGAATATTGTGTAGGATATTTGCCAAGATTGTCACCTAGCACCTGAAAGTAGAGGAAATGCATTAATTTCAGCAGCATTACTCATGATCTCTGGCAGTTCAAGGAATGTTAAATTTAACCCCTCTTTATCTTAAGCTAAAAATCTTTCAGCAAATGGTAGAAAAGATAAAAGTTCAGTTTTCAGCTCTGGGAAATGATCTTTTATGAAAAAAAACAAATCAAACCAAAGCAAAATGCCAACCTTTTGTAAAATTTTATAGGAAAAAAATCAAATGCATCTACCTCCTCTTTTGAAGAGGCTTTTATTTGGTATTAAATCATATTTTGCAATGCATGAGGGATTCTCACCTGCTGTTTGTCCTATTTCCCTCCATTATGATTGCTCTTTTGCTATGCCCAACACTCTGGAAAGTGAAGGTGACAAGAATTGCCTAATGTCCTTGAAACTGAAACTTTTTGTTCCTGCAAATTTAGGAAAAGAGAGAAAAGGATGCTAATGACCAATTATTTTAGCTTATTTTGATCTCCTGGTATCATGTATAAGACTAAGTCATAGTTAGTGAAAGTTCAGAGTACTTCATTTAAAACACACATTAAATAGAACATAAACCTCACTCTAAATTTAACTTGCAAAAAACTATTGCACTATTAAAAATAATGCAATTTATTAATTACTCAAACTGAGGTCTGAAACAAGAGATGTGTTTATGCGCTTAAACCTGACTCTCTAAATACTCCCAGTGAATCCTAACAGAGGTGCTTAGGATTTGGGGGCAAAATAATTTGAAGCTCTGGTAGCAAAGTACTAACATTTTTGTTAATTTAGGATTATAAAGTTCTCTGTGATGCCATTTTGTTTGTTTGTTTGTTTGTTTGTTTTGGTTGTGTTTTTTTTTTTTTTTCCCTAAAATAAGGCAACTAAGTAATATGTCTATTGAGACCTAATCTTTTCAGTTTACACCTCCACACTGAATTTTATACCACAGTCCTGGACTGTAAATTTTGGTGATTAGAAGTACACCAAAATCCATTCTACCTTTTGATATAAAAGGCTGGCAATAGAGTACAGACATTATGCCTTTACTTCTACCATTAAATCAAACCCCTTACTGGAAGGTGCAGCCCAGAAAAAGCACAAGTTTTTATGGAAGTAGATGGGGGAAGGAATCTATTATAAATTGCAATGTAGTTACTGAGGACTCATCAGAGACTGATTTTTCTATGTCATTTCTAAGCATGAGTCTCTCTTTTGCCTTTAAGAGGCATTTGCATTACAGGATGTTTCCACAAAATGATTTGGCACTTCAATTCATTATTTATCCTTTTAAAATGAAGCTGACCTAAAATCTCCATGCTGCAGTGTGTTGCTGTAGGAAAGTTAATATTAATGTTGTCTTTTTAACTCCCACACTGATGAGTTCAGATAATAGGGCTAATTGCAAATCCTTAAAAACATTATGATTTCTTTTATCTTCTCAATTTTTGGCCACAGCAGTCACTTTAAACCATGCAGCATTAGATGCTTCTACCTGAGGTTTTATTTTGGCCTGTGTGTTGCTTTAGATATGGGACCGTAGCTAAATTTTAGCACCACTAAAAAGAGTAGCTCCCTTCTAGAAGTGAACTGGTATCTTCAGAGAAAGTGAGCAAAAGAAATGTAGACCCATTTTAAGCCCTCTGTTGTCAGTACATCTGAGAAGAGGCTCAAATTTCTGAGTTCTGCTTATTCCTTATGATGAACTGTTGGTTTCATGAAAGAAAGCTTCTGTTGAATGTTGTACATGCTCTTAAATTCCTGTGGATATCAGTAGAACTGAAGGGTGAGATGAAATTCTAGCATATGCTTTTCTTACAGGAGCTGACAAAGTCAAATCAAAATGATGTTACCAACTTCTTTTTAGATTAATTTTTCTGCTTGTTTAGTGAGATGAATCAGCTCACTGAGTACTCGATTTGAAGTAAAGACAGAAACATCAGTTTGAGGTTGGTGGTGAGGGGAAAGGATTTGGACTGTCTCTTCTGATATTATCAAGCCATCCATTATCTTGATTATGCAAGAATTTCAGAATTTGTCCTTGCTTTACGAGTTAAGGTTTATCTACTCTGTCCTAAGGAAAGTGATTCAACTGGAGCATTTTTAAATGCTTATTGATATCCTTAGTAATCCATGTAAATATTTTAAATTGATTTGTCTTTTCCTGACTACTCGATAGCATTGGGTTAGTATGACTACAGGGGGAAAGTCACAGGTGTTCATTCAAGGTGTAGATTCAAAGAAATTCTGCAAGAATTAATCTATAGCCCAACCAATTCTGTTCTTATCTGCATAAAAGATTGTGTGTTACTTTTCACATGCATGTAATATAACTTCATCTTTCAATTTTCTATAATCTCAGCATTTCTTTCATATATAATTTTTCCCTCTTGTGGCCAGCTGTTAAAAAGTGGAGACCAAGCTTAAACCTATGAATCAAGAACCAATACAAACATTTGAGCTTTGGATTTTGACCTGTTCTTTGGGACTGCCCTTCTTCTTTTTTTCCCCATCGCCTATTTCCCTCTGGGTGGAATGATGCCCCAGGACTCAGAGGCACCCATAATCAGCAGTGCAGTACGTTCATCACAGGGCAGTGTGGGACTGAGGCACTTCTTTCCCTGGAATGAAGTGATGTAGGTGCTGCAAAGTCAGGAGTGAAGTGATGTAAGACCTGTGATGGCATGAGCACACAAAACACACATCATTGCTCACTCCGCTTTTCTTTTAGAACCAGGATAATGACAGTGAGGTAGAAAACCCCTAAGTTGAGAGATCCTCTATTGTTTCACATCCAGGTTCACACAGATATTAATTCTTGCTGCACACTATCTATGTCTGTCTGTCAGAGAAACCCCAAAATTTTATGTACAGGATACAAGTATGTGCAGTTTTCATTCCACATGACAGGAACACAACAATAGCCTTATGAAATATGGTAACTTCTAGTTATCATATAATATGGCTCCAGGTGCATGTAAAACAGAGAATTATACAGACATTATGAAGGATCCATATCCATGGAGTGCAAAGAAAAATGATATCCCATTTTCATGCAAGGTTTAGATTTTAAATTCTTTCTTGAGATAAAGACATTAATATTTTGATAGTAAAAGGTCATTTTTCAGTAGCACTCACAGATTGGCAGTAAAAGATAATACTTCCCTAGTGGACAAGCTTTCTTACAATATGTCTTCCACATGCTATTGAAATCCCCAGAAAGCAATGGCTGGTTCTGTAATTTGCTAGATAAAGAAAAAAGAGGAAAAAAAGAGGACTTGGGAGACTACTTTGTGCTGAATAATGTATCTGATTTATTTCACTCTTTTTTCTGCTTGCGGAATATCTAAAAAATCCATTTAAATTTCAGATTTTTATGGATTTGTTTGTTATTTAGAAATGCTCAGTAAGTGCTTATTTCATTTTTGTATTATAGAAATGCCACAACATGATCCAGTGGTGAGCTAAGTAACACACTGTTGTTTTGTTTTCCTGATTGGATAACTTAGATACTATAAGAAACGTGTGTCTGAAAAATCTCTTAAAAACATAATTGTATGAATGTTATCACCAGTTCCAGAACTACAATTAGTGGTTGCAGCACCTTAGAGCTCTTCTTTTTCCCCTGAGAAATGCCTTTTAAACTTCCCAGGAGATACAGCTGTTTTTCATTGATATAGAGAACTTGGAACACTCACCCAGCAGTGCTTAGGGAGCTAATTTAATGGGAAATAACAGCAGAAATAATTGGAAATTTTCTAATGATGGAGTTAGAAAATTCATCTCTTTCACTCCTTGGCAAATTTCACTTTATTGTAAAGGGAACTTCCCACAGTAACACAAGAGTTTTGAAGAAATTAAGGGATTGGGAAGGGTTAGGGAAGAGCAAGGTAGATAAAAAAGACTCACTCATGCCCCAAAAGCCTGGTGATTTGGCTAATCTGTGAGAAATGGGAGAGACACCTTAGAGTTTCTGCCTTGTTCAGTACAAAGCTTTATTTCCTGCTGGAACCCCAAATAATGACTTTAAGTCACCATAGATTGGCAGGATGTATCTTTCCTGTTGGATAAATCCTGCTTTGCATATTTAACTGCTTATTCAGTATATGATTTTTTTGAAACTCAATAATCTCTATCCTGAAGGAATAGTGAAACATTCAGACAGATTTTGATTCTGAAAATTATCTTCTTTAGTTTTTCTTATTGGAGCTGGAGATCAAAAATTGCAACATTTTGGATAAATCATTCAAGACACCTCTGGACTACAGAGAATCACTCCCCCTTCCTCCTCCACAAGTTAGAAATTGAGTGTATATTATATAAATTAAATACATGTATTCAAAACAAACTTTTTTATTAAAGAGCTAAAAAAGAGAAGATTGAAGAAGTTGAAATAGCAGCACATGCCAGGTGTTGAACTATTCATCCATCATCTTCTGTGAGAGATTACTCATTGTTCAGATTCCATAGAATATTAATTTTAAATCAATTTTGATTATGTACATCACCAAACCACCATTTGATATGAACAATGACAGACACCTACAGAGCTAAGAAATAACTAATAAATGGAGAAAGCAAATAATAATAATAGTTAATAATAGCCACAACAAAAATAACACCACCTAAAACAGTAGCTGTAGATAAAAATATTTCATTAGGGTTCAGTACTACAGTATTTTGCTTGAAGATAAAGCCAGGGTGGCTGGGGGTTAATACTGAACAAAAAGAGTATTATTATTTAGAATGTGGTGTTTTACACATTTACAGAATTGCCATGTGGATATTTCTGATGGCTATTTACAATTATATTGAGCCACTGTAAAGCTTCTCATTTTGATTTACATTTACTCAATGTAAAAGAAGAGGGATTCTCTGAAGGGAGATTTAGGTTCTTTCAAATAGCTTTAAGTTGGGTTTCATACTGCTCCTTCTGTTTGAAATCATGGCCTGTAAAAGACAACAGCAGCCCTCTGTTGAGTTCAGTGTGCCCAGCATTTTGTCGCACATTCTTGGTGCTATTGAGTGCACTTATCGAAGGCAAAGGGAAAAAAAAATTCATAAGGGAAAATTAGAGGTCCCTTCACAGACTGATCACTTCCTTTCTTGTACCATTTTCCTGTCCCACTGAGACCACTCATTACCCCAGCCTTTATATCAGCTTTCCAAAATCCCAGCAGTGACCTTGAAGTCTCAGTCCCCCATATTAGAAAAACTTGTCTGTGTAATTCTGATGCAGCTGATTGTTTTGTTTGTTTTGTTTGTTATTCCAGAATACTATCACTTAACTCTAAAGCAAAATAAAACTCTCCTATAAGCAGAGTTGTGAGGATTTTGTTATAGAATGGTTTGTGTTGGAAAGGACCTTTTAAAGATTACCAAGTCCAACCCCACTGCCATGGGCAAGGACATCTTTCACAACTGCTCTCTATGATATGTTACGCTCTAAAATGATCTGTTTCCCTCTGGTGCCCTATGGCACCTCTTTGTCTGGAGAACAATTGGTGCTGGAATACAATGCTATTAAGCAGAAGGATTTGGAGGTTGATTCTGTAATGTTTTACACCATGTGTATTCAGCTGTCTGTGTGAAAAATGGGTGAAAAGTGCCTTTGTTCTAACTTGGTAACACGGTGGGGCCACTGTTCAGAGCCCTAAGTGACAGCAGCAGCAAGAGAGCCAAGGGTGGTTGCCTTCTGACCCACATAAACCAAGATAACATCAACAAATAGGACAATAGAAACAAAGTCAGGCAATCACTGGGGTTCTTTATCTGTTCCTCTAACCTAGAGTATATCTTCAGGTAGAAAAAACAATTGTCACCCAAAAAAAGAGCTGAAAGGGCTGAAAATGTAAGTTCCTCCATGCTTGCTAGAATTAAAAAAAAACCTTATAAGATGGAATCTCACTTACCAAAAGCTGCTTTCCCTTGTTATCCTCCTCCTCTCCATCACTCAGCAGAGGATCTAGAGCACTGCATTTTTGTTTCAGTGAACAGACTGTAAATCGAAAAAGAATATTCCAGAAAGAAATCACTACGACTTCTTTCAGGTAAAGATGATATAACTCTGCAACAGAAATGCAAATTTAATTTTAAGTTTCAGGTCAAATGGAAAACATTTTAAATTCCAGGATGAAATAGGATTTTCATTTATGAATTACTTCATGTTTTTTGAATCCTCTTTTCTTTATATTTCCTTCCTTTAAAATTTTGTAGGATTTAATAAGAAAAACATTTCTTATGATTATGATAAAAATAATAACAAGAAATAGAATTTCAATATTTCAAGACAAATTTGAACTTTAAAAAAATTTGAATATTAAATACTGTGTGTATGTTTTAGAGTGTATATTTTTTCTTTCTTCCTTCTCCTGACTGTAATAACTAGCTTAATATTATTGTAACTTCATTGTTAATTCTTGGTTTCCTCCAGAGACACCCCTCTTTGAAAATTCTCACTCATCAGAGAATCCAAAACCAGAGTTAAGGAGTTTTACTTAACGGCCCCAGGATTTAATTTTTGTTCTCAAGTCAAGAATCTCTGAGGCATCTGTTTGAATTTAAACAGTTAACCCTTGTGTCCCTATTGACTTCAGTGGGAATAGTGGCCATCTGAAAGGTAATATGAATAAGTGCTTTTGTTGGTTCAGGACACTGCTGCCATTCTCACTGGAGTTCAGCAGTGAATGTATGCAGCAGAAAATA
The DNA here is from genome assembly GCA_027886175.1 of Phylloscopus collybita. NCBI lineage: Eukaryota > Metazoa > Chordata > Aves > Passeriformes > Phylloscopidae > Phylloscopus > Phylloscopus collybita. The sequence goes on from JAJNNQ010000002.1 coordinate 10,789,107, forward strand.
TGTGTGGCACTTGAACCAGAGGGGGGTTTAAAACACTGCACAGCCAGAGCCGTATGCTGAGAAAATAATTCACAATGTTGTATTTTTGATGCCTTCCTCTTGAAGTCGGATAAGTGTTGCAGGGTGGGAAAGGTTACACAGCTGCACACAGGCACATGCCAAGAGCTCTTATCTTCTTGTTACCTTACCACACACTGAGCTGATGGGCTTATAAAATTAAGGATTAGTTTAACAGCACCTTTGAAGAGAAGTGTTATAGATGGTGTAGAGCAGTTGCTGGCAGAAAAAAAAAAGCCATCTCTAGTGAAGTTTAAGACAAACCAAATGCTGAAAAAGGTCAGGAGTTCTTCAGAGCCCATCCAGGGCATTATTTCTAAAGAGCAGTGATAGCACCACTGCCATGAAGGCACCACCAGCTCAGACTACACTGCTGCAGTTCACTAGGAGCAGACTACTTCTCAAGCTGCCTGTTACCTTGAGAGAGGAGTACAGTAATTAACTCTTCCTGCACAAGTATGAATTCATTTTCTCAGGTAGTTCTCACAAAATCAACAGTTCAGCCAGCACAGCTCCCTGCCCACATTCCCATCACTGGAGAACATGGGTAAGAGCAGGATGGCTCAGAGGAATACAGCATTAAACTCTCTATACTGGGGTTGACCAGAGGTTTGTACAACTTCCTAAACCACTGAATATCTGCCAGTAGCAGCAGATTACAGAAAAAAAATTATTAAACAACCATGCTTATACGATGAGATCAGGATGACTTGGATGACATCACTTAGTTTTCAATTGAAACTAAGTTTCCTGGGCCAGCTGGATAAAGGAATGAGGCTGGAATTACATGCCCAGGGCAGGAGGAAATGCAGTACGTGTAACATCTTGAGCTGCTGTAAACTGCACTCTAATATTGAGGGCAAGTGCAGCACGTCTCTCAAAGTCACACTGCTCATCTTTGGCTAATCAGTAACGTAGAGATCCTCTGAGGCAAAGGTTGGATTTGGAGTGTATGGTTGATTGACAGTAATGAGACCATCCTCTATGAATTTGATTAGAATCATACATTTGTATCTATTTGTATCTCTGTATGTTTGGGTTGTAAAGGACCTTAAAGGTCTTACAGAACCATGGGCAGGGACACCTTCCACTAGACCAGGTGGTTCAAAGCTCACTCTTACCTGGGCTTGAACACCTCCAAGGGATGGGGCATCCACAACTTCTCTGGGCAACCTGTGCCAGTGCCTCACCACCCTCACAGCGGAGAATTTCTTCATTATATCCAATCTAAATTAATTGTCTTTCCTTTGAAGCCATTATCCCTTGTCCTAATCTCTCTTTCAACCTGTTTGTGCATCTGGCATCCTCAGAATCCTACATCAGTTGGTTCTAGAGCCTAAGTGTTCCTAAACAAAGTGTGTTGCTTTGAATAGGAAAAAGGATGCAAATCTTGCTGCTCTGCCCAGTCATGCAATGCAATCAGAACTGAACCCCAGATCTGGTCACTGAGCTGTTCTAAAAACATTTAAAAAACACAAAACAACAACAACAACAAAAACCCAAAAAACAAAACAAAACAAACAAACAAACAAACAAACAAACGAACAACAACAAAAAAACACCAAAAAAACCCAAACAAAACAAAAAAACAACCCAAAAAACCCCAACAAACAAACAAACCCCCAAACAAAACAAAACAAAACAAAACAACAAAACCCCCCACCAAAAATAAACAAAACAAACAAAACAACAAAAACAAACAAACAAAAACCCAAAAATATTTGAAATAAAACTGAAAACTTCTTTTGTAAACCTGTCTTGTATCCTCAATCTCTCATTTTATCAAGTAGTGCTGTAATTTAAGTTTTTTAAAATTCATCAGTTCCAGCACCCTTTCCTCTCCCCTTCTCTTCTCCAGCAATAATCACTAAAGAACAGCAAAAAATACATTATTTCAGGATTTTTCTCAATGCTGAAAGAAGTTATGAGTATTATGCTTTAAACTACAATACAAGAAAATTTCTGAAAGGGCCTGTTCATCCCATTCTTAGTTTAACAGACAGAAGATATGAATGCTGTGCCACTCTGCTTGCCCTTTAGCAGCAGAAGAAAATTATTCCATCTTTGCACACCTCAGAAGTATGTCCTGACCCTATATTTAATAGGCTCCCTTCCTTGTATCCACAAAAAACACATAGGAGGACTTTTATTCATAGAACAAAGCAATCTCTAACGAAATATGCTGTCCCAAGAATCAAAGTCAGTCTCATCACATATGTCAAAGATCCCCCCTTATGAGAATTTTTGGATTACTGATATGACTAAGGAGGGAAAAATTAATTTTTCAAGAAATCACAAGCTCAATGCTCTCATTGAAAAAATCTGAATTGTTGCTGTATTTGCTGCAGAGATTTGACAAAAGAAAATAAAAGATCTTTTTAATGAAAATGGAGATCATACTTGTAATCTTTTTGTATCTGTGAAATATAAACATTTTAAGGTCTCTGCACTGGAATTTTATCATCTCAGTTACTCAGCTGCAGTTACTGTAAAAACAAGGATAAGCTTTGCATTATTAACTAATGTGTTCTTTTCCAGACTAAAACAAAACTGTTTCTTTTGGCATACTGTCACTTTGGTTAATCTCAAACCAGGGAAAATCCTGAAAATGGCCTTACTGTTCCAATAGACCGGGTTTTGATTTAAGTTCAGGGCTCTCATCTCTCTGCTGGCTCTTCAACACTCTCTTCACCTTGTTCCAAATCAAAGCTGCTCTGCACACGTCAGTGTTGTGTGCTGTTCTGTTGTTTTTCACAACAGAAAGTAAAGCTGTCACACTGGAGTGAGGGCTGGGGGTCTCACCATCCTTGAGGTACTACCTCAGGTAGTTCACATGATGTCTGTGAAATTTTGGAGTCAATTAGGCCAGCACAAGAACAGACATGTGCTACAGGCTTCATTATGGTATTGGAAAGAGAACAGCGAGTAACAAACACCATTTAATGACAGCTACCAGTGCAGAGAGTCACAGAAGGTTAAGAATGTTTCCAAAAGTAAATACAGTATATTCACACTTGGATTACTAAAATTAAATATCCAAAGCTTTCTATAAGTTCCTTAATAAAAGACTGTTCTCAAGGCTGGCAAGCTGCTATGCCTGTCATCAAGTCAAAAAGGTCTTCTGGCAGTTCAGAATTAGTCTAGGGAAGTCACTTTTGGTAGTTAGGATCTTTCTCCTCCATCTCTTTCCAGTTGCCTTGCATTGGTCTCCTTTCAGTTTTTACCAAAGTTTGCCCCATTTTCTTGATCCTCTTGTTTTTGGATACTCCTTCAAACCTCTCCAGGCATAGCCCTATGATCAGGATGTTAAAATATCTGAATTGTCAAAGTCCAGCTGAAAAGGTAACAGATTTCTGTAACTTAAAAAATGAATCTGTCAAAAGTAGCAGTGGAAATTATTTTTTTTTTTTAATTTGAAAACAAGATCAGCTTCCATTTAAGCTCAAAACCAATTAAACTAAAGAGAAGATAGGAAACTGCTGTTTTCCAAACATGTCTGTGTGCCTTTATAGCCTATGACCCCTGGCCACTTTAATGAGGCTCAGGTCAGGTCTGTAATACAAAATTTTGCTGGAGCAGCTCTGTTGATGAGGAGGGTGGTAAAGTGTGATGTGTGATTGACAGAACAGTGCTGGTGAAATCGCTGGTGTAAGCACAGTCATATTGGAAAAACGGCGCTTTTGCTGAGGCTTCCTTTTATTCTGAGGAGTGTGGGGGGAGGGAGAAGGAGAACAGAGACATCAAATTATTCCAAGCAAAGCACAACTTTATTCATATAAAATTCTTTTGTATTAGGAAGGCTTTGCTGCTAAATTATATCAGTGATTAGAATTGGCCAGTCAGTTGCAGCATGTCACACTGGCACCACAAATCTTTATATTGGTGCCAGGGCAGGATAAGTAGGTGTCATATAAAGAGTCTGCATTTACAAAGGGGTCTCTGATACCCCTTTTCTAAGTGGAAGTATAGCTAACAGAAAAGAAAGGATCACACTGTTATTGAAGAGGCATCCCAGATTTTAAGCTGAAGTGTCCCCTCATTTGGTGCCCAGGAATCACAGAAGTCTGTGATCACTGAAGAGTCTTTAAAAAGCTGAAAAGTAACAGAAGTGGGAGAAGATCCTAATGTGTTCTTGATTGAACACATATAAACCTGCATATAAACCTTCTCAAAGAACTGATGCAATCAGATTGTTTTAATCTGGGCACAAAGTTCCCAAAGAAAAGTAGTGGCTCATTTAGAACCGTCAGCTCTATTGGGTAATTACTTTAGATAGTTTTTGAAAACTGCACATTAGCTACATGACAGATCAAAGTTGCTTTGGTCTATTGAGTAATTATTTAATTAGGCCACATTTTAAAAACTGTTTATCTCCCATATAATGGTTGGAACCAACTCCTTCTGGTTTATTTTGTAATTATTTAATGAGGCCAAAGGTATGCATTGAAAAAATCCTATTCAAGCACAGTGCTACTCTGTGCTGCAAGGGAAATGGAATAAAAAAAAAATTCTAAGGTGTTTTAATGTTTTATGGCAATTTAACAAGAGTTTACTACATGCAAGAAGCAAATGTCCTTCATTGGTAACATTACAAGAATTGAAGCAAGGAGGACAGAAAGGCTAGAGCCTTTGGGCAGAAGGGCCAATGTAAAAGTCTAAAACTTAATAAGACAGAAAACGTTAGCCACTTTTGTTAGACCAGCTATGCAAAGGTAAAAGTGGAAAGCAGCCAAGAGTCACCTTTTTTAATCTAGCCAAGGGAAAATGAATCAGGGATACAAGATATTCTGGCAAGGTAAAAATGAATCAGAGTTCTTAATTAAGCAGAGATAAAAGATCAAAGCAGAAGCATGGTCTAAGGAAACTTTGTTTCTTTGTAAAAAATCAGCCTGGATTAGCAGGGAATGATGATCCAACATAATTTTTTAACTAGGGAGATCTACATACAAGATATGACCCTGTCAACACTGAAGTCAGTGCCACAACTTCTAGTCCTTTGAATAAGAGAAAATCTGAACATGTGCCACTTCAAAAATTAATCATGTTTTTCAAAGGGCCTTCTAGCTATGAAAAATATTATCCAAAACATGCTTAAAATACTTAAACCCCCTGTTTTTGTGGTAAATGCATGGATAGATGTGTATTTTGGTAAGGTATTTAATCACACTATTCTTAAAAAGACATTAGAATAGTGTGGAAAGAAAGCTGCAAAACCTAAGAGTCATAGTGAATTTTTGTACATACAGGAGACTTTCACAACACTCTTACCAACCAACCACAGATATGTGATTAAATTTATGAGTGCTGGATTTCATGGGGTTTTTAAAGAAACCTAAAAAACAGAAGGGATATAGAAACTGTGGAGATGGAGGAAATACAAGGCAGCAGCAGCATTTACCCGCTGCATCCCATTGTGAGGGATGATATTGTTCAGATGCCATTGCATGATTTTTTCAGGTGGGTAAGGGTGAAAAATTTTAGGCAGAACAATGTCAAAGTAAAAGGAATGGAATGGAAATAGTGATCCTGTTGCTGTAGCTGTTATGTCCAACCTTGCTTTATTGAAATAGCAATAGAATTTCCAATCAAAAGATAAGACTTATTTCTGTAACTGTAATATGTGAGACCTTTGCCCTTAATCCATCCGGAATTATGGCAATTTAACAAATTGTTGCTCATAAGTTGAGCTTCAGGAGCTGTCTGTGTGCACACTGTGAGCAGTGTCTGGCAGGAGGTCTGAATTTGTTCAAGGGAGACTTATTTTATGCTGCATTATCTCAAAACAGGAAGAGAGTTTGAGCATTCATAGCAATTCCATGCTTCCCTAGCAGTGCCATGGGTCTAAGCCAGTCAGCTCCTGAATTACTTGGGAAAACTTTCTTGGCTTCTGAAGATGAGTGAGTCACAGAGCTCAGGGGCAGAAGGTTTTTAAATCCACAAGGCATCATGAGCTTATCATACTTGAACTCCCATAAACTATTTTCATCCAGTTGGTCTGTAAAGGGACCAAAGTTTATTGTTTGTCTATATCGTACACAGTGGAAGACTCAAAAAAAAAAAAAAAAAAAAAAAAAAAAAGAAAAAAAAAAAAAAAGAGAGAGAGAGAAAAGGAGGAAATAGGCAATCTGGATTTATGTGGAATCTGAGTTATTCATATTAATTCTTCTATCTACTCCACTCCTCGGCTCAGTGGCTACCTAAAAGGATATAGTTAACAGTTTTAAAAATTCCCCAGACCTCAGTTCCTGAAAGGGTAATGTTTCTGGACAGAAGTCAAAAAATTGCCTTTCTTGGCTTTATCTCAGGAGGTCCTACAGACATTCTTTCTACTATATTCTCTGATTCTTTCCAGACTATTGTCTCATGCCAGAATCCCCTCTGAGCTTTGCTGGAAAAAGTCCTATGTACTTCACTTGACTTTATTTTTCCTTTTTTTGGTCTCTGGGTATTGAGGCCGATTTCTCTTTCCAAGGAAAAATCTGCTTAAGAGTCTAAGAGTAGGAAAGTTCAAGGAGTTTCACTGTTTCCCTCACATCACTCTTTGTGTCAAGGTGCAGAGGAAGTGAGGCAAGAATGGGGAGAGGAAAAAGGGCTGAATGGTGACCTTTAAGTTGAGCATTTTAAGCACTTGGTTCCTTAAAATCTTGATAATCCCTGAAGTCTGTACCTCCTCAGACGACCTCAATCCATAGAGCTCTAATCAAGTGTGTCATGGCAGGACACTCACTCCACTCAAGGCATTTAGAAGTGATGCTGAGTTGGCTGAACAGTGGGATAAAATAAGAGAGAGGAGGAGTAACCTTGTACAGAATATATATTGTGCATCTTCCTAATTTTTTGTTGCTTAAAAAAAACGAGGCACTTGACCTTCTTTCTTCTAAGTAAGTCAATGGCTCAATACTAAAAGGAAGGGACAAAAGGGTCTAGGCAGGACTTCAGTCAACACAAGCAGAATCAAACTTAGGACTCATCTTCCACCCTTTTGGCTGCCTCCTGTTCCTCGTGTTTCTGATGAAAATGAGAGTTAATCTCTGGGTGCCATAGGTAAAGGCCATGGGCTAGGGGTGTTATACCCCCTTCAAAGCATTAAAGCAATATGTAGCTGGTAAGAAGCTCAAATGTGTTTTTTGCTCCATCTGGAAAAAGAAATGGTTTGACAGTTTATTTTTAACTAAATTTTAGCTACTTTTAACCTCTCTAATAAAAGACATTGATATGAACTTTATGGTATTTTACTTGGATTCATCCCATTTGAGAATTACATAAGTGCAAAAAATATATTTGAAAATATGAAGCTGATTCTTTTAATACAACCACATAATTCTGACAGCCTCTGTTTATTTGTACGTACAATTTGAGGAAGGAAAGAAAATGCTTTTGAGCAGTTCTTATGGCAGTCCATCATATGACAAGTTTCAAATTTTGATGCCAAGTATATTTTTACAAGTCAGCTTTAAATCTTCAGTAAATATTGTTTCTATTTGATTACTAACATAAACCAAACTGTAGAACTGAAAAGATTCTTCAGGGAAGCTCATAATTTCCTTCAGCCCTGAGAGTGTCTGCCAGAGGGAGACTTTGGTTCCAGCTCTGCCATGGTTCTCAATTGTGGCAAAACAGGATAATATCATGAAAATCATCATGGATTTATAGAGATTGTGTAATATTCTGACAAAAATTGCCTAAATCATGCTTCAGGAGACCCTTCAAAACTCCTATTTAGTGCTCTGAATTTTATTTCCAGCATAGCTGATTGCCATATATTTGTGCACGAATTAAATTTTATTGCCTTATTATACTTGACTGATTTGTGTAGAGGCATTTGTGTAACAATGAGCAAGCCATTAGAAGGTTTTAAGGCTTTGGTTCACTGCAGGGAAAATTTCTGCAGTTTCAATCTCGTTATTGGTTGGGAGTTCCCAAGAATGGGCTTTCTCATCACATTTTCCCCAGTATTTCCTAGTAATAAACCTGGCTGAAGCAACAGGCCTGCGCTCAGTCAAGATTTACAGAGGTTTCTCAGAAGTGCTGTCGTTGTCATTCTGGAGTAGTGGAATTTCCTTTGCTCGTAAAAGGGAATTTTAGGGCAATGACAGCTTGTTTCAATGCATTTGTAATGCTGTTTTTCTCTCTGAGGGGTGCAGTGGAGCATTTTTCAGGCCAGGGAAGGAAAAAAGACGGTTGAAGGAATCAGATGTCTCCCTTCTCTCCACGTTGGTTGGGATTTACAGAGTGGTGGAAATGGCCGATGCCATTTTCCTTCGCGCTGGGTGCCTGGAAAGTGGACAGAGACTGGACAATGGGCAGAGCCTGAGGAGGCCCAAGTCCAGGCAGGTGAAAGGGGGATTGCCAAGACACCCCAAGGGATGATGACTCCCCACGGAGGTGAGCTGGGGGCTGCAGAGGCTCCCTGGGGCTGCAGTCAGGAGCGGGACAGCCTCAGTCCTGGGCTCTGGGGACATGGACAGGACAGGATGTGGGCAGAGAGCAAGGGGAGCCTGGGGCTCCAGCACAGGGACTGACAGCCCTCAGGGGGCTAAAAGGGTGTCTTGGGTTGTGGCTGTAGCAAGAGGAGCCTGGAGGGCTGGGCAAGGGCAGGGAGGCTCATCAGTCCCTTCAGACCTGACCTTTCCAGAGGGAAACGTTGGTACCAGCACTGCCATGACTGCAAAGCTGAAAACTGACCAGGTGTTGTGTAAGTGGTGTGAGCTGCAGCAAAACCCTCAGGACAAATGCCGTGGAAGAGACAGAACTGCATCTCATCCCAGAGGCTGGGTCCTGCACAGCACGACAGAGGCTGTTCTTGGGATGAACTCAGTGTGTTGAACTGGCACCATGACACTGCCAGAGCTCACCTGGAGGGTGGGCTCTTGTTCCCTTGTCCCCACAAGACCAAGGAGTCAAGGTGGGAGCTGGGGACAAGAACAAGCCTCTGGAAAGCATCTGAGGCTGAAAAGGAAGGTTTTTGGAGAGTTAGTGTCTGTTGGGTGTGACAATGCCTTGCTGCATGTCTTTTCTGGATCACTTTCCTGGACTTCACTGCCTACTTTTCATCCAACTTCCATTTCAGGCACCAAGTAGGTGCTCTGGAACTCGTCTTTCAGTCCTCTCTCCATAACAGAACTCCAAAAAAAGGCAGTGACAATACACAAAACCCACCAACCTGCTGGGAAGTGGTGCTCAATATGTGTTTCCTTGTGTTTGGCTATTTTGAGCACAAAACCAAACTTTTGTTTTGTGTTTTCTCAATTGTTGCCACTCATATAAAAGTCACAAAATGAATACTGACTTAAAGAAACCTCAGTCTCTGATTGAAGAATCTCTAATGTCTGAAAGTTATTATTTTGGGACTCTGATGAAGAGGAGAAAAAAGTTCTCTCTTCTCCTGCCATTGTGTCATGTAATTTAAAAGCTTTTCCAAACAGGTCTATTTTTTTTTTAATGGGAAATTAAAGACAGCACAAAACTTTAGAAGTTCCTTCTCAATATTAGTGTAAACGTTTTTGTTCTCTAGAAAGTATGGTTAATTTGGCTTTCCTTCTGAAGATCTGAAGATAACTGAACGGGGTTTTGCTCAGGTTAACTCCAGAGCTGGAGCTGGGTGAAGGGACACTCTAGGTAGCTGAAGTTCAAAACCAGCCACACAAGAATCTGTGTTGTCTCAACTGCAAAGTGCCCTGAGTCCATGATTTCATGGACTTTGCCAGTGCAAAACACAGACCTCTGCTGTAGACTTTTATGCAGTTCAGATTTGCCCTCAGTCTTAGTACACCTCACAAACTCATATTGCTCAGGGGATAGAAATCTTAAAGTCGAGGTATAAACAAAGAGATTATCTGGCTCTCCATCCTTCATTCAGAAAGAAATACAATTACTTCTGTGTTAAAGATGTGATTCTTCCTATAGAACACCAGATTCTTATAGATTTTATTTATTATTAGCAATATTGGCCTGAATTCTCAAACGTCTTATGTTATGTGTCCATCCCTGAGAGGTAAAGGGGCTGCATGGCAGGCAGATGTCACCCAGCATCTCTGCTAGCCAGAGCATTCGAATTGTGTTACTTCCTGCCAGTCCTCTGGGTTATTTGTCATATGAATATATAAGGAAAATGCCAATAGTCACTATCATACCATATTTTTTAGGTTTTTTAGGTTTTTATAGTTTTTTAGTCTAAATACCTTTCTTTCAGATGACAGTTCAGATTAGAACATGCAGAAAGTTTGATCTTGTATGCTGGTGATTTCTTTTGTATTTAAACTTTCATTTTATTGAGCATGTAGCTGTATCTCCTGCTATCCAAAATTTAAGAAAAATTCCAGCTCTGAAATACTGGAGTTTAATTTTTCCTTTTCCTTTTTTTTTTTTTCCTTTTCTGTTTCTTTTTTTTTCTTTTCTTTTTTCTTTTTTTCCTTTTTAATTTCTCCCTGCACCTGTGGCTTTCTGTCAGTATGGACTGTTAAAACCAATACTTAATCTCACTCTTTTGTCTCAGAAGGAGCAGGGGGCTTCTGAACAGCTAACTACTCTCATAAATTCTCAAGTTTAAAAATCTCACAACACCCCTGGCCCATAAGTCCTGCCAAGGGCATTGATTTTGCACAGATTAATATAGGATGTTGTGGTATTTCCTTTTGATGCATGATATATAAAAGATCTGTTTAGTGTCTTGGTTTGATTTTAAGATAGTCATATTTATTTCTTGTTTAGGTATCCGTAATTTCAAAATAAGAGAAGTGCCTGAGGAAATTTCTGCAATCTTCTCTTTCACAAAGGGGAAGTAGGGGTAAGAAGAAAGAAAAAAAGAAAAAAAAATACTTATTTTCCCCCCCAGCTTACAGAGGTTTAGCTGAAAGCTTTGATTGTTCCTAAGCAATTAAGCTATGGCTTTATTACATGGGCCCAGACCTTGCATTCAGTTTTCTCTTATCAGACATATACAATTTCAAATCCTAACTTGTAAGAATGGCCTTGTCTACATGCTTGTCTAACTTGTTTAACTGCCTCCAAAGCTGAACTCTGTTGATGGGTTTTAGTTTCTGTGTGCCTTAGGGGTGTGAAGATATGACCCAGTCCTTGGTGCTACAGTTTGTCTGAATGTGAGTGAAACCTCAAACAAATGATCATTCTCTTTTAGAAAAGAAAAGCAGAAGTAATGTAAATAAAAGCAAAGAATATTCATTCATAAATAGTGGTAAATGCTTGTCAAAAGTTTATCATGGTCCAAAAATAGACATGTCTGTTCTTTCATGTAGGTGCACCATTTTCACCAGATTCCCAAAGCGTTTGGAAGTAATCAGGGTACAGTCACTAACCCAGAAGTGACTGTATCATGTAAGTTCATCTATTAGTCTTTCTCTTCAGAATATCATGTAAGTTCATCTATTAGTCTTTTCCTTACAAAATGGGAACATGCTTTAATCATAATGGTTTATGAAATTGCTTCCCTCGAGGAAAGAGTCTCTTTAATGTTAACCTTAATAAAGCGATTATTGGATTGTTTGCAGTACAAATTAGGCTTGAGTATGAATTATCCAATCTGGAGTGATTTTCTTTACTCTAGTCAAAGATATCCAAAGGTATCCATGATGATGTCCTTATCATTCTCAATGCAGGTGTTCAACCCTTTGCAGACTAAATCTGCCCAAATATGCTAGAGTTACGTCTGGTAAAAGGAAGGCAAAATACACTTAATACTGTGTAAAATTACTGAAGAATAATTTTCATGGAATAATTCTGCTCATATACTTTGCAGATTCCGAGAATTTAACTGATGAAACTGGAAATCAGGCAGTACCACTGAATGTCCTGTTTGACCCCAGGCATATCATTTTACCTCGTTAATCCTGACTGGAAAATGAGAAATCATGTGGGGTTTTGTGCTTATTTTCATGTCACATTTTTATTTGAAGGTTTAAAGGGAGAGAATATATAATTTCCCCTGAGATTTTGTTCTTAAAATTCATCCTTCTCACTCTCAAAATCTACTTCCTGTTGTTTTGAAGAGAGTTGACTTTCCTTCCAGCCATTATTTTTTGCTATTCCTTAATTGACAGAGCCCATATTTTTCACTACTAAAATCTGTCATTCAACTCACCTTTGAATCTCATGTCTGATTAATTAATCAATCAGGTAGAGGTCTGTAATACCTGAATTTTAAGGTATTTTGTCTGTAACTTGAGGTTTTATCAGTAATATGCATGTAACATAAATACAAAGAACCTTTATGCTTTTCAGGAATTAAAGTGCATCCAGGTTTTGCACTCACACTTAAAAATGGCTACTGAAAAATGTGAAGTGTGCCACTGAAAAGGGTGCCACCAAAAAAAGAGTGCTACTCAAAATAGTGGCACTTAAGCCAAGAAACTATACTAAAATGAATTCCTTTTTGAATTCTTCTGAAATCACTGGAAGCTATCACTATGTACTTAAGATATGTTCTTTATTCATACTGTGTTGGTTTTTTTTCAATTATTTTCCTAATGAAAGCTTAGAGATAACCTACTGTGCATACCAAACACAGATCTTTTAATTATAAAAGATTTTTTGTATTTTCTAATTATCTTAGTGTTTTATCATCTTTTAAATGGTTTAGCAGGTATTTTCAAGTCCTGTTTTTTGCCCCTTTGGTAGAAACAAGTTCAAGAGGAAACCTACCTGGCAAATGGGAAATGCACACTTGGGAACGACATGCTATTTCTTAATATTACATGGTAATTATATAAATATTTATTTATATATATATATACACATTTTTCCCATACAGCTTTAAACTTCCTTTCTTCATTGTTACTGTTGATATTTAACACACAAGGAAATTGCATTTTATTCCACAACCCATGACTGTTGAAATTGGACCAAATGTAACTCAATAGGAGTGACATTTCTCCTATCAGTGCAAGGAGAGGACTACATGTGTTCAGTGGTTCTTGCAGGTTTCTTGCACTGTGTCTTGCAGAGAGATCACAGGGTTCATCTTGCACAGAGGGACAGAATCCTTGTCAAAGCCATCCCTTAGGCAGACCTGTTTGTCACTCAGGTGCCATGAACCTGCCACATGTTGGGACAGTGGTTACACCAGAGCCTGCAGGATGAACTGGAGGACTTCTGGAGGTCTGGGTGAAGTTTCATCATGTATCTGAAAATTTGGATTCATCATTTAAAGATTGTGATCTCGGAGATCTCTGAGATCTCTGAGAAGATCTCTGAGAGTTTGCTTGGCTGGAGCCAATTGGTTCCTTAGAAAGAAAACTGAGTAAATTTGTTATCAATTGATGCCAGGTTTGACGCTCTGAAGTCCAAGCAGTTATATTGGTTTTCCCGAGACAAGTATCTATTTTCCATTCCCCTCATGCCCACTGATTTACTGAATTACTCTGTTATATCTGTGTGTGCACTTTAAAGACATTTTAAATACCACTAAATACCATCTTGTATTTAAAGACAGGATTAAGGGCAGATTCTGAAGTATGCAACCTACCCAATTTTGCCTGGCTACCATGCACTTTCTCTGACTTATGCTGAATATTTTAATTTTTATTTACTGAATAATACATTTTTTCTTTTTCTTTTTTTGAATCTTCCCTTTTTAACTTCTATCCATGGTATTTCTTTACCTTTGAGTTTCCTTGCTGTATTTGTTTTCAGAGTGCAGTTTATTTTCCAAGAATAGTGAAGATTCAGACTTCTGTCAGACTTTCACTTCACCTACCTGTAATAGGGGATTTTCATTCACTACTTTTGGTGTTTAATAGCTGTGGAGACAATCATACCTCCTGCTGAGATGCTGTCCATCTGCTTCTAAGGTATTCTGGCTAATGGGACTGAAAAGTGATGCTCATCATATAACAGCAGTTTGAATGGGCATCAAGAGCTCTGCAATGTGAGCAGACAAAAACTTTGAATAAAAAAGACAGGTCTTTCAGCACGTGCCATTGGTTTCCCTAAATGTTCAATATCAATCTTTTTTCTCCTAGTTCTGTTTTCCTGCTGAATTTCACGTACTAATCAGAGTGAGAAAGCATGTTTAAACTGCTAGGAGACTCTAGATCACACCAGGGTCTTCCAGCTTAAGCAGGGTGCTCAGGAGCTCTAATTCTACTTTCTTCTATTTTCACAGTGGAAAATATAGATTATAAGGATGTTGATATCTTAGTATTTTGCTAAGACATTATTGATAGTAATAAGATTCCACTTTTTGCTGGCTCAAATTTGTCTATTTTCATTGACTTGAGCAATTCCACTGGCAACAGAGAAGATGCATTCTAACAGCAAATTTTTATTGGAGGTTTTTTAAATCATATGTTGGTTTCAATTCAATGAAAAATGTGCAGGATAGAGAAACTCTTGATATCCTGTGGTAAGTCAGTCTGTTGAATGTTAATTTCTGTGCTCTTTAGCAATATGGGTTGTGTCAGCCTTCACAGTATTTGTGCAGCCATCTGAGAAAGCAGAAAATGCAGCTTTCTTCCTCCTGGGGCAGCATCATTGGTATGCTGGAGCTGACAGCTCAGCTGCAGATTGTGCTCAGGACAATGTCACTAAACACATTAAGCATCTACCCTTTTCATTAACGCATTTGAAACAACCTGGAAGCACTGTTGACAAAGCTTATTGCAAATATGTTCCAGAGATGAGAACAGGCATTAGTACTGCTGGAAGTGAGCAAAGTATCAGATCTCTCTAACTATATTACCTGCCTCTACTACTGTCCTGTTCAAACACTTCACAGACTTTCACATTATTTACCCTCAAAAAGCTCTGCTGTGGCAGCTGTGCCTTTTTCTCTGGTTTACATTGGAGGAAGTTAGAGTATAGCCAAACAACTTGCCTACAGTCATACAGGAAGTGTATAGTGAATAGAGAAGTTAAATGCTAGATTAGTTCACTCTTTGTTAGACCTTTCTTCTTCATTAAATAATTCTTGATTTTGCAGATGAAAATGAAGTTTACTGTGAAATATTTACTGTGAAATATTTACTGTGAAATGTAGTGTAGAACACAAATTTGAATGGTTTTTCATGACTAATCATGATATGGTAGATGTATCTGAGCAATTGCTTGATGCAAGCTGGAATTCAGCAAGAATCATAGCAAGATTTTTCTTGGAAATGCATGTAGGCTGCATAAATTTGAAATTATTTGTGTGTAAATGATTCCCAGCAACATTACCCATGACTCTTAGAAAACTGACTTGGGGTGGAGCAGCAAACCCACTACAAGTGAGTAGATTTTAAACGAGCAGGTAATGGAAAGCCTTTGCTCTTGGTTCACATTGTGCCACCACAGAAGTGTAGTCACTGAGTCTTGTATGTGAAGAACTAAAAGAGGTGATGTGGATGGTGGAAAGCATTTTGGTATTTACAATTTGTTACTGCATACCAGAGCAACTGTGAGATAGTGAGATTAAAAGTAACCACTTGCCAGATAACATCATACCAAGCATCTTTGCTGGGGTTGCACATCTTAATGCTTATCTCAGAACTATTCAGAAAGCTATCCAGGGGACTTGTTTCACAAAATTTCCTCTTCTCTACATTCAGAGTGATTCAGAGACAGAAAAGGTGGGGGAGTCTCTGGTTATAGACTTGCCACAAGGCATCTTAATGAAAGATTAGTGAGACAGGCTGCATGAGACTAGAATAATTTTACATAATCATATACAAAGAATCTTGTGCCATCATATAGAACAAAACACTCCAAGTTGCTTTGAAAAGCCATGTGATTTCCATTAGATCCAGCCATTTGATTCTTCTCAGGTTGCTATTAATGGCCCCATCTATCACAATCTAGTGTGATACACAGTTCATCATCATTTCCGTTTATTTCGGTGAGCAGAGAGTTTGTTATGGTGGAGTGTTGCTGGAGGGTACACTAGATGGCATTCTTGATAACTGTGCATTCCTCTATACTCTTACTGATGCTCAAATATGGTTTAGGGATTCCTGGAATAATTTCAGCAAGTGTGCTAAATTCCCCATCTGTGGCAGATGCTTAAATGCTACACATATAGTCCTGGCTGTATGTCACTTTCCTGGATACAGACAGTGGATAGCTGGTGTTTAGGCTTTGACAGCTCGTTAACTGGTCGTCATGGAATTGCTGGGTTACCTGCTCAGAGACAGGAGTCTCTGCAGTGCAAATCAGGCTGCCTCTACCCACTTCAGAGGGAGCAGGCTTCTTTATGTCAGCTTTGGATCTGCCCCACTGCCTTTAAAACTTGTACCCCTTGAAAGCTCTCCTGTGCAGAAGCCTGAGGCGCACAATTATGATGACCTTCTTCATGATCTTATTGTAACATTCATCCTCTTCTCCCTTGTAATACTTGGCACCAACAAGTTGCATTTAATATTAGATAAAAACTAGCTTGAGGCAAACTCATTTCTGTTTACATTTTAAACTGCAGAGCATTCTTTGGGGATCTGTAAAAATAAAAGCCAACGGGCTTGATGTCCATCTTTTCAGGGCCTTTATCTGCACCGTTTAAATTAGCATAATCAGTATTTAGAGTTCTTGAAAAAGATAAATCTATTGTATTTACATTTTTGTTAGCAATCCAGGAAACTTCATATAAGATTTGTTATCAATAAATATTTATGAATGCAAGATAATGTTTCTGTCTGACACATATGTAGCAGTGGGAGGATTTTATGCTGCATTAATGTAAAAGAATGAAGTGCTATCAAAATGTCTGTGTTAGTTTGATTCAAAATGTCTCAGAAAGAAATAATCCATCAGTCAAGAGTTATTGCTCGCTAGAGGGATATTTATCAATCATTCTAACTGAAAAAAAAAATCAAAGAGCAGACTCAACCTAAATATTCATCATTACTCTGGCTTTTGAGGTTTTAGATATGATTTCCTGGTCAGTGGCTGCTTTTTCGAATAAACCACTACAAGGCACAAGCGAAAGAGTCTGTTGATGAAAGCAGCTCCTTGTGTCTGTTCTTTATAGTCATCAGACTATGATCATCAAGCATGATCTGAAGTTTTGAATCACTGAGCTGAAAGAGATCTTAAACCTTCATCTAGTGCACATGCGTGCTCTGAAACAGGATGTAGTGTTCTCAGTCTGTGATATAACTTCTTCTGACCAGCATTTGGTCATCACTGTTTGCACAGCAATTTGAACATATGTTAAAACTAACAAAATAAACAATCTAATCCAGTGAGATATGTAAATATTAAATATGTTGAACATTAACTTGAACATTCAGCTGAGCAAAGTGGGAAAGGGATGCAGAATGTTGCAGTAGTATTTGTTTTTCATTAAAGGGGTTGCTTTATACGCTATAAAACTATTTTGGTGTTAATATACTATATACAATCCTTTAAATTTATGTTCCTCCTAAATTTATCAAGTCTGCTATTTGATTGTCCCTTGCTAATTTTCCATTTGCACCTATTTAAACACACGCTTAAAGTGAGGTCAGTCACACTGTCACGTGTAACTAGTTCAGCCAAGCAGCTTGGTGAGCACTGAAAATTAGTCACAAATTGACAAATAATGTCACCTGGAGTTCTATTTGCGAAACTGTGTTGTCATTTGTCTTAACACATAGGACTAAACCTTTCCTTGTGTTTCTTTTTGCCTGTGGATTTTAGAATTCAAAGTTGGAGGGGAAAAAACATGAAAACTTAGACAAAATTGCCTAGATTGTTTTAGTGTTGTCTTGTACTGAGTGATCTGTTTTAACAGAAAATGGTTTATCCAGCAAATTTAGCTGTTTTTGAAATACATGCAAGTATGCTCTGAATGTTCTAGTATGTGCAGCATTTGGAATTACTCATCCAATGACACACTTCAGTCAAAGGTTGATGGTGAGCTGTTCACATGTGCCTGTGGGCATCCTGTCTGTGTGCCATGCTCAGCACAACCCTGTTGCCGTAATAAGGAGCAGCTCCAAATATGAAAAGATTGACTGTTCTGAGTTTTTCACTATGTGTATTTCATTCTACGTGTCTAAGCCTTTGGTCATCCCTTTCATATGTGACACCATTTCTGTTTCCTTGTTGAATAAATTCCCATGCCAACATCAGCTCCCAAGACAAACTCATGAACTGGTGCAGCACAAACACTTGTACATAGACAGCTCATGAGTCAACCCTTATTGACATGCTAAGCAAACAAATATTGGCAGAAAGATAAAAGCAATAGCAAGTACTATCAAACTGAATTTACTGTTTTTGTTCTGAATAAACAAGCATTTTGTGATGCCTTTTTCTAGTTTTAATGTCATTTATTTAAAACTCCTCTCTGTAGAATCTCTTTCAAAACAAAAAATCCATAGATGTAAGGTTACTTCATCCTCTTAAAGATCACACAGGCATTATAATGACCCAAAGGTGAATGTCAGGCTATTAACAAACCCCTAACTGGGTGAGCTTTAACTGATTTGAGGTTTTATAATGAGATTTCACACAGCTCTGTATAGTGTGTAGCTGCATGGAGTTGAGCCACGTGTAATTTTTAAAGAGCAATTATAAGAATTCTTTGTTAGAATGCAACATTCCCTGTAAAAAGAATTGCCACAGTGCTGCCAAGAAATTTCTGCATGATTCTTACATTAAATACATTTAAAAGGTACAAGTGTACATAGATATGCAATGTACATTATATGCAAACAGATGCATGTATGTATATATATGTATGTATGTATGCAAAGATGTATATCTATACATATATGCATCTCTTTATGCACCTAAATATATAAAATTACAAACATGCACACTTTTGGCATTTTTATACATTGTACGACTTCATATCTGTAGAGAAGAAATCAACCCAGCTGTAACCACATATATACTGGGGATTTTGAATTATTTTTTTTTTTACTATGATGTGAAGATAATCTTGATTAGAAGCACAAAAGAGGTTAATTTTGGATTCCCTTCTGTGCCAGGAAAGGCTAATGCATAATTATGTTTGCTTTTAGTGTCTCTTTAAAATAAGATATCATTGGAACACAAAAAGGTTCAAATAAATGTTACTTTACTTAGGCTCTCAGTGAAAATAATGGTTTTCACAGTTCATTTGCTTTTGGTTTACTTCATACAGCTGTGCATGGGAATTGGGTCTGCAGGTCATTATCCAATCTTGATGTTTGTAGCTGAATCATCTGAAGAGATTGATTGAAAACATGTCTCACCTTTGATGTGGAGCTTTTTTCCCCATGAATTTGACTTCATATTTAGTTCATTATGGTATTCCTGGAATGCTGAGTCTTTTTGACATTCATACACCCATGAGGGCAGCAAAAGGTCTAGCTTGCTCTAATAGATGCAAATTATATCTAACATCCTATACTTAAATAAATCTCAAACTACTGTCTTAAATTGATAAAGTCCAAGAAATATAAATAGAAAGCAACTTTGGATCTTATTGACATGAATAATACCACAGCACAAAGATTTAGGTGTCAATTTTTGACTTCAACTTTGCATTATATGCTGTTCCTGGATGAAGTCAAAAGCTTAATGTTAGGCTTTATTGTATTCATTAGCAATCTTTCATATTGTACTGGCCTTGCATGTCAAGCAAAAACACATTAAAATGTGTGTTATGCCACTAAGAGATGATGTAAATCTTTATTGAGTCTTTACCTCTTTTCACACTGAAGGCTGATTAATCCCTTCAATTTTCTTTTGTGAAGGAATAAATAGACCACACAAGAGCCTGAAGGAGGAGGAGACTAAATCATATGATCTCTGACCAAAAAGTAGAAGCAGCATCAAGCCTGTGTGTTTCTGAGGTAGATACACAGGGTATAGATAGCAAAGCTGGCAGCTGGCCATGCTGAAATGTATCATCCTTGGAACAGGCTGCCCAGAGAAGTGGTGAATGTTCCATCCCTGGAAGTGTTCAAAGCTGGGTTGGATGGGGCAACCAGATCTAGTGGATGGCATCCCTACCCATGTCAGGGCAGTTGGAAATAGATGATCTCTGAGGTCCTTTCCAACCCAATTCATTCTATGGTTCTGTGATCCTTTTTGACCAGAAGTGATTTCTCCATGTCTGACAATGGTGTATCAGGGGTTACCTTATCTATCCCATTTTGCATAATTGAGCACAGGCTGTATTTGTGAACTCTACAGGGGAACATGTTTGAAAGAGACTGGGTTATCCAAGAAGATAGAAATGACAAGAAATACTGAATTTCTGTGTTCATACCTTCTATATAAAGTATACCTTGGATTTCCCATGAGAGACACTGACATGTGGTATAATGCTTGCTCTCATCACAGAGATCAGGTTATGGCTGACAATCTTTGAAAAATTGTGTTCAACCTGAAGCAGGTACCAGCCACAGCCACTTCCATGTTCTTTGTAAACGGCATCTAGATAAGGCACAGCCTGAGTCTGAGTCTCTCTTCAGCTTCCAGGAATAGATCAATTCCTCTTAGCTTGTCCTCAGGCAAATGCAATAACCACAGAGCTCCAGGTAACATTGGCAGCTGTGGGAGAAAAACTAAATTCTGCATGCTTGTTGAAACTTGTTTTGTCACTTTTTAGAAAAGAATGCAGGATTCAGGGAATTTTAAACAGAAGGAACAGTTGAGTAGCTACTAAGTAGCCAAGTCAAAAAGGAGGTGTCATTCTCAGAGGAATCACGCTGACTTTTCTGGTTTCCTTCTGGCCCAAAGTACCTTAGTTATTTTATGCATAGCTTATTACCTCTGACCACTGACCTAAGGAGAAAGAAATCCCTTTGGCAGAGGGAGGAACTAACTTTCATCTCCCACTTCCTGGGGAAACCCCTACATTTTAAATCAATGATTTAATTGCACTTGTGCTCCCTTCACAAATTCAGTACCTGTGAAAGCACTCCATGTTTTCTGGGGATTTGATCGGGTCTGTGTGCACAAGCTCTACCCTGATAATGCTTACCAAGTCAGGAAGACCCTGAGGGGAATTCAGTGAAGGGAGACAGCCCAGCCAGGTCTTCAGTGAGAGCTTCACAGTGCAGTGCTCACTGTGCAGTGTCCAACCATGTCAGAACATGAGCTCTTTTGCAATTGTGCACAAGTTAACCCTTTTGGAAACTTTAAGGTCACAAAATGCAGCAACTTTGAAGACTAGGTACCTTTGATGCTTACCTGGCATTTGAAAAGGGGCTTCCATTTTGAATATAGTTACCAAAATGTCAACCTTTCCCCAGATAGGTACCTAGATCCTTTTCTTTTTGCTTATTTTTAGGTTTGCATTCAACCTTAAGCCCTAGGCCAGATAACATCTTGCCCCTGAGCAAGACCTGTGTGATCTTGTACCCAGTGAGGTGAGCTTGAGTATGAAATGGGCCCTCTAGTTACCTGTCAGTTCTCTGAAGAGCTGGCTAGTGCTCAGCATATCAGCATCACAGCTGCTTAACCATGAGAAGATTTGAACAGAGGGTTTCTTTTGTCTTCTGAATATGCATAATACATTAAAAAAGAAAGAAAGAAAAAAAAAAAAAAGCTGTGTATGATGCAAGCTCTCTATCAGCAGGTCTATGTCATGAGAAATATAATGGTAAAACCATATACTCTGAATCAGGTCTTATTTCCAGCTGCAGTTAAAATCTTATCCTCAATGGAAACACATGGCTATTGATTCAGAGGAGGCCAGAACTTCTTCTTGCAGTAATGTAGGACATAAATATTTAGCTGACATAAATATTTAGCTAACATAATATTTAGCTAACACTTCAAAATTTAACTATGAACTTGAAAGGTTCACTGAGGTTCATATGGACTCTTCATAAGTAAGCCAGTATTTCTTTCTTTTTTTAATTGTAAAGATCATATTTTCATAGCAATACTATTATCTTACATGCTCATCTCTGAAGATCTTTCTTTCTCTAAAAGCAGGAAATTATTTTGATAACAGAGAAGAGTGCATTTATGCAAATAAAACCTACAAAACCACTTCCTTTGAAGAAACAACATAAATTATAGGGTAGAAGCCATTTAGGCATCTTAAGTACTGGTTAAAGAATTAGGCATGATAAGTACAAGAATAAAATACTTTTTATCAGCTATTTTCTATCAATTCAATAAGTTCTATGTGTTGTTCTCAGGAGGAAACTACCTGCTTGTGGCTGGAGAGTACACTTTTCTGGGGAATGAGAAGTTCATTAACTGGTGCATTTTTGTACTGCTGCAGACACAAGTGGGGAGCCTGCCTCTATCAGTGGCAGGACAGTTGCTGATGCTACAAGATGGAAATTCTTATGTGATTCAAGATCTCCTGCTTCAGGTGTGGAGATACCCAACAGGAGAAAATGTGTGAGGTGCAGTTAGGCACAGATCTTCATGTTTCAATATATTTACCAAGATACTGGGAAGAATCTGATGCCCTGGTATAGAAAAGTCTCTTGAGCTTTGTTTTTGCATGTACATCAGCTTTCAGCCTTTGTAAAAGTGCAGCAGGGGAGGCACTGCACAGAGGGTTTCTGTCCCACCAGAAATCTGCTCAATAGCTTGTAGGAGATACAAAGCAGCCAGCAACAGTCAAAATTGGTATTTTTTCAGGAAACAGAAATACCTGGAGTGGTACCCATACTGTGGGCAATGAAGTGTAGCCACGATGAAATCCAGCAGCATATTCCAGCAAACATAATAGCTAAGCATAGACAAATTAGAATAAATTGTTAACAACTCTCTGCAGATGTCCCTACTTTGCTATATACAATAGCTTCCCATTTTTTGAGACATCTTCAAAAGAGGTGGGTTTGTTTACAGGACTTTGACCAAATACTTTGCTTTACACTGAGCATTTCCCATTATGGTCAGTATTCAAACATGGAAATGGGCAACATTTTTTTTTTTTTTTTAGTTACAGAACTCTGACATTATTGTTGGAGTTTTGGTTGGCTTGGTTTAAAATTAATTGTAATAATTTTTTTTAAATTTAAATTTGATTCACCAATTCCTCACCCTTAAGAGAATTATTTTGTTTAGTGGGATTTTTTTCTACAGAAACCAAAAACTATTTGACTTGTTAAAACTCATAGTGCCTGGGAGGCACTTCCAATCTACTGTATGAGGCATTTCTGAACCAGATTGCATCCACACAATTTAATTTAATAGCTCCTGATATATTTAGTCTTCATGAATTTCCTGAATCTCATTTTGAACCTAAATATATACATATATTTAGGGAGTGTGTAAGCTGCTTGTAGCAATAGATTTAAATAATTATGCCTTGATCTATCTATCTATCTATCTATCTATCTATCTATCAGAGCTGAGTACAGGGTAAGACTCCAAGTTTCTCTTGTTTGTTACATGAGGTTTTGCAAGACCACACTGGAACCATGGCAGAATATGTGGTAAGATTGGCAGGGGTGTAGCCATATTAAAACTTATGGGGAAAATTAGGAATAATTTTACAACTTCTGCATGAAATGTCAAAGGTTTTAAAGAAGTGATTTTGAGATTAATGTAAATTCAGTCACTTTAATCTATTTGAAATCATGGACAGAATTTGTCTACATACAACTCACCTTTGATGATGGGCCACCTGCACCACCTTACAAAAGGCAGAAGCCTGTCAGAGTGTTATACTCTGTCATGTAAACTTCATTAATTTTTTTCACTTTAAAACCTTGTCAGATGTACAAGGACTAATTTACAAGTTCATTAGTGATAAAAAAAAACAGCTGAACTCTCAAAGTCTTACCTAATAATTTGAAATAATTAATATTTTTAACTGTATTAACAGTAGAGTGTGCTTTAAAAGACAATTAATGTTTTTTCTGAGCTACTACTCTTCTTCCAAAAGATTAGTTCTGATGATCACTCTTCCTTCTCTTTCCTCAGCTTTAAAAATCCCGCACAGTTTTTTTTTTCCAGGAAGCCTTTCCACAATTACACAGCACAGTTTCATCATTCACCTGCACTCCCCATCATGAGGCTTTACCAACTGTGTGAAAATAAACAGACAGAGCACTGGAAAAAATAGAATACAGTTCTCACCTGATGACTGTGGTCCTTCTCTGAATTTTGAGATTCATATGAATCCCTTGCAAAGCCTAAAAACAAACTGCTCCACCTTACTGACTTGAAGAGAGTTGTAACAGATAATTATTTTTTCTGTGTATGCCTACAGCTATCAAAAAGTGATATTCTGTATTCCTTCAATGAGAGCAAGGCTGGACTTTAAAGAAAAAAAATCTCTTTTTAGACAAAGTAATTTAAAGAGACACTTGCATAATAGTTAGGTATGGGGTAATAATTTGGTTTGAAAGACACATTTCAAAGGCAGCCAAATAGCTCATCTTTCATCAGATTTAGGCCCCACAATGTAAACCAGAGAACGTTTACTCCACTTAACAATAGTATTTTAGTAATCATAATATTATCAAGATTTTAAAGCAGGAGGCTATTGATTTTTTCCTCTGAAACTTTTAGAGAAAGTCATATGTTATAGGAAAGGTTCCAGAGTAGATACAGGCTCAGCAGAAAAATTATAGGATCATTTGACTTCTCTTGTTTTCTTACAAGTGCTTCTCGTAAAAATCACGTCTCAGTCTGAGATGAACAGTCCAGGGAAGAATCATTTAATCAAAAGTAACCCTCAAGGATCAGAAGCATTCTGACATATTGGTGTTTTCCTAAATACTCTCACCAGTGCCTGCAGCTGATTACTTTAATAGGATTTTTATAAAGGACAGATTAAAAATGTTGTTTGTCAGGAGTGGCTATGGTCAGTTCTGTGAAGCTAAATAAATCCTCTCTACTTCATTTATTGTATGACACCCATGTACTAAATCTTTAAAATTAATTAATTAATTAATTAATACATTCAAGTGGGCCCTGTAAGTTAAAAGATGTCACAGTCTTTTTTTTTTTTGGTGTAATATGATCTAGCTGAGATAGATATAAATTATGGATTATAGAAAACATGGCACCCTGTTCCACCCAGAAATGCAGAAATGACCTTCTTATATCTTTCTTATTTTCTTTGTCATTATTAACTTGACCAGAAAGATGATCCAAATTAAGCAAACCCTGAACCCATTTCTCTGTGTGAAAATTTTGATTAACTGCCCAGAATCAGAGACTTTGTTGGTTTGAGCAGTGGATATTGAATTGAACAGGTTTGAAAATTAACTTTATCTCTGGCATTTCAGTTCAAATTTATGCCATGTTTTTTTATGAGTGTAGAATGAAGACTGATGTATAAAGTAGAACTTTCAAGTTATAAAGTAAGGCACATTTGAACTCCCATTTTGCTGACATGATTCATAGGATTCTATATGTGATGAAGACTTAATTGCATTTTAATGATCAAATGGAAATAGTTTTCATATCTAAAAAAACAATTCTCAGAAATACTTCTATCCTGTGCCAGGGCAAGGTTTTCTCAGGACAGACATTTTTTCTCTGGTAGCATTTTTTTTTTTTTTTTAATTTTCACTAAGGTTCCTGTCAGATGCTGTTGTAGGGTGATTAAAGCAGAATGAACACAGAGCAAGAAGTTCAAAGGGATATGGCCATGATTGCCTGTTTTTAGTCCTATAGTGATTTTGTAAAGTTAAAAGTAAGATAAAATTCTTTTGGGAACAAAAAAGTATATTCTCTATAGTTAAATTGTTCCACAAATCAGTTATTACTTGTGAACAGCACTTAAAGAGACAGAAACTCTATTAGCTCCATGTCCTTAAACCACCTGAACACACAGATGAATAACATTTATTTAAATGCAGAGCAATGAATATTGAACTTGGTAATGTTTGGATCTTCCTGTGCCCTTCCAAGCTCCCCCAGCAATGCCAGGGTGCATCACTTCCCTGGAAGCCACCAAGCAATTTAGAAGCAAAGAATATGTGGGCAGTGTGAGTGATTTTAGTGCCATGCACTAAATGTTTGGAGGTTTAAAATAAATTTTCCTGACAATGCTTAGTGGGGCTAATGCTTCTTTTTTAAAAACACAAAGATGTAAACTAATGATTTTAATGGCTTTTTGAAAGTAAGTGCCAACATTTTGAATCTTAATCCTTTCCTTTATGTGAAAGTAACATTTTCACAGTAAATGTATTAAAGAAAGCAGACAAAATTATGTAACTGATTTTTTTTTTTGTGTGAGTGGTATTAACACTACTCATATCTGAGTATTAATAAATTGTTTACAAAGACACTCAATATACATACTCAGTCTTTTTCATCTTGCAAACCACCATGCAGACTGGTATAGCAAATTAGAACTAATGGAGTTCTTAATCTTCTTTAGACCATCTATGGACTGAAGATG
This sequence comes from Phylloscopus collybita, assembly GCA_027886175.1. Classification (NCBI taxonomy): domain Eukaryota; kingdom Metazoa; phylum Chordata; class Aves; order Passeriformes; family Phylloscopidae; genus Phylloscopus; species Phylloscopus collybita. Next base: position 10,815,397 of record JAJNNQ010000002.1, read on the forward strand.
TTCATTGGACTGTAAAAGTAAGAAGTCATTGATTAATAAGAAATACAATATTATTCTAAACAGTTATGGAGGTTTGTCTATGGACATAAGGATCCATGCAACACTTCTGTCAATATGACTGGCATTATAGTCACTCATTTGCTTTTCATCAAGAAAATTCATGAAAATATAATTTAAAAATTTTGTAAAATAAAATCCATAGTCAAGATAATAATAAAAAAATATGACCCTATCACTTCCTTAATTCATTTATAAAACAGTAAGTGCTCAATTTCATGCAATATTTACTTTCCAGATCTTCATTTTTTCTCAGAGAATTTAACTGGGATCAGACAGATAAACTTTGCCTAACAACTTAAAGTGTTAGTCACTGTTTTTTCCTCTGAAAGTTTTTTTAATTATTATTTCTCTTGTAAGTTAAAGTGTTCTGGCTTTGAGCTTTGCAATTATTCTTTGTTCCTGGGCAGTTCTCAGCATGCAAAATGTTTATAAGGTAGGAATAAATGAAATTCTTCAGATTCAGCTATTTTAAAGCTTATAAAATATTAAAAAGTAATATAAGGAGATGCATAGCAAACAATAGGAAGAACTGAGTTGAGATGATCAAGTGTTTTATTTTTTTTCATGATGCATTCTTTTTATTTTAATACAAAAGTGTCATACTAGAAGAAAATTCATCAAAATGAGTCATTGCAGTTACATCATGGATATGTTTAGTTTACGCAGTCATAGTCCAAAATGGTGAAAAGAGAAATGCCAGTGCCACAGCTGTGATTTCACAAACTTTCCATTTTTCCAGTAACTGAAAAAGAAGCACATGAAATGCTGTCAGATTACTTAAGAGATCCAAATTTCTAATAAAGGTGTGAAACAATTATAATTTGTAGCTGCCTGAAAAGATTGCCAGGAATTGATAGCAATATGTATTGAAAACTGGGATAGATAACAGAAGTGGAAGGTGGCATTACGGCTGCAGGCACTTTTGTGTGCTTTGGAATGACTCTAAAAAGGTTATTGGTAGAAAGGAGAAACCAGGGAGCTAATGCTCATCTTGTCTCTGGAACTAATCTTTTTCTTCTGCATTCCGAAAAACCCCTCACAGGCAAAACATCACCTCTAACCTTGTTTTCTGTTCTGTGTTTTTTATTAACCTTTCTTTTCCAAGTCTACAGTTTTCACTGTAGAGTTCGGTCCCGATAGCAATCTAAGTTGACTGATTATTATTTTTTTACAGTGAGTAAGGTGTTACCATGATATTATTTCAGCAAAAAGGCCATGTTTAGTTGCTATGGCAATTAAACAATAATAACTTCAGTCTTTACTTGTCTATCACAGTTGTCAATCCAGGTCCTGCTTCCTAGTGCCAAATTTACTTTTTTTTTTTTTTTTTGTTAGTTAATACTACTTCATTCAGGTAATGCAGCTGAGCTTGTTCTGAAGCAGGAAACAAGCAGTTTGGGCCTGTTATAGCTGGATACAGGTCTAGGCATCCATGGCACAGGTCAGTGTTGGTCAAGTGCTGGACTCAAGGAGCCAAATGAGTTAATCTCTGTCTGAGATGACAGCTGAGATGACAGATAAATATGTGTTAAGCTCTGTGTTACAGTGACCTTTGGGAAGCACAGACAACGTTTCCTGTCAAAATTCTACATCACCATGAATATCCTTGGGCTTCCAATTTTTTGATCCTTCTGTCATTTATTTAGGGTACAACCAGTGATTTATCAGGGAAGGAAAAAAAGCAAGAATAAAACACAAATCATGCAGACGTCTGACTTGTTTCTTCTTTGAAGGGTGCTTACAAAAAGAACATGATTTTCATTGAAAAAAAAATAAGCTTTTGTAACCTTGAGTTTCCTTAGATTATCAGTGTTAGGGATTTGAGATTACCTCCCAGTTACCATGTGGGACATATAGTTTAGTAACTCCTGGTTGGATAAGAGTTATATAACACAGAAAAATGCAGCCTTGATGAAACATTGCTGACAAGCTAAAGCAGCTCACTTAATGTGTTGGACCATCTGACAGATGATAACTGCTGGTGGTGTCCTTGACAATAAACTGCTCCTTTATGCAGTACATTTAGCAAATAGAAGCTGTCTCCCAAGTTATAGACCATGGTGGGGTTTTTTTGGTAGTTTGTTTGGTTTGGTTTGTTATTGTTTTTTACATTGGGCCTTGTCACCAAAATCCTAGGTCAGGATATTCTGATGACACACAATTCAGGAATTCTACAGCTGAGATATAAAGTTTGATATTGTGTTGGCCATTTATGTTCATGCCTATCACTATTAGAAGGTTATTTCAATAATCAGCTTGAATAGTCAGTTACAGATAATTTGTTTCACAAATGGTAATATCACTTTTTACTTTTCAATACATTTTCCTTACTGGTCTGTACCAAATTGTTCAGGTCCTAAATTAACAAGCTGTCATTAAAATAATTAGCTCATCAACCAGTTACTGGGGGGGCAGAAGAATAAAAGCTGAAGGATGAAAGGAAAGATCCTAAAATTTATCCAGAAGTGAATAGAAAATTTTCTTCTAAGAATGTTGGACTGCTTTAATTATTTCTGACCCAGATCCCCAAAATTTTACGTTTCTGTATTCCCTCCCTGGTGCAAGTACCTCACAGGGGAGTTAGATCTGTACAAGGCCATCTCTTCTTTCTCTTGCCTCCAAATTCTGCTGACCCGTTCTCATCAATGTTGAAGCATGTTCAGGCTAGAAAGAGCATATGAAGGAATGAATGAAGAAACAGACCCAAAAATTTCTTTATTTTTCATTCTGATAATCTTTTCTTATTACTACTGGAAATCCCTTCCACCCTTGCTTTGCCTGACAGCTTCCATACTCAACATTTTTTCTTTGTGTCTTTGTGGATGCTCCTTTTACTTCCCTGTTTTGTTATTTCATTCTCATTATCTCATTTTAACAGTACATCCCTTGGTTACTTCACTTCTAGTGCTGCTCTTTTTGCAGTCCTGGGTCTGACACAGCGTTGGCTTCTATCACTCACTCTCTTTATAATCTGGCTTTGTATCTTTACACATCAGGTTTTTCAAGAGGGACTATCTGCTGGTTTCTGGCGATTCATCAGAACATAGCACTGCGTCCTAGATCCTTGATTGACATTTCAGTGTTTCTGTGATAACAATCAGATTTTTTTTAAAAAAATTTACAGTTAACTTCAATTAACTCTCACGACAATGAAGGAACTTGGAGTGCACCCTAAGCAACTTGTCTTGAACTGCAGGAAAAGAGAAGTGAACACTGCCTCTATTGTTAAAAACAAAGACATCCTGAAAAGGCAGTTAACCAGCAGTGTGCATCCCAGAAAACATGAAAATGGACAGAGAGAGAGAATGTTTTCCTGAATTCCAGTGAGCCTTTATATCAGATTTGCCTTCACCATGGCCAGGGATTCACATTAAAGATAAACAAAAGAGATTTTATTCAATAACAGTCAAGTTGTAACACGGTCAGACATACAACAGGAGAGCATGTCACAGCTGCTGACTGCTCAGTCTAAACAAAAACAAATTAACTTCTTGGCCTGTTTGCTTACAGAGGGAAGGTGTCTCAGCCCAAAATTTGTAAGGCTACCTTTTCTTGACCACTAAAAGATGCAGTCACAGTCCTCACAGAACTTTAATATCTGACAACAGACAAATTTTAATTCTCAGCTTACTTAACTCTTTTCTTGAGCAATCTCTTCCTTACAACAAAAACAGAGATTTGGGTATGTTTTTTATCCCTTTCACTCAAAAAGAAACAAGTTAAAAGAGGGGAGCAAAGCAATCTTGCCTTAAAAAAAAATCTGTCTTGTTCAGATTAAGTTAAAATGTTTTCAACAGAATAAGCAAAAGAAAGAAAAATCCTTTCAGTAATGGAGACAGTGTTAATATAAAAGAGTGATTTAGAAGTCTTTTCCCACCATTTTTTTGAAATGAGAAAAAATATCCATTTATTATTTTCCTACAAGAATAAAATTATTGTATTAGTATTTTAAAATTTCCTGACAACACCTTTAAAGGATTATGACTTACAGTTCATCAAAGTCTCTCCATAAGAAAAAGCTGATGGCAGCATTGTGGAAGAGGCTGGAATGCCTGTGGGTATGATTTCACTATGGATGCTGTTGTGGAATGGGGACTTTGCTTGAGAGTATATTTTCAGTCAATATTTTTTATAATTCTATAAAATGTATCAGAATCAATATGCTGAACAGATTTTTGCTAGTTTATCAACTTCTGAATTTAGGGGAATTTATTATATCCTGAATATTCTTGGCCAGACCCTAAACTTCTCTGTCTCCAGAAATACGATGCACAGCCATCACAGGGGAAAAAACAGAGTCCCCACCTGTCTTTGTTAAAAGCAGTATGCATTGTGTTGCTCTGGTTTTCTTGGTTTAGAGGTTTTTTTCATCTCTGTGAGGAAATAGTCTTAACAGTACCTTCTCAAAAAGGATTTTCAGTTCAATATTTTATAATAAAGCTCTCTTTTCTCCTTCCCGTAGAGTAAGAAATGAAGAGCCAGTTGAGGGACCATATGGCTTAGAAGTTCTCATTTGTTTAGTTAGATGATACCACAGACAGGAAATCAACGTATAGGAATTTCACAACCACATTTCCATCTGTTTTATGTGGGTGATGCCATCAAAGAAGCTGACAAGTCTTAGCAATCCTCCAGCATATGTCAGCTTTTGGTAGTGCTACAGGTCCAAAGTCCATTCTCACACCTGCCTCAAGCAGCAGCAGGAGCCAAAATTGGAGATGATCTCTGTGGAGGCCTATGGCTACACAACATGGTTAGTTCTGAACTGTGATATTTCTAGTTTTAACTGTGTTTGATAAGATATGCATCGTTTGTCATGGAAGTTCTGGTGTAATTACTACCAGCTGAAATAAATTTCAGTATACAAAGATCAAAACAAGATTTTTTTATAACATGCTGGCGGGCTATAAATCTGCTCATCAGGTGCAGGATCTACTGAGAGTTGATAGTTACTGGAGAGCATAAAGGCCCCTTCTGAAATCAGACATTAAATCTCACAATCCCTGTGTGCTTTGAAGTCATTCCCACTCTCCGTGTCTGGAGGGTGTACAAGAAAACCGAAGTTGGATTTGTATGTCATTCAAAAGGAGAGATCAATTGAAACATTTAGGGATATTGTTAGTGTCATTTACATGTCATGGAGAGTCCCGTAACTATGCTAGTTTTGATGATTTTCTCTCAAATAAAAGTTGAAGCTGCTCATTCTAGTAATTTTCCTCAAAAGATCAGAGAAATGGTCACTTTATAAATTCAGCCTCTAAAGACGAATTTAATCAAGAGAAGAGAAATTTCATTCTTGTATAAATAACCAAATGAATTTTACAATTTGCATTCAACTGCTTGTGCTTTCACTTGCAGGTCTTAATTAGGTTCACTATTGCATCTTGTAGACAGATAGACTATTAGTATTGTTGGTAGCTTGCCACCATATTTGGCAGCCCAACAAAACTGCAAAAGCTGAAAAATAAGCCTATTAAAAAAGTCAGTAAAGCCAACATCCTTTCTGAAAGCTTTAATCTAGGTTTCCATATGCTGTACCTTTGCTGAGGGTAGAAATTATCAACCTGCTTCTCTGCTTCCATCTATCAGAGCATTTTCTCTAAATACCATTTCAGAAGAAATTATCTTTCTTTTGCTATCAGTCTGGATATTGATTATCATTTCCAGATTCTTATGCCTTTCATGTGAGCACTCTTGAGAAGGTTGTTTAGGTCTAAAGAAAACACTTTTATCTCTTGTAATTACATTTAGACTTCATGATGGATGCATATTCTTAAGTGAAAATAAGGTAACCTCACATTTTTGTTGTACTTTATACCATCTTCTTGATGCCTGGAGATTAACTTCATTGGAAAATTTGGAATTCACTAATTATAAGGAATAGATCTTCAAAATCAGACAAGCTATAGAACACAAAAGAGGAAAGCTTGGAGAAAGACAATGACAGTTCTATTTTTGTCACTATTGTGAATGGTTTTTTTTAGAACAGAGGTTCTTCCATTTCCTTACTTATTTATTGCTGTGTCCATTTAAAAATGTAAACTCCTCATAATGATTAGTTCATTCTATAAGTTTGTATTATATCTAATAAATGGGCCTTCAGTATTTCTTGGGAGCTAGATAGAATATCAATAAAAGCAACAAATAATAATTATTATAACCTAACAGAAAACGTTAAGCCCATCAATGAAAGATATCAATTACTGATTAAGCACTATTAAAATGTGAGCTTCAGATAGAAACATCAGAGGTTAAAGATACAGGGAATCACACAGTTACAAAGGGAACAAACCTATCTCTCTTATCTTTGCTTGCTAAGAAAGACCCTCTCTATCTCCTGATCCATAACAATGACATTGTAAAGGGCATTTCCTTTCCCCGTATTTCAGGTTAGAAGAGCATTGTGAGGTAACCAAAAGAAATTAGAAGGCAGTATCTTCCTAAGTGATTTGGGTGTCTAATTAAGCTAGAATTCTTTGGGAGTTTTCACCTGACAAAACTGAGTAAGCTGAAGAATCCCCCCTGTGTGGTTTGAATATCAGCTCTGCATATAACAGCAGTAGAAACCCTAAATGGGAAGTCTATAGTACAAAGTTAAATGTCTGTTTTAACCCCTGCTACTAGATGAAATCTAGGGGGAAATGGAGACAATATAGTATTTACCAGAAACATTTTTTTCTTTTGTATGGTTCTGTACTTATTTCATCTTCTCAGGCAGTTGAAATGTGCAGTGGTTTCATTCCCAGAAGCAAGTGAATTTTTCCTTATTCAAGTGATTTGATACAGTACATTACAAACACAGCAAAATTCACAGCAGTAAGAAATAAATTCACTTTGTCTAAAGATGCTTTCACAGTATCTTATTGATGCTAGTATTTGCAGCCACTCTTTGCTGGGATATTTTCTCTCCTCTCCTCTCCTCTCCTCTCCTCTCCTCTCCTCTCCTCTCCTCTCCTCTCCTCTCCTCTCCTCTCCTCTCCTCTCCTCTCCTCTCCTCTCCCACATGAACTACTTTTTTCCAATGGGTTTCTATTAGAAAATTCAAATTTTTTTTCTTTTGCTTTATGCACTTAAAGATAGAGCATTAAGAAGGGAAACAAAAAAGTTTTTATGGATAACTAGATGTTAAAAATATGGTTGCAGAAAAAGAATTCTTAGCATTATAGTCCTATTAAATGACATTTTAGGTAAGAAAATACTTCATCTATAAGCTGGTACATAATTTCCTGAAAGTGTTATTTATTACCTTGGGCACTCCGATTCTACACTGATTATCCTTTTATTATAGTACAAAACATAAAGATTCATATATGCAGATTTTTATTTCTTTTAGGATTTGTAATCCATTATATAAGATAGTAATTACAAAGAAAAAAAATAAATCAAAAGAAGATTCAGAACTATTTAATTTGGAAGGAGAAAAGAAATTTTTTATCCACCTGCAGAAACACTGCCATTTTTATCCTTACTGTTTTCTATGTATTTAAATAAATGCATATTAATATATATTAAATGAACAGTATCAAGAAATTCCAGTAATAGTCTACACCAAAACCAAGCCTACCTCTACTGTTTATTATAACCTCACAAAAAGAAGAAATTGCTTCTCATTGCTTTAGTTACTCACTTGTAGCACCAATCTGAGCTGCCTGACATGAAAGCACAAGTAACACAGGAGCAGGATAAGCTCATTTCTCTGCAGGTAAACAGTAACCTCCCAGAGGCACTGCCTCTGGGATTTTCCATGTCTGCTCTGTGTGGTACTGTAAAGGATCAGTCATTGGTGCTGGGTCCCAGATCCTCTTAGGATCAATTTTTATGCACCAGTTGGCTAAAAGACCTTCATGCTGGCAGGAAAAGGCAAAAAATGTTGGTATGTCTGTGGTCTGACAGCCCAGAGAGCTGGAGAGGGGGCTGGAGGCATGGGTGGGGTGTTGTTCCTCCATGTGGGCTTAGGTTATGAGTTAGACCCACCACAGTAACATCAAAGCAGGAATTCAGTGTTACTGCTAGAGTTGATAGGAAACAGAGATGGCAGGCTAAGGCAAAATCCTGATGAGCAACGATAATGAGTAGTAGATGCAAAGAGCAAAAGAAATATTTTTGCTGGAATGGCAGACAGGCTTTCTAGAAAGGAGTTTTTTCTTTCTTACATGTTGGCTGTTTCATAGTTGGACACTTAATTAGAGCAAGCATTACATATTTCTATAACATAAAAATAGTCAAATCTTGAATTAATAATTCTAATATCAAATATAATCAGAGAACACTATATGTAAGCAGTGTCAACACACACGCCAGGAAAAAGAAAAAGAAAAAGGAAAAAGGAAAAAAAAAAAAAGAAAAAAAGAAAAAGTAGGACAAAAATATTGAGTTCTGTACAAGGAAAGAAAAGAGAAGTTTCAGTCATGCAGGATGAAGTTTAGGCATATTGTTCCATTTCAGTATAGGAAGAAGCAAATTATTACTTCTGCAGAGTCTCCAGAGGTTCCTTCTGAACACAGCCAGAGTGTGATTTTGTGTGACTCTGTGTGAGCAAGCCAGTTGTCTTTCATGTATACTCCAACAGAAGTCTACCTCAGTGACTTGCAATCACTTGGGAATTTGCTTTGAAGAGGATGATGGCAATTTTTAATATATACATTTATCACTGTTGACAATTTTCTATATTTCTGGTGTTACTCTTCCCAAAGTTAAGCTGAGCTGTATTTTCAATGTATCAGATGTGGAAATAATAAATACAAAAAATTCATACTGCTTTTACACTTTTATAGATATATAGTAAGCATTTTCTAATACCTGCTATAGACACAAGGAAAATGCAATATCCAAGATAATAAAATTAAATTACTGTAGTTCCACTAGCTTGATAGATCAAATGGAAGAAATAGGAAAATTGCATCTTATTGACTTTTCAACCTGAAATCCTCAAACAATGATTACTGTTAGAAGGGGAGCAGGTGGTCATTTAAAAGTCAAAAACAGAACAGAAAACATAATCTGATTACTTCTAGTGCCAATATCATAAGGTCACTGTCAGGCTTTTTGCTGTCTGACTGATGACTTCTGCTTTTCCAAAGTTGGCGATGCTCCAGGTGGTGCCCAAGCTGTGGCAGCCCATCCACAGATGTTTCATTAAAGAAGCAGGATATTAATAGTGTCCCAGTAATTCCACATCAACTTCTCTGAACTAGCTCCCTCACAAGATTGTGAAGCAGACCCTGTCCCTCACACACCAGCTGGCTCTGATCCTGCTGGTCTCTGCCCATCTGCTTTTGCCATGTGCTGACCAGTACGCCTGATTATTTTTCATTTCTAGATCAGTGGCCAGAGTGGCAAGTATAAGCAGTTCTAACATTGCTGTAGACCAAGTAATGTTCTAATCTTTACACATAAAAATAGAATTTGGGGCATCAGAAATACAAAGCTTAATACCATACTGGTGAAAACAAATATGGACTGTTATACAACTGAAATACCATCTTAAGATTTTCCTGCTGTGAGACAGAACCACAAGAATAAACGTTCATCTTACAAAATTTGGACTCTGTGGGTCCCAGAATTATGAAATTAGTGTAATTATATCCCAAACATACTTATAGCAAATCTCTCTAACTGTGCAATTAGAACTTCAACTGATCCAATTATGTGATGTAATGGTGTAGAGTAATTATGCATAATGACACAATTATAATTTGTGATTATATCATAAAAAGGATTCTGAAACTTTCAGAAAGAATATTGGGCACAAACTGTCATTCTTTGTTTTAAGCTGAAAGGACTCATCTGTTTCAGACATTTATTCCAAAATATTTATGTCATGTTGCGAGTAAATGCTATATCAGCTAGGGAAAAAAAAAAAAAAAAGGATGAGTCAGAGATTTAGTTGCTTAAAAATGATTTCTAGGGACAGAGGAATGTGGCATTCACTGCAGTGATGTCTAGAGCCATTTAAAATGCACTTTTTTAAAAAGTTATGAAAGGAAATTTTTACTATGCCTGTTAGAAATTCTGACTGAGTAGTCTGTCTTGACACTTTTCATCATGGTACCTGAACACCCTTCCTAATAGTTGCTGAGAGCATCTCTATAAAGCAATGCTCTATTAAAAACAAAACAAAACAAAACAAAAAACCCAACAGATAACAGTGAAACTTTAGGAATTTATATAAGAATATTTTCATAACAGGAAAATACATTTTATGGCAGGTACATATCTTCTTATTATTTTTCAAAAGAGATTTTCTTCAGCTGAGACTAAAAAAAATACACATCCATTACAGAGATGTAGAAGGTGGAAGAGCTCTCTGGAGACAGCTGCCAGCTCTTGTATTTCTCACTGAGTCGAAAGTCACAGTTGATGAAAGGAGTTCTGTCTCCTCTACCTAAACAATGGGAGTGAAGCCAAGTGGCTTCATAACAGCACCACACTACTGAGCATAGGGAGGCCTGGAAAACACTGAGAACAGATCCAGTTATTCTTGTTCTAATATTGGGAAACACCCCAAAGTGATTTCCTTTGGAGACCTTTAGAGGCAGCCCTATAGCTTACTCTTATGTATTTTTAAGTTACAGAACTGCAGACAGTGACCACTGCACTTTCTATGAATGAGCTCCACACCTCTCATCTCTTATTATTTGTAAGAAGTGTATTATAATACCAAACCACAAAATCTTATAAATATAACTCTTATTACTAACATAGTTCAATATTTGAAACGTCTTTCCAAAACTTCCAAATCATCATTCAACATGGCATTTGCAAACAGTAGGAAAATTTTATTCTAAAAAAAATTCCAAGAAGACATTTGTCACTATGGATGTCACTATGATCACTCTGACTAAATTCTGGACATCTGCTGTGAGTTAATAGTATAGGTGTTCTACTGTTGTGGTATAATTGTGAATAGAGTCAATTCTTACCTTTCTGAAGTAGATTTTTAGAAGAACTCAGATGAACGAGACTAGAAATATGTTCTCTGTTTATACAGAATAAATGATTTCATTATACTCAATGACAATGGGATTGCTTTCTTTGTGTACAGAGATATAAGAAAAAAGTACTGGTAAATTTATTATATAATCTGTATTTAGCCCTGAAAAAAGTGTATATCAGCTTTTGCAACTGTAAGTAGAATATCTCACGAGTGATTAATCTATGTTTATGTCTGAATTATCTGAACTCTGATGCTATGGAAGGCTTTTCATTTTGAAAGATAGAGGAAGGTGCAAACATTTTCTCAGACATTACTATCTGTGCTACCCTTGGAATGTTCTGAGCATTACTTCTCCATAACTGAGTTCCAGTCAAGTTGTTGTATTGGTCTACTAGTTCCAGCAGATAGAGTTTTGAAAGGAGAGATAATGTTCTTTATTACACCAACTGATATAGCCAGGAAAAAAAAAAAATCTTTGAGGCTTGCAGGTTGACAAACAGACATTGAGCAAAATTACCATAATGTTTTAGATACATTTTTCTAGTAAAGATTTTACTGCTCTTAGTTCTGTTTTTCCTGAAGTTACTTTAATATAGAACATATTTTTGCCTTTCCAAGAAATCCTGACTTTTCTATTTCTGAACTGGATTAATGAATCAGGAGAAGAAAGTCAGCAATATATAAAATCTAAAGAATAAAAATAATTTATTTAAGTATTTACCAGGGCCTTGAGAAATATGTAGGTAACAAAGGAAGGGTGAGTAGAGATTTGAAGAAAGATTGAGGTGTAGCAATCTATGATGGAGGTGTACTTACATTGAAATAGATCAGGACACACTTTTCCTATTCTGTGAAGCTTTTTAAAACTTCAGTAATTATCCTTGTAATTAAAAAAAAAAAAAAACAAACAATTTGAGAAGTCAAGAATCTAAGTCCTAACCCCAGGAAAATACACTCACTTGAGATGCATAAAACTCAGACTTTCCAGACCTAGCAGCTAGGACTGTTCTGCATGATTCTGGGTTTGAATAAATATGCCATTTTATATTTCATCAGAGAAATCTCATTGAAAAGTTTATCTTTTGGCAATTAAAAGGTTTCTGAAAAGATTTCCAGACCAGATTTTCTTTCTTCTAACAGATATTAGAAAGAGTTAAATTAATAAAAATGTGTGATTTATTCACTGTGGCAAAGAATAAGAAGGAGAAAGACTTAAGGAACAAGAAGATCCATTCTGAACTCTTTCAAAAGGGAGAAGGTGAGAAGATATCCACATAAAAATGGCTAGTAAAAGGCAACAAAGGAGGGGAATGCTTGAGGGACAGTACTTATAGATAGCTCTCAGTTTCTCAGGGAGCAGTTATTGACAGATACTGGCACAGTCTCACAGACAGTAGCTATGGAAGAAATAACATAATTCTCAATGACAATATGCCAAAAAGATTGAAAATGGGGAAAAACAGATTCTGAAGATGAGAAAAATATGAGTAATATCCAATCTTGGTCATGAGAAACTTCAACTCTTACATGTAACTTCATTGATACATAAGGAACAAAACATGATAAATGGCCTTGAATTTCCTTACTGTTTCTTTTCTTAATTAATACACCTGACAAATTAATGTACATTTGGTGCATATATAGACAGCACTAGCACTGACAGCTTTAATTAAATAATCAGTTGTTATGGATTATGTAACTACTTAAGATTATGACTTAGAAGATTTTCTTCATTATCTACAGCTTTGATACCTAGATAAAGGATCCAGGGACATCCTACTGGATGGTTTCCAAAGAAATTGCAAGAACTTTGCAAGTATTAAGTGCTGAATCCAAAGCAAATATTTAGTAAGCTGACCTTTTTAATCTTCCATATTTTTACTATTAATAAAAGTCAGGCAAAAAGATTTGAATTTAGATATCCTCAGGAAATTTGCCAAGATTTGCAATTTCAGCAGTTCCAGGATCTCATTTGGTTCTTTTATATCAAGAGTAGTGGGTTTGAAGAGTCACTCTGTATCTTCCTGATGTCAATTTGGCATCAAACCATCTTTTTCAGAGAGTCACATTCTGAACAAAAGGTAGGAGATGGCCCCAGAAGTATCAGCTGATAAAGTGCTTGGAAGAACAATTACAGTTGATTAAGTAGAAGCATTGTTAAAAGGTCACTTTTCCTGGAAGCTGACTGTCCAAGCTTATCCTGAAATTTTGATTGAAATATTTCCATCATTCAAGGTCATAAACACTCTCAAATGCATTCCTCTAGTTACTTAGAGGCTTTTAAAATATTCAAGTCACTGTTATTACTGTAAAGCCAAGAATAAATTTACAGCTTGCATTGGAAAGCCTATTACTAAAAATAGGTTAGTGGTACTTAAGGACAAATGCTCTCACAAAAGCATACGTGAGTCTGGGTGAGAAACTAAATGGTCAGTGCTGATGAACAAATAATGAGAATATTTGGTCAGCTTTGCCAGCTGCAGGTGTAGATGTGTAGAAATCTCTGGCCTGAAACCCTAAAAGACTTGGCACTCTTTGTGGCTTATACTTGTTAATGGACAGGGATGACAATAGTCAAGAGCTCCCCAAGCAACTAACCTGAGACAAAGATTCTTCTATGGTAAGAAAGTTTGTGCTGTCTCTCCTGGATAAATAAAAGAGGCTGTGAATCAGACCATTTCTTTATGATTATTAAGTGGTATTTTAAGGAGCATTTATTCAAAATATGCAATGGTTATATATATATATATATATATATATATATATATATATTTATTTATTTATTTATTTATTTATTTATTTATATATTTATTATGTATCTTTTTGATGCAAGATTCAACATGAGCCATCAGCATGTAGCTGCAACCTAGAGAGTCAACAGAATCCTGGGCTGAATCAAAAGCAGTGTGGCCAGCAGGTCAAAGGAGGTGATTCTGGCCCTCTTCTCTGCTCTCGTGGGACCCCACTGGTGTATGGAGTACAGTTCTGATGCCCCCAAACATAAAAGGACATGGAAGTGTTGGAATAAGTTCACAAAGTTGAAAAGAGGACTGAAGCCCCTGCCCTGTGAGGTCAGGCTGAAAAAGTTGGGGCTTTTCATCCTGGAGAAGTGAAAGTTACATGGCAACCTTCCAGTATCAGAAGGAGATCTACTGGGGACCCAAAGAGGAGCTCTTTGTCAGGGTGAGTGGATAAGGCCTTGAGCAACCTGGTCTAGTGGGATGTGTCCCTGCACATGGCAGGGGCTTTTGGGACCATTTATCTTTGAGGTCCACTCCAACCCCTTAACACTCTGTGATTCTATGATGTAGTGATTATAATCAGTATATTCAATGTGTAGATACTGGCTACGTTTGTAGGAAGAAATCCATGTACTATTTGTTAAAGTAGTCATTAATTTATGGCTGATTGTTCAGACTTAGTGTTTTTCTGGGAAATGTTCTTTATTCTCCCAATACAACTCTGCCCATTTCAACTGTTTAGGTCCATAACTTGTGATCAGGAAATCACCTTCATGGCTGGCCAGCCAATGTAATCTGACATCTCACACTTATGAAGAGATTTGAATAAAGAGAGGGTTTGGACAATTTAGTCTAAGATCCTAGATAGAAACCACTAGAAGTAACACCCAAAATATCTTCTTGCAAATGGCAGATTGTATTGTTAAGTTACTGTTAAGTAACTTAACAATACAATCTGCCATTTGGTTGTGGCTGGGAGAAAGATAAGACTGCTGAATGGAAATGGTAAAAGAGTGGGTTTTCTAAAAATTCAAGGTTCTGGACCAAGATACACCTGAACTCTGAAGACATTTCTCTCAGATAGATGTGAATCATGCCTTAAAAAGTCCTGCTTCATTCCACTGACTATAAAGGGAGTTCAGGAATCTGGTCCAGTTCTAGATGTTTACAGTACAGCTGTCTCTGCTTTGGTTTAGTCTGCCCTGCAGCCTGGTGTGACTGGGAGATGGAACTGTGTTATTGGAAGCAGTCAGCTGTAACTGTGGTGAAGTCTGAGTCTGAAGCAGTGCAATCTTTTTCACAGAAAATCCTGAGTTGTAATCCCATGTCTTATTTCTCAGCCATGAGCTAAATAGTTACCCATGACTATCCATTTCAAGTAAAGCAAAGCTCCTTCTTCAGGGGAGCTCACTTGATTGTAAATTTAACAAGACTTTAAATTAAATCTGTATGAAGTACATGTTTTAGATAATAGCAACTAAAATAATAATAATGTAGTTTCTTTATTAAAAAAAAAAAAAAAAAAAAAAGGACAAACACATGATCACTTGCAAAATAACCAGACTGAAGGCTCTGGTGTAAAGTCATGTAATGTCTGAAAATTGAATGGCTTTTGGGGGATCCTCTGTCTGCAGCTGGAAGGAAAAACCTGATATGAATGACATGGATATGAAACTTTCAGAATTAGAAGAATTTTCAGCTGGTGGCTTTACACTTACTCTTAGGGCATAAAGTGGGATTTTAATTGACTTGATATTTTTCTCAGAAATGTGCATACAGATTACACTAGAAATGGGTAATCACAACTAGAAAAATGAGCAACATTTGTTTAGTCCTTTCAACATCTGTTGTACTACTGGGAATATTTTCTTGGTGGTATTTGAATTTAATAACAAGTGAAAAAATTTTTGATTTCCTAGTGCTTATTATCAAAGAGAAAAAAATAGCAAAAGTAACTTCAAGCTTTTCAAATCATATTTAAAGCCAAATTTATTGGCTAAAAAATGTTAATTTGTTTTAAATATTTTTATGAAAACCTTAAAAAAAAAGGAAATAAATGCCTTTTGTATACAATCAAGAATCTATTTACCATGTTTGCAAGTGGCACCTTGAAAGACTAAGTGACTGATCTTCTCTCCTTGGTGATTTCATGATTGTTCCTGAATCCTTGATCATTTAAAAAGTCATAATTAAGTTTCACAATCCCTCGTGTTATAAGCAAATATTGTCAATCTCCTATGGTTAAGAGATGAATAAGAACATTAGGTACTAATATATTGACATTCTAGATATCACTTTAAAATATCTAATTTGAAAAATACATTGTTTTCATAAACTTGTACTAACCAAAGACAGTTTAAAAATGCAGTTATGATATCTGTAGATCAGTTTTAAACAAAAAGACTGAAAGAGGAATGTATTACCCTTTCCTTATTATCCTAATTATTTTCAAACATTTTATCCTGTAATTATTTTTCCTATTTTCTTCCATAACATCCATAATTTTTGTCACATCAAGGTGGTTTTATGTAGTTAACATTTTGTTTCAAATGTAAATTATTTCTTTTAATGAACTTTCTGGCAACTGATGCTAATTTTCATAAATATTCTCCATGATTAATTTAAATGATCAGATCAGTACTTAGAAGACAACTAGTTACGGAAAACAAAACACAGTTATTTTACTAATTCAACCACTAACTGTTGTGAGTAATTTATGAGTGCATGCTTTCAGGATAGAACCACATTGTATCACTGAGAGAAATTATGCACTGGCATGAATAAAATGGTAACTATTATCATACCAATAACATCTCTATTTCTAATTAGGCTCTAATTACCCTTAAAGCATTCTTAGTAATTTCTAAGATTTTTTTTTTATTACTACTACTACTAATCCTTTGTCTTATGATAAAAATCTCTCATTTGTAACACAAGGTTGACTATATTTAAGCAAAATTTAATTTTCTATGGATATCTTTATTCTTGAAATGCTGATACTACACAGGAGTGAAACAATATAAAATTAAGGGCTGCTCTAATCCATTCCAGAAAGAAGAGCCTAAGATCCTTCATGTCTCATGCATAAAAAAAAAAAAAAAAAAGGATTAAAGGAAGAAAAAATGTAATTGAATTCTGTATCACAAATTATTTCTAAATTACTCTTGGAAGTTAAAGGGCAACATTATACTGCAGCAGTAAGGGTTAGCTGTGTTACATGGTTTTCAAAATGCTCTTAAACTGTGTGCATCATCAGAATGTTAATGATGTTAATGTAATATTGACTCTCATCTTAAGGGAATATTTCATATGCGTGCACTCCCACTTATCTTCATTGCAAACTCAGGAATCCAGGTAAAATGTTTGCCATTCAACCTCAGTCAGGTCTTGTTAGATGACCCTTTTGATCTCATCTATGCTCTGTTCACTCCCACATATCTCCTAAGGGCACTTTCAACACAATCATTTGTTTAAAATTTATAAAATTACAGTTTCAATGAAGAAAGAAAAGGTTTAAGAAGACACCGATTTGGGGGTAAGGGAAAAAAGCACTCATTACACATGTTTGGAAACAATCAGTGTAAGAGAGGAATAACTTATCTGCCTAAGGAAGTGGGATTCTAGGTCTGAAACTCAAAACTTGTGTTTCCAAATCTCCTTCTCCAGCTGCTAGGTACCACCTGCAATGTGATCTTTATCCATATGCACCTCACAAGGAGCACCCTGCTCTTTTCCATACAGATTTCATAATCCCTCTGTTTTCTGGCATGATGGATGTGAGGTTGTTGATTGTAATTTTTGTGGCTTTGGTAGTGTGACAGTTTAAGCTGCAGCAGCTTCTACAGCTGCCTATTTGATCTTTAGCATTTTGCCTTAACTTTCAGCTAAACTTGTCTCACCTGTTGTGCCTTTCAGAACCCAAAGGAGTACTAGGTACATGGTATGGGAAATGAAGGGAATGTACTGCAGCATGGTAGGAGAGGTAAGACAAGAGGGACAAGGGATTACAAATGGACTCTGTGACATGGATTACTGGGAATGAGAGGACTAGGAAATGTGAAGGTTTGAGACAATTTAGGACTACTGTTCTTATCAGCTGGTAGAGCTTGACAATGCTCAGCCCTAACCTGAAAGTTACATTAGTACTCTCTCATACCACACCTCAGCATAGAAAAAGGTGGAATGCAAATATCAAACAGAAGAATCATGCAGTAAAATTAAAATTTCCTGCCATTTCTTTTTTTTATTACTAAATATGATTTTTTCCCTTGCTGTTGTATTGATCTTGGTCCAGTGCAAGAATTTCTCTGTATGAGTTTAAATATTTATTTTTCTAGAGCATCTTGATTTTTGGAATGAAAATTTTTATCATCTGATATTCTACTTAGCCCTAGAGGAAATCAAGTGGCAAATCTTCAGTTGTACAACATACTTATAAGGCTTAAAGAAAGAGAAAGCCATTTTCAATTAATTCACTAGTTTTTCATGTCACCTAATACAACAGGCTTTAGAGAATATTGGTGAGAAGAAAACAGACAGTATTAACAGGTCCTCTCAGTAAGGCCTTGTGTAAGCAGAAGAGAAGCATCCTTTAATAGCTTAGAATTCATTATTTCATATTGATTTCAAAGGTTTTTAATACCCTCCTTGCCATGCATTCAGTATGGTGAGCACATATGTAAAGGATCTTATCATTCTCCAAAACTAGTTTCTATTCTCATTAACATGAATGTCAAAATGTCTAATTGATTTAGCAATCATAGACAGAGCTTCATAATTTGACTTTCCAACCAGTCCTGGCGTGTGGAAGATTTGTGAAAGCCTTTTTTTTCTACTGCTCTTAATAAAGAATGAATCCATCATATCAAGGTGATGGCTTGAGTGTATTTTATGCACACAGGTTTTTTTCTGTGTTAAATTGAAAAGTATATTTAAGGTTTATGTTTCTTCTAACTCACTAGAGCATTTTGGCAGGTACATAACTTTTGATGGTTGAACCCTGGTATTTAAAGTCAAATGCAGTTCACATACCTTAAAAGGTAAGGATAATCTGGGATTCTTATGTGATCTAACATGGAAGAGAAGTTATTCTTCAAGACTGCTCAAATCACAGGTACTTTTCCAAACAGCCAAAATGAAAACAAGAAAGAAGAGAACAAGGTTTTATAAATTAAAAAGAGAACAAAAACAAAAAAAACCCCAACAAACGAAACACATTATTTGAATTATACTAGTTTTATTTTTTTTCCTTACTTTTCTTATTTTGCTGCTGTAATCTGCTTCCTGAAAACATTGCACTATCTGCATGAGGAAATGTGAGTACACACAGTGAGGAAAGCCCCATAACTGGAAATTTTTGTGCATGAGGAAAGCCATCTTCTTCAGGAACACAGTTGGATATTTTATTTATGAGTACTCCAAGGAAAACACATTTACTAGACTTTCTGTATTTGCTTCCTTGTGAGGAGGTGCTCAAGAACCCCCCCAAATACACAGTGAAGTCTGTTTTTCAATACTTGAACTGACAAGTGGGAAAAAATAAAGAGTATAAAACCTCCAAAAAAGCCATGATCCAGTTAAGCTAAAAGAGAAAGTCATTAGCTGCTCACTAATGATGCAATCATAATTTGCCTAGGATAGAGGTTTCAGTCTGCACAGTCTCCAGCATTCACAGGAACTGAAGCTACTCAGCACCACAGAGAAGCCCTCAGGCCATTGCAGAGCACATTTGCCAAACATAGACATTATCTCAGCCTTTGCTAACCTAATTAAAGGCATTCTGTCACATAAAACAATGTGAAGCTGGAAAAACCTGAAACACCAGAGCCCTGTTTTGAAAGAGTTGCGCTCTTTACCAATGCTTGCTGAGCACTTATAGCAGCTGCTTTACTCAAGGCTTTCCCTTTGTAGGATTTTAATATCTGCCTGCTCCAGCTCACTTTCTTGTGGTGGCAGTGTGGGATGAAGCAACCCACACTGAGAGAGCTAAGATGGACCATACCAATGCAGCCGACTCACTTCTCAATGAAACTCATTATTGTGATATTAGGAGTTGGATACTCATTTAGGAAAACTTCAAATCTTTCTTGCCTGAGTGTTCTAGTTACTCTGAATACTTGTCCATTCTTGCACCATTTTCACAACTAAGCCCTTCCAGACTACCCTTAGGACTGACTTCAGTGGAAAAAGCCTGGTCATATTCATTCCAAGTCCACTGTCCACCTTCTGTATTAAGAACAGGAGTTGGAACCCTTCCCATCCATTTGGAAAGAAAATCGCAGTTTTCTTTTTAGCCAGAAAAAGTCCAAATACAAATCTCAGGTAAATGCCCTCAATGTTAACATGCAAGTACAGTTGGAGTAAGAAGAAATGAAAAGGAAGGGTAATTTCATCAAGCTGGAAGGGAAATGGTTTTACAAGTCTGTAGTATAGCAGAAGATATTCTTGTAGGTGACCTTAGAATAGGTCTTGGCTAGAGAGACACACTTTTGTGTTAAGAAATAATTTGACAAAACATGATTATTTCATTCTTATATTGCTATATATTTAGAAGTCCTCCTTAAGACACAAACTTCTTTCATTGGTGCATATGGAACTGAGGGTTCCAGTCACTTCTGCTACTACAGCCGTTTCTTTATGTCTGTTTGTGTATTGCCAAAGCTCAAGATATATTTAGTCCTAATCTGAAGTGCTTAAATCAGGTGTCTGATCTAGAAGCATAATCACCTTCTATTTATCCCATTGTCAGTGGTGAGAACTTGCACCTTCCCACTGAGTGGTGACAGAGGCCCTACCACAGCCATCTCTGTTCCGTATCTCAAGTTCTGTGGGGCAGTGGGATGCATCTCCTCCAGGTTAAGACACCCAGATTTAGGTATCTGATACTTAGATATCTGAACCTAATTCAGTCAATGTAAGCTCCTTTCATAGTTCAAAAAGCAAGTATGGGTGTTGTCTGCTCCAGTTAGATGTTATCTTAAAATGGATTGCATTGTGGAAAGATTTTTTTATCCCATGAATCTCAGTGGTGTCTTAGGCAATTTTTTTAGATTCAGATGTCTAAATTTTAGATGCCCAGTTCTGGGCAGATGATTCATCCTTGTGTTGAAAAGCCTCCATTAGCAGTTAGTCATACTCTGAATCCAGTGAGTGACAATATCATCTTGAGTCATGCCTGTGTAGCCTATTAGATGCTTTTTCTCAGAATAGGTCTTCCTCAATAGTTGCTTTCTGACTTCAGACATTTAATACCCACTGCCAAGCAGGTCCTGTCAAGGACTCCCACTGAAGGGTGTTTTACTGCTTTTCCTTGTGTGTCCTTGGGTGTTCTGTATTCAAGGTCAGGGCCTATGTAGACTTTGATATCTGTTTTTGATGTTGATGGAAAAAGATATAATATTCCTTTTACCCCTAACTCCTGTACCCCAATCCTTCCTCTGCCTGCAGCTTCAGGAAAAGAGATTGCTACTCACATCACTTTGAAGTATACAGAGAAAGACAGAGTGAGCCTATGCATGAGAAATAAACTTTTCTCCCTGAACTGTCTGGAATATTTCGGATGTATGGAAGTAGCTTCATTGTGATGGAGGAGAGGGGATATTGGAATTAAGTGGCTGAGCCAGCTCCATACTTGGAAGCAGCCTTAAAGGCTCTGATTAGTATCCACAAGTAGCACCATAGCAGAATAAGGTATAATGACTAATGTCCCCTCCTTCTCTTTCTGCCAGAGTCTCTCCCTTTGTGAAGGACTCTCAGTTCCTAATGGATTGCAAAGACAGCAGGACCTGATGGTCAGCAACCTTATCTTTCATATATGTCTTTTTAATTTTTCTGTTTGATGCTGTACTAGGTATCTCTAGGGGCCATGCCTCTAAGTCCAAGCTAAATGAATGCACTGTTTAACTGTTTTCTCCTGGATATTATCACAAATACAAAGGTAAGGAGTAGCTCTATCAATTAAAAAAAATATTTTTCTCTCTTAACTGGCAGATGGAAGGGGTTCCAAAATATGTTGAAAGTCTCACACAGGCAAAACTGTGAATGAAGAAGAAAAAGAGTGGGGGAGACAAAGATGACAGATGGCAGTAGATTTTGATATCTACCCTTCTTTTCAACACATAATTAACATACATGTTAAGATGCTCTGAAAACTCCTAATCAGGACAATGTGGATCAATGAGAAGGATACATAAGAAATAGCAAAGGATGGTTTGAAAAAATGTGAAACTTGTCTGATTTACTGCATGAATTACAAGACTGAAGAAAAATGAAATGATAGCACAATATATATTTCAGCTACACACCTGAAATGAAAATGATTATAAAGTAATGTAAGATGACTCCCTTATCTTTTTTTCTTTTGCTTGCTCGAAAGTCACCAAATATTTTCATTAGTCACATATTTTTGATGAATGAGAGTTATGTGAAAATTAAAATATTTTTTGCTATGTGTTTTATCACTAATGAAGAAAATGGAGACACTTGCATGACTAGTAATAGATGAGTAGCAATAGATATAAATGGGGTAATAGGAATAGCAGACACATTTGACAAAGGTGAAGAAGAGACTTAAGAAGACACTCTAAAGAAAAGTAAGAAAAAAACCACAAAACCAACAAAACAATAAAAGGTTCCATGACACTTTAATTATGTAGCTAATTAAAAAAAAAATGACAGCATAGGTGAAGTAAATCAGTTTAAGTCAGTATTCATTCCAGGATGGAGGATAGGTTGGAATTCTGCTACAGCCTTCTCAATGCTCTGTGAATATGTCTTCAAATATGTGAAGACATATTTGTAGCGTGATGACTACCACAAGCAACTTAAGGTACTTAAAATAATTACCTATTATCATAGTTGACTTTCTAAAGAACAATTATACTTTTATCCAACATGTCTCTTGACATGGTAGTTGACAGATTTCTCCAACAGTCTTTTAGAAAATGCAAGGAGTAGAGCTTTGTGTATAGTTCTGAAAGGTAGATGGGTCATATAGAGGAATGACACTTGGAGAAATAAAATAACTTGCTCAAAAAGCATGGACTGTCTGTGTTTAAATATTTGAAATGCTAAACACAAAATACATCTGTAAATAAGGTTATCAACAGTGAGAGAAGAGGCTGAAAAAATAATGATAAATGACTGATGTGAAATAAAGAATAGACACTGTGAAAATGACAACCTTAAAAAGCCTGCTGGAAAATACAATGTGAAATCAGAGTAGGTAGTTACATATTAAAGGTCTTGAAAAATTAGGATAAAGTAATAATGACTTATAACTCTATAAGACCTTGCAAAGAAATTAGCACAAATGATAAAGGGATCCTTACCCACAGTATTCAAAAGTAGGCCACAATGGAATTGACAATGCAGTATGGGTAAGACAAAAGCTAATGTTAACTTTAAAAGGGCACAGAACAATATGAATAATTTTAATCTTAGACAAGGATGTGGATCATGGGTCAGAAGGTTAGATGTCTGATAGAAATGTGCAAATCAAGACAGAAATTGCTGCTATCTGGACAATGCCAAAATGTAAATGCTATGCTGATAAAGATGTAATTCTGGCATGATCCTTGTCCCTCAGACTACGTGCTGAGGAGCTGCTCATGTTTACATAGTTCAGAGCTACTTAATCTAGAGCAGACTGTGAGCAGCCACATTTTGTAATTCTTCACCTAAGCTGCTTCTGGGGCACATCTGGCAGCACTAAAACATGAATTTTTAGTCAAAAAGCATAAATAGTGTCAATTCTGTTCTGTGAGAGAAATTTTATAGCATGATGTTAGGAGGGTAACAGTAGGATGTAGGAAAATGATTTACGAAGATCAAACAAGTTTTAGAATAATGGTAAATGACTGTGAGAAAAAACTTCTAAGGAACTTCAACCTTGCTTGTCCCTCATTGTCTACTATAACTCTCATCCTCTGAGCTATATAGAGAAATTCATCTGCCTCTCATGTTAAGAAAAAAAACCTCATCCATACAGAAACTCCAGGAGTCCAGGAGTGTTCCAGCACATATATGTTGATAATCAGAGAGTGACTTACTTGGCAAAATAAATGTATTCAGATGATTGCATTCATGCAGATTAAGGGAAATGGTAATGCCCATGTCTGAATGCAAAAGGAAATTGGACAGATATAAGAAATCACAAACCTGATTGAAAATATCCTTAATGATTTTATCAAATTTTTGGAATGGAACCATATCTGTTCCTTCAGAATAACAATTATTAGATCTATTTGACTATGGAAGAAAAAAAAAACTCTGCCAGTAAAAATGAAAATCTTGCAAGTAATATTAAATAGCAAAAACTGTTATTGGAAATGGCCAGCTTTTCCACTGGTGATGATATGTAATCTAGAGGCATCGATAAACCATTAATGAGATGTGATCATTCACAAACAGTTACATCCATGGTATCTATCAGGAATGGAACTGCCAAAGGAATAGAGGAAAATGTAACAAAGCCACTACTGAGATCTTTTATGCCACACTGTGCCAGTTCTGGCTGGCTGTTGAAGAGAAGGACATTCACACTGGAAGATATTGCAGCAGAGAATGAGCAAAAGGAAAGACCTGCTCCAAAAAGAGAAATTAAGAGAGCATGGGTTCTTTCAGCTCAAGGAAGAGTTTAAACCATTTGATCTTCATAAATACCCTGAAGTTATGACCACCAACTTTAAAGAAGACATATTTAAAGTAAGTGTTTGGACAAGAATAAATTAGTTTAATCAGTCCCTGTCAAGGAAACAAAAGGTTCCTAATTTTCTGAAGCTTGAGGCTTGTCTTAGTCACCTTACAACAAGAAGCTCAACTGGATTCAACATCCTATAAAATTAAATATATGGTACATTTTCCTGACACAGCAATATCTGGTTATGTAATTGAAAACACCGACAACTTTATCGATATCTTTTAATCATATTTACTTTTATTTTAATTTAAGAATAAAGAATATGGATTTTTTGGTATATTTGGTGCTCTGAAGCTGTTGTGTAGACAGATGCAATATATATAATTGGAGTATGGATTAATGGTACAAGGCAGGTGATGTGATTAATGAGCCACTTTTCCATTATCATTGACATCATATGTAGGTAGATTCATAGGGGTATACATCACACAGACATACAGAACATATATGCAATGTGTGTAATATTGTTAGATGCTATTTCAATAAATCTGATTATCTAAAACAAATCTGTTTATATGTGGAAAAAAGGTGCTAGAGGGATAAGTGATGTTAAAGAAGAGGAGGATAAAAATTGTTATAGCAAAATCGATCATTTTGAAAAAGAATATAACTTTTTTTTGCTGATTTGTTGTTCATTTGCACATTTTTATAAGTAATTTGGAAGACTTCAAAAGAAAGATTTAAGAATCCAAATCTATCCTTCAAAACCTAAATCATGTCCTTGGCAATTAATTTTTATCTTCTGTTTTCCAATTTTTGTTACATAAAAATATTACACACAACTTTTTTATATGTGTAAATAGAAGAGCCATACATCTTTATTACTTCTTTTGATTTTAGTGAAAAGGAATAGGCTTAAAACTACACCAGTCTTCTCTCAAAAACATTTCTTCATCCAGTTTTGAGCATATGTAGGATTAAATCCTGTTGCTCTGACTCCATATTCCTGGAAGAAATGGCTCCATATCAATAGTCTAGTCCAGTTACTTCCAAAAATGAATGTGAGTTTTGTGATTTATCTCAAAGGTAGTAGAAATATAGATTAAAAGTCAGGAGTGCTCCTGTCACCGCTGTTGCTCACTAACACTATTCTTAATATTTCACAATCTCTTTGAAAACTATTGTACCACCATTTATACAAAGACCTGTATCCTTTTTACAAAGGGAAAGAGTAGTATGAAACATGGAAGATCTTACAGTTGGATTTAAAGACTGTGATTATGTTTTAGGCCAGAAATGTGAAAGAAATTCCAGGTTAAAAGGGTTAATAACATTAACACCTAATGGGGGCAGGTGGAGAACCACTGAAAGAAAACTTAAAGAGCATAGAGTAATTTTTTAGGAATTTTGATCTCCTGAGATGAAATTTTCAGATGGCCTAAGTAAATTGAGATTTCAAATCTTGAAAAGGTCCTCAACACCTTGCAGAAATGCTTTTTTAAAAAAAATTCTTTGGATTTTATACAGCAAGAAGAAAACTTAGAATGACTATAGTATAAAGCATTTTCTTATTAGCAAGGTACAAAATCTTCAAAAAGAAATGTGAAAATTTCACTTGTCTCACTGATTTGTCTTAAATCATGTTTTGGTGCACACTGCGTTACATTAGCTTGAAGTATTAATGCACAGCGTCATCCCTCAGTTGTGTGAGCATCCCTAAAAGCCTCTTTCATGTTTTAGAATTTCTATTTCTTCCTTAAAACTACATTTTTAACTCTAGGAAGCTACTAGGAGGGAGAGAAGCTGTCGTGCATGATCTCTGGAAACCACAGAGAAGCGAAGCAGATTCCTCAAATGCTTTAGGTGGAATCAACTGCTGATGCATGGATGGGGCTATAAATTTCCAGTTTCAGCATCAGTCTGTCAGAAATGGCTGTCTCAACAAAGTAAAACATTTAAGGAAATTATGCTGCTCTTAAAAAGTCTTCTAACAAAGGATGGGCAATGTTCTGCCATAGCCCTGCCCTGTTCCCTGCTGGCTCAGCCCAGCCAGGCAGGCATTGGGCTCTGGGGTTTCTCAACCCAATACTGACAATATTTTCAAAATAGGCTCCCCAGGCTCACAATACTCAAAATCTTCCAGTTAAATTGGCAATGAGGTCCAAACACAAAAAGAAAACCCCTGAAATCTTGAAAAACGGGATCTATTAGTGTAGGTTTTTTTCCCTCAACTCTGTGTTTTAATATTTCGTTCAATTTTTTTTTCTTTTACATTTCTTTATTTGATCAGCTTTACTGTTTAAAGGATAACCATGACATAAACATTCTTTCCATAGAAACTTTATATTAAAAATATGTATTGTCAGTAATGCACAGGAGATAACCAATTCACTTGCAGCCCATTGCCACCTGATCTACATGCAATATGTATTTTAATCTGTTTTTAATTTTTTGTTATGTGAAATGCTGCACTCAAAAATGGCTACTGCTCTAGCTCATGCAAATTTTAGCTTGTGCAGATCTTCCTCATTATTATTTTAGTGATCATCAATATTTCATGGAAAAAAATAAGTGTTTGTATTGGGTAATGAGGGTGGATGCCATGATCTTCTCTACATAAAAATCAGCACTTATAAGTTGCCCATTATCAATAATTTCTAGTTTCAAATTTTATATCTAATATTGCGAATGCACTTAACAGATGGCCACTTCTAATGTCCTGGATGATTGTATGTTCTTACATACAGCAAATGGACACTTTGTATTTACTAACTGAAAATCATCTCTCAGTCAGTGCTGAATACTTTATTATACGGTTTTGGGTTTACTTTTTTTTTTTTTCCTTTTTTTTCTTAAAGAGGGAATTCAGCAGCATGCACATTTTATATTTGCTTCTTATGGTATACATTACTGGGCTGAAATTGTGAGATATTGCAATTAATAAAAAAATTATAATTTGGAGAGCTTATAATACAATCATAACAAGATTAAGTGAAATAAATCAAATCCAATTTGTGCTTGGTGGTTTTGGGAATAACATTTCTGTCAAGTTGTTGAGCAGTAATCATTAAAACATGGGAATAATCCACCTCCTAATTAAACAACAATAAACAATTGTCAATGGCACATAATTGTTAAAAGTCAACAAAGGAAGCATTAGTGTAAACGAAGATTAGACATAGTTCTTGAAAATGAGAATTGGAATGTTCTTTAATGCCTGACAGAACTGACTAGACGCAAAAAATATTTACAGTAGTGGAGTAGCAGATACCTCCATCAATATCATTTAGATAGGAGAGAAGCTGAGTAGTCTGTTGATAATATAAGCAATATGTCAAATGTTTTGTCTCCCATCTTTATTTCACCTTGGAGGTCTTGTTGCACTACTTGTTACGTAGCTTTTTTGCCTGTAATTTTTCCATACCTTCTAGTCTTAGCACCAGTCATATTCTCAAAAAACATTTTAGGCCAAATCCATCTGTTCTACCGGCAGCTGTTTCCTAAGTCACACACTGGTCAGTTAGGAACTGAGATTAGTTCCCCAGACCTTGAATCTCTCAATTCCATTCTAGATAATCTCCTAAACTGTAAGCAAGTCTGAGGACACGTACACATCCAATAAAATCACATACACACACACACAGACATAGAAATGCAGATACAGATGTGTCAGGAACTCTGGCTCTGCAAAAGCGTCTTTGTGCCTGACTCATACGTCTTTAATAATTAAGAACCCAAGAAGTCTTGTTTCAATGCAATGTGGAGATAACCCAAATGAAATGCCTGTGAGCCCAGGCACAGAGGTGAGCTGTGAGGTTAAGGCATTTCAGAACCCTTTGGTACTGCACCGTAATTGCTTGAGCTTGTAGCATTAAGGTGAGCTTGTCTGCATGTGCTTTGCTGAAAAATGACAGCCAGACAGTTTTCATGTTAGACCTGAGGGAAGTCCAAATTTATCACCTTGAAATTTGTCCCTGTGTCCCATTGTACCCATCTAAGCCTGAATCTCTCCTCAGGTTTTCAGTCATATGAAGGAGTTTTTAGGTGACCCTACAAATTCTGAGGTCACTTAGTAGAGTGAAAGCTTCACGAAATTCACACACAGCACATTTTTTCAGCTCTCACCTGTGCAGGCTGGAGTTTTACTTTGCTAAATCCACAATCTGCACTGCAAAGAGTTTACATGCTGAAAAGGAGGGTCCTGTAAATAAATGTAAAACTGAACTTTGAACTGCTTTATATTTCATAGTTCAATGTCAATTACACGGTGAACTAGACACTGGATATGCCAGAAAAAAATTCCTTGTTTTTGAAAAGTTTTCCTAACATAGATCTCACTCATTGCAATAGCTGGGTTTCCTTCAGATCGCTGGATTGTGAACAGGAGGGAACAATTGCTGAGGAATTAGAAAAAAAAGCAGGTCATGAAAATATACACCATGTGTAAATCTAACAGTATCCTGGAAAATCTTTAATACTTTAACAGACAACTTTTATTATTGTTGTAACTTTACTGACTTAGCCATGATTTAGTAGTAGTGAGCCTGACTCAGCAGCTATATTTTTTAAACAACACCCGTGGAGAAAAATCAAGCCAAACCTGAGACAAAGGCTGGATCAGAATATATACACACACTACCATTACATTCAGCTGCAGTTTTAGTCTGCAATATTTATAAAAATACACATTAAAATATCCAGGAAATAGAGGACATACAACAAATTAGCAAACACTGTAAACATGAGTTAAAGCTGTTTTAATGACTTCACATTTATGAATGAATCCTGGATTTTCTCTGGCTCTTCCATTACTGAAGTGTTATTAATGGTCTTCCTGATTTCTCCAGCAGGTAAACACAATAATTTGTAACACTGCAGTCCACTTCTCATCCCAGGCAATCTGTCCAAAGGAGAGGTGGAAGCTGTTTTATGTCTTTATTATTAAAGCTTTGTGTTTTGGTTAGCATACCACTACTTTCAAGGACACCACTGGGGACTCCATAACAGTGTCATTACCATGTTAGTTGAGGTCAGCTAATCTTGCTTGTAAGCACCACACATATCATATGTATCATTCTGCAGAATTCCAAGTGGGAAGATAAACATTCATCCTCCATATGCTAGCTCCTATTACCGAATCTAAGTAGTTTTTCATGTTTATATTCTTAGGGGGCAATTATGGAGACATATATATATATATGTATAAAGGTCCTTGATCAAGAAAAATCTATAAGGAAGCCAAAATGATGGTATTAATGATACAATAATTCCAGTAGTGATATTTTAATTAAAGAAATTAAATTTTGTTTTAAATAGAAAAGTTTGAATAACCAATATTTAAAGCTGCAATCTGAGCAGACTGCTGATATGTATTAAATTAAAATAAAGGGCATTGCTGACCTATTGGAAAGCAGAGATTTTCAAACTGCTGCAGAAAAATTGTTTTTCAGTGGTGAAAGAAGCTAAAGGTCAAGGATTCAAAGGATGCAACTTATATGTTTGTTATGTGGGTGCTATTCCTGCATCAAACCAACCAACACACTCTCAGGTTGTATCCTGTATAATCTTTAATTTATAAGGTCTTGATCAGGCTCTCCTTTGGGAAATGGCTTTATACTCTACTTCAGCAGAGTTATTGTAAAATTGTTCTCCAGCATGTGTAGGTGTGGCAGACCCTGGCCTAATGCCATTTCCAAATTCTGCACTTTCCCTTGAAAGAAAAGAATTTTTCTTTCCTCCTCTTCACATTCTTGCCTCCCCTTCACACGTGATATCTTGGAGTTCTTCCAAGGACAGTTATATGCCTCTTTAGACACATGGTGAAGGTTTTCTGTTGGTTTGTTTTTTTTTTTTTTTTAATAAAGAATATAAAGATTTCTGATCTTTTTTATTTAGTCATTAGTTTCAATTAAGGAGATGTGAACCTGTTATCCAGAGATTAATTCAAGTGTATCATTGAAAGGGCAGCAGATGTGATAATATGCAATAAGGTTAGAGACTTCATGAATATAATTCCCTGGTATAATGATTAGTGTAATCCACTAATGAATTAGTCTCGGTAATTTTTAGGAAGGTAAAATTTCAGGGGTGGTTATTTTTACTTTTCTTTCCAGTGAGTGGAAGCTTTTTTTAGAAGTGTATGGAGCCATCCTGGTGTTCTGAAAGCCACTGAAAAATCCCTCACTGAGCCCTAGAGGAGAAGAGTCCCTGATCTAATTAGTGCTGCTTTGAGCGGGGGGATAGAATAATGTGACATATAGAAGGCCCTTCCAAAATGAATTATTCTATGATTCCATGTTTTCTGTGTAGGCAAATAACATAATTTTCTTAAGAAAAGCAGTGCATGAAATTCTCTGCCTGATCCAAATCCCATTGAGATTGGTACACAAATACCTTGTAATTGAGTTTATGTGTCCCATTTTGGTGTCTCCTTCCCTTCCCTTCCCAACTAAAAATGAAATGAAGCTCATTGAATTCTTTGGGCCAATATAAACAGCAGGACCTGACCTGGCCCAGCTCATGTTTAAAATGTTTGAGAGCATAATGTAAGCATGTGAAACCAGCAGTACACCTCTTATTCTGACGCAGTTTGATCATATTCTCTGCACGAAGGAATGCAGACTTACCTGGTTGGTGGTTTGGGGCCTGAGGTTCTTTATACCATGTCTCCTTTTGAGAAACTGCATGCTGTTTGAGAAGCTGATCCCTGGGGATTTCACCCATTAGGCCACAATCACCTGTGTGATGAGAAAACACAACTTTATGTCATTATTTTATTTTATTTTAATTTTCTTTTTTTAAATTTATTTTTGATTTTTCATGCTGAATGCATAACTAAAACCAGAACTGCATAAAGACTTCCAAAACTGATCACACTCTTTTGGTCATACTCATTTGTGTTTGGACAAAAAATGGGGCACATAAAATGCTCAAGTGACATTTGATTATGTACACTATAAAAGAAATATTTCTCATGACATTGTAGACTACAGACACATATGAAAATATGTGTGTCTGTATTAGATTCAAATCCAAGAATAAACCTTTTTGTAGCTTAACTTTCTAATTATAATTCCAATATATCTTTGTTCTTGTAATAACATTGGAATTCAATTGTCCACATATACATATCTAATGACTCCTGAGCTAATGTACAATTTATAAGACTTAGGGCTAGTAAATGTGACAAAGCATCTCCAGAATACACAAATTATGTTGAAGTGACAACTGGAAACCACAGAAGATATCTGGGATATCTAAAATGCCATGAAATATCTTATGTGGCAAACAGTCAGATCCCTTTGAACCACCTCTTCTGTGTCTCTCTGGTTTGGTCTAGACATTACACATCCTTATGGATTCACATCTAATCTTATTATCTAGCAGTTATCCTATGCTTCAAAATTCTTGTTAAAAGGGCATTATGAAAGGATTAAGTTAGGGGCTATAACCTTTAAGAAAGGGTTATTTTTAATATGGAAGGACATGGTTCTGGTTAACCTGAAGGGAAGCAATGAAGCTGCAAATAGCTTTAGAATTTGGGACTGATGGAGTTGAAAACCCACATTTCTCTCTCAATTGAATCTTACCTTTTACCATATCATAATTTCATAGGGGAAAAAATCAATTCAAGTTTATTTTTATAGATAAAATTGTAATTTTTTTTTCTTTTTCACGTTTCTCTGTCACAGCCTCTAGAGTCAATAAGAATGTTCCAGTTGTTTGCTGCTGCAAGCATTATTCTAATTGACAATTTAGTTAGCTGCCCTGACATTCTGCTGAAGATATTTGGGCCCTACAATTTTAACACAGTATATATTAAAGAACTTAAGAAATAACTAACACACTGAAAACTACATTCATTGATGGGGATTAATCATCACCTGGGATGCTCCTAGTGTGGATACATATAATAGATATTTTACTTGGCATGCAATATTTTCATCAATGAACTGGAAATAAACGCCAAATTACCATTGGCAAAATACGTCAACAACATAAATGTCAACCATGTAAGGAAAAAATGGTCCTCATATGCAACCCAAATTGCTTGTTTAGCCTAACCCTTTGAAATTAAATGTGATTTAATGCTTAATTGCTTAGCCAAATCCAGACTGTAGCATCCAACAGGAGAAACAATCTGTGAAATGTGGTACCTTGTGAGATGGAGCCAGCCTACCTGTCTGAATTCTAAAACTGCAGCTTAGCAACATGTTAAAGACTCACATTAACCATTTTGTTCAAGAGAAAAATACAGATACATGACAAAATATTTAATTTTGAAACTGAAAATTAAATCTTATGGATATACAAAACCAGCACGAGTTAGTACAATGCAACTGTTAACACCACAGTTTGGCAAGGGTACTAGAAGCAATATTGCTATTTACAGAAATCTATTATGAGATATTAAATGATAGTACATGACTACGACCTTTATCAGCTTATAAAAATGAACATTGCACTATAAATACGACATTGGCTCTCTGGCTGTTAGAAGTGATCTAACTGATTCATCAATATTTCTCCCTATAACACTTGATGCTTTTCTTGGAGACCTTCAATCAAAACACTGAGCTCATATGAACCCAATTAACCCATAAAATCTAAGAGAATAAAAGCTCGAGGCAGGAAAATTTCAGGCATTGCTGTTAAAATGAATTAAATGTGTTTGGGAACACAGACACTTACATAGTAGAAACTACATTGTCAGCTGCTTCCAAATGTGTCAGAAAGATCACAGAGATCAGTCTGTAGAGATAAATTGTGTTGCAAAAAAATATATTTGCATACAGTGAGAACAACCATGTGCAAATGAAGCTTTCCATGCCAAGAAATGTGTTCATGGAAATGAAAAGAAAGTAGATAAAAAAATACCACACTATGAGTAAACTTTTCCATTAAGCTCCTCCTTCATGTAGTACCCAAATTCACATTGTCACAATTAGAAATCCCCTCTGACTTTCTCTTTGAAATGATTCAGTGGTTTCACTTTAAAAGCACTACACTTATATTTCACTCCTTCATTTGTATTTCACTTACAAACCCAGGCACCCACATTCTTTGCTTTTTTAATGCGTATGGAGCTAAAATTAGCAATCTGCGATGTATTGATGAAGGAGCTGCAAGAGATCGTGTTGCCTTATTGTCTCTACGAGTATGTGTCACAAGATTACATAACAAAGCCAGGGCTATGCATTGCCATAAGCAGGGTGTGTAACAGGCTGGCAAACCACAGACCTTTGCTGCCAGATGAGGAGGGATTTCAGTCAGGTCCTGCCGGGATCTGTCCCAAAACCCGTTCAGAGTAATGTGCCTCTTAATGACTTTGATGGAGCAGTCAGTACACTTGTGACACTGGAGGCTTATTTCAGCCTGAGGATGGCTGTAGACACCCCAGGGCCCATCCTAGAATTAAAAGCACTCCTCAAAAACTGATAGTTTGGAAATTAAATAAAAGTACATGCTAGTCCTACCTAAAGATTTAATATCAGGGAATGCAGTAATACAATTTCTCTCCCACAAAGGCTCACCATAGTCCATTGTAGGCATTTGCTACAGCTATAAAACAAATGACATAAATTCAGCAATCTGGTACAGGACACGAGTCTGCCCTCCTTTCTCTAAGCAAAGATTCAAGATGAATTTAGAATGGAAAAAGCAGAAGTACTGGTTTTAAAATGTCAAAGGCTCTAAGATTAGTATTGCTGAGCAGTTAATTTAGAAACCAAATTTTCAAATAGAGAGTGGAAAGATATGGGAAGCACCAGGACTGCAGAAAAAAAAAACAACTTACATACATTTCCAAGAAACATGAGTCAGTATAGTGATGTTATTGCAAAAAGTGCAAATTTTTTTATTTGGGCTGTGTTAATAAAAGCCCTATATATCAGAATAAGACCTAAATATTCAGCCTCTTTTTGCAATCTGAGCTACTTTCTGATTTCTGAGGACCCCAGGCTGAGAAACTTCATGTTTCTCCTCAGACTTCCTGAATTTCTTTCAGTGTTTCATCATCTGAAAGTATGTGGCTGCAGAGCAGATGACAGTGAGACTGATTTAGAAGATTTTTGGTTCTGCCAGGAGTCCTTTACTATTTTCAGTTCTGGTTCAGACATGTGGAACTAAATGAAGCCGAGAAAAGACCAATAGAAAACAAGTGCCATTCACCTTTGAATATTGTATGCTGAAAATCAGGGCAAGGGCTGAATTCCACATTGTAGTTCCCTTCCCTTTAAATCCCCCCCAATCTTTCCCCAGGTTACTTTCTCTATTGCCTATAAACCCCTACAGCTGCTTTGAAGCAGACATTTTTTATTCCCCTCTCTATTGTAGCAAAACTGTTGTAATCAAGATTTTAGAGTCATGAAAGCTGAACAGGGGAGTTCTAAACCTTAAACACCAGATGTGAAAGGCCAGTACTGCAATCTATATAACCTTTCAAAACAGGCAGAAAAAGTTAATGAGTTACTCCACAAACACTGTTCATGATGTTTCGCTCCAGTCTCTTAACTATCAAAATCTCATGTTATTCATTTTCCCATGTCTGAACGTTTTTACTGGAGTGCACTTGCTTTTGAAAGATTTCAGCCTCTAGCACTCTGTGTTCTCTTGTATAAAAAAAATTATATATTTGTCTTTTCTTTCCCTGAGGTTTTGCAGCACTTTTTTTTTTTTTTTATTTGCCAGTTTATAATTTATTACATTCCTTGCTTGCATGTACATGCACCTTGGCATTATGCTGCTTTAATGTGAAGACTGGGAACTCATGACAGAACAGGTTTGCAAGGACTGGCAAGCATGCATTTGCACAGAATATCTCAACAGATATCTGGCACTTACTATATATGGAAAAATTGCTAAAAACAACTTTGAGGAAAGAATCTGAAGAACTACTTTCATTAGCTTCCAAAACAGATGTTCACATGTACATATATAGAAAGTGGGACAGCAGACAAGCACATTGATTTGCCTGTAATGCTCTTTTGAACCTGGCATGTAGTAAAAGTAAAAATGTCACCTAACAAGAGATCCATCTGCCCTGGTTTAGGCATCCAACAGGGTAACTAAGTTACAAAGTGACTAAGACAGTTACTACACACTCTTTTAATAGTCAATGGAGAGAAATACCATCTCCAGACAGTAATTCATCTCTTCCTGAGATAGGTGTCTAGAACAGATCAGATAAACTGCCCTCTAGGGAAGCCTATGTCTCTTTACTGACTGCTAGGGGAATGGGAATAGCTTAAACTTGGATATTCGACTTCTAGGCTTCTGAAACGTGATGAATTTCATTCTGATATGGCCAAAGAACTGACACAAAATCGTTGGCCTGATAAAAAGGAAAGAAATCCATCCATCTAAATCCCACACATTTTATACCCCAAGAATATGAGTGAATGAAAATTTAAGAATATTAAAATTGTTTTAATCTGTTATCAAAATTAATTTTCTATGATGATACCATCAGCTTTTCTCCTTGGTAATACATCTCTTACAGGAA
The DNA here is from genome assembly GCA_027886175.1 of Phylloscopus collybita. Taxonomy (NCBI): domain Eukaryota; kingdom Metazoa; phylum Chordata; class Aves; order Passeriformes; family Phylloscopidae; genus Phylloscopus; species Phylloscopus collybita. The sequence continues at coordinate 10,851,276 of JAJNNQ010000002.1, forward strand.
AACAAAAATTTACAACTTAGGTAAGGTTTCCACGTGAGAATGTAAAAGTGTGGAAAGGAAGTATCACAACACTATTTAACACTTACAGTAATTGCTATTAGGTATAATTAAGATATCTAATTAAAGGGTGATATATATATATCTATTTCAAAGACATCCAAGAGATATAGGAACCAAATGATGAATTTTTATTTGGTTTAGGCACGTAAGTGCTTCCAGCTGCCTTGAAAATCCTTTCTTATCAGTGTACCTAGTCATATGATCAGACATCTTCAAATCCACCTCATGCAGAACAGTCTCATTGTGTCTAAAGGTTGACTGCAAAGGCTGCCATTCACATGAGAAGTAATCACAGGATCAAGACCAAATGATATTGCTTCTGGGAAATGTTCTATTCTTAGTTTGTATTTTCTTCCAGGAATTTGAGAAATTTTCTTGTATGTGAAAAAAAGAGAATCTCCTGACAAAGTCTTGGAAAAAATGATCCGAAATGATAACTGATCCAAATATTAATTATGTATAAAATTTATTTTAAGAGTTATGATTTCAAATGAGAACAAATGTTTGGAATGTTGAAATTTCCTCCAATTTAAATAGTCAGAAATTTGAGCAACTGTGCATCAGAGACATCTGGCAGTGGACCATTTCTTTTAACATTCTTGTGTGAATTTTGATGAAACCGGGTAGACTCAGGCAGCTTGAAGGAGGCAGCTTGGCATCACCCACTTTTCTCTGTACATCCCTTTCACTGATTGGTTTAGCTGATCAACCATCTATGCCTCACTTTTCTCCTCCACCTTCTGCTTTTAGTTTCTCCTGCTTGTTCACTGACCTAACATACAGTATATTTCTTTTGTGTTTGAAGAATGCTTAACAGAAATACACCTGGACTGCTACTGGGACCTGGAGTGGATGCAGAAAGACAATTATGGGTCAAATTAGGAGCAAGAAAGGGAGGACTTGGGTAATGGACATATCCTGTGGATGTAGAAGATGGAGTGGAAAGCAAAAAGATCAAAAATTGTGACTGGGAACTGCTGTGAACTGTGGAGAGCGAACAGTGAAGATGTGTACTGGAAGGTGAATAGCTAGACAAAGGTGGTTCCATTGTGGTTTACTGCCAGACATCAATCCAGATATGCTGCTGGAAAATGCTGTCTTTATTTGTAAGCCTGTTCAGCTTTCACTCTCTCCCTTATGTCACCAGCAAAAGCTTCCTTAACACCTGCTGCATGAAGGGGGCACAATCCATATCCGACACAGAGGATTAAATCACCTCAGCAGCCAGTCATGAAGTGGTATTTCTCAGTCAGACTTCTTTTAGAAAATTTACTTGTTTATACCATTAGCACTTCTCAGTTATCTCCTTCATGTTTACAATTTCCAATTAGTTCAGTCATTCCCCTAGGGATTAATCAAATAATTTCTCTGTAAAATAGCAAACACCAGCCTTCTAGAACAGTACTTTCTTCCTCAGGTTGCATTTGAGCCCTCTAACATTGTAAAAGGATTATTAAGTTTACTGTAAATACTCATCATAATTTTCAAGGTGCTAGAAAAACAGGCATTTATATGGAGTTTAAACCAGTACACACCATATGGGGGTTATTTTGGCAATGGGATAAAATGAGAGGATATTATCTCAAATAGGAAGTCCATTACAGCTAAATCATAAAGTTTGTCTGCTAATTAAATCAAGTCTTCTTTGGAGGCTGTTTGTTAGAGACCATGAAACTTACTGAATGTCTCCTAACGGTTAATGAGGTAAATAAATGAGAAATGTAACTGATGAAGAAAGGTAAGATTGCTGGATTTAACTGTAGGACTTGATTGCATTGAGCCAGAAAGCTCCATCTATTGTTTTTTCATTTTTCATTCCCCATCCTTGAAGGGATGTGTTTTTCACTATTGATCTCTATTTCTGCCTCTTTGTGACTGTCTCTTAAGGTTTCAGTTCTTTTCACTGAATATTTTTTGCGTATCTCTTTAGTGAAAAGTAAAGAGCTTTTGTACTTACAGTTTGTAAAATATTGCTTTTCTTTAGAAATTTTCTGAACTGCTTTCCTTTCTTCTCTAGGATGATCATACTGCTGAAGACCAGAGGGGACATTTTAATAACAGATACGAAGTATGCAAATGTTAGCTTTTCTAGCCACTTAAGTATGTCTGGATAAAGCTGCGGATTCTTATATTCATTATGCACAAATAATAAATCCAGAGGTATTTATGTTGTATTTTTTACAGCATTCAAGACTGAATAATTTAAGAGAAACATTCTGCTGTCACATCTGGAGACTGAGGAGAACATGTGAATCTCCATGGGGTCTCTGAGTGGAGGCTGCACAGTACAATACCTGTGGACATAGATTGATTCATGCATATGGATGGAAGAATGATCTTTTAGGCATATCTGAGAGTTAGAAAATCTCCTCAGAGTATCAGGGGAAGCTTAGGGAGTTACAGGCCTTGCACATTACTCATTAGAAGTGATTGGCTGTATAAGGAACTGTAAACTCCCTTCCTCAATTTTTCAAGGCACAAATGAGCTCTTGCAATTCCTCTCACATAACGGTATTGCTACATAGCCAAATAAATTGGGAAAGCTGATTTATATCCCTTACAGTCAGGTATCTGTTCACCAGAGTTTGGTGTCTCCTGTTGTTGGATATTTGTTTGATGTATTTACTGTGTCGTAGCTTGGTAATGGGTAATTCCCATAATCTGCTGTCATATTTCTCCTGTAGGGCATGAAAGGATTCTGTCTCATTTGTAGTATTATATTTAACTGAAAAGAGTTCTGTGTATGTTGTAGAGAAGAGTACTCACAAGTTTGATCATGAGTTGTTCTTCTGGCTGCTCTGCTTAAGGAACTAAACCAGATTTCTTTAGCAGAATAAATTCATATGCATTCTTTTTATTCACTGCTTTTAAATAGGAATAAGTCCAGCTGGATTTCTTAGACTAAAGGCATTAAAAGTGTATCTGATCATTATGTGCTATTTGAATGTAGAAAGGAAACAGCATGCATAAATCTTCCGTAAAAATTATTAAATCAGTTGCAGAAGCAACCAGAAGAGTTAGTAAATTTTGCAGAATAGTGGTGGCCACAAATTTGTGTCCCTTCTCTTCCTAAGCACAGCTTCTGTTAATGATGTGGGAGATCAAACAGAAAACTGATAAGCACTTCTATTACTCATTAGATAAAATTGTATGTCTTGCCCATGAACATCTTTTAGAAGTGACATTCCTGACTGAATTTTTTTCAGAAATTAGACCAGCATGCCTGTAGAAGCTCAGCTGTGAGCTGGGAGAGGTCTTCTCCAAGATCAGCAGCTTACCTCTGGAACAGTGGTGTCCCAGCTGCGAGGTGTGCTGGGTGGGTGCTCGGAGGCACAGGTGGGCACTGCTTCCCTCAGCTGTGGTGCTCAGGGTGCTGCAGCTCCAGCTCTGGGCTGGGTGCCAGCACTGAACTCCAGTGACCCCAGGAGAGGTGCTGCTCTTCCCCCAGCCTTCATGGAAATGCAGGAGTCCCCAGCCTAATTTGGGGACAGAGAAAATCTGAGGAGATCCCCTTGTTTCTTCTTTTCTTTTACATCTTTCTCCACATTTCTGACTCCTTTACCAAATTCTCAGCTATGTGGGATGCCTCCTCCTCTTTTGCATTTTGGGAGCAGTGTGAGTCTACATATGCTTAGCTAGTACTTTGGATTTTGTGGAACAGAAGAGGAGAGAGGAAGTGGTGGTGTGTAACAGTTTATTTTCAGTAAAACCTGGGTATAGCTTCACACTTATTGTTTTCAGAGAGCCTTTGGTATTTGAAGCAGGGAACTCCCTAAGGCGAGATATTCATTTTGTGGCTTTTTATTTCGGCTGTGAAATTCTGCTCAGCTTTCACTGGTATCAAAAACTTGAAGAAGGCCACATGAATTTTCATTAGATTGTCTTAGGCTGCCTTCTGAAAGCAGTTTCTACTTTCTTTTACTGCAATTTTCCTTACCTTAGATTTTCTGCTAAGACATAGTGTTTTAGAGATGTAAAGGAAGTTTTAGGGCTTTTTAATTAAAATCCACTTTATCTAAGGGTGGGATTTAATTTTTTTTTTTTTTTTACTCTATCTGGACTTACTACATTCATTTGGGATGGATTTGGATAAATTTACCTACCATATATCTTCCCACAAGATGATTTTTACTCCTGGGAAGATCAGCTGTTCGGGGTGGTGTTGAAGAAGTGGATTGGGAAGCGAAAATCTGGGGTTTCCTCATCTTTGTCTCACCTCTGTGTTGGTGAAAAAATTTAACTGAGGGCCCTGCTGCCACTCATGGTGGGGTGAGCAGCTCCTGGATATTTTGAAGATCGTTTTGAATTAAGTGAATGATTCTCTAATATTTCAAAAGAAATAAACTCCCATTTGATCATTTCAAACACATCATGAGCACATGTAGTTGACCCAGGGGTGAAGTGAAAGCATGTTTACTGTGCACTGCTGAGTGGGTAAACTATGTGACCTGACATTCCTGATACATTAGTTGCTGACACAAAGTGTTTTACCACATGATAACTGCTTGACTTGCAAATGAAGAGGCTGCTTTGAAAAGCAGAGAACTCTGTTTCCAGCCCTTGGTGGGGTCCCATGTTTCAGTACCTTCTGAGGTGCCTTTAGGCAGTCCTTGTTGTTTATAGAGAGAGTGCTGCAATTTTACTGACTTTCATGTGAGTTTCTCAGAAGTTCAGCATAAATTCTATCAGAATTCAGCTTAGAGTCTTGAAAAATACCAAAGTAATATTTTTTACTTGTTAGGAAAACTCTGGATTTTGCTTGTCTTTAGAGATACTCTGACAATATCCCACTTTGCAGGTTTATTTGATGTCAGCTATGACAACAAAACTTCACAGTTTTCCAGTAGAGTTTTGTTTGTCCTTTTTATCACCTGGTAAGTACTGGATGAGTTTCAGTGCAATAACAAACCATAAAAAACAGAATGGAGAGAGAAATAAACTTTTATTGTTTTAGCAACAAGCCTGTTCTGCTTTACCTTTCCAACGAGACACAGAAGCCTGTCTTTTGTTTCAGCACTGGAAAGCCTTTAACCTTGTTTGCAAACACTAGCAATTCATCTTCCACTTTATGTTTATCTGAGCAAGAATATGAAAATTGTTAACACTAAACAAGGAAAAAAACCCTTTTCATACAGCTGAGTGAATATTGAATGGGAATAATGCTCCTGAGTTTTGGGTAGAGGGCTATTATTTTTATTATTACTTTCATATCATGATCAAAATTGCATAGCTGAGCGAGGGAAGTGGTACTGTAACGCTATTGCTAATCGAAAAAAAAATGTCTAAATGACTTCTTGTGAGGCAAAGATAATCAAAGAATCCATTAGCTCTTGTTTCACAGCTATTAAATAGTTGTTTATTACACACCATCCCCAGATGGGGAAACCAAGTTTTAGCCCATTTCCCCGGTTTCTTGACTCTAAAGAGGTGGGCACCATGTGACTCTGAAAAGTAATCATCAGTGTCATGAATAAAGTCAATCAGTAAGTGAGTGACAAAAACTCTCAGTTGAATTCAGAGCTTTTCACTTCCAGATATATGTCAATTTTCTTTCCTCTAAACATTTTTCAAAGCCACATATTTTCACCCAGATGGTTGAGATCCCTTATTCTCCTGCCGTATTGCTTTCATTGCAGTTACGCTTGAGCTTGTACTCCCAAGATAAATCACTGCATGTTATTGAGCTTGAGTCTTTGCTATAAAAATGTGTTCTAAACAAGCAGGGACTGGGGGAGGATTCATGCACTTTCTCAGTGTGGGAGGGAAAAGGTGTTTTAACATTTCTTAATGTTGTATGAAAGTCTGTATAGACTATGTGACAGTGAATGGCACTATGAAGTTTTATTGTCAGAGCTTTGAAGGACCATCACACAAGGGTAAGAGGATATTCTGATTTTATAAGAAGCAGCTGTAAAACCCTGACTGCTCTTGCTGTACATTATTTGTTGATACCACACTTTTTTTTAAACTACATTAATTCTTAACTTTTCATTTTGCTTTTCATCAGCTTTCTGTCTTAGAAGTACAAACTCATAAGACATGAGAATATGTCACAATCATAGATTAAACTTGATCTAGCACCTCTTGAAGAGTCATCTTCCCTCAAGTCACCTTCCTAACTTTTCCCTATCAGTCTCTACAATCAATATGGAGAAAGGTATATACTATGAGAAGGTGAATAGTTCTACCAGACTTTGTTATTCATCTTCAAATTTCCCTCAGAAAGTGCTGATTTATCTCTCCTAATTTTATGGTGTACTTAGAAAAACAACTTTGACAAAATTCAGATTAAATTAATCCCCTGTTAAGAATCTCTTTTGTCCTCATTGCTTAGAATTCTGAAATGTAACATGATACTCATATTTTTTCCCTGGTATATTTACATGAATAATCCTGGCATATGCAAGAAAATTGAAGAATTTGAGATTATGTGTGCTTTCATAAGGACTACTCCCAAATGAAAATTATGTAGAAAATCTACTCAACAGGGTGAAATAGCAATTTTTAAATTTGAATTCTCTTTATTTTCTTTACTTATCCTCCTTGGCATATGTATTTTTATGTTGTATGTGAAGTGTGTGTGTTGCATAATATTTATTATTTCTAAGGTAATGGCACCTAACATCAAATTAGGAACAAGATCTTATTATAAATGGATTACAAAACTAAATATGCCACAGGTATTTCTCACTCTGGAAAAAAGTTGTCTCTCTTGGATGTAGGTTTCTATTTCTTTTTCTATTTACATAGAAAATTTACATTCCTTTTCTATTTATGTATTTCTTTTTTTTAATCATATAGTAACTGAACTGATGATGAGTACTTCTGTGGCCAGTTCAGTTAGACCAAAAATTGAATTTAACTTTATTTTATTCATGGATTTAAGAAATCTACTAATTTTTTTGATAATTAGTAAAATCATTTTGGTTGACTTGAGAAATTAAGAGTGGAGGAAGCCTTTCCTTGGAGTGTCAAATTTTCACATTATTAAAATTTGGCTTTCCCATTCCTAAAGCATGTAGTTTTGCTGCAAAAGTGATTGTTGTGTTTAAGCATCTGTTCATGCATCAATTTGTAAATAATTCTCTGCTCTGAATATGAGACAAAACAATACTAAATAAATGACGTAATTAAAAATGCATATGGAAGTAATTCTTGCTGTAATGCTTTTCCTTACACTCCCACCAGAAGTTAGAGGCAAATTAGTTTAAGCATTAACTCTGAAGAACCACTCAACTTAGGCAATCTACCTAATTTGTTGTAATTACTTACCATCCATGTCCACAATAGCACACAGCTCCATATAGAACTTGCTGTAATTGTAAAAAGGAAAACACATGAACTATTTTAGTTCAGGACGTCTAGATCAGGAAACAATCATCTGATTAAAGAACAAGGACTGCTTAGAACCATGAAAGAATGTTTATTATTGTTTTAGGACATGTGTTTTGCAGGAATCATATGATAAGAAAATGACATGGAAAAAGCTTTTCTTTCAGACACCCCTGAATCAGCTCTTCTAATCTTGTTTTGGCATGTCCAGGAAAAAGCAATCAGGCAAGTTGTAATATGCTAATCCTGCTTCATCTCCTGATTTCTGTAATTGTGGTGACTACTTTTGCTTCTGCATCAGAAGGAGAGTTTTTAAATATTGTCTATTGCCCGAAGTTTACAGAACTCTATTTGGGGGTAGATTTTAAATGTAGTAAAGAAAAAAGTGTCAAATTAAAGAGTATTACTTTCAGTAATACTTCCAGTAGTTTTAACTAACAATTAGTATACGTAACAAGACATTTTCTGAGTGACAGGTATCTAAAAGCACTTGACTGGAAAGTGTCTGGATTTGCTTCATCATTTTGGTAGAAAAGAGGAGCATGCTGATTTACAGAAGTGAACCAAAGGAAGTCAAGGTAGAACCAAGATAAGCTGAGATGTGAATTAAGTTCAAAGAGGTCATGAAAAATATTGCTAAAAACAGACAATTCCCTTTTCTTAGGCTCATTCCAGACAAAGAAGTTGATAGAGAGGGACCTATAAGATTGATATGCAGTATTGCCATTGCTTGTAGTGAAACAGAAAGTTATCTGAAGGACTCAGTGTAAAAGATGTAAAAGATGTTCAAAATGGCATCTGATTTCAGTAGTGCAGAGGTTATTTAAATGCATATTTCTTATCAATCTCTGCAATTGCCTTCAAAAATGGATGGCCACATTGGATGCCAGTGTAATGAAAGGCAAACAGGCAAGAGGGGCAATTATTCTCCCAGATGTAACACGATCTTTGTTGGAAATGTTTTGTGGTATTCAATGCTAGAGGTGTGCAAAACTCAGCTGGAAATGTTCACAAGGAAGCTTGTGAACTTGAAAATGTTGAAGTTTTTCCTGCTTAGACAGGCCAGTTGGCCCAGACAGCCTCCTGAAACTCTTTCCAGCTAAATGATCTTATGATGAACATGACACTCTCAAAAGGTGGAATGGGTATTCAAATCAGGGTAAGACAGTGTCTTCAATCAAACACTATAACACAACACTACTAGACATTTACTAAAATAATGTTATAAAGTAATGTGATCATGAAGCTGTGTTTTGAAACTATGAGGAAAAAGATATTCCTGAAAATCCAGGATGATAAAAAGACTGAAGCATTTTCCTATCATTATGCCTGCCATTCCAAATAATAACTATTTTCCACAAGAACTTTTGCACATATGCATAAGTCCAATTAACAAGAATCTCTTTTCCAGCAAAATTGAGACAATTCATATGTCAGTAAGATCTACACATATTTGGTATATGTATCCTATGACAAATAGCAATGCTTTTTAGAAAGTTTATTCTTTAATTGAAGTTTTCAACACTGAGACACAGATAAATTGAAGTTAATATAAGTCACAGTGCTAATAAAATATTCTTTATTAAACACACACTTAATACCCATAATTTCAGTCCATATAGCCTCTGAAACAGGATTCCTGCACATTTGGGTAATTTGTAGCAAAAAGTCAGACTAAAAATGTTCAAAAGACTTTCCTATAATATCCAGCAAGACAAAATAAAATGAGGACAGCATTCTCTGTTGCCATGGAAACACAAATGTCCAGTGCAAATTATGTGATGTTCGAAGTTATTTTCTATGCCAGTTTGAACAATTTTTCTAAAATATCATGTTATTTTCACAGAGAGACAACACCCCTGCTGCTCTAAAGTTTCGAACTTTGTGAAAACAGATACACAAATGTTGCCTGGACCACCAGCCAAAAACTTTCTAAATTGGAACTTTTTTACATTTTCTTCCTTTGAGTAAGAGGAAATGACTAAGCTCAGAGAGCTGAAAATCCCCTTATTGTTGGAAACTGCTCTATTGTTTTAGGCTGAAGACTCACTAAGAAAACAAAAGGGGAATACACAGGACTGGATCACTAAAGAATTCCCCAGCCTGTGCAGGGAAGTGCAGGACTTCACATCCGGGTGTTGGGTCTTTCCTAAACTTTACAGCCAACAAACTGTTCAGCCAAGGGCTGGGCTTACAGATCGCCCCTTTCTGAAGCAAACAGGGCTGTATCACAGCTGAGGTGAGGCCCTGGAGCCCTCAAACAGACTATAAGGTGTCTCTGCCCACCAGGTGGAGAGAACCTTTGCAGTGGTTCCTAACATGTTTGCAGGGCTCCTTCTCACTGCCCCCAGATAGCACCACGGGCAATCCTCTGGGATGACTCATCTAAAAAGGAAGTTCTGCATTCTTTGAGGTTTCTGTGAAAACCCAGATGCCTGAAACCAGCTGAATGGTGACAGATATACAATCGGCATCCTCGGGAACACCACCCCTTGGGTGAACCCCAGAGAAAGATGCCCTTGCAGAGCTGTCATTGAGGAGATGTTGCACAGCTCAGCTGTGCCTCAGCACGCCCTGGTTTGAAGGGCCTGCTCTGCAGGAGGGAATGCAGGAAACATCATCTCTCCCAAAATTCACTGATAACACAGAGGAAAAACAACATTCCTTCCCTTCCCAGGGTTTCTCATGGCTACAAAGAGTATCAGGGTGGGATAAAGGCCAGATGCAGGTCCCTTACACAAACTGAGGAAGAAAGAGCAGTACAGTTCCCTAAATATAAAGCCTGCAGCATCTGTGGGTTAGGCTAGAGTGGAGAGGGTGACAAGTCAAGGACCTTAATTTACTCTTCTCTTCCAACTTTGGCGTGTGAGGCCTAGCAACAACAACGTTTAATGCAAAATTTGCACAGTTTGATTTTGATCCCAAACATGAAGAAAATCTCATCAATAATTTTACTAAAGTCAACAGCTCATCCAGCATCTATGCGAACATTCCACCAGCTGTTTCTGACTAGCAGAAAGGCTTTCTGAGCTTTATATAAATTTCTTCCAAGCTTTTTTAACCCCAGTATATGAAAGGCAGATAAATCATTAATTCATATTGTTGACTTTTATGGCAGCATGCACTTTTCTTTGTTGCATACCTCACTGGACCATGGATTCTGCTCAGGTAGTCCAGTACAGGTCTTTGCTGATATTACAAACATCACAGTTGTTCCATCTAGAAACCTTTATTCAGTAAATGATTTGTAAGTGCGACAGATTAAACAGGAAAAAAGCAGCAACATTGACATAGGGCTCATGTGATGCAAGGCACAGCACCAGATTTCCATGGAGCAGTTCTGTTTTCATGGTAAACAGCTTCTGAGGCTCAGCAAACGTTGTTTTGGGTTGCCTCAGGGAGTCAACTCATCTGCACTTGCTCTGACAGTGTCAGATGATTGTTCAGGCTTTTAAACATCACATGAATGAACGTCAGAGCTGCCTGAAGGCTCTCAAGGAGTGTGGGATAAACTGAATTTTGCCACCTTGGAGAAGAGGGGCTGAAACATCACTTGGCTTCCTGGCCGAGAGTGGACAGTCAGAGAGAAATTGATGCATCAGTGGAGAATGGGGAAAGCAAACCCTAAAAACTGTGGTCAGTTACTGCTGCTTTATCCTCCCTTGTGTCTTAGTGGAAACCTCCCTTTCCTTTTCATTGACAGGAACGGATGATCTGGGTTTCCAATGCACTGCTGCAGGCAATGGCACCAGCAGGGCCATAACCTTTTTACCTCTCCTTTGGCCTGCTCTTTCTCCAAACTGCCTCATAACTTGCTGCCTCTGGCTTTTCTGTGACAGCATTCTCCTTCCTTGGTTGCACACCTCGCAGGGCCACAGATTCTGCCCAGGAAGTGCAGCACAGGTCAGGCTGTTATAGCAATTAACACCATTATTTTTTTTCAGTAAGTGATTATAAACATGGCATATTAGACAGGAAAAACAGGTGTCTTGCTTTGCATACACCTGGGCCTGGTTGTGATGAGTGATAAGGAATAACACTTACTAGCAATAAATAATTCAGCTCTTCTGATCCTCCACCAAAATTGTACCCAGAGAGGTCTGCCAGTGCCTGCCTAGATCAGTTGCAGCTACTACTTTCTAAAGAAACCATCTCTACCTTAACTTTAGGGATTTTGCCATGACAAAGACTTTTTACCCAAATTTCAAACAGAATAGTTTTTCTATTCCCAGCCTAGTTTTTCTCCTAAGAGCTGAATTTGCTCTAGATGTATTTTATGACTCAGCACCCTGCCCTCGTAAGTCCCTATCATCACAGGTGACAGAGACAGAACAGAAATGTGTCATGCAGCTACATTGTTAGGACTGTAGTGAATCCAGAAGGAGCTTTTAATCTTTAGGCCAGAGGCTAAAAAGGTAGCATGATAAATTCATAAGCATCTGGACTGTGCGGTGACTTCCAGACTTGATGGCAACCTGAGGCTGCAGAGTGAATAACTGATGAAAACCTCAAAATGTGTGTGTGGGGAGAAGTGTGAAAGACACCAGCTACAGGCACATTTTTTTAGGCAGGAAAAATGCTGTCTGTTAGGAGCAGTTCATGTGAGAGCACTACAGGAGTTTATGTGTCTGTCTCTCCACACGGAGGCAATGGGGGGAGTCAGGTACAGCACGGGGCAGGCCAAAGCTGCTGAGAGATCAGATCCAGGCTGAGGCTGTGCCTCTCCACTGCACCACAGCAGAAGGGATCATATGTGGCTGCTGAAATCACTGACTCGTTTGGGTGCCATCATATGCTTGTAATTAATTCAACATGCCTAGTGCCTGGAATAGTGGTGTAGGTGTTCAGACAACACGCTCCTCTGAGAAAATACTCAGTGAGACAGAGCCTTGCATAGCCCTGCTTACCACAGCGTGTTCTTACTAAATTATGGACCTCCAAGAAGCTGGGGGTTAATGGGAGGGCTGTAGTTCCAAAGCAGGATTTAAATGCATGTAAGCAGACACCTAGGAAATAGCTGAGAGTTTGAAACCAGTCCAAGATCAGGCCTCTTCCTCTCTATCTGACTGTGGCTGTGTGAAATGACTGAAATGGAGCAATATGGGAGAGGGAAGGACAGTCCATCCAGACCTTAAAGGAGCATGTGCAGTATCAGATTGTAATGGTCATCTCAAAGCTAAATCCAGGCAGAGCATCCAAGACAAAAATTTGACTCAAGACCACGTGTTTGCAGGCCCTACAGAAACACCCTCTGTACTTCCTTGGGAGCAGGGCAGACCTGTTGGTGTCTGTGTGCCAGGTGCAAGGGGACACACACTCCCACTTCTGCTTGCTCAGGGAAGTGTATGGTTCATTTACAGTCACTGTCTCGTTCTCAGTGAACTTCTCTCTGCTGAAGCATGTTAGTGCTTACAAAAAACAGGGAAGCTGTGGACTACTGACCCATATCTGCATAAAGCCTCACATTAATCTTCCTCTCCTGCTCTTTTCCATCCCCAGTGATGACTGAAAATAAGAGAGAACAGTGATTAGATTATTTTACTAATCTTTATCCTATTTATTAAAACATGACATTTCATCCCCCATTGAATTGCATAACTATACTATTGAGAAGTGTAATATTATCCATTTTTATTTCAAAATGCTGAATAAAAGGCATGTCTATGACACATTTCAGCGGAAATTAGACAATGATGTTTTTGTACTCAGAAATGAGATGTGTTTTTATCTTACCATGCTTAATATTCATGCTAATTTACAACACATTTTTTATTGTTATCAGAGAAGCATATTCTTTAGGTATAAATTTGATCTACTGCCTGCTAACTGAGGATTACATGAACATGGCTTTTGGTCCACTTCTCTTTGTATTCTCCTGTGTGCTGTCATGCAGTGCAAGACAATAAAATTATAAAGATCTTCCTGAATATTTTTTCTCTCAGTTTTTTTAAACCTACAGAAAATCCTGGTTTGATATGGGCAGATGATACAGGGTTATTATTCTATTCTCTTCTATCAGAGGTTGATCTGAAGCTCTTTTTACTCAAAGTACCTCCAGCTTGCTTTATACTTCATTTCATAATGTTTTATCATACTGGACTTCTAATCACTCAAAATCTAATAAAAAAAAGGCATTCTCATGGCTGAAATAGAGCATCTTGTAATTCCTCTCCCCCTGATCATATTAGGTATGTTCAAAATTATCCAAAGCTTTTTCTAACTCAGTTTAGGGATTTGTGTATACATCTAAATCATAAAACTCTCCCATCACATTCGGGTTTTTCTAAACCTGTAAATCCTGTGAACTTTCCTTTAACCACCAACAGACAGATGAAGTATTTCCATTAGGATTTTAGAGTACTCTGTATATAAGAGGTTCAATATGTGCAAGCTTACTTGAAAAAAGCAGGGTTATTTATTGTTAATCACCTGGCCTGATAGTTGCCTGCCGGATAAGCTTCCTTCTTAAAGGAAATAAAAAAAAAATAAAGAAAATTTAATCTCTCTAGTTGATGCTTGGCTATCTTCTTCTCCAGAAGCTGTATCAACCACCTTAGCCACAGCTAAGGAGACAATTACTCATCCCACTGCTATTTTCTGGGTTGCTGCTGTTTGTTTTTTCTCTCCCTGGATAAGGATTTTAGCATGATCTCAGAAGGTGAATGTTGTCTGAGCACAAGGACATTATACTTACAGACTTAAACACTTTGCATAGCAGATGTTTTTGTAAACACAATGAGCAGGTAAGACAATGAAATAATACACGTTATGACCTGGTGAGCATGTGCTGTTTTTATAAACTGGTGACTTCTCAAAGGAATACCACAAAAGAGAGGGGGTATTTTTTTTTCCCCAGTTTTCCTATGTGCTGGTGCCTGTCCATTAATCCAACTAAATAATGGATGCAAGTATCCCAAAATACACCTATGTATGAATGTCATGAAAGAAATTTTCACCTCTGCTGAAGAGATTATGAAGTTCAATGATTAAAACTGCAATGTATCTGTGCTGGACACCAGTGACACGTGCAGAAAGAGATTCCTCTCCAGGCAGCAGCTCTTCTCTGGAGGTCACCACTACCACTCATAAGGGATTAAAAAAAAAAACAAACCTGTAGAGCAGAAGGCTTTGATATAGTGCCTCTCCAGCAGAATCTCTTTGGTGCAACTTTTGGACTGTTATGCTACAAAAATAAGGCTTTGACCTGGGTTGTAAAGGAAAACTATGTACTGAGTACCTCTCCTCAGTTTAGGCACTGAATAGCATGGTTCATCTTGCTTTTCACAGTTAAAATAAAATATCCATTCTCCTACTGGGACGGCAAGTAGAAACAAATGAAAACAATTTGAATTTTCCAATGCTAATTCAGCAGATCTGTGTTTAAACCCACAGATATGCACTGACTTGTTCAGTAAGCCAGCACTAACTCTTAAGTGTCAGAAAGGTAACATTAGTATACCTGGCCAAAATCCCTAAGAGTGGAAGAATATTATATTCAATATATGTTTATAAAAAAATAAAATAGCATGGTACATGGATATTACAGAGTAAATATGACTAAACAGCTCAGAAATTCTTGTAGATTCCAGATTTAGAGCAAGTTCAGGATCAAATCTTGCTTATTTGCTCAGAAAGAATGAAATAAAATGAAGAAACAGTGGAGAATCAGTGGTCTGACAATCACAGGCAAAGTCCTCCAAACTCTTTCTTGACCATTTCTCATTATCCAAGTGGAAGTAACAGAGGTTTTGTTGATGGTAAGATCCTTGATTTCCATTACATGCACAGTTCCTTATAACAAATTATTATCACCCCAGACTTGCAGGAAATGGACGTTGCTCTACCAGTAAACCTGGTTTCTATTGTCTTGCTTTCTCTTCAGGATTTATTTTGCAGTATTGCTCAGGTATGATACACTTCCAGTTAACAGGAGAAAAAAAAAAGGGAAAGCTATGCCTTTTTAATTTTTTTTTAGGTCATTGAATTTTTGTAGTGGGAAAATTCACTATCGTATGACTTTGCCAGTAAATCAGGCCAAATGATTTTGTAAAGCCAAATGCTTGGAAACATGGTCAGCTGATTAAGGCACTGGGCTGTGACTCAGAGGATCTGGATTCAGTTCCTGGCACTTACAGCATCACCTTGGGCAAATCACTTTACTGCTTTTATCCTTGCAATTCCAAACGTTGAAGGACCTTGGCAGCATTCCTTCTGCCCTCTCCCTGCCTCCCCCTCCATGGGCCACCAGTGCATTCTACAAGCTGTACACAGCTGAGAGAATGGGGTTTGTCCTCAGTACAAAGCTCCCTGTTACCAGCTGAAATTAAATACATATATGTAAGAAATTGTTTCGCTGCCTTAAAGGCAATCTGAGTTGGCCCTATAAATAAATAAATTGTGAAGAAAAAGCCCAAAGTTCTCCTTCAGAAAGCCAGCTCCATGCCCTCCCTTATTTCCATCGTTGCCTCTGTGGCAATGAAAGCAAGCCTTGTATTGTTAGCAGTGGCAGGAGCCGAGCTGCTGCTTCTGTTTCTGCTGATAACTATTTCTACTGCCAAAGCAGCACCTGCAGTGCCAGCATTCAGAGGTGCCTGCAGGTACCCCCCGAGTGTGGCTTCCCTGCTCTCAGGGTGCTCTGCTTGGGTCTGGGCTGCAGAGCAGCAGCACTTCCTTCTGGAGGCTGTGCATGCCCCAGCAGCCATTCCTGGGTATGATCCTTCCCAAGCTGTCAGCAGAGAGAAGCAAAGGAATCACTTCTCAACCTCTGATCTCCCAAGTATCCTTAATGGGCATGCATCCAGACATTTTCATTAATGTAAGTAGCAGCTAACTAAACTGGCTAATAAGTTGTCTCTGTTTTTCACCCATTCTCAATCAACATAACTAATCAACATGCCAGAGAATGCAAAATACTGTACAAGCCCTTGAGAGGAGAAGCATTTTTAATCATCATGATTGTTCATCTGTTGATAAAAAAAGTGTCTTAAAATTAATAAAATGATAGCTTGTGATGCTGAATCTTTAATAGCATACGGAAAGCACATTCAATACAGAGTGGAAAAGGGCATTGTGGGATATGCTCGGAATCACAAATGTACTGATGTGAAAATTCAGAAAGCTCAAGACACAGTGATGGACAGTTAAATATCTTATGTAGTTAGAAAGGAAATATGACCTGGGAGCAAAGATTTAAACTGAGTTGAAAATACATATAAGTAGGTGACAGTAATAAAGAGGAATAACACAGCTAATAATGCTTGGCATTTGTATCCTTTTGCATTTAGCAAGCACTTTATAAATCTGAATAAATAAAGACAAACCAGGTCATAATAAGGTTAATATTATAATTCACAATTTATATATGTAACAGCTGACACACAGAGAAATTAAAACCAACATTATCAAAAGAGACACCTGCTTTCATTCTGATGCTCAAAAGCCTGTCTATCCTTCACTGAAAAGTCAAGGTTCCCAGACTTTGAGAAAGTCTATTCATTTTATGTGCCTCAGTTCTCAAAAAATATAATTGCCCATATGTGTACAGCAAGCCTTTGCAAAATTGCTAATGGAAACCATAATGATTACACCATATTAAGCTTCTTGGGCTCAATTTGTCTAAGTCAGTCAGCATGGACATCCTTTACAGCTAAGGAATTTTCATTAGTACTGCCAATGGAGTCTAAGGTATGATTCATCACATCTTAAAGTGACTGCTTTAAACAAGCCAGATGAATTACACCTTAAAAATGCATGTTTCTCTGCATTTATCATAAAGAGAACCTGCCTTGAGCAGTGCATCTGTGAAGGCTGCAGTCCCAGTTCTGGGACTCTGAAAATGCTCAGTGTTAATGGGCTGCTTTTATGACATTCTGCCCTGGATACAAAGCCAGTAGCAGGTAAATCCTATGCACACAGATATATTTTTGTTCTCTAAAACCTATTCTGATAATAAATTCCTTATACCTGTGTGATCGTATAGCAAGTATTTGACAAAATTTCTAGAAAGATATACATGCTTCTATGACATATGCAGACTCATATAACTGTTCAACACATTCATTTACTGCTGGCATTCTCAAAATTATACAGCTGAAAATCTGACCTGTATTTTGTTTATTTGATAAACTTTCATTTTAGCCAGAGAAAAGATGAGTGTGTCATTTTCGATGTTTGTGTTCAGTGGAGTCATTTTCTCTCAGAAGTGTTGAAAACCCTGCTGTATATACAAAGGCCATCTAGAAATTAATTTCATGACTCTATTTCAGAGCAAGCCTCACTAACCCAGGTTATCTTTTTAAATTATGATTAATTATCCTGTCAGCTGAGATGAAAGACATTAATAAAAACACAATTTTGGAAGTGCTCACTGAGAAGTTCATCTGTTGTTTCAAATCTTTTTCTGCTGGAAGTATTTCCTCCTGGTAAAGGTTTTTTGCTTAGGGTACTTAGTGTCCACCCAAGATTCCTTGAAAAACTGAGTGTCTCTAAATACCAGTAAAAAAACCTTCCTGTAAAGCAACTAAATGGCTGAGAAGTGGTTTTGAAGACCCAAACCTGCATGTCTCTGTAATTGTGCTGCTTCCAGAAATTCACACTTTCCAGCTCAAGACAGATCTGAAAAGAAGTATTAAGATCAAATATTGCAAGAGAAAAAACATTATGTTTCATCATCTGTAGAGTCCATAGCTGTGCTCAGCAGTGAAGGAGTGCAGTGGCAGAGCCCAGGCTGGGGCAGGTGTCTGCACAATCACCTGTGTGTGTTTATCCTGCACACCGTGCTCCCTGTGTTGACATGTACACCGTGCCCAAGCACCAGAGCAGCCTGGCAGGATCCAAAGGTGTTCCTTGTCCTCGGTGCTGGCAAGTGTTTGTGTATGTTTGGTAGCCTGAGAGGGAAAGAATGACCTTGTCCTGGGTTGCTAAGCTTTTGCTTTTCCCAGCAATTCAATATATTAGCTGTTGATTTTCATATTGATGATTCTGGGTGTTGGGCAAAGGTGGCAGAGGACAGGGCAGCAGAACAATATTATTTGTTCATGGCAAAGAAAATTTGAAAAAATCATTTTGAAAGGAAGTTTAAAGAAGGTATTAAAACCCTATGAGTGTGAATTTAATGCAAGTAAGAGAAGAGGCAGATCAAGAGGTTTGCAATTCTCAGATGAGTGAGTATAGTTCTGACATATTATTTGCAGTAGTTTGTAACAATTTTATCCTTTCTTATCTCTCATGCAAGAACAGCTAAAGTAGCTATGAGCTGGTAAATATTAAAAAAAAAATACTCCTGATTAAAAACAGATGCTATAATTTGTGACTTCAATACTACAAGACCAGAGAAGGGAAAATAAAGTAAAATAAAGTAACAGCAAAATCTTCTGTACTAGCACCCTGTGCAGGTCTCAGTCTTCATTCATTAACTCAGATTTTATTCTGGATTCTCCCCTGAATACAGAAAAATGTGTTCTTGTTTGAGATGGCAGTATGTAGCTTCACAAGCCTTTAGGATTCTATCTATTTGATCACAGATTACTTCTCCCCTCAAACTATTCAAAGAAAGTGGTTAAAAGGCCATAGAACTTAATGGAAGAATATGAATGTATTTCAAAAAGCTTTGCAGTCCCTAAAATGCAGAAAGGTTGAAGGTACTTTTGGACAATATTTCAGTCAATAAAAATGCTTATATAGTTTCTGCAAACAGTCCAGGAATTTTTGGCACTAAATAAGAGGTGCACTGGAGAAAAATCTATAGTTTTATGAGTAGTATGTTTCCTTGGAAAGAAATTATCCCAAATTCCTCATCACTAGAGGAAATGTCTAACAAATAAATGACTACATGAAAAAGAAAGGGAAGCTTCTTCTCTTGGTTGTTCTGGAAACACGAGAGTCATGTTATAAAGTCATCTGCTGGACTATGTCCAGTGGTGAGTTTCTCAGATGAAGACATTTAAAATGAATACCTCTAGGATTTGGACATAGAATTGATAAGTGTTTTGGGAAGACAGCTAACCCAAGAATTGAAGCATTTAAAATTCTGGAATTAACTTTATAAGTTTTGCCTTTGTGTGTCTGTTTGTATTTCTTCTTCCTTTCTTTTTTTCTTTGTGGTTTTATATTAAAAATGAACATGAAGCAGTTGTAGTAATAGAAATTCTGTTACTTTCAGATTGGGTATAGAAGAGCAGGAATTTCCTATTCTTCTATCTTGCCTTTTTATTATTTTGGGAGAAACACCTGCAGCCAGCAGATGAATAATTTCAGCATCACTCTCCAACTCTTTCCTTTTGTCTTCACTCAAGTGTATTGTAGCAATGCTGCTGCACAAAAGAAAACAAAGACCTGGGTTTACTACCAAACTTTATCCATTCCACTGCAGTGATTTAAATTAGGACCTTGTACGTCCTGGACTTTCATAAGGTAGATGAAAACAGACATTCATCAACAGAGGGCTATTTAGCTTCTCTGGTACCAGAATTGCCTTTCTCTCTTGGTCTAGGGCAGTGATAAAGATTAATTGGTACTCGTGATGAGTTGGTCTTCTATCAAGGACTTGCCTTGTACCAACAATAATTAGCTGTAATGCTTCAGAAATTGCCACCAGACTCCAAAACCTGTGTTATTCTTTTCATGGAAAGAACCTTGCAAGACTTTACTGCAAGCCTAATTAAAGGTATCAGAATCTCAATTTTGGTTCATACTGAGGATTTAGAGGCTGGTTCACGTCCAGAACCTCGCCACCACTTTTCAAAGAATGTATATAAAACTGGAATTATGCATTCTTTGGTTCACATGGGGGCAAATGAGATAGAGAGAAACATAGCCCTTTATAAAGAGCACACGGGTGAACCAGATAATTCATATAATTCATATATTTTTACAGGCTTTAATGATTGCTGGCTCAGGTATTGTTATGGTAGTAAATAAGATATTTTACACTACAAGTAGAAGAAATAATTTGAACTATACATCTAAGTTTGATATGAAAAGAAATGTAAACTTTTGAGGGAAAATCTTAGGACAGCTAACAAAAATATTTGAAGATGCAGCAGTGGTCAGAAATTAATTCCTCTGTAATGTAACATAATAGAAACAAATATGAAAGTGCTAAGTAAACACTAAATAAAATAACTCTTTCAGCTTGAACGTGGCTCTAGACACCTGAACTCGGTATATATAGCAGAAACCAAATTTAATCAAAGACAAGAAACAAGTTAAAGCTACAGAGAAAAAATTACATCAAAAGAAATTGAAAATTGGGGACTATTTAAAATTGTTAAGGGTAAATAATGGATGAAAAGCTTAGAGGAAATAATGAATGAGCTATAAACAGTAAAGCAGATGTTCCACTACAATTTGTCCCATAATACAAGAAGGAGGAACAATCAATAAAAATTTGAAATAGCATATTGTGCACTGCACAGCAGAGGTGACTCTGGAAAACATTAATGTAGCTTGTAAATGTAATAATTTCAAGATGTTCTTGCTATCCAAAAATTTGAAGAGATACACAGAACTCTCACTTCTGGCATAGATATATTTAAAAATGGAATATATCTATTCAAGATAATAAAGATCACTATATTTTAGTATGTAAAGGATTATGGACAGATCAGTTCTCCTCATGGGGTTTATTATATCTTGTTCTAAGTAGCACAATGTTGGGCAACCTCTAAAGAAAAATACAAAATGAGATGGGCTGCTGGCTAGGCCGATATTAGGAATCTTTTCATCCTTTTTGTATTTCACTTTGTAATTCTGACCTTGTGAATAAAGAGCTCCATCCGTCTGATATTCAACAAAATGATAGCTGGTGTAGTAAGTCTTCCAATTTAAAGGACAGATATATTCTAGTAGCATATGCTACTAGAGACAGAGCCAGCAGTGACATCTAATCACTGTGAGAAAGCTCATGCTGACTTTGCTGCCAACAATTTAGGTTAGATAACAGACGTGCATTGACTTGATAACAGGTGGATAAAAGGGTATAAACTGTGTTTTGTGCCTTCTGTCTGTATTACTTATAGATTAGCTGACTTGGGGGATTCAAGAGAGATTGTGTCATACAAATTTAGTTTCTGTGAGGGTTGAGTACTTGTGAAAGATGGCAGATTGGTAGCGTTCGATTTGAAATTCTTGATTTAACTATAAGAATGATACATATGTGGAGATGGTCACATGTTTGTCAAAGCTTCGTAATTGTGTAGGTGAAGGAGTAACCAAAGAACAAAGAAGATTGCCTCCAATATTATTAGTCTCTAGTTTCTTCTTATTTTTATTATTTGGCTCTCAAGCATTGCTGCTCATGAGACAAAATGAGACAATCTGTATTTAACTTATTTATTTACTGCTTGGGGAGCTCCTGAACCAACAATTGCTCAGACAAAGGATGAGACCAATTGTAGTAAGGAGAGAAAAAATGATGAGATATATTTTCTGACAGGTTCTTGCTGCCCATAGCTCTATTTTTGTTTTGAAATGTACTTTGAAATAAAACTTATTATCACACAACTTGAAGGCACTGTGATTTATAAATCAAAATTGTTGTTTGAGTTATTCCTGTGTAATAAAGACAATAACAAAGGAAATGTCTCAAGCTAGCATTTTCAGAAGGAAGACCTAAAAATGCAAATGCAATTAATTTCATTAATTCTCTGGCCTTCTTGTTGACAAGTACAGAGAACTTAACATTACTGTTGGTTCATGCCATTATATGACCCCTCAAAGATGGATTGAGTCCAAAAAATCTACCAGAGCAACAGTTATCATATGACAAAATCTTTCATCATGGCACAATCCAGTGCAAATCTGAAGCGGTAACTTAATCAGCTATTCTGTGTTTGCAATTGAGTTTCAAAAACGGGTAAAATTCAGATAGTTTACAGAAATGTTTTTAAGAGGGCAAGGCTAAATGATTCTGTAAATTATATGAAATCTTCAGAACCTGTGGGATGCAGATTTTTTTTTTTTTCTGAATGGAGAATGACTTAGAAGTGTCAGACAAAAGGACCAAGCATGAGAATGAGGGAATTCAGTCCAGAAGGTCCAAAGCTCACAGCTTCAGCTATGTCACATTTACAGATGGCCTGGCAGCTTGGGGTGAACAGAAACAAAAGAGGCTCTTTAATAACCCTCTGCAGGGCCATAGCTCTGGCTGTGCCTGGTTCCCACCTGACAGTCAGGTGCCTGCAATGACTTTGTTCTTGCTTCTCTTGCCATTTAGCATTCACACTCCCATACATCCATTTGTTCTCTCCTCACTATTGAAGAGCCTGTACACATGCAGACAATGTGGAAAATGAAGCAATGTTGTATGGCAACAAATGTATTATGGCATTGCTGTTTTCTAATATAAAAGGCCAAAGAATTAGAAGACATTCACCTCTTTTAGGAATTCACACAATTTGTATTGTAACCAGAGAACAACTTCCACTTCACTTCCTTCGTAGACTGGGGTGAACAATGTGCTTAATCTGGCAGAACTTCACATAAACAAGATAAGCCTTCATCACACAGTTTCTCAGCTGAAAGGATAACATGCAGAGTATGACAACGAACCAGAATTTAGCACTCCCTGGGGAAAATAAAGAATAAATTCCAAGTTTTTTTTTTTGTGTCTATTTTATTAATACCAATTTTAAAATGACAGCTGTAAAAGAAGAAATATTCTTTTGCTATGAACCATGCAGGAGACAGCTTTCACTAGATCATGACTTTATGTTGTCATTTATAGCATTATTAAATTACATTCCTAAGGAATTGCCTCTATTTTATAAGTTACATGAAGATGGGACACTTGCTTTATGTTTGGACAGTTTCCATCTTGTCAGGTGAAACTACTATTATTTCAGTTATTGCTATCCTAACTCACACATTCAATGATTTCTAGAATGCAGTATTTTGAAAGAAATGAGGTGATAGGGGTTCTGCTTAACAGATATTTAAGTCATAAGTGACAGTCTTTATTCTGATTAAAAACAACAATAATAATTAGAGGCAAACTAATTGGTGAAAAATAGATATCCGTTCAGCACCATCAAAAAATGATCTAAAAATATAATACTTGAGAAAACTAAGAGCTTAAGAGACCAAAAGTTTTACATTCTGCCTTTAAATTTTTAGTAGTCAATGAACTATTTCTGGCGGTGTGTAAGTACAAACTCTTCATTTCTATTTGCCATTTTTACATATAACAGGACTGACAGAGTTACTTTAGGAAACCTAGCCAAATATACTGACATACCTTTTATATCTTTTTATTTAGCTAAATTTTTATTACTTAAAATCTTAGCTATTGAAGACCAAGGATCAAATTGATGTAAGGAAAATAGACACTACAAAACATGCCACAAGAGGAAACAATTACAGTCAATACACCTGCATGTATGTGTGTGTCTGATGTTCTAAAATACCCCACTGGGGCAGTACATGGGCACATCTATAAACCTATGGACAAGTTCCAGTAGGTTTTATTGGGAACAGAATTTTATCATTTGTCTTATCTCTAACTTTGACTGGACGATATTTTTTCAGGTAAGATAATGCATTCCCGTGGAACTGGGTTCAAATTGGTGTAACCAGGCTGTGTTCAGTGTCGTGTGCAGGATGGGCTGACAGATGTGTTCTGGAATGGATGCAGCACTTGCAGCTTTCAAATATTAGTGTTACTAATAAAAAGGGGACTACTTACTCTATTTATTAAACTTTCTAAAACCCAAAAATCAGCTGTAGGAAGAGAAAGATTTATCTACCAATAAAACCCCAAAGATTACATTTACCAAATCCCCATTCTTTATTGTAATGAAATTTGTCTTTCAGCTTTTAAAATGCATTTATAGAGCCAGAAATGTATTCTGGTCCACTGTCTTTGAGATGAATAACCACATTATTACTTGCCTGTCAAATCTAAGTACGGTTGTTAATAACACACAGACAGCTACTAAAAATTCAAAACATGGGAGGTTTCCTTTGGAGAAAATTGCAGTTTTAACCTCTGATTTCCCTTCTGAATCAATTACTTACTTTCATATAAACCTTGCAATACCTGTTCTCCAATCAGAAGTGAAAAATGGTTGAAAGGATTCAAAGATTTTTCAAACATACCTATGGAAATACACTGCCAAAATTTTAAAATTCCACAATCTTTAATCCATAGAATATCTGTGCTCTGCACATTATCCAGTAAGCATAGTAAAATACTTAATTGATGGAAAATATTTAAAGGTATTTTTTAAATTTTGCACTTTTATTTCTATGCAATCTGTATTTGCACTCAGAAAACTGGACATCTAAACCAGAATTCTTTTCTGATGTCATATTTTAAGAGTTTTACTTTACTACTTTTCATTAAATGAATGAAAAGAAAGATACCCCATATTTATGATACATAACATGGAAGAACCACCTAACCTATACATAACAATATAGGTTATTTCCCTAGTGTGAACACATTCAACACATATGGCTCAAAATTCTAGATAAAAATTACTCTACAGTTATAAGAATACCTTTCTGCTATTTTTTCTACTAGCCAATGTAAAAAATAAACCCATTTTGGACTTAAATTTCAGTCCAATGTGACTATTTCACTAACTTCAATTCCTTTGTACCTTCTGAGCAATGGATCTGGAGCCTAGTATCTCTATTTTCTAGAGCCTCCCACCCAAATGATTTTATTTGTTCATGAACTATAGATTTTTGATTCCCAGAATGTACTATGGATCTTTTATGAGATGTGTAAATGTAAGTGAATAGGCCCAAGCCATAGAACATAGATAACAGAGAGTCCTTCACATGCCACCTATATATCGCAAAACTTTTTTCCTTCAGACTTTAATTGGCCATCCTCATCAAACCAGGCTGATCATCCAGCAAGGGAGTGATCAGAAAGGTCTTCTTCTGACCAGATTTATTGCTAGTTTTTAGGTTTTGAAAGATCTGGTATACTGAGGAGGAAGATTAAAATTATGCTGTATAATTAGGCTCATTCACTTATCATTTCCCTCACCTTTCCCTATTTCACATTAAAGCAGTAGAAAAGTACTGTGAGGGTCTGCTCCAAGTGTATTGCAGCTACAGACTTAAGCTAAGTCTCAATCCGAATTTTGGTGTGGAGAATCCAGCCACATGTGCAATGGCAGATCTTCAGCAATCTCTCCACAGAAGAATGAAAAATGAACTCACAACTGAGATGCTGCTAAAATCACTCTGTGGAGCAGATGAAGACTGCACAAGAATCTACAAAAGGCTTCAGGGCTTGCTGAAGTAGTTAAAAATATTTTACTTAAAAAGTAGAGTTACATGTTCTTTTTAATTTGTCAAGCCTGAGTTAAAAATATTTTACTCATATTTTTCTCATGGCAACACCAAAAATTTGATATAAAACATAATTTTTGCAGTAAAGCAAGAACATTGGTAGTAGGCTACCTTGCCAACCTTATTCAGCAACGTGGTAGTCTTAGCCCAAATTCACATTCATTCAATTTAGCATCACATGTCAAAGCAACCAAACAAATATCTCACATTTGAGGTGTTTCATCACTATGTTTAAAAAAAACTGCCCCAAGAGGTTCGGCGCATTATTAAAAATTTCACTGATACGGTCCTCATCTATGCATTTAATAGTTCTGGAAAACCTAATCCCACTGCACTGCCAACTGTCCTTTCAAGAAAGTCAACAGATAATTATGCAATCTGCTCATGCAGTGCAAATAACTTGGCATTCTGGGAACCTACCACTGTGACAGGAAATAATCCGTACTTGTGGGGATGCGAACGCCTTACGTGAATTCAAATTCCTTGCTCTTCCAATGCCACCCTATGAGGCAGCAGTGGCAACATGCAAATGTTTTTTAAATTACAGTGTTTGCTTTGAGGTTGGATTATTATTTTTGACAGCTCTCTCCTTTCAGGCATTACATTTGGTAAAGCCCAGTGTACATCTGCATGACGTGCTGCTATTCAAACAAAAGCATCTGCCCTCTGTGGTATCTTATGTCTCCAAAAAGACTGCTGTATGAAAAGTCTACAGCTCTCTCCCCCTACCCCATCAGCTTGCCTCATTACAGTCAAATTACCTTAAAGTATATAAAGCTATTTATTTTTCCCCTAAGGCGGTTGCACAGTAGCTTAAAAAAAAAAAAAAAAGAAATTACTCTTGTGATACAGTGTAGGGATTCTTAGTTCAATAGCTCTATTTTCAATTATTTCATTTCATATATATCTACATGACCTGCTACGTTCTACAAGTTCCAGAGGAACACAGGGGCAATGTCTTTGGCTGATCAAAGATGTTTTATGAAATGATTGACAGTTACAAGTGGACAGACAGTTACAAATACAGTGAAACAGAGTGCAGTCGCTTTGTCAGTTGTCTTTAGATAAATAAAATACCCCTCCACAGATATCCAACTGTTGGAGTATCTCTCCAACCACGCATATAAAGAAAGAATTTATTGTGCTTGTATGCTTGATGATCTATTCTTGCATACATATGATTCATATTTCATGTGTGCACACACTTCTTCTTAAACATGGCAGGAATAAATACATTTTAACTTGCAGGTAATAAAGTGGGAAGAAATATTAAACCATCAAGGGACATAGAAAAATTGTGGTGTAAGAGAATTCTAACTTCATGTAAGATTAATTTGAATAAATGTAATTTTCTATAGCCACCTTGTCATGATGACTCATCATTCTCCCATAATTAATTTACAGTAATAAAATCAAGATAAGACTAGGTTATGAGGAACAGAAGTATATTTCCTTCTTCTAAGAAGGGCAGTTATAGAGAATCTTCTGAACGTAAGCGAGATGCATTGTGCTCCCCCCCAAAAAAAAGATTACTTGAAGGTATAAAAGGGGGGAAATACAGAAGAGGATTAGGCATTGTCCTTTGGAGCATAAAAAGATTCTCCATAATATTTTCAGCAGCAAAAATATGGCAATACAAATAATATGCTGTAAGTACAGTGGAAAAGAATGTGAATAACCTTGAGTCAGCCTTGTAAAACGCTGCCAAAGGCCTATCAACACCTTCTTATTAGAGCTGCAGCCATAACTCTCGAGAGACTTAAGCCCCTCTAAATTTGTGAGCTCACTGAAATCACCAATAAGATCCCCACTGATGAGGGACCATGGAACTGTACCACTGGGCAGCTCATTCATCAGACACTTTCAAAGTGTTCACGGCAGAAAAGCTAAACAAGCTGATGAAAACAGATGCTATGCAAAAGATTTCTGTACTAAAGTATCCTAAAATCAAAATGGGATTCCTTTTGGCAGGGGACCACAGAGAGGCACAGACAATAACAGATAACTGGGGGTGAGGAGGTGAATAGATGATTTGGATAAGCCCAGGCAGACTTAAATTTGCTTTCTTTTGTTATTGATGTAAATATACTGTATAGGAAAGATAGTAGAGAAAACACCAGAAAATAAATTTCTTCTTATTACTTAGGAATAGCTATGTTCTAGTTAATGCTGATTATGTCCAGAACCAGTCTGTGTATTAAAAAAAAAAATGAAATTGCTGGGAAAAATCCAAAACAAAACAACAACAAAACAAAACAACAATACCAATGAAAAACACTTTCAAATTTCATTATAATGTGGCTAATATTTTTTTTATTGAAACATTGATTTTTGGCTTTTTTTTATATCTAAAGCAAAATTATTTATGAAATATATTTTTTGTCACTTCTCTATACAAATGGAGATAAATACAAAATTCTAAGACTCAGTTTGTACCATTTTAGAAGAAACAAATAAAATATCTCAGCCAAACCCTTTACATGTTCATTTCTTCCCATTAGCTTGATAGTGACCAACTTAGATGTAGTTGCTTACATGATGGATATCTAAAGGTAGGCAAGGGATCATCTCATCTGGCATAAAAATTCCCTTTCCCCTTCATCAGAACAAACACTGCAAAGTCAGAATTTGCATCTCCTCTGGCAAAAAAATTTTCAAGCAACCTAACAAATTCTTGCTCTCTGATTTTTCTTATGCACATTTAAAATAAGGGGGATTAATGTTTTCAATAAATTGGCGTTTTAAACAGAACATTTTTATTCCCAGTACCACTGTAACTAATACTTCTTAAATCTTCCACTTTCACTATAATTAAGCTCACCAAGCTCAACATGGTCTGAATTAGAAGAGTAACTGTAATCTTCTGCTGGGGATTGATCAACAGGGAAGATATCTTCTCCCTGGTCCCTCTGGGCAAAATTTACCTTCAGAACTTGCTTTGTGTGATGAATGCTCTTTGAAGATGTGGTGTCAAACCAGTACATAATTATATAGAAAAATTTTCAGGCTACTTCAGATCCAGGTATATTTCTTGACATCTGTCCACTTAGCTACCTTCCCATTTCTCATGGTTCAATGAGAAATCTGGACATATCTTTCACAAAGGAGATGGAAAGAAAAACTCTCCATCTGTCTGTGTGTTGTTGCCATCCCTGGAGTTTTTTGTCCATTCATGACCAAGTCTGGAAAACTTATTTTCTCAAATACTAGAAGTTCCCACTCATTTTATATGAATGAGTTCTTGGTTATAGTGATGACTCTAATTAGCATTTCCTTGAAGGAAGAGGCTTTGTAATCCAGTAATTTGCTTGTTTCAGGAGGGAACAGCCATCTGGCCAGTAAGCACACATGTATATTTGGACAGTCAGCACATGTACAGCTGTAAATCTGCTGCAGCATATGCTGCTGCTTATCCAGCCAAATACGTGGAAGACACAAGAACAGAGAAGGTAGCAAGGAGTATATGGAAAAGTCCTGCAAATATTGTCAAAAGGGTTAAAGAAAGGTGAAAACCAGTCTCCATAATTTTTGTTGCTGATGAAAAGAGCCAAATAACTTCTATATATGTACCCTTCATGGTTCCACAAGTGAAGCTTTAACCCTTTTCACAAATGTCACAGGTTCTCTGTACTCTGCTTATTTTTCACATCTCTTCCATTTCTGGTCTTCCGAAGAAAACAACGTCTGTTAAGATTTGTGAGTAGGGATTTAGAAGCTTACTTGTGACAAAAAGGAGGAAATATGTATTAGCATTATCAAGAAAACATTATAGAGAACCATGTGCAGAATCCAGCTGACACCACATTTCCTCATAGAGGGCAGTGCACTTGGATAGTCTAAGTACTTAAAATGCATGAAGTGAATATGTGAAATATTTGAAAACAGATTATATTTTATCACCAGGCACATGGTGAAGGTTTCTTCAGAGATTTGCTTAAAAAAGAGTAAGTTTGAAGACCAATGTCTTTCATCTTTTTAAATAAGCTGTTTTAGACAAAACTGATATTCAGAGGGTGAAAGGGAAGACTTTCTGCATTGCTAAGAAATGAGCCACAATCCTGGATATTCAATAGGAAGGCAAGCTTTTCAGGCTGTCAGGGAAGCACCAGACTGTTCATGCAGCCAGTTAGCCCTCATGTAAGCTGCTTAACTACCTTCTCTGCTGTGCTGTACATTGGAGATTAATGGTAGGCACAGGAAACTGAAAGGGAAGATTTAACAATGAACTGAAATACGGAATGAAATACCCCATAAACAAAATTATATTCTCTAAATGTTCAAATTCCTGGAAAGCCTATGCCAATGCCAGGAAGAAAAGGAATCAAAGTAAGTAGCCAAGAAAGTAATTGCATTCCTTCATAAACAGTTTCTCAATCAACAGAATTTTTTTATATGTGTAAATTACAAAGGAAAACATTTTTCAGTTGAAGAAAACAACGTAGATATTAAAATCAACGTAGAGATTAGACTTTCCTTGAAGAAAAAAAAATCTTCTATTTCTGCAAGACAGAAAGTGTGGCCCTGAAAATTTTAGTAACCTAACTGAAATAAATCAAAGCTACATCATGCCAAAAACAGTTTGGCTAAGAACCCATGTCCTTTTAGGTAGAGTCCAAAATCTTAGTTCTTAAGCTTCTGTCTCTGCAATCACCTGAAAAGCTGAAGCCAGATATATGAAAATATTTAGGAGACTAACTCCACCTGCTTTGACAAATCTTTCTTGGATCTGAGCTAAACTTTCACAAGAGAAGTTACTGAGCTTGTCCATGTGTGGAATTATCCTCTTCTAGGCTCTACTGCACATGTAGGTTCCTTTTTAATTCAGAAGTCCTGTCCTTCGCTGAACTTGCCTGGAAATCTTTGTCCTGTCAGTGTGCTTTCCTTACGCCAAGAGTAGCACAGTAAAAGGAGAAGAAAACCTCTTTTACTTTTTCATGTGTTGGTAATTAGCATATTCAATTGGGAAAAGGGGAATCAAATTCTTCCTTTGAGCAGGTTGTAACTGAAAAATCCAATTCTTTAGATCATTCTGCTATTTGGCTTTATCATTCCAGTGGATGCCACTCCATTTCATATGTAAAAAAATTATATCTTTCAGAATTCCCTGAGATATGATATTTAGAAAGCTCAATGAAGAAGTGAGGTAATGTTTTTCTAGTCAGTAGAAAGCATTGAACATGGTCTTATTTAATCCTGGATGTTACAACCCTTGAAACAGCACAATGTTGTTTCATCTGGAACAAAGAGCACAAGACTAGGGCTGACAAAATGTCCAAGGATGTTGGAGTGAGCACTAACACTATCTGCAACATCCATCCACAGAGCACACTGCATCACTGTCTAGAGGGAGCAGGTGGAGACAGCAATCCTGAGGAGGTCCTGCATACAGAAACATTATGAAGTGAGCAGGAACCCTATGTTGAATTAAGCTTGTTGTTCAGCAATAAGTACAAACACTTAAAGAGTGTCAGACACTGATTACACTCAATTGCTTGACACCCTTGGTGCTGGCCCTCTGCTTCACTGGAGAACAGAGTCATGAGACTACTTATTAGATTAAAGCTTGGGTAAATATTTGTGTAAGGGTGGATTGTTAAGAAATTAAATGTAAACTGTTCTAGATACAAAACTATTATTTATCTGTTCGAGGGGGTGGGTTTTTTGTTTGTTTGTTTTTTTAAAATTATTATTTTATTTTCCAATGTGGGATAGGTTTCTCTGAAGATTTTTGAGAATAGCCATGACTTGTGAAATTTTTGATGAAACCTTATCAATACTGGGCTACAATTCTCACATACACTATTTCCTACATAAGAGGAATAGTGGGGGAAACAACCCTGAAGGTATCATGTTAATACAAATTATTTGCAAGATGAAAGGCTATGAGTAAGACACCCTGAAGGATTTCTCTCATTTTCAGCATAGAGAAGCATTGCTGAGAAACATGTCAAATGATGTCACCCTTTCAATTGCACAGCAAACATATCCCACACTTGTTTGTTTCCAGAGTTTGCTATCAAGAAGAATAAGCTTAATTACTCCTCACTAATACTACAAATCTTTTTTTTTTTCTGAATCCATCATGTGCAAGTTGAGTCTGACAGACATATTTTAAAAATATTAAGAAAAAAATGAAAAGAAAAAAGAAAAAAGAAAAAAGAAAAAAGAAAATGAATTTTTTCTTTGAAGCTGGTAATACTCCAGTTTAGGGTTTCTTTCACTGATTGTGCCCCTGACTGCTGAGACCTCCTTGTTATCTGCATATTGCAGGAATGGATCTCCTTATGTGGATTTCTGGCAAAATCAATGGTGAGCACATGAATGCAATTCACAGGATTGGGTTTTTGTTTATGTTTATTAAACCAGAAGATTTTACCAACCAATATGTTGATAATGTAAGAAGATTTTACTGACCAATAATATGATCTGTACCTCACAGGAACTGAGTAATTTTTACTGAATTTAAATGGGAGAACATTTTTATGATACAACATAGATTCAACAATAATAGACATTTTTACCTTTGGAAAAAATATTATTTGTGAGAATTTTAAATTCAGTGAAACTACAATGATCATGAAAGTTATTTCAACCACCTGGAAGACAACAAAGGTTTTTATTACTGGCAAATATTTTTTTTAATTTTCTGACAAAATATAACTTTTTTAAAAAAATAAACAGCCTTATTGACAAATCTGAAAGTGATTATAATGGTTGATTTGATTTATTAATTTTAGCACTCCATACACAAAGTGGGAAAACAAATACACTTTTTCCAGCTGTTGTGGTATAGTTTTTATTAAAAATATCTCTGATTTTATAAAATAATTTATTTATGTTAATTATAGCAAAGGAAGAAGTGCTCCAATTACATAGTTAATGTTTCAGAGCTGCCAAATCAAAATATATGATTAACGGAATTGATATTTTGTTTGATATTCTGAGTTGTTATTTTGGCTCACAACAAGTGTGAGGCTTCCCTGTTTCAGGAAAGAAAACAGCTCTTTTGGCCCCATGGACAGTGGGATTGAGTGCAGCCTCAGCAGATTTGCCAATGACACTGAGCTGTGTGGTGCAGTTGACACTGGAGGGAGGGGATTCTGTCCAAAGGGACCTGGACAGGATGGAGAGGTGGACTCATGCAAACCTCCTGGAATTCAAAAAGCTCAAATGTTAAGACCCATACTTGGGTTGGGGCAGTCCCAATCACAACTTCAGATTGGATAGAGGGACAATGGATTGGGAGCAGCTCTCAGGAGAGGGACTTGGGGGTGTTGGTGGATGAGAAGCTCAACATAACCTGGCAATGTGTGCTCACAGTCCAGAAAGTCAACTTCACCCCACGCTGCATCAAGGGAAATGTGGGCAGCAGGGTGAGGGGAGTGATTCTTCCTCTCAACTCTACTCTTGTGAGACCCCATATGGAATGCTGCATCCAGCTCTGGAGCCCTCAACATAAAAAAGACATGGATCTGTTAAACTGGATTCAGAGGAGGCTGCAAAGATGATCAGAGGAATGGAGGACCTCTCCTATGAAGACAGGCTGAGATAGCCAGAGTAGTTCAGCTTGAGAGGAGAGGGTTTTCAGAAGACCTTATAATGACTGATAAGACTGGATAGAACTTTTTACATGGGCATGTAGTGACAAGACAAGGGAGAATGGATTAAAACTGAAAGAGGGTAGACTTAGATTAAATATTAGAAATTCACTTTGAAGGCGATGAGGCACTGGAAGTGTTCAAGGCCAAGTTGGATGGGACTTTGAGCAACCTGGTCTGGTGGAAGTTGTCCCTTCCCATGACAGGAGTGTTGGAACTAGATGACATTTCAGGACCATTTCAACCCAAACTCTTCTGTGATTCTATAAACATTATTAACATTTCAGTCTGGGTATCAGTTTCCAGCCAACTGCTACTGATGAATTATGAGGAGTGAAGAGCAGGATGGACACATCACAGGCATCAGAAATCAATGCTGAAAGCATGTGCATGAGGAAACCTAAACCTGTCCTCTCCTTTCCTGATGGCCCTGTCAGAGCACACAGCTCAGGAGCAGCTCTGGCCTTAGTCACTGCTCACATGGCAGCTGCTCAGACCCTTTGTTCCTCTCTCATCTGTCTCATTTTGCTGATATGTAGGAAATGTTGGTTTCAAGTGACACAAATCACTGATGTGTCCTCAGTCCCTACATTGCAAAGTCCTTATGGCTCATGTCTCGATGTAGCTTCAATGATGTGTCAGTAGCAAACTCCTTAATTTTATGGGCTTTGATTTTTTATCTAAATCCAGTATCTCTTCCTGAGGCCTTTTTCTCATTTGAGATCTAAATATTTTAGATTATTAAAGTAAGTTAAATAATATAAGTAATTTTGATGAAAATAATTTTGCTGAAGTAATTTTGACAAATTTATTATAAAAATTATGTTTTCTTTTTTCTATTAAAATTATTTTTTTTCTAAAAGTGATGTATATTTCAAGGAAAAAAAGATAAATATCAAAATCAGTGGTCTACTTAACGCAGTCCTCTCATATTCCTTAAAATAGCATTGAAAGAAATGCTGAAGAATCATGAAATGTATGCAAAAGAGAAACCAATAATATTCTAAGTATACTGAGACTTAGGCACTGAAAACAGGCCAGCTGTTTTCAAAGCTGGTTTGCAGAGCGTGTACAGTAAGTATGTTTCCACTGGGGGTTTTCAGCATCCAGTGCCTGTTTCTATCTTTGGTGTCTCTGAGGCATACAACAGCACAGCTGCAACATTCTCAGGTATGGGGGGAACCCTCTGGCTGTACCTTCCAAGTTTCGAGTCAGTAAATATTTTAAATCGGCTATTATTGGTTTCTTAAACCTTGCTGGTTGTGTGTTTCTTCACTATGGGACCTCAGAATAAATGTCAGGAATAATTAGCCGACATTTGGTGAAAATCCCCAAAGAAAGAAATGTTATTCTGTAAATCTCTCAGCAGGAATTTTAGAAGTATTTCATTGTATTGCCCTTTTATTGCACACAACTGAGACTGACACTGTTCACCCTTCAGCTGAGGTCCCTTCCCTTCCCTTCCCTTCCCTTCCCTTCCCTTCCCTTCCCTTCCCTTCCCTTCCCTTCCCTTCCCTTCTCCTTCTCCTTCTCCTTCTCCTTCTCCTTCTCCTTCTCCTTCTCCTTTTCCTTCTCCTTCCCCTTTTCCTTTTCCTTTTCCTTTTCCTTTTCCTTTTCCTTTTCCTTTTCCTTTTCCTTTTCCTTTTCCTTTTCCTTTTCCTTTTTTCCTTTTCCTTTTTTCCTTTTCCTTTTTTCCTTTTAATTTTCCTTTTTCGCTTTTACTTTTTTCCTTTTTCCTTTCCTTTTTTTCTTCTCCCTCACAGAATATATATTTTATTGATGTTTTTCATTTATTTTATTCTGACAGTGGACCAGTCTCTCTCTTCCCACAAAAGTGATTGGCAGATGAGCATTGCTCTCAAAGGAAGACAGACCAACTTGGATCATTTGGTTAGTCTTTGTAGCTGACTTGTATTTTGTGTGAAAACAAATATTTTGCCTTCCACACAAGTGCACCTAAACAAAAATATCCTCTATGGTTGTTTCTTCAGCGATTCAAACTGATGAATGAAAAAAGCAAAGTTACTAAATTGATAGAAAAAAAAATCCCATGCCTATATAGATTTCACCTTAGTGCTGAGCATGACACTCATCCAAATTCTTGACCAACAGGGGAGCCAAAATCACAGAGCAAGACCAAGGGAACTAAAACCAAAATATCTCTTAACACTTCCTCGTCAGAGCCCAGCCCCTGAGTGACGCTGATCTGGAAAAAAGGTATTTCATTTGTTTGGGTTTAATATTTATCCACTGTATAGAAAGAATTAAATACAGCTTGGTGAAGAGATTAAAAATCCTAAGGTAAGTGGCCCGAACATCAAGCTTAGGGTTTTGCAGTCATCCAGAACTCATCCTTACTGTTTTGGATGAGCTCAAGGAGTGTTTTAGTGCCAAACCTCTCTGCTTGATGCTGGGCAAGCCTGGGAACTCAGACATGCAGCAAAAATCAGGATATGTAAAAATGACTCTCCAGACTGGTATTTCAGCATGATTCTGAATACAGAAAGCTGAGGCTTGTTTTGGTAAAGAAGCAAGGAATAAGCAAATATTCTACTACATAAAAGGATGACCTCTGGAAGGTTTATAAATCATATTTTGACATCCTTAGTTTCTTTAACAAACAACTGACATGGAAAACTTTATTCTGAAATTTACTTTGCATTTATTGGTGCATTTCTTAGTTTTTGAAAAAAAAAAGGTTTAGATCGTCATATTCACTTTTACATTTGATATTTGATATCAAATCAATTGCTATTGATATTTGCTTTTGATCCACTTCATAAATCCCTTTGTTATTTACTCAGTCCTATCTCATTCTGTATGAACTTAAACACATGAGGTTTAACATATGCTTTGTGCTTATCAGGCCTTTGCATAGAAACAAATTTCACTGACAGCCAAAGTAAAAATGCAACTTATGCAAAATTCCACTCTCAGCACACAGAAATAAAAAAGAAAGGTATAAGAGCCATTAAGAAATAATAATACTAAAAATAACATTAAAAATCACACTAAAATGATTTGGTTTGAGAGGAAAAAGAAAAATTTCTGTGACATTATAAGCTCTAAATAACTCATTTTAATTAAATGTTACTGCTTTTCTTAAACATATGAAAATGTAGTTTTTGAGGAGATGTACATATAAACCAAATATATGAGTCTATATACACTTTGGATAGCTCCAAAATCTGGCATTATTTTATTCAAAACACACCATCTTCACCTTTGAAATAATTACATCCCTTGGAAATGTGTGATTCTGCAATGAGCTGCAAATGTTTGCTGTAGAGACATGGGTTATAAAATAACCATCATGAATAGGGCAGCCAATAAACTCATTCCCAGATTTGTTTCAGGCATTAATGTTCAATCAAAAGCAAACCCTTTAATATCTGGTTATGTACTCAAGTTAGGATGCTAATTACAATTTACTTTTCTTCCAAGTGTGCATTTCTCTCATTCTTTCTGACATATTTCATATTTTCTGTGTCAGTGACTGTAGATATTCTCAAATGGGTTATTCATTTCATACCTCAAACAATGACTATTCTAATAAGCCATTAACAGGTAGCTGACCTATTCAGTCTCTGCAAACATACATAAAACAGTGCCCTGTGGAAGTGCAGAAGGGAACTCAGTATGGGCAAATACCAAGGTCTGCACTGCCTGAGAGGAGATGCAAATTTTACCTTTGCAATATTTTTGACATATCTTAGAAAGCTGGAGAGACCAACATTTATGGGGTGGGGGGAAGGGGGAAGAATATCAGCAGCAAATGTCCTCTAGCTCCATAACACGTATATTTTGCCACTGGGATGCAAATTATACACTTACCTCTTTCAGGCTGCTACTTTTACATTGTGGTCTTTTCTTTCCCCTTTCCCCTTCCCCCTTTCCCCTTTCCCCTTTCCCTTTTCCCCTTTTTCCTTCCCCTTCTCCTTTCCCCTTTCCCTTTTCTCATTTCCCCTTTCCCCTTTTCCTTTTCCTTTTCCTTTTCCTTTTCCTTTTCCTTTTCCTTTTCCTTTTCCTTTTCCTTTTCCTTTTCCTTTTCCTTTTCCTTTCCCCTTCTTTCCCCTTTCCCTTCCCCTTCCCATTCCCTTTTTCCTTTTATTTATTTATTTTTTCTTTTCCT
Organism: Phylloscopus collybita; assembly: GCA_027886175.1. Lineage (NCBI taxonomy): Eukaryota > Metazoa > Chordata > Aves > Passeriformes > Phylloscopidae > Phylloscopus > Phylloscopus collybita. The sequence continues at coordinate 10,888,704 of JAJNNQ010000002.1, forward strand.
TTTTCTCTTCTCTTTTCTCTTCCTTAACGTCCTCTTCCTGTGCCTGCAATTGCAAGCTCAGAGTATTTATCACAATTCAGAAATTCCCCATTAAATATATATATATATATATATATATATATATATATATATATATATATATATATATATATATATATATAAACAATGGTAAGAGGATGTGTATGTCCAAATGAGATGTTTGGGGTTTCTTCTAGTCTGCAGTAAGAAATGCAGAATACAGGTCAGCTGTGAGAAAAAGAGGTCAGACATGGGTCACCATGGTCAGACATCACCAAAATGGGAACCATATCTAATGTGCAGATTTGGTGGAGGCTATGTGGCAAATTTAATGGTGTCAGTAGCACACTAAATAGGAACAATTCCTGCTCAGCTGGGAGCTGGCACTGTTTTTCACATGGAGGCTCCTGCCTCTGGCTGAGGGTTGGGTTATTTCTTGCTTCTGCTGCTCTCTGTGGTTTCCTCAACCACTCAGTGCTTTAAAGGAACACAACCAGAACACAACCTCAAATGTGAGCACGTCCAAAGCCAGCCTAGGGAAGAACACATATCTGGACCAAAAAAAAAAAAAAAAAAAAGTTAATTAATTTCTTAACATTTTTTGCTGTTTTGTTTTGTTTTGTTGTAAAGTGGGGTGATGTTAAAATATGGACCTAATTCCTCCCAATTTTCGTACTGAGCACATCAGCAGGGTATGGGTTACACACGTACTGTTATGTAAATACCTTCCAGTGTACAAGCTTCCTTCCAAAAACAAAACCAACCAAAAATGTAAAAGCCACACCCGCCATCCATGGCACAGAGATGACTTGACTTATTACAAAAAATTACTGATGTAAGAATCTCATTCAAATTCCTTGTTTTGATCCTTCTGGAGTGTGGAAATTTTCCTTCCAGGTGATGAGGCAAGAGTCTTAACTTTCAATCTGTCCCAAGCACAAACACTCCTAAATGATTTGCCAGTACCTGTTCAAGCTTTATACATATTTGATGCTATTTATTTATTAGTGAATATGAACATGATTACTTGATAACCTACTTCAGCCACACAGGGTATCATACAATTGAATTGTTTCTTCTTCTGTTTCTTCTACTAATTGACCTACTTTAGGAATTTTTAGAAAAAAATGGAATACGATGAATTCTCTTTATTGCCAGAACTTCAAAGACTTTCATTTTTGTAGGAAAAAAATGTAAACTATTGAAGAAAAAATAAAAAACAAACAAACACACAGTCCCAATATTTTGTATTTCTAGAAATGAGAAAAAAATGAAGTGCCAAAAGTTAATGTATTTCAACAAATACCATTCCAAGCAAAAATAAAATAAAATCATCTTATTTCTAAATAGTGGAGTGAAAGAAAGAAGGAAAAAAAAGCCAAGTACTGAAGTACCTTGAAAATACACATGTGAATTTAAAAGTTTTTTTTCTCTTAGAATGGCCTACAGAATGATAACCTAAGTTTTAGTTTCTTCCTTGTGATACTTCAAATAATAAATATCATTGGAAAATAAAAAGTATATGATGAGAACAGGCATAACCTGCAAGTACTCATTTTCCACAATGTAATTAGAAAAATGCTCAAGTAAGTAACCTGGCAAGAACAGTTACATGTCATGCCAGGGATCATGCTAAGCAAGCAAACCCATAATTGAAATCCTGTCAAAAATTTGGTCATGACAGCCTCAGCATACCTACCCTCTTGTAATTTGTCATGAACAGTGTCTGGTTGCTCTGGTATTTCTTGCAGAAAACCATCTGACATCTGTAGGTGTTATACCTTGTGCCTATAAAGCAGGAGATTATGGTGGAAAACTTAATAAAATGACAACAGAGAAATATAGCAAGTTGAAAGGCTCTAACTGGCTCATCCTCCCAATCAGACAGTGGAAAATTAGAAGAGAGGAAAGTCCCAGCAATTTAAAGATGTTATGAAGTGTTCCTAAATATGTTCTAAGTAAGGATTCTAACATCTGTAATGAAGGTGGACATTTACAAAATGCATACTGGTATGAAGAAAGGAAAAACTGGGTAATATGTCCCAGCCATATTTCTGGTGTTTTGGGTCCTGGAGTACTAGAATCCCCTAAGATGCTCTCTCTCCTTGATCCTCATTTTTGACCCTGCTGTATCTAATTGTTTCAAAATACATGTCCACTTTTCGAAATGGGAAATTTTAGAGGGTTATATCCATTTTGCTGTCTTTTCCAGCTGGTCATAAGCTCTGTAGGATCTATATTTTCACTTAGCCTCACAGAGAAATCCTGGCTTTTCTTCCCCACACAAGTGCAGATTGGCTCTACATCATGGTTACACATCCAAACTACCCTCCACACCCCATGAATTCACAGCAAACCTCATGACTTTTCGTATATTGTGCTTAATTTGTCATGCTCAGATTAATTAAATAACAGATTGATTTAGGTGCAACAGACTCTTGATTAAGCTAACCTTCTGGGAATGTTTTGCACAGAGCAGTTTATGTTTGTCTGAAGTCCTCACACCTGAATTGCAGGTCTGTTCAGTATGGACATAAAAGGTACAATGTATCATGGTGTGCCTAAATCCATCAGAACTATCTTTTCATTTTTTTTCAGAAAGGTGTTCCTTCCATGGTCCCATGGACTCCTTCGTAAGAAGTATGTCTTTTGTGTGAAGGAAGAGTTGGAACAAGATAGGGTCAACGCTTCCAATGTATCCTTTTGAGAGGTCTGGTAATTTTTAGCATCCCTTAGCAGCCAGGTGTAATCTAGAGCAAACCTTAGTTGTGAATTACTACCAGAAATGTTCCAGTTAGGATCTGAAGAGGAAGAGCTGAAGAAGTGGAGGGTGGTGGTGAGGTGGTGAAATTGGTGTGTGTGTGCACCCCCAGACTGGAGTGTTGGTGTGAAGATCTCATGAGGAGTTACAGGTGTAATTTTATCTAAAATGGAGTCTCATGGAGTGCTCCTGCTACTCAAGCTTCCTTAGTGTCACTTCTTAGTTGAGTAACTGCAGTCACCAGTGTGGCAATGTGGTGCTCAGATTGGGAATTTCAAAAAGCCTAAGGGAATTAGAGGCTTTTGAACTGAATTATCTCCCCTAGGCTCTCCTGAAAACCTCAGGTTTAATCTTTTGTTTTGCTTCTTTCTTTAATGATGTCTATATTCTTTTCCCCCTCACTTGCAGGCATCAAAGAGATTCCTTCCCTCTAGTCCAGAAAATTGACATTTAATCACTGTTAAAAATATAAATTTTCCTTAAAATCGTCACTTGGGAGCCCCTACTCATCCAGAGCACAATATATACTCAAGTGACAGTTATGATCTGCTTTCATTTGCATTGGGAAATACTGAACCACATGGAAACATTGAATGTGAAAGCTTATCAGGTACTTAGCTTGGCATCATTTTTTGTGCTCTGCCAGAGCTGATGTGTGCTGTTTATGTCTAACAACTATATTATTATGGTTATTGAGCAAAACAGCTGCAGAATGAATGTTCATTTATTTTCAGTTCATTTTCCACAAATCAGGTGATGCTAAATTACACTGTCTGCAGTTTTGATCATAGTGCAAAATGTAGCATAATTTTAAATTCATAATTTTATTTCTTTTATTTAAATTTTGCCTTTATAGAAAAACGGTCCAAAGATGAAAACTGATACAGAATAACATACTATTCACTGACAAAGTGTCACCTTATGCTAGTGATTTAAATGAAATTTTCAAGGACAAGACTAAACATGTTAGACTAAGCATCTGGTTTTACAGGCATTTGCTGTAGAAACCAGGAGACTGGAGGAGGGGTTCATGAATTATGCTCTGAAACATTTTCATTTTTTGTGGAGATACAAAAAGAAGGCCTTTAGAGTTCCCCCACTTTGCAGCCGCCATCAGCACCAGTTCAGTTTGTCTCCTGGTGGCTTGAGGCTGCTCATCTGGAAGTTTTCTTTAGAGTGTGATCAAAAGGAGTAATCATGCATCAGCCTCCCCAGTACCTGCTTAGAGGCACCACAGACACTGTGGGACCAGCAAACTCGGCTCTCTTAATTTCACCGACCTCGCTGAACCCTAAGGCTTCCCTCTACAGGCATCCAATCCAGCACTGCCATATTTGTGTCACATCTAGCCTGTAGTCCAGCCCCATGTGACCTAATAATGCATATTGCCTGAGCAGAGGATTTAAGAAAGCCTAGTTTCCCATGGTTTTGTGCCTTTTGGTTGCATTCCTTGGTGCTAGAGGAGGCATAAAATGAGTAAAATGAGTGAGCAGTGCTGCTCTAAAGGTGGGATCTCCAAAGGATATCTCCTCTAGTCATCAGCAGTGACATATCACTAAAAAAATCCTTTTTCTGTTGCTTGACCTTTGATTTTAGGTAGTCTGGACAAGTGAGACCTTTACTCTTATAAATTAACCAAACAGGTAAAAAGTTACTAATGGGCAATGGGAAAATGGACAAATTGCCACATACAAATGCGTGCCCAGAGCGGAATGCTGGCAGACTAATTTCAAAAAGAAAATACACTAAAAAAAAAACCAGAAAAAAAAGAAAAAAGGAAAGAAAGTGATTAAAATGAAAATTTTGTTTGTGGGTGGGGAAAAGAGTTTCTTATTGAGTCTTCCCTCCTCTCCATCTATCGCCCCCTCATTATCTTCTACAACTACTTTGCCATTTCTGAAGGTCAGGTTAAATCTCAACATATGCTTTTAATTTGAGGTCTTAAAGCAGCATTTCCCAAACTAGGAAATCTGGAAGCAAGCCTGGAAGTGCAAATAGGAGTGGAGTCGTGAATGGAAAAGTTTGGCAACTGTGGTATAAGGCTTACTCATTCCACCCAACCAGACTTTCAGCAAGATGTGTTCAGTTTACAACTGAATTAAGCAGCTCCTTGCATTGATGGACTTCAGAAAAAGGCACCTTGTAGATCTGTGCTGCCTGTAATGCTCTCCAAATTGCAGCCCTCATTATAAAACTTAAATATTTTAATCAATATTTAGTTTTTCCTGTGCAATAAATCTTTAAACTTAAATCTCTGTGGAAATTCTCCTATAAGAGCAAACAGCCCTACTCCCCTCCCCATCTCCCCTGTGGACACTGGCCCTTTCACACAAAGGTCTCATGTATAAAGGCAAGTGCAAGGCTGTCACTGTGTGATCTGATGAAAGGATGGAACCCTGCTGCTGGTGCTGTTGAAATTGTCTCATAATTATTGGCTGAAATCCTGTCCTTGCAGGCAATGGCAAAAATTCCCTGGCAGACCGTGTAGGAGTCAGGGATTTCCCTCTTGTCATAGGCTGTGGAGGGTGAATTTCTCAGTGTGGGAGTGTTTGTGGTTAGTATTGCTGCAGCTGTATTGTGAGTGGTTCTAAGAAGTTCCCCGTCCCCCAAATTTCAGTGTAATGGATAAAATAACTCACTGGTTGTAACTCAGTCTTCTCATTAGTGGTTGTATGATTTGGGGTACCAAACCTGAAACTTTTGGCAGGGATTTTTGTGGGGAAAAGAAAGGACAAAAAAAGGAGTATGATCCATAGGCTTTTCTGGGGCATGCTTAATGGGTAAACTTCTTTTTTTAATTTATTTGCCTTACTTTTTTTTTTAATTATGTTTACTCCCATTTACTTCCATTTGGAACTGTCCTCAAAAAAAAAAAAAAAAAAAAAAAAAAAAAAAAAAAAAATCCATGCCTGTTGTATTTAAGCAGACTAGGAGTAAATGACTGATATGCTCAAGTGATCTGAGACCTTTACCATAACTCTGACTACTGTTGTGACATTTAAGTCTTAAATGGTTCCGTTTTCAATCAGGTATCCAACCTGAAATGTTTTTATACCACTGCTGTGCACACAGATCCTGTGGATAATTGCTATAATCGCCTCATATTTGCAAATGCTCTTTGGGGACTTGAACCCAGGTCTTGCTCCTGTTCTCTTAGAGGGAAAGTAGAAGGAGCAACTCTCCTAGTTCACAATAGCACTGGCAAGGAGTAGTTAATCTGAACTCTCAATTATATGCAGAAAATCTGCACATCCTGCCCAATTAAGATTTCTTTTTCCCATGGAGCAGGTTCTAAATTTTTAAATAGTTTGATTGGAATTCTAAAAGCAGCAAGAGAGAAGATTAATCTTGTTAATAATTAGAAAGCTGAATGCTAACATTTTTCCCCCATAGGAGCTGCCTTGATATTATTGCTCTCACAGCTAACAGCAGTTATAGTCTGTGTGTAAGGAACCTGATATACATGTAAATTGACCAACAGTTTGTTTGAAGGAGGAGTTTAATTGTGCCTGCCTCTTGATTTGCACTACAAAATGGAAGGATGTAGGGACAAGATAAAGCAATTGATCCCATGACTGACATGGTCAACCCACATCTTTGCTTTCCTTGTGGCATAAGGAAATGTTGCTTCTAAGCCACATTTGTAAACCAATGCTCTTGTAAGCCAATACAAGGAAATGTGCACAGCACCTCTGACAACTGAGGATGTGTTAGGTGTTGTTAAAACCTACCTTTTGCACTCTCTGCTTTCTGGATTAGTTTATCATGGCTCAGTGCAGGCAGTAACGCAGAGCATGAGGCAAAAATCCCTTTTGATGGGTTCTTGAACCTGTACAGTGGTTCCCAAATATGGTTCATTTGTCAGGATCACTTTTTCTCTTCCTCTAGGTCTTTTGCATAGGACTTTCAGAGGCCTTTCACATAGCAATTGCCATCTAAATATCTGTTTAAAAATTTAATTTTTATTCCTATAATAGTGGAGATCATGTAACTTGTTACAACCTTGTCAGGGTGGCAAGAGAGCAGAGTATGGGATAACTGCAAGTCTAGTTGTCAGATGGTGACTTTTTGGCTTTTATTCTGAGTAGACTTTTGAACTAAGGTCCTGCTCTTCACTTGTGAGCATGCTGATCACTAATAAGAATTTATCCCTCTCTTGCTTTCTCTCCAATTACAATATTTAATTAAATACAAGGAGAGAACACTGCCAACACAGATGGCTGGCAGAGATAATATACCAGCCCACCTTTGCTGCCACCATATGCAATGAACAAGACAGGAATTAAGGGCTCTTTTCTAAAGGAGATATAAAAAAATAAATCATATACTCTATCATAATGCAGTAGGGAGATTATGATGATGATAAACTAACATGGTTATTTCCTTTTATTTTTGTGCTTAACTACTTGAACAATTGTATTTAAGTACACATCACCAAGAATGTGTGTTCATATGCATATATTAAATTTGTTAAAAAAGATTATTCAAAGTTAGATCCAGGAAAATTTCTTATTTTCTTAACTACAAAAGTCTTTTAAAAACAAAAGAAACATTCACCAGGTTTCTCCCTCATTTAAAAGCCATTGTGGTTCACTGTTCAAGTCCGGTAACATACACTGGGTGAACTGAGATAAAAAGCTTTGTTTTCCTCTTTCTGACCAATTTATAATAAAAAACCCATACATTTTAAAATGGAATGTCATAAAAATGAAATTTTTAAAAATATTTTTTACAAGTTGTTGAATTTTGTTGCATATCAAATTAAGATAAGTATCACAATAGATCATTACTGTTTTCCCAGCAATTTGACTTCTCAAAAAATAAAAAATTTTTTCTTTTCAAAATATCCCAACTGCTTACTAAACATCAAAACAATTTAAAAACGTGCAATATTCCATCCATCATATATATAATTTCTTTGCTCCATTAATGGAGCTTGAATTATGAAATATTAGAATTGCAGAAAAATATTTGTGATGAGCAGTAAGATACAGTAGAGGGAGAACCCAAGGGAGCTTAAGGTATTACTCCTCCATTTTGAGACCTTGGTTTATCTTTACCTTCTAAAGAAAGGCAATTCTTTTTATGTCAATTTCAGTCTGAGACAATGTACAGGTGAATTCACTGATAAAACTGAAGGAGGGGGTTTAAAAGCTATTAAAGCCTTGCATAACTCTGTCTTTTTCTGATCTGCGTATCTCTTCAAGGATGGAGTGTGATAATAAATCATATACTATATTTCAGAGAAATTTGCATCATGTCCAAAATTTTCCTATTTTTCCAGCTTTTTCCATAGATCTGGATTGGCTTCTAGAGTTATGAATGAACATGAACTAAGATTTTTTTTCTTATATACAAGGGATTTTAGAGCAAATATAGCACAATGACAAAATTGATGTTTAATTTTTTAATTAGTATTTCAACATAAAAATGTAAGGGAAAAAGTTTCCATAGCCTTATGATATTTCTGTTCACTGAATATCAAGATCTTTTTAATAGAAAAAAAAATCCATATGAGGGCTTGAGGAAAAGAATATTCATAAAGAATAACTTGTATATTTTATAACTGTGTCCAAGGGGTGATGGGCAGAACTCAGAATTACATGACCAATAAATAGTGGTCACAACAGGACAGTAAGTTTTACATTAGCATTCATTTAACCTTCTACAGCAGTTTAGAATATCTAGCAGTTGTCATACTGTATTTTAAAAATATAACAAAAATTATGGTTGTGAATTGCCATCATCAAATATAATTGTACACGATCATCTCTATCATAGCACTGCAAGTTAATGTCTCATATTAACAGTTAATCACATACCTTAAATGGGTCCATGATGCATTTTTATGAACTCTTTAATGTTCATTGGTGAAGAATGCAAATTGTGGAGAGGGAAAGAACTTAGGCAAAGCCATTTTTGTTACAAATTTCAATATAGAAAGGTAAAAAGCTGAAAGTGGTCAAGGCATTTAAGCAGACATTAAACGTTCACTAGATTGCAGAGGGTTTTTTCTAGATTGTGTGCTGCACTTTATAAAGAGTAGTGCTTCAAAAGCTGTCAGAATGAGGTGGGAAATTCAAAACTTATATAGAAATAGCTTCAGGGTATCAATTCGTGAGACACCTCATGAAACAACATGGAGTAGTTTCTCACACAGAAATTTGTAGCTTCAATAGGTGATTATTATGCTGTGTGTATTTTTGCAGTCTTTGTAAGCAAGGTTCAAAGACTGAAAGGGGAAAAGACAATTTCCTTCAGTACTGTACAAGAAATAGTTTTACAAGTGATTAAAATTTTGTCTTTAATCAGAAAACCTGAATTTGTGAGTCTATATATATATTATTTATAACAGACAACTTGACATTGTTGAAAAAATTCTTTTAGAACAAGACATTGAATATTTTCAGCCCTTTCTAAGGTGGATTAGACATTGCTGTTAACCCAGATGGATGTGCTGAAGAGCAGTGCAGGTCTGACAGTGGCTCTGGTCTGGAGACTTCAGTGTAACACCTGGGCAGCAGCAGAGGGAGGAGAAGAGCAGATCATGGCACCACAGGGACGATGACTGGGAGGTAGATTACTTGCAGAGACCCTGTAGGGTAAAGAATCCAAGTCCCATTTGTGCAGAAGGAAGGACAAGCACTGGCTGAAGTCAAGTAGAGAGAGAACAGGGACTCCAGTCAGAGTAGAAACTAGAAGATGGTGAAGTGTTTGGAATAGTGGGGTCTGGAAGGGGAAGGAATAGGCACTGCTGGGGAAGTACCCAAAGTGGTTGTACCTGATTCAGATGATAGAGCCAGTGCCTCAGGCAGGAAGGACAAAGGATAACGAAAGTCACGTGTGAACAAGATTTGCTGTCTTGGGACACTCTTTTTTTGAGCACCTGAGCCCTAAATCTGTAATACTGTGAAGACTTTTCCAAGGTTCATCTGGGACTCAGGCTATTATTGATTGTTGCTTATCCATATGGATGTTGTGATACTGCCAGTAGAGACCTTGAGGAGATCAAGGGTCACTACTTTAATTTAATTTTTTTTATTTAAAATTAAAGAGAAACTGTTGGTGTTTTCCTCAAATCTGCTGGTCAAGAGGAAGCAGCCAGAGAGGAACTGTGGATCTTATGGATCAACAATGGGAAATTTTTAATGGTCAGGAAGGAGCTAATCTTATAGCTGTTTTTAAAACAGACAAGATGAAAGATCCAGGGAACAGCAGCCCAGTCAGCTTTACATCCCTCCTGTGGAGGACCATGGAAAGAGTTCTCCTGAAAGGCATTTCCAGACACATTAAAGATAAGAAGGAGACTGGAAGAACCCAGTTACACCAACAGAAGAGGGCAAATCATGCCTGACCAACCTGATTGCCTTCTATGTCGAAATGACTGGCACAGTGACTGAGAGGGGGTGTGTTTGACTTTAGCAAAGCTTTGGATGGGATGTCCCACGGCATCCTTGAAGACAAACTGATAGTTTTTGACTAGATGATGGATTGTAAGGGGTTGTATTGCAGTGTTCAAAGAGTGTTGGTCAATTTTGAAAGTATGACTGGGTGACAGATATGGGAGGCCTCAGGAGTTGATGGTGAGGCAGTTAGTGTTTAATATCTTCATTCAATGGACTGGACAATGAAATGGTATGATCCTTCTTCAGATTCACTGAACTCCTACTCAAGGAGACCTTGGCAAGCTGGAGTGGCAGCTGCAGAAGTCTTATGAAGTTGAATGCAAACAAATGCAAAGTTCATGGGGAGTGACTGCCTGGGAGCAGCTCTGCAGGGAGTCCTAAGGGACTATGGCTGAATACAAGACATTGGGATGGCATTGCAGAAAAGAACTTAAGTGTGCACTGGGACACACTAATAAGTCATAAGCCAGCAGGCCAAGAGAATATTTTACCACCCTCTATTCAGCTTCTTCTGAAATATTGTGCGCAGTTTTGGCATGTTTCTCAAGTGTTGGATGGTAAACTGGAGAAGCAGCTGTTAAATGAGGTGGGAGGTTGTGTGGAGCACAGGGAATAGCTGGAAACACTGAAGATCCCAGATTTTCTTAGCTTGGAGAGGAAAAGGGAATGTACCCACTTCCTGTGATAACTTGATGGTTATAGAGAAGACTTCTGGGCTCTTCTCTGAGATCCAGAGTGAAAGGGTAAGAAAAACATTCATAGTTTGTAAAATTAAAATTCTGGCTAGATATAAGGAAAAAAGTGTAATAAGAGTGATTAAACACCAGAACAAGTTGCCCAGAAAGCTTGTGGAATCCACAGCTTTGTAAATACTCAAAATTTGACTGGGAAAAAAGTGAGCAAATTGATTTGATCTTAAGGATGCACCTGCTTTTAGCAGTGCTGCACTAAATGACCTCCAAATGTCACTTCCAAAAAATTATTCTATTATTCTATATTCAATTTATATCTATGCACTCCTGAGAGTGGAGGATATTTTATATCATTTTCCAGTCTAGGAATGAAACTTATGGCCACAAATAATTAGTACTCTAATTAGGATGAGAGAACTTTCTGCATCTGAGTCTCTCTCAGTCTCAGTGACTTAGCAGATAATTTTATGTGTATGAGAGAATCCTCTTATGCATGAAAGCTTCCAACAATGCAAAGGTTTATGATCCTGATGCAGAGAAACCATATGTAAGCAGATGATTCATGAGATTCAGGCTTCTCTTCTGTGTTTCAACCATGTCTGATTTATGAAATGTAAACAGTGGATCCAAACCCATCCTAGTTGTCAGTGGTCCTTGTGAGGTGGTAAACATCATGAATTTCAAACTGTTTAAAAATCTTTCAGAACTGCTCAGCATGCAACTGCTTTTATAGTTACATGAGCTTTTAAAATGCACATTTCCTGAAAGGCAAGCAAGCGGGAATAATTACTATTCATTTTTTTTCCTCTCAGCTTTGAGAGTTAAATTGTACTCAACAGTTATTTCTCCCTAGTGCATGATACAGCAGAAATCCTTCCAGGGCAAATGCATTGCAATCACAGAGTTGGCTTCAACAGCAGAAGCACTAAAAGAAGTAATTCAGATTAATGAATGGATGATGTAGATACACTCTGTCAGCACTGTTTGCTACCGGGATCTCCTAAAGGTCTGGAAATGAAGACTTCCTTCAGTTTGGAAAGTTTGTTTGCTCAGCCTGTGGTAGGTACTGAGATTCTGTTCTTTTAAGGACCCTATTTCTCCCCACTCCACTGATTTCAGAAAGCTTGCCTTTTCTTTTTGTACATGAGAAGGCTGGACATTGCAACTAGCAAAACTCAAGTGTCAAAAGACATCATCACTGTCAGCAAGAAGCTCGTGATGTTTTCTCAAGGAGCAACCCACACATTCATTTGTCTTTAATAAAAGCAGATCTGCCTGGCTGTATCAGCTGATGTGCTGTGCTTGCCTTGGAATAAGAATCATTTGTTGCTTTTTTTTTCAGTGGGAGGGTTTTCAAGATTTATGGGTGTGCTGAGAAAACATGGGAGGAATCTGCCTGGAGGGCTGATGGATCTCCATGGAGTGAAAGATGTACTCAATGAAGTGCGTTTATACATACTGTCCTTGGCGTGCAGCGCAGCTTTCCAAGGGTAAGCCTCACCCAGACTCTTGAGAAACAACTTATTTAGCAGTCTCTTCTCCGTATGATTTCTTAATTTATGGGAACAGAATTGTTGAGACTTGTTGCAGAAATGAGAGTAATCCTATTAATGAATGTGGCTCTGAAATGGGAGGCTGTGGGAAACAAGACCTTGATGTGAAACACATACGCTTTAATGTGCTTAAATGTTCCAGAGGTTACGTAAGATGTTGTAAGGATGTCCTACAACATTTTATAGGAAATTCTTGAGAAATTAAAGAAGAAAATGTCACTTTGGAAATGTTCATACTAATTAGGTATAATGAAGAAATTCTTTATAAAAAATGCCACCAATAATTTGATACAATAAAAATAAAAAATCTAACTGGGCCTAAAGGAAAAGTTTGGCATAACATAAGCAATTAGTTGTTTAGCCACAAAGACTGCATACTGGTCTAATTCTAATCTCATTCCTGGAACTAAACTACGAAGCGTGCATATGTTCTTCTAGGAGAGAGCTCAATATTACTCTTTTGGTCCCATCATGCCTTAATCCTGCCCTCTGACCTCAATAATCTAGTCATTACTAGAGTCATTTAAGATCATGACATATATTCAAATCTCTTTTGTCATGCAAAGTAGCAGAGATTTAACCTCTGGGACTCCAGCCTTCTGTGCTAGCTTAGAAAGCAGTGTATCTTCCTTTTCTTCCTTTTAAATATCCTGTATTTGCCTAAAATGTTCAGAGTTTTGCTAAAGGAGGAAAGAATGATAGCTGTTAACATCATGAATGTGACTAAAAGGTCTCATATTTCTCCCAAATTTTGTATATTGTATCTGATATCCACTGTGTAAGTGTTCCAATCACTCAATATGAATATAAAATTAAAACATCACACCCTTATGGAATCACAAAACTTATCACTCTTTATGAAAAAGCCTTTCTATTCAGAGAGTTTTTAGAGAGGCTGCAGGTCAGATAACAAAAGCTAAAATCATTCCTAGCTACAAGGTAACTCACTGCCATGATGAGCTGTATTAAATTGTAGATTTATTAGTGCTGAACCATTAGTTTCAGGTGAAATTTTTAGAGGTGCTCTAGCCAAACGAGGAATTTTGATGTTTGTAGGAATGAAGATCACTGTTGATATCTCTGCAGTTAGTATTAGAAATGGCAGGGGCTCAGGAAGCTTGGGTGTCTAGAAGCACTGCTAGCAGATTTAGGACAAAAAAACCTCAAAGAGATCAGGCTTATGTTTACATCTGAAACAGGGTTTAATCTCATTCTGGCTGTGTTGCAATAACATTTACAGTGTTTAATTGCACATAGCACATATTCTGTGTACACAGAAGATATGCTAGTGGGCATCTTCTGTATATGTTAGTAATGAAAACTGGGATGACGACCTTAATTACAATCCCTCTCCCCTTTCCTTAAGAAAGGAGTCTTTCTTAATATCTTCTATAATTCTTTCTAAATGTATAGGTGGATTCCTACCTGTAGTTGTCATGCCTTTTTACCAGCTGTACATCTCAAGTAATACTTCAGGTTGTAGCTTTATTTTATTGCCTTGTGAGTTGTGCTGTAATTAACCAATGCACAGAATAAACTCATAAAGTCCCTCAGTATCTATTACTATGCCATTTTTGATATAACTGTGCCTTTTAAAGTAGGTGAATTAATGACCTTATTAACTTAAACAGTATTTCCTCAACAACTACTGATAAATAAAGTTGAAGGGGGAAAAAATGCTAAATCTTTATTGAAGAAGCATTTACCTAAGTGTTTACCATCTTAAACTGCTATTCAGTGTTGATGGATGGGAAAATAAACCTTTCAGTCTAAGCTGTAGGTAGGATATCTCTTGATGCCAGGAGCAGAGAGACCTACCAGTATCATATCCATAAAGCATCAGGGAGTCTACTTCAGAGTTCAGGAAATTTGTGAATTTAAGTCTGCCTACATCAGCTCCATTAGTGAACCCTGGATTTAACCCAAATTGAGGATTTGGGTAAAACTCAGTTTTGCATCATCCTGTGGTACAAAACTTTTTATTTTGTCAAAGACAATGCAAAGAGAAAGCACAGCTCATTTGTGTCTGAGAAATTGAGTGTAGTCAAATCTGTACGAGAGCCAGCAACAGCTGTAGGTCCTTCATGTAGCAGCACATAATGTTGTTGATGCCTTCACACCCAGCAGAGGTTACAAAATCTCTTGAGAAACCTACAGGACAGGTTTTACACACATCTCCAATCTTGGCATCTGTCATGGAAAGTATTGACCTTCAAGAACCATCTCAGAGGGGATCAAGATATGCGGGAAAACAGCTCAGTGCTTAACACACAAGAATTTGAGGATTGCAGGTTAATAGGCACCTGCAGTGCTTCAAATGCTGACAACTGTGTGCTCATTGTCTCATACTATTCTTTTATTTTGTTGATTCTCATTCAGAATGTTCTTGGGTTGAGTTCACTCAGCATTGAAGTGTGGTGGGACACTGGTCCCTGACTGCCTGTGGAGCCCACAGATTAACAGACTACCAGATGTCAGCCCAGAGAACAGCTTCATTTTAGCATTAGCATTTTCTGAAGCTAGTGGCCACTACAATGCCAGCCAGAAATAAAGGCTTTTGTGCTGCATCCCATTCCAGTGGGAAGATGGTCAGACAATCATTTAAGCATAGAAGAGAGGGGAAAAATAAACAAGGGCCATATAGCAGGTCTCAAGATCAACAGGAGGAATCACTGTTTCTTGGCTTACTCAATCAACTATCATCTAGTGCTGTGTTTGTTTTCTTGCACGTTCTGATTGTTTTTATTGCATCTGTTGAGAAAAAATGCACTAAATTCCTACTGAAGTATAATTTCATGGGAGGCTTGATACAAGATAATGTCAGAACCGAGTTCTGCCAGACTAGACAGACAAAAAGTACTTCAGTGGTGCTTTTGGTTGTCTTCATTGTGAACCTATTGCCTCTAATACAATATTTCGTTCTGTAAAGTGCTGCAAAGATGCACACAAAAAGATTAATCCAAAATTAATGACAAAAACATGAGTTTAGATAGAAAAGGCAGGACAAGACAGAAACATTATTCTAATAATTTCAGGAGCTTCAGATCATCTATTTTGGACTCTGCTCTCTTATGTCACTACTTAATGGACTTAAAGAAAGGGGGAGGGAAGAAGGAGGAGTGACCAGATCTGTTGAGCATTAAGAAGCCATTTAAATTAATTTTAATTTCCTAAGGTTAAAAGGCATTTCTCTCACTCTAAGGGCAACACAGAGTCCAAGACAAATTTTGTAAATTTATGAATACATCTTCAGAATATATGAAATCTGATCATTTCACATGATCTTTGAAGGAGCCACTGAACATGCAGAGATGAGGGAGGCAGCAGACATTTCAGAGACCCACAGAGAGTTGGAGGGATGAGATGATGCTTTTCATGGGCACACTTTCCTTCCCAACACCCTTGTAATTGAGTATACCAGCATCAGGTATAAACAGGTTCCTTATTAGACTACTGTTCTTCCACAGAAGAACAGTAAGAGATCGTATCTGCATGAAGCTTTCTCTGTTTTTCAAACTCAGGAGGTACAGAAAAAAATAATTTACTATAAATGATTTTTCTCTGAAAGGAAATCTCCTTCCAGAACGTTTCACATGTTTCACATTTACACATGATTTCTTTTTCCTTTATATATATATATATATTTTTTTTTTTTTTTTGGCAGATATCTTCCTCATCTTTTTGGTGAATGTTTAGGGAAGAAGTAAGATCCAATCAGTCTGACATTTAAAACCAAATGTCTCAAGGTAAGAATAAGAACAGCTGTTACTAGGAATTAACAGAAGCCAGCACTTGAGAAGAGGTTGGTATTTGACAATGTTCATGAATACATTTCACACTGAAGATGTTACCTTCCAAACTTTAGGTTTCCCTTTTCTTTTTAAGCAATGTCTGGCCTTACTCACCCTTTTAATGTTATGAAGTGGTACAATATTTTATACATGACAAGCGTGAGGGAAGAACCCTATTATCATTCTCCCATGTACGTGTTGTAACATGAATTAATGCAAGGATGGAAATATTCATCCATTTCATGAGGACAGCTGAAACATTTGCTGCCAAAATTCCTTGTCTGTCATTTATTACTGACATTGAGAACATTTTTTACGCACTTGTGAAAAAGCTTTCCAAAAAACATTGGAGTTTATGAATTGCTTGCAAATTTGCAGCTGATAAAGTTGTATTTTCAATACCTTGCAGGGCTTGAATTTCTCTGTGGTTTTAGAAGTAACCAGTACATTTAAATTGCTTTACAAGGCAATTTAGATTTGCTCATAATGTGCTACATGCTCAGTGACGTTTTCCTTGTGCTGTTACTCCAGTTAGCAGTTAGGTCAGTGCATACTTATGTCTCCTGCAGAGCAACTCAGCTCAGGAGGAGGAAATCCTTTGAAATTCGTCAAGGTTTCCAAATTCTTTTTGTAAGAAGAATAAATATTTTGCAGATCTCTAATGCAGCCTACTGTAAAAGTACAGGGAATACTTGTCAGACCACAGTATAATTATCATTTCATGGTGGTAATTAAGTCTGCAGTGCACTAAACTATTTTGACAGATTTTCTCTGACTCTAAGGGAAACTGAGGGTCTTCTTCATTCTCTCAAGGTTGCTTAGTAGCCTATAGAATTTTAAATTGTATTAGGAAAATTGATATTGTAGAAAACCTGGATATTCTTATTAAGCTGTAATTTTATTAAATCCCTTTATTTCTAGGACATATTTCAGACATTTTAAAAAGAAAAAGAAGCCATGTAAAACATCAGTGAAGTATGCAGAGGTCAATAGGTATATCAGAGGGTAAATCAAAGCAGAATGTTGTCCTTGAAGAAGTACTTCAGGACAAAAATCAGGAATTTTCTGCAATAAAACATTTCCTCCTGCAAAGAGGAAACTTATCAGAACTGAAGATTTCCAAAGGAACATATCAAATTTGACAAAACTGTCACATGGAAGGTCTGGTGGAAATCAGGGAGAAACCAGGAAAGAGAGACAGAAAGAGAAAAAGAGAGAGAGAGAGAGATGCTGTGAACCAGGATAACCCAGACCATTCCCTAGCCCTGAAGAATAACTGCATGACGTTTTGCTGTCTAAGTAAATACACTTCCCTGAAAACAGTGAAATGCCTCCAAACTATCTCTTGGACACCAAACTATGCCTGGCCACTGTGTGAGAGAGCACAAATTTTAAGCAAAACTGATGTAGTGAGTGTCCTATTAATTGAATGGTAAAGATGATGATGTAGTTCTTGCTCTTAAGGGATTAAAAAGGATTAACTACCTTCATAAGCTATTTTGTATTATTTACAAACACAGTGTAAATGTTGTTTCCTGAGTATCTACCTGACTGTAAAAATATGCTTTGTAAGTTCTTACCAGTCTGTGAATAATAAGTGTAAAATTATAAATATCTAAGTCTTTCTTTTCCCGAATTTTCCCTGTTGCTTATGCACTATACTGGTTTACATCTGTTCTGAGTGTTTAGTATGAAAGACCTCAACACATATAAAACCAGAACTATATGCACTTTATTGGATGTGATGTAAACTTCTTATACTTTGCCCAAAATATCTCAGAGCCAGTATTGCTGTACATGTCTGTGGCATTTTCATATAGACCTCCAGGAAGCAAAGATACAGAGACACATGTATGTGTATCCCCAGGTACATCCAAATATATCCATCCTTTTTTTTTTTTTTTTTTTTTTTTTTTTTTTAGTGTATGGCTCCTTATGACTATTTGTTCCTTGCCTTCTTTATTGTGGCACAGTTTCTTGCCGTTCAGCTTTGTCCTCTCACTAACAGCTGTGGGCAGTTTCTCATACACTTGTATGCTCCAAAGTGGTTTTTGAGAATTTCAGTTGGAAAAGATGGAAAAGGTGAGTCTCAGGGGGAGCAAGGCCGTGCCACTTTTGTAACAATACCAAAAATGTTGAGCACATATAAGTATTGCTTTAAATAAAATTTAATCTTCCTGCATTATTTAACAGGAATTCACATTCTGATCCAGCAACGTTAGAGCAAGAATCTCTTTTGGTAAGACCCAATGTCTGGCTGAGTTCATTTTAGCCATTTAGAACATGCCTACCTGTCTTCAGCATGACTAATGGATGTCTTCAAAGTTTGTTTTAGGCTGAAGTACTTAGCTGAAAGGAGATCTGGATTATTCTGCTGAATAAGCCTGTTATGGCAGGTCAGTCAACAGCAAATCTGTTTTACACAGATTTGGAAAAAAAAAAATCACTATTTTATACTTAATTAATTCAGTATTTACAGGTATGTTTAAAGGGGTGTTGTACTTAGATGAGAAAGAGGGATAGTCTATAATTTCTTTGGACCTTAGAATGCCTTCTCGAATTAAGGCTATTAAAATATAATATTAAAATAATGTCATATTTCCCAAGACATTCTGCATGTCTTAGTTTCTGTGACTGTAATATCATGATACGAAAAAAAATTAAGGTTCTTCCTTCCTTCTCCGACCCAGCTCTGGCCAGTGTTTTCCTTCTTCCTACCTATTGGAAGTGCTGCCCCTTCAGCTGTGATGTGACAAACCTTTGGGGAGGGGAGGATGCTGTAGATAGGATCATTAAAACCTCTGAGTTAAACTTCCAGGAGCAATAAGAGTGCTGATAAGGGATGCAATAAGTTGGCCTTGCACAAAAGCTGCCGTCTCTTGACACTATATTTTTATTCAAATGAATCTGAACACCAGAACATGTTGCACAGATAATGCTTCAAGGCTTATTAAGGATGGGCAGCACTTTTAAGTACATTTAGGGCATAAAAGCAACCAAATTTTCTTGAATAGTGAATTCTGTGTAAAATGTGGAAAAAGGCGGAAGGGAGTCTCCAAGAATCAAAAGAGAAGAAAAGGTGTGTGAAATCTCTACTTCCCATTCTTTTTTCTGACAGTTTGTCTTTTTTAAGGTCATATCTTCCCATAAAGTTGAAGGATGCAGAGAAATATTCTTAGAATTTTTTCTAAGTAAACTATGCTATTTTTTCCCACTGTGAGTGTTTTTCAAGGTGAAACTGATATGCTTATACATTTTCAATAAGAAAAAAATTAACTGTAAACATGTACTTTACTGAATGCAGCATAAGCATAGTTTCTACAGCAATTTCTGATAAGAATATACATCAGTGCATATTTGAGATCACTACAGCTTCAAATATTTAAGTAACCCTCTGGGAAAGGTCATCATTTTCCAAAATACAGATCCAGAACTCCCTCTCATGCTCACAGCAACAGCAAATACTCTTCAGTAGATGTTTTAGCACCCCTTCCTCCTTCCAAAGTCTTTGGTGATTTACAAACATCTAAAGGGTCCCCTGGTTGTTAGAGCAGTATCTTTGTCCTTCTGGTGTGCCAGAGTTACAGGGCTGGCCATGGGGAGGGCACTTGTGCAGGATCTCCAGCTTGCTGAGCATCCCTCCCTCTGCCATTGTCCCATCCCAGGCAGGGCCATTGCTATGGGAGCAGCAGAGTGCAGGGATCTGACAGACTGGGAGATGTTGGGGGACTGTTCTGATATCCAGAGACACAGCAGTGCTCTCATGTAAACTCATAGCACGTACCATCTCACTGGGACTAAATGATCCCATATCCTTTGCTACAAGGATGATGACTTTGGCTTCCTATGAGGCCATGCAAAGAGAGATTTTGTACATCTGGATCTGATTCCCTCTAAACATCAGTGTTCTGTACATTTGAGACTTGGTTTTCTTTTGTATGCATTCTACATGCTTTTCCATGTTTTCCGGTGGGAGGTAGCACAAGACAAAGGTAGATGAAATGATGACCTCCTGCTGAACCCTCCTGTCACCCCCCAGAATCATTCCCTAACTGAGAAGCTGTCAGCCCAGGAGTGAGTCCTGCCCTTGGCCAGCCCTGGGAGCTGCTTCAGCTCTGATGCTGCAATCTTTCAGAGAAGGGGATTTCAAGCACACACTGATACATCACTACAGTGACAAGGCACTTTTCAGTCCATTGCTGAGGTCATATCTAGAAAGGGACCAATTTGATGAGACCTAATCCTTTAATGAATATTCTAAACTCAGATCTCCTAAAGAAGATTAAGCTTGTTAAACAATATTCCTTAAAAATCTACACTTGCAAAAGTCAGAAATTATTTCTCAGTATAAAGGCAGGATTTAGTTCCCAGGTTAAAATGGCCAGATGGAAATGTCTAGGAGTCAGGCAGATATCTAAGATGTATTAATTGAAGATCTCATGCATATCCTCTTTCCAATGTTATAAAGATCAAGAATAAGGCAACACTTATTTTTTTCTACCATCTAGAATTTGTTAATTAGCAGTTTTTTGCAAGGATCATCTCATTTGCTTGCATCTATCTTAAAATTAGATATTTAGGTTAAGACTGGTTTTGGAGTTGCTGTAGAGAGCTATTTCTCAACTAGAATCATAATACAGTAATTCTGGAGTGCAAACTCAGTTTCTTTAGACTAATTTTTTTTTTAACGGATTAGATGGTGGATTTCTGAAGGATTGTGCCTCACGTCCTCAATTACATACAAATAAAAACTAGTGTCAGCAGGATGCTGTTTATTTTTTGGCTAAATGAACCTGACCAAAAGGCTTTGTACCTCCACCTGGTAGTTATAGAGACAAAAAATTTTAGATGATCAGAACTACCAATCTTATATAGAAAAGTTTTGCTGTTTAGACTCTTCTACAGAGTTTACCAGGTTCTACCACAAGAAAAAATCCAACACTGTGCTCCTTATGGGTAAGAAATAACATTATACAGTACTAGTGTGTTTATATAATAATAATTTGAAGGACCAAGAAACAAGTGACATTTTAGTTTGCGGGGAAAATAAAATAATTTGCATGAAATCAATAATTCATTTCCTTTTGCCTGCTGAACGATGTCCCATAATTTAGTGTCAAAATAGTGGCTTCCGTGGAATGGAGGTGATTTACAGCTGACAAATTCCTCTTGGAGCACCCACCACATAATGAGATTTCACTGGGAGTCATTCTCATGCAAGTCTGGCTTAAAGCCAGAACAGTTGGAATCTGTGGGGTTTGTTGAAAATTGGGTTGAATTTCTTGGTAGTTTTTTCTTTCTGGCTTTCAGAAGGGACTTCCAGCAGCAATGAAATCTGGAATTGCTTCATCTCTCAGCATCTCCATGCTTCCCAAAATAAAAAGGGCATTTGTTTGTAGATATCCCCTTACATTTTTTTATTATCTTTGCAACACTTGCATGTAGACCTATTCATTAACTGAATTATTTTTTTGTGTTGTGGCACAGCATGTGATTTAAAAAAAAACTAAAACCATCAAAAACCACATACAGAAAACTAGTTAGATAGAAGAAAGTTTGGCAAGTAAAGTACATTTTCTGCATTTTCTCTCT
The DNA here is from genome assembly GCA_027886175.1 of Phylloscopus collybita. NCBI lineage: Eukaryota > Metazoa > Chordata > Aves > Passeriformes > Phylloscopidae > Phylloscopus > Phylloscopus collybita. Next base: position 10,910,517 of record JAJNNQ010000002.1, read on the forward strand.
TAGAAGATTATGATTGCATGTAATCTCACACCCCTGAGCAGATGCTATTTGTTTTTCCTTCCAGAGCTTTAGGCTGTAACCAACAGGAGACATAAAGGACAGAGGAAACTGTGAGAGACTGCAAGGCTTTCTTACCATGGGTTTATTTATCAAACAAATAAACAAACACACAAACAAACCCCCCGCAAAAACCACAAAAAAACCCACCAAAAAAACCCCCAAACAAAAGATCCCCCCCACAACCAAAAGCAGGAGAAGATCCATTTCTGCTCTAGATAAAATAATAGAAGTTGGTATGAAAATGTAAAATTGATTTTTAATTTTAATGAAAATTGCTGAAAAAAGTTCCACTTAGAAGGATTACAGTATTTACCTTTAGCCTTCCCTATTGTATCCATTAGTCCTCCTGAAACACAAAGATCTTTCATCATTGCAGCACGTCTGTTATAACTGATGGTAATGGCACTGTTATTTCTGTGGTACAAATCGATGGTAGTGGATACCTAAGTGAATGCATTTTCTTGTGTGCATGGTGGCCTATATCACACTCATAAATCTGTAACTATTTATGAAAACATCTTGTAATTTCATGGTTTCTTATATGCCCTCTCGCTATGTAATGAGCTGAGGGTGAAAGGCTGTGTCAAGGTTTTACTGGAAGGGCAATGCTGCAAGGATTACAAAAAAATTTGAGGAGATGTGAAGAAAGGCACAAAGGAAACGATTAATGCAGAAAAAATATCAACAACAGAAGATACAAATTCTATAAAGAAGTTTTCTAGGTAAAGAACTTGTGTAGGAGAGGTTTAATGCACAATTCTTCCTCTTGACAAAGACATTTGCATACACAACCTTCAAGGCTTAGAAAATACATTGATATTAAAAGAGAGGATAATCAAGGACAGTATAAGTAGCGGTTTGAGTATTTCCATTTGATGCTCTTCATTTTCTGTGGGCAAATAAATATTCAGTTGATGCCATCCAGGTTTCCCTTTCTAATGCAAGAGCCTATGCATAAGTCAATAACTGGAAAGGATATTTCAAGTGCAAAAGCACCAATAGAATGGAGAGACCCCATCAAAAAGTGGCCAATGACCTGATAATTCACATATTCACTTGAGAAGACTATCACAGTTGAGATGAGTAATTCACAATGGTTTGAATCTCCTGTTTGTAGGAGTAACAGGACATTTACAGTGATGATCCCCTTCTCTAAGGAGTTATTTATTCTCCGACTTAAGTAAAATTTACATATTTTACACAGAGTGGAACATCTCCCACAGTAAGTTTTCCTGTTGTGGTGAAGGAGATGTGAGTCTACACGTTTTAGCCAGAGTTGTAGCTGAATCTGAGTCTTCTAGGGCCAGAATTTTTGTCTGCTGGTGATAAATTGAATGATGAATACCTATCTGGATATGTTCTCCAAATGGTGCTGGCTCTAACTGATTTACCAATTAATTCAACTAGAAATTAAAAATACATTGTGAATATTCAAAAACAATCTTTTAATTAAATATAAATTTGTTGAAATAATTATACAATTTTACCAATACATTAATTAACTCTGTCATGAAAAATTATCATAGGAATGGATGTAATCTTCAATAAAATGTATTCTCCATTACATCAGGGTTATTTTTTTTAACATTAATGCTATGATTGTGAATGGCTGAACTAAGGTCTGCAGTTTGTGATTTATACAAATAGTGATCCTCAAACACTCACTGTTATTTTCCACAATACTTCAGATTATTTTGCCTTTGACACCACCATTAAAGTGTATTTTTCTTTTCCTAGAGAACTCATCTAGTCTTTGTTTTACCTCCAACCTCTTCTAATTGAAACTTACTTAGCTGAAAGAAATTGTGAGCTTAACTGACTCAGTGAAAAGTTACCTACAGATCAGCATCTAATATATGTTTTTCTATTCTGAAATAACCCATGTTTGAGTAGTCTGTTGGTTCATTCAGCTTACTCCTTATCATCTGATGCCAGACATTGTAGAAAGAATACATATGTGTATTTATCGCAGTTTATATAATTTTTTCACTTAGAGAGCTGAGAAATAATACATTTTCTTCAGTGACTCGCATGTCATGGCTCTGAGGGACTATTGATTTGAAATGTGACCTTTTTAAGAGTCAGAAAAAGACAGGAAAAAGAAATGTAACAGCATGTCAACAGCAGTTTTCACCACTCAAATCAGCAGAAGTTGTCTGAAGTACTGTTTTACCCTGCATATTTTTTCTTAGATTTTACTTGAACTTATTTTGCAAAACATTTAGGTATAGCTATTATATTCTCTGTTGGTTTTAAGTGTGATATTTCATTTAGGTTTGAGTGGCAGAGTTGTGACTTTTCTTTTTTTCTGCTTATTTTTCTTGTGTATTTTTTTAATTACTCTTTTTATGATAGGTATATAGGACATATTAGATGACACAGTTTGGCAGGTGTTTCCACCTGTTATATCTTCTGTGGTAATGACAAAACCTCCCAAAATTCTCCATTGCAGATGTGAGCAATCACCAGTTTTCCTATATGTGTCCATTTCATCTTTAATGTCTCTATTTTTTATTTCTCTAGCTCAATAAAATGTATTAGGGTAATGTAAAAAGGTAATATTTTTCTTCTTCAGAGTTGGCATTAATTTTTTATATTTTATTGCATTTTTTTTTTTTTTAAATATCTCATTGAAGTGTCTCTGGGATCATTGTTTAGTTCTACAAAGATGAATTTATAAAATGTTGTTTAATGGTCTGTGATAAAATACCCAAACGTAAAATTCCATTTAAGTCTCGATTAAAACTTTATCTTACTGTGTGTCCAAAAATGATATATGACTTATGCATTATTATTAACACAATCTAAAATAAAAGATACACTTTTGGCTATCCTGAGTTCTGTTTTCATTGCCTATTTCCTTGCATTAATGCATAATAATCAGGATTTATGGAAATATTTACATTTACTCCTTTTTTGTTTGTTCGTTTGTTTGATGAAGTAACTTTTTCACAAGCCTCTAACATAGGTTGATAATTCTAATTTTCAAATGTCAAAATGAGATGCAGAAATGCGAATTCAAATACCAAGAACTACCTTTCACTACTTGGAGCTGCAAAACCTCATCTGAATTCCAGAGGGTCATTCTTATCCACTGCTGAAGTCAACAGAAATTTTGACCTGGATTTCAGATGATATATGGAAGAATGTTGTAAGAAGAGATTATTGGGAAATATGTTTAATGCTTATTCCCTTTCCAGTGCAATGGTGACTGATTTTTTTTTTGCATTTAGTTCAAGAGGCGTCTTTAGTATTTCTATCAGAAAAAATCCATAAACATGCATGTTTATGTTATGACATAAGGTATATTTCAGCTATTGCTTAATAATAGAATTAAGACTGCATGTGCTAATTTAGCTTCTAGCCTGGGAAAGCCAGTATCACTTGGTGAAAAACAGGGCACCTTTTTTTTTTTTCCAAAAGAACTTCTATGATTCATTCTTATGTTTAACAGTTATTTCAAGAATAAGATAAAATGAACAAAGATATTCAGGGGTAGTCATAACATCATTAAAATTAGGAAATTCTAATGAAAGTGTTCAATAAAATAATCATCATAGAATTAGGTATAATAATAGCAATAGTACTAATAATGAAATATGATTCAATAACAGAGTACACCAAAGAAAAGTATAGTCCTTAAAATGGAGAGTTTGTTCTGTCTCTTTTACTTTCATACCTCACATATTCCATTTAAGCAATATAATAGCATGATTAGTCATGGGTTCTTTGGATGATACTGTAAGATTTTATATATAAGCATGGGGTGATAACCAGTGTAGTAATTTGTATTTTCACATGGGAAAATTGTAGTGGCTATTATTAGATTTATTGTGACATCCAGTGATGAAATTCTTGCCTCATTAAAATAAATAGACTATTTGCTAGTTACTGCAGTAGAGCCACAGTTTCAGCCCACAACCTCAGCTCATAATTCAGAATGTCTCCACTGAGTTCCACTGATTCCAAGCCAAAACACACATGCTAAAGTTCCCAGGCACTATTGAAATATCTTCCAGAAGCAGGAGACATTATCTTCCAAATAACACACAGAAGGTTAGTTAGTTCCTTGTATTTTTCAAAGGACTGTGGCACAACTTTCTAAGGCATGTGTCATCCAACACAGAGGCATACAGAGGATATCCTTAAGTAGCCCTTGGTAAATTGTAGTCCTCAGTAAAAGATCTTGTTCTGTGTTTCACCTGTTCAAACTGTTTTAGAAAGGTTGAACTTGACTAGTTCCTGGAAGTCCACCCAGGAAAACAAAAGGGATACAGGAAATAATGTTTGCACCAGGCCAGTGATCCTTATCCATCCATCAAGTCATCCTGACTTGAGCAGTAATCCCTCACAGATCTTTGAGTGCACTTCATTGTAGAAGCTGTTATTCACATGAAATTTAACACTAAAACTGTGGCTGGTGTCTCTTACAGAGTAGAGATTATAATTCTAAGTGGTTTGGCTGAATTCCAGAAAGGATATTCATTTTGCCCACATAAGAAATTCTACTGTAACTTCATGAATGGTACTTTGGGTGCTGCATCAGAAATGTTCTGGGCAAGAGCTGAGCTTTGGTGCATTGCTGTATTAATTCTCATTGCAGACAGAAGGTCCTGCAGATGTGTGCATACTGAAGCTCAGACACAAAGCTATCAAGTTCCCTCATTTAATTTTTTTTACTTTGTTTTTCTTTAAGCCTCTCCTCACCTCTCCCAATTTTTAACTTCCTGATGAACTCTTGCTGGCAACCACCACATTTTACTTCCAGCTGGCAGGTCAAACAAACACTCTCTTTGAGGGCTGATGTTAATGCACAAGCAGATCAGAACATGCGTAATGTTATGTAGCAAACAAGCCAGCTTTTTGCTCTTCTCTCTGCCCTCCCAGACAATTTTTGAAACTGCATTCCTAGGAAAGGCTGGACAGATAATCCAACCTTGAACCTCTCACATGGAAACAGTCTATGGTGTTTTGTGCCAAATCATCTATTATGTTCCCAGTGATCATGTAGTTTTACAGGATGTTGATCTATTTCAGCACGAATTTAGACAGCAATATTGTTTTCTCCATGTCCCAATCACTCTCTAAACTAGTTTATAAAGGTTTGTTTTACAAGACACTTGTTTTGTATGAAGTAAAATCTGACAAGTCACACTAAATTAAAATTCTTAAATAGCTCAAGCAATCTGCTCAAAAGAAACTTCTGTCTTCTGTGTAATGTGTTTTCTTCTGAGACCTTCCTGGAGGGCAAAATTGAGCAAACTCTCCTCTGATGACAGAAGAATAAGTTTCTGGCCTCTTTGTGGAGCAGAGACTTCCATCACTGCCATCTCTTATGGATGTTAGGTTGGAAAGATCCCACTCAAAGTCAGTCCAGTTGACAGCTCCAAAGTAATAAATGTGCTTCATCAAAAGGCACTGTAGGACTGGCTTGTTCCAGCAGGACCTGTGCTTCCCTCATGAGGCAGGGCAAAATCAAAGTTGGCTGTGCAATGGTTAACATATATCCAGAATTTAAAGTAAATTATCTGTGCACCAAATGAGCTGGATCTTGTTGAAATGCAATCATGTCATCTAAGTAATACTACTGTAATGTGGCTTTTTTATAAGCCTATTAGCTATACATTCTACTGAATTATATGAATACGTGCTCAAGTACAATAAATTCCAAAGCCCATCCAATCATCGTATCCATCTAGTAAAACACACTTTTTTAATGTACATTTAACAAAATAATGATTTCAACAGTTGACTACTCCATTTTAATCAGACATACTGATGTGTCCATATTTCTTACAAATAAGAAAAGCTCTGGCTGTGGGAAGTAAATGCACATCTCTTCCAGAGGAGTGATTTGTCCTGAATGCAATTCCTCTCTGGAATGCTCACAGACCAGCAGTATGACCTACTGTACACTGTTTCCTTTGCAGCATTTTGCTGGCTTCATATATTTTAATTTCAGAGCGAATGTCTTTCAATGTTCTTTTTATTGGAAGTCATGAAACACTAATGAACCAGTGTTCAATCCAAGAGATGATGAAACATAGGGGATTTTTATCATTGCAAAGGCAATTCTATAGACCAAACAAGTGATTTACTAATACCTTGACATGTTCTGTTAATGGAGAAGTTGTTTTCCCGAAAATAAATGGTAAACTATTGACCACTATGTAATTAGAAACAGACCTTTACAAGGTTCTTTTCTGATCTGATTGACAACATGTACTTTAAAAGGTGTTTGGTAGTTAGATTTTAGAAGACAAACTGATTATCTTTCTAATTCTTATGGAGAGCCATTGGCTGCAGTCTTGTGTCACTCAATAGCTACGAATTCAAGGAAACCATGATACATGGCCTAATCAGAGTTTTTATTTGACAACTGCTAACAGGACAGGTGTGCCCTTGGCCCTTCCTGTTTGTTATGAGCTTGTTTCATTCTCTTATTACCCCAGCGTCTGTTACTCACCAAGAGCACATTAATCATGTCTCCTGCCCTGCACAAAGTGCAGCACAGATCGAGGCAGCTGCTGCAAGTACTCTGGGAATGGACATGGACCAGGCAGGCTGCAAGGGTCAGACATCCGAACTGAAAAGGGCTCTCAGGTGCCAGAAATTACCTAGGGGGAAGGGGGAAAGGGAAAATAAAGAAGGGGTATGTGAAGACAGGGTTACTAAATAAAAGAGCTGTGACAACCAACCACTTCTCCAATAAAAGTTTGTTGTTTTACAGCCTATTTGAAACTCTAAATGGAGGAGCATTCGGGGGAGGTTATTAGAGGATGGTTTAAAGTTTACAAAAATTTCTTGGCAACTCTGGAAGCGGCATAACAGAATGATTGTTGAGTGACACCAATCGCTCCAGCCAGAACAGGATGATGCTGATACACTATATTACACTGTATTCAGGTATTTGGGCTGCTTTGCAATGGTTTCAGCTCCAGCTAGAACAGCAATCTATGTGCTGACACACCCATAAAAGCCTCCTTAGAAAAGGAGTCCCAGGGCTGTGAATCAGTACATTACGTTGATCGAAAGCAAAATAGCACAACAAAGCACAGTAAGGTGGAACAAATAATTCAAATAAGAGTGCTGTAGGGGAACCATTTCCACTCCACACAGACCTTTGAGTGATTGTGTTCAAAAGCTCTGTAACAGATGAAGCTGGCAAAAATAAAAGGAAAAACATGGGTTGGCAGGAGGAGACAGGCTATTAATATCTTTCAGCAAAATATGCTGGGAGAAAGGACGTATTGTCTCTCTGGAGCTTTGGTGTGCTGAAGAATGGCATTTGGGCAGCCACTTCAGTATAGGAACTGCTGTTCTGCTCCCTGTTTCTTCACTACAACAGGAGAAAAGGCCAGCCAGCAGAGCTCAGTAATGGTATGTAAAAAGGACTTACTAGCCACATAATAAAAAAGAAAAAGGAGAAAATTATAGTGAGCTGACTTTCAGTGTGGGAGTATGAAACATGAAAGCAGTATCAAGATTTGTTACAAGTCTTGCTTAAATCTTCATGTTATGTTTTCATGATGTGTGTGTAGTAAAAGTGTGGGAGTGACAGGACATCATGTTCTTTCCCTTCTATCATGGTTTAACTCTACGTTACCAACCTAAACAGTGAAATGCTGGCTTAACAGAGATAATATTCATGGGGTGAATATTAGAGTATACACCTAATTTTCTGATTTATTAGGTTTTGAAACTTGCAGAGACCATCAATGAGACACATCTGTGAACAAAATGACTCTCCTTGAACCATTCTGTGCACCTTCATAGGCGACTGCCAAAGCACATGGCACATTCCCTTGCAAAGCAAAGCCAGCCTAATGTTTTTGCAAGTAAATAGATCTAAATTCCTTCCAAGACAGTTTAGAACTTCCTTCCTTATTTGTCCAAGTGACTCTCTCTCTTCATCTGATGTACTTCTGCTAACCAACTTATACAGACTAATTCTACTTGTTATTAATGCCCATTTATTTGCTAATAATCTTTCCAAATCATTTGATATCCTGCTACTGGAGAGTGAGTCAGTCTATCCTGACAACTCTCTGTAATAACAGCAGATGGGATTTCTCAATATAATCCAGGTGACCCAAAAAGTAACTTACAGAAGATTGACTATTTTTTTTTTCTTTCTCTTCTCTGTTGCTGCTCCCTCCATTATCTATAATAAAATACCCATTGACTTCCAGCACACAGAATTGATAAGTGCTAATCACACTGCTTCTGGCCCAGGGAGATTTTCACATTGCCCTTCTTTTGCCAACATACTGTATAGAAGATAAGGATGGGGAATGGAAGCCATGACAAGCCAAATCCCAGAAAGTATTACCAGGAATATTTAGAAAAACTGTTCTCACTTGGAAATACTGATACATTAAATTTTTTTTTTTTTTTTTTTTTTTTTTTTTAAGAATGAAGTGGAATTTGGTTTGTTTTTCTATTTTAAGTTTTTTAGATCTTGAAAGGAATTTCTGGTCACAGAAAAAGCTGAAAAGTCTGGAATTACCTGATGATCACAAGCTTCCTGTTCACCACCCTTTGGACTCTTTCAGTGTGAATTACTCACTACTTGAGCATTCCCAACTTTATGGAGACAGTGGAAGTAAAATACACTAATTATGAAAGGATCAATGGATCTTAATGTTTGTCTTTGAGGCTTTTGTGCTTGTATCAGTTTCCTGATCTGAATAAATATATCTGTTAATCATATGGTTTGTTTGCAGCTTTAAAGTTTCCAAATCTAACAAGAAAATTTATTTGCAAACAATAGGAGGCATCAGATAATATCAGAAAAAGAGGCCTCCCATTTCTTAAATTTTTCCTCTTTATTTTTTTCTATATAGTTTTATTTTGCCTTCTTTGGATAGCACAGACTGCTTGCAAAATGGGGAAAAAAGTACTATTCTAAAACTTCATTAGAAAATGAGTACTTATTCAGTAGAAAATGATACTTTTTTAAAGAACAAAAATTAAACTCCAAATTCTAAACTATTTAAAAATCTCAGTTTCATCACTCCCACATCTATATTTAATCTTATGGTAGATCAATATAAAAGATTGGTTGATGAACAAAGTACAGAGTAGCTTAGGTCACAGGAATTTTTGGTTGGAGTGAAGAGAGTTAAATGTCTTTTATCAACGACACATTTGCTTTTGAGCAGTTCTGGGAGCACATGAAAGATAGCAGGGACTAGGAAGAGAAAGAGCCAGATGAAATGCTGCCCTACATCTGCCTTTATTCACTACAAAGATTAAATTGTATCAGGCATTCACGAACGCAGGTGAAAAATTAGGAAGCTTGCAAAATACAGCAGAAAATGGTTTTAAAAAGGTTATAGTATTTTAAAATCGACAAGATTCCTTGGCCAGATTACACACACCAGGAGTGCTGAAGGAAGTGGGGGATGAAACTGGCAAAGCAGTAGCAGCATTTTCACAAGTTCACTCAATTTTTATTCACTTCAAGAGCCAGAGACAGATCTGAAGACTGGGAAAATGGGTCACACCATTTCTTTACTTCAAAAAGATGAAGAAGAGGAAGGGAAAAAATACATGATAAGGTTGATTCAGTCTTTTTGATAGTGTTGTAGGAAGAGAGCGAAAAATGTTATGAAGGCTTGAAAAAAACCAGAGATATAAAATATAGCAAAGGGTAAAATGTCACTCTGTTTGTTCAGCACTATTCAATTAAGATCACCTAATATCTCTCCAGACTAATGCATTTGTCCATACCTAAGTGTATTCATGTTGTTTGGGAAGATATGATTTTGATAGATAGAGATCATCAAAGAAGAACAATCAGTACACACCCTGCTAATTTTTCCACATCACAGTTACATATGGCTTAGAAGATCCTTTGAGAGCATCCAAAACAGAGAGGCATGAAACATGAGATACCTTTCTGTAGTTCCAATTCCTTCCTCAAATTCAGAGGCTAAGTCTTTAAAAAGGAATGTACAGTATAAAAGATAAAAATAGGAATTACGATATGCTATATCAGAATGTGAATATATTTTATACCTTTCACTGTAGCTTACATCTATTTTACACTCTCAACTATAAACAACACTATTTACCTGCAGCCATGAGAAGCTGTTCCAAAAACCCTGAATACAAACACAACTTTGTTGTTGCTATTGTAGAAAAAGGGTACTCTACTCCTATTACATGAACATCATGATTCCCTGAAGACAAGATTATGGTTTGCCCAATTCTTGACTAGCTTCCAGTTTTGTTAATTTCTCTGAACAGTTTAAATATCAGGCAGTGAAGCTCTGTGTACACAGAGGCAGTGATGCTGGTCAATACAAATTGCAGGCACCATCCCTCGAAATCTGTAAATTAAATGCTTATTAGCAAGGCTCAAATAAGTAAAGTTTTTCTGCCTTTTTCTTTTAAGAGCTGATGCAGAAATGCTGTCTTCCTCTTATGTGTTGATAAGTGCAGTCCCACCGTTCTTGTTTGCTCTGGCAGGGCTCATGAGAGCAGCCTTCTGTCACTCGAAACAGGAAGGTATCACATCCTGCTGCTGGATGGCTGCATGCTAAGGCCAAAAACTCTGTGATGGAGCTTTTGAAATGGTGCTTATTTTCAGGAGAGCTCAGGAATGAGAGCTCTACAGGATCATTTTACCCCAAACCACAGATTTACCTGTGTTGAGCATGCACTTATTTATTACCAAAACACAAGCCCAGGGAACAGTAAATAAAAGATAAGGTGAACAGATGTGGTAATGCTGCATATTAGAATCCAATTAACTGATATGCCAACATAGCATTTTTCTTGTTCCTCTCTCAATATATTTTTCCATGGCATCAGGGCTTGCTTCAAGTGACAAACTGCTGCAGCAGCATAGCTGGTGTGACCATATGGCATGTGGTCAATAAAACACACTTGTAGAAATGCCAAAAATGGAAGCACTCTACTCTTCCCCAAGCATGTTTCTTCCTGAATTTTGTCTCTCTGTAATAAATACCAAATTGCAGCTGAACAGGAAAATCAAATTATGGAATCAGTATTAACCAAATCTTTATTAAAAGAGTAAGTATCTACTTTTAATACAAAATTAGCATGTCACATCCTTTTACTCATAAGCAAGAAAATTCACCAGATACCACATACAGCGGTTTCTTAACTCTTGTCTGAAAAGCCAAAAACTCATTTTTTGAGGGTCAGTATTTGAGCCTTTTTACACTTTTTCTATATTACAATTTGTAACTGTTAAGGATATAGCACAGAAAAAAAAATCCATTATCAAAACTATAAGAAAAATACATGTGTTTTTTTCCAGTTTTTAGCAACTCCCAAAACTAGCTCTGAAATTATTCAATTAACTATTACTTGGCATAACAAATTAATAAGTTTTAATTATATAGCTATATAGTGATAGTTATATAACCCTTAGACCCCATTTGCACACACATATTGCAAAGTCTTCATATGGTCAAATCAGAAGATATGCATCCCTAATTTTCAGAGAGCAAAGGTAAGTGGGGACACCATAGGCAAGAAATTCCAGTGTTCCCCAAGAGACTCAAGAGTGACAAGAGACCATTCTCCCTCTCACAGCTGGAGATACAGATTACTCAGTAGGAGTTCTGTGGCTCTGAAGAACTTTTCATTTAAACTTTCTTGTGAAACACACTCATTTTGAGAGGTATGTACTGCCAACCTTATTATGGACTGCTCTAAAGTTCTATCAAAAACCGAAAGAAACTCATATTCAGAAGAAGTGTTGTCCCTCCAGAAAGAATATGGAATAAGCAGCATTATGCAGATAATCACATTACATCAAGTCCTCTCTTAGTCTGATGAAAATGAAAACATAATCTGATGTGAGTAGCCTATCTCACCTAACATTTCTGATTTCCTATTCAACAGCACAGAATAGTGATGTCTGGCATTTAAATAGCCGCTTTAAAAGGAAAGATAATGATGTGGTTTAGGGTTGTCTTCTGACACTCATCTGACACCAGCTGACACCTACCCTATTTTCAGGCACCTAAAAATGTGATGCACCAGGTGGGATAGGCCTCCAGCTTTGCTATGTAGTCCATGGAGATAGGCATCTCCAAGATAATTCACACAACGTGTCAGGGAAGTACTTCTCTTGGATGTGGCACAGGATGACAGTAAATCAGAAGCTTGAGGTCCTTGCATGACTCACAGGAAATTCCCCCAGTACCTATGAAGGGATAAACAGCTGGTGTAAACTAAGAACACTCAGTTTAGATGCATTAATGAAATTAACCTTACCCACGGAATAATGACTGTAATTTAGCAGGTAAGTCCTTTGAAACAACTAGCTGATTTCTATAACAAAAATGTGTGTCTCATGGCAGATTTCATCAGATGGATTCTTAAACTGTAAGAACATGGCTTAATGCAGGAAGGGATTTTGGTAACTCAGAGAAAAAAAAAATCAGTAATTTGAAATCATTGTCTTTAAATCCTTTTTTACCATGGGAGGCAACAATAATTGTTTTGGTTATATCTGTCCAAGAAATAAAAAAAATCCGTAAGGTAAAGGAAAAACTGTGCAACAAGTGATTTCCTACAAGAATTGTAAATACTGACAGAAAACCCAAGGGGGAAGTATTAGCTCATAGACATGAAATGTTTTACATTTCAACCTCAAAAAACCCCAACCCCCCCACCTTCAAAACAAACAAACAAACAAAAACCCCACAAAAAACAAAACCCAAAAACCCATAACCCAAAAAGAATCAACATTCACAACCAAGATGACAGTAATCTTCTCTCTGTTCTTTCCTGAATACTGTGGCATTTTTAGAGCTAGTTCCTATCAAAGAATTACTCAGAAAGGCTAAGAAATCCATTTAAACCTCTGGTATATTAAATACACATTTATTTATACCTGCAGTAATGTTTGTAGTCACTAATTATCTTTGATGTTGACAAATTCTCTTCATGTTGATTCATTAGCCCATTGTAAGTATTTTTGCTGTAGAATATTGATAATTTTCATTTTTATATGAAACCACTTTTAAATAAAATAATTTCTTGGAATTTACCTGTCTGCTCTCAAAAGTGTTATTTTAAATGACAAACCCATAAAAAGCAGAAAAATAGCAGTAGCAATGATCTTAAGGTTTACCTGGAATGGTCAATTTCTTATTTCCTCAGGGACTACTTTGAAGCAAGACCAAAGGGCGGTGCTGACTATCATACAATATGGGATTTTACAAGTGAAAATCCAGTCTGGAATACTCATAAACTTCCCATCTCCTCTAGCTGGAATTAGAGTTGTATCTCCTCTTTCCTTTTCCTTCCCTCCTCCTCAGAAATATTTTCTTGTCTTGAAGAACTTTAAAACCTCTCAATAAATCCATTATTGTAAAAGAAAGACCAGCTGTTAATATTTTATGAGACTGATGAATATCTCTCCCCACTTTGGCAAGGTAAAATAAAACTGAATGTTTATGGTATTATAATTAGCATCTTTGGAGATAATTCAAAAAAGATGTAGGTAAGTCTTGACTAGAGATGTCAAAAACAAGGAAAAGAGATTTCCCTTTTCAAGACTGACATGAAGCCATGGTTGTCACATATGAGATCTATTAATTTTTAATGCAGTGTGGAAATTAATATTTAATATACTCAAGTCCTATACGACAAAAGTACTTGGCACATTTCTTTCAAAATAAAACAAGAAAAAATGTTTAACTACATTCTATGATTTTGACCCTGAAACCTCTACATTTTGCAGTTCTGAAAGAATGCCAAACTCTATCCTACAGCATTAGCATAATAATTTCAGAAATTGCATATGTAAATCTACATGCCAACAACAAAATAAAAGCAGCCTGTCTTTCAAAGCCATTATGAGACATGGAATCCCTTCATGTATTGACCATTAACTGAAGAATTTATTTCAAATGATTTCTTAAAAGGAAAAACAAAAGCAACGAGGTTGCCCACAGATTGATTCTCAATTGGTTGGATTTTTTCTTTACTTAGGATCATACACAATATATGTTTTTGAAAAAATCAAACAGCAAGTGTTGAATAATTTATTATAATAATAATGTGACAACAATGAGGTTAAAAATCATTTACAATGACTATCTCCTGATAGTCAGTGCAGAGGTAGCCCAACACTGTCTTGATAAATGAGATTTGAATTGGGTACTGTGAGTATTAAAGCACTGCCTACCTTTTTCAGCACAGTATCAAATTTGTTAAACCAGAAGGTTGTTTTTGGGTCTGCATTCATAACTGGCCAGCAAAATCATTATTTCACTGTACAGCAGGGCCATTATTGCACGTACATAAAAAGTGCATAAACTTGCTCTCTGATTAAATTACCATTTGTTTCCCTAGCAAATGGCTGAGGATTGGCTTGTGTCAAGGCAAGGGCACACAACACACTTGGCTCAGTCTTTTTCAACCTTGTTTTGGTGGGAACAGTTCAGTATAGATAAAATGAATCAGATTCTTCTCCCGTGCCCAGTGAAAATTATACAAAACATTGGCAAGCCCAACAAATGTCTGAATTTGTAATGAAATCTCAAATGAGCCAATACCTTTTCTTTCTGTAATTCTAACTGAAATGTGCTAATTTAAATCTCTAGTATATAATGCAGTTCTTCAACACTCCAGAAGTATTTCACCAAGCAGAAAGCTTTAGCATTCTACGGGCATGTTGGAGAATAAGAATACACTTTTCACTTTTAATAGTTTATTTAATGAACTCATATATTGTTGATACTTTGTACAACATTTAGGTCCTTCTAAATATTTACAAGAGGCTTTGTAATTACCTTTTTCAGTTATATGTAGTATTAAAAGTCACATGATTTTGTTCCACATTCTAATTATCAGCTTAATTTCATTACTGAATGTAAACAATTAAGCACATTTTTAAAGACGCCTGCAGTGCTTTTAAAACCAAGAGAAAATCTGATTCAGAAGGAAAGGTTAAATATTTATTTGATTTTATTTAGCTTGGGTCTGATTTTTTAAAATGCATTATATTTCCTTGTTCTAAGAAAAAGCAGATGGTTTTGCTCTAATTGTATACAATGTTTTGTAGTACTGACTGTAATACTGTAGTATACAATGTACTGTAGTACATTGAAACATTAACAAGTAATATATTAGAAACTAAGTCCCTAGACATAATTCTGAAATTTATAAAAAAAATCCAAATAAATCAAAAGATAAGTAGTTAACAACCAACACTTTTCTCAAGCAGAATAATATCTTATACATTGATAATTCCTTTAAAATAAATGTTTGGAAAATGTACCACGTTGGTCACAGGTTATCCTCCATTTATTATAGCATGAAAATTTTTGGTTTGTGGGTTTTTTTTAAATTTAGATCAGTTCAGAATATGAAAGTAGGTGTCTATTGTGAAAATTAGACTTCTACAAAATTCTAAAATGCAGCAAGAATGACGGCTGAGAACTAAGACAAAGTTAATATTTGCCTTGAACAGTAATTCTTTCTTAAGCAGTCACCTAAATTTCCACATAAGGATTTATGATTTATTAAACTAAGCAAAAGTTTTTCTATTTGTCCAGAACTCTTTTATTACTCAATTTTGGGTTTTCTACTGTTGTTTTCTTGCTTTTTTGCTAAACTCCTATTTCTTCTATTCCATTTGATTCCATCTGAGAAGTTAAAAAACTGTCATTGGAGAAAATACCACCTAAATTTAAATTCCTTTGGTCTTTTGTCCTGGTACATCTATCTCTGGATAGATAAAATGATTCTTCAGAAAGGCCTGTCTTATCAACAGGGAATGTCAGCAAAGTTGTCTTTTTCCATTACTGAGCAATCAACAAATTCTCCAAAGATTACATCACAGACACAGATAGTGGGAAGAATTGGACCATTTCTCACGCAGTCAGCAAGACAATGTTGACAACAAGGGTTTGAAACATAAGGTATGGAAACCATGCCTGCATTTACTCTAAAATATTTATCATCACCCTTCTCCTGTAAGTGTGTAAAGCCTCCGGTGAGCTAGGCTTTCCTAGATGTAAAGATTTTTGGAAACGTGGAGAATATAATTGGGAATTTCCTATTTTAAACTTTTCTACTGAAAAGCTCAAAGTCTTTCTCTTATGCTCTTAATTTATTTAAGACTTTCATATCTCTTAACTTTATAAAAAGTGATGATTGAATGATTACACAACAGTAATGAGAAAAAGACATGAAGTTCACGGAACTTTTGTAATTCATAGTGTATTTAGAAAGCCATGTCAGATTAAAAAAGAAAAAAAATAGCCATTTTGTCAAATTTTTAACAGTTCCCTGGTATTTTGTTTGCTTTCATTCATATCCCAAGTTATGAGTTTGGTTTTGTATCCTTCCTGTGGGCCTGGCTACAAATATATTAAACTATGTCCACTTAATTTAAGTGACTATGAAGGTCTTTAAAAATGTTCCAATAGTTTTTTGATTAGGACTAAATTCAACAGCATCTGTTATGTCATATTTCTGTAGTTTCCTCAGTGATTGAAATAGCATGAGAGAACATCTTTCTAGACATTTTTATTGCCTATAAATAATTGTTGTTCCTCATTTTTACATTTAAAAATAATTTCATTAATTATGAGGCACTTTTAAGTAAATCCCAGCTTTTCAGGAAGTATTTTAAAAATTATTCAAGAAAATTATTCAAAGAAACTGTTTCAGAATTTGTTACAAAGTTGATGCAAAATGTAAATATTTTCATCCTATCTTGATATTAATTGATCTGAACATTTTTCAATGTATTTTTCCAACTTTTATGCATCTTCATCACTTGCATAACCCAGAAAAAAAATTGAAAAACTGAGCATTCCAAGGGAAAAGGAATAGGATTTTTTCCCCTAAATCTTTTAACAGTTTCTGTGGAATCTCGTCTGTTCTCCATATACCCATGAAGATATTTAACTTTATTAAGGAAGGAAATAATAGAAAACTTTCATGAGATAACCATGAAAGTTTAGCCCATAATCTTGTTTAAAGATCTTAAATTGACAAGGCACTCCTTTTATGAACTGTGTGTTTTGCTGTGTGTATGAGCTTACCCCTCATGCACATGACCAGCTCCTCCTTCCAGCTAAGAAAATTGGCACTTTTGGGGCAGAGAGGGGCTGGATATTCCCTCAGGGATTGGGAAACAGGGTGAGCCAAGGCACTCAGTGCTTTCCCCAGTAGGACACAATCCCACAGGAGCTGATAAGAAGGCCTATCAACAACTTCCAATAAGGCAAGAGATGAATCATGTTTGGAGTACATCCTAGAGGTTCAGTCAGGAGCAAGAGATGGAGCCAAAGTTAGAAACTAGCAAAACAAACTGCTACCTGAAGTTAGCTGCAAAGGGATTTTTCTAAGTCTTTCCCCCAGTGGAAACAAAGGAAAGGAATAGAATAAGGGCTAAGCTTCAGTGCCAAAGAGCTTATGCCTTTTTTACTAAGGGATCTTAAAAATATTTGACAGCAACCGCTGTAAACTGTATATTAATTAGTATATTCCAGTATATAGTAGTATATACTAATATACATATTAGTATGTCTCTGTCATAGACATCAGACTTCCATTTGCAATCTATTATTTTCTTTTTGTTTAAAAAAGAAAAAAAAGAAAAAAACAACCCACAGCTAGGTTCCATGTATAGATTTGGGTCCCGTTCCTCAAAGGACAAGTAATGGTAGGAAATTAATCACATGTGAAGTTCTGCAGAAGTGTAAGACAAGACCACACTGAGCACCTGCAACAAACTCAGCCCATGTTCTTGGCATGCTCTGGCTTAGGCAGCCCCATCTCATTTGGCTGCAGGAAGTCAGCAGCTACAATTATTCTCATTTACGCTCTCATGGCAACAAAAGGCCAAGGGTATCTTAGTCTGCATTAGGCAAGGCACTGCCAGCAGGTTAAAGGAGGTGATCCATCCTCTCAGCACTAGGAGTATTCCATTCCTCTGGAATACTGCACCCAGTTCTGGGTCACTCAGGGAAAGAGAAACAGGGACATACTGAAGAGACTGCCAAAAAGGGTCATGGAGGGGATTAAGGTACTGAAGTGTCTCTCATATGAGGAAAGGTTGAGATACCTGGAACAGTTTAGTCTGGAGAAGAGAAGGCTCAGGGGTGACTTATTAATATATGTAAATACCTGCAGAGAGAGTGCAAAAAGGATGGAGCCAGGCTCTGTTCAGTGGTGCCCAGTGGCAGGACCAGAGGCAAAGGGCACAAACTGAAACAAGAAAGGTTTCCTCTGAACATCAGGAGACACTTTTTCACTGTGAGGGTGACTGAGCACTGGTAGAGGGTGCCAGAGAGATCATAAAATCTCCATCCTCCGAGTTATTCAAAAGTTGTCTGTACATGGTCCCAGGCAACTGGTGTCCTTGTTTGTGCAGGGGCTTTGGAAGAGATGGCCCCCAGAGGTCATTTCCAACCTCAACTCTTCTGTGATTCTGTGACCTGTAAGAATTATGATAAACACTAAGCCCAGCATTCTTGCTATGTTCAGAAGAGACATATTTGATTTTCCATTACTTATGCCATTTCAGTCACATGGCCTAAGGAGTAAATGGGGCCTTACTCTGCCAGTGTTCAAGCTGCCTAGATGGAGCTTCCAGCTTTGGATTGTGGAATAAATGCAGTAATGTTCCCAGGGTAGTATACTGCCTCTCTCTGCAGGGTATTTTAGGTACACTGGAAGAGTGTGACTTGTTTAACTAAAGTGTGATGTGCACACCAGGAGGGCTGAATTCCCATTCAGTATACATTAAGTTCTGTTTATACTGCATATCTTGCCTTACTGATAGACAGACATGATTATTTCCCTCATGCATGTGTGAAATCCATTTATTTAATCTTGTACAATTAGTTCAGCAAAGGGCTGATTTTCACTTGCTGACTTTTTCACAGCAAGATCTGCAGACATAAATTAGAAATCTGCTTCTTTGAAGTATTTTGCAGGGTAAAATGGGAAATGGGAGACTTGGGTTCTAAGTCTCATCTCATTCTTGTGGTTAGCTCTGTCCTGTGAGCCTGTCTATGGAACTGTGGATGAGTATTTTATTATTGTTCTGTAATCAACAATAGAGACATTTCTGGAGAGCATCAAACAGCACCTTTGAATTTAAAATGTATGTACAAGCTCTTTAATTTATTCACTTAAAAAAAAAAAAAAAAAAAAAAAAAAAAAAAAAAAAGGGATGTGTGATAACTTAGTTCCAAAAGGCTTTTTACACTGCCAGTAAGGATCAAACCCTTGAACTAAAGCAACTCCCTGCCCACTCAAAATCTGCAAACATAAAAAAGCATGAACCCAGTGGGTGGACTATCGCCAGTATTCTCACAATTGTGCAAAATTGCTTTGTCAGTATCAGTCTGACTGCACTGGGTAACTTCTGCCAGAGTTTAACACAAAAAGCTTCCTGAGCCAGGAAGATAGACCAGTCTGTGAAAGCTTCAACAACATTTGGGTAGCTTCATGTTACTGGTTTTGCTTTTGTGTTACTATGCATCTGCTTTACTCATTTCCCAATTCCTGACTTTGTTTTTAAAATCCTTTCTGATCACATTACACACAATTAAATTACTTCACTGAACAAATCATGTTCATAAATTTGCCTTATTGATTGTCCAGAACACAGTGCTTCAAGAACCCAGTGTGCTGCATGGCTCCTGTACAGCTCTGCAAGACAATAAAATGATTTATTCTAATGGATGACCTATTTATGATGGAAAAACAAATCTAATTTCAATTACTGCTCTAATTAGGATGACTCATGAAAACTGGAACTTTTGTTTTAGCATAGGTCAAAAAACAATGGAGAATGATTATTATTCATTATACAGACTCCTTCTATTGGTTATTTACCAGTATAAATAATATAGAAAGGATCTGTAAGCTGCTTTTGTTATTTTTTTAGGGATGCCTGCAAAAGGGCATCATTATTGTGATTGATAATAATACATGGTATAGACATTCACAGTGAAAGAAAAGAATTATCTGCTACATCAGGTTTCTGCTTATTAGAGAGGTTGTAAGTTGAGTAAAGACCAAAGAAGCAGCAGCAGGGTGAGCACTGCTGGAGCAGGGAAGGTTGACTGTCTGCACTGTGTCACAGTGTCTGCTCTCCAGAAAAGCCACACAAAGACACGTGGACCATCAGCAAGGGGTGGTGGTGGCACAATAGAGCAAGTGTTGCTCATAGAAACGGTAATTATGTTCCCACTCCTTTCACATGGAAGAGGCAGAAGTGCAGGTCCCCAAGGACACATCTCTGGCTGAGAATTTCAGTCCAGGTCTGCCCTGTTTGGTATCCATCCTTCTCTGTGCAACTCCTGGGTCTAGGCAGGTGCCAGGCTGTGATCCTTGGTGTGGTCCTTCATTGCTTAAAATTCTGAAAGCAGAAAGAGCTTTATAAGCTTGAACTCTATTGTCATTTAAGATCCTGGTGAAAGGAGCACCTTTCATGAAGCAAGGTCAATCCTTGTCAGTATGAATTGCATGAATGCCTAGAGTGGTTCTTGATACCTCTGGGTCCTAATGACAGATGTGGAGAACTAATTTCACAAAACAGTTCAACACATAAAACCTGTCAGTTCTGTAGCCTCTGATAATATCTTAGTACAGATATTAAGGTTATTGTTTTATTTTACAGTAAACATTCAAAGAGTCCTTGGGGATTTTGAGTGGCTGTTGTACGGACAAGCAAACTCCAGACACAGAAAGTGTGCATTTCCATCACAATTCATAGCTGAATATATTTTGTCTTAATAAAGCATGAATGACATGAGGCCTTGTCTTACTGCTCAAAGAAGTTTGTAAAGCCCTCTGAGGGGCTGATGTGCATTTCTAGTTCTGGTTCTCAATGCTGGTTTGGAGAAAAGGAAGATCTGGCAAATTATTTTTATTTCCTAAGATTAGCCATTACTTGTGTTTACAATCTGTGAACAAAACTCTTCAGGATATGTGAATTCCCAGAGGAAACTCATTTATATTGAAGGGTTGAAGCATCAGGGGACAATCTTTGAGAAGTGATGCCTTCCAGCATTTAATGAAAGTGATGGAAATCAACCCAACCCTTAATTCAGCACTGTGTCTAGAAGTCTTAAATAAAGATCTCTTTTTCAAATTAAAGGGAATAAATAAAACCTTTAAGCAGTGAAGCAACAACAGGAGAAACACATCAAAGTCAGCTGGCACATAGTTTACAAGAACAGCCTTGCAAATTTGTTGGTTAAGTCAGTAAGGTGAGGGAAAAGAAAAAATCAGCAAATGTTCTTTCCTTCCTCCAGTTCTATTATGCTAGCCATTGCAAATATGCTCAGAAAGACTGTCTTTTATTTGGTAGGAAATATAAGTCAGAGTAAATGTGTACTTCTCTGTGTCCTGCTAAATATTAGAAGATCTTTATAGAGAACATACATCTGAGTTCAAGAGATTTTGTAAGGAAAACTCCAATTTCAGAAATCGTGGTGAGCATGCAGTATTTCACCTAGCAAACAAACCCAAAACATGCCTTTCAGATAAATTAAGAAATGAGTTTCCTCTAAGCCTGGAGTTCTGAGTTTTAGAATGATTGTTCTTTTATTTTCCTTATTTGACTAATTCTGTTCGGTGTAGCTTCTTTTGAGAAGAATGATAGTAAAGGACTGAAGCAACATAAGAAATTAATTTCTACTATATTTTAAATATTTTTTAATAAATTATCTAGGATTTCTCAGGTTCTAAGCAATATGACTATGAATATTTTGGTACAGCTAATATAAAATACAGCTTTCTGAAACATTGTTTAAAAATCCATTCAAAGGCAATGGGAGTCTGTCCAATAATTTTAGTGGGAAAATTCCTAATTATTCCAGGGAGATCAGGATTTGGCTGAAGCTACCAAAGGACTGGAATTAAGCATAAAAAAAAGAATCACACTCTACAAGCATACTATAATAATGAATTCCAGAACTTAAAGGAAGAACATCTCTTTTCCAAAGGGGCTCCTTGCCCATGTCTGTGTCACGACAAATTTCTAATAGCTTCTCCTCCAAGTGCTAGTGAGTCTCACAGTTGTTTACTGTCTGAGATCAAAAATGACTGCAATGAAACCATTTCAGTGTCTACTGAGAATAATTATGTTTGCCAAGAGTATAGAATAAGAGCAGAAGTAAAGCGCTATTGACATTAACTTCAGAAAAAAACCTGAAAACCTTGATATCTAATCTCTGAAATCACAGTTAAACTACTGCTACTTTCATAACGAACATGATGTGTGATTCAGTAGCTCAGAACAATGAAATCTTACTTTTTAACACATAAAATATTCCATCTGATGCCACTGGGAGAGCTGCACTTCTTCAAATTAACTAAAGAATGAATGTGAAGTTCTAATATTAGTTTTGTCTATAGGGAAGTTGATTTTCAAATAAAGGTATTTTCATTTTCAGACTTCCAATGTACTCAGACAGTAACCTCTACATTGATTTGCAAAATTAAATATGTGCCTGTCACATTGACCTTATGTGTTATAAATCCATAGTAAATAATTAGCATGAATGGTTAACATGAGCCAAGCTACAGGCAATTTGGCATTTAATTAAGGGTTTCTGTGTTGAAGAAATATCCCTGTCTTAGGCTACTACTAACTTTTTTTTTTTGTTGTTCAACTCTGAAACACCATTCAGCCTTTGGTAAGTTAGAGATTTAGTTTTAACCCTTGTAGAATGTATTCATTTGATTGCCTCATTATTTTTTGGCCTCCTAATGACTGAGTCACTGCAAGTACTTGCACTGCATCATCAGTGCAAGTGATGCCTTTTACTTTGTTAAAACATTCTCTGGCTTATTTTTGGTCCTTCTGCTGTCTGGGTGCACATCCTGACAATCTTTTTTTTTTTGGATTTTTTTTTTTTAGAGATGTGCTAATATATATATATATATATATATATATATATATATATTTCTTTTTTTTTCCTAATCATTCTTTCAGAAGTATGCCAATACTCTCGAATAGATATAGTTCTCAAGGACTGTAAAAATATGATTTCAAGAGCTGTTTGTCTGAACCAAATGTGTAGGAATTAATTCACCAAGGCATTTTTTTAGTATTTGTCTGGAACTGTAAAACAGAGTAAAATTATAGTGGAAAACTGGTGCATACCAAAAGTAGATGGAAAATATCTTTGTGACTAATCTCTCTGAGTTTTACTTTCACATTTTTCTGCCACTTTGATAGAAATCAACAGGTTATTCCACTGAGTTCTGTGGGACTTGGTCTAAGTTTTCAGTTACCCGTCAACAAATTCCTCTGACTTTGGCATATAAAAAAGCAGTTTCAGTCATCTTAGGGAAATCTGTGTTTCTGCAGAACAAAAAACAAAACAAAAACACCTCCCCCCCAAAAAAACCCCAACAAATAAAAAACCCCCAACCAAACAAAAACAAAACCCAACAATAACAAAAACAAACTAACAAAACCCAAAAACCCTCCGCCCCAATATAAAACCAACCAAAAAAACCCAAAAAACCCCCAGAGACCAACAAAAAAAACAAACAAAAACAAACAACCCCCAAAACCACGAACAAACAAACAAACAAACAAACAAACAAAAAACCCCCCAAAAACAAAAAACACCCCCAAAATTAAATTCCAGCCCATTCTCAAAGGCCCAGGACTTGGCTTTAGCCATTTGTAAGAGCTTGGTACTATGAAGTTTAGGATGAACATGAATAGCAGCACACCATTTTAAAGTTTTTACCTGTCTTACTGTCTGCACACAGATGTAACTAGACCTCTTTAACCTTTAACCCCTCTTTAACCACAACTGATCATTTTCTACTACAGTTGTCATAGTCATGCCTCTGACATCTACCATAGAACTGTGTGCAGTGCTGCTTCTTCAGCTGCATAAATACTGAATGAATGAAAGTGCAACATAAAAGACAATGATTGACAATCTGTTTCAAAGCTGTTAATAGCTGATTTTTCTAGTTCTATAATATTTTGTGCTTTGGTTTTCTCATTTTTGTCCCTAGAGGCTTTCTCTTGCAGTTATCTAAAGTCATTTGACCTACTTTCCTATACACTTCCTTCAATATTTGTGATCACTAGAACTCTGACGATGTAGAAAAGTTAATAATTTAAAATAGTTTTTAGCCTTCCTCGACATCAGAATGGTGAGTGTTAGTATACTTATAAAATAATCTCCTTCAGAAGCTAACAGAATTATAAGAAAACCACAAAAATATGTGAAGTTAAATTAAATATAAGTTGCAGATGAGATTTTGATTGAGATAATGTGTACCCTATGGAAGGATGGAAAAATAACAAAAATTAAAATGGAGTAGAATAAAATTCCAAAGCATCAAGGATTCATTTCAGCAAGGCTGCTTCCAGGCAAACTCAGACTTCTTCACCATGAGTGGCTTCTTTATATACTTAATAAATATTTCATTCCTACTGTTCAGTCTGTTCAATCCATCCCTTGATAATGAAACAGTTGTTTTTGAAAGCTCATCTATTTATATCCACCTGCTTCACATGCACGAGCAGACTGCTTGATATAGAGAGATGAGAGAGACATAAATATAGATGTACATTAATCTCATTTTGACTGCAGTTACATTTGGTATTACTAGAGTAACTCTAAATCTAAAAAAAGTTAGTATAAAACCAGTGCATTTGAAATCAATCAATGTAAATCAGATATGAATTGACTGATTGATTGATCAGACATGAAAAATCAGACATGTAGTTATGTTGCTGACGTGTTTGTTCATCATGCTGAATTCCCTCACAATGAGACAATTAAGAGTACAATATGTGAGCTGTTAGAGAACAGTCAATAGCAACATTTAGTACACTTCACTAAAAAATGCCTTTCCCATAAGGTTTTGATACTGCTGCAAGATTTTTATGTCTATGGCTTTTGAAGGAGCTCAGGTGGCTAAGGATATTGTCATTTTTCTTAAGCTGTTTCTGTCTGTATGACTTTAGACATAAAATATTATGATATGCAAGATATTATCTAATCTTTTGTCCTTTTTATATTACGTGATCAAAGACACTATGAAACCAATAATGAGAGTAACATGAGCTCTGCCTTACTTAACTTAAGCAGAAAAATGCCTTTAAAACTGTGTCTGGTTTCATAGTCTGTGGAAGATTGAGTTCAGTGTTTATAAATGTCTTGGTTTACAAGAATAAAGAATTCTCCTCGCTTGGCATGCATTAATCTGGACCTCAACACTCAAATATGGAAGCAAAGGGTTAAGTCTCCATGCAGAAATCCATCTCTAAAACCTGTGTTTGACATATTTTCAAGTTTTTAAAAAGGAGATATAAATCTACCCATCTGTCTAAATTCTTAAGCTATGGTGATAGACATTTCCCAGACATTTGCAATTCTTTGGCCTGTGTTAAGTAGAAAATCAGATCATAGTGGTCTTTCTTAACCTTAATATTTATTAATGTAGCTTAAAAATTAGAGATAATAATGGTAAAGATTACGGTCAGACCTTTTCCATGAAGTGGAATTGGGTTATATCACTGTGGGGAAGAAAAAAATAAAGAAATAAAAAAAGAGCAAATTCAAATTCACTGAAGCTCTGCAGAGCAGCACAACTGATCTCAGCTGTAAGTCACTGAGTGAATGCCAGTGGCCAAAAGATGAGCTTTGCACACCACAGTTACCTTACCTTTGGGAGGAAAACCAGGAAATGTTTAATATAAGTGGGG
This sequence comes from Phylloscopus collybita, assembly GCA_027886175.1. Classification (NCBI taxonomy): domain Eukaryota; kingdom Metazoa; phylum Chordata; class Aves; order Passeriformes; family Phylloscopidae; genus Phylloscopus; species Phylloscopus collybita. The sequence continues at coordinate 10,936,288 of JAJNNQ010000002.1, forward strand.
AAAAAAAAAAGTAATTAACCAAATGGAAGCAAGCCCATATGAAGTACAACAGGACCTAGAACATGAAAGGAATTTGTGCCTCTTTGCCATTTCATGAAACTGCTTAGGTCACTCATCCAAAAGACAGTGAGACTGTGATGATCAGACTCTGTTGCACTTACAATGAGTTTCACCTCACACAACCAGCAAACAAAAATACAAAAGAAGGATATCAACATTAAAAAAAAGACAAAGAAAAAAACAAACAACAAACAACAACAACAAACAAACAAACACACATACAAAAAACAAACAAACAAACCCCACCAAAGCATCTGGCTAGCAGTTCAGTGTGGTGGTCCCTGGACCATCCACATAGAACAATTCACTCCCTTGGAAACTGTGCACCCCCCAAGGCTGCTTCAGTTTAGCAGAAACTCCCCTTTGGGAAGACCCTTTGAGATACTTCCTTAGCTCAGGGTGACCAAAATGCTTCAACCCATGAGCCTTTGCAGTTCTATGTTAATATTTTGTACCCTATTGGTTATTCCCCTTGTTCCTGATTGGTTCCCTGATTGGTTCCCTTTTGGATCCTTTCCCTGACTGGTCCTTTTCCCAATTCCTTCCCCCATTGGCCAAGCTGTAAAATCCCGCCCTAGCTACCCTATTATCTGGAATATCTGCTTCAGCCACATTTAGGCAGTATAGCACATTTCATGAGCAGAAATATGTCTGCATTGAAGATTTTGACTCCAGGAAGAAGAGGGAGATCTGAACCCAAATTTCCCAGAATATCAGGAGGAAGAGGACTTCAGACAGGTTTCTACTTCAAAAGGGCCTTTCCCCAACCAGCATTCAGAGTGGCATTTGGGGCTAGTGTGACACTTTCCAGAAGTTCCTGACTTTGTCTTGGTGCAGTGGCTGGGGTGCAAACTTTAGCTGTGTGTTGTGGAGAGGTCTGACCTACCCTGGTTGTTTAGCACCCTCTATAGTCAACTGAGATGGAGATGCTGCCAAAGGGTGGGTGGCTCACCTTTCCTCAGGAAGGAGCATCTGGGACTAGTTAGTAAATCTCCTTGGGTTTGGTTATTTCTGGCTGAAGAGGAACCCTGCATATTCAACTATGTTTCTAACTTTCAGATGACTTAAATTATGTGAAATATCTGATTTTAATTATGTAAAAAATCTTTCTGCCCAAAACTTTCATATTCTAACAAGAGCTATTCACTGAATTCTTGTAATATCTGAGTTGAACATCCCCAGCTATTCACACTGAACCCCCTTCCACCTGTTCTTAACCTCACACCACCATCCTTACTGATATCTGCCCAAGTTGTCCACTTATCACTTAAATGAAAAAACTTTAAAATCAATATTCTTATTAGATTTGAATCCAATTATTTTTTTTTACTGTCAGAATTATGTAGCCCACTTGAATGCCAGACTTAGTGTGTGAATCTACAAGATTTAATAAAATCAATTTGCTCCAGCATCCTTTGACAATATGTTCAAATGACCCACATTTCCCTGAGGATTTAGGTTACAGACCCCAAGTTCCAATCCTACATATGTTCTCAATAAATGTGGCTGTAAATGGAACTCCAGCAAGCAGACTTGCCTTTCACCTTCAGCACATTCCTGGTTTTAGACTACACATATTTCAGACTTTTTTTAAATGAAAAGAAACAGACAAACTTTGTTTCTGAAGATGGGTTTTCTATTCATGTATTGTGCAAGGGAGGCCATACAGAAAAAAGGACATGGTTTTTGCTTTCTGTGAACACATCAGAAAGCAGAAACACAATTTCTTATTTATAAAGCCAAAGGAAAAATTATTCAGAACCTCAGAGTTTGAATGTGTTTCTCTGCAGTTAAGTACAAAAGTAATTATGTTAGGGACTTCAGGTTAGCTAACCAGGTTTGTTTGTTTGTTTGTTTGTTTCTTTTCTTTTTTTCTTTTTTTCTTTTTTTTCTTCTTTATTTCTGTGTGTGAGTGAGAAAGGAGTTACTATACATGGGATTTCTTGGTTATTTTTGATACAAAAAGTCAAGAGTCTTACTTAGTTTCATGCCCATTGGATCAGGGCCACAAACCCAAGAAAACAATGTGGTCAAGATCCAAGAATTTATTTAGAAGAGTACAGCTGCCTTTGATGTCTAAATATTTTAAACACTCAGACTTCTGAAAGGGTTTGAGACACTAAAATTAAAGTTTTATTTCTACATAGTTTTAATGATCTCCTTGACATTTAATGAATTTCTTGACACCATCATCAATCATCACTGATACTCTTCTGATCTCTTATTAGTAGAACTTACTTTGTTTTATACACATTTATAAAGGAGATGAGATTATCACTCTCCATCATAAAAAATTAAAAACTCAACAAAAAAGCATGGATATTACTGCTACTGCAATCAATTTATAACTTGGACTAGATAGTGGATGGGATAATGCCAAGGGATTTCAGATCCTTTTCTACTGTATTTCTTGGATTTCAATCTTCTTTTCAAATGGGCACAATACACTTCCTCTTTAGACATTTCCTATAAAGATTGTGTTGACTATAATCTGAGGGGCTGAGTCAATATATGAGGAACATCAACATCTCCTTCTTGGAAAGCAGCTTCTAATTCCAGCAACAGGGTTTCCAGAAATACTTGGATCCCTCTTGAATCTGCAATAAATAATTTGTAGTTGTTAGAGGAATCATCCCTTCCTTGTGCATTGTGTCATTCTGTTGTGCAATGTGTCATTAACTGGTGAAACTGGTCCCAAATGTAAAACCTTGACAGAAATAAAAAAGTATTTTAGTAATACAAAAGACAGTTCCTTCTACCATTGCCTAAGGACACCATGAATTTCCTCTTATATTTTGACCAAAGGTCACTATCTTATACTGGCACATTGCAGAACTGCATTTCATATATGATTGACTCAACTGGACTGTTGATTTTCAAGTAAAAATTACAAAGACAACACCTGTAGAAAAAATATTTAGAAAGCAAAATCACTTCTGAGGCAGTCTGGGAACTTGAATGCATGAAAGACAGTAACACTGAATGTTAATTTTAACTACTGGTATCCAAATAGATAATGACTAGCTTGCATAGCTGGATGTCTTCCTGAGAAGGAGAAATCTTGGATTTTCATGTAATTAAACTATGGAACACTTATAGCATTAACCAGTATCAGCTGAGGCCTCCTGAAACAACTTTTAATTAAAACACAAGGTTTAATGATAAAATCTATGTCCTTTTTCAACATTTTAATTACATTAGGAGGTAATGCCATTTAGTGATATGCTGAAGTGCAGAAGAGATGGATGTTCAAACCCTTATGGGACCAGTTCACAACAGTCAATTCAGATGTTTCAATAACTGCTACAGAGACTGCTCACCTGTGCTTGAATCATGGAGAAATTCTTACAGCCCAGGGACCAGATCTCTTTCAGATAGAAACTATACCAGATGACACTCTCCAGAGGGTCTTCTAATGATCTCCAGATTCTAATAGGCACATAGCTCATGGAATCAGGCCAGAGGTATTCTGAACTGCACCCCCAAAATGCAGGTATCTGGATTAGGGGAATTTGGCAAAGTACCTGAAGGGAGGGTGTAAAGAGGATGAAGCCAGGCTATTCTGGGGTGGTGAAAGCAATAGGACAGGAGACAATGGATAGAAAATGATGCAGACAAAGTTCCACCTGAATGAGGAAGAATTTCTTTTCTGCGTGGGCAACTGGGCACTGGAACATATTGCCCTGAGTGGGTGTGGAGTCTCCCTCACTGGATGTAATCCTGTACCATCTGCTGTGGGATGTCCCTGCTTGAGCAGAGAGATTGGGACAGGTGTCCACTGTGGTCCCATTCAACCTTATCCATTCTGTGGGATTTTTTGGTCTTAGTAAGAAATATTTTATTCCCTAGACCTGTGTTGGGTGTAGTGCACTCTGTGGTGCTATATACATGCCACCACTATGTGTCTGTGGACTGCACAGAAAAACAGATTTCTAATTAGATATAAAATACTAAAGGGAATATTTCTCTAATTTAGGATTCACAGTGAAGTACATTAAACTAGCTGCAGTAATGTGGTTTGTATGTAATATTTTGAGGGACTCTGCAGAGATTTTTCCCCATATCACAAGGGCTCTTGCTGGGAAGCCAGTTTATGTTGTCTGATGTATTGCATTAGAGAGGGATCCTATTCTTAGCCTGACACCTATTGTGGCAAGTATTCCATATCCTTTATGTTATTTATTTAGTTAAAATGTGTTTAGATTGCAAGGGGAAGATAAATACTGCTGCTGCAGTACTACTATGTACCAATTTCAAATCGTTATCTTTACCAGAGAAACCGTGAAGCAGAGAGGATACCTTGCCTTTGTCACCTTTTAAGTAGGGCCAATTACACTGATGCAACACAATCTTTTGTTATACTGTTCATAAATACAATTTCAAACAAAAACAAAACACAAAACATTGACCTGTGTTGACTGATAATTTGTTTAAATCTCTTTCTGGACCACTATACTAGAGGACCTGATATATTATTAAAATTAAATATTAGATTTATTTTCATGTAGTTTTATTCTCTTTGAAATGCAGAACCCTTTAAATAATGTATTATGTGCTTGGGCCCTCTTTGTGCAGTAAGACTTGTGAAAATGACACCTTTGGAGCACACACAGGTGCAAATGTATTTCACAGCCTTCCTTAAAATAAATATAACTCAGACTTCTTCTGAAGAAACCCTTTAATTATGCATTACTTTTTATCTCATTATTTGTTTAAACATTCACAGTTTTTTTTCAGAACTGACATTGAACCAGCAGTTTGTGCTTCTGTGTCCCGAAGGCATTGGTAATTCCAAAACACTTGGGAGAGTTATGAACTGTAGCAGACAAGTTTTCTGAGTATCCCTCAAAAAACACACCAATTTATTAGCATGCAATCGTGACTTTTTAAAAATTAAAGGCAAAATAATGAGTTTTCTCATCCATCTACTAAGAGAGAAATTGCATTTTTCCTCATCTCTCATAATACTTTTTATGTCCTATTCCTTTTCTTGATCTTGAACCAGAATCACATAGGAGGTTTCTTAGAAGGATTTATGAAATATTCAAATAGGATATAATAATCTGTTGTAAAAATCCATTCTCTTGCTTTCTTTGATTTACTGTTTTTATGTACACATGCTGGGCCCTACCCTCAGCTGCTAAAAACCAATCAAAATACCAAAGAGATGCAATAAAGAGGACGCAATAGTTTTTTTGGGTTTGGTTTTGTTTGTTTGTTTTGTTGTTTTGTTTTGTTTGTTTTGTTTTTTTGGTTTTTTCACGTGCTGGTGACCCAATCTAATTTTCTGCCATTCTGGGAATTTTGTCTCGTGCATGCCTAGCTGAGACATCTCCTCCTTTGGGATCATTTACACAAGTGCTGAGACTTTGTCCCCTGTGAACTACTTGCAGAAAACCAAAACAATTGGTTATTCTGATAACACTTTTAGACTGTTTGGGGGGAAATTTCCATCTGTGATCACACCATGGACATCACCTTGGCCACAAGCAGGATGAAATGACATTTCAAGTATTTGGGTCAAACATGTTTGATTTTCTTTCTTAATGAAGGGCTAGACAAGATAGATGTAATATCAAGACTGGCATCTGTGAAATTAGTTATTTCAGTATTCTCTGTAAAAATTGATTAAGAATTAACAAGGTGAATCCTGGCACTCTGAAGACAATAAGAATTTTTCCACTTAGTGAATATATCATTCTTAAATTAAAACTGTTAAGAGTCACAGTTACTGGATTTTTCTAGAATGTTGGTATCCAGATTTCTCTGGAAGTTTGAGATCTCTCTTTGTCTTTGATACCCACTTTTGTCATTGTCTGGTGTACATTTTACATTAAGCATCTGTTTTTCATCATCATGTATGAGTGGACTTCGCAATATGACCTTGAAGTGAAATCTTTGAGTGAAGTGATTCCTTAAGAAGTCCTTTAAATGAATTTATTGCAAAAGTGAGTAGAATAGGAAATGCTCTTCAAATGTATTAAATAATTATAAAGAAAATGCAAGAAATGGTACATGCAATGTACATGATACATTGCTTTTTAAAGCAAAATTTGCATCAGAATGTGAATTTTTTAAGGATTGATTATAGGAACACTTTCAAAGCCGGCAAGAGCAATTAGTTATCCAGTTCTCACTGAAAATTAATGGAGCTTAGGTACATCATCCTACTTTGTACTGTCAAGAACTTCTTCAACATGGCATATTTTGGAGTTTTCCATGTGTTTGTCATTTTTAAGGTTCAGTTAATGTTGCTTTTTTTCCCAGCCTTCTTTCCAGAAGAAATTTATTTGCAAACTTCTGTTTTCACTTTAAAAAGCTAATTTCCTTTTTCCCCTCCATTGCAACCTTTTCCTGAAGGCAATAGAAATAAAGAAAATAAAATTAAACAAATCGAATAAATAAATTACATAACATAAAGATAATAATTTATCTTAAGACATAATCGTGATTTTGGGATGTCTTTCTTGATTTTCTCTATTCTCGTGCTCAACCATACCCTACTTTTTTTTTTTTTTTTGTCATTAAGCAAAACCATTTTAATTTTCATGCAGCTTCAAAAGGACTAAAGCAAGGTTATCTGAGTGAATTCAGCACAAGAAATAGATAACTCACACATGGATTAGCCCATACAGTTATCCCTGCTAATGCAAGTGGTCAACATTTCAGACCTTTTGGACATTTGGAAGGCAGCCATTGCAGACCTGACACAGTGACATAAGTAGTTTGTTCTGGATATCTGCCACACAATATCTTTTGAGTATCTTATGACACCCTTAATAGAGATCAGTGTATTCATATTATTGCTTTTGACAGTCTTTATTTTTTAAAGTTACTTCAGTGGTCTTCCAGTTCATCCTAAGCATGCTTGTTTCCCTGTTTTCTGTCAGCATGCCATGTCAAAATATCTATCAGAGCAATCACTACTCAGAAAGACATTGCAAATGTAAAAATCTACATCTGCTACCTATGCATGTTTGCTTTCCAACACCACACAAAACAATCTCAGAAACTATGCCAGGATGGGATTGGGTGCCTGAAAGGGGAAATATTGGGTACCATCATTCAATACTTCTGCTCCCAAATACGATCAGTGACTTCAAAAGACTCTGCTTACTTTTCGAACATTTCAAATGTATTTGTGACAATTGCAAAGAGTGTCATTGGACACCATATTTGCTATGTCTGCAAGTAGTTTAAACAGCTAAGTAAATATTTGTCTGACCAATGCTGAATATTTCTTTTCCATATCCCGTACAAATGGTCATTTTCTCAGTCATTCTCACTGTGCTAATGATTTTCAATTGCAGAAAAATTATTAGGAAACAGATCTAAGAAGAAATATACTTGTGCTGTTGAATTTATCCTCAGAATACTCATCGTGATTCTCTTAAGTGTTTGATGATATACTGTGGCATGGATCATCTGCTCTTCCTTCTTCTTTGGTCTCGTTCAATACAGCTTTTGTTTTTTTCCCAGCTTGCCAGCAGCAATGATTCCTTAATAGATTCAAGTATAGGTGCCTGGATTTGGAATAAGATTTTCACCTTTGACACCTTTCTGCATCAGGTGAGTAGTGTTTCTGTGTAATTTCAGGAAGAGAAGCAAAGGGCCTTTTTGGGAGGGCTGGGCTAGAATGACACTTCTGGTTCATATAATACCAATCTAGCACAAATAAGAAAGACAGCTCATTTAAGCAAAGGACATTTCAACACTATTTGATGTTCTTTAATTTTTTGGCACAAACTGCTTGTGCCAAATGATAATGATATTGGGAAAACATTCTGGTGCATTTCAAAGTTTCTGTTAAGTAATTATGTCCTCTGTACAGTAATTTCTAGACTAAAAAGTTTTCATTAGAAAACCATTTCCATATGAAATTAATAAAAACCATCTCCCTTTTGAAGATTGATCTAGATTTACATGTCTTCTATTAGGAAATTCCTAACTTGTTTCATCTAAGCAAACATGCTCAAAATTAACTGCAGACTCAGTTAAGGAAATGTTTGCAATAATTTCTAGTATTTTCAAATCCTGTTTTGATGTCCTGCAAGTTCATGAGTTAGAAATTGCTACAATTTAATAAGGAAATTCTTGTAGTTGTCCAAATGCTTGTTTCTGTTATGTAAATAACAATGGAACAAATTGTATTCTCTTGCTATTCAAATCAGGGAAAGCCAGACCCACTGTAAACATGTATTTACAGAAGAAACAATAACAAAATGGGAAATAAATAGTCTGCTGGTATGTTTGTGGCACTTTTTACAAGAAATTGAATGTTCAGAAAAGAGATTTAGCTTGATTTATATTTCTTAACAGATTTGTGTAATATTTCATAACTTAAAAAATACATTTATGGAGTAAAATCATCATAGTAACTTTCAATTTCATGGACAGCCAGGAAAAGAACATTTATTAGTAAATATAAAATAGAAACATATACTTTGTGCAATTGTCTAAATAATAGCTATTGTATACCAAATAACAACTTTCACAAACTGGAGTTAGACAGTTCCTGTTTACTTCCAGATCTGTAAAGTGGACTGGAATTACTATTGTTATTGATGTAGACTATTTCAATGGAAATAAGTATATTTAACATACTTTCCCATGAATCTATTAACTATTTACAGACAAATGTTAAATACAGAAAATTAATGTAAACATACCTCCTTTCCAATAAAAACCTTCAAATTGTGCATTCAAAAATTTTATTGCTGTACCTTGGTGTACCTAAGTGTGCTGAGAAAGTTGCAGATCACGTTTCTCATGCCCCAGCTCCTCTTTGGGAACAGAGTTTGTGTGTGTTTGTTACCACATCACCTGGTGCAGTAAGTGGGTCCTTGGTCTGGAGCATACTGAAATTGTTGTCCAGTTATGGGGATGTCCACGTTAAGAAATTGAGAATAAACAATTAAATCTTCAGAAAAATTCTACTGCAGCATACAGCTTACCTTATTTTGGTTGTTTATTTGGGAAAACAGTACTGTTTGCATGATTTTTGTTTTTCTTGTTTCATGGAGATGAATCTCACTGATGATGGCAAACCCATTTGTGAATGCTTTCAGTCTGAATTAACCAAATGGGAAAAAATTAAAGTTACACAGCATTTTCCTACAAGAGAGAGATAGAATTTTTCTATAAGCGTTCTATTTATTTTTTGTCAAGTACAGTTTGTTGAAAACAGAAGATGAAACACCTTATTTGGGGCAAACTGTCAGAGAATTCTGTCTGTCATTCTGGCAGCTTCCTGGAGGCAGATTACAATACAGCAGCCCTTGGACTTTTCAGATGTCCTTTCAATACAATAAGGAGTATAAAGGCCCTTGAAGTGTTAGTCAGACTTCAGGGAGTTTTGGATTCTGATGATGCTTGGTCTTTTCAGGGACTTGATCAGCCTTTAAAGTTTTGCCCTAGACCCTGGCTTCAGAGGTTTGCACTTGGGGAATAAGGTTAGAGTACTATCATTGAAGGGCTTTTTCAGTTTTGAGGTTAGCTGTTTGCACAGTCTGGAGTGTTGGCGGATAGTGGCAGCAAAGAAGATCTGGGAACAGTGCAAGTTCCCTAAAAGTAAAGTCAATGATCGTTCTATTTTTTTTTACAGTAAATAACAATAGAAACAATTCATTTTTTATCTGAAAAACACACTGAGCTGATGCTAATGAGCAGTGGCAGCTTTTGGGACCTAATGCATAATGTTCTGAGGCAATGATAGTCTTTTAATCGACTTCAGAAGAACTTTAATTAAGGCTTCAAATGTTATTTCAAATAATCTGCTAGATCATAATACTTTCTCTTATTCAAAACATCTCATTACTTGTCAAATGTCATTACTAAATGAGAAGGGAGACACCTCTTAGAAAAATGCTAATCTACTGTCCATGTCAATGGTATCTGTATCTGACATTCTTCTGCTATCTTCACACTTTGCATACAATAATAATATTGTGAGTTTTATGAAAAATATCACAGCTATTAAATATCTTTTATTTCCTTTAGAAAATGCATTCAAAAAGTAATTATTGTCATGTGAAACCACTTGTAAGCATGGTACCTTCACAGAAATGTAGTTATCTGGAGCTAGATCCACAGCCAGACTTAAGCAAAAGGGGGTTTTTTAAGTGTCTTACAGCATGCACTTCTTTCTTCAAACACCACTTGAATTTACATTGGTATGAAATAATAAATAATCACTATTGGCAAAATGAGGGGAGAGGGAAAGAATGGTAGCCAGAAGAGGCAGAAAGCATGCAGCTATATAACCTAAGGCTAAGTTATTAGCAAGATGAAATGTTCAGATCCTTGTACCAATGAACATTTAATCTGGTATATGGTGTGGAAAAAATCCAGCAAGAGACACTTCAGGAGTAGAAGAGCATGAATTAATTCATACTCTACAGATTAAATCACTAGTCTAGGACATCTGAAACTCGGACTCAAATTGCTATTTTGAGGTTGTTGAAATGAGGTTTGGAAATGCAGGACAATTTTGAAATTCCTCCTTAGTGATTTTTGCTCCTTCTACCAACAACTAAATGCCCTGAAGTGTGAAGGGGCAGACAGGTGGGATTTTTGTTTTCCGTAAGAAAGATCAACTTGCTCAAGTTCCCAATGGAAGCAAAAGTTCATAACTGATGACCCTAAACAAAGAAAGGTGCTACCATTGACCTTCATCTTCCCCTCAGAGCTCCCCTTCATCTGTAAAGAAAAAGAGTTGGGGAATTCAAAGCTGTTACACAAATGACAGTTTGGAAAGCATTCTGTGAGACTTGCAAGAGGCTTCCTTCACTGAAGGGAGTCCTTTAATTCAATTTTGCCTCTGGATTCTGAAGGACAGATTGTTCAAACAGTCTCTGAATTTAGCACTTTTCAAAACAGTACTGGGCAGTAACTTCCTATACTCTTACTATATTGTAAGTACAGTGCTTTTCAAAAGCAAGCTTCTGTTCCAGTGTCTTTGTACTTTGAAAACATTGGTTTATGTTACCATGGGATATTTTAAAGGCAATACTAGTGTGCAATAAATACTAGGAGCATAAAAAGGTACACATTTTTATTTTGGTTTAGTAACCTATATATTCCTGATTTTAAAATTGTGTCCTGGGAGGGGGAGGGGGACGGGGGGAAGTTTGCCTTTGCAAGATGTAAACCCCTCCTGAATTATTGACTAACCTTACTGCATAAAAGCAAGACTCTCAAGGTTTTTGCAGGGGTATTACTCAGAAATTAGGCACTTTGCCAAAGGCTGGGGTAAACTAAAGAATGCAACTATAAATCTCCAGGGTCAAGTACAGGGAGTGTTTTATTTTGAACATGATTCTGACAATCTCTGAGTGTGTTTCTTTGTTCTTTAGCTCTTTAAAGCCCAGGCTATCAGTAATTCAAAATATGTGCCTAATGTGTACTTACAGCCCCTGTATTCGGAAGGTGTAACATAGTAGATTTTCTTAGCTGTTTGAACTGTTGATACTCTAAAGCAAACAATAAAAGTTCACATTCTTGCTCTTGCATAGAACAACTGTTAGGTGTTAAGTTACCCTTAGGCATTTTTGCCTTAGCAATTCAATAAATAGTCCATTTTTTGTCCCTCTAGTAAAAAATGTTCTTTACTCTTGAGAAATATAGGCAGAGGTGTTGCCAATAGTCCTCCCCTCACCTGAATATGCATTTCGATAATGCACAAAGTCAAGTTGGAGTGTAGAAAAAAGACCAATTGCAAAGTTATTAATGCCTTACTTTCAGAGGAGGCAGGTAGGAGGCATAGATCTGGCACTCTTCTTCATTCCCCACAGGACAAGTGACACACCTGGACTTCATAATAAGCTGCTAGCAGACACAGCCCCCACCTTCCAAAGGAGGAAATCAGGAATTGATTGTATCATGCTTTATACTCCTGGGAACTCTGTCATACCACCAAAAGATACAGGATGAGGCTTAAGGCAAAATCCAACATATGGAATCACAGAATCAGAATATTCTGCACTGGAAGGGACCCACAAGGATCACTGGGTCCAACTCTTAATGAATGGCCCACATGGGGTTCAAACCCATGACTTTGGAGGCATTAGCACCATTCTCTAACCACGTGAAACTGTAAATATTTACTGGTTCCTACATGGTGCTGGAGAAAACTCCACAAAATAGAAGTAAGCAGTTCTCTTTTATGTCCAAGACTTCATAGAATATCAAAATATTTAATTCAAATAATATTCATGTTAGGATAATAAGGATAATAATAATAATAATTAATAATAATGATAGCAAGAGAGGAAAATGTCCATGTTTTTGCAAGTAAAACTGATGCAGATTCAATCTTTGCTTACATGTGTGCTAAGGTACAGACAGAATTTGATCTACTGAATATTTCATTAAGGTGTTGACAGCTAAGCATCTGAGATACAACTGCAGAGATTATATATGAAACATGCCAACAGAGACTAAATAACAGACTACTCAATCTTTTCCCCTATTTTTGGTCTCTTTGTCTCTCTCTTTCTCATTTTAACTGCATACAGTGTAAAAACTGGCTCACACATGTTCTTGAAAAGAGGAGTTGAGGTTTTAGTTGCTCTGTGAGATTGTGGCAGCCATTATTCAACCAGAACTGCCTCTGTAGTAAAGAAAAAAAAGCCCTGAATCATACACCCAAACACAAATAAATCTTTCCATGTGAAAACTAACTCCAAAGGCCTTTATTCAACCTAATGACTTCTTTATAGCTTTGAAAGATCCCATATAGGACACAACAGCCTATAGAGTAAAACACAATCCCTGGAGACAAAGTGAGTAGCTGCACTCACCAGAACCACGAACTTGCAAAAATTGTTGCTTAAAATCTTGCAAAAACCTGGTCAGTCCAATAAGCATTCTTTAGAAAGTTTTAATGAACATAATTCTTTTCCTATAAATAGTTCTTTAAACCTGTGTTGATATATTTTTCTATTTTAGCACATCATCCTACGGTTAGTAGAACAAAAAGGGGAATTAGACTTCGCTCATGTATTTTACAAATTAGGACTAGTGTGTTTATTATTAATTAATAGTAAAATGGATGCATTTGCAACCAAATATTTCTACAATGAATAATTTATCCAAGTTTACTTTTAGCATATCAGTAAAGCAGACTTCATTTCACATACTGCACAGTGAAATCTCTCTAAAGAAATTCATGAGACCAAAAATTTTCCAACATAAAAATCAATTGCTCATTTCCATTTAAAAGTTCAGTTAGAACTATATACAGTAGATTTAGGATAATATCTTCATAATATTTGTGATTGTCTGGGAAGGATATAGGTTCTATTATTCCCAAACAGAAAAAAAAATTGTTAATTTCTCTAGAAGCAAGTTTTTTGTGTTAATTTATTCCTTCACATATTTCTCATTCCCACGAAACCACTTCTTTGTGAAAATGGAGAAAAATATTCAGTAAATTAAACTTGGAGCAGTGATTTAAAGCAGCAGATATCCTGTAAAAGGGGGAAAAGATAAGTTATCTTAATTTATGAGCCTTACAGTTGTGAGTCATGTCCTGTTATGGTTATTATATTTATGAGGTCTAAATGACTGCTGAAATAAATAAAATATCTATGAAAATCCAAAATGCATGGTGAGAATTCAAGAAACCCTTCAAAAACATACTAAGATCAAAGAAAAATATCTAATTTCATTTAGTTCACTCAGAAATTTTGAATAGCAAAAGTTATGTCTACAAATAAACAATACTTATTTCACAAGAAATAGTGGTTATCTGTAGTGGTTAGAATTTGGAGCTATTATTCTCAAAAATTCAAATGATTGGTGACAATGTATTCTCTCTGGAGATAATAGGAACCAAGGTGCTGATTAGAAGGGAGGCAGAAGGATTGACATGTCACTGTTCAGGGATGTGACATTGTCACAAAAAGGGGAAAGAGAAGTGGACTGTTTATGCATCTGGCTGTTCATATAGCACAGAATATCAGTCTCTGATGAGAAAATGTACTGTGTTTCAAAGCCAAACTCCTTACTATACGTTAGTCATAGAAACAATAGTAGAAAGTTATTTTCCATCGTTGAAAAAGCTCTTTTTACTCTAATGGCCTAATGTGAATTGACAGTGAAGTGTATCCCTGGAGAACCAAACCACTATGCTCTAAGTGAAGTAAAGACAGCACAATTCCATTTATACTGACATAAATGCCAGCTTATAGATTTCAATAAGCATCAGGAATTTTCAAGAATTCTGTGAGGGTTTTAACTAGTGCAGATGTAGATTTTGACAAGGACTTCTCTTTTTCCTCTTCCTTTTTTTTCCTCTACTAAAAAAAAGCCCAAAAAACAAAACTGATAACAAAATTGCTATATCACACGTTTCATTACCTGAAAAGACAGAAAATAGATTACTCTGATCTGAATTTGCTGCTAATATAAACTGCTAGAGCTTTGACACACCTGTGTCTCTACCATACTTGCCCAGGCACTTCCACAATTCAGTGGCAGAATCTTTGAAGAGAACCGCAGCCTTTTGGTTTGTTTTCTCCCAACATTTGAAGATTGGCTGATATACTTGTTGCATACTCTTGATTTTATTGCCTGATCCACTCATTCTTTTTGTGTCAATTGCACTATTTTTTTGTAGATTGAAATTTTCAGGTTTCCACTAAAGGGTAAACAAATGAGCTTTTACATGTCTGCACAGTGAACTGAACATGCAACTGCTGTGTTGATGTATGGATCCAGTAATTCAAATTATGGAGGCAGAAAAATATAAGACATTTTTCCTAAGCTCATTATTTATTGCAAAGAAAACAAAATGAAAGAATTACACTGCATAAAGGCAGTTTCCAAGCTGTTGTGCCATATATTTAAAAGATAGAAGTCCTTTTATATTTAAAATTCTCACAATAGGTGTGATAAGGGCATCAGCTGGCAACCCTGGGCTGACAACCAATACTATCCAGGATTTTTTTCTGCAAAGTGTGGAACATAGTAATTGTAATGCCCCCCAGCACCAGCTGCAAGTTCAAGGGAGAAGGCTGATGCCTCACTGTGTCCCTCCCACATTTTTTTGGCCTAGTGTTGCAATCAAGTAATCAAAGTTTGACTTTCCTGCAGGGTTCCTATGTCTGCAAGGTTTGCGTCACAGCACGCTGCATTGTCAAACTTGTAAGATAAGAACCTTTAAAGTCACACATACAAACCCTACATTTTATTGTGGTGTTCATAATGCAGGGAAGGTTATAATCTTGTAGCAAGTACAGTACAGTGGCAAGATCAGAGCAAAGTACAAGCTGTACTCCAGAAGTAGAAATTAAGGAATTTCTATTGTCCTGTGTTTAAGCATTTACACCCCAGCTGCTCTTTGGAAGGCAGATGTTTGACCACCTCACTACATGATAACCTTTATGTTGTAGGGGGTATTGGGGGTGCTAAGTTGGCCACAGCCGATCTCCCTCATCTTTTGATGCATAAGTTGGGCAAGAGGTCATGACTACTGGAGAACTTGGTAATCAGTTTTTACTGGAAGAAACCCACTGCAATCTCTTTTACACTTCAGCACTCCTTGATGACTATCATTTTTTCCCTAAGAGACCTAAGGGACACATGAGAGAGCTTTTGTCCATAGTTAAGTCTTACACTTAAGAAAAATGCAAATCTGAATGATGCAACAGTGTGATCTTACAGGTCAAGAACTCATTTCCTTGTAGTACAGTCCTATGCTACCTGAAATAAATCTCTCAAAAAGTATTTTCTAAAAACATTTCAAGAAGCCATTCACAGCCTTGCCCTCACAGGTGCAAAATCCTAACAATATGGGAGCATTCTCAGGCTTTTGGTTGCAAAGAAATAGATGCAATTTGATATTCTCGTAGAGAGGAAGCTCAATAGGCCCTTGGACTGAGCTCAGCTCAATGTGTAAATTGATGTATTTTTTTCTGGATTCATTGTAGTCATACAGCTTTACATCATCTGGCCTTGCTAATACAGTTGTCCCTTTTTTTGTATCCACTGAGGTGCCCAGTATGACAATTTCAGTGTTTTAAAACTTTATTTTTTTAATTATGCCTTTAGAGGTTTTTGGTTTAATCTTTTTTCCAGCTAGGAAAAGTTCCATTTCACTGCATTTTTTGTTGTTGTTTATTTCAAAAAGGAATAATTTCTGAAGTATACAAAAATAAATAAAAATGCATAAAGAAGAGAACATTTTCCCAAGTTCATGTATCTTAAAAACATCTGAAAAGCTTTTTCTTACTCTTCTAACCTTCTCTAAAGAATATGTTTGAGCTCAACAAGGTAAGGAAACTTAGCTTCAAAGGGCACATTTTCATAAAATTATGAAAAATGAAAATGGAAGGACAGGGAAAAATATTATATGCATAATGTTTGTATAACTATTGATGCCATAAATGCCATTATACTTTCACTAGATATGATTTCAAACATTAGCTACTGGCCTGCTGGGTTAATTATTTATTTTCTAGGAGTCCCATCTGTTTCAAGCTACCAGCCAAAAGAACTAAATAATAAAATGTACAATATACACAGTTACAAGGTACAGAACAATATTTTTCGGGATGTTTGCACTTCTGTTAACAAGAACAGATAAACAGAACCACCACTGGCCAATGAGCTTTTTAGTGGTGGAAATTTTATCCAATAATTTTCTATCTGCTTTGCCGTGTTAAAGAGTGCTATAAAAGCTATCTTTCCTATTGCCAATTTTCAAATGCCCTTGTGGATTTCAACACTCCCTTTCTTGTTGTGACTAAGGTGTTGCAGTAAATAATAAATGACAGTGTTGGGAGGGGTGAGGGAGGAAGAAGTGAAACTATAATTTGAAAACCAAAGATATATTCCTGTCTCCTCTCTAATGAAATAACATTTTCTTAAATCTCATAAACAGAGCAGAACTACCTTAATAAAAAGAGTTTACATTGAATCTAATAATGTCTTACATAAGAAACATTGTTGTGTTCGCTCTGGTTTTTTTTTTTTTTTTTTTGGTTTTGGGTTTTGGTATTACTTAGATCATGGTTTCCAGCAAACAGTCTGTAAATACCACAATATTTCAGCTGTTTCAGAGAACCACTTTTCTGCAATTATGCATGTAAATCTTCATCAAGTGACTCTCTGAAATTAACCTATGGCTATAACCTGTATGTAGAACAACTGCATATGTGGTGTTTTTATCCTTATATCCTTGACAGTCTGGAAAATGTTACTTAAATGAAAGGGCAAAGCAATGCTCCAAAGGAAATTAATTTGCATTTTCACGTATAGCCATGCAATGCCTCTTTTTACACTGCTACAATTCCAAGACACCACAAAAAATACATCTTGAAACAGAATCTCCAAATAGATTGACTTCTTAGAGTTTAGAAATTGTGAGTAAAATATAATTTATATTATGGTTTATGAAGAGAATTTATTTTCAGAATACATAACCTCAAGGCACTACAGGAAAGAAATAACCTATAGTTACAGTGATGCAAAAATGAGAATATTATATTTCATATATCTTTTTTTTTAAAGAATGTTTCCCCTATTTTATGCTTTCATGCTTTATCAACATCATTTAAAGATCTCTGCTTTAGTAATTTCGAGTCATAGTCGCAAACTGAGCTGTCTTCGGTGGTTTGGCAGCGACGCTGTGTCTGGGTTTCCGTAGTGATGCACCAAACAGATTAATTTTCCTCCTCCTGCACAGAGCACATCCTTCTGATGGCATTCCTGGTGTGTGGGAGGGCAGCTACGCTCCATTCACACACTCACATGTGGCCTCCTGGGCTTTCTCCTGAAGGGCTTTCCAGCAGCTGAACATTTGTAGCCTCAAGGCCACTCTGCAGCCTTCTAGTAAGCAGGCAGGGCATCACAGCTCAGGTTTTGTTTGTTCTTCCTACTGATGTGTTGTGTTGGATTTAATCCTGTGGAGCTGAGAATTTCTCTTTGGAAAGGAAGGAAGGAGCAAGGGGAGGGGGGGAAAGGAAAAGATAAAGGAAGGGAAGAAAAGGAAAAGGAAAAGGAAAAGGAAAAGGAAAAGGAAAAGGAAAAGGAAAAGGAAAAGGAAAAGGAAAAGGAAAAGGAAAAGGAAAAGGAAAAGGAAAAGGAAAAGGAAAAGGAAAAGGAAAAGGAAAAGGAAAAGGAAAAGGAAAAGGAAAAGGAAAAGGAAAAGGAAAAGAGAATTTAGAAAAGTAACCAATTCTGGTATTTTCTAAAACTGTCATGGAGAAAAGCCCTGTTCCATTCATAACTGCTGTTTTACAAATAATTTTAGCTACATGCCTATGAAGCAACACAGAAATTCTGAGTCCCAGGAATAAAACCTTGTTTGAAACCAATGATTTGATCAAGAAATGCCACAGAATGAGTTGCAATCTAATCTCTTCTCAGACATTTAATGGCATGCATGAATGGCAGAGAGTAATACATTTAAATCATCTTATTTCTTTGAAAAATGTTTCCACAGCAAGCATTTTGTCATAACAGCTGTAGCTGCTGCTTCTGCCAATAGGACATTTGTATGACTGTATAGATCAGCACAGGCCATTTCCTGCAGGAATATTTTATTCTATAATTAAATCAGGAAGAAAAACACCTGGAACACTGTTGAAGGATGTAGAGACGGTTATTTTGAAGCAGATTTTACTCCATAGCATACTTCCTGGTAGCTTGGTAACAGAGATTTCTGGCATATTGCAATACAGCACAGGAACTGGAATGGCCTCAAGCAGGGAAAATGCCCCTAGGAAGCTGTGCTTAGGGAGGATGGGGAGCTGTAGCCTTGGTGCTAAACAGGTACTGCAAGAAGGAAGATGAGGTCATTGCATCTGCATGAAAAGCAATATTCCAGATATATTGAAAAGAGAACCTGATTCCCTCAAAGCATCTGAACATATGCTCTTCTAGGAGAAGACAAAGAGAAGTTCACTGCAGAACAGGGCCATTTCCACTTTCAACTTGACAGTAATGTCACAACAAAGCATGGGGAGAGAGAGAAACGAAAGGATTTCCCTCCATTTGATTGTGATCGTACTCTCTCTACCAATAAATTCTCCTCGGTTCATAAAGATTCTTCTAAAGAGCAATTTGATTTTCCTTTGAAAAGCACTGGAGTGCATCCAATGTCATTAGTTCTTTAAATATGTCCATAGACTACAGCAGGCTTGAAGCTTTGTGCAAAGTCCCTTGTCACTCCTGGCCTTACTTTTCCTTTGTAAGAATCCAAATTAAATTGTCCTCTGTGTGTTTCCAGTAGCACACAGGGATTGAAGAGCTTTAACATTCTCTATATGAGTAGCAAAGCATATTGGGTGAGGCTCCAGGATATGGTTAAATTGCATGATTATATTTTAATAGATTTTTCCAAAGAAGGCAAATCTTGATGCAATAGCTTGGAACTACATAACTAATCAAAATTATTCATATTAAATCAGTGGTATCATATTCTCATTGGACTCTTTTTTTTGGTATATTAATTTAGCTAGACCTCCTTCTTTTATTTTTACCTAATATTAAGATCTGATTATTAAAATTATTAAAGAGATGCCTCTGCATAAATTAAGGTGCAAAAGAGACCATATGCCAAAGTCAACAGTAAATGTAGAGGCAGAGAGGGTTAGGCAGAAAAAAATTTTAAAAAGTGGGGAGGAAAAAAGTGAGAGAGGCACAGATAAATCAGAAAAGCGCTGCATGGATTCCCATGACATCCCATTGGTCCTCTTCTTCTGGTCTTAGTGGGGAAGGTGTCAAAAAACTGAGTTCAAATGGATTAATACAGGCTCAGGCTGGGTGGGCTGGCAGTTTTGCTCTGTCTTTGCACAACTCTGGATCTGTTGCTGTGCTCGGATCATGTGCAGTCCTCTGGTGGCAGGCCTCAGCAGTGGGTCTGGGGGTTTGGGGGCCTTTGATGGGTCATGACCCCTGCTCAGATGTTACAGCTCTCTCTCATGTCAGCATAGCTGAGGCAGTTATGCCCTATCAGATCTTCTCTGGGGGACCTGAAGCGGGTTTTACAGTCAAGCTTGTGTAAGTAGGGACAATTACTGTGATAAAAGGCACTGCCTCATCCTGCAGGATTTGCCTTTTATCAGCCTCAAAGTCTAATTGTACCTTCCCCCCTTCGTCTTGTACAAATCACCATCACACCCCCAAAAACTCATCTCCTCCCTCTAAATGGAAGCAAACCTGGCTTCAGCAAAGCACCCTAGCACCTGCAGGATTTTTTTGAGTCATTAATAGTGCAGTCTATCACACCTGACTGATAATACTTCAATGAATATCTGAGGTTTTCTGACCTTATCATTGCAATATTCCCTTCCCTCAACACCTTCAACTGCTTTTCTTCTGTCTCCAATTTTACTCCTTAGGCTCTTCAGTTTTCCAGTAAAGATAATTATTCTCCTACATCTTCACCTTCTTTTATAACTTGGGTAGTGTCAGCTCTCTTTCTGTGCTGAATAATGCAAGCCCTGCAAGCCCATCTTTAAGTGCCTGTCTGTACCATTCCCCTATGCATCCACAAAGTACCACTCAATAGGCTTTTGCATATTCCATCCTCCAGTGCTTCCTTTCTCTAGGTGTTCCATCAGGAAATGATTGCTCTGATCTTACAAACACACTGATCATTCATGATCACCCTGTGTGACTGTGTGAAATGATGCTACTTTTAAAGATCTACAAGAGGAAATCCAGACAGCTGGGTCTAGTGCCAAAACTGTAATCCACATGCCCTGGGAAATGATGTGCCTTACCTTGAGTGAGACAAGTTTAAACCACAGGCTGCTAGAGGAAATTCAGGCAGCATGTGTATTTAACATTAGACACTTTTGTAGAAAAGCCTGCCAATCATATTGATTTGTGTCAAATTAGGTGCAATGGGATTTTTTTTTAATCCGTGTGGAGAGCTTGGAGGCAGGAAATTAAACAAACCTTTTTCAATAATCATCTTGGCTGAAAGTAAATTGTGGTCTTAATAATCAGAGAGGGACAATCATGTTGTAAAGGAGATATGCCTCAGGTAAGAAATGCTTGCCAAAATTAAACTCTCATAAAAAACACAGAAATAAGAGAGGCAACTTAACAGGCGTGATCTTAATTTTATGAACAATACTCTAAAATTAAGGGATAATTCCACATATTCATTGGGTTCCAATGAAGTTTTGTATCACCTTGCACTATTGACTGATTATTTTTAGGGTTTTCGTGTGAATGAGGGAAATACCCTAGTTTTAAAGAAGATATATGTCCTAATTTTCAGGTTTCAGAAGACTATCAAGATCTCACTTCAGTTCCAAATTCTTCAAACATCCTTTCTGACTTAAAAAACCAAAACAAAACCAAACCAAGAAATCCAAAAATACTTCTCTGCTATGAAATATTGTTTTAAATGAGGGTAAAGTCAGCAGTAACATTGTGAATATTTTGCACAAAATTACCAATTACTTAAATCAAGGGGATACATCTGGACATCTTTAACACACAGCTTTTGGGACTCAAACTTGTGCACCCTGTGAAGGTGAAGACAAAGACATTCCAACTTTAAAGTACATTCGCATCAGAAGTGCTACTGGAAGTATTATGGATGGCTGCATTTCTCCCTTTCCTCTTCTGTACTCTGCAGTTCAGATTTGGGCTGCTACATGACTGATGGCTAGTTTTGATACCCCGAGCAGAGAGCAGTACATCATTTGTATGAGCTCTGAGGGCTGGCAAAATCCCCACTTGCAGTGATTGGAGAGCACTCAAAGGAATCTTTTCCTTTCCAACTTACTGGGATGTAGAACTGCAACACTTTTTACAGCCTCTCTTGCTAAGGTGATAGAAAAGGAAAGCTAAATCACAGCTAATCAAGTATGTTCCAATAAGAAATAGTAATAAACTTTTCCATATCCCTCACCTTTCCATGAAAGAGCAGAAGTGGCAGAACTTTGCATGCATTCTTGATTAATAGAGGTGACCTGCACCCACCTTTACTTAAAAGCAAATCGAACGGGACAAAAGAACCCAAGAAGTTCCTCACAAAAATAATCATTTACTGAAGGTAAAAAGCTAAGGCATCAATAGATGTCTCAGTATTTGCTGCCAAGAAGGATTTTACTGAGCTTTACACATTTACATGGAGATGATGACATTGTTAGCTCATTTTATAGTAAATTTAGTTCTAAGGCATGATTAATCTAGTGTTTTAGGCATTTACTTCAAGAAAAATAACTTGTGTCTTAGACACAACTTATTCTCCTGACCTGATGCTCAGTGACAGCAAGGAGAGCTGAGGGTGACTGTATTGGACATCTGTACATCTAGTGAGAGGAGTCCCATCTTGGCTTGCTGCTGAAGTCAACATAAAAATAAGTATATTGAGGAGTTGTTTGTCCTTCTTTTGCTGCACATGAGCTCACTGCCTATGGCCACACATTCCACACTAAAAGTGAGAACAGCCTTGAACACGAAATCACTTTTATGTGGTGCATGGCATTTTCTAATTTTCAGTTGAAATCCTTTGTTTTTCAACCAGTATGAACAGGTATGACAGTTTCCCTGGTCCCCCCTCAACTCACAGTATATTCAGGGAAAACAAGTAACAATTCCAGAGGGACAAGGACACTTCCAAACATTCCTTTTTCAGATGACAGACTGCTATCTCAGTCCCTGGCATCAGCACTTGTCGCCTTTTTTTATTAGAAAGACACTGAGATACCTTGCCTTTGTAAGTATTGTGTGAAGGGACATTTTCTTTTCAGGAATGCATTTCTCTGCTGGTTTTTGTGGATCATGTGAGGTATAAATGATCTGTCTTTGTGTGTGTATCTAGACCCGTGAAGAAATACTTCTCATGTTGCATTATTGAGAATTGTGTCAGATACGGTTTCTACAATAGGATTTTCTTGTTTAATTTCAAGAACATGTTACACATATTCTATTCACAATTAAGGAAGTTCTGCTTAGATGGATATAATTAAAGGCACTTGGTGACTTTGGCTGGTTATTGCTTTGTATATGCTTAATTTGAAAATATTACTGAAATATCCAACTGTTTTTTCGGTAGCATCTGTGGGTTTATTAACATCAGCCTAATTCTTCTAGAGTTATGTCTTAGAATTCCATTTCTTTCCCCTTAAAATTACATACATATGTATATATTTGTGTTTATCACTAAATATATATTTTAATATACTTTTATACTTTTCACACAGAAAATGTCAAGTTGTCAGAAGTTCAAAGACATTCTAGATTGAGGCCTTCATAATTTGTTATTTAGTCTGCCTTCATGTTAATACATAGCATATGTGTTTCTCTCCAACAAATTTCTATTCTGTGCATTTTCTAATAATCTAAAAATTTGTCAAGGCACAGTGATCTTCAAGATGCATCGTTTTATTTTCTTGAAGTTGATTTTGATCTGATCCTCTCTGCAAAGTGATTGTATTGCCACAGATTTCATGTAGCACCTCTGCTGATACAGGATAAGAAGACAGATTTCTCTGTGTTGTGGCCTTTTCTGAAATCTGTAAAACTCACTGGTCATGAACCTTCTTGCTGTTGATAGAATACACATAATCTTTAAAGGAAAACCGTGCCACAAGCTAATGATATTTGCTAGGGATGCACTAGTAAAACTTAACCAGTTAGATGTCTGGCTCTACTAATACACTGTCAATAGACTCTAATGATTATTGTTGGGGAGTGTGTTTATTTGTTTGGGGGTTTTTTGCTGGTTTGTTTTTGTTTTTCATTTTATACTGGTCTCCTGAGTGCCAAATGGCATTTAGTACTCCTTGTGCTCAGTTTTACTTGAGATGAAATAATGCCAAGGGACAGATAATATAAAAATTGTGTAAGCAATTTTAAAAGATCTTTGTCAAATCTGAAGGCAGTTTGTCCTGAGAGTGTTTTAGATGTCTCTGCCTCTTGTCTTAAACAGACAGGTCACAGAAAGCATTTACCTCTTCTGTGTAACACCAGTTGCACTCATTCAGCATTTCTTGTTGGTCCACAGAGGTTTTGCTCCACTTCCCAGCTGTCAGCTGCAGAAATATTCCAAGTTCTCCCACACCCCATCCCAATGGGCCTTAACCTGGCCAAAGCTAGTTGTCCCCTCTGCTGAGGTGCAGTCTGGCTAACGTGGAGGAAAAGCCCTTCCATCACTATTCTCAGTATCAAATACCAAGTACAGCAGAGAGGAGACTTTGTCCCTGACATGTTCTTCCCTTTTAATCAAGTCCCTGACTTATTTTCCTCATAACTTTGTAAATAAGTCCTAACAAATAGAAAGTTTGTTTTGAAATTCTACATACAATTATATCTTATTTAAATCCTTTGCTATCTCTTCCTTAAGGGTTTAGTTCTGGTCTCTCTTTCATGTACATCATAAGTAGCTAGCTTACTTGTACTCATTACTGTTTATATTTCAATAGAAACAATCTCAGTTCAGCTCCTTTTAGTCTTGAACATCCTGCAGTGCTGCAGTAACACTTATAAAAATAATAAGTTCAGGTCTATGCAAATGACTTCTGTTCCTAGCCCAGCTAACACTGAGAAAGACTAAAGTGCTCAACAGAAACAGTTTCAGCCCTAAGCCATCTGCAGGCTTATTTTTAGGATTTGAAATTTTAAACTGAGTACTTTGCTAATCAAAAAAACTCTCCTTGAATGCTCTTCAATATTACCAGGTCTTGCACTTTTACCATAAAAAACAGAAGCATTGCAGTGAAGTCAAAATTTTGTGTTGACTTCCACAGGGCATAGCACTTGATAGTGCTGTCATTTTTCTACAGCACCAGATTTTGGAAGTATTAAACTGTAAATGAAACTCAGCTTTTATTTTGTAATGTCAGTTTTTACAGACACAATTCTCGCAACGAAATCCAAATGTCCAAAACAAATAAAAACAAATAAAAACAAACAAACAAGACAGCAAACAATCATCTCAAGATGAAAAAAAACCCCAAAACTCCACTCCTCAAACAAAAAACAGAATGCATTTTGAGGGGATGAAAGTTGCATTAAATTTCTTCAGACCCATTTTTGGAAGCCTAGTAGAAAACACAGGAACACTTTTAGTTTTCAAATCTGTATTTTGAAATATGTTTTTAATCTTAGATTTGATTTTATTCTTATTCTTATTTTGAAGTAGACATTTCATTTTATTGATGTGCTTAAGGTATTTACTATATCTCCCCAACCTTTTCTTTTCTAAGCTATTTTGGTTTTTATTGCCTTCTTACATTTTTATTGATTTCCCTGTT
Organism: Phylloscopus collybita; assembly: GCA_027886175.1. Taxonomy (NCBI): domain Eukaryota; kingdom Metazoa; phylum Chordata; class Aves; order Passeriformes; family Phylloscopidae; genus Phylloscopus; species Phylloscopus collybita. The sequence continues at coordinate 10,961,574 of JAJNNQ010000002.1, forward strand.
CCTCTTTTCATAATTTTTTTTCAGTTTATGGTTGATTCTTTGTTCACATGACATTGGTTTATAGAGTAAAAAAGATGAGAGGTGATAACAGGGCTTTTCAGTGGTCACCTCGTCTAAGCCTGTTTGCTATCAGCACAAATAGATCACTAGCAACATATTGACTGAAGTGTTTAAGCTTCAGGAGTTTTATCTTGCTCCACTGACATCAATGGAAGTTTGCAACTGACACAGTAGATGGTGAATGAGAGTTTGTATTACTACTGTATTGTACCAAACCAGACTTCAACTGCTTTTCTATTTCTTACAGTCATAATCTGCTTGATTGTTTTTCTGTAATGATTTCAATATATTTTTTACACCTTCATCAAAAATTAAAGTTTTTGTGCAATATTTTTTTCAAAGAAAGGCAAGAACCCAGTTCACAATAATCTGCATTCATCTATTTTTGGAATTTCCACAAACAATTGTCAGTACACAGTTATGGGGGGTTTTTTAACTACATTTTCTAAGTTTTGAAATACCTATATTAGAATTCCTGTGGGCACCTGTTTGATATTCATGTTCAGTGTGAGCAGCTGTGTATGTACCCCTGAGAATAAGATCTGAGATAAGCTTTCAAGTACTTGATCATGCTTTGGCTTCTGCTTCTTATATTCCTACCCAACTGAAATGTCTGTTTCCTAAAAGCATACCAGTCACTTTAAACAACATTAGAGAAAAACAAACATCAGTGGAGTACCTGAAGAAACTTGGAGTGTTCATATTATACACAAGAAATCCAACAAGCAGACACTATATGCCTAGAAGTCTTAATATATCTAGATAATCTATGTCCTTGAGCTACTCTAGCATTTCAAGGGCCAAATTAAAAAAGGGGAGAAAGAACTTAAATTTATCTGCTTCAGTCCTTGTACCTTTCTTCCTTAAAAAATACTAGCATCTAAAGAATCATAACGGGATTTAATTACAAAAATACCATTGACATTTGACAAAATAGAAGGGTTTTTGCTCTTCTATTTCTAATACCCACTGACAATATATGTTTATAATATTCACAAAAATTAATGTTTAATAGGATAGAGAAACTTGCATAGACAAAATAGACACAAGTAGATGGAATTTACCTTCCATTTTTAAATACGTGGAGGAAAAGCTGTGTTTTACAATCAAGAAGCATTATGCTTTGATGTACTTCATAAATTAATGTTTTAAACATGGCATAAAATTTTCAAAGTTCAGGAGGGCACTAATGCTGTTGTGTGTCTTCCCATCCGTGTGTGTCTTTTAACCTTCTCATGACTTTCTGAAAAGCCACCACTGAGATCTGGAGAACAATCATTCCAACAACATGTCTGTTTCCTAACACCAGTACATCTCTTCATCCTTCCTTTGGTGAGGATATGTGAGTTTCATCTCTTCATCCTCCCAGTGAACAATGGAGAAAATTATTAATCTTGGTCTCAGCTGAAGGTTCTTTAATAAATTAAATGTTTGTGGTCTCTTAGAAACACTAGGTTCTCATTCGTTGAATTCTTGCTCTTCATATGCCTGAAATATTATTATCTATCATAACCACTTGTGTAACCACTTTTTGTTCTCCTTTTGCCTTTTATTATCTATTTTAACTTCTTTTGCCTTTTCTCAGTGTTTTAGTCTTTCAGCAAACATGATATTTTATAGCTCACATTTTCTGCTGCCTCATATTCTTGATCATTTTTGTGATGAAACATTGTTTTTGCTATGAAATATATTTGTCTTATAAGCATGTACTCAGTTTTTTTCAATCAGAGTATGCAGAAGCCACTTTCTTTGGAATGCACAGCTCTGAGAGAGGAGGAAATAAGGACTTTAAAAACTGATGTGACCTTATACATGGGTATAGCATTAATTTTACCTTCTGGATTAAAAAGCACATTTTCAAAAATGTCTAAATATACAAATGAAGACATATAAATAAACTTTATAAATTATGTTGGCATATACTTGGAGGAAGCAAATAGAGTCAAGTACCCAGTAACAGATGCACCCAATCCTGTATTCTGGGAGTTTGCTGAAGTCTGAGAGCAGGGCTTGTCCTGTTACAAGGCCTTTGGACAGGAAAGCCCATGAGTTTCTGTGGCTCAGGTGTTACTTCTGCTGCTGGAGTTCTGTTTCTATCTTCTGAGAGCAAAGTCAACAGATGTGATTACAAATGGGACATTTTGTCAGGGACTTTAAAACACATAAATCTAGAATCAATCATCTATGCAAGTGCAGGCTGGAATAATTCTTGTTTATTTTGGAGTTTCTTCTCAAAAATGCTGCAGAAAATTCAACAATGGAGTGTGTTTTCTATTGGCCTGGATATAAGTCATTTACAATGATGACCACACATACCCTTAATGACATGGGAATCTTGCTATGAAGCCTATACTATGCCTCTGAAATAAGTACAGGAATATTTTAGAAGTTTTTGAAGGAGATTATAAAGGGCAATAAACAAAGGGACATATTTTACAGCATTATTCAGTATTCATAGAGATAAGTCTTCTTTACTGGTTGGTAGCTCAACCTCATTGATGTAAGGCACAAAGAAGAGGTGAAGGAGTCACCCTGAAAATTACATATGTTGTATTTCTTAACTGCTCTCACTCTTTTCTAAAATCCTGTCAGCAAGTGTGTTTTCCAAAATTAAGCATAACCAGAAGCAAATTAGTTAAAAAATACTATCCAGTTGACTTGGAGGTACCAGGCTTTTTTGTGCAGAAAACTGAGAAAGAAATGTATTGATGGCTCTGAACAGTCAAAGGGTATTTAATAAATATCTGATGTCTGCTTAAATTCAAGAGTATAAAAAAATTAGTTTTTCAAGACACATGACTTTAAGCCCCTGCTTTAATTCTTAAATGGGATATTCTTTCAAATGAAGGCTTAGAACTCCAATTCTGATCCACTTGTTTCAATGGTATTATTCACAAACTTGAAAAAAAAAATCAACATGATACAGGACAGGCAACTAACCTGAATAAAAAATAACAATATGGAAAAAAAAATATTTGAAAGCTTTAGAACATAACAAAAGTCCTTTTGCTGAAGCCCCTACATTTGAGCATCCCCTCGTGAGTTTATTCTTCCATTTCCTCCTATGTTTTCTTGCCAGCATATCCATTCTCAACATACATATTACCACAATACAAGCAAAGACAAATTAAAATATATGTGTGAATGAACTGAAATGAATAGTAACTTCAATATATCTTCATTCTCACAAAAAAAAAGCCATTGAAGTTAATATATTTTAGGGGCTTTGATATATCAATAATTATTTTTTTTTACTACCATTTGGCTTTATTAGTTTATTTTATTATTAGCTTTATCAAATGTGTGCAAGGATATAGATCCCTTCTGCTTTGGGACTTTTATTCAATAAAATGGAAGAGGTCAAGACATCATGAAAAAATGTGCTGATCTGGATGACACTTGCAGTTGGTCGTGTCTTTTATAAAAAAGCCTAGGAGAGATTTCTATAGTTAGAGTCTCAGAATAACTTTTTCTTTTTCTTGTCCTTCAGCAATTTACTTTTCCTAGGCCTCCATTTTTCTTTTAATTGAAAACAGCAGACTCCACGCTAGTTGTCACATATTGACCTAAACTATGACATTTTCGTCTGTTTTTTATTTGATTAATAAATCATGCAGTTCACTTGATTGTGATTTTACCTTGCATTAATTTATTTGTTTGGTTGGTTGGGGTTTTATTTGGCTGAATACACTCAATGAAAAAGTTTCAGTTCATCACCTATTGAGAGCACAGATAAGAGTTGAGGACAGGAAGAATGAGACCAGCACAGGCTCTGGGAGCTGGTTGTGGAGATCTTTAAACATTTGCAATTGTATTAATGGCTTCCTCTTTTTCCTATTATATTGGTGAATTGTTGGATTTCTCATTCATTAAAACACTCTCTGCTTAACATTTTTTTTGGTTGTCCACCATATTACAGTACTGGGAGAACTCAGCCTTGAACAGAAAGGCAAGTTTGTTTTAAACTGGAAAAAGAAGATTAAATGTAATCACAAAGCTTTTCCATTACTGTCAGAAAGCTTAAATGCTGGATGTGTTATGAGTATTGTTAATTGTTTCTCCTGATTTTTTTTGTATGTTTTCCCTATTTGATGGAGTTGGTTTGAAACATTTTAGTCCATCTTTTTCTTCTGGAAGAAATCTGAGCAGAAAACTTAAACTTGTTTTGTTTCATTGTTCCACTTATGCTTCACTCCCCTGCACATTATTTGATTTTTTTTTTAATCCCTATTATATCATTACTTCAGAGGAAAATAACTGGAGGATATGTTCTCCTTTTAATCTTCCTTTGCCATGTAATAAGAGGGTGGTTAGAGACTGGGCAAGGAAGAACAAAGAAGATATTGTAACAGCAGGAAAGTCTTATTCAGATTCCTAAATGAACAGAGAGAATTGGGCCAAGACTTTGCTAACATTTTCCATCACTTTTTATTGACCTCAGCTCTGAATGAGAAAACACCACCTGGACACACTGTCTGCAGCATATCCCAAAATAAACATTGTCAGTTACCACGCACTCAAGGGATTCCCTTACCTTTACAAGAGGAAACAAAAGCAATAGCAAGTGCAGAAGAATTTATGTGGTGCTGTAAATCTTCCATTCCCAAGGTCTGGAATCCTCACTGTGACGTTACAGCCATGGTTACTGATTATCCAGTGTTTTGTAGCTAAGGCTATTGTCAGCCTCCAGCCAGAGTTGCATTACTTTTGTCTGACTCTTATTTATGTTGACATTTTCTAGCCCATTAAATATAGTCATGTAGTCTTGTAGCCAAAGTCTACAGCAGGAGGAGGTACACAGATCCAGAAAAAGAAGGTAATTTCTTTAGGAGTTCACTAATTAACACTTAAATTCATGTGTGAGATAGTTCCTAGTCAATGATTCTCTTACAGGACTTGCCCAAGAGAAAGGGAACTGAGGGGGCATTCAGAGACCCATATTCAGAAGACATAGTCAAATAAAGGCCAAACCGTTCCTAAATGGAGCAACAAGCAGATATGGAGGTATATATGCCCGTAAATAAATAAAATTCTGCTTTATGCTTGGCCGGATCATCCGGATCTCCTCCTTAATTTTTTTTTATGAGTTCTTAAAAATAGTCTTTGAGAAGTCTGTGTGATTAGAAATACACTGAAGGCACTTAACTGCATGGTCCTGCCAACCTTTTTTATAACAGCCCTCTGATCAGAGAGTTCAAGTTAGAGAGCAAAAAAATTGGAAATCTGAGTCAAATGGGAAACCTGAACTTTTCTCCTAGATTATGTAGGAAGGAAATTACATCTCTTCTGAGGGAGATATTATAAAATATGGTTCAAGAGGGCCTTTTCTCAGCTTTTCAGGTTATGTAGTTTTCATAGCAAAGTCAAGACTACAAAAAATACCAATATTTTAGAGTCTTTCAGCACAAGACATATCCCTTGAATTCAGGAGTACTTTCTTGTGTTGTTCAGAAACAGCCTGGGTACCAAAAATCTCATCAAATCACAAGAGAGATTTAGTCCAGAACATCTTGATAAACCTTGGAACTGGGCCAACAAAAACTGGAGAAGGTTCAAAAATAAAAGTACAAGGTTCTGCACATAAGGAAGAGTAATTCCACAGAATAATAAATGCTAGGAAATAAGTCTGGGAAGAGACGCTGGGAAGAGAAACAGCCTTGTGGAAAAGGCCTTTATGGAAGTCTTTATGGAATATAATCCTGTCTCATCCACTTGCAGTTTTGTACTCTGGTCCAGAGTGGGCAAGACTCAGTACAGAATATCCTTGTCCTGTTGCCTGTATTTTAATGCTTTGTACTTCATAGACATGTCTTTATACTTGTTTAAGTATCTTTTGCCACTAAGTGGAATGCCTCCAGTAGAAGTCAGCAAGAAAAATTCCTCCCAAATCCAAGTCTCATTATCAAAGACTTGGAATCTTCTACTATGAGCTTGTGAGACAGAAATTTAAATCTCTAAGTGCACAGAGAAAATGCATACACTCAGTACACTTATGCATCTGCAGGTGAATGTCTCTTGGTTTCTCCCACTGGGTATACTTCATTTTGCATGAGATGAATTTTATTCAGAGAGCAAGAATGACCCTCTCAGCCTAATGATTTCCATTGGTGATATGAAAAGCTGAGGTTCTTCTTTCTGCTCTAAAAAATCATTCCAGTTAAAAGTGAACATCTTTAGAAGGAGAGCCTGAGAGCACACTTAAAAATATGCTTAGACAGAGCAAAGACACAGTTCTGGGAGAAAGGGGAGATATAAAATCCATCAGTCAGAAAAGGCATTGAATCTTTACTCCCCTTCACCTTAATTTATTCTTTCCATTCTGGACTGCTGCTTCGGAGAATGACACCACCCACTGCTTCTGGCCCATTTGCAAATGTAACCTAAACGTGCAGAAACTTTTTCTGAAATTCAAAAGTGCAGTTGACATTTTTTCAGTCAACTCTAACTGCATTTCACTAACAAATGTCACAGCATGCTGCTTGAACAGCCTTGTTTCATGAAGGGAGCAAGCAGCACCATCATGCTAAGCAAGCAGGAACAGGGATGCAAAAGGAAAGCAATTTCTGTGTGTCTCCATGAAAGCACATGATAAACCTGCCAAGGTCATTCAACACACAACTTATACATGTGCCAACACTCAGATTGACAAGGAACAGTATTTAGCAGTCCAGTTAATATCCTAAACAGGCAGAGAAGGGGTTAAAAGGGCTTCAGTACAAGTATTTCTCATTTACCCATACTGGTAATCTCTGGATCAGAGATGATGTCTTGAGGAACACCAGTGGATTCCTGTTATTTCTCTCTATGTTCATCTTCACACCATGGACATTATTTTCACCTGAGAGAGTATCAGTTATTATTACACCCCCACAGTACCATTTTTTCAAAACACACACATTTTTGTTTTCTTAGCTAACTCACAGAATGAAGGCTAGTCTTTTTTTCTCCCCTTTTTCTTTTTCTTTTTTCTTTTCCCTTCTCTTCCTTTTTCTTTCTCATCTTTTTATTTTTCTTTTTTTTCCCTCCTTTTTGTATTTCTGTGTTAGATGTTGCTAGCAATATATTTAACTAACTTTGAAGGAATCTGTAATAGTAAATATTATGGTTTATTATGGTTTCTTCTAACATTTCACCTATGAAAATAAACTGCACAAAATGGAGTTCACATAAAAGATACCAGGGTCAAAGACCATTGGAGTAGGCATTGCAGATCCATTACAATACAGTGCCCATAGGCAGTGATTATTTATTGGAATATGTTATGAGTCATGGCAATTCATAACACTACGGTTGCTGGAAAATTCCATTTTCCACTCTGAGCCAACATTAGGCTTACAGTCTACTCACATTTTGATTAACAGAAACACAAATGCATCCCAGCAGTTACAGGAGAGTTGTTTCCTTTCTTTCCTAAAATTGAGAGATACTTATTATTTCCAGGAAAATAAATAAGGTCATGTGGAATGAAGCATTTACAATTCTTGGCAGGACACTTAAAATGAATAAGACTGTACATGAAATCTTGTTTGACTGTCTATTTAGTTTCATTTTAAAGATTTCAGTCTTATCATTCATGATTTATGCACAACATGTACTGCCACTTGCTGGTCTGTTCTATAAATACCTTCATAATTTGAATTAAGTTAATCTGTTATCTGTGCTTGGTAGATGTATTACAGTTTTGTACTCACTTAAAGTTCCACCAAACCATAAAGCCTTTTTGCATTTTAGATTTAGCTAAAAATATTCACCCATTAAAATAGCAATCATCATTAAAATTAGTTCCCTGATTCTACTGATTAATTTTAAAGCAACAAGCAAGGTTTCTGAAAATTTACAATTAAACATATTTTTAGACAAAACCTGACAATTTTTAAGAGTTTAGAGAAGCAATTACCTGGCTGAAAATCTGCAGGACACAGTTAGAGGGAAGAGGAAGTAATTTGAAATAAATACATATATTAATATAGACATGTCATAAGAATATTGCCAGAGGCAACAGAGCAATATTGCTAAAAAAGTTTTAAATTAGTATATTTAAGACCTTTCCAGTTCTCTCCAGACAAATATGGATCCTTCTATAAAAGGGGCAGGTTGTTTCTTTGTGAATATATAGTTTCTGGTTAAACAAGTTTCAAACCTTTCACCTTCTATCACCTCTGTGGTTTCAGTGAAACAAATGTGAGTAGTTGGCTTAGGAGATGCAAGATACAGGTTTATAATTACATTCTGGTAAATAGGCATTTTTTGGTCACATGAGGAATTTGAGTCCTATGTTCACTTTTGGCTGCTGCTAAAGGGAGGGAATAACCTCCATATCTGTGAGAGAGAGAATAAAAAGTGATGGAGTCAAGGTGCAGTAAGAACTATAGCTTATGTCTATTAGGAAATGCTAAATCACTGGCACAGACTGCTCAGAGAATTTGTGGAAATGCCATCACTGGAAATCTTTAAGATAAGTTAGACAGTAAAAGGTCATAGCTTGATGCCTTTATTCAGTCATTCTAAGTATCACATAAATGTTTTGGAAAGCATTTAAGAGCTATGTAATGACTTTTTTTTAACATAAAACTATAAAAGACTTTACATGTTTCTTCAATATTCATCTTCATTTACAATCAAAAAAAGTTGAGATTTGAGTCTTCATTATTTTTCATTTTCCTGTTTTCTTTTATTTGATTACCTGGGTCTTAGAGGGCAGCTTGGATATTTTTTATTTATTTTGTGGACCATTTCTTATGTACTGGGGTCCATCAGTTGGTAGCTATTGGACTAGAAAACCTTTCGAATCTCTCTGTCATTTGGTTTGCTGCAAATAGTTTCTGAAAGATGGCCTTTCTGCTTAAAATTTAAATTATCCTTTAAAGTCAACTGAGTAATACAAATTCTAATTTTAAGTCTGAAAAAAAGCCAAAGTCTGTAACTGCCAAGTACTGTCATAGTTTAGGAAATATTAACATGGGTGCAACCTTAAACTTTGGCACATTCTAACACATTTTTAACAGTAGGATGATACTCAAAGAAAGATGTAATGGTGTATATTTTTAAATGAAGGACTGCCATTACCCTTAGATTATGGGGGCAAGGGGAGGCCCCGTATAGGCCAACAGATATATTTTTTTGAAAATAAGAAAGAACAAAATATCCCTTTAAGATGAAACTAAGCCCATTTTCTTCTCTTAAATAACCAGTATACCAGAAAAGATTTTAATCTGTTTATCACCTTCTTTAATTCTTTAATGACTTTATTGCTCATGAACATTGAACATCTTACAGTAAACCTAGATTTCAAGCAGCAGAACAAATGAAAAAAAGCAAGCTGCAAGCTCCACTAGAAGTGTAATGGGGCCCATGAATGAGTATTTGTTGGCAAGTTTGTGAGTCAAGGAATTAAATATTGTTCAGCTGACAGTACCTGCAGATGCAGCCATAAAATATTAGTGATGGACTTAAATTGCAAATAATAGCAGTCTACAGGCTGTCACAGGTGACCACCGGACAGTAACCACTCTTGAAATGCCATCCTTGAGCCTTTTAAATAAAGAGCAGAGGTAGATTTTTTTAGAGGGTGTGGGAAAGGGAAGGACAAACTTGTAACAGACTGTTTTGATGTGTCAGGGCAAGACAGAAATAATTAACTGGGACCTACCTGTCTCTGCTGTACAAGGAGCACATTGTGCAGAGCTCACAGCTCTCTCTTTGTCCTTCTGAGCACTGCAGGGATAAACAGGAGTGACTTAAGCTCTAAGAAACAGCTCCAAAGCCTCCTGAAGCCAAGAGACTCATGATCAGCTCCTAGATTTGGCTCAGATTCTATGTGCATCGTACCCACTCAGTAAAAAAACCAAACAAAACTGTCCTGAACATTCAGAATAAGCAAAACACCTGGTTGCTACCTGCCCCAGCTCTACACTATATAATGAAATCTGGTTTCCTTTTTGTTCCATATTTTGTAACAAAGACTGGCATACAATAAACATGTAAGAGTTTCTGGCTTCATTCCCTCACTATCCAGCATAAAGCAGGTCCTGTTCCTTCCTCACTCTGTTTTTCCCCTACAACCTTCCCCTGATCCACATCCTCATATTTAGCAGATAAAAGAGGTCAACAGAGCTGCTGAAACATTGTGTTGCTCATCAATCAAGAAGATGGAAGGGCCTCATGGGCTGAATTGCTGCTTCAGTTTATGGAAAAGACAACAAAATTCCCACTTCCTCTTTGAGAGAAAGAGCTCTGCTCTGCTCGCAGCCAAAGGCAGCCTTGCTCTCTTCTGTATGACCGTGCATGGTGGGGGCTTATAATTAATACAGTTTAAACAGACTGTGAATTGATATATTAATCCAAAAATTATCCAGTAAAGACTCGCTTCTGACTGGGAATGGTTAGCACATTCTCCCGACCATTTGAATAAGGGAAAAGTCTGTATCCATTCCATCTGACTTCAGCCACGTGAAAGTGACGTTACTGGCTTAAGCAGCCGCCTGTGCTCTCATTGCTGCTGAAGGAAAAGGAATTTGTTATATAACACCCATTTTGGCAGTAGATGCATCACTTTCTGGAGATGTCAACGTCTCTCCAAAGACAATACAGGCTCCTGGAAGACAAGGCTGGAAAAGGGCCCGTCCTTTTAGATGGTGCAAGTTAAGTCAAATGAATTCTGCCAACAGGCTGCTGCTGCTATAAATCACAGCATGCTTGTGCCCAGTCCCACACCGACACAGCTCTCTCAAAGCAGCTGTAAGAAGTGACAGCTGCCTGGCAAGATACTAGACTTAAATACGAGCAGATAAGAAGTGAGATGGAGTGATTTTGGACTTGGAAGAAAAAAGAGGAAAATATGAATCACCCATTTTACACAGTATATTATACCTTTTATGGCTCAAAGCAACATTTGTGTGACACCCCCCACAGAGGTTAAATTTCAAATAGGTTTTCTCAAGATGCTTTTCAGCCATGTAGCAAAAGTGTTCTAGTACTCACCTGAAGTGCTGTACTGCCCCTCTATTTTACTTCTTTGAAAATTCAAGTAAAGCAGAAAATAGTTAATAAACAGAAATTTTCTCATGAGACTTGTGTTATTTGTAAGCATCAAAATTAAGGAAAGCTTGTTATTTCAGCAAGATTTTATGGTTATCTGCTTTAAATCCTGGGGAAAAAAAGATAGAGAGGTAGTATGGGAGGTGAGGGGAAGAAGCTACTGAACTGATAAAGAATGTAGATTTAGGTGAAACATTTTTGGATTTATGACTGTTTTTATGTGTGCTTTTTATGGTTTGTTCATTCATAATTCCTGTTTTGTAAGCATAAATCTTCTAAAATACCTTGGAAATGAACAGACACATTACCCATTTCTGTGTATCATGAGTGACCATTATAATCTGTCTGCTTCATAAGGGAAGTTTGGCAGTTCAAATCTTTTTAAAACAAAGAGACAACAGACCAGACTCAGGCAAATGCTCAAATGCTAAAAGCAAAATTATTGGCAATGAAAAAGAACTAATGAAGGGGTTTGTGATTGAGATGTAAATAACCTTTTTGTTCTATCTTGCTTTCTGTTGCTCAGTATTTTGTGAACAGAATCAACTAGGAGTATTTGAAAATCTGAGGAGAGAGGCTGTTTATTGATCATGGTTAGTTCTGCCTGCCATGCCAGCAGTGCTCTGAAATTCATGCTTTAATTTGCATGAACTGAGATGATTGGCATGTGTAATGATTAATTGAGTATTATTATTAATTTGGAAAACATTTAATTAAACTTTAAAGGAATTAGTAATATGATATTGATGGCAATGGAATATTGAATGGTTTTAATTCATACTGATTAAGTCCCACAAAAATCCATATATAAGGAGATAAAGATAAAACTAAATAGGAAACTATCAACAACAGCTGGTCAAGCCTGTGTTACTGTTTTAGATCTACCTTAAGATCACATGAGCAAGGTTTAGTTGTATGAACTCTTTATATAATATTTTGTTTGTATTTAAAATTGTGTGGTTGCAGGAATTGATTCCTCTCCAGGAGTTTAGACTCATATAATCCTAGGATGATATTTCTCTCCTTTCCTCTTTTTATTACACACAAGAGGAGAAATCTTGGTTCAGAAAGACATTTTTTTTAGGTACCAGGAAGATGACAATCCAACTGGTGGACATCCTGTTCTTCAAAAGCTATGTCTGCCTCAATTTCACACACATTGCAGAAAAGGGAAAGGTGAGAGACCTCTTCAAATCTGGGAATGCAACAAAGCTTCTGGGATGTCAATCTAAAGTGCTGGCAACACATAGATTATCAAACTAATTTTGAATTCTAGGAGAACTTCCAGACTGACAGATGTAACCTTAGCTAGAAAATCAGGCACTGTGATGAGTAAACTAAAAATACAGAGTAACTTGAAACAAGATCTTGTCTCATGGAAACTATGTGAATTGTCAGAATTTATTTTAATTTCTCTCTAACATGAGAAAAACACAAAAAAATCAACCAAATAGGGAAAACTGTGAAGTTAAAACTTAGGTTCTCTCTGAATTGCAACATGATTTTTGGACCTGCTTTGCAGAAAGTGAACTGCAAGTATTTGAATGGATTAGAAACACCATTTTAGATCCAGAACAAAACCCAAAACCAACCAAAAAACAACAAACCCGTACCTTTTTCTAAAAAAGTACATTGAGAGACGTCTCATCCTGGGACTTTTTTGTTAGTTTCTTTTGTTGTTGCTGTTATTTTTTTTCGCTTGGGTTTTTTATGTGTCTGCAATTGCCATTTTTAAGTAGTCAAGAAGGGAGAGTTCCTCAACACAATTGTGATTTACTGTCATTATTATATGGGTTTTTCTTGACAACTGACATTAAAAAAAGGAGCCTTGAAGTCGGTAAAGAAAGATATTCCTCCAGAATATGTGAAATTTGCCTAGTATGCAAATTTCCCTTCCTTTCTGAGTCAGAGATCCAGAATGTCCTCTCTTCTTCTGGATATTGTTCTACAAATTTCTCCCAGGCAAGCTAACAGTAATTTTATCCATCTACCCACTGCTAGCAAAATATAAGAATAATCAATAAAATAAAAATGTAACACAGCCACAAATACCATTGTATAGAGAACTACATAAAATTAGATAAAATATTAAATAACTTTCCTTTTTTACCAGTGTCATATGCATTTAAATGGCATAACCCATGAACCTTTATTCCCATTTGCATTCCTTGGAAGATAGCATTTTTCACCCCTTTCCAACAACAGAAGTAAACTAAAAACCATACCCATTTCTTAAAAACCTATCTGCTTGACTCTAAGCTTTGGTTCAGCATATTAGAGTATTCAAAGGGGCAGAATGGTGCTTAGTGTGATTTTCTTAGTGTCTCTCAGGGAGATATTAATGAGCATCAATTTCAATTTTTAGCTGTGTAAATACATCAGAAGGTCCTCTGCATAGTGTAAAATAGTCTGATGCTCTTATGTATTTTCAGATTCACACTTCTGCAAGCAGTCAGCTGTATCAGGATCTGTGTCTCTGATTGCAAAGCCTGGGTGAGACCAATAACTCCAAGGCATGTGAATAACCCAGACTCACATGAACAATTCTGTTGAAAGCAACAAAAATGAAACAAATGCCCTAAGGCAAAAACCCAAGAATAAAGTCCTCCTGCCTCAGAAGCATTCTGGGAAAGCATATTCTCTTATCAATGTCTTTATAGCACTAAATTTTGTCTATCAGTTTAAAGAAATTTTACTTCTGTTTTGCTGTAAGCCCTTTGTAAATGACTGCCCAAAACACTTGTGCCTGATCAATATACCTGAATTTCTTCAAAACATTGTTTTTCAAGCAGTATTTTTCACTGAACATTAAATAATTTCCCCTCATTTTTCCATCAACTTAAAACATTTTTATCACAATTTTTTTTCTGCTAAAAAGGGATGAGTGCTTCATTTCATTTTGCTGTTATCCTCAAAGTCCCGTGATAGCAGCACTGGTCTCAGTGCCAGTGGACTTTCATAAAATTAGTAGCTGGTAATCCTTCTCACATTTTGCCATTTACATGTGCCAGTTGCTGCACTCTGGAGTACACCAGGCTTCCAATGCAGTGAAAATCTCTCATAAAATATTCCATCAATTTTATTTTCTGAGAAAGTTATTCAACTTGGTTCCATTCATTACAAAGTTTGTAGAGGCCAGATTATGTAAAAAGTACAAACTGAATAAAAAATGTTTTATTGAGAAAAATATATTTAAAAAAACAAACAAAAAAAACCATGCAGTAAGAAAAATATTTACATAGGGTGATTTACTAAGTAATGAACAGATTTTTGTTTTATCTTTTGAAATTCAGAAATCAGCTTCCACTCTTGCCATTATTTCTCATAAAAATTTTTCTGTCTCTGTAAAGTTTTTCAAAGAGGGAGAGCTGTGTATAATTGATCAGTCCTCTTAACAGCAACATGAAAGGCCTGCAGAATTCTTTTACTTCAGGGCTATTAGTCTAGTATGGAGGAATCCCTTCTCACAGACCAACACACATATGCTGGCAAACAAAACCTAGCAGTTGGATCAGAAAAGCTGTGCAGATACCAGATTACCATATGGGGAAAATGAGAAGATGAATTGTTAGCATGGGAGAAATTCTGCTAATGCTCAGCTTAATTCTGTGAGCTTACTTGGCAGTAGTATAAGCATATCCAGAAGAACCTCCAGGCAAATCCCCACTTGTGGACAAGTAAGGAATTCTACCAGCTGAACAAACTGTAGGTGAGTGAAGCACAGCCTGTCTGAGGCATGTGCACATGAGCAGCCATGGAACACAGATGGGCTTTTCTCACCTGATGCCCTTGCTGAATCTCTGCTAAAGTTTCCCCTTTCCTTGGATTTGCCATTTATGCTGTCTTGGAAGCAGAAAAGAAGCTGTAAGGTGCAACACCAGCTTTGTCCTTTTGCTGTTGTTTCTGCCTTTGTATCCATCTGGTTCTCAGAAACAACCTAATTCTCTCACATTCCTGGAAGTGAACAGATCCATCTGTTTGATAAGAGGGTGAGTCAGCATGAGAGCTCTGTATCTGTATGAAGGACCCTTAGAAACAGATATGAAGAAAACCAGATCATGTTTGCAAATTACATCACATTTCATTGTTATAACAAAGCAAAATGTCTTTACTTTTTCAAATATTCATCAGATACATTTTTATGCTGATAATTTTGGTTTTATATAAGTACTTCTGAAATCAATTCTGCCACCACAGATATCATTTGATGTATATGACAATTTCCTTCAAAACTCACAGATGTACCTTGGAGATACTGATTTTTATCAGTTTAAGCATTTAAAAATTTTCACTGAACCCCAGAAAATACATCTGTTCTTCCTTTGCTTGGGATGTAGTTTGAAGTCATCAGAAAATACTAGTTCTTCTCCATGAGAGAAAAAAAGCATCAGGGTTAAAATCTGACAGGGAGAGTCATCTAGAAAAGGGACATAACTTTCACAATCACTGAAGTTCATCAGTTCTAGAAGATCCTAAGTCAGCTTGGAGACAACTTCACTGGATAAAGGCACAGAGAGGTCTTTGGTGCTCTTTCTGGCAGGTAAGTAGCACCTGTGATTTTACAGCAGCAGATATCTCAGCTGTATCCACTTTATTTCACAGTGGAGTGAAATTGCGTTACTCTTGTCTGAGAACAAACAGACCTCAAATATGCAATTCTATGTAAACCATGCTGTTGGTTATTTTGTATCTTTAGTATCTGGCTGGATTTCCTTCTTAGCTCTTTATCTACTTATTTCCACTATTTATGTTCAGCTGTGCTCTGTCCATGTCTGAAAAAAATAAGTTAAATTTGGCTAGTGAATGCAGAGATAGGTGCCAAACTGAATTTTCTATTAAATGGCATGCCAGCATGACTGGTTCATGTAGGGGTCTCTATGTAAATTTGAGTTTCCAAAGCATGCCCATGACTCTTCCTTCCTACCATGCAGTCACTTAGCTGAATTAATCTACTCTAGTTCAGCTTCCAAACACTCTTGATAGAAAGCCATTTATTTATCTGAGAGTGGGATATCTCCTAATTGCTCAGCTCCATGCAACTTTCTAAATAGACTTTTACTCATCCCTTTAAGAAACAGAGGGCTAAAGAAGAGGTTAATGGGTCTGATCCAATGCAGGGAAATTGCCAGGTTCATTTAGATCTGTTGTCAAACAATTAGTCTTTAAATAATTTACCTCAAGACAGAAAAAGCCACTTCCAGAAACAGCAACATGTTTCTGGAAGGCATTGGCTTGGTGCATGATGGCTGCTGCAATTTCCCACTCCTCTCCTCTTGACATGTGCCCCCCAGACATTTCTTTGAAGCACTGGATAGCACAGCACAGAAATTGCCAAGAATAAACATGGCTGGAATAGACTGGTCAAACCAGGAGAAAGCACTAGGAAGCAGCAAAGTGTCTAAATCATTTTTCCTTTCACCCCCATTAGACAGCTGACACTGTTTATATTCTCTAAACAGAGAGAGTAAACTCATTTGTTATTTTTATACTGGGAAATCTCTATTTAATGCCTATTTCATACTGGTTAGATGGTATTTAATATTCTACTCAACCTGACAATGGTATCATGTCATTCCAAAGCAACAGGACTTATAGACTGGACAGCTAAGGAGATAGCAGTGTCAATTGGAGACCAGTTTCAATTGCTGGTTCTACACATAATCTCTGGGACGAACAACTGCCCATTTATTACCAGCAAGATTAAAACCCTCTCCTTCTATTATATCCCATGGAAGACAAAACTGCAATGTTTACAGAAGGGGATCCAGGAGTCTGGCTGAGAAAAAAACTGCATAGGAAGGGCTGTACACCAGAGTGCTAAGCTCTGGATGTCAAACTGTGACCGTAAGAAACCATTCCTAGGAACAAATTAGTCCTTCTGCCTACAAACATCAACAAAATGATTCAGAGCTACATTTGTTGTACTTTCAAATGCTAACTTTTTCGGACACAGCATGTTTCTTTTTCATGTTTTCAAATGCACAACCTGGTCCTTTGTATGCTGCTGTCATGGTGTGATTTCCTCCAGGTTTGTGCCTCAAGCTCCCTCTCCCTGCCCATGTCTGCATGGCCTCACTACAGATTTCAAAGCTACACTTATTTCTTCTTTTTCTCTGTCAAATATAAATATCATTACCTCGTCATGCCAGGGTTTAATTTCAACTCATTCAAATAGTTTTCTATTCATGATTATGTTGCAGATTTGCTGGTTTTGTTTGTTGTAGTTGGTTTGCTGTTGTTGTTTTTTTTTGTTGTTTTGTTGTTTATTTGTTTATTTTCCCTGGAGGCAAATACCTAAAAATTTCAATCATTGTATGTATATATTTTTGTACGGGTGTACATGTATGTATGTCTACAGATAGCCATATATTTGTGAGCCAGAAGGCAGTGGGAGATTAGAGATTATGCTTTATGACTGTGGGACTGACACTTTTATAATTAGTAAGTCTTGGGACACATTTTTATCTGGGCAAGAGAGGAAAAGAAGCCTGGTAATGGACTGCTCACAGGTGAAAAAACAAGGACTGTTAAAATGAAAGGATTGGAATTTTTTTTTTTTTTTTAATCATGTGTTTCTAAGAGCTTGAAAAGTCTGGGTAAACACCCTCCACACATAAATTCCTGTGATATTTGACTCATGCAGCCAGGACTCTGTTCCAGTCCAGTCCAATGCAGTCACTGTTTTGCCTGATAACTCCTGTACAAGTCGTGTGCCTGGTACACTAATAGGGAAACTGTCCAAACTGGGAATAGATGACTGCCAGTCAAATGCAGATAATTAATGTTACAGAGAATGAAGCAAAAATTAACAAAGAAGTCTGTCAGCAGGATCCTGTCCTAGTGTTTACTAATGACAATGGCTTTGCTGCATCTTGGGCGTTTTATTTTATTTTATTTTTTCCCAGAACAACCCCATTCTCCAGGTTGTTGTTACTGCCTTCCAAGATGGACTTACACAATAACTTCATACAGATTAAAGCTGTGTGATCCTCTGTCTTCGTGATTTATTTGGACAGATCCTTGAACATTTATATCATCAGTATGGATTTTCATGTTGTGGTTTAGGATGATTTCTTTTCTACCAGTGTTTCTTCTTTAAATGTGTAATAGGACACCAGAAAACTTTATGTGCTCTGAGAGAAAGAGAATAAAACATGTGCATTACTTATTTATTTATTATAATTATTTTTTATTTTATTTTGACCTTTAACACTCTCTTGCTTCCAGACATGGGCTCATGTTCAGTTCAAGAAAATGCTGACAGTCAGAAAGGATACTTAGGCATGTGTTTAACATTAGCACATCTTTAATTCCTTTGGGCATTCAAAATTCAAAGTATGTTTAAATATCTTCCTGCTTGGGACCTTAAATCTCTCCTTTCATTATGATTTCTGCAGTCAACCTTTGCCTGTACCCAAGGCATCCTTTGTGCTCATTTCCATACTACACTTCAAATATTAGCATTTCCAGATTTATCCTGAGAGACATAAGCATATGAGGATATGTTTATGAGAAATGTATATGTGCATATGAGGAACTAAGCAGGACATTTTTTGTTTAGGTTTCAATAAATAACATATATGATAATACATTTTTTTTAATCTGTTGATTTATTTTTCTTATGAGATGGAAAAGATTTTTAGCTTCATCCAAAAAAAAATGCTTTTCTTATGGTATCAGAAGGAAAATGACTCTGTGCAGTTTGATAAAATTTTTGTAAGATCACAGTAGTTACACAAAGAGTTCGGTTTTGAATAGTCAAAGGTTAGGATACATCCTGGAGTCACTGATAAAAGCCTCAGGAAAACCTTTGTTCAGATTACTTAACCAGAAAATCTATTTTTAAGTATAGGTGCATGGTTTGAAAACACCATGACTGACATCTCCTTCTAAGACAGACTGATGCTTTGAGTGGAATTCACTTGACCCCTGAAAGATCTAAACTGTAGATGTCTAAAAATAGTAGGTGAAATAAATTAATTTCTATAGTCTACTGAGACAGATTTTAAATATACCAAAATGTTAATAATTTCAACAAAAACTGCTTAACAAAAGGAGATGTAATCCAACCTGGGGGTACTCAGGCTCTAAGAAGTACTACAGACACAAAAAAAATACTTTCTGTGCAATTATTTCTTTGCAGTTATGATTTTTGCATAATGGTGCTTTCCTATGCTGTTCACTAAGATATTACTTCAGTTTTGGGGTCCTGTTTACACGGCTTCAGCCTTGTCTGTCTGCAGTAATCATATGGTTCCTTCTTTATTCAGTAGGACTAAGAGGCTGGTCTGAACTCTGGGGGTACCTGTCTCTCTCTGCTACACGTTGAGGATACCACTGTGTCTAACAGAAAAGATACTCAACTTTTATCCTTAGTGTTAAATAATATATACTTAGTTGCTATTTAGAATATCCCAGGTAGTAAACCCGATTTTTTAGCAGTTTTGGTGATTTTTAGGTTTTCCCTTTCACTGACCTGAGTGTGAATCTGACCTTCCCCATCTAATTTTTTAAGATCCCGTAGATGATACCAAACATTGTGTGATCGTAATCTCTTACCTGACAGCTGCTCTGGTGTGATTTATAAATGTTCCTCTGGTGTACCTGCGCTTCTGGTGAATCTCAAATTGTGCACACTGCGAAACTAATCGCGGCAGTTTCGCTTCCTCTCACTCTCTGCTGGATGCCAGCCCAGGAGCAAACAGCAACCTGTGCCAAGTTTCAGGAACATGTTCCTGAGTTCAGAAATCTCTCATACACCTGTCCATTGTTATTACAATTCACAATATGCATTTCTTCTTCCAGCTGTCCTCCACCATGCTGGCATGTGTTGCTCTGCATAGCAGACCTCTGCTAGATTTTTCAGTTCCTGCAGTAAAAAGCACAACAGCAAAATACTTGTTTCACTTTTGTCTGTCCTTATGGTTTACTCTGCTCTCTAAAAAACTGGGCACTTTTCAGTTATCATTGATTGCCCACTGTACTCAGGGGGAGAAAAGGAGTGGATAATTCAGAATCATCTACTGAGAGTGTCTTTGGGTTGACTGTGCTTGTCAGTAGTGTATTGCTTATTTTGAAGAAAAAAAGGAAGGAAAGTGGTTTCTGATCCCATACATGTTTTCAGTGGTCATGAAGGCAATTCTCTTTGTATTCAATCCAAGACAAACTTACACAATTGAGTAGAAGAATGGGACCAGGGAAATATTAACTGACTCTATAGAGGTCAAGTCCTTCAGACTTTAAACAAGAAGATCTAATTTACGAGTCTGTATTTTGCCACAGACTATATAATGAAACTAAGTTCCTATTTGTGGCACTTAGGTGCTTAAAAATAGATATCTGCTCCCCACTAAATGATGCAATTGACCTCCTTGTAGTAACAACAGATCCCCAGCAGTCTACCCCCCAGCTCTTCACCTGCTGCTCCACCTGCACTTATACTCCACTGAAATTCCATGGGAGGTATTTGTAGGAAGATAAACAGTGAATTCTAGTTCACATAAAAGATGTCACTGGAAACCAGGGAAGCATCTAATCTATCCTGGAATTTTTATTGAAATGTTGAAGCAAAATTATTTTAAGGTTTATGGATTAAACTTGGTACCAGTTCATTATTTTTTTTTTATTATTTCTTTTCTTACCTGCTATTAAGGTGCTCTGCCTGCACACCAATGTATCTTATCCCAAAAGTTTATTTTACTAGAGTATAGAAAGTTTATCTGCTGCCTAGAACAGATAGGGGACACTAAAAGGAAGTGCAATTTGTAAGAAGAAGGTCAGACACAAGAGTTGTTATTATCCTTTCAGTTTGAAACCTTTGAAATTGTTCACATATGGGGAAAGCATGGAGGTGAATTCTGCAAAGCAAGCCTTACACTATGTACCAGATAACAAGATTAACCCAGGATTTCAGCTTTGGCTTTCTACCAGGCACAAAAGCTTAAAATCCTGTGAAAGATGGCAAAGAAAGCCTGTCCTGCCTCCACACTGCAGGAATGAGGGGAGCAGGCTAACATGCTGGACCTTTCCCCCAAAGAGGCATTGCCTCAGTACTGTAGAGCTGACTGGAGTCATAGGTTTCTATGCTGAGAGGAGACCTTAAAGCATTTAATCTGTGAGATGAGTATGCTATTTGTACAGCACAGAGAACAACATTTCCCTTGGGAGTGCTCCCATCACTGCAGGCAACAGGGGCTCTGCAAGGACAGAGTTTCAGTGATGGAGCCACCATCCCAAGGTGGACAACACCAGGGCAAAGGCTGAGCAAAGGCCCCATTCCATTCTCCACATCACAGCGTGCTCCAGGCACAGCACCCCATGAGATAACATCCATACTGTAGAAAGAGGGATAATGCTATTGTAAGCAAAGAACAGGGTGGAATATTTCATTCCTCCATGGAGAGGTGATACTCAATACATTTTTCATCACTCTGGAAACATGGTGTTTCTTTATTTTTTGGTTTTTGTCTACCTTAATCTACCTTAATCTTCCAGATACCAAAACTTGTCTCTGCCGCCTGAAAATTCGTGCTAGAAGAGAGGTAAGAGCAAGTGACTTTAAAATGAGAGGTGTATTTTTACCTTATTAGCTTTTGCTTGATTAAGATGAAAACAGGCACACTCAAAACAACTTAGAAGAGTGTTTTGTCCATGGTTTACATAAGCATGGATACCTTCTGCTTCTCAAAGCCCCAGCTTCTTTAATGTTGACATCTGGAAAAAGAGTCACTCTTACATCTTCCTGAAGCAGAATTCTTGTTGTCTGTCATTCAATGTCATATATTCTTTATTACATGAACATATCAAAATTAAATAGTTTTCTTTGCTTGTCTTCCTAACTGCTTCATGAGTGACATATCACTATATTAAAAAAAATAAAATTAATTTGGTAGTAACTCCAACATAGATCAAAATGTAACTGCTAATGACAAACATTTAATGACACAAGCATTATGTATTTCTATGCATAATGTAAGTGGGCTGTGCAATTTAACACTATTAACTGCTGGTGAGCCATTTCCAGGAAGTAAAATAACAAAGATCTTCTAGACACTTAAAATCTAGATAGAAAACAAGTTAAGAAACTCTCTTGGACCCCTTGTATCAGAAAAGATTTTTACTAAAGTGAACGAGGGAGGATAGCTGCCCTAATACAGTTTGAAATAGCCATAAATTTCATAATGCATATTTCTATGTCCTCTGAGGCTGATATAGGAAAGGAGAGGAAGATTGGGGGTATCTGAGCAATGCTATCCAAAGGTATTACACCTGCAAAAGAAATGTGTTTTGAGTATGTGAGCTGTTGCTTTGTGAGAGATATATTCTCTCTAGATTCTCTTATGTAGAAAAAAAATATAATGCTTCCAAATGCTAAGCCACAAAAATTGTGGGTTTTTGGTGTTTGTTTGGTTTTTTGTTTAGTTGGTTGGTTTTGGTTTTGGTTTTTTTAGGAAAAAGTATCTGAGATTTTAGGTCTTTTTTTTTTTAATCAGCATTTTCAACAACAAAGAAAAAGAAATTAAAAACACACTGTAGGAAATCAGACAATTTTATTTGATGGAAATTTTTTCTCTCTGGTTTAAATGTTTTATCCAAAAGTTTATGGAAGTTAATCAAACAGAGATAAAAAGAAGGGAAATGGAGAAAAAAACCCCTCACAGAAATCAAATACATTTTGGGTTTCATCAAAGAAAAATCAATTCAGATTTCTTTTTCTTTCTTTTCTTGTTTTGGTGAGAAAGCCAGAAAAATTAAACTGCTATGACTGAGATCAAACCAAAACAATATTTTGTTCTGATTTCCATCTTGGCCAGTATCAGAAGATGCTGATCACTGTTCATGCATATGATTGTGCATAACAATTATTCCACTCCCCTGTGGTGCACTGGCACTCAGGATTTCTGTTGTGCAGCACTTGCTTGCCCATGCAGCAGAGGGCTGTGATGGGGTTCCCAGCTGCTACAGAAGCAGGATGGGCAGTGTAGAGTTTAAGAGAAGACACAATTCTGAGCAGCAGGTTACCATTAGCATGGTGTTTTTGCAGATTTTTCAGATTTCTCAGCTGCAGGTAGGGTTTGTCTTCCCCTGTTGCCCCAGAGCAGCAGCACCTCCTGGGAAGAGCACAGGATCTGTGCCAGGGGAGGACAGAGCAGCTGCCCCACTGTACTGCCTCTCTGTCCTGATATCTGTCTACATTCAACCTGGATCCTGTCCACTTTTCCTGAAATAGTTTGGGATAGTTTGGCTGTGGAAACAAGACATCTGCGGCCAAACTTTAGGCCATATTTACCTGAGACAATCTGCTTTCTGCTCTGTGTTACCTCCATGCCATAAGCATGCATTGCCCTGATTCAATAACCAAGAAGGTCTTATCCTTCAATTCACAAAGCATCAAACTATGGAGTAGTTATTCTCCTGCACTTCAAATATAAGCTAATGCAATATCTGTAGCTTTTTAAAGCAGTGATTTGTCTTGTGGGTCCTGCCAAAAACAGCCAAATGCTATGCATTATCCCTTTTACCTCCCTTTCCCATATTCTTTACATGTAATATATATTTAATATTTATGACGAAGAAGTTTAGAGCTTGAGAAAGAAAGAAAGAACAAAAGAAAAATAAATGTAGGAGCTCAGTGTTAAACATCTGACATAATGCTGCAAAGTACCTCAATCCTGGGCCATGAGATTTCTATAATTTCAATTCTGGTACCCCTTTGAAGTGAGACTGGTGACTGCATCAAATTCCATGTAATTTCCTTGAGTTTTGTAAATATGTACCACGGTAAGGTGACCAAATTCATTCCCAGTGGTGGCTGAGAACAAGATAAAAACTGCCAGATATTTAAGCATGATAGGATTGTGCATTAATCCTCCCCAGCTCTTAGCTGCCCCTACAAATAACTGTTATTTGATACAATAAAGATTCAAAGATCCCAATAAGCAGCATTACAAATGGAGACTTTGAAAGAAAGGCTATCTGGATTCAAATAGATAAAATGTTCCATTATGAATTGCAATACACATCTACTGCCATAATTTCTGTCAATCAAATCGTCCTAAAGAAAACAGTCAATATCAAATAAGATTCTGCAGTCAATGGGCCATAGTCATTTCTGTTGTTGATCCACTGAGGTTAATAGAGTTGGAAGGGGAATAAATAAATAAGACATAATAGGGAAACAGTATGCCATCTGGAAAATAAATGAAGGAAATAGAGGGAAAACGCTAATCTAGCACATCCAGGGTTTCAATTTCTCCTCTGCTATCTGTACTATCTAATGAGCAGCTGCATGAAGTTATCACTGGTTTTCAGGAAAACAGAGTACTATTTCAGGGCAGCCCACAGGTCTGAGCATTACTGCAGCTCTAAAAGTCTCTCTTCCAGCTCATTAATTTCCCTTGATCTTACTGCCCATTCCTGACTTAATAGATTCCTCTTTCCTTCTGTAAAAGGAATGGTGACCCAGGGAAACATTTCTCTTTAATGCACCCTGTGGCTTAGTTTTTTCAGACATTTCCTGGTCTCCCAAGGAAAATATTTCCCATAGACCTTTTACTCATTCTACAATAACATATTTCCTTATGAGCTCTGAATCACCATCCTTTAAGTATACATTTTCTGATCTCTTTGTTCTGCTTTCCCATAGACTTATGAAGAGACTGTGACTCCTAAGATTACTTTCTTTTATTGTTAGTAAAGTTTTTCTACAGACTCACCTGTAATTTGGTGGTTTTCCTTATGTGTTTTTTTTCTGACACCTTACCCTATTCAGCCTGTCTTGTATGCCCTGACCTTATTTTTAAAATAAAAACAGAATTAATAGCCCTTTTGTATAACTGTACATACACATATAAAATTCAGAGTTTATATCTCTAGATAGTCCACATGTTTTATTATTCTCTATTTCTGTATAATTATTGTTATATACTTATGTATCTCTAAATATGCATGCATGCCCAAATAAAATAGGGATAAGGACAAGGTATCCTCAAAAAGTGGTATTAAGGACTTCTGGCTTGGAAATTACAAAAAATAGAATATATAAATTATCACATTTGGCTAGACCCTTACAGAGATCTCTTACAAGCTTTAACAAAGAATGGAAAGCAAGTGACTTTGCTAAAATACTTGATTAAATTATCAAGGAAATTTCAGCTGTGGGGGAATTCTACAGAAAAGGTTCCAGCCTCTGGCTGTGAAATTCCAGAAATAACTTTTGATTTCAGAGGTATTCAGTTCTAACAGAATGTTTCTAAAGCCTGAGAATAAAGCAAGATGTGACAGATGTACTGCAAATCTGACACTGTGAAAGCTTCTCACCCCAGATAACTGCAGAGGCATAGAATGCAGCATCTCCAGCTCAGCTGCTCCTCTGGGGTTGTAAGCAATTGAGAGGAATATGCATTTCTCTTTTAGGGAGCAATCCATCTGACCTGGTGTAACTGCCTACCTTATGGGGAGATCAATTTAGCCTTAATTTTTATTGACTATATTTTCTAGATCTCTGTTGACTTAAAGAAACCCATGTTGACCAGCTCAAATTTAATAAAATGAATCCCAACACTGAATTATTATCTCAGCCTGTCTTATATGTAGAAGAATTATTTAGTAGGAAAAATTGAAATTAAAGGTAACATGGCCTGCCTAGGGAGTGCAGGAAAAAAGTCTGATGATTCATTCCGTGGTTTTCTCATCTGAATCAGCCTTGGCTACATGGTTACGGAATGTGATCAGGATAACATTATTTTCAGTTTAATTTTAATCATAGATGCTGAGTACATCTTTAAAAATCAAAAAAGGGGATGGCATTCATGTAGAAGCAGTGATTTTAATAGCAATGCTCTGGTGAAGCTTTGTCAGAGATTAGATTTCAAATAACAAAATCATTTTTCTTCCCTTTATATTTGACGGATATAACATGGCATCCGTCTCCTGTCCTAAACTATGATTCTTTTTTTTTCACTGTGTGAAAATCCAACAAGCCTTCAGAAGGGAAACGCTTTGTGAGTTCTTAGGTGCTAAACTTTCTTTATCTAATTTGGGATTTCAGGAAATTTCATCTCTGATGCTGAAATCTATATTATTTTCATCTGATGTGAAAAAAAAAAAAAATCTGGTAAACAGCTGTCCCCACTTCTTCATATCCACCCTAATGAAAATTTGGGTCTGCAATTTGAGGAGAAATATTTATTTTTTTACAAAGCAGTGTAGTACATTTAAATACTACATGCCTGGTCTTGAGGGACTCCAGTTTAAAACCAAGCTGAATTTTATAATCCAGCCCTCTGAGAAAGTTGAGAGGGTTGGGCTGGTCTGAATTATATCTGTATTCAATGGGCACACAAGCTTTCCCTGCTTCAAAATAAGTCACATTACATTATGAACATTTATGTTATAGAGACAACAACTGGCAGATGCTCCTTCAACCAACAGTTATAAATCAATCCTTCATTGGATTTTCCTGCTGAAGCTAATTCTGTTGAGGAGTCTTGCCAATCTGTACTCTGTGAAACAGCAGCCAAGGCAGCACAGGAGCCAAGGTAGCACAACATCCATTTCTGCATTATTTGTCTTTTTTACTCCAATACTGATTTTTTTTTCCCCAGACTTTTCTTTTGCAGAGGAAAAGAGGGAAGTAAGGGTTTTGAGAAGCTGTATTTCTGAGGTGTCTCTGGCTGCAATTTGGCTTTGCTGCACAGCCCACACTCATGCTGGTGTTTTACAGAGGAGCTGCACAGGGCCAGTTTCACAGTGGCCATAGGACACTGTGTGGTACCAGTGAGGATGCACTGCCCCACCAGGCTTCTGAAGCTGCACCTGGGGTACATTTCTTCACTTGGATAGTGTGCCTGGGGATCATACAATCCTTGATGATTAAAGACCTGCTTATTTCCTAGCTATACAAAATAAGTTAAAAAAGAATACAAAAGAAAATTTAGAAAAAAAAGAGAATTTGATGTCTCTGTACACATAAATACTGTACTTGCCTATTGTCAGGCCACATTATAATTAGAGGGTCCAATTAACAATTGTTTCTCTTTCTAGGTTCATTTCTGATCAGCTACACTAACATAACAAAGAGCCACTGGCTCGCTTGAACAGAAATGAAGACACAGAATTAGCATTCTTTTCTGCTGAAATCAAAGAGGTTTTATACTTTGGCCTGACAAATGCATACAGCATCCTGTCCAGAAACATCTCTTTAACAAAAAGTACAAAGCTTGATTTTACTCACTTAGTTAATTATTGGCTAAGTATTTCTTAAATGCATAGTTTAATAAAGTTGAATATAATTCTTAATGGAAACAGTTATTTTCTTCAAAATCACATCACTACATATTATCACATTGCCATGGTTATGCTGCAGTTCCAACAGAGGATTGCATACCATTACCTACTGTTTCAGCAAGCAATGCAGACATATGACATTACCTAAACCAAATAGTGTTGGGTTTCTCTTTTTCCTTTGTTTTAGCCAACAACCAGGATTGTGTCAAACCTGTGGGTAGTAGGATGTTTTCCATACAGCAATGGCCTTACAGTGCAGTTCACAAGCATAACTGGTGTGGGTTTTACTTATTCACATTTCCACACACCTAAGATGTCTCCACTCTGTCAGACCCAGCAGTAATCAGTAATTTATTACTCAGCAACTGAGCTATGTGCTCAAAGCTTGTGGATACTGAGGGAAACATCCCACTGATGTTTCCTCCATAATGGTCTCCCAGCAAGTACTCCATTTCCTTCTTGCTCCTCCTGCCAGCTGCTTGGGGTAGGATTAGCAGCACTTCACAGGAAGCAGCTAGGTTATGGAGAGGCTCCTGATACTGTGATCAGGTACTTGGACCTCAGCTGATGGTGGGAACAGACCCTGAGTGTGGCTTGGAGACCTGTCACACAGAAATGTGCTTGCATGTCCCCAGTGCTTGTTCTTCCTGCTCCAGTATGGCTCTGGGGCACCTTCGGTCATCAATACTCATGCACTGACCTCACATCCCTCAGTGGCCCAGTGGTTCTGAACTAAATACTTGACAGCAGCAGCTATTAACTCCTACATATGATCTTAGCATAAAAAACACCAGCTAGAAAAGTCTCTAACCAAACACCTTTAGCACAGTTTCCTCATTATCAGTCCTGTCCTGCAGGATATGGCGGGCTCTGAGGTCTGGCTCCATTCTGTGGAGAGTGAGGACATCCAGGGAAGAGGGGCTGCAACAAAAACTGCTGCATGTCTGTGGTCCTGTCTCCAGTGATACCAGGATGACCTGAATTTCTGATCCTTCCTTTGGATGCTTTTCTGCTACTCTTCAAGAAAACTCTCTCATTGTGCCCTTACCAACACTTTTGGGAAGGCAAAATTTACCATCCTCAGAGAAAGCCAGCCTACAGGTGTGGAATAATGTGTGAAGCCACTTCAGATTCTGTATTCCAGGTGAGATCTTCTCTTTCTTTGAAAACATCAAAAAATCCCACTACCTGACCAGCATGATCACATGGATTTTCAGCACTGATGTGTCACCTCTGAAGCATTGCTCCTGTACCATAGGGCAAAAATATGGAATTCAATACGTATACAATTTCTTTAAAATGGAATTAGTGTGTATATAATTTCTTCTAAACAGTTAAGAGAGAGGAAACCCCATTTGATCTACTTGTGTAGAGAAAACTAACTTGGTTTTTAAAAGGCTGCTTCTTCCAAGAGAGGAATGGAAAGACCACATTGTTTAATAAAGATATTTTTGCATTCAGTGTTACCTTTTTACTTCTTCCCGATAGGTGCTCATACAGGCAGATCCAGATAGCCTGTAGTCTGAGTCACAGGTGCAATTTTTAGGGAGAGTGAGATCTGATCGTCCTCCTCCACACCTCATGCTTTCCAGTAAAAGCTGAAACAATCCCACAAGCACTGCTTATAACGTAACCCAAATCGACAGGAGCATGTTACAGGGGAGAAGGTTACAGTTTATTTTGGGCCTGCTGTGTCACTGAGGCTTGGCCTGAGGCTCACCCTGTAACCAGCAGCCCTGGCAGCAAGTCACAGCCTCAGCTTTTTGGGAAAGAGAGGCCCCGCTCAAGTATCTGCAATCAGCATTTCACAGCCAAAGAACCAACACTGACTAATCCCAACTTTTTTCTCAGCCATGCTTTCATTCAGTTAATTAACTTTATTTTTCTTTGATTTGTTTGCAGACAACAGAAAACTATTTAAACAAAGACTTCTACCAAGAAGGGTTATTGATGTTAAAAGGGAAAGGAAATTGCTTAGCATTTTCTGCAAAGAACTTCAAAAAGAAATGGTTGAAGGAAACCACTGAACTAATTGTATTCTTTCAAAGCCAATACTAACATCTTTCAACTTTCTTATCATTTTAGGAGCACTAATTATTAGCTGTGAGCCAAACACCTTTTTTTTTTTTTTTTTTTTTTTTTTAGAAGATATAAGTAACAACCTCCAGCTCTTTGTGGAACCTTCCCAGCACACAGCTGTTCTCCAGCCCTCAGATGAGACATATGGCACAGGTTCACCAGCCCCAAGCACGAGCTGGTGGTCACCCACAGCTGGGTCTGTCTTACTGGGCAAGGCACAGAGGTCTCCAGATGCTGTGCAGGTTGTGTGAGAAATCCCAGATGGCATCAGGGTAAATGAATCTCATTTTGGTTGTTCGACTCTGTGTTATCTCTTGGCTCAAAGCACATTACGTAGTATCAGTTGCAATTTTTTTTTCTTCTTTTTCAATTTTGATGATTGATTTTAGCTCTGGTGCTAACGTTCATAAGCACATCACAACAGCCAAGAGGTACTGCTACCTCACATGTAATGTTAATAGCAGAGTGAACTTCAGTGTCTCAGGTCGTCCTTCATTAGTTTATGATTAGCTACAAATAAAACAGACTGGGAATGGAGGGGTTTGAAGATAGACACCATATTTTGATCTCATAACTTAAAATACTTGTACCATTTTCAAAGTTTTTTTTAATCTGCCTACTGTGGACATACATCATTTAAGTAAGTAAATAAAAACATCAGGCTTATCTTTGAAGCTGATTACTCTCAAATACATATCAAAGCTTTTCCTTTCATGTTTTCAGAACCAGCTCACCAAGGACAAGTAGTTAACGTTTTCTTTCACCTTCTGACTGAGGTTTATTTACTTATTTAATGGTCTGTTCACTGCAATTGCTCACAGAGAGCTTATGTAATGCAGAATGTAGTAGTGTTGTACTTTGGTTTATCTCAGTTTCACTTGAATTAGGTAGAGACGCTTAATAAATAAAATGGGCAGTGATAGAAATATAATGTCATGAAAAAGAATATTTTCAAGTGCTTATTCAGTGAAATAAGAGGCAACAGGCAGAAACTGATGCACAGAAAGTTCCATCTGAATATGAGGAAGAGCTTCTTTACTGTGCAGGTGACCATGAGCTGGAACAGATTATCCAGAGAGGCTGTGGAGTCTCCCTGACTGGAGATATTCCAGAGCCCTCTGGATGCAATCCTGTGCCATGTGTTCTAGGACACCTGCCTGAGGAGGTACATGAGAAAGAGAGACATTAAAATGAGCAAAAATGGAAATGAGTTTAACTTCTAATCAGAGTGAGATTCCCTAAAAACACAGAACAGTGAACACTGGATTCTTCTCAGAAGTGTTTTAAGGTACTTGAAAAATGCCTTTCACATAATAAAAGTCTCTCTGAATGTCTTGACAAGCTACTTCATGAATATAAGCTTAGCTCAAAGATAAAAATCAAATAATAAAACATATTTTGGAAGGACAGTTTTATGTTTATGAAATAAATTTCCATCCATTTCATGTATGTAGCTTATTTCCCTTCATCAGTTTGCTTTCTAGCTTTAATAGTGTTGAATATTGCTGTCTTGCTCAGCCAAGTAAATGCTGCTGATTTCAGGGGAGTGCTCTGACATGGTCAGTTAACACTAGAGATTGAGCTCAAACAATGGCTTTCCTTCACTTTGCGTGAAAAAGGAACTTAAAGACAGAACTGCCCTAATGCAGGCTGTGCTCATACTATAGAGAATAGCATTTTCCTAAGAGATTTTGGGCTGTACTTTCTCTGTTTTTCTACATTATTGAATGTAAACTGAATAACCACTGCTTCTTGTTGGGGGAGATTTTGGTATAAAATGTCATGCATGCATTGTAAAGTGAAAGCATTTCTGAGGAGATTTTTTTCTTTCCCTAATAGTTGTACCGTTTATAACTGATATTTGACTGGAAGAGTTTAAAAAAAAAATAAAAAAGCCATACTAGTGCTCAGCCCTGGACTCCCTTTCAAAGGATCTGTTATGTTTACATAAATGTACATATAAATTTTTGCGTATAAATGTCTACATGCAAATATATATTATTGTTTCTACATAAAAAACATTTCTTACATTAATGGCAGTTTGTGTTCAAAACCAACTAGACAGGGATATTTCTCAGGAGTGTTTCTTGAACTAACTTGTGAAAGCTTTAGGTGAAAGCGCCTAACTAAAGGTAACTACAGAATGCAATAGCTCTCATATCTCTTCAATTCCATTACAGAGTAAGTATCTGGGATTCTTGGAACATTATAATCACTGCAGTGCAGCTTTTAACATACATTAATTTGCCTTACCTGAGGAGATTTATAGTTAAAACACACAAGTATGGAATGATAAATTTGGCAGGTCCTGGATAGCTCACCTCATCCATCCCTCTGGTCATCCTGAGATACTTTTAGAACATTTCCTTAAGGACTTACTGTAATAGATGTTCCCAAAGTGCCATGAGCACTGTTAGGGCTTTGCTTACATTAGACACTCTTCCTGATATCTAAAATGGGTCCTGCCTAAATTCAATTTCTTGTATTTCCTACTGGTTTTGTCTTGCAAAGTGAGAATACATTCTTCCACTCTTCTGTAGCAGAATGTTACAGATTCTGTAGTGATGCCTTAGGAAGGCTGACCTGAAACAGAGGCTGGACAGAGCTAGAGAATAAAGTAGATATTTATTAAAAGACTTCCAGGACCTACCCTGTGCATTACAGGAGCCCAGGTGCGTCAAAGAGCCACACAAAATGGCTGCCCAATCATGAGATTTTACATTTTTATAAGCTTTGGTCCATTTGCATATTGGGGTTTAATTGTCCAATTACAGCTTCAGGTTGTGAGGTCCCATCCTTCTTGTTCCTCCCTTCAGTCCACCGGTGTTTATGCTTTTTGGGCTGAGAGTTGTTCTTGGTCTTCAGCAGGAAAAGGTTTGTTTTGTCTAATTGTTCTGTGAAGAGAGCTTACTGGCACTTAATATGAGGCACAAAACTACATCCTTAGGTGTCACAGAATCTAAAACTATGAAAGCTAAAATCTAGGGCATCAGTAGTCAAACCCTAAAACCCAGCTATGGTGGTGCAGTGCCCCTGGCCCCCTGCCCCTTCCCCCCTTGGGCCAGGTGGGGAACTCCGAAAAGTTTTTTATGTCTTGGCCTTTATGAGCAACAACTGGACTCAGCTCCTCTAGAGCTTACCAGAGTCACTGTCTGCCCCCAGGAAACTAGTGCTGTCCATTGAGCACAGCCTTGGAAACTTATCTTTCTTGCCTGAATTGTAGCTCAAGTGGAATAACATTTTTGTTATTGAACTTTCAAAGAACGTTACCTACCTGAGTTGGAGTCAGGATGGAAAATTATGATGTCTAAGCTAACTCTTGTGTGACCCTATCAACAGTCTTCCTGAGATCTTTTGAACTCTCCTGGACCACAGGGGGCTGAAACCATCAACCTTCCTCTGAGTGGGGCATCTCAGAACAAGGAAATTCTCAAGTTTGCTGTACCTGGACAACTTCCACTGAACAATAGCGACACAGCCTGGGCTGATTCCCCCATCCTCGTGCCAAAGTCCTTCACCCTCTGAGAAGATGCAAAGGCATCTGAGATGAGCACTTCACTGAGCTTGAGGAGAATTTTTCACAGGTATGTACTTTGTACAGGCTTCCTTAGGTTTGTCTGCATGCAAATGTGTCTAGATTACAACAAATGTGCTATGAACTTTGTTCTCCTAGATCTTTAAATACTTTAGATTTGTAAGTTAGGCCTGTAAGTGGATTACTGTTGTGCTATAGTAAATCCTATAGAATCTTTTGTTAAATTGTTTGCTTTGAGCTACCCATTAAGTGCTGCTAAACATTTATGCCTAAACTGTTGTGAAGTCCGGGATGGCAAGGTGTCTACTCTGAACCTTGCAACTAAACAGGAGGGTCTCCCTTATTCCTTTTTATCCTTATCCTTTCCTACCCTACCCTTGCCCTTACCCTTTGTTTTACCCTTACCCTTACCTTTATCCTCACCCTTACCCTTACCCTCCCCCACTCCCTGTAGATAGCTTTTGTGTTGATTTTGGGTTTAGATTGACTGATTTTAGATTTTAGTTTGGTTTTCAGTAAAAAGTAGAGTGAACCTTTCCAATGAGCCTTGTCACACTTTCACTTTTGTATGGAATATGCTTTTCCAATACCTTTGCCAGTGATTCTTTGAACAACCTAAGGCACTCATTCACGACACCAGCTGTTTCAGGCTTGCTTTGTTCACACTGCACAGTGCCAGTTCTTCCCAGCATTTCCTCTCCCCAGTCGTGTTTGTTGTCTCCAGCTTGTTCTGCTCTGGCTTGTCTCTGCACCTCCCCTGAAGAGAGGTGTTCAAACCACTACTTGGTTTCCAGAGGAGGCCTCTCCAGTGCCAGGCAGAGCCCAGGGATTACTCTATGTTTCCTACAGGGGGCAGGAAACCTGGGCTGGGTGCTGATGTGGCTCTTCCACTTCCAGTTCCAGAATTATCTCATTCCTTTGGATATCTCTGACTGCTGCCATGCTGCAAAGTAGGCAAAATCCCTTCAGTGCTTTTGAATTTTTCCTATTGATCTGAGTGGGTTTGGGAACAAAGTTATCCAAATCTTATGACCAATGTCCTTAATGGAACTTAAATTCCAGGTAAAAATAAATTACAATAAAAGCACCATTAGTCCCCCACCCCCAAAACCTCAGAAAGTTTTGTACATACAGGCAACACAACCCAAATATTAATGCTGAAAGAAAATGAAAAGAACATTACACTTTTAAGATCCTCAGAATGGGAGTTGTCAGTGTAATCTCTACCTGGCCTGTCCACGTATGTGTGTCAGTTAGAAAGTCAAGCTAAATCTTTTTTTCTTTTCCAAGCCTAGCATAGTGAATGATCATTATTAAATATTTCTTTCTATTCTTCTGGTGCAGTGTGACTCTAGATCTTGTTTAGAGTACAGTAGCAAACCGCTGAAGGAAATACAAGGTCATTATAGCTCTTTCTGTGATCTTTTGTGCCAGGAGGTGACACACTTTACACAGGAGGTGATTTTCACTTCACACAGCCCCTGAGACTTTGATGGGGCTATTATTCATATACTACGAGCAGAGAGCTGAGGATCAGATAAACTTCAGTGTAGTCAAGTTTATAAACTTATTTTAGATTCTCTACTAGAAACACACCGTCTCAGGAGCAACAACACTTTTCAGAACACTTTTCAAACCTAACTGACTTCATTTGCAGCAGTGAGTGCTCAGTTTTGGAAAATCTGTCCCCATATGACCCAAGATGAGCAACAGAAAATGAGTAATGTACAGTAAAGGCTACTGATGATGAAAATTTTGGTTTAAGTGAATTGCTTGGCTCCATCAAAAATGCTACTGATGCAAAGATATGGATTCTCACAGCATTTAGTTGTCTTAATGATTAAACCATCCTTTCTTGACACTTCTTTTCCATTTACCACACAACTTTGAACTTCTATATGTAATAAGGCAAGAAGCCAATTTGCAGCACACTCATTTCCTGCGTAATCCTAATTCATTTTTCAGCCACTGCTTGCCTTTGTACTGAAGGAAACAGGTTCTTAGGGAAAAAAAAATCTATTTTAGGTAAATCATAAAGATAAGCCTGTATGAAGAAGTCTGGCAGTCATTGGGATCATCTAATTCCTCAACACGTGTAGATCAGACTCATTTCACCCAATTTTAGGTATCTAACTCTGAATAAGTCCTTTAGGCTCTAATTTTCTTTCAGAGTTGTTGGGGAAAAGTCTGGCTAATCTGTCCAAAAGTCTTTTCAGGGATGTCAAAATGCTTGATTCTCTCCACGAACTATAAAACAGAGTTGATAAAACTCTTAGTTTGTACTTAAGCATATAGTACTTACATACCCATCAACTCCCAGCTGGTCTCTCCTTTTCTCTGTTTAATTTCTCTCAATCTCTGTGTTTTCTCCTGTTCAGGTGTCTTTGTCTAGCTCTTACCCAAAGAATCTTTCATCTCTACCTTTTTGGTAAATCTCCCAAGAAATCTGTAAGCCATCTCCTCAAGACCCCTCGCATTTCACTGACCTCTGAAAAGAGTAAGGACTTCAAAAGCTGTTACCCTATAGATATCCAAATCTCTATGGCATTTGGTGATGAGAACATTTTTGGATCATACACTTGGATCATCTTTCTGAGACCTCTCAAGGTCACAGCGCCAGTTTTTTCCAGCTGTTCATTCTCCATCTAGAGGGCAAAAATTCTGTGCCTGGCAAGAAAAACAGATCTACCAACCTGTCTTCAATTATCATATTATAGGAGCCTTACTGCAACTTCTCTTTTTTTTAAATTATTTTTTACATTACAATAAAAGTGTCTTTTTTCTCATAATATCACTCTGTGCAACTGCTGAATATCTTTCTTTTTAATGCCTCCCCTGCTTCCTTCTCAAAAAAAGTATCCTTTAGCAGAAAATTGACTTGGACAATCTCATTTTTGAACTCATAATGCTATTATCAGCTGAAATCAGGGACAACCAAACTTATCTGTTTTGCTATATCAGCTACAGATAATAAATTATCATTAGAAACAAAATATATTTTCTGCAATTATGTATTCATAAGCTGCACTGAGACAGGAATAGATACAGAATTGATACAAGATTAGT
The DNA here is from genome assembly GCA_027886175.1 of Phylloscopus collybita. Classification (NCBI taxonomy): domain Eukaryota; kingdom Metazoa; phylum Chordata; class Aves; order Passeriformes; family Phylloscopidae; genus Phylloscopus; species Phylloscopus collybita. Next base: position 10,997,638 of record JAJNNQ010000002.1, read on the forward strand.
CCTAAAGGAGAGTAGGGGGCTATAAGGCATTTCCTGGGGTTATGACCTGTGCCATGGGAATGCACATGCCCTGTGGCTAATGAGGGCTGGGGGACATGCATGAGCACAGCCCCCTCTTCCCGCTTTGCTCATTAGCCTCTATCTCTGGGGAGAGGGGAGGAAGGGGGGAGAAGTACCCAAACAAACAAAGGAAGTTTTAACCCCAGCAGACTGTACTATTTAAGGTTTCATAAAGCACTTTGAAGCACTAACAAGGAAGTTCCTAAGCAAACAAATACTGTTATTGTATTGAAAACGTTGCTAAGTTGATGTGGCTCTGCTCATGATCTGAAGCTGCCTTGACCAAGGAGTCATGTTTGGTGGGAAGGGTACAAAAGCAAAAAAGGAAATTATACATACAAATGAACACAAATTCTATGTGTTCTGCTAGAGTATATAAACAAGTGATTAAAAAGTTGGAGTTGTTTATTTAGTGAATTTTAAGGTAATATATTGCAATAAAGTAGTGCTTACCCAGAAAGCCAAAACAGCTAAAGGTGATGTAAGTCACAGTAAAGCTGACACACAGGCAAATGAAGAAATTCTACAAACTTGAAAAACTTCGCAGTATCAAGCATCCACATTTTTGAACCATTCTTAGAAATTGGTAAAACTTGAGTCCTGTGATTTTTACAGGGCAATGAAAACAGGACAGAAATAAAAAAAAAAAAAAAGAATTTTCCCTTGAAAGATGCCTTCTAGATTAATTCATAATTTTGGTAAAGACATAAATAAAAAAACCCACTTCAACAAATCATACTGTTTCCCTTGTTTTCTTAATTCCAGCACCTATTCTCTGTAACTAAATCATCCAGTCCCTGTAATCCATAATGCACAGAATTCTACTGACATCTGTGCTCCTTAATTTGTGATGGTGATTGTACCCGTGTGAGCTTACAACAAAACCATGGTATTGATTTGCAAACACTGATAGTTGGGTTGAATGCTCTCAAATTTTTTGAATATGTACATTTCATCATAAATAATAGAAATAAACAAAATAGGCTGATAAAAGGAAGGAATAAGTAAATTTCCTGAGTTTTCAGAAAAAAAATTAAAAGTATAAAAAGAAAAAAATAAATCTAGAGACATAGAACAGATCCTAATAAATCTGCAGGAAGCACAAGTGATAAAACCCAGGAGAAAAATCTCCCCATAATATTTAGTTTTCAACTGGAAGTTCCAAACATTTATAGATATATAAATTTATATATACACATCCTGGAAGATTTTGCAGAGTATTTTGCTAGTTGCTGTAGTATTGAAAGAACTAGATGAATTTTCAATTGAAAAAATCTTATTCATTGCATTACAGAGGAATCTATCAGAATTGAAGTCATTACATTCACCGAGAATTTTAACCATTAATTTTATTTGTGAGAATGTTTTTCCTAGGAATACCTGTGATTTATATTTTCCTCTGAATTGCTATGGAAAAGGGAAAGTGTTTGAGAAAGTTCATGTGCTTATTCATTTTTTAAAATATTTTAAAGATTGCCTGTACTCTTAGGTGTAAGTCTTGAATATATCCATTGCTTTTGGGGCTAATCCTTTACAGGTGAACAAAGATTTCTACACCCTTACAGAAAGTTTAGTGCTTCATGCAACTAAACCATTTCACCAACAAGCTGTTTAGAATGGTATTAAGAATTCTGAATATTCAGCATTAAACCCAAGAACTTGCATTTGTTAAAAGAGGAATTTCTGTAGTTATCCAGCTGTAGTAAATACTTTTTAAAAGACCATTCCCTCCTGGATAGAACCCTAGGATTTATTAATAAGAATTGCAGGTCTCAAAATTCACTTAGAGAATGCATTGGTGATGTTGGCAGGGGCTCTCTATATGGATAGAATTCCTGCAGACTCCATTTTCCACTTGACTCATAGATCACAGTGATCACCCTCAAAGGCAATGTTTTGAGAAACAGCCAGTTGTGCTGAGGGCTGTAGGACTAATCAATACGTAGCAGTTTCTAGGGAAATTTAATATCCTAAGACAAGCATCTTCCTGCAAAAATTCTTTGGACAAAAATTTTATTTTCAAAAAGTCAATGTAAATATTTGCACGCTGCAATCAAGAAGCTCGTAGCTTTTGAGATTTGTTTCTTAGCTGTAACAACTTCAACTTGTTCAGGTTCCTGAAAGCCACTATAACATCTCAAATCCTTCCATTATTCATTTTAAATTGCATTTGAAACCATCTTTAGGATTTATTTCTCTGCTTTTTCTTTGACTTTTCACAAAAAATGTTCTGGGAAAAATGAGAATTAACACATTCCCAACACATACTACTAAATAAAGTACCTCTCAAGAGTAAACCACCTTTGAATTTAAGGTCAGATGTGTTAAGAGTTGATTTATTTAAGTATTTTGTGACTTACATTATGAATATAAGGCCATTATACCAGCTCTTAGTAGGACTGTATATAAGCCTTTTAAATTGTATCCTCTTTAAGATGATAGAGGAAATCTTTGCATGAATTACAGCTTCAGGCTGCCCAGAGGGAATCTGTTGCCCAGAATGTGGTTAAACTTTTTTTTAAAGTAATTCTAAGGTCTCTGAAATACAACTGATTTTTGCAGAGCTTCCTGTTCTTTTTTCTTCTATTTTAAATTGTAGTCTGTGAGATTAAGGCTCAGTTTCTAAATATCTCCAGATACCTTTCTGTTGTTGTTGAAAAAAAAAATAAATTTAGAGATCTGCCAAAAGTAATGTGACTCAAATTTGATGGCAATACTGATTTATGAGCTTTCTGTATTCACAGCACAGAAGTAGCTTGCTGAAAATGATCTTCCACCAGTGAATTTAGGTACATTTTCTATGTGTCTCCAAGGGGGCAAAACTTTAGCAACAACAGATGCTATCAGCTTTTTTCACGTTAGCATTATTCATAAAACAAAACACTGAGTCATAAAAAAAACAATGAAAAACCCATCACCACCACCAAGAAAACCCCAAACCAAGCCAACAAAAAACTAAACCAAACCAACAAAATAAAGTAAGTCCATTTATTTTTCTCAAGTAGTGATATTTTTCAAAAATTGGAATAACAAACTTTAAGTTTGGGTCCAAAAACTCCCGTAAGAGGTTGTGACTGTATCACTAATTATATCCAAGTTTCCACAGAATCCCAGAACCATAGAATCACAGAAGATGCTGATTTGTGAGGGACCCACAAGGATCATCAAGTCCATCTCCAGTCCCTGCACAGCTCCGTCCCCACGAGTCACACCATGTGCCTGAGAGCATTGTTCAAATACTTCGTGATCTCTGCCAGGCTGGAGCTGTGACTGCCTCCCTGGGGAGCCTGTTCCAGTGCCCAATTTTGAAATCTTTTGTATTTTTAATGAAAAGTTTGAGTTCAGGCACAATATATATTTACGGTAAATATAGCCTATATACTTATACATGTTTTAGAAAAGCTCTTGGCCTTGAAAATGAATGGTTATGAAAGCAGATAATGTGAGCAAAATTCCAAGTCTTTCCATTTCTTTCCTAGTTGGTAGTGAATGGTGAACTTATTTTGGAGTGAATTAATAGCATGATGCCAAGAGATTGGAATGCACAGCTTGTTAATCATCCTTTGCATGTCTCAAGCATTATCTGTAAAACTATCGTTGGGAATGAAAAATTATTACTCATCTACCTTTAAGTCTTCACAGCTGTAATGTAAAGTATCAGCAAATGTAAAGTATCAGCTACTTCATTTCTAGGGGAATTATTTTGAGCTTTCTGCAATTTCTTCAAAATTAATAAAGTTATAAAGAAGCTTGTATAATAATTAATTGCATATTTTATTTCATAATGTCCTACTAAATTCTGCCATTTCATAAGTAACAAATTACTAAATTCTGCCGTTTCATAAATAACAAATTAAAGACATGGAACTGTAGAGAATCAAACAGCTCATAATATTTCTGACTCTGTACCAAGAGCTCCCTTCATTCTGTGGGAGCGAATCAGGGACTGACAACCAACAAATCTATATTGTTTGTTGAGAAATAATATAGATATTAATTATAGATTATAGATGTATCATTTTGGATATGAGTTCCCTTTTCAAGGGTCAAAATAACTGAAGCAGGATGAATAATCTTATCACCAGTAATAAGATGCCAGATTCACAGATCACTTATTGAGATAGAAGTTGTTTAACTGGCAGTAAAAATAAAAGTTATAACAGATCAGGGTCTCTTTCCTGGCTAATTTTTACTGTTTGCCAAAATATTATTAACACCATTAACATTGATAGCATCGTTACCTAGGAAAATATTGGCTCAGCCTCCTCAGTATAAGATTTCACTCCCATTACACTCAAGTTAAGCTGAAGTCTTGTTTTCTTCATTTAATTGAAGTGATGATGAAGTGAAATTCATACTACAGATAAATAAAAGTCAGTCCTGTAGACCTCAGCTTGTCTCATTGACATTTTTATACTGTGTGATTCATTTTCAGTCTAATATATACTGCCACCAGCTCTACACCACTATTTCTGATTAAAATGACAATTGCAGCATGTCTGCCTCTTCAATTCACTGAGCTTCGGAGTGGGTAATAGCATCCAAATACTGAGGAAAGACTTGTCAGGAATTTTCATTTGGCTTTTATGTAGCTGTTTCTTTCACTTATCTGTAGTGAAAATATTAATAAAAACACAATTAATTTAAAAGGAAAAAAAGAGGCTAACAATTTTCAGCTGAAAATTAAGAATTTTTAGTCTAAGTTCAGTTTAAAATCTTTGTGTGCAATTAATTCCATGACTATATTCTCCTGTCAAATGGCACATCCCAAAATATATCACAGCATTTTCCCCCAGCTGAGACAGTACTGTTAATACATCCTATCATAGTGCACATTTCAGAGAAGGGAATGAAAATCTGGTACAATTACAGTTCCATAAATACTATGGAACACTTCTGAGATAATAAATTTCTTAATAAAAAATAACCAATATTTCCAGCGCTTGCCATCCTCATTAAAAAAAAAAAAAGAAAAAAAAAAGAAAAAAAAAAGAAAAAAGGCATTTCCAAATAAGTAAAAGATTCTGTAGTCACTATTCCCTGAAAAGAAGCCATTTTCCACAGAAATTTGGTTAGCACATGGAGATGTACCATTCTGTTATGTCTTTTGGTGGTTCAAAATATAACAGATATAAATATCCATTTTCACTAATTTTATAAACTGAATTTCCATCATAAATAATCTTGTATAAGAGTAGTCACATTTTTCTACTTTAAATGTGTTATTTTCTTGAAAAAGATAAGTAAAGGTTGCAGAAATATTAACACAAGTGCCAATGGCAGAAATCATAAGCAATGTAGGCTATAATGGAAGTGACCTATTGATCAACCAGCCATAAAGTTAAATCATTCTTCTACACCACTTACCAATAACAAAAACATCATCAGAATTAAGGATTGTCCCACATGATTACGAATTGACATAAAACTCATGAAGATTGCAATTTTCAATACAACAATTTCATTGCAACACATAATCACCCACTCTCTAGCAGATCAGAAAAAGAAATAATTTAGTTAATGTGCAGAAAGGACAGGAGTGTTAGGATCAGAGAACTGTAATTTTGCTATCTATGCCTGTTGTTCGTTCAATACCCACTTTATAGGAGGATTCCCCTGGTATTTCATGCTCATCATGCAATTACTGCACCTGGCAAATGGATATGAAAAAGAGAATCTCATGCTCATTGTGATCATGTTTTGTACTTTGAAGCAGGAGGCACAGTGGGACTCAGTGACTCGGAGGAAAGTTGAGAAGCTGCTATTTCTTCCAAAGGCAATAGAAAAGAACCGGATGAAAAAGTCAGAGAGGCAGAAGATAGGAAAAGCTCACACATTTTTACTAACAGACTCCCAGGATTACTATAATGCTGAGATAATAGATGGAAGCTATTGGGAATATGCTGCAATCACAAGACCTGCTCATTAAACTCCATTAAACCTTTTGTACTTTTTTTTTTGTCTATCAATAATGCAAATTAAAATTGCTTTTCAAGTAGGATTGCCCTGAGTGCACTGTTCTGCCTACTTGTCTCCTTTAAATATACATTACCAAAAATCCTAGGCAAAAGGGTCCATCATCAGAATTGTCAATTTGAATAAAACTACACTGCAGCAATTTAACTGCTATGGTCAGGTTCAGATAGTGAATAAAATACATAAAGATATTTTGGAAGAAAATAATGAATTAAATATTGCTTTGCAGAGTTATGTTTAGTTCTTGATGTATTTAGTGATGTACTGCCACAATAAGGTCTAATAGAAAGTGTGCAATAGCTTGTCTTCTGACAACTTTGAAAAAGAACATACTAATAAAGAGCTTAAAAGAAATATCTTCATTTGGATTATAGCTGGCCACAAAACAACTTATAAATTGCATGCAGTTTCAGCTTAATCTACAAGACAACAACATTTGAATTCCTGAGATTTTCCTGTGAGAACTCTAAGCACAAGATACTAAAACTTTTTGCCTCTTTCTGACCAAAGAAATCTGACTTGTGTTTTGCACATTTGCTGAGATCACAATAAATCACCTTGTCATTCTCAGCCCTTCAGAAGAGACTGTTTCATCATTCAGGCAATTTGGGTAATGAATAGGGAATTAATCCATAACCTTCCATTTGTTTTTGGGGTTTTTTTTTCAGGGACAACTCTCTAATGCTGAGACTTTGTGCAGAAGTGACTTCATAATTTCCATAGTAATTATCTATGTTTATGTGGAATCCACACAAATGTAAGTTCTGGGTTCTTTTAAGGCCTGAAAACCTTATGATACGACATGTTTCATGGAAGGTAGTTAATTCTACCTGATAGAGAGTCCTGTGTTAGGGTATTAAAGATTAAAAATTTTGTTTTCAAAACAAAACAAAACAAAACAAAACAAAACAAAAAAAAAAAAAAAAAGAAAAAAAAAAAGAAAAACTTGATGAATCACATAATTGTCTGAGAAGCAGAACATTTTTTTTCTTTTGGATAGTAATTGTAAGGCAGTTAGTGGAGAAGAGTACAAAAGTCAGATGCATTGAAGAATTCCTCCTCTTTTTACAAAAGATGACCATAGATAATGAGATAGGATGCCCAGCAAGGTCCATTACAGTATTTACACTTCAAATCCCTGTTTTCAGGTTGGCTAAAACTCAAATATGACCCTAGCAAGCATGGCCCCAAAGATAGCCCTTTCCCAGTGCTGATAACAGAGCATCCTTATTTCTAAGGGACCATGAGAGCTGAACAATTCCATGAGGGAATTGGGTTGGGAATAACAGAGCGTGGGAAGTGAGATGATCCAAAGCTCCCTAGAGTGTTACTTTTGCACTACTTTTGTTTGTTTTTCAAAACTGACTGTCTTTGGAACGCATCAGCTGGTTTCAGGTCCAGAATTCACAGTATTTTACAAACATTCCAGCTTGGAAGACTTCCTAAATATTGGGCCTGATCCCTTTCTCATGACATCAACTTTGTTCATGCAGTCATGGCCTCTCTCTCTGAATAACACTAACACTGCTGCTTTTTTTTTTTTTTTTTTTTTTTTTTTTTTTTTTTTTTTTTCTCTCTCTTCACAGTAGTGGGATAGAGGAGGTTCAAGTTCTTGTTTCAGATAAAAAACCTTTCCTTCTGGCTAAGGCAGGAATTGCTACATTTGCTTAAGGATAGACACGTCTCAGCAGCAGCAGCAGTTAATTTTGACCACCACCAAGTATAGCTGTAAAACGAAGCATCGAAACATGACATGTGTCACCTGTATCACATTTACAAATCAAAAAATCTTTACTTTTGGGTGCTTCATCCATCCATAGAAGTTGATTTTTTTTTAAGTGGTACCTTGCAACCTTTTTTATTTTTTTATTCACCACTCCACTCATTACTTTTTTATACTGAGGCTGAACAGGGACAAAAGTGTGTTTCACTGGACTTTGGGCCAAAACCGGTCTTAATACAGCTCTTGCTCAGTTGGAAAATGACAATTTTAAATCTGTGAATTTCCAAGTGTAGGGCATGGAAGGCAAGGCACTTGGAGCCAGACTATTCCAAAGCTCATCAAAAACACAGGAAAGAGGTTTTCACTCAGGCCCTTTTATACCCCTAATTCTAACACAAGCATAATCCCAATGATTTTTAAGAAGCTGTTGAAATGTTTAAAATTAGGTTTGTGCTTACTCAGTTGAGGCCTATGGAGGCAGAACACATATACTGGAAGAAATTTTTCCATTAACATCAAACATTTTTTGCATCCCCTCCTCTATAAAAAGGAAAGGAAGAAAAGAATTGAGTAATGCTTAGTGTGACTTTCCTCCTGTGGTTTGCTTTGTTTTTCAGAGACATTCCAGAAATGTATTCCAGATGTTTTCAAATCCTTGTAACTTATTTTCCGTACTATATATAACCTTTTCTACCATATCTGTTCTCTCTCTCCCCCTTTCTTTCACTGGTTACTGTCTCTATCTTTTTCTCTTAGTAATATTAATATTTTTCTTCACTCCACATTCCAGAGGAGTTCTTTTGTATTCTTTCAGAGGTCCCACTTGGAAACATGCTAGAAGACATATTTTTCCATGTACTAATATCTCTTGCTTTGTGAAATTATTAATTAAATAATATTTAATTGCATTAGCTGGATTTTCATAATTGTAAAGGATATCAAGTTCTTGCTCTCAAAACACTAAATAAGCTTTTGAATATTAAATTGGCATCACATTTAGGCACACATGCTGTCTGATAAAACACAAATTGCAGTCTTATCCTGTACCCGCAATGTAAATTGTGTCTGAAAAAATTGTCTCTTTTGTTTAGCTCATTATAAAGCAATTGCTTAATAATTCTTTCCATAAAGGTTGCTTCAGCATTTTTTGGCAGTTTTGTTGTTGAAAAACGCTGCTGTCATGAAACAGAAAGTGGCTGTCAAGCCCTTAGAAGGAGAAAGTAATTTTAGTGAAGCCCAAGATATTTTTCCAATCATTCGGATGAACTTGGTCAACATTCCTTTCTCCACATGAACTAAACACGTGAAATTTCACCCTTCTCCTCAGGAGCTGCTGCTTGGCAATGATGTTTATTCACTCCTTCCTGAGGTTACAGTTCTGCTCCACAGAGCTGATGGGAAACTGCCACTCTCCGGTGTTATTGCTGGAAGAAAAGCGTATGGGAACGGGCCAGAGCTCCACTGGGGGTTCCAGATGCTCACTGAGAAGAAACAGATTTTTCACAGCCCTGGAGTACCTACTCAGGACTTGTTAAAACTCTCTTTATTTAGGGTGGTGATATTTTTTCTTGGTTGACTAAGTAAAAATAGCTCACAGCGGTACTTACAACAATATCTGAGCTCCCTTTTTATTTAACAGGCAGAGAGCCAAACCTAATATGGTGTAAATCAGAGCAGCATTGACTTGCATCGACCAAGGATCCTGCCTATCACATTCTAACAAATACAGATGGCAAATGTTCATCAAAGACATCATTTTAAAAGCTTAAAGGAATAGAAGAAATCACATCATCGAGCTTTTTACTGCAGCTGAGGACTGCCTGAATCCTGAATACAGATCTAAGTAGTGCTCCAAATGTAGTTCACTGGTGAGTGGTAGGGACTTTTGGAAAGTCAGAGGACATTTTGAAATTGTTTACAATGTGCTTATTCTGTGGGAGAGGAAAATGCTTCAGATGAGAGATGAACTTCCACTAATCTTGAAGTTCTTTAGGATTTGGGATTTAATTATTATTACCTATTTTATCCCAATGGCTCATGAAGGGCTCATGTGAGACCAGGAATTCACTGGGGTAGTTCTTGTGCGTACGTGGAGCCTCAACTGCTAAAATCTTCAAATTACATAAAAAAACTCACCAACAGAAAACCAAACACAAGCACAAACACAAACACAAACAAAAAAGAAACAGAATTCAAACCAAAAGCACAGAGAAATATTTTCCCCATTTTACAGGTGAAAAACTCAGATAAAGTTATTTGCCAAAGCCCAAGAGAAGACTGTGGGAAGCTCTTTAATCACAAAACCTCCTTTATCCTCTAATTTAACCCCACAGATTTTTGCAATCCAGAAGGGAATACTTCATTATGAAATGAATCGATCCTGAGAAGTTTGAAAATAGAATAGCTTTGCCATGACTTGTCAAAGGCATAGTAAATACGACTCTGCAAGGAATAGTACACCACTCTGGAAGTGTGCCACCATTATGAGTTTACTTCTGAAATAAAGAAACAAGTTGCCTTTGTTCTAGGATTGAAATGTTCAAATATCAGAGCCAACATTTGTAATGTTTGGAAGGAGGGGGGGGGGAAGGGAAGAAGAGCTTTATTTTGCAAATTCCATTCAAATTGAGAGTTCCAAAAGAGAGCCAAAAAAAAAAAAAAAAAAAAAAATAGACTGCTTAGGTGGTAGGCAGGATGTACCATGAATAACAATGTATCCTGTGGATATTTACTACCAAATCATGTTTAACTGAAAGGAAAGTGGGAGTCACCACAGCAAGCAATTCCCATCCGATTTCTTAACATGTCAATCAGGAGCACAGAAAGGCCATTTATGGGAGTCTCAGCGAGACAATGGCTTTCCCAGTGCCAAGTGGTGACATCACACCTCACAAAGGAGAAGGAAGAGGGCTGTAAGTGCAGGGTGCCTTGCCAAGAGCTTTGTTTTGTTTCCACAGAAGAAGAAAAAAAAGTAAAAAAAAAAAAAAAAAAAAAAAAAAAGGAAACAAATAAAAAAGAAAGTAGCAATTTTTCTCAAGAATATAACATCACAGACAGAAAAACCACAAACTTTCAAAGAAGTCAGCTGTGACTCACAGAATGTACTTTGCAGCTCTTATGGTGATTTCAATAGCACTTGTGAAAAATCAAAACTAATTTTGCATTTACCGTATCCAAGCAAAATGAAAGCAAACACAAACACAGGCGCACTCAGCCACGCACCAACACGCCCTCAGAGATGAACCCAAGAAATGCCCTTTGTGAGCTGTGGTGCTGAGTGTTTCCCAACTGTAATGCCAACTCCAGCTGTATTTTGTAAACTAAACTCTGAAACATTATTCCACTTGAAGTAATGAGGAAATACATGGATAGTTTGGCATTTTTGTCTTCTAAGGAAGCCAGAATTGTTAGTTTAGTGTACAAGGCTCAAGATCTGGAAGAAATTATGTATTTAAGCACCTATATCCTTAGCAAGTTTGGGTCTTACTCGTTTTTAGTGTCAGGAATCTCAAACAACTGATTGTTTTTTTCTTTCTGCTTCTTACAAATATTGTAAATATATTCCACCAACGGAACAGAAAAGAATGAACTGCAAACTTTCAAGTCTTATGATTCATAGAAATAAGAGAAAAAAGGGTTATTTTTGAATTTACTGGAGCCAGCACTTCTTTTCTGTTCTGTGACATATCATGTGACTTATCTAATATCATAATACATTAGAGAACACCACAGCAATGATTTCCTACGCCATACATGTGACATTTTAATTCCTAACAGTGTGGACTGTTGCAATACACAGCATACTTTGCTGATATCTAAGAGTTTTGGTAAAGAAGAAACACATAAATTTTTTCCTAAAATATACATTTGGTACCATGTGATTTTAAGCTTCATTCCATTTAAGACTTGTACAGTTCTGGCAAAACAGATGTAGCAAGGCCCTCTTTCCCCCAAAACATTAAAGCATAATACAGATCTTCACCATGATTCTATTTCCAGCAAAAGCAAAGATGAAATTAAACAGACAGAGAAGTGTATAGAATGTTTCCCAAGTGATATTTTTATGACTTAAAGAAAAACAAAAAACAAAACAGAAAGCAAAGAAAAGCAACAAAAACAACCAAAACAACCAGCCCCAAAACCCTAAACAAACACCAAAACCACTCCAGGTTTTATATACATACTTATTATTTCGATTGTGCTGTTCATTTCACAGTTAAGGTCAAGAAACACTGTGAGATGGAGAACTGAGCCTTTTAAAGGCTTTTGTGAAAGCCAACTTTTGTTCAAATCTTCCTCTGGTTAAGGAAAGTTGATACTGAGGGAGTGATCCAAAATTGCACTTAATGAGCAAAAGTGCAACTCTGGTGGAACTTGTATATCTTCATTTGTGAGAGAGACATCCAAAATCATCCTTCCAAATCCACTTTAGGGCCTGAGAGACTATCAGTGTTCACACATCCACAGGTGCCTCTATTTCTGCTACTACTTTCCCACACAATTCCTAATGAGTTTATAGGGCAAGATAGAACGATATTCCTGAATCATTGATTTGGTGGATGTGCTTAATACATGCCTAAAATGCAGAGTCCTCCAAGTCTGAGTCAGGGAACCTGAGAAGAAGAGTTACTTAAATGGACTTTGGTCTGAAAGTTAAAGCACACAACAACATCTTCAATATTTGAATTTCTAATGACTCAGCAAAAAAATAGCTTTAAACAAAAACCTTGTCAAGAAATTTAAAATCAAACTCAGAACTGTATTGAGAAATGTTAAATTACAGAGCAGCACCACTGAATCTGGAATTGAAACCTGTTTGTATTTTATTAAGTCTCAACCTGCGAGCCAAAAGTCTTAGAAATTGATGGTACAACTTCTGGAGGCTTTCAGATTTATGAAAAGGTAAAATAAGCAATGTAAAATGAGGGGTAGGAGTAAGCCATACAGGGGAAATAATAAGATTCATTTCTCCAGTGGAGAGCAGTATATTTCAAACCACACTGGAATCCTAAGATGCCTCCAGTCACATGGGAATATCACTTCAGTCACACACAATGAACAGAAGGGTGACAGCCTTCTCCACATCTCCAAAAAATGGGATAAAATAAACAAAACTTCGGCATTTGAGTTATTTTGTTGTGCCTCAGGTTTTTCCCCCCAAGAAGATCTGAGACAGCAACTACAACAGTTTGGGATGGCTGAGCATCAGAGCATGATACAACAGAACCAGTGGATTTGTCATTGTTTGATAACAGTACTCTTAAAAGAAGACAGGCCTATAAAACAACAGCGGTAACCTTAATAATATGCATACAGAGCAGATAAATTAGTGAGAAACATTTATGTGTTTATGTGTACAAAATATTTTCTCCCTTTTTTAGAGTTTCTCGCTATTATTGTTATTATCTGACCAGAAAAGATACAGGCAGCTGTACCTTTAACAGATTCTGGGGAAAAGCATTTGATAGTGGTTGTTATGACATGAGGAGAACCATGTTATGCAAAGCAGAGTAGCTAAAATTTTAACATTAAATATTATGAACTCTTGTCAGCTCCCTTGGCTATGAATGATTTCTGAATAACAGAATGTGGGTGATATAATTTCAGATTTGAACTTGCTGTGATATCCCAAGCTCACATGTACCTTCCTCCACCATCTCTGTTCATGAAGAAACCAACATTTTTAGAAACAAGGCTCATGGGTGACTGGAAGATTTAAATCAAAATTTGAGTATACATTTCAGAATCTGTGTATATATAAAACAACTCTCACTTGAGAACTTTGTAAAATGTGAACATCAAGGTAAGCAGCACTGCACACTGTCAAGGTAAACTACATTTGCATCCTGTACATCCCAATATCCGCCTACCATGGAATATTTATAATATTTTCCATTTGGATTTAAATTTCTCTAGGGGTAGTGTTTTCACTCCTATTTTTTACTCTATGATTTACCTTTAAATAGTAATACTATTTCTATATGAAACCTCTGTGGAAATGATGAAATTGAAATTGCCTCACATGAATGTTACTTATATTGGATATTGATTCCATCGTTGTCCTTCAATGTAAAGGATATAAAGGCTCACCTTTGAATTCAGTGAACACAGCCAAACCTCCCTGAAATTTTCTGTGGAGCATCAGATCCCAAATGTTTCTTAGCACTAGTTTTGCCATTCGTTGTACTACTTCCACTTATAATAAGATTAATTGAAATTAATTCTTCTTTTTATTTTGTTTTAATAATGAATGTTAAAAATCTTAATACATCTTCTGTTGAGAAAGGAAAAACATGATGTTTGAAATTTAGACATAGTTTGTTTGGAAACTTTGTAGGAGGGCAGTAGAAGAAGAGACAGCTGAATTACCATGAAGTCATGTAATTTGAGCTGTTCCTGGACATTTGTTAGAAAGCTGCAAACAGGATGCAGTATTCTGTAAACTTAGAAGCTGTATTTTAAAAACTCCTGTTACATAGCTCAGTGATTTAATATATTTAAATTAAGGTAGTAAATTTAAGCAGACACAGAAAGGTAGAACAAGGAATATTAAAAATTTACATCATCTTGGAGTATTTATCCACACATAGTGTGTTTTCAGTAACTTTAAATAACTACTTTGGCAGTTACACTTTCCCTGCTGAGTATGAGGTATTTGAAACTCATTTACTGAAAGTTGTGTTTTGTGGATTTCCATAGATAACAGGCATAATTCTAAGTTACTAAAAATACCACCAACTGGCTGTCATGCGAGTTTCTGAAAAGCTGCAATAAAAGTCTCTTATCTATTTTCATATGAACCCTGGGCTGCACATTATTTTCCTCTCTGTGACCTCACTAATTCTCCCTGTCCGGAATTTAATAGGCAGTGACTCCAAACATCCCTGGGGGTTCCAAGTTTGCACAGGAAGAAACTTGCTGACACTGCTGCTCGATGGCTGCTGTGCTCTCCTCTTGATGGGTGCTACACTGCAGCACTCTCTCAGATGTTGCCCCTTTCAGTACAAACAGAAAATGTGCTGCACACTGATGGAGATGGTCAGCAACTAAACGTATCAGGTGGGTGGACAAATACGTAGGTAACTTAAGAACAATATGCACTGGGCTGAAAATGCAGCATTTTAAATCTATTCATTATTTTAGAATGCGTATTTATTTTAACACACAGGCTTCACCACATGGTGGATAGACCATCATCATTCATGTTTCAATAGCAAAGAAATGACAAAGAAATAAGCTTAGGAAAAAAAATTACCAAAGTCAGCCAGAAAACCAAAGGTAAGTCTGGAAATAACATTCACATTTTCAGTCTTCTCCTCAGCAGATTATTGACCAAACCAGTAAGTTTAAATGGTAAATTCCATGTGAAATCTGAACCCCAGCTACATTTTCCTAAACATTGCCAATGT
This sequence comes from Phylloscopus collybita, assembly GCA_027886175.1. Lineage (NCBI taxonomy): Eukaryota > Metazoa > Chordata > Aves > Passeriformes > Phylloscopidae > Phylloscopus > Phylloscopus collybita. The sequence goes on from JAJNNQ010000002.1 coordinate 11,012,806, forward strand.
CGGAGGCAACAATTTTGTTTTTTTTCCAATGAGATCTCGTATCTCTTATTCCAGTCCCTGTGACACTCTGCTGAACATTGAGGTGCATGGGAACAACACTGTAATTCCCACTTAGATGGTGACATGTGGCTACAGAAAGATCTGATGCATGGTATCAGTCACCCTCAACCAAAATAAAGATGAAACGGATAGGCAGATGCTAAACCAGACTGCTCTTTCTGCTTCTAGAGCAGTCCTTTTCCTGCCATGATTCCTCACAGAAATGAGCAAAGTCAAGGTTAATTTGGACCTCCAAAAACATCATATTAAACATGTAACACCGCACAACCACGTAGTGACTCCTGGCCTATAATCCTTCCTTAAATGATCTCTCCCAGACAGTTCAAGGAGACAAAGGCCCATAGAATACTATTCTGGTTAAATCAAATTGTAGTGCTAGTCCATTGCTAGCACTGAAGAAAAAAGTTATCGTTTCAACAAGCCTGAGCTCAATATCTTTCCTGAAGGGTAAATATATATTAATACATGCCTCTCAAAGAATGAAGTGAGTAAATTAACCCCAAGCATTGATGAGATCTGCTACAGGTAGCAAACCAAGTTCCTCACAAGCTCTTTGAGAAGCCTTTTCTCATTTCCTGTCATTTTAAAAGAAATAAAAGTCTATGCTCTGTATTGCTTTTTCTTTAGGTAAACACATTTTTATTCTGCCATAAAGAAATCTCCTCCTGCCATTTTTCCCTGCTGTGAACAGCAGCCTATCAAAAAAATAAAACCTTAAAGGTCACACTGGAAGCAAGACATATATTACAGTTTCATAAAAAAAGTCTCAAAGACCTAAGAAATGCTTCATTCAGATTCATAAAAGCTACAACACAAAGAAAAGGAATTGCAATTTGTTGATATTAAATCTGTCTTCAACCTTCAAAATAATTATTTTAAATAAAGGGTTTCTCTTGCAATGTTAACTACACATTATGCCTAGATTAAACCAAATGAGTCTTGCTAATTCAGTGAGACTGCTTGCACTTTCAAAGGTAGAGGAAGATTTTATAAGTCACTTCTAAGAAAGGAAAGAAAACAATTCCACTTGTTAAAATACACAAAGTTTATATTTCCCTGAGCTTTATCAGTAGGTATGGTCTCTGTGGCACAGTAATTTTTTTAGCAATTTATTTTCTGTAAGTCACTACACAGTCACTACACAATTCATCTACAGGTGAATTTACATGTTTTTCACTTAGAAGTAGTTGTGATTTGTGTAGCTTAATAAATTAGCAGTGAAGAAATCAGCTCAGAAATGTGTCAGCCTACAGCCCAGAGTACAGAATGTCTTCACATCTGAGCCCATTTTGCCCAGAAGGTAAGCATGGCACTGTTTTTTGTTTTCTTTCATTGCTGAAGAACCCAAGCCACAGTGAATTTCAGGCTTCTAACCTGGTTGGGACTGGAGGGATTTTCTCCCTCAGAAAGAGATGAGAAGTCCTAAAGAATAGGAATAATAGTGCAGTTGAAGCACTAGCAAGTATTTTTGCCCACGACGTTAAAGAACAGGATCTGGTGAAAAATGGATCACCCTCACATTCATCCCATTTCTCTTATCTGGGATGCCTTTCTTATCGTGGTATGAAGGGGTTTCCATGGAGTTGGTGTTCATGGCGCAAATTAAACACAATGAACTTTTCAAATCCTGTTCTACCTCAAGTGTCCACACAGGTGTCATTACTACACTCACTGATGCTGGCAACAAGAGGGAGGAGGATTCAGCCCTGAAGAGATCAGCAAAAATGAACATAGCACAGGAGTTCTGTGCAAGAGAGATTGAAGTACTGAGTATCAGAGCACTTATTTAGCTTTTCTTGACTTCAGTACTCAGCTGCAGGTTTTAGTTTTATCTTCCACTGTAAGTTCATTTCAAGTACATAAAAAAATGTACTATTAGAAAAGGATCATAAATGTAAAAGAAAGGGGAAGCAACCATTATATGTATAATATCATTACCATACACAGATAAAATTATATATAAAATATATGTACTTACATATATAAATAAAATAAGAAACCCTTCTTTTATCAATGGTGTTGTAAATATTTAACAAAAGTATATGGAATTCCATAGATTACTGGTTAGCAAACCTGACTTAAAACAGGACTTGTTATGTTTCTAGGGATGCTGCAGGCTGTAGAATTCCATATCCCTACTCTGGTTTCAAAAAGCTTAGACAAATGGTGACATGCACATGGCCAAAACCTGAAACCAAAACCTGAAACCAAAACCCTTCACCATGGGATGAGATAAAAAAATCTCATGTCTTTTTATATCTTACTATTTATCTTCATGTCAGGAATATTTGATTCAGTTCCTTGGAAAAAAAAATGCTGAAAAATTTTTTCAGCGATTCCAATTTGTCCCTGGTGAGTCTCAGCCTGGCAGTTTTAAATGACTTGGATTAGTGAACTGGTGTCTATGGGTGTCTTTCCACCAGCTTTTAAATTCAGATCTGGAGTGGACTTGTGGAAGTAAATCTCCCTCTTCTGCTCCAGTCTCACTTTGGTACACTTAGATACATCTGAAGGCATTTATTTTATAGAACTACGTCAGCTGGACAGAAAAGGTAACAGTTCCAAGCTGAAGAGTGAGGAAGGGGAATGGGAGAGGGAAATTCAACTAGCAACATGATGCCTTCAAAGTAATAGAGCTTCCTAATTGAGCTATAAAAAATTTCTCTTCAATGTCCAACAGCACATGCTACAAGACTGGGAGTATATGAATAATATATCCTTTCAAGAAAAATAACTATTTAGGGTTCTTGGAAATAAACTTTTTCAACACTCTTCATGGGGACAGGCAGAGGGACGATTTGCCTCCATTCTCTATTCCTGACAATATTCTGTGCACAGCTTCTCCCCCACTACCCAGGGATTAAAGCCAGAGAAAACAGAATGAAATGCAGAAAGATAAGAAAAAGACAGTGGCTTTGATACTTCCTGAGTGTTCTTCTTCTTCATGTGTTTGGGAAAATCGAGTGCCACAAAAAATAGATGATGAATTAAAAACCCCAACAGTAAAAAAAATTAGATGAAAGACTTCTTGATCTTCTTCACTCAAACTTCTGCCTGAAAAATAATGTTTCATCTCTTCTTACTTAAAAAAAAAAAAAGACAGAGTAAGCAAAACACTGTCCCTGAAGCAAAACTCTCCTTTACAGTATGTTTTATAATGTTTCATCAAGTGTGGTCTCAGAGAATGGACATTGTATCCAGAGCTAAGCAATTTCTTGCCTTCCTTGTCTGTTCCTAATTTATTTAGCATGGAACTGTTGATGGCCGTGTCTAAACCTTATCTACTTGTCACATCACCAACAATTGATATAGTGGCACATTAAAGCAACAATGCCATCACCCAAAGAAAAATTAAAGAAATAAAATTAAAGAAAAAATAAAGATATAAAGGCAGGGCTTTTCCCTCTTGGAAGAGAAAGAAGGACCATTGGAAGCTTAGCCAGAATCTAGACTCATGCTACTTATTCATAAAAAGAAACTGAATATTGTGGTGGAAGGAGAACTCCACAATATCTGCATTTTAAGTCTCTTCTCTACGCAGCTAAGATTAATATGTAAAGAAAACAAACCCTTCAGATAAAGGATCTCTGCCAGCTGGCAGTGACATAACAAACTTGAGACTTTCAGAAGTCTTTCAAAAGTTATTAAAAACAACAAGAAAAGGAAACTGCTCATTTTAGATTCTCCTATTTGCTAAGGTGGCGTTCAGGGGCTGAGCTGGGTGTGAATTGCTACAGTTGAGGTCATTCTATTTTGAGGGCAGCCTTTTTCTGAAGACAAAGTAGTTCCTGAAAGTGTAAACTGTTTTTTCTCACCTTGGTGGGATATTAGCTAGGAGCTCCTATCGTGATCGGTCCAGAGACAACACTGTCAGCTGTATTTTTCTCATCTCAGAAAAATAAAGGGCTTTTGGTTTCCTATGAAAAAGCATAGTGGTGGAAGAGGGACTACCACATTAAAAAATCTTCTTAACTTGGATAGTGCCTCATGTTTACAGTGCCATCAAGAGACAAGTTTCTGAAGGCCAGGGTTTGGGAAAGCACTCTTTTGTTTGGTTGGGTTTTGGAATCCTTTATTTTCCCGACCAATTTAACCTTGAGGCACCGTTTAAAGGATAGCCAACATTTGTCTCTTTCCTAAGCCAAATGAATATTCACAACTGGAAACAAAAGAACACAGAGGATTAACTGAGAAACAGCCTTTTAAATGATGAATGATGAAGAAATAAGGAAGGATAAGAATAGCTATGAATGAGCTGCTCAGCTTCACAATGTAATTGAGAAGTGTTTAAACTAGTCAGAGATCTACTGTCACAGTTCTTAAAAGGTGAGGTTATAAAAGATGGAACAGAAAACTATAGAGGTACCTTCGGGCTGTTTGAGGAGAGTAACAACCAAAACGGGTATTCTTGGGGTCTGGGAACAAACACAGTGTATTACCTTTCCCATAAAATGTCAAACTCACTGGAGGCCAAGAAGTGCATCAATTTATTCATGGTGTAAAGTCAGAGTAGTCTATGGAGTAATATTAAAAATTAATATAACCCATTTCAAGGCTATGGGTTTGATTTGTAGGTGGGCAGTACAGTGTAACATATGTTTAATCTGATTGAAAATGTAAATGGTTCAAAGAATGACAGTCACAACAACACCGGGGCAGCAGTTGGCACTTACATGGTTTTGCTCTAGAATCATAAAACCAAATAATCATGGCTCAGTTATAAAATTCTGCATGATCTGAAACAAGTCATTCATTTTGTTTCACTGTTTGTTTCTCCATCTGTGCAAACGAAATCATGAGACACAAAGAGGGTGGTGAGACTGGACTCCTTCAGTTTGAAACTGTAAAATGAAAACTCTTGAGAAAAACGATTTATTCCATTAAGCTTGCAATTATTTAAGTAATATTTATATTCAAGTATATAGGGTATTTTTTATCTAGATGTTATGATGCTGCAAGTCGATCTGCTCTGAGGTCTATGTAGACAAGCACGGAGTATGCCCATGGTGTTCTTTTACACTTCAGCAGTTACTTGGGTACCCACCTGCAGAAGTGTGTTCACCTCACCCCTCCTATCAGTGGGAACTGCTGCATCACAGGGTTGTTTGCCTTTCTCCTTACAAAAGTATATCATGGCTGACTGCCCTTTAACAGCATTATTGTCACCCTGCTTTGAAGCTCCCAGTAGGATTCTTGAACCTATTGTTTCAGCCTTTATAAAGAGAAGGAAGAGAGGGAAGATGAGAGCCGTGGGGGCTGTATTTGCAGTGTGTCATGGAGCAAGCTGCAGATATTCCTTAACTGCTACTGGCTAATGCTGCCCTAACACTGGAATATAAATGTGTTAACTTGGAACGGGGTCTTGTGCTTGTAAAATACCTTTTCTGGAGTTGTCTCAGGCCTTGTGACAGGCTGTGGGCTGCAGCACTGCAACAAGAAGAGTGACCTGCTGAGTGCAAGGTCTCCACCACCGAGTGCTGCAGCCACCCAGGCGCAGCACAACCCGAGATGGCATTTCTCCATTCGGCACTTTGGGTGGCGTCTTCAAAATGCAGCTGGGAAGGGGCATGGCAGTGTCACACACAGGTGCCACAACAGTGTCACACAGAGTGAGCCTAGCAGTCTGAACAAGCCTGAAAAACCCAACAAAAGGCTACTGATTTGTGCAAAGTTTTGGAAATGCTGAAGCACAGCCTTCAGACCAAGGCAGTATTTTCAGTTGCCTGGTACAATTCAAGTCCCAGGCCAACACCCCTCCTCTGCCTTCCCTGCAGTGACACCTCAGATCCTGGCTGAGCTGTTACACAGACACAGGAGAGAAGCTGCAGGTGTCACATTTTGCTCTATTTGCTGAAAAACTCCAATGGTTGCAGTGCTATCAGTCATCCAAAACTCAGCACAGACTGATATCCCCTTAATGCTCCTTGATTACACTGTGTGCCCCCACATGAGACGTAATAGCCAGCATGTGACTGCTCTGGTTTTCCATTCTTCCAGATCTCTCTGTGAAATTAAGAATATGTAGGAAATTGCAGCTTCCCTGCCTTCTCTAGAAGATATTTTCATTATTCTTTAAAGGATAAAGACAGTAGAAATCTGCAAAACCCAACAGTTTTATAAAATTCTGATTTTATTACAATTGTTGTATTTCACTCACTTAAGTTTGATCCAGCTAAAGTTATCATTAATCTTTTACTTTCAAAGATTTTTAAACCCTAAAGGTTTCTGGCAGAATAAGGAAAGAGTTCAAGTCCAGTATAAATAGAAGTTTTATTTTAGTGACTTTCAGGAATCATATCTGTAGTATAGAATGAATAAAAGTTAGAAATTATCCAGATAAAAGATACAAAAACAGAGTCATATTTTTTCTGGGGAATAAAGTTGTTAGGATTTGAAAATTTGATTATTTATCTACCTTCTCAAACTCACCATCACTGAATTTGATTTTCCTGTATTGTTTGAGAAGTCTCTTTCCTGTGGATGATTCATTTGCTAGATTATATAAGATTTTATTTTACAGTTCTCATAGAACAAAAAAAAATTGAATGCATGGCTAGGGAACAGATTGACCTTTCATATTTCCAGATTCTTCACAGATGTTTTCTTTAATGCTGTTTCATTTGCCAACATTGTTTCCTAATTTCCTTTGGTTTTGTTTTCCTTTTTTTTTTTACCATTATTATTATGATTATTATTATTTTATTTTGTTATTTTATTTACTAGCTCCTTGCACCTGGAAATCTGAAAACACTATAATATGGAGTGACATACTCACAGCCCAAATCTGTGAACAGGAAAAAAGCACAAGGTGATAAAGTCACTTGCCAAACATTGCAGGGTTGTCCAATCCTAGGAGCACAATCTAGCACGTTATCTCTTGTAACACACTGGAAAAAATTTCACTTCTCTGCTGGTAGCTGAACCCTTCACCCACCTTACACCTAAACAATTTCTGGAACATGGAACTGGGGTCTTGAGGTGTTAATACAGTCCTAAATTATAATAATCACAGTGATTACAGTTGATAATGAAAAGGAGCTTCTTGAAGCAACTTTTTGATATTTTTGACTGCATTCATTTTTGCATATACTGGTGTTCTGTAGTTCTCCTAAGAAGAATGGATCAGTCTCTTTGCACACAGGAAAATCCTCCCTTGCTGCAAACTTCCCATGGCGACACCTGAAGTGTGCTCTGTGCTGCAGAGAGGCTCCAGTCTCTGCGAGCATTGCTTCCCACAGGAGGAAAAAAAAAAGTCTGGCTTGAAGTAGAGATAGGAGGTGGATAGGATGGGAGTCTTTTTCCAGGAGCGAGATGCACTTCTGTATCCTACAGTTGAAACTACTGAGTAAAGCCCCCATAGCTGACCAGCCTACCACTGAAAAAGGGAAATTAATTTCCCTATCTTCTAGTAAGTGGGATCTCAAGGGTGTTAGAAACAGCAGCTGTGGATATTATGTTACTTGAGGAAATAGAAATTACTTAAAATACTTAAAATAGAAATATTGTTAATTTTAGCAACATTTTCAAATATTTTAAATCATGTGTAGAATATCCATAGAAAATATTTTTAAATTAATAATTTCAATATTAATTCTAAGTGACATAATCAGTCAAAAAATCAAAGAGTATTATATGCCATTAAGGTCTAATAAAAAAACCCTTAAATGTCAATTATGAGCATTTTACACAGACAGCCAGACTGACTACATGAAGCTGGCAAAAGAAAAAAATCCAAAAAACTAACTAACAACCCAAAATTTTCCCACCACCTCCTCCAAAATTCCAGCATACAGATTTTGTATCTACATTAACTTTTCTTGGATAGATGTCTGTGAACACACTGATGGAAATTGCAGCTAGTTTTGATGAGCTACAGAACAGATGCATAGAAGGAAGGAGGGAGGGTGAGAGATTGCGCAGAACTTCATAAATAAATGTTTTATGCTTATTCATTAATGTTGTGCAAAGAAATATGATAAATAACAATTACAGAACTATCAGTGTCTGTAAATAAAACTGTGAAAAGGAAAAGAGGAGAAATTTGTTTCCAGCCATCTTTATGCTTAATGAATGTCTCATCTCTCCAATTAACACTTCCAGTCTTCTGTTCTGAAAAAAACAGCTGGATGAAATGACTCTGCCTTAAGCATGGATTGGAGGACGTGCCTTCTAACATGCATTTTCCTTGGTCTAAGTGTCACAATTCCCTGTGAATGACGCCACAGATCTGATTGACATGACAGTATCTTAAAACTAAACAGAAGCAAATTGCTGCCCAAAGGCATCAGCAGTCAAAACATTGCTGGTAATTACTCTTGAAGTTAGAAATTCCTCCAGGGATACCTTTCCTATCAAACAATTAAAATCACATGTTATCAGGCAGAAGTTTGGTTTCTGTGATTTTGTTTGGATTGAAAGACATGGAAATTTCTGCAATATTTCTCAATTTTGAGATGTTCCTTTTTTCTTTTTTTTTTTTTTTTTTTTTTTTTCTCCTCCATTTCCATGCTTTCTCCTCTCCAGCTTCTTTTCCTCTTTTAGGTGCAGAGACTTGTTACAAGCTGACTGTGGAGTTTTGGGGTATGTGATAAAATATGTTTGCAGCACATGAAGGAAATGCAGCCAGTGGCTCCAGGTAGGTGAAGAACATTTGTGGGCTGCTTTTCCCTTCTTCGTCCGACATACAGAACTTACAAATTCATTGTATTAAATTTTGTGGGGTTTTGGCCAGTTTAGGTTGTGGTTTCTCCACATATGCCTCTTACCACGCAGACGGATGGTGGCAGTGCCACCTGAAGTGGTAGGATACCCATACCACAGGTATTGTATCCCATCACCATCAGTATATCAGTGTATCAATGCCCATCTGTTACACCAGTTTGTGTAACAGCAATCCGATTTTTTTTCCTCCTTTTTGTAGAAAAACATATTCACACCACATTTCAAGTGTAATCAAAGTTGAGGTACTGCCACACGAAAAACACTTGCAAAAGACTGAACCCTTAATTACTTCTGAACCCACTGCCAGTGGTCAGACCTCCATGGCCACCAGGCACCACAGTTCCAGGGAGCCTGAACTCCAGCTCACCTTGACATCATCGTCTGGATCAAAGCCTCTAGAACACTCCTAACTCACACTCCTATTGCACACACAGCAATACAACAGGACAGTTTTAATTAAGAGGATGTAATTGTACATTTCAGTGAAGAAGGATGAATTCAAGCACTCATGAACTTTTTTGCATTTGTTTATCTCCTGTCAAGCCCTCAGGGCTTTTGACCCTTGCTGCAGAGATTGCAGAACATTATTGGAAGCAAAGACACTGTTTAAAATCCTCATTGCAAAATTGCTTTAATGAGTAATCAGCAGCACATCTTTAAGCCTGTCACACTGACCTTTCCCTGCATGCTTTCTCTCTTTTTTTGCATTAACAGCATTTTTACTTAATACCTTGTTTAAAAAAAAAAAAAAAAGGCTGCAGAGAAGGATTTTAAAGCTTTCCTTTTAATTCTAACAATGAAATACACATATTTCACTTCTAAAACTTGCTGACACTATAAATTGTATGACAGTAGTGAAAAAAAGATACTTGGTCAGGATGGCACCTTGACAGTACATATGTATGAGCCTACTCTAGTGATTTCTGCTTAGTCCAACAGTCCAAACAAGGTTCTCCCCTGCATTTGTTTACCTAGATGTTTGCTGTTCTAGGAGGTCAAAAAGGTGACTAATTCTTAAAAAGTATCAAAAAATATAAACGGATACAGACCCTAGCAGTGTCAACCATATCAAAAGCAGAAACACTGAGGCACAGAAGACAGTTTATTCTCTTTGATTTTGAATTCATAAAAGGTCTGATTTCACTATTAGCACATGTGCATCCCAACTAAAATAAGCTAGGCACGGGCAGAGGCTGAACAGAGGACTAAAAATAATAAAGTGATGAAAAAATAAAAAAAAAAAAGGCAAAAATAAGTAGGGAAAAAAAGACACAGAATTGGAAATGATGGAGGTTATAGACACAACTGAATTCTGACATTTTGTCCTCAATCTCTAAACAGGCTGTAACATCCTAATTTGTGATTTGCAGAATCCTTTCGGGAAAGAATTTTGCATGGGAAAAATACATATACAGCTGTACTGAAGTCTTTCATAAATTCGTGTCTTTGATATTTTTTTCTTGTTAAAAATTCAGAAAAAAAGAGAAAATATTTAACTTTAATTTTTTTGAACCAAAATGTTTTGGTTTTAATCAATATTAAATGTCCTTTGATGCCTGTGCATTCATTGATTTGGTCTGTTTTTAGAGCTGCCAGCAAACAGAAAAAAGCTGTTATCCATGCAGGTCTAATTATAGAAAATGCATGTGCAATTGAGAAACCCATGCATACTTAAGACAATTATTTATGCTTGGACTTCTTCAAGCACTTTTCTGAGGACTATCTTCTTAGATGTGTATAATTTTATTCCAGAATTCTTTTTTTTTTTTACTCTTGTTTGAGTACTGTTCTAATATTATCATACATTTGTAGGCAGAAAGCAAATTTAGTGTAAAACTGTGAAGTTGCTGTTGCAATAAACCTTAGCCTTAGTTAGAGTTGTTTGCAAAACTATTCTGTGATTTTTCTGTTCTTATGTTCCATCTTACAGGATCAAGTGGATGTAAATAGAAATATGTAAATTTCTTCCAGTTGTGAGGAGGGAATGCAACGCAATCTGCAGGTGGGCTTGTGGGCACTGAAGCTTCTGCAGATGCTTACACATATTTAGGCCTGTGTTATTTTTGCTCTTTATATTTATTGACATTAATATTTTCTTTCTTTAGCAGAACTTGAATCAGGAATAAAGGCCAAGTTGAAGCCATCAGGAGTTATTTTCCTGAGCAAACCACCTTTTGAGTGGTCTCCTTGCCCAAGCTCTCATTAACACAAATTTATCATTATAAATTTTTCATTAATATCTATTTTGCTTCTTACACATCTCCCACTTAAGCACTTAGTCCTCTCATTTTTGGGGTGTACCATATTTCCAATGAGAGATTTCAGGTTTCTTTGGTTCTAAATCCTGTAAGAGGCCTTGGGCTGTGGGCTGCCTTTGTCAGGTTGTAAAAAAGTGAGAGGAAGAACTCTCCTCTAGTAGAAAGTTTTCGCTCCTCTCCTGGCCCCTCATGCATTTGGATTATTTGGTGAGTTTGCAACTGCTCAGTGGTTCCAGTGAGTGCTCTGAGCCCTCACTACAACCGGGGGTTGATGGTGGTGAGGATGGATGTGAGGCAGAGCTGGGCTCTGATAAACAGCTCCCAGAAGGCTGTTAAGTAGCATTCTGCCTGCAGGCTCATTTATTTTGCATCTCACTCTGTGAAGCTGCATTACAGCACCTCTTTCAGAGTATGGTCTGTGAAGGACAGCAAGTACATCATCTAGAAAAATGCAGCAGCTAAAAGCTTGCAGTTCACATCAACCTAAGGGCAAAGGACTTTCACAGGGCATCCAGAGTGAGGCAACACACCACTTAAAACAGCAGCCTTGCCTCCAAATCTTCACAGGCATCAAGTGGGAGGTTTTGCTATTACAAACGTTTATGTTGTACATTTCAAAGTCTCCATTACAGATGATTATCTAAAGATATCCTCATTTACTCTTCATAGAAACTCTTTCCAGCAGTCAATTTCCCAGATCTGCCTCTGCAAACATGGCTGCAGCACATCTTAGGTAACACTTTTCCTTCCGACAAGAGAAGTGTAAGCACAAGTGAGAATTTTCATAGGCTACTTTCGTAAAGATTTATAACACTATCTCAATGCAAACATCACAATACTTACTAAAATGTAACTGTGAGAGGGAGGAGTCAAGAGACAAAGGGATGTTATTAAATTGTAAACACAGAATTGAGAAAAAAAAAAGGTTTTAATTCTGAAATAAGGATTTACTGAACTTTTTCACTGTGAAATAAAATTAATTAACCTCTGAGCAGTCAGTAGTTTCCCTGCAAAGAATCCAGGATTCTGGTCTGTGAGGGTGAAGATGCCAGTCCATGTGCCTTTTTGTGACATATTTCACTGGTCTCCTGCAAGGAATTTCAGATTTGCTTGGTTGCAATGAATGCTGGCAGGGAACAAAATGGCAGAGCACAATATCAATCACACTATCCCTATTTTCAAAATTTTATTTTTAAAATTTTGAAATTCTGTTTGATTTACCTTATTGGCTACAAACCTTACTCAAATTGTCCGAGGTGAATCCCTGCCTTTCCCTTTGTTGTTTCTCTGGTGACAGGCAAAGCATAAACAAAGGGGTGTGTCAGGAATGGGCTGTGAGGTGCCTCCTATATGTTCCATTGGTTGAATCTGGATTTCTCAAATTATTTTTATCCTCTATCTTCCACTTTTATCTGAAGAGTATAGCACCCTTTTGCAGCCTGTCAAGGTGCAAATATGGAAGACCAGATACATTTGTATGTTATCTGTAATTGGTAATCAATTTATTGAATGATACCTTCAGGACTTTATTCTTCCAACCTAAAGCCTGAGTTATCTAAAAGTGCTGCTAAATTCATCCCATGAGCACAAGCCACCTGCATTAGTTGTGGATTAGTGGATGAGCAGGGTGCCCAAAACAAAACTGAAGTGATGCCATGATGCAGCTGTGTGCCCATTTAGGGTATCTCAGATGTGTGGGGATAGTGACTTCCATGAGAAAAGCACAGCTGAGCAGCACTGGAGATAACTCCCTAATCCACATGGGAGCATTCCTGCCTATGCCATTTATCAGAGACCAAATTGAAAATGTGAAACAATTATTTAACAGAAAGATCTCCACGAATTATGCGTCTTGCATTTCTTCAATTTACAGTAAATAATGTTCAATCAGATTAAATCAGAGTGGAAAGTCGTAATACTGGGATAAAATTAAGTTCTTCTAGGTAGATGAATAAATTTGTTATGGTTTGTTGTGTGTTTATTACAGGGCAGTAGTTGAAATGTCAATATTAATTTCTCCTAGATTTTATTGTTGTTTTTGTTGCTATTTAGCCCTTCTGTTTCTAAAACCTTCTCTGAAATCCTACATCTATCAAACACAAATATTTTAAAGGAAAATATACAGCATATAATTATTTTTTTTCAAAAATAATTCAGTCTGCTCTGTAGGTAGCAGAGAATGTTGAAGCACACATCTATGCCATGGATTTAAACACACATTGTCCAATATAAGATTTGAAAGGCAATTTTCTAAATTCTAGCAAAACAGACTCTTTTCTCTGACAACGATGAGTCACTGTACGATTTGAAAGTTAAAAAAAAAAAAATTTAGAAAATTTTAATTCTTGTATCCCTATGGAAAGCAGCAGACATCAGGCTTGCAAGATACTTTGGGAAAATCTTGCTTTAAGGGTTTCCTTTAGCTGTCCAAATTCGAGAACATGAACTCACAATAGCCATCTTCCAGGCAAAGCATTCAGAAACTGTAACATAGCATTTGGCTGACTCAAGCTTGTCTCTTTCTGTAACAGAAATTGGCTTCTCTGCTACCCCATGACTTACCATCACAGTGGTAAACACTCTCCAGAACCCTTTTGAAAGGGATGATTCATCCCTGGGGTATTTTTAGGAATTTGTTAACTTGCATTTAGCTTAGTGTGCTGGTAGCCAATAAACGGAGTGAAGACAAGCCTTGAGTAGTCACACATAAACCATTTTGAATGCTATAATTGTACAGCATTATCTTGGTCTGTAGACTGAGTCATCTGCTGGTTAAGCAGAATGGAAAAAACAGAATAAGACCATTGCTACAACAGGGATTTTGATAAAATGTTAAAGGAATCAGTGCTAGCAACTGGATTAAATTTATCTTTCCAGGATTACACCTGTTTTTTCCAGGCACAACTAGCAATCACTGTGGATTTTAACAAACTTACTGGTCTTTTGTGTGAATATCACATGAATCTAAGTGCCAATATCACAGAAATAACAGTCTAATATACTGACATACTTTTTTGAGCAAGTTTGACTCCAGACAGAATCCTTTCTGTGTCTACAATTTCAATCCATCTGAAACAAAACTGAAGCACAGCAGGCACTGCCTATTGTGTGTGGCTGGGGACCCAGTTTTTGCTGACACTTGGAAGAATGCCCAAACTGGGGTGGGGAAAAGGCTGGGGGGATGAGGGGGGGACAGGGCAAGGGCAGGTGTGGAATAAGAGAGAAGGAGAATGAGAAAGAGAGTTTATTAGTAGCTGACCACCACTTCAAACCAAGTGCAAATCAGAAACAGGTTTTGCAGTACTTAGCCTAACAGGAAGGTAATAAGTAAGTGAGATTTTACACCATCCTTGGGACTGTGAAACAGAAACCAGCTTTTGGCAGACAGATTAGGGGAATGCCACTTCATGGAGAATGGAAAGCGATGAGTTACAGGAACTTGGCACGCTGATCAGATCATCTTATCCTCCCACTCCAAGCAATACGATCCTGGCATCCTACTTTAGGCAAATATCAGAAACATGATCTTCATGAAAGCTCACATGTATTAGAAGCCAGTGACACAGTCTGTCATGTTCCTCTGCAGAGAGCTCTCCTTCAGCGTGTGTCATGGGTTGTCTGGCTACATTAGTGTAATGAATTAAGCCTGAAAAGTAAACACTTAGCTGTTTGGAAAATATTAACAATTCTGCTTTTTCTTTCGAAAAATATTGAATCAGTGAAAGAAAAATATTTTTCAAAGATCACTGTAAAATTTCACTAGAAGACAAACAGAATTTTGATGAATTTCATGCCAAAAATGTTGCAAAACCCTTTAATGACATGCCAAGTTACCTGCTGAGTTCTTTAGCACCCAATTAACAAATAAATGAACAGGTGAGAGGACAAAGAACCTTGGAGTCTGCCTCCTTTACAACTTGCCTGAAGGCTTCCAGGATTTTCAAATTCATAGGTCAACAGATGGGCTCATGTGGATTTAGGAGCCTGGAAACTCTGAGAGCTTCACAATTGCTGCCCTGGCTCTTCAGCAACCATGATAATTCCCAGCTTCTCCTAGAATGCTGCTCTCCATCTCCTCACTTTGGACATAATGAAATATTCATTGAGCCAAAATAGTCTGTCTCTATGGTTTAGTAGTTTAGGACACCACCTGATTTAAAACAGGGATTTGAATCCAAGCTGATGGATGCCTTTATACTGAAATACCAGCTGGGACAGGAAATAGGATTCAGATTACTGTCCTAATTATCAGGCTATATAGCAACTTTAATGCTCTGATCAATATTTTATTATGAAATGTAAAATGGAATAGAATAACAGAAGCAGTGGAAGAAGACACCTATCTCAATACAACACTTATTACATCTCTCATGAGCCAGAAGGGTTTGAGTCCTTCTTTGCAAAAGGAATAGAAGCCAAGTCCCCTAATCCTGTATTGATATTTGGCAGCCACATGCTCCTAGTTATGGCTGGAACTTTATTATGAGTGTTTTAGTACAAATTTGTGAATGGTTTTACTTTCCATTACGGCACATTTTTCAGATCATTAGCTCTTAGGAAAAGAAATAAGATACAGTGTAATGTTCACAGATCTAGTAGATTTCCATCAGAAATCAGAAGGTGTTAACAATTTTGTTATGCAATGTTATGTTAAAAACAATCTTGCAATTTACTTGTGTAATTTAAGCAACAAAAAAATAAAATGTTGAGTGCAATGGTAATTAATCAACACTATTCAACAGCTAATTTATTACAGGTGTTTTTATTTATTACATATACATATACATATATATTTATCTGTAACAATAAATATTTGGAAATTCTTCCATAAAAAAAACCAGTTATAAGGATTTAAGTTTGTATTATATCTTTTTTGAAAGTAGTTTCTTTCATGCCAAATTTTCTGCAATTTCCAACCTGCATTTTAAGATTAGAAGTTTTTTTTTATTAGAGAAAGCCATCTGCAGATACACTTACAGCTGATGTTCCATCAGATTCTGTAGGTCTATGTCAACCTTACAGAGGTTGTATATGATTATCATCACCAGCTTTGCTGCTACTTCTCTGTATGTTGTGAACAAGATGACATTAAGAGAATGTTTCTCCAAAGACTTTCTGGTGCTAATGGTGCCTACTAACATAAAGAAGAAAGAATATTATGACAAGCATGAAAGGTTTGTTGGTCTTCTGTTCCTTCATCTGCAAAGATAGTTCTCTAATTTCTATAAGATAAATGTCTTCCCATGGTACCATCCAAGAAGGTACTGACAAAAATTAGACCAGATGCCTTTCAGTAATTCCATTTGAAACACTTCCTCTGTCAAAATTAGCGAAACAGAATTGGGGTTGTCTGTTGAAAGAGCAATGAGATGAAAGTGATTCTGCAACCTGATATTCCTGTTGGGATTTCTTCAGCATAAATTCAACTTCAACACTCTTTCTATAGCATGGCACTAAGAAGCAAGGGCAGCAAAATAGAAGAAAAAGACAGAGGTAAAATGTTACAGTTGCAGAAGAAAGGAAGCCCTAGAATTTCAGGAAGTGTTCTGTAGTATGAAATGAAAGCCTGACACCCAAAGGCTAAAACAGAACCACTGCAAAGCTGAGGACAGTAACTTCACTGTTGAATTTTTACTATTTCAGTTTTTTCTCCATTCCCTTTTCTTAGGAAAAAATATTGCCTTGCTCTCTAGGAGCATTCCCAAAGAACAGGAAGTGAAAACACAACCAGGGTATAATTGAATATAATCTATATTTCAGTGAAAACATCTCTTAAATATCAACATTTATATCTAGCATGTGCACACAGGATCTGCATACACCCCTGACAGAGAGGACCAGTGGTGATAAAGGTCCTGTGTCTTGTTCTCTGACATCTGAATTGTGATCCTTGAAAGTGTTGTAACACCTACAAAAAATTCAAGTTATAATTTCACATTAGGAAAGTGGTAAAAAAAAGATGCTGCAGTTCCCCATCACAACATGTTAACACATTCCTGATGGGTTTTGCTGCATCTGATTAACTTGCAGCTGTTCTTGGTAAGGTTTCTTGTCTAGCTGGCATGGACACTTTGAGAAATTGCTTTAAATAAGATAAATCCCAGATAGTTTCCTTAGGTTGGCTCCTGTTATACCTTCTTGATAGTTAATAGTAAGTATCACCACATAGCAGTTCACAAAGATTGTTTAAGACTGTTTAAGATTATACTGAGACAAAACATCAGACCAAAACCACAACACAAATTACACACCAGTTCCCCCCAGCTGTCACAAACACAATGAGAGTCAGTTTGGGCATTATTGAAATTATCACTTCTGATCAGAAACATATACAACGAGGTTATTCAAATTGACATCAAATGCTAACACAATCAATGCATCCTGCTCTCTGGAGAAGCCTGAGTTCTCAAATGTTCCTTCATCCCTGCAATGATGCCTCACCAGTCACTCTGTGGGTACAATTTAACCAGACTGGCTTCATGCTTCTTGACTTTTAATCCAGTCAATTTATTATATTATGTATTTTCTCAAATGACTGCTACTAAGGCAAGAATAGATCATTATTCTAATTACATTCTTTCTGATTTTTGTCATTTATGTACATAGCTTTATATGTACTTGTGAACTCCATTTTATATTTTGCCCAGTCTGGCTGACTTTAACAGGAACTTCAAATCACCAATAAACCATGTTTGACACTCCCTTGTTTAACTCAAATCTCCCATCTCCCCTATGCCTCTGTAACATAACCAGTCTGGCCAAAGTCTTCCATTTCCACCCACAGTAATTTCCAAAATGAGATCATGATTCATTCAGTGGTGCTTTTATTCTGAACATAAACTTATGTTTAAATAGCTTCATGACTGGCATCTACTCTTACAAAGTCTGAAGAACAATTTACAAAGGGATTTCCTTTTAGATCCCTGTTATTTATGAGCAGCATGACATAAGCATTTAAAGTTCTTTTAAAGACATAATGGAGCTTTTAGTGAATTTCCCCATTAATTGGTCTTAAAGAATTTCTGGTGCTAATGCATTTGCAATTATTTTGTAGTGTCTTGGTTTCAACAGCTCCAGTTGCTGTGTCTCCTACTGTGCTGCATCCAGGAATGAAAATGTAGGAGAGGGGGAAATAAAAAAACCTCACACATTAAAAAAGAACCCCACAAAAACAAAACCCAAAGGGTTTAGGAGAGAAAACTGAATATCCATTTGTGTATAACTGTGGACCAAATTGAGAGTTTATTATTAGTTACAAAAGTAATTTTCTAGAGATTAAAAACAAGTATTTATTTTAATTAGCAAGGATTATCAACACCTACTACGACACCTTAGCAATTGACAATTTTTAGGCAGCCTTAATATAAGAAGCTGACTTAAAAGAAGTACTGCTGTTATTATTAATAATGCCTTACAAGAAAATGTTGAAGTGCTTCCTTTTTCACCTTGATCTTGCAAATATACAACAAACATTAGATTATACTATCAAGATGCAGGTTTTGGGTTGCCCTCTATAATTTTCCAACACTGCTTAGAATTTTCTTTGCTTTTTGACTGCACTAAGCTCTGAGAAAATTATTTCCACAGAATCTGGTGCTAAAATTCACTCTACATTAGTACTGGTAAACCAAGATTGCATGCCTAAGTTAAGCATCATTCCTCATAATGATATTACTTTATCTACACCAAGGTTCACATTCCATGCTATTTTTGTCACGTATTCAGTACAGCCAGGATTTGGCTACGTTCCTATGAAATGCTGCTGCACAGTCAGCGTGCATTTTTTGCAGCTTTGAACAACTTCAGTTTCAAAGGTTTTCCATCAGATTTTGTCACTTCGGCTATTTCCCTTTCTAGACAGTTTATGGATAACTTTCTAGATAATTTATTGATAAGTGAACAGCACAGATCACTGAGGTATACTATTGATCATTTCATTGTGCTGGCAATACTGACAATGTATCCAGGCAACCCTGGAGGTACGGACAGACTGGGGAATGAGGCTGGGAAGCAGCACCCTGGAAAGGGACCTGGGGGTCCTGGTCCATGGCAAGTTGAACATGAGCCAGCAGTGCCCTGGCAGCCAGGAGGGACAACCCTGTCCTGGGGGCATCAGGCACAGCTGGGCAAGGGAGGGGATTGTCCTGCTCAGCTCTGCTCTGCTCTGGGGCAACCTCACCTCCAGTTCTGGGGGCAGATTTTGGTGCCACAATATAAGATATTAAGCTATTAGAGAGTCCCAAGGAGGGCAACAAAGATAGTGAAGGTCCCTGAGGGGAAGCTGTATGAAGAGTAGCTGAGGTCACTTGGTCTGTTCAGCCTGGAGGAGACTGAGAGGAGATCTCACTGCAGTGACAGCTTCCTGTGAGGGGAAGGGGAGAGATAGACACTGATCTCTGCTCTGTGGTGACCAGTGAATGATCTGAAGTTGTGTCAGGAGAGTTTTAGGTTGGATATTAGGAAAAGTTTCTTTCCCCAGAGGGTGTTTGGGCACTGGAGCAGGCTCCCCAGGGAATTGGTCACAGCGCCAACCCTGGCAGAGTTCAAGAAGTGTTTGGACAATGCTCTTTAGGACCATGGTGTGACGCTTGGAGATGGTGCTGTGCAGGGCCAGGAGTTGGACTTGAGTTATTTTCCTTTCCTTTCCTTGTGAGTCCACTCCACTTCACCATATTCTGTGATTCTGTAATGTATTTGCCATTTTCTGACCAGGTGCTTGTATTTTCATGTTCAGTCTTCCTTTTGCATATGGATGATAGTGCATAAATACGGAAAGTTCAAAAAAGACCAAAAATGGTGCTTTGAGTAGACAACCCATATGGAGATGTAAGCCTCTTCTTCATGACCATTTACTATTCCCTCAGAAAAAACCTTCAGCAAGTTAAATTTCAAATGCATTTTGGAGATTCAAGTAGGTTTTTTGAACCACATCTCCCTTATCCACATCACTGGTAACCAAAGAGCTGCAGTAGGTTTGTTTAGACAAAATTAACATACAGAAAACCCAGCTTGCTTTTCCCTAATACATCACACTTATGTTAATTTGAGCCTTTGCTCTAGATTGTCTGATCCGTGTGGCATGGCTGTAAAAATAATGTATTACCATTTCTCCAGATTTTCCAGAAATACTTTTTAAAATTTAGCATAATATGAACCAGTTTTGAGCCTTTTGAGAAATAAACCTTTCTCGGTGGAGGATTAAGTACCACAGTTATGGCTATATACCTATAGAAGTCAAGAGCCTTGACTTCTCTTTAGGACTTTTGGATAACTCATGTTTCTGCTAATGCATTCTGCAACTTTTTTTTTTTTTCTCTTCCGTCTGTGTGAATCACATTCTCTTTTCTCATACGAAAGTAAAGAAGATTAGGTTTAAGAACCTCATCACAGTTTTTCAAACTGAGACAACACACAGAGACAGGTGGTCTACTCAAGGCACCATTTTTAGTCCTTTTTGGACATGTATGCACTATCATCCATATGCAGAAGGAAGAATGAACAGAATTTATTTTTTCAAAGGAACAAATTCAAGCTCCTTTGAAAAAAGTTGGTCAGAAAATTTCAGAGGAAAAGCTCTTTGCTGAGTAACTCTGATTGTTGATAAGTAGGAAGATGTGAGGAATCTATTTAAAACAACTTGGAACACTTTGCGAGGCTCTTGTTCTTCTGAGCAGGGTCATATGTAATGGTCACCTGATGTGTGTAGAGCTTGACTGACATAAATCTGCAAGAATCTCATGCAATGCAGCTGCATCAAAACAACAGGGTCATTTTACGAAATAAGCAGGATGAAAGCAGCAGTATTAATTTGGGATATGAGTAGGGTTCAGGAGTCCATGTGTTTAACCATTTACTGTAATTTGTCAAAGTAGTTCCCAGTAATAGGAGACAAGACATGAGGAATGTGAATCTGACTCTTAAGAATACACTGATGTTATCACTGGAGTTTTCATTTCTTTCAATGCACTAAATCAAATGAATGTGCAGTGATTTAAAATCATCAATCTGCTCTCATAAATCAAAGATTTAACAGCTATGACTTTTTCAATATGAAAGGAAAGAGGACTCAAGTCACTTCTCAACATTCCTGCTTAGTGTTATCTTTGTAATACCATGCAGCTATTCCAGAAATTATATTCTATAACACCCTCTACTGAAAATCTGGTTTTATACAGAAGGCTGTAATATTCATTCACTTCCTATATGTAGCCTGTATGTTGTCCCTTTCTCTCTCTTCAAGGTAGGCAGCAGGATCCAGACAGCAGGATATTAAGGACCTGCCCAAAAGAAACTACCCCTGCATGTCTGCCTTGGCAGCTCAGTTTGACTTGCTTACATTAACACCCAAGCTGGAAACAGAGAGCTTTAACTGCTGTTGGTGTTTGCAAGAACAAAAAGAAAATGTGTAGGTGTTTTGGTGTCTGTGGCTGGTCAGCTCTGTCCCCCAGTCAAAGTTTCTGGATGATCAATAGACTTAATATTATCTTTGTGCTGGTGTGCTGGGGCCCTGTGGGAGGCATCATGATTCTTTTCCCTTCTGGAAGGGGAGTGAGTGGAGAGGATCTGTAGCCAGCACGTTGTCTATAAGCACAGGAGAGGTAAGGCTGAGCTGCAAAATATGTCAACAGAGAGAAGGTTGTTATCGTTTCCATGGTGGTGAGTGCAGGCAGGAATGCTGAATTGTTTACATTCTTTTCATATGCAGCCTGCTTACATTTCTGGTGTACTCCCTTTACCAATCACCTGCTGAATTCCTGCAGTGAATCATGTATAGACAAGCTCCAGCTGATGGTTATTTTATACTCAGGCGCTGATAAGTGTCTTACTTTTTGTGTCAGCTTCTGCTCCATAAACAACCTCAGTGACCCATTTCTCCAGTGCTCTGGGTAATAAGTGAAAGCTTTTCCAGGATTATACTGTTAAACTGAAATTAACCTTCAAAGAGCTTTAGCAGTGGTATTAATGTATCAACATCTTACACAGAATGGCTTGAAGTGCATACTAATTTCCATGATGGATGAGAGAGTTTTGGAAACTATAACTGCTTATTTTGGGGTTTAAAGCAGTGTCCAAGATTAAACTCTGTTTCATCAAACATTGGTTGTCTATTGTCTACCTATAAACTCATCTTGTCTACTTATCACAGGGAGAATTAGGTACTTTAAAATAGGTGATTTCTTGTGCTCTAGAAGTGTGTTGTTGCCTCCTCTGGCTAGAAAAGAAATCTGGATGATGAAACCAGATATAGATGTCTACACTGCTCATATCAAAATGAAACCTACCATGTCTGTCTGGATTAAGTTATAACTTCATGGGGTCAAGTGGTTTTTTTTTTTAAAATCTGTGCAATGCACAGCCTCTGGTGCTTTCCTCTGGTGTACTTTGATGGTGGTTCCTGGGAAGGGGAGGAAACATATTGCTTCCATGGATGATATGTGTGCTGCAGTACAGTAGTTCCCTCATGGCTGTAACAGAGCATTTCATCCACTGATGGAATATGTTCTCCAACAAAATAGTTACAAATAAATGATGAAAACTTTGAATAACAGAAATGCTCTTCAGACAATACTGGTCTTCATTCATCTTTACTTCAGACCTCAAGAACTAGACTGCTCAATTGCAGTGTCTGTCACACCTTGTTTGTATTGCACAATCTTGAACTGGGAGACAAGATTGACATCAAGAATTTTTTTATTTTAAATTTGAGCTGATATTGTCTTGTTTCACATTCAAAATCTCCAGGAAGAAAAAATTGAATTCATAGTAGCTCAACCATTGGTGCAAGAAATAGGAGGAATTTTGAAAAAAGACAATTTGAATCACATACAGATGCATTATACATACACATCTATACATTGAGATATACAAGATAAGCTCTGTCATGAGAATTGTATAGAGACTTGTTTTACTTTCAAAACATCTGTGTTTAAAACAGCATTGCAAAATAGACTTTATTTTTGCAATGTATTTACAGATGTTTAAGACAGATACCAATATTAAAGGTTGAATGTCATTGCTTATCTACACGTCCTTTCTTAAGTTAAGAAGTTTTTAGTTGTAAGAACAAAACTGAAAAAGCATAATTACATTAATGTCCTTCTAGAAAACTGACTGAAAGAGGTAGCAGTAGATAGGGAGCCTAAACTATTCACATTCTTAGCAACAAAAAAGAGTCATATTTGTACAGTAATTCAACATAGTTAGCTAGAATAAATTGTAGAGTGGACAAAATCTGTTCAAATTATAATGCATAAAAGGCAATAAAATATTATCAAGTTGTTTTTCAGAATTATTAACATAAAACTGTTTTATTTTTCAGAATTTAAGCAGTCTAAATTAAAAAAAAAAAGCTAAGGGAAATTTATGGGAGTACTCACATTAATTGAGACACATATATCTATGTAGATGTCAATATTAATCTTTGTCAATAGACAGAGACACCAGGATTCATGCAAACCTTTTTTTTTTTTTTTTTTTTTTTTTATTTTTTTATTTTTATTTTTTTATTTTATTTTATTTTTTTATTATACAGCTCTCTAGCTGGTGATATAGCCAATAACAATGCATGTTGAAAATCCAGAATTTGGTGACCAAGCACTATTTTTGTCCACAACTTCCATTAAGTGTCAATTGGCGTACTGATGCATGATGTTTAAAATAACAAAAAAAAACAAAAACAAAACAAAACAAAACAAAAAGGCAATTTCACTATTAGGTTAATAGAAATCATGCATTCACACATTTGGAAAAATACATGGGTGTATTTGGCATTTGTATGGGGATCAATTCATTCTTTCAGAGTTTTGAAGCAGTAATTCTATGAAGAGGTTTCGTGGTAGTGATTAAGTTTTATGACTCATTGTAGGTACACAATCAATAGGCACAATATATATTTGATTTTGCAATTTTTTACACGTCATTTTTGGCTGCAAAAACTGAAGACAGCTTCATAAAGAAGCTATAGCTCTGTAATTGGAACAATGTGTGCAATACTAACAGTGGCAGGAGGAGCAAACGCCTTTTGGACTAAAGTGGAGTAACTCAGCTGAGTAAGACATTGTGGACTGAAAAGCTGTGTGTAAGGAGTTATATACTCTTTCCTTGTATGGAACAATTTTTCTAAGTTTAACAATGTGCTGCAAAGCCTAAATCTTAATCTCAAGAGAAGACTGAGTATTAAGAAAAGAAAAAAAAAAAAAAAAAGAAAGCTAATAAAACACCCAAAAGTAGCACAAATTGCTTGACTTTCCTCCATTTATTGTCTAAAGAACTGGGATGAGATAACAGCTTATATGGTTACTGACACACACAGACAGCAAAGTAGTTGCAACAGGGCACAGAAGAAAGTAAAAGGCAGGAGATAGGGTAATAAACTCCATGGATCATTTCAGAGGTCAATTTAAACTGAAATATGTAGACATACATATATAATTACACACACACATGCACACATGTGAGGATTTTCTTGGTCATTCTTGGTGGCTTTGTATCCTCAGCAGGAGTAAGGAGACTTCCAGGAGAGCAGCAATGGGAGTGTAGTCCCTGTGGTTAGCAGCATATACAGTGGCAATTATTCAGCCTTTTAAGTGAAAAGCAGGTGCTGCTCTGCAACTTTCCTTCTTTGTCACCAGAATAGCTCTGTCCTGGATTAAGCCCAAGAATAGCTGCAGAGGAAACAGAATTAAACCCTCTCCCAACACCTATGGCCCTAAAAAACATTTCCCTAGTAACAAAACTGTAAGCCATGTCATTCAGGAGTGATGTCAGACGTGCACAAAACAATACTGAGAGTGGTGAGACACTGTCACAGGTTGCCCAGAGAAACTGTGGATGCCCAGTTCCTGGAAGTGTTCAAGGCAGGGTTGAACAGGGCTTTGAACAACCTCATCTTGTGGAAGGTGTCCTCGCTGATGGCAGGGGGTTGGAATTAGATGATCTGCAATGTCCTTTCCAATCCAAACCATTCTATGATTCCGTGATTTGCAAAGCTTTAGTTTTTGTCACTATGTTCTGAGTTCTCCTGTTGTTTGGGAAGAGGGAGTTCATACTGTCAGTTACTTTTGGATAGTTGTCCTTTATTCCCTCTTGTTTTGCTTTCTATTTTAGCCTTTCCATGATTCTTTAAAGCTACTCCATCTTGTTTATTTCACAAGAATCTACCTGAGAAGAAGAGATACTGATATTCTCTCTAACACACTTATTGCAAAACAAGTTTCAGTTCTTGTAGTTCACTTTCAAGCTGTGTGAACTTTGACTATTGGCTGCTTAACCACAATTTCCCTGAGATATCTGAAAAAGTGTTTTACAAAATTTATAACAGTGTGAAATTTAACTGCAGTGAAATGTTCTACCCTGAAATTTGCTAGTGCTAGAGTTACACAAGGTGTAACACTACTGCACTCCAGCATTTGCATTTGCTGGTTATAGCATTCATGCAGAATTTTTCCTCAACAGAATAAGCCTAACCTATTTAGTATGACTAGAAGGGGAGTTGCTAGAATAAGACAAGAGCAGTACAAGCATGTAAAATTCTATTTATCTATGACAGAGCCCAAGGGGCTGTGAGCTGCCTAATAGGAATCCATTCCCTGCCAGTCCTCACTATGAAGAGCTAGAGTCCCCTGAAGAAATGTTTATCAATGGTAATTGGACTGCCATGGCTTAGTAGTGTATCATTAATTATATAATTGCATTTGATTAAAAATCCTTACAATAGCAGTTTGTACTTGATCTGGTCTTTTTGATGAAACTAAAAAGAAAATAATAGAAAAAAACTTAATGTGCATTAGTAATTGTTAAATTACATTAAGGATCAGTGTTGCAATTTGCAGTTACCAGTCTCTTAATCTGTTACAATGCCAGAAAATATAAGACTTGCAAACATTTTTAAGTTTTACATTTTGACTTCTGTCCTTTTTGCTAATATTAAACCCTAAATTGTACAAAGAGTATCATGTTGGTTTTAATAGAGAGTTACTTCCAGTCTAACCTCCAAATTTTCTCTGAATAATTACACGTATTTATGGGAGAAAGAAAAAAGAATGTTAAAAAAGGGTGGAGTTAACCTACTGCTGACTGAGTTGAAATTTTTCCCCATAATTTTTCGTGTCTCATATTGCTCTCAGATTGAGAGCAAAGGCAGCTTCTGAGTATCTGTGTCCAAGAAGTGTTTGGGCAAGACTCGTGTTTGCACATGACGTGGTTCTTGGAGTGTCCTGTGCAGAGCCAGGAGCTGGGCTTGATGACCCTGATGGGTCTCTTCCAGATCAGTTTATTCTATGTTTCTGTGATGTCCATGGAATTTCAGTGCACTCTGCCTGGATATAAAATGCTCTGAGTAAGGTTCTGACTAAGGTTCTGTCTGTGACAAATCTCAAAGTCCTTGGGCAGACAAATGAGCTGCAGCAGTCTGAGGTCAGTTTTCAGCTGCCATGAGATCAGGGCAGCAATGCCCTTAAAGGCTGCAGGTCTAACTGGAGAGTCATGAATGCTGGCATGTGATAACACCCTTTAAACACCTCTCTGATCTCTGACCCTGCTCTTCAATGACAGCACAGTTCAAGGACCCAGGAATGTTTCCAGCATGGACAAAGCACACCCAGGCACAGAGCCCCTTCTAGCTAATTTCTGTGCACTGACACATAGGTCTGAAAGCTCTGCCATGGATTGGGACAGGTCTAGGGTCCTGCCTCATTGCCACAATTATTTCTTCAGCAGGTAATCTTCAGGTGAGGGGGCATAAGATGAGCACAAAGAGGAAGTTTCTTTCCATTTTTAAGGGTTGCTTTAGCAAGATGCAAGAGCCAAGGCATAGCA
The DNA here is from genome assembly GCA_027886175.1 of Phylloscopus collybita. NCBI lineage: Eukaryota > Metazoa > Chordata > Aves > Passeriformes > Phylloscopidae > Phylloscopus > Phylloscopus collybita. The sequence goes on from JAJNNQ010000002.1 coordinate 11,039,661, forward strand.
AATAATGCTACTAAGTTAATTGGTAAGAATGTTCTGCTTATTTTGGTCTCCATTCCCAACAAGCAGGAGGGCCATACCAGGCCAGGCCTGAAAGAACTGTTCCCTCATGGAAGCAGACTTTGAGTGTTTTGTTACTACTAAAAATAGAGATAAAGCACCTTCTCTAGGTCTGAGGGCATGTGGCACAACTCGCATGTTCAAAGTTAACCCAAATTTCACAGTGATCAGAGGTGAGCATACTCAGACTGCTGCAAGGGAATGGCTCTCTCGCCCCAAAGGCTTTAGCATAAGTACTGGCTCAGCCCTTGCACATGGTTTGGGACAGCAGATGAACCACAGTAGGGTCCATTCTGATTGTATGGTTATGTAGATGATTGTGTCATCAAGACCCTGGTCACATGTAGTTAATAATACAGATATGTCCTTGAAAAACTTGGCTTCTGTCCACATAAGTGTAGAGATAGGAGTCAAGCCATGAGTAGAAGTCGATTACTACTAACAATGCTGTTATCAGGAAAATGTGTTTGAGTTCATCTCTGTGCACTGAAAGGTTCAGGGAAGTACTCTGCCTTGGGAAAATGTAATGTCTTTTAGTGGTTGTAAGCTAATTGCATATTTTTTAAAATAAAGTTTATTAGCAGTAATGTATTAGAGATATAATGGTCAAAAATATTAATATGGCTCACACACATCAGTTAAAGCAATCAGGTTTCAGATTGTTTCACCCCAAGGTTGTATTTTGAAGCATATACAAGGAAAGATAAATAAATCAGGGAGAGTTGATTCTCTATGAGATTACTGCTTTTCTCACAGGGTGACTGATTTTAATAAAGTTAACATTCCAAGAAAACACTCCAAAATGTGCTCACTGTGTTTGCAGTCCATCAGCCTCCATTCATTTGGCCAGAACTAAATACAAAGAAGAAAATCACTGCTGCTGTTGAATTCCATTTCATGCCTTATGTTAGAGATTTGTAAAACTGTCCCTTGCTGACTTGGAGATAAGTGGAATAGCGATGAATTCAGCTTCAGGCAAGCTGCTTTTCAAGCAAACCTGTCAGGAGACAGAAAGACAGTTCATAATAATTCATTCTTGTGCTGTGTCTCAAGTGATTAGTGAAGGTATAGGGCATATTGGAAAAACAAATAACATTAACATACCCTAAAAAAAATCCACAAAACCCAAATGCCTGCAAAACCCTCCAGAAACCCAAATCATACATCACATTTCTCATTTATAGAGGAACAGAAACTTTAGGGTAAGCACAGGAAGCAGAATTAAGGGATTAATTGTCAGGAAAAAAAGAGTCGTTGTCTATAAAGTGCTTTTATGAGAATATACAAACCAGAGAACAGCAGAGAACTGGACTTAATTCACTGTATTTTTACAAAATGCCTGCTCAAGAAAACAATCTCTGGGGCATCAAGTGTAAATGAACTGTGAACACAGAGATCGCCAGTTGGAAAATAATGTCAATATGAACAACCAGAAATATGCAGAATCAGCTTGCAGCAGTGTACTACAACTGAGCAATTCAGCCACCAAATTATTTTTCCCCTGAGAGCAAAAAGCTTTTCATCAGTATCCAAACTGAATTTAGATCTTCCAATGGAGCAAGGACTTCCACTTAATTGAAGCAGAAGGACTAGTGCCATGGACAAAATCACAGACATAGTTATAACACCACAGCTTTTTTCTGCTTCGGAGAAATGCGATGGGATACTCTTTCTATTTTTTGGAAGAAATGCTAAAGATTTACAGGAGCAAAGTGTATAACAAAAAGTGAGAGGATAAAATTAACTTTTTCTAGATTTGTGACAGTATTATGGATTTTGAATTATTATTATGAATGTGAAATGCTAATAAATAACAATACATGGAAAATACCAACTTACTTCAATGAATGCAGTTCACAAAGATATTTTCTCTCTAATAATTCCTGTGAGATGAATGACCTACAAAGTTACAGTACTTGGAGCAATTTTTGATGTGAGTCTTATTTAACAGTAGGGGAGGAAAAAAAGAATCCAAACAGTTTTAAGACATAATTTGCTACTTCTACTTGCTCTTAGTAGAAAAACAAACAACAGGGTAGGAAAAAATTGCCCTTCTGCCTGATGAATCATTATCTCTCCTTTCACAGTTTACTTTTACTACCTTACCTTTTTAAATTGAACTGATATTTAAAGCTTTTCCGTTAGCAACACATTAAGAGCCCTCTGTTTGCAATTCAGTACTGGCTACAGCTGAATGACCTGAGCATATGCAGGAGCAAGGTGCTGCTGGCCAGAGGAAAAGCCCTTTGGTAAAATATTAATGATACAACATAGAGCATCCTGGCTGAATCTCAAAGGAGCTGTGCTCTAGTCTACTGTGATTCTTTTTCCTCTAGAATATAGGTAGCAAATAACATGAAGAGGTAAACCCCTGACAAGCAAGAAAAAAAAAAAATTGAAGTTATAATCAAGAGAAGCTGAAGTGAACAGAAGGGTGTGTGATACACCTAAAACTGGCTACTAACAGAGGCAAGCTTTTGCCGTGTCTCTGATATGAGGGTAGAACTGATGAGAAACTGGGACTGGGGAGAGGATGGGATTGGCCATGGAGTCAATGTTTCCAGGAGGGAAACATGCATCTGATCTGGCTTGAGTTTTTCTCAGCTTTAATGTAACAGAGGCAAGTAATTGATCTCTTTATGCTTCATTGAACCCATCTCCTCAAACCACTTTCTGTCCAACTGCAAACACTGGGAAGGAGAACATCTGTGGAAAATGATTGTCAGCCTTGTCTGCCAAGATAAAAAAAAAAAAAAAAAAAAAAAAAAAAAAAAAAAAAAAAAAAAAAAAAGATTTGTTTGCTCTGCATTTTGAGCCCAATGCACCCAACTCAGCAATCAGGTGCAGTAAGATGGAGACTAAAGCCTCCAGACATGGCTGTAAATGGTAAATGTCCTAAATAGGACAAAGAAGAAGAAGAAAAGATTACAGTAATGTTTAGAATATGGAAAATTTGGAAAGAAATGACCTAGTAGAGTGCCAACATCCAACAGAGAAAATAAATACAACCAGTGGATTAGAACAATTACAAGAACTCAGAACTCAGTCTTCATTATGTCATCAAATTTCTTCTCTTGATGCTGCATATGACTGCTTTCTAAATAGGGAAGTTCTCTCAAATTGCATTAAGTTTTAGAATTTATAAAGCATAAAATTAAAACTAACAAAGAGATATTTAGGGGGAAGATTATATTTTTGCAAACACAAAAAAAAATCCATAAGAAATACGTTACCTCCAATCCATATTCATTTTACTTCTAATATGCAAGAGCAACACCAGACTCAATATTTTGCTGGAAAAGCACTTTTGTTCCCATTTCTGCTCATTTTATCTTAAAGAATTAGGGCAACTAGAGAAAAAACAGGAAAAAATGACTGTGAAGCAATCTATGGCTGCCCTGTAGTGCAGTCTGCAGTAAAGAACAGGTGTTGGCTGACCAATCAACAGGAGGGAAGCAATAGAGGGCATGGAATCCACAGAAGATTCCTGAGAAAAAAACGAGTAAAAATTGTCTTACGAAGTTAAAAAATGTTCTGTTCTGGACTTCTCTAGTGTTTCACTAAAGCTAAGCAGATGGAGATTGGAGGTCACCTCAAGGTCAGAAAGAGGACTGGTATCACAATAACCTGTACATGAACCTTCCTCTTGAATCCTTTCATGATGAGAGCAAACGGACTGAAGAATATTTTAATAATTTTACAAGAACTAAGTACCTGCAGATATTTGTTTTACACAAATTCGATACATTTGGGAAAGACGAGTTTTCTAATATACTTTTTTTCAGGTATTTGTTAGAATTTCCTGTCAGGAGAAGAAAACATACCTATCTCCCCAAAGGGTCATAATGTTAGACCAATTTAAAAATATCAACATCTAATTAAACTTTGACTGGTAGATTACTAAGAAAGAGTCTGTCAGGCCATTTTTAATGCTTGAAGTGGTATTTCATTTTGTTATTAACAGATTTATGCTGGATATTTTTCTGTTTCCCTGATTAATATGTTCCTAATTTCTTATGATACTTATTATTTTCTTACTTGTTCTTTCAAGCAGTGGCTTCTAAAAACATTCAACAAATTTGTTGCTGGATACTGGAAGCTATTATATTACTATAATAACTACTTATAGTAGTTATTTTTGTACAAAATGCATGCAAATTTATTTTTGTATAATTGTTATCAATAGCATTTATGAAAATGTATAGTAAACATAAGAAAAATGTCAAATAATGAGCAAACAAATGAAATATATTTGACAATCACTCTGTCAGAACATATGAAGGAATGGAAAATATAAAAGGAGGTATTCACTTACACATTTTTTCTGTATCTGGAAAAAAGGAGCGACAGACATCCTGAAAGTCTCCTAGTAATGATAAAAGAAAAGGGACAATAAAATTAACATAGATCTTTACAGTTCTCCAAATCATGATGAGTTACACCTTTTTTTTTTTTTTTTTTCTACTTCTTTTTTCTTTTTTTTTTTTGAATGCTGGTCAAAGCATAGGAGAATCTGTAGCTATGATTATTGGGGAATTTGGAGAACTAGGAAAACTGACTAAGTAGTATTCCTCACTGATTCTTTTTGCCCTCTTTTTATTCAGAATATAAGGAAAGACTACAGGGAGAGAAGTCGCAGGGTCTTGCCCTCGCTCAGGAAATCACAGCACCACAGAGTCATTGGGGTGACAGGAACTCCAGGAGGTGCTCAGAACTGGGTCACCAAAAGTTCAGATGGGGTTGCTTAGGGATTGATACAGATGGGTCTTGAAAATGTAGATCACCCAGCCCAAAGATCATTATATTCAAGGATAATATTAAGAGTGAATATCACACTCTGCTTGCTGACAAAAAGCAGAGCTACAGGGATATTTTGGATTACTCATAGTAACATTCTTATATCCTTCTAAATTTGATTAAAAGAATAATCGAGAACTTGTTGAAAATGTTACAGCAGAATGCAACATTTATCAAAAACATTATAGAAACATGCATAAATGAGAGTAGGAGAGCAACACAGTCAACTCTTGAAATTTAAGCCACTTAAAACACTCAAAGGAAACCTATGCTAAGTGAAAACCAGTGCAGTTTACTTAGGAAAAGTAAAAGCAGAAAAGAACAAAATACTATTACAATTAGATCAAATCACAAGAGAGTTTTAATTAGCCAAGAACAACAAAATATTGTTCTTGAATGGTTACCATCTGTGAGAGGAAAAGAGAGTTTTCTCAAGGAAGTAAAGATACCTGGGCATGATGTTCACAACTCTGAAAGGTTTTTCTCTTTCAATATTCACAAAAAACATTTACATTTCTTCTGTCTCTCAGAAATGCTGATAGAAACTGTTTGTGTAATTTCTGATTTTTTTAATAGTAATTAGATACATTCATTCAGTAGCTGAACTTTTCATTTTTTACAGCAGTTTTTATGCCATGAAGTAAAAAGGAAGAAAATAAATTTGGCAGGTTTTTCTCATGTATTTTCTGGGGAATCCAGAGATCTTATGGAATAGATTTTTTTTTTTCTCACTCTCCTAGCCAGATAAGGTTCTTAACGTCCTACAAGGTAGCAAAAAAGCTGTCTATACCTAAAAATCTTTCAGAGAGTAACATCCAGTTTATGAATTCCACAGCATCCAGTGTCACTCCTCACTACTGTTCTTAAAGGTCCAGTGTAGGGAGCAGATGAGATCAGGGACTGCCTTCTTCCCAGAAATGTAAATGAACATTAAAACTGTTTTTTCTAAAGACATCAGAAGGGGTGGTGTATTGGATGCAATGTGATTTTCAGCAGATATAACTGTTGATTTCTTTCCATTATATGCTGCCTATAGAAAGATGAAGATATATTTTTTAGTAGCAATCTCTTTTCCAGAGCTGACTCACAGCAACACAACAGTCAATTCATATGTTGGGTGGTTTTCCACTCACACACCTGAACAAATTATCTCCTTATCTCATAGGGTGTAATGTTCTAGTCTGTAGTCTTTGTTAGATTGTTAAATATATTGGTAACAGAAAAAACAGATTGAGTTTTGTACAAAAGACTAATTCTGGAGTAAGCAAAATGCAACCACTACATTTTGGGGATCCTGTAGTAATGATCTAACACTTCAAGTGGTGTATTTCTAATTGTAATTAATTTTATTTTTCTGAATTACTGATTTTACAAGTAATAAAAAACAGATTTTATTTTCATGTACAGATCATTAAATGAAAGGAAATATTTTAATTATTTTCTAAAATGCATGTTTACATGTGCTAAATCTTTGTCTTATTTGATTTCTTCTTTAAAAGATAAACCATTGTAAAACAAGCCCCAAAAGTCAGCAGTTTAATTTAATGTACAATAGCATTACTCTCCTTTGAAAGGGAAAGACAGCAGCAGCTAAATTTAATTCTGATGTATCCAGTACTTACCCTTTTGACCATTAGTTCCAAATCCATTTCTCTGTATGAATTAGAAGGGGAAGGAAGGGGTAGGTAGAAGAGGGTGGGAGAGGGAGATGAATGGAAAAGTGAATATGACATGCTGGTTTTCCTCTTAAAAGAAATTTCAGACTGAAAAATGGAAAAACTTGCAAAATTATTTGATGGCTAGAATTAAGTCCTTAAAAAAAAAAAAAAAGCTTTTTCTTTATGTTACTAGACACAGCCCTGCTGCTGCTTTTATTTTAGTTTTGGTTACAGGGGCAGATTCTCTGGCATGACAGTTCAGTGAAGAAAGTTTTGCCAGAGTTGATGGGCATGGCCAAACCACAACTTGAGACATCTCAGGAAGACTCAGAGATGGTGTCTGTGACTCTGTGTGTCTATCCTTGTGGAGCTCTGGGGAGGACAAAGAGGAGTGGCTGGGACAGGGTGTGCCTTGCCCAACCCTGCTGCCTGTGGAATGTTGGAGCCAGGCAAAATTTTTTAGGAGGAGCTCTGCTCCTTCCCATAAAAGTGATAAACAGTGTACACTGATCCAAAAGCCTGATCTCTTTTAACTCAAAAATCCAGGCCAAAAAATTCCCAACTCCACAAAGATTATTTTCCTAGTGGGTGTGGTTTGAGTGCACAACACATATATGGAATTGTAAATGCAAAAGTATACCACTTTTTAAAATGGAAAATTATTAAAAAAAAAAAAGTTTAAATAAGAAAAAAAATACTCCTAGGTGTGTTCATTGTCCTATGTATGTAGGGTGGTGATATTAGGCATTAAATTGTAAACCACCAAAGTTTATAATTAAAAAGTATGTATATGAAATAACCTCAAAATAATGCTGTTCTAAAAGGAAGACTAAATTTTTTCCAGCTTTTAAATGCTTTACATTCCACCTCTTGATTTTGCAATCACATCAGTTTCGTCAGTACTTTCTTTGCTTTGAACTTCCTGGTGTTCTTAAGGGAGTTGGTGGTCTGAAAGGTGAAATAGCTGTAACAGATTTTATAGAAGAAACGTGCCAGTTATTTTTGTGAATGTGTCCTTTGTATATTACAGTGAAAGATGATTCACAGTCCTGTTCTTTGGACATCTAAGGGTAAATCCAGAGTATAACTAAACATATAATAGAACTAAACCTTGGAGATTTTTGTTCAAATTTTAAAAAAGTGCTATAAAGAAATAAAATAAGCACAGATCATTTTCAGTTCTCAAAAAAAGTATACCAAACATTGCATTAGGCAAGTTCTTTGCTTCATTAAATCTCAGTGTCTAAGAAAAAGAATGTTGTCTTCACTCATGTATAGGGTTTGAAATAGTTGTAAGTTACAAAAGCACTAAACTGATTTTCTTTTCATAATATAAGACTGTTTTGCATCTCAGTAGAGATTTATATGCCAAAAAAAAGTACAATCCCAAAATGTATAGATTTCAATAAGTCCACACATTTTATCAATGAAGAATAAAATCACCATAAATACTTGGAAGGTTTCAAGAAAATGAAATACCATATGGACACTATCACTGGAAATTTTTATTCAAAATGGATTAGATAACCTATGAAAAACTGATATTGAAGAGAAAAATGGAAGTAAAAGCACAGGAATGGCCACTAGAGCAATGTGAAGTATCCCAGATTTAAAAATAAATGGGAAAAAACGGAGGAGGCTGCAATTTTTCAGTATTTTTGGGTGACCTTCAAATCCTGCACAATAGCAATTTCTTGCAATATTTGAAAATTCAAAGAGTTATCATGAGGCTTGAATTATGTATTTTTATTACCATAGGTTTTGCACCATCATATTATTGGCAAGTGATAAAGTAAATAAAAGCTATGTACAGGTTTTTCAACATATGGGAGTACACTTTTTTGGCCTTTCTGATTTGTTTCAGTAGCATTTGTAGGAAGCTATTTTAGGAATTTACTGGATTTAAATTATAGCAACTCGGCTAATTTGCTTTGTGTCTGAATGCCTTATAGACACATTTTCCATGCTGGTTGCAGATAGTGAGTTAATGAAAGCAGATAGCCAAGCAGGGTAAAGAAAGTTTATAAGGAAAAGGTTTTTTGCCAACAGAATAATTACTCAGTACTCAAAGTCTTACTTGAAATTTATAGGATACTATACTTCATTTTCATTAATGTTAACATATCTGATACTTCCTTCATTGAAGTACTTTGATGAATTAATATATGGGTTTAGATTTTTAAAAACTAAGGTGTAATACATGCACTCTTTAATGCATGCTCTACACCTTCAATGCATCTTTAAAGATGTGCATTTCTCCCCTGAAATTTTCATGTTCAACATCTCATTAACTGTCAGAACAACCTGTGATAGAATAAAAATTTTAGTTTTTTCTGGATCAGGTGAAATGGGAATTAATTCTATACTAAGGCACATTGCTTAAGATAGCATGTGAATCCCTTTGAGAAGATCTAATTCATTGTGGTCTAAATAGATGTACTGAAACCACCATAATCTAATGTGACACAGGTTGGAAGCTCCATCCATACAAGACATCTCTTCTCACCTGAGTTTTTATGGTAGATATCCCATTTTTTTATGACTAGAATAGCGAAAGCTTTCAGAAAGTGTGTAGTATCATGAATACCATGGTAATAATAAATCAGTGACATCGTCAGAGTGTTGATAATGAGCTGCTCAATATCTGTACATGGTTGTACAGTTTATTAGGAGTCTTTAAAAAATCTTAATCTTTACTATATTTTGTTATTGTAGTATAGTATAATATACCTAAACTAATATGAAAGCCTAGAAGAACTGGGGAAATTCTTTGACATCTAGCAGTATAAATATACTTCCCTCTTCTGAAAAAATTGAAAAAAACCTCTCACCCTGAAACCAAAAATCCAAATCAGTCCTTACACAGTCACCCATACTTTCCTCATAAATCTGTTTCCTAGGTAACAAGTAGATCATGATAGAACTAAATTACAATGTAGAAGGGAACAACAATCTTCAGCATCTCCATGTTAAAATTTCTGACAAAGGTTTCTGCACCACGGGTAGTGCATTGCAGTATGCATAGATCAGTAACACTCAAAATTAATGTCTTAAACCTCAATATTTCTTTTTGTTGTCTTTATTCATTTTGGTTTAGATTATTTTTTAAAATAATGAAACTTTTTTTTTCCTAGTTATGGTGCAGTGTGAAAAACACATTGAAATTTCCTATTACACTGAGTGCCACAAAGTTTCAAATTTAGGGACTGTGCCTTACTTGTGGATGGAAATTCTAGAGCAACAATAGAAAGGAGAAGTGGAGGAATGGTTTAATGAATGGAAAAGGGAGTCGTCATGGGACTCACCTCACCTACCTTTGACCATATAAAAATCATATGCCTGGGAATTACTTTCTAGTGAGATTTAAAAAAAAACCCCAACAAACAAAAACAAACAAAACAAAACAACAAAACAAAACACCAACAAAACAAAACAAAAACCAAAAACAAAAACAAAAACCAAACAAACCAAACAAACAAACAAAAAAAACCAAAACAAACAAATGGAAACTGGGGTGATCTCCATGAGATGCTTTAGTATAGAGGACTGAAAGGCAGCAAACTTCCACTGTATACATAGTCCCAGGTACACATCTCCCATGCAAGAAAAGAAGCCTAGGTACTAAAGTCTCCTAAAGAGCTATAACTCAATCTTGAAAGAAATGGAACATTTCTAAATTTTTGAAATATTTTGATAACATTTCAATAATTTCAAATAAATGTTTTGAATAAAACATTTTTGAAAAGCTGAAAGATAGTTAATTCTCACAGATTGCTTGACACCTTCATGCTTAAGCTCCTCATCTTTAAGTTCAGGATTCTTTTTTTAGTGAATCATCTGAAATTTGTAAAAGATAAAAAATAACAAACCAAAACACCCCCCCCTCCTCCAATAAAAAAACTAACAAAGCACCACCTGAACAACAACAAAAACAACAATCCAGCAAAAAATCCCCCTGTACTGCAGGGGTCATTCATTTCAATAATATGAAGTGAAAACTATTGTTTCTGGTCCATAGTTTTTTGATTGCAGGGTTAGGAAATAGGGCTACTTGACTGTGCAACATGAATGATAGGTAAATCTGGTCCAATTTGAGACTAAGGCAATTTGGAGCAATTCCACTCTCAGTTGTTTGGGTACAGCTTCTACTGATTCCATTACAAATGGCACCTTAAAGCTGGATGAATAGAGTAGCTGCAATCCAGTAGAAATACATGTTTATAGTCACACATATTAAGAAGCAGCAGGTATAAGTATTATTTGTTCTTCTGAGAATTTGTGAGTAATAGTTTTATCAAGATTTAGTGCTTATAGTCCATCCTTAAACATACTGAGCACGCAGATTATGAACTAGAAGATCACTTAAGTCAGTTTTAAAGTGCTGAAGCAAAAATGAGAGTTGAATACAGGTGAGCAGCTAAAACAACGTTAACAAGTTGGCCTAACTGCACTTGTCAAAGCTGGGGCAGATACATATTTTGCAGGCCAAGAGATGTGGTAAGAAACACCTGAGATACAATCCCAATGAAAAAGAATTTGGCTTTGTTTTTAAAACCCATGTACTTTCAATAGAGTAGTTTCTGTTTTCTAGCTTTTGCTAGGGAAAATGGACAATATCATGGCATTTGTGTAATTGGGTGATGTCTTTGCTCCTATAGTATGGCTTTATCTTTTACAAAGTTTTGATGAGAGCTCTGTGATAATATTTGCATTCAAGGCAAAGCTGCCAGATTTTTTGGCTTTCCTCCAGTTCCACTCAGGCACAAGTAATTTTGGCAGGTTGCCAGACATATTTTTGTTTTCATTCTCAGTCACTGAAAGCAGTTCTTGCAATCTCTGTTTTTCCTAATGTCATTTGTCCCATTAAAGGTGACTGCTATGAGTTCAGGTTGAATCATGCAATGCACAAGCATTTCAGAGATAAAATGCAGATGGAAATGGAGACCCCAAGGCTTGTGAGTGGCACCTACACTTTTAAGTCTCCCCAGCTTTTCTGTTTGAACTGATGCTTTAACAAAAATCCAAAGGTAGCTTTTCTGTATTTTATTTTGCCAGTATTACAACATTTACCAATTTTCTTGCTTTGGATAACCTGCCCTAAAAGTTCTGCCCAAAGTGAGAAGCTGACCCCGTGGGTTGAGCTGCAGGCTCACCTCGCTGCAATCAAAGTCATCTCATCCCACACTGTGCCCACATTGTACATGAGTCCTTTGAGGCACAGTGAGCAAACTTGGCAAGACTCCATTCTGTCTTTTTCTAAATGGGGTGGGTAGAAAGTCTGGAAGAAAAAAAATAAATCTTTTCCTGATTCTACCTTGTATTGTCCACTGGGTAACTGATTTCAGTGACCAGTAAGTACCTTCAGCTGGGGGCTGATGGGTTCTCCTTTTCACTCTCCTCTGACAAAAACCCTTTTGAGAACTGTTTTCAGGATACTTGGAAACCTACCTTGGATACAGCTTCTTTTTGTTTATTTTCCTCTTTTGTTTAATCAGCTGACTGCCTCCTCCCTGCTCTATGGGTGTAAGAGATGTTGGTCCCTCCCTCAAAGAACACACCTCAGGTGACAAAATGAAAAACCCCTTAACTTACAATACAAGATGGGGCTAGTACTGAAGAGCTTAACAACTTAAAGCACACTATTACAAATTTTAAGGAGTTTCTATTTGCATTTTCAAGAAGATTATAATGAATAGACCTTTCCTGAATAATTAAATGCAATCTATTTTCATATTTTATATCTGTCATATGGTAGACCTAGTAATTAAATAATTGGAGTTGGAAATCTAGAGCTTTATTGCACCTAAAAAAAAATTAAAAAGTAGAATTCAATAATAAAAGTGAAATGAATTTCAAGAACTCTCTTTCAGACTCAAAGATTTCAACTTAACCAAGTGAGATGATTATGTAAAAATGTAATTCTGGACTGCTAAGATTTCTTCCACACTTGTCTGCTGTTTGATGTGTTACCACTCACAATATTCTCTGGCAGATGCTACTCTTTGTGCTTTCACTATTGTTAAAATGACCAAAGCTCACAAAAAATTGCAGTCAGAATTAATAACAAAATAATAATAACAAAAGCCCCATATATTCTTTTTGTGTTTATTTCAGCCAATAGATGCAAGTAAGTATAATGGCAATCTATGCACATTTAAAACTTTAGGTGAGAAGGTAGCTATTTGGGACTCTAAAATATTTAGCAAGAAATAATATAAAAAACTTCTGCAATCATCAGTGAGTTTAAGGTCAGATTAACAACTTGGTGATAAAATTTTATGTAACCCTTTTTTCTCCCTAAGAAATGTACTATATTTACAAGAAGGATTATGTGTGGACACTAGAACTTGTCTTGTCATACAAGATGACATAGGTGGAATAACCTTAATGCCTTCCCGTTGCTAAGGGTTGAATAACTTTACTACATAAGTAGGGCATGATATTTTTCCTTAATTTAATGTCTTTTTCTCTTTAATCCAAGACAGACAAAGTACTAGAAACAGTTTTATTTTCAAATTGTTAACACAATAGCTGATCCAAATACCTTCTCATCTCTAGTTTTTCTTTTTATTCTACATGTATACCATAGATCAAATACCACTTTATGAAAATACGTCTCTACAGAAGAACAAAATTTTAAAAAGAACACAGATATTTAGTTTGAAATAGCGCTTTATTCATATTTTTATGTGTATTTTGGACATCCCATCTAATTCCAGGGCTAACACACAGACAATGAACAAATTTCATCAGATAAAATTGCACTGTCATTGTCATGACTAAGTTTTGCTAGAAATGTATCCTGACCTTAACTAAGACTTCAAGAATGTTTTTGCTGATATTGTACTAGAAAAAACCCCAGATTTTAAAACACGAAAAAATACTCTTAGGTTTTGGAAATTGTCAGGAAATTGGAATTCTGAAAACGAATTTGTGTAAAATTTTTAATTAAAAATATTTTTAGCTGTTGAGTTTGTCCAAATATAGTCCCTACAAAAATTTAACTCTAATTAAATTCCAAACTTCTCTTCCTTTTGGAGAACATTGAGCTAGACTTTCTGCAGATTGACAAAATGGTCCAGGCAGTTTCCACAACCTGAAGCTAAGTGCAGTGTCATTGGATAACCTGCCTTTCAACATGAATCAGAAAGGTGCTTAGAAGATTTTCCATTTTTCAAGTCTTTTGTCTACCTTTTTCTCCTATGAGGGCATTCTATCAGAAAATGTAATTGATTGATAATATTCCTTTTTGATTACCAAGTTGAAAGTGTGCCCTTAAGAATTTTGCCATTACCTCATACTTTCCTTCCCCTCCAATCAGGTGCAGTAAACTGCATGCTTTGCAAGAGAAAAAGAAATGGATCAGTTATCCCCTCATTGATTTTCAAATAATTTTCAACTTCAAATGTATTGAAAAGATAGAAAAAATGTGCTATATATCAAATTAGTCAGTAGATGACAAATCATGCCCCCCCAACCCCAGCCCATATGCTACTTGCTGTGCAGATTGTGACTGAATAAACAAAGCCCTGTTGTAGACAGGAAAATCTATGAGGTTAGTTTTGTTGAATCATCACATCTTTTGTGCTCCTTCTGACTTTCCATACAAACCTTCTCCCTTCCTCTCTGTTAAATGATGAATTTCCCAAAGGCCAGCTCCTTGTGAGGTTATGTGGCCAAGTTACTGTGGGCTGTTGCAACAGCAGAAGTTTGAGGGGAGGGGAACTTCTCTCACCCTCTTCACAGTTATGTATTGAAAAATTTCACAGAATTAGCCAATTATTTCACGTGTTCTCACATTCCTCTTCTTTTGAAGAGTTTCTTGATACCAAGTTTAGCAGTTTTGGTCCTTAGCTGATGTGTGTGCAGCACACATTTTCTGTTCAGGTATTAAAATTTTAAGAGCTCATTAGAGACCTTTTCCTAACACAGTGAATTTATATCTTGCCATTCACTTATGTGAAGCACATGTGGCCACTGATGATCCTGTGGTAGAATAATTATCCCATATTTAACAACTTATATAACCTTGCATTCAGTAATTCAAGGTAAGGCTATTTTTACACAATTCAGTATTTTGCTAGAGTTAGCACATTATGCAAAGTTATTCTAGTTAAAGAAGTGATAGAGCACTACAGGCCAGCTAAAATATACTAAAGAGAAAAAGGTGTTAAATGGGATCAGTGAAATGGTCTATCCACTCATGTATTCTATTATAGCAGATATTCAGATCTAGTCTTAGAAAACCTGAAAAGAAACTTCACCCTCTGTTATCATCCCAAGAAGGCTTAGCTGGCTGCATAAGTAGTTCATTAATATTATTTTCCATTGGCTTGTTTTATGAGTAATTTTTAAACAGATTTTGCCACCAAAATTGGCAGAAATTTCTCCTTGCAAACTGACAATGTGATCTGATTCAATTATAGAGATGTATTAGAGATTTTAGCAGGACTTCCACATAACTGTATTGACAAAATGTCCACAACAAACTGAAATAATTGCATTTGAAATTGCAAGAAAAAAAAAAATTTAGTAACAATCCTGTTTAATATGTTTGAGAGTACAACTCATGGAAAACCTGAACATGGAAGACATGACTGATCACTGCCTAGAGAAAATTATTCTGTCATAAGAGAAAAAACTTCATTAGGATGCAAAACCTTTTGGCATGCTCACAGAGAATCAAGGACAGGACTCTGGATCATCAGTGTACTGTGAAATCTCCCACACAGAATGTTTCATGTGCAGTCTTTTATTCTCCCCATTCCAACTGATGCTTTTTCAAGGACTAAAACGATCTCTCAGTTTACTTAATTTTTATCTATTTGATAGCAAAACCCAAGAGACAAGCTTAGTTTCCCCCCTGAGGATGTGACCTTACAATCTTCTCTATGTTTACCATACATGTTCATCCTCAGTTATTCTGCCAAATTTAGAAGACAAATATATCTTTACAAGGAAATTCTTTAATATGATGAGATGAGAGAAGGAATATGACTTGCTAAATGCAGAAAAGGGTTTGAAAAAATGACAGTAATAGGAGCTTGGCACTGTAAAGAAGGACAGTGAGTAAAATGGCATTTTAAAAATATTTAAATTAATAGAAATCTTTGATTCTAGTTTCCAGTATACCCTTGACAAGGAAAGGTTCCTTGCAAGCACATTCTTGTGAAATACAGAATGAGGATTGAAACATCTCCTCAGTGTCAGCAAGCCTGAAAATGGCAAGTAAAAAGTAGCATCAGGAAATATTTTGCTTCCCTGGAGCTGTGGATAATTTTGTGTTTTCATATCATATGGTTTGCTCCCTTTCAGCCTCCCCAGGGTGGTGGTTTAGCCTGGGTTGTGTCCACCCATTGGGCTGTCAGTCTTCCCTGACACATACCTCTTATTCCCAAATGTTCTCTGTCAGTCTCCCCGGTACCAGCCCCTGCCTGAACTGCCCCTTGGGGAATTCCCTTTTATTGGAGGCTCCTTGGTCTGTTTATATAAATCTCCTCACGTTATCCTCCCCATTGGTTTGTGTTCTGTAAACCTCACCTTGTGTCCCTCCCCGGTCTTCTCCCTGTTGGTCCCTTGACCCCAAACTGCACCCTGATTCTGCCCCTTAAACCCGTACTCCTGCCTTTGTTCTGGTCCTCAGCTCTGCACTGCATTGGGGTTATGTTACCATTTATGTTGCTTTAATAAATGATCCTCAGGTTGCATGTGAAGCCCACTTCATTCCTTGATACACTGACCCTACAGCGACTGCTTGGGACTCTCAGAGCCCTGAGGTTGTGTCACTCCCCCAACAAGTGCCATCCCACCAGGCACAAAATGACACTTCCCTTGTCAGGGCTGCTCCAGGGATTTCTGTGTCCCAAGGGCTGCATCTGCAGGCAGCTGGACAGCATCCTCCCATGCCCAGATCCAAGGCTGTCTGCACAACCTCCACACACCGCCTCCCCTGGCACTGAGTTCCTTCCTGAGCATGGAGTCAGAGCACAGAATTTCTCTTCTCCCTCAGATCAGGCCCGTGGGGGGGCTGCCCTCAGTGGTATAAATGTTGTGATGAATTTGTCGCACAATGAAAGCACTAATGAAGCTTGTGGTCTTATATTCCTCTTCCTCTAGGTCAAATATGCATATGTTTAAAATCAAACACTAGAAAGGAAAAGTAGGAAGGTGGAAGGATATTGGATTTGAAGAATATAGCAATAATTTCAACAACTGCATGAAGGTTGGGTTATTTTTAAACTACTTAATGTTTCAGTTCTCTTTTGGTTTTGTCTGATTCAGTGTTTACTAATAGCTTGAACAAACACAGCTCCAGTGTAATTTAAAAGAAAGATCATCTGAACTTAATTCCATGGTGTCTCTAAAATAAGGAGGTGAAATGGAAAGCATGAGAAGTCAGGTTCTGTTCAGATGAAAACTAAAGTCCATTTACTTTATGAGGCTGAAAGAAACACTTGTCTTCAGGTTTTTTTTTCCTTATAGTCATGAGTGACCAAATTAAATTTTACTGATTTATCCTTTCAAGATATTTTCATACATAATAAATGCCTACATAAAGAAACTGCAATAAGAAAAAATCTTTAACGGCTGTTCTCTACAGCTGCAAATGCACAAAATATGAAAGTGAATAGTTTTTATTACAGTTTCAACTTTGAAAGTCCAGTGATGCTGTGAACTTGGTGATATAAATTAAGTCAGTGAATAAATAAAATATAAAGTCAGTGAAGTTGAAAAGTCAATTTTTCTTCTTGTATAAAGCAGCAGAGTTCTACAAAAAATTATCCAAGCTCTGTCAAATTGCACCATTCATATAGCAAGGTAACTCAGCAGAACTGTGTGTGGCATCATTTTTCCCAGTCTACTTGCAACTCATATTTTAACCTAGAGATATGTGAGTGTCTATACATGCAGCTAGTTGCTGATTTTTTATGAGCTCATTTTATTGATGTTTTCACTTAAACCTGAAATTAAGTAAAGATTTTCACTTGCTAAGATTATTATAAAAATGATCAGAAATCACAATAATGCCTTATAATTTCCCAATTCCTGTCAGTAAAGGGCTATTAAAAAAAAAAAAAAAAAAAAAAAAGATTTGTACACTCTGATTTTTGAGCAAGTCTGTTCATTTTTTTGATGCAGGCATTCTGAGAGGCTACATGGATCTTTTGGCCTCAGCTCCCACATCTGCTAAGCACTATTCTACCCAAATGTGTGAGCTTCCCACACTCAAAATCTTGTTGTATTTAGATACTTCACTGATGGAAGATACATGCATACCCTCTTTGTATTTTCTAATCCATGATTTTCTTACTTTAAAGAATGTTATTATTTTATTTTTGACATATTTTATTTAACTGATGTGGAAGGTAATCTCAGTGATCTCAGAGTGTCTACCAATGCAATCTGCCAAGCTTCAGAGATTAAACTACAGGGGCTGTTTTCAGAATTGCACTGGATCAATAGCACAAGATTGTTTAAGCACACTTGCCTGCTTCCCACCTGAAGCAAATGGTTTGATTATCTTTTCACAGAGATTATGACACAAGGTGCTGACTATGGTTTTAATTTTATTTGATTGATGGATTTAGATTCAGCTGCACACTATCTAACTATGCTTATCCACCCACAGTTCAGTTGCCACATTGATATGTCTTTTTTTTTGTGTGTCTGTATGTCTCATCTGAAGAGTTGAGATGATATAGTGGAATAATAACTCTCCAGTTTAATATTCTGTTGAGCATCCCCAACTGCAGTTCAGCAAATGCAAAGCTGAGAAGTTTGCTCATTACATTTCTGAAAGCTGTTATCTTATTGGCCTTGGAATATGCTGAAAGAAAATAGAAGCCTCAGAAACCAAATGAAAGGCATTAAAAGTAAAAGCCCAGAAGCTCAGTTATTGAGCTGAAAGAAGTTACTTACATATGAAAGAAGCAAGAAAAATAAGCCATTTGCCCCAGGCCGCCTGATTTGTGAGGGCCTCATTACATTACAACAGATGTAGTCTGGAGCTGCTGGTATTTTTTTTCTTTTATCATAAGTTTGCAAAAATCATTCTGAGATTGTACATATTATGTCCCATAGTCAGGCTCCCTACAAATGAAATCAACTTTCTTGCAGGGGAAAATAAAAAAGAAAGAATAAAGGAGACAAAAAGCCCCTTGTACAATATCACAGTATGTCACAATGTAGTAAGATGTTTATTTATACACTATGCTTCTATTGTACAATACAATAAACAGTTGCAAAGTCTGTCTTCACTCTGTTAAGTAAGATTCTTTTCCCACAAACATGGATAGAGATGCAGGTAATCCAAAAAGGCCTTGGAGATTTGTGATATCCACCAGTTTTGCTCCCATTCTAATTCACCTTGCTGGGCTTGGATGGTAGGATATAGGCAGCTGGATTGAAGGTGCCCAGTCTCACAGTTTTGGCAGACCAATGACACCTTGTCATCCAGCCTCATATTAATTACCAAGTATAACTAAGCAATTATTTATATTTCCACACTCAGTGGTATTCAAAGAAGCTTAAATCCACAATAATTTTTTTTATTGGGCAGCTATTTTATAGCCAAAAAACAGCAAGGAAGGTCCATCAGTTGGCTGAAATGCCACTATTCCCCATCCATCTGCATATTCCCATAATGCCCATATCTGTTGGTGTGGACATGTGTTCAAGTCTTAGTTTTGTCCTGTTTGCCATCGTAAAGTAATACACAACTCCTATAGCAAATATATTGAATTTCTGCATTTTAAAATTCCTTTTTTTTCTTTAATTAATCATCATAAAAGGTCAAAAAGTATCTTAATTCTCTATTACATGCACAAAAAGTATTGCTATTTTCTCCCCGTTCATTTGATCTAATAGCCTGTCTGCCCAAGCTGTGAAATGAAACCCTAGGTCTCCAATTAAGAGTCAATCACATAAATCTTGAGATAGAGAAGAAGCACAAACACTTTTTCAGAGTTTCAGTGTTACATTATGCCTTTAATTGTGATGACCTTTCTCCATGCACTGCTTTAATATTGAAATCATGGACTGGAATGAATGCTTTTTATCTTTAGATTAGGTTGGTGTAAGGCTGCTATTTGACTTGCTCTTTATGACAAATACCAAAAGTCAAATTCTGATCTCGTGTACAGTGGTGTAAATTTAAGGTCTCTCTATTTTTCATTTGGTATTAAACCACTAATTACTTCTGTATGAATCACCAGGCTCCTCTTTAAAACATGTATGCAGTGTGAATAACAGAAAGGAGGTTTTAATAAAATAAAAGCTTTATATAGGCAATATTCCTTTCATCCTTAATTACCTGTTAACCAGGAAAAATGTAATTAAAGGTTATTGTTGAAAAAATACAATGTAATTTCAAAAATTATGGAAGATAGATACTTTACCAGGATTATGTTAATGATATAAACATAGACTACCTGGGTTAAATAAACATGGATGAAGTGAACATTGAAACAAACATTGGATGAAATAAGCACAACCATGTAACAGACATGGATGACTGACCCTGGAGAGGACAGGAGGCCAAGAAAGCTAATTTGTAATTGAGTCTTGTCCTGCAGGCTCAAGAGCTGTCCATCCCAGTAAGCAGGAAACTAAAATATCAGGAGGCCTGTGTGGATGAACATGGAGCTCCTGTCAAAAGTGAAGCACAAAAAGCAAATACAGAGTTCTGAGCTTCCCAGGTAAAGGGCTATGGAGCTACTGGAGAGAGGCCAGCAGAGAGTGACTAAGATGATTAAGGGACTGGATTCTGTCTCACGTGAGGAAAGACTGAAGGGAGCAGGCTGCTCAGTGTGAAAAGAGGGCTCAGAGGGAAACCCAGCAATGTGCATAAATATCTGAAGGGAGGCGGTGAAGAAGGCAGGGATGAGTTCTGGACAAGCTGCCTCAAGGACAAGAGGCAATGAGCACAGATTGCAAAGCAGGAAGTTACATCTGAACATAATGAAACACTTTGGGAATGTGAGGGTGACAGAGCAGTGGCACAAGTTGCCCAAGGAAGTTGTGAAGTCTTCATTCTTGGAAATATTCCAAAGTGTCTGGAAAACCTGCTCTAGGCGCCTCTGCTTGAGCAGGGGGGTTGGATCAGTTGACCTCCAGAGTCAACCTCAACAATCCTGTGATTCTGTGATATCAACAGAGAATCTAACCCATTAAATGTAAAACATTCAGCAAAAATTCCATTATCAAATGTGAATACCAAGATAATTCCTCTGATATCATGACTGAAAATGGCTGAGCAAGTTGTTCAGTTAAGATCTTGCCCAGACTCACTCCATCTAACTTCTAATATTACATTTCTCTGAAAACTTGTGACAGTTGAGGGGTTTGGGATTTGGTTGGTTTGTTTGCTTGCTTTTTTCTGTCAGCACAACATCTGAACTGAGGAACTCTCACGAAGCAAAGCTTAAACTAGGGAGCCAAGGCTGCAGGATTAAGAGGTACAGGCCATGTGCACCTTGTGCAGAGCTTCACTCATAGCACATTAATCTGTGTTATCATTGCAGCAAATGGAATGTGGAATTCTGCTTCTAGTCTTAAGGATTTTATGTTGTGTCTTTGTAACATTTGCCTGGGTTAAAATTTTAGGTATTGCAAATATTTTAGGTTTAGTGTGAAAAAAATTCTTGGTATTTCAAAACAGAACAGCTTTTCTCCACACAGTACCACACAAATTGCCATGTGACATGAAAGACCACAGTAATGGGCTGTAGTAATCATGCAAATGAAAAGCTTTTGAAGGGAAAAAAGTATGTGATCCTTAGAATGTGAGACACAAAGTGTAAAGCAGAATAAATATACCTTGTGATGCAGAGTAGCAAATCTGTGCCCAAAAGTATGCAGCACAAAGAATTAAGAAAAAAAAATCATAATAATTCTAAAAAATAATTTCATTGAACCACTGAAGGAGGATAGATCTTCAGAAGTCATTAGCCTAAATGAATCTTGTAAGGAATAGGATATTTGATAGTTAAGGTATTCTTTTCAGTAACTTTCTTGGCACAAAATAAAGCAATACTAACTGCCTATAATATTGAGTTGGCAGAAAAAAGATGTGTTCAAAGAAATTAAAGCATGACTTGATCTGAGAGTTTTTGAATGAAGTAATGTAAAACTCAAAAAGTACAAAGTTCATGTGAATTCTAGACATTCAAAAATATATAAAAAAGGAAAAAATTCTAAAAGAGAGAGATCAAAAATAGCTTTTTTTATTTGACATTCATTGATTCTTATGTCTAATATCATTAGGTCAGATCAGAGGTCCCTTCCAGTGTATCAAATGCTTGCCATGGAACATTTTCATGGAGTGACATTTCCTTTGAAATATCTTCTCTCTTCCAACAGATATGTGTTTAGGGGATTCTGGAATGACAGCTCAATCTCAACTATTGTTTTTCTCATAGTTATCTAATGATTCAATTATTCCTTGAACACAATATTTACTTCTTTGCAATATTTGGTTTCTATGGATGT
This sequence comes from Phylloscopus collybita, assembly GCA_027886175.1. NCBI lineage: Eukaryota > Metazoa > Chordata > Aves > Passeriformes > Phylloscopidae > Phylloscopus > Phylloscopus collybita. The sequence goes on from JAJNNQ010000002.1 coordinate 11,061,662, forward strand.
ATTCTAACTTCTAAATAACAAAAAAGGTCAGAAACTTACACTTGAAGACAAATAAGGTTTGTTTGACGTCCTCTTAGCCTCATGAGTGGCTTGACCACATCCCTACCATGCAAGACATATTGTTACTTTATATCTTATGGACAAGCGGTCCTCTGAGACACTAAGAGACTTATTCCTGCCTTGATTTGATTCAAAATGTGTAAGGTAAGGTCTGGACCCTGGAATACTAAAGAAGCTCAGTACTGTGGTGCTCTACAGGCACAGAGGGTATTCCCTGGCTTCCCCCAGGTGTGATATGACAAGAAGGGTAGGCAATATGCTTCAAAACTCCCCTGTGGGATCGGGTACAGGATGGGATACAGCCCAGGAGAAAAACGTGATTCCCTGAACAGTGTGCAAGGATTGTCTGTGGGGAGCCAGGGACAAGCTTAAGCTGGAGAAGACCATCAAATACCCTGTGCAAACAGCTTCATGTCTGTAACTGAGTTCATGATCTTATTCTAGTTTCATAGGCTGAGTCTATGCATTCAGTCAGTGGTGGCTGTATTTTAGATTTAAAAAGCTAGAAATATAAAACATTCATCTTCTCTGCAACCTTCAAAAACCTTTCAAAACTGTACTTCCCACTCAGTATTTTCTAAGCCAAAACCCTTAACTATTTAATATTTCGTCTGGTAATCTTAACTTTTTTTCCACCTTTACATTTTTTCTTTTTCCTAAGGCTTTTTTTTTTTTTTTGAGATAGGGTGACCTTGTGGAAATCGAGTTTAAAAGGTTTTCCATGTATGAGATGACACTGCCTGCTGCAAGCTTTCATTTTTGAAGAGACCAAAGATTTATGGCCTAGAGCCAATAAAGTATTTAAATATGTCTTTAAGAATCTCATTATTCTTTTCAGATAATCTAGGCAAAGTTTTAATGAATATAATCATATATCTAAGGGCAAACAAATACTTCAATTTTTTCTTAGCTCATCAAGCTCACAATAGCAACAGTACTGGAAGGAGTAAGAAAAAAAAAGATGATATCTTCTATGTATTTTTATTTTAAAACAAACAAACAAACAAACAAACACCCCAAACCTTTTTGTTTTTTGACATTTCATTTCCATATTCATTGTTTTCTCTTCTCTTGGGTCAATGATCTAATAATAGTTAAAATCGGAGAAATGTCACCTGACTACAAATTAAGGTTTGTAGTTTGTAATTGCCTGAAGGATACTTACTATAAGAATGTTGAATATTCTTTAAGTTGATGAAGGACTTTTTTACATTGCTTTCTAAATAAACTGTATGGCTAAAATCAAAACAAATTCTGATTTGTAATTTTCATGCCACAGACAGGGTTAAGTATCTCACACAAGTCATTGACTGCAGCAGCATCATTCCTCACCCCCAAATAAGACCAGCCTGTGCATCTGAGCTAGCACTTGTTAGCAGAACCACAGATGTGTTTATCTGCAGCCACCTCTGCAATTCCACTGCACCACTATACCCATCTCCCAGCTGTGCTAATAGAGCTGTACCAAGTGCAGTTACACTCTCTAAAGTCAAAGCATAGGCTGTGCCCAAGGGAGACACTGAAGAAGAGGAAAACTGCTTGCAGTCACATTAAGCACATGGATTTTTCTATTGTATTTTGTAGCTATAGGTTGGATAGCTACTGGAAAGTAGTCTGAGGCAATCTTGAGCCACTGTTAAAGGATCACAGAGGAGTTTAGCAGTTAGCTGAGTTTGTTTGGTCTGAGAAGAGTAACACTATCAGGACAGAGGGAGGAATTAAAAGGGAGCCTAGACCTGGAGCTATTAACAACTGAATAGGAACATGAAGAAGACCTAGGGAGGCAGAGGGACTTTAGTTAGGCTGTATGAAGAAAGCTGGAAACAGTAGATTTAATCTGTGGTGGTACTAGAGTGTTCAATGTAATTTTGATACATATGAAGAAATAGATATTATGATTATTTTAAATTTCCTTTAAAAAGATTGTATAGCCTTTGTCTTTAAATGTCATATGGAGATACAGAAGAGAATAGGATGGATACTTTCAGAAAAATTTAGGTAAAAACTCCATGGATTCAAGTGTTATAAATTTCATTTAAAATACAACAGAAAAAAATTACAAAGCAATACAAGCTATTATTTGTTGCAGAATACCAGAAATCTCTTGCTGTGTCCCTACAAAGTTATCAAGCATGCATGCAACTGTCAAACTACTTTCATCTGGATATAATAGATATCATTACAGTTATCCGTGTAAATTAAGCCCTGCCAAAAATAAAATGCAACACTTCCAACCAAGGCCTTCCCAAACTAGAAGAGATGATCAAAAGGGACAAGCCTTTATCTTTTTTATTCAGCACTAAAATGTGATTTTTAAAAGGTGCTATATTAAGAGCTGTCATGTACCACCACAGCTGGATGCCCAATGATGACATAAGCAGCTTTCATACTGGAGAGAAATATGTCACATTGTTCATTGCTTGATGAGCACAGGCACTGGGAAGGGGAATATTAACTTCCACAGATGTTTGTCTCAAAATTCATTTTCTCTTATGCTTGGGAACCAGGCTGTTTTTATAGCAGTGCATGTAGTGGTATTGACTTGTCTTCAGCTGGGACAGCATTAACAAGCAGTGAGAAGGAAATAAGGCAAGTTAGTCAGAAGGAAAGTTTTCATCAGTGTTCCCAGAAACTTATGGAATTTTGATCTTCCTGAGCAAAGCCCACCCAGCATATTATAGGCTAGTCCAGTCCTAAATAGAAGAAGAAAAGAAGATTTGATAGCTGATGAAAAATACATTTTTAGTTTCCAATCCAAACTGCACAAGAAAGCACAAGCTCATAGCAAAGTTCCTGTGGAAGGCTTTAGTTAGTACTTAAAAAAATCCCATTCAGTTAAATAGAGGGATATCATACCTTTTAACAGAAAGATTAAAAAGGTCCTGTTGCATTTATATTCCTTTAGAGAACTCTCAGCATTTCTGCATGATCAGCCCTTTTTTCCCATCCTTGTTCCACGTCTGTAGCATTAATCTTCTTGGAGTAACTGCTCACTGCTAAATATATCCATCACTGAAAGATAATTGTAATATATGACAAATACACCTTGAGAAGAATTCATTACAGGCACCAATCTGACACCATAGGATAGTGATGTGTTAGCAGTATTTCTGCTCCCCAAACAGGTTGTGAAATCAGACTTCAAGATAATTGTACATCTTATCTAAAATTCTCCTGCCTAAATTGATACTTTATAGATGACTACTGAACTGTTCCTCAAAGCCACAAAGCTAAATTAACCTCAAGTGCAAGAGAGGTTTAGTGGCTCTGCATAAGAGGTTGACATAAACAGAGAAGTTTAAAATCTCTTTTAGCTCTGAATTTTTTCATCTTAATTTTTTTTCCTATCAAAGTAAACATAAAGTTCAGAAACAGCACACCACAGACTCAGAAGGTATGTCATCATGCCACCTCTGTCTTCCTCATTGCCATTTTGCATGAGAGAAATCAGAAATGTATTTTTCTAGGTCCTACAGTTCACAGGGTTATTATAACCCCCTCATTAAACATTCTCTTTCACAGTTATTATGGGGAAACTAAAGTCCACTTAGGTTGACTTTCAGTGATAGAAAATTCTCATCTTTCTGGAGCTAACTGTGTTAACCTCAAACTGGGGTAATTTTATGTGAATACTGAATTGCATTATCACTGCAAAAATTTTTGAAGGAATGATTAGATGTTATTTTAAAAAAATTGTTCTTTTCCATTTTTTTTTAAGATCTGGTTCCTGTCTCAGACCTTCAGATGGAGATGTTTTTAGTTAAAATAGAAAATAATTCATATGTAGGAAACAATATAACTGTTGAAGTAATTTTTATGGGCATTCCTTACTACAGGAATGGAGATTTCTTCATATAAATCATGTCTTTTCTTTTAAATTATCATTTAACTATAGCAAGGAGATTCCTTAATCTAAAATGTGTCTTTATAGTCCAACTTAATGAGCATCTGATGTAAGCATCAGTTGTGTCAGAATGCAATGGAGTGTTTTTTTTGCTGAGAAAGGTATGGGCTCTAACATTAATTCAGTAGCAGGTTATGACAAGGAACTTCTGCTAACTCTATCTGAAGGTTTTTGCTTCTGTCATCATCTATTTACAGGACTCGTGTGTTGTTAAAATCACACAAAATGTATCTTATTTCAAAGCTCTAAAACTTTTTATCACAATGTGTACTGACATTTTGAGGGGTGACAAGTTTTGGCTGTGCAGATGTTACAATTTTCAAATCACAAGGTACTTGTAATCAATGCTACTTCCAGCCCAAATGTTGAAAGGTAAAAATCAATTGACACTTTTGTATATTTAGCCCTCCACAAGTACAGTTTTGTTCAGTTTAGCTTGTGGTTCTGAAAGAAAACCTACACCACAGAGTCCCACACCACGGATGTGTTTAGAAAGCATGACTGCTGTTCCCCAGTCTTATACACTAACCCCCAAAGTGTCTCCTTACCACATTTCCTATTCCTCCCTCTATGAAATTAAATCACTGCTGATGGCAAAAGTAGTGCAGAGAACTTGGAAATATTGCCTTCACTGTTCCTCAAAGGCCTTTAAGACACCTTCATATTTCTCTTCAAGCATTTTATATTGCTACTCAAAGCATGTTTGTGGAGAACAGATTAAAAGAAGCTCTTATTCCCACTCTTGGTGGGAGATGACTGAAGAGGAATCAGCACCCTTGATTGTGCTGCGTATCAGTATAAGAGAAGGAATTTGTCACATATGGGCCTTGAAGCTCAAAGTTGTTTTAATCCTTATTCTGGTTTGGAGGTAAAGTCACTGTCTGTTCTGCCCTGAGCATAGAAAGTAACAGTGTTGAGGGAGGACTTTAGCACTTCATTCCAAAATGAACCCTGTCCAAGAGCTGTTCAACAGATGTTCTTTTCCTTGTAGTCTTTTCTCCAAAGCCTTGTTAACACAAGAGATTGAATTTGTACCTCAGGGACTCAAACTTTATTATGGAACTGCAGGTAAACTTTTTACTTTGATCAAATAAAAAAAAGACAAAACTGTGCCTTAACTTATAGCTGTAAAGAGTAACATCAGAGAGGAAAACAGGCTGAAATTTTGGCTCATCTTAATCAAGTTATACCCGTATGTGTTTTAGAGAGAGATCCTACTCTCCATTTACTGCACATGTATTGCTGTTAACAGACACCTATCACGCTGTTCAAGGAAAAGTTAAAGGAAAAAGAAGAAACAAGAGTAGACATTAAATGAGTTTTTCTCAGAATATCACAGCTGTACGAGCTGACCATCTATCTCTACCCCCAAGCCTCAAAAAAAGATGAGTTCCATCGATTGAAATGTAAGATTCAAGCACATTTAACTGAAGAGTTTCAAGGAAGCTTAATCCCAAGCCTAGGATATTTGGTTTACAACTGCAGGAAAGAGTTTGTTTGCTCAGTGCTGCTCTTTATTATCTGTGAGTTATGCTGTTCTCAATAGAAGCCCAGCTGATCCAGATAATATACTGATAAGGGAGTCAAAAATCCATACATGCCTTTTAAAGCAATAAAAGTTGTGTCTGAATTTGTGGTGCTTCCACTAGTAGTTTTCACACTGCATGTGCTTTACTTTGAACACTTGCTTTACTTTCAACCCAAGCATGGACTGAAGAGTAATTTTGGTCTCAGGGCTAAGCAAAACATAGAAAGTGGAAATGAAATACTACCATTTGGTTCAGAGACCATACAGTACTCTCAGGAACTGACAAAAAAGGTGCCTATTCTCTCTTTAAAGAATCTTATTGAAGAATCTAAAATATCTTAGAAGGTAGAAACCAGATTTAAAACACTACCATTGTTTTGACTCATGGAAAGAGAAAAATACAATAATTCACTCACTGGAGAGCAATATGGAAATGTTTGTATACTATGCAAAAAGATCTCTCATTTTGTATAGAAAATAAATCATTAAAAATGTGACCATCATAAACAGATAATGGCTTTTTGCAGATACTCATGACATGTACATTTCTGAGATTATAGAATGAACCCTTCACATCTGCTTTCCACACCATCATCAATAAAATACTCTTGGAAATATTTCTTCTAAGAAGGATCAAAAGCATAGGATAACATATGCAACAATCAAGAAAGCTCACTAAGCAAGATATCAGCCATTGCTAAAGTGGAAAATGTGAAAATGTGTTATCCAAAAAGTACCTGATCTGTTCTGTCAAAACTGGACACTGTTTCCAAACTGCTTTCCAGCCAGGAAAATGGAAATACACAGTGGCAATTATCTTCTGCAGTAGGACTATGTATGTTATGTGAAGATTTAAGATATTTCCTATTATGTTAAATGATATGAATATGCCAGGCAGGTGCTTCCTAAATCATCCAAGTTCAACCCTATCAGTCATAACAAAGTTGAAATTGCCCATTAAAATGTACCCAAGTTTTCAACCTTGCTAAAGCCAATATCAGTCTGATTAATATTCCTATAGCTCCTCTTGTTAACTACTTCATGATTTATATAGAATACACAGTGGAAAATTATTTTGCCATTTGACATAACTCAGGCTATGTTAAACATAACACCTCGTCTCCAGCCAGCGTCCAGACACTAGAATTGCTGCACGATCTCTGAATGGACTTAAACACCTAACTAAACCACAAAGTTAATCAAGCTCCACTAAATTAGCTACCAGTTCCATCCTTGGTGGCCACTCAGTTTTAATTTAGTACCAGTTGTCTTTTGTTTGTTTTTGCAACAATACACATCTTCTGAGTCTTGAAAGATTATTTCTCCTGGCTGCAGCCGAGCCGTCTTGAATTCCTAAAGAGTAATTTACACTAGAGGACAAATGGGACACTTCCTTTATAACACAGAATCAAAGTGTCATTTCCCAGCTGAAAAGCAAATCTTATTTTAATGGTTCACTCTTGAATGTAGTGAGGAAACAGCTGAATAAATTCCCCCTGCAGACACCCACATTCAGCCCATCGCACACGCATGCTGGTGGTGTTCCCTGTCAGAACAAGCACATTCTTATCACTTAGCATCTGTTTCCTTTTTTCTCAGACTTGTTTACCAGCATTTTCATTGAGAAGCTTCCTTACAGAGGATATTTTTTTTTTAATTTTGTCATTCATTCACGATGGAGTTACACCTCCCAGCTGCAGCTATTTTAATAATGCTAAGAATTAGGTATATAATTTTTCTGTGTGACTCAGATCCTATCAGAGAGATAAAATGCAGAACCAAACTTAATCAAAGCTGTTCACAGTGACAGTCAATTTAAACATTTTTTTTAAATTATGGTGCTTCGTACTCTTTGGCAGTAAAAGGACAACGATAGAATTATTTTGTATTTGAGCAAAAAATATAAAGAGAATATTCTAATAAATAATAATCCACAACAATATTATTTGTTCTAACTAGTTAGAATTTAAGATTTTATTAAAACGAAAAAGAAAAAAGTTCAAATGAAAAAGCTCATAGTGGGTTTGTAAAGGTTGGAATGAAATTGCTATTTCTAGGAGTTTCCATGGAAACTACAGTTCTAAGCAAACCTATGTACAAAAAGAAGAGATTTTTTGTTGTTGTTGCTAAGTGTTCTTCAGAAAATCCACACAAGCATCATTATCATATGTAGCCAAACCAAGAGGCATGCTAGTTGAATAATGTATAGCATACAACTGTAGTGTTTACTTGCTGAATACTTTAGAAATGAAAGTTCAGGCATCTGTGTGACCTTAAGATTTGGACCAGTACAATTTTTAGATTTAGCATTGCATGTTTTAAAGTGAATCAACATGGTTAACAAACAATATTACTCAGAGCAAACCCAGCATGTTTCCAAATTTTAACATTCAATGCATACTTGATAATCACAGTAAAGTATCTTAATTAGTTTCGATATGATCAGTTTGCTTTCAGTATTATCAAAAATGCCCTTCTGTCTTTTAAGGGTTTGCTTATATCGGAATATAGGAAGTAACACCTTCTGTGGACAGTTTTATTACCTGAGAAGAGACAAAAGTCTTTTCATAGTAATGGTGAAAAGTAGGGCAGGTTTTGAAATAAAACCAAACAGTTTTTGAATAAAGAAATAGATACTGAGATTGCAAAATCTCTATGGTCAAAAACCAGTTTTGAACTGCACCACCAAATGAGCCTACATCGTTTCTGAAAATTCAGATTATTCCACAATCAAACCCTAAATGAGTGTTTTACATTGACAAGGAGTATGTGAGCCTGTAAGAGTATTTACGTAAACAAGATCCAAAACAAAATAAAAGGCCAGAGAAAACTGAACAATATCAGTTTATGCTACTTAAGAATTCAATAGCTAGACTTTTTGGAAAAGAAAATATTACAAATTTTACATTTAATTCTCTTATGAAATAAGAAAATTCATATCCATCTACTTTCCACTATTTTCAATGTTAATGCTATTTAGAAATTACTTCATTTCATTGGAATAATGAAAGAAATGTCTGTGAGTATGAAATAGCACCACAGTGTGTTGTGATTATTGATACGATATTTGAAACATATTGATTACAAGATTTTTTTTTCCTAAAGAAGTTATATACGGTAGTGAAGCTTTAAATATTTAATTAAAAGTCATGTATTAATAAAAAATGATTCAATAAGTCACCAAATGCAAAATTCTGCAATGATGCCTCTATAAATTATTTAGCAACTCCAAGAGTGTTGGCTTTAATAAATTAAATTCAAGGACATCTGGTCAACATACTTACAAAAAGTAAAAATGCCATTTTCTTTATCAGTGCAGCAGCCTGGGCTCTTATATTTCACTATGAACAACTTCAAATTTGCTTGGTAGCTTCTTACTCAGATATTGTTTCTTTTCTATGAGATGAAACAAATTGCATGAAGAAGAAATTATGAAAGAGAACAAGAAATTTAAACCAATAGGCTAATGTCTATTCTTTTAAATATCAAAAATCCCTATACATTAAAAACCTAGAGAAAAAAAGCATATTAAAAAACTGGTTACTTAGCCAAAAGCAATAACTACCAACATTATTTATGTCTTTCTGAAGTAATTTAGACTTTTTTTTTTTTTTTCTGTCAACAGTCCTACTTAAAAAGTGCATAACTCTACAACACCTTGGGATTTGTATTTCTGAATCTTGCCAAGAGATTCCATTTCCATATAGGACATGTTGGACTTTTGATATATAAATTCCTTTTAAATTAATTTCTATGATCAGTCTATTTTCAAAATGTCCATAAACATGCTAACACAGTAGACTAAGTGGCTGCATGTATTAGTTATTTCTATTTTACCTGTGACTAGTTAAGCCAATGAATAAAGGTTTGCATGTTTCAGAAAAGGAGAATTGGTTTGTTTAAAAATCCACAGACTGAGTAGCCATTGGGAGTCATTAAATGTAGATTTTCCTCTTCAGTCAATGAGTTAATTGTATCTAGCTCTCAGAATGGAGGGCTCTGGTAACCTATACACTCTATTTTCTCAAGTATTGTTCATAAATAGTAAGCAGGGAGAATAGCTATTTAAGGTTTTTCATATAAGAACAAAGATATTTTTCAGTAACAATATTACATCTGAAAGTAAAAAACTTCCTGTTGTGTTTGGTATTCAAAAGTCCCTTCACAGTTTAACCACTGCCCTTCAATCAGTACCTCAATGGTACTGATTCAATAGCCTTTGTATTCCGAATTTTCTTCTAAATACCTAGAGAGCTAAGAATTTACCATATCAGGATGGTTCCATGATGTAATCTCATCATTACATGATGAAATACACATGTTCCATGGAGGACAAAAACATTTTCCACCCAAAACCAGTAACAAAGCTACTTCACTGGGAAGAGGATTTTCTATACATTCTCTGTGCAAACCAAAGAGGGCTTATGGTCTTAGGTCCTTCAGGTTTTAAAGCACCCATCAGCATTTTCACCTGCTTATCCAGTATCTCATGAGATATGACAGGATAAAAAAAAATCTGGGACTTATTTCAATAATTTATTCCAGATGCTTGTGGTTTTAATTGACTTCAGGGTAGATTTTTGGGTTAATAATTTGCCTATAATGTCAGGCATCTGTGGACTAAGATCCTGGGTCCGTATACTTGAATCATGGTGTTTCTAAGAATAGTCACTGGTGCTTACTACAGAGTAGGAAGGAAACTGGCTATTTTACCCTCAGGCAACCCATGGAATGGATTTGGAATGGAAAAGGACACATGTAAAACAGTTTGTGGCCACTTTCATTTTCTCACTGGAGCAATGCAAGAACAACCTTCACACTCCTTTAGCTCTGGAAGATCCTTAGACCTCTGATCTTCAATATCAGGGTGCAAAATCTGAGAAATGGATTTTAACAAGGGTCTGTAAATGGTTTGTCTATTTACTTCCTGCCCTTTTATTTTAGGAAGAAGAAAAAGGAATACAGGGACAAATTAGTGCTTTGAGTTTCTACTTCTAAAAGCAGTTTTTCTGATGGGATCTGGTCATTGCTTAGTAATTCTGACTGATTTCCCCATTACTTCCTTAGAAACATTGTCTTTGCTTTGCTAACAAAAAAAAAAAAACAACAAAAAAAAACCCCAACACTTTATCTAAATCACTGATCAATAAAGTTAGGTTTTGTTTTTTGACCAGCTAGGTTTCCATAATTTTCATTACATTTGAGTGAAAGCAACATTCATTTTAAAGGAGAATGTAATGCCATTTTTAAGTCAAACTTTTATATTAATTTACAGGCAAATTTCAAAACACAATTGATCTCTACTTATCTGTAGTCTGGAACGTATAAACAGTTTTGCATTTCTCTTTGGATCTATAAGTGGTCTCACAAAATATTGGCAGAGGTAGTTTCATTCATACAATATTCTTAATTACTAGAGAAAAAGGAATTATGTGTTCCTAACTCTTATTAGGAGCTGGCAATATTACAAGCCATAGTTATGACAGGGGCAATCAAAAATAAAGTATTTGGCTAATTGAAAGAAAAAATTTTGTTGTCTCCAAAATCAGTAAACTGGTGAGTCTGACCTGATTTTTTCATCTTGGCTCATCAAGAAACAGTCTGTTCCTGGTGAAAACTGGATTGGTCAATCTCTCCTGGAAAGAAAATTGGAAATGACTGAGCTGTAGAAAGAATCTTGGTCCCACTGAGGTATACTCAGTTAACACTTAAATCAGCTTGAATGAAATTACCATCCTATGTAGCTGTTATGGACCACATGAGCTCTGTTTAGTACTTTATAGCACTGTACAATCACCAGATCAACATCAATGAGATTCAAACTTGTTCCAATGGCACTTTTGAAGACCATGTAATTTTGACAGATCCAAAAGCAAAAAATCATGTTCTGTGTCTGACCTATTGCCTAAATTCTATTGTTCTAGGCATGAGCCTCCAATTCAATAAACTGTGTGTATTTAGAAGAGTTTCAACACATGCACAGAGTCCAACACTTTTGGGACAGACTCGTTTTGTGTGAACAATAGGATTTGTCTGCAGACACAACAGTCATTCATCCAGAGAATCATTAAATCACGAGACAGAACAGTAGTGTAGCACATTTTTGTAAAAGGTGGTGGCTTCCTACCAAAATCAGGAAGGCAGTGAATCTGGATTTGTAGCTGTGGTTTTCAAAATAATTTAGTGGGTGCTTCCTAATGGAGAAAGTTTGCCTGTGGAAAACAAGTCATTAACAAAGAGAGCAATGGAACAGTCCATGGTGTAATCCGGCTTTTTTCTCAGATATGTTATGGTAATTTCCTACAGTGCACTTAGGATGCTGAATGGCAAAACTGAGCTGTAATATCCATGCACAGGGCTTAACAAGCAAGCTGAGAAGGCGGATTATGACAACTATTACAAGAAGACAAGTGAAGAGCAGGTTTGCCAACGCTACTCCAAATTTATGTTGTTAAGATGAGAATATTCAATAACAATATTGCTGTTCAAGGCAGTTCTGTAGCAAACACTTTCCATTTGCAAACTGAAAATGGATAAGGTCTCTTTAAGATGGGGCATGGATAAAAAGGAAGCAGCTGTTACACTAATCTGAGGGTTCCACTTTAAGGAAACCAGAAAATGAAAACAGAATTGAAGGTCTGAATCTCTTACGTGTTGTTACCCACTATAACACAGATTAACACTCTAAAACACGTTAGATGGAAATATGAGAAGTGCAAAGCTGTTAAAGGCCTTAATTTACAGCTACTGATTTTCAGCAGTTACAATGGTTCATAACATTATACATGACTATATAATATACAAATATTATAAACATTTTTTAAAAGCTTAGCTTATTATCTGGGAGCTCATACAAAAATATTTAAGCTTTAAAAAGCAACAATAAAAATAAAAAGTTGTTTCATAATTAGAAAAAGAACATATATTAGTAAAAATATGTTAAGGAAACAGTGGCCCATTGCACTTTGCAAGGAAATATATCTAATTCTGAGGTCTAAGGATCAAAGAGAGAATTATGAAGTGAGAATCTAATTCAGGAAGAAGTTAGGATTTGCAGAAACATTTGTATATTCAAAGAGCTATTAAAGCTTCTTTGTAGAAGTAACAGATAATTATTCAAATACATCATGAGGCTGATTTAACCCAGTTTAACCAAAAAACATTAAATAAAAAAGTCGGGGAGAGCTCCGAACCTTTTGATTTGTGTAGTGCCTTCCTCTGAACTTATGATCACTGAGAAATATCAGAACTGACAAACGATTGGCACTTTGATTGGAGATTATTTGTTAATAAATTTGGGGAAATCTGAAATGTTATGGAAAGCACACTTGAAAGGAGCAAAGAAAGGTAATTGATTTTTTTTCTGGGTGAATTTCATACATAATGTAAATCACAGAAGAGTCATAATTCAAAAGATGAAACAATATCGGATATCATGTTTTTATAAAATAGCAATATCCAGGAAAGTTTGCTCTTTTCAGCACGGTTCCTTGAACATAAATTATAATTTTCCTTTAACTATGAAATAAAAACTTTCTAAGTGAGAAACTACAGCCATTAGTTACTTTTACTTGCACATTAAAAGAGGATAAAAGCTTTTGCCGTATCTATTCTATTTCAGAGACCTCCTTTGAACAGCTTTTCTCTGGTTTTATTCTCATCTAACTCTAGTCATGTAGGCACACTTAAAAACTTGATCTTAACTCATGGCAATCAACTGTGGAGATTCTAACCTGCCCTGGAAGACACTGTTTAGTTTATTTGAGAGAAAGAAGTGGAAGGCAAAGATCCTCTCGAGTATATGACGATTATATCTCTACTTAGAAGCTACTTATTATGCATTTTGACACTGATTAGATCATTTAATATCCCAGTTCTCAAGTTAAATAGTAAACCATTCAGGAAAGAAACATTTTTTTAGAAATATAATTGGTATACTCTGGCAAAAGAAATGTAACAGATGATCATTTACAAAAAAAAAACCACCACAAAAAAACCCCCAGAATGAAATGTTCTCTACTAGTTAAAAGAAGCTCCCTCTTTCTAATTTTATCCTGAATTTCTATTAATTTGATTTTAAAAAAACCCTGCTGTTACTATTCTTTTAGAACTATATAGTTGGTTCTTTTTTTCTCACAATGTTCAGGTAACTTAAAATCTACCTCCACCTTAGTAGAAGTACAGTTGCTTCCTTCCTTATTCCTGAGGTGTCTATCTTTGCACTTCCAGGAGGAGAACAAAACTAAATTGTTAAATGAAATTGAAAGCGCATATCATAACATATTCAGAACAGAATGCGACAGCTTGAACCAAACATATTAGTGTCTTATGCAAAAAAAGTGGGTATTTAACTTAGAGTCTGCCAAAGTTTTATACTGGATTTCATTATCTACAGAGCAAGCATGACTGAAATCCTAGGTTTGGGTCACAAACAATGAGAAAAAAGTATCAAAATGTACTGGACAAGCCTTACAGAAAGCCATCAGTTCTGAATATATTCTTATTACTGGAGAAAATTAAAGAATAAGTCAGAAGATTTTAAAAATATAGTCTCTTCAATATATCAATTGAAATTAATTAGTTATAACAATTAGCTACAAATAGATACTGTAATTTAAGGACTCCAGAGACACATCTGAAGCCCATTAAGTTTCTAATTTTTTTCATTGTTCCTTGGGCAGTTTTGTAAGATGCCACCATTATTAGGCAGTTCAGAAACAATATAATGAATAGTTATGTGAGAAGCTAATAAGAAGGTGGTAAGGCTTCTCATTAATGAAACAAAAGGAACCAGGAAATGCAATGTTGCAAAAAATTCCATAGTCTATGCTTCTTAAGCAACACATAGTTTTGCTGTAAACTGTTGTTTATAGTATTTTATTTATAGTCAATCATCAGCTGGTTTTGGAGGCAAAAGCAGACAGTTCAGCTGGCTTCAGTGCAAATCATGTAGAAAAAGACAATTTCACTAGATTAAGGGGCAGAGCGTGAAACGTGTAGGAGTGAGGAAAGAAGGCTCTTGCCCTAATCTCTACCCAGATTTGTCACAAGTTTGATCTCAGATGTATCACCAAAGATTCCCAAATCTTTTGATGGGCATCTTTCTTTCTTTCCAAAAGAATTGACGTAAAGACATTTCATCTGCACTACACAACACTGGAGTTTTATCATTTGCATTCCAATGATATTTTGACCTGAATTTGATTCATTAGGGCCCAAAAGAAAAAAAAAAAAAAAAAAAAAAAAGAAAAAAAAAAAAAAAAAAAAAAAAAAGGCATTACTGTGCTGGTTTATGGCAAAGATATTATTCCTTGGATTTTACAAGATGGCTCTGCCCTGTCACAGTCAGACTGGATTATTGTCTTTCTGTGTGGTGTATTTGGAGTGTGAATTCCAGTGTTACTGGAAAATAACAAAGGAGATGTTATTTAGGAACAATGCTGTTGTTGATCAGATTCATGTTATTATTTATATTATTATCATATCTTTGCAAACATTACCTTGTTCTTATTGTTTTGTTTTTCCTGTAATTTTCCCACAGATTTGATAGCAGTAATAAGAGAGGGGACAGGAGAGGGATGTTAAGACAGAATTAATTAGTCAAGTTCTTTTGTATAGTCCATGTTGTGACTGGGCTTTTGCAAAGATCTGACTGTTCACATTGATGACGACTGCCTGGACTTTCAGAGATTTCAGGCACTTTAATTCAATCTACCACCTGAGTTTGCATCCTCAGTTAATGATGCTTTTTTCAGTTTTATTTTTAATATTCCCCCACAAAGTCCATTAACCAAATGAAACAGTGAAACAGATAAGAAAATTGGTGATATTATATATTGGCATATATGTAGTCTGTAAAGATAATTTTAAGCCATTACCATTTCACTTATACCCAAAGGAAAGAATGATAGTACAGGACAGAATCACAGTAATACTTGTAATTTACTTTTATTGCTTCACAGCTCAGGGAGTAAGATTTCCCCCATTTTGTGAAGCTTCTGCAAATATTCTCCTTCACTAGATAAAAATAGATTAAGAAAACCTTGATCTGTCTCCTGTCTTGTGTTTAAGTTTTCAGCCTCCTTTTCCAGGTGATTTTCTAGATCTCAACAGGGAACCTCCAAAATATTGATTGGAAAATCTGTAATTAAATGTTTTCTCGTAAAACATTTTTTTTTTCTTAGACATCTAATTTTCAAGCAAGTGCATTTCTTTTTCTTGCTCTCTAGATTATCCTTTGGGACTATTAGTCCAATTTAGAGATTGAAACCCCCACTCTTTAGGAAAAGGTTGCCATAAAAGAAAGACAAATGCACAGATAATTTTCTTAGTTTTATTAAGTTTCTCAGCCTTCAGAAGATTTTTTTTTTAATCCAACCTAGTCACCAAAGTGATGGTTAAAGAAAATGGAAACATAAATAGAAGTTTTAAAGAGCAGATTGCCACAAATGTATAAAAACGGGACGTGTGCTTTACTCAAGGTGCTGTTCTCAACTAACTGCAAATAAAGAAAGTGTGTTAAAATCTAATCCTGATGTGTGAAATGTTCTGTTTCAATTTATATTTTATTTGGAGAAAAACAGCACCAGCAGCAATGGTTTGACTTTCTAATGTTATATTTTGTAATTTTTAAAGCAAAAAATCTATGCTTTTCTGTTTCTGTTCTTAAGGGAAAAAAAAGAAAACAAAACAAAAAAAGCCCCACAAACAAACAAACACCAAAACCAAAAGAAAACCATCAAAAAACCAGCAAAGAAAACAAACAAACAAAATTCCCTCTGGATTTATAGAAGGTTTTGTTTCTATTACAAGAAGGGAGCATTTTTCAAAATCTCAGAAATCCTCAAAGGAAGGGGAAAGAATCTCTTGCCAGAAGTGCCAGTTAGGGTATGGATGGGTTGGGGAGTGAGGGGTGGAATGCTGTCTGCACCAAGAAGCCTTTAACAGGTGTTAGGAGGCCCTGCAAGGGAAAAAGCAGAAGCTGTTTTGCCAGCAGCAAGCAGATCTGCTTTGTGTGTTGACCTTCCCAGGTGTGGCTCCCCAGGGAGGCTGCCCTGGCTCCCCACCCAGACTGCACCCAGCACAATTCTCTCTTCCTGCCAGCAGCAGTGCAGACACCCAAGGACTCCAGGATGGGGACACAGGAATTTTGCTGCTCATCCTCTCCCTTGTCCCTCCATATCCTTCTCCCCCAGAACATGCTATTGGCTGCCAACTTGCAAGGCAGACCTGCACTTAGACAAAACATTTTGATAAAAGTGTGGATAAACACGATTTCAGTACATCAGCACTGCAGTATGTGGCATCCTTTATTTACAGTAAGAATTTCAGTGAGGTGGACAGAAAGTGGCAAGTAAATTTTTAGATTAATCTATTAGCTGCTAACCATTTTACTAGAGTTTTTTGCTATTTATAAAGATAGATAAAATCTTTAGAGTGTATCTAATGGATAGCTGTACTGATGTCCCCAGGGGATTGTTAGCCTTAAGACAGTACAAAGCACCACCACTGCTTAATTGGAACAGTATTAACAAACACTGAATTTAATTGGGAAGCATTGGCCTGGAGCAAAGAGGTTATCTAGTGTTTTCCCAGGTGTTTGAATCAGGGTTGTGGCATTGTGTTACAGAAATAAAAGATTCAAAGAGAAACGTAAGTTGTATAAAATTTTTATTCTTGGTTCAAAGTATTGTATTCAGGATTTTTTATTTTTTACTTCTTTGGCTATGGGGGGCTGAAATGCATCTTTGGATGTTGTTGACTGGATGCATATGTATACTTAATACTGTTATTCAGAATAGTAATTTAAATCAATTAGGGACCACCTTTCTAACTTTACTCTTGTGTATTCTTTCTTGCTTCATGAGTAAATTGAAATTTCAGGCATTAATTAAATATAGCCAATTAGTAGATAAGATAAATATTATCTACCAGCTGTGGCTATAGTAATATATTGCTGGTTGGCTTTTAAATGGTAAAAGTGTGAATTTCAATGGCAGAATGGAGAATTCCTCCACCATTTTTTTATCTTATTTACTCATAAAATTAGAAGTGTAAACTTGTGCTGCAGCAAAATATGTAAAGTGAACTAATCTTGTCAGAACTAGATGGGAGCTCACAGTATGAAGGCTCAATACATGGGGTCTTGTAGTATCACTCTGAGAGATGGAAGGATTTCCTCCTGGAAGTCATGCACAGTCTTCAACAGGTTGCTAAGATTGTGTGTGTGTGTTACACACTGAAGTGCTTTACTCCTTTCATTTAAAATATCTGAATATCTAAGATAGCTAGTCCCTAGAGCAAACAAAACAGTCTGCCCCTCTTTGCAAGAAGTTTATTTGGAGCTCAAAAACTTCTCCTGTGACAAGTTTCCTGATGACATGATGTCTTTACTTGAGAAAGTCCAGTGCTTTTGTCTAGTAGATAAATATGATGAATATTGGGAGGTTCTGCAGTAGTGTTGAAGTAGAAAGAGGAACAATGGTATGTTAGATATTGCCATGTAGCATCCCTCTCATTCTGTTCTATTTATAGATCTAATTTTCTATCAGTATTTTAGCAAGTGGACTAAAGGATTCAGATGCACGTTCCCCTCAGGTTATTTGCAAGTAACTGATCCGTGCTGTTGCAACTGAGTTCAAGAGCTGAGTTTTGGAGCTTGCTTTTCATTTCTCTCCCAACAATGTTTATGGAGCCTCACAAAATTGTTCCTGATTTGCATTACTATAACATAAATGAGAATTTCAAGTGCTCTGTGCTGTCTTTGCTGTATTTGCTGAGAACATAATTTCTTCTTTGCCAAAAAAACCCCAGAAGAAACAATGGAATAGATTTTCAATTCATAACGGTTTTTGCTGATTTTTCTCTCCTTACTTCTTTTTAATTTGCATCCTCAGTCTGTCTCAGGGTGCTTACATAACTCACAGGATATATTGGAGGGATTTACAGTTTACTTAAAGATTACCATTTAAGCTGTTGCTTTCAAGTTTTATTAATAATGTATTATGTTTTCCATTTATGCTCTACATTTCTTTTGTGGACCTTGCTGAAAGTACATTTGGAGGGGAGAAAAAAAGCATGTTAAAATAAAATGGAAAAAAAAAATTTGAAAGTGATTGTGTATGTTACCAAAAAAAGTTAACCATTTGCAAGTTCTTATGTAAGTCTAGTTATCTGTACCAGAAGAAGGTTTAGGCTTTAGTCATATAAAACAATGACTGTAAAGTAAACATATCTTGTCCTAAGTTAAAATACAGGAATTCTTGTTGCCAGCAACTCTATGCTGCTCTGAACAATAAAGCAGAGGTAAGAAAATAAACACGTATTCCTCATGTAACCAGATTTTTGGGTGAAAGACAAAGAATTTACAGCATTTATACTTCACTTCTAGCAAATAACCAACATACTTCAGCCTCTCAGTGCTCTATGGTATGTTCACTCTTTGTGAGCACACAGTAAATGACTTCATTTTTATTTGTCCTTGGTGCTAAATCACAGAGAGGATTGCAAAGGTGCAGTGGGGGTGGGGGGCCAGTATCATCTTGTTAATGGAAAGAGCAAAGAGCTGCAGGCCAGTAAAGCCTCCGCTCTGCATGACTGGGGTCAAGTCACCTGCTGCCTTTTTCATCATCCTTTGACACAGCTCAGAAGAAGTAGACTAACAGCTGAATCTCACTGAAAATGCAAACCTATTTTTAAACAAAGCTTTAATAACAAGCAAACAAAATTAACCAATCTTTTAGGAAGTTTCATTCCAGCTGAGCTTCATTTACGCAAAGTAGGGGAATCCCAGATGATAAGACTGTCTGTCAAAATTAAAAAGAAGTAAAAGTGAATTTGATACACTTCCTCAGTTCAGCTGACTTTTTAAAAGTCCAAATTCAGTTTACCTGAATTTCTAGTGGCCAATTTGGCTTAGTGAAAACAACAATTAAGTGTCTTTTAGGCTCCTATTTAGGGTAAAACATGTGTTGTGCTTTTCTGACATTGCCAAAGTACCATAATTATAACTGTGAAATTATTTTGACACTTTTAAAATATGAGGCATCTAGTTGGAAGTGAATTTATTAGCTGTGCTACATGAAGTGGGCTAAAAGGAAAAATATTGTAGATTTGTCAGGAGGGAAGAGTTAGGTGACATGGAGAGGATATAGCTACTGTTGGTCAACAGAGGAGAAAGCTTAAATACCAAGCATAATGGTTTGTTTAGATATTTTTGTTTGGCTGTTTTTTTGATTGATTGCCTGAATGCAGTGTATAGCCAAGGGCTGTGGGAATTGTGTTAGCTGTATCACACAGGGCTGGTGGGACTTGCAGCCTGGCCAGAGCCTGTGGCAGAGCTGTGCCGTGTGAGGAAATGCAGTTTGCTTTTCTTACAGCTGATCCAGACAGCCAGGGCACCCTGCCATGCTGCCCTGCTAAATGGGAAGACCTCTGTGCTAAAACTGACAGGCATTTCCAGTTCTTCTACATGATTCTCCCCAGCCTCCTCCTCTCTTGTAAAACCCTCACGGATCTGTGGATGAAACATCAAGGATTCGTTCTGTGCTCTTCATTCTAATCCTCCAACTGTGCTAATCAAATCTGCATGTTTGATAGGATTTTTATTATTATTTAATTATCTACTATTTTTGTTCTGCTCATTGTTATTGCCATCATCCCACCTCTACAGATAATTTAATTTACATCAGTTAATTTCAGGTTCACTTTTCATACAGCATAGAAAAGTAGACGTCCAAAACTGCTTACAATCTAGAAACAGAGAAAGAAAAAAAGACACCTACTTGTTGGTGGGTTTTTTGGTGGTTTTTTTTTCTTGTTTGTTTGGGGTTTTTTGTCTTGTTTTGGGTTTTTGTTGTTGTTTTGTTTTGTTTTGTTGTTTTTTTGGAGTTTTTTGTTTGTTTGTTTTTAATGTGTGTATGTAGCAGCCACCAGAAGAGAATAGACAAGCAGACAAAACCAGTTTGTACTGAGGAACATTAAAAAGAGAGTTGGCATTTCAGGGTTGTTAAGTTTGGATTAATTCTCACCTGGTCTTCTCAACTGAATAATCTTTTTGTGTCTAGAGTCCATTAGGTGCATTCCTGGAGCGCAGCTTCCAGTTCCTTTCAACTTCCTGTTCATGCACCCTAAAACTGTTTCACAATGTGAATCAAAGCAACAGAGAAAAAAATGGGGGACAGCATAGAAGGGAGATTAAAATCAAAATTATAATGATCTGCACATTTAAAAAATAGGACAAAGAATTTAATTCTCTGTCTTAGCGCCTCTAGAACTTTTTGACCAGGATTAATTTTGAGTCTAATTCGATCTAATACTAGTAAAAACATTCACAGAAAAAAGCATACTTACATAGCAGTGAAGCAAATATACTGAAAGGTACCCCAGCATATCAATTTAAGGCAGGGGAAAAGTGTTTCACATGATTTCCAGGGAAGAATATATGCACAATCAATCCTGGTTTCCACTGCTGCTAGACAGAATGGTCAACTGCTAAAAAAGTGAAAGAAACATCTCCAAAGATGTTGATTCCAGTTTGCATGCTCTGTGGCTTATTAAAGGACTTGAATTCTTATGAAAAATCATTATTTGTTATACCATTTTGTTTTCTTCTTTGCTGATGCTCATTCATATATAAATACATACCATGTTTCTCTTTCACTGCTATGCTCTGAAAAGCTAGCAATTGTTTTCAACATTTTCTTTGGGTATCTGAAGTTTAAATATTTTGCTGTGGACCAACACTGCCCCACAAAATTCAATCCCACTGCACCTGTTAAGAATTTTTACCTCAGTGTAAGTCTTAAATTTTAGATAAAATTTTCTCCCAAAAACAGCTTGTAAAGCTTTCTTCTGTATGAATACACTCAAAATTTCAAGTAACAAAAATTAAGGAATCTGGTGAAAAAGAAGAGCAAGAACTGAGAAAAATGTAAATTTCTCTGACATTCTACCAAATTCTACCAAAACTAGCAATAGCACATCAAAAATATTTTGTGGAACTTTATCCAAAGGAGAAAAAAATCCCTCCTAATTCCAGTGTTCTTGAATTTTTAAGTTTTGTTGGTTTGTTTTTTTTCTAAATGTGTGGTACCAAAAGAATGTCATTGTCAGGCACATAGATTTATTTCACCAGCATAACAAACTATGGGTACATTATGTCTGTACCACAAGATTTTGGTCAGCTTCTAGTGAAGAAATATATTACTGTGAATTTTTGTCAGCAGGCAGAATCTGCTGCTTGGCTGAGGACAGTAGGAATAAAAGATTTAAATGAAGCAAGGAATTAAAATCAGGAGCAGCAGCACAATTTAACTGATGGGACTTGTTAGAAAACCTATTTCTCAAATAATTTAAGTTCTATGGTTCTGAAATACATTCAACATAGACATTTACATAAACACTCATTGACAGTTAAAGGAATGTTCTCTAAAATCACTGGCCCAATATTGCTGTCACTGTTAAAAAAAAAAAGGGAAGCAGTTGAGATGCTGTTCCCTTTCAACTTTGAGTTATAGCAAAAGGTGGATTTAGTTTTCCTAATCTAAACTAATATTGTGATGCTTTTATTTTACTTCAATCAAACTTCTTGTAAAACCCATAACTACAGAAAGTCTGAGGTAGGTAACAAAAGCAGTACAATCTGTAGTAAATCCTCTCCTTCCTAGCAATACTTTAAGCTCTGTCTATTGTAAAAATAAAAGTGTGAAACAGAATACACACACCATCTACAATACATCAAAAGAAAGGAAAGGAACCCTTATCTACATTTCTGAGCAGGACTATCAGATAATAATCCTTGCTTCAAAAAGGGAAAGAAAACAAGAATGTGTCCTTAAATCTTAGGCAAACTGAAGGGGATTGCAGTGTAACAAAACCTACAAAGAAAGTGTCTACAAGCAATTCCTATACCCAGAGCCATCCCTTTCCTGCACTCTCAGGATGGCACAGTGACCTCCCACAGCAAGTCTGTTTCTGAATTTAGACAGACAAAGACCTGGGCCCAACCTTTGTAAAAGATTGCAATATTTGTTCTGCGCTGTCCTCAAAGGGCTCTTGGTTACTGCAGTTGTGAACATTTATGCTATATTAAACCATTTAGTACAAAATTATCTCAGATATAGCTCCTCTGAAGTTAGTGAAAGCCAGAGAAAAAGCTATCTTTAATGAAGAATAGTGAGTGAATTTGCAGACAAAATCTATGCCTAGGAGGAGCAAGGGCTGGGAGTATGTTATCAGTCTCCAATAAAATGCATACTGAACATTCAGATCCCAAGATGAACCTCAGATGAAATTCAAATATATCAGACATGAAAATATGTAATTTTTTGCTTTTCCCTGCCTACATATCATATAAGTTCAGAGTGGGTTCCCATTCTACGGTAAAAAGAAAATCAAACATTTTAGTTGGTAGGTTAGAAATGAGTTATTGAATAAGCAAAATAAATGGAGTTTGAAAACTCTCAACTGATTTGACTCTTGGAGTGTAATTTTGGGGTTTAGTTTCCCCTCCTTCCAAAACATGTATATTCATTGGCTCCAGTGATGCTACCCTTGATTTACAGCAGTGTAACTGGGAGGAGATCTATCTCCTGATGGAGCACTATCTCACATTTCTTCTATACACATGCATCATCAGCCTGGGACAGCTAATGACTACTGGGGACGATGATCAGTAAATTAAAAATTCTCTAATGAGGCTTTGATATGGTACAGTGAAATGGCTCCAAAGGAGACAATACGGTCTACTGGGTCATTGATTTGTTAGCTACAAATTCTCTTTGTGTGCCATAACATTAATCAGCTTTAATGGCTCCGATGGAGGCATATTAATTAATTGCAGCTCCATTAATAACTCCCTGATTATGTGTTTACCTGACCTAGACTGTAGTGTGCATTTTAGAAAATCTTTAATTATGTTTTACACAATAGTGGCTCCAAGGGAGATTATAAATAGTGCATTGCAGGTACTCCCATTTCCAAACATTATTCCAAAGGCTATTTGATGAACATTTGGCTAATTTTAAGACAGATACACTGCTTTCATTAGTATAAATCAAATCCATATGGACAGGCAAGAAAGAACTGAGGGTAAAATACCTGGATTATCTGTATCTTCAGCTCCTGGAAGTCCCATTTGTTTGCACAAAGCAAACAGCATCCTTGGTATGTAGATGGTTCAGTCAAGGCACCATGTGAGGCCTTTAGCTGATCAAAGGGAAGCATCCTCCCTCTGCCTTCATGGGCACTGAGGGCTCTGTGAACTCTAACAGCCTTCCAGAAAACTGCAGTGTGCTGCCCAGCTCCTCACTGGGGGGCTGAGGTCTGAGCTGGTAGATGCAGGCACTGTGCACAGAACTACCACACAGTGTAGAAAAGCCTTGCTATCAGCAATTGCTGCTGAAAGGACTCTTGGAGGACACTCGTTTGGTTTTTCCCTCTTCATGGTCTCTCTTTAACAGAAGAAAATTCAAAGAACGACACACATTTGGAAGCAAATTATTTCAAAGCTTAAAACGTTATTGATCAGTACATAAATCCATTTATTATATTTACTATCATCATTTCAGTTGTGGGCATCTGTGCCTGCAAAATTCCATGAAGGTTCAAAATTCCCTCAAGTTTAGATCTAAGTTCTTCCATTTTGTTTTTGCAAATTTCACTTTCTATGATTTGTCTTGAATTTTTTATCACTGCTAAAATTGCCTGCCTTTTCCCTGCACCTCTATCCAATTCTCAAATATAAATCAATAAATAAAATAAAGGTATTTCAGCAATAAAGAAAATGGAGATGGGATTTTTTTCAATACAATTTAGTATTGATTTTAATCTTGGAACTCCAAAAATTTCATTCTTATTCCTGAATTCTCTCTCTTCCTCAAAGTATCTTTAGGACACTAAGGGAGTATTCCTTTTTTTTTTTTTTTTTTTTTTTTTTTTTTTTTTTTTTTTCTTTAACAGACATTGTCCACTTAATGCCACTATGGGAACAGAATATAAATTTCAGCATTATGCAAGAGAATATGAATAAAACCAAATCAGTTTATCCAAGAATTACCTTCAAAGACTAATGTTTTAACTCTCATCATTAAGATAACTGAGTTTATAAACAAAATCTTATATATAAACATTTACATTTCATCCACCTGGACTGTAATGTAATGTTTTGTGTGATGGCATATGAGAAATAAAACAGAGGTAAAAAAATGATGATGTGCATGAATATTGTGGAGTGACTGCAACTTAGAAAAGGAAATGGTCAAGACTGATGAGAAAGATACTTGAAAGTTCCAAAGGAGATTACTTGTGAAGTTCCAGAATATCACTCAATATTCACCTCATTTAATATCTTTAATGGGAAAAAAAAAAAAAAAAGGAAGCTGTAAGTGGCTAAGTTTAAAATAACACAAAACTGAGACATCATTGTGGAAATAACAAAAAAACCCAAAAAGAATTCAGAACAAAATGGATGAACTTGAGCTGGCAACTGGAATAATAACAAGAGTTTAATGTTCAAGTATATAAAATATAAGGAGGAAAAAAAAAAGTACTTTGAAGCTAATAAAATATAAGCACCATTATAAACTATAAAATAACACATACGTGCCTAAGAAATACATAAGAGAAAAACCCCACTATGTGAGCAAACTGACATTAAAAAAAAAATCCACAAATATATTTTGAAATTCAAATTAGGAGTTTCTAAATTTCTCTGCAACTAAATCCAAACAAAATCTTTCACTTCGAGGCAAGTAAATCCTATTGGATTTATCACAACCCTTTTGAGAAGGAAGAGAAAATGCAGTGCACAGATTGTAGCTTTCCTTGATAGCACAGAAGGGCCATGTTTCTGTTGTCTCTCACTTCATGAGTTTTTATGTGAAACAGCTACTTGAAAGCTAAATTCCCACATCCATCAGGCTTTAGAATCACTGACTGCTTCACCTGTTCTTCATGAGAGGGAAAAAAAGCTTGGTGTCTTCAGCAACTTGCATTCCATATGGCACTAATATCTCCCTTTGTGGCATCATGACTAATTGGACAGTTAGAGAAGACATAAGTCAAATCATCATGAAGTCTTCAGGATCTTGTCTTTTTTGTTAAACAAACATGAAAAATGACTGTAGATATGAACAGATATAAACATTTGTTGGTGTACATCTTTCAGGAACCGTGGCTTTTTGTGCCTCTGCAACACAGGATTTCTGAGAAATAATAGCTGCATTTGACAAACAGTGCCAGGCACTTCACTAATCAGCACAAAGCATGACTCCTGGCAGGGGTGTCAAAAATTTTATTACAAGCATTTTATTTGCCTTGCAGTTCCAGAAAAGCATATGTTGTGTTCAGGCAACAGGCTATAGCCTTTTGTTGTGGTGTGTTGGTTTTTTTGGTTGAGTGTTTCTTTGTTTGTTTGGTTTTGATTTTGTTTTGTTTTCTGTTTTCTAAGATTTCTTGTAAGGTTATTTCTTCTATTAAAAAAAAAGAAAAAGATAAACCAATACTGAATGAATGGGTTTATATTAGATTTTTATCAATGTTACTAAGATCAGTAGATGAACCTTGTTAGAACAATCTCCTTCAGTACAGATTGCTTAAATATAAATCTAAACCAAGAATTTTGCTATTCCAACCTGATAACTGAGGATGTTCTATAGAAAAGGTCACCAAATACATCAAATTAATGAGTGGAAGGTGAAGAGTGACCTACAGATAGGAAAAATATGAGCTTGTTGTTGAGCTTGTAAAAATATTTATTTATGATAATTTATGTGGACAGAAGATCTTTGCTATATTTTTAATTTCAACCAGAATGAGCGATGTATCTCTCGATATATATCAGAGTGCTGCACTAACAGCCCTATCTGATATTTTGTTTCCTGAAAATGGGGTTTCTGAGCAGTGCAATGTAGTAACTCATTTTCTTTTGCCTGCATTTTATAAAAGGGCAACATGTAAAAGCAAATTTAGGATAACTGTTTATCAAACCAAAGACCATTATATATTATGTGCTTCTGCATCTACCTCTGCACACTTAGGTAAAGAAAATGAAAAGGAGGTCATAAAAATTTGTGCAAAAATTAGGCCAAAACCAACAGACTGGATTACATGAAAACATAGAAGGACTCAAGCTTCACTAGTGAAGTAAGACCTCAGCAAAGCAGAAATATACTATAATCCAAGAAGAAAAGAAAAGTTTGAAAATGAGGAAACTTAAAAGGAGGACTTCTGATGAAATAGCTAAATCTTGATCAATACAAGAAGTCAGGAATTAGTTAAAGTGAAGAAAATGTCATTTAAAGATAAAGGAATGAATTGTTTAGGAGACCTTTTTATGGCTATAACTTGAAAATTCACTGAGTATTTACTTGGACTGCACTCAGTCCAACTGCTACAGTTCTATTTATGGAGCCTGTCAGTAGCATGGTAACTCAGGTAACCTGAATGATGAAGAAATGTCAATCTGATACTATGGCCCAGAATTTCAAAACACAAATCTTGTATCAACACTAAATAATTTTCTCTCAATCTGATTGTTTCAGGTCAATCTTTAAAGGATTATAACAGTCCCATAATGATAAAAGACAGGACTGTGGTCATTCTTAGTTATGTCAAATGAATAAAAAAACTGGAGGGTCTTTAAAGTCTTCAAGTGACTCCTTTCCTTTGGATCTTCCTGCTGCCAAGACCTGGTATCTGTACACTCAGCAGACACCATTGGGAGCAAAGCTGAGCATGTGCTGCCCCACAGAGAGAAGTCACCAGCTCCAGGACAATGGAAGACACATCTTGAAAGTAATCAACAGTTTTGTGGGAGGAAAATCCCACTGCAGTACCTTCACCTGACATGAAATTCAAGTTAAAATGCAAGAAAAAAGTGTTCAGGAGAGTCAAAGTGGAGTGGTCTGTGGAAAGGCTGAGTGGCCAGGATTTTGAGTCTTTATGCCTCTTCTAGGAAAAAGTGTCTTCTAGCAAAGTCTGAGGCACAGAGTGGCTGACTGGAATCCTAAAAGCTGTCTGAGTTTGGGCAGTGAGTTATACAATCTCCCACATATCATAACATGTCCCTCTCATGGTCTCTGTTTTACCTTTGACATCAGAAGGGATGAAACACTCTTGTTACACCTTCTTTTTGGTGGGCAAAAATTACTGAAAAAATGAGGAAAAAAGAAGTTTTGGGGATGTAAGAGGCTGAAAGCAGTACTGACATTGCATTGAGACACTACACACCTTGCATAAGGTGCCAGTGGCTCCTGAGGAAGGGCATCAGGATTGCTCCTGATGCTCTGGGCTGGACTTTCAGTTCTGCTCCCTCCACGTAGCTGGAAGATGTCTTTGGCCACTCTCTTTCTTCCTTTGGCAAGATTTGTATCCCTTTTTCTCAAATGTGTTGCTTTGTTTCTGTTATGTATAATTCTAATCTAGCAAATCTTTCCTTTAGGGTCATACAGAAGAGAATCCCACATGTCTGTAAAGTTGGTTTGGGAGAGAGATATCTGTGCTCCAGAGCCTCTTAGCTCAGCTGTCACCTAGAGGGTGACTTTTCCCATTGTTTTTTTACCAGACACATACTGGAAGGCAGTTTTGTCAACTTTTACTCTGTCATAATTTTCTATATTTCTAGTAGTCTCCTACACTTTATTTCCAGCTGCATAGTGACCAACACCTTAATTGAAGTGAGCAGGGGAAATGTTGTTTGTATGAAATTGTCTTGTGAAAAACTTTAAAATAGTAGCAGCAATAAAGAGTACAATGATTTTCATCTCTACTTGATCCTGTTTTTGGCACTTTACCAGTTTTAATCTCTTTTCCTATATGCTTGTGTTGCAGCTTCATCTGGTTGTTTTTAGCCCATTTACCCTTAGGAAATATTTCCTAATTAGTGCAGTAGTGAAAAAAATTGACCCAGCAAGTGCTAAAGCCTACCTTAGGATGGTTTCATAATTGATACAGAACTGTCGTCACATATCATGCTCATATTGTTTTCTTCTGCTGTAAGGATTTACACTTCAGATACTTTCTGTTTTCATAACAAGCCTCATAAACCCTTCAGGAACAAATTCAGTGCTTAGCTTACGCCAATACAAATTACAATGCCTTTCACTCACTCTCAAACTTCAAAAAAACCCCACATAGCCTAAAAAGCAGTTAGATAATTTTACCTATGCCCCATAAAAATGAAATAAAAGCCCCTCTTTAGAAATCCTAGAGATTACTAATATTCCTGTAAGCTCTATGTAATTTAGTAGGAGCCAAATACCAAAACACTCAATAAAGAGGTAAAACATTAAACAGTGGGATCCTATGAATTTTCTTACTACCTGCACTGCACACAGCCTAACACAGTGCATTTATTCATGTAGAAAAGAGACAGTCCCAGACTCTCCATTTTAAATATTTTTTGTCCTTCAAAAACTAGACCTGCCTTTCTCAGAGTGCTGCACTTACATCTGTGTGCTTTCAGGGTGTTTGTGAGTAAATTCTCATACTCAGCTGTTGCATATCCACATTTTTCAGGGATGCTAAGAAGTTTAAATATATAAGTCATAATTTCTAGATGATCTTAAGTGCTGTAACAGGGAAAACTTTAGAAAAAATTCTAAACACAGTATGATAGGGATATTGGGGCAAGTTTACTTAAAGAAAAAGAGGACAAAGTTTATATAAATCAGAGACTAATTAAAAATAATAATAAAAAACCCGCTCTTCCTTCAAACTATTTGCTCTCCATCTCAGCTGGTGCAGTCCATTTCTTGCTGCTGCAATATGTTTTAAGCACTCAAAGCATTGTAGTTTTTTTTCAGGTATGTTGTTGATATTCTTGTGAACCCATTGGTATGACAAACAGGAGGGATTTAAGGAATGTTTGCACTGCTCATTCCAGCCTTACAAGTAGATGCTATCAGAAACAGATGACAGGATTTACCAAGTTATGTAAGGGGCTAGGAATCTGGAAGTGTTCACTGTTACAGAAACTCAAATTCCAAACCCAGGGCTCTCATATCAGGACATTTCACTGTCTTAGTCTTAGGCTGTCAGCACTGTTCTTAGTCTTAAATTCATATGGCTGATGTAACGATTTTAAATTAGGGAAAAAACCCAAAACAACAACAAAACAAAAACAAAAACAAAAACAAACAAAAAAAACCCAAAAAAACCCAAAACAAAACACAAACCACCAACAAACACCAACAAACAACAACTAGCTAAAAAATGGAGCTCAGCAAAGCACACAGGATGATAGGAGGCAAAGCAAAGCTATTTGGAAGATGCAGCACATACATGTGCACATGTATTCACGCCACAAAACTATAGGTTGGACTGAAATCTTCTTTCTTTAACTATTTCCATTTACTGTGACAGAATATGGTTTTGCAGTTGCCCTGAAAAATTCTCAAAAAAAAAAAAAAAAAAAAAAAAAAAAAAAAAAAAAAAAGTATT
The DNA here is from genome assembly GCA_027886175.1 of Phylloscopus collybita. Lineage (NCBI taxonomy): Eukaryota > Metazoa > Chordata > Aves > Passeriformes > Phylloscopidae > Phylloscopus > Phylloscopus collybita. Next base: position 11,091,595 of record JAJNNQ010000002.1, read on the forward strand.
TGTAATTGGAGAGAGCTTTTTGGCACAAGATTAATAGTACTGCCAAAGAGCAGAAGGAGAGAAGGAGAGATCACCATAAGATTGTGGATGTTGTTTCCCATTACAGGTCATTCCTAAATTTCCTCTCAGTGGCAGGGCAGAGCTGTGGTCACTCTTCCTGTTGCAGAGAGGATCTCCAGGTTGACTTTACACAGCTCAGCTCTGGGCTGGTTTGGGGTGCCCAAAAGATGTGCAGTTGTCTACCACATGTCCTCTGTGGCACAAAATGTAGGGGTGCCACATACTAGGACACAACACAAGAAGGTCACTGACTACCCACAGGAAACCCAGGGAGGCTCCATAGGAGCCTTTTTGTCTGCTGCAAAAAGGACAAAAGAGCTAAAATAAAATTTTACTAACTAATAAAAATCTACTAACTAATAAAATTCTACTCACTGCCTGTGATGTTGCTCAGATGGACATTTTACTCAGGGCTGCAACATGATGCACAGAGGTTGCTGTCTCCCTACGACAGAGCTGTGTTCCTCCTCCATTTGAAAAAGTGTCCTTTGCTCTTTTTAATTGCATTTTAGGCTGTATTTTAATTTTTGTAGAAGCTAAAATAGAAATATGAAGGGCTTACATAGAGGAGAAAGCAGTAGGTTTATGATAATGGTGTTGATTTCAGGTTTACAAATACCCTATACTTGTGAAGGGGATTTTGTTTTATCCAGCCTAATGAAAAAAATGGAATCTTTACAAAACCTTGCATTGCAGACCACGAATAGACTGTTCTGAAATCCCCACGTTCCTTACATGTTAAAATTATCATTTTCCAATTTGTTCAGGGCAGAGGCAGTCACAGCAAGTAAGTCAGTAATCAAAAGCAGCTACTGCAAGTATAAAAATGAATGTCTCCACGTGACCCATATTCTTAAAAATTACTGTGATCTCATGAGATTAAAATTCTTGTTGCTAAAGTAAATATGGAATTTCATGCAGTCAATAACTTCTGATTATGAGAATGTGATTTTTTGCACCAAATGATCAAGATGTTTTTCTCTGCTATCTTTATGTCTGATATTAGGACAAGGCAAGTTCCACGAAGAAGCAGGATATGTATTTTAATATTTTGAAAATATATCCTGTGGATATGGCAAGTAAGATGGCTCTACGCCATCACTTCAAGGATTCAGTGACATGTCCAACATTTACACCCTTTTGTGTTCACTTTTTTTTTCTTTTGTGTGCATATATATATATGATATCCTTTATTGATGTAGTGTTAGATCACAAAAATGGCTGTTCTTTTTTGCCTGATAAGGCTGTGATTTATTGCTGAAGATCAAATATTTATTAATCATTTGAGCTCAGGATATGAAATAATTTTTCAAGTTGTCCAGCTGAGCCCATCCAGTTAAATATTTCCATCAATTGTAAGAGATGGTGTAAAGTTGGCCCTGAATGTCAATCTGTCTTCAGGAGCAGTTGTAATTTCAGTCTCAACCCCGCATCAATGCTTAGACAGTGAGTTATGAATTTTCAGTCTCCTAGCAGAACAAGTCCTTCACAAGTTCACTTCTGATATCAGAAGTAAGATCAAGCAGAGTTTTCTTAGTTTGATAAAATGTCTCTAATTAAAAAAAAATAAAATTAAACCCCAGATGTTTCTTTCTCAGATGGACCTCTTATATCATTTCTAGGATATCAAGCATGTCTGATTTTACCTGTATTTCCTTTAATTTTAAAGATATAACTTTTTCTTACTGGAAACGAATTTGTTTCTTCAGAGTGGGAAATTTTGCAGTCAAACTCATTCCCTTAATAATTCCCAAGGGCCAAAGACAAAAGCCATTATCAACGTGGTTTCTGAAGTGATAGTTTTAATGTTAAGAAATGCCATTAGTACCTATTTGATGCCATAAACATGAAACAACCACTTAAGTACATTGCTTTAAACTGATTAAATAAAGAAAACAAAGATTTTCCTGAAGTATAAAATTCAGATTATGCTACTCCAAGGGCACATTCTAGTGACAAGCCTCTGATAAAGAAACAAAAATCATTTCCATAAAGCTTTTAGAGAAGTTCTAGACATGCTGTTCTAGACATTCCTAGCATAAATCAAAGTATTTAACTGTATTAAATATCTCTCTACTAAGGCCTGAATTTCCTAAGAGTTTCAACTTCATTTTGCACAAGTGTATTGACAGAATGACATATATAATAAAAAATGATATTTTGATTTGAAAAATATATGATAATATATTAGGGACAAAAGTTTCTTTGAACATCAAGTTACTTATTTTCAAATATATTTCCAGTTACTTTTTAGAAAAAAGATCAATTTTTTGATCCAACCAACCAGTGTCTGGTTAACATATGTCAAAACCCCACAGGACAGAGTACTTTTAAATTTAAGCAAAGAAAATTAAATTGCCATTCATAATGAAGTAGGAAAGTTACAGGATATTAGAGAGAAAATATCCTAGCTTTCATCTTTTTTTTTTTTTTTCTTTTTTTTTTTAATCTTTTTTATCTCTGTCTTCTGATCCAGAAAAACAGAAAAAGATCAACTAACAATAGACAATTTTTGGGGGCCATAGATTACTAAGCAACTTAATCTCCTCTTCATAATAATATGAACTGAGTAACAATCTTAAAATAATTATCTGTCCAAAATAGCTCTATTTACAGATGTAATTTTGTATTTTGGAAAAGAAAAAAAAAAAAATCAGATCTTTTTCAATCCTACAATTGCAGTCCCATACACCATTCTATAGTCTGGGAGATTAGTTATATCTTCATAAAGGGCAAAAAAAATGGGAAGGGAAGGGAAGGGAAGGGAAGGGAAGGGAAGGGAAGGGAAGGGAAGGGAAGGGAAGGGAAGGGAAGGGAAGGGAAGGGAAGGGAAGGGAAGGGAAGGGAAGGGAAGGGAAGGGAAGGGAAGGGAAGGGAAGGGAAGGGAAGGATATTTCTCTTGGAAGGAAGCTACAACAGTGATCTAGTCCAGCTGCCAGGTTTGACCAAAATAAGGGCATTGTTCAGATGCCCCTTAAACATTGACAGGTTTGTGGCACTGATCAGTTCTCTAGGAAGCCTGTTCCAGTGTTTTACCCTCTTGCTTCCTAATGTGTAGTTTAAACCTCTCCAGCACAGCTCTATTGCAAGATTTTTTAATTAAAAAACAAAAACAAAAACAAAAACAACAACAACAAAAAACAAAACAAACAAACATAAATTAAGTTTGGTTCTCTCTGATCTGGTTTTCTAGCTTTAAAAATATTAATAATGCATTTTACTATTGTTCTCATTATCATTTTCTGCTGCCTAGTTTGGTCATGCTCTTTCCAACTTGAAAATGACTGCACTTATCCCCATCAGCTAAAGATTGTACTCTGAGAATAAATGTTTTGGAATTTTGGAATCAGTCAGCAAAAAGAGATATTGATGACTATGCCATCATCACAGCTGATATGGAGTTGTTGTTAAGCATCCTTTTATTCTTTCAGAAAAGAGACCACTGCATTTCTGAAGAATGCCTGGCCTGTGTGAGCCAATTTTTCCAGTAAGTGATGTGCTGGCCAGCATTTGAAGCAGCTCAGGCACAATGCAAGAGCACTCCATCTGTAAAGGAACTTCCCAGCTGAGTCTGCCAAGGATATGGACCCCATCCAGGGATTTGCAGACAGGATTTGCTGTCATCTCTCCACCTGCCACCTGTGGTTACACTCCAGACAGTTGCCTCCTTTGCCCTCTTATCCGTCGTGGATTTCAGTTGAGAGCAAGCTGAACTGCCCTAGACAAACCCACAAAGCCTCTCTTCTAAATGTGAAGCGTGACTTGAGGTATCTTTTCACACCACATTCTTGGCACCTTCTCCTGTCTGTGTGGCTGCACATTCCTACACAGATAACTGCATCTTCCCTCTGCCTGTCTGAGAACAAGAGCTTGGCAATGTTTTAGCACACACAAGTGCTCTTCCTCCCAGTCCCACCTCTTGCAAAGTCTGATTGACACAGGCACCATTATGCTGTTATCACACTGTATTAGTGGCCAAATAAGAGCTTCTCCAGCTCCCTGCAGTGACTATCTCCTTCTGACCATGTAGGCAGAAGTAAATGCTCAGAAGCCTCTCTAAGTTTTTGATACATGCAAGAAAATGAATGGGAAGTTTTGGTACCAGAGGTCAATAACTCTACCAGGCGTCCAAGTGCAGATCTGACAGGCTGGGTCTGCTTCTCTTTAGCCTGCACAGCAGTATCAGGGCTTTATACTGGCTCATAAACCTGTAAAGGCAATGACTCAATTCTCATCTTTTTTATGGTTTGGGCTTTTGTTGGGTTAATGGATTATCTGATTTGAAAGAATTATGTTTTATGGCATTTATGCTTTTTTGGATTTAATAGATTTACCATGTAATTGTCTTTCCTGGAGTCTGTGGGATTTTTTCCTGTAGAGATATCCTTCAATACATTTAATATTTCATTGTGTAGGTTGTTTGTATTCCAGGCAAGTCTAGTTTATTTTCCTGAACAGATATGGAGCTAGGCAAAATTTAATAGTGTACCTTTGCTCTTCATAGCTACATCAATAATCACTTTTATGGATACTTTGATAACACTATATCACTTCACATACTTACAAAAGAGAAATCTTGATGGCATCAAATATTATTTACAGCTAACATGTTTGCAGCATATTCAAGGCATTGCTTATTAGAGAAAAAAACCTTCCCTCTTTTCCCAAGTTTCTCAGGTGTGCAGACAGAAAAGACAAAAATAGAGGACTTTTGCCATGATGGGATACTCTTGAGGTAATGTTTTTCAGTTACCAAGACTGCTTGTGAGTCGGCACATTTCAGACTGTCAGGGGCTCTCAGTGTACAGGAGAAGTAAAAAGCTGTGGAAAAAAACCCACAAAAAAACCCCCAAAAGGCTGCTGTTGTTGACTGTGCTCTTAGCAGGGTGTCAGACTAGATGGTCTCCAGAGGTGCTTTCCATCCCCAGTGATTCTGTGACAGTAATTGCACAGATCTGAAGTTCAGAGTATACCTAAGTGCAGATTATTTTTCTCAATATTTTCTTTTTCTGTAGAAGCAACTGATTCTGTATTTAATGAAATTAATTCCTCCACTTACTTCTTGCTTTTTATGCTTTCAAGGGGAAACTTGAATTCAAAGGTTTTTGTTTAAGAAAAGGAGGAGAAAACATAGGACATAAGAAACTTAGCATCTATGGCATTTACCACTTCTGCAACTCTCCCTTGGAATTAACACACCCCCAGTGTGATCTCTGTTTGAACACAGAGCAACAAAGATTGTTGTGATTTACATCTGACAGCTGGATTGTTCCCCAAGGAGTTCAGTCTGGAGTCAGTGTCTCTAAAGGATTGATGACCACTAAAGCAATGGCATTATTAAATTTGAACGGGAAAAAAGCCAATGTTTTACAAGTGACCATTTAATTTGGAAAGAAAGCAGCATTGAAACTCTCGCCCCTCTTCATCATGTAATTACACTTTAGACAAAAAGTTGGTTCCACTTGGCTCACAAGGCTCCAACAAAAATAGTGTGCAGCCAGCCCAGGATATTTCTGTCAGCCTTTAAAAGCTCATTCAGCTCCATTGTAGAATTAGGAATGTTTTTGTGAACAACAGCGAAGTCTTGACCTAACTAAGGACTTAAAAATCAAATTAATCCTTCATTAAAACATAGACTCTTCGCCTTTTTCTAACAAGCATAGAATGTCAGGAAACAATTGACTACATGTAATTGAACCAAGTATTTTTCTCATTAACTTTTTAAATTGCTCCATAAACTAAATGTCTAATTTGTGGAACAACAGGATTTTCTAATCATGTTTATTTTGACATTTATGAAGCAACATCGACTCTGATGAAGTCAGATTGAGACAATAGAGGCAAACAATAGAAGCAAATCCCAATCCAGCATTTCCATAGTTGGTCTCCAGTCAGAGAAATATCATAGGTATAAATCAGAGAATTATCTGCTGGAATGTGAGGAGAGGTGAATAAAACAAGGTGCTATTGAGTTGGTGCTTTTTGTTTGTTTGTTTGTTTGTTTGTTTGTTTGTTTTGCATATTTTTCTTTTCAAATACTGCAGTACCATATTCCTACACACAGAGAGATTGCTCATTAAAACTATACACACCAAATGAATGATACATAAACATAAAGAAGGAGGGTTTTTTAGCAAACACCTTTGACTTTCTCTTCCCCTAAACTCATCTTCTAGAAATTCACATGATTTCAGATGGAATGAATGTTTTTCATGTATTTTTCAAAATATTTCCTGCATTTCTCTATATTTGGAGGAAGAAAACACTGAAAGTAGGGCAATAAAACATACCACCAAATAAAACCCACTGTGGGCAAGTGGTGTTTAGAAAGCCATGATGAAGCAAGGGAACATAATTACCTGAAATGGCTGGAACCAGGAGAATGTCAGTAGCTATGGCCCTGACTCTTGTCAGCAGAAGTCAGCAAAGACATGAGTCAGGTGATGCAGCAGATTTCACTGTGAACACAAATGTGTGCATGTTTCTTTAGTGCCATGCTGCTCCTGAAGAACCTTCCTGGGGAGCAGCTACTCCCATCTCCCTACTGTAAGGGGGCACACTGAAAAGTGAAAGAAAAGTAAAGAACACATCAGAGTCTTTGGGTTTAATGGGATCAGACTATGCAATTTGGGAACAAGCTTCTTGTTTCATTAGCTCTGATAGCTCTAGTAACAGATATTTACAGGTGATCTGAGGGAGTCAAAGGAAAAAACGGAGAATAAAAGAAAAAACATGCAAGGAAACAACTATGGCTTTAGAAACTATTGATCTCAAGCTGAAGAATCTAAAAGTCAGAAATCAACTTAAACATCTTGGTTTAGAGTAAATTAAAAACAAAAAAAGAAAGTTAATTTAAGATAGGATGCATTTAATCTGACTGCAGCTGTCTAGAATTTAGGCAGACTTAATTTCTGATCTAGGTTATAACACACTGAGAGATAAGCAATTTCAGAGTCATTAACTGACAACATTATAGACATGGTTTAGGATAGAATGATTTTCTTCTGAATGCATTTACCTCTCATGGGTGCCTTTTAGAGAATCATAAACATCTAGCTTATACTGGACAGTCAAAATTTCCATCCAGAGAGATATTTTGTGTTACACACCCCAACAGGATTCCCAGACAATCAAGCAGGTTATCAGTGTCACAATGATTTATACAGTGGAATAATGTCAAAACTGAGAATTGCTCTTACCAGGTGAATCTAAGTACACACAGAGAAACTAGCATAAAGGAAATTAATTTTCATATTCTCAATCAAACCTCACAAATGCTCTGAGTACATTAATATGATCTTGTGAGTTATCAAGTCTCAACATTTTTTAGCCTATAAACAGATATAGCTGGTATTATTATGATAATTCCTAGTGAGACTGTAATGTAGTTATATCTACTCACAGTTGTTTGATTCACAAGTCTTTCCTTTAGAAATGAAATTTAGAAAGTTAATTTTATTTAAATTGTTTTAGAGGCCTCCAATGTCAATTATTTTTAATTAAATTGAGTTAAAAGGAAAAATGTGACCTGCTTGATCATGCAATTTCTTGAAATTTAGACTCCTATTATCATTGTTTTCCAAAAAATAGCAATCTGAATTTCTCAGAAATGAAAATATCCATTTAGATTCAAGCTCAAAGTAATTTGTTTTACTTCCATAAAGGTAACATTCAGTAATTTGAAGAACAAAGAATCATTAAAGCTTTTTGAAATATCCAAATTTCTGCATATTGGCAAAACATCTGGCAGTCAGTTGATTTTTGCATAATTAAGTCCAGTATATCAGGGGCATGTGCAGCTCTTCCTTGTTGTGGGTGTGACAGAGGTTTTTTTTTCAAAAAGGCAGCTGACTCACAATCAAATGTTTCAAGGTCAGTTAAAGACACTGAAGTAAAATAACTACAGATAACATAGAGCTTTCAGTGGTGATGAACTGTATTGAATAGCTATGAAATGGAACAGATACCTTTCCATATGTGTAACAGGAACTTTAGTAAAGGTAATTGTTCAAATTGAAGGGATTGATGTGTTCTTTCTTGTATATATCACGTATTCCTAGCTGATCTCCACATTTTCATTCTGAAGTCCTGCTATTAATGGAAGAAAAACTAGAGTGATTTTGGTTTGCACACCAATATGTCCACACAAAACCAAGGGGATGTCTCAAAAGTTGTGAGCAGAGGGAAAGGGTGTGTAATGAAATGTGTTCCTGTCATTGCTGAGTGTCAAGAAAGATTTTCTCCTCCAATTGGAAGCCCTGCAAGTGGGGAAACTCTCTCCTGAAAGCTGATGCCAGCAGAGCTGTGATAAATCCCTCCCACCCCCAGAGACTGAGCCCTGCTCCCTGCCCCTGTGTGGTACCAGAACCTCCAGGCAGGAGTAGGTGAAGGGAGGATTTAAAACTGATTGGAAGAACAGACACCCTGTGAGGTGAGCTGCAGTATGTTGGTGGATGATAAAACAGGGGTGGAACATTCTGATTTAAAGAGGGGAAACAGAGGAAAAGAGGCTGGAGAACCGAAACACATCACTGTGAAACAAGGGAGATAATTTTGCTTTTGTGGCTATATCTAAGCCATTTCAAGCCATTTTAATTTCTCAAAAGGGAAATGAAATAAATCTGTTATTAAATTTATATGAGAACCTAACAAGCTAGCAGAACACCCCCCAGTGATTTACATGAGATGGTCTTATTATCCATGGATCACTGACATGATAGAGCATAATGACATCTGAAAGAGGACTTGGAGACCACTATTTATTGTCAATGAGCAGTTAAGAAGCTCTTAGCTTTTTGGAGCCTCAGTTTATTGTGTCAGTCTGTGGAGAAACAGACACTAAAGGCAGCAATATCTCCATATGATGAAGCCAACTGGCATCCTAACAGCATGCCTGCTCATATTGTATTTGGAAGAGATTTTTATTCATGACTAGCTCTGTGTGAAATAATCTCATTTTTCATTATATTCCTGTGTGTCCATCTCCTGGAACTTTAATATATGACTTTGAATTCAATGAGTTCTGCATGTAGAACAACTGTTTTTAATTCACAAAACTTTTGCATATTTCACAAAAATAGACATAGCTGGACTGTAAGCACAGAAATGTTAATGACTTCTCTTTTGAGCTGCAGAATACCCATGAACAATCCAGCATTTTAAGCTCCCTAGAGTTAGGTTCAATTGCTGTCCCTAACTGGTAAGGGGAGGTGCTAGCCTCGCTTGTCACCTGGTTAGATTTTCAAGAAATCACCTTCAGGCTTTGCTGATGTTGCCACTCATAGTGCTAATAACTCTTTGAATTTGACTGCAAAGTCGTTTCACTGTCATCTTTATCTTCCTTTCCTGGAAATTTTCCTTTGCCATAAAACCAGGGAATTTGCCTTAAATTAGGCCAGGGATGTGATACCATAAGTGGACCATATATTCCCTTATATTTCCTTGTTTTTCCCATGGCCAATTGTTGTGTTGCTTGATTTTTGAAGATTTTAAGCACCTTAATGGAAAGAAAATTTGTATGTACAATGTCTTATGCTGTGAGATATACTGCTTCCTGACTGTGGTTGTTAAGTTATATCACAGTATATCGTTAGAATAATAAAATCTGTCTTGCTGAAAGAGCTGCTGATTCAAACATCTACATCACCCAGATGTTGTGAAATCCTGCCTTGAAAATCCTGGCCTAAGATGTCAGATATGCCTTCAGTGGTTGCTGCCTCCCAGCCAGAGAAATAGTCCTGGTGCACTGTTTATCTTCACATATATTTTTTCAGAATTTTTAATAAGAGACAGAATCCCAAATTGTAATTTCCTACTGGTCCTGATTCAAAGCCTTTGGGAGTAAATTCTGTCCTTTGATTTTGGTGGTCTGAGATAAACCCCAATATCTGGGGATTGTAGAGTTATTGTAATATCAGTTATAACATATATCTCAGGTAACCATTCTCATTCTGGTATTAGTAACAGGTTTCATAGCAGTATATTAAATACAACTGCTTTGTACACCTTACTTCATTTATGTGATAATCATTATTGAATTATGTCAAAGAACGGTTATGAAACATTTAAGTCATATGATTACTATAGTAAAAAAAAATAAAAAAAATCCACAGATTAAAATATTTCAAAGTGATTGAGCAAATCTTGTAAACATAGATGAAAAAAAATCAGCTCTATTATAAATAGGAAGGTTTTTTTTATGGGATAATTAAACAGCAATGACTTCCTATCAAGATATCAACTATTTCTATTCAGTCAATAAAACTATGATTCTGCCTGCATTATGTTTCTCCTTTTTTATTAAGAAAAAGATAATAAGCAATAATTTTTGCTCTTCTTTTCCTCCAGTCCTCATTGTCTCACTTTGAACTATCCCACCTTTATGGATGATTGAACTCTTAACTTTATTTATTTATTTGAGAACCATGGAGATTAAAAAAAAAAATCTGTCTAGAGATTATATAGAGATCAGATATCTAAGTGCAAAATCTTTGGGACTTGCAACTGTGAAACTGGTGAAACTATTGTAAAATGGTAAGTTAACTGACATTCTCAAAATGGAGTACCTAGGCTTCAGCAAGAGAATTCACTGGATCTCATAATTTTGTTTACTGAGAAACATCAAATGCAATTGTTGTTGTTTTATTGAAGCACTGGCCGTTTTCATAATTTGCATTAAACTCTACTCCATCTTACCACACACCCAAGGAGCTCAGCAGTACCTCCTCCATGGTCACACACCATCTGAATAACAGTGAGGAACAGGTGAGTCGTGAAAACCAACAGCGATTGCTTACATCAAAGGGCAAGCAGCTGTGCCACTCTACACATGAGTCTGTTCTAAGGTCCTGCTTGTTGCTCCTAGTATCCATTTTCCAACAGGCTTTAACCAGTGTGATCTCAATGGATCATTTCCCTTCGGAAATGCTCCCTAACCACCAAAGAGACAAATATCTCCTAGCCTGGTGAAGCACACCATGCATTCCTCAGTTATCAGGATGTGAATCACAACATTCCTGACACTGTTCTATTACTGCTGCTACTGCAGTTTTCCTTTACCTCCTTTGACCTTGGGGAAAAGGCTAACAGGGATAGGAAAGTGGTGATGTTTCCCTTCTATATTTTGGTGTCCTGCAAACAAAGGTACTGGATAGGATTAGCAGAAACTATGCTGGAAGAGAGGGCAATTACAACATTTTACATTCATATGTTTTAAACTTCTGGGCACAATATCAGGAAAATATCAGCTGCCCAAAAGTTCAGTTAATTTTTGCTTTGGGCAACAGCTCATAATTATTTTTGGAACCTGCATGCTTTACACTTGGCCAGTCCAACTGAATTTATTTCAGACACTCTTTATTGAGGAATGCATGACCACTGCATTGCAAACCAGGGCATTAGCATAAGCTGTTTACAGTTATCCCTTAATGTCTGCAGAATAACACCCAGGAGAATAAGAATTTCCTTTGTATACATTCTTCGAAGTGCCAAGGTCTTTACAATTCTGCTTTTGAAGGACAGAAACAACAGAAGCCTTTTCAGGCTGCTTGTTAAACACTTTTTTTTTTTTTTTTTTTTTTTAATATCTGAAGTAACTAGATGCTACTTTATTCCATGCAGTCTTGAACTGGTTATTTGCAAGATGGTGCACCAGATACTCTTTGTAGTTGCCTTATGTGATGGTAGTTTTACTTTTTGCACTGACCCAAATGCTTTCTGAAATGTGTATCTTATTTCCAGTTCCTCCAGAATTTGTCCTTGAACCACCAATTGGCATCAGGAGATTTTTTTTTTTCTGGAAGCACCTAATCTTTCAGTTCCCTGTGCTGTGCTTTCTGAGACTCTCTAATTTATTTGTTGTATGAGCTTAATGAAGTATTGCAACTCTCTGACACCTGTGAAACTGCCATATCTACTGCACATTTAGGGGTCAATTCTGTTTCTATCAAAGACTGCTTTTGGATTGAATTATTATGCACAATAATAATCATTCTCTTAATGCATCACTTAAACTCCTTCCAAACTGGCAAAGCTCCTTTAATTGCTTTAATCCTGACACATATTCAGCAAATGTTTCATTTTCTTGATTTTATCTTTAAAAGGAGAAATGCTTTGTAGTCATAAGTGGCTTTGGGGACAGGTAATTTTACAGAACTTCCACAGTCTCAGCGAATGTTTTGTGTTTTGCTTTAATATCATCTATAATGCTGTGCTACGGGAGATAGCTTTGGTGACCATTATACCCAGCAAAACAACCAACTTAGGCTTCTGCACACCTGGACAAGCAGTTGCTGTTTCACTGTATTCAGTGAAATCACTGCAGGGTGATTGCCTTCACCCTGCCGATCTGGCTTTCACTTCCCAGTTGCCAGAACCAAGAGAATTAAGAATTATGATCTAGAAAAGTGATGTGTTGCTGCTCTGAAAGACTTTTAAAGGTGTTGTGGGGGCAGACACGGAATGCTACTTGGTCAGGTAACACCTCAGTTCTAACCACTCTAGTCATGGCTCTGTCTTTAGTTACTTGATCACATCCAAGGTAAGTCTGATGATGAACCTGATCTTGGGAATAAAGGGGGGTAGGTTGTTAGCTTTTTCTCTTTCTGTGTGTATCCAGCATGGGGTTCGGGGCCTGAGATGCAGAGGCACACACGCAGCACTGTAGTGAGGAATGCTGTTTTCACACACACCACACACCACTAAGTAACTTTTCCAGTCTGGTGCACAAAGCCAGGGATGGGCATTCACACTGAAGTACTGGGAAGGCTTCAGTCTAAGGGCCTGAAATACATCAGCTTACATTTTATTGAAAGTCCGGCTGACAAGTCATTTACAATAATTTGCTATAAATACAACCACTTAACATGGACTTTAGACAACACTCAGGGCAGGATTCAGCACTTCACTGAGTAAAGCAGCTACCTTTAGTCAAATGCATGAACGAAATGGTAAAGTTCCCCTTATAACTGAAGAGTATTTGCCCAGCAGCATAGTATGCTTTCTGTGTACCTGTGTGTTTAGGCAGTAAAGCTGACTTCTGGATATCTCCTTTAAAGCGAGGTCAGTAGCTCTCTCTATTCCACCAACTGTATTAAACAAATCTTCAGTGTATAAAGTGAGACCTTCAGTACACATATTCTCAGAAAATCACAGTTTGGTGATTAACATATGAGCTGAAACCATTTGTGACCACATGTGCAGTAACTCAGCTATTTCTGGCCTTAACTTTTTTTATACATCTTTAAAATTAGCAAAATGTATCTCTTTTATTTCTGAGGGCCATTGTGAAAATGAAGAATAATCAAATGCTATAGGGAGGCTCATTGGATCTGAGTACAAGAAGGAATTTAATAATTACCTCTTCAGCACAGGTTTTAATATGTATGGGGAATGACACAATGCAACAAGTAAAAAAACACTTTCCTTCATACAAGTTTAATAAGGAAGAAACAGTATCAAAAAAGAAGTACATGATCAGACAAAGATTTGGTCACAGTTCATGAATTTAGAGACAGACTGTGCAAGCAACCTTCACTGTAGCACATCCTAAGCATCGACCTTGCTTTTTTGCCCTTTGTAACATTTTAAATGTACTTTTGTACATATTTTATGTGCAGAACATTTATGAATACATAAAACTTGTTTTAGTTCCATGTTTTTTTCCTTGCAAGAACCTATGCCAGTACATTTTCATATATTTTTACTTCTTAATCCACTACCAAGATCAACAAACTTAAAACTGATATATCTGCTTTTTTACAATATTGATTTGATCTGAAAAATGCATCAACTTCCTTATCTCCTATTACTGCCTGACATGAGCATTAAAATTAAGCTGAAAGCCCAATATAGGCATTACTAGCTGTCTTTATCTTTCCATCTTAAGCCTGCCACAAAACAGGAGCTACATCTGACAGAATTCAGAAATTTTAGGATATTACCCACATTATTTTTCTATATGAAATATAGTGACCATTACCTTGGATTCCTGAGATAATGCCTTGTTTGTTTAATTAAAAGAATCCTGGAGAATTGCAGTACAAATATTGTTTTTTACTTGAAGTTAAATCAGAAAGTCTTTAGAGGCCAATCAACGATTACCCACCTCCATAAATTTGGATATGAGAGAAAAAAAGCAATTAAAAAAAAAAAACAAAACCAAAAACAAAACAAAAAAAAAGGCAGCAAAATTGCACATTCTTTACCCAACTTCAATAAAATGAGAAAGAAAGGGTCAAGGTAGAGAAAAAAAAAAAGAAAAAAAAGAAGCCTGTATGGTTCATGCTGACATGCAGACCAGACAGGAAAGTAACTCATATTTCATTAGGGATTAAGAATCATCTGAGAAATTTTTAATAGGTTCACAGAATATTCTAGATAAAATGAACTAGTCTTAGAGGTGGGTCTTGATGGTATCTTGCTGTGCCTGAGGTTCCTTTGGCAGTTTGCAGGGTTTAAGGAATTTTGACATCTGATCTATGTAAGACTATTTGTGGCTGATGTTTTGTTACCAGTTACCTGTGTTCTGTACTAAAATCCACACATATATCTGAAGCATATACAATTTAATATTATGCCAAATGCATTTTAGAAGACTTTACAGATTGACATGCACACCTGCTTTTTCATCCTGACCACTTAGAGAGCTAACATTTCTTATTCAGTTTCCTTAATCTCTTCCCTTGTTTGTTTCAAGACATTTGTTACATGCTTACCACCTTGTGAGTAACAAAACCAAAAATAGAGAAAATATCCCCAGCAACTGAGCAACAAATTAAACAACATATAACAGTGCCAGCTGTACATAATGTTAAAAGGAAAAATACATAAAGAAATATGCTTTTGTTCACAAAAAATGAAACAATTATTTCAATGTGTATGTAATTTATATAATGATTATATTTTCTGTATTTGAACATTACATTTTCTGAAGTTTCTCTGTCACAAAATTTGATTGAAAGTCAACAGACTCAAGAAAGTCCTGTAAATGCTATTGTTTCCTCAGTCCCTAAAAAAATTAGTGGATAAATTAGTGTCTATGCAGGATGTGTAGTTCATGTGACCAGAAATGAAGTTCTTCTCTAAATGTTGATTAATCAATAAGAATCTTCAAATTTTCAACCCACTTGCATGTGTATGGATGTGATTTAGGTTAAAATATCACTCTGGATTCACACTGAAAAAACTTTACAGGGTAGGGAAATTTCACTGTGTTTGTGACTAGTTTATTTCCTTTATCTCCTTACAGACTCTCTTTACTACTATCTGCCCATGACTACTCATAAATGGTACTTTCCCACAGAGATCTATAAGAATATGCTTTTAGTAAACTGAGAACAATAAATAAGGAAAATATGGTCTAAAACTACAATAATAAATAATTATAAGGATCAGGGATGTGTTCTTTTTAAATCTATTCTTGTAAGTTACATTTCACAATGCCAGGTATTGTCATCATGACCTAAAGAAAAAAAAATGGAATTCAGTCTTCCAAAGGCTGAATCCAGTCTAATCCAAATTGTGTAGGTCAGTCCCATCTGTACATTACATAAAGCTACAAGGAATTAATGATGCTGAACTGATTAATACTAGGTATTGTTCGTACCAGATTGCTTCAGTCTGAATCTGTAGAATTTTTGGCAGAAATATTGTCTACATTGTTTCTTGATCCCCTAATTACATATATTGAATATCATGTGATATCAGATGGAAGGATCCAAAAACACTGAACTTTGAAGAGAGAGAAGAGTTCTTATATGAGGGTTTTATATAATGGAAAGCACGAACACACTCCAATTATGGGACGTTTCTGTAATCAGAATCCAAATCTAGAGTCCAATCTTGATCTAAAATTCAAAGATTGGCTGTAGTGAGATATCAAAATGTTCCATCCCAACCAATGCAGTTACAGCACAAAACTGACAGAGGTTGAGTTGATTTTTACAAGGTGTGCTAATGAATACAGATGGGAAACAATAATAGCAATAATGATAATTTTGAGTCCTCCTGTGGTCTGCAGGCTCTTCCTGCAGTCACAGAGTCCTTACACTGAATGAGTATGAGAATTGGACACTTGATTTGCTACATGTGTTCAGAGACTTTTCTATAACAGAAGGTCAACCCAACCAAAAAATCAAATGCTGGGTCATGAAGTGATAGTCTGAACCCGGCTGCAAAGATAGCTTTTTTATATAAAGCAAAGTAGTCTGGATGCTCAGTACAGCTGGAGAGCTCAGCAGAAACCAGACTGGACCTAGGCAAAACAGGGGTTTTAGCAAGTACCTCCCAGGTGCCATAAGTGCTGGAGCAGACATTCTGTTCCTAGATGACACAGCTGAGGCTTTCCTCCTGATAAGCCAGCCTGACTCTAATCATTTCACTTTAGGACAAAGAGGTGTCCTTCTCTGGTCTGTGTTCTGACCTCATGATCAGAGCATTGCAAGACCCAGTTCAGGCCTCAGACTGAGAGGGGAATTAGATACCCTTATTTGAGGAGTGTTTTAAAGCAACGTATTGCCTAACTCAGGCTGTTGGTTGCTCTCCAGCTATCTCAGTTTTGTTCTTTCCCTACAGTACTGAATATGATTCAAAATTCTATATGCAGAGAGAAAATGCAGAAGGAATGCAACTCTGTACTCCAGGGATTAGAACAGTCACATGCAAGTGGGATTCCATATGTCCGGTATCGCGGTGTTTATTTAATTGGGAATTTATAATTTTAAGGTGGATATTTTTTATTAGTAAAGTTGTCATTTTCAAAATTAAATCACCTTTAATAGGAGGGACTTGTCCTTTGAAGCATATACCTAGTTAGTGTTCCTACCTGTATACATATGCATATCAGCAAACTGTCCTAATTTGACACAAAACCTGTACCTTGCAAGAAGCAGTTCTGGGTTCAAACAAGAGCAGCCATAAGCTCAGAAGTACATTGTGCCTCCATAAAAGTTGTCCAGACTCTGAAATATGATCCAGACTTCATAGATATATTCTACTGGCTGGTCTTTTAACACTGTGGACATTTTCCTCCAGATTTTATTTTCTCCTCACAACTTGCTTGGCTTTTAAGGTCTTCATTCTGAATTTAATCATGGAGCAAAGTAAAATGCCAGGATCAGTTCAAGCCATGATTTTCAGCTGTATTAGTCCACCCACTCTGCTGTTCAATCTGGGCACTTTCCAAATTTATCCACAGAGAGAAGTGATGTTTGAGCTAAGCTTGGAATACTGAGGAAAAACGGGGAGAAAAAAAGTGCTCCAAATGTAATGAGCACCAAAAAGAATTATTGGTATAGAAAACTACAAGTTCCACTCTGGTTCAATTGTGTGAGATGGTAAAAAGATCAATTTCTTACATTTCCTTCCTATTTATGTGTCTATTGATATGCTTGGTGTTTTATGCTATAGTACTAAACTGTCCAAATAAAATGCCATGAGAAAACTGTTAATTTGGGGGGAAAAAGTAGATACTTTGCATTGATTTATGTGAAAGAAGAGTGTATCATAAAAGGAAGTCTTAATTTACAAAAACAAAACACAACTAAGAAACAGGAGAATAAAAGACATTGTGAGCTTCTCTAGTTTCAAAAAGTAAGAGGGGAAGATCTGAACGTTATTCATCAGTCACAAATAAGGATTTTTCCCATTCTGTACAGATTTTGAAACCTGACAAGGGAATAATTTATGTCTTAGCAAAAAAAAAACTTTCTTTGTGGAAAAAGACTAGTCATTATGATTAATTCCATGTATTTTAAAAAGATCTTTTGGGTATCCCTTAACTTTTTAAGTCCTTAGCTTCATTGAAAATGCCATATTTTTTTCTGCAGCTGTCATTCCTAGCTGACTTTACAATAGCATGGGTTATAATGTATTGCTTTTGATATTGACTGGGTATCTTCAGGCTGCAAGTCTGTATTAAAATTCTAGTTATTTTAGTAGGTTTCAGACTGATCTTGCAGTATCAAAATTAGATTATTAATTTTTTTTTTATTGTGTGGTTGATTTTTTCATCCAGGGTGAAGCTCATTGCATGTTTTGTGGGCTATGGCACAGGTCAGCCACAGGCAAGTGACAGAGTCTTTGGGAATGGAGCAAGAAAAATTCATTACTGAACTCTTAACATCTACTGAGAGAACCTTGTTGGGAAATTTCTCTGAAACAGTGTGTTCATGGTTGATATTACTAATCATAACAATGTTCCTAAGGAATTGATGGTTATGTATTTCATTGTTTTCAGTTTTATTATCACTAGCCAGTTTTGTATTTCTAATGTCATTTTAATCAGCTTTTTACTGGTAGATGA
Source organism: Phylloscopus collybita (assembly GCA_027886175.1). NCBI lineage: Eukaryota > Metazoa > Chordata > Aves > Passeriformes > Phylloscopidae > Phylloscopus > Phylloscopus collybita. The sequence goes on from JAJNNQ010000002.1 coordinate 11,109,956, forward strand.
ATGACTAAAGAGTAAAGCACTTTGAAAAGTGTCTTCTGCACATGCAGAGGTCATCAGAATTTCAACATTTCTTGTAGATGATGTACCAAAAATTGTCAGCAAAGTTAAAGGGACCAAATAATCTGAATAATTTCCTTAAAATGTGAAAACAATACAACTTTTTCATAACAAATATAAATCCCATAACTCTGTTTCACAATACTCACAGACTTAGTCTACTGGCTCAGTTGTAGCTAGCTTCAAAATAATTTCTGTCTCTAATTAGCAGTTGTATACTTAAGAGACTGTTACATCTTTTCATCTGGTAAATGTTAACATGCTAAAGTGCCAGGGGCTTTTGTGAGGTTTGAAGAGGATGAGCAGTAAAAGTCAGAACATCATTAATCTCCTGGGCTGCTTGCAGTTGAGTCTGTATTTTCAGTAAACTTTGCTGGAGCATGGGAAATTATTTTGAAACTTGTATTCAACAAGAGGACAGGGTGATTACTAGATGAAAATTTATAATACCAATTATTCTCTCATTCCTCACAAGGAAGCAACTGAAATGTTTGATTTTGAAATAATTTAGCCATGAAGTTAGTTGCTCAAAGAAAGAACTGAAGACTGGAATTTAGGGGATTTAGTATCTTTATTCATATGGCTGGATTTATAGCCTGAGACACCGAAGTTTTAGGTTTCTTCTGAGTTAAGAAAAGCAGCATTGGGAAAAAATGGCTTCCACATCTCAGATAAATATCCAGCTAGCTAATATGGGTTAGTACCTATAATTCCTGGCTAGAATGTGGTCTGGTATTAGAGCCAGTTAAAGCCATTTTCCACCAGTGATTGAAATGCTGAGACTGTAACATCAAAATTGCCATGTTCTCAATAACATTTTCAAACTCAATACATCTGTAAAATTTTAGACAAACTATATGTTCTGACCTCCTCTTACCCCAGAACAATTGACTATGTCTTACAATGTCTTATTGGCTCCTTGAAATTTAGCTATTGCAAATGTTTCAGCAGCAGAATTATGATTGGTGCACATGGATATATGCCTCAATACTGTTATGCATATTTATGAGTTTAATTAATTATATCTAGTTATATCTTCTCCTATTTTTAAGTATCCTCAGTGAAACAAAAAAGCCTCTCATTTAGCTCAAGGATCTGACTTAAATTAATCATGGTCTCACTGCAGAGTTATGAACTTTCATTTTAGAATCTTTCCATGGTTCTCACAGCCACATGAGAACCAGGAGCATTTATTGTCAGTCATGTGACTGATCAGTAATGAGCCAGTGGTATGACTGCGGTTTTTTAGGGGAAACAGAAGTAGTGTTCCCTTGTTTTTTTTCACTAAAGAATAGATTTATGAAACTAATTGCATATATTGTCACTTTTGGAGTATCTAAAACTGTATTATAGAACTAAATGGATTACTCCTAACTGAGAAAAGTTTAAGCTAACATTTTCAATTAATTATAGTTTACTAGCCTAAACTATTCCAAAGTTGTAGATCATAGTTTTAGAGAAATCTTTCAGGAACAAAAAACATGAAACCCATTTATTTCCTCATATATTAAACTCATTATGTCATACTCATTACATAACTGAGTAATTCTGGTGCTACTTCTTTCTTTTGACTTTCATTCTGCATAAGTTCTACTGGCAACTGAGAAATGTTGTATCATAAAGACATGCACTTATTCTATTTCCTTTAACAAAGAAAACACTAACCATGTTTACTACAAATCATGAAGTTAAACCAACCTGCATAACAGTACTACACTTCTCTGCAAAGGATATGGAAGTAGGGCTCTTTGAAAGCTGGAAAAACATTGGCAATCAAAAGCTACATGAAAGTAATCTTATTTTTATTACATACAAGGAACGTTTTCCCAGGAGTGCTGATGCCTGCCAGAAAATAAATAAGAAACTAGGATAAAAGAAAGAAGGAAAGATTATTTGAGTTAAGGTGTTCAGCCAGACTTTCCTTAGCTTCACATACCTAGGAGGAGTTGGGATTCTTCTGTGCTCAGCTACAATTGATGGAAATGGCTGCAAAAACACTTTGTTATGACCTAAACCACAGCTGCAGGATCTCCACTTCTGCTGCACCATTCTATATTCACATTTCTAAGCCTGACTCTGAGAGCCTAGCCTCTAAATCTGAAAGCCAGCACCTATTGCTTCTCAAAGAGCTCCTTCCTGGTGCCAGTACTCCAATCATTAGCCCTGAGGTAAGATCAGAGTGAGACTAAAAGAAAGAAAATAATAAACAAAAAGAGAATCCTTCTTTAAAATAAAGATAATCGTCAAACTCACAAAAACATAACTGAATTGGGCACAGGTGAGTGGTGAAAGGTTTTTGAAAGGACTAAAAGCCTATCTGCCAGGAAGCCATGGAAATGAAATGTTTGGAGTTACCATTCTGACTTTGCAAGAAGTCAGGGAGCTCTTAGAGAAGAAGAAAACCACTCTGAACAAGGTAAAGCAAGATGTGCATTCAGTTTTTTAAACAAGACAAGAAGGTATCTCCATGTGAATGATCTCTCTGCAGGGCTGTAGATAAGCTGATTACCTTGGCTACAAGGCTTTGTTGTAGGCTGTTCCCAGGTCTAACAGCAATTCAGGGGCTGTGGCATGTTTCAGCTTCTAGTGCTGAAAAAGGGCTGCTGAGACACAGCAGTGGCTGATTCTCCTGCACAGATGCTGACCATGCACCCTGCTCACAGGAACTGCTGCCTCAAGCCATGAATTCCTCAGGAAATTGCAGGATTGGCTTACCCCTGGAACGACCCATGATGATGCCTCACCCCATGCAGATGCAAGCCCTGCCCATGCTGGTCCCCTTTGACCATCACAGATCAGGAGCTGCAGCACAGAAAGATTTATCTTTAAGAATTATTCTTCCATCAGGGTAGAGGCTGATAGGACAGGTCCTTCAGGGAATTGCTGGGAAGGAAAGTGTTTAGTCAGGAAGCACTAGGTACCAATTGGTACCTGGTGCTGCAGGTTTGTGGGCAAGGCCCAGAGAGGTCAGACACAGCCCTGGAATGGCCAGAGGGAGCAGGGTTGTGGCAGAGCTGGAGACCAGCTGGGAATCCAACCAGAAAGCTCCATGGCCCTCCAGACCCTGAATTAGTGTTAAAAAGGCAAAACAGGTAACAACCTGCCCAGCCAGATTCTGCAGTTAGGTGAAATGAGGCATATCAGTATTTTTTTTGCTTAACATTTCCTGTGGTTCTAGTTGTACACCTCACAAAAGCTGCTATTTTCAGGGCAATTTGACCTTTTAGGTACTACAGCAAGAATTGGGTTTTTCTTCCCTGTAATTCTGCCTGTCTTCTCAACTTACAAAAAACCATGAAATAATTGGCTCAAGTTCAGTTTGACCTTACAGTCAGTTTGGGGTCAGTTCTTATTTTTACCTATGCTAGTTTTCCCATGCTTAGTTTAAGGATAGCAGTAAATGATTGAAGTACTTTTCTAATTGCAACTTCATTTCCATGTAAAGTGAAAGACAGACTCTTACTTAGAGATTACCAGACAAGCAGTTAAAGAAAAGATAGATGGTTTCTGTGGTTTCTTAAGGCTTTGCTAAATAAGATTGATTTCAGCCCTTAATCTCTTTTGTTAAAAATGCTAGTAGATGGGGTTTTTTTAAAAAATTAAAAAAGACCATATTCCCTTCACATTCAAAAAGTAAAGATTGATGTTTCTTCACCTGATGAATATAATATGCACATTTTAAAAAGCCCCAAAACAACACCATTTTATATCTTCTTTTTTATATAACATACTGAGAAAGAAAACACCTTAAAATATTTCTGCTCCTGTTAGAAACTTTATTCAAAATAATTGATACTGTAGGAGGGTTTGAGACTTTTTTGTCTGGTTTTTTTTGGGGGGGGGGGATTTTGGGGGTTTTTTTTTCAGTTGGTTGGTTGGCTTTTGTTTTGGTTCAGATGTCTTTAGCATATTTATATTGTCAGTTAGGATATAAATGCTAGTGTTTACAGAATATATTGATTCCTATGTACAAGACTTCTAGCCAGAACATATTAGGAGCTCACCAGCAGCATAGAGACATATCTGTTTAGAAAAAGACATTAAGTTTTATTTCTCCATTTCCTTTGTAAATTTTAATGGGAAGACATTTGACTACTTAAGAATTCTAGAAAGGTGTTCAGAGCATCTGTGCTTTCTTGAAAGGCAGCCAAAACATCATCAACACGTCTCAGCCACAGTCTCTGTCAGCTTCGACAACAGACACAAGATCCTGTTCAGAGAATGATATAAAGATATTAGTAAATACTGGACTCTAATCTGTTTACAAGGCTTTAGTGACAGAAGGCAGCAAATAAAGTCAGCAAGAGCTTGTTGGAATGACATGAAATCACAGACAAGTTCTGGTTCATGCTCAGGCTCCATTATTATCCACAAAGGGCCAATTTGCTATGCCCTGTATCCAGTTGGGATCCACAGCAGCGCTGTTAAGATCTTCCCTTTGATGCAGGAACTGGAAAGGCAAACCCTGGAACTGCACACGTGATCCTTCATGAAAGGAGAGGAGAGGTAAGAAAGAGGTCAGGGAGTAAGAGAGACTCATTTGGTAAAATAAGATCGTAGAGATGGGGAAGGAAGAGGCAAGGGAAGAAAAACATTTCTTCCTCTATCCAGCTCATGGACATGCACGGCTGTAAATACAGTTTCTATACGGTGAGGCCCAGTAGTAAAATAAGATTGAGAGCAGGGAAAGTTGAAGCCACGTGAGGAAGAAAAATGACACATTTTGAAATTATACACCAATCCATTTAAATTAGAATGAAAGCCAGAGAAGGTCTGTAGGTTTTTCCTACCTGAGGTTCAGCAGAGGGCAGAGACACCAGAGTAAAATGCAGTGACCCCTGGATATCAGACTGCAGGCATGTTTCCATTGCCATCTCTGTCTCTTGAATCATGCCACATCTCCAGATTGTGCAATACCCAATCCACAGCTAAAACCTTTTTCTTCATCTACTTCTACCCTCTTTCTGCCATAGAGAACATATTGATGGTCTTTCATTTTCCGAGTAATTTTTGCCAGGAATAAGCTTCCTGGCAAACAAATCCATTAAAAGGAATCTTTTAAAAACAACAGGCATATTGCCATCTAAGTGGACCATCAGATGACCCTTTACAAAGTGTGGGATAGACAGAGAAAAACACCACAAAATATGCATTTTCTGGTCATTCAATTTTTGTGAATGTTCTGGAAGAAAGGAAGAACTGTTCTTCAAAAAATATCATTACTGTTCTTTTTGGGAACATAAATTTTGCTATAACATTGTTTTCCACCTAGAGGTAATCAAATAAAAGGATTCTTCTACATTTTGGGAGCAAAAAGGCATTTAAATTAACTAAGGATCTGAGAGAATGTCATACAGAACATCTAATTTATTTTTTAGTCAACTGTCTCCCACTAAATATGAATAATAGGAGAGAAAATGAATAAATGACAAATTTGCTAATTTTACAGCCAATGTTTTAACTCTAGTAATGGCAGCTTTAGCTTCCTTCATTATAACAAAAATTGACTCAGCTATATAAAGTCACCCATTGTTGTTATGATGTAGTTGTTCTCAGCTGTGCAACTGGCATTTCATTTTAGAGGGGTTAAGTTAGTGTATTTATAGGAAAGAATTTTCTTTAATGGCCTCTGTGCTAATAAAGAATTATTGGATTTGAACCTGGCTCTGCCGCACCCACTCCCTCCTTTTACTAATACATTCCTTCCTTCTTTGACAAATCTGGTAATCTTGCCAAAGAAATAAAAGAGAGGGGGAAATAAGCAGTTTTTTAGGATCTGGATGGTTTGCAGAAGTAAAGATTTCCATTCTGACAAAGGATGTATAAATCTTTAGGGAATCTGGTTCTCAGAATTCTCTGCATTCAAGGGATAACTTGAAGACATCTATCCTGCAGTGTAAGAAAAGCACCAGGAACACAAAATCTTTGCATCTAGCTTAAAAATGAAGGGATCTAATGTATTTTTTTAATCTCCCTTTGTTTTATTCAATCACAGCTCTTTTTCTATCATCATCCCATGACAGAAAATGATCCCTTGCTCCCTGCAAGACTTTAGTTTGGCAAAGTAGTCCACTATGAACCTTCCCCTACAAACCTTCATTTACAGCTGTGCAGTATCCTCCCTTTTACTACAGAGAAGCTGTAGTGGACTGGCCTGAAAATACCCTGTTGGAGTTCAGGGCACGTGGAAAACTCCTCATGATGCCCTGGGGGGTCTGAGATCCCCCAGCTGGGACGCCAGGAAAGCTCTGCCTTTGACCTTAGTCCATGGGTAAAACTTCAACACTCAGAGACGAGTTGAAAGCAACAAAGGTGGGAAAGAAATAGTAGTTTATTTTGTCACAGGGTGAAAATTTGTAGTTTTGGGTTTTTAGTGTGGAGACAGATGAGAGTAAGATGGAGAACTTTGGGCGGTGTCTCTGCTGCTGCTGCTGCTGCTGCTGCTCCATTTTCTGCTGTGACGGTGGCACAGAGATGTTGGTAGGATGGGCTTGACACAGAGGTTTTGTGTTTAGAACAGGTAGCGATTATTGGCACAGAACAATAAACATAGCACGTTTTAGGAGTTAATTGGGTTAGAAACCTTTAAGAACCTTGGGATCTTCTGTTCAGGGGGGGATTTTTCCCTGTGTTTCTGGCACACTAAGTCAGGTTTCGGCGGCTCGCAGAACTTGAGATAAGAAGCAGAATAAACAGTTCTAAAGACCAAAGCTGCCAGTCTCATTTATCTTTTTAACCCTGGTACTGAACTTTTGGAGGAAAAAGAGCACCCCTCACAAGCGGGTACTCCTGAAAGGGAGTTTCCTGCATGCCTTTTCCCCTTTCCTGGAAAGTCTCTGAGACACAGTTTTCAACATAGGAAATGAATGAGTGGCAATAAAAAATAACAAATTCACACTCTGATGCCTCTTCAAAGTGAGACGACATCACTTAATTACAGCTTTCATGGTCAGTGATAGATTTCTACCAGCAGTGCTATAGATAAACCTGGCACAGTGGAAAAGATTTTACAAGGGATTTGCAAGATAACCTCAGATTTTTATCCTATTTGAAACTGGCCACATTGTGTTCCTCCTCTCTGTAGTTTGTCAGCTGCAGGCCCAAGGAGGAAATCTAATATTTGTGTTGTTGAAAGTTCTCTTCAAAATTATGCTGATGACTGCCATGGGGTTTCTCATGACAATTGCTGAATCTTATTGGTGAAATAACCTCACATTTCCAGACTATAAAATACAATGGGAACTTTTGACCTTGCAAGTGTTAGGAAACAGCAGCATCTTTCAGCACCACCAGTTTCACATCAGTCACACTTAAGGTACTACTCCTCCCAAAGAAATGAGTAAAACGGACTGAAAAATAGAGTAATTACACTGAGAATTGTCTCATAATCATCTCAGACCTTGATAATGCTATGCTGAAACCTCTACAAAGGCACTGCATCCCTAAATGTGTGAAGAGAACTTACCATTATCAATGTCAAGACAATGGAAGAAACTTCCAGGTGCCCCAGCTGCTATTGAAGTCCCCATGTATTGTAGGTTGCCTGGCAATCATGTCAAGAGTAAAAACTGAGCACAAATTACAGGAGAAAGCAGGTACCAGACATCAGCACCTGCTTCTAAATCTTAATGTGTACTAGAAAACAGCACCTGTCAAGAGAGGAAGACAATAGTCAAGGAACCTGGTAAGCTACCATGGTCTTCAACATAGTCTTCAGGCAGCTATTCTAGAGAAGAGAGTTGCCTTAAGGGAATGGTCCAGGCTTTGCTTTTTTAATCCTAGAAACCAGAGTGGTGAATTTTAAATAGAAATTTCACATTCTGACCCTAAATACTTTTCCTCATCCCCATGAGATGTGTTTGCTGATAGCATCAATCTCCATATAGTTATAGTCAAAAAATTACCCAAGTCATTTTAAGAATTTAAATAGTTTTAAGAATTTAGGTAATTTTAAGAAAACTTCATTACATCTTTATAAATCAACAAAAATGTTATAAATTATGTCAAAAAAACCCCAAAACCAAGTCTGGTCATGCTGAGAGTTGGGTCATACAGACATAAAGATAGTAAAATAAAGCATTGATGCATCACAATTATATGCACCATGAAAAATCCATGTATTTAAGTGGAATGATTTTCATTAGTAAGATTCAAATAGTTGAGATGTTGGGTTCTCTAAAAAAGCTTTCATACAGACATTTGAAAATGAGAACATACTTAGAACTTTATTTAGAGAAACCAAATCTTCTGTAAGGGATTTGCAAACTAAAAGTGAGTCTTTGCCTTGTGTGGTTTGGTAACCTCAGAAGTATGGTTTGGCTGCTGGAAAGCTTTACATCTAGAATGGAAAAATTGCTAAATTTCTCAAAAGTAAACGAAATCAAGAACTTTATGAACTGGTACTTCCATTACCTTTCAGAATCTCTCAGGTCCGCTCTGCAACATAGACAGGACTGAAAATTATGCAGTTCTCTGAAGTGATTTAAGTAGTGAAGCTCTTTTTTCAGCTGCAAATAGACTTATTTTAATTGTGGCAAACATCAGAATACACTTGTAGATGCCGTACCAGGGGATTTTAAGCCAAAATATCTGATCTGGAGTCAGAGGAAATTGTGTTTTTCATCTTCTGACCTTCAGCCTTGCTTAGCAGTGTGTCAAACCTAAATATAGGTAGGAAGAAAAAAAGCAAAAAAAGAAATCATTAGAAGATTGAAGAAATCATTAGAACAATATCATCCTCTATAGCTTTCAAATAATGTGTTCAATTTGCTTCAAATTCATAATAAAGAAGACTGCCTTGTTGAAAAACAAGACATGCAAAAACTCTGAATTGGTTGTGTGGAGTAAGAGGAATATGTAAATCTGTAAAATGGGTTGTTTACATATACTTATGGAGAAGCTACATTTAACTAACTGCTTTTTGAAAAATTGCCTGTGTTAATAGCTCATTGACATGCTAAAAATATTTCAGTATTTTGTAAAATAGTACACTACAAACTATTTATTTTCTTTTAATTTTCTTTCTAATGCACATTAAAAATAGTTTTCCATTTAAACGTTCTCCTTTTAACTGAAGACTTGATCAGTACAATGAAAGTCTTAAACCCTCATTTTTTTTCAATAACATAATATATTGTTGTAAAACTAAAATTGCATTCTGTCCAAGAATGCAATGATCTCAACACAGTTTCAATGTAAATTTCACATTTTGGTCACTGCAATTGAATTTCATGTTATGGGGTATTAACTCTGTTGCATCATTATTTCCCTAAATACCCTGTACTAGGTGTCAAGGTGGAAAGACATTGACCTGTTGGAACAAGTCCAGAGGAGGACACCAACAGGATTAGAGGGATGGAGTACCTTTCCTATGAGGAATGGCCGAGACAATTTGGTTTGGAAAAGCTTTCAGCTTAGAAAGGAGGTGCCTTAGAGATGATCTGATTGTACTGTTCCAATGTCTGATGGGAGCTGCATCCAGCCCAGCTTTGAACATTTCCAGGGATGAAGTATCCACCACCTCTCTGGGCATCCAGTTCCAGTGCCTCACCATCCTCACAGTAAAGAATTTCTTCCTTATATCTAATTCAGACTTACCCTGTTTCAGTGTAAAGTTGTCCTATCACAATAATCCCTTGGAAACATCCCTCTATGTCTTCCTTGTAGGGTCCCTTACTGGAAGGCTGAAGGTGTTCCTCTACCCTTCTCTTCTCCAGGTTGAACAACCCTAATTTTCTCAGCCTTTTCTCACAGGAGAGGTGCTCAATCCTTCTAATCATCATCGTGGTCTCCTCTGGATTCCAACACATCCATGTCTTTCCTGTGCTGAGGGCCCCAGAGCTGATGCAGTGCTGCAGGTAGGGTCTCATGACAGCAAAGGGGCAGAATCCTCTCTTGTCCTGCTGCCCAGGGTGCTTTTGATGCAGCTGTTTGGCTTTGGGGCTTCAAACACACATTGCTGGATCATGTCCAGCCTCTCATTCACCATCACCCTCAAGTCATTCTCAGCAGGGCTGCTCTTGATCTCTTCATCCCCCAGCCTGTTCCAGGTATTGTCCTGACCCAGGTGCAGCACCTTGCACTTAGCCTTTTAAATCTCATGAGGTTCCCATTTTCTCTTCCAGTCTGGCATATAAAATGAGGAAATGGTTGAAACATTAAAAAAGACTCTGGAAGTAACCACCTCAAAGTTCAGTGGGGGCTCTTCCAGTCAACTGAAATGTGCTCCTGGGCTGGGAGCATTAGCTCCCTGTGTCTCTGAGCACCCAATTATGAAAGGTCTTTTTTTCATTTTGTTTATCAGAACTAGTTGAGAAAAAAGGAAATGACACTTCAGAAAATTGTTTCTCAGACCAAACCCCAAAATTTTACAGTCAAGAACTGAAACTTCTTCTCTATCTTTGGACATTGTAATATTGGCATTACTGAAAGTTTCACTGCTCGAAAAAAAAAATAACAGCAGAAAGGGCAACCAGCATTTGAAAGATTCCCAGCAAAAACAAGCCAAACCTGAAATACTTTACAGTAGGTTTTAGATTTCATTAATCCATTTTTCCATATATTACTTGTTAAAGCCTCTAGAGCTCCAAATCAGAACTTCAGATTGGAAACTGTCATCAGTCCTTGAAAGGTTTTAGAGGGAATAAGAAGTTTTTAACTATTGAAAATTTCCATGGAGCTATTGCATTAAAGCAAGAAATTAATTGCATATAGCTGCAGATTTATTAATTGTGCACAATTACATGACAAAATATTCCCTACTGAAAACTTATGCTCACATCACCATGGGTACATCTCACAGAGCTCTGTGCTAATATGAGGTTCCTACAGGTTGGCTTTTGCATTTCTTACAGAACAAGAGCCTACTCTTTAGCGCAGAAGCAGGTCCTTGTGTGTGATGTGAATTCCTCAAAGACTTTTTCCATGTTGTTTACTTAGATCACGAGACCATCTTTCTCTATTAAAGTTGAATTACTAATTATGTCTTAGCTGAGTCCACACATTGTAATACATGCATTGAACCTGTCAAACAGTAAATTGAAAAACAAATGTAATTACAAAGAAGCAACTTTTGAATATGTCTGGCATTGAACACATTTTTTACCTTTTTATTATTTATTATTTTATTATTTTTCAAACTCAGAAAGAAATGTAATTTTAAGGTTTTTCAAGAATTTGAGGTTATTTGTTATGAATTTGAAACAAACGGAGAACCAGAGCTTCTTTAGTTAAGATAATTATAGATGCTACTAAGATCTAAATAATCATACAGGGAATTTAAAAGTCAGCAAAAGAGACTGGGAAAAAAACCTACCTCTTAGAACATGGGTACAAAGAAAGCAAGTAATCTCACGTTTGAATGTGACCATGTGTTCATGGAATATTGGACTGCTTTACACTGGAAATTTGCCTCAGATGAAACTGACTGTAGTTCTGAATGGCAATGAAATCATGGCTGGTAATCACCAGTGGGAATTTTTTTTCCTGCTGGCTGGAATCCCAGAGCTCAACAGAAGAATAAAACAAGCAAGTCCAGCATTTAAAATTACATTGGAATACGGATCTATTTGAAAGCTGTCTGGAGTCTGACCTGCTAATTAACTCTTACTTTAAGAATTTAAAAGGAAGATGGGACTTCTGTGGGTGTGATGTCTGCTACCCTACAATATTCATGTTAAAGCAGCAAAAAGGAAATGCCATACTAGAGAACGGCAGAATATGCTTCTTACTGATTCTCTTCTGCCTTCACCACAGAAATGAAACTTATCTGAGTGAAACAGCTTATGAAAAAATCCCCCACACCCAGTTGATTTTATATATAGCTCTTACTTGAGATCTCGTCAAAGAGAAGAAAAGCCTATTTGATATTCAGCTACCTCTTCAAAATATGTTTTCGCATCAGTAAAGCACAAAACATTTGGAGATGGTCACATTTCACTTCTTAATGGACCTGATCTGGCATAACACTTGGGACCATTCCAGAATAAATTATTGAGAGCAATTTTTTTCAGACATAATTCTTGAGTCCTTCAATAGATTACTAAAATAAAATAACAACAAATAAAGCACCAAATAAAAAAACCCACCTTTTTTATATTAATTGAAGATACTTTAAATTTGATTTTCTCAAATAGTTCATGAAATCCATTAATTTTAAAATCTTCTTATGGTTCATTCTGTTATTAATACTGCTAATTCATTTTTTTCTTTAAGACCTTAATCCTGTTTCAGTGGTCAGAGATCTCACCTACATGATAGATTAATTTGGAATATATTATTGAATTCTGGAGTATATTTATTTAATTAACTAAGATTAGACATGCAAGTGAGTTGAAACCTATAGAAAAATTCTTATTGGAATCCAGTATAACAAAGTTGGGGTTTTTTTAAATGTTAAATGAATTATACAAGTGTAACCATCTTCAGCTGAATTAACTGAATATGAGTGATGATATCCTTTTCACACATAAAAAGACTTAGACATCTACTGCAATTTATCATAATACCCCCTTAACACTAAGGAGATCTGAATATTTAGAGCAGTAATGTGTCACTGTATAATTGCCAAGATAATTTGTGCTCTGCATAGCACCCAAGAACTGCAAATCCTAATTCACTTATTTTCTATTTGTCTTTGTCTCCTGAAGAATCGTTTGGTTCCTAAATCCTCCCTGTGACTTTCAAAAGTAGTCTTAAAAGTTAGACAAATTTATGGTTATTTTATTCCAAATGAGTTCCTAACATGCATGGCTGCTGAAATTACAGAAACTGAGAAAATGATCCACTCTGTATATTGTCAGAACCTAATATTCATGGGGAACTGAACATGTTCAAATCCTCAAAGAGCAAATTCTAAAATGAAAACATTTGCTCTGCAAATAGCAGCATTTTGGAGGGTATGGAAAGGACATTCTGGATTGTAACTTGCATCCTTTTTGGATGGTTCATATTAACAGCCTCACTGAAAAGACTAAAGGGTACCACCAGTGTAAACAAAACCTGTGTGAAACAAACAACCAATTCATATTTAGGGAGCTATAAGTAATCGAATGGGCAATGGAGCACGCTGTGAAAATTATAAGATTTGCATACTTTTCTGAGAACTTCGGAGTTAACCCACAGTGGCTCTCCTGGTCACAACACTGCAGTAGCAACACTGGATATATTATCCTTTTATGTCAAAGGAGATTTCAAAATCTGTTGTTAGTCCTGTACTATTAATTAATCTGACAGACAGCCCTTTGCAAGCTGGATGTAAAAGACTTCAGAGGCAGCTGATATCAGCTGGTGGAGAGGACAAGTCACCAGCTTAGAAGAGCTGCATCCACTTAGGTTGTAATACTTGTCTCCAGTATAATTTTGTGCTTCTGTGTGTGTATGTACATATTTACATACATATTTACTCTAAATATAGGTGTGTAATTAAGCTTTCTAATGTTTATGGTGCAAGTGTTTAAAAGGAGAAAAGACCAGCTATAAAATACCTTCATTGTGGCACAAAATTGATTAAATACATTAAAATAACAGCAAAAATATACATCAAGTGCAATTTAATGTAACATTTCTTGCTCTTTTGGGGAATTTCATTCTTTCTGAGCAAGATTAAATACTGTGAACTGTGGAACAATATTCTCAATAACGATAAAAGCATAGAAGTACAAAGGCTGACTGATATGATGAATGATGTCTGACTGAAAAAGTCAGGGATCCTGTGAAAAATTATGCAACTGAAACTGATGGCAGGGTTAAAAAAGACTGGCTGAGTGATGAGCACCATGTAAAGGGACTCAAGTTTCCAAGCCTGAGACACTTTTGAAGAACACAAGTGATGAATGCACATAGAAGTTGAGGTAAGGAATAAAAATTGCAGGAGCAATTCCAAATTTTTCAAATCATAATTTTGTTTATTTCTTGGCTTTGTCCTTCTAAGACTTTCCAGCTAATGATTGATTTTGCTTCTTTCTTTCTTTCTTGTTTTTGACCTTTAAGCCCAAATTAGAATGTAGAGAATTTGAGAAATGGTTAAGATAAAAAAACCTTCTGTAAGGCCAAGTGTATAACATAATGCAGTTTTTTTACTCATTACTTAGATCAAAACTGAAATTTTAAGTTCTTAATTTCCATTTTAAGATTCTAAAATAGTGAGGGCTTGGAGCAATTTAGTTTGGGAAGAATATTGGCTGGCCATCTGATCTAACCATTTCCCAAGACAAAACCTCAATCTTCAAAAGTTAGATCAGGTTTTCTCCAGCTCTTGTGTTGTCCACATTTTATTATCTCTACAAATGGAGATGCCAAAACCTCTACAGACAACCCTTTTGACCAAGGTCTTGGTGAAATAAAAATTTAAATATCCAGTGAGAGTTTCCATTGCTCCACTGCTTTTCTTTTGCCTTATTTCTAAGTGTTTCTGAGGTTAGCCTGACAGACTTCTCTTCAGGCTGAATGGTTCCAGCTCTCCCAGCATCTTCTCAATGTTCCAAGACATTAATGACCATCACAGACCCCAACTAAACTTATTCCAGTTTGTTCATGTCTCTCTCAAACTAGGGAAGGATCAATTCCTTGTAACTCATGCTCTGCCCAGTGTGGCCCAGGATGCTGGTGGCTTTCTCTGCTGTAAGAGAGTTTTTCTGGCTGACATTCTACTTTGTGTCCACAAGGAGTTCCAGGTCCTTTTATTCACAGGAATGTGAAGACTTACCTGGCACACTTTCAAAATATTTTAGAGAAGGAGGTAATTTTATACCCGTCAGATACAACAGTAGAGGTGATACTCTAGGGCTATCAAAAGCATCCCACTGTGTAATGAAGAAACTCTAAAAAGTGTTTGAATTTGCACTTAGCCTGCTAAATTTTTATTTCTACCTTGCTGATGGACAAACTGCATATCTCTTTTATTCCTATTTACAGTTGTTCAAAATTAATTTTAAATACATAATTTTTTCCCTGATACGCAATGCAGTATCAAATATTATAACATAAATTAGGGCATATTTATAATGTAGAAACATCACAGGTACACAGCACATGAAAAAAAGCTTTATATTTCAGTATTCCTTAGGTATGAGGTATGCACTGTACATTTCACTTTCTGTTTAGCAATATAGAAGTAAGGTAAAATCTGCACTTCCAGGGGAAGTAAAGGAAGTGGTTTGCACCAACTTAAACTACTAATAAAAGACCAATATTCCTCCCCCTCTTCCCTCTGAATGACTATCAAAATCAAAAGCACAGAGGAAAAACTGTAGCTGTAAGAGGCTTCATGCATAAGAAACAGATGTAGATAACTTTCATATACTAAAGATATAGCATATAATTCTAAAATGTTACAGAACAACTACATTGAAAAGCTATATTACAATAATATTCCACTGGGGAATAGTTTTATAATTCCCCATAAAGCTTTCAAGTCCCTTGTTGTTATTTTCAAATTATGCTATCTCTGTCAGTAATATGCTAAGACATTAAAGAAAAATCCAATAAATGTTTCATAAAACTATGCAAATTAACTAGACTTAATCTTCCAGCATCTATGAAATTTTATATAGTAGCTGTAGTTACAATTAAGTTTAATGTCAGAGGCCAGCTCTGCAGAAGTGCAAGTGAAAGTTTCATTGGCTGTATTACAAACCTAACACTTAGACAGGTTACAGATGGAATGGTGGCGTCATAAGGCATGAAAAACAATAAGGCTATACCAGCCTCACACTGCTAACAAAGTTCTAGGGAGAGAAGTTAATAGTACAGAGGTCTTGACCGTCTCCTGTGCTGGCAAAAATGCCAACAGCACATTTCTGAAACATGCACTGATGAAAATTGTTTCACCTACTTAATAATAAAGGAAAAGAAAAATATATGGAGAATGGTTATGAATATCACAACCTTAAATCTATACATTTGGTCTCACTTTCCAAAATGAAGTCTTCTTTATCCTGCTGGCTGTAATTACAAGATTAAAACTGTGATCTCAGTCTCACAGGTGTGTCTGTCATGAGCTCTCCTGAAATACGTTGGTCTTATGTGTATTTAAAGATTTGGTTCATTATACAGAACTCTGTGTTCTCTGTTGCAGAAACACAAACTACCACAGATCTTTCTTGCACTTTAGGTCTTTTCCTTCCTTGCAGACACATAGACAAACACACATTCTCCACATGAACATAAAAATATACGTCCTTTCAGAGAACTAGCAATTGACATTAAAAAAAAGCAACTAGAACACGCTCTCAGGAAGATATGCAATACAGGCTTCATGGAAAGCTTTACTTAGAAGCCAGAAAACTTCACTGGATTCAGGATAATTTTGCTAACAATGAGATCAGGAGACCTGGACTAAATTAAATCTAAGTTTATACCCTGATAAACCTTGCTTTTACATTTTTTTCTTTGTTGATTAGAATGCATAATAATGTTGATCAATTTTCTCAGTCATACTGACACCATGATATGTTAAAATCTTATTATAAAATATCCTGAGCTGGAAGGGATCCACAATAATCATTGAGTCTTCTTTACACAGGACCACTCCAAAAAGCCCATCGTGTGCCCAAAAGCATTGTCCAAATGCTTCTTGAACTCTTAGGGCCATAACTACTTCCCTGGTGATCCCATTCCAATGCCCAACACCCAACATGGAGAATATTTAACTAATATCCAACCTAAACTTCCCCTGACTCAGCTTCAGGCCATTCCCTCGGGTCCTGTCCCTGTCACCACAGAGCAGAGATCAGTGCCTGCCCCTCCCCTTCCCCTCACAGGACGCTGTCACTGCAGGGAGCTCTGCCCTCAGCCTCCTCTTCTCCAGGCTGAGCAGACCAAGTGACCTCACCTGCTCCTCAAAAGGCTTCCCCTCAAGGTCCTTTACCATCTTTGTAGCTATCCTTTGGATGCTATCTACCAGCTTTATATCCTTCTTACACCGTGGCACCTGACACTGGCCAGTAGGTCCCCAGCCAGCTTGGATTCCCGGCCATGCCAGGGGCCACTCTCGAATCTGCCCACAGTCTCAGGTATCATGCAGAACAAGGCTGTTCTTCAAGGGCAAACAGGTGTTGCAGTGTCTAGGTTTCAGAGCAAGGATCAGAGAAGGCTCTTTTCCATATGGTTTCTCAGAGATCTTTATTCCCCAAGACGGGAGGATGAAAAAGAAGCCGAACAAAGCCTGTGCGCTCACTTTTAACCCAGGGGACAGAGGGCACGGGGCAGAAAGGTGATTGGCCCCAGGCTGGACTGACAGGTATTTTTTTATAACATAGGGCAAGCTCAGGAGGGAAATGGACAGCTGACCGAAGCTTCCAGAGCAAGGGCAGGGTCAGGAGAGATGGACAGAGGGACAGGGGAGGAGATGCCTTTGGGTGGTACCTGATTTACCGGGGGGGAAGCAGGGATGAGACATTGGAATACATAACTCCAAAACAGCTTAACAAAGCCCACCACCACAGCACCAAAAAACTGCCCCCAGCACTCCAGGTGAGGCCACCCCAGCCCAGAGCAGAGCAGGACAATCCCCTCCCTTGCCCAGCTGCTGGTGCTGTGCCTGATGCCCTCAGGACACTGTTGGCCCTCCTGGCTGCCAGGGCACTGCTGACTTGTGTTCAACTTCCACCAGGCCCCCCAGGGCTCTTTCCACAGCTGGGCTACTCCCCAGCCTCTTGTTCCCCAGTCTTCTGTGCATACTGGATTGCCTACACCAGGTGCAGAATCTGGCTTATGTGGCTCATCTAGCTGCAACTGAGCTGTTATGATTCCTATGTCAGCCTTGTGCTGACAGAATTTTGGTCTATAACCAAAGAAGTTTCACAACAGAACTGCAGTAAACTTAACTACGTGTTTGAAAATGAGATAATTGTACTTCTTAAAAAGGAGTAGTGAACACCACCAAATAGAGTGATCTTGGAGGTTCCTCAGGTAGTTTTCCCTGCCTGTGAACCCTATTGCCTAATGGCTTAGTTCTTGAGCTTCCCCAGGCTCTGATCTCCAATCCACTGTCACCATAGCAAGTCTGTCTCTGCAGAACACCTCCAACACTGTTTCAGCATGTTCTGTCTTTTTATTGTCTGCACATGCCCTCACACCAAGCCCAGCATTCCCTCATCTATCTGAGCAGGAAAAGGAAAGTAAATAAGTGCATGTCTGTGCGGGTGTTAAATGACCCTGTACAAGACACAATGACACAAAGAAAATATGAAGTGTAGCTATTGCCCATATCTAGTCCTTTAAGTAACCAATGGGAAAACCTATATTAAGTCATGAAATCACTGTCTTACATGATGCTGATAGAGCAACAGTGTTTATCAGCAGTTACATGAAACTCTTAGTAAAAATTACTTGGAATCAATTTTCAGAGTCTTTTAGACCTCAATAATGCCAGGGTTTCTTTGTTTGAGTGTTGCAAACTAGAATCCATAATCAGTCATTAAGACCAAAAATTCTGATGTATATGACCATGTTGTCTGATATTATAATAATTCTTACAAAGAGGAATTTCTAAGTGTGAGAAAGTATTTCCTGCACATCCCTCACTACCTCTTCCGAAGTGCTTTTTAAAAGGTTACGTGTATTACATGTATCCATGCTACTGGTATTCACTGGAAAAGTTTCAAATATCTAAGCATAGAAATCATGAAGGTAAAATATGTCCATAGGTGGTTATGCACACAGACCAATGGTAAAATCTTTAAACAAAGATCTAATAAAACAAAAAAATAGGTAACAAGTCTGAACTACTCCACACTGATGATCACTATGTTACACAAGACAAAACAGCTGAAAAAGAAAATCCACTCTGTCCATATAATTCCTCTATAAAACATATATAACATATACAACATCACTAGAAAACTCTTTAAAAAAATTCATTAAACAAAATGAAAATGCAGACTAATTTCTGAGCCTGGAATTCATGTTCTAAACTTTCAAAGATGTTGACATTCTAGACTGTAAGTTTTGACCCCCTACTAGTAGTAATCACAAAACACTCACGTTATAAGATGGATCTCTGTTGTAACTTACATTTATCTACCTTAACTGAATCCTAAAAGACACAGAATTCTTCCCCATTGAATAATTTGCCCATTGTCTTGACTGCCCATGAATTTCTCAGATAGGCAATTCATGTTGCTGATCACAAGTGACATTATACACTAGTTGTCATGTAATGCATTTAAACTTGCCTTTTACTGTACAATGCAAATGTGTTTTCTCTGAGCATTCTGAGTGCAACTTCACAGCCAGGCAGGAAATGGGATAATTGGTTAAAGAGATTCACAGTGCACCATTAGTATTTTTATTACTGCTGTAATTTTATTGTGTATTTGACTTACGAGGGAGAGGAAAAAATGAAAAGGCATTCTGATCTATCCAGTTCCACTAAAATGCTTTGCAACCAGAAATTAAAGTGCTGACAAAGACACTATAATGAACCTTAGGAATAATCATGAATATTTTTCCCGATTTTGCATTTCTATCAGTCTCAGCAAGGGAAGAAATACTACAAGAGTATGTTTTCTACCAGCACTTGGAGCTGTATTAGGAGTTGAAACCATTATAAATGTTCTCATTAAAACCTTATTTGGATAAGGAAAAAGAAAATTCTTACAGAACTAAGAATACTAACTGAAGAAACTTAACTTTGAATATAGAAAGTTTCTGTGGCAAGTTGCCTAGTTGAAACTGTAAGTTTGTATTCTCCTTCACAATTTTTATAGCATCTTTCTGCAGTTTCCTTTACTGTGGCATTCTGTGTGGCATATTGTATGTTCTAAGAGATAACTGTTAGTCAGATCCAGGTTTTTTTTACTCAGACATAATGCCTACAGAAAACAATGGGGTCTGCCAGAGCAAGTGTAAAATGGAGGATAAGGCATGCTGGGAGAAACATCAGAGGAATTCAAACAGTGATGGAGAGCTGAAAATTGAGAAGATGCAAAATACACATTTATTTCCCTCATGCATGTTTGTATTGCAACCTTTTCCAGCTGCTTTAGAAACAACCACAGATTTAGAATGTCTATGCAATACCAGCTATTTACATCTCATTCCCCTTTGACAGGGTTAAGAGGCTGCATTTTTGTGGCAATCTAAATAGAGGAAAATTGAAATTAAGTACAATATTGAAACTCGCTAATCAGATTAAAAAATAGATATAAAATATTGCATGTTACTAGAAAAATATTAGTATTTGTTATTAGATAGATGGAACTTTCTGTGTGAGTCAACAACAGTCTGAATCAGTCTGTGAAAAGCAACGTTGTCTCAGGACAATTAGTCAGATCCAGACTGGACAAATATAGTCTAATAAATCTCAGGGTGGTGACTGTGATTCAAAATGCACTCTTGGTGGCAGGGACAAAGAATAAAAACAGTCCTGGTCAAATGACCAGCTTGTGATAGCAGACGGTAAGCCACACATGACTTTAGAGGGCAAACAAGAATGAGTCAGTACTGCTCATTTTCAGATCTTGAAAGGGTTGCAATGGACAGCTGGAAGGGCTTTGAGAGCTAGCAAAAATCCCACAAGTAGTTTCTACTGATATTTCATTTTTTGTTGCATTTTCTATTAAATTAAAAAAAAAAAAAAAAAAAGAAAAAAACAGGTGTTTTCGGAATTGGACATTTGGACAATGTTGATCTCTAGAAACATTCTCTTTCAGACTCTACAGGGAAGGAAATTAAATTATTTTTTCTCAGCCTGGGAATAACTTGGAAAGTCACTGATGACTTAGGAACTATCAGAAATGATCAGGGAAGTGGAAATTTAAGTCTCTGCCTGTGTTAGTTACTGCTGTGACTTATTTCCGAACAGAAGTCACAGACCAAGCCTGAGTCTATTTCACACCAAGAAATAGCTTTCTTTTTCTTTTCTTTAATTTGTTCAGCAAAGCTAATGGTTTACTGTGAAGTCATTTTCGAATTCTAGTTTACTAATGTCAATCTGTCTACCTAAAATACCTTCTACACTGTTAATTGGATATATTATTATTCCTTTCTTCCTGCCAAAACTTGTTACACAGTTTTGCTTTGTGTTTTTAGCAGTAATTAGATTTCAGATGACTACTAGTGTTTCAAAATCTGAAACTAGCTTGTGTCTTATGTCTGTAAAGTACCTGATAAAAAATTGCTTTCTCTTCATTAATGTTACTGTTCTCAGTAAGAACTACTTGCCACGAGCAGAGGAGAATTATTGCTGACTTCAGAGTTACAGAGTTACAGTCTTTGCTTCTCTTATTTATAAAATGTGTTAGTCACAATTGATAATTGTTATAATTTATATTTAATATCACATCAATTTATGTGCTGGTATAAATTTTTTTTCCCAATGTGGGGAGTTGAGGAGTCTGACATGGACATCTGTGTCAATCACCATCTGTGATTTTGGTTACAAGTCTATATCACCTTCCTAGATGTACTTATTTTAAAACAGAGCTCGCCTGTAAAACATCATGATTTAGAGCTGATCGTATAAATATCCAACCTTCTGTTGTGTGCCTTCTTGAAGAGTACTGTTTGTACGTTCACATTTTCAAGCTATGATGAAGTGTGCCCCTCTCCCTTGCTACGTTTTCAGGCATCTGCAAAGCCCATATTTAAATGGCTGAGTGAAAAGATTGTAAAACATATTTTGAAATGTAAAAGTTTCCAATGAAATGCATTTGGCTGCCTTGTGAACTTTGAATTGAAGGCTATCTCTCAGTATATTACATTCATTGCTTGCTTTTATTATCCCAAACCTGTAGTGCCTTTGCTTTCCCTTTTGCTCTGTTTGCTCTTATTTGTTTTTGTCATTCCTCTCAAGGGTATCATGCCCTGGGTAATAATAAAGTAAAAGGTTCATTCCTCTTGCAGCATTCTGCACACTGACTGAATTGTTCTAAACTCCAGAGGCTGAGAAAGGCAAACCAATGTGAATGATGGTAGGTGAAAAGGTCATTGTTTCATTCTTGTATAAAATAATTTTTGGTGCCCACACTTCTTCACTATTTTTTCCTTCCTTTCCTGAAGGCTTTTGTTTTAAGTCTCTTTTTAAATCTCTTTAAATGATTTATGATCTCTTTCACACTTTGTTACCTTTCTCTGCATTGTAAATGCCAGTGTGCCACATCTGAGAGATGGGAAGTTAACATGCCGTGGGGTTTTATTGACGAGTTTGTGTCAGTGCAAAAAGAAAATGTTTTTAGCTGGTAAAGCACTGCATTTGTTATCCAAAACCTCCTGACAGTAGTAATGATAACACATGAATGAGATTAAATACTGTCAAGACCTTTTCAGTGTGCTGGAGCAGAAGACGAGTGAGACAGGGAGAAAATTCCAAGATTTCAAAAAGTTGTTTCTTTAAGAAATAAATCACACATCACATACTCAGCCTATATGAGTACATCTATGTACCTGGCATTTGTACACAGTCATGTTTGCATAAAGATGAATATCAGAAGACAGTATTCTTTTATTCTCCCAGCTGAGAGGCAGCACTCCCAGGTGCCTGTTGAAACCAATTGGGATCTCAGCCCTCCATCTACCTCTCTATCAGTTACTAGCCTCCAGCTGACCTTGAAAATTTCACATTAGCTCTCCTTTCCCAGTCTCTTGGTATGCAAAATGGAATTATTGATCTGCCTCTCTCTGGCAAAAGGCATTTGATAAGCACTAATAAGACATGAAATAGGTAGAAAAGCTGTGAAACTTCATACACCAATATTTATAGCCCCAAAAGATGCATTATGGAAACAATGCTGGCAAAACTTTCTTGGGTATAGGTATGTTTCCTGACTGAGGAAGCTTAATAATTCTGTGTACTTGAAAGTCAATGAAAGGGTTTCTCCCAAATTCACAAAAGGACTTAATAAAATTCTTTATAAAGTCTTCATACAATAGTGACAGAGAAAAAAAATTATAAATGGAGAAATGAAGTATGATTTACAAGAGAAAGGTTTCAATCCCTCATTCAAGTTAGAGAATACTAATACTGCACCCCTTGTACACAGAGTCTTAGGATAGATATCAAATGCTGTCACCACTGAATTTCTCTGTGATTGGCTACACATTTAGCAGGGCACACAGTCAGCTTTGTATAGACCCTGGAGTTTCTCTAAACAGAAAGAAGCACTAAACACATCTTTTCAGTTTGCATTTTTATACAGTTAATGTATCCCATTACCACTGCTGTACTAGCTGCTGGAATTAGCAGAACTTAAGTTTTCTTTCCAAGAGTATGTACTTTCTCTTACCTCCTTTATAGTATTTCAGTTTATTCAATTTCTGTTGTAGCCCATGAACTTCCATGGCAATAACAATTCATAGCTATTTTGCATCAAACAGCTGATTAATTTCTAAACCCCCAGCTGTTAGAAAAATTCTTCAGTTATAACACTATATGATATGTATATGAACATATGCCAACCTTTACGGTTTATTTTTCTTTAGGAAAAATGTTGCAGACAGGGTTGGTAAAAAATTGCCTTACCATTGTTTTGCAATGGACAAATGGAGGTTTGGGTGAGCTTTTGTTTAGATAGGAAGGTAGCCCTTTTTTGGATCAGTTAACTCACGTGGTAGGTGAAATAATTGACTAAAGGTTGACTACATTCTGTTGTAAAAGAGCAGAAGTATGACTAGAAACTTAGCATTAATTAAGAGCAAGAAGGAAGAAAAAATTGGATCCAGCATAGTCTGGATTGATCACTGAAGTAACTCTTAAATATGTAGCAAGAGCAACTGGCTGTACACATTATTATTATTACTGTATGCATT
Organism: Phylloscopus collybita; assembly: GCA_027886175.1. Classification (NCBI taxonomy): domain Eukaryota; kingdom Metazoa; phylum Chordata; class Aves; order Passeriformes; family Phylloscopidae; genus Phylloscopus; species Phylloscopus collybita. Next base: position 11,133,761 of record JAJNNQ010000002.1, read on the forward strand.
AATTTTATACTACAGAGTCATTAGGCAAGAAAAAAGGAAGAAAAGGCAGAGGTGAATGGATAATCAAAGAGTTCAACTGTTCAGAGGACTACTCAAAGGACATAGGACCTTAGGGCTGTATCACACAATCAGAGAAATAACTTTGATATTTGTGCAATGAAATGCACAGCAAGAGTGATGAAGGATGTCTAAAAAAACCTTAATAGATAAGAAAAACATCTCAAAGTGTGTTAAAGATACACACTTTTGAGCATTAGGGGACAGAAAAAGCCTCTCAGTGTAACCAAGGGAGAACAGACACCAGATTTTTTAAGAGAAATAAGTGTTCTAGCAGAAAATCTGACAAAGAGACCTTGGGAAACCATGAAGCTTCAACTCGGTAGCTCTCCAAAAAAATTTAAAAATAGCAAACACTGAGGTAGGCATGAATGCAGAAGCTACTACAAATTTAGATTCTTAAATGAGAGAAGTAGAATATTTGCTACGACATTTGAGGAATAAATAAAGATATCTGTAGAAGCAGGGGTGGTGGAGGGCCAGACCAGGTTTCAATCAACACAGCTGCTCAGCTGCTTGTGTTAGAACAGATGTTGAGTAATTTTCCAGAAGAGAGATTAGGGTATTGCTAAAATTTGATAGGCTCTAAATAGGCTTTTGATAGTATAGTAAAAAAGGCAACACTGTAAAATGTATATTATTCTTTAGAAATGAATCAAGCTGGTAGTTTACCTTTTCAGTAAGCTGATGGGGTCAGTGAGAACAGATAAAAGATTGACTGTCATGAGATATGTTCATTTTACTGCTAGAAGGAGGCATATTTTTAAATTTTAGATGTGAAATAGAAATCATGTGCTATTAAGGAACTGTGTGGAACTATATATTCACTGATGGCAATGAATTCACAAACATGAGGAGACTGATTTATCAAGATTAATTTATGATGGAGACTGAAAAAGCAGAAAATATGAAAATGAAGACTACCAGGAAAAATAATAATAAAAAAATAGAAGAGAACAATATAAAACAATATAAAAATTAAGAAACCAAGGACAAAAATAGATAGGAAAAAACCAACTTTTTTGAAAGAGAATGTTTTACCAAAGATGAACGTTTTACCTTCCTGAGAAGTTTAGTTACTGTAGAATTTATAAAAGTCACTAAGATTTGAAAGATTTTTTTTTAAGTACAATAACTGACTAAAAGTCATGATTGTATCATATAGAGCTACTGTTTTACAGGTTGGAATACAAAAGGTTAGGCAGTAGACAAAGATACTGACACTACTGACACTTTCCTGAGGGAAAATCTGCAGAGAAAAACACCAAACCAAAACAAACAAAAAACCCCCAAACAAACTGATAATGAAATGACATTATCATTTGGACAAGAAATAATAACTTTACAAATGATCTAAGGCAATTGACTGTGCTTAGATTTGTGTCAATTGTAAAACTAACAAATGTCAGACTTGATGAAACCAAGTTCAAGCAATGAAACACAGACAATCAATGACAAATTGGGCAGATTAATGAGAAATTTATATGAAAGAGAAAGAGCCTTTAAATGATCAGTAAAAGGTAGGAGGAAAAGCCTTTTAGGAGTATTCAATTCAAAGAGATAAATTATACACGTAAAAGATATGAAACATGAGAAAATGCATAGCAAAAAGCATGGGTGAAGAAACACATTCCAATGTTACATTAGCACAAATAAACTTCTTCTTGTGGTTTTTATTTCAATGCAAAGAATTTTTATACTTCTTCAAGTAGAAGACCCTCTTAGGTAAAAGGATACCATCACTCATTACATTTTAACCTGAGCATTAGAAATATGCTTGAACCCATTCGAGAATGACTGCACCCAAGCGTGGGACCCCTTTCTCAACTGATTTTGGGGTTTTTTTTCAGTGGGTGCCAGTGGAGATCTAGCTGAGACATAGGTCTAGAGGGCTTTTTAGAACATCAAGAGTTTACTTGGCACTAAACGAGAAAGTTCCCTAAAGTTTCTGTTAATTGCATTCACTAGCTCTCTGCACTGCCTTTCTAGCTTATATTTAAGCAAACATTTAAGTTTTTAAATTTAAATTTGACTTATTTTTAATTTTAACTCCAACATTTAAGGTGTTTGAGTTCACTTCTATGAGCTAAACCTAACCTAGAAGATCAGAGAAGTTACTTGCAACCTACTTTGACTGCTCACAGGTATGAACAGTATCTAATTAATGCAGTATCTAATAGTATCTGAGATGTCCTATTGTGATGGTCCTTAGGACCTGTGGGAGATCTGTGACATTTAATGGAAGAAAGGAGCATCTGAAATGTCACTAGCCAGCAACAAGTGGGCAATTGAATCGAGCCTTCAAGATGTATTACATTTATCATATGCAAAATAAATGAACAATAGACTGGAGAGCAGTCTGAGCTTGAGCAACATTCAGCTGACTTTGAAGAGTGCAGAAAAAAATCAAAATAGTCTTATAGAACAAAGAATTTCATACAATGCTAAACAATATATATATATAATTTCTTTTTATTTTTTTTTTTAAATAAAGCAGCAAAATGTCCTTCATGGAACATGTGCCCTTAAGTTGCAATATTTTTCACTCCTTAGTAAAAACAATGTACTTTTTGTCATTTGTAAAAAATGGCAATTACCTGTGGTCAGAACAAAAAACTCAACAAATAGAAAGACATGACATATTTTAAATATGTTCAAAACATGCTTAAAATTGGTTCTGCAAATACAGTTAGTGAAGTGAATATCTGTCAAAGAAATAGACCTGGTCAAAATATCCATCACCAGTGAACTGAACCAAAGCATAAACCCTGTGCTAAACCTGTGTAGTAGCTATTAACCCCTTTTCAGAAACCTCAGCTTCATTTGTCTTTCATGTCCATTTTTTTTCTTCCTACTGAAGTCAAAGGTAACTTTTCTAGCTAGCAAGAAAGTTTAGCTACTATGCAAATTGTTACCATGTACTTGTATTCTCTTTAATTCTCAGCAAGGAAAAAAAAATCAATATGGCACTGATAAAATTAGTGTTGCTTTTTTTTTTTTCCCTGCTTATTTCTTTCAGGAGATTTTGAAGAAGTGGGGGATATGAATTGATGATAAAGAAAGAGAACTTTTAAAATTCTAGCATAGTCTTACACAATAATAGGTTAGCCAAAGGAATGGGAATATATGTTTAAAAATTTTGCAAGTGTTAAACACTGTATAATGCTCAAGTGTGAGACAATAACTCTGCTACTCAACATGTATAAATTCAGTAAGTATAATTAGCTCCCTAGCCTTAAAACATTTCTTTAAATTTGAATCATAATTGAAAATGTTAATCAATCTTCTAATGAATGGTACTAGAATAATCATTAGAATTGTTACAAACACAAATAAATGGAAAGGTGAAATAACTTTGTAAAAAGACATAGTGCATACACAAAATATGCATTCCAGCAACATTTGAACACTTAGATGGTTCAAAAAAGCAACAAAATGAAAATCACATAATAAAATGTTCAAGAACATTTTGTGGGTTTTTTTTGTTTGGTTTCTGGGTTTTTTTGCTGTTGGTTTTTTGATTTGTTTGGGTTTTTTTTCATATTAACCCATTCAAGTAAAATTTATATTTATGTCATTGCAGAGCAGGGACACTAAACTAATTTTAGGAATAATCCAAAAAGCTGATACTGTTTCTGTATTTCCTGTTAATTAAAGAAAAAATAAATGTTTAAATAGAAGGCTGCAATGTTAATAGGCAATGCTAAGTTCCAGTCATATTCACAGTGAAGAAATAGGAAATAAAATGTCACTATCCACTGTTTCACAGCTTTTTCATCTTCGTTTGTTTACTGCTGTAGTTAGCAAGAGTTTCTTTTGAATTTTGTCTTCGTGGAAGGCATTCAGTCACAGAGACCTCAACCTCCCTCCAGTTTATGAGCCAGCCCTGTTTTTCATGTAACAGATTTGTCATTTCAAAAGTGCACAGGCACCGAGAAGTCAAACTTTGGAGATGAAAATCAGAAAAAAAAAATCTTCTATCCCATACAAGATGAAAGTTGATTAACAAGGCTAAACGGAACTTGTGCAGAAAACCCATAAAAGTATGTATCACTGTAGCCAGCTCCCCCTTTTCATCACTTCATGCTGGATCATGGTTGTGAAGAAATATCTTTGGTGGTAACCTGCAACTCTTAAGCTTTAGGAATGCACTTTTTTCTTTACAAAGTCTTTGTTTCCAATTGTGTATTATATTGCTTCAAAATATTGGTTTTAAACAGATAACAAAGAGGTTATCTGCTTTCAGGCAAGAGAAAAGGGAGAATAACTCATCAACAGCATGGAGTCACTCAGAGAATGAGATTAAGCTGTATAAGAGCATGTACCAGTAAAAGAAATGGAATTTGCTCATGACTGTGTCCCTACAGCTGTGTTACTTCTCATGCCCTGGGCCAGTGGGATTTCCAGAGGAAATGCACACCTTGTGAGATGTTGGACTCTGTTGTGCTTTAACCCCAGCTGGCAACTAAGTACCATGCAGCCACTCACACTGTATCAGGTACTGGGAAGAAAACTACCTCTCTACCTCATTCAAAACCAAGACAGTGTCATAAAGAAATTTCAAAATACTAAAATACTCTGATTTTTCTCTCTGTTTTTCCCAGTGATTTGGTCTCCCTCATGAAGGCAGAGAGTCAGTGGAATCTGGGCTTGAGCTTCCCCACATTTCAGCTTGTACATATCTTTTTTGTTAACTGGGCATCCCAGATTTCCATGTCTTTTCAAGACATTTTTTATGAATTTTCTTTTCAGGACATTTTTTATGAATTTTCTTTTCAGCGCCCTTATGTTATTTGGCAGTCTCTTAATCCAGACCTGTTTTTGTCTCTCTAACCTGTCTTTGAGATCTGCTGTGCTTATATGGGCCAGCTACTAAAACAATCACATGATTCACAGCCATCAATGAAATTCACCCTTACTTTGCCCCCAAGAGAAGGGGAGGGAATCACAGGAGGCCAGATCAGCCCTGCCATGCCCATGTTGGATTCCAGAGAGCATCAGAAACTACACTATGTTCTGCACAGCCAGGCAACAGCCTCAGAAAGGTTAGTCCCACCATATCACAGCAAAGTGTGGCAGACACCTGGATAGTGAATAGATTTCTTGTACTTTTCACTACCGATTTCCTCCAAGGAGGAAAAAGTCTCTTTCCACTAATAAATAAAATTCTACATGTCTGTTTTCATTGTTAGCTTCTTGGTTCTTACTGGGCACTGTCAGGTTTTGTTCTTCCTTGGTTTTACTTGGCATGCAGAGGAAATGAGAAAGAGTATTTAGTATGTAAGCACTCAGACACCAAGGTGTTAAAGTCTGCTCTACTCATACACACAGATGTTACTAGGAAATGTGGTACTTACTTGCTCACTCAAAACAATTTATGCTTATCTAATGCTTTATCTCTAGAGCCCACTTTCCCTCCCAAAGAATTTCTGAAAACCTTACTCCTTTTTGTCAGAACGTTTACTGGGAAGCAATGATAGCAAACAGTACAGGAAATTCATTTCAGTGCAAGGAATAAAATAGAGAATATAATGATTTTCCTTATACAATGTACATGCAAGAGAGTCTTGTTCAGGTATAGATTTATAAATGGTGACTACACAGATAAACACTTCTGTGTGCATATAAATATACATGTGTGCACATGTGTGTATTTTTTTTAGTAACAGCATGAACATGAGTTTTGCTGGTGCCAGAGGAAGGTCCCAGAATGTGGCACAGAGAAATTGTAGATGTGTATCACATCATTTCCAGGAAATTATGACATGATGTTTAAAGGTATTTCATTATGATACTTGTCCAACATAAAATATTAAAACTCATGTGTGTACAGTACACTTTACAGATGTCTGTACATATACATGTATATATTCAAAACGTGTCCTTTCATTTGGTGTTGAAATTAATTATTACTGAAACTAAATAAGTTATATGGTGCTAACTAATCAAAATGAAAACAGACTCCTTAAATTCTTTGTGATGTTATCATTCTAGTCACCCTTCCAGGCAGAAAATAATGAAAATTTATAAGAAACCAAGCATCCAGACCTAACTCTATACAGCTCTGCTCCCTGCACTATTTCTTGGTAGGTGCAAACTCTGTTTGGTGGTTTTTACACCTACTTGGCAGCTGTGGTTGACTCCAGAAGAGTCAGATCCTTTGCTGCTCTCATTTCCTACTTTTTGTTCAATTTTCTTTCTCATGTCATGGTCAATTGTATGCTACAGGTTTTTAGAAGGAGAGTGAAAAAATTCCAAAGAGTTATTCCAAGCCTTGAAATGACAAAATCAAAAAAGTATTTCTTGATACAGAATAATATAACTGTATAACAATTCAACTCTCAAACAAGTGAAGGGCAAATGAAAGGGGAGAGTGGGGAGTCGAGAAGCCCAGCAAGTATCTCACTGTCTGCTCTGTGAAATGGAAGAGGTCAAGGAATAATCTTTTTATCTAATTTCTTCACAGATAAAAGTGCAAGTATTTCAGCAATGTTCTGGAGATTAAATTTGTAGTACTGGGGACACACATCTTTTGGCTTTAAGTCTGTCTCCTCCTGCCTGAAATTGCTGCTGTGATCTCTCTCCTAAACATTTTGGTCAGAGTAAATGAGGTGACTGCTAACAGCTTAAATAACAGGCAAAACCCCTTAATGTACTGAACCTTTGTTAGAGGCCTTTAGTCAGACCTTTTGTTCCTATGCAAAAGGAGGCAGTGGCAGCAGCACACCCCCTGTGCCTCACCAGCACAGGGAACCAAGCTCTCATTCTTCCACTGCCTGCCCAGTGAATTGCTTTGCCCCTAAAGTGAGACATAAAGGCACCTCCTCTTGTACAAGGCTTATGATAAAACCAGGGGTGACCTTATACCAGATGATCTTATATCTTCAGTGACTCTTTTATTAGAGTTTCTTTACCCATTGTGAGCTCCTCAGACAGTCCTTTGGTGACTAAGGGAGAAGACAGTTCCTAGTGTTTTCACATTAATTAATATTTCCTGAATTTCAGCATGAGTTTTGTCTAGAGACACTAAAAAAAAAACCAAACAAAAAACCCAAAAAAAACCCCAACAACAACAACAAAAAAACCCTTAGAAATTAAGCATTTGGATTATCTTTTATGCTGGATATTTTAATTCACCAAAATCATATGACATTAAGTTTTAAGATGCATTTTGTTATTGAAAAAGACATTTTTCCCACTCTAGTTGCATAGCAGCAACAGTTGATGCCTAACCAAAATGAGGTTAACACTCTATCTGCATATTAAACACAAATTCTGAAAGCATTAATCCTCTTACTTTATTAAATGTCCATTAAATTGGAATGTTTGATGTGTAATTGTTGAAAAAATGCAATGGCTAAGACACACTGTATGTAATTATTCTTTGGAGTTTTTTGTGTAGACTGTCAAAACAAAACAAAAATAAACCAAAAAAAATTAAAAGCTCCACAAACTCCTAACATGCAAGCAGATTCTGAATAAAGGGCTTCATGGATTATTGTTATTCAGTCATTTTCATAATAATGTACTATGCTTTGTGATTTCCATAAAATTACTTCAAACTACAGTGATTGTCCTGCATGAGTCAGAAGACTTCTTTGAGGTATGCATAACACTCTTTCATTTCATAAAAAAGCAGACTGATGCAAAAAAAGGTTAATTTTCTTATTTTAGAAGCTCTGATGGTCTGCCTTCAAAACTGTTGTGATCTGAAATTCTGTATAATATACAGAAAAAAAATCACTTTTTAATTATCACTCTCAAAATGAGAAAGCTCATTGGTCTGATCACTGAGACAAATTTGTCTCTTTAGCATTTTTCATAATGAAGAGACATTAGATTAATGTCCACTTACATAACATGATTAATGGTATGATCAGAAGCAGCTCATGTTGGAACAGAATGAGTGCAAACCACCTAATCAAACAAAATGATTGGGGGTTTTAATTGTTTATAGCAGTATAAGGTCATGTGAAGTCCCTTCTAGTAACTCATCTTTCTCTTCCTGTATTTTAGTTCTCCTTTTCTGTCCCTGAGAATGATGATTAGTTACAATTAAAGGAAAGCAAAGCAGTTAGCTTGACAAGCTCAGGATTTGGGAATTATTATAGTCATTAAAGGACCATCTGATAACCATATTAAACTTCATCATTCACATTCTGTCAGGTTTCTCTCTGTCATACACAAAGCAAAGTACATCAAGTACAGCAGTGTTTCAAGAGAGTGGAGCAAATGTATCACCTGATTTAACTTCACTGAAGTGAGAGGAGATACACTCCAGATTAATTTTGTCCTGTGAATTCTCAACATTAAGATACTTCAGAGTGAGACCAAACTGTCTGACTTAGAAGGGTTCTTTACATTCTTATCATTGTTAGTGTGTGGTAATCTCATATGACAACCTCAAATGCACCCTTAGATATGATTAATTGTTCAGCCTCATGTTCTGTTTGGACTTCCTGAGTAGAGTGTTTATAGAAATCTAATTTCAAGAGCCTGTTGCCCTTTTGATGCCACCTAAGTCCCTGGAATTAATTTTGATTTCTTATGCCATTTTAGAGTCACATACTAGATAGGATGAAATATAAATAACTTTTGGAAAAATGAATAAACATATTCTTGAATCCATATTCATAGGCAGGTAATTATATTTGTAACATTTTATGATTTTTTAAAACTTGCCAATGAAAAAGAAATTGTGGCTAAGGCACAAGGAGTAAGTGACCTATTCAGAACAGTATCTTAACCCTACAAACATGGGGAGAGACAAAAATTGTTCTTCCTAATACAGTTCTGAACCCCTGACCCAGAACAGCATAATGCACTATTTTAGCAGATCAATCACACAGCACAGTGTAACTTCACACAGAGCACAGTGGTGGGCTTCAGCATTTGCTTACCTGCAAGCACTCACAGCAGTGGTCAAAGGTTACCAGCAAGATGATTAAAAATGTGCCTGCTAGACATCTTTCAATATGTCACAACATGTCATTTTGTGCTATGCATTTCAGAATGAAGTAGCTTTCTCCTTTTAAGACATTGTCATTTGCTCTGTCAGTTTGCTTTAGACTGCAGAAGTACCCAATTCCTTTTGATAACAGCTGCCCAAAATGTAGCAATTCCAGAAGCACAGAAATAATCCTATTTTTTTTCATATATTTTCTCTACATCTAAAAATAGTTATTCTGTGAGATTAAAAAGAAACGTTTCTGGCTTTTTAAAAATTGTTTAATCAGATATAGTAGGAGTGAACTGCAAACACAAATGATACAGTATTTTATTTCTCCTACGACACAGTAGTACACTGCACATTGTCTAAGTACATAATAGAAGAAAAATAAGAGAATGTGGTTGTGGCTGTTCAGTCTCAGCTGGAGGTGTCAGGCTAGATTTTGTGTCATTTTTTTCATTTTATACAAGGCATTTCCTCCAGATCTAGTTTATGTGTGTGAATTTTGCAGTGTTATGGAGAAAATTCAGGGTTTTTTTGAGCTGGGCTTTTCTCCTTACAGTTCAGTCTCAGTGGTTTTTTTTTGCTGGGAGTTATGTTGTTTGGGGGGTTTTGTTTGTGTTTGTTTGTTTGTTTTTCTTGAGCATAAGATACTATTTTTCCCTTTCTAACATCTCCTTTTTTCAAAGACCTGATGTTAGGGAAATCTTCTAGATAGCTGTAGGAATTAGAGTCTCTTTCTGGAAGCAGATATGCCATATAACAAAAATGCCACATTTTGTTGACTAGAAGAATTTCTATCAAATTCAATAGGATCTAAAACCATCAAAACCAGAATTAATCTAGAGAAACCTGCAAAAAAAAATTAAATAAAATAATGCTTCCTCTCCACAGAGAAATGGGAGGGAGACAACCAGAGACTCATTAACCCACTACCTAATGGCTGATATGAAGATTTATAGCCCTTATTAGGTGTGTTATTTTCCTTCATTTTCCTTATGCTATGCTGGCAAGAAGTTTTTAGGGCTGAGTTTCTGGGGTGGTGGTGGTGACTGATTTTGTTTGTTTGATTGTTTGTTTGTTTTAAATGACTTTGCTTCCTAACTTTACACACATGTAATAGCTGTACATACCTACATTAGAAGAGCATGGAAGGAATCCTTCATAAACATTTACCAGGGAAGGTATTTAAAACCAGACCTACAAAAGGACTTGGGTACTCACTGTTTGACTTCTAAAATCCATCTCAAGCACCATGTAACCACTCATAGCAAATGTTTCCTCTCTTCACAGAGGAAGTGTTTTGGATGAAGTGGTTAGAGCCAACAGCTTTGATGTAACCATTCATTCCAAATACAAATGAGCACAATGGAATTATTCCTGTAATGGGGTGCAATTCACCAGTACAATTTAGCCAGAAATTAGTTTTGTGTCATTGACATCAGTGTGAAACAGCAGATGACTAATGAAACAAATGACACAAAACTAATGAAGTAGCATGGTAAATTAGTATGCAGACCTTTCTATTTCTATAAGCAGCTAAAAAATATCTTTAATGGCTTTCATTTGTGATTATCTTCAGCCAGTATTTTTTAAAGAATCATTGATCATATTCAAATAAGAACTGAGCCCCACTAATGCCTACAGAAGTCTGCCTTCCCTCCTAGCAGTTGACAAATTGAACATGCCAATTGCCAGTTATGATAATTTTTAGTGGTAATCTACTGTGCTGTTTATTACTGAACTGTCCAATTTCTTTTTATTAATTTTCTCACTTCCTTTTAAAATGGTAATATTCTCATGTTCTTTGGTCTTATTTATTTCACATAAAGCACATGGAAATTAAGCCTTTTAATTTTTTTTTTCCTCTTGCTCTATAATGTGAGATGATATTCAAACACCAATATGGTTTTTCTCTCTCCATATTGCTCTTGCTTTTGTAAGGGTTTGAGGGGTAAACTGTCCTGCACAGGGAGCTTTGTTCAGCATTCCACCTGATGGGAAATTAGTAAACTCACCTAACAATGTCAGTGACACAAGGCATAAGGCTAATAAATCTTCATAGAGAATGATTTTACCACCATTTATTTGACAATAAAATTATCTTATAATGTAGCAGCTCTTCATGTACTACACTGTATTTTTCAGGAAGCTTTTTTATATTTCCTTGAAATACTTAGTAGATGTCCTTGGAATCCTACAATTTAGAGTATATTAAAATGTCTGACTTGCACTGAATAAATTTCAGTAAAACACTTGTGACCTTGAATCGATGAGCTTTGTGAAAGCTTTCTTATGCTGAATTTTTACAAGAAATGTTAATGTGAAATGGAGAAACAAAGAGAAATTAGTCATGAAAGAAACCTTTCATTTTCAGAGCTTTGCAACTAGTACTTTTACATAGATCTTACTCTCAGGGAGAAGGGTCATTTCTTCCAAGAAAGCCCATCTAGAAAGTTTTATTATTTTATATACTGTATAAATTATTGCATTTGATGTTTTTCTTGTGGTATTTCAGTATTTCCAATTCCAACCTGTTCCAAAAAAAAAAAAAAAAATTACAGAGCTGCAAAATCAAAACAGAAAGACAGCTGTTTTCTTTTTCACATTAAAATAAGGTCTGGGTCTTGGTCAAAGGTTTTCATGGAAGAATTCAAGAGAGTTTCTTCTCTCTGTTAACACAGCTCAGACTTACCGAGACACAGTCATCACATATACTTGAACATAAAAATAATTATTACAGTTCCCTCTTGCCTCAATCTGCAGCACTGTCAGTAACACCAAATATGCCATTGTCATCTCATTGGACTCTATTACTTTTTCATAAATACCTCTTTGTTTCAGAAATGTTTCCTCTAATCCAGACACTAAGTAATCTAGCTCATGAGATGTCTTTAGCAAGATTAGAAATGTGCAATTCTTGGAGGAGTGACTTTACTGTGAAATGCTGACATCTGCCAACATAAGCCAGACAGACTCATAATGACATGTAGTGCATTTAATAATCTAAAATTGCAAACAGAAGTAAGAAAGATTTATGGATTAGTTTCTAAGTGACACAAGAATAATACCCTTGGAATGACTTTAAAAAGTAGTCCAAGCCAGTTGTATGCAAATATCCAGGTGGAATTATCCATGTTTTTTAGAAAATCATGGAATCATAGAATGTTAAGGGTTAGGAATGGATGTTAAAGAACATCTAGTTCTAAACCCTCCTGCCATGTGTAGTGACACCTTCCACTAGATGGGGTTACTCAAGGCCTTGTCTAACCTGGTATTCCTGGCAAAGAATCCCTCTCCAGCTCCCCAGTAGGTCCTCTTCAGCTACTGGAAAGTTCCCATGAGGTCTCCATGCAACCTTCTCTTCTCCAGGCTGAACAGCCCCAGCTTTTCCAGCCTGTCTTCATGGAGGAGGTGTTCCAGTCCTCTTTTTAGCTTCACGGCCCTCCTCTGGACTTTCTCCAAGAGTTCCAAGTACTTCTTATGTCGGGGGTATCAGAACTGTACTCCATACTCCAGGTAGGGTCTCAAAAGATTAGAGGGGCAGGATCCCACCCCTCGACCTGCTGGTCATGCTCCTTTTGATGCAGCCCAGGTGTCCACTGGTTTGCTGGACTGCACATCACTGGCTCATGTTCAGTTTTTCATCAACCACCACCCCCAAGTTTTACTCCACAGGGCTTCTCTCAGCCACTTTTTCACCCAGCCTGTTGGTGTGTCTGGGATTGCCACAACCCAGGTGTAAGGCCTTGCACTTTGCTTTGTTGAACTCCATAAGACTTACATGGGCCCACTTCTCCAGTGTGTCCAGCTCCATCTGGATGACATGCCTTCTCACCAGCTTGACCGCACCACGCAGCTCAGTGTCGTCAGCAAACCTGCACACAATCCCATTGTCCATGTTACTGATAAGGATGGACAGTATCAGCCCCAGTACTGGCCCAAGGAACACCACTCATCAGTGGTCTCCAGATGGATCCTCTGTGTGCACACTCTGTGTGCAGGCATCCAGCCAGATCCTTATCCACAGAGTGGTCCATTCATCAAATCCATGTCTCTCCAATCTGGAGACAAGGAAATCCATGCAGGACAGTGTCAAACACTTTGCTTGAGTCCAGGTAGATGATGTCAGTTGCTCTGACCCATCCACTGTAGCTCTGTCATAGAAGGTCACCATGTTTTTCAGGTCTAATTTCCATGTAAAGCCATGTTGGCTGTTACCAATCACCTCTTTGTTTTCCTTGCTTTGGTGTGTTTCCAGGAGGTTCTGCTCCATGGTCCTGCCTGGCACAGAAGTGAGACTGACTTGTTTGTATTTCCCCAGGACTTCCACTTTCCTCTTTTAAAAATATTATTTGAGAAATTAATTGAGCTTAATAAAACATTCCGGACCACAAATATTTACATGACTTAAATACAACATGGTACCATCTCATCAATCATTGATTCAGGTATCACAGTCAAAGAGCAAAACAATTCTTACCATGGCTAAGGACTTACTAATATTTTTAACATTACTTAATATTTTTTTCCCATTTTCCCAAATTTTCTTTCTATATTCTACTCCTGAGTAATAAAGACACCCAGAAAGCAAACACTGACTCTACCCACACTTCCTCAATGAGTAACTGACCTTGTACTAAAATTTTATTTCAATTTATTTCAGAGCAAATGCTGACCTTAGGCATACAAATAAAATATAACAGGCAAATGAGTGAAGACTTGAACATAGAAAGCCCTTCTTTTGAAGCTCATTTCTGGATGAAAAATATCCTAGAAAAGGCTTACAGCATGAGCCAAAAAGCACAATGAGCTGTAGTAAATGTTGAATTGCTGCCAGGAATAAAAATTCGGATTTCTTTAGTCAACCATGAACTGGTAAGCTCAAAGAATAAAGATGCACTATCTCAGAAGAAACAGAAAACAACATCTACCAGAGTAAATTTGGACTTTTGAAGAACAAAGGAGCAGGAATGTAACCCCACAGCTTCTAATTCTGTACTTTTACTGAAGGTATGCTATCAATAATTGTAATGATAGTAGTGAAAAATGGTTAATTACCTAAAGATGCCTATCAGCTTCTTTGTGAAAGAGGGATTGAGAAAACATTCAAGGGAACACATTCACTTTTTTTTTTTTTTACACTCTTTGCATCTTAAGGCTTTATTCTCTTCCAGACATCTGGAATTTCACATTTCTTAATGATTTTCCAAAATATTGGCGGTTGGATATTTTGGCTGCTCTGGATTCTCTTTTCTGTTCTTTTTGTCTCTAAAGAATACAGCTGTCTCAAGCAGAAATAGCAAAGCTGCTTCTGAATTGAAAATTCGTTACTCATGTCAGCACAGCATTCCTTATAAGTTAATTCATATTCAGGTGTGGATCTTGTTTATGCATTTATAAATTTGTGATTCCTTTTGTACTGAAATAATAATAAAATAAACCAAGCCTGGGAATTCTATGCAGTGTTCTGTCTTTGATTACAAATGAAGCTCTCCTGTGTCCTCTGCCACCCCTCTAATCAGGAGTAAATTTATATAATTTTCAGAAATTAACAATAATTTCTGAGAAACCATACATGTAGAGCCCTATTCCTGAAGATATACAAGTGATATAGAATTCTAGGCTCATGATTAGCTATAAAAGAGATAGTAATGCTTAAGATCCTGTCACCTTCAAAACTAGATCAAAGCCAGGCATAGACACATACTTTTTTGAGAGCGATTCCAGTGAATCTTATAAAAAGCTTTGAAGCACCTCATATCCTCATGTGATGAATCCAGTTCAAGAGACCTTAGGGCAGACCTTACAAATGACTGCAGAAGGATGTAGCTATTATAATGTTTAGCTTAAATCTTAGGTGTCTACATCTTAATAATTCCAACTAGAAACCCACAATTTCTATTTTTGACCTGTTTTCAAAACATTATGAATTTGTAGAAAAGTGTAAACAAAAGCTTGGGAATACCTAGACTGACATTCATAGATACCGATATAAAGAGAACAGAAATGACTAAGCTAGAATAGAGATATCATCTAGATTTCCAAATCTTATAAAGACGAATTTTGCACCAGCACCACCTCAATTCTATTTGAACATACATTGTCCTTTGGTGAAAATTACAGGATGAGCACCAGTATTTTTCTAAAATGTATTTCCAGGCCAAGCACTATCTAACCAGAATATTACCTTGTTTCTTTTTTTCTGTCACTTAAAAATCTGCAAATTTTTTTTTTTTTTTTTTTTTTTTTTTAATACTAGGTACAATGACAGTGATAACAGATCTAGGGCTCTGAAAAATTCACATAAATAAACAGACTCATGCTCAAAAATCTTTCCATCTTATTTTAATAGAAATCAGACCAAATACCACATTCTCGGACTACTGCATTTTATGTGTGAAGCGTAATCATTTAACTGATCACTAAATGCTAACTTTAGATATATCAATGCTGAATGAACACTTCACTGGGGGCTTGTTATGGTTGGTTTTTGTTGGTTGTTTTCTTAAGGGAAGTAGTTTAAGTCTGATCGCATCAACACATTCCTAACCAAAACGAAGCTTCTGCCTGATGGGATTGTGCTGAGAATGATTATAGTTTATGGATGGGTACCTTCCACTCAGCAAATCACAGATGGTAGAAAGGTAGGCCGAGAAAAAGAAAAACAAAAAGCAAAACCAAACAACAACAGCAAAAGAAAATCACATACTTCACACTGAGTACCAAAAGGTATTCTGTATGGCTTGAATATATCTAAGAACAGGATGAAAATAAAAATCATTAATGCCTTCATTAATATTCTAATTGCCTCAGCATCTATCAGAACACTGGATAAGTATGAAATAATTCTCAAGAGCATACAAGACAGAACTGAGAGAAACCTTTAAAAATCCAGTCTGTAACTACCCTTCCCCCAGGAACCAAACTATATTTCATGAGAAATGTCTTCCAAATGCAATGCTGATTCTTACCTGGAAGGGTGCCACTTACACACTATGGCATATTTAAGGGCAAAACACATTTCAAAAAGAGATGTTCAGTGCTATCAGAAAAGGGGAGGCTCTGGCAAAGCAATTTACTACAAATGGGTGTGCTGGAAAAGATCTTATATTAGGAGCTGACAGAGGGAACAAAAATAAGCAGAGCAAACTACCAGGAAGTCAGGAGTTTTGGGGTTCTAGTCTGCTGCTACACAGTTTGAACTTCATTTGCATAACCATTTCTGTAAGATGTTAAAGTTTCTGCCAAGGTGACCTTCATGTCAATTGAGTGTAATTTTCACAAGAGAACTTTTGCATATCCCTTGTCTTTCTATCGGGTCTCCCAATACTTTTGGACACATAAATTCACATCTAGAAGTGGATTTAAAACCTCTCACCTGTGAAAAAAAGACATAAACAGATTTTTACACTTCCCTGATGCTCTAGGGTGTTTTGAATGGTATCACAGAAGGACTGAGTACAGCTAAAGCTGGTACAAATATCCCTTATGTTGAAGTAACAAGTGATCAAAAATGAAGGAATGGTCACTAACAGCAGTTTCAGTCCAATAAGATGAGGTTCTTTCACGATGTAAGAAACTGACTCATCTTGCACCTTGCCACAACAGCTATTTCCTGACAGGAGTACAGATAGCAAAGGTATTTTTTACATAGTCTGCCTCAGAGACAATTCCTTCTGGAAGGAAATCATCATTCACTCTCCAGTTCTCAGCTGGACTCACCAGCCTTGGCTGTAGCACAAAGCAATTCAATCATCTGAAGTACCACAGACACAACAGGTTCCTAAAGACACTCTAAGAAACTTGTCATTTGTACATGGAAACGAGTCAGCCCTGGAGCATTCTTTTGGGAGCTGCCATTTCAGAGTCTGTGCCTTACACTGGAACTTTGCCTACTGTGAATTCCCCTGGAAAAAGAGCATTCAAGTTCTTCAGAGTGCAGGATGACAATTTAGTGGTGCCATATGGCTATATTATCTGATAATGACATTTTCCAGGTACAGATAAAGTTTTCTTAACTTCATTGGTTTCAGGAGTTGTGATATATGCAAAAGAAGACAAAATGAGTAGTGGAGTGAACATCGCTGTATGGAACACCTAATGCAATAGAAGCAGAGCTCAGGGAAAGGAGATATCACACATTCTTATTCTAGTACTACACCATTAAATGCAAATGCATTTTTGTTACCAGAGCAGATGTCATTTTGCATTTCAGTTCAGAAAGAAAATACAGCCAAGGAGGTCACTCCCATTTTCTAACAGAAATTTAGAAATTTCAGGTTTGCTCTTTTTTTTCTTTTTTTTTCTTTTTTTTTTTTTTTCTTTTTTTTTTTTATTCTGAAATAAGCTCTTCAAGCAAGAGAAAAGAGAAACACAGTATTCAGAGAGAATGTGGTAGTGAAAATGTCGTCACTGCTTGCTGGAAAAGTCTTAATATGGAAGAGAAACAGAGGCATCTATATATATAAAATAAAAATATAATAGAAAAATATAATATTTATGGCTCAACACCCTTTTCAAAATCAGTGAATTTTGGAAATCCCTGTGTCTAAAAACTTGGTTCTGAGCTGCTCCATGTCCACACTCACACATATATATGTGAGAAGCTATGCTCACAGTGTTCACAATTTAATAAATTACATAAATTGTGTCACAGTGCACTTTGCTGAGTCCTTTCTAAGATTTTAATACTGTAATCTTTATCCAAAAAAAAGTCAAAAATTCTAATGAGGATAAATAATTGAGATTATTAAGGGGAAAAAACTCCACACTAACAACAGCAATGGGCACAGTTCTTACGTAATCTAAGACTGTTTTGCTAAACTCTGCACCTGCATTTTCTCTTTGTGCAATAATAATTTCCTCTTTTTCCTCTAAGTAGCACAAGCCTTTTTTAAATAATATACAGTTTTATTGCCCTGTCTGCACTTTATTGACTCAATTATTTCTGTCTAATGGCCTTTATGTGTAGGAAGTACATGTTGGCCTTTGTTACTGAGCAGTTTTTCCATGCATAAACTAGGGAATAAATTATTTGTATTTCTACCAGAAATTCTACAGTTTGATATAATGTACTTTGGGCTGTACTCCAAAATCCTAAATTCATTAAGATCTGGCAAAGGCCACATAATGCTATTCAGGATCATGCTGCTCTAAGGATGGGCTAAGGCTTCTTGCACCTCCTGGTATAGCCTATGGAGACATTACACTATGAGAAAAATAGCCAGTTTTTATAGCATTCCAGGCTTGTGAATGTGTTTGAATTAGTGTAAATGTGACTGAGGCACATAACTGCTGTGAAATACAGCACATTAGGAATGTCACATCAATGAGGAGTCTTGATGATATTTGCAGTTAAATAAATCCAGACGCTTTTTTCATATATGAAAAACAAAAATAATTTTCAAGTTTGCTTTTCTTAAAAGCCTGCCAGATTTCAAAGGCTTTGGAAGGAGTGCTGGAAATATCAATGATCCTTAGATGAAAGACATCTAAGAGGCATATAGACAGAGCTGCTGCTTGTTCTGCTCTGTTATACAAAAGGATGGAAGGGAGGACATTTTAGAAGGAGACTAGACATTGTGCAGCAGATGAATGCTATATCCAAAATTCTCATTTATCCTGAACAAGAAGAGTTTCCTTTTGACCATGTCACAAACCCTGTCGAGTAAAACTGCCCAAAGAAGAATATTTCTACATAGGAAATCTGGAGATGAACTGCAATCCCAAAAGAATGCTTTAGATTCTGACTTCTTTTTGCATCAAAAAGAAAGTCAATATTTAAGCAATTCTAAAGATTTTCCCCAGCTTGGTGAAAGGTTCCCCCCAGACTATGGTGAAAGAAAGTAAGGGAAAGAGATTTTTTTATTTCAACTTACCTGATACATATTCACAATGGAGAGTGGTGTGCAATAAAACGCAATTTTCTATTAGTCTATTTAGATTTCCAATCCTCATCATATTCGAACTGTTTACAATCACAGCTCTGTTACTGGGCAGAGAAGCAGTTGTTCTTGCTTTGATGATATGGAACATGGACATGGAGCAGCTCAGAACCAACTTTATAGACACTGGGATTTCCAAAATTCACTGATTTTGAAAAGGGTGTTGAGCCATAAATGTTGTCAGGCCTGTGTTGCTTTGGATTGTTGATGACTACATGCCTGCAATATTCCCACACTGTATCCCACAGTCCTTTTGCATTGTGTTCATGGCTTCAAGGACTCACAAAGATTCTGGGTACAGCAGTATCTGGGACATGTCAGTTTGCAATGTCAATATATTGTATCTTTTGTCAGAATTTAAGCATAACCTAGTTTAACTGTTTTAAATAATTCAGAACTGTGTATCTCCTGCTCAGCTATGTATAAATCCATTGACTAGTGTATTTATCAGATTTTCCAGGTATTGCAATATGTTCCTTTTTCATGGAAGAGTGCTGAAAATTGTATCGTTTATAAACAATGTCTATATTCTCAGGAGCAATGAATATACCAGGTTTCTGTTTTATTTGTTTTTTCTTTCTCCTAAGTAACTGCAAATGATGGCTTATCAGAAGCTGTTTGTTTTTACCAGAATTTTATATAATCCATTTGCAGATTGGGAAATAAAATATTTTCTCACATCTCTAATAATAATTAGCTTGACACTCAAGGCAATAAAACAAAATCATTTAGATAATTGGAAGCGTCTAAGTAACCAATTGTTTGATGATGTCTTTTTGGCTTAAGGAGAACAAATAAGAAAGTAGTCCCCAAGTGAATATCCACTGCACAGTCCCTGCAAATGTTTCCCATGCAGACACTATTGTGGATGTGTCACTTGCAGTTACTTGCAGAATATTGTCATTTCACATCTGATGATGATGTGGTGAAACAGAGTGTGCTTCTGCAATGCCATGAGAGGAATACAGAGCACATGTCTGAAACACCTCTGAAAGTCCCTTCCAGATTCTGGGTCCTGTTGTGACATTCTGCTGAATTCTCAATTGTACCACCCTTCAAAATTGTTAGGGAATTCACCAAATTGCACCAATTGCACCAAAAGCCCCGCTCTGCTGGTCTCCACTGGAATAACAAAAACAAATTGAGATTTTTCCAAGTATATCTCTTTTTAAGTTGATTTAATTTCACATTAAAAGGTGTAAACAAGAAGAAAAAACATTCAATGATGATTCACTGAATACTTTTGGCTAGGGAGTAACAGGGATTGTTAACCACTTATTATGACTCGTAAGCTTTGCCTCAATGAAGCCAATGAATTGTACTTTTCTGAGAACACCCAGCCCCAAATTACACAAATAGTTATTCAAAAGCTCTGCCAACAGTCGAGCACTCAGGTCAGGAAAATACTGGAATTCATTTTGTGTAGCTTGGCACTTTTCACAGAGATCGATCTTTCTTTTTTCCTTGGCAAAGCTCTCTTCTCGGGGTGATTAACAATAACAACAATGAAAAAAAGCATTATAATCTTCCTGCAAAGGCAGGGTTTTAGCTTCCTGCTGCAGGGTAGTGTCAATTGTCAGCATCTTGTTTGGTTTGTTTAGCTGGCTTTTATTCTTCTCTGACATTTAGAGATTATGTGTTTTCCTTTTCCTCCTCCTCATTGCTGGAGCCATCTGTGGGCCTTTACACAGGCACATCCATTAGGAATATCAGATAGACAAAGCTAATGTGCACTGGAGTAAGATGACAAGATCCTTTCCTTAATTAATGCCATCACTGCTGCTCAAGTGAGGATTGCAAGCTTCTGAAGTAGTTTGAAAATGAATTGTTCTTAATTTCCTTGAGCATTTTTCTACCACACTTAGATTGTTCCATAAATTAAACTCTGAGGGGTCTTAGGATCCTGATGCCCTGAAACCACATCTCTACCTGTGCATTAAGTGCTCTCTGGGATCAGTCCTGGATGCTGGACCTTTGAGGTCTGCAGTGAGCGCTCCCCCAAACCACCCCCAAGGCCCCCAGCTCAGGACCCTGCATGGGCCCCTTCTGGTCAACAAACACTGCATGAGATTCCTCTGTTCTGAACAGTAAGGGAACTGAGCAGGATGTTTTTGACTGTCCAGTGGAGGGATGTCTTAGAACAACCATTACTTCATTCGTTCTATGCCCCGAGCGTTCTGTCTGTGCAAGCTGTAATCAAAGAGGATCTTAACCCAAGCACAGAAAACTGACTCCAATAAATACTCAAGACCCAGCTGTGGGTACCCAGAGCTGTGTCCTGGGAATAGTCCACAGCTGCAAATGATCTACGTGTAGCTGAAAGAAGGAGCAGGAACATTGAGCACATGGACCCCACATATCATATTTGCTAAAACCCCATGATGTTGAAACACTTATGCAGATAGCAGATATGAGAAGGAGGCTAAAATCTGCCTCTATTCCATCTTTATAGGGCAATATTTTCAGCATGAATTAATGAAGTTGCCAACACCATCTGATTGCTGCATCTCATCATTATTATTAGCAACTATCATTTCCATCAGAGGAACTGAGAATACTTTTTCGTATTCAAATTTTCCTGAATGTTTCCTTACTGCTACCTCCTACTTCCATGCCATTTCAGCTCGGCTAAATCTTAAAATAATGTCCTTATAATTTCCTTTCCTACCTTGTTTCATTTTTGCATGCAAAGTCTGCTTTTCTCATGTGTATTCTGTCAAAAAATATTTGGAAAGCACAATTATTTCTCTTCATCAGCTATCATGTAGGTGGCCAAGTTTTGAAACATTTTTGCTCACTTTAATGGTGTACTTCAAGATGATTTCTATGTTTATCTTAGCCCTAATTTCATCAGGTTTTCATAGACTTTTTCATCTTAACTTTTTCCCACATTGGTCTGTAAATGCCTGTGCAGTATTTGTGTAAATATTTAAAATTATTTTAGAAAACAAAACTCAGGAAGTTCAACCTTTTGAAGGTTTGAACATTTTACTTCAGACACACATAGCTTTCAGAATTCCCGTTCCCTTGCATGAATTTTCATAATTTGAATATATACAAGTAACAGACTTTAAAGTAATTTAGTTGTTGAATTTCATTTTACTTTGTGAAGATGCTCTATACTTTATTATGTTGAACAAGACATTAATTTATAAAATGTATAAAATCTACTTCTTGCTTATTACATAGAATTACAATTCAGTTGATTCTGGGCAAGTACATCTAGAAGAGCAAATTAATCAAAACTGGGATATTATTGCTTAAATTGTTTTGGTTTCTGAAAACTTCAGCCATAAATCAGATCAAAATATTTCTAGCGACACAGACTAATGGTGAGGAGGCATTAGGATTCTTTTTCACTAGTTGAAAACGTAATGATTTGTTTCGAGTCTGCTAAAAAAGTGAATGAAAGTATTTCAGCTGTAATTATATTAAACCTATAATTTTTCTTAGTTCAAAATTAATCTACATCACCATAAAAATGGCATTAAGGTGTCATGTTCCTTTAGCAACACCTTTCTACCGAGATCCCTGACTAACAACTGTGCTTCATAGCATGCTATGATCTCTGTCTTTTGGCTCAGATGCTGAAGTGTACAGTGATTAAAACACAGCAGGAATGCCTATTCCTCATTAAAGAAATTACTGAAAGTCATCCAAACTACAGGACTTTGTAGTGTTTCAGGAGACATTACAGCTACATGCAAGAAAACTAGTGTTGGATGAAGCTATATGACAGATTTGATTTGAAATTTCTGCATTGCCATGAAGAGAAAATCATCTATTATGCTCTGAAACTTGTTTTAAATTTTAGATCAAATATATACATTTATTTAATCTCTTAAATATATATATATAAAATATATATGTATACATACACATATATTTAATTTTTCTAATATATATATATGTGTATATATATCCAGAGCGTATATATATACTCCGTAAATATATTCAGAGTCTATGAACAAATCTGTGGATACACTTAAATTTCTTTTGTTAAAATAAAGAAGATTAAGCTCTTCACATACCTTTCTGTTGGTTGTAAATCCTTTAATCAGTACTGTGGATTGTCTCTGAGCAGTTTCCTGTTTATCAACACCTTTTTGAAGTACATATAACAATTCTAGGCATTGATCACCAGCATTACCGTCAGTCATAAAGTACTGCTGCTATAAGTATTCTCTCATTTTCATGTGCAAGAGTCTTAGTCCTTTTAGCCATCACACAGAGTCTGGCACTTTTAGTGGATGACTGATCATTTACCTCCATCAGACCCCTCTCTCTGTGTATTTGATCTGTTCAAATTGGACCCCTTCCAAAACATCTCTAGGCAGAGTTCAGGTGCTGAGCATGGGCAAGAAGCCATTTTAAATAGGTTTTTCCCATCTGGAAAACATATTTTGAAGACTAGGAATCTTTCATTTTATATATGAACATATATGACATTTGTCTACCCCGACATCCTTTTCATTGTAGCTCCTTCCTCAGGACTCTTTCATCCCAGGATTCTTTCATCCCATATGTGTTGCTTCTGCATACATGATTTTGTCAATGTTAAAAACGACCTTTTTTTTTTTTTGTCTCTGTTGGTGGTGTTAATCAATCCAGATTGCCCAGCACCATTAGATGGGTAAGCTTTTTTCTGTGCACTTAACACTCTTCCAACTGTCTGCCATTTGCAGGATTTACTGGAGATCATCTTAAACTTTCTAGATCATCGACAAAATAGCATGAGAGGAAAAATGAAAATCTCTGAGAATTTTTCAGAAACATCCACTCACTGATGATTAGTCATTTGCAATTTGATGTAGAGTTCCCTTAATTAACAGGTCTTAATCCTTTTAACATGTTGATAGCATATTGTTCAAGTTCTTTAATCAAAAGGGCATGTGATGTGAAATCAAAAACATAATCGTATTACATGAACACTATTATCTTTATCAGACAAATATTTAATCTCATCAAAAATGATATTAAGTTGCTTTGACATGATTCATTTTCCTGAACCCATGTTGATTGGCATCAATTATATTTTCCTTAATTCTTTGTTAATTAAAGTCCCATAAATCAAGTCCAGTATCAGGCATTCTACCACTACTCACTAAAAAAATAAAATCTGTACTCCTTTGCAATGACTGAAATATGAAAGAATGGACTGTAATCAGAGATGCTGAATAATATAAGAAGGAATAAAGAAATGGTATGTGTTTGTTTCTTTAAAGACACTGTAACTATAATCAGTCACCTAAAATCAGCATTTCCCCAGTCATTTCAGTTCCCAAATAATAACTTCATCATTATCACTAGTAAATCCTAGGCATGAACTTGATTGAAGTGAAGGACTTTTTAAAGCGTAGAACAATACCTAAACTTGTGGCAATAAGGAAACTTTTAACTCAAAACACCTCACTGCAGTTATATTGTTATTCAAGTGACCTTATATTCAACTAAGTAGGAAATCAATACATTTAAATTCAATTTTTATTCACTTCTATATTTTGATTTTCAAATAAAATTACAGTCTTATTTTTTTATGAATATAACTTTATTCTTAATCACCAAATATTCAGTTTATACTACTTTCTAAAAAATTATTTTTTAGCCAGATATGTCAATTTAGAAAGAAAATAAATTTTTATTATTAAAATATTTCCTGATATTTTTGAGATTTTTTATTTTTCAGTAGACACCAGCTGTTTCATTTCAGATTAGGCTTAGTTAAATTCCATTTTCATTTTGTGAAAGACTGGGCAAATGTAAAATTCTGTTCCTTTGGGCAAAGAAGTGGATAAAATAAGCATGGATATCAAACTCCACTATAACCACAACTTTACAGATGATCAAATGTTGACCTGGCAACGACAAAAGAATCACAGAGAAATGCTAATTAATGGTGGAGAAAATGTTAGAGCTATGTGCTGGTTTTGGCTGGAATAAAGTAAGCTTTCTTCACAGTAGTTGGTATGGTGTGTTTTGGATTTGTGACAAAAGCAGAATTGGTAACAGAGGGATGTTTTAGATATGGCTGAGCAGGGCTTGCACCATGTCAAGGCCTTTCTTCTTCTCGTCCTCTCAGCCAGGAGGCTGGGGGGACGCAAGGAATTGGGAAGGGACACAGCTGGGACAGCTGATCCCACCTGTCTGAAGAGGTGTCCCACACCATATGGCATCGTGTTCAGCGTATAAAAGGGGGAAGAAAGAAGCAGGGGATGTTCAAAGTGATGGGGTTTGTCTTCCCAAGTCACCATTACGTGATGGAGTCCTGCTGTCCTGGGGATGGCTTAACATCTGCCTGCCCATGGGAAAAAACAAATGAATTCCTTGTTTTGTTTTGATTCTGTGCACTGGTTTTACTTTACCTATTAAAATGCTTTTATCTCAGCCCACAAGTTTACTCATTTTTACTCTTCTGATTATTTTACTCTTCTGACTCCCCCATCCCACTGCAGATGAGTGAGTGAGCAGCTGCGTGGGACTGAGCTGCTGACTGGGGTTAAACCACGACAGGCTGGTGGAAAATATAAGGTCAGATGTTAAATTCAGTATTTTACACAATGTGTTTTCATTTATTACTTTTATGAAAAGTAGAATTTGATTAATTAAAGTCTTCTTCTTTTTAGATTTTGACATGTCATTATGCTTCAGGACTCACATCGGAACCGTAAAATTAGATTCCTTAGATCTGATTCACAAGTCCTTCAGGTATTATTGAAGAATATATATCCTTTCTAAACACACTCAAGATTTAGGTAGAAGTTTAGTTATTACGTGTTAAATAAGACAGAAGAGAACTATCTGATCTTTTTTGCAGTTGCATTGCTTCCTGAAAAACTTGCTTTCAAAAATGTAAAGGAGACAAGACTGTATTCTGCTGAAAAATCAGTAGTGTCAGTACTCATATCATGGTGATTCCACCCACAAAGTCGTCTGTTCAAATCCCTCCAAAATACCTACATCTTTGAATCTCTAAGGATTAGAATTTAGTGCATTTAGCTTTCAAAATTCAGAGCAGTAGTTACCTAAGAAAAGTCCCCTGCCGTTGACGCAAATCCTTCCATAGACTTCAAAGGATTTTGGAGTAAGTCCTAACATTACAGATGGTGGATAATTCTCAGTAAATGGCACATCAGACACAAGTGACCCTTTCTCCCTGCAGGAAACATCTATAAGGCCATTCAAATCCAAAATTGTTAATGCTATAATGATTTCTGAATACTTGATTTTGATTTTTGTGTGACATCAAAAGGAAATCTTGTCAAAATATATTAACTATTGACTTGCACCTTTTAAACATACTAAATAAGAGACACATGCCCCTAATACCCATAGGATAATGATGGCTCTATTAGCCTTTTAAATAATATGGAGTAGACAACTGGTACCACCTTCCCCTAGTGGTTTGGAATGATTGTATAAAGGCCATGATGTCACCTTTGAGAATCACTGAGCCTCACAAGGAAGCCCTGAACCTGTGAACAGTCACTTTTTGGTGACTGCCTCCATGTTCATACTCTGAGTACCAATTTAATTGATCAAGGATAATAATTCCTTGATCCTGTCAGAAAAAACATGAATCACTCAATTTCAGCAATATGAACATTCAATTTCAGCAAAATTAACGGAGTTTGAGTCTCTAGAGAGACAATAAAGGGGGGTTAACAATATTAAAGAAGGACGTTTTAAGAAAGAATTTGTTTTCTGATTTGGCTTACCTGAACTGATTTAATTACTCACAAATATCTCAAAACTATAGACAATGTGAAGGAAATTACAAAGGAACTGATAACAGTGTTTGTTACAATACATAGAGTCAAGTCTTTGAGAGAAACTCCTATGAAAGGGTTTTGAAATAGAAAGGTGTCTATCTCCAAGTCCCTATGGAGATATACAGACATCTCTGATACCTCTTGAGTGGCCTGAATTTGTACAAAGGGAATTCATCCCAGAATTACAGGCCAGTAGCAATTAACACATGTAGTCTGATATAAAAGTTTGAGACTTGGTAACACTTTTTTTTCGTCTTTTAACACAGAAATGTGAAAATTAACCAGCTTTAATACTTTCCTCACAAAAAAAGTACTGGATGTATGCCAGAGTTATCGCATTTATCTTTTCCAAAGGGTTGTACTGCATAAAGAAAGCAGGATTCTAAAATGCGTTTGATCTTTCTGAGTTAGTAAATACTGGTTTAGAACTACTTTCATTACTCTTTCCTCCAAAATGGCATTTTGAAACTTAAAGTGTCTTGCAGACAAAAAATTGCCAAGTTGAGTGCAGAAAGGTATTAAAATGTAGTGTATTTTACAGTCATTCCCAGAAGTACTTCAAACTGCTCCATCTTCTCTCCAGAGCCAGGGATCAAAGAAGAATGATTTCAAATGCAATGAACTTTGAGCCATTTCTTCAGGCAGGTGATCAATACTTCAGTGTGTAGTAAATGTTAACATATTCCAGGGCTAGGAATAGAACCAGAAACATAATTTTACTAGGCATTCTCCAGACTCATGCTACATTTAGAAATAGAAAACAGGCCTAAAATGAGATTTATCTCTTTTAAAGTATAATACAAGTTTTAAAAGGTAGGGAAATAAAAGTCTGTGTCTTAGGGAAGATAGTCCTCTCTGTAGTATGAATCAAGTGGTGGGCAGTTGTATGGCTTAGTTACAGCAAAGGAACTTGTATGCAAAAAAACGTAAATTTAAGCTTGTTAAAAGTGATTAGAAATAAGGAGAATATTAAACCAGACATTCACTGATAGAGTGAAACCATAGGGGTCTACTTTAAAAATTAATATACTGTTAGTATTCTTGTTTACAGGAAGAAACATACATAACTTGAAAGAAGGCAGTTATAAGAAGGGAACTTTATAAGAAAGAGGGTGTGTGACCTTTGAAAATCAGAAAAACTTTTAAGCAAAAGCTTCTAGGTCCATTTGTGATGCTTGCACACATTGTCACTGGAGTTCTACAATTTTTGGTAACAAAAATGATTCAAATGTTTGTATAAAACAAACTGTCACCTGAAGTCAGATTCAACAATCAGAATTATTTTTTGTGCTGTCCTCTAGAGAGCAATGGGCCTTTTTTTTCTGTCTGATGTATGTTTTTCTCATGCTTTTACAGAAAGAAACAGACCACTTCCCAAATTTCCATGTCATCACAACTCATACTTGGTAAACACCTTATTTAGTTAAAACTAACAGCAGTAAAGGATATAAATTCTTGATTAGTATTGCAGAATTTATTTCAAAGACTTTAGCAAATAAACTTTATATTCTGGAGAAATATTTAAATTGGAATTCTTTGCCATATCTGAACCTCTAAAATGTACAGGTAATTGACATAAATTTCTCAAAACACAAAAAAATATTTAGTAAAGATTGGAGGGTTTTTTACCACAATATCTGGCAAGGTTAAAATAGCTCCTTTTTAATACTGCTCCATACGTGAGTTGGTGTCATAACCTAATGTTGGTTCCAAACCAGTTGTCTAATATCTGAGTTTTAAAAGGCCATGTTAATAATTCATTCTGCTTTATTTAACAATTATAAGGAAATTAATTCACTTTTTCTACTATAATTTACTGATATATATATATAGCATTATTTTTGTACACAATTCACCCTGCTTTGTCTTCTCTACAATTTCTCTGTTACTGTAAGTCATCCTGAGAGGCTTATTTGTCAACAGGGCATGGGGAACATTTAAGGGCACTTCATATGCCAGAAAGATGTTGGCATAGTCAACAATCAAAGTCAGAACAGTGACTGTGACTAAAAAAAGGAAGTATTTTAATTTTTATTGTATTTTTCTTTCCTTCCAGAATTTGCATCTCTCGTGGTCGTGATGGTGATGAAATACTGTATAGGAGTGAAAAAATTTGCATGATAAAAGTCTCTGGAATAATCATAGAAAAATATTAAATGCAGAGAAAGATTTTGCTGATGCACTAAATCTTTAGTAAGGATTATAAATGAGACATCAGAATCAGAAGTTTTACAATAGTCCTCATTGTCCTTTTGTCTTGGCTTTTCTGTTGCAAATCCAGGAAGAATTTACTGTTACAGTGGACTAACAAAGAGAACACTGTGAAAAATAAATTGAGATCATGCAAATCACACCTGATAGTCCAACCAAACAACCATACAGTATTTTCATCTTATTTTAAATTTGTTGTAGGTTGTTTAGATTCATGAAAATGTCTGTTATTTTTAAAATTAAGCATATTCCAAAATAATATGCAAGATAAAACCTCTTCAGTTCATTTGTCATCCAAACAACAGACAGCCCATCTTAGATTGCACAGTAAATCAAATTATATTCCCAAATATCACTTTACTAAGCATTCTGGTTGTTTTACTGCTACTTATCTTTCATGATGGTCACTGACATGTATTTTCATGGGAACTAATCCAGTTACTAGATTAAAAGTACATGATAAAATAACACTAATGATATTTCTTTACTGTGAGATTCTAAACCAACTTTTGAAAAATGAAAAGTGTTCATTTTCAGCTAGAAAATAAACACCAGACTCTGTTAAAACTATTGACATCTGTAAGGTAGTCAGTTCTCTACATACAAATAATATTGCATCTTATGGGAGCATCTGTTTCCGTCTCAAGAATAACCTTGTTGGCTAAAAAATGTCTCATGGATCATCAAGAGGAAAAATAAAAAGGTACTGGCACAAGCAAAGTTGCATTAAAAAAAATTTTAAAAGCTCTACAGGTTTTTAGTTTACCTTAGGATTTGCTCCTAATTTTCTCCTGTAAGATTATCACACTTGCATTTATTTTAAGCATGTTTTTTCCAGTCTGTGAGCCACAAACCTACTTGATTCAAAATAGGTTCAAAGAACACTCTAAGCTCAAAATACCCATTTAACTGAAGCCAGTCTACTCATCATCACAGTTCTCTTAATCACTATCATCATCATTACCATCATCTTCTAATTCTCTCTAGCATATGGATTTCTCCATTAATAAAGTGTCTTTTGAGTGTCAGATGTAATTCCCTCTGCCAGAGCTTGTTGCAGTCTCATATCAAACAATCTGAAACTCACTCAAATGTGAAACTTCTCTCGACATAGGACCTGGAAACAAGGTGAGATATTAACTGTTCCGAGAGAGAAGTATTTTCTCGATGAGTAAGTTTCCTGCAGATCAAGGTGCCAGAAAGCTTGTGCAATGACATTTACAGTTTGTGGAGGCTGTGCTCCATGCAGAATCCTCTAGATGACATGATACGGAAAAATGTGCCTTTTTAGTGAGCTCAGACCGAAGCCACTGTGACCTTTGTGCTGACTAAATTTTGGCAAGAGGTATTCTCTTGTCTCTCTTCACATGATTCTATCTCAAATAACCAGCTCCTTCATCTTATCCAGCAAACTGTTTTCCAGGAACTTGTTTCAAATGTGATAAGTCACATCTTAAACTTCTATTTGGAATTTAAGGAAATACAAAAGAAGAAAAAGGAAAAAAAAATCTTAAAATTTGACAATACAAAACTCTTTGAATCTCAGATTTGTGAGGTATAGACTTCTTCAATCTTTACTCTGAAGTCAGGGCAGTTCTTGCCTCACTGGCTGAGGCCTCCAGTTTCACTAACTTTTTTCTAATTTTTTTTCATAGCAGGAGTAGATAATTTAATGTAAACACAGAAATTGATCCTTTCTATTCAAAGGGGAATAGTTTCCCTCATGTCCAATGAAATAAGTTGGTTACATCTCTAGGGGTGACTTGTCATAACCTTCCACATGCATACAAACTTTGGGATTAAAATATTGAATGAAAAAATGGCAAAAAACTAATAAAGAAATGTCCTTCATCAAATATTCTTGCTTCAGTTAGAGTAAAATTCCATGAATTACATGTTTATGTTTCTATTAATAAAACCTTTATGTTGGTTATAACATTTTTTAGAGCTACAATAGCCAAGTTCCACCACCCAGACCCATCAGGATAAAAGGCATCTGGCTCCTATATACAACAGGAGTTTGATTTTGGCTGATAAATCTCACACACAGCTGAGAAGGTCTAGTTAACTGACTGTCTTGTCTCTGGTGGTGGCCATCAGCAGACACTTGAGGAAGGAAAGCAGAAATCTTCCAAAACATTTTCCATTTTCCACCTTCAAGACCTGCTGAGTCACAGATGGTGTAATGCCTCTTAATATTTTCCACCTTTTTTTTTTTTTTTTTTTTTTTTTTTTTTTAGTAAACTTTTGATTGATTTTCCAACATCTATAAATTTTTTATGTGAATAAAGTCATGGGAAAATAAGTTTCTCATTTTAAATATGTGTGTAATAAGACTTGTGCCTATTTTAAACCTGATACATTTGGTGCCTTGGTTCTTTACCTGAAAGTACATAAAAAGCACCCTGCTCACTTGTAGCTGTCTCTGCACACAATAAAAAATGAGTTAGCTCACATTAATATCATGTCAGTACCATTACTCCACAGCTTTAATATTTTGTGATTTACTCTAAACCCATATGGTTTTCTTAAGTAATACGTATTAAATTACCATGAAGAATTTCTGGATTCTGTTATCTTTCTCTGCACTCCAAACCACATTTTTGCCAATACTCCAGATTCCTTATTAAATATACTTTTATATTACACAGGATAAGAAGGGTCCTTAGAATTTCATATATTAAACAGGTGGCCTTAATTGACACAGCATGCTGTCTTACACTGCACAGTAAGCTTAATATCTCATGCAAAGGTTTAGTTTGCTCTTTGCTGCTATAAGGTGTGAAATGTACACTCACTTAAAGGATGGAAAGCCAACGTGTGTGGAGATGAAAGGAGCAAGGTCCTCTTGCAAGTGTCCAACTTGGCAAAAGTGTCCTTTCTGCTGTTTGTATAGCTCCTTCACAAAGCAACCTACATCCCAGTGGGTATGAACAGAGGATCCAGCTCTTCCTGTGGAATTACAAGATTCATTCCAAGTTAATTGGAAGGGAGTTGTTTTGTTTTGTGGGGGGTTTTTTGTTTGTTTTTTTTTGTTTGTTTGTTTGGGTTTTTTTGTTTTGTTTTATTTTTGGTTTTGTTTTGTTTTACGGGTTGATTTGGATAAGTAAGCTTCAGGGATGTGAAATAATTTAGTCCCTCAAGCCTCAGCTATAAAGAAGAGTGACAGCATCACTGGGGCTCACAGGTGCTCTGGAGTTTGCTCTCAAAATGTTCTCAACATTTGCTCTACTCTCAGGCACCTTGTAGCCATTTTCTGCTCATTGCAGTTGTCTGAAACAGGAGGGATTTCCCTCAAAGTCTCAAAGACAGTTTTGAACCAAAACCTGAACTATATGGTTACTATATAGATTGACTCTCTAGAGCCTTAAAATGTCACCAGGAACTGCTTGTTTGACAGCCTGTGCACATTTTTTCCACCACTTTTTCTTTATTCACCCCTCCCATAAGACCGAAGAACAGTGGAATTGGCCTGCTTGAACAGACTTGACTAGCTTAGCATTTTCCTTCAAGTGAACATCCTCACATAAGCACCTTAATCAACAAGTAGCCACAAGGCGAGTCAGTGCTACCCATCACCTCAGTTTTCCTCATCCCCTTGAACGTTCCTAGCCTTTATACTTACTCCATATGCTGACGGTCATAAGAAATACAGAAATCTTTATAGGGGCCAGCCTAATCCTTTCCTGCAAACTACTGCTGTAATTGAAGTGTTGTCACTTAAAGCTCTGATGTGTTCTATACCTTTTCAAATTTAAAAATTCTAGACAACAGGATAAAGCCTTTTGCCCACAGCCTCAGCATATTAGCAGGTTTCAAATTAAAAAAAAAAAAAAATTACTTAACAAAATATATTATCCCTGTGGTATGGCTAAAAGACATGTTGATTTCATCCTTTTCTTTAGTTATGCCACTTCCTCAGCATTATTCTTGCAGAACCAGCAGGGAAAAAAAAATAATGACTGGATCAAATGCTGAAGGAAGAATTTGCAGCCTTTCTACAGAAATCTTGCAGCACGCAGACTCAGCATGATGAAAACCATTGAATTCTTTTCTATGCCTAACTGGTGTTTTCATTACTGCATTTCTATAGCAATGCTCTCCATCTCTACCTTCATACATGCCAACTGTCCCATTTTCAGCTAGACAATTCCCATTTTTCTTATCTGTTTTTGGCTGCCGCATGCTTTATCTGTCGTGTTTGTTTTGTTTACCCGTGCACATTACTGCAGCTGAGGCAGTTAACAGCCACACTTCTGTGCACCGGGCCTGGATTTTTGGAGAGCGCTGTGTTTGGAGCAGGCTGAGTTAAGACGAGCACTATTTAATCTGTTCTGTTTGAAGGTGCAGGGTGTGGCTAGCTTTTCAGTCTTATGGTTGTTAGCACGGTACTAAAGACAGCTTCAAAGCAAAGTAAAACCTCATGGCATACTCTGTGCACAGCCTTCCTCTAATGTAAGTTGAAAAGAAATATTTATGTATTCATACAATGGTACTTCCTTGTTGTATAAAACATCAGAGCCCTTTTTCATATAAGACGTTCTGATGCTTAAGTCTCAAGCAAATCAATCCCTTAAAACACAAATGAGTACAATCATTTTAGGTGCCCCTTTTTCTTCTTTCAAAAATAAATGCTACATTAAAAAGATTTTGTGGATTAAAATAAATTAGATAAGAGGTCTGAAAATCTCCTCTGACACCTCTAAGCTACTTTCTTGAGGCCAGTTTTTCAAGTGGCTAAGTCAAAGTCCAGTACTTTTATTATCATCACCTGTTGAACAAATAGCACATCATGTAATTGCCTCTTTTTGAGGCAGAGAGAGAGAATTCCAGGTTTCCTGGCACAAATAATTTCATTGCTTTGGGGGTATAATTTTGTGCCCCGCCCCCACCCCCCTTAATACAATGACATGAGGATTTTTGCTCTTGTTTTCTTCTTTATATGGCCTGCTAAGTCATATCTGACATGAGAGATCTGACATGAATATCTGGTCTCAAATGGTCTGTGTAGATTTCTTGTATGGAACATTAGCAAAAGTAATAAGGATAAAATTAACAACAACGACAATAATAATAGAGAGGACTCTGGTAACTGTTAAATAATCTGATAGGGCTTTCAGTGGCAGGAATCATAGCAAGAGGATGATTCACACAGCACACGAGTGCTTGTCATCCTTAGGGGCAAACTACAGCAAGTCCTATTAATGATTCACAGGGTGGAGTTTTGTGGTGGAGCTGCATGTTCCAGCTTAGCAGACTGACTTTAACATTATCACTAGATCAACAGCTTTCAAATAAATGCTGAGCTCACTCAGTCCCAGGCAAAAATTCCAAAGGAATACCAGTTAGATGCATGGCACAAATGAAGAGAAGGGATAATTAAAGCCACTGGAAGCAAAAATAAAGGAATCTCAGCTACACTTTCATCATAACCAATATATACTAGAGGCATATTTGAGACATATATAAGTTATTATAGTTATATTTGGTCAAAAACACCAGGAGTATATGGGGGAAAAATATTCAAAGGACATAGGCTTATGCCCAGCAGCACAAATATGGGAAAATGGGCCAACTCCACATTTTATTTTATATGGATGGTTTTGATGGCGTGCCATGAAAATGCCAGTTGTTTCCAGTATCAGTGTGCCTGCTATACTGGCAGGCTGTTGGGACATCATGAATTTACATTTCCTAGTCAGATATGCCAATCAGATTTACTTTAGCCAAGAAACCCCTCCTGGCAAAGGACCTGACCTACTGGAAGTAGCCACAGAACAGAGTTCCAGGGCCTGAGGATTGTCTCCTTCCCTGGTTGTCCTCCTGGAGTAGGGAGTCTGAAGTGGAAGCTCGTACCAGGACAGCCATGTGGGGTTTGACCTGGGCTGGTGACACAGCTGGGATTCACTCCAGCAATTGCCATAAATCTGCCAGGACTGCTGCGCTCCTGCCCTCTGTTAGATCATTATTTGAGCTTCAGAAGGCTCTCATCATGACTGTTTCTTGTCCCAAGTTTCTCAGACCAGTTCTATCATCTTTTCAGGCTTTTTTCTTCTCTGAAGGAGAAAGAGGTGGAATAGGAAATAGAAAGAAATCAGGCTGTTTTTAAATGAAAACCTTTTTTAATTCAAGTCTGTAGAAAATGTCAGGACTTTACTGTTTGTATACCAGCCCAGACTAAAAGCTTTGAAAAATACCAAAATACCTTACATATCACCAAATCAGCATTTGACCTACTGCAGTTATAGTCACATGGGATCATCTTAATAAAAAAGGTCTGTTGTAGAGGGATCTATTATTAGTGTAGTTTCCATCTGTCTGTATTTATTCATAATGGAACATGCAGTCATTTTCAAATATTTTTAGTAACAAAACATATCAGCATTCTGTGAATTAGTGACATTATGGTGAGGGATATTTTGCTTTTAAAGGATTGATAGCTCAGGAGACCAGCAGATAAACAGACAGATGACTAGAATGCTCCCTGCTCTGAAGTTTACAGCAAAAGCATGTAACTCTACTTGTCTACTTTGAAGCCAGACTTCAAAGTAGTCATGTGTTAAAATGTACACAATATGACTATTTACCATATTAATGAGAGAAGATGGCAATCCTCTCTTATTAGAAAAAAAGTATTTGTGTCACTTCTTTTCTTTTGAAGTCATCTGTTGATTTTAAATCAAGCAGTTAACGTAAGTTTTGTCAGTCCCATTCTGGATGTATGTGGGTCACTGTGTTTGCATTAAGTGTCAGGATGGGGAGCTGCCTTCATGAAAAGTGTTCTTTCATGTACTTAATTTGAAAGATATTCATTCCTCCATTACTCATGTTTCCTCATTCCATCGGAGAATGATGACATTCAAAAGCAGGTAGTCAGACACACAAAGGGTGGCATTGGAGCCCATCTATCTTGCTTGGAGGAAAATTCAGAGGCCTAATTCATTACAGTTCTTTGAAATTGTAAGATGAAGACACTATAGAATTGCAAAGTACTTTTATTATTCAGGGAGCAGGGGAAAATTTCACTTTTTAAAATTCAAAATAAAACAGAGAAAATCATCCCCCAGGAAACTGCACTGGCTCAATCTGCTTCACTCATCATAATTTTTAACCTCAGTATGTACATACCTAAACCTCCATTTTACCACCACTCCCCCCAAACACCGTCCTGCTCTGTTCTTTGTCTTTCTTCATTTGAAGTTTCTCTGTACAGTCTATATTTGACACTCTCTTTGGTGCTTAGAAGAGTGGGAAAAATGCCCTACCAGATGTTTGTCTAAACCTGTTTTGACAAAATTCCCAAGAAGAGGGATCCACTGCCTCTCCAGCCAGTTTGTTCAATTTATGCTCACAATAAAACACAGAAATAGAATGGTTTCTCTTATGCCTAAACTGAGCCCTTTTTACTGTAACCACACATTTGGAAAAATAACTGTCACTTCATTTTTAATCCACATAGGTGAAGGTTTCTGAGATTTTGTATTTTCTCTTCCTGTTCAGTTTCATTCCAGAGGGGGATTATAAGGTTTTTAAATATAATTTCCTACCACATCACATAGACATATTTTAAATTATCCAATTTAAAGTCAAGCTTTATTATTTGCTTTATCTCTTCTGTGCCACTTCAAATGAGTAACAGAAATCATAACCAGCTAAAACAACCTGTGTCTACCCACACAAGTCCAGTTGGCTGAATGTTTGCTTCAGCAATTCCATTTACACCCCTTCTTTAACAACACAGCTATTGGAAAATGACTGGGATTTGCTTGTGCTGCTGAGATAAACTCTACATCACAGAGCTCCCACTCTTTTATATTGCTGCATGCCAGGCTCTGTGCACAAAGCCAGCACACATTCTATTTCCTCCCACTTGAACACGTTGTTGTAATTAGGTGCAAGTCGCAGAGAGCATTGCTTTATTTCCTTGTCCTTAAAATCACAGATCAGAGTTAGATTTGCAGAGTAGAGAACTAATTTCTTATTACAGTCTTGTTTCTTTTCTCACTATTCTTGCTGAAAAAAAGAAAAAGACTATATAAAGGAATTGAAAATATTGAAATGCTATCAAAAGGATTTCTAAATATAGTTTCTTTTTTTTTTTTTTTTCTATTTAACCTTAGTTATGGTCCTCTTGGGCAAGAAGACCCAGACGACCAGATAGGGAATCTGAAAACTCAAAGATGGAAGATAATTATTACACTTCTGAGATCAAGAAAGGTAGTCAGGGACTGGCCTGGCAGGATTCTTTCCCAACCAGAACTTTTTCTGCCATCCCCAGAGACAGGGACAGAAGAGAGCGTGGAAATCAGTGCTAGAGCATGAACTCTTCAGAGATTTCAGTCTGCACTATTGCACTGTTGATTCCTGAAAAAGCACTGAGGGCAGAAGAATGCTATGGAATCCTGAGAACAGTGCACTTCATTTGGAAGTTTGCATTCTGCTTCTAAGATTTTACTCTATTAAGAAGTGCAGTGATAAATGCTTTGTGCTACCTACCATGTCCAGATTTCGACTGATTCCTCCTATTCCCCATATTCCATTGTGAAGACCAGCTAGGCTTTCCCAAGCATTCCTTGACTTTCAGTTAACACCAGCTCCCTTGGGGAAAAGAAAGGAAGTTTATGTAAATTATGTATGTCTGAAAAAATTCTGTATGAGTAGCCAGTTGGGTTTTAGTGTTCAGATAGCTTCAAATCTGACTAAATATCTAATACGACAGAATACTAAACTTCAGAAGATGTAATTCAGTTGCTGTCACTGCCCTAGAATTGTTGAGATCTTTAATCCTTCAAACACAAAATTATTCTTGCAGAGCTCACAGCAGGGGATTGCAGAGAAAGTCTGTACAGTATTTACTTTTTTAAATGCATATTTTTCCATGCAGTATAAGGGGAAAAAAAAAGGTGGTGGATGCACAGCAAAAACCCAGCACAGACTTGATTTCATTTCTTTAGCTAGAGTATCAGAGGTGATACAATCTGATATCCCACTCAAATATAACTCTTCCATCACATATCTACAGCTGCAACCTTCTAGAGAAAAAGATTAGGTGGAAAGAAATTTAAGCCACAGTAGGCCTAGCAAGTCACCTGCTAAAGGCTTTGGATGAGAGTCAAGGGGTTAGCTGAATTCTCAGTTAAGTCATTCTGTATTCTTTCTCTGAAAACATCTGTGCTGAGGAATGGGATGGCAGTGCATACATATGGACATTTTAAATTTCTTGTGCTTAGCTAAACATATCTGCAGAATGATGATGCTTTGCAGATTGTACAGATTTGTTTACCTCTTTGAGAAGCATGGATACAATTTTTTTCCTTGATATGCTATTTCATTTAAACCACTTGCTTGTAGTTCTTTGAACGTGACCACAACAGGTCAATGAATAAAGATGAAAAGTCTAAATTCAACTGTATTACTTTACAATGTTATTTCCATTGTTTCCTTTATCAGGCATTAAGTTCTTGAGTCTTTGTAAGGAAAAAACTAAGAAAAAAAAAAAAAAGTGTGTGAAAGTGTATTTTTTCCTTGTATTTCATGTATTTATTTCTTTTCCTACAATTAAATGTGACAAGAAAATGAAAATCACTCTGAAAATGAAATAATTTATTTTACCAGGAGATACTGTAGTCAGTGGAAAGAGTGGGCCACAGACTAGAAAGTGTATTAGGTTTTGTCCAGATATAGTTCTAGTCTAGGAGATAAATTACTATACAAGTCTATGTCTCCCAATGATGTAGTGCAAAATCTACCTCTGGTTGTCACTGATCCTTTCTCTGCCTGTATTTTTGGTGCCATTTTGATGCTTGAATGAAGCATTGCTTCTACATCTTCAGGGAAGCAGAAATCCCACTTAATTATTATATTGGTTATAAGTCTTCTTTGTTTTAGCAAAAGAGCTATGAGACGTCTTTAGAAGTTCAATAAACCTTACTGATTTAAAGACGAGGCTGCAGCATCCTCTTTTATTTCCCCTTCCTTATATTCCTGTTAGCACTCTGTCAAATTCAGTCTTTTGTTCTGAATTTTTTCTTGTTTCACAGTGAATTCAGGAGTCTTTTACAGTAGGAACTGGACAAGACCATGAGGAACTTACATATTAATACCCTCAAAATCACAAGAAATGTTGTGCTTGATGTCTAATTTCAGGGGATCCAAATAGTTTAAGCAGTACACGTTCCCGTACGGCATCCTTTCCACCACCCATTTAAAAATATGAAACCTGTAATGAAAGATCAGAAAGAAATATAATTTCCCATGAAAACAGAGCAGGAAGAAGGAAGTTCCTACGGCTAACGAAGCTGTGTATGGAAAAAAGGGCAATGGGTCCAGGGAAAACTATTAGGATCACTTATGTTCCTGTGGTGACTCAACCAAAGAAATGCCCACAGTTCTCTCCAATCTGACCTAGTCTTGTGCTCAGTTAAATTTTGATTATGCAAGGAAAATAAGCTACCTAAGTTGTGAGAAATTGAAATCCTCCTTGTTATCTCTTCATACCTTACTTCATGTTCCTTTGTTTCATGGCACATCTCTGCCCTACAGGAAGGCACAAAAGCCACAAAATTTGGAGTTGCCAGAAGGCTTCCTCCCTCCTCAGCCATTAGAGCCCACTGGAAGCCCCAGAGCGTGGGATTGATGTAATTTAAGTGCAGAGCAAACAAACAGTGATCCTGTTACATCCAGCCACATCCTCCTTCCGTAGGGCAGGGGGATCATGGTGAAGCTAAAAATGCAGCCTTTTTGTGTGAACAGACAACGAGAAAAAGACCTAGAGAGTCATTCCTTCCTTGGGAATGGGGCAGTTATAACATCTGTGCTTATAGAGGCTGCCTCCTGTGGGATGATAGCACAAAGGTGAATACACAGAGCTCCTCCTCTCAGAAGTCAGAGCTGAACACACAGTAACACATTGGTTTTAAAAAGGGAAATAAAAATTCTTTTCAAGAACCTTCTGCACAATATTCAAGTCACCAAAATCTATGTTAAACATGAAAAATACACATTTCCATTCTTCGTATGCTACCCAATGTTCCTGAAGCTACAATTTACACCAGAACAGAGTGTAAACCACGGTAGTTTTAGTGATGGGGAAGATAGTTACAAATTTTCACAGGAGGTAAGAGGAAATAGTGCTACAATGAACCATGCACAGTGAGATGTAAAGCAAGATAATCAGCTTTGTCTGACACTCTTTTCACCTTTATATCCATAATTTGTCTTGGATCTATTTTTGTCCAAGGGCCAAAATTATCACCAGATGTAAAAAAAGTACTTCTCAAACTCATTGGAACTGTATCAAATAAAATTTATAAGCATATGTCTCTCATTTAAACACAATCAGATCAGATGTTAATAGGATATGTTTTAACACTACAAGACAACCTTTGAATGCCCTGTTTAGTAATTAACCTATTGATATTATTATTGGGAAAGACATACTCAGATATGCTTCAGGGTGTAATTTAGCCAACACCAGGATGTCTAAAACACGTTATGAGGTCTATGCCAAAATTTCTTTTGTCAGAGTAGAAGGTGTTTATTTAGACCCATACAGATATCTTTGGATCTTCAAACAAAGAAAAAAATGGCTCTATTGTGAGGAGTTGATTTGCATATTTCTTATGAACTGTGATGCAAATAGCTGCCTTGCAAGCTGTATCATAACATTATTATGAAGATGTTAAGGTGCTCTGGTGAAAACACAGCTAATAGAACCATGCATTTCTATTCAGCTAAAAGATGTGATTGATTCAGATGCTGGCTTAGATCACTGTAGAGGAAAAGAAGGTTGAAAAGCAGTTGTGAAGGGATAAACAGTCAATATCCACAGGAAACTGATTGAATTGCCTCAACACAGGTGGCAGATTTCTGGTTGTACACTCTTTTGGGACAGTAGGGCTGCCAGTATCTCAGTCATGGGGGAGATACCTGGTCTGATTCTGGACAGGACAGGCCCCCAGAATGGGCATGGCCATGACTTTGGGGTTATTCACATCACCTCACACCTAGCCCAGGGGGGTGTACAGGGAGGTGTTTTTTCCAGTTTGCTGAGGAATGTGGTCAGGTAGTGCCATGTTCTGCTGGGTGAGAAATCATCTGTGAATGGTTCAGCTGCCTTGGACACACTTACTGGCACTGGTGTCATCACTCTTTTCTTATCTCATTGCAATTTCTGATAAATTGTTCTTATTTCAGCCCCATCTTTTACTTTTTTGTTCCTCCAATTCTCTTCTTCACCCTGCAATAAGGCAGAGAAGTGAGTGAGCAGTGAGTAGTCTGAGGTGTTTCAGCAGGAACAATAAATTGGGATACCATACCATTGGGATACCAACTATAGCAAGATTTTAACTGTCTTATGACTATTAAACATGGAGAGATAATTCTTGTGGGATAGATGCACTGGCCTTGTGTGCTTGGAGTGCACTTGGACTGTATAAATACAATTAAAAAGGGGGGGGGGGTGCAAAAAAAGTAAAAAGGTCAAAAAGTAAAGGCTTCTTCATTTATTTGGAACCAGGTTATGGGAAAGAGATGTTATCAGTTAAGTGAAAATCTTGTGTATTAGGCAAAAACATCTCTTCAGAACCTGTTCTAAGAAATTAGGCCAAATTTTGGATGATACTGACAGGTGCACAAACAGAAAACCAACAGGCTACAAATACTGACAGATCCTGCCACCTCAGTGGAAGACCTAAGTAAGAATCAGAAAATGCTGCCCAGCATAATTATAATAAATTAATCATCTGTTCTAAGAACGTAAAAAAGATGATATAAATACCTTGGTGAGCAAACTGGTTAGTTCAATACCAGCAGTAGAAGGAAGATTAAAACCTTTAGCAACAGAAGACTCAAGGGACATCAGTAGTTTAAGACTATGTCTCCTAGTGGTATTTTTCTTTTGTCATTGAACAGCATAGGCAGCTCCAGCCAGAAAGTATCCTGGAAAACAGAAATATCTGGTCAGAACCTAGATGTCTTAAAAGTTCCTATTTTTCTCTTGAATAGGACTAGTTTGGACAATAAATCTATGATTTATAAAATAATAGATTTTGATACATCAAGTCAGAAAATCAGCTTAGAAAGAAATGCTGCATCATGGTTGTTTTGTAAATAAAATATGGTTTCCCTTCCTAACATGATCAGTTTATTGATGTGGAGGTTTTTATTTTGACTTTTTTGTTTCATTCTGGGACAGAAATAATTTCTTCTTTCTCTGGAGAATGGAAGTCACTAACAAGTGTGGTCATCTGTGGCATTGCCATAGAAGTCAATAGTTTTAAGGAATATCAAAAGATCCAATTTATTTTCAAATTAAAATGAGAAAAATAGTCAGAAAGTATTAGCATGAAATACTGTTCTTAGATTGTATGCAGCTATGTAATGGAACTAATCAAATAGACTGAAGTATTTATTTAATTAATTGTTATTTATAAGATTATTACAGTTTCCATTCATGTAACAACATTAATTTTCATAATGCTGTAAAAGCTTTAAGTCCTACTGGGTAAAATCCTGTAAATATAATTCATTTCTTAGAAGCACAATGTATTAACTTTGTTTTCTGATAGTGTTAACTGTGTAACAGATTTCCAGTGTTCTTCTAACCCCTTAGGGCATCTAAAGAGCTCCAGGAAACAAAGGTATCTTTCAGTACCTTCTGTTGTTTCTACAAGCATTTAATATTTGATGTCATATACGTGCCCTAATAGCACATGAAACAGCATAGCCTGGTGTGATCACGGCATACACCAGATACACAGTGCAGCCTCCTGTTTTTTCCGATTTTGTTTTTCTATTTGGTATGCAAATCCACTCCGTGGTAACCTTATCCATGTGCTGCTTGTTCTGCTCATGCAAATCTTTGTAGATATCCTGGATTCTGATGCCATCTGCATCTGCTTACATTCCTTGCCTTTAACAAAGAATCAGGAGTTAGCTAGACAGATGGCAAAGCAGAACTATTATCAGAGATTATCAGGAAAATATGCTATTTTAAAGACTTTAAAAAATGTAATCACCCTTATTCAGGGTACCATTAATACAGTAACATATTGTGCAATTACTGTCAGAGTTCCATTGCTTCAATACAGACTGAATTACAGCAGAGTGGGAAGAAAAGATATTTAACTTTTTATGACATTCTTGATGGCCCTGTTTTACGGCAGTTCTACCACTGAGGGATTATAGTTATATTCAACTGATTTT
Organism: Phylloscopus collybita; assembly: GCA_027886175.1. NCBI lineage: Eukaryota > Metazoa > Chordata > Aves > Passeriformes > Phylloscopidae > Phylloscopus > Phylloscopus collybita. The sequence goes on from JAJNNQ010000002.1 coordinate 11,176,900, forward strand.
GTTTAGTAATAACTGCACTACCTTCTTAAAATCTCCTTTTGAGAGACTACTAAATGGTACTTAATTGACACTAACTGAGCATTACTTACTGGCCTCTGTTTCTGTTAAGAATCCCATTTCCCCACCAGTTGCTGAAAGGAGAGGCATCATCCATGCAAATGTATGGATTAGTTGACCTGTGGTCAAATGCCCTGTGGAAGTGAGCAGGTGCAGCTTAAATTTACAGCTGTGAAGAATTTAAGACAAACCTTGTGCCAAAGAATTAATCTTTAATATCTGATTTCTAAATGGTATATTTCAAAATCTGCCTTAGTCAGCCTTGGACCTCTAAATGGTCATTGAAAAGAAATAGGCATTTGAGATTGACACATCAGATCTATCTCAGATAACTGTATTGAAATAAGTCAATGTGGGAAAGTACCCCATTGCTCTCCACTGATCATAAAAAGTTCCTTTGTAGAATTGTCAATCTAGTATTAGACACTTTGATAAAAAATATATTGATTGTCCTTCTGAGACATCTAAAATTTCAGCAAGACATATGTCTTTTCCATATTTCAAAAAACTAGATGTTTAAAATCCAAGATGTACAGGTCAAGAATTTGCCAGGGAAGTTGGAAAGGCTGGCATGAGGTTCCTTACACCTCACAGACCACTGCATGACTTAAATGTTCATCTCACTTTCCTTTCATATAAATCACTGTGTTGAATCAGTTGATGACTTGGTGTGTACATCAGGACAAAGGTATGTAGCTTTTGCAATTTGTCTTGTAATTATAATTCTGAATATGATGGACAACACATCATTTACACTATTTTTCCTTTTAGGCAGAAGGCCACTGCATGTTTCATACTAAGCCCTGCATATCACAAACTAACAGCAAGTACTTGTCTAAACTAATAGAAGTGAAATTTAAAAAAAAAGCAAATCAAAACAAAACAAAACCAAACCACCTCAAAGTGCATTCTCCTGAAGTTTCCGACCCATCAAACATGAAACAAAAATATAAAAGATGATGTTCTCTGTTGGACTTTCACTTTTATGCTCTGTTGGACTTTTAATGTGTCCTCATCCATTTAATTATCCAATTTGTATAAATTGCTTAGATGAACAGGATATATTAATTTCAAATTAGTAAAAGAGCTACCCAAATAAGGTACAGAAGTGAGAAAACAAATCAGAACTCCTGTAAGAGCATCTGTAGCCATCTGTCTTTACAGAATCTGACTTTACAAGTCAGATCCTGTAACTTGACAAGGAAATCACAGATTTAAGTATCAAGCAATGACAAGTATTTTATTAAGGTTAGGATATTTGGAAAACTATGTTCAAGTCACCAAGCTGTCAGTTGACTGCAATTTTACTGCAGTCCATGACCTCACACTAATTTATCCTGAGAACATTCTAGAGTAAATCTGAATACAGTAATTAAAAATATAATTTAATAGTTTATCAAATTCTCCTCATTTTGTTTCTTAATTATTCTCCTGGTATAGACAAGTTAACAGAAAAAAGCCATTATCACAAGTCTTTTGGAGTAGTAATTAATTTATTTCCCCTAGCGTATTACTAAACCCATTTTCTCTAATACTTCTTTAGCCTTCTTACATTTCAAAGGCCTTTCTCATTGTCCTTCTGCTGGCAAAGATGCCCCTCTTGGCTCTTTATACTGTTTACCTTCAATCATTTTCTTAGTTTCTCTCCCATTTTTCTCTTTCTCTTTTTTTTTTTTTTTTTTTTTTTTTTTTTTTTTTTTTTTTTTTTCTGCTCTACTCTTTGCAGAACAATTAATTCTGTTTTGTACATCAGAAGTACATTTCAAATCATTTAGCTTCAACCTATTTTTCTTCCTGGCTAGTTAAAGCTTGTTGAATATATCCAGTGTTTGTGACCTCATGTCTTGGGTTATGGAAAACAAAAATGTGTATTCTATTTTCATCTCTTGAAAGCACTGTTCTTCTTTACTCTGGGAGGAGTAGGGTGGGTGCCTTCTGTTAATGGACGAACTGTAGGGCATTGTTTCTTATCTCTTCCACCACTGGTTTTCCCTCCAGGGAGATATTTTTCTGCTAATGGGCCATTAACACCTCCCCAAACTAACACATCCCCAAACTATACCCTCCCCAAAGCAGTACATTCCACTTTCCATCATCCTATTCTGAGATGCTCCACCCAGTGGGGGGAGCCAACCATTCCTACCTGGATAAAACTGAGCCACAGGGATGAGAGGGCATCCAGCTTCACCTGATTCCTGGAGGAAGACTGGACCCCTTCCTCACCACCACTGGACCCCTTCTCATCACTACCTGGACCCTTGTTCTACAGGACCATTCTCTACTCCACCAGAACCACATCTGCCACTCCAGGAGGACTCACTTTTGGACTGCTTCCAACACCCTGACCAACAGGGTGTCAGGTTGTAGCCCTGACTGTCAGGGTTTTTCCAAAATTGTTGTTTGTTTGCTGGTTTGGTTGGGTGGTTTTGTTTTGTTTTGTTTTGTTTTGTTTTGTTTTGTTTTGTTTTGTTTTGTTTCTACTACATTTGTATTGTAAATATTCCTAGTAAAGAACTGTTATTCCTGTTCCCAAATCTTTGCCTGAAAGCCCTTAATTGCAAAATTATAATCTGGCAGGGGTGAGGGGTTTACATTCTCCATTCTAAGGGAAACTCCAGCTTTGCCTGGCTGATACCTGTCTTTCCAACCAAGACAGCTCAGAAAACAGTGCCTCTTCATAAAGGGAGATGATGGCTCCTACAGGTTGTATTTCAAACCCTGTCAATCCCAGAGAAGTGAAATGAATTGTATAGCAGGTACATGTGAGCCAGTTACACCTTTGCCTAAATAACTTTCTCATAACTTGGTGATTTTAATTTGGAAAAGGATTCAACTTCTACAAGTGTTGAGTTTGTATGGATTTGACTACATTTATATCAGCTTATTTAAATTAGTACATTTTTTGAATAGAGATTAAAAACAAAATGGAGCTTTTTAGTGTAATTGTTCTGCAGTACTGATTGTCTCCCTGCTTTTAACTTTATGTGGTGTGACAAGACTCTTAGGAGAATTACAAAGTTCTAAAACTTATTAATAATTTCATTATCAATTTCTCATCCATAAATAAATAAATGAGAGTTCAGTCTCTTCTTAAGGGTAATGTTTCATGTGTATTTTCCCTACATTTGCAGATAAACATCTACTTTCTTTTCAGAGAAACCTAATATTTTAAATGTCCCTGGCCTTGCAAAATCTGCTGTCAGCAAGGTAGCTTAGATTGTTATTTCTTATGGATTTGTAGTCATAACACTGAGTGATGGAATAAAACTCAATTGTATCAGGATTTGTTCAAATACAGAACAAAATTTTCAACTCCCTAAGTTTGAACAGACGGGCCAACACACAGCTAAGTCAGAAATACATGTTTAGTTTGATTTAATTCTGTTATTTCTATTAAATAAGCTTAGCAGATCATGTTTAGTGTTCTTCAGAATTAATATGGCTTCAGCAGAATAGCATCAATGTATTTAAAATTAAAAACACTTTTCTTTTGTGATTATCCTTAAAATGTATTTAATTGCTGCTCCATTTTGTTCTATCATCATTCAAGTGTTACCTCAAGAGTACTAACTCAAAGCTCTTGAGTTACTTACCATCATCTAAAATCATATAGCTTTAGAGAACAGAATCATTCTGTTTATCAAAAAGAAGCCTTTTCAAAATTTTCAGGCAGAAAAAAATAATCATGAAAGCACAGAGGTGAGAGATGGGAAAAGACCTATTAAACATATTCTCACTCTCTACCACTGCAGTGTTTTCCCCTAGAGTCTTTTATTTTATCTTGTTTAGCTTTAAGTTTCTTAAGGCTTCCTATTCAATTTTCACAGGGAAAGTATTTCAGTGTCAATCTGCACCTCAGGAAATTTTCTCCAATGTTCCATTTATGTTTATATTACATAAAATGACAAATATAAAATGCTTTTTGGTAAGCAAGTTACATATGTTATTTTCTTAATCTTATTCAGACATTGCTGGAAGAAGTGGTTGAATGGGGGAAAAATATATTCATGGGCATGGCTCCTAACACTGATTAAATTATTGCACATTTGTGTCTCTTTGTATAAGGGTTTCCATAAAGATAGGGTTGATATTTTGTATTTTGATATTTGTGGTTAGAAGCTGTAATATTAGTTGACAGAAAGAAGGCACAGGGTATGAGACTGAGGAAACCAAGGATCTGCAGTGTGATACGCTGAGTGTCATTTTCTGCAGAAATAGTTCTGTGAAGGAGTAGGCCAGACAGAAGAAGCTGATGCAGTAGGAGGCAAGCCCATATGTGTTGCCTACTACAGTGATGCTTCATGTGCATAAGGAAAAGGGTTATAAGGATAAGAAAGCAAATGAACAAAGCTGGGGGGAAGGGGGGGGAAGGGACATTTTACTGAAGAAATATTCCCTTTTTATGCTCAAAAACCTAGAAAATTAAGAATGCTTTAAAAAATAACGTTTTAATCTTTCAATTTCTATGATTTATTTGCCACCTAATTTCTTAACTGAAAGCTTCAGTTTTATGTGAAGCTTTGACAATCAAAGAAGTTAACAAAACCTGAAGAATATCTAATTTAGATAACAGGTCATGATGAATTAGCTGTAGCTTTCACTTGACAGGTCAGTAAATGAAATACATCTTGATAGCATATATGATCTGGTGAAGTCTTAAAAAAATTCACCCAGAAAAATTGTACCGGTTGTAGTAAAACCTGCTGCAGTTCAGTCCATTGTTTCTTGTGAGCAAACTACCCAGCTCTCAGATTGATAATGTGGCTATGCATTTCTAAAATTATATACAATTTTCCATAAATACAAAAATTCTGGATAGATGTAATATGTAACTGCAAATCCATACATGTAGGATGATGATGTAGGTTAATATTCATGCTGTGTGCTGTTATTTTTAGCAGCACAGATCATGGCTGCTAGAAGCAGGTATGCAGCATAGTGCAAAGGAACACAATCAAAACTTTCTGCAGAAAAGATTTAAAGAGGAAAATTCCAAGCTTTTTGTTCTGCTTGCATTCTATTTTTAGGGTTGGTTTAGTTACAAGACAAAATGGACACCTGCTTTGGAAAAAGTCTTTGTGTAATTCTAGAGTGTAGGAATGGAACAGCTGTGTTGACTGTACCGAAAAAAGTAGGACATCCAAGAAAATTTCACGTAGATTCATACTTTGCACTTGATTTGTTTTTTGAAACTCAGGTTTAGAAACCTAAAGTTCAAGTAACTTTAATGCTAAATAAAGCTGCCATGCCATGCAATACTAGCAGTTATTATTGTTCAGGAATGTTACAGTCCTTTGCAGGTATTGAAAGTTGAGAAATTCATGCAAAAGATGCCAGGTTTCCTATACACTACATTAAAAGAAGTTTACTTTCAAAGCAGGAAGGGAGTAAAAATGAGAGTTGTGAGAAAAGGAATCAGTGAGTCTGACAGCTCCATGTCTAATTGCCCATGCTGATCTGTGACCAATGGGTGAAGCACAGCTGGTGAGAAGCGTAAAACAGATTTGTTACCAGCGGTCAGTCATTCAGACATCTAAGGCAGCAACTCTCCATCCAGGTGACTCCCTGAAAACCTGACATTAGCTGTAGACTACAGAGCACAAAGCTCATGTCACTGATGATCTCAAAAAATATTAGCAAAAGGAAACCTGAACTCAGAGTAGTCTTGCATACATCAAACTGTAACGTGCCGTGACTGGGCTGTTATGTGTTGCTCACTACTTTTTCTGCTGTGCTGAATTCCATTATTTGACGTGACATATTGGCAGATATTCCACTGTTCAACCAAGAACTTAATGTACCATTCAAATTTCTATTCAAATGAGGCTGAATTAGAAGATGAAGATGTATTTCCAAGGAAAAAAAAATAAAAATAAATGTTCCCCCTTAGTCCAACAGCTGGCCAGAAACTACAGCAATAGTTGCCCAATGACAGAACTTTACACAGAAAAGTTCTAGATATTCTCACTTTACTAGCTGGAAACGCAGAGATGAAGTAAAAGACATGAGTTACTTTAAATTTCCAGCTATTTCCCTAAAGATGAACATGTACAATGAACGTTCTACATTCTAATATTTTCCTATGGCTTTGTTGGTGTCAAGTATTTTATAAACAGGTCACGTAGGGAATTCCACATATGCACCAGACATCTGGTTCATCTGAAACTGGAGTGTTCTGAAAGTTGTATTCACCAGGAATTTTACATCAGTCAATTAACTTGCAACTGCTGTCTTAGTAAATGCTCTTAATAAAAGATTGTGTACACATTTTTCATCATGGACTTTTTTTTTTTGCCTTTTTTAGGCCGAATGTAATTTATATAATGAAATGTTCTGTTTCCATTAAAGTACACCTGCTTGTAAGACTTTTAAAATATTCCTTCTAACAAAAACAGAACAAAACAAACTCACAACTCAATACCACCACTTAAAAAAAAAAAAAAAAGACAAGAAAACCAGAAAAACTCAAAACCAAAACTTTCAAGCAGAACAGACAAATTTTGTGTCACTTCATGTTTGAATTGTTGTTTGATTTTGGAGAGACCTTTGATCATATTCTAAGATACTTTCTTGATAAAGATACATCTTTATCAAAAGAGAGTTTTCACCCTGAACTCTTGAAGGTTGGAAGCTGGACTTCTCACATCACATATTATTCCTCAAAAAATTTAATTATGGAACAAGTCATCCTTGGGTCTGATAAATCTTGAGTATGAATTGTAATAAATCACAATTTGTATATTTAAATATAAAATAAAATGGAATATTCAATCACATATTTGTAGGTATTTGGGTGATTATATTAGAGGAGCACTTTCTTCCATTTCCTGCCCACACACTTTTGTGCATTTCTTCTGCATGAAAAGAGCTGGGACTGAATGCCCATCCCACATCTTCTTTGACCTCACAGAGCTTTGGCTTCAGCTTCTTAATCTTTCTGCTGCAAAAACAAAAACTTCCCTGAGGAGCTGGAATTGAATAGCAGAAAATCTTCTTTGACCTTCAATGTCTTAGGTCTCAGTAGATACTGTGCCTGTTTGTATGTTCTCCCTATATGGAGTAGGATCTGATGATTTAAATTAACTCTAATTATTTTACTATTATCACCATATAAATTGACAGAATATATTAGTAGAAGTCTGTGTTGCTAATCATTGCTAGTCCTTAATCTCACTAGAGGAATAATACCCACCTGAGCATTATTCCTACTGTTTCACATCAATGCAAATGTATTTTTATTTTTGTACATCTACCCCTCTGAAAAGTGGCGTGAACGGATTTTTTAAATCTCAGTTATGCAGATAAATTAGAAAAGAAGTATTACTACTGAATTTCCCCTGTAAGGATGTGTTGGCCTGCCTGTTCAGGAGAGACTGTCCTTTCCACCAAAGTGATAGTCTGTGTGTTCCTTATAATTTCTTGCACAAAAATAAAAACCTCACTGTATAGAGCTGGGACACCAAGTTAGAGAACCCCACAAGTTGGTAGATCAATTCAAGCAAATACATGTATTTTCTCAGATTAGCGTTGTTCTCAAACTGAACACTGTACCTGAAATGACTAACAAAGCAGCAAATGAAAATCACTTGAAGAAAATACTCTGTAGTGTGCTCTCTATCGCTTCTGAACTATACCAGGCAGCAGTCTCTCTTCTCTTACTGCACTCTATCTTTCATAATCCCCCTTAGATCAAGTTTTTAAAGGATATTGTGTGTTTAGAAGGAAGGCTTCTAAAATTTAATAAATGTTGCTGGGCTTTTTGTAAATCTAATATCATCTGTTATCTCTACTTCAAAGGGCAGAAAGAAAAGCTGCTGTTACCAGCTGGAATCTCTGACTTTTAAAACTAAAAGGTAACTGAGCCCACATTCCTTATACAGGTCAGGGAAACGGGATACTATTGTAACTCTGGTTAAAAAGCATCAGAGGGGGAACTGAAGAGGCACCAAGTGAATTTTTCCCTACATTTTTTCGTTAACCGTCAAAGTGATTTGTAACAATTCAGACAATGACAGTCTTCCTCATTAAACTAAGCATTGGACTCAGTCAAAAATACCCTGCCTTTACTATTATTCTCCATGCTATGGACAGTGTTTTCCAAGTCAAAAGGTATAACTAAAACATGGTTTGAAAAAAGAAGTAACGCCTTTTAGGAAGCCGACTGAAATGTTACAATGCTTGTTCTTTCAAATCATTATAGTGACTGCAGCATTTCCATCACTACTGTGATAGTGAAAGATACCACACAAAAGATTCCTCCCAAATGAAAGTTGTAATGACAGACCGATGGCTGCTTTAGAAAGAGACATTTGAGGTATTTTGTGCATGTAATATGACTTTCTGGATTGTATTAAAATATGAATATGAAAAAAACATGATTAAGTTTTGCTATTCTAAAGTTCCTTCCAGGTTCCTATTGTAATAGCTACATTTGCACAGCCTTAGGCATGCTCTTGTCCAGACAAAGCGATGTGCTGGACTGAACTGACAAAACCACCTCAGTAAATGCATTTCCATGGCTCTTAAAAGACTTTGGATTATAAACCACCTATAGTTTCCCTATTGAACTCAGAGCTCCTGTGTGATGATCCTGTAATCATTCATACTTTCAGAGAGTGAAAGGAGAATGGGGATAATGAGGATGGGGTACATTTCCACATTAATCATCAAAACATCTCAAGATTCTTCAAAACTCTGTGGAGAAACAGGCAGATCTGGAAGGTAGGTCCACAGACAGCATCTAAAAATGCTGAGAAGAGTTTCTCCCTCTAGAATTTTTTCTTTCTAGTCCCATTGGTAATTGAGGACCATAGAAAACAAGTTCAAAGATTTCAGATGTTAAGTGAAAGAAATTCTAACCAAAGTCGTCACAGTTCTATCCTGTCTAATTATTTCTTTCAAAATCTAAATTTTATAATTATTTATGGTTTTAAGGTATTTTTTTAATGCATGCCAGTCTCACACTGAAAAGCTTGTCCCACTTTTTGGAGCCCTGCAGTTGATTTTTTAAATGTTCAGTCACCACGGAGAATTTCTCATTTTAAGCTTTTGACTGTTATTCTTTCTTTACACCTTTTCTTACTATAAAAAATAATTTATTTTCCTGCATTGCACATGAATTTCCACTAGAAAACTTGACTTAGGCGTTCAACTCTTTGCTCTGCATTTAAGCTACCTAAAGAAAAGCTAATGGAATCTGTCCAAAAAGAGGATGTCAGCCCTTTGATACTGCTGAATGATGTGTTTGGCCTTTGGTCTAAGAATCTTGGACTTTGTTGATCTGGTTGTTCCTAAGAGGGGTTTGCATCCAAATGTTGACCCCATACAACCTTTCTTAGCTTGTGAATTGACAAGTTCGTAGTACATGATTGTATGGTTCCTCTTAATTAATTTGCCATTATATTTCCACAGTTTTGAGATAGAAAGAGATTTTTAGTTCTTTATTCATTTTCTAATATCTGTCCCTTGGCTGCAGTCCTGAAGTTAATGCTCACTAATAATGTGTTCTTTGTCTTCCCAGTTACCAGGGTCACCCTTTTTCAAGAGGTCTCCAGAATGAAGAAATGATTCTTCAGTCACTTCTTTTCTTTTTAACAGAGACCTTTTCTATGTTCCTTTTTCCTTTGTAGCCTACAGCTCAGATGTTTTGCTCTGCCAATTTTTTATTTGCTGTGCAATCCGATTCTTCAGTCATTAGAGAGTGAACTTTGCATTTGATTGTTTTAATAGACAAAGTCACAGTAGAAGCTGGTATAAATAATCCTAACCAGAGAGGATCTTGATCTGATTTTGGTCTATACATAACAACCAAAATATTTCTTTTAAGTTACATCACTGACAGTTGCAAGGAGATTAAGATGACTATGGGCTTATAAGAAAGAAAAGAAATTGCAACTAAAACCGTTATCCAGAATGAGGTGTTCTGCTGATTTCAGTGGAGAAGATATAAGCAAAGGTTTGTTTTCAGTAGAATATTTATATTTTTTTTCCATTAAAAACAAAAAAACAAACAAAACCTACAAATCTAGTAAAATGTCTTTTCTATTGAGGAACCGAAATATTATAAAATTTGTACATAGTTGGAAATTTAAAGGAGTAAGAGCATAAAAAGGAAATAGTTCTTTAGATTTCATGACCAGGCTTTGGGGGTGTGATGGCAATCAGTGTGATTTCACCCAACGTTGTACTATGATGGAAGAAAAAGACCTTAAAGTGGGGTCTGAAAAGACCCTAGTTATGGTAATAAATATTAATTTCAGTAGGCTGAGGAAGACTGTAATCCATTTGTAAAGGAAATGCTTTGCTTTTCAAATACAAGGCACATATTTAGCTTTCTAAAACAGCTTTCTTTCATCCACTGAGCTATTCTGTTCACCCTTAAAAACAAAATATATACAAAGATTTTTCTTAATTTCAAAATGTAGCATATGAAAACTTATAAAATAATTATACATTGTCTTGGGCATGAGTTATGCCTGTCATTTGGTGATGAAGAGCCCAACGAAACTTCACATCTTCAGACAATAATAAAAGGGAAAAATATAAGGATTCTGAAGTTCAGCATTACAACTTGGTAACAAAAAAAGTATTTCCACATGGCAAGGACCTGAAGTCCTACTCACAGGTTTCCTACTGGGATGTATTCAAAAGCCTTCAGAGTACTTCATGAACTTTAAATTTCAGCTGACCTACATTTCTGCATTAAATGCCCTTGATCTTTTAGAAGCTTCCCATTCCCTCCCATTATAAAACCCCACCAATTTATTGGACATATCTATCCTTTCCATAAAGTAACATAATTTAAAATATGCTCCAGTAACCTGTTAAATTCGAAGAATCACAGATTCAAAGATTTATTTGGATTGGAAGGACTTTAAACATCATCTTGTTCCATGCCATGGCCAGGGAGGAGCACCTTCCACTGGATCAGGTTTTTCAAAACCCCATCCAACCTGGCCTTGAGGACTTACAGGAATGAGACATCCACAAGTGATCCACAATCTCAAGTAAAATCCAACACACTTTAGAAAAAACTTAATTAATTTTCTGTAAATAAATGGGTGAAGCTTGTGTTAGATAAACATGAAACTGAGTCATATGTTGAAGATTGCTTCAGGTACTTAGGTATTTGGCAAGCACTCCAAAATAATTTTAAATATTAATCCAGTTACATTATTGACATATTTTACATTCTGTTCTTAGATAAAAATGTACGCAGGTATTCAGCCATTCAAAAGCTGGTCATCTGTTATTTCAAGTTTGATATGATTTATCAACCTTTCTAAAAGTACTAAGAAAGCCTACTTCTTCACATTCGATATTTTCAGGAGAGTTTACGGTTTATGCAGGCTGGTCACAGTTGAGTATAATATATCTATGTGTCAGAAATTGGAACAGGCAGTAGACATTATAGATGAATTGCCAGGAAATTACCCCAGTGTGCTGACTTCCCAAATTCCTTCAAATGACTTAACAGGCTTGACATGGCAGCTCAGTGTTCAGTTTGCTTAGGGGACTTTAGGAGAATCAGTGGTTCCAATCCATTGCTAAGGTTTGAGTTTTTCACATTTACATAGCCATAAGGAGCTTAGGGAATCTGTAACTGGCAAAGAAAAAAACATTTAAGGCAGTATTATTGCCAATAAGAGTGTTTAAGCTCATGGTACAATTAAAATTAAAAGCCTTTCCTTTTCCAAAAAAAAAATTGAATGGGCAAATGATATTGCTATTGCTGGATTGTTGATAAGCAGCAGCACCTTTGATCTGAACAGCTTTTGGATCATGGCAGCACTGGCAGTAGCAGCCACACTCATTTTTGATGAGACAATGAAGTGTGTAGGGGTGACAGGCTTTATGGCAAAAGGCATCACATATCTTCCACAAATCACTCATTTGTCTAGTTTGGGATGGTATAATTCTGTGACCTATGAAATTAAAACACAAACCCTGATTTTCTCTTTATATAGCTCCTTGCTTCATCCAGGATAGAGAATGACTCTCGGGCTCTCATTGCTACATGAAATTAAAGGCACTTTGCAAGTGTAGAGTAATTCTGCTGAGATTAGGGAATTCCCCTCCAATGTGGTCTAGCATTTTGGAACTAACACAGAAAGCTATGAGGTGGATAAATAAAATAAATTTTCTTGTTTATAATAAATTTGCTCTTGCTACAATCTCTGCTATTATTTCAAAGAACCTTTAAATTAGCAAAAAGCAGAAGCTAATAAGGGTTGCATAGATCTAGTGAGTGATGGGAAAATGGCCTCCAATGAGATTCTTCTAATAATAATTGAACTTAAGGTGTGTCAAACTGTTGTTAATACTACTACTAAAATATACATGTTGTTAGAGCTTGGCTGATTTCCAAAACAACCACAGTCTAAACGTAAAAGAAAACTGAACTAAAAATTATTGAAAAATTGTACCACATTAGATAGACCGATAAAGATACCAGGAGGTAATTGTTTTGACTATACCAATGTCCCTTTTTTACTATGATATAACTGTACAGCAATTAGGTTATTCTTGTAAATTGCATGGTGACTACAGCTGCAAAAAGACATCACTGCCATCTTCTGGTAATAGCTCATTCAGCTTGCCAGCATGTGGGTTTTCATCTATTTATTTCTCTTTTTATAGAACACTACACTGGCAATCAGGTTTTTTTGTGTTTTGGGGGGGGGGTTGTTTTGTTGTTGTTGTTGGGTTTTTGTTTGTTTGTTGTTTGTTTTGTTGTTGTTTTGGGGTGGTTGTTTGTTTGTTTTTGGGGGGGTGTGGGGTTTTTTTTGGTTTTTTTGTTTACAAGACCAGGGAAATGTAAGTATTGTGCTTTAGCATTCAGATTTTTTTTTGATCAATAATTTCATCCTGTTCCATGACATGTGAGCTGGCACTAAGCAAATCAGTACTGCACTCCTGTATGACTCCTACTGGTGAAACATTCTTGAGACTGATTTACGTTTGAGGACGAAGACACCACAAGTCCAGAAATTTGCATTCCATAGCAAAATCTTGCATTATACTTTTATCCCACAGTGTATTATACTTTTATCAGTTACCTGATGACTGAATGTACGGAAAAAGAAATGCTATGTTGGCATGAGGATCAAGTTCAACTGGAAGTCAATGATGCTGGTAGATCACCCTCATTTATATTTGCTGAAGGTCTAAATCTCTTAAGCAGATGAGAGTTGAGTATTTGTCAGTGTGACAAAACTCTGCTTTCTGCTTCTTCCAGAACCTTTAGTGCCTCAGCTTTACCTCTGATCACTTGGTGGGTTCTGTATATTGCTGCTCATCAAACAGAAAAGAATAGCAGCAATCTGTCTTGCTCCAGGAGATGTAGCTTGATTTGTGTCATGATCTTTACTCACCTTAGCGTCAAAAATAATTGCTACTAATAAGTAATAATACTGCTATTAATAATTAATTCTAATCTTACTTGGGATGCATTTGCAATGTCCCCTCCTGGACATGAACCATGGCATGTAATTGCAGGTAATGCAATTTCTTTATAAAACGTAATACTCATTCCCCTAAGTATTTGTTTGGAAACCATTTGTCCTAACTTTGGAATTTCCGCAGACAGTAATTTAAAATGTGAACCCTTTTTTTTATTTTTTTTTTCTTCACACTCTTACCATTGCTTAGTTTATGACAAATTAATAAACACACAGTTTTGTGTATGAGTGTAAAAATAGGACAGAAGAATATGGACTGCTTTTGAGCAATGATTCCTATATGTGAATTGCTGTGTCCTCACACACATGAAATTAGAGGATTTCAATTCTTCCATGCAAATCTTTATTTACAATCCTGATCAAGGTAGTCAGAGACTATGGACATTCAATGACATGTGAGCTGGCACTAAGCAAATCAGTACTTAACCACTCCAAAGTAGGCAATGGAGATGAGAACTTGCTGGCCTTGCTGGATGTGCAGCAAAGTCAGCCAAAGGGGTTTTTGATTTCTGAAGTTATCCTATTGGCAAGAATGATAAGTTATTCCCAGAGTTTATATGGCTCTCCAGCAGCCTTATTTTTTGTCTTATTGCTTGCCACCTGATTAGACACTGGACAAAATTTTGCCCAAAAGTGTCAATGTGTGCAAAATGTAACTTTTATGTAGATGTTGCCACAATCAGCATGCCTTGAGGCTTGTTTCTGCAACAAAAAAGCATTTGATCCAGCAGTCTGCTGACCATGCAGTAGTCTTTGTTTCTGGCTCCAACTCAACATGCACAGAACAGGGTGAGCAAACGTGGCAGATCCTGCCAAGCATCCCCTACTTTCACTGCCTTCCTCTTCATTGAGCTGCAGCCCCACCACCAGCATCTCTGCTTGACTGGTTTTTCAGAAGGGAATATATATTTCCCTTGTACTTTCTCTGTATTGCAAGCCTAGCCTTGATTTGCAGTCTGTATATTTAAGCATAAATCTTGCATTCAAGTCCTCACAGCCACTGTGAGAGTCATATCACTCTTGGAGATATTTCCCTTTCAAAGCAGCCAGCCCATCCTCAGAAGAAGAGATCTGAGATAGTAAATTTATCTAAATCATTTTTTATTGGAAGCAGAGCTGTGCTCCATAAATGCAGGAGCCAACCATCTCTAAAACCAGAGCGGGATAGTGGGTTTTCACTGTCCATTCATGCCAGTAACAGATGCCTGGCAATCAGGAGCTGCTTGTCAGCTCCCAGACAGGAGGCGTAGAACATACACTTCTGCTAAAAGAGCAGAGAGGCTGTTGGTTAACATAAGCTTTTACGATGAGGCTGGCACACGTTTCCACCCAACGTCGCTCAAAGCCTTTTTCACCGCAGCGCATCCCCCAGCTGTGAGCCAGCTGGTGATGGCGAGGGAGGGAACAGAGGTACAGTGAAACACTTCTCCTGGTAAGCAACTTTGCAAAAATGCAGTTGCAGCTCTAAAGAACCCTCCTAAAGCACACATCTCTTTGCCTTACCGGCTGGCTTTTTTTTTTTTTTTCAGTCCACTGCTAATTTGGCAATTTGTTATTACACAGTGGCTTTCTGCACACGGATTTAAAAGCAAACCAAATAAGGAGATGCAAAGAAAGGATTACAGAACAGGCTTCGTTTTGTAGTTCATCAGTCCAAGCTGGTTTTATGGTTACTAATCACTACTTTCCAGGGCTTCCAGAAAACCATCGTAAAAATCATGGGAAGCCATTCTTGTCACTTACCCATAAGCACTGGATTTAAATCAAATCCAGTCCCATCAATCAACACTTCAGAAATACCTTGCTGCTAGTAGGTTTCTGTGCTCAATTGAGTGTTTTTGAAAATATATAAAAAAACTTAAGTAAACTCTTTTTTTTGTTGTTGTTGTTGTTGTTTTTTAAGATTTACTCTGATCCTAAATTTCAAAATACAATGCAGTACACTGTAATCAATAATGGCAACATAGGAGGGAGAAGCATGGAATAATTGGTGACAAAGTAACAGAAGAAGTACTTGCAGGTCCCCTATTCCTCGAATTTTTTCCTGGCTTAGTGATCTTTATAAGTGAATGAAATGAAATGGAATGAAATAAAATTATGGATCAGCAGCACATAGGAAACCATTCAATAGCCATTACTCCATAATATCATTTATGTTAGTCCTTTCTCCACACTTCATTTTGTAAGCTGTTTTGTATCTTTATTCTGCCTAGAAGTTGACCTGGATTGTGGCACATTTCCAGGAGTTCCTTAAGAAATTTGGTATCTAATTTTATCACATAAACCTTAACGACTCAGTAAAAAAAAGCCATCTTCCTCTGGTGGTCTTCTCTTTACAACAAGTCCTAGTAGATTGGCAGCTGAAATGGTGCATAGGAATACTAAAATTTCTGAGTTATTAATCAATGAAAACAGCACTTGTATCAATGCAGTCTTGGTCTGCAGTTTTTCAGAAATTAAGATTGACTGTCAGTAGTGAAATTAATGTGGATTGTACTGGTAAAATTCAGCTTTTATTTGTATGCTATTCATATACTGTGTCAGCTTTATTTCAAAGTTAACAATCAAATGTTGCTTTGTTTACTGCACTAAAGGTTCTCTTTGAGTAAATCTCAAAAATTTACTCACAATTTTCAGTGGGGAAATTCATAAAATTTGGCACATAAACTAACTATTGTAATATTCATATATGACATTTGGTTATAAAAGAATTATGAAGCAAGCATAAGAAATCAATGAAGAGGTCTTGGTTATTCTTCTGGTTCTATATTGTCACAAGCATTTTAAGATTGTTAGTGACTCTGAAATACTCTAAACTTTCTTTGTAATCTAGATCATCAAGTTATATGAATCATGTAACTCCAGTCTAGAATTTCTCTTCTTCCTTTCAGTCCTTTTCCTTTCCTGGTTAATTCATACTTAGGTCAGTGCTACACAGGAGCCCAAAGCCCAAAGTGGCTGTCCTTCTGTATCACAGTCCAAAAAAGCATTTAGGAGATTACTTCTATAACAACAGTTGTTGTAGTTGTTTGATAAAGCTTAAAATAGGCTCTAAATTCCTTCTGAGCTAAGTACCAGTCCCAACAGAGCCTTGAGAAAAGAGGACAGAGATATTAGAAAGCCTTTAGAAAGCCTTAGCAATGGCAAGCGTTTTAGGAGTTTGCAGAGCTCCTTCTTCAGGCAGTAGGTTTTTTGTTCTGTACATTTTAAAACCTTAAAAAAATTGTGATAGATCTCCTGTATCTGCAAGCTAATAGGATGGGAATTCTCAGGAACCGACTGTGGTTTCCTGCTACTGGGAACCATTGTTTGCTGGTGCTGGCAAGAATTGAAGGGGTCTGATAAATCCATAGTACTGGGTCTTTTATTCTTCCCGTGAAATATTATTCCATGATTAATAGGATATTTTTCCTTTCAAGTGTGGAACGCCAGCACCTTTCCAAAGACTGCTCAAATCTGGCATGTGTGATACAGTGCTGCTCTCTACACGTCTGGCTGTAAGAGACATGATGTCAGCTTTAGTAATACCTTCCAGCCATGTTATCTTGCTGCTTTTATATTCTGCACCCAGACATTTGGAATTCTGCATCAACTACTAAAACACAATGTTCACGTTGGAGACCCATTGATCATTTTAACTGCTTGAGTGGCCAGAAGTCACCCTTACTAATCGTTACTGCCTTTAATCACTATCATTGCACTAATTACAGGCTGATATTCTCCAACTTCTCGAAAATGCTGAATGGTTGAAAGTGAAAATAATACAATGCAAGCAAATTTGATTCTGAAAATTTTCCTTATTCAGTAAGAACCACAAGAAGCTCTAAGAATGCCAATAAATTTACGCCATCCTAAAAATGTTTCAAATGTAACAAAGAGAAACCATGAGCCCCCACTTCTCTTTCACCACTTTTTCTATAATTAAAAGCCTTCAGATTTTTTTTCAAAATAGAGTTTCTGGTAACACTCCCTGTTACAGATATTTTCTCTTAAAATGCATTTTAGCAACCCTGACATTTATATAAAAGACATAAAGATTCCAAGCCCCTCAGTGCACATACTTGCATTTTTTCAATTTTTACAAATGTTAAGCAGATTTAGGAAGTGGAAAGTGACTACTGTTTGTTATGAACTGTATTCATAAATCTGCCTTGGATGAACCTAAAGTAGATATGAGTAAATGACTAATGGACCTGAATTATTGAACTGTTACTTGCAGTTCATAAATAACAGTTTTCCTTAAAGCTGCCTATATTTTGTATTGTAAGCTTAGGATCTAAAAGCTGCTGCATCAGAGTGAGTTTGGACTAAGAAGCTTTTTCAGAAACTGCCAGAGCAGGAGATGTCATATATTAAAAAGCAAGCAGCATTTCTGTGCCATAAGGAATAGGCACATTCTTTTTGACATGTTTATCTCTAAAATATAGTTATATGGAATTTACTACTTCTCTTCCAGACTTGTTTCACAAGTCCACTGGACTGGAGGACAAACAATTTCAAAGACTACAGCTTGATAAGAATAGAAAATAATATTTCAATATATGCCCCTCTTTTTCCACTGCTCATCTTCAAAAACTGATCAAATAATACATAAACCTCAAAAAACTTATTAAAGCTGGGTATTACATACAGGGAACATTTTGCCTACAATTGAAATGCAGTAGCCTCTCCAGTAAGCACTTTTTATTTTTATGTCTTTAAGAAAACCATGGTATGAAATATATTTGCTACTTGTTTCTTCTTCATAACTTATTTCCTTCTCTAGTAACTTAAACTCACGCTAAAAACTGTTATGTTAAAAATGTTGTAAGGCACTATAGCTGTTTGCATATAACCATCCTTGCAATCTTTTATCTGTGTAAGACTACATAGAACTTTAGATAATTGTTTGGTTTAGCAAAACTTTTTTCTTCCGACTCTGTTTCTAAAGCTGTTCTCCAAGTTGCAGCAAGGCAGATTTCTTGATGTTTATTATTTGAACTTTGATCAGTGGGAGAATTATTTTCAATTAGATCTTATTGTAAAAGGTACAAACAGTTCTTGCAATAATGTCACTGATGTTTTTGCCCATTCTTTTTCAATTATTGTCTAATAATTTCTGCAAACTCTGAGCATTCCTAGATTCTGTATGAGTAAACTGTGCCTATGAGTTTCTCTGTTAATAACCAAATTGCAGGAGTAGTTTTGCAAGGGGCAATTATGTGAGCTTCATTCAAGAGGTAAGTTGCCACTGGACCATAAAACCAGTATTTTTGAAGATATGTAGATTCTGTAGACAGAATCTACAACTGGTCTCTACAGCTATTTTCTCCCCTGCTTTTCCATACACCTTCATCCATTCCAGATTTATTGTCAACGAACTTCCCAAAGGTCATTAGCTCCATTTAGAGGTGATGAAACCTGAAAAGTGTTCTTGGACATAGATCTTATTCTCTTGATCCTGTACATTTTCTGATAAGAAAATGATAAAAATATTTGATAAAGAAATTTGTTATTTTAGGCATGGCTTAATACTGCCATTTTAAGGTTCATCATTCTGTCACCTTCTGCTGCTAACATGCATTTTTATGAGGAAATAACAAAGTTCTTTCCATTTGGTTCACAGTCCTCTCAGATATTAAGAAACAGACATTTAAAATTTTGCCTGAAGATGTTTTCAAAAAATATATTTTGTTTCCATCTTTTTGCGGAACTTTCACTGGTGGTTCTAACAGTAACTACCAAGAGAGTGAAATATCCAAGATGGACATTTGTAAACATTTTAAACACTTTTGGGGTAGGATCTTCTCTTAAGAGTCAAAGGAATATTAGTATAGTGCTTATGAACCGTTTTATGACTGAGCTGATGCAAGAAGCTCTGCATGTGGGTTAAAGTTTACTTTGGATGTTCCTCTCAGGATAAGAAAAGAATATTGTGAATATTTTATGAGCTGCTCAGCATGTGCACTTTAGGTTTTGAAAATTTTTACAGAATAGTGTTTTGTTAGAATATTTATTGAATTTTTTTAAAAATAATTTCCGAATGTGAGTCAATATTACTGTTCTTTTGTGTCTGAGGAACAGAGAAATTTTATACAATGTAACACTCCATTTCAAAATAATTTTTAAGGGGAAGATTTTCCCTTTCACTTCTGAACTTATTGTTATTATATCATATAATAATTTTATTTAAAATATAAATTATTTTTTAATCTGTTAGACAAATTTTAACTTACCTAATTTTCCCATCAGTTTTGACACTTAACACTATTTCCTCAGCTCATGATGAAATCTGCCTGTTTCATCTAAGCTTGGGAGAGCACCAGATATGTAGGCTTGGACACAAGCCCTTTCTAAATATAAGGATTGTCTAAGTAGTGTGGTTGCACCCAGAACATACTAGAGCCTAGAGGACTCCTGTTGGCTTATTCCAGTGTCTCTGATCTGTCACCCATAAGAACAGGATCAATTCAGAAGATCTTTTGCATGTAATTGCCCACGAAAAGTTAATCTGGATTTAGCACAGGAATTCAAGGGGAAATGTGATTAATGATTCGAGATATTCAAGACATAGTTCAGTGAAAAAAACACGTTCAAAATTGATATTAAGCATGATATGCTGCTAAAGGCACTATTTGCTTAAATCTTGGCTGTGGTACATTGCAGCAAAGTTTTCCATCTGAATCAGACTATAGTGAGTCAGAATTACAAAAAACTATTTTGGCATCACGGTTGATCAGAAGCAAAGTATGACAATACTTTGCACACAAAAATTTAAAATTGTAATATTAGATAGCACAGCATACACTTAACAGATAGGAACTATTATCAAATAAAATATATAAGAATAGCTCAAGCACTGGGATTCAGAATTGAAGAACTAATCAAAGCCAGGATTTTCGGCACTGCATCAAGCCCCAGTGACTCAGCTAACAACTCTAAAAATCATGCATGGAGAAAAACTGCCCTCCCATCCTGCAGAAAATAAAAATAAACCAGGGCTCTTCTGTAATAATTACTCTAGCATAGTGCCATGGTCAACTCCATGGACACCCCATTTGACAACGATAAAAACAAACTATTTATCTGGCTCCATGCTTCTGATTTCCCCTCAGTGGCTCGCATTCATGACAATAAAATTGTCTGACAGTGTAGACATGATATAATTCAAGTTTTCTACCCAATATTTTTCCTGGGTTCCTTCCCTTTGCTGTCATCAGCACTCTGCCAGATCTTCAAGAAAGACAAAAAGTCAAATCCTGCTTCTGGTTTTAAGTCAAAGGCAATTAAGAAACAGTTTGGTTTTGGTTTGGTTTTTGGGTTTTTTTTTTTTTGGTTTTTTTTGTTGGTGGTTTTTTTGGGGGGGGGGTTGTTTGTTTTTGTTTGTTTTTTTGTTTGTTTGTTTTGGTTTTTGGTTTTTTGGGGGTTTTTTTTGTTTTTTTGGGGTTTTTTTCCTCTAGGAGCAAACCATTACAGAAGACATATTTATTTAAAAACTTAAAAAAAAAAAAATTATCAGGAAATCTATTTCCTTTGTAATCTTTCCAACACACTCAGAGGCTCCCCAAAGGCCAGAGGTCTCTGTCCCTCAGGGAAGCACAGCAATGTTGCTGAGGAGAGAGGGTATTTGTGGGGAGCAAATAGCTGGAGAAACAATTGAAGATGCTCAATTATTACTCATAGAAGAAAAACCCGAACACAGATGATCCATTGTGATCTAGGAAGTCAAATGAAGGCGTTTGGGCCAAATCAACTTTGCGTTAGTCTGTCCATGGTGCAGAGTTTAGTTTTTTATTTTTCTAGAAGAGAAGCAGTGTTTGCAAACATGGGGCTTTCATGACTCATTGCCTAAACTATGAAGTACTTTGTCTTCTTAATAGCTTAAGCATATCCCAAACAATTCTCTTTAGGGTTTTGAATTTTTTGGTCAAAATTCAGAACATCACAGCTTAGTCCATACAATCTAAATATTTTATATTATTGCATTTCCTTCTGCTATCTATACTCCTCACAGATTTACTTTTACTGTTTAAATTGCTGGCCTGTTTTTCTGGAGTGAATAATGCAAGAAACTGAGTGAGAAGAAAAACAAATTTTCAGAGCCTTTGTACATGTTTCTTTTTTAAAGTTTCCTGTTGGCTGAGGCACATTGTGTTCCTCTGTACCACATCCTTTTAGAGCCATATGTGGAAGCAATAAAGTGTATCCTTGCCTTCAAAGATATGGAGTATTTGTTTAGCCAACTGACTCAGGAAAATACTATGAACCCATTAACAAATATGGTTTATGTGGTCAATTAATCATAGAGAGCAGGCTGCAGAGAGATATTAGTCAGCACAGGCAATGGATATCTGTCAGTTACTGATCCCAGGATTTCTTGCCAGGGGAAGGGAGACAACATGTTAGCAACAGAACACACCAAGTCTGCCAGCACTTTCCATTAAGATCAGATTTCCAACCCTAGGAATGCTTGCAGATATAGATGATGATAGCCGATGAAATTCAAAAGGAAACCTTTCTTCCTTAAACCAAAGATGCACCCACTAAAGTCATAGGCCTTTTCCTCTCCATATTACCTCAGCGTGCCTCAGTCAAAAATGAAGTGTTTTCATTACCATGTAAATGTACAATATGCACTGAAGACCGTGAAGTGCACATGCCTTGAACACTTCACATCCAAAACACTTGAAGATAATCCCTTTTTTTCTTCTTTTTAATTAAGAAAGGATTGATGTTTTCCTGACAGATGCTGTCCTGCATAAGTTATGCCTGAAGACGATTGCATTATCAGGCCAACAGATTTGCCTGTCCTGTGGAGAGAGAGAAAGTTCAAGAGGAAAATAAGTAATAGCCCAATTATGCTATAGAAGAAAGGCTTAGAAGGAAGTGCCCTTTTTCAGACTTGGATGAAATTCACAGAAATAGCATCTTATTTTAAAAATCTACTATTTTTACAGGTAAAAAGGAGAAAAGAAAGCGTTCCATTAAACATTGAATATGATTATGTTTTGCTATGTCTGCTTTTTTGGGACCTGAGTTTTATGAGTTTTGAAAGATTTGCAAATATTTGTGATATCTTTGTCTTCTCAACCTCTAAGATTTGGCAAAATTTATTTTTTCCTAGGTACCTTATCAATAGCCCATGTTAACCTGGCAATTTTCAATCTCTGATCTAACCCAACAGTTGCATCACAGTAGGAATTGTCCATGGTTGGAACTGCAGGTCCTTACCTGACTGCTTTGATACCCACCTCCTGGCATGGGCATTCCCTCTGTGCCACATCCCCTCAGAGGGCTGACAAGCTGCACAAAGCCACTGCCTGTAAAACTTCAGATTTATTTGCTTCAGAAGCTGGAATCTGTTGATGTGGTGAGTGAATTCAGGAGAAAGCTGGGTGCCACAGTCGAGTCATAAAAGTATAAACCCCACAGATTAGCTACTGTGCTCGTAAATTTGCATGTGAAGATGTGCACATTACCAAGTCTACAATTCAGCTTGATATATAAATGTGATTAATCAGACTAAATAAAGAAGTCTATAAAGTAGCTTGCCTCCACTGTCAACAGAGATATAGTCAATATAATCAGTGGAGTATAAGATACAGTTCATCTTATTTTAAAGATGCTGTCTGAAATTTGCCAAATTAATTAGCCTTTAACTACACATTATGTTTTCTTCTGTTGACATAAAGGCAAGACAGCTCAAAAATGGAAAACCAAAGTTCAAACAGAGTAACCACAAAATCTAAAAAAAGGATACAATCTGCTACCTTGAAAGTATTCTCAGTATTGACATTAACAGTTAATTGTGCTATTAAAAGCCTTTATTTGTAGTAAATAATACTTTGGTTTTAATTCCCATCTTTCTCTGCCTCAATGACTATAGGCAGCGTTATTGAAGCACTTCACAAAGTTGGCATTTCATTCACTATCCTTCCCACAGGCCTCAAAGCTATAATTAAATCCAAAGAATGCCATGAAGAAATGGGTCATTCTGTGTCTGGGATTGTATTCAGAAGATTTGTGGTGAGTATAAAAAAGGTTATGGAGGTACAGCTGCCCAAGAGCAAGAGATCATCTTTCTTGAAGTGAACCAGGAAGGCCTTATGGAAACAAAACTTCACATATATACATCCTTATATTTTATATCTTCTAACAATTACAATTTTTCCAAACTCAGCTGAGGACAGCAACAAATTGTCATTCTGTTATTTTAACCAAACCTTGTTATTTTTCATTACAGATTGTTTTAAGTGTGGCAGCGTTGCTGAGTCTGAACAACGATGCCTATTCCATGATATACTGGGGTTTTTTGGATGACCTTGTCTGTCCAGCTGCCATACTTGCTCAGCAGCTGCTCTGTCACTAAAAAGGACTGTCACTGGTTCCATTATAAAGTGCAGATAGAGTGATGGAAACACACACCAGTAATTCTTCTACAAAGATTTTAACAGATCTCATCTCTAGTATTATTTTACACTACAAATGAAATTTTACAGCTCATTAGTCCAGAATGTGAGCTAGTTGTTTGACAAAATGAATTTAAAAGTCTAGGATTATTTCAAGTAGAAAAGTATAGTCTGCACATGTGCCATAATTATTTTCTGTAGAAATTCATAAGCACTACTGTATCTGCAGACTTTCACTGAATAATTAAAGATTCTGTATGTGGCACTGTGCGGACATTAGTGTTATGCAGCCTAAAAGCTCTGAATTACCTCTTGAAATATAATGAATATATGACAGATGACAGAGTCCTGCAAAAACAGAAAGCTGCTCAAACACCTGCTGTTGCCAAAATACAGCAAGCTTCTTCCCAAGGAATTTCATCTTGTATTAAACTGTACAATGTCCTTGTACTGGATAAGGGAAATAGAGAAGTTATCTTTACAGCTTTGAAAATTAACTCTGAATTTTAAAATATTTAGAGATAGAATTAAGTATCATTTCATTAGAAGGTGTGTTATATATATTACATAAATTTCTGTTGTGAGATAGCAAGAGGTCATTTATGGCTTCTAAATTTACATGTTGTGGTCCACCATGTTGAACTTAATACTTATGGAAGTTAATGCAAGTACTCTGATTGACATCATATACAGTCCTGGCTGCTTATTTACTCATCTTTCCAAAGCAAATTAAAGATGTCATTTTCTTTTTCCATTCCTCCCTTCTCCCCAGTAGTACACAGACATGAGCTAACTAGGTTTGAGTAGTGAGAACTGCTTCTCCCACCTACCAATAACAAAGCATTCCCTTTGTCTTCAAAGGTATACAAAAGCCAATTTTTAGTTCAAGAGGAGGATGTGAACATCTCTGTCAGCAAAAAGCCACACAAAACTGAGCACCTTTGAGAAAAAAGAATCATTTAAACACAATCTAAAAATAAAATTATTGTATTTCATCTTCTTTTGCTTTCACTTTCAGTATATTATTGAGCTTGTCCTTACTAAAATGCTGAGGCAGTAGAAAAAATATTTTCCTTTAAGGTTTAAAATCCCTATTGTACAATAGCAGGGGATTTTAGAAATAACACATAATTATAGGCAGCTTTCATTAAACAAAGTCCACAATGAACCCACACTCTGGCAGTGATTTCTAGGAATGAAGAGTATGTGTATGTATGTGTTTTCTGAATAGGACACTTATTAAGATTTTAATTTGCTGTCAAGGACAACTTGCCATATCAAGATGAATCTTTTATGATTCATTTACCATGTGTGAGTGAGGCAACTGACATTAATTTAATCTGTGATTGTGAGCATTAGTATTCATAAAGAATCAGAAGCACAAATAGAACCATTTAGTCTTTCTTTTCTTCCAAAGAGATGGGTTTATGTTGTGTAGTGAAGATCACATTGAGTTGAAGAATTTTAAATAAATGTTGAAATAGAAATACTGAACTGAAATAATAATACTTGGAAAGATTTAGTGCTGCTCCTTAGAGATAGACTTGAGTGAAACACTTGTAAAAAATATGTTTTATATTAATAAGTTTAATATTTACTCCCAAAAAGCAGTGTTTAACCTCAACAGTCCTTGTCATTTTTCATTTGTCCCAGGACTTAATTTTTGGAAGAGTTCTAACCTTGATTGTGAAAGGGATGGGAAATAGTTAACATAAACTTCCATTTTTTATGTGTCCCATATTCTCCAGAACATAAAAGAAAGACCAAGCACATTTTGCCAAATCAATAGTGCATAAAAAACATAGTGCATAAAAAATAGTGTGTATGTTTCATAAAAGCAAGATAGCATCGTTGCATAATACACAAGAAACTGCAATGTGTTTAGTGTTAAGTTGGTCACAGGAGCATAACTAACCCGGATCTGAAAATAAAATTTATTTGTTAGGCTTCCCTAACAACTTCTCCCTAAATGGCAATGCAAAGGGAGGGAGGACATCATCAACCCAAATACCACCTCTGTTTCCTGTCCACAGGGCTTTGAACTCCAACTACCTCTGTATGTCAGAGACTTAGGGGGGGAGAATAAAATGCTCTGCCTGTGCATCTGCTCAGCACAAAGCCTGACAGCACTCTGGCTGCACCACTCTGAGCCACAACGCTATCCCGAAAGTGCTGAGGCTGGCCTGTCAAAGGGAACATAAAGGGACAGATGTTGTTGTTGATTATGTGATTTGCACATTAATGCAACACCTGTGAACTTAAGATTTCTCCTGACTCCTACAAATGCAATTGGAGAAAAACTGTCAGCAATGGAACTGGTCAAGGAAACAGTACTCAAAGAAGAAAACTGTACAGAGTACCTAACGAGGGCCTTCCCCAAAGACCCTGGTCTCTTACAGATCTTCAAGTAGCAGACCAATGCCTGCTAAATATGCCTTCAGGTGCCAGGAAATAAGAGATGTAATAATTTATGCTGCACAAGAAGTAGACATACAAAAAATACTAGAACCTAGAGAATTTATAGATTTCAATAAGAAATACATTCCATGATATAATGATTTAATCACTTCATATTTGTTCTAAGGTTAATCTTTTATTCCAGTACCAATTTGGCATTTCAATCTAGACAACCTTCATCAACTGCATGTATTTTTTTCAGTTCCGGCTCACAAAATAGTAGAATGATTTTGGAATTAAGCTGCCTGGGAATACAAATATTGAGAGCTGCTGTGTAAAGCCAGCTAATTAAGTAAAATATTGATTCTTTAATTTCCACAGACATAGCCATATGACATTAACAATAGCGTAGAGACAGGAGATGGTAGAGGAGACAGTGAAGAAATTTCTAATCTGAAGGGTGAAATACATAAGCCTATTTAAGAGAAACTCCTTTAATTGTCTGGATATATAATTGTTGAATTCATACTCCTTCAAAAGGAATGAATAGAATAGAATGAATCTATACAGTGATGGCTAAGCAGATTAATTCCATTAAAAATATTTCACAGGTAAATTAAGTATGTCTAATTTTATCCACGTTACATACATTAATCCTAGACTACAAAAAAGGATTCTACCTTTTACAGTTTACAGTATATGGTGGGATCTCTTTTTTCCCTATATCCATTCTCATACTCTCTCTATATATTACAACTTTAGCTAAAACCCAAACCTGAATTCACAAATTAGGAAACCTGTATTTAAAGGAAATGAGCCTGGTTAATGCTTTGTTCTTTCCATATGTCAATACATAAATTTAAATATTATAACAATATTGGGAATTATTAGGAACTTATGGCTCAAACTATTGCATGAAATAGAACACAGGGTGAATTACTGAATTAATTCCTGATTATAGCAGACAATAGGAGAAGGAAGTAATTCATCTCAGGAAGAATGTTTCCACCTAAAGGGTTATCAAGTATTTCAATGGGCTGCTCAGCAAAGTGTGGAGTCACTACTCCTAGCAGTGCTCAAAAAACAACTTGATGTGGCATTTAGTGCTGTAATTTAGTTGAGATGGTGGTGTTTGGTCAAAGATTCAGCTTGGTGATCTTAGAAGTCTTTTCCAACCTAAATGATTCTATGATTCTGTGATTCTATAATCTTGATTTTACATTTCTTTCTAAGCTATGGCTTTACCCAAATACATCACCACCAAAAGGAAGATTTGCATTATCATTTTGAAGTTAACACTTGATAGCTGCAGCAGGATGAACCACCCAGTCCTTTCTTTGCCTTCCTTTCATCTGTTTCAGCTAGCAAATTTCTGTAGGACTTGTATAGAAAGAAAGCCAGCAGTGCCCAGCTGTAACACATTGGCAGGATTTATTGGCGAGAGTAGAAAAGTTTAAACCAGCAGTCACCCTTATATATTTAAAGGCTTACATCCCCTTTTTAAGGATCAACATCCAGACCTCACTGAAATTAAAACTGAAATGTCCTCTTGAACTGGTACCAAAGCAGCCTGAATAATAAGATAACAAAAATGAGTGTGGTTTTTGATGCATAACAGCACTAAGGCACTTCACACCACAACATGATAATGGTAGATGCCTTAAAAAGAATGAAGTAATGCAGTTTGTCAGCCTAAGGTTGATTCTAAATTTTAGGTTGGGTTTTGGAGGTGTAGACTGGTAATTTTATTTTATTTGGAGACATTTTAGCTAAAATAAATTATCCAGTCATAAGCACTGTCAACAGATTGGAAATTCTGGCCTGAGGTTAATCTGTCAGAAATTAAAACAATGCCTCTGCTATGTGAGGAGGGAGTGAAATCTGTCTCAGAAATATCTTCAAAAATCTTTCCATTAGTGCCTCTACTATTTATGATGGAATACTCATTGAATTTTGAACCTCAGAATTATCTGCCAAGAGTTCTGTTTTTATAGTGTTGCACATAAATGGGAAAGTGACACTGGAAAGTCCAAAACAGTTGGGTGCTTTCATCTGAAGCCTTTTTTCCATCATCCTTATTGCAAAGTTCTCTATAAATATTATTTGTGGAAAACTGTTTAGCGTAGTGTTCTTCCATTGGTCTCAATTCATCAATATGTGCACTTCCTTTTTATCTGGGACCAAAGCATTCTCTGTCATTCCCAACACAATATTCTACACCTAACACAAATCTTCACCAAGCTCCAAAAAGCTGACACTGTAAATTCCTAAAAAAAAAAAAAAAAAAAAAAAAAAATTCCAAACCAAACCAAACCAAAACAAAACAAAAAGAAAACCAAAGCACTTAAAGTGAAACAGCATATATATTAACAGAGATAAATATGATCTCATAACTTCAGAGACGCTGTGCCACAGTTCACAAGATTTCACAAGAGTACTGTACCAGTAAAGGGATATAGTTTTTAATTCTTTTATTACTTTGTGTTACACACCTGACTGTGACTGGAAATATAAGAAAAAAAGCCACAGTGCTGACATGCTGAATTGACTGCATAGTTATCAAAAAATAAAGCTTTTTCTCAAGCACACCACCTATCTCCAATTTTCCATTGTTGACTGCAATGTTGCTATGCAGTCAGAGGGGAGGGGTGAGCCACGATGTGATGACTTCAGTGGTTCCTTTCTGACACTTCTGTGTTCCAAGTTTCTCAAACATACAGACCAAACATTATTCTCTGTAATTTTTTTTGCTTTTCTCCAGGCATGTTCCATACCCCTTTACCCAAAACGTAAATAAGTTTCCTCTTAAAAAATTTTTAAAAAATTAAATGTAGTATTCTCCTTGGCCACTTTGCCTTTACATAGTTTTCAGTCTAGACATATTCTATTAATGTCAATTTACTTTGGGCCATGTTATGATGCCCCAGTTCAATAATACTTTACACCAAGAGTGAAATTTTGACACCTTACTAAAGTTTTTGCAGCTTACTTCACTTTTTTAAGGAAATCAAGGATGCAATACAAATACACTGTTGTATGAGGGCAGAGGTCTGGAAAAGCCTTCCTGATACAGTTTAGAGGTCCAGACCCTTGTAATCCCGATCCACCAAAATAATTGACATGCATGATAATTTTGTGGTATTTACAGAAAAGAGTGCAAACCTGAGGAACCAAAATCTATGGAGGAATACTTAAATAAGTCCAGTGTAACTCCAGTCAGTTAGTAATTTGGTAATTAACTCCTTTAGGGACCACAGTAACTTTCAAAGAATGAAAGTGAAATTATCATCTCGCGATGGAAAAGTCTCACTCCACACACATTTCAGACAACACAGAATCTCATACTTCCATATCTGCTCCAGATAATAAGGTTTCTGAACATTGTTAACTGCTAAATACTCTCATTAAAACATCTTCTTATTACACTAGAGAACTGTTGCCACCCGATGCATTTGCACCCTGAGTCAGTTCAGATGTGTCTGGGCTCATAAATTACCTTGTACACAATAAAAGCCACAACCATAGTAGAATTGTTGGCACAAGTCAAAGTTCGAATTTTACTAAGCTCTGGGTGATAGAGAATTGTACATTTACATGTGTCCTGATTGTAAACTTTCTGCACCTATCAGTTTTTGTTAGCTATGTTTGGGTAATTTTAGAATGTTGCTCATTTCTCTTTTTATTCCCTTCCAGACAACACGCAGTTTTTATGATTTTGTCTGACAGCTTTGATCTTGGTATTTGAGATCCCTATGTTAACAGAAGTCTTAAGCCCATACATAGCTTGCATATGTAAATTCTTATAAATTTTTACATCTTACTTTACTAATTTTTACATTACTGATTTTTACATCTGTCTAAAGGTGAGGTTTGTCTTAAATATTGCATGTATTCAACTGTTCAGAGGACAATTGATTTGAATACATGTATTTTGTAGATTGTAGATTTCTAGCTAATTTTTGAATTCAATTCTTTAGGCCATGCAATCCTGTAATTCTGTTCTTGCTGCTAAAGAATCCTTTGAGTAAGCTGGTTACATGTCAAGAGTGATGCTTCAGATTTCACCTCCAGGTTTCTGTAAGCATCCACACTGAGAAGAATAATACTACCTGGAATCAAATAAGTTTATTTCTCCTTTTGCAAATTTGTATTCTGAAACTCAGCATGAGAGCTGCAAGTGCGTTCTGCGTAAGGGTGGGAAAGTGGCCAAAAAATACTTCAGGGTCATTAAAATTCAACAAAACTTTCCCTTTGCTCAATGAGCAGTGCAATGTTGGGTGCATATTCATGTACCAGGTGCACTGTCAGCTCTGCAGAGCAGCACCAAGGCTCAGAAGGCTCTGGCTGCAGTGGGACTGTCACCAGCAGTACTTTGGGCAGACCCTGGCAAAAGCTGTACTGCACAGCCAGACCCATGCTGAGCAGGACGTGGGGAAGCATGCCAGACCTGTTCATAAAACAAATGGAAATGGGGTAGTGGAATGCTGGAGGTAGAAAAGGATAAATACTTCTCAGAAATGAAAAATTAGGAGGAACCGTTGTGTAAAAGTTTAAAATACTCAAAGTTCAAAGATGGAAAGGCAAAAGTGGAAGTGGACATAAACTGAAGAGAGCTATCAGCTTTTTCCACACAAATTACAAGGATCATATGACACAGCACTGAAGACATATGGGTGTAATAAGGAAACATGATGTAACTGGGGATAACTGAAAGTTTGCCATATTAGGAAACTAACTGGATTATATAAATACTCCAGAGCCATTACGTTTATAGAAAGGATAGTTTATATAATGGGAAATATTTATAGACTTAGACCTCCTGATTATGTAGAAAGAACCAGATGGAAAGTATTGCAAATGTCAGCCGTACCTAGCCTTTACACAAAGCAGTGTAAAATTTTGTATCAGTCCAAAATATCTCCAGGCTCAAAGTACAAAAGCATTGCTTCAAAGAATGTTAAGAAATTGTGCCCTGATGGTATAATTTATTTTTAGCACAGTATTTTAATTGTTTGTTAGTTTTATCTGGTAGCACATTTTATTTTCTCTGAAAAGTGTAAGATTTTTATGATAATATGTTTTCTTACTTTTTACTGAAAAGTGCCTGGACTAAGTCTTAATTTCATAAACACATACAGCCATAGAATCATAGAACTGTTTGGGTTGGAAGAAATCCTTAGATTCCTTAGGTCTGTAGAAAAATCCCTTGTACTTCTGTTCATTGAGAATTAAATTCTTATTCCTTAGGGGCTGAATGTAAGGATTCAGGGGTGAGATAGGGTGAAGTAGGTTAATTACTGCAGCTTTACATGTAAGTCTGGGTTTACTAGACTGTGGCTTTGCTATTCAAAGCAGATCTGCTTCATCAAGATAACATTCTCAATAAATGCATGGAAGTGTTAAAAATTATGTAGATGTGATGTTTAGAGACATGGTCTAGTGGTGGACTTTGCAGTGTTAAGCTAATGGCTGGATTCAATGATCTTTGACTTCTTTTCCAACTTAAATGATTCTTTAACTTTATGACCCAGTGTGGCTCAGGTGTCTATCCAAAGTCTTACTGAAACCTAAACCCTCAAATGGATTGAGCACATAATTTGGCCACGATTCAGCAATCATTCAGATGTCTACAGAACTCCCATGAGTAACTCACCTGTCACTTAAGCCTTAACCCAGGGCAGGATTCCTATCCAGCAAGCATGAACTTACAGGTGTAAGTCTCTCTGAAGTCAGCACATATTGACCTTCCTGCTGTGATTGCCAAGAACTTCTGAGACATCGACTCATGTGCTTTGTTAACTGTGGTATTAATGCTAACATTTCAACATGTTTCAAAGTAAATGAGTTTAGTGGCACAGAGATAAGAAAAAAACCACAACTCTCACCTCTATCGTCTCTAGACTGATATTGTATTATTATCTGCTTTTGTGGCTGCTATTCACTGATATATGTATAAAAATAGTCAGTTTCAACTCCATTCCTAGAGGATTCACAGCAAAAAAATGATAAATGTTCTTCTTACTCTTTTCAAAAGCAACACACAAGACAAAATCAGATTCTAGTGTTACAGTGATATTTTCCATTTCATGACCCTAATGACTTTACCTCTAAACCTAGAAATAAACTCCTTAGATTTGAAAATGCTAAAGATATTCTATTATCTAAGAAGAAAAGTTGGAAACAGTATTTTCAGAAAAAAAACAGGCAAAAGAATTAATTAGACAGCTTATGATATTATTGATAATCTTATTTATATCTATTAAAAAAAAAAAAGCTTATGCTCAAATGGGATACACAGCTTCTTCCTCCTTATTCTAGACTATGTGCTGCAATTCAGGTGCTGGGTTCTTTGGTCAGCAAGTAAAACTGGTGGTATGTCCAGCCTTGACAATTGGAAATAACCAGATGGACTTTTCAAATTAAAGCAGCACCATTGTTACTGAAAACTTTTGGAGTTCTATATACTTTGGAAAAATATAAGATGGAAGGAACAAGTTTTTTGAGTTAGCATCACTGGTAAATATGGAAAATAATACATATTATTTGTATAATCATATAAATTGACATCACTCATAAGTTTTCTGAAATATCCTAGCTTAGAGAAATTGCTTAGGATAAGGCATGGAAGCAACATGTCAAGAAGATTTTTTTCAGAATAATATTTGAACAAACTCACTGTATAAAACCAAAAAGGAAACTTTTCTTATCAATAAAGACAGTAGCTTATTTTTAATTTTTTTTAGAATTCCTGTGCTAGAATTTAAAACATACATTTACTGAGAGGATAGGCAAAAGGCATCTCTGTGAAAGGAATTGCATTTTTTAATGATTGTTTATAAAGACTGCTACAATTAGTTCAGATTGGGGTGGAAATGAAGGAATGAAGTTAGGAGGGGGGCTTTATAATTAATTTCCTATATATAACTCTCTATATAGAGGTTTTTTATATATATATAACTCTAGCAGCAAGATATAATCAATCACAATCACATTTGAGGTGGTGCCACCGCAGGGCTTTTAAGTAGGCCAGCATATTAACAGATTAACAGATTGTCTGCATTAATAAAATATCCACAAAACCTCCAAAATTTCATGGACCACAAGTCACTCCAAACTTAGCTAAAGCTTTCAGGACAAATTTATAATATGGGACAATTGAGTTGTAAATTGCACATGTTTTGAGTAGTCTTGCAGAAATGAGAAGCAGAAATGAAAGTTTCAGCGGTTGCATGCCAAATTCTGAACAGACTCCTGAGAACCAAACGGGCGAATTCCATCCAAGACAGCCTTGGGAGGCATTAGCTGAAAGAATGACATTGTACTGGAGATAGCTGTGAGTGTTGAAGGTTATAACCAAAGAAAAGATAAGATGTAGAAATCCTAGTTTCCGAGCAGGAAATTAGTGAATCCAAGAATATGGGGAAACATGCAATCCAAACCTCTCAGATAATGACAGTTTTGCTATGAGCATCTGGCTTTAAAGCCAAGAGAATGTGGCCTTCCTGTCAAAATCTTATTTATACCCACAGCCATCCTGTCATTAGGGGCTTTTGAGAGATGTTAAAAGTAATGGAATTAGCATGATCCAAAGAAAATAATCTCCACCCTTTCTTTGTACCAAGTACAGATAATTTTTCTGTGGATGTGTGCTATATTTGTTAACATCTCTGCTCTTAGCAAAAAAAACAAAACAAAACCTCCAGAGTTCTACCCAGAGTATGTTTAACACAAAAACTATCCAAGAGGCTCATTCAAGGTGTTTCCTGCTGTTGGGTACTCTGTTACTGTGCATTAAAGGATCGACACAATAGCACCTGAAAATGAGATGTCACATAAAGCAAATGTAACCACCAGGCACTGCAGGGCCAGTGGAGCCCTCAGTTCTCAAAGCAGCTCTTACTCATAAATTACCATTGCCAAATGTCTGCACGCTCCTTGGGTTTCTGGCTGTTGTCAGGAGAAGTGTGGATAATTCAGGGATCAATTCAGTATTGCTTGGCTCAATACTTTGAAGCATTTGATTCCAAGGCACTGAAACATATCTCCCAAGGCCGAAATAGCTACATCAATTCAAACAAGATTTACAGTGTAGGTCGGTTGGAGATGGAATGGGTCAAAATTAGATGCCAAGATTAGTTCATTTTGAGAATAAAAAAGCTGTTACATTCCTTCAACCAAGTCTTTCCACAAAAAGTTTCAGCCCTCACTCACAAAATGAAAAAAGGACGAACCAAAAGAAAATGCACTAAAAAAATTGAAATGTACTGTAGGGACAGGCAGCAAGGAGAAGGCATAATTAAAAAAAAAAATACTACTGAGGGCTCATCTGAGGATTTGTAAAGAAGAAATGTATTTCACCTGAAGACTTCTCTTTACAGTTTGAATAATAAAATTTTGGATTCAAGTATATCAATGACACCAGGATCTAAGAGGAAAATTGAAGAGACTTTAATATATTTAAGCAACTGTTGCATCAGATCTCACATCAAAAGTGGATTTTTCCATTTTATTTTTTCATTTACATTTTCTCCATGCAATTGATTTGGATGTATTGTATACACAGAATACTAGAACAAGATGGAAAAGAAACAATTCTATTCCTCTCTATTCTCTGTTTCATTTCATATTATTAACAGTATAAATAATAGTCTAAAAGTATTCTTGTAAGGGTAGCAAAAACCAGTTCAGATTTCATTGGACCCAGTTATAAAATGTCCAGCATTCAGGACTTTATTTAAACAACAGTGAATATGAAAGTGTTGTGGGGGGATGGAAAAAAGGAGCAACTAAAGTGAAAGAGCAACAGCTCTATGTTGTGGGGTGGGGGTGTTAAAATGGGTTTAGGAAAACAACCTTTATTTAAACAAATGTCAGTAGAGGCAGAATGCCATTGTGGCACTGAGGAAAACAGGATTAAAAACAATAAACTTCTCACAGAGTTTGGCTCAGCATGTATTTTTACTCTTGTCAACCAAACTTAAGTAAGAGGACTTGATAAGGAAGCAATTGTGGCATATTTATTTTACACGAGAGACAATGTTTTGAAATAACACGTGTGAAGTGCATTAGGCATGTTTTGTGGGTTTTTCTGCCAAACATAGCTGTAGTGGAAGGAAAGCAAACAACAAACAGACAAAGTGTCTATAAATTTTCAGAGACAGTGTTAGCAGCTAGAAAAAGAGGTTTTGGCCATAAACATTGGTGTAAGCAAGTGAATGCCATTCTTCTATTTACATTTGTTACAACCATAACAATGTATCAAGAGGTACAGGGAAGACAAAATTTGCAAATTATTATTGTATGTCCAAGTAAATATTTTGTGTGTATGAGTGCATGGGAGAGGAGATTTCTAACACAACAGCAAAATAAAAAAAAACTTCTCAAACTAGAGTACCCATCCTAGCCTGAAATTAATTTTTCTGTGTGTTCAGATGACTCAGGAGAAAATAAAGGATGGTCTTAGTTAAAGACTACAAAGAAAAAGCAACTTCTCATTTTTTTTCTGCAGCTCTTATTTGCATGATGCATAAGGAAATGTATCATTTTATATGGTCTAATTCTTGCCCCATTTCCCCTGTTTTTCAAATCCAGCTTTCCTTTTCATTTTCCCCCCATTTATTAAATATTTATCTTCCTGGCAGTCCAAACTCAATAAGAATTGAGTGTACCATTTGCCATAACATTTGGTATCTTTTTTCCAGCATTTGGATGTAACAGGTAACTTTATAAAAATAGAGTGTGAATGTGACACACATTTAGTAAGTGTAGCTGCAATGAAAAAATGGCAACATTGTTTTCATGACAGGCACCCAAAATATCTCCATGGATATCTTAATAGGGACACGAAGAGGGACACAAAAGGTCCAGCCCATTTATCTGTCCCTCACCACATCCTGTAAAAGGACACCTTGAGATTACTGGGGCAGAAGAGGCAGGACTGGTGTCATTTCCCTTAGGCTGTTTAGTTTCTATATAAATATCCACACATGACAAAGAACATAAGGCAGAAGACACTACTATTTTTCACTTTAGCTCCCTGCATCAGGTCTGACTTATGCAAAGCTTGTAAGCTGAGAAAAGATACTCCTATTTTATCCTTTTTGCATTAATCCTAGTTAAATTCCTGTCCCTTGTCTCCAGTGATTACTGAGTCTGTGTTTCTGCATTCAGAATAATTGTAAACTTTCTTATACATTAAGTGTTAATTTTCTTTAGCTGAAGAAATTCAGAGCAGTCATTTCTTCCCAATGGAATTACTGCTTCTAAAGAATATGTCAAATTAAAGACAAACCTTGACTGCAGTTAGTTTTCTATGTTTGTGCTGTCTAATAAATAACCCAGTGGCTGTGCACCTGTCCTGTCAAAAATTGTACATTGGAACTCCCTAAGGAAAAATCTTCCTGAATATTTCAGCATCTTGATGTACAACTACCCTTATCTGTCCCACACTATTCCTCTTCTCAATAACCCAAGGGATGCTACAGTCTGCCACACTGGTGGTGTGACTACTCTGAAATGTGCACTGTTGGGCTGAGAAATCTGTCAGCAGAAGCACTCGGGAAGGAGAGTCCTGTGCTAAATGATTCATTACGATAGAGTCAGTCAGTTGGTGTGAGCCTCTAAAAGAAAATTGCTACAAAACCCTGCTCCCAGCAGACTGGAAAGTTAATGCCAAGTCACGATTTGAAAAAAACAAAGAAACACTCTCCTGATGCACACACAAATGTAATCTAGTCCATTCTAGGTGAATTCTCTCTTCAAAGTCTGAAAAATTTTATGACAAATTACAGTGCTTGGGTTAGTCCCCTTTTCTCATGTTCTAAGCAAATTCATTCTATGACTTTATCTCATTCCCTGCTTTCTGTCCTGTGTATCAGGTCATCACCCAGATATGGACAAGCAAATAGACCTTTGATTCTTGTTCCTTAGTGTGTTGTCCACAGCTGAAAAGCAGAACTGAGCTGGTTTTATCTCTAAATGAACACTGTCAGGTTCTGGAAACCTCAGACTGGGTATTTCAGTGGAAGTCAGGCTTTATAGACTGCACTGCTGATTCACTAAGACTTTGTAATCTGTTCTAGTTTTCAGCACTGGATTCAAAGAAATATCTCTCTGCAGCAAAAGCCATGAGAAGGAGATTCAGAATTCCAAGCTTACTGTACAGATTATGTATATCAGAGATCTTTTCTTTCTCCAGAGCTTTTATATTTGGCAAAAAGAAAAATCAATTTAACTCCAAATAATACTTAAAAAACCCCACAACCTTTTCTCTTAAACCAGTCCATCTAAATCAAATGCCTTCTAATCACTGCTCTTCTTTTTTTTTCACAGTTTTTAAAAGCACCATAGCCAAGAATCTGAAGCACAAAATAACTATCTTGTGTGTTGCCATCAAACGTATGTTCATGCCCAGCATATATTTGATAGCAAAATTAAAAACTAAAGAAGTCTAGAGAAGGAAAGTGTTATGGTTCAACCAAGTTATCTGAACATAACTGATACAATAGTGGGTGAAAACTGGCAACAGCCTCATCTGTGGAGCCTGCTGGCTCAATGATCTAGAACTGAGACTCATATTCAGGTAACAGAGGATTTGGATGTTATCAATACGTGCACATTCTTAGCTGGTGGCAATTGTGAAAATGTGCAATTTAAGGTTAACCTTCAGGGAAAGAGGACTGAGCCACTTTTTCGTATTTGCTGCCACTGTTAGTTTTCAAATGTGGACGTACAGGCACTCAAATGTTACTGACATGCTCTGCAAAGCTCCTGGTCTTTGATTCTTCAGCTACACCCTGATCTCTTGAGAAGTTTTTCAAACAACAAATAGAAAAAGATTAGCATAGCTTAGTGTAATGAATATGGGGAAAAGACAGTTTTGATGCCCTTGAAGTTGGAGGGGATTTTGCCCACTGGGAATGTGTTAGGTAAACAGCAAAGGAGAAATAAAGCTGAAAAGTGTCTCCCATCAGTATTCAGCATCTGTGGGAGATGTGTGCAGTGTGACAGCCAACAGTAATGGAATGTGATCACTGATGTGCCACGGGAATAATGAATTCTGTCACTTCCCTTGTTATGCAAGTGCCACAGCTCATTTCTATTCCCGCTGCATTCAGGGGGTATATACCCAGAATCAGTACACAATAAGAAAAAAAAATGAATTTGTGCCTCCTGTGGCCAGACCAGACATAATGTTTGCATCCTGAAAATTTGATTATACAAACAAATTCCATATATAAAAGATATCTTTGTGTTTATGCACTGATAAAAACTGTTATTTGGAGGTTAGTTAATATACTCCTGAAATTTTGGGGTTTTTGTTAAAACACAGTCAATTTTCATTTGTGCTTGATGGAAAATATATGTCATAATATTTCTCAAGTTACTTTATGTAACCACTGAAATATGAAATATATGTGTAGATATGTTAGAACAGAAATGTATCTGTTATGTGTATTTTGGAAGGAAGATATCTAATGGATAGAACTCACAACTCAACATTATCACCTATTTATTTAACATCAAATATTTGCTATGAAAAATATAATTCAACTGGATTTCAAGTAGAAGTAATGTACTTTTCTAGAGAGCCACAAGAGGGAGTAAGGAGTTACCTTAAGAAAATTAAAGATTGTAGAAATGTAAAATCCCTGTATGAACATTTATCCAGAGTGCAGAGAGCAGGAAAGTTACCGCAGACAGAAGTGAAAGATGATTCCAGAACTGTCAGTGCTACCTGGTTTAAGAACAGCTCTAAGGAGATTTGCAACACCAAGATATATTAAT
The DNA here is from genome assembly GCA_027886175.1 of Phylloscopus collybita. Taxonomy (NCBI): domain Eukaryota; kingdom Metazoa; phylum Chordata; class Aves; order Passeriformes; family Phylloscopidae; genus Phylloscopus; species Phylloscopus collybita. Next base: position 11,215,988 of record JAJNNQ010000002.1, read on the forward strand.
TATTCAGTTGATTTTTCCCCTGTATTCTGTTTTTCTCTAGTGAAAGAACCAGCATAACTCATCACAGACGTTTTTTATTCAAATTTAGCAACAGTTTTTAGAGATCCCTTTTTTTGTCTGTCTTTTTAAGGTCACATTTTGTATGCTTATACATGGAAAAGCTTTTGGCTTGTCTGCACTGAAACATCATCACAAGGCAACCTATATAACAACTTTTTCTACTGAAAACCTGCATTTTTTATAGGTGTTGGAATGGTTTGTGGCTTCTGACGTGTGGCCATGCAAAGCTCTTTTCTGGTACTGCTGCTCTGAACTCCCACTATGTCTTCACCCAATCTGATCTCAGCCAGGGATGGGGAATATATATTTACTTTCCAATGCAGATCCACTTTGGTCAAAATTTACCTTTAATATAACAATGAAAAGGTAACTGATAAAATTATATGTATATGAACTGTCTGTTAGGTAATTATTTTCCGTTTCAAATTTATTTCCTTTCCATTTATTATGTGACACATAGTATAATTAAGAATGAGGGATGATATCAGTCTTGGTGCAATCCTGAATGCAACTTGGCTTTTCTGTGCATTTGAGAACAACTCTTTAGCATTAAAAGAGTTGTTCTGCCTTTGTTCACAATCACATCTGAAATAAGTTTTTCCATGATAAGAAAATAGGCTAAACTGTTTCCCTGGTGGAACTGCTAAATCTCTACGGATGAAACAGCTGTTCTTAGAGCAATGGTTACTCCTAGATCAGCACCTCTCCAGTCCTGATGACATTTCTGCAGGCTATGTAATATTTTTTTCTGCTGACTCTGTCTGGGAGCCCAGCTGTGAACGTGTGAGAGAAAGCAATGCTATTGTGTTTCCACTTCCTGCTCATCAACAAGCAAGAGCTGTGTCAGACCCCACTGGTATGCTGCAGTCTGGGGAGGAAATCAGATTTTCAGCACCAAGGTTTCCTAAGGTGATTATGCAAAGCTTGGCTAAGACTACTCAGGAAAAGGGGGGAAAAATGTATGACTGTGTAGAAGCAGCAGATGATTATCATTAAATGAATGCATGTATTTGGCAACAAGGAAAGATAGTACATACTGTGCTCTGACATACCAGATGGCTTCCCAGAGAGACTCCTCTGAACATACTAATATGCTGGGAACACCAGGATAAGTAAACACAGAAACACTTTCTTGAGATTCATTGAAAGCTAAATAGCCTCATATTAAATTTCTCAGCTCTCAAAACTTGTCTTAAACTCTGTTAAGTCCTAAAATGTGTTTTCAGCATGTATGTTTGCTGAAGGTGTCCCATCCCTGCAGCCTGGAGCATTAAGGCTACCTGCAGGAGTGCTAGTGAGAAGTGGCTGGAAATTAGCAGGTAGATTGCACCAGTGATTTTCTTTAAACTGTGGCCAATTCAGTACTAAGAGGGTCACTTAAGCAACCCTCTTTTATTAGGCATGCTGGGGTTTTGTCTGAGATTAATAACATGGACAGCATCTAGACAAAAAAGTGACCATGATTAGCTTTCTCCAACACAAAATGTCTTTCCTTGAGAAGTATTAACAGGTCACAAGGTGACAAGGTAGTTTACAGAGAGACTTGAGTGGTGGAGGAGGTGACAAGGACCTCTGATTTCTCCTCAGTGTGCAAAGTAGTACGTTCAAATGAGAAAATTGGTGCCTGATGGGGAGGGTGTCTGTTTTTGTTTCTGTCCTGCAAAGATGGTCTTGGCTTACAGCTTGGGATCATTGCACTGCAGGTAATTCCTCATGTCCATCACCAGAGATTAAACAGGAATCAGATCTGTGAGTTGCAGACTGGAACCTCAAACCTGAAGAAGCTGTTTTTAGAGTTAATGGACTCTCTTGGTGAAGCTCTTGAAACACTTAGAAGAACACCTCTCAGGAGAGACATAAATTTGTACAAGCCTATCTTGATAAAGCCTGAGGGTAGACTGTCTCTTCTACTTTTGGGTTTTTTTTTTTCCCACCTATAAAATGCACAATATTTTTCTTTATCCTAATTGATTTAATTGGTAGAGAGGAAATAATCTGAAGTGACAAAATGCATGTTTAATGCTTCCAAGCTTGGCCATTCCTGCTGTTCCTCAGACATCTACATCTACATATCAATGCCAAAGTTTTGGTCCCTACCCTTCTATGATAGCTGTGTTTTTACAGAGAACAGGTTGGCTTTCAAAGTCCTTTCCCTATTCTTTGTGCCCTAATTCTAAAATACTTAAAATTGTTTATGGAAGAGAGGACTGCCCAGGGAAGACTTTAGAAGAAGTTTTACTTTAGCTATCTAAAATTAACTTCTAATGTTTGCTAGATTTTCCAGAAATATCCCCAGATGTAACTTTACATCATTCTCTCTATTTGACTATAGGAGAATTTATAGGCTTTAGAGCTTCAGCTCTATTATTATATAAGAAATGTTTCAGAAATATAGGATTGCCCCTCTAAATACAAGATGAATGGACTTAGAAAATCATAGAATCATAAAATTATTTAATTGGAAGTGACCTTTTAAAGACTCTCTAGTTCAACCTCTCTGCCATGGACAAGGATGTCTTCAACTAGGTCAGGTTGCTCAGAGCCCTATGCAGTTTGACCATGAATGTTTCTAGGGATAGGGCATCCATAGCTTCTCTGGGCAACTTGCTCCAGTGTTTTATCACTCACATTGTAAAAAACCTCATTTATCTGATCTAACCCTTCCCTCTTTCAATTTAAAGCCATTCTCTCCTGTCCAGTCACCACATGGCCTCATCAAAATGTCCCTCTCAAGCCTTCCTGCAGGTAATGGAAGGTTCTGTAAGGTCCTGGAGTCTTCTCGTGTCCAGGCTGAACAATCCCCTACTCTCTCAGCCCTTCCTCGTAGGAGAAAGGATCCATCCCTCTGATCATCTTTGTGGCCCTCCTCTGGACTGTCTCCAACAGCTCAATGTCCTTCCTGTCCTGAGGACCCTGGAGCTGGACACAGCACTCCAGGTGAGGTCTCCTGAAAGAAGAGTAGAGGAGCAAGTCATCTTCTTATAGACCAAGGAAGAAGGAAATTTTTTTTTTTTTATATGATCAGAAAGAAAATAATGACTTTAAATAACTCATGAAGATCATAGTTCTCGGGTTTGCCATGCAGGCAATCAGGTTAGACTAAGCAGAAATTTTGCATATTACACCATTTTAGACAATCTACTTACATGCTTTCCTGTTGTGCAATCAGAAACAAACTGGATGCATATATTCAATAAAAATAAACACAGTCCCAAGATAAGCACTGTAAAAGAGTTCCTTTTAGTTTTGTCTGTACTGGTTTTCCTGATGATACTTGCTACTACTCTAAGTTGAAATGACTGAAATAATTTTGGTGTGGTTTTTCACTCAAACAGTGCCTGCAGAATTAAATATAGTGCTTGGAGAACTGTCTTTTAAAAGTCACACTATTTATGTGTAGTTCTGTACTGTATACATGATACAATATTGCAGACTGCTGTGATTTGTCACAAGTTTTGTTCTTTTTAATGGTGCCTAAAATGGAGGGAGATATAGGAGTGTAAAAGGAAACAGGAAATTTCCTAGGTAAGAGTCTTTTAAGAGACATAAAAAGGCTCTAACATGTTGAGCACCACATAGTCCCTAGTTTATTTTGCAAAGAGGACACGTTAGGACATAGGGAGAGTTATGGTTTCTGGTGTGTTTTTTACAAGTGCAAGAGATTTCACAGAAGTGTATTGAGTTAGGGCCAACAAGGCCTTTTGCTATTGCAAGTCTGAGAGGTTTCAAACACAGTAAAGAGAAGCAAAATTTGCATGCTTTTAGAAATATGGCCAGGCTGATATCATAAATGCCAAATATTCTTGCAAACATTTCCACTGGGGACTTTGGTCCTCTTTTTTTCTAAGGAAAAAAAAAAAAAAGTATAATCTGATATAAAAGTAGAATTATTTTTCATAGAAACTGAAATGAGAAAAACATTTTCAGGTACACAGGAGAAGGGAACAAACCTCAAAACCTCATAAGCTAAGAAAAAATGTAGTTGCTAAATTTTGCTCAGCCTCTGTCTTCAGCTTCCATAGGATGTGAAGGATCTTTTTATCACTTATGTTTGATAAGTATGCTAACTTCTGACTTTAATTGTAAGCTAGCCTTATGGAGAAAAATACCCCCAAATTTTTACCTTGCAGGCTTACTTCTGTGTGGTTTGATGCAGAACTACTGTATCAAAGTACTTAAAACTCTGCCAAGACAGTTACAACCCAACTGTTACAGGGAATTAACTCTATTGATTAGGGAATTATTTTTCTCAGGAAATAGCACAGGAAACAGCTCTATAAAGTGCCAGCAGTGCTCAATGTTTATTGAAATGTTACCAGTGTAATCCCTCTGAATCAGCAGCTGTGACCATGCTGAAGGCTGAGAGGAAAAGCAATGATAAACTACAACCACGAAGGACTGCTCATCTCTTAACCTTCAGGTTAAATCAAAGAGGCTTTGATCATAATAGGCCATAAATATGCACATTGCTCTCTGCCACTGGCTCCTGGCCATAAGGTTTAATCCTGTGCACCTCACACTGTAGGGAGAAGCAGGCAAGATAGCAAAATCTGCTACATGCACAATACATTTATTTCCTTGTAGCATAAGCTTTGCCAAATCTTAAAGGATGCTGGAGTAACACTTCTGCTATGCAAGTGCAAAAGTTGACCAACAGACTCTTGTCCCCAAAACCTCTTCAGGAGGTACACAGTACAAGCAGGGACTGTTCTGTTTCTACCACAGAAACTGGTTGTCTTTGCACAGAAAGGAAGTTCTAACTCAGCTGATCTCTACTACAGATTCCTCCCATTCTTAAAGTCACTAAAAAGTTCTCATGTAAATAATGAATGTTTTCTGAGAAAAGTAGTCCCAATAATAGTGGGGGGGAAATATTGTTTATTAAATATTCCACCTTAGTTCAGAATCTGCAGGATAATGGTGTCAGAGACTTTTTTGATGTGGGTTAAACAGTGTCTATATTAAGGGCTGCAAAACAAACTTTAAAAAAGGTCCTTTTCGCCATTAAAAAATGATGCAATTACTTGTCAGAACATCATGTTCTCTTTAGCCATTTCTAAAAAAAAAAGGTTACATTTTGAGCCCATTTTGAGCCCATTTCTACATGGTAGATAAGAGTGTAGTATCTGAAATGCACTTTTTACAGCGACTGTATGAAGTTACCTGCAGAGAAAAGTACCATTTTCCTCACAGAATCACAGTTAAAAGTGCATTCATAAAGTGGAATCAAGAATTGTACTAAAAAAAAGAAAAAAAGAAAAAAGAAAAAGAAAAAGAAAAAGAAAAAGAAAAAGAAAAAGAAAAAGAAAAAGAAAAAGAAAAAGAAAAAGAAAAAGAAAAAGAAAAAGAAAAAGAAAAAGAAAAAGAAAAAGAAAAAGAAAAAGAAGAAAAAGAAAAAGAAAGGAAAAAAAGGCGGTAGAAACGCCAAACTCGGTACGGCGTGTGGCCACGAGATGGCGCTAAACACTCGCCGATAGCGCCAGACACGCGACAAGCCGTGTGACGTCATCTGCCGGAGCGCTGACGTCATCATGAAACACTCCTCTGTCACATCGATGGTCTCTTTTACCTTTTTATTCTCTTTCCGTTTTTTTTTTTTTCTGATTCATATTGATGAAGTTCAGCAGTTTTGAAGTAGTCAAACTTCAATAAATTCTTTATCAATATGTTTTGGTATGGATTATTAGATAAGTAAATTTATGGTACATATTAAGGTAAAGCACCAAAGTAAATAAAAACTAGAAGAAAAATGGTTATAGTTAACAGTCAATTCTTGGAAATAGGAATTTCTTCCACCCTGGTTAATAAAGAAATTATTTGTGACTAAAGTAACTAACTATGAGTTTCTCCATGCATCTGTTTGCTCTACTTTCTGATGAAGTTTAGTATGGCCACTCCTCAAGGGCCAACCTGGTTCTGCTTCTCACAGAAATTTTCAGTCATTTTGGAGGATGATTTGATAGGAAAAATTCATATGCAGCAATGGGGTAGTTCCTCCCAGAGTCAATGATCAGCAATTAAGAAGACAACCCAATCAAGTGCTTTAGGCCAGGTGTGTGAGAACATTCCCACAGTAGATCACAATTTGGAGGCCCCACTTCCTTTCCTACGGCCCAGCAGAAAGTGACAACTGCAGAAAAAATGTTCAATATAATTAAACAAAATGACTTTACAAGTTGAGACAGGTTTGCCAGACTGACAACATCCCATAGGCCTTCGTGTTCTGGTTTGGTGCTTATGGATAGACTCAGACAACCAGGCAGAGAAGCTGCTCTCCTACAGCTGTGTTTGGCTTTGACATCAGGCAAAGTAACTATGAGAGATTTAAAAGCAGACTATTAGACTTATTTCTCCTCTTAGAAGTAGTATGAACTAATTTTAATGCTAGAAGTTTACATGCTGCTATTCTCCTAAAGAAAAATCTGATTCATCTCAAAAAGGGCAGGTCTTCCTATAAGAAGAATCCAGTGAGAATGCTGATTCTCACACGGGGAATTAAGATGTATTTTATTGAACATATAAAATGACAACATAATGACAATTCCAGCTTTATAATTCCCCAATAGAAAAGAGGCAGATTAACTGTCTCCAGAACTGACTGATTTTTTATAAATATTTCCCCCCACCTCTCTCCCAGGAGACAAGGTTGATTGTTCAGCTCATCCTGTTGACTGAAAGAAAATCCCCCCTGATTTTTATTCCTGGAGAAAGCTCAGAGGAACAACTACCTGACTGCTAAAGCACTTTGCCAAGTGGCTGGTGTTTAGCTTCCAAACCAGTTACAATCAGCAGCTTCGAATCCCATAAGCATCTTCTTGGTTAGCAGCAGAAAGCAGCACGTAAAAATGTCAAGATATTTCAAGAATTCTGTGCAAAAAAAAGACTTCATAAAACATCTTTTTCAGCTGATTGAAAATAGTAGATGCAAATAGGACGTAGTTTACTCCAATCTTTTTGAAAATACTTTTGGCAGGTCTATTATTTTCCTTCATGCCTTTTTAATGGGCTAATACTAAATTACTTCAAAGACATTGCATTTAGTGATTAAACCAGTTCAGAGGTCAGGGGGATCCCAGGCTTGACATTGGTGGCAGGAATAGAGAGACAGAAAGCTCAGAATTTTGCCCATCTCTCCCCATCCACAGATCTGTGCTCCAATCTGTGCCTGGTTTGTCCCTGCATTGCTGCTTATCTTAGACCACTTTCTTCTCTGTAACCACTGCTTCCTCCACTGATACACAAACACTGAAATCTGGAGAGAGAGCCAGGACAGTGTTATGGTGATATGTGAAAACAAAATACAACAAAAGCGCAGACTAAGAATTGCCACCTACATCTTGACTGCAATACACAAGTAGGGAAATAACCCTTAGCTGAAGCACATGGATTTGAAATGGGAACCTTTGTATTTATCCATAAAAAGGATTAGCAGCATCTAGACCCCTTGTGGGACTGGAGCAGGAGCAGCTGTAGATTCTTTGCCTTGGCTGTTTAATTAATATCTCCCTGCCTCTGGTTTATTTGCACAGCAGCAAAGCTTCAGAAGAAGGGTGTTGCAGCTTAAGCATTTAGTGAAGGCTGAAATCCATTTTCTATTCACTCTGACCTTTGGGTATCACATGCATTTAGTTATATAAAAAAATTTTAACCTCCTTCCATGCAGCTTCATAAAAAGATTTGTCCTGCTATTTTGGGATTCCTGGGTTGAGGGGATGCATAGGATATGTCTGTATTTTTTTTTTCCTGTCCCTTAATCTGTTAACAAAACACTTGGGCACACTCTGTCAATATTGTATTGAGACATTTGGGGACTCACAGCCAGCTGCTTGTTGGCCAGATCAATATCAAAGGCAAATCTGGAGCAAGGCAGACTTTGGAGGGCCAGAGGAGACTCTAATACAGAAAGAACCAAACACAGAAATGAGACCACAGAACTGTAGAGCTTTCTTTCAATTAGTCATGTTGAACCACTTAAACATATTTTTCCCTAACTCTACATAGTTTAGTTTTTTCCCTTTCAACAGGACAGTGTAGCCAAATTAAATAGAAATTACCATACTTATTAAATGGCAATTAGGGTTTGTTTGCTGCATTGCATTTCTTCCAAATTAATTTACTATTGCTATAATGGTGAACGGTTAAACCATTTGATATGGTTGAATGTGCACATTAATATAATTTAAAGAGCATAATGATTACCCATTTTATTACTTCTGTATTGTAATGCTGAATTAATTTATGCCAGTTATAGTTGATTATTATGGTTATTAACATCAGTAAGTGCTCTCTAACAATCAATCGAGATCTAACACTAACTGCCTTGTTAGAGCTAAATTAAATGCTGGAGACACTCTGCTCACTCTGTAACCCTATCCAGTTTCACTGGAGTTTTCTTCCCTTTACCTAGTAACCTCAGAAGCTGGATTAACTGCAGCAATTATATGCCTCATTAGCAATAAACAATACTAGCTGGCTGCTGGTGGCTATTGTGCCACAGGTGCACGTAGCCATTACAGCTGTCTCAGCAGACAGAGGGGGATACAGCAAAACCTCTTCTCTCTGGAGTGTCTAATCTCCAGGAAATAGAAGGTGGTTTAGCCTGCTAATGACAGGGAATGTTGGGACAATGTTGACATGCCCCATAAAGCCGCAGAGCAAGGCAAAAGAATAGTAAAAAAATATGGCTGCTGCCTCTCTATGACCAACTAAATAACCAGGATTTATACTTTTTCAAATCTCTATATGAACAAACTGCAACGCCCACAGTTAATATAAAATATGTAGAAATTGTATTTTCAGTGTTCTTGACTTTTACCTATATTAAATAGCTTCATGTGAATAAATACTTTCAGCTACATAGATCAATTCCACTGTTGTTTAAATGAAAGTTTATTTTTAACTAGAAAATCAAAAGTGATGTCAGAATTTTAAAATCCTCCTGAACCTTGCAAAAGTTTTCTTCATTTCAGGATGGGATAGATGTGTTCTGGTCCCTTCTCCAAGTATTTGTTTCCTTCATTTTCCTTAGTGAATTCCTAATGGGACATAAAAATAAAGCCTGGGAAAACACAGATAAAGGATTTTGCTGTAAGATCTTTTGAATAAGGTGCTGCAGTGGGAGAAGTTGCAGAGACAATTGGAGGGCAAAGACAGTTCAGGTGATCCCACAGGTTCCTGACACCTTGGTAAGGCAAACCAATAATCTGCTGTCTCTTCAAGACCCTTGAAGTAAACAATTCCTTTGCAAGAAGAGAAAAAGTCCTGCAAAAGTCCCAGTGTCTGCAAAAAGAGACTGAATTCTTTACTACTGCAAACTCTAAATAAACTTTCATAGCTGGAGATGCTGAATAAAGATATAGCACTTGAAGGAACCCTTGCCATTTTTTTATAAAAGAGACAATGGAGAACATATTATGTATGCTGTGTTTCACAGAGCTTGACTAACTGGAGCTTCATTTGGGGATATATGTGGTTGAAACTTCACACAGTGTTTGCATGTCTGATGGGTACACTATAAAGGTTTTATGCAGTCTCTTCACATCCCTATCCCTGGTCTTACTGTACACTTTATTTGTGTCTGTATCTTTCTGTGTGTGTGTGTGTGCCCACCTTTGAAGAGGCCCACAGACATGTCCCTGCCAGAAGATCCTGATAAGACACAGGATGTCACTGGAGAAAGGTGGGCAAAAGGGCATGGAGCAGTGGCAGAGAAAGAAAACTGTAACCCTACTATTATTTCAGCCAGATCTCACATTGAAATTCTAGGTACAGGCACTTTCTGAGTCTGGCTCAGCTAAATAAGCCTGTAAATTCATATCCTTTTTTTTTTGGTCTGGTAAGGAGGACAAGGAGTGAACACTAGTGCAATGTATTTTTCCAGCCTCCCTGTCTAGGATCACACACCCCTGGGATGGCTGCAGAATGAGTCCAGATACTCCTTCTCACTTCAGCCTGAAATCCAATAACTCCCTGCACCAATGTGTTGCCAGAAAATTAAGGAAAAAGAATGCACAGAAAGCAGCTGCAGGGAAGCAATCACCATCTCCAAACTAGAGCAAGAGAGTCTAACCTCATCCCAAATAAAAATTGCTTTATGAACTGCTGTCAAACCCCTAAGTAACAGGGGCTACAGTATAATTGGGTTTGACAAGGGGAGCAGCATATGCCAAAATTAATCAGGATGCTAGGCTGTGTAAAAGAGAATGCCCTGGAAGGTCCAAAGAAATCTTACACTAATTAGAAGCAAGAATATCAATTGATCCCTATATATGTGTGGAGGCAATTCCTGTGTGGGATAAGAGACTCCCAGACTCCCAGAAACCATGTCTAACCTTGCAAGGAGGGAGATGTGAAAGGATTCACTAGTGTTCTTAATAGCAAGGGTGTGCAGGGTGCCTCAGCCGTTGGGCAGAAATGCTTCAAAAGCTGGAAATATGGTTTGGTGAGAGACAGTAAAATACAAGTTATATTCTTAAAAGTAAAAGTGTAGAGCAAAACACAGAGGCCAACAAAAAGAAAATAGTAAATATGCCTATTAAATACAGAAACAGAGTTTGATGAATTCTTTGGGCCAGAAGTAGGAAATTGGATAATGAGAGAAGAAACCAAGGAGGAGGGGAGAAAAGTTTTATGGAAAATACACTTACACACCATGGTTTCATGACAGGATGTGGAGTGGTTTTTATTTAAGGTGATAAAGATGATCAAGGGGAAAACATTAGTGTTTTATGAATTTTATTGGGGAGAAGTCATGGAAGGTTTGAGTCTTACAGTTTGGATGTACCACCTCCTGCCACTACAAACACAGAGGAGCCTTTCACTCTGTATGCAGCCTCCAGACTCAGACCTGTCAAAACTGGCAGGTCCACAGGCAGTAGGTTTTATGAGTCTCATTTTTGGACATATCTTGGACACTTACTAGATCTGCACGTACGTGACAAGCCTCCTGTATTGCAGGCAAGCCTGGACTGTGCAAGACAGAACAGCTTTGTCCTTGGTGTGCAGGAGAGCTCTTCTTTGTTGACACCATGGTCTTTTGTCTGGGATTTTTGAACATCTGGTAGCCTGGGCTGCTAGCCATGCTGAAATCTAGCAGGCTACCATCAGAAAGCTGGCAAATGTAAAACAATTTTTCTTTTCTTCTGTGAGATTTTTCTCACAATTCTGTTAAAATACAGCACTCCTTGATGGCCTCTGAACATCTGCTCTCAGCTGGAGCAGAGGGGGTACCAGACTGCTACTACAGGGCATTTAATTGAGGTATATAATTCCCTCTTGGAGAAAGTGTGCTGGCAGCTGTTGCTTGGTACCCTCCTGGCTTGTGTGTTTACATGCATCATATTCACAGACTTATCTATCCTCCAGTATTTTTTCAGAATTCAGTGTATGACTTGGACTCCTCCCAGACCTATGAGAGTACTCTGCATTGTCCTTCCTCTGAGAAACTACCCAGATTGCATTTTTAACAATCTAAACACTACTGAATATCATGTATCTTCCAGTCATTATGTGAACTCCAGAGGCTTCAATGAAGAGGAAAATCTCAACAGTTTATTGCCACTGTATCTTGTCTTCTTGGTTTTTTGTTTTGTTTTGGTTTGGTTTGTTTGTTTGTTTGTTTTATCTAATCTATTCCTTTAATATGTGATGAAAAATTTTAACTTCGTGGGTCAGATTATCAAATTCATAACTGATATCAGACCACTGAAGCCAGGCTGTTTTACCCTCTTGTGTGTTAGCTTTCTCCTCATGCTTCTTTTTGTTTCTTGTTTTACATCAGCAATTCAGCAATTGCAGGCTTCAGCTGAGATGGGGCTCTCAGCATAATCAGCATAAAAAAGACTGTCAGTCTTCCAGAAAGTTTGGAACCATGTTCTAACAGCCTGACTTCCACCCAAATCCTCATGTCCAATAATTTCAACTGTTTGTTTCTAAGTTTTATTTATTTTTGTTTAGACTCAGAAAGTCAAAGGCCCAGCATTCTCTACGGGTTCTCTGGCAGGACACAGTATAGAAATAAGTTTCTTACTCTGAGATTTAAGTCCTATGCAGATTTATTTGTGCTCCCACTTTAATCCAAGGATGCTAAAATTTCCATATGAAAACTGGATGGTTTTCTTTACTCCTGTGAGGGGCAGTGTTTAATGATGTTTCCCTACCAGCTTGCAGGCTTTGAGCAGAGCCTGCCTGGCTGGTGCTGTACCCCCCTTGTCTCACACACACATTCAGGCCTTCCTGCAAGCTGCTGCCTGACAGCTTCCTGCAGCCTTTGGAGACAGCCAAGGAAAGAGAATGAGAGACACACGTTTAGAAGTAGTTGTATTTAGTGTGTCAGAAATAAAAGCAGCCCTTGAAACCTCTTTGGAGGGGGCTGGGAAGCAAACTCTGGTTTGCAAACAGCGGAAACTTCATCCTTTCCTTTCTTTCTCACTCTCCATGTAGCACCCTTATATTTCAATGCTAAGTGCTTTTTAAATTCCTCCTGGGGTGACTATTTACATATTATAATGTGAAGTAATGAAGGGAAAGGGATGTTATGCAAAGCAATTGCCTCTTGTCCTCTTCTCCTGAGTGCAAGGGCCAAGCACATTTCCTGCCATCTGTTTAACTCCATCTCCTGATGCTCATAATGAACCTGGCAGTGCTGGACAGATGGAAATCACTGGCAGGCATAGCTGTTTACTTGTAAAGGCAGCCCTAATTTGTTAGACTTGCCAGGCAAGTCCCCAGTGGTCAGATATTTCATAGTGATGGAGGGTTATTAAAAGAGCCCAGGTGAAGAAAGCTCTTCCCAGCATATGTGCCTGAGCTGAAGGCTGAGTTTTGCCACTGTGCCAGAACAGCAGCAGAGCTCGATGCTGCTATTAGCAGAATTGGGGCCAGGCTCCTGACCTTGTCTGGTGGCAGTTCTCACTCAGTCTCACACTGACCTGGGCTTCGTTAGCTCTACAGCCATCTGCCACAGATTATATTTATCTCAACTTAAGACCTCACTAAAGAACAAGAGGAGAAATTTGATTAGGCTTTTGTGTGATGGCTACAAGGCCATTTGCCTGCTGAAAGGCAGACAGGCAGCTATTCCAGTGAAAAGGCCTGTTTTAGAAAGTAAAAAAGATAACTGAATAAAATGTGGATGCCATGAGAACACTCTAGGGGCTGCTAGTTGATTTGTCTTTCTACATCATTCATATCTTTTCTTCTCCCTCACCCCGCCTCTGTCCAATATGAAGATAGAAATTATAAACTGAGAGAAACAAATACTTTGTGTAACTGAAGTTGTTCCATCAATTACAAAAAATCAAATGCAGAAAAGGAGAGATGATTAGAAAAATGTGAACCTTAGAGTCATATAATATATGGGACTTAAAGGATAAATTCTGTTTCTATTACAGGTTTACTTTCTTCTTTTTAAATTTTGCCAATTATTTTACATAAGGCCAATATTTGACAGTGTCATCAAGTCTGGGGTAGAGTATAAATAAGAAATAAGACAGGAAGCTTTCACAGAAATAATTTGTTTCCTAGAAGTGTATGACTAATCTCTTATATCCCAGCCAATTGAGCATTTTAAAATAATATTTTAAAATATTTTGTACAAGTTGCAAATTTGTTTAGAAGTGAAGACCAAGTGAATATAGAGATCACTTCAGACTTTTCTGTTTTGAAGTCTGTATTTCACTGTTCAAGCTATGTGAATACATATTTACTCATTCTGCCAACACATTTGACATTCCCTCCACTGAACTGTGGCTTCGCACACAAACACCTCTTGCTCTTCTGGAATTACCATTTTTGGAGGCTGGCTTGAAGCACAGAATGTGAGGAGGAAAAAGCTTTATCATTCACTTCAAAAAACATAAGTACTGCAAGGAACGTCTGTCAGCCATGTGGTCATCCCCAGCCTAACTCAGGACCCAGCAAATGCAGTGGGCTGTGGTTGTTTGGATAATTCCTAATTAGGAAGGAACTCTGAATCCATGTGATAAAATATGACCTAGACTTGCTTTATATGGTGGAGAGGCAGAATTCATCATAGCTCTACTATGAGTTACTAAGTATAGCCCTTTCCTTTGCTTATTTTTCTGTTAGGATGTTGTACTGTTTCGTGCAATATCACAATACATGTGTAATGTCAATATATGCAATATATGTCATCGAGACACAACTTTTTTTTTCTCTCTTTTTTTTTTTTTCTTTTTTTTTTTTTTAGGAAAACTGAGTTAGGCTGGAACAGAACAAAGTAGGATAAGTTTAGTTGTGATTGACTCAGAAACAAGCGCCCACACAGGTAAAAATATGATTTAAAAGTCTTCAAGCATGATACAATTGGAATATAGATGTCATTGGTTGTGATTCTGCTGAAAGCTTTTTTATTAAGTACTTGAGACCTATACTGGTTTATGTAACACCAGAAATGGACTCTGATTTCTTACCTTTACACCAAATGAGTTACCCTATATATCACCTTCAAAACACATAACAAACTCCTTGCTATAATGAAAAATGCCCATAATTCCTAATAAATTTAGGGATCACCTCTCCCTAGCTCCACTCCTTGTCTAGTCCAATTTCTGCAGGAACTTTCGCCTGTCAGCTTATATTTATATCATAGTTTCAGAAAGCAATGAAGATTAAAGGAGAAATATCAAATAGATAATATTCCCCCCCCCCCTTTTTTTTTCCTCTGTATCTTGGCAAATTAATTATTCCTTTGGGGAAATAAAACAGAACAATAAATTTGTACCCATTTCCATAGTAAGTGAAAGATGATTTTCAATTTAAGAGAAAGAAAAGTCAGCTGAAACCCACTCTTTCTATTCTGGTAGACACCATTTTGAAAAAGCAAAGCAGTTTTTTACATAGAAATAAATTCTTACATTGTAAGGCATTGATATAGTTCTTCTCTGGTATGACTTTTTGGGGGAAGAAAAAACCCCACAAAAACACTCACAACAAAATATAATAAAAAACCTCTAACCAAGAAACAAAACCAACTATAAAGGCTCCAAATTTAAGTTACAGATGTTAGAATTTTGCCATGCCAGAAATAATATATTTGCTTTACATGTGCTCTTTGCCACACTGACATTTGTTAGTTCAGGATATAGTATAAGGGAGAAACTCCCTTTTTGACACTCCAGGCTGCTCTGTCTGTGACTGCTGAGCAAGTAAATCTCTGCTGTTGATTTTTTTCCCTTTCAGTATAAGGCCCTTCTTGGTGCAAGATGACTAAATGACAAGTTTTCATTAGCAGTTTATCACAGAAATTAGCCCCATGCACCATTTTTGCAGAAATTACAATCTAGCAAGGTTCCATCCACTAATTTTCAATGGTGCCAGGAGAATTTCAAGATACTCTGTATACTGAAACACAACACATTTTGGCCAGCACTTCAGAATCTTCTAATCCTTCTGCAATTGCCTGTGTTTCTCCTAAAGGTGCAGAAAACTTATTTTTCTTCCATGCAATATAATAAAGCTTCTAGAAAGCAAAATAGCTTATAGAATCTGTGCTTGTTTAATTAGAGTCATTGCTTTTAAATTGGAAAATACAAGAATTTTAGTTTTGCACTAAAATACCAATATCATCTATTTTTAAATAACTGTAGATTTCAATGGTATATAAAGAAAAGATTTCATAGCAGGAAATACTCATGCTTCCAAATGGTTAAAAAATAGTTTAGCCTTCAGGTATCCCAAGGTCAAGAATCTTTCTATGGCAAATGCACAGTTGAGTGTTATAGAAAAAAAGTACAGCAAAAATAATACAGACAGTTTTGAGAAATATGAAAAATATCTCTCACATTGTTAAAGAAATAAACAGTAGAAAAACACAGCCACTGCTGAGTGTTTTTCAAGAGGTGAAACATTTCTGAACGTGGAATAATTCTCCTGCATTTTTTCACATACAATATGCAGTGAGGGATACTTAAACAGAAACAGATTTTGCCATTAATAATGGCTACAAATAGGGGCTTTTCCTCTTTCTTGTTTTTTATTAGTTACTTCACTGCTTAAAACAGTGTCCTTGGGGCAAGGACCTGGTTTCAAGCTTCAAGTTAGCTCTGTATCACTAATGAATACTTTGAAAACATTACTTAAGACCGATTTGTCAAAAAGAAACGGCCTATCATTCAAAGTAAAACACATTATGAATTACTTCATTAATTTTCTTGCAGTCTGGTCAGATTTATTTTCACATCTCCGTGTGTCAATTTATCTTTGAAAACTGACACTTTGGTTTATTTCCAATTCAATTTTGAAACAGTTCTTCTGATTTTCAGGTATCATCACTATATATGTATGTGTGTACATATATATATTAGCTTTTTTTTTTTTTTTTTTAGATATTCAGGACATTGAGTTAATAACAGGAAGACAGGAAGGTGGCTCCCTGTGAGATGATGTTGGTTTGCACAGTACATATAAATCATTTCTCATTTGACTCAGAAGAGCTTTGCTAGACAGCCTGCTAGATTTGGCTGGGGTAGAGTTAATTTTCTTCCCAGTAGCTGGTATGGGGCTGTGTTTTGGATTTGTGCTGGAGGCAGTGTTGATGATTCAGGGATGTTGTGGTTACTGCTGAGCTACTCCTGAGTGACACTGAGCTCTGCCTCTCCACCAGCGAGGAGACTGGGAGTGCACAAGAGACTGGGCAGGGACCCAGCTGACCCCACCTGAGCCAAGGGGTATCCCACACCATCTGGCTTCACTGTATGAATCTGAGGGAAGAAGGAGGAAGCCGTGTGTGTGTTGGGAGAGCGTGTGTGTTCAGAATGTTGGCGTTTGTCATCCCAAGTCACCATCACAAGTGATGGAGCCCTGCTGTCCTGGGGATGGCTGAACAGCTGCCTGCCCTTGGGAAATGGTGAATGAATTCCTTGTTTTGCTTTGCTTGTGTACACAGTTTTTGCTTTGCTTGTTAAACTCTCTTTACCTCCACCCAGGAGTTTTCTCACTTTTACCCTTCCAATTCTCTTCCCTATCCCACCAGAAAGGAGGAAGAGAGGCTGCATGGGGCTGGGATTAAATCACAACACTCAGTGAGACAGTAAATGCAAACAAATTTTCAAGATTTGTGAGGGAAATCAATAAACAAGGAATGGTGTCTATAAAATATCTTAATAATCCATTCATTTACAAATTCGTGGCAATATTCAATTGTTTTTGGTATTCTCATAAAATACATTCATCCAGAAAAAAAAGGAGAGTACATTAAATGTTGATAAATTATATTCATGACCCAAAAGCTCATAGTCTATTTCATGCTTTTGGTGATTAACCTGAGGGGTGCACAGTGTCACCTACAGTACTATGTAAATGTGCTTCAGTGTAATGTAGTTCAATTCAAACTCCTACTACTTAAGCATTCATTTAATATAGATAACAAGGATGTGTACTATTTAAAAAAATTGGTTTGACAATATCTCCATACATTTTCTCTTTTTCTAAAAAGCAAAAGAAGTGCCAAACAATTGTTGTTATTAGATTTGAAACATGGAAATATTTGTGAACCCACTCACTCAAGACAAAACTTTTCTTTCCAAAAATAGCAAGAACATTTTAAATAATTTCTGCATGTGTGTTCTTTTTTTCCATGACTTTTCATCCCTGTTAACATCTCCACACAATTTGTCATGTAGCATGGAAAATGATAGGTCAATTTCCAGACTTTAGTATTAAATGACCAAGGAGGAAGGTAATATTGAAATATCTATTATTTTCTTTTCCATGCTTTTGTTTTCTGTAGGGATTTGAACAACAGAATAGAGCTGGATGTTTAACCTATAACACCTTCTTCATATCACTGAATGTTGTTTTCTTAAGTATTACAAAGGACAATCAACTGTTTTGTAGGAACTTTTTCACTCCCAGGTATGCTGAAGAGGAAGGCAGTAACTCTAATCAGAAAACTAAGAGGAAAAAGAATATATATGTGTATATATATTTATATATATGTATATGTTGAGTGCAAGACTTCATGAAAACATGGAACCAGAAGGCAGAGAAAGAGAGAAAAGTAAGGTAAATGTTTCTTGGATAAATCCAAGTGGTCAGTCATGTCTCAGAGCACATTGACACTCCCTCTGACTTTGCAGTCTGAGCACACATCTGTTGATCATGGTATCTTGCCTACCTGGAGAGACATACTTACCTTGTAGATGTCCTTTCCCTTAAAAAGAATTTAAAGAAAGCAGTTCACATACAGCACAGTTGGCCTTAAATACAACACAGTACCAATTCATGAGATAGGCTCAGGATTTAACTCCTGTATCAGAGGAAAAAAAGCTATTCCGTACTTGTAGATCTTTTTCGTGTGTTCTTGTTACCTTTTCCTGACTAAGCAAGTCCACAAGTCTCTCAGTGTGCACATAATATGATCCAAGATAAGTTTCCAGCTCTGATTTTGGTATTTATTCTTTATTTTTCACTCACATCTCCCAGAGACATACTTGGTAGGGCTGTTTTCCAATTCAATGCCATTGCTACTTTAACGAATTATGATAAATTGCTGTAACAGTGGCAAGCAGGCAAGTAAGTAATTCTTTAAAGAAGGGGGCTCATCTTAGACTACTTTCTTAAAATGCTGCTTCATTACTCAACCCTGGGGCTACCTGTAGGGTAATCCCAAGAGCTCCTAAGGTGAATAATGGAAAGATTCTTTGTAAGTAGGATTTATCAAGATCTGCTAAATTTAGGCAACTCTTATAAATTTAGTACAGCTCTAGGGTTGAATTAGTCTCAAATAATTTTATTTGGTCAAAAATACAGGACTCCAGTGTTAGTTGTTCCATAGTCAATGGAAAAAGTTTCCTCCTAGAAGATATTTCACCCTATCTATTTTAGACTTATATCTAAAGATGTATGATTGAGCTTTTGGAGATGTTTGTACCTCTATGGTGACTGTAGCACAGACTGCACATTTTAATTACTATAGTTAAGGTCTAAATATACATATAGGTTCTATATAGGCCTAAATTCCTTAGTCAGAGCACCTTAAACACCTACAAAAAAATCTGCCAGTTTCAAGGCAACTAGTTCACTTAAGATTTTCTTTGTTGTCATCACTTTGTTGTTCTTTATTTCTTTTAACATTTCACCAGAGAATTATTCAGAGACCAAAACTAAGTGCAGGCAATTGTCATAACTTGGTCAAATTGATGCAGAGTTTGGAGAGAAGCTTCAATTAGCCTTGGCAAAAGCTGCTTACAAGACAGAGAAGTTTAAATTTGGTGAACATAGCAACACCCAAGACCAAGCATCCTGAGAAATGTAGCTATGAAATTAGCCTTTTGAGATCTTGCATGTCAGTCAGGGGAAGTGGTTCAGATGTACAGTGTTCAATACAGTCACAATAGTTCAGTTTCTCTCAAGAATAAAAAAAAAATCAAATATTCAGGGACAACATGAATATTATGTTGATTATCTGCATCATAAAGTGGAAAGTGTATTGTAATTTCCTTTGGCAGCGTGCTTAGCATAGGAGGAGGAATCTCAAAGGAACAGTGTTCTGTCTGACCATACGCATGAATAGATGGCTGTCAAGTTTATACTGCATTGTCTTCAGGCTGGCATCATGCCAGCCCTCAGGCAGGCAGAAGGAAGATATATGTGGAAAGAGGTAGTCAAATTGCTTCCCTATGGCTGCTTTATAAACATACATATGTTAAACACATTTATTAGGGCAATCAGCAGCAGCAAGTGCAAGGGCCCTTCTTCTCCCTCATGAGGGATAGTTGTTGCTTACATAGGAGTGAGAAGTTGGAAGCCAGCCCAGAAATCTGGAAAGCATATTATGCTGGATTCCCCATGGAGGATCACTTTGCTGCCAACATATCTTGCTCTGGGGTTTCGACACGCCATCAATCTGGAACCTGGCAGCCACCATCTCCCAGCTCACCTCGGCTCATGCAGTGAGCAGACACAGTGCAACTATTTGTCTCAGGTTGCAGCCCAGCTACTCATGGAAGGGAAGGAGGAGGACGGGAAACAGAACCCCTCCGGTGGAGCTGCGGTCAGCGCTGCGCAGCTGCAGCAAGCTGCCATTGCACCAACACGGCCGGTGGGAGGACATGCCCGCTGCTCCTTGTGGGGCCACAAGCCATGGCAAGTGCTGCTCTTTGCACTGAGATATTGCCCTGAGCAAGCAGGAAGAGGGGGAGGAGGAGGAGGAGGAGGAAGAACATGACTGTAGCTTTCAGACGAAGCGCTGTCAATTACTTTTCAGCATAAGCTGTGCTAATGGATTTAAGACTCCAGAGAATTTTACAAATCTCAATTAAATCTCAAATAACTTCCACTTATGAATGCAGCTGTTGTTCAGAGAGCATTGTACTCCTTGTGGGAAGGAAGTTACTGATCTCTTATCCTGGAGACCTTGACAAATGTGAAGGGAATATCAGAGATCCCCATTACATTGGCCAGGGACAGTAGATGGAGTCAGCACTTTCCCAGCATGGCCAGCCCTGCCCACATTCACACAGTGGGGGGTTCTTACAGCCCTAGATGGAGATCAGGTTGCCTGTTTTGCCCTTGCTCCCCTCCTCCTTGCTCTATTTCCGTGGCATGTTCCCAGGGGCATAGGAAAGAACCTGAGGTAACCAAAGGAGCTACAACTTTAAGAGCTAGCAGAATCAAATTCTTGATTTTCTTTCTCTTCCACAACAGCAGCTGATTATGCTCCTCATTTTAGTTGTGTTTATGACTCCTGTTTGACCCTCCTGAGACTAAAGCCCCTGGCAGTATAATTATTTTGGTGAAGAACTGCTACCCAGCCATTAGTACAGTTGCAAACACTTGTTTTAGCTTTAGTCCCAGCCACTCAAATTAATGCATTAACATGCACTGAAATTTTTCTCTAGCTCAAGGCAAGTCATTACAGTCGTTGTCTGCTTGCAATAAACCTGCTCCGTCTCTCACTTCATAGCAAATGTAGACTTTGAAAATTATGCACAGAAATAGGCACTGGCTGTGCAATGCAGTTATGAGAGTGACCAAAGTTTGTACTTTCAATTAATCTAAAACAAAGAGTGGGAAGTGGTGCATTGGACGGCAAGCGCTGTTCCACCACAGCAACACCAAGTTACTTTTATATCTTTGTAGCCTACTTATGATTTTCACACTTTTAATTTCACACTATGAATTGGAGTGTGAAGCTGGAAGCAAACCTGTGCTGGAGGTTTAAGGCAAGGCAACACACAGGCAGAGCTCAGTCCTCTGCTCGTTCTTCGAGACAGATGGGTGTGAGGTAGCTTCAGTTTGAAGCCCATCCAGTTGCATTAACTCATGCTGTGATTGAGCTAATTAGTTCTACTAAAATCTTGAATCTGACAGTGCCCAGCTGGGGAGGCATGGCCTGAGAAAGGTGGATCCAGCTCAACCCCCAAAGCTCTATAGTAATTCAAATGAACTTTTTTTTTTTTTTTTCCCCTTTTTTTAATATGAAATGCAAGCCTGGGAATCAGATCTGTAGTGGGGCACATTGATTTAAATCTGATGCCTGCTGCAATAAACAGACTACTCCAAGAGATTAATCTTTTCCTCTTTCCAAAAGAGAGAAACTAAATGAAAACAAAAAATTCCTGACATGTGACTAACTAAAAGTATAAGAAGTGGGGGAGAAGGTTTCCCCATTTTGTTACTAGATATCAGCAGTGAATTACCTAATTTTGATATACGTGTAGCCATAGGCTGTGTCTGACATTTAAAAATGGTCTCATTTTAAAATATATGCTCAGGACAGGAATCATCTCATGTAGTATACGCCTTACAGGAAAACAGGAAAATAGTGAGTTTGCATGGGAATTCTCTGTTAAAATCAGGAACTGCCTTTTCTTCCTACACTGCCTTGAGTGTTTTAGAGATAACTCATTTTTTCTGCTCAATAGTTCAGGCTAAAAGCAGTAACACACAAAAAATAAAGATGTCTTCATCAGTTGCCAGCCTCTCTAGACACTTCTTGTGCATATTGTCACTCACAAATACGTGAAGGAAAATTTTAGAAATATAGAATCATGCCGATCATTCAAGGCCCTTGGCTTCTATCTTTTTCTCTGCCTAAGTATACACATGCACACTTAGACAATTTATGGGTAACAGAAGTGGAAAAAGAGAACTTTAAGTAAATTTTCAATTTGCTTCCTACACTTGCATCTGGATTCATGTCTGAATTATAAAGATGCTTTTTTACCCCAATTGAAAAGTTTCATGTTTTGGTTCCAGGAGGTGTGTAGTTTAGATTATCGATATTTTAATTTTTTTTAGGAAATAGGCACTATTTATAAAAAAAGTCTAAAGAATGAGAAGATGCAAGAAAGACCTTAGAAAGTAGCCCTGGATGTATTTAGAAGCTTTCAAAAGGTCAGTGTATGGATTTGAGAATTTTGAATTAGAAATGAAAGGTTTATAATGGAACTGGGTGACATCAGTGCAAATCTTACAGTAGTGATTATTCTTAATTTATTTTTTGTTCAGAACAAAATTGGTTTCTTGTAATGAGATCTGTGGGAATTTCAAAATTCAATTTCAGTTAAGCTTCTGCCAGATGAAAACTATAAAATTTGAAGTTTAAAGTTACAGGATAAAAATGCTTCTGTAGAGGCTGAACTTTGTCTTGAAATTAGTATGTATGGTGAGCCAAAAAAATTTTACATTTTGTATGTAGCTAATAACATGCAGGAGTAATGAGTCTTCGGTTAAAGATAAATTTTATCTCCCCCTGCAATTCCAAAGATAAAATTCACCCTTCTAAAAGAAACAGATGCTTTAAAAGAAGTAAATGCCCTTGAAATGTACAGAAGACACATTTTACCTTAGAGTAGGGGATCCTTTTCTCTTTGAAACAAAGATAGGAATGAAGGAATAGTAAAGGTAAAACTCGAGGCCCTTCATTGATGTAATTTCTTGTAATTTCATGAACTTTAGGTCATCAGTGTTAATTTACAGTAAGAAATGTTGTTTTATGCACTGAAAAACATATTTTAAATAATTCCCATGACACTGAACTTTAGAAGAGTCCATGGGTCCTTTTGGTCCTTAAAATAGTTTGCCCTTAAACCTCAAAATCATTTTATGTCAAAAAGGCTTACAAAAAGACTATTATTCATCTTTGGTGTAGGAATTTTATGTCTATTTTTTAAAGGAATCCTGAAATGGAAGCTTAATTATAACTGACTTAATGTTGGCATGTTCTATTTTACAGCTTATAAAAACTCCTGAAGATAGTGTTAATAAGAAACAGCTGTAGAGTCAATTTCTTTTTCATATGTTTTTCATGCCATCAGAAACTTACTTTTCAAATTTTTATATATAGTGTCCACAGATTTGACTGAGTTGCTTTTGAAAGTTGTCCCCCAAAAATTTTTTAGAAATTTCAGGCTCTGGACGGGAGGCACTTTTAGATACTAAATAAGCATCCAGGCTGACTTCACATAAGCATGAAGTGATGTACCATTGAGAAGTGTGTCTAATATACCAACCTATCTGCCATTTTCAAATTTCTCCCCAAATCTGTGTATCTCATTTTGTAGAGTTTTTTGAGATGTCTTTGTTTTCTACGTACATATTTAGTTTTTCTTCTCACAGAAATATCACAGAGAAATCAATATCTTTTTTAGTATCTTTCTTATACAGACATCAAAAAGTTCCCTCTGTCTCAGCATCTGCCTCACTGCTAGTGACCAGCTCACTTGCTTCTTCCTCCCTTAGGTGAGAGAAGAGCAGCTCCCTCCAAGCTCTAGGGAGGCCTCCTTGCCTCCGTGACTTCAACTTTACATTACAAATAAGCTCAACAACCTTCCACTGCCAAAAATCTTTCTGTCCCCCTTTCCTTCCTTGCTGCTCCTTTCTTCATCTCTTCCCGCCAGAGGAAATTAACAGTAACCCAATTCCTGTTCTTTAGATATTCCACTGCATCATTTTTTCCCAAACTGACCAAGTTTTCACATCCAAACCGCACAACTGATGCTGAATTCAGACTTTCATTTAGACTTTGGTGGCTTTGACACAAAAGCCTTGTTGGATAGTATTATTCACAGTATCAGCCCCCAGTGTCTCCATCTATGATTCAAATGGTTCTCACTATGTGAACCTTGAATGCTTTAATTCCTTTCACTACAAACTGCTGCACAGGACTCTGGTTATGGACTCCTTTTCATGCTTCACAGCTGCTTGGATGATTTCTGACACAACTCCGATTTCCCTGTCTGCTGACGATATGTAGAGACATGTCTCTTGTTTGGACTGCTCCCGTTCAGTGCAGTCTCAGGCTGCCTCTGATGCCTCCTCACAGCTATTTAGCTATGAACTCAAGCACAGCAGGGCTAAAAATGTGCTACTCCAAGCCCTCACTTGGACTCATTTCTGCTTGATTATGCTAAACGGTAATGAACCATCCTGCAAGTCACTGCAGTCTGGGAAAACTCCCCAGTAGGTTTTCCACTAGATTCTTTTACCAGGGTATGTTTAATACTCAAAGACTCATTTCTAAATAACTTCGCAAAGACACAGCATTTCATATCCTCTCATTTCCACCCAGACTCTCACTCCTTCCCTTCTCAGTTACCTCAGTATTTTCCCCTCATACAGTCACACTCAGGCTATGCCTCTGCATACTAATCCAGGATGACTTTGCAAAGGCAGCTTTCCTGGTGTGCTGCTTTATTTCCATCCCCCCATTTTGATTTTTATGTCTACCAGAATCCCAGCCTGTTTTGTATCAGACATGAGCCATTTGTCCTCAAGTCCTCAAAAAGTATTTTTCAAACTTGAACCACAAAAGACATTGTTCTAGCTTTGGAGCTTTGTTCAATTTTTTTGAAACATCTTCCAAATCATCTGTCCCACCTTACTGCATTTGCTGTTTGAGTTTAATGGTCTCATGACTTATATACGAGTTGTGCAAGCACCACTGAGGTCAAAAGCTGACAGAGTGTGTGGATGCATTTTTTCCTAAGCACTCCTTCTGAATTGCCTATATCTCACAGAAGGGAAGAGAAACAAAGCACCTATGTCGACTGGAGCAGTTTACATGTGTTTAGTTTCAGATCAGGAATACCAAATTTCCTCTGAGGCTGGGTTTATACAACCAGATACAAATATGTCAGCATACATTCAAACAGCATAAACATTATAGTCATATGCAATTACAGTTGATTTTTTAACGTATGAAAACACTTCCCTTCTAATTATCTAGAAAGGGAAGTGCCTGTATGGAGACACTTGATTTTACTATGGACATAGGGATTCTGGCAAGTCTTGCACCTGAATTTCCTGACTTAGTTACGTGCCTAAAATTATGTGAACATCTTGGATCTTACAGATTTCTGTGGAACTGGTATCAAACATTATTTTCATTGCTTTTTGTGAAACAAAATATTTTCTAAAAAACTGAATATTCAGAATTGCTTCCTTTTTTTCTGTAGACAGAAGTCACTGCATACAGGACTCTCAGTTGTGTGTTGTCTGAGTTTCAATCAGATGTGGTTCATTGTCTACCTGGTGCTGCTTTTCCATAATAATTATGTTCATGTTGGGTTTGTGAATATCTACATCTGCACAGTATTTTCTCTCTCTTTCTCTCTTTCTACAAAACGAAAAAACTACTTTTTTGCCTAGAAACTTTGGCTTCAGCTGAAGTGAAATTTATATGATAGTCTAAATCTTTCAACATTCAATTAACTTTATCATTTATTATTGTGATTTTAGATTTAAAAAACCTTGGAAAAATAGCTTTTCTTTCTTAATGGATTAAATTCTCATGGTATATATATAGGCATATATTTAGGAGTCTTCTGGTCTTGATAATTGATGTAACTTCAGGTATCAAATATTCAAAAATTAGGAGAACACTTGAGAATAAAACTAAACCAAATTATTTTCTTCCCTCTTTATCCCAAAGCCTGTTTTTATTTCTGTTTTCCATATTGCACAGGCTTATATATATATATGTATTTTAAATGTCGTTTTGGAAAACGCAAGTTGCAGGCTGCTTCTTTTAATTTTCCACAGTATTTATGCTGCTAGACTAGAGATAAGGGAATTAAAAAAGATACAGAACCAATCTTTTGCAGAAGGAAAGAAATTTTTTTTCTGTGTGTATATGTCCTTTTTGGTTTAATTGCATGTCTGCACTTTCAGTCACGACTAGAAGTGCTGAATTACCCCAAGAGAAGAGAGCTTGCTTTGCAGTCATGACTAAAAGTGCTGAATTATCCCTGGAGAAGAAAGCTCACTTTTGTCAGGATTCCAGTCCAATTTTGCAAACACGAAAGGAGATAATCACTCAAATGTGCATGTGTGTTTACTGGAACAGAGTCCAAACTCTGAACCTTTTGAGGTTTGCCCATCTGTATTACCAGCTTTATTAGTTAAAATTGCACTTAGCAGCTTGAGAAAGCATTTTTATGTCCTCTGGCTAGGAGTACCTCAGTTAGCACACCCTCATATGACTAAGTACTGAAGTTGCAGGACTTCTAACCTTAGTGATTTTTTTTTTTTTTTTTGTTAGGCATTCAGCTCTTCCAGTAAACACTGCTTCCTTCTTTCCCTCTCTCTCTCTCTTCCTTCCTTCCTTCCTTCCTTCCTTCTTTCCATCTTCCTTTCTTTCCTTTTTCTTTTCTCTGCCTCATATGGTCATGAATACAAAACCAAGACTGTTGTTATTAGAGGAAATGTGTGTTCCAAACATTATAAATCTCTTAAATTCTGTTTCTGCGCTCTACTTTCCTAATAATTAGTCATGCTTACAGTTCAGTAAAGGCCACTTCAGTCAGTCAGCCAATAAGACTACAACATTGAGTTTCCTGGCAATGGTGACTAAAGACTAAATCACCATTAGAGTGAAATTTAGAGCTACACATAAGACCCATCATAAGACTAAAATACCTATAGTTATAAAACCATAAAAATAAAATAAAGAGTGTTTGCTAGGATATGGTTTTGGGGTCTTTATTCTGCTAGCAATCTTCATTTGAAACCTGTTTTCATTATTCAGGGCAAGGATGAATACAATTTTATTACTCTGGATTGTTACTCAGTGTATGATAATTCACCTATTAACACAGCAGCAGAAGAAAGTGAATAGTGACCTGGGCAGGGGAACATAAACATCTTCAAAGTTTGTGACTCAGAACTGGGAGAGCTGCGATGGAAATTATTAATTCTTTTTTTTGGTTTGCATTAATCTCTAAGGGTGGACAGACACTTAAAAAGGTCGAGTTTCTCCCCTGATGGCAGGCAGTGTGTTATTCTTATGCACTGCTAAGTATAGGAATCAAGATCTAAGAAGGCCTTGCTTTGAAAAATATTTCCTTTGAGAATTTTTTTTCAGTGGAAAATAATTCTGGCTTTATCTTCTGGAAGTAGAATATCCCATATGTTAATTACTCCTTTCCAGACATTTGGGCCTGCCAAATCATTGCCAACCCCAAAAATGTATCTTAGACCTCGAATACATCCACCCAGAACTGGAGCTCTTATTTTTCAGTCTCATATTTGGTTCAGATGGAGAGGTTGCCTTAGTTTTGTTTCTGACTAGGAAGTCACAGTTTGAAATCCAACCTAAATAATTCTGACATGAAGGATTAATTGGACATTTAATATCTTTCAGAGCACGGGGCTATATGAAGTGTTATAAAATTTATGCCAGGTACTTAACCAGTCATTTAATGCAGCAGCACCTAAAGGTTTCTGTAGTGTCACATGCTGTGACATACAGGAGTTTTGCCAGAATATGTAAGAATATTTTGGTTTTGTATGCTTGAGATTACCTGTTAGCATAAGACCATTCACAGGTTACTCTTTGGATGACCAAACAAATATAACAGCAGCACTTTAAATTTATTAAAGGTTTACTCTTCTGTTTAGCTTTAGCTTCAGCTTCCAAAGATCATTCTGAGTTTCAGAGCTTTCTTTGCCAGTAGGGAAAAAATGTCTAAAATTATTAAATATATATATATATATATATATTTTTTTTTTTTTTTTCTCTAGCAATGGAAAAACTTGGTATTTCTAGCACAGACAAAATAATAATAGCAACCACTGACTGAGGAGTTGACTGATGGTGTTCATCAACACCAAGGAGCTGTAGACATTCTCAGTTACAGGGAGAGGGAAAATCTAAGAGAAGTTTTCCAGTCTGACCAAAACCACTTTTACAAATGCCTAAATCAAGGTTTAGCAATCATACTTGCCTTCAGTGAAAAAACTCCCACAGTAATTCGGTACTATAAATTTCCAATTAATTGTGTTATTTTTCCTCTCTTGCACAGATTCTTAATCAATGAAAAGTTGATCTATATTTACTGATTTACACTGATGAGCTGTGTAAGTAAGCAATCCTGTCTTTTTTTAAGACTGCCACATATTTTAAAAAATTGATTGTTTTGAATTACATTTTTATTTTGCAACTTTGTCCCCAGAGCCAGTAATTTGCACAGTTTTGTCTCTTGTTGAACTGGTGGTTTTTTTTAAGGCTGGGGCACAGGAGAGTGATAGCCCATGTTCCAAGAAGGGTTAGTGTTTACATTGGGGCTTTATCTTAAAATAAATTTAAATTATATGCAATTATGCTCTTTTATTCAAAATTATTTAGAGTTAATTAAGAAACTTGAGAGTTGGTAGTTTTTACTTTTTATTTATTTTTTTCTAAATAAAAATTACAATACTGAAACAGCTGAAAAATAAGAAAAAGATCCACTAAAAGCCTAAGATAGGTTTGAATACAGACTGGTTAAAATAAATATGAATTATATTTCATTACTCTTTTTGGTTACGTTTTTTCAGCCTTAGAAATAAATTTACTTTATATTCACAAACAATTTATACTTGCATGATGTCTAAAGCATAATAGATTTTTGTTTAAAAAAGCGAGGAGTATCATGAAATTACACAGTTCCAAGAAATGATTGCTTAAGAGAAACACTATAAACTCATGACAAAACCAGAAGAGTTAGCAGCAATACATACAAGTTCGCTTAATAAATCACCTAAGCACCTCATTGCTTAAACCAACAGAAAACTTCTGTCTTTTCCTTGCACATAACTCAGAAGGCTTAGAATAAATTAGAACTGATTTTATACACAATGTATCATTTAACACTGAAAGGCAGCAACCATGATTTCTGTACAGAGAGTCAGAAAATGTTCAGATGAGGAGGTTTTTGACCTTTTTTCAAAGAAATGAAAAAAAAAAAAAAAGAAAACTACTCTATTACAGTTGTAAAATTTTCAGTGGAAGACCAAAGTCATTATCTGGCTTTCAGTATTTAAACAGCAAGTTTCTCAAACAGTAGATGTTTATGCAAAACTCTTTTTCAGTTCAAGAAGAACATTAACTTCTAGGGGAACTGTTAAAGAAGATAAGAATGTACCAAATCCTTGCTCTCAAGCCTGCTTTGAGCTGTATGTGGGCACAATTTCTATTCCATAGTGAAGGAGTTTGGCCTATATTTTTAATGTATGCAAATGATAGTGGGAGAGTCAGTATAATATTTGGCAAGTTTCCCATGGACACAGAAACAACTGAGGCAGAGGCTTTCAAGATAATTTCAGTATAAAACAGTAAAATCAAACCAGTCTGCTGATTTATGCTTATTTTTACCGCAGCAATAAACTTCTACATCTTGTCCCTGTTGAGGAATTGAGCAGTATGTGGTTTATTGTGCTGTCTTATAAAAAGTGATGAAGAAAACAAAGCTTTCTTCTGAGACACAACTAAATGGCAATGACACACATGCAGCAAATGTGACACTGCTAATGCTGCAAAGGTAGACACTAAAGCATAGCCTGGTCAGCTGGTGTTCTTCCATTTTTTTAATATGTCAGCAGCCACAGCCTCCAGAAGAATAAACCAAAGGAGCATATGAACATTACTTTTTAGTCGTTTTTTTCTATCTGTTGTAAATGCTCTGAGCTGCCACAATAAAGTTCTACAGAAAAGTTTAAACCCTATTTCATCTCAAGTTCTGTGATTGCTTTAACACACCTCTCGAAGGAAGAACTCGAGGCCCATAAAGCCAGGAACGCTTGGTTGCTCACAGAGAACTCGCGGTCATGGGGAAGCGGAGCGGGAAGGATGGGTGCCCCGGGAAGGAGGGGTGCCCCGGGAAGGATGGGTGCCCCGGGAAGGAGGGGTGCCCCGGGAAGGAGGGGTGCCCCGGGAAGGATGGGTGTCCCGGGAAGGATGGGTGCCCCGGGAAGGATGGGTGTCCCGGGAAGGATGGGTGCCCCGGGAAGGATGGGTGCCCCGGGAAGGATGGGTGCCCCGGGAAGGATGGGTGTCCCGGGAAGGAGGGGTGTCCCGGGAAGGAGGGGTGTCCCGGGAAGGATGGGTGCCCCGGGAAGGAGGGGTGTCCCGGGAAGGAGGGGTGTCCCGGGAAGGATGGGTGCCCCGGGAAGGAGGGGTGTCCCGGGAAGGAGGGGTGTCCCGGGAAGGATGGGTGCCCCGGGAAGGAGGGGTGTCCGAGCGCTCCCAGCCCTGCTGTGCCCAGCTCCCCCGGCCCCTGCGGGGCACAGCTGTGCTGGCCCGGGGCGGGGTGGGAGGCACAGCCGCCTCTGCTTCTCCGCTGGGCGGGGCTTTGTGCCGAAAACCCCATCCGCTGCCTTTTATTTCCTTCTTTATTCTGACAGTTTGAGGGGTGGGGGGAAAATAATAAAGTACAAAGGGAGAGCGATTCAGGTGTCCTTGTTAGGTGCAAGCTGCTGCTGGGACGGGCGGCGGGGGGCTCGGGGGCTGTGTGTGAGCGAAATGAACGCATAAGTGAAAACACATATGGAAAAAGAGCTGTTTTTCCCCTAAATCCCCGACTAAACCTAAGGAGCGTTTCCCCGTGGGCCCGTGGAGCCCGGCTCGGGACAGGGGCGCTCAGCCCCGGCTGTTCCGGCCGCGGCCGCGCGGGGTCGCAGTCGAGCCGCCGTTCCCGCCGGGCGCACCCGGGGCCCGGTCCGGCCCTGCGCACGGAGCGGGCGGAACCGCCGCTCCCGGAACCAACAGCCCCGGCCCGGGTACCCGGGGGTCACTGGGAGCAGCACAGCCCTGCCAGGCCGAACGGCTACGAACGGAATCTCTCAAATAAACATCGATAAAACCCCGCGTGTTTGCAGCGTCTGGCGGCGTTCATGTGCTCGGTAGCAGCGTGCTGCGAGAAATGCACGTCTAAACTTTGTGTTTAAAATCAACACCACCACAGGGGAGAAAAAAAAAAATGGGGGGGGGGGGGGGCGACCAAACATAAACAACAACAACAACAACAACAACAAACCACTGAAATTTATTATGATGGAACGGCTCGATGGAAATCAAATTTGCCACACACTTGAATATTTGGCCAGCACAACAATTGTAGATCACTCTCTTTTTAAAGCTGAAATATTTTCCAGGTTTTCTATTCCTCAGGTGTCTTAACTGTATCAGCCCTGCAGATATAATCATACAGAAGACTTGTTTTACCTGAACATCTTATTTGGCGGTTTATTAAAACAGCAAGAGCCAGCCAGTTGAAGAGGATAAATTGTCCAAGTCAGTGTTCTCAAGGAAATATCTCCAAACACTGAAGCAACTCCCCTTTGCTTAGAGAGGCTTAGCCTGGATATGCTAACCTGCTCCTCATCTAAGCATATGGTTCATTGCCAAGGAATCCCAATACGTCCAGCATATTAACAGCAAAACTTACAAAATCACTGCTCTTGCTTGTATTGATTGTGTTATTGGAGCCTTACAATGTTTTGACTGAATGAAAATCATGTATCTTCAAGCATTTTCATGGAACTGGTACATGCCATCCCAACCAGAGCCGTTTATGCTTTAATGCTACTCATGGCAGTTCTTCTAGAGCCAGGGGATGTGTTCGAGGTCCTTCTGTGTAGATCAGCCAGGGAAGCTGCAGCCTCTGGCCTTGATACAGCTGCTGTGACTTTGTCAGTATTTTCTAAAAGTCAAGCTAAGCTGTAAAGCTGGAAGGAGTTTTAAATTAGACAAATTAAGACCTGTCCACGGTAACATCCTGCAAGAAAATCCAATATAAGTAGTCCCTATTCTGAGGACTAGGGTATCTCCTGCTTTGATAAATAAGACTGACATCATTACTGATGTTTAGAAAAAAGGTCTCCAGTATAATATCTAGTATGTTTATAGCAGTCAATCATAAGATTTCACTAAGCTGAAGGGCTTATAAGCAGTGTCCTTGTATCCTAAATGTAAAAGTTTTTCAACAAAAGTACATTCACACTGGAAATAGTTTCTTTGTCTGTTACAATAAATAAAGAGTTGATTCTCCTATGGCATGAGAAATGCTCATGCTTCCATAGAAATTTTTCTGAGAGGGTCTGTAGTACAAAAATGAAGTATTCATTATTACTAAACAGCCACTTTGGCTCAGTTTGGTCTCTGCTGCTGATTCCAGACCTCTCTATGTTTATTAAATTCAATGTATCCAATATTTAAGTCGCATCTCAGTCTTCTTATTTCTCTTCATGATAGCATCCCTTCATTTCCATTCCATACTTACATTGCTTTATGAGGTGAGGTCTACTCATTACTTTGGATAATTTCATTCCAAGTCCTTTAGAAATATATTTTTTAAGTTTTGCATTTTAATATCCTTTTGAGGTCTCTCCTTTTTTCTCCTTTTTTCTTTTTTTTTCCTTCCTTTTTTTTTTTCTCTTTTTTCTCTTTTTTTACTGAAGCATCTACTGCTTTACAGCCAATAAATTTCCTTTTAGGGAAATTTCTGGCAGCACTCTTTTTAATTTAGTGTCTGTGTGCTAAACAAAGCATTAAACTTCAGACTAATCCAAACTGAAAAATTAGAATTACCAGATCTAGTATTTATACATCATTTAGTATAATTTGAAATGCCGTTCCTTTTCCACACTTTCAAATCATCGACTGTCAGTCTGTTTTCCTTAACAGATTAGCAAACATTACCAAATCACAAAGAACTTCACTTCATTTTTGAATTTATAAGGAAACCTGAAACCGGAGGAACCATGAGCGGTTTCTTGTTTCCCTGTGAATGCTTTACACAGCTGTAATGGCTAAAAAGTTGATGAGTAAGGTCTACAAATGCTGTGTAGTGACTCAGAGTCATGCCCAGGTTCCTGGCTAGGTAAGCTGCATTATGGCCCCTAAAATTCTGCTTTCACACATTTCTCACCGGTTCTGTTCAGCACAGACAACATGCAGAGGGTCCTGTGCAGTCCTCCATCCACCTCCTCTCTCCAACTTTTTCTGACATTTTACAGCAGGCTTCAAGTCATGATCTGAGGACACAGAAATACCTAACCACAAAGCTGAAAGCATTTGAGGAAGTACCTGTGGAAAAGACAAACAAATCAATCTGGAAAAATGGTTCAAATTACTGGAAAATGACAGCATCAGTCATTAAATAAAATCCATCACATGAAGTGTTGGTCCCAGTGACATTAGAAGAAAATCTTTACACAGAAAATGTGGATGCAACTCTTTTAAAGGAACAATTGTTATGAGGGTAGGGGAAGGCAAAAAAAAAAAATATCAAGTGCTCCTTTCTTAAGTGACAAGTGAATTCATAGCTAAGCATCTGCTCAGAGGAAAACACTGAGGTCAGATCTTGGCCTTGGTTTTAAAGTGGGCCCAGGGAGCTATATAACTACTTTACAAGCAACAAATATGTGCCTAGTGACAATATCTCCTGCCTTGTTTCTCTCTTTTTTTTTTTTTTTTTTTTTTTTTTTTTTTTTTTTTTTTTTTTTGTGTGTTTTTCCCTTCAGAGTAGAAAGTTTTCATCTGTTTTGCATTAGAACCAGGAAGAAGGCTTAGGTCAGTCAAGAAAAAACCCTCTGAGAATGATAGAGGGTTTCAAACTAAACTGGAAGACAGAAGAAAAAAACACATAATTTTTCTATTAATATGTCCTTCTTGTTGCTTAACTAATAAAAAATACACTAAAAATAAAACTATTCCTTGTCATAAGAGTCATCTTTACAAAAATGTTTCTGTATTTAGAAATCAATGTAGAATTCTTTATTTTAATATAAGAGTCCCAGGATTCGTTTTGTAAAAGAGGAGAAGATACTCCAGGAAAGGGAAACACTCAACAAACAATCTGACATTGAATGACCTGACAGGAGACTTCTATTCTGTATGGGAATATCCATTTGGAAAGAGATACTGGAATCAGTGGATGGCTGGAGTTGTTTTGGCTGGGAATGGTACTGTCAGTATCTCAGCTGTTGCAAATCTTTATTGCACCACTATACAGATTTACATCAGCTGTGCAGCTGGCCCAGGACCTCTCACAGGAATGGTGTTACTTCACCAATGGATGTGTTGGTTGCACTCAGGATATTCCTGGCAGGCTGATCCATGCACTGATAGAGCTGTGACCTGGAGAGGGCGGCATGTCTGTCATTCTATCAAGAATAAACAAGCCATAGTGGAAATGAAAAACAGAAACCAAGGCCTGGGGTCAGGCAACAAAATTGTCTTGTAAAACTTACTGAAGCCTGAACTGCTAAAGAATTCAGAGCTAAATTTGGAATACAGCACTTTGCTAGAGGCGTGAAAATCTCTGTCTCTTCACTGTTTTATTGACAGGTAAATGTGTTTCAATGACTTTAATGTAAATTTAGCAAAAACGTAGAGGATTTTTCGATACAATTCCAGACAATTGCTTTAGTTTTTAGTGCTGTTTTTAGTAGCTTTGCTGCTTACCTGGTTTATTGTAGCTTTGCTACTTACCTGCTTTATTATATTAAACTTTTGCTTGGGCTTTTTTTCCTCTCTCTTTCAGTTACTATGAAAATTAAAATGCTGTTCTGGAGAAACACTAACTGGAATACTGTTTGGTAAAGAGAGACATGGTTCTGAATTTTTCTCTTCTTTCCTTCTCTGGAAATCAAAAAGAAGAAGAGAGAAGACTTCTTCTCATATGATGAAACTCTAATATTATCGAACCAGTTTTGCAACACATATGCAGGAATGTGTGGGGGTTTTCCCTAGAAGATCAAGAGCCTGATAATGTTTACTTGCTTTCAGGTTCCACTACAAACTCAGCCAATCTTTCTCTGAAAGCCCCTAAACTTTGGCGATTCAGCTAACTGTGGGCAAGACTGAACCAAGTTCTGAGGGGAAAGAGGACGAATCTTTTGTGTTTCATTGTGAGTGGAGTTTTGGTGGTGGCAATGAAAGAGACTGAAATATTTAGTCTTAATTTTACTTTGAAGTTTTTGATTTTCTTTTGTAAAGGAGTTGAAACTCAATGAAATATCTTTAGTATTCTCCTTCCAAGGGATTGCACAGAGAAGACATCTAAATAGAGTCTTGGGTGCCATCCCATGGGCACCAGAATTTTGTGGATGAGGAAGAGAAGCCATGAAGAAGTGCTGTCCCCTGATGACTTGGATAAGGTGTACCAGGAGACATCTAGAGTCAGTTGTTTCCATGTCTGACTATGTCAGCATTCCATTCCATTCCATTGGAATATTTTTGTCACAAACTCATGGAAAGGTATCTGTCCAGACCAGGGTAAGGGAGTGAAGACTCCATGCTCAGACTTGGTTATCGCTTATGTGCATGTTTATCTCCATCCCCTTTCAGAAATACACACACTCAAATCTGGATTGCATGCTCTAAAATGATCTCAAAAGGCATACCAAGGTTGTTTTCTGGTGTACAAAACAACATATAATCACCCAGCAGTGTACTACCATTCCAGTACTTTTTCAATCCAAAATTTGCTCTTACTGTACTAAGTATGGAAATCTATAATTATTCCTCTTACCCTCTGGTATTTTGAACACTGCATAATAATAAACCAAAACCAGTACAGACTGCAAATCAGAGATGTAGTATCTCTTTGTGGGAGTGTAAAGTTTCATAAATCATAGTAGGTGTCTATGTTAACACCCCTTAAAAGACAAAGAGTCTTTGGAACTGCAAAGCGAAGCAAAATGATGCTATTGAAGAACTTTAATTCTGTGTTAAAACCAGCAATTCAACAGTACCCAAGATATTTTGATACACCATTCATTGATTTCTTTTGAAAGGTGACTATTCAGTCTACCTCGTTAGTGTCAGTGTAGATCTATAGGACTTAACACTTTTTTAAAACATTTACATCTCTGAAAAGATGTGTTTGGTACCCAAGCTCATGCAACATCATGGCAATAATTAGGTGAATTTTATAGTAATATTCTGTCCCTTCATATAAAAAATAAAATTAAGTAATATCTTGAATGTTGATCACAAACTACCAAGCATTGATTTCAGGAAGATTTTTTAAATGTTACACTGCTGGTAAAGTTTTATCTTGCTACAAGAAAAAGTATGCATTTTGTAGCTAGATTTTAAAAACACTACTTTGCATTCATTCAAAATTAGTCATTAAAAGTCTTCAGCTTTTCTTCATATTCTTAAATTAGGGCAGATCAGTGTCATATTAGGTACATCACAAAACAGGGCTGTCTGAGGCCTAAGCAAGGAATGTTGATTTGGAATGTTATTTGTCAATACTGTATGTTCACTTGAACCTAATAATAGAAAACATTTGCAAGTCAAGAAGCACTTATCAGCAGAACTTGAAAAGTGTTCACAAGCTTTTTTTGTCCTTTTGTTTATTGCCAATACAGTATCAAAAGCTGCTTCTTACAGATAAAAAATTGACACGTACATAGTACCTCTGTGTAAGAAATTCATAAAAGCTGAGGTATTTTTAACTGAAGAATAAATATGTTAAAAACTAATATGAATTACAATTACATCTAAAGGTTCATTTTAATACATCAAGTCAACAAAAATAAGGCTGCAATGAAGAATATTTCTTCTTAGTAGGAAGTATTTTGCAGAGATTGTTGGTTTAAATAATTTTCATGATTTAAAATAGGAAAAGGGGAAAATCAGTGAAATATAGTTAATCTTTAAAGCTATTTTGCTA
Source organism: Phylloscopus collybita (assembly GCA_027886175.1). NCBI lineage: Eukaryota > Metazoa > Chordata > Aves > Passeriformes > Phylloscopidae > Phylloscopus > Phylloscopus collybita. Next base: position 11,252,959 of record JAJNNQ010000002.1, read on the forward strand.
ATCTGCTGTATTCCCCTCTACAACATCTGTGTTCTCAATATAAACTGCATGTGGTTCAGAGCAGTCGTTAGCAGGTCTGACACATTGTCGGTGTTTATGATGTCATACCACAAATTACCAAATATGGAAGTTTTTTAAGCATCTTGCCTCATGCTTAACTGAATATGGCAAAAATCAACATTTTCCTTGATCCATTTTAAGCAAAAATAATACACTTTACATGTTAAAATAAAAAGAATCACAGGGAAAAAAGTCTCACTGTCATTAAATCTAATGTGAATAATAATTTCCTTCCGGGCACTAACATTCTCAAAAGGTCCGTTGTTGTTTCTTAAGGTGACCTGAAGGTATTTGCCATGGCTTTTTCTATGAGACTTAAAACAATAACTTCAGAGACAGATCAAATGAGAGGCCTAGTCAAGAAAGCTGTCTTTCTTGGAAAAATGCAGGTTTTCTTCTTCATTTGAAGAAAATCAAAATTACATCTCCATGTAACAAAAATGTTTCTGAAGGGAAAGACAAAATCTACCTAAATTGTTAAAAAAAAAAAAAAAAATCTGCGATGTTTATTTCACTATTGATGTAGAGTATAATTAAGGCCTCAGAAGAAGAGGGAAAGTGCATCTTTCAATTTGGCAGCCTTGGCATCAGAAGAAAGTGCTATATTGTTCTTCACACAAACCGTCCCCATTAGAGCTCAAGATGTTCTTTTCCTTTTAATCCTCATTTGTACCCCTTAGCCATTTGTTTGGAATTAAATTAGCTGCAATTTGGAAAATGTGGATGAAAGGTAGTGCATTGAGTAGATATCACATGTTTCCTGAATAGTGCCTGTTCTGCCTCTTTCACAGCCATTCATTGTGCCTGAAAGGGTGTAGTGTGTGAATTGTTGGACTGTCACTCTGCAGTGAAGTCTAGTAGCCAGTATTACCATGGAAACAGCAGGAAAAAGACAATTAACAAAATGGTTCTGATTTTCCTTATTTCTTGGGGGAAGGGGTGTTCATTAGTGATTTTTTTGTTTTCTTTTGTTATTTTCCCAAAAGAAACACAGAGGTAAGGGAGGAATATTCTTGTTAAATTAGACATTGTCATCACTGGAGGCCTAGTAATGCAACAGAAATGTGTGTTTGTGCAATAAAATGTGAGCTCTTAAGTGTTGTCTGGTCTTATTCCTCCCTTTCCCATCACAGAAAAGAGGTCTCAAAATATTCTTAGGTGAGCGACTGTTAATGAGCAGAGCCTGTGAGTTTAACCCTCACACATTCATTGGACTTTTAATTAGTCCCTCTCAGAATCACTCCTATGACAGAAACACAATATATGCCTGAGAGGGGTTTACACCAAAAGGGGGCTCTCTTTAGATTTTTAGCAATGGTTTAAAATCAAATAAGTTGGAGGGAAGGGCTGTGGGCTGCTGTAAAAGGCAGATTTTTCTGCCTGAAGGACATTCCAGTGCAGGGGTCCAGCTATAATTTTCAGTCAGTCAAGTTCGCATTCTGCATCCAGAAGCGCATCAAAGGAGAGAATCTCAGGCTCTTAAATACACGTCTGCCTATAAAATTGTTATTTCCCCCTAATAGTGTTACTAGCCTTTACAAATTGTAACTAAAGGAAAATAAACCTGATGCGAATTCTGCGCTTTTAATGTCAAACATTCCCAAAAGACTGAACTCCAGGTCGTGCTCATGTCACACAGATACAGGAGCTTCATAAACAAGAACTCTCCTCCCTGCTTATACAGATGCAGTCAAGATCAGTACCAGCCTCATCTACATTTATTGATCCTTTCCATTGAAGGAGAATAAACATAGCAGAAAAACTGATGGAAAGCATTGTGATCAGAGAAACCCTGCTTCTTTATGCATAGTGGCAACAAAATTTTGTGTGCTACTGGTAGGTTTCTCTATAATATACTAAAAAAAGACACTCAGTTGTCTATACTGAGTTGCTAAATACTGTCCTGGTTAATCTGTTTCGTAATATATCATGCCTGTTGTTGGAACAGATCTGTCCTGTATTGTGTATTTGAATAATACCTATGCCTTTGGGAACAAGGACTACTGGATCTACAAAGACTGCACTGAGCAGTTATTAAACTATAAGAATTGTTGGATTGGGTTTTTTAAGGAAGAGGTTACTGTGACGTCATACATTTGGTCTTTGAACAGCAACATGGAAAAGATATTTACCTGCTCTGTTGTCCACTAAAGTGGATTATTTACAGGAGTGTGTTGTATTTGAAGAAAGATGAACAGTGCAGAAATAAAATGACAAAACACATACTAAGGACATAGTGTAGAGATTTGGGATGAGTTAAAAGCAGAAAGGAGAATAGCAAGTGGAAAAAAATTAGGTGGAAAGTTCTGGTCACTATTTGTGTGTCCTAGGTAAATACAACAGACCTCTGAAACTAACCACTAGAACAGTGGAGGGCAAGCCTAAGGAACAGAAGCTGAAGGCATGCCCTGACTCAAAGGATATACTCCAGCAGCATTCAAGTAGATAGCTGATAGGGAAAAAGCAGGAAAAGAAGGTGGTAAGAACAAAAGTTGAAGCAGCCATCAGGTTATCTGATTAATATATTACTGTATAGCCTCTGACTTAAATCTGTGAAGTAGAAAGATGAAGGGAAGTCATGGACATTTCTTTAAAGCATAGCAGTGAAGTTATGTAATGTTTTGTATTACTAGCTTACAGGAGAATCAACACACAACTGAGTGAAATTTAGCACTGAAGAAAGACTTGTTTCTGGTTTTGTTTTTTTAGTGTCTAATTAAGGAATTTTCTGTAGACCTTGAGCTCTGACCTAGAGGCCTTATAGCTATGTTATTAATACCAGTCATGAAATAGGCTGTTGTTGATGAAATCAATGAGGAATCTTGGATTTAGATTATAACACAGATGTCAGCTGAAACCCAAGAAATGCAAAGAAGCTCAAACTCTTTACTTAAGAGATAAACCATCCTATGATAGGCTTTTTTCCCACTTCCCTTCACTGTCATTATGATTCCAACAATGCTCCATTCACTCCCACGAACTGTTTTACTTTAATTATTGGTTGAGGTAATTGGTGTTTTCATTTGGCTCAGCATGTTCTGTGCTTTACTTAGTCCTTAGCATTAACACTAATGCACTTGGAATCCAATACTTTGTAGGTCTGCCTGGGGTTTAACTTCTTCAGGAGCGAAGCACAGGCTTTGCCATCTTACTTAAAGATCACGCAATCTAAATGATAAGAAAGGAGAGAAGCAGCACCAGGTAAAAATCTGAGGAGTTATCATAAGCTTGCTTTAACTCCAGTCAAACAAACCATGTTTATTTGTTTTGTAGGTATGCAGGGTAATTAGGGGAAAAGTAATTAATGAACTTCTCTGGTGCCAGTTATGCCAAAGTGTGTCTTCATTTTGTGCCTATTTGAATTGTGGACTCAAATATCCAAAGCATTCACAGACAATTTTTATTTGGGCATGTGTGAATGACATATTATTTAATCAGGTATGCATGCATGTATCTATTCTCATAACAAAATGTAGAAATTTATCAGATTGCTTAAGGCTGACTTTGTGAAAACAGCCTTTAGGTTTTTTGATAATTCTACCTTGGCATATGTAAGCCTTTCTTTACATGGTGGTCTTGATAGCCTTCATTTTTTATTTTTTAAACATTATTTTGGACTCCAATGAGCTCTCAAGTCTAATTAGCAACATGGTGTCTGAAAGAAATGTTTAGGTAGTTTAGACATCTTAGAATTATTATTGTCAAAAATTTCTAAACCCAAAAGGACCTGAAATATTGTTAGGAAGAGTAAAACAGCAAGAACCTTCAGTCTCCTATCATGGCCTCCCATACACATGCTGAAGGTAAAAATTGTGTTTTGACAACACTTTTATCAACACTTCAGGAAGGGTTATCAAGCTTCAGGAACCTCTTACCCTTCAGGTAAGCATCCTCTGCAGAAGGAAGACCTCAACCAGTGTGTTGGTTCCTGTCAATAGAAGATTAACTAGTGGCAGACTGTTTTCAAAAGAAACTGTAAACTTTAATGTGACTTAAAATAATAGTTTTCTTTTTTTGTTTTCTTTTTTTCTCCCTAGAATGCTTCACATAAAACCCTTCCTGACCTACTTCTCCCTGTTGGAAAAGGACATTGTAGCTTTCCATGGAAATCTGTGCAGTGGCACCAGTCACATAATAGATGATCACATACAATGTTAGTTTGCTCATTTTTATTGTGAGTGGAGTAGCACATTTCCTTCCACTGAGGAGGCACAGTGTGATTGCTACAGCACTGTCAACGTGGTCAGGAAGGAACATGTTCCTTCCACTTTGCATGTTGTGGAGCAGACACCTCCCAGGCCTAGCCATGGATGTGTGGGAAAAGTTCCTCATTAGTATTTAAAATTAAGTTCCCATGGGCACTAAGGCCATTTTTCACTACACAGATGTAGGAAAGTGTCATGATGAGTGATATTTTAAAGCTCCTTTATAATGCTAGAAGTAGCCATAGAGTGAATGAGAGGTATTCCCCAAGGGTATGGATGAAACATCAAACACAGAGAGATCTGGCCTGGATCCAGGAGAGGAGCTGTTTTAGAAGGATCAGAAAGGTAGTTTTTATGTGTCAGTAGGACATATGTAGTATTCAATGCCAGAAGAAATCCAAAGACTTGCTGGCAATCTTACACACAGAAAGAAAAGGAAAAAGAAAAAGAAAAAGAAAAAGAAGAGAAAAAGAAAAAAAGAAAAAGAAAAAGAAAAAGAAAAAGAAAAAGAAAAAGAAAAAGAAAAAGAAAAAGAAAAAGAAAAAGAAAAAGAAAAAGAAAAAGAAAAAAAAAGATGAAAAAAAGAAAAAAAAGAAAGAAAAGAAAGAAAAGAAAAAAGGAAAATGAAAAAAGAAAAAGGTAAAAGGAAAAAGAAAGAAAAAAAGCACTAATTGGATTTTTTCTAAAAATAGACCATATTGTTTATTTTTTGTGGAGATATTGTACTAATAGAAAGCATAACCTGTCAACTGTGCTTCCACCATCGTGCTGATTTTTAATCTTTTCTCATAGAGCAATGCCACTCCAAAGCAAAATTCCTATATAATTATATATTCAATTAAAGTAAAGCTGCCTTAACAACAGCTGAGTTCTCCATAATTGTTTGATGTCATGAAAAACAAACTCCCCAAAGAACAATGAGTCAACATCTGTTCTTTCCCTCCTGGCTCTTCTGGTAGCTGAGGGAATCTTCATTTGGGGCTGCTCAGACAACATTGGGCCAACTTTACCCTTGGTGTAATTTCAGTGGAGTGAGTGCTGCAAGCACAGGTCTTCAATCTGGTCTCATTATTTTAAACCAATGCTTAACCATGCCACAAACAGTAATGTAAACAAAAAAAAGTCTGTAAAACTTTTATGGATCCATTCTTCAACTGCTATCTAGTCAAAATCATGCTTTAAACACCCATGAAAAAATGCACGAGTAATTTATACCTTATATAACACTGTATTTAAACAGTTTGTATTCATTCAATGCTGCATTTATGGAAGTGAAAAAAACTTCTTATCCAAGCATAAAAACTTTGGGAAATTAAATTTTTAGATCAACATTTGAACCTTGAGGTAATGTCTAACTGGAGACTAATATAAGTAGATAAACAGAGATTTGTTCAAAGCACAGAAGACATAGGCAATGCCCAAAATCCAAACAATTTAATATGGAAGTATTTCTCTATTTTAAAGTTTTGTTAGTAGTTATTTAGGGAAAAAAAAATTTACACACTGATGTACAATCAAAAGGAAAATTGTATGAAGTGATTTTTTTAATTCATCGGGACCTGTACAAGAAAGCATTTTTCATGATATGAAAAAATATGTCTTCAGTCAAGTTTTATATATTCCAGTGTTGGAAACTTTACAGTTCTCTGCAGATCCTTTCCAGTCTTTCCAAGCTTTTGACTGTTTGGATTTTTTCTGACACCTACTATGTCTGTTTCTTGATATATTTTGAGAACATTTTTTCCTATCACAGACCTCATAGGATATTATTTTCCATTGTACAACAGTTTTGAAGACTACTGCCCTCACTTCTTCATGCTGGAACCATTCCTCCACAAATCTCATATTTAGTTCATGATTGAAACTTTCATCTCCTCTCCTGAAGTAATTAAATGAACTCCTGATTCTTCATTCCATACTGTGTAGTCAATGATTCATAAATTGGGCATTTTCTACTGGACTCTATTCCATTTCATGCTCTTTTTCTTCAATCTGCTATTGCCATTTTGAATTCCAGTCTATTTTTCCCAATGTATGTTAAAATTCCTCTCAATTTTGTGACACTTGCAGGCTTACCACAGGTTTCTGTCTACTTAGGTCATTAATAAAGGTCTCAGTAGAAACAGATCTGGACAGACTCCAGCAGAACAGCTAATTGCTTTTGCTTGACAGTGAATCACTGATAGATATTCTCTAAGCCCAAAATCCTGATTTCCTTCCCTCAGTCATGTGTATCTGAAGACCTGCTATTCAGAATTGTTGACAATTTCCAGAACACCTTGATGCGTTTCACCTTCTAAAATAAAGACCTGTGCCTTTACTCTGGTAGTTATGTGTTCCATATTAATTACTACACAGAGACTGTCAGGCATAAAAGCTCATACTTCTTATTTATTGCTTTGAGTACAGTGTTCCATTTCTTCACACAATTAAACTGCATGGCCTTTAAAGAAGAGGACAGTGTTTGCAGAGATTTGCTCCTTTTTTTTTTCTTTTTTCAGGATTCCTATAGCTCAGTAGAAGACTTTGGCTATGAGCTTTTATCCTATTTATTGATTTTATTTATAGAGAAAATTAATGACCTCTCTAGGTACATTAACATAGAGTGAAGATTTGTCAGCAATTGCTTATTGTACAATAGAGGACATTTTCAGCAAATGGTCAGACCTCCACAAGGGACAAGAGTAAATGAAAAAGGAGGCAGCAGCCATATGATTACGAATACATTGCCAATTTGTAAATTAAAAGCTTTGAATCTTTTTTCTTTTTTTTTTTTTTTTTTTTTTGTTCCCTGAAGTGTAGTGCACATGGGCATTTCTAAGTAGATCTGGGCAGGCCTGCAGATAAATCACAACTCAGACAAGCCAAAGACCTGGCTCTTCTCCATAAGCAAAAATACAAGCCAAGCTGCCAAAGTTGGCTGCCCATTAAAAAAAAAAAAAAAAAAAAAAAAAAAAAAAAGAGAGAGAGAGAGAGAGAGAGAGAGAGAAAGAGAGAACTCAAACAAACAAACAAAAAAACAAACCCCAAAGCAAAAACAACAAAACCTCAAACCAAATAGAAAATTCTATGTAAAGGCACATAAATTGAATGTAATGAGGAGGAAATCATACCAATGGATTGTCTTTACTCATGGATGTGATGCCAAGGCAAAGCTTGTAACTCAACAGGATCTCAAATTAAGCTTCCTTTAAACCAAGGCTAAGTTTAAGTTCTGTAAATTTATATAATTAAAGTAGGGTAGCAGGGACTTCAATGTCAACACAATCAGGTCCCAGGAACAAGCAAATCAGCTCTTTATTGCAATAAACAGCTCTTACACCACATAGAATTACACCTTTTACAGGAGAGGAAGTTAGAGAGACATAGAAGGATGAAAGAGGAGCCTGTTAGAGACCTGATAATTAAAAAGGTCTTTTTCAAATACAGACAGAAGATTATGATTGAGTTAAAGAAATGGCAGTGCTTATATATGCACTTATTATCAAGAAAGGTTCTTGTATTTCAGTAAAAAAATGCTTATGAAGAAAAATAAGATGGGCTATACACAGAAATATTTTCAAAGCAAAATGTTGTTCATGGATTTCCATAAAAAATCGTGGCTGTTTAGAAGTGTCCCTTTTAAATTATCATGGAGTAAATCAGAGACTAGAACTGAAATGTAGCCACACTGAAAGATAATGGCAGTGGAGGCTGCAGTTGTTTATGCGCGCTGTTCACATTTACTCTGCAAACGTATAGTTCAGTTTAATTAGCATGTGATTGAAAAGTGTTGATGTCTTGTGTTCTGTGTTGCTAAAGGGATTTCTTCAAACTGGGGAATATGTAAATTCCTTGAAGAATTGTTTATACTACCAGAATGGCTTTTAAGTAATTTTGATGACAAGAATTAAAGTAGGCAGTCAACATAGTTATTTTGAGGATTTAATATAGTTGTGAACACAAGAGTGTAAATAACTTTTGCAAGGAGCTGAAGCAGACTGTGAAAACAGCTGTACCAATTTTTTATTTTTTAATTTTCTTTTAGTTTATGGAACAGTAGAGTTTACTTGCAGCTTTTGTCCCTTCTCCTTACTGGCAGCTTAAAGTAAGATGAATAAATGTAAAAAAAAAACCCAACCTCTCCTTCGAAGCTCTGAGTATAATTTAAAACAGAAAAGATTTAAAAATTTCTGTGTGATTCTTCTCTGGGCTATAAAAACAGTAAATGTCTGTAGCTTCATTTGTTTCACAAAGTGTATTTCTGATTCGCTGTGGTTTTGTGGGAGTAAAATGTGGATTAAACTGTAAATCACTCTTCTTTGAAGACTGCATATCTTAATTGTCTGTATGGCAAAGTATTGTCAAAGGCTTGCATAGTACAGAAAACTCTAGAAATATATAAACATTGAAATTTCTACTCCACAGAAAGACTTGCAGCTTCAGAATCAATTTTGTTTTGAACCAGAGTGAAAACAACAACAACAACAAAAAAATTAAAATGTTAGAATGGCATGGTTTCTGGTTTATATTTTGGGGAAAAAAAAGTTCTTGAAGAATAAAAAATGTAAAAAAATCTTGTCATGAGAATGTCAAATATTTTGCAATTTATTTCCAAATTGGAAATGAAATAAACAATGATTGGAGGGTTCTTTAGTTATGTCCTAATGTACAGATATTGATGATCATGAGCTGTATGGGAGCATGCAAGAGCCACTGGCAGCAGCTGCAGCCATTAAAGTAAACAGCAGAGTTTGGGGAGGTTACTGGCAAGTCTTCCTCACTTGTGCGGGTGACTTCTCTACTTGTTCACAACACTGACCCACAAAAGTCCCAAAAACATCTCAGTGGAGGCTTGTACCTTTTTAGGCAGAAGATTATAAGGATTCTGATAAGGATTATTCTAAACTGAAGTGTTTGTCTAACCTGAGCCTGATTCGAGTCACGAGGTCTAAGACAGCTTCCTAAGCTTCCTTAAGGACAATGCAGAATCATTTATCTGTTGTAGCCAGATGCTTACGATAGAAAGGATTTTTTTGTTTTGTTTTGTTTTCACATTAGATCTGTCTGCTGGGAGATTTGGATCAATAGCTGCTGTACTTTTATGTAGGTAAAGCCAGGTGAATTTAAACTCCCTTTAAATGTCAGAATAAACCACATTCTAGAAGAGAATGTAGAAGAGAAAATCCCTTTTTGGTGTATTAGCCAGATAATAATCATTTAAATCCATTATGTTCATTGTGTCACATCGCACTAATTGATGATGGTGTTGAACAAAATTTATTTTTCCTCAAAACCAAAATTAACCTACCTCACCAAACTGCACGTTATACTAGCTAAGTACTATATTTGCCAGCCCATGCTCTTTTCTTTGGAATACCTCTGAATGTCCTGCTTATGAGGTAAAGTTCCTGCCACTGAGGTATGGTGAACAGCAAAAAAGCTGAGTTCTATCCCCAGCCTTTTCTCCCATTTCCATCAACAGAAACACTATTGGATGTTCAATAATTCTTCTCATCAGTCTTGTGGGTGTAGATAAAACTTCAGTAAAATCACAACTAGCATTACTCCCTCTGAACAAAGGGCAGTTCAAAGAGCGGAAAAAAATTAACACCAGGATGTCTTATTGTGAGAACATAAATCAGACTGTGGTAAAGGAGAGGGGGAAAGATACGGGAAGGTGAGGGAAGCAGAAAAGACTGCATAATGGATCAGCTTCTTCAACTAGTTCTAGAAAATGTGAACCCAGAAAACCAAGGAGATCCAGCCCTGCAAAATCAATAAAAACTTCTATTGACTTGAGTGGTGCCACATCACAGTCTCCTTTTATCCTTAAACCTTGGAGAGATACCAGGATAAGACAAATGCCTAACCACATGAAAGAAACCTCTGCTCTACCAGTCAAAGATTAATTTAAAATTAAGGAATTTTGGCAAATACTAAAGTTACCCTGTATTTCTTATCTGACAGGCATATAATGAATAGCTTAGCAGGTGATAAATAAATGTTCCAGGGTGCAAATTTATCCAAGAGCAGACAGCATTTTGTTATAATTTTACCAATATCTTAAGGACAAAGATAGACATAAGCAACCAGTCACAATAGACGCAATGAGCAACAAAAAGAATACTTGTTTTGTATTTGCAGCAGCATTTTTTTTTTCACATTGAAGATTACCCTTTATGGATTGCAACACCCTCCTTAGAAGCAATAAAATCCCATCTGACATTTTATGGACATTAGCCTGGCTTCCAAAGGCATTTCTTAAAACTGCAAGCTTTATATGTCCAGTTTTTGGGGTTAATACTGCATTTAAAATATACCTGATCTTTTCAATACAAATTGAATTCATGAGGTTTGGAAAGTGAGGAAGGGAAGAAATCCTACCACTAATCTTTAGTGTTGATCATTCTGACATGTCAGGTTTTAAAACTGGTAGATGAAAGTCCAGAGATGCTTTAAAAAGCATGTTGACTTTTACTAATATATTGAAGAAAGATAATCTTCTGTCTTCAGCATCAGCCAGCATAATCAGGTGGTTCTGCTTTTCTTTCAAATATTCTAAGACATAAACTATGCCTGCTAGGGAACGTAGTCACCAATACACTGGTTCCCAAAAGGAATGGAAATTAAGTAATATTTCAGTGTGCTGCAGGAATTGGCTTGATCTTGGCTGCCTTATTGACTTAAGCAAGACTCATATGTAGGACTGAACAAACTGCAATTTTTTTCTACTACAGAGGTATTCAGCCAAACTACTGGTTCCCACTGCATAGAAGTAAATAAAATTTAAATTTAGAGTCTGATCATAATATCAGCTTTTGTACCTGTACTGCAGGAACAGATGGAGTATGGGAAAAATTTGAAGTGTTAATTGATTTTGTTTGAATCCTGTTACCCTCTGTTTGGTGTGAATTGTTGAGTTGTCAAAACATTAAGTTATATAAGGAATGGAGCAGAGAATAAACAAAAATATAATTCTGTTGATATCAGAGGTGTATCTCCAGTTAATGTACTATGTTCACACTAGTTATCCCATCTCAGACTGCTAAAAAAGCAGAATTAAAAAAAAAAAAAAAAACTAATAAAAATTAAAGAAAAACCCTGTCCTAAGAGAATAAAAAAATAGTTTTTTTTTTCTTAAGAGATAAAAATACAGAATTTCTGTCACAGGAAATTTCTGGAGTTCAAATATTTAAGTGCATTTAAATAGGCTGAGTAAACAAATGTACAGGAATATGAGCAGTATCTTGGGGTTTGGTAATTACCCCCAAAAACAATAAAAGGAGCATTTATCTTTGTGCTTCACAAACGTAACTATTTGAAATTAAGATCTAATGTGGGGGAAGAGAGAATGTGCTGCTCCTGTCATGTCACCTTCCTCAGAAGCACATGATATAGAGAGTTTATGTGGGTAAGGTTTAAGAATGATGGAGTAAGAGCCTATATAGAAATTCATGCCTTTACCTAGGAAAGTATTAGTAGGGCAAAATAAAGCACCTGGAAAACTCCCAAAACCTCTGGCTGCATTCTATGGATCATGTATTTGGTCATATTTATTTCAGATTATAATCTGAAATAAAACATAATATCTCCACAGGATTGCACAGAGTTTTCTCCTGTCAAACACTCCCACACTGAAGGCAGGATGAATAAAAGAAAGTGATAATTAACTAGGCTGAGATGGACACCTCTTCCACTATCATGGTTAAGTTCAATGCAATGCATTGTTCCTTTAACTAAATATTAGAAACCAAATTTTAGGCCACAATTCAGCTCTAAATTATTTCTCTAATTAAAAATGCAATTCCCCTTCCAGAAACTGACTTTCTGTCTGAAATTATTTTACCTCCACAATAATACTTCTGTAATAAAAATATAAACATTTTCTTACACCGTAAGCAAATCATGAAGTACTGAAGGTAGAAATCAATAATGATTTTTGAGAAAAAAACACTTTTTCTTTTATATTTTATCAATGTAGAATAGAAAACTGGGTAAATATGTGGATTAAAAACCCGCTATCAGAACCACCTCAACATTTACTGCACAATATAAAGTAGAAGTCTTGGCAAGATAGCAAATCAGGCGATGCTAGCTTAGCAAAACTGACTCAAGAAACACAATCAGTTGAACCTTATGCATATGAATTTTTAAGGGGTGAATTAGAACAACTTGAGGAATTTTTGTTGGTTTTGTTCTTGTTTGAAATATTTCTTGAAGGACCCCTTTCCCTTGTGAGATCGTTCAATATTATTCATTTTAACTTAAATGAACAAAGATTATGAAATCTGCTGGCAATTTTCTTGTTACCATGACTGAAATTGTATGTTTTAATTAACTTTTGGATAGCTAGTTTTATTTTTCTCTGGAAAATGCAAAATGAGTAACCTGTGGATCCAAATTACATAGGAAATTCCAGGACACTGGTTGGTTCATAGGAATTTGCGGAAAAATGAACCCTTAAAAGCAACAAGTATTTGTCAGTATTTGTGGGGTTTAATCCTAGTTCTGCATGTAGAAAAAATGCATTCATTCAATGGTAAGGACTGTTCATTTTCTCCCTGTTTGTATCTTTTATTCTTGAATCATTTCCTTTGCAACATATCTGTACGTTGCTTGCACTCCATAATGATATCCAGACCTTGAATCAGCTGATGAGCAGTGTACATGGTTGAAATATCCTGGAAGCAGCTGGAATTGCTTAAGGAATTTCATAGATAAATACAGAATACTCAAAAATTTTCCACTCCAGTGGCATTCTGGAAGAGAAGAAGGTGAAGGATCCAAGGAAGCAGATTGTCATATAAGGAAGCCAGTGCTGGAAACGCATGTTAGATAACCTGCTACAACTTTTCTGCTACCTCTCCCACAACATAATAGCCACAGCTATTTTATGCTTCACTCACTTTCTCTAGTGGCAGATCTACCCTGGATTGTGGAAAGCAAGCTACATTGGCCATACAGCTCATAGAGCATGACTCAAGGTACACGTAAGTGATTCCCATGTTTTATGAAAACCTGAGAATTGTATTTATTTTCCAAAGGAAGAAGGATAAACTGCAATTTTTAGCCTTATTTAAGAGTATTGCTACCACCTGGTATTGTGATAAGATAAATAGATTAAAAAGCTATATTTTTTTTTTCTTTTGTAATGGTCTTGTAAAATCACCTGGTTTAGAATTTTCCACTTTAAGCCTCCATTTACATAGTGGCACCTTATAAAATGTCATAACACTTTGTTTAGTATCTGAAATATATTGTTGGATGAGAAAGACAATCATTACAATTTTCAGGGATATAGGAGCCTGGCTTTTATGTTAAATTTGACAATTATGTATTTTAAAATATTTCATCACAACTCTTATTGCTTATGGTGACAGTGGTTAAAACTATCCATTTAAGAAAATGCTGAGACTTGGCAATAATAGCTTTTAAAAGAAACTTTACTGGCTGCAGACAGACAAGAGTGAGTCAAAGTCATCTGTATTGATAAAGAGCTACTGGTTTGAGTGGAGTGACCACAGAGGTGAAGTTGGCCCAGAGTGATGGAGAACAGGCATTTGCTCCCTTCTTAACAATAGAATGTCTGACCAAAAGAAAGAAAACCTTCCCCTTTTATGGCCTAGTCTGGAAATCAAAGATTTCCATAAGTACTCAAGCATCCTGCATTTTAACTATTCCTTTTTCTCTACCCTGTGCGAAACCTGAAATATGTCAAGCAGAAAAACTGTCTAATTACTGGTAGCTAACTGAAAATTGTTCCCTGTCCTTACTGCTAAAAATGATCTTTACTTCAGTTTTTCTTTCAGATCTGGACTGGTGAAATGAAGGATGAAAATGTGCAGAAAAAAAACCCTGTGAAATCTGGTTTTTAATCTGGTTTTGTATCTGCCAGGTGACTAAGAGCATGTTTTCTCAGTTTGGGAAGATGAGTCAACTAATGTCCTTTGTTCAGACACTGATTCCTATCCCAGATATTACATAAGGATCATTGCACTCTTACATAAATAATCCTTGCATTCTTAAGCACTGTATGGAAATTGTAAGGCACAGGACATTTTTAAGGACTGCAAGCATGTCTAAATATTCATTCAATCTTGATTTTCTCTCTTGAACATTCAGATGGTACACAACAAAATTTGATTACTGGCAATTTGTAGCTTGGTTCTAACAAATCTTCTTTTAAAGATTTTGTTTGTTTGTTTTTGATTTTTTTTTGGTTGGTTTGGTTTGAATTTTTTTTTGAATGTAAACATTAAACCCTATTACTCATTTATTGCAACTAATTTTTATATAATTACTAATGCATCCTATGTGTGCCTCTTCAGCACTGATTTAATAAAGGTAATTTTAAAATTAGTGAAACAGAAGGCAATGGTAGTCTTTGGTCAGCCTGAGAAAACAACACACCTGTGGGATTACAGCACAAAGAGAAAAATGAAAAAACAGGTTTGCCAGGAGCGAGTAATTGAGAAAAGCTTCTGTATGTATCTGAAGGAAATAGAGAACCAAAAATCATTTAATCCCATAGAAAGTCAGATTTCCTATTCTTGATATTGTCCCCTTTAATAGGAGATATTAAGAAAAACAAAGGATACAAAATCCTGTAGTTCTTTTGAATTTGAAAGAGGAGGTTATGTTGTTTAGCAAAATGCCAGCCAGGTATTTTTCCTCACTTCTGAGCTTTGGCTATCATCCAAAACATGACAAACCAAGCAAATGAAAATGTGGATGTGCCTTATCACTTTTGTTTCCTAAGAAACTAAATTATATTGGTGAGAGAGAAGGACATAAATCGAGCCAAATCATCTATGGTAAAATATACATTTTATATCATAATCCATAATCTACAAATTTTGTTGTTGTTCAAGTGTTGCCACTGAACTGATCTTGGAGCTTTAGAAAATAATTAAAAAAAAAAAACAAGTGCTCTTCGGACTCCACAAAGTTACCATAACTGTGAAGTTTGATCCTCCTTCTATTGAATGAATGAGAAACATTACGTGAATTTCAATAGAAACAGAGCCACACCTTCACTGACATGAATTGTAAAGCCCTTTCTTGAAACTCTAATAATTACATTGCTGATATCCAGGGAGATCTTCAGCGTTTGCCTTGATAGTGAGGATGTAAAAGAGGAAAGCTAGGTTTCAAAGGAAGTGCAAGCATTTTAAATCCTACAAAAGACATGTTTTAATATTTCAAAAGCTCAGGGGGAGAAGAAGAAGAAGAAGAAAAAAAAAAAAAAGGAAACACTTCTTCCAAAAAAGAGAGATGTATGCTGATTTTAATGTCCTGCTCAGTGTGCATGGACTTCTATGGCTTCCTGCCAGGGATGCCAAGTTGCTAATTTCCTATTTTGGACACAGTTCTGTCCAAACTGAAAACCAGGGAAAACTTGAACATGAAAATATGGAAATCTTCAGTTGTACAATCCTAGTGGCTACTTTCTGGACCTCCTGCTTGGTAAATTATTTCAGCTGTGATCGAAGAAGGAGTAAAAGGTGTTTAGAGTAGTTAGCATAGTGCTGCAGTCAACATAAAAACATATCACTAATTATATTAATGGAATTAATATAATTTTATTAAGTTAACTGGAATTAGTGAGGTGAGAAATTATGAATAACTGTAACATCAATTTTTGAAAGAGAATAAAAGTAACTAATATTCTTATATTTCATTTTAAAGCAAAAGAAAAATAAGCCTGAGAGGGCAATCAGACATTTTCTAAGCAAAAAATTATAACTGAATGGCAATATTGTAAAGGAAAAAAGTGTGTATTGTATTTGATTTGAATGTATAGCTGTACACATTGTACAGCTATGTGTATGAATGTATATGAATGTATGTACACTTCATGCTTAATAGTCACTTTCAGTAACAAAAACAAGGCAGTATAAAATATTACCTGAGTGCCCAATGCCTCAGGAAGAGAAAATGAAAAGACATTGACTAAGGTTTACATTAAAGTATCCATAATGAAAAGTAATAAAAAAGTAATATCATAATTTAGGCTTCTTTTACACTAAATTCTGAATATTCTTGTCTTTTCAGATTACAATAGCTGCAAAAAGGACTTGGGTAAGTCTTCCATGAAGGGGTTTACAGCAGACTTTGTGCTGTTGATGCACAAAGCAGGCATTTAGTGATAGACAGCATTGCCTTTACATATGTCTGCTCTGCAGTCAAGTGTCATTGAAACCTCAGTAGTCTAGATACTGAGAGGAACAGAAATGTGGGAAGTGGACTTCTGCATAAACTAAAGAACTTTGTTTGATATCCAGAGTATATATTTGGCAACTAAAACCCAAGCTGTTTAAATCAATTACAGTATAGCCCTGGGGTAAAAATACATTGCATTCACAAACTGGAATCTGCAGCAAAATGACTGTGAGTCTACTGTCTATTTGATACTGAAAGGGCCAGCTACTATGAGAGAACACTGGGAAGATCTTCTCACCTAATTTTAAGTGTGTAAATTTAATTCCCTTAGACTCCCCACGCAGCCTAGGCTGTGTGATATGTCCAGAGGTGTGTCACTTCACTGCTTGCACTTGCCTGCATTGCAATGGACTGAATCACACTCTGCAGGTATTTATTTCTACCCCCATCACCCAATAAGAAAATCCTGGGAGTCTTGTTTCAGCCTTGGCTATCTTGAGGCAGAGTGACCCCACACAGTACAACAGCATAAAGCTTTGACAGTAGGAGTGTTCAGTAACAGTTGAACACTGGAAATTGGTGGGAGGGAATTTGGTTTTGGACTAAAGGTCAGGAAACTGTATAAAAGGCTTCAAATTATATTGTCAAAAAAATGCATCTGTTTAATTACACATTTCATTTGTTATGATGTGTATATAACTGAAATCCAATTCCTTTTCCTACAACAATCACTTCCTTTTCTGGGGGTTAAATATCCTCTAATCACAGTGCAAATTATCCAAGTGAGATGGTGACATGTTTTACTTTTTCAACTTCCAGATGAAGTACCTGGGATGTAATCAACTTAACATAATGCCAATGCAGTCTAGAGGGTTACATCACTGATAGATTTGACTACTAACTCATAAAAACGTTTTGTTTGTGAACAAACTGTGACTTACTCAGATCAGAACTGCAACTGTTAAAAAAAAAAAAAAATTAGGAGCGTAAAAAACCACGGAACACATCTTTCCAGGTGAGGTGACAATAAGAAGGAGGTTGCAAATATTGGCTTTCACTTCCAAAAGGTGATGAGTTCCAAGTTTGGAATCCATATATAAAGAGCAGGAGATGTTCTAGGAGCAAATTCAAAGATATACAGATCAGTCTGAGGACTTGTATGTACTTCAGACTTGAGGAACGACTGCATGTTCAAAAGTTGGTTCGTTTTTCCCAGATATAAAAAACAATCTAGTAAAACGATAGTTCTTCTGCTTGCAAATATTGCCTTTCCTGAAACTTTGTATATATGCTATAAGCTGTTCTTGTAGTCATTGAGGGGTTGCTCACCTCACCTAAAATTAGCCAGCAAAAAGTTAGAGATCTAGATATCTGCTCTAAACTGGTATTTGTCCTAAACAGAATCTGAAGAAGGGGGGAGGGAAACAAAGAAGATGATGTCTTGTTGTTTCTGGATATTAAATTCCTGACTTTCTCTAGTAAATCTTTATATTTTCTCACTGATTTACACAGAGATCAGTCTATTATGCTGTTTCCATGAAAATGTAGACCAATCAAAGTTTGAAAAAACCTTCATCTTCTATTTTTGACTTCACAATCTTAGTCACATATGCCCAGATGTACTTATGAAACAATTCAGTCTCTAGTTTATACAGTAATATGCATGTTCTAGTCTACAATAAGTACAAGATATATCAAAACATGCAATGATAAAGTTACAGCTTCAACAAGAGCCAAAACTAAGTAGTAAAGAGATGCACATCACAACAGTTTCAGGAGGAAAAAGGAGAAAAATATTCCCATCTTAGTTGATAACTAAACCCCTCCAGCTGGTTTTCTTGGCAAGGCGTAGCAGAAGAAAAGCTACGTGGAGGATGCAGCTTAAATTGACAGCCTTGAAAATGTAAATCTGCTTGCAAAAAAAATGTATAAACCTATAGAAAAAAAACTGGATTCTGCCAAGTGATTCATTATTTTAATGACTTCCTGCTCTAATGCACTTCCTCTCTTTTCCTTCGTGCAAACTGCTCTAATCCCTGTTAAGGATTTAGCCTTACAATGGAGCTTTTATAACTTTCTGGATCCTTGTCATGTTGGCATATGGGTCATTCCCTTTATGTCAGGACAAGAAGAAGGTGAAGAACAGTTGTCTTGTGAGATAAGGAAAAGTTAAAAGCAGAACTGGCCAGGTATTGCTCTGAAATACAGGGTGAGTTGTGGTTTTTTCCCCCTCAGGAGCTGAAATGCTGGCAGGTAGCAGGCGTGGAGGAAACCTGAACATGTTTCAATGCTTTCTCTTCCAGCAGATGTCACTAAGAGGCAATGCTGTTTATAGAATGGCCAAATTGGAGACAAGAAGGTATTTTTAAATCACAAAAGTATGGAAAAGCTTTTCCTAGCTATCAAAGAAATGTTTCAACACTGAAACATTTTTTAGCTCCCAAATAAGACTTTACTTTGGATCCAGGTCTGGAAATAAACTCCTGGTTTCCACTGCATTTCAAAGGTTATGGTAATATATACTCTTTACAGGAAACTGCATAGAGATCAGGAGACAAGCTGAGTGCCATTGCTAAGGAAATAGTGAAAGTTTAAAAGAAATAAAGGTGTCTTAATCTCCATAAATTGTGTATTTCTAAAGAAGGAAATTACAAGAATTTCTGAATGCTGCAAAGATTTAAACTTCTAAAGACGTATATTGTTGATGTTATTGTTGTTATGATTAAAAGACCCCAAATATTTGGAGTATACAAGGAGAAAGAAAAGAATGGATTCCCAGGTCACTTGTGCAACCTCTCTAAGACAAGGAACACCTCTGCTGTTTGGCTGTACAGCATCCAGCCCACTGATGTCTCAGCCCATGACACTTACTCTGGTATATCACTGTGATATCTATCAACAGGGTCAATTGCAAACAGAAGATGGACCATCACGTCGGGTCATGGATTAATCCCCATATGGTTTTAACAAAAACAAAGCATAGGCTACACTTGTATTTGCTGTTGTCCAATCTACTCTCCTTAGCAGGCACAGGTTTTGCATGCATTGTTTATGTGTTTTAGTTCACGGGCAGAGTTTAAAGGTCAGAGATGGGAGCAAGGAATATAAGAAGGAAAGAGAGCAAAAAGGTTCCAAGACAAAGCTAACACTTTCCCCTGCAAAGGAGGGGAGGCTGCAGCCCCAGCAGCACAGCCAGATGCTTAGAGGTCTGCAACAGAAACACCCAGCTAATGGTGCGAGAACAGCGTGAACAGATGGTGCTGCATCTACACCCACCACCACCTGCTATCTAATCCCCTTCCATTATCCAGCTTCCTAGTAACAAATTATTACATTCTCACCTTTTATTTGTTTTTATATTGCATCAAGCCCATCTATGCTCAGTCTGGGTTTATGCTACAAAACTTTGTGTTGTTTTAGGATTACTGCCTTTCTACAGCTGTGAGAGGAAAAGCAGGCCCTCAGCTCCATTAAAATATATATATAACTTAATGTGCAAGAATATTCTGCCCCTTTAAAAACATATGAGAAAACACATATTAGTAGGGAAACAGCAAAATATGTTGTAAGCATGCTATGCAAGGTTAATAAGCTTAATGTCTCATTTGTGCTGTCTGTAGCCTCACAGCACTTTCATTAAAAACACCAAAAACCCTAAAGATGCCTTGAAGAACACAAATTCAGTTGCTTGGATTTTTTTATTTTTTTTTTATCATGGGTATGGTCCTGAGAAACATCTGTGTCTCATCAAGAATTTGTCTTCATAAGGAGGTTCTTAGTATGCCCGTAATTGTGGGTTATGACTGTCCAAATTCTGAAGACTGCAAATGTCATCAGTTTTTAAAAGCACCACAGCCTCTCAATTTTAGAAAGGTCAGTAGGACCCTATTACCGTCAAATGTTCTCTGCAGGCATCATAATTCAAACCTCTATTATTCTTTGCTCTCTATTTCTCTTCCTATTCCTTTTCCAAACACCCTGTATGAATAAAAGGATCATCATTTCAGTGGAATGCAGCTACCCCTTGGATGGAAGAAATCAGTTCAGGGCCAGTAGCACTACAGTATGCAACCATTTCCAGCAGCCAAAATCTGCTCTTGGACTCAAGTCAGTGGAAACATGCACATTCAGTGGTAGACTCTGGCCCCAGAAGGAGAAGCAAAGAGTAACAAGAGTAACTAGAGCACCTGAAACTGCCAAAGGGATTTAGGCTGGCAGAATGCATTTAACCCAATTTGGCATGTGGTCAGCATATGAGAAGTGAATAGCTCATTGCTTGAAAGAGATAGTTCTTTGTTTAATAAAAATGTTTGTGATATTGGCTTTGTATCTTATCTGCCAGCTCCAAAATAAAAAGAAAAGCCAGTTTCCATAATGTTACTATGTAAGAACTCTCATTGTTTCAGCTCATTGCATATCATGACATCAATGAAACTACCAGATGCAGTTTCTCCTTGCGGGTTCCCTGCTTACTGGCCGGGCCTTTAGACCTGACCTTTCTGTGGAAGTGTTGGTACAATATCTGTAAGATGGAAGAACAACACGTCAGGAACAGAGAAGTGCCTCTGATTCTGCCAAGCCATTGGAGAAGCACGTCCTTACAGAAGAGACAACCTGGCACTCCAAGCCTGGACAGCAAATTGCATAGTGACAGAAAAGGACTGGGAGTATCCATATCAAAACTGCAGCTTTGAGAGTAACATATATAATAACAAAATCCTGTTAAATTGGATAAAATAGGCTTCTTTGATTAATAATTTCATTATTATATAATAATCAAGCTTTATATTAATCTTTATTTTCATTATTTTGCTTCTCCTCTCTGTAAAGCAGCCCCTCATTCATTTTAAGTCTCTACCATGCCAGTGCATTCACTAGTGTATCTGCTTACAGCTGTGCCTAGTCCCACTGATGTTAGAGAAAGATAATAAATAGTAAATATGGAATTGGTTGACCAGGGTCTTCTGAGAATGTCTAATATTTGGCTTATGAAATATTTATAGCAGTTCATAACTTCTAATAAGAAGGTTAGACTTTCTAAACTCAGCAAACTTTTCCTAGTGCATGAATATATGTTTCTTTATTCTTCTTTGAAGCAGATTTTAATTTTATTTTTTTTTGTAATGACTGTATGTTTTCAATTTGAAGAACTGTAGAGTCACTTCTAGGAAAGTTATTAAAAGTTATTTTAGAAATCCTATAATTTCTATGTATGATTTCTTGCCTATGAGCAGTCTTTCTACAGCAATCCATGTCTTTAGTAGAAGACAGTCTCTAACAATCTTCAGCTTTAAAAGTGATGAACTTAGATTAAGCTGCTAAAGGTGACTCTTAGAGGCAACTCATCCATTTGACTCTCAAGAAGGTGAAGGTGGCCCAGTAATAAAACCCTGACCTTTTCCAGGGTGCTGGGTGCAAGCTTTCCCACTTTTCTCTGTACTTAGAACCAGTACCTCCTTAGTTCATCACTTTTGTGAATCCCATTTAAAAGTCTTTAGTTCTTCCCACATACACAATATAGAATTGAGATGACTTGCTCATGTTGTGAAAATAGCACACCTATATATAACCTATAGGTTTCCCTGGTAACAGAAAGCAAAATTTAACACCTCCATTTTAAAAGTGAAAGACTCCATTCATAATTTTATTTTTAAGTTGCTTTTTGTGAGGAAATATTTGGCCAATTTGAATTGTTTTTTTCTTAAAAAAACCAATTTAGATGAAACTTAAAATTTTGATGGCAAGGAAACTTTATTCCTGAATTTAAAAGAGAGATCATCATATATTCTTTAAGGACCATAACAGTGTGATATTAGTACTTGATACAGAAATAATAAAAAACTGACTTAAAAACACCCAGTTGGATAATTCTAAATATGTACACTCTTAACTTCATAGATAAATTCCTAGATCTACAACCACAATATTGAAATTCCACTTCTGCTTTTTAAGATACAGTATTTCAAGATTAAATCTATGTTAGAAGCCAGTTCTAAATCTCATATTTTTCCTTACCAAGGACATATCTCGACCTCGTTGTTCCTTCCCAAGACTTGGCTTTGATATATGCTATTTAAAAAGCAAACAAAGAGCATGAACTTGTTCAGACTCTGGGAATATTTCAGCCTACAGCTCAGCAAAAAACCTTTATCTGAAACCAATGATCTTCTCAGGACCATTGAGAATTGACCAGAGGGGCCAATTAGCTGTTGCAGTCTCACTCATTCTGTGTCAATAATTTATAAATTTAGAGAGCAGGCAGGTTTTTGCTGCTGTTTTAAAATTGAAATGCTGGTTCTTACAAAGTCTATGCCACTCAACTGAACTCCGTGGATGGGCACATATGTAAACCCACTGAAGATCTGACTCTAATAGGTACATCATGTTTTCAAACGTGTCCTTTCCTTCCAAAATCAAAATTTAGTTCACCATTGAAAAAACATTAATTAGATATCCATATTTTTTTAGAAAGTGAAATAGCTACTTTGTTTCTTTTTGCTTACCAAACAGTTTGGTAAAAGCACAGATCAGTTCTACATCAAAGGCAGGCACCTAAAGAATCTGCTTTCTGCCTCACAGCAGCAAAAGCCAACATCTTAAGGCATTTTTGGTCCCCTTCATAACTCACTGTGGCTTTCCTGACTATCTAAGAAATAAATTTATGTCTGATGGCATAGACTGCCTTTGTGTTGGCTAATTGAGAATGATTGAGAATGTTTTATTTGCCATACAGTATGACTGGGAGGTGACTGTCCATAAAGGCTGGAAGCAAGTGTCACAGGTACCAGAGCCTTCATGGCTTCACTGAATTCACTTATTTCTGCCATTTGCTGAACAATATGTTAATCCATTTATTTGCCAAAATTGAGGCAGATTACAGTGCATTCTAGGGTGCAAAATCTGCCATTACCTAGCTTGATTGAGTTTACTCACTGATTTGGCAGAAGTCACTAAGGAAAATTTGCTTTTTGGCTCTGGAGCTGGCTGGGCACAGGCTGCTGCTCTTTCCAGCTGTTGCTGAAATCTCCAAACTCACTTTTTTTGCCAGGGTATGTGTAAAAGCCCATCAGTCATCCATGCTGATCACTTGAAAACCAATTAAAGTGTATTCATGCATTCTGAACATTGATCTTACACATGTACCATAATTTTTTTACCACTATTCAGGATGCTCTACAGTGACAAATTTGACAGAGGTCCACCCTTACATCCATAGATGTAATTAAAAAAAAAAAAAAAAAAAAAAAAAAGCCTTATAAGAATTACGATAAGTTTCCAGAATATAATTTATTAATATTACAAATCTGCATATCTTAAAAAGACACTGCAGGAAGTAGTTTTCAGGAGGCCCAGGGAAGAGTGTGCACATAGACATGCGGTTGATGGGGTCTAGTATAGTATAATTGTGTTCTGAGAGAGTTTCCATTTAATATCAGCCAAGAAATCTTGGGTTCCTTTAAATATGTGAGCCAATGAAAACTGATTTACTTTGAAGGTACAGTAATCCTCTCCTGAAGCTACTGTATCTGGATATCTCTGGTGAAATGTCTCTGGTTATTATGCACAAGTTTAGGGTGAGACCTGGGTAAACTCATTTTCATGAGGTATAAAAAGAATGTATTTAGTTCAGTGCACCACTGAAATCCTGACATTGCTGACTCCACAAAGATTCAATTCATATTTCAGAGTGAGAAGATAAATTTGCTTTAAAAAGAGTAGTTGGCTTTTTTTAAAAGAGTTTGATGGTTTTAAGGGTATGTCTTTTTCCATCAAAATCAAAAGTTAACTTGGAACCATAGAAGAGACTGTAAATTAAATTTAGTGAATACCATTTTATGATCCATCCTGATGCATGTAATTGCCATAGGTAGAAAATACATCTGTGGTGAAGAACTGGAAAATTGGAACATTATGGAGTTTCCACCAGGCTCCCTTGTTAGTGAATCTAAACTAATCTTTAGTGAATTCCTGAGAAAGCATGAAGAGGTTTCTTCTCCTAAAAAAAAGTGCTGTGCCAGTGAAAATGGAGCCAGAACAGACACTGCCACTTTGCTTTAAGGATTTAGATACGTTATTTAATTTGATTTCTGCAAAGAAAAAACTAAACAGTGATGGCAGTTGATTCTCTCTGGAATATCTGGTAATCTATATTAAGTAAACTTAATACAGAATGTAAAACAAAAGTCTCTGAATGAAAAGTTGTTACATACTGGTGGTCAGACTGTGTTATCTGGAGAGATTCACAGCACACAGCGCTTGAGTTAAACTATGGCTAAGGTTACCCTCCTGTAAAAGCAGGATAGTGTATCCATACGTGAAACGATTTTAAATTAACCAGCCAAAAAACTGCAGCCAGTCAGCTTTGGCAGGACAAAACTTAGTGAGGTCTAATCGACCTAGGTGTTTTTCCAGATTTTTTGGACATATTTTTCAGGCTTGCCTAGTGCCATGCTACTAACTTCTTTTAACCCTTCTTTGATCAAGCTATGCCACGGCATCTCCCAGGTGATTTTCAATATTATATGTCATGGGTAAGGGCATCAGAAGGACAGAAACGGGATCAAGGCCTCACACCACACAAGATGGAAAGGAGGACAGAGAAGGAAGATTTCCCCTTCTCATCATGTCACCTCAGCCCCTCTTCCACTGCACAGTGGGATACTGTGGTGACACCTAAATGACCAGGCCCATGCAGGCAGGACAATCCTCTCTGGTATGAAACCACCAGAATCTAGACAGGGTCACACATCACTGAAGCACTGTGACCCTAATGGTCTACTATTTCTACCATATATAGATATATGGAGGCTTTAATGACTGCAGTCAGCAAAACAAACTATACCTAATTGGAGTGCCAGGGGCTGGATGTTTCTAACCCTGATTCCTCATGAAAATCTCTCATGGATTCACAGGGCTTTGTTGTGATTGTATGTCTGTACCACAAAATTGTTGGAGAGATAACTGTTTCAGCATACTCCTTCAAAGACACGAGACCTATAATTTTATACCAAATTGGCTCTAATTGCCAGCAAAAGCACTGCCTGTGCTGAGGCATTCTCTAAGGGCTTGTCTTCACTGCACAGAAACTCAGACCCTCCCACTGTCCACAAAGTAAAACCCTCTGACCCAGGGCTTTAAATATGGACTAATTTATCTGGCTAGGATTACCTGCTGAGAAAACCATTGAGCACTAATGATGTGTCCTTTCCTCTTCCCAGCACTGAAAAGGAGGCTGGGGAGCACGAGGCCAGATTCCAAGTAGAATGGGTAGAATGAAAGTGGAGGGAGTTGTCTATAAAGCCACAGGGAGAAATTAAGATAATGGAGAGAGGCACCAGAATACAAGCTGCTGGTAGAAGTTGCTGAGAGGAAACTATTCTGAGGCACCAAAAGGTTTATTTGCAGTTTTAAAATAACTTTTCCAACTGCAGGATGAGAAGAACAGCCCACTGGTCAGACCATTAGAAAAACTGGACTCAAGTAGCTGTTCTGTCACAGATTTTGCTGAGGCAGTCAGCTGGCTTCTTTTATGCTTCAGAGATACAAAATGTAGCTTAATTGCCTTTTTTTCACCCATCTGCAAAATTGGGAAGGACAGTTCTTCACGACTTCACAGAAAACCCTAAATTCCTCTACCTTTATGGTAATAGGAGCTGTAGAAGCACCTAATTCAACATGGTTTTTTCCTTATTAATAAATATAATTTCTTTTAAGAAATTTCCTAATCAGTTCCTATTATGAATTTCCAGGGAGACCTCAATGCTCATTAATATCTGCAGAGTGCAAGTTTTAGCCATCCAGTTTGTTCTAAACTGTAATAATATGAAATTATTTATTAATATAAGGAAATTACAGAAACTTCTTTTAAATATGGTGTTGTGCACACAAAATTCAGATTCTGAAAGTAAGAAATTGCTGATGACAGGAAATGCTGCTCTTTGTGGCAGCTTCCCAATGCTGCCTTCTCAATGTCAGCTACCGAGGGTCGCTGTTTTAAAGGCTTTCTGGAATTATCAAGAATTCTCAAAGAGAAATGAGAATGATTTGACAATGGCATTATTTATGCTCCTAGTCTTCTAGTGTGAGCACAGAAAGGTCTCAGTTCCAATGAACAGATAAGAGAATGAGCAAAGGATCTAAGGATTAATGCAATGTTTGCTTCAGAAGGACAGTCTGAAGTGTCAGAGAAATATGTGCCACAACACAGTGGTGTGCCTGGGAACATGAAACAATTAAGCACACTGTGGGGTTTGGTTGGGTTGTTTTAATCTAAAAAAATGACCATATGCCATCCAGGTCACATAAATCCTGATTTCATGTTTCACTTTCTTAGCTGTTTGAGAACAGTACAAGTCTGGAAACAGCATTAGGCTAGTTATTATACTTGAACAGTTGTGAAGTATCAGATAGAAATGTAGATAAAATAATGGAAGATATATTTAGTTCTCTGGAAAACCATCTTGACATGTGAGTCTGTTTATTTATCAAGAGACAAAAAAATCATTATTTTCTGGGATGGAATAAAAAATAATTGAATAATATGTTAAAGTGTCTCTCAAATGGGGGATCCATATTAGGGTTCACTGAGCATGCAGAACAGAGAGAACAGAATTCCCTGGTTTGGTTTTGCTTGCAGCTACTGGTGTCAGGCAATTTCCAATAGTCAGTGGCTGTGCATTGTTTGATTTGAAGGAGATTTGGATCAGGCCCTAGGCATCTAAATTAATGGGGTACATCAACAGTCAGTTTTGCACTTGTGTGTTGGAAAATGGATTACACCATTTAACTTTAATAGCTCTGAAGTAGTTTGACAGCCTCAGATAAAAAAAACTACATAAGTGCAGAGACAGAGGTATGAAGTGGAAACTTAGTCAGGATTTCTGCTTTCTTTCTGTTACTGTTGATTTCTATCAGGTAGTTGGTGACCCATTATGTCACTCTAAACCACTGTTTATCTCTGCATGAATATGAAAATGGCAATCCTTAAGGTAACTTATTCTTTGTTCTAGATGGCCTTATTCTCCAGTTACTATTTCTATATTGTAAATCTCTACAAGAAAAAATGGGAATAAATGAAAAAAGTCAGAGTTTTCACTTTTTTTTCACCCCTTAACTAAAATGAGACAAGGAAACAGCAGAAATCTGATTAAGTTTATTTAACTTTTCAAAAAAACCTCAACTGATTTCCAGTCAAAAATGAACTATTATATAGCTAAAAGAGCAGAAGTCTTAGCATGGCCAGTTGTAAAAGAAATAACCTTCCTGACTCTACATTTCTTATTCTGCACATCTTGACATTAAGCAAGAAGACGCATCTTCCCAGAAATCCATAGCTTGGGGACCAGATCTGTTACTGAGACAGCTGATGTTTAACCCCCTGGAAGGAAACTCTGTGGTCCCATGAAAGTCCATTTCTTCAGTCAGGTATAGGTGAGTTTCCTCAGTTTTAGCTTCAAGTGCATCCTAAAGCATTGCACGTGCTAGCTGGGAATACGAGGTTCTTCTCCTCAAGATATAAAAAAGTGAACTCCCGTGTGCATTCTTAGCTAAGGTGGTGGGACCCTGTCCTTCCACCCAGAGTTAATCCCTGAAATTAATCCCTGAAAGAAGACATTATGACCATACTCATTTTTCTTTCACCTGGATTCCTCAGCTTTCAGCTTTGCAGGCAACCCAGAAATGCAGGATCAGATTTTTACTGGTAATTCCCTGATATTAATCACAGTTTAAAACCAGTATCTATCTGTCTGTGCTACAGCACAAAAATAAACTTCAGACCCTAAGATACAGCCTAGCCTGGACAGGCTGGGTCAGTGGGCCAAGGCAATTGTACAAGGTTAAACAAGGTGAAGTGACAGGTCCTACCCTTGGGTAACAACAACCCCTGGCAGGGGGAAGAGTGGCTGGAAAACTGCCCAGCAGAGAAGTTCTTGGGTGTGCTGGTTGACAGCCAACTAAAAATGAGCCAGAGTGTGCCCAGCTGGCCAAAAAGTTCAGTGGCATCCTGGTTTGTACCAGCAGGACCTGGTCAGCAGGACCAGGGCAGTGATGGTCCCCCTGTACTTGGCACTGGTGAGGCCATGCCCTGTCCTGTGTCCAATTTTGGGCTCTCCTGAGGTGCTGGAGCATGTCCAGAGAAGGGCAATGAAGTTGGTCAAACATAAATCCTGTGAGACATTGCCAAGGCAGCTGAAGTTGTTCAGCCTGGAGAAAAGGAGGCTGATGAGAGACACTGTCATCCTCTACAGCTTCTTAAAAGGAGGTTGCAGAAAGGTGAGGTAGGCAAGTAGTGATGGGACAAGAGAAGATGGCCTCAAGTTGTGTCAGGGGAGGTTCAGGTTGGATATTGGGAATTTTTTTTTTTTACTAAATGGTGGCTAAGTATGGGAACAGGCTTCCCAGGGAAGTGGGTGGGTCACTATCTCTGGAAGGCAAAACAAGTCAAACTTGTTGAAAGCTAAGTAGACATGGCACTTCCTGATAGAGTTTTGTTGACATTGTGGTATTTGAACACAGCTAGGACTTGATGATCTTAGAAGTCTTAGGTGTATTGGACTTTTTCTAAGCGTGGAATAATACAATGTATTTCCACCTGATCTTAAGCCATATAGAGTCTATCTATGTATGCTCTGAGTATTTTTATTAGCATTAAAGTTAAAATAAACAATTATTCAAAAATATCCCAGATTATTTTAACTTTACCATGCTACAAATTTTATTTTTAACAACCTGTGGATTACCAATGACCATTTAGACCTTGACCTTTAAAGTCTGCATTTATGTGAAGTAAATTCTAAGGGTTATTTTAACACAATAATAAACACAAGGAATTTGGAAAAAAAAAACATTTAAAAATTAGCATGAACATTTTCTTTTTCCATTTCCCCCTGCTTCACCAACTGGACTGCAGAGGACATTACCCCCTTAACAGAAAGAAAAAGCATATGTCAACTTGCCTTACCTACAGAGCCTTCAGGCAAAAGGCATCACTTTTTTTGGGAATGTCAAAGATTGAATAAATCAGAGATAAGTGGGTTAAAATGTCAGCACCCACTGGGACCAAAATAAACCTACCATATTTTTTCATCCAAGTGAAATCCTATCTGCACTACCACCAGCACTTCATTCATTCATTCAGGAAGACAACTTAAAATTCTTAATGATTATTTTTTTTATTAAAAAAAATAGTTGGATTTTTTCCTCTTGCATTGTAATAAGCCTGTGAAAGTCATCTTGTGCAAAAGGTCAGATAAACGTGATGTGAAAGATGGTGCTAAAAGGCTTTCAAACTTTGTTTATTAATAGCTATAACCTTTTCACCTCTGCTACATCTGTCACCACTAGGTTAAATATCATTTATCTTACTGGTCACCTGACTTCTTGTTATGAGTACAGGGAAATGCCACAAAAAAACACTGAGCAGTCACAAATCCATTACAAAAAATGCAAGAGAAGAATTGCCTGAGCCCTTCTAATAAAACATAACCTAACATGGAGTAAGTAAAGACACTGAGGGTAGCCCCTGGCTTTAAAAGCATTCACTAGGCCATTGATCATTGAAGACAACATGCAGTGACCTCACACAAACACAATGTAAACTCCCAAACTCATTGATGGCATTCCTAGCACTCTGTCTGAATTTATATTGCCTCTCTGTAAACTGTTTGACATAAGCAGTGAAAGATGGAAACAAAAAAGGGCCTCCTCAATATGACGAGCATACCACCAAATGCAGCTGTATGCAAGAGAATTAACTTGTAGCTTACTTTGATGTGCAAAGAAGTCTCAGGCCAACACATTTTTTAATGGAATTTTCATAAGATTCTTGGAAACATATATTTTTTTCCTTCTGGATAGTCCAAAAATATGCCAGAGCATAAAAACTACCCAAATCTATTTTGAGGAGAAGAAGAAAAGAAATGGAAAAAAAAAATGCTGTGTTATTATCCACTTTTCAGACAGAATCCTATGGCTATGTAAGTCAAATCATGCACTGAGAAAGGCTTGTGGGTGTATATATGTCTTCCTTCCTTCCTTCCTTCCTTCCTTCCTTCCTTCCTTCCTTCCTTCCTTCCTTCCCCACTTCATGTTTCCTTTGAGCCCCAAGAATGTACAAGCACAAGATCCTCAGTATTTTTACACTTACTTTCACTAAGTGTGCAGCAAACACTACATTAATACATCTGCTTTATACTCTAAAATTATATAAATTAATTTAAGGCAAATGTCAAAATGTGAATACACAGAACTAGAGCAGGAAGCTGCAGAAAGCAGCAGAATGATATCAGTTAACATATTAACTGTTTAAACATATTAATTGTTGGTTTGTGAATTTTTAAAAGTTTTAATATGCTTGATATTTAAAATATCAAAGTAGATATTGTAGATTGAAAGCTTGAGGACTTTTGTTTCTTTTTTTTTCTTTTTTAGGAACAGTGCTGCAAAATTTTGTAGAGAATTTATTATTGATATTTAAATATTGTGCTCCTGCGATGAGTAAATGGACAGGAAGCAGATTCTAGTGGAAAGTTCTCCCTTCTGTTTTTAAGCCATCCATGATAGCAATAGGTAAATTCTTTCCCTGTATTCAAAAGAAGGAATAAATCAAAGACAAATGATTACAAGAAAGACAGAACGGGATATTTACAAGGGCATACAGTGAGATGACGAGGGGGAGTGGTTGCAAACTGAAAGTAGGTGTAGATTAAATATTAGAAAAAAAATTCTTTACTGTGAAGGTGGTGAGGCACTGGAACAGCTTGCCCAGAGAAGTTGTGGTCGCTGCTTCCCTGGAAGTGTTCAAGGCCAATTTGGATGGGACTTGGAACAATCTGCTTCCATCCATGACAGGTTGTTGGAACCAGATGATCTTTAAGGTCCCTTCCAACCCAGGCCATTCATACTCTTGTTATAAGATGCAACTCTGTGAATGAAATTCTATCTGAATGTGGTGTTCATTCTGATTCTAAAGTGCCATTGTGCCATTGGAAGCTGATTGCAAAGCTGAATTACTGCTCCTTGCTAATCAGCTGTGAGACCCTACTAATTGATTATTGCTAGCACAGAATGCTGTCACTACAAGGACATCTCACGATTTTGCACTGTTCCAACTGAAGTGTCAAAATAGAGCCAAACAACAAAATTTATCACTGCCTTCCTGTGCAGTAAAAATTAAAAAAAAGATAAAATATCCAGAAGCTTCTCATAAGCTTAGAGGTTTTCAGCAAAGTTACTGCCTTTAAGCCATGAGAAAATACCAAGTTTTGTATTTTCATTTACTACAGAAAACCATAGCTATAAGAAACTGTAGGAAACACATCTGGCAAACACAGTCATATCTATGAGAACTGCTACAAAAGCAAGTACATATAGAGTATTAACTTATAATTTGTGGGCATATAGGACACTGAGTCCAAATCCCTCTTGCACTTTCATATGGTTGTCTCCATTTTCACCTGTCACCTGAGAGTTCAGACTAATGCCTGAAGTTGATAGGAGTGGCTGTTGGTGGACCTTGAGAAACCCATGTACTACAGGGTGTGATGCCTTTCTTGCTTCATGCAGCCACTGGCTTTGCCCTGAAGTGGAGCTCCCTTGTGCTATTCTGCTGGTTCAGCAGCCCTTTTTAGAGCATTTTCTAGGCTTTCAGTGAGGGTTTTCCCTCTAGTTGGATCCAGCCTTAGATAAACAAGTAATTTTTTCCCTGTAGAAGTCTAATATGATTCAAGTAGGGCAACTAATCATTCTGACCCATTAGCTTAGGTTTAGTAGTTTAGTAACAAAAAAGTAACAATGAGACTCTGGGCAGGTAAAACCCCTCTGGTTTAAATTTCAGTCCCTTTTCTCCTTCTGGAATTGCACCCACCCACTGCTTCCAGAACCTCTTCTCTTTCAGAAGGACAGAGGATTTCATCCTCTTCCAAATATCAACCTTTTGTAAATCTATCCTGGTCTATTTTAACTACATTTTCACAGCCTGTATCTCTCATTCTCCACTCATCCAAGGAACTCTAATCATTACACATTCTTAGTTACCTGTGAAGTGCAAATGGCTAAAACTTCTCATTGGGCTAGCTCAGCTCCTTTAGCCCTTTCCTTCTTCTGATTTCTATAAAACTTTGAGTGCATTTCTCCTACTTGAGGAAGAAAGAAAGAAAAAAAAAAAAAAAAAAAAAGAGAGAGAGGCTGAAACAAAATGAGTGGACATTCATTATAATTGCATTTTCTTCCATTCACTGCAGCCTACCATGTGAGTAGGTCCTGTCTGCAATTGTCATATAAACAGCTTTTGGAAACATAATATAAATTATTTCAAAATTGCTTTGGGATAGAACATTTTCTCTGAAAGAGTTGTCAAGAGTCAGGTTTCAAGAACAACAAGATTCTGAGCAATGGGATTGACAGTGATTAATTGCATCACCAAAACTGGTTGGCCCTGTCAGAAACCTGACTGGGCACTCAGACAGAGAGGCTTCCTGAGAGGTACTTAACTCTAGACCCTGGTGTGTCATCTGAAGGCACCAGCTACTGTCTCTGAAGTGAATCATAGCTTGTATGCACTGCTCTAGCTCTGCTGGAGTAATACCTTCCCTTGGTTGCTTTGCCTCAGCCCATCTCCTGGTGCTGTTCCCACTCCTAGAGAAATCACTAGCAGCTTGTGTGGTCCTCTGCCCTCAGTTCTCACCTTGGCTGGACTGCTTGGCTTGATGCCCAGTGACGGAATGGCTGAGGTTGTAAGGGACCTCTGGATGCCATCTGCTCGACCCTCATGCTGAAGCAGGAACACTTAGTTGTCCAGGAACATGTCCAGACAGCTTTTGAAAATCTCCAAGGATGGAGACCCCACAACCTTCTCTCTGGGCAACCTGTACCCAGTGCTCAGTCACTTTCATAATGAAAAAGTGTTTCCTGACGTTCAGAGGGCACCTTCTGTGTGTCTGTTTGTGCCCATTCCCTTTTGTCCTGCCACTGGGCACCACTGTGCACAGCCTGGCTCCATTCTATTTGCACCCTGCCTTCAGATATTTTCCCATAATAATAAAGATTCCCTCTGTCCTATCTTCTTTCTTCAGAAACGTGAGTGTCCAACCATCCTTGGAGCCTTTGCACTGTTCTCCAGCACTGAGGACAGACTGCTCCAGAAACGCTCCCAGCAGCACAAAGGAAGCTCCCTTCACCTCTGGACAGTTCCGTGGGCAGTGAAGCCGCCCGTCAGGCCCTGCTGTCCTGGCAGAGACATCCTTGCTGGTTCTTGTGGGATCCAGGTGGGATAACCCCACCCGGACTCCGGGTCCTGCCCTGACGGCCCGGCTGGACTCTGCCCGTCCCTGTTACACTTCCCCAGGCTCCCGCTCCTGCCGGCGCTCGCCATCCCTGAGGATGGATGGGTGGCTGCACCTCCCACACCCCGCTGAGAACGGCGTCAAAACAAAGCTGCGTTGGCCGGGAATCGAACCCGGGTCAACTGCTTGGAAGGCAGCTATGCTCACCACTATACCACCAACGCTGCGGTACCGGCACTCCCTGCTCACCTTCCTCCTGCCTTTCCTGCTTCCCGCCCTTCCCAGTCCGCCCACAGGATTTACCACCTGCCCTCAGGCACAGCAAAGAGCTGCTGAGGGAGGAATTCCAGGTTTCTCCACTGCTAGTTTGAAAATTAGAAGTTTGTTTGCTTAGAAATTTGTTTTTAAACACTGAGAAAAACCCCTAAAGTATTGTTCAGTGAAACGGTTCCAACGTCCTGATTGGTTTAAAAGAAATTCCAAATAGAAGCACTAAAACCTTCAGAAAGGAGACTGTGGATAATAGCACAATTGGGAAAAAAAAAAAAAAAAAAAAA
Organism: Phylloscopus collybita; assembly: GCA_027886175.1. Taxonomy (NCBI): domain Eukaryota; kingdom Metazoa; phylum Chordata; class Aves; order Passeriformes; family Phylloscopidae; genus Phylloscopus; species Phylloscopus collybita. The sequence continues at coordinate 11,287,207 of JAJNNQ010000002.1, forward strand.
AGGCTGGCTGACAGCACACATATGATGAAAAGCATTTTCATTTTTAGTAAAAGAAATAGTCTTTCCAGCATTAATATTGAAGATGAGATTTTTATCTCATGTCTGAAAAATTAGGTGGAAAAAGTTATAAAAACAACATACTTTGTCCTTTCCATCAACTACTGCTTTTGTCTTCTCAGTATCATCCAAAGAAACACAAGATTACATGGAAAATATGGCTGAAAATTAAATAAATAGAGTTGCAAAAAGTTGATATTTGAAAGAGGGTTATCTGAAACACAACCCTGAAATGCTGAATCTCAAATTTAAATACATTTTTCTGACATAATATGTGGTGAAATGTTTTCTACTACAGAGCCAACAAAATATTTTAGGAGAACATAATCTCAAAAAAAATAAAAAAACACATGGTGTGAGGAAATCCTATGAATAACCCAGGGCATTCTAGGGCATCCATGATTTCACTTCTGAGAATGTCTTGTTTACAAACAGATGTGCCTCTTAACATGTAAGAATCTCAGCAAGTTTGTGGTGGAAACCATTCTGTGCCAGCAGAGAGGTTCTAAGCAGAGAAACTTTCATGTCTCTTTCATTCTCAAATCCTCTGTCTTCAGCTTCCTGCAGTGGCAATCAGAAAAGTTGTAAGACCTAATATTGGTCAGACATCCATCGATCCTGACCCTTTCTGTCACTTGGTGTCTGAGTATGGACAGGTCCATAGCAGCTCCCCCAGGCCTGTGCATACTCTGACCATTTTACAAGTGTTGGTATAGATGAAATTTTTTGCAACCTTAAATGAAAGTCTGTCTTGCACAGCCACTCTGTAGTAAAGATATTGAGTCTTCTCTCATTTTCTTATCATATTTTACTTTAAAAGTCAGCAAAACCAGCCAAGATCCTATTTGGAATGCTCTGCAAACAGCTCATAAGGATATACTGTTAAGTGTATTTATACCTAAGATTTAACAAAACAAAGATGGCTCTGCTGAATGGTGCAGAGTCTATTTTGACTGCATGTGCACATGTATTGCTGTGCAAACTCACACTTCAGCTATGTGGTGCATGAATAGCAAACCATTGTTTTTGGGAACCACATTTTCTGTGCATTTCTTGTGGAACCTTTTTACACAGAGCCTTGACCTTGAGCCAGTAGACTTATAGTTTAAGAAGAAGTTAAAATGGGACACACCAGACTCACTGATAATAATCACTTCTGAAAAATACATACCTTATTGTAATGATTTTCATACTTATCTACTAATCTGTAGGCACCACAAATATTATCTAGTAAAGGCATGGATTGTAAAATTAAGCCTCATGAGAGTTGTTTCCAACATTACTGACAAGTATGGTTTAAAAATCATCAAAAATGGTTATTCTTTATATGCTCCCTTGCAGGAAAATTCCAGGGAACCTGAAATTCTGCAGACAAACATTTGAAAATAATTACCTTACAGTTTAGGAAATTCAAATAACTTTAGTAAAGAAGTCAGCCTGGAGGAAGTGTGGCTATTCTTGTAAGAATGATATTTTTCTACCTTCAGCTTCTAATCTTAACTACATCCTCTTTATGAACTCACCATCCTGTATTTTAAGGTATTACAGAATGAGGAAGGTGATTTTAAAACAGTGTGATAGAACTGGAAAGAGAGATGGGCCCCTGTTGAATTGAGAGAAAGCACTGGATGATGATTGCCAGCTCTGAAATGTATGGACAGAGCAGGACAGAGAATTGGAACAGTCTAAGCTGATCTCTGAAAGGCTGTATCTCTGAGATTCCCAAAGTATTTAAGCACCAAAACTTGCAGATAAACTCAGAGGGCCACATTCCCAAAGTCAGAGTAGTCTTATCCTGCTTAAGGAATTGTAGAAACACTTCTGGACATCTGTAAGTGCCTGGAAATCTGTTGAAATCTGACATCAGTGTTCCAGTCTCAAATGCAAAACCTCCTAAACTCTTGTATGTTCAGGCAATAGACACACACTGCCAAATCAAGGGGCTCTGCATGAAATTTGTCCTGATTATTTGTTTTGCCTCCCTCTCTCTCTCTCACACACACACACAGATTCCAGTAGCGCTTGATGAACAGCAGATCAAATTAACCCTTATTATGTCTTACCAGAACACAAAGAATGAGCGATGGTAGCATTTCCTAATCTGGTTTTAATTCACTAGGCAGCAAATCTGTTGACTATGACTCTACTGCATACAGCTTACAGCTGAGAGGAGGTATTTTACCGTGGCATAATTGAAAGGATTCCAACTGCACACGTAATGACACGCTCTCTGCTTTCTTATTAAAGCTTTTCTTTGTTGGGGCTTAGACCAAATAAGTTGCACATGTGACTGGTTTTGCTGCAATATCATCTTCAGCTACTTAGTGCATCACCACACTAAGCACTCGATTAACCCTTGCTTCAAAGGCTGCTCTGTGCAGGTGCAGCACCATGGCTTTTCTGGCAGGGGACATGCCTTGCTCACTGCTGGTGACCTCTGTCATTGCTGAGGACCTGGGCATGCTACATATGCTTTTGATTTACAGCTCAAGGCCTTGGCTAATTGCATCATCGATGTGGTGCAGATCCATAGCTTGTAGGAATCTAGAAAATATTAAAATTAAAACCTAGGTCTCGCCAACATTACTTTGTCCAGTTTTCTGGCAATAAGCGTCTCTGCAGAGTATAGATTTCAATTTAGTTAGTCTGGAATAAATACATGGTTATTCCGTAGGTCCAAAGGATTCCTCAGTCTTTATCAGACAAAAAGTTTGAAAGTAAGAACAACATATTCCAGGAGATGTCAAAACTCTTCAGTGCTACCTTAGGAACAGAAGATGATTATTACCTATTACAAGTTTTATCAGCTTCTCTGGAAAGGAAGCAACATTAAATCTTTAAATTAAAGACATCTAAATTTCTAAGACATTCCTAAGTATGTGGCACACATTACAAACATTTGATCCTTTGGAATGTATGTATGTATTTAGACCTAATGCACCAGAAGAAATAATGCAATAAAATTGACTGTGAAGGCTGAACACAAAGACCTGATTGAAAATAAGACTTAAAAAAAAACAAAAACAAAAACAACCTCCCCCCCCCAAAAAAAAAAAAGACACCCAGAAAAATTCAGAACATAGAAAAACATCCAGATTTATTTTGTCACTTTATCTCTTCCATTCTTACTATCTCTTGTAGGGGAAAAGTTTATGATTTTGTTTTAGACTAGGTTATCCTGATTGATTTTGGCTACAGAAATAATTTATCTTTTTTATTTATGCTTATTATATAATTTATTTTTGCTATATAGTGCTGGATATTTGAACATTGGTCTGGAGTCTAAGATTCTGTTTTACTCCATCTCCTTCTTTCTGGGAGCTGAAAGGGCTGAAGGGGATTGAAATAAGAGGGAAATACTAAGTTCTGCATCTTTAGGGAAATATGCACATGGAAATATGTGTAACAGGGGCCTTGCATTTAGTTGTGTGGGGATTTCTTTTTTTCACATCACTTTCTGAAAAGGTTGGCGTATTTCATTTTTATGGTCAGTCCAAAACATTATGCTTTCCAGAGCCCTGTCAAATGAGTATGATTGATGCACTAGTGGAAAATAAATACGGGGTAAATTACTCCAGAGTATTTATGAATTAAATAAACTAACATTCTCTATCCCAGAGGCTCACAGAAAAATAAGCAATTAAGCCACTTGATTCTTGCACTTCCACGTAGAAATCAACTTCTATGGAAACGGGGAGCAGTGTTTAAGGGGATTGTGGGCATTTCTCTGTGCTTGACTTTTAATGACTTTTGTCTGAGGTTTGTCAGGCATGTTTGTGATATGACCTATCCCTGGTCAGGACTGTCAGGCTTTAGAATCATAGAATATCCTGAGCTGGAAGGGACCCACAGGGATCATCAAACTCTAACTCCCAGCCCCACACAGGACAGCTGTGCAAGCTTGCTATAAAAAATATTGATTCAAAATACATACTCATTTTAGAGGGAAAAGTTTTTTATTATTTACAATTCTTGCCACCATTCAGGAAAGCCAATTCTACAGTTCTGTCTTAATATTGGTAGGAGTGATTAAGATAATTTACAAGCGTAAGTGCACAAAAATATTTTATCACTCATAATTAATGCCTTCTATTATCTGAGTGTCAATTTCTGTGCAAGTTAATTCAGAATTAAAGTTTTTCAGCTCAATACTTCGCATCTGAAGTATGACAGAGCTGCTCTGAGATTTGCTTATGCTAATGTAGCTTTCTAAACTGATAATTACATTATTTTAATCAAAACCTTCTGTAGAGATTCTTGAATAGTTCTTAAATTGGAGTTTAATTGTATAAAAATTAAATTATGTTAGAAGTCATACCAACATTCCATTGGATTAACTGTAAATGCTTAATAGAATAGACTTTGCTACACTGGATACCTTTTCTTACCTTTCTTTTGTTATGATTTGGTTTAGAATTTGATTACTTTGATACCTAATCCTCTAGCTAGTCTGGTTCACCGAGTTATCAGACATCAGCTAAGCTGAAGAATTGTTTGTTTGTCCTTCAAGCACTGGCCATTATCTGCAAAAGCAAACTGCGCTATGGAGAATGAGCATATTTCATATTTACTGCAAATCAAGTTGGCTCGTAGTTGCTTTGGTTAAAAATGGAGTTCAGTTTCCTCAGATTTGTATAGTAGATTTAAAATACCATCAATGGTAACTTAAGTTACTAAGCTTTTATGTGTTAATTTCTAAACATATTAAGGAAAGGATCTATTGTTAGCCCTTCCAAAATCTAAATAAAATGCAAAAATGTTAGAATTAATAGTCCAGTTATACTAATTATATTATCATTCACTAAATTCATCAAAATTCTCCTATTTCAAATTCTCTACTTAATAGAAATCAAATGCCATTACAATTGTTAAAAATACAGGTAAAAAAATAGTGTTGTGTCATATAATATAACTGGAAGATAAGCACAAGTTAGGCAAATCAGGGAATAGACAGCTGCTCTTTGGAAAGATGTTATGGCTTAACAAGGATGAAAACCACTCAAAAAAGGCTAAGACAAGTTCAAGCAAGGTCTGGCAAGTCATCATACCAGTTTCCCTTTCTTTAATTGCTCTATCTTACCCAGCTTTGTGCTTCTGAAGCCATCACATTTCTGATATCTTTGTAAGGAAATATGTGGGTCTCATGACTGCATTAGCTGAAGATGTGCAATACACCTTACACTGATGCCTTTCATCAGAGTCTCTTGGCTTTCAAAGACAGCAAGTCTCACAAACACTCCAGAGGAAAAGACTCTTTTTTACATAGTTCTACTAGCAAGAAAATGGACTTTAGTAGGATAGTTCTAATGAAGGCATCCTGAATTCTTTATTCCTTGCATGTCAATTTAATAACTATTAAAATAAAACCGGTGCTTTAGCCACTTCTCTCTCAAGACACCCCATCTTCCCGCTTGGCATGCCTATTTTGGCAAAGGCCAGAGATGTATGGACCTTTCTTTGTTTTTCTTGCTGTTTGACACTCAGTGCAGAGTCTGCAGTTCTATTCCTGAATGCCAAGGCAACAATTTCTGACATGAGAAAGAGTAAGAATGACTGAAGAAAATTAAAATTCATGAAATTAAATTAAATGCAAAAATCAAGAAGAAACTAGAGAAGAGAAAACAATGGAAAAGGTTCATTTCCACAGGGACTGCAGCTAACTAAATAGGCTTAAACCGCAGAACGCACTTGCCCTATCGTCATCATATTTTGAGTGTTTATTATTCTATTCTTTAGTTTCCTTTGGAAGCCAAAAGCGGACAAAAAAAAAAAGAAAAAAAAAGAAAACACAAAAAAAAAAAAAAAAAAAAAAAACCAAAAAAAACCACACATGAAGAAGAGAAGAGAAGAGAAGAGAAGAGAAGAGAAGAGAAGAGAAGAGAAGAGAAGAGAAGAGAAGAGAAAAGAAAAGAAAAGAAAAGAAAAGAAAAGAAAAGAAAAGAAAAGAAAAGAAAAGAAAAGAAAAGAAAAGAAAAGAAAAGAAAAGAAAAGAAAAGAAAAGAAAAGAAAAGAAAAGAAAAGAAAAACCAGGAAGGAAAATAGATAGTATTATCCATAAATAAAAAATTCTGAATGAAATAAGATTAAGATCACAGAAAGTGGCTAATTATTAAGATCTCACTGAAACTACTGTTAGAAGCAGCAGCAAGAAATGGAAGCATGAATCTGAGCAGGGAAAGAAAACAAAACACAGCAGAGGGATTTATAATACTAGTACAAATTTCATATTCCTGCTGATGCCTATAATAGTCCTGAAACTAGTACAGATGGTAATATCATACATACCATCATGAGATGGTTAATCAGTATAATCAAGATATTTTTCTGCATCAACTTGTCTAAAATCTTTTGTTGGTGACTCTATGCTGTGTCAGGTTTGATTGTGAAACAGTCACTGGCTAAATCAGCTGCCCTTTCCCCCACAGACACCAATTTCTGTAGCCAGCTTTATGTTGCAAATAGAACTGCACTTCTGTTATTTGGAAAAAATACTAAGTATTTCACACAACACCTACAGCTATAATAGATAGAATGACCTTGTAGAGGTATAATCACAGGTATCAATACATCTTTTGCCTTCACTTATAGTATTTTAAAATCAATATTTTTACTAGAGTCCTAATTTCCTGGCTTTTATTCCCTCTTACTTACAGGTGAAATTTGTTTTCTGAGAAAAGTGCTGTAATATGATGACTATATGTCTTATTGTTGAATACTTAGGCAGTTTTAATAAGAGGTCATTAAATCTGATGGATGAGGCCTCTACAATCAATATCATCTGTCACTCTCTGCGCAGTGAACAGAAATAGAAGAACAGTTGGTTTCAGTTTTCATGAGTTTCAATTTTTTCCTTATTTCTGCATCACATGGGATAAGTTCCTGTTTTCTAATCTGGCTTTTTAGTCACAGCTGGAACACAAAGGAGAATTTATACCTGACTTGATAAGTTTTGTCTAGGTTTGAGTTGAGAACATAAGCTATGAAGCATTTTTTTTTTTCCTCAGACTTTCTGCATCAGCCCATTTCATTTTAATTAGGTAGAAGTTTGCAAAGTTTGCTAAATTATACAGTCAAACCTTGTTAACTCCTAAGTATCAAAAAGGCCTCAAATGAGTTTGCTTTCACCTGATTGCAGGTTTATTTATATTATAATTTCAGCCTGGGAAAAGAAAAAAAAAAAAAAAAAAAAGGAGTATAATAGATCAGTTTGTAGAAAATATCTGCCAGATATGTGGTGCCTCATCTATCACATTAGTGAGAGCCTACCTAGCTAATTATTGACTCATTGCTGCTTGTTTCTCTGAGAACAAGCACAGTGTCAACAATGTGTCATTGCTCCCTAGACCCTGGAATAATGGTTAACTTGTAATTTTGTCATTAATAAACCAAAATCTTTGAAATAAGTCAAAGAAAAAAATAAATACCAGAAAGAAAAAAATAATGAAAAGTGTATAATTGTCCTAAGGAAGTTTACATAATGAAATAACAACCAAAAAAAGAATTTAATATCCTCATAAATATAACAGGACAGAAATTAAATAAAATATAGACTAGAATTCAGAAGTTTTAGTGATCTGGACTGGTATTGAACAGGTTCACTTCCTACATTCCACCTCCCCTAAAACGCCATCCTTACAAAAGTGTGAATTTACAGAACGTTTGATCACCTGCATTTGATTCTTAATATCTGTAAGGTCAGGTTACCTTTACCTAAAATGTATAATTAACCATATCTCTGAACAAAGAATGTTGCAGTGAGTCATTAATAAACATCAATTAAATTATTGATTAATCGATGAAATGCTGTCTATTCAATTGTAAATCTTTATTATGGTTTTATTTATTGGCTACAAACAGAGATGTCAGAGTCTGAGGCATAAAGTTATTTATGAGGATGATCATGATGATGTCAACTTGTGCTAGTTGACTATGTTTAAGATAAATCTAGAAAACTACAATCTATCAACACTTTATAGTTTTATAATATTTTATTTGTTTATTTGATCCTAATCAGGATTAGGAATCCTGATTCTTTTTCAAATAAAAAATATTTTATTTGTTTTATTTGTTTGTATTAGCCATTAGAACTAAATGAAAAATAACATATGATCTGATTACATAGAGAATATTTGTATTTGACATTAGATAGTAAGTTACTTAGTATCTTTGCTGAAAATGCTGCAAAATAGTCTGAACATAAAGTAGTAATTCTATAGTCTTAGTTTTTCTTCTCCAAAAAGAGCTGAGAAACTGCAAATCATAAGCTGATCTTTTAAATCATATAACAAAGGAGTGTCATGCTATGGGGTAATAGAGATTGCCCCACACCCCAAGTCAGAGATTTTCTCAGAATTCATGGAAATTTAGGCTTTAACCAACTCATAGTACAAACAAAGGCTGACATAGCATTTGGCTCCAACTTTTGGTAATTTATACAAGGTAGCATTAAATTAGACTTAAGAAAAAAAGTACAAAGCAAAATATTTTATCCATAAGAGTTTTAAAAATGCCTTTTTGTTTCTTTTATCAAAAAGAGGGAAAAAAATGGTATAGTCAGTCTGCCACCTGAACCCAAACTTTCCAGTGTTTAGTCCACAAGCAACATCTCACCGATCACAAAACGGTCTCTGGGATAATGATGATGGAGTCAATGAAGGCATCACAGAGCTGACCCCACACAAAACTCTTTCCCCACTAAGAAAACATTTGTGTCTATAAACCTGATTTACAAACCAGACAACAGACCCTCCATGTTGCTATGCCATGTTTCACACTACAGGTTATAGGGTGCAGCAGTAATTTCATGATGCTTCCCATCTCCTTCCACTCCCACACTTTCTAAATTGTCCCATCAGCTGACCTTGCCTACAAACACAACTATTCTCTAACTGCACTATTTCAAAACTCACCAAAACAATAAGGATGTTCTTAATTCAAATACTGGAAAATGAAAATAATCTGAGTTTGTTATACAGGGGAGGATTTCAAAACAAACTGTCCTAACTCATCTGCTATCTATTGTGGTTATATCTTATTCCACTTGTAAATTTAATACATGAATCTTTCATGAAGAAAGAAGGGGTCCAACCCTCACAAATTCTCTCTGAGTCTAGATGCCCTTCTTGTTCTGATGCTATGCATTATAGGTCAGATTCAGGCAGAGCACTGAAGAAATGTTTTCTTTATACTATTACTTTTTGTCATAAAAGAACAGGCACTGGAATTCAATCTTTGTCCTTTGATAACTGGTATCAGAGCCTTTCTATTAAGGGAGGAATCAGTGACAGGAAACATACAGATAATCCCTTGTTGTATCTGTCAAGGCTTCCCTCCCCTAAAGAAAATAGAAAAGTATCTAGCCACCAAATTAATATTTTTCTCATCCCTGAAGCAAGGGAAGCTGCTGAAGTCCTTCTGAACCTAGCCTGTGTGTTGGATCCAAATTTTGAAACCCTGACAAACTATTTCTGCAGTGTTTCGTGAGCAGTTCCCCAGATTTCTCTGAAGTAAATAGGAATTACCCTCCTGAAGAATCACACTGATATTCTTATGGACTGCAAGCAACTTTGGGATCTTATTACAGCACTCCAGTGAATATCTGCCTGGTCACTTGGTGGGAATGAGGAGGGACATCCTTTCTTCACAGCTGTCAATTCTCTGCAGGGAAGGGATGTGAGGGATGTTAGGGATTAGGAATCCTGATTCTTTTTCAATTAGAGACAACCCTGACATTGTCTCCACAAGCCCAAATCCCTGCCAGCATCTTTGTCTTTATCCAAATCCAAGTCTTTCTCCGGTACTGCCAAGAACATTTCCAGTTGTCACCAAGCATCTCACAGTGGCTTAAGAAAAAGTAATTGGTGTCCCACATACATTTGGATGTGGATGTGCTCCCAACAGGATTGCCAGTTAGGCGACTGCATGACTGCTCTTCCAGGGTGTGAACAAGACACAGGCTACAACAGAGAGCTCTAACAGGGAGGAAGGTTTGCAGCCTCTTTTACTAGACCCCCTCCTATTTTATCCTTTATTCTGCTCTGAGGTGCTTTGCATGAACTTGGATAGGAAGCTGAGACAAGAAGTGTGGCTAACAGCTGCCACAGAACACTTCACTCATCTGCTTGGTTTAGCAAGACTGAGTGCACAATTTCACATTTAATTTATATATAGTTGCCATTCCTGTGCACAACTGAGACTATAAATAGCAAAGGCAGCATACAAGGAATGCAGCTTAAATCATCTGAAACTGTGTTAAAGAAGACATCTGGAAACTATCTGTGAACAACCCATCAGGGTAAGGCTTTCTTAAAAAAAATGTCAGGGAACAGCCTTTCCACTGAAGAACTTTGGAACCCTAACTGCATCAGATAAGGACTCAAGTCAACTATCACATCCATGAACTGAAAGTCTAACTAAGGTTCCAGATCAAAGATGAAAACAAAGGCTGTCAATCACATAGATTCGTATGAAAATTTATGTGATTATGAGAACTACAAAGAACAAGTAAGTGTGTAAAATCTGCGAGAGACAAGAACCAAAATGGCTCAAAGACAGAAGGAAAACAATGTGAAGATAGAAAATAGAGAGGATACAGTTTTAAAACATCAGGTAAAAAGGAGAAAGGGCAAGTTTTAAAAGACAAGAATGTGTTCATCATGATCTCATCCAAGGAAGGAAGTACCTTTGCACACAAAAACTGCAAAGTTCCTCCTAGAGCCATGAGCTGGACAACATGATACAACTGTCATTTAAACAATTTCTTTGAAAGTGGTAGAAATCTGAAAAGAAGATTTTTTTTTTTTTTTTGTAGATTCTGGTATCAATCCAGAACATCCCTTGATGCCCATCAAGCATAGAGGTCTTTTCCAATCTTAATGCTTCTATGATTACTTGAAGTGGCCCACTATTTTTTCATTTACATATTGAGATGCAGAATTTGCTTTTACCTGCCAGCTGAATAGAAAGAAGATCTAGCAGTCTGCAAAATATAGAATCATAAACTTTTTTAGTTTGGAAGACACCTCTGAAATTATCAAGTCCAACTCTTAACCCAGAAAAATCCACCACTAAATTGTGTCCCTGAGTGCCACATCTTTTAAATACCTTCAGGGATAGTGACTCAAACACTTCTCTGGGAAGCCTGTTCCAATGCTTGCCAGCCTCAGTGAAGAATTTTCTTCCTAATATCCAGTCTAAACCGCCTTGCTCAACTTGAGGCTATTTCATCTTGTTCTATCACTCCATACCTGGAGGAAGAGACAGACCCCACCTGGGCACAACCTCTTTTCAGCTGGTGGTAGAGAACAAATAATTTCCTCCTGAGCCTCCTTTTCTCCAGACTGAACACTCACAGCTCCCTCAGCTGCTCCTCATAAGACTTGTGCTCCAGACCCTTCCTTAGCTTCATTGTCCTTCTTTGAACATGCTCCAGCATCTCAATGTCCTTCTTGTAATGAGGGATCCAAAAGTGGATTTGAAATATGACCTCAGAAATTATCACAATCCCCTATTTATTTTGTTAAAACACATTAGTTTGTGGTTTTAGCAGTCTCCTGAAGACGCTAAAGACCTAAGAGTAAAGAGTAGCTGCTTACTTTAGGTTGTCCTAAACAGAGATTTTTTCATGCAAAAACTATTTTTAACTTCCTTTCATGAAGATCTTTCATTGAAAAAAATTCTTAGAAAGACATTCCATTTCCTGTTAAGTCTCCTTGCCTTAATAACCCAATTTATTAATAATGGTTTACACTTAAAGGCTGATTAAAAATTTTCTGATAAAGGTTTGAAATCTACTAAAGAGTTTACTATATGTAATTTGGTTTCATTTAGACAAATATTTAGAAATTAACAGATGACCTTTTTTTCTAGTTACTTAAATGTGTCAATCAGGAAGGATGGGGAAGATAGAAATTGTTGAATTCGGATAAGTAAATATTTTCTAATGAGTGAGAAATGCAAGTTATTTTTAGCAATTTTATTAGCATACATAACCACTGTTATATTTAATAGTTAGAAGTTTTGTGCATGAACTTTAGTCACACAAACTCTCTTGGAATTCAAGACATTAGGAAAGTTACTTAAAAATTCAAATTGCAATTTTACAGAACAACTTCTATTATTCACACAAATTGAGAGATAATGAACAACTTTAGAGATTATATTTAATAAAAATTTGATTTAAAATAACAAAGAGAATTACTACCATTTAGTTATTTTTAATTCACTTTTCAACCAAAAAAAATTAGACATTATATTCAATAAAATATGATTACAAAATAGCAAAGGGAATTATTACCATTCAGTTATCTTTAATTTGTTCTTCAACTGGAACAACTGGATGATAAGATAGTTTATCTTAAATTCATTCTGCAGATTCTGAAAGTGATTTATTTCTTTTTTACATTATGAGGCTCTTTAGCATCATGTTCTGAGTTGATCTGTCTGACCCACTTTGTTATTGAATTTATTCAACTGTAATCTGGGCCAGGGAAAAAATAATTTTTTGTTGGTTTATGAGGCAATCACTGTTGTAAGAATGTCCTTGTCATTGTTGCATGGCCTCAGTCACTATTACAAATATATTATTAAACTGTGAGAGAAATTCATAGTGACAAATATACTATTAATCTGAGAGAGAAACAGAGGAAGAGCTATTTTTGCCTTGTTCTCACATTTAGGAAGATAAAAAACTTTCCTTATCATATGTATATATGTTTTCTCTATGCTTGTTTTCATTACACACATTTGTATATTTTCCTGCTGAAAGAAGCATTCCAAACAGGGAGCTGAATTGTGCTTGACATAGTGGGGGGACACTAATTTGGCCCAGCTGACATTCTGGCATGATACCATAAGTGCTGCAGATGTGACCACCAGGCAAGCAAGTGCCAATAGCATCACACACAAGCCTTGGTGATTTCTGACTCTGTGGTGTAGAGAGCAATTGCTTACTTAGTGTAAATCTTTCCCTGTCCCACTAATACAGCTGGGTGCTCACAAGGACTGAATCACTTGTTTACTCATCATAAAGATTAATTTCAGCTGCTGCTGCTTTTCTGTCTGCAAAGAAAAAATAAAAAAAAAAGCAAAACAAAACATGGTCTTTAACTGAAAGTGAAGTTTCAACTCTCTTGTTCCATGCAGATGGTGCTGTTTACCAGTTATCTCTCAGAGCAGTAAGGAGACCAAAGCCTAGATGAATTACAGCTGGTTCAAACTAATCCAAGCAAAAGCTGAAGTTAATGAGGAGTATGAAAGTAATTTGTTGAATTCTGTGATTACCATGATCTCACAGCTAGTCAGAATATAGCCCCACTAATAGTCTACTCAGTATGCAAAAATGACATTTTTGATGCACAAATTATAGTGTTGCCAAGAAGAGTTTATGCATGAAGTGATTACAAACCAACCTCATTCTAAATTCCATTTGGAAAAAAAAAAACTTCATCTGTCCCATTGAGAATGAGCCTCCCTTTTCTCTCTTTGTAGGGCATGATGACTGACTGGGCTGATCCACTGCCTGGGTTGGAAGGGAAGGTCATGCAGGATCTGAAGCTAACCTGTGTTATGGACAGGCAGCTGCTGAGACAGGGAGGTAACTACACTCCAGATACTCCATAATTCCTCATAACAGAATGTGCTTCACCTCATCCAGACAGAACCATCCCGTGCTCTGTGTGTGTCACAAAGGTATCAGCAAGTGACACTTCTTGGTACACCTGCAGGTGAATGCAAGCAGGAGGTGATAAACATCACCTGCACCAGTCAGGAAGGGTCTAGATAGCTCTGTCATGCAACATACTTGCTTCTTCACCCCATGGTGGCTTGAAGGAAGAACATGGCAATGCTCTGAACAAATAAAGTACACCTTGCAGTGGATAAATTAATATCAAATTAAAAAAAAAAAAAAAAAAAGGATACAGAGGAATAAATGAAAGACAAAACTGTAGCAGTTACACACGTATGTGTGGTTTGTGGATGTAAAGGAGTTGTTCCTTGAACTTCCATATGCACTTGTTGGCTGCCAGCACAGATGTGCTGCAAACTGGAACCACATCTGTAAAAATAAGACCTGCTTTGCAAAAGCAGCTTTTCTAGAGATAGCAGACAAATCTCTGCATTTTCTGTCGTATAATTTGGCTGAGTGTATAAAATGGACTGTTATTCTTGGCAGAGTAAATTATTAATACTTTCTTAGCCATTAAACTATAAATATTGGTTTTGCACAAAAAAAGACACACAGATTTTCATATACTTACTTTGCTTCAGGTACTCTGTTGTAATGTCTTGAGGTCCATTCATAACAGTTCACTTGTTTGAATATCCTTTTCTGCTATAGATAGAGTTTATAGAGTCCTTAACATCACAATATCATTTTTATTTGACTAATGAAGGATTCATTGTAATTTCTAGACTTAAATGCCATCACTGGAAGAAGGCAAAAGTCTGATTCACACTGAAGAAACACACAAGAAATCTCACAGGGATGCAAGGGAGCTTGGGCAAGAAACAGGAGTAGTTACCTTATTGACTTCCAGGCAATTGCAAGAGTTAAGAACACACAAAGATTAAAAAAACTTCTAGTACCCATTTCATGGAGACTAGGTCAGACAAACATCTGTCAGGAATCATTGATCCTGCCTTGAGGCAAAGCAGTAAACAAGATGACCTCCAAAGGTTTATTTCCAGCTCCATTGTCCTCTGATACTATGATGAGACCTAAATCCCCTTGGGAGCATCAGGTGGTAGAGTCACAGCCTTTCTGTGGAGTTATCCATCAAGGTTGGAAGGTTATTTTCATAAATGGCAGTGTAAACAATTTTTATTAAGCAGTGCTTTGATTTTTTTTTTTTCACTATGTCTTGTTGCAAGCCTACGCTGAAAACCTTCAGGCAAGTTAAGTCCTCAAGGACATTATTAGAAATCTTAGTGGATCAATGCATAATTTTATGGAGCTTTTTTCTGCCTGCAGCTGAGATCAAATTCTTTAACCCCAGTCATACTGAGTCTGAAGTACTACAACTTTATGAGTCTGAAAGTGATAGGAAGCAAGAACCCTATTTGTAAGGAGACCTGCCCTTTCTTGACTGCAATGTATCTGTATTACATTGTAGGATTGCCTGATTTTAATTTCCTATTTCAATAAAAAACAAAATAACCAAAGGCATACAGCCATTCATTTATCCAAAAGGATGTTGCTGGAAAAAAAAAAAAAAAAAAGAAAAGAAAAGACACACACACACAAATCATAACATGTAAAAGACCATGGTTTCCTGAAAAATGTATTTTAACATCCTCAAGTTGTGTTCCTCCATAAAGAATTAAAATGTTGGCATTTCTTGATAGGCAGGGTGATTATTTGATAAGATTACACAGATAAAGTGATGTTCATAATTTTTCACACATAATTAAATACAACAAAAGTAATATTTTAAATAGATAAGCAAGCCCACAATGGGTAATTATGTGTATGGAGCTTTCTGTGTTACAGTGCATAGTGTTTAATTAGACCTTAAGGGACAGTGCAAATTTACTAATCATATGTGCAAGTCACAGCCAACATTTCATACCAAAGTTCCAGACTCCTGTCTACATCTGCACGTAATTTGCTTATTAGTTTAAATACACAATTTCAACTCTTTAACATTCAGTTTTGATTGGTTTTGCTGCATTAATGGAATAATAACATCATTCATAATCAATGTTCTCCAAATGTAAATTATTTTAATTGTTCACACATAATAGTTTTCTCTATTAAAAACACACACTGATGCCTTGTTGAGAAAATTAATTTGCTGTGTTTGTTACTATAATGAAATAAAAGTTGTTCCAATTTAATGAATTCAGCAGTAGATTTCATAACTTCATTATGAACACAAACTCAATTTTCTGGGGGTAACTTACCATTAGTTCAAATGAAAAGATTCATTCTCTGGAAAATTCAGGAGTCACTGGTTCTATTTCTTGGGGTCATTCCAATTAATAAAATGAGAAATTTTTAACAATGCCATAGAATGAATATTCCAACATGCAATTGAAATAATTCTTCCTGCGTCTTGAATTTCAGAGTTTCCCCAGCTGAATTGTTATTTTTGAAAAAGTTTCCCAAGGGACTATACAAAAAAAATAGTGACACCATCATTTAACTATTTTCATAATAAATTATTTAAGTTCCTTTTGTAGCTTCTCTCACGAACTTGAAATCTATGGACCTGTTTTTGTTCAGCAGGTCAAAAAATTGCAAAGCTTATCACCATTCAGCTTGAAGAAAATGAATTACCACATTGTAAACCCAAATACTTTTAATGCACAGATGTGGAAAACATCGACTCTGAGTATTACTTAATGGATACCACACTTGGTTAGCTCACCACTGCTGGGTGTAAAACTGTGGATATTCATACTGAGCTGTTGCTCAGTAGCATGAAAAAGATTACGGTAAGCCAAAATTGATAATGAATTTAATCTGATAAGTGAAACCTAACTTCTAGCTTTTGGGTCTTCTTTTGCTATGTCTTAAAACTAAGTTACTAATCTTGGGAGCTTACAGAACAAGGCTTAGGGCTATTAGGAAAGTATTGAGAAGGCATGGGTAAATAAGAAATCTTTTTTGGATGCTGATATCTCAAATATTCCTCTACTATTATGTTTCATTTCCAGGTAGACTTTTTGGGGTTTTTTTGGTTTTTTTTTAATGAAAAGAATGATTTCTACATGTCTTAAAATCTGTCCCAGAAAATGAGTGCCAGCTGAATAGAGAAAGTATATCTTAATTAAGAAATTGTCTAATATGTGGGGTTTGTGGTCTTAGCACTTCTGCTCACAGTCACCATTCCATGCCTTTCTGGGACATAAAATTTAGTTCAGTACGAGATTCTATGCACAGATATGAAACAGATTTTGTAGCAGATCAGGATTAATCATGTAATGCTGTCTTTGGGTCTTCACACAAAACTATGATTTTCACACCACAATTAATTTGTATCTAACTATAAGCATATGGGTCTTTCTTATTGAAATCAAGGAATACAAAATTCCACTTCACTAGAATTTCACTGCCAAACTCCAATTTAAAGTCAGTTTACTCTGCTGAATTATTCCTGTAATTCAAGAAATGTTTAAACTCTGTTGGATTTAGTGAAGAACATTCAATACCAAACTTAGAGGATCAAGCTATGTAAATGTGGAACAAGTTGTTTGGTGTCAAGGAAAAATATGCCATTATTATCATGTCTGAATGTGATGTTGGATAGATAGTTCACAAGGTACCTCCATCTTATTCATCTTTTTGAAATCTGTGTTCAGTTTTTAAATTCATTGACTTAGGATAATTTAAAAAGACATCCTTACATTTTAACATTAAGCCAGAGTGAATGGGAGCTTCAGACTTTCTTTATAATAATGCTTAAGAAAAGTTACTTACTCTAATTCTTGGGTACTGTTATAAAATTTTTATTTTTATGCAAAAATAACACCACTTCAGTAGACTACCATAAATGTATGTGGTATTTTCAGATTATTGCTTAGAGAAGTCATCTTCAACTATCTGCCAGTTTTTCATAAAACTCCAGTTTTCCACAGAATCTGTTATTAGCATCAAAGCAATGTATTAGTTAGCTACACATGAATTTTATCACATGGTGATCCAACTTAATAGCTACATAAGTAAATGAAAATTGATCCTCTACTGAGCAGAGTCCAAAGGAATAATATGTAAAGTTACATTTGAATCAAAGAATGGTCTGAGTTGGAAAGGACCTGAAAGATCATCTGGTTCCAGCTCCCCAGCCATGGACAAAGACACAGAGACCAGGTTGCTCAGTGACTCATCTAACCTGGCCTTGAACTATTCCAGGGATGGGGCGTCCACCTCTCTGGGCAACGTGTTTCACTGCCATCACACTAAATTTCTTCCCTATATCTAATCTAAGCCTACCCTCTTTCAGTTTAAATCCATTACCCCTTGTCTTGTCACTACATGCCCATGACAAAAGTCCCTCTTAAGTCCTCTAGTGAGCCTCCTTTAGCTACTGAAAGGTGCTATAAAGTGTCCTCAGAGCATTCTCTTCTTCAGCCCCAACCATCTTGTTGAAAGGGGTGCTTCACCCCTCTGATCACCCTTATGGCCTCTTCTGGACTCGTTCCACCACATCCTTCTCATGTTGGGAATCCCAGAGCTGAACATAGTACTGCAGGTGGCATCTCAAAAAGCCAGAGTAGAGTAGGGGAGTCACCTCTCTTGACCTGCTGTTGGCACCTCTTGATGAAACCCATGACATTTGCCTTTCTGGGCGGCAAGCACACACTGCTGGGTCATGTTGAGCTTCTCATCAACCAACATTCCCTAGTCTTTCTCCCCATGGCTGCTGTCAAACAACCCCTCACTGAGCCTGTATTTTGTGTTTGGGATTGTCCCAATCCAGGCTCAGAACCTTGCACTTGGCCTTGTTGAACTTCATGAGGTTTGCATGTGCCCATCTCTCCAGCCAGTCCAGTTCCCTCTGGTTGGCATCTCTTCCCTCCAGAGTGTCACCCACACCACACAGCTTGGTCTCATTAGCAAACCTGCTGAGGGTGCACTTGATCCCACTGTCTGTGACAAAGTTGTTAAACAGCACCAGTTCTGATACTAATGTCAATTGGAATTGATAACAATTTCAAACTTTAACGTATAAGTGCATAAAATAGATCAGCAGACTTTGTGAATTCCCATGTTCAGTTTTATTTTCTCTTATCTCTTTACCAAGGCATTAAGAGAATGTACTTCTACTTATAATATTACCACCCTTTTCACCCCTCTCCTAATCCATCTATGAATGGCCCTTTCTCTTCTCCATTATTGCAATTCCTTAAACATCTGTTTGCTTCTCTCCTTATCCTATAAGCGGAATACAGAATATGAAAAAATACTGAAAAGAATGGGGTTTATTCATTTTAGTTGGAGAATTGTCAGAAGGAAAAAGACCTGCATAACCAGCCAGCTTGCATTACAAATTGTGTGTAAGTCTAGAAAATTATTTCTGTCAGGATTTTTATGTTTTCTTTCCCGCAAAATGCCCAGAGTTTTAGTTCTTAAAAGTAGCTAAGTGAGTCTTGATGATGACAAGAAAGAGAAAGTTGCTTCTAAAAGTTTCCATTTTGTGTTGCTTGTATACAATCAGCAGATATGGGTGAGGGTAAATAAGATCACAAATGGTGATATAAATAAACAAAGAATGAAGTGTTAATTCCATAATGAAAACTTTAATGAAACCACTGGAGCTTCAGATGAGAGACTAGAAAAATATTTTCTTCCCTCTTATAGTAGGATTAGAAAGTAACCTTTTGCATAAGCAAAAGCCACTCTAACATGAACCATCCTTTGTTATGCTGGATGTTCTGAGATTGATTTACAAACACAGGTAGAAGGAAATTTGGATTTTATGCTTTGAGTTTCTTTGCCTTTTGTCTTTGGGGAATGGGAATCATGCTCCAGGCTCCAGTGGATTTTCAGCTAAACTCTACAAAACTTTGTAGTACATTTTAAAAGTAAGTTTTGAGTAGGATCTATAATAAGGCATTTCAGGTCAATTCATTAACCAGTTCTCTTAGGAATGCTTTAATTACAGTGCTCTGAAACCAGAGGGAAAAATGGTAAATACCATAGAGCCAACAGACCAATATTGCTAATTAATATGGATTGCAGGAGAAAGTGTTGACTAAAAAGCCTTGGATGAAATCTCAGAGGGATAATGAATTATGATCAAGGGGGATTTATTAAAAATAGACCTGCTAAAAATACTAAAATTTTGTGCACTTTCTAACATCTTTAACTCACTTACAAACTTGCTACAAACATTAATTAATTGTCCAAACATTTTACTAGCATTAGTAACTAGTATAATCCCAACTAAATAGTTTGACACTGTTTCAAGAGAAACTTGCCCAGAAGGCAACAACATATCCATGGCAGACTGGGGAACAGATACTGCCTGCTTTGCTGTTTTTTTCTTAGTCTTAATATGTCAGACCACTTTCCTTTGGGGCGTGATCCAAAACCTAACAAAATCAGCAAGAGCCATCCAGCTGAACTCATGGGGCTTTGAATTGCCCACGGAGAGACATATCAGACTTTTAATCAGGGCTACTGCCAGTAAAAATACAACACTGCAGTGGTAGAAAAGTCATGGCGTTGTGGGTAAGGACCAATTGTTCCTTCTCCTACTTTTGGGTAGTATTTGGACAGCAAAGACAGTCTCAGGGGGAAAGTCCAGTTTGGTACTGGATCAGTGCCTCAGTGTGGTATGACAGCATGCCATACACTTTTTCATTATTTTTCTATGAAATGAATAAATAAGTTCCTATTACTAAATGACCACTTTTGCAAAAGTATTGATGACAACTCCAACTATCCAGCTAAGCTCTAGTTTATGCCTCTTCATACTACCTCAAAAATTTTGAACTGTTAAATTATTCATTTTCTCACTCTTCTGCGCATATTGTCCATCTATATGCCACAAGGGATTTGGTTTGCTCTGTCTGCATACTGTTTGAAACGGGCAATGATTCCCTTCCAAATGAGGTAGCACATTGGTTCTAGTGAGACCTCCAAATATGAGACACAGTAGGACAAGATTTTCACATATGAGACCAATTAACTTTTTCAAATTTTGATACATAAAAAGCAGGAGATATTTGATGATCTTCTGGTATGGAAGTTGTCTTCCTTTTTGTAACATAAGACATGCCATTATTATGACACAAGTTTTGTACTTTAACAAAATTCCTTTTACATTGAAGGATTGTATGAGAAAGCTCACTTAATAATTCTTTCCCAATTTTAACTCATGTGATCAGTTCTACATGCTTTGATTAAAAGATCAAAATAGAATTGGGAAACCCGGGACCGCTCAGATGAAAATCTTTGAATCTAGCGTACAAAAGAGTGTATAGACAGTTAACCCCCTTCTGTTTTGGGATTTTTATCATTTTTTAATAAACTATTCCTTTAGCCCGAGCTATGATTAGAAAATCTTATCAACAGTACTGGTACAGTCCTGATTCCCAAAATGTTGCAGCCATTCTTGCAAAATGGAGTTCTAAATGGTCACCAGAGGGCACAAAATGCCTTTGAATCATAGAAGTGGAAGATGTACACCAATATTCTCATACTTGGCCCCTGAAGCTACGTTTGAATAGAAATTTGTTGTGTTCAAAGGTAAACAGTACAACTTAATGTCAGGCCGTAGCTCTCATTTGAAACCAGATGGACATTTTTGCCTTGGTGAATTCCAAGCTTACATATATAGAAAATTTTGTTCTGTTACTTTGTTTGGGAACTAACCCTCAAGTTAAAAAGACATACCTGTACCTTTAAGGTATTCCTGGAAAAGTTCACTAAATAATTTCAGTCTGTGAAGTCTGTGAAATCCCCATTCATTTCTAAGGTTGTCTCTCTACTTCTAGGGCACAGACCAAAGAGGAATTACTCATGTTGTTAGTTCCCTTCCTCTGAGGTGCAAAGATCCTTTGTCACATCCTACTTCCAGTGCAAGATCATAAATGACCCTGGCTACAGTCTCCAGCAGTGCTGATATTTCATGTTGCTTTTTAGCTACCAAGATGCTAAGACCAGCAGCATGATGGGCTCTGGCAAGATGCACAGCTTTTCTTACAGCTCTTTGCTGTGGCATCCCTTTGGCCAGCAGTGTTATCCAATCTCAGCTAAAACACTGGATCCATAAGTGATAAAATACATTCCCTGACAAGGTCTGTGATCAGGACACATGATAAAACATTTGAACTTTAGAATATTGCTTATCACCCTCCTTCTGCTACTGCAGCTACAGCTACCTAATCAAACTGAAATTCATAATGTACAGATTTTGCCCTTGTCCATCTAAAAATGAACTGCAGTAAAATACAGCAGAGTTAGAGAGTAAGGATTTCAAGGATTTTAACTATTGTACTGACAGTGAGATCTGGGGGAAAAAAATGTAGTGGTAAGTAAATAAGTGTAATAAATATATGCCCTATTGAGGTCAGATGAAAGCCTGCCCTAACTGGAAAATATCCAGTTGGAAAAATATGCTGAGCCCCTACTTCATGAATAAACTCTAGTTGTGAAAACAACATATGCAGAATCATATCTGTAAAATACGAGTATATAATAGATTACTCTAGTGCTAGTGATTCACTGTCTGTTTTTGACATCAACGACATTAACAATTATTTCAAAAAGTTTCTCTTCAATGTAACTGAGCCCTTTGCTTGCAGTGCTGAAGATTCAAGTTTTAATCAGCCTATGGCTCTCGCAGAGACACTGTATTCCAACATATGTGCTAATATCAGTGCTATCAGGTCAAAGAAAGGAGATCCTGATGAAATAGTTTTTAGATTTCAGTATCAAATACTGCAATGTACTACAAGGCAATTCCCCAAGGTGACTAGAAAGTTCTTCCAAATTAAACATGCTGTTAAACTAGATTAAAATGACAAAAACCAGATAAGTCAGATTAAAGTCTGATCTTACTCCAACCTTAATTCACACTGCTGTAAAATTATATCATTACAACATGCAGAACAGTGAATTAAAGATCAAGTGCCAGCTTTAAATTTAATTTCCTCACATTTGCCAGTTTCAGATTATCTAGTGCTAACAGCATGACTGACACTTCACAGGCATGCCTGAAAATAAATTCCTCTAATCCAGGACCTCTCCTGCCAACATCTCAGTTATCTCATGGGGTCTGCTGAGTGAGTAGATTGGGAACCTGGTAGAATAGAGGGATGTTGGAACATAACATTAAAACTGAAGACTGTTAGGACAAGAACAGATTAAAGATGGGTAATTAGACAAACCCAGATTAGATGTGATGTCAGCAAAATGTCCCTCTGCTCCTACTTTAACCACCACCTCAGGAAGGCTGCCTGGGAAAAAAAAGCTGCCTGATTGGGCCAAAAATGTGGAGCTGTGTTTCTGCAGTGGCCTCAAAACCACGGTAAGGTATTTCAGCACATGTGGGAAGATGTCCTGCTGTGACTTTCTCTTGCTGCAAATGCAGTCACATTCACACATAGAAAATGGGGAGGAACTTCAGCTACTGCCAAGTCCATGCATCTGAAGCACTGACTGTTTATTCCTCTGCTAAACTGATGTGCCATGATACATTATTTTTCTTCCTAGACCTCCTATAATCTTTCTGAGCCACTCCTTAGGTCAAACAGTGTTAGCTGGACTGCAGTTCCACACTCAGTCCTGCTACAATGCAGAGCCTATTGTGGAGGATGTTAGAACTTAATTCAAACCCTCGATTTAGCTGAACTTTTCATTGAAACCTTCACTGTAAATGTTATAAAAAAGTGTTGTAGTTGTATGTGATGGCTGCTTGTGTATGATGCAAGAGATTTTTAGCCTGTGGGAGAATTACATAAATTAAAGACTGATTAACTAAAGTAACCAGAAACCATGTAAGCTAAAAATGAAAGAAGTCTCACAGTCTGTAGGAGATTGCAGATGAACTTGGAAATAGGTTGTTGGAAGGGCAGTACTCACGGTCATCTTTCTAGAAAAGGCATCACATCCCATACAGATTCTTTACTCAGGATGCTGCACTTTTGTTATTAGTTTAGACTGTCCTATCTTGGTTATTAGATTGGTAAAGTGAAAACAGAATTTTAACCTAAACTACTCAAGGCTAAAATAATCAAAAAGAAAAGACAAATATTCCTTCCAAAGGAACATGCTCTTTCCAAAAGAAGGAATATATTGAATTTGCCTAATCAGTATCTGTCTGAGCTTTTGTTATAAATTTTTTGAAACAGAGAGTCAGATTGTTGGAAGGATTTTTTTACTTTCTTGACTTAATTTGTATGAGCAAAATATTCAAGACTTAGTCAGTAGTGGAACACTAAGCACATACGAATGTTTTAAAGCAGATGATTTTAGGAAAAAAATAAAGTGCAATTTGATTTGCATGCTACTAGGGTAAGCACTTTATTTTCATATTCTTAATAAACTTGTTATTTAGGATAACCTATGTTACCCACAGAGTGAATGAAGATAATTATGTCTAAGAGAGGGGTGTATGCAAAACCAGCCTGCTGAGCTACCTGAAGCAGTGAACAGGCTGAGGAGAGATCAGACGCTGAGTGTCCTCAAGCATATTTACAACAAACTAAATAGTGTGGGTATTTTTGGTGTAGCAGACCCAAAAGGATGGGCTTTAAACCTCATTACCTTCTCATGTCCTCCCTGTTTCAGCCAAAGTGGGTTCCACAGAAATGAAAGAGATGAGATTAAGAGGCAAGTAGCAGTCAAATTACATAGAAAAAATGAACAAAATACATACATTTTCCAGCATTTCAATATAAAATATGAAGTGATTTCAAGTGTTGTTCTTTGTAGCTGCTTGAATGTAAATATTATTCAGCTCTGATACAGAAAACAGGAATACATTCATTAGGATAAACAGTTGTAGAATCAAAACAGAAACTAGAAAGTGCCATCTTCCCACCTTTTCCTGCTGTTAAACCCCTTGCTTCTTTGAAAGGTGGGCTTTTGATGGAAGTGAGTGGGGAAGGAGAGAGAATTTGCAAAGTCATTGCAGCCTTCTGCAAGACCAGTTGCTACCTCCCTACAACAATATGAAAGTGTCCTTATTTATCTTTTTCCTGAACAGAGAACAAGAAAAGCCAAAAGTATTTAAGCAAAATTGTAATTGGACCCTACAGAAGTTCCAAACACAATGGGAACTAGAAGGGAAATATAATGATTCATTTTGGCTACTCTGTCGTATCATTTGTTCTTCCTTAACCCTATAAACTGGTACACGACCGACTTTTAGAAATATAGGAAAGTTAGAAACAGAAACCAGATGCTCAGAACTCATAGCACCTTTCCCTTATTTCCTCTGAGTTCAAAAAACAAAACCATCAGCATTTGTGAATGTAACCTTTTAATATAAAAATGAAATCATGTGTTCTAGTAGCTGATTGTGACAGTAACACTTCATTTCCCCTTTTCTGCTCTCAAGTGGCAAATTGATATGACACAATGCAGAAACACTTTCAAACACAGCCTGAAAAGCTTAAAGGGTATCTGTAACACATTAGTTTCTGAAAACTTAGATGTCCATATAGTGTGTCCGTATCTGTAAATTTCTGCAAGAAAACTAATCCAAGCAGATTTGAGCTAACATCTGTCTACAATATCAGCTACTTAAGTCAATGTATTGGTCAGGACTGTTTCTAGGGGATAAATTGAAATAGATGTGAAATCAAAATGAATAACAGTTGCAGTAATTCATATAGAAAATTACTTTCAGTTTTTTAAAAGTCTAGAAAAATTTTTGCTTCTATTACTTCTTTCTGTTCCACATCTTCATTTTGGGATAAGTTATAACAAAAAGAAAGTATGAATAATCATGGTTTGTTGACATTAAAAATGTTAAATCATGTCTTTGTGAATAAATTGCAGAAATACTTTTAGACTAAAAATTTAATATATTATTAACCAGGATGGAGCTACAAAAAATGGAGAACTTTTATTTTTACTGGTATAGGGTTAAAATGCAAGATTTCAAGATTTTCAGACACAGCACCAGGTGTCCTACCAGCAACTCACAAGAAACATTGTTTCATATGCCAAAAATAAATAATAATGATTAAAAAAGGTTGCTTTATATAGATAAGTGAAGCTGATTTGGCTGTTGTACAGTACAAATCAAGCTGTCACATTTGTCCAGGTGTTAACAAGTTCCATTTCCACATAACTTATTCTGCAAGTGGCTCAAACACAAACAAAATGTGCCAATGGCCCAAGGATGAAAAAAAAAAAATAAATTTACAGTTGGTAACATTTGCTGCCATGAACTGTAATGGCCTCTGCTGTGATAAGCAATACTAACTCAGATATTCACAGCTTATGGAAATAGCTTTTACTTCAATAGCATGAAATTTATATGCATTATAAAACACAGAGACAGATGCAGAGACAGATGCACTCCAGTTCTGACTAGAGTTTCTCTGATTAGAGTGGCCCAATCTAATTTACAGGTGCTACAGCACCTGTAAACCTCAATGAGCACTGGTCACTGCTTAATTGGTGAAGCTAAGCCCAAAACGTCTCTTTTCCTTCCAACCTCCACCTGAAACTTCTCTTTTTTTCTAAGGGACTTCACCTGAGAAACAGAGCATCAATATTGTCTCTTTAAAAAACTACATACTGGTAGATGAACAATTGATTTTAGCTGCCTTACTTCTTTTCAAAACGGTTTAATACCTGAAAAGTATTTTCAACTTTTCTTAAAAATTTGAATGCATAAAGTAAATGGGGGTTTTGGGCTGGAAAAATAATATTTAAATAGAAGAAGTAGATGTTTTAATGGATTTCTGCTTGGAATTTTTCAAAACTTTCAAGTGCCTTACTCTCTAAATAAAGTATTAAATATTTGCAATCAAATTTTGCTTTGCATTCTTCCATTATGCCTCCTATACTGTTTCATGGGGTTTTTTTCCAAGTGTTTTTTACTAACTGAGGTCTACTTTTGATACTCAGGGAGGTGAGGTAAACATTAATCTAACATATGAAGAGAGATTTCACTCTCTTTCTCCTACTGGAAACTGAGTTTCACTGACCAGATTTCAGTACTTATATTTGAAGGGGAATCTCTGACTCTTTCCCTCAGCCAGAGAGGGAAAGGAATCTTCATGGAGAATAAACTGCTCCAAATTTTCCAGTCACCTCTGAAAATCACATGGGAGAACCTTCCCCAGCCTGCATACTCCTGAATGATCAGAAGAAGGAGAAGGATAATCAGGCTCGGGAACAAAGCAGATTCCTGTATCCACTGGGAATTTCAACAGCGTTTTTCACAGATCTGACTTTATTTCTGGTTCACTCCAGTAACTTCCACTGCCACTCAAGCTCCTGTGACTTCAGGAGAAACTTTTATGAATGACCATTTATTAAACAGGAGACATTTGGAGATTGATTATAGGTAAGAAGGAATGGAGAGAAAAAATAGAAAGATTGGATCAAATGAAGGTAAATATAGTTTAGCGAGGATTACCTTACTTACTATTAGAATTTTATAACTAAATAAATAGATCAAGTTTCATATCTATAAAGATGAAACAATATCACAAATTATTTTAAACTGCCTTATAAAATAACCACTCTGGAGTCTGGCTTCACTATGTGCTTCTTGGAGTTTTCTGGTGTAGCTGTGAAATGCTGTTGGTACAATGTGGTATGATTTGAGTGCATTTTGGAATGTTACAGTGTTATTATGCAAGATTCAAAATAAATCATAAATAGAACATCTGGGTAACAAAGACAGAACTTATATCCAAAAATAATGTTATATGTACATCTTGAAGAATTTTGAATTCAGTTTGCAATAAAAATCAAATTATTGATATTTTCCCTTTTTTTTTTCTTTTCTTAAGAAAATAAAAAAAATCAGTATATGCAAGCAGACATTCTTGTCATGTTCAGTCTTCAGGCCCCTGAAGCAACAATCTCTTTCATTGTGTAATAAAGTAGCTATAAAATATGGACTATTGACACAGCAGACCACATTGTCTCTTGCAGAACCATTATGGTCTTCCTTGTCAGCAAGAGTTTGCTTATTTAAAAAATAATATTCTGTGTGTGAGGGATATGATCCAGTGGGTGAGCAAAATAAAGACAGATGGATTAACTGTGGTGTATTTCATTCCAAGGAAGAATTTACAGTTCATTCGAAGGAAGAATTTGCAGTTAAAAAGTCATGTACTCTACACACTTAACAAGAATCTAGCAAGTTTTATGAAATATAAAATTTTCTACATGATATATAATGTATCGTAATGTCAATGGATATAAATTTGTCTCTCTATCAAACTCAGTACCATGCTGATTCATATCAAGAGGATCTTGGAAGGATTATATAAATGTACAAAGGACTCTTTCAAAAAAATCAAACCTCTACACAAATATTGATGATTCACTTTGAATTTGCTACTACTAAGAATACATAATTGAGCACATAAATAAATAATATTTATTTATTAAATTGGCCGTTCTTTGTTGTAATTAAAACAAGATGAGACTCCCCCCATTATTCTGGCCAAAATTAAAGTGATTATTTTCCTGTAGACCTGAAAAGGAGATATGGAAAGCTGTTCTCTTACAATGGGAGTTCCTAAAGGTATCCTCCAAAATTCAAAGCAGTGAACAAAATTAATGGGAAGGGTTACTTTCTTCAGACATTGCAGACAAACAGTTTCAGTTAGTTTGTTCTTACTGATAGATCTTATAGGTATTAGGGGAAAGTTTGTTTTAAATAGCAATTAAGGCAATTTGAAAATATTTGTCTCTTAAAAGCCAAAAGCTGCTTAGAAACAAAAGGCTCCTTCAGGAATTGTTGGTGGATTGCTGCTCTCTGAAAAATTATACAGGATTTTTCAGTAATGTCAGAATGTTCAGGAGAGAACAGAATTCAAGGAAACACACTTGTCTAGCTGATATTTTGTATCAGAGTTCAGAGCCCTGACACACTAAATAGACTACAATATTCTATTAAGATATGAAACCTTACAGCAAGATTTATATAAGTACTTTAATGATTATTCCATACAGACAGGTTTCTCTGAGAGTTAAGTATTTTTAAGTTTAAGAAATAACATTGAAGAAAATAGCACATGTGGAAATAATTACGGCGTATTTGCACCTACAATGGAGTGTTGGTTCTATTTCAACTCAGGAGGCAACACTTAAAAATAGAAACTAACTATGCTGTGATTAAATAAGTAAAAAAAAAACTATTGTCATTAAAGGAAAGAAAATCAGCAGTTTTCAAATCCTCAAGCCCATTTAACATGTAGAACACTGGTGTTGTCCACATGATATCTCCCAGATTTCCACAAAACAAGGTATGAAAACAACATGAAAAGCAAATTATGCATCTGTATTTAACAGACAGAAAAATATACAGTACAAAAGACATGGTGAAAGCCAGTGTACCTTCTAATTCACCTCAGTGAAAAATTCATCTGTGCTTTTGCATGGAAAGTATGAATCCTATATTTTACTTTCTCTCACCAGTGTTATCATTTATGCTTTGTCATCTTCATATATATGCACATATTCTTTCCTTGAATCACATAATTTTTACCAGAGGAAAAAAGATACTACATATGAAAAGAGAGGAAAAAAAAATTAGATGTTTTCTCAGGAAAAATGATGCATCGTGCCATTACTAGACCGTGAAACAGCAAATAGTAGTCAAAATAAATATAACAAAATATATTATAGGTCCCTTTATTTAAACAAGCTTCAGGGGAAAAAAAATCCAACATATATGGGAGGTTATTAATAGTGTACTCAATGAAAAATGAAACATCAGGTTAAGATGTACAATTAATAGATCTGTGTCACATTTTTTTTTAAAAAAATCTGCTAAGAAGAAGTATAATGCTTAACAGTTTATCCATGAAGATTTGCTAGGGATTTTAACTTAGGAGAAATGCTCAAATTTGATGGCTACAATTCTTGAATAAGAAAAAAATGAGACAAAAACAAGTTTGTAATTGCAGCTAGTGGAAAGCAGCAGCACTTTTTCATGAGTTTTTTCAGTAAATGAAGCTGGAGGGGAGGGCATGGTGGTCCTACAATTGATAAGAGTGGCAGTAGGTGCAGCATGAATAAAATGGCTGATTCAAATAACCACAGGCTAATACACAAGAATTCAAGAGTGAGGACTGACATCACTTTAAATCAGGCTTTTACACAGCTGTGCAGTTTCGTATTCATTCTATCTGCTAATTTGAAGCCAAAATTAGGTGAGACAATATGAAAAGGCTAAACTGTGTTTTACTACCTTAAACACATGACAGCAGCACCTCTTCCTCATGTGCCAGTTTGATTTGATTGTCTAAATATGTTCGCAGTATATGAAGTTCTCTTGTCATTCCAGTGATAACATTTGTTTTACCTTTCCTTTCCTACCTGGTATTTGTGCAGCTATGAGAAAAAACACCAGCTCTTTTGCTTTCTTTTGCAAAATCCAGAATATCTACCTACTCTGTCCATGTTAATAAGACATCATGAAAATGTTTAGAAGAAGTATACAAATAATGAAATGAAAAGCACTGTTAAATTCTAGATCCCTTGCATAAAATCTTATTGATGTTGTGTGTCCTTTCCATGCACTGACACAGCAAACAGAGGGAAGAGGCAGAAATTAAACATCCTGCTGGGTTTTCCAGTATTAGTTAAAGATTCATTCCAGCCCAGCTAAGCAAAACTGTGCAGTTAACTTTGAAGGGAGACCTTAAGAAGGAACATAAAAATACCACTGAAGCCATCCAGTCTCTCAAAATACCATTGCTGTAATTGCCAGAATTACAGCTTGTGGTTACCTGCCACATTCTTTGGTGCTCAGCTCACAGTTATTGTGCTACCACAGTTTAAGACATTGGCTCAGAGCTGTTTTGCAATCCACATAATGCTATATCTACTGCACACAGTGCAGTATCAAACAACACATAGGCCTTGAGACAAAGTGCCTTGAAACATACCCACATAACAAATAACATTTTAGATGAGTAGAAAACACTGCATACTTGATGTTGTTCCAAAGGATGTTTCTTAGCTTTTGGTTCTCAACCAGAGTGCAATTATCATAAAAATAAACAATACTTCACATCTTTCAACTTCTGAGATCATCAAACAGACAAGAGAATGGTCCATTTCTCAAGAGTTTTCCCCCAGATCTTTTTGCCACAGATAATGAAAGCAACTTAATAAAAGTCATGATAGGGATCATATTCATATATAGACCAAATTTGTCAAACTTTTAACACCATTAGATGACTTGGTAATAGGAGGATTATCAAATGTATTAAATATTTCCTGATAAGAAATTAAGTTCCGATCCATTTTGTAAATTTCCTTTATTCCTTACAAATTATCAAAGTGGGGGAGACACAAATCTTCATCCTGTAGGATTTGAAATCAAGCTGTTGCTAGTACTAATAGAATTAAATCAGACCATTCAGAAAACATAAAATAGTTTTCCTCTACCTGTTTCAGAGCACATTTCAAAGAAGCCTACCCAAAGGAAGAGATTATTTTCCTTTACCAAACACCTTCCAGAGAAGAAAACATTGCCATTTTAAAGCCTTAGTTTGACAAACTTTTCTGGAACATAGACTACCTAAATTAGGACCCTTTTCATGCTACAGTCTTTCAACATGATAGTCTACACTGTCCAAGTCTCAGTGTTTCCCAAGGTGCTTTTATGACTGGAGTTAGAGAGGGACAAGGGCTGTCACATTTTTCTGAGTGCATATTGACAGAGAAGAGTTATTAAATTTAAACATATCATGAAAACTTTATGAATGACTGACCAGAAGACTCAGATTGGAAGCATGTCAGACTTAAGCAGGAGACTGTTGCAGGCAGATGTAAAAGTGTTTGCTGCTGGTCTCTTCATGCCTGTACAGCCCCGTCGCTGTTAGCTGGCAAAATGATCTGGTGAATCCCTGTGTCCCCACACACCACAAGCGTTATCTTCTCACCTAACCTCTGATCCTGGTCAGGTTCATAACTGGCATGAAGAATGTCCATCAGAGCATGAAAGAATCTGAGATAATTGTGAAAATAATATATCCATTTCCATTTGCAGTCATGTAAATCTTGTCTGGTGTCTATCTAATGAATTATGTAGAAACAGTGAACATTCTGCATCTGCTGTGATGTACACAACTGTCTTGGGTTTAGCAGGGTGTTGAATACATGGAAACAGAAGCAAAGCATTACTTCCTGTCCTGGTTTAGGGCAAATTTGGAAGGAAACCTCTGAAGGGAGTTCCTCTAGAAAACAAACCCAAATGGCCCCTCCCCTCAGCGGGTCTGGGAGAAAGAACTTCCTTGGAGAAAAGTGGAGAAAACTATTTATTTAACAAACAAAATGCCCACAAGCACAAAGAATGAATAATATGAAACAATAACACCTCTCACTGCTCCAAAGAGAGATGGCAAACTGAGGCAGTCCTTGCCGTGGGTGCAGCTCAGCTCCCTCAGTCTCTCACCAGCCCCACTCCCTCCGCAGGGCCAGGCCCAGCAGGCCGCAGGCGCCAGCCCTCGCTGCTCCTCTGGGTTTGTCAGTCCAGAGCAGATTTAAACAGTCCCAAGAAAAAGGAAAAAAACAGTCCAGGGAACTTCTCTGCCTCTGCCTCAGCCAGCTAAAACTAACTAAAAGCACAGGAGATCTCTGTCCCACTGCTGTCCGTGCCTCAGACGAAGGCCGCAGCAAGGCCGTGTGGGAGTCAGGCCGTTTTCTCAAAACAAACTGTGCTGCTTCTTTCTACCCTTTCGCTCCCAGAACCATTTTAAAGGTACAGAACTTAATATACAGCACAAACAGAAGAGATGATTGGGGATACAAGCATCATAAAGTCACCCTAAGACACTTCCCCAGTCATTCATGTAATGTTTGAATCCCACTCACTCTTCATAATATCAGTCTCCTTTCTATTGACTATTAGATCATAAATTTAGCTGAAGATCCAAAATTTTGAGTCATTAATAGTTTTGATGATGATTTAGCCAAATCATAGATGGGGTCATTCTTTTCTGGAGGTGGGAGTAGCTTAGTGAATAGAGGTGTTTATTTTCATGTTGCATGTAGACTAGGAAATCAAAGTTGTGCACAGCTGCTCTGCAGCACTTCTGGTGGCCACTAGTGACTTTTCTTGACAACATCATGGTCATTCCATCACTTTACACTGCAATATTTCCATCCCAACACTTTCATTCGTACAAACAAGGTCTGAGCAGGTTGGTGTGAGGATACCTGAGCTGCTGTATAACTATTCAGGATGAATGTCATTTTAGCCAAGGCAACACAAAAATCCCACCAGGTAATGGCTGTGAAAGATCCTGTATTGTGTAATAAATGGACAAAAGTAAATCAATTATGACAGATGGTGGTTTTTTTAAGAGTCAGGCTTCATTTGGAGAATAATGAAGAAGGCTGGAAGTTTCTGAACTGTGGAGAGAGAGGATTTCACAGCAAAGATGGTAAAGTGTAAGCATATTTATACTTACAGAACATCCATTTTGTTATTTAACTAGAGAAAAGAAAAGGAACTAAAAGCTAGAGAAAGGCAGAAAAAAAACTCTACTAATCCAAGAAAGACACATTTAAGACCATAGTGAAGGATGAAATTAAGCTATTTTGTGTGAGTATTGATAAAAAGGCAACATATTCCTCAAAAGAGAGTGCCAAAGTACAGGATGTAACAGAACTGAAATAAACCCTATAAACTTATGCAAATCAGGTCTAAAGTCGAATTTGAAAGACTTCCAAATATGTTAAGATAGAAAGACAGTCAAAACAACATAAGCTCTGCTGTTTTACAAGGTAATGACCCCATGAAATAACCATGCAACCATGAATGATGGATGTTAATGTTTGAAATCCCAGATTCAGCTGACCTATTTTTTTAATCCTGTTTGGGGTTTTTCTTCTTTTTTTTCATACAAAGTATTTTAACAAAGTAGAACCTTGAAACTCAGAAATTAATCTTATGTTCCACCATACAATTTGTATTGTTTATTTAGGCTTCAGCTATAATGACAGATATGTGTACTTTTAGATTTATATCAAATCCAGCCACTCTTGCATTTTTCCTGGGGATTTATGTTTAAAGATAAAGGTTTGCTAAAATGAAATAAGGAGAAATTTCAGCAAGAGGAATAACAGAGAAATCCTCCAGATACTAATGAGATTCGTTCATTGTTTAAGTTTAGATGCTTAAAATATTAAAATACATTTGTTTCTTTTTACAATGCTAAAATAAAGCAACAGTTTCATTTTTTTGAGACAATGGTATTTCACTGTACCCTATTAATAGAAACACAAATACAAGAACTGGCAATAACTGAGTTTTAATTAAAGTCGTTTGCACTAAGATTTTACTTCTTAAAACATAATTTGAAGGAGATTCCCTCACACACACACACCCTTCTCCACAGAAGTGTAATTTAAGAAGTTTACATATTTAGGATTCCACAGAATCAGAGAATTAAAGAATATGCTGAATTGAAGGGTCCTGTTGGGGTCACTGGGTCCAGCTCCCAGCCCTGTGCAGGACAACCCAAGATTCATGTGCCTGAAGCACTGTCCAGTCTGTGCTGGATAGAGGGTGGAAGGATCTGATCAAAACACTGCCTCTGCTGAAGCTTCACCCACTACTGGAGCTGATCTTGTCATTCCTCATTGTATAAGTGACCCTCTCTCCCCAGTACAGCAACTTCCAGCCTCCTTCATCGTTCAGCAGATGAAGCCTGCCTCCTGAAAGCACAGCCACCTCTCTCAACTGGTCCAGCTTTGCCCATTTATTATAGAGCTTCCTTCACAAAGCAAATTTTTCCTGCTACAGACACAAGCTTACCTTATTGAATGCATTCAGCACAATTTAGGAACACCATGAAACTCTTACGGGATATGTTGCTGAAAGAATTATGTTTTTTCTTCTACATAAAGCAATGTATCACTAAATATTTAACAACATATGTTTGCTAGTAAGGCTCAGAAGGTTCTACAAATATACAGTAAAAGACTATTTTCAAGTAATATCTTAAGCCAAGTATACACATAGTCAAGTATATTTAGAATATGTGTTACAGCACCAAATAATGGTTGCATTTCGGACAATTGAAAGTGATTCATTCCATCAAGAAGGAAAGCTTTGTCTTAGCCAAGCTAATGCAAAATTACATTTTTGTTCCATTGAAATAAATCATGCACTACTCTTGTACTTGGAAAACTGGTTCTGATGAAGGATTAACATAAATAGCTGAACTAGTTACTGGGTCTGTCATTTATCTCCATAAACCAACAAAAGAATTTTCCCACCTAAGAAGATACTGATACCTGGGAGTTTGGAAGAATTCAAGTCTATCATCTGATAAGTAGCTGAATTATCCTTCTACCCTTCTTCACAAAGATTCATCCAATTGGAAGATGTAATCATTTATTAGAGAATTCCTGGGAGAATCCCAAGGAAATTTTGTCACATATAGAGATTCTGGTGTCAGTAGCGAGTCATATACTTTTCACATTTTTCTAAAAAGCCATATCTCCCAAAAAAAACCCACAAAACCAACCAACCAAACAAACAAACAACAGCAACAAACTTTGGAGGCCAATATACAGCGAAGAAAATTCTGCTAAATGTTACTGAAAAGGTTCTTTACACTCAGCAGTTAGTGACATTAACAGCAAGATACATAAAACAAGGATTCCTGATAAGATCAAGTCCTTCAGTTCTCTTGAAAAATTACTAGACAGAGGACATCTAGACCATATGACTGGTGTTATGAGTGTGTGCAGAAGCACCAAATCTGCATTGGTAGTCTTTTGTGTAATTCAGCATGACTCAGGAGACAGGCAATACTGGAGGATTCATGTCCTCAAGCCCTGTTACACGTTGGCTTTGTGCTGATGTTAGGGTGTGCCAGCAGAAGAGTGCAGCTTTCCTATCATCCCACACAGCTGAAGAGGAGAACATGTTGAGTTCTTCAAACTACTATAAAGATAAAGTCTCTCTCATATCTAAATATGACAATAGTTTCTTTCAGAATTAATTGGTTGAAGTAAAGGGTTTGTGTTCTCAAGGAAGAAGAATAAAAACTGTTTTGTTCACATCAGCAGTAATAAATAGACAAAGTTGATCTACCCTTAAAAACTGAATGCAGTGTAATTTTTTATGAGCATACTATTAGTAAAAATAGTCTTAATGTCTTTTAAAAAATATTTTCAAAGATATTTAAAGATCTTTCTGTCTCCTGTTAATCTGTTCATCTTTTTAGTTTGAGGAGGTATTTTGCCAAATTGGTTTTTCTTGGAGTCCTTAAAAAAACCATGCACAGGAAAAACCTATGGAAACTGCCCACAGGAAGCTTATATCAGATAAACATAGGAAGTAATTATTCAGCAGGAAGGTTTGGAGGAAATGGGTTATTTTTCTGTCAGTTCTGGTGTTCCACAAATTTCAGGACATCAGCAGTAATGAAGGAAATAGATTAGCAATTGCAGGGCAGCTATTGTTTATACAGTGTTGACACTAAATGTCACTCTCTTAGAATTTAGCTTGTGAAAATAATTTAATATTGGGGGAAAGGAAAGCAAAACAGTATTTCTTTTATTCTAATAATATCACAGCAATTAGTCTTTACATCTCTGCAATTAGAAGGTTTGAGGAGAAAATAATTCAGCTGGTAAAATAGGAAAAAAAAAGAAAAATACATTGAAATCTTCAAATATTTATTAGCAATGCTTTGTTTCTTGTTTTTTAAGATGATAAAACTTTATTTTGGAATAAACAAGTAGCATAGGAAACTACAAATTCAACCTAAGAAAATAGAGGATTTTAAGCTGTTGCTTTAATTTAATTCTTCGCAGGAATAAAAACACCCTCGGCTGAACTACGTCATGAAGTCACTAGGAATTCTCACTCCTGAGTCATCTGATTAACATAAGACAAAGATATAACAGAAGTTCTCTTTCAATCAATCCAGCTGAACATCAAATTCTATCTAACCACAATTACTTTTTTTAAAAAACTTCCTAACAAAACTTTCACTGAGATAAATATGCATCTGTAGAAAAGCCTTCAGGTATGACAAATCAATAATTCCCCTGTGACAACATATCATGGGAAATACGTATGCACTGTACTGTAGTTCAGATTTCCCCCAAAGTAGAGAAAGGTGAGTACATGGAAAACAAATGCAGCTGTGAAAATTGCTGTGCTTTGTGCATGCAGCAAAGAGGTGAAAAAAGTAACCCACTTCATATCCTAATGATGCACTTATTAGCAAGCTGGAGAGGAAAAAGGACAGGACAAGAAAAGGACAAATCTTCAGAAGGAGCCAATTTAAATACCATATTCTCATTCTTATATCCACAAATGTCTGCTCAGGACAGCAGGATTTTAGTGGTGTCTCTCTCCCTTGGCCCCCACATCAGGATTACAGACACTATCAGCCATTAATGTCTGTAATCAGCTGGGCTCCAGCAGAACCAAACCAGCTGTTCCTCAGTAGCTCTCCTGGTGCTACCAGAAACAAACTCCACATGGCTTCCTGGATGCACACTTGTTCCAGCTGTCATCACTTCTGTGCAATTCTATGTTTTACTCGTTTACTGTGGTTTTAATTTTCCTGTACTTCTCTCCCTTCTATTTGATTTAGTCAATGATTATGGTAACTATTTCACTTAATGGCTGAAGATATAATAAGGAATATTTCAGTTCAAATTACTTAGAATATTTCTCTAAGGATTTTAATGTCTTATCTTGTTTTAGCCATTCATGATCATAATACTCTATTATAAAGAGCTTATCTGGACGTGTAAGAGACTGCACTCTTACAAAGTATCATAAATAATCTTGAAAAATTTTAAATATCTCTTCAAATTTTGCCAGTTGATAAATTAGTTAAAGCTGACCCATTTTTGCAAAGAATGTTAGGTGCAATAAAAGCACATTTCTTGCACATGAAAAATTGAAATAGATATGCAAAAAATTTCAATAAATAATTCTCAACATGTTCTGATTCATTTTGTTTATTAAAATTGAAGTACCTTCTTCAGGCAATAATATTTTCTATCAGATATCCAAATAAAAAAGATTTCTTACTACTGATTTGAATTGTTTCCTATGTATAATTGGTTTTACAACTGCTTAACTTTGAGGAAAAAAATTACATTTTGGTACTTTCAACATTGCGTATGCTCATCTGTCATCCAAATAACCTTTAGCTTCTGATCTCCAAACATAGTTTCTTGAATAGATTAGTTTCCTCAATTAAAATATTGATAAGTTTGAACTTATAAGGGCAGAAGGTTTCAAGCTGACTTTAAGAAAAATAAGGTTAGAAAATTCAACCCTGACATTATTACTCACAAAATTTACTGCAGCAATTCAATAAAACTCAGTAAATGACCTGAAGAACTCATCAACTAGTGTTAGAATAGCCTGGTAGATTAGTCCAAATCCAAAGTAAAAAACTTTCCACTGGGAGAGCAGGCAAGGCTTAGACAGATCCCTGCTTAGAGCAGAGCAGTGCCAGCTCTGAGCTCTGAAAAAGACAGGCAACAGGAAGATAGTCCAGATCTGAAGATTCTTGGGAAACTTTCACAAAGGCAAATGGGAAAGCAAGGTATATGGCAGAGGCAGTTGCTGAAATTTTTTTGCCAACTTTGCCTCCAGATATCTGTCTGTCAGCCTTTTCCTGAGTATTTCTGGTAGGAAGGCTGAAGCGCTGGCCATTCATTTCATGAGGCATCACAAAAGTTCACCAGATGTTTAATCTTATTTTCCTTTTTCCTATGACTTCCTTAATGAGATTGTTACCCATTCAAACTCTCTAAATCCCTGTTATAAGAATGACCATTAAGGTATTTTGATCACAAATGAATTCATTATTTTTGTAGAAGAAGCAGCAAATTCACGGTCTTCAAGCAATTTACCTTTGTCATTTTACTCAGTTCACAAAAACCACAATCTGAATCAGACTTGTAATTGCACCATCTTTTGAGGGAAGCATTGAAAAGACAGTGATGATCCAGCTCACTGGCACAAAAAAACCCCAAAACCCTTTCTCCAATGTTTTCATACAAATTGGAGTCTCTGGAACAATCATATTATAAGGAATTAATACTAAAACAATATAGAATAAATTCAGTTTGGAGGGTTGTGGGGGAGGGTTCAGCCTTAGGTCTGGTTGTTTTTTGTGGAGTACATGTCTATCCCCTAAACATTTATTTGTCAGGCTAGAGATTTTTGTTATCAGATTCCAGAGCTTTAGTTCTTGCCTCCAGCTACTTTTTAAAGATTCTACAGACCTCCTGCCTCTGGGTGTTCTGTGCTTGTTTCTGACTTTCAGAAAGTTTTCTTTAAGAAGATCTGTTTGCTCCTACTGAAAATCAGAGCGATAGCTTATTAAGAAAGAGGGCTGAATAAGCAACTCAAATCTCCTTTTGAACTGGGAAGAGAAAGTAACTGAAAATAAACAATGTGACCCAAAATTACATTTTGTCTTCAACATCTGATTTTCTCTCAATAGGATTTTCATGTAACAAACAATATGGTTTAATCAGTTCTTTGATTTATCCTGTGATCCCTTGGAAAATTAATTATATTTGTAATCATGTGGTGAGAAAATACTGTAAGAAGCAACATTTTCAGGGTAAAAAGCATTTGTTTCACTTCTTTTTCTTCAAAATTTAGGGCATAAAGTCCCCTGGTGCAGTTTCTTTTCAGGAAGCAGCTTCCATTTATAGCATTTATTGAAGTGGGAAGTATCACTGCCAGTGTTACAGATAAGGACAATGCATGCATTGAATAAAAAGTATCCAGGACATTTAACTTAAAATATAAACAGTATAGAATGATTTTATAGTGATAAATTTATGAGAATCAGGGTTTTACATCTCCACAGGCCCCCTGGAAAGTCTAGATCACGTTTTTCAACTTTTTCCATTATACTGCATCCTATAAATTACCTATATAGATACTTCTACCTATAGTTAACTGTTGTAAGTTCTGGGTCTCCTTACAGACAGTAACTTCAGGCTCTTTCTAAAATTTGGTGGCTTTTGTTGACAGAGAAACGTAGGTGAAAAAAATCCACAAGAAAAAGAGGCAGATAAAATCAGCTGCACCTCTGCCACAAGCCATAAATGGCTGACATGGCCCTAAAGCTGAGTGAAACAAGTTTTTACAGTTTAATTCCACTCTTGGAACTCCATAATTGTAGATTATGGCCATCACTTTTATTAAGAGGGGGAAAGTTAGATCAGCAATGAGTTAATTCCAGTTTAAGCAAATCTGAGAATCTCTGATTAGAGAAATACAAATTTGGGTGACATAGCCACTGATCTGAAGTTTGATTTAGCTTTCTTTATCACATCTTTCTTCTGTCAGAAACATAGTCTTTCTTTATCATCCATTGGGCTTGTTGTGAACCACTATACATGTGACATGCCATTTAATATCAGAGGAAATAAATGGATCAGTGAGGCCAAACTGAAGTTTTTTTATGGGAGTTTTCACCCAACCACAGTTACATGGAGATACTATGTGGACAAGCTGGACACAGCCATATCATGTAGAGGCATCATTCAGCTTTCAATCACCTCAGATTATAGAAGTTTTTCTAGTTTATGTTTTCAAGACTAAAATCCATTTGCTGGTAAATTAAAACAGAAAGAAAATTAATGATAATGCTTATTTTCAAAGAACTGATCCAAATTTGGAGATTTCTAGACTTA
Organism: Phylloscopus collybita; assembly: GCA_027886175.1. Classification (NCBI taxonomy): domain Eukaryota; kingdom Metazoa; phylum Chordata; class Aves; order Passeriformes; family Phylloscopidae; genus Phylloscopus; species Phylloscopus collybita. Next base: position 11,327,573 of record JAJNNQ010000002.1, read on the forward strand.
ACTGTTTTCAGTTTAATTCTTTTGAAAAAAAATTTTTTTCTATATGGAGTTTTAGAATTGATATTCTAAGCTTCACATTCCTCCCTTGCTTTTTATAAGTACTATTTTCGCCTCCTGAGTCAAAATCACTACCTACAGGGTTTCAGAAACATGTACCAGACTTCCTCTTGATATGCTAACACTGATTTTAAAAATACCGTTTGGACCTTAAATACAGAGTTATATCAAGTGCTCTTATAGGCTGTCTTTTCTAATCTAGCTAGGATAATAATAATCCTTCTCACATCTTGGTACTGTGAAGGAATCAAATACTTTCAAAGCAGGACCATCACATTATAGACTGATATTTAAGTAGTTCTATTTTGGACAATTCTGCTTGGGAGGAAACAGTTTCATGAAATAAAATAAACAAATAAATATTAGTATTAATATTTTGCTATTGTTTCATTTTGTTTTGTTTTTCAGTAAAAAAGAGTAAAACTTCTGAAGTATGAAGTTTTTTTATTTTGATGATTTGGAAATTTTACTAGAGTAGCAACACAAATTTCTCTTTATACTTTTGTAAGCTTGCATCATTTCAAAACTGCTTAAACTGCTGACATTAAACTACCGTCACAATCACACCCTGAACACAACACTGCTGAAAAAAAACAAGGTTCTGTGACCTGTGCAGCAGTGAAACAAGCTATAGTCAGGAAGAGGAAATGCTTTCATATATGTCATGTCCATGTGAAAATGTCACATCTATTTCTAGCAAGAACAAGCTGCCATTTCATTCATTGTAACAATAGATGCCCATTCCATCCACCTCTAAAAGGGAGAGATCATCAGAGGTTAAAAAAAATCAACCACTTCACATAATAAATAGGTCATTATTGAGGGCAATGCATGAAAAAAAAAAGGAAAAATGAAAGGACAAAATGAAAAAGCAAGGACTCAGAGGAGTCTCCTACTCCTCAGGTAGGGCACAGCCAGCAGTGGATACACCACCAACAACATTCAAGGCTCCCTGAAGGTGCGTGGGAAACTGAAGGTGCTGGCCAGTTATGGAGGTGGGGTAGGACCAGGGAGCCAAACGCATTCCCACAGTTGCCAGAATTCCCCACAATGTCCCAAATTTCTGTCCAACTTTCCCCAGAGGTACTTCTTGCCTTTCAATCCCAAACCACTAAGACCCACAGATGCAGTCTCCTATCCATTTAGGGAAGGCTCAGTCCCGTGTGTCAGGCATCAGCATCAGCCTCATGTGCCTGTGGGCACTGATTAACTGAATTTATTCCTGCTTTAAATCCCTCTTCTGCTGATCAGTATCGGAGACTGAAATATTTGTTTAAGTGAACTCTTAATTTGACCTAACACAGCTATTGATTTATTCACATGAGTGAAAGTGATCAAACACTCTAAGATTGTTATTGTTATTGTTATTCTCCACTGTAAGTCTGTGCAGATTGAATTTACATACCTGTCCTTTTACTCATGTTAATCAGTCTTATGTCTTCTTGTCACATTGAAATGCTGTGATTAGGCATGGAAAACTGTTGTGGAGCAGAATGAGTTAAATGACACGAGCAGCATGGCTGACTGGCTAGAGCCTGTGCAGCAACAACCTTGAAGCTGATCAGGCGGCGTGAATCGTGTCCGAGAAGATGAAACATGCATCCTGTTCATGGATGCAGTGTAACCACAGCATGCCCAGTTCTCCAGGCAAGCACAGTAACATGGAACCAATAAGCTTTAAGTGGAGCATCTTATCACAGCTTTGAATAGTATAAATATAAGCACTTGAAACCAATAATTGTCTTTACATTAACACTGCAGAGCCCGTGTCTTGTTCTGCCAGCAGAAAACAATGAATGACCATAAAATATACCCATGACCTTCTTTGTGCATTTTAATTTTCTGTGTCCCCTTCCTTATTTGGTTGAAACAGTGTGCTTTCATATTTACAGTCCCATTAATCAATGAATCTGTTTCCCTGGGTAGTATACTAATCAATATGAGTAAAAATCCATACTCCTGCATACTGATAATTTTATTTACTTACTCTAATATTATTACTTTATTTTCTTCTATTTGGTGCCAGAAAATATCACCTTACTTGATTTCCTACAAAATATTCCTCAGAAAGTCAGCATACTCAAGTCCGAGAAGAGAAAAAGAAAGATAGAGAAGACCAAGAAAGTTGAAAGTGTTTCAGTAGTTGCCAGGATTTTATGACAATTGAGTTTATCACCTGATCCTGATGCCTCACAACTTGCAAACATATCCTGTGAGTCTTGAGGTTATCATAATCAAATTGATCATGTCAAGAGCACGCTCCCATTGCCAGTGTGATCAGCTTTTGTCAAGAGACTACACACATAAAAGTAATTCTGGTTTGGGGGGCTCTATTTTCTATTGTTTTGCTTTTGTCTAATTCAGAGTTACTTAAAAGGCAGTGAGTTCAAGATCTACCACAGCTCTAGAAAAATACCACTTTAAGGCTTATGACTGCTCTGAAGGAATATTCCACATATTAAATGGTGAGCTTCAATGGTTTGTTTCTTTCTTTGTTTCTAATTGAGCATGTGCAACCAAAGTCAAGTCAATGAATCAGATTAGACATGCAAACCAGTAACTGTCAAGATTTATTCAAATCAAAAATAATCCTGGTGATTCACGCAGCAGAATTTGATTCTTTTAAGCAGTGACAGGATTAGGCATCCTAAATTACAAACCACGGTGCAAGAAGGCATAATTTCTCAAACCAGAGGTAATAATTGTGCAAACATGATGGAGCAGTTGAAGAGCAAAGGTGTTCTCCTAATCGAAGACATTTCTTATCAGCAGTAAAAGAGATTGATAAAAAATTTTTAATCCCAAAGATGATTTCTCCCAGCCACCAGAAAACTTAAAAGGAATGTTTAAAAAAAGAAACAGTAGAAGCTCTCCTATGAAATCAAGTGTATGATTTGGCTTACTGGGAAGGAAAACCTGTCTTTTCATATTAAGTTTTAAATGTTACCTGGAACCAATGTCCTTTTCCCAGAAATTCCAGGAAATGTATTCCCTTAGAACCACATACTAACCAGAGCTCTGTATTACCTGTGCAGTCTGAATATCTAAATAACTGCTTTTGTCTTGGTTGCAAGCTCCTATTGCGGTTACATATTTGGTGGTCCCTTGGTTGTTACTTGTCTGAAGAGTCAGCTTGGCTGTGAGTTTTGGTGATGCATTGATGATTTATGTTGCTGGTGCTCTTAGCATCTGGGAACTCAGAATTTCTAACTTTCTTCATGCCCTCTCACAGTTAATAATAGCAATAATAACTTACCTTTGTATATGAAAATGACCATGAAATAAAATATATGTTGATATTAAATAACCTGATTTTATTCAACAATGCTGATGTGGAGCTCAGGTTCTTAGCCATTTGTGAATACCTGCTGAAATACAGCTAGTTCTAATGTAAAACAATTAGTTCTAATTAATAGACTTCATCTTTGGAGCTCATAACAAGATGTACACAATACAATGTGTTGCCTAAACAGAAAAGATTTGAGATCAAATACAATTTTAAACAATGAGGAAAAAGGCATGGAACTGAAAATACTATAATCAGCCAAGCTGGATTTATAGAAAAGAGCAAAGAAACTGGTGTATTCTTGGGAGCCTGGACAATGAGCAAAACTTGACTGGATGTACACAAGCCCATGAGGTGTTGGACAATGTCACTGAGTTACCCCTCTCAATTTACAGGCAGAAACTGATGCCCAGGAATTTTCATCTGAATATGAGGAAGAACTTATTTACTGTGTGATTGACTCACTGGAAGAGGTCTCCCAGAGAGGGTGAGGAATCTCCCTCATTGGAGATACTAAAGGGCCTTCTGATATTAATTTTGTACCATGTTCTTGAGGATGAGCCTGTTTCAGCAGTGAGGTTGGACAACCCATAGTGGTCACTTCAAATCTTATCCATTCTGTGATTCTCTGAATTACATTTGAATGATCACAATGGTCTGGGAACATTCCTGAGGACTGGAAGAAAAAAGGGTTACTCTTAACTGCAGAAAAGGCAAGAAGAATCTAGAGAACTGTGGGCTGATTAGCTTCACCTCTATCCCAGAGAAGGTTATGGAACACATAGCTCTGAAAATCATTTCCAAATTTATTAAGCACATGAGGGTTATTAGAAACAATTAACATGGATTTGGAAACTGGAAATCATGCCTGATCAATATAATAGCCTTTGATGACAAAATTACTAGCATAGTAAATGCATGTAGAGCAGTGGATGTTGTTTGCCTTAACTTTGATAAGGGTTTCAGTTTTCAACACCCTCTGGCATTACATTTTCATTGAAAAGTTGATGATGTGTGGGCTAGATATCAGGGTGGTGGAGTGGGTTCAAAACTGGTTAGACTGCTGAGCTGAAAGGGTTGCAATCAGTGGTACAAAGGCCAGCTGGAGGCCAATCAATGGTTCAGTAACTTGTCAGACAAGCACAAGTTCTGCTGAAGTTCAACGACCAGTAGAACATGTTCAAAGCTTCATAGCAAAATTCAGTTTCTTGGCAACATACATTGGCAACATTACAAATCTTTACTGGCATTGTTCCACTGAGCATTCTAAAGTTCTTTTTTTATGAGTCTGAATGTTCACATGCTCACAGAGTAGAAGGTATACATTGTCACAGTATCACTGTCGAAATGGAGAAAGGATCATGTTTTTGATCTAGTCTGTAAAGACTCATAGGAGAGACAAAGATATTTGAAGCATAAACCAAGGGAATGAAAAGTAATAGAATAATCAAGGATTTCCTAAAAAGCTACATTTGGGAAAAACAGTTTTAGTAGAAACTTTAGAGGAAGATTAATAAGATTCACAGACTCCTGCTTGCTTGTATAATTGTGTGCAAGCAAAATTTTCAAAAATGCATTAAACAAAAAGCATTAAAAAAAAAAAGTTGAGAAAAGTGGTGGATGGGTCACTATTCAACTTCTTGATTTCTTAATTCTTCAGAATTCAAGAGCAGAGTACTCTGCAGTCACACGATAGTCACACACCAAAGAAATTGAACCTAAATAGAATAATTAGCCTACGTGCTAGACAAGACTTGCTAGTTATGGTATTGTTTTGCATTTCCAGTGTATTAATTACTGTTACTGGGGAGAAAATGTTTTTCTACGCAGCTTTATTCTGCCTATCGCTAATTTATTATGACACTAGAGCAATGATTATAAAAACAAAAAGAAAAGGTAAAAAAATCCAGGAGGTTTTTATTCTTAGGTCTCTATTTCTCTGTCCTGTGTGAAATAAATCTCTGATTCAGCAGTTGCTGTCGTAAACTTGTGTGAAAAATCAAACATGCAAAAATTGCAACATTATTTTTAGGATAAAGAGCAGATCTTTAATGTCACAGGTGAGGAAAGAGCAGAATAACTATGGCAAAATCAATGTGACTGAATTAATTAGTGCCATGAAGAATATTAATAGAGTTACAATAAAAGTGAGTTAGTGTTCCTCCATTTGACACTACAGGAAAGTTTAATAAGTCTATTTAAATACTTGCTCTGTGAATTCATGTGAAGCTTAAAGGAAGAAATTTTTTTATCTTTTAAAACTCCTGTCTTCATAGTGGTCAGGAAATAAAAATATGCAACTTTTTGATTTCAAAAAACATACAGAACACTAATGACACTAAATCCTCCCCACCACTTCTTTTCTTCTTCTGCTTAAGCAACTTTTGCAGGTTCAGCTTAAGAACAGCTGGCAGCGGAATGGTAGTAAATCTGACAACATAATTTTTCAACATTTACCTATTTGAAATCAACATCCTCAACATTCTGTATTTTAAGCATTCATCTGAAATCTCAGGTTGAAAATACAGTTGCTTAATGCACTGAGACAAAGAAATTATACAAAATGCCTGGGGACCAGCATGTATAGGAAATGTCAAATTTCCATCAAATGGTGGCTTTTTATTTCTGCTAGGCTTAATTTATATGCCACAAGTTTTTACACTTGAAAATGTTGGCATGAGATCTCACAGGTACAAATAAAGCAAGATTAATGCTTCCTTGTTTTCTAGTGAATAGTAAAGCATGCACTACCAACTTGCATTTCAAATGAATTGCCAATGAGGTAGATTGGGAATTGCAATTAGTTACTTAATGTGAGTAGGTAGTTAAAATATCTTTAGGAGAACTGAAGTGTAAATGAAGCTGTGTGCCATTCAGCTAACCTGTGCTTTGATTCATTTCATTAGTGTGCCATTTCAAAATCCTAGTATAGAACTAGGTGGTTTGAAAACTCACCATCATCATTCAACATATGCAATTTGCAGCTGTTCCCATATTTTGCAAGGGGTTTGGGCTTCAAGATCCAATCGTGCTTAAGATTCAGGTGATAGTTTTCATATCTTTCAGTAAATTGCCAGAGTGGGTTTTGTACAATAGGAGAGTTTATGTCTAAGCCAGCACAGGTTTCTCTTTCAGGGTGATCTGTATAACTCTACCAGTTCAGTGACTATATTGACTAGAGCTCCACTGATAGTAACAGGAGTTTAGACTCCTTGTTAGATACCTCACTAAATATCTTAGACAGCTTGCTGACATACAGATGCTTGAATTCTGATGCCTGTAAACAAGGTGGGGGGTCAGCCTCTTCTCCCAGGCAACCTGCAACAGGATAGGAGGAAATGACCTAAGGCTGCACCAAGGAAGGTTCAGGTTGGACATCAGGAAGAATTTTTTCACTGAACAGGTGGTTAAGCATTGGAATGGGTTGCCTAGGAGATAGCAGAGTCACCAACCCTGGAAGTGTTCAAGAAATGACTGACTGTGTCACTTGGTGTTATGGTCTACTTGGCAAGGTGGTATTTGGTCAAATGTTGGACTTGATGATCTTGGAGGTTTTTTCCAAGCTCAATGAGTCTATGAGTCTATGAAACCCCACCCTCAATTTCTCTCTTTGTTAAATTACAAGATGCTTGGAGACTTATAAGTACGGAGTTCCAGAAAGAAGGATTAATAATGGTCAGACTTCAGATTAGTTCTGACTTCATTTGAAGTACATTGAAGATCTGAATTACAGGATGGGGCAGCATGTACCATTTTTTCACTAGAACAGAGGAAAAACAGAGACCTTTCACTCTTTTATTCTCTCTTCCTTTTATTTTAGGAATTCTCTGTTTGACTATTAGTGTTACGGATATATGTCAGACTGCATGAAAATAACTGAGAAATTATTTGGGCTCTAAGTCTAAAGCATACCCATTGTCAGCTCCTTAAATCGTATAAAAAAATCAACAGAGAAAACATAACGAGCAGCTATCTGGAATGGTTTTTTTTGCACTACTGTGCAAACATACTTTTCTGCATTACCCAGCTGAAGGAAATGGCACTGGCACAAGGAGTTTCTTCAGTGTAACTTGATGACCCTGGTACTCACAGCTGAATGCTGGACCATGGTGTTTGTAACTTATAAAATCTTGAAGCCATGAGTATTCTTGCTTTTAACAGGGCCATATAAGAGTTGAACAGATAGTTTTAGAAGTTTCTACTAGATACCATGCATTCATTGCTGCTGGAAATCTCTGTCCTTGAGATTTCAAGGTCATAACAGCTCACAAAGGCTTCTTTCTCCCCCCAGGAATGAAAGATGACTGGATGGCAAAGGCCTCTGCACCATAGGTATTAAACATAAGGTATGAAAAAAGCTACTTTTTAGATTATATGACAGATCTTACTTTATATTGTGTTTTATTTATGCAAATGATATCATAAACAATATGACAAGAGAATCTCAACACTCAGTTATAACCAACATAGTTGAGGTATATTCAGGAAAGGCATACATCATTGTATGTTCACAGAGCTGTGACCTCTATGGGACATTACCAATAGACTTAATAGATGAATATGTGGTTATACTGGAGATCCTGGAGACCAAATAAATCCATATATATATATGTGTGTGTGTGTGAGAGAGAGTGTGTGTGTGTGTGTGTGTGTGTGTGTGTGTTAAAGACTCTTCCTCCCCACACATGAAGAAAATATTAAGGTAAAAAGTATTAAACAGGTATCTTGAGAGAACAAAAAGATCTCTGATAATGTTCATTTTTGTCTCTTTAAAGTTGAGAGATAGCAGATCAGATTTTCATAAGATCTTTGTTCACTTATCATTAACATCTGTAGCTGGAAAGAAAAGCTCTTCACACAGTGTTTTAATATCCACACTTACTTAGATTCTAAGCAATTTGTTTGTGTCTCCATTTGAATAAAGAAAGGTAATCCTAAGATTGTCCAGGACTGTTATTTACAAATGACTGCCATTACATACACAAAAGAAGTTATTTTTAACTTGGTCACTATTAGAATACAAAGAATTACAACCTGTTTATTCTAGGCTTGAGTAAATTGCCCTTAGGTTGATGAGCTGATAATTATATGTTTCTTTCTTCAGCTGATGGCTCAGGGGACAGACATAATATTAGTTATTTGCTTTTACAATTAGGAAATTGTTCAATTTGTGTTCTAATTGACTAAATTACACCTGCAGAGGTCTAAAGAATTTCATTATCACCTGTGTGAAAGCAGCACATTTCCCCTATCATCTACATCTATTTTTTTTCTATTTTAACCCTATCATTACCAGTGCTGTGCATATAACCACAATGAAATTGCAATAATTTCCAAGCTTTAAGCATTTTTTTTTCTTTGAATATATGTCAGCAACTACAATACACAATGAGTCCCACTTTATGCTGTTTTACTCTGTTTTCCTTTCAGAGTTTCAGTTCCAAGAGATGCACAAAAACAATTTAATACCAAGAGACAAACTCCAGTAGTAGCAGCAAAATAAACGTATTTTCTTAGAAAGTCATAAAATGCAAATTCATTTCTTTAAACGAAATTTAAAACTTCTAATTTTTAGGGGGCAGACATAATATCAAATATGTTATACATAGGAAAAAAATAGACTTCTTAAAATCACATCATGACATATGTTTAATCGTTATTTCTGTCAGGTCAATTTATATGACACATTTTTTAGGACAGACACCTTTCACATTGGAATAACTTCTGGATTTTCCCTTGAGTGTTAAAATAATAAACAAAGCAATAACTGAACTATATTCATCTGGCTCAAAGCACACTTTTTATGTCTCTCTGGCTATTTCAGGATAAGTCTACCAGCTGGATAGCTCTGGACTACTAAAAATATTTCTCTTTGCATGATTGTTTAATGGAGTAAAGAGCACTAAATTAATTTCCACTTAAAACAGGATTATCCTTTTGTGTTTGTTCCATCCAAAACTGGTCAAGGCAAAATATTCAAAGAAATTGAATTTTTTTTATCTGCTCATTGTTTTCATCCAAAATATAACTCACAAAATTCTCATGTGTGAGAGGCAAGAAAGTACAACTACCATAAAAAATTTCACAGTTTGCCATCATTTTCAGCTGAGTCGATCCCTTCCTCTGTTAATTTCCAGATCCACTATGGCCACACTACACTGGTAACTCACACAATGATGCCTGGACCCTTTATGGGAGTTCCTAAAGATATCAGATCTGTAACTACAGTCATTGGTCTAAAAGAACAGGGATTCAGGACCCTGTACAACTTATGTCCTGGCTTCTTATTTCAATGGATGTATTGTATATTCTGCCTCTTCCTGCTACCACTGTGAGTGGGTCTATTTTAGTTGTGCAGATTAAGAAAGGAGAATGATAACCAGCCATAAGTAGCAAAAGAATAATAAGAGATCTACCAGTTGTCACTGCTACCTTTTGGAGCTATTTCTAAGGAGCATGTTATTCTCTGCTACCTGCCTCATGACCAAGGAAAATTACAATTTTGTCTTTTCATATCTGAAACATATAAGCTCCTCAAACATTATACATTTTCCAAATCTATAGATAACTGTGAGCTTTATTTCCCACAGTATTTAACTGACAATCTTATTTTCTGGTGCACTATCACTGATTTTTTGTAAGAATTCTGCTTGAGGACCTGTAGATTAACTGTTTAAATATAGCAAGAATGACCTAATTTTCAGTGAAATAAAAGATAAAGAAAATTAAATCTGTAAGCAATTTTTAAACTTATAGAAAGTACATGTCAGCAAAAAGCTTTTTAGTAGATTTAGTTATTAGAAAGTATGGGTAATAGCTTAGAACCAGTAACAACGGTGTGTTTATTGGTACTACTTTCTATAATGGTCAAATGCTTCTTTCACTTGTGTCCAAATCTTACATTGTGGTTTGTATTTGCATATGCTAAAAGATGCTGAGCATAATGTCTCCTTCACAATGCTCTTTGCAGTGATCTTTTGGTTCCCAGTCACGATCTTTAAGTATTGCAGCAACGATCATGACTTGACATAGAGGTGCACTGTTCAGAAAACTATCAGGAAAACAAGTCATTCCAAAGATTGTGTTGAATTAAGTTGATTTTCTTAGTAACTCTGCCACCTGCAGCACTAAAGAACAAATGTCTTCATGATGGACAGGTCAAACATAGTTTTTCATAAGGTGCCCACAGCTGTTCTTTCTTTTCCTAGTGAATTAACCACTTCATTGCTGTTCATTCATGCATGTGTCATTGTAGTTTTAAGGAGAATGTGAATGGAAAATGTAGCTTGAAGGTCTAGTCTTACTGAATCAGCCTCATTATCCTGAACATACTGATATGTCTTTTAGTCCTAAAGAAACTATTTGTGCCTTTCTCTACACATATATGCAAGAACACATAACATCACTTAGGAGAAAAAAAAATTGAATTTTGAATAATCAGGGTTGGCAAAATCATGCAGAAAAAGTAACAATGTGAGTTTTTTTGTAACTAAGCCATATGGCCTATAAGACTAAATAAACAAAGAAAGTAAAAGAAAATGTGAGGTGATGAAAAAGAGACTTAAAGTACAAATATTTTTTACTCCGGTTTCAAGCTAAAAAAACTAAGAACACGTATTAAAGTTATGAGGTAATCTAAAACTAAATATTATTTGTACAGCAGAAAATGTGACTTAGTAGGTATTAGCATTGTGTGGGTTATAAAGTACAGTTCTCTGTATCACTTGGACCAGAAGTTGGTTGGACATTCATCTATAATTCAAGTTCCCTGTAGCCATACTAATACAAGAAATTATCTGTTACATTACAGAATATCTGAACATCAGCTAAAGCTAATTATAGACTTTCAGACACAATATGGCAAAGAAAAACAAATTTAAATCCTTAAGTAAAAAAAAAAAAAAAAAAAAAAAAAAAAAGAAAAGAAAAGAAAAGAAAAGAAGACTAATTCAGTGTTCCAAGTGCCATCCAGCTTTTCTTTTTCTCTGTCCTGAAGATCTTATATTAATTCTAGGATGCTTGTTATGAATAGTAGAGTCAGAGCAAGTGGTTACATTCCTTTTTATTAATTATTTATAGTGTTTACAATTCAGCCTATTTTACTTGTTTACTTTCAACGTATTTTGCAAAATTCATTGAGGTTTTGGAAGGTTCCACTTTCAAAATTTATTATCCATTTTTAATTCCTGAAGTTCTTCCCTTTACTGGCAATTCCAAGAGATAGTTAAAATTTTACAAGATCATAAACTCTGCAAGGAACAAATGTAATGATTATACAGAAATTATTCTTATTTTTCATGTATAATACGGGACATAAAATCTCTCTTGTGACAAAAATATTTGGTTGCAAAATTTTCTTTAGTTTCTTCAAAAGTAAATCATCCACTCGGCTTCAAAAGTGAAAGAAACTATGCTTGGAGATTTTTTTTTCTCACTTTACTGTCTACAAGACAGTTCAAGAAGTTTCTCAATAATCGGGTTTTTCTGCAAGTTTTCCTGTACCAAATGGAAATTTCCATGAAATTTGTATGAAATGCCTCAATTGAGGAAGAAAAAAAAAATATATATATCCACTTATCAACCTAGCCAAGTATATGTAAAATAATATTAATCTCTTCCTCTTAAACTGGGCTTCCTGGATTCACTGCAGGAAGTTCTGAAGTGTCCTGAAGTCCCAATCTTTAATAAATCTTGCCAAAGGCCTGCTAGTCTTTCCTCATCTTCTTTACCACACTTACATACCAGCAGTAAGGGATCATGAGTCCAGATGCTGACAAAAGCGTGATAAAAACTGACTGAATACATCATTTTCAAATTCTATGGCCAGGCTCCTATCCACAGGTATTGGGTCCTATATGAGAATCCAGTGCTGGGTGATGGGAATCACCATGAAACTAGCAGGGAATTCGATGAGAGCAGTACCAGATCCAAATTATAGAGTAAATGGAAACCAAACAACCTCAAGTAATATTTCTGATATTTTAAAGAACAATACAGGAAAAAAAAAAGGTTTCCTGTGGTATTAGGTGAATCACCAGAGCGTTTCTTCAATATGAAGGAGTAAAATGTAATTCAATATGTAAATACAAACTGATGGATTGACAGAGTAAATAATGTGCATTGTCCCTGACTGCATTTTGTGCTTAGAGAGAAACTCCTTTTCAGGTAATTCACAATTTTTCCATTTACATTTAAGCAGTGAATTTTTTGCAGTGTACCTCAAGGATGAAGTGGCTTGAGTTCAAGCTGTAATTAAAATGTTTCCTTAATCATCTTTAGCATAGCTTTCTGAAGAAACAGCAAGCCTGTTAAACAGGATAGAATATGGTAACTTACACTTTTTCTGACAAGCGTGTTACCAGTTTTCATAATCTCAAATAAATAAACCCAAAAATCTTTATGGACTCTCTAAAGGAATGTTAAACCTTCCAGCAGGAGTAAGCAAGCATGATAAGATAATGAATGTTTATTACTGTCTTTGTTGACAATTGCCAAGTATGATATAAAGAAGAAATTATTCCAAGCTGAATATCTGCGTTTAGAAAAAGGCCATGCAATTGAAGAAAGCATCTTCTTGCACAGGCTCTGTTTTAGCAAGAATCCAAGAACAGATATTTCAGATTGATAAATTTAGTTATAAAAGGAACACATTTAATTATCTTGCATACGTTACATTTCCTAAGAACAAGATAAATCATTGTTTTACACCTTTTTATGCATGCTAACATAAAAAGTTGAGTAGTTTTTGGCAAATGTTGTGGCACACTCAGCTTTTCTCAAATTTTGTTTTTACTAAATTCAGAGGATTTTATCTGTTTCAAAAAACTTTTATGAACTAAGAAAATTCACATTTATTACAGCACATTGAACTAGCTTCTCTGATGCAGATTTGTTTATGTTGACTAATTCTTGATTACTCCAGAAGAGGATATGATACTTCTCCACTTTAGGACTGACCACAGGGAGGCTACTGAAACAGAACCCATATTTATTTATCTGTACAAAGTCCTACATAGAATTATTGTTGACAAAAATACACTTGCTGACTTACAACCCAGTTGCTTGGGGTTTGTTTTCGTGTTCGTTCTTACATTCACTAGCTCTGAATATTCACTGAGATTTTTTAACATTCCTCATTGCCCAACATGATGAGAATAGTTTAGTTCAGGTTTACCCTTACTGATACCAATTGCGTTTCAGGGTAAGTAATTTGGTAAGTAATTTGACCCTTTTAAAGTGTCTAATTCAATGCATAAAATCTAATGGAAAGTTAAAACTGAATTTCTTTACAGGAAGAACTCATTTGCATGGAATAATTTTATAATATTTTGTCCATTTATGTTCACAAATGGAGACAGTTCTTCTGTGAAGAGATAAAACTTTCAAAAAATTGGGGGTAAAATGACTTCTAGATTTTTTTTCCAACTAACAACTAGGTACCACACTCAATTGCAATAGAATATAAATACATTCAATGTAAGGCAATGTTGCTGTTGTTATTGTTGCTGTTATTATTATTACTGCCAATCTTCCAACATATCTAAGTAGCATTAATTTTCATTCATTCTTCTTAAAGGGTGAAGCTACTTAGTTTTCTGCTTTTCTTTTTTTCTTTTTAACTCAAAAAATTTAAAGGCGTGTTTCCTAAAATTTCCAGATGTCTGTGTACCTGTCTGTCATGGATGTTGTATTGCCTGAGGGATATTTGTGGGTTTGGCTCTTCCACTTCTATACTTCTCAGCATTTGGCAGACAGTGTTACTGCAGCTCTGCTTTGTTTTGTCACTGGACAGAGCGGCTACAGTGAGTCCTGTAACCAATATGTTGAAAGGTTAACAAAATACACACAGCTCACTCTTGCTGTCTTTCCTGAAGCTCCTGCGAATGGAGGTTTCTTTAATTTGTAACAGTCTTTGTGAGAAAGTGTCTTACTTGAAAAGACATCTGTCAAAACAGCAGTTTGGAGCTCCATGAAGTCCCAAGTTTACAACAGGGAAATCTCCTCAGATAGGATAAACCTTCCAAGTTACCTCTTTCCATGGCTGATTAAGGAAGTGGCAGAAGTTGAGATATTGAAGGTATATATCTTGGAAAAGCTTCTGTGGGCACAGGAAGCCCACAAAGAGGTATTTTCTCTGTCCTACTGCCCTTTATCTCCTGCTTTTCAAACAAAATGAAGGTCTCAGTCAGCTGTTGAACTTCCCTAAAAGAGAATTTCTGTTTAGCTCAGTCTTGGGTAAAATAAATGCATAATGCTCTCTGCAGTTTAGCCTGTGTGAAAATTCAGGTGATTGCCAACATGTAACAGGACTCCTAGCAGTTAACATTACAAATACCCCAAGCTACTGGCTAATATTAAATTCTGTACTAGACTGATTTTTATATTACCAAGAGGCCAGAACTTGATCAGCCATTCCAGTTCTGATACTGTTATTTTATTCAATAAGAGTTAACTTAAATACAGTCAATGTGTTTTTTCAACCTTGCTCACATCTTGTGCTTATCTGATGATTTCATAATGAAAATAGATATGCTGTACATTTGATACAAAATGTGTAATAAACCATGATTCTCTCTCAAGAAATTAAAAAAAAAACCTGCTTCTAATTAATGTCAGTACTTTTGATGGATTTGGCACCGCTACCTTATGTTGATCCTGGCAAAATTTAGTCACAAAAAATGGGTTTATAAACTGCAATCAATTAAATCCTAACTTTTCCTTGTACTATTTATTTACACTATGGTAGTGTCTAGAAACTCTAATCAAGACCAGATTTGCATCAAAAGAGAATTATAAGCAGACTTGTATTAAAAGAGAGATTTATATGAAATATTTCAATTAAGTGATTCTGTGTCTTGAGTCAACAGTTAAATGCAGGAATGAAAGGAAAAAAAGGAAGTAAATTTGGGAAGTGAAGTCACACAGAATGCCCGTGGCCAAGAAAAGAAAGCTGTCTGAAATTTTGATGTAGTGTTTTATCAACAGAGCTAAGGTCTTAAATTGGTAGGCTATCAGAGATTGTTACATGCAATCTGCAATCAAAAGCACATGCCCTAATTTCGTCACTGTGGACATCATATCCTGTAAGGCCTTCCCAGGATGGAGCTTTACTGGTTGGGTGCAGTATCCTTGCTCTGCACAGGGTGCTCTGCACCTCCTGCCCCTGCCCAGGCCATCTGCACAGTGCACACACACTGGAGCCCTCATCTCTGTCCTCCCTGCAAATCACAGGAGACATGAGCTAAAGCCTCCTCAGTCGTGGGTAAGGGGCTCATCTAGAAACTTGGCATCACTGTTATAAATAATTAAGGTTTTTAATGACCAGGAATTATGGGGTTTTGTGTTACATTAGGTACTTACATACAAATAGAAGAAAACTGAGTAGGTAGGTTCATAGCCTGGCTTCATGCTGGATAGAAATAAAAGGTATCTTAATATCACCACTTTCATTTACTATATTTGTATTTTTTTCATTTTGATCTGCCTTATGCTTACTAATTTGCTGTGCAAATACAAACTTTGTACTTGAATAAACAAAATAATAATAACAACAATAACAATAACAGCATTAATAAAGCCAAAGATAAATGGCTTTCACCCTAGATTTACTGAAAATTTACGTTGGAGACCCAAATCATAAACCCTTCAGGTTTTCATTTGAAGTGATCTGGATACACAAAATGTTTGAATATAGGAAAGGGAAAATATAGGATTAGAAGTATTTCTGCACATGCAATTTTCCCTTAGAAACACACAATTAAAAGATTATTATTATGTATATTAAGGATGTGAAATAAAAATATTTTTCATTAATAGAACTATTGAGTAAAAATGTTAAAAATTATTTCTCAAAAGCCATCTTTAACATTTTTTACTTAATATTTTTAAACAACTTATTCTTAGGATGCATAAGTACAGTTGCACAGACAGTTGCAACAAGGTGTAAATCAGCAAAGAACTAGAGTTTGAGTTCTACATGAGAGTCTCCCCATTCCCATGTGCAAGTTTGAGGGGTGTGGAAGCAGCAAATCCATATCTTCACAAAGCTATGCCTAAGTCAGCAAACCTAACTAACAAGTTACTGAGCGGGTGCCTGGCCACACACACGAGTACCCTCATTTCTGACTGGGTCGTACCTGCTGTGGCTGTGCAATCTGTAATTGCTTCTGTTACAACAGCACACTCAGGGCTGGGTCACCATTTGGTATCCCAGCAGGAAGAAGTATTCTTCATCAGCAATTTCAGCTCACTTTTTACTTCTGAGGTGATGTATATTGATCGAATAAAAGAGTGGTTAATAGTGTAAGACAGCACCTTGTGTACAGAGGAGAGAAGTAATGTATCACAATTAACAGCCAATACTGAGCCCTTCACAGGCCCCCGGACCTTGAAAGATTGTGCTTCGTGGCTTTGTTGTCCCTAAAGAAAGGGCTGGTATACATCACATCAACTGGATTGAGCTTCTGTCATGTCTTATATGGTCCTGTGTCAAGCAGAAAATGTTGAAAAATAGCCTAAATTACTGTCCTAAAGTACTTGTAGTTTGCATTAGCTGTATAAACAGATGTGTTGCTCCTGGTGTTCCTTTTATTTTTGTCACATTTTTGTTTACACAAACTGATACTTAAACTGGAATTCATGCTGGGCATCCATTAATATCTTTCCATATGATCCCAAACTGTAACAGATGTTATTAATCTTCAAAAAAGATTAGAGAATTTTTCTCACCATAGACAAAAATATTACAATAGTCTGGGCAACAATCCCATTAAGAAACCAAAGCGAGCCATGACAAACTGTGGGGAATAGTTTTTATTTATTATACATGCACATATAAAACAAATACTATAAAGATGACCTACATGTTTTACAGAGAAGTATTCCATTGTGGCTTTCTCTTTCTCCTGATGAGAAATAATGTTCTAACATCTGCTGTGCAGCCAGAGAAATCTTTCTGTCACCTGTTCATTATAGTATTTGTCACAGTGCAGTTATTAGGAATAGGTGGAAGAAATCACATGCCTTGACTTTAGGAGCTTCACCTCAGCGACTCAGTTCCCTACAATCTGGGAGGAAAGGTGGAAATTTTCAAGGGGCTATTCAGAATACCTGAACTAGGCAGCAATTAGGATTCCCACTTCACCCCTTTGAATCACCTCTAATCATAACTAGTGTGTTATCAACACCTTTCTAGCTGCCAGTGCAAAGTACAGCCCTGTGAACTCCATCTCACAGACCCAATGCAGGGACATCCTCTGTTAACTGTGCAGGGAACCTAAAAGTGCTCAGCCTTGGCAGTGCAAGCATCCCTCTTCATCTGCTGCACTATTTCAGCAGGGCAGGAGGGAACTATCTGAGAAGGAATCTTTTTAATCTCATGCATGTGGTTTATAGATGCTAAATAACACTCTTAGAGTCTAAGAAACTGTCTGTTGGTCAAATTTCTTTCCTGGATATGTCTGTAACCTTTATTATTCTGATTTCTCTGATCTGTCATTCATGTCCTTTATAGACCTATTGTCTATGTAAGGGAAAGGCAAGGAGATGTATTGGATTCATAAACCCATTTTGCTAAGGCCACTACTGACCATGAGAATCATTGCACCTCTTTGAGCCAATGCTAAAACTCTGCAGTCCTACAAAAAGAATGCAGTAAATGTTTATCTTTTCACTTACGCATACAAATGTTGTTACAAAGATATTCATTTTTGCTCTTGTCTGTAACAAAAAAAATATATTTCTGGGCAATGAATGAATGAAGAATTTTAATGTCTAAGTTTAAAAATTCACATTAAAATATCATTTTAACAGGGACTCTGTGTAAATCCAAGTACCATCAAGCTATATGTTAAAAGTATATACCCAGTGAAAATGGATGTATTCTGACTATTGAAGTACCAGTAAAATCTTCACAACCTCCAGTATCTGCTGAATTAATTCTGGAAAATAAAACAAATTCTGTGCTTTAACAAAATGTCAACAATTTAGGCATGCATGTTAAATTACTCACAGCTCCATACGCATTTTCTAAGTGGTATTTCACAAGCAAGAGAGAGAACTGCTGAAGGTGTTGAGGTTACTTAACAAGCTGAAGAAACCAAACTCTGTAATAAAAGTGCTCAGTATGAAAATAAATATTTGACTCCTGTTGAATGCAATGAGAATTGATGCAAACCTAGAGTCCCCAATATGTACAGTACTGTAGTGTTTCAAAGACATTAACCAGGTCAAAAAGGCTATAAAATATTCAGTGTTAAGGCTTATGGCATTACTGTAGGAAAAATGGTTTATCTATTTTAGGACTTGGAATAAGCTGTACAAGAATTTTCCCCCCTCCAAGCCAGTAAACCAGCACCATCTAACACCAAATGTAATTAGCTACAAATTGCCTGTTACAAGTTAATTAAACTTCCTTGCGTCTCTGCTGCTTAAGCAACATGTAGATTCTTTTATGCACTTGCCAATTAGTGCATGGGGATTCTGCTTTCTAATTGGATAAAAAAGTAATAAACTGAGCAGTGTGCTGTTGATATCCAGAATGACATTGTTAAAAAAATAGTGGAGACAGGTTTAATGCTTCAAATATTTATCTCAATTGAAATTGATTAAAACAATTTGAGGTTCCATTAGATATAGATACAATCCTTTTGTTAACAAAGTCCATCTGGTCTTAGAAAGAAAATTAAGATTCACTAATTGAAATTTGGAAGCTTTTTTCCAAACATGCATAATTCATACTGACAGAAAACAGAAGCTGCAATTCACCACAAACTGTCAAGTAGATGAATGTTTCATTTAGATGGAATTTAAGATTTCACCCTGCAAGAATCTACAAATGCTTATATTAAGTCACAGCCTGAGAAAAGAAAATCTGTTCTCTTTTTACTGGCTCAGTATGAAAATCCCTTTTTCACTGTGGAGCCATCTTAACCTTTAATGGCACCACATTTGACCTTTCTCATTGCCAGCACTGGAAGGACATTTCTAGACCATGAGCATTATTCAGCTGTACAATCTTGCAACTTCACTAGCAAGTGACTCTGCTTTTTCAGCTTGTTGTACATTTACAGAATTCTGCTTCTGAATTAGGATGCAACTCCATTTTATAAGACGGTTAAATTTAATTCTTTCTCTCACTGGTTATTTTTCTTTCCTCCTGCCCTCTACTTTGTCCCTCAAAAATCAGTCTCAATTATCTCAGATCATTTATCCAGTCTACGAAGTGGTGCCACACAGTTACATTAAAGGAGCTGAGCAAACTGCAATGAAGCCTGGGAACAAGTAGCTGGAGAGAAGAGAGGGCAGGAAATTTCAGATCATTATGGCCAGCACACACTTTTCATGGACAATGGCAAGAGAGACATTAGCATAAATCATCTCTTTTTCACCTAGGGACAGACACTGATTACCTTCTTTTCTACCATGTATGACATTTGCATTTATTTGTCATTTCTGAGCTGCTACCTTGCTGTCTTGACATGTTTGAAACATGAATGAAACTGTCACTTCTTACTGAAGTGGGGTAAGTATCTTGTACCAACTATTTTGTTTACCTCAAACCATGCTTAGCTTTTTGATGGATCTTCACCTCATAAATATCCACAAAAAAAAAATGAAACTTTGGCTTTCATAAAAGACCCTAGCATTTGAATCCCTGGTATCCCTGGCTTTACTGGTGTTGTGTTTTGTTATCCATACACAATTCACTCATGAAAAGAAATTAGGCCTGAGATATAGTGGTTGTCAAATGGTAAAGGAGAGAAAAAAATGGTGCTATATGCTATAATTGGAATTTATCCTTCTGCTTTGCAATATGCTCTGGATGAATTTTATATCAATAGAGAGCTTTGCTGAGCCAAGATAAATAATCACTCAAGTCAATGTACTCAGGCAAGAAAAATCAAAGGCACAGCATTCTGAAGGAAGCACAGGTGTTTTCTGTTCTTAGCAAACCACATGCTCACATACAGTAAAGGTAGCAGAAATGAGGTCTAGTTTGATGATAATTCAAATATGAAAAAGAAATCATTAGGAATTCAAGTATAAATAAGTGATGTGAGACTTCAATGAAGTAATAAAACAGAGTGGAAAACAATCCTCCTTCAGTCTACACAGCTACCATGAAGCTTAAAAACTCAAAATGAAAAATATAATGACACTACAGGTGCTGAAGAGTAAGATATCAGCCAGCAATGATGGGGAAGGTGCCTGACCTAATTCAGGTATCTGTTGCAGCAGCCCAGCTGCATCCACAAAGAATTCCATAGTGGCTAATTTAGTCTGTCCTCAGGTACCTCGTCCTGTCTAGAAAAATGTATTGCATACATCCAGGATATGAGAGAGTTGAATCTTTTTGTTTGTTTTCCTCCCCTCTCTACACCCAGAGGATGGATCTTTTCAGAAACAATACAACTAAATCAATAACAGCCACTTGGTCACACACAGACACATACACACACAGACACACACAGACACACACTAGAAGTTTACCTTATTTATGAAATATTTGTGATTATTAATAATTTTTGACTAAGAAGTCTAGAATTAATTTTCAATAAATGCCCTGTTCAATAAGTAGCACTTCATTCAGAACTGAGGTGCATTCATAGAGCACTGAAGAGAAAGCTGGGAGATTGTTCAAAGCAAACCTACCTCAACAAATGCAAGGGGGTTTTTTCTATCTCAGCTTGCAAATTTCTCTAAATGTTAGAATCTTCTATTTAAATATACAGACAGGCCAAATTCAGAAACATATAATCTGAGATATATTTTAAATTTCTATATTATGGCTATTTAAACACTGTAGCTGGTAGTTAGAAAAAGAACATATTTTGTACAATCCACAGATCAGAGGAACAGAGCCTGTGTTAATGTGAACCCCCACATTTCCAAAGGAGGGATAAGAGTTCCTAACTCAAAACAGCCTTTATGTTCTAATCCTATATGACATACAGCACCAAGTAGGGAGGGCAGAATAAGACTTCATCTTATGATGCAAGACTTTGGGATTTAAAGTGGGAAAATATTGTGCTTATCTATGAATTTAATTTTAGATTATGTTAAAGTTTTTGCATTTTTCAGCTATATTTTTGCATAAGTGGAAAGATGGTCTGCATGACCTAAAAGCCAGTTACAGTCCTCTACTTCTCTGAATAGAAGGATGTTTCCAAGGGAACCACTTGCAGTCCTGTCATCTGGGCTGTAGCCATTTAGCCACTGCTACCTTGAATATATTTGAATATATTTTCTCATGCCTTGCAAATTCTCTGAAAGGTTTCTTTCCTTTGTGCCCTCAGACTCACTCACTACCCGCCCACCCTCCTGCTCTTTTTTCAACAATTTCTTGCTCATATGAACTCTATAACAAAAAACAAATACAGGCTTTTTCCACCACAAGCGTGTTTTAATTGCCACAGTGCTGTCAGGCTATGGAAAACCATAACTGTATTCCTCCTGCAGCCTTAATGAAGTGACAAATGGCTGAGACTTAAACTGACATCATGATTAACACCAAGTGGTATTATTAATGGAATATACAAATCCAGTTTTCCCTCCTTAACACATAACTGTAGGACTGAGGTTAATCACCAGTTTTTCTCATTTATGTCTTTATGCACTGGCTTATTTCTAACTAATAGCTGGAACCTTAGCCCTGTCACTTTGCAGTAAAAAGAAAATAAACCAAATAGTCAAGAATTAAACAGCTAAAACAAGTTTACTGAGCAGGCGTGTTCCAGTTGAGGTGCTAATTCCAAAGCTTCATTAAATACACTTCCTTCAGGAGTTGCAGAGACCTGGTAGATGGCCAGGAGGAATGCTTTATGATGGAACAGCCTTTCCCAAAAAATAGTCTTCCCTCTGCTACTTACACCAGCAGCTGTCAACAGGGACAGATCTCATTTAGTAAACAACAGTCTAAGCATCAGTCCCAAGTACCTGGAGAAGTCAGATTATTCAATACACATAATGCCAGTGCTGACTATGCTTAAAGCACAGTCTGAACCTTCAGAGCCAATTAAATTTGCCTGCTGACCTCAGAGCTTTGTATCAGACCACAGACTTGACCATGAAAGAGTGCAAGAATTTCACTAACCCTAATGGGTTATCAATGTCCAAGGTGTGATTTTGAGTTCTGCTGGGTCAGGGTTGCCATCAGTGTTCCTGCAGAGGCCATGCTCCCATGCAGGGTTCCTATAGGTTTGCCATGCATGCATCTATGCATGCATCCTACATGGATCCATGCATCCCACAACACACAGGATCTCCAGTCATTTCTCAGGAATGACATTGGTTATTTCCACACCACTTTTAAGAAACAGGCCAAAATGCTTCTCAGTTGAAATCATTCCTTAGTGCCAACTAAAGATATGTGAGGATAAATTTCTCCACGGCCTCCTTTTCAAGAATTTATAAAGTTCAAGTGTTTTTTCTTGATAACCAGAAAATGAAATCTTCCGAGGAATAAGGTAACACAGAATGTATTGTATTTAATAAAGTCTTACTTTAATATTTTCCCTGAGACCTATTCAAAGCTAACCAGATTAATCCCATTTTTTTTAGCAAAGTTTATGGAAAATACCTCAGCTATAAAAAATGATATGGCTAATCATCAATTGTCTTATTTTAAAATTTAAATCTCAATCTTCCTAAAACCAATTTCAAATGACACTACTATTAGTTAATTTATACTTATATTTGGGAGATTATCTGGAATAAAGTGAATAGTTTGTAAATAATTTATTGGATGCAGGAATATCGAAAGCATTTAGGAAACTTAGGGATTTGAGTCCCTGTGAAAACCTGTTAGACCTACTTGACTGAATCTGTTCACAGCTTAAGGACATCCCCTCTCCCTTCAGTGATACCTCTGTCATAAATCATGCTTAGATTCTAGCTAAGGCTTATTACCTGATTTTCCTATATAGTTTTCCCATTCAATTTCTTTAGTCTTCTTTTGTTTACTTGTGGGACGTTTTTGTAAGTATTTGCCTTGTTATGCTAAAATGATTTGATTATATTTCTGCTTATTGGTGTAATTATTATTTCTAATTGTTTGTGAACTGCTAACAGAGTGCCTGATACAGTACAGGACAGAAAACAGATTTTTCACAAAAAATTAAACAATTGAAAGTGTTACTAAGAACAAAAAAAAATTGAAGAAATGCTCAATAATAGTTTGGTTTGAGTTTTTTTATTTGGTTGATTGGTTTGGTTATTTTTGGTTTGGTTTTTTTGTTGTTTTTTTTTTTAATAGTCACCCTGAAACCCTGTCTTACTGTGACTCTGTCTCTACCTTAAATATGAAATATGCAAATATCTGTATGTGACCCTCAGTGAAGACTAATTCCAGGTCAGATCATACTGGATATTACCACTGTACTTCATACACTGGGGATTCTGTGAAAATGGTAGCACACACTTCATTTTGGAGTTGAGGTTATATAAGGTACCCAAATTCTTTTAAGGTATTGAAATTTTTGTTATGGATTTTTAAAACTGAAATATAAAGTTAGCACTGTGGACTGTGTTGTGTAGAGTAAAAGCTTTCATGCTTCAGCACCTGATGGGCCTAAACCTCATAAAGCAAAAGGTTGAAGCTTTCCAGTTTGCAAGATGAGGTCTTGCAGAAGGCACTGTATAAATGGATTATTAACCCTAAATAGTTACCTATATTAATACCTGTTCCCACTCTTTTGTCAGGGATCAGGCTGTCAACAGATTAAGTCTTAATACTTAGCAGGGGATCTGTGAGTCAGTTGTCAAGTGTTTTAGTATTTACAAAGCTGTGGTGAACTGACATACAGCAACCAGAGCCCCTAGATGTGGCCAGCCTCAACCATTTCTTGCTTTGGTTTAAGATGAGAAAAATTAGGAGAATAGAATTATTACAAGGGTATCAAACACAGCTGACTGCAATGCTACTGTTTATAGAAAGAATCTGAAAGAATTGTTAGGGTAGAGGAAATAGCATTCCCTGTGCTGGAATGAGTGTCATCCATTGGAATCTGTGAAATTATTTAAGTCTAGGTCAGAATGTGCAAGAATGCCAATCTAGAGGAGCCACATATTGCTGCTAATTGGAGCCCTTGAGTTTTAAAGGCTGTTAGTCTCAGCAAATGAAAAGTCAGGAGCAGAAAAAGTTCTCTCCTGGACTAGATCAAGTTATAAGATATTATCCTTGTAAGTTATGATATTGATATACAAATATATATATATATAAATCTTCCACAAGATGCTTGGTCCTCTTCAGTCTAAGCTCTGACAAGCCATGATAAATCATCACTAAATATAGCATAATGTTAGTTCAAATACTTCTGAAAAATCTCAAGTCTGACCACTTGTTTTTCCTCTTTAAATATGGTCATTTCAACAATGTTAGGCAAACTGGCCTCATCAAAGGAATATGAAGATCATCAATAATTTCTTTCTATGTGGCAACAAAGGAAAGTTGCTAAATTAAAAAGTCTTCACTTGCTTGTTAGTGAATGAATGGGACAAGTACTTCCTGGGTTCTAGACTACACCATTAAGCCAGATTAAAAAAGAAAAAATGACAAAAACAAGAGAAAGACAATGTGCATGTTTACTCTAAGAAAATCTTAGCTTTATTCTGCTTCTGTCATAGTGTATGTGTCTTATTTCCCAGTTAAAATCCAGGAGAATAAACTCTTGCCTTTTCAGCTGCTTATTTTGCTTTCTTACATTTCTAAATAAGAATGAATCTTCACATAGGGAAATTGAGAAAGTCCCGAGCCCTGGTTCAACTTCCTCAAAGCTTTATTGTTGAAATGTAGCTGGGTGAATGACAAGACTTAACATTCGTGGAGATCACACAGCATTTCTGCCTGGACTGAAAATATCACATATACTCGTAATATTTCCTTCTTCAGCTTGAGCCAAGTACAGAAGCACAAGATTATTTCTCTAATGTGGACAATTTTATTCAGCCTAATGAAAGGATGAGGCTTAACTATGTTCCAGTTTCAGGGCTCTGCTCTGAAGTGGTGTGTGAAATGTTCTTGGGTTTTCCTGCCTTGGAAACCTAAGCAGAGATGACTGGTGTCTTATTCCTCTGGACTTGTGTAGGACCAGTTCATCCCCAAGTGTATTACATACCCCTTTTGCTGAACACAGCAGTCTCACAGAATTTTTCCTGCATATCTGAGCACAGCTTTCTGAAGGTGTTGAATAACTGGCACAGTGCTGCTACCCCTGTACACCCTGGCAGTGATCCTGGGGCCAAAATTGGAGGTTGAGCAGCATGCATTTGCCTTATTGAAATAATGACATGTGTTCTCACTTTAAAACAAAATAAAATACGTTCATTCCACCCAACAAGAGAGGCATCTGTGTTCAGTAAAGACACACACATTTTTTTTGTCATAGCCATTGCGGTGCTGTGAAACATTTATTCAGCTGCCATTGCTCCACCATCGCTTCATAAAATTCCTCTATTTAGCTGCTGACCAGTAACCACAGTTACAATTAAGCATGTTCCTTTCAGCTGGATAATTAAATGCCAAAAAAACCTCACCACTCAATATGTAATTCACTCAACATCTTGTTGTTTGAAGGGACCAGTGTTCACAGATAGGATGGATTGAATTCCTAACAACATCTGGCATGAGCAATGGACTTGGCTGTCTCAGTAATAGCATTACATTCATGGTAGGAATGACAGCTAAATGTAGAGAGATGGATGGGCCTTTTCTCTGAAGTGGCAGATTCGTGGTTGCAGCCTAATGAATCAGTCTGTCGTAACCCCTGGCCATGTACATACTGGCCTGTTGGTAGTGACAAGCTGCATCAGGAGCTCCAGAGCAAATTGCAGTTGTCAGATCTAATGGAGAAGGATGCTGGCTTACAAGTTACTGGGAAAGCTGAGTATAGTTTCCATTCCAATAATCTGGATCAAAACACTTCCTGATCGCCTTGGTCAATTTATTCTGTCACTTAATTAAACAAAAAGCATTACAAATCTCCACAGTAAAAGCAAAGGACAAAAGGAGACTCTTTAACCTTGAGAAAAAAAAAAATCTAGATGTTAGGTCTCAAGTAAAGTTTCTTTTTTTCATAGGATCTGAGTTTGTAGAAAGATTCAGAACAACTATGCAGTTTTTTGTTCCTGTATGTCCTAATTTTGTAAAGTATTTTCTACTTGAAACCATTGTTTTCAATGGCATCTTTAAATTAGGCACACAAAACACTTACATAAAAACAATTCTTCGACAATCTGAATGGATTAGATGATGCTCCAGCTCCTGAAGAAACAATTTTGTGTTTAATAGATTAACAATAGTATGTCCTGGTTCTCTATATGCTTCTGATAGACTGAGGGGGGGGGGGGGGGGGGAAGGGAGCACAGATAAATCAGCAGCAGAAGAGGGGTTTTCATATTTTTGTTTTAATTGTGTTCTGCTTAGCAATTAACTATAAGTGATTGCTGGACTTGGGGATTTTTCAGGCCTCCAAGGACACAGAAGAGGAATAATGGATGTTTTGAATGTACACTATTGACACTTATCAATATGATCCTTTCCACCTTTACTTAAATTGCACTACATTAATTATCTGAAGTCTAGAAGGAATGATGCCTGAGTGTGCTGGGCTCAACAGACTTGTCCCTTGAGAAATTAATTCAGTATATATGTGTCTATCATTAGCATTTTCCTGCCTTACTGATATATATTGTGCTGTACTGCAAAATACCAAAAGCAGAAGCCACTGTTCTGCTGACCATAATATATTCTGCAAAGCTCCAAAGAGTGCATTTTAACCAGTCTTCTGTTTGCACAATTTTTCTGTGGGTCTGCTACTAATGTATGGTGATTCAACTCTACCCATTTTTTTCTCTGCCTATGAGCATTCTTAAAAAGATGATGATTTGGCTCATAAGAAGTCAATTTGTGAATGCATTTGTTTATTTATTTAGGAAATGCACATAAGCTCTTGAGGACAACAGAAGCTGTTTTCAAGAGAAAAATCAAACCAAGTTAAATAACAACTGTATTTTTTCACAAAAACTGTATTTTCAAATGATGCAGGCTTGTGTTTTAGGTTTGACAGTGATGTGTCCTGTAGAAGACAATCCTGTAGCAGCCTTTAATTTATAAATTGTTAAATTGTGAGTAAATGCGTTTGTCCATAGGGAAATGTTGTTCTTACTTACAAGATAATGTTGTACATTGCAACTCTCATGAAACTGGCAGAGGTATTAATTACACACATGCACACAGATTTGTATTGATTGCACTTTTTTACTGCTGTTAGATTGTTCTGCGTGGCTATTCATTTCAGCAATATTAAATCATCCAAAGAATGGGGATTCTTGTGTTTTGACACTGTATTCTGAGAGTCATACAGTAGTATAATTGGAAACTTTTAACTCTTTTACAAAACTGATTGTGAGATACCTGTACAGGGTCTTCTTAGAGAGACAGTACTGTGTCTTCTCGCAGTGCCTGAAACAAGAAGTCTGTTAATTGTTGAGAAAAAACAAAAGCAAATAAGAAATATTAATCAATAATCAATCTAATAATGGAAAATACAGTCAAACATCAAATTTGAGGTCATGACAGGTGGTTTAAGAATGGATTTCCCATGTATTGGAGAAAAAACCACAACAAATCATTTTAGAAAAAAAGTATCTTTTTTGAAGGAGCAGCATATATCTCTATCACCATCTTGTCAGCTAAAAGTGCTTCGTTGTGGAAATATTTTCACGTAAAACACATTTCTGGTGGAAAAAGCTGTTTCCAAGTAAAAACAGAAATTATCTTTCTAGTTGGTCCTAAGAATTTTTATTTCTTCTCTCTTTTGTTAAACTGATGAAAATGTTTTGTCAAAATACAACATCATTTGACAAAAGATTGTTCCCTATAAAAGCCTTTGACAAATATATGTATTTCCATGTGTATTTCCACCTCTTACAAGTGTAATAATGAGTGAATTCATTTGGCTATCACTGACTTCTAACGGGAACTGAAGGAAACAAAGACACCCTGGCAGGGTCCATGGGATTGTTAAAGTCCCACTGATTTTATAATGAGCATTATGAAGTTTTTCTCACTCTTTCTTTGACACTTTACAGAGTTGATGCTTTTTAACTCTCCCCATGTCTGGATAGATGTTGGAACAGGTTTGTACAGGACATTCTCAAAATGTAGTTAAACAGTTATAGGATTCCCTTTTCAGTGTGGCTGGTCAGGAGACAGACTGAAAACATACTTCAAATGTACTTTAAAGATATTTACTGAAATGTAAAACTTAAAATGTACTTAAAGTACTTAAAATGTGCTTCAAAGGCTTTCTGATCTATCTGTTCTCACAGATTTTTGTGAAGAGAAGGATGGAGGTAAGACACTGACACACAAAATTAAATAATTTGAGCTGTTCTTACTGAAAGGACCAGTGGAAGTTCAGGATTATTGGCAGGTCCAGCCTGCAACTTTCAAAGTTGCCTGCAGAGTTAATTTGCTAAACTCTGCATTTTCATAAAGGATCTTTAGAACTATCATCAAGGCTCTGTGTTTTAGAAGTTTGATGCTGAATACTTAGAGGCAAGATTTGGAAGAACAAATAATACTGATAGAAAGGTGCAAGACCCATCTCAACACAGAAAGGTTCTGCTCACCATAGGAATGAATGAAGATAAATAAAATGGATCTGCAAAGCCTGATGGCCTTGAGTGGGAGGGATGGCAGCTGCTGAAAGGAACAGACAAGCAGCCCTGGGACGGGACTCCGGGTGACTCGCACATAATAGGAGCTGGAAAGTCAGGAGGTAGAAAAGCTGTGATTCTAAATAGAAGATTATTGAAATGTACTCATCATTTATTAAAGTGAAATAGTTAATGTGGCACATTTTGCCCTGACTTTAAGATGGGACAGTACATAATACTGGCTAATGGTGGGGATGTGGGACATGAGGAGAGCCTACAAGACTTAATGTCCACTTCAAAGCCTGCTCTGTCAAAAAATTTAGCCTGAATAAATACTGTTTCATGATCATAATTTTAGAAATGTAGCACGGTATGAAAAAAATATAAGCAGGTCTCACAATGCTTAGGAGAACATTTATCTTTTTTCATTTTTAAGTGAAAGTGGTATTAGTTTGGAAAATGGTGAAATAGATCCTCCACCTTTTGCAAACTACAGAGAAAACAATGATTTAACATTTTTTTGAAGCTGATGTGACTTCACCAGTCTATTTTCTTTTGCTAAGCCTTGCAGTGGATTGTCAAAGTATAATAAGTAATGGCATCTTGGATTATGTTAATTGAAATTTTTTAGTTTATTGAAAATGTCACTTCATAGAAATAAAACAGATTAGAGTCCAAGAGCACAGTGAACTTCTGAGGAGCTTACACCAGGTGCAAGAGGGAAATAATTTCTGGCACAGAGAGACTGTGAAGGAAAGGCTGAGTTCCAGGTGGAAAGCTTAGATGGAAGTTTGTTGTATATTTATTAAATTTAGCAGCTAAATGGGTTCCAGGAACAGAAGACATCCTGAGATTTTCCCTCTTTAGCAAAATGGAGATTGTTTTTTCTTACATCTAAATAGCTTTTCTTATGCATATTATTATTACTATTATTATTACTACTACTACTACTACTATTTGTACCCCTTCTGTATTGTCAATAAACTTTCCTGCATGTTTTAGGAAATCAGGAAGATCTTTGATGACAGTGATGACTGTTCTGAATTTGATCAGACCCTCAAGAAACTTGGAGACTGGTTTCTGAGCTCTAGTGAGAAAAAATATTTTCTACTGGTGTGTTGACGAAATGTTATGAAACAATTCCTGTGCTTATCATTTCTCTATGCTTCACTTTAGACCCCTACATCATCTACTAATGTACAAAGACAGCTTCTGGCCTGCTAAATTTTCAGGATAAGGAAGGTAATTTCTCTTATTTGGCTGAAGGAGCACAATTTCAGTTAAAAATTTAGAGTGTAAGTGTACTGACTGAAGAAGAAATGTTCTGTTCATTTTTCTTTTTATTTTCTTTATTTCCAAAAGAAAACATTTAGATGTGAAAGTTAATATGTTGCTTTTACACTAGATACAACCTCCCTTAATTCTGAATTTTACTCTTTAATTTAGTATCAGTTACTGAAGAACCTTCTCTACTTATGCTGTGGGCTGGAGAATATATACATTTTTCTTAAAATAGCAGTACTGGTTGTTCATTTTGCAGATGTAAATTTTGACAGTGATTTTGGGCATTCATTCACAGATGCCTAAAGGACACAAATTACTTGTTTTATTAATTTCTTGTGAAATCTAGGTCATTTCACCAAAGCTGAATATAGCCAAGAATGTTCAGATCTGCTGAAATTTAAGGTCAAACAACTTGACTTTTTTAATTAAGGGTAAGTAAAATTGTAGCTATTTCAGAAAATATATTCTTGGAAATCACTTTGATATGAACTAGAATTCTTTCATTTATTCTTTTACTTATACCTGTGGCTTCTTTCTAATATTTTTCACCCCAAGATGTTTTAAGATCTACATTGGCATAACCAGTTTTCCATGCAGAATTACATGTTCCAATTTAATTAGGAGTAGTAGCTCTTATTGCAATGCCAGCAACAATTTTAAACAAATATCATCTCCTGCAGTCTTTTGTGTGCAATTAACCCAAAGCTACAGAAAGAGAACTCATATCCCATGGTGTTCTCAGAGGAAACACTGTCCCATTAAAGGTTGGATTCGATTGTTTTCTCTGTCACTGAGAAAGCCTTGTTCTAATTGAAAAAATAGTTAATACAAATTTCTATTCTAATATTGGCTGGGTTTGAATCTGGAACAAGTCATTGTTAACAGATGCCACAAGGCAAGGCTCTCTGTGAGCAGCAGAACACTTTAAATCCTATTTGCTCTACAAGTCTCTCATCTTCAAAGGAAAAAAAATTGCCAAGTACTTCACTGAATCAACTTTTTTAACATTCCATCTCTTGTCACAGTCTTTTAAGAGCTTCATCACAACATGGCTTATTTTTAATACTCACCATGCCTTCTCAGTCTCCTTTTGTTTTCTTTTGTTCTCTTTTCACAAAATGAGAAATATCACTGGTTTTCACTTTCTCCTTTGGATACCATCTTCATCAAGATATTAGCCAGTTTCTGGAAATTCTTTTGCTCTAGCTGCTTCATTTTGCTCAGGATTTGCAGCAGCAAATGTGACACACTTTGGGGTACATGAGTAGGGCTCATTGTTTTAAATGACTATGGAAAAAGTATAGATTTTGTAGCCTATGCTGAACCCTGAGTATCTTCAAAATCTTCTCTTGAAGATTTTAGGAAAGTCAGAATATTTAATTAAAAGCATTGATTATTAATTTAGGGAAATTTTCTGTTTAGAGTGAATCCATGCTGGAAAATCAATAAAAGAACTTGTGTACATTGCTAAATGCTGCTGTGAACACTGATGTGTTGAAGGAAAAAAAAAAATCCAAAAATCTCTAGCATGTTGTATACATTGAACTTTTGATGAAAATATTTCTATAGAGGCAGATATAGTACAGAAGAAAAAAGACTTATCAACTGTTTGGGGGAGGAGGAAGAAAAATTATTTTTAAATATCTTGGATAAATTAATAGTAATCAAATGAGAACCTTGTATCCAGGATTAGGTCTACTTCAGGGACACGGTAGTGCAAACAGTCGTGTTGATGACATCATATTTAACCCACAGCCTTGAGTCATTTCTGTAAACCTCAGACTGGAAAGGAAGATGCTACTCAGATGTACTTTAATGCTAACATGTTTCATGAAGGAATTCTCCACTTGTCTTTCATACCTGAATGAGGAAATCAGGGAAATAGTAAATAGCTCACGATAGAATAATTGTGCCACCTTGCCAAGTCTGTAACAATTCCTGCTCAGACATGTGGTTCCTTTTGACATGGCTGAGCTATCACAGGCACAAACCCAGGGCTGGCAGATACCATGTAAAATTTTGGGGCAGATGTGCACCGTTCTGACTCGGCAAGTGGCAAATTCTACCTGTAGCAAATAAACCAAAGATATTACCAAAGCTGGGAGAAAAGGTTGTTTTTCTTCCTTCTTTCATATTGTTTCATCATAGTGAATGTGGGGTTTGCTGTCAAGTTACCATAATTCATAATAAAAGAGACAGAAGGGTATTTCCCTGCTGAAGTGTGTACCTGGTTCTGGCCCAGCTTGGTGTTCAGCTTGGGCTCCCGGCAGCTCTGATGCGCTACAGCAATGCTCATCTGTGGGGTCTTGGCTCACAGGCAGTTGGCTCACACTGTCATGGCTGTGGTAAAAGAGGGGACTCTCCAGAGGCTTTCAGGAAACAGAGGCTTTATTTGGGGGGTTCAGGGGATCCCCCCAGCCCCAGGTGAGTGCCTCCGAGAGAGACCCCAAGCCTGGGCTGCAGGGCGGTTTTGTACAACACAATCTGGTAGGTGGGAACAAAATTATACAAACCAATACAACAATCCAAACACTACATGCCAACTAAGTTACCTAAATTCTAACAAATCCAATACAGGTTTGGGAGTGGTCTCAGAAGAGTCTTGCCAACTAGTGGCCAAAGCTCTTGGACCTTAAAGATAAGAATTTCATGATGGACAAAGGGAAAATTATGCATAACACAAGGATGAAACAAGAAGGAACCAATAAAGAAGAGTCTCCAGGCAGAGACTCCAGTTGTCCTAGAAACCCTTATCAAACTACGATAAGAATACATTCTAGGACGAGAGGCCCTTTCAAGGTGTTCAAACTATACTAAACTTATAATAAAAAAACCTATACTATATTCATAACTAAAGCTTATAAAACATTTCTTGCAAACTCACACTTCCCCACATGCATTTATCCTGAGTTATTCTACTCAGACATAGCACAAAAAGACACATGCAAGATCAACACCTATTATATGCTAAAGCCTTCATACTCAAATATCAAGTGATTTAATCCACTTACAACCTTTAACCTTTTTTTTCCACTAATCCCTATTAGTCCATCTTCTAAAACATCTTCAGCTGATCATAATTATTCACTAGCAACCCTTTCTCTATAATTTCCCATCAAAGTAGAGATGCAGTTTGCCTTGCCTGACTTGTTTGCATATGCAACTTTCTTTTAGGTCACTAATTACAATTAGTTTCACAGTTGACTGATTCCACATCCTATGAAGTTATGGGTTCAAATTTCAGTGATATCCACAGAAAGTTTCATCAAAGAAGTACTGAGTGCATGATCTCAACAAATTCAGCAGTCCATTGCAGAGCTCCTTACTGGAGGTTCTTCAGGAATTTTTTTCCATACTTTGACAAGGCTGCAAGTATGAGAATCTCCTAAGCAGTGAATTTTGCAGGGTGATTGTACATCAGTTATGTTCATAAGCATTCCTGATTTACTTACAGACCAAATTCCCATCTTGCAAAAGTAACTCTGTCAGAGAGCATTGTCCCTGTGCTGTCTCTGATTTCAAGTGGCTGCTATCTGAGCAAAATCCAATTGTCAGCTCTGATTTCAGTGAGTGGATGGAATAGTAGCTTAGCGCCTTTGCAGACATTGCTTGATATTTTCTGGCCAGGTGTGTTTTTGTTTAGACTGGAATTTCTAATCACTCTTTAAAAAAACAACCATAATGATGTTTTAATGAAGTTTGAAGCTCATTAGTCAAAAGTAAACAAAGGTTTCCTCTTAGAAATACATGTTTTTCACAACAATTACTTCTAATCCAAGTAAATTGATTTTTCAGCCTTTAATCCATTCTGGAATCTTGAAATTAATTTTCTCTTTAATATAATGTCAAATTGGCTTTTTCCTTTCTAACTCCCCAGACAGCCAAATTATCAGCCAATATGGTCCTACCTAAAACCTTCTCATATTAGTCTTGGTGAAAGGGGAGTTATTCAGCACCCCTCTTCCTTAGAGCAAATGACACAAAAGTGTGTCAAAAGACAGACTGCTGCAGAGGTGTTGACATCTATAAACATTAAAAAAGGCAAAAATCATTAGAAATTAAGTGAGCAAAGCAGCTTTGGGGAAGTTATGTGTGTTAGCTTAATTTAACAAAGGTTTGGGTTTTGTTTTTTTAATTATAGGAATGCAGAGGGAAAACAAACATAAAGCAGTACTATGGAAACAAAAGTGACTGGACTGAGAAGGAGACATGGAAGAAGAGAACAGCAAGGAATTGCAGAAAAAGGTGTGGAAGAAGGATTATCTACTTTCTTATCCTGTACAGTAATTTACAAAGAAGGAAGTTGATTTCCTTCTACACTCTTCTAGTTTTGCAAATATGTACAAGTAAGGTCAAGTGGCCATAAAACAAAGTGTCCTTGTCCTGCTGTCACCACTCCAGCTCAGCAAACCCAGCCTGGCTCAGCACCTGAGGGAGACATACAGAGGAGGGAGTTGGATTCAGTCTGACACATGATCTACCTCAGAATTCTGGACCTTTGAGAGAACGGGAAACTGTAAGGAACTGAGACAGGAATTAAATAATCCTAAACTAGATATGACTTCAAACTGGAGAAAGCAAAAGCCAGTATTAGGATTTCCTGCCACTTTCATTGTGGTCATTTTTAAGATTCTCTGTGACAAAACACAGGCACAAAGAAAGCTTCTGTTGTGAAGAGCATTTGGGCTGTATGACAATAGAAAGCCTTAATATAGGCTAATGGTAATGTTTTTAACATTATAAAACTTACACAACATGAGCTATTGCAGTTCCACAGGAGAAATCAGAACAATTTGGGAAGTTCTTCACTGCATTGAAATATACTCTGCAGGCACACTTTCATGAAAGAATGACAAAAGACAACAGCAAGAACAACAAAAAAGAAAATTACTAAGTAATACAATCACAACAGTCTGATTTAAAGGCAGGAAACAAAAGTTGGGAATGAATGGCTATTTTCTGCCCTTAAAGTGAAAAGCCACAATCACTTTGCTATTGGCCATATTTCTGAAGGCTCTGAAGTCCTGGAAAAATTAGAAAAATAACCATTTGCTGAAAACACCAAGTAGATGCTAAGGATAGTAAGAATGAGGCAGACTAGAGGAAATCCATATTCAGTGTCTGGGCATTTATGTTACAGATGAAGTGCAATTTACATAAACAGGAAATTATGCACATAAAAAATAAAAACTTCATCTGATAAAATTATTTTTAAGCAGATCATTACAAACCTATCTGTAATATAGGTCAATCTACAAAAGTATAAATGTATTGCTCAAAAGAAAATGTTAAAAAATATTTTAAAAGGGATAGAGAAATAAACAGAATGTCATGTGTTTGTCCACATCTTGAATCTGACACACACCTTAAAGAAACATTTATTAGTGCTAGAAAAGCTCCAAATAAGAACAAAAAGGATGTTAAGTGGTAAAAAATTGGTTAAGCATTAATTATCTGGGGTAGAGCTTTTTCATCACTGTCAGTACAGTTTCTTTGTAAAGGCCATTTAGTTACACACTGATAAACTGATTTTTAGCTCCTTTCCAGCTGCTGCTGCTATTGCCAAAATTTTGCTTCTGTTGTTTACTTTTTT
The DNA here is from genome assembly GCA_027886175.1 of Phylloscopus collybita. NCBI lineage: Eukaryota > Metazoa > Chordata > Aves > Passeriformes > Phylloscopidae > Phylloscopus > Phylloscopus collybita. Next base: position 11,363,452 of record JAJNNQ010000002.1, read on the forward strand.
CTGGCAGACGACAATAATAAATTCCTTGTGCTAGGAAGTGTTGCATTTTGATTTCAGGAAGAGTGAGCTAATAGGCAAAAACATTTAAATTATTCTAGTTCAAAGGAGAGGAGTGAAATGAGTGTTGAGATCCTATAGGATCTTAGATACAGGTGAAGTAGATACGTGTATGGGATTAATAGTAATGATGACAGGTAATTTACCCTCAGAAAATGAATGCATCAACAGTAATAATTGGGGGCTTTTCCCACATTTGATGAAGTCTTAGGCAAAAATTATTTTGCTGGTTGTATCCCTAGGGCCCAGGTTCAGGGCACATACCAAGACTTCAGTACCCCTCTATGAATTTCTAATCAGGAATCCTTTTAACCAAAGCAGTATATAAGCAAAATAACATGGGGGGTTTTTTTCCAGAACCAATGTTACAATTTCTTTTTCTAAACATTGTAACAAATATTCTTTTTCAAGTAAACTAATCTATTTTTTTCTTTAAAATTTTTCTTGATATTCATATATTGTAAAATACTTCATACAACCCTCAACAAATACCATTTATAACTAGAAGAATTGTGGTGACCAGCACATCAAAAGTCCTGCACATTTTTCAAAGCACAGCATTTAAGGTAAGATGTATTTCTGGCAAAATCATCCTCAAATGAAAATTTTAAGGGGAATTTTTGAGGCAGGCAAAGTAGGCTACCATGAAGATTTGCAAGACATGACAAAAAAAAAAAAAATATGTCATAGAATCACAGAACAGTTTGGGTTAGATGGGACCTTTGAAGGTCAACTTGTCCAATTCCCTCTGCAATGACCACAGGCATCTTCAACTAGATCAGGTTGCTCAGATCCCAGTCCAAGCTGACCTTGGAGGTGTCTGGGGATGGGGCATCCACCAGCTCTCCAGGCAACTTGTTTCAGTCTTTAACCATATGTAAAAAACTCAATTTGCTGCAATTAGAGCTTAGAGGCAAGAAATATTTCCTCATTAAAACTGTCAAATTTGCAGCAATGATGAGTCTAATTTTGTTAATATTTTATTAGAACATGATAGAAGGGGGAGCAGAAAAAACTCCTCTAACCCTAAAAATTATGCAGTAGTCAAAGTCAATTTGTAATATATATGAAGCCAAAATTAGGACAAGGCATTATTCAACTTGTGAAGGAGGGTTTTATTTTCAAAATTAATGTACTTTTCCCCTAACCTTGTCTTCAAAACTGCTGTAATGCCATCAAATTAATTTTCCATTCCAGCATTCTTCCTCATGTTCTAATCTTCTTGGCATCTGAAACATTATCAAAAAAATTGAATTTTCTTCATCCCTGTGTGAATATTTAAGAATCCTAGCCTCTGTAACTTGAATTATGCTGGACAAGGGTTGCTTATGAAAACAAGGAATAAGGAGTAGGCAGCAAAACAATTTAATAAAGCGGCAAAGCTCACTATTCTCACTTCTGAGACAGCTCTGTTCAATTTGTTGGACAAAACAAAAATTACATTTCCTAATCTGGATCTTTCCTAATGAACTCAGAGTGCAAATCTTTAGGAAAGAACCACTCAGATTCATGAAAATACCTGAATACATTTATTCCATTTGCTTTAAAAAGCTGTTGAAAAAATTAATTCTTATAACCTGGCTGTGCTCTAGCCTCTGCTAATTCTGGGTTTGGCACTGCAAAACTCAGCTTTTGTTTATAGAAGAGTGAATTTCTGCCCTTTTCCACAAAGTAGAGAGAATGATGATTTTTGCAGAGAATGTGAATATGTGTGGAGCACAGCCCAGTGTGAAACATCACGCCAGTTTGCCTGGCAGTTGACAGCAAAAATAGTGCTGTACAAATGCTTGATTTTAAATTCAGAGTTTGTACTAAAATCAAGTACAACTGTTTGAATTTTCTCACATTAAAAGTAAAATGGCATTTAGAATGCAAAATCAGTGAAACTCAGCAGAAAGATTACAGGAATAAGGGGAAACACTTCTGTGGTGAAGGCCTATACATAAAAATCATCTTTCTACATTTTCAGTGGACTTGAATAAGTCAAACTGCAACCTTTAATATTTCAAAACATTGTTTTATATTTTCAGTGACAGGGAAAAAACCCTGAAATGTAACTCTGCACTCAATGTTTTTGGGTTAGAGAATCTAAAGGGTACCTATACAAGCATAAAGTAATTTAAAAGCACTGTAGCATTCACACTGTGGTAGCACATATAAAACTAACAAGTTCAAGACTTCCTTAAGAGTGTGTGTGTTGCATATGATCACAAGAGTAGTTTGTGGTTTATTATTTATGCAGCATCTGAGAAGCAGAAATTTACTAGGAGGAGGGAGCACAGAAAAACAAAGTTGCAATTTGCTGAAAATTGGAACTACCTTGAAAGAAAAACATTCCATACCAAAAAGACACCTTTTAAAAAAATAATATTTATTTATTTGTAACTTCATTCCTAATTTACAGGAAAAAGTTTTAGTGATTAGATAGCCCTTTTATTACTTTTGCAGAGTCACATTTTAGCATTTCTTTTGGCCTTTCTTCATAATTTCACATACATTAGATATTATAATATGAGAAGGTCTAATTGTCAGTCAAAAATATGAAAGCTGCTTTGCCTGTCAACCTAAGATAAATTGTTGCTGGATTGAAATTTAGGTCTGTGTAGCATCAATGTATTACAGCAATACAAATGATACACAGGGGTAATGACACAATTATTTATCTCCTTCGGTCTCATCAGGTTCTCTTACTCTTTACTATTGGATGTATCTATAAATAAGTTAATGTATATCCACTTTGCATGATCCATTTTTATCTGAACAGCATTAAAAACCTGGGTTAATAAATAGGAAAAAACTCTAGCTATATTAGTAACAAGACAGCAATACACGGTGAACTATGCTGATTAAATGTCCAGATGCTATACACATATTAAAATCAGAAATTAAGTAGCAGTTGGAAAAAGAAGGTTCTCCATTTCATAGAAGGAAATTAAACACTCTTACAGCAGGTTATGCCATATTATGGCAATTCATTTACAAACTTACTACAGTCTAAACTCTCTTCAATACAGAACCTCTCTGTTCATTAATTTATTTAGCTGAGTAACTGCCCTGCCCTCCATTTATCTATTTGTATTGTTGATTGTATTTTTTTTTTCACTTTGGCAAACTTTCCCACTTGTAAAATAATGACACAGTGCATTTCTACACTCCCAAACTACAGGTTACTGTAGTGTCTAAGTGTGTGTCATATGACCTCAGAAGCTCAGACATATTTTCTGCAGCTACCACAACGAAATAGTCGTCCAGGCTCTGGTTTTAAGTATCAAAAAGTAATAAAATATTAATTAAACATGAGTGTTCAATGCAAAATTATTCTAATAATTATATTGCTTTGGGAGTGTATTCAGAATGGAAATTAATTTTGCAGATTTGTTTGAGAAGTAAACCCTGAGCCAGAAGCTGCAGACTTAATTTCACAAGTGTATAAAAGTATGATTTCTTTTTTCCCCTCCCCACCCTCCTAGGAGTTCTCACTATGAAGATCTTCAGGATATTTTTAACACAATATTTATTAACATGACAAAGCAACCTGTGTTGCAGAGAGACAGCACAGCAACCCAGCACACAAGGCAAGATAATAAAATACAGAAAAAAAAAAGCAGCAGTTAACTTAGAAAAATCAAGTAGCCAGTCATGTATGGGTTTGCAGAAAAGTACAACTGTGTACATTTTGCTTATATTCTGTTTTCTGCACTCTATATTAAAATAGGCCTTTACAGGCTTCAGCTCAAGGCTATAAGAAAATTTCAAGAGTGGAAAGGAGGTACTGTGCAATGTATTTGAGAACAGTAGGTAAAGAACAAAGTAGGTAGTCTAATAAGATATGGCTTTGAGTGGTGAGCTATAGATTTTAAACCCCTCTCCATATGTTTTTTATATATATATTCTATTAGATAGTTAGTACAGAAAAAAAAAAAAAAAACACCATAAACTGAAATTATCCTGAGAGTACTCTTTTGACTTTCCCCAGACAACAGGCAGGAGTCTCAGATCTTCTGCAACCATTGAATGAATTCCCATTCCTGACTACCTAAGTGTATGGACTGAACTGGAAAAAATAATTCTAAACCTCATTTTCTCAAAATCTTCCCCTTAATGGTTTGGGCAGTTTCCTGAAAGGCAGGAAATCACACTTTTCTTTGACTGCAAAGGCCCCAAAGCATCTAATGGTTAAACCCCAGGCTGTTCTCTTGGGGAGTGACTCCCACTCAGCTGGGCTGGCTCTGGCAGAGGCTCCCCTGCCTCTTGCTCAACAGCTTTCTTGGCAAAAGAAATGTGTCACCAGCTGTGACACATCCCAGAACAAGATGATTTCACTGGTTTGTCCTCAGGGAGTGCTGTCCCCTTATCCTTACCCAGGCATTGTCTGAGATAGTGCTAATAAGCCTAACCAAAACCATGCCAAAGAAATATGAATAATTAAACACTGTGTAGCATGAAAATCCTCAGTTTCTTGCCCTGACCTCATTTAGCTCATTAACACAGGCAAGCATGGATGGAGGAGAACCACATTTTCAGGCATCTCAGTCTTCAAAGAATATTGTCTGAATCTTCATTGTCTTACAGAATTGTTTTCTTTTGTTTTACTTATTTTTAGTTGACTTTGCCAAAATTAAATATGTGATCTGATTTTCAGAGGTGACAAGGAATTAAAATGTGTGCTTTCAATGGAGCTTTGAGCAGCTGGAACATCAATTTAATTTTGGCAAGAGGAGTTAGGTCAATGATGAAGTGAAGAGAAAAACAGGCAGTCTCCTTAAAGGAACACCTTAGAATGAAAACACATTGTAACTAACACGCTACTAACAAGAGGCAGAAAACCAACACAAGAAAGTTATCCTTGGATGAGAAAAAAAAAATTGCGTATTTTTACTGCTTAAAAAGTGCTAATCTTTTTATTATCATTTTCTTAATTAAAATTTATTTCAAAAAGGAACAAAATCAATAAAAAATAATAAAATAATAAAAAGCCAGGTGATACTTGTGTGGAAAACAGTGTCAGTTTTGTCAATGATTTCAGCAAATCTTTGTTTTGTCTTATTCTGCTATAGCTTTAGTCTCAACTAGATCTCAGACTGATCTTGGGCTGTGATGGAAACCTTGGTGCCTAATGCAGCAGGACCCACCTATACCTGTATTTCCATAAGATTCATCATCATTCACTGGCTGTCCAATGTACATTGAGCCCTATGAAGACCGATGTATTTTACTGATATTTTCTCTAGACAAAAGTATAAAATATGCATATCTATACAGACAACTGAACAATCATCTATTTTGAAATGAATCTAGCTATTTCTCCATTTGCTGTTGTCAAAACAAGAGAAGAAATTCTATGCTTAAACCCCTTTCAACTATCTGTATTTTCCCTTCACAAAAGCCTTTCAGAAAAGTCAGCCTAAATATTACAGATGTGGAGCTTATAAAGGGAATGAAATTGTGAAGTGGTGATTGTGTTTCCTTTCTTTTCGGCAGGTCCCTTAGAACAGAGTTAGCAGTATTTCTGTTCCTGCATTTTCCAGGAACACACTCAGACTGGATTCACTGTACAGTTCTACAGACAAACCACAGCCAATTTATGAGGATTGAGAGGACTCACAAGAGGCTCTAGACCTGCAGCCAGTCTGAAGTAGTTCCTCTAAATATGGAGGAAACTCAAAAGCTGTAGATTAGGCCTCCAGACTAATAATTGTTCCTCTAAGTAGAAATGGATGACTACTATTCTACTTAATGCACACATGCTCTTTTTTTTTTAATTAACAAGCTAAAAAGGGTCATTACTAAGGCAAGTATAACTGTTCCCCTGGTTATAAAGCTAGTTGTTCAGTTTTCTTTCCTTGCTGAATAAGCATTCCCCTAATAAGTTATGATGTTCGGATGGCTTCTGAAAGAAAACAAAAGACATTCAGGGTTTGACAACTATTCTGTGCTTTAAAGCTAAGGAGAGAAGACCTATAGTACTCAGCAGTCCTTATTTTATTTTATTTTTTTACTGTAAATCCATTGCCGCTTTCCTCATGTTTTCTTAAAAAGTTCTACATTAGGTCCCACAGAATGTTTACTTTTGACAGCAATTTTAGTCTTAGATTTTGTTGTTGCTATTTGTTATGCTCTCAGCACTTTCCATATCTCAAAAACAACCTGAAAATGGGAAGAAGCTAGCATTTAAGGGGACACCAACTACCTCAAATGAGAGCCAGAACTGAGCCATATGGGATGACAATTTAAGCCATTCTTGGGGTCGCCAGGTACCTTGAGGAACTTCTTGCTTTCAGTACTGGGAGATTCAATCATGTTGAATGCCTTGATATAAATCCCCCAGGGATTGCCTGAGCCAGCTCAGTTTCTGAGACACTAATGAGTCATAAAGCTTTGTCAAAAAATTGCTCCCCAGCACTTCAGGTTCAAGTAGAGGGAATTCTGAACTCACACCGGTGCTCCATAGGAGGCAGCTAACAAAGCAAGGCAAGGTCTGCAGGCAGACACAGTACCTTTCATTCTACCACCTGGTGTGGCTGGAGAAATTAGACAGGCTTTCAGGCACATAGGCCCTTTTTTAGGTCTGAAAGAACTTTAAAAACTAGATACTAGTAGAGACCAATGACTCAGAGTTTAGTTTGATATGTATCAATTAGATCAACTTTGAAGGAAAAGGTAGTTGGTGACTGTGGAGTGGAGATGTAATTAGGGGAAGGCAGAAGAGAGGCAGAGAGATGGTGAGGTTCTTTCAGCCTAGGGGAAAGAGAAAGAAAATCATCCTGTGGAACATGGCAAAGAGAGGCAAAGGGATAGAGAATTTACTCTGCCATAAAATCAATCTTTCTATAGGGCCCATGATTATCACAAGACATAAAATTTAGTTCTCAGCATCTCTTAAATACATTTTTTAGATTTCTTTTTTTCTCCCCAACTATAACTGTGCTTTAACAAGTGATACTGTCTTAGCTCTACTGCTTCCTCACTACCACCCTCCTATGTACCTGCTACCTTTGACACCTACAGCAAAATTGCACTGTAGCAAATCATGGAAGTAAAGACAATAACATAATAATTGAAAAGCATAATTGCCTGTAATTGATAAAGAAAAGAAAGGAAGGTTGATAAACTGCATGCGATTTCCATTTGTCACATATTGATGTAAAATATCATATCTTTTTTCTATTTTTTGTAAGGTTACTTGGTCTGGATTACAGGATGGAAGAAGTTGTGTCAATATTACCTGTTCAGACATGAGACAGCAGAGCCTCCCTCTTGTAAGCTCCTGTATGTGCATAGTTGAAGGACAGATTGTATCTGTATGTCTCTGTGCATCTGCCTTTTCTGGATTCCTTTTCAGCAGTTACTCTTTTTTCTGTTCCAACATGGCAAATCTTAGTTTTAGCCAGTGTTTATCATGTTCATGGCATCCCAGATGTTCTTATTAGTTGTAAATCTGCACAATTACCCAAACAAATTTCCATTTCTTCTCAATACCAATGCATTTAAGTTATAATGCAAAACAAAAATGTTAATCCTGAACATTAATGAGCACTACAGCATGAGTACCGAGTGATAAATTTATTCCTGTCACTAAAATACTTCTAATAAACATGGTGCAGATAAAAACACAAATGTTTTAGATCTCAGTTAGCTAAGTGGTCTTTAGTTCCTTGTGGAAGCAGAAGACATTTATTCAACAAAGAGGATAAAGACAAAATAAATAGCTCCAGAACACAAACACAGGGTCAGTGCTTTCACACATCCTGAATGATTTGACAGTGTTTATTTCTGTTTCTAAACAGTAGATGCATTCCTAAATTAATGGTGACTTCAAACATTCACACAAACATACATACATACCCACACACATGCCTTTTCACACATGCACATGTGCATGAATGTTCATGTTTGGAGAAATGCTTCTCAAGTTAGAAGCCTGCTCGCTCTTTCTCTTTCTTTCTTTCTTTCTTTCTTTCTTTCTTTCTTCCTTTCTTCCTTCCTTTCTTCCTTCCTTTCTTTCTTTCTTTCTTTCTTTCTTTCTTTCTTTCTTTCTTTCTTTCTTTCTTTCTTTCTTTCTTTCTTTCTTTCTTTCCCTTATTTCTTTTCCTTCCTTCCTTCCTTCCTTCCTTCCTTCCTTCCTTCCTTCCTTCCTTCCTTCCTTCCTTCCTTCCTTCCTTCCTTCCTCCTTCTCTCCCAACACACTTTCTCTTTCCTGCCTGTCTACTTCTCTTCCTTTCTTGTTTCTTGCTAGAAACAGCATCAGGAATTTAAGTACTGTAACTTTTTAGTGTGATTCATTTCACTCAGTTTTAGCCACCCAAGCTCCTTCCAGATGAAGTGCCATGTGGATCTGCTGTCTCTTGATCTCCCATTACCTCTGAAAGAAATACAGGAGGTGAGACTCTGCTTACAGCAGGAGGCAGATAAATGTGCATACCTACTCCAAGGAGAGCTATAGAGAACCAATGTGGACACCAACATCCAGTCAGCTGGGTGACTGCAGATTCTATCATCTGACTCAAACAAGGCCTGGATAAGCTTGCTGAAACAAAGATTTCTAGTGGAATTTGAGATGCCCTGGAGAATCCAAGATATCCATGGAGGATCGACAGATAAGACTCATAGAAAACCTGTGTTCTTCTGGAGCAAAATGGGGAAATCAGGTGTGAGATCCTGAAGCATTTCATGCTGACATTAGCTGATTATTTCTAGGCAACTGTACTGAATGACTGATCCCAGTGGACTGTACAAGGAGTTTAGATTACAAATAATCCCCCAAGTGTAGCTGTATTAAACTGAATCCCTCTTTGGTTGATGGCCTAACAGTGCACACAGCAGTGACTTCAGCTGCCTAAACACGAGCACCAGAGCTGTATGAGAGTCTCTAAATCATCTGTAAAATGTGATCTTATAGGCTGAACACAAGAGATCAGGGATACAATAAGGAATCAAGAGTGTCTAATGGAGACCAGGCATGAAACACCACAAAACTTAAATAAAGGGATACCTAAGTTCAGGAAACTCAACCCATCCTCCAATTTTTATTCAAATAAGAGCAGATTTGGTTAGTCTTATTTCTAGTTATGGACAAAATTAACACATTTAAGTCTGACTTTGTAAAAAATAAGTTCTAAACTACAGAGGCCATATATTTAAACTAATAATATTCCTAGTAGTCCTACAGTAGCTGTTAAAGTTTCATAAACAATGTATGTACCTTATGATGCCCCATAAAAGTAACTTATAACATCAGGGTTTATTAAAAATTCTAAATATTTATATAGATTGAAACAGTTTTATATAATTAGGAGTGTATTTTATATAGGATAAAGTGGTTTCAATGGAAAACTTTGCACTTATTTAAACATTTCTTTCTGAAGATTCCAAGTCATTGAACAGCTGTGAATACATCTAAGTTAACAGAATTTCTGTTGCATTACATTACAGATTCTGTTTTTTAAATGATATTTCATAATAAAATGAATTGTTCTGTGGTGTATGAATGACATGCTATGAAAAATACACTTGCATATCTCATACACAAATGTTACAGTATACTACACTTCCTGATCACAGAAAATTGGTTGATTGATATAGTTTATTCTGTATATTAGCTGAACTTTTTCTCTAACGTGTTTTATTCACTACAGATTCAGATCCCTTGACAAAAAAATTTGGTAAGCTCTCCTGAAGTCTCTGAGTTAATCCAAATTGTGGCTTTGGGGCAAATTGTATTTTTCACTTTCTGGTAATCTCTAGTCTCTCAATTACCCAAGTTTTCTTCTCTTTTTTTGACAAGATGAAGAAGTTCAGAAAATTCTCCTTCTTTCTTCCTTAAAATCTGTGTTTGTGATCTTTTTGTTGATGTTGATGTCTTAACCTTTGATAGTATCTGCTTTCTGTGTTTCTTTATCAAAGAGTGATCCTGGGAGTACTGCTTTTGTTTAAACAGGATCATTGACATCTCTCCCATTAAGTGAGATAAAAAAAAAAAAAAAAAAAAAAAAAAAAAGGCAAAACCCGAACAAGCAAAACAAACAAACAAAGCCCCAACCCCCTCCCCTCATAAAAACAAACAAACAAACAAACAATATCAGAACTCTTCAACAGTCTCAGAGGCAAACTCAGGTCACTTGCTACGGGATTTAGACCATAGGTACCCAATGCTATTTACATGACTAAAAGATGTTATTCATTATACTTATTTTGCAATGTTTCCAGACTTTGATAATCCATACATTTATCTGTGCCATCATTTTTCCAGCTCTGAAGATATCCACGTCCCTGATAACAGCTGTTAGAATCAACTGGTGCCAGGCCATGGGAGCCCCTCATTGTGTGGTCAGAGCACTTCTCACACCCAGTCAAGGTGAAAACACAATGGGGATGATATTGCCTGCAGGGATAACAGCACAGTGCTTTGTGCCTGGGCCCATGAAGTAGACAACTTGGACCTCCCCAGGCAGGAAGCAGTGTTGAACTTGTTGGTGTTAATCCCACACAACTGAACTAAATGAAAATATTCAGCTTGGATTAAAGGGTTCTCTTCATCCCTACCATCAATACTAAATCACTTCTCCTTTATGACCATCATGTTTCATAGCAGGTATCCTCTGCTGTGATGATAGAACTGTGTTCTAAAAAATGTATGAGCAAAGGAGATGGAAAATTCAAAAGCACTGAGCCTATGCAATGGAACTCTTTTTTATAAGAGATAAATAAACCACAGATATCTCACTGTCAGAGTATGTGAAAAAGTCATTCTTTCCATTTACTTTTTCTTCATGCAAAGTTCCATACTTTGCGTGAAGAAAAAGTAAATGGAAAGAATATTTTATTAATGAATGAGTCTTTCTCCTACTTATTTTTAAATAGCAATACTGACACTCCTGTACCTCCAGTTAGCCAAGCCTTGAGATTTGACAAAAAACAACAGTTTTTCTTAAAGAATTGTTAAGAAAATATTGTTTTCACGCATATAGTTTTCTTAATTTATCATTGCCCAGAGAAGTTGCTGACATCCCATCATGTGTTCAAGGATAATTGGAAATGTTCAAGGCCAGGCTGGATGGAGCTTTGAGCTTATCTAGTAGATAAGTAGTAGCCCATGGCAGTGGGGCTGGAATCAGATGATCTTTAAGGTCAGTTCCAACCCAAACCATTCCATGATTTTATGATTGTACTATTTGTTTTTAAATGTTGTAGATCTCTGTAAATGGATATCATCTTTTATCATTTAAGGAGAAAATTAACAGTGCTAAAATATAACAGAAAGGTGAACTTTAAAGTTCTAACAGAAAGAGGCATCTCTCTCAAACACAAAGTAAAACAAATAATTCTGCCTTTTGAGACTGTTTTTCTTTGAACTGGATTCTTCATTTTAAAAATCATTATAATTTCTATTACTTTGTGACATAGCAACATAACAATAGAAGTAGAAGCCCCCTTCGAAGTGCAAGACAATGTACTGGCTCAGGAAAAGTCCATCTGCAACGTTCTAATATTTCAATTTTTTTTTTTTTGCGATATCCACAACTTTTCGATATCCACATCTTTAGTTAAGCGTTGTTATAATCATCACTCGCATTTACTTATCATGCCTACCTACGTCTTTTGTACTTCCACCTCCGGGAAGGCGGCTGGAGTTGGGAATGTTTGGAACAACCCCAGCAGGTGGAGATAAAGAGTAGCGACAGACACAACGTGCCGGTCTGGTTTTCATCATCTGCGAGTTTGTGTGGTTGAAGTGACAGCGCCTGACAGAGAAGGATGGCTGGTTCCGTGCTGCAGCCGCTGCCACCCCTCTGGGCAGCCCCAGCAGACTGCCTGGTGCCTGGGCGCTGGCAGCGCTCTGCTGAACCCCACGCCGGCTGCTCGCCTCGGGACACAGCTCAGAGCCGGCTCCACCGATTCACTGCCCGGCCTGAAGCGCTTCAAGGGACTAACGATGCAGGAAAATACATTCTAGCGGCAATGAAGCTTGCAAAAAAACTCCTGATGTCACCAGTGTCTGCTTAGCATTCATTTGTTCTTGCTGGCTGACCAGCATGACTGCCTGGCTGCACGGACAAGGTACAGCAATTTCCTGAAGGCAGCAGCAATTTGAATACCAGGGAATAGGAATCTTATCTAGGAATAGGTAAATTAAGAACAGACAGGATTTTTAGCTTAAATTTGTAGCTTTAAGTAATTCGAACAGAAGTAGGGATCTCACTGTCCTTTTCCTTGCTGCTCAGAGTAATTCATTGTGGAAGGAGCCAAAGTGAACAATTAACTCTCTCTCTCACAGGTATTGAGTCAGGACAGCCAACAGATTGTGTAACAAAAGACATCTCCTAAATTATGATAACTATATATTGTGTAATAACACAATTTCTTGACTGTGAGAACACCATCATGAAAATATTACCCCACAGCAAAACCTTAGGTTCTGAAATCCTGACACATTTATTACTGATTTCTTTTTCCTAAAATCACTTTCTGGGTTCTGAGCACAACCTGGAGTCTTGCATAATGGGTTCTAGAACACACATTATCTATCTGCAGCATTGCTAGCAGTGTGTGTGTCTTGCCCCTATTTCCTAACTTAAGCTGGGTATTACCCCCTTTTTCATCACTAGCAGCAGGTAATCAGTTGAGGCACACATGAAGAAACTGGCAGGTGTTTTTGACTCTTTTAACAAGACGTGTATGAAAGATGTGGGTGTAACACTGTGGTCTTTGAGATCCATGTCATTCAACCACGGGCAGTCATGCTTCAAAGACCAGCTTATTTTCAACTTGGAAATGGCCTTGTTTATGAGGCTTCTATAGTCCTGTTGTTAGAGATCTCCATGCTCTAGCAAAGGCTCTGGACACTGCCATTCCCTGGATCACAGGATGACTATGGGCTTAGTTGTACCAAACACCAGCTCCTGTACTGGGGACAGTATCTGAGAGGTGGCTGGAACTGCATCATGCTAAAGGGAGAGCTGCCACTGTTATCATGGAGGAGTAGAATTTGAGACATCCTTCCTTCTCACCAATCTGTTCCATGGAGTGGATGTGGCATTGAAATGAAAGTCTGAAGTTAAAAGGTGCTGTGTTCTTTTGAGTGAAAGGTGCAGAGTTCAGCATAGGCATCATATAATGCATCCAAGGGGGAGGGAATTTCACTTCGGGATGCTGTTACGTTGGAATAGTTTATTTTTAAAATTTCTCTTTTTTTTTTTTTTTTTTCTTAGCATGTAAATTAGTATCCAACTGTTTTATATGGAGACGGAATTTAAAAGTTGTTAGCTTTTCTTTACTCACTGTTGCCTGAATTTTAGCTTTTTTAGCATATAGCATATTTCTCAGTCCAATGAGAAAGAAAAAGTAAGGATGGACATGCTGATGGAGAAAAGAAAATTCTTTTTCTTTCTCAAACTTTCTTATTCTCATCCATGATTGGTCTTTAGGTTCAAGAATCAAAGAGAAAGGTCACATAAATTATGTTATCCTGTCCTGCTGAGTTCAGTGAGGCCATGTAATTTTATGTTCCCAAGTTATAGGACAGTGTCTTTCTTACATGAATTACCAAATATCTGGCTTTTATTTAATTTAGTATTTTAGGTTATTTCTATATAACACGATAATAGGATCCTGAGTCATCTGTCCTTCAAATGTCAAATTGCGTTAGAAAGATTTCAATCTGGTGATACTCTTAATTGTAGAAGCTTGATAAGGATTTAGTCTTTTTTCCAAAGAGAAAACTGCAACATTTTAATTATAATTTTTCATCCTTGAAGAAAAGGATGAAAAAATGCTTTACCTAAAGCATTCATAGAAAGCACTGAACTACATCACAGCAGTTACCCTTAAGTTCTTAAATTCTCTGTATTTTCCTCTAATAGCAAATTTTCAGTATTATTCGGTTAATCAGTAGGGTTTATAAAACTAATGTTCTTGATTATCTTATGAGATCATTATTAGGGGTAAATGTAGTTCCTGCTGTCTCAAGAGTTTCTTCTATTCCAAATATCTTAAATGCAGAGAGACAAATTCCCATCATTTTAATTTGTGTTGATTTTATGCTTGTACAAGACATTTGAGTCCAGATTTTTCAAATAAACAATTTAATTCTTTCTGTTCCTGCTTTTATTATCCATTTTTTCTCAAGTTAGGTACTGTATAACGTCTGGGGTATGGTACATGATAGTCAGTACTGAAATTTATCTTTAAAATACTAATAATTTTGTCATACAATTTTCAACAAACTCAAAAAGCAGATAATTTTCATACAATTTTTGTTTGTGTTTTGAATGACAAAAGGAACTGTTTAATTCTTTCAGTAGTATGAAATTCATATAGCCATCTACATAGACACAACAAATCACAGATCACAACTAATGAAATAAAGCTAAAAATACATACATGGTTTATTTAAAATGTTACAAAGCCCTATAAAGCCTTCAAACCCTGAAGTCTCTTCTGCAAATGTTTCTCCCTTATGAGAATGCATTTGTGCGTGTGGTCTTTAGCATTGCAGGAGAGAAATGAAGGTTTGTATTGAACCAGTGCTGTACCTTGAATTCAGTAGTCTAATGCTTTTTAAATAAAAATAGTCAAGTACATATGTAGACAAGCTGATACTGTACACTTTGTTTATTCTACAAGCCTATCTGTGATCATAAACTCTTGGTAAATATTTGCTCTTTGGAGATTAGATTTACCATACTTGCATTTACTTGCAATTAAAATGTTGCTTTCCTGATGACTGTTGCATGAGCTGCTGTATTTCATCAGTGACATAACGTAATGTAAAGATAAGAGTTAAGTGGAAAGAAGTCTGTTGTGAATATACCCTTGGTCTGTTTCTGAAATCAAGTTTATGACAGTCAGATTTGAATAATTTTTCTCTTCTTCAACCTTATTGCAGTTTGACTCTATCAGATCTCAAATCTGTATTTATTTTATTTATTTATTATTTATTTTCTGGTGCATTCTTTTCTCTTTTTTTTCCCTTTAAAAATGGCATAATTTTGCAGCCTTTACCATTTTTGTTCACGAACAAAGGTGCTTTTCTTCTCTCCTCATATGATTTATTGACTATTATGCACCCAACACTTTTAAATTGCTTCCAAAGGCAATAAAGTAGCAGGATAAATTCTAAGAAACAAAATTCACTTGTTGACTCTAAAAACAGAAAATTTAACATTAATGTTGTATTTTTTCGTGATATATAAGGTTTTTTAAACTAAATGCAAAAAGGTCCTTTTATTTTGCCCTACTGCATCAGTCCAAAGGGATTAGCTTAGTCTATGAGAGATATTTATGATGAAAGGAATACAACAGCCTTTCAGTAGTTCCAAGCCCATGATGGCAATACACTTTTGCATTTCCTTTCATAGTTTCATTTATTAAGCTAAAATATGCCTAAAGCAGACTACGTTGTTACAAACATCATAATTGCACAATGTATATATGGACCAAGTTTTCAGCTGTTCTAGACCAGCTTAGTTCTGCCAACTGCAGTGCAGTTTCTCTGCACACATATTTGAAAAATCTGCTCAACACAGCAGCCACAGACCTGCATGCAAACACCTTCCTGCCACCCCAGCCCATGGACACACACAGAGTTGTACCAGGCAGTTCCAAAGAAACTGGTGGCACTGCTAATTCTAGAAACTTCCATTCCAAGGAATAAGAAATAAGCACACAGAAAAAATAAGGATATATTTTAAAAACCCCTTTCAGTAGCAATTTCACATCTAAAATTTAGATAAGGAAACAAAGCTGTTATCACTTAATCTTATTTTTCCCTTTCCTTACACTTATGAATTCATAATTTCTGCCTCACCATCTTCACCTTTCTCTTGCTTGCCTTCCACTTTTCAGCATTTTTAATAGAAAAACAGTATTTTCTCACTTCTAAAAATGTAGTCTTCATCTGAATTAATTTCTCATACTTTTTCCTGCAAAAATTCAAGCTCTTTTCCTCTATGTCCATGAGTTTGTTCTACTTCTGCCATAAAAATTATCTAATTTCTTTTCCGTTTTCTGTACAACTTTATCATAGACAGTACATTTTATGGGAATCTAAATAAATTTCCTGTCTTTAATCAATTGTTTCTGAAATCCTTCCTGAACCTCTCTTCTGACACTCTATACATACTGCCTGCAATTAATTGGCATGAACAGAAGAGTATTTCTGTGTTGTGCCATAAAGCAGTCATTGTTTTTCCTTTGTTATTTTAATATGAAAGAAATGTATTTATAATTAAGTACTACACAAGTATATGGAAATTCTGTTTATGGTGGTTGCAAATCTAGTGCAGGTTTTGAAATCATTGAGCTATCAGCAGGTAGCAAAACTAGCTGAGATTTAACAATGTATAAGTTCTTCTCTTCTCCATTGGACAATATAAGCACAATTTCAAATACAGAATTTTTACCTCCTATGAATCTGTGGAATTGCATAGAAGACAGAATTTTATTTTACTTTGTTTTGCCAGCTTATAACAATGAAATGCAAAAATGCATAACTTTTTATAACTGATGATTATCCTAGTTATTACCACAGCTTTTCTGTGAGGATCATCTTTCAGCCCTGCTACCCACTCCCACTGCACTGGAGTCAAACACTCAATGAAACTTGGAATAAGCAACACAAAGATCATGATAGAAAGGAGGTTATGAGCAGAATGAAAGGCCTGATGCAGAACATATTCCCTTGATGAAAAAGGTATTGTCCTCCAATTTGTATCATTATGCAGAATCTCCACTGGAAAACAAGTGACTTGTCAATTCATAAATCTTTATTAAAAGGATGGTTGAGCACTGGAACAGGCTCCCCAGGAAGTGGACACAGCACCAAACCTGACAGAGTTCAAGAAAACTTTGGACAACACCTTTGGTGTCATTTTTGGGGTTGTCCTGTGCAGAGCCAGGAGCTGAACACAGTGCTCCTTTCAGCTCAGAAACTTCCATGATTCATGTCTTCAGCAAAGACATTGCTCCATCAGTGACACTGAGGAATTTATGGACTAACTCTCACAGAATTAAAAAGTTCTCACATCTGGGAAAATAAGGTCTGTGAGTCAATAAGATGCATTAACACGGTGTTCTGCAGATGGGTAGGAAGGAACCTAGGAAAATTATGTCTCTTCAAAAAGCAGCAAGCACTCAATATTTTCCTTCAGTTTGAGACAATCCCCATCCTTTGGGGATTTCCTGCTGCTTATGTCTTCTCCTCTTAACTTAATCAAGAAAGATTTTTTTTTTTTTTTCAGATTTTGTAATGTGTCACTTTAATTCCCATAATTCCAATCATTAAAAAAACCCAAAAACACTTAAATGTTACAACAAGAGTATTTTAAATAGGACCTAGGTTTTTTCAAAATATCTTCCTCAACAGAAATGAGCTGAAATTTTGATCAGCTCTTATGACACAAAGTTCAAGATGCTTTTCCTTTTAGGGGGATATAAGTGTACCTCTCCCACCTCAGTTTGTTTGCAGGTGAACTTCAAAGTCTTGAAATGGTCACTTATATCATTAGCAACAATCTCTCTCCTACTTCCAGCCCTTCCACACAAGGTCAGTTAAAGCATTCATTCTCCTAAACTACCTCCTTATTTTATGTGCACTGTTTGGTCTGCCTGGCACTGTCATCCAATGCAGGATGAATCTCCTGACCTTTAGATCATTTTGTAAGGCCAAATATTTCTCTGTTGCATCGCACAAGGACGTAATTAAATACTCTGCTAAGGATTTCATTACGAATCCCACTGAACTCTCTGGCTGTACTTAGTTCAATTATTTAAAATTACACCTGTGATTTAATTAACTTGTGGCATATTTGCACAAATTGCACATAATATTTCAAAAGTGTATCTTATAAGCCATATTTTAAAACGTTACTAATGGCTACTAATAGGTAAGTAAATGAAAGGAAAAGGAAACCCATTTCTTACAAGCATTCAAAACCTTCTCTCCATCCTTGCTCCTCCTCTTGCCTAAACAAGGAACTTTGAAAAATGTAAATCCTAGGTGCACAGGGTGTCTTTATATTTTGATAAGCTAAAAAAGATAGGTGCAAACTTCCCTCCTATGAGCCATAAAATATTTTGGTTAATGAAAAAAAAAACTTTGAGAAGCACATTTATGCTTAAAAAAAAAAAAAAAATTGGTTAGAATTTGTCAATTTGCAATTGCCCAAGCCTGACTTTATCTGATAACAGCTCACTAGTTCTTTCTAATTAACTACATTAAATAAATTGATTGCACCTTTCCTATTTCTCTTAATTCGTATGTGCTAAGAGTCATTGTAAGAAGAAGAAAAAGGAGGATGAACAGCACTGATGGTATCAATGTTACAGCCGCCTGTCACATCTGCCAAAAAAGTAGACAAAGTTTCTAAAAACTAGTGAGATACATTATAATGAAGACTTAGGGGAGAGAAAGAGTCGCATTTTAAACTTCCATACCAGCCCTTGCAGAATTGATGACTGCAAGTGGGTGTAGCTGTCAACTAATATTCTCTGAATAACTCTATTACCTAGGGAAATCAGTGACTCCAGTGAGTTTATTTCCTGAAACTACTGTACGTATACACTGTGTCAAAGAGCTCTCAGATTGCATCCTGTGTGATGAACATATATAATCCACCATACCATCTACCTCTGGGTACAAATCAGGGAGATATATACCCTTTGGGGTAGTGCATTTCTTCTTGAATTTCACTGAAAATCACAGGTCAGCTCTCTTCCATGCCTGGGCATGCATAGCTCAACTTTAGGGTAAGAGAAATGCAGAGGGAGCATCCCTGTGATCTGCCCACCTTCCTTCCCATTGCTCTAGAGGAGCCAAAGCGCAGTGGGGCTCTACCACTCCTTCCTGCACTGCCTGTCAATCAGCTGGGTTTTGGGGAACATAAATCATTTCCATTTTTAGTTGGACAGCTGGTAGGTTGGCAAAGGAAAAAACTGCTGGGTTGTTATGCAGCTGTCAGAAATCAAACCATGATATTTTGGTTTATAGCACAAAGTTTTCCACGCAGAGTACCCAGCTCCATATCCATCTACAAACTTTGTAATGTCGAAAGCCACCATCCTCTCAGAAGCCATTTTCTCTGGCACTTGCAGCACAAACAAGCAGGATTTACTCAAGAATCTGTCATGATATCAATGATAGGACACCAGATGGGAGATAGAGTTGATTTAAGGGGTAGATGAAAAAATCATAAAATCTTCATGAATCTTCTCAACCCCCAAAAGTTTCACATTATATTGTGAACAATGTCACAAATTCACCAGGCTATGCTGGCTATTTGCTGCCAAAAGTTTTCTGTTTTACACATCTAACACTGATGTTTCTAACATTGATGTTTCCCTTGTTCCTCTGTGCAGTATTTCAGAAACATACTTATATGTAAGAATATCTTACTTATTTAATTGGTCATCTGTCTTGATACAATTTTTTGATCTATCTTCTGTGAAATCAACCATTTTCATTTCCATCTCCCTGATCTCTGTCCTCCAGAAAACTGATTCTTAATTTGGAGTGAAGTTATTTTTTATCTGTGTGGAGAGAATCAAAGGTCAGTTTTTAAATGCTGCTAGATTTTAGTCTCCATTCCTCATCCTGAGTACCCCACCTTGTACAAAAACCAGCTAGCTGGTTTGAGACACCCCTGTTAATCTTCTGCACTCATATTTTTCTTCACTATTATACTAAGTTTTCTGCCACTTATGGAGATGGGTATTTATTTTACTTGGATTAATTTTGATTGCAGCCTTCTTGACTGCATCTTAAGTATTTCCCATGCATTACTGAATCCCAGCCAAATCACTTTAACTCATTTCACATTCATTCAAGTAGCTATTGACTAAGTAAAAATAATACTGTAGTACATTAAAAAGCTTGAATAGTTTCCTTTCTGATTAGTGTAGCAGTGAAAAACTCAGACTATCATAGACATTCCTGTTCTTCTGAGTTTAAAGGAACAGATTTAGATCCCATTTTTAATCAAACATTTATAGATTTAATTCCTAAAAATCTGCAGTTTTGAAAAGTTTTAAAGCTTTCAGTTTTTCAGATCAATCAAGGACTTCTCATTTAATCTTTTACCTGTGGGCCAAATTCAGGTTTGTCAATAATAATGCTATGTAAAACTTTTGGTCGTAAAAGAATTCACATTCCAAATAGCACCTGCCACCAATCTGAATCAATAATCAAAGATATTTGAAGAACTATCAGTAATTCAACAATGGATCAACTAAATTGTCTAAATGGCAGTCTGAGAAGTACAACCTATTGTTAAGGGCCTCATCTAGTTCTCACTTGGTGTGGAGCTTATGGACAGACCAGATTTGTAAATAACATGAGTGTAATGAGCCCAGATATGCAGATGTGCCTTCAGCCTTTCTGGTCACTTTCTTGTGAAAGTGTATTTGTTTGTATTTGCTTTCAGAAAAACAAAAATTATATTAAAGGGTCTGTTATGAAAGCAATCTAAATTAATGATTTACATCTAGGAGAAAAACATTGAACTAATGGCTTAAGGTATAAATATGGTGGCACAATAGGAAAAATAATTTCAGTTGGAAACTGTGTTTTTGTCTTTCCATAAAAGCTATTCAGTCAAACTGAGGTTTGACTAAAGGACAAGGGTTTCCCAGAGAGTTCTACTAATGAACAGGCTGGTAGATTTGGAAAAAAAGTTCTTTGACCTTTGGCTAGTAAGTACTACATTGTATTTTGTTTGAGCCTTAAGTAATTTTCTGTACCAAGACAATTCTATGTATCTAATTACAGCATTAGTGTAAAAATTGTTCCAGCTGTCCAGAAGGTTTTGCTATTGGATGATATCATAACCAGGGTGTTATTAAATCTCACAGCAGCTGGAGACTTGACTCCAGGAAAGCAAGAATCCTACAGAGATATCGAGTAGTGATGGATTTCCTGTATATCTTTCAGTGAAAAAAATTGGGATTTTTTTTAAGATGTCATAACATCAACATAATTTCTAAGTCTACATGATACGTTGAAACTATTTTAAAATGTGTATGAAGGTAAAACTTGTTGATAACGTTTCTTTTTGAACTCTAAAACCTGTTGTATAGTAAATCAAAATCATGCAATAAATACACGTACTTCCTCTAATTCATGTTTCCAAACATTGGTAGAAATAATGTGAAAAATGCATCATCAAAATATGCATCAGTATATTTCTAAGAAGAGAGAAAGTACTTCTCCAACTTTATCTGAAAAACACTCTTTTTATGACTGTATATGTATATATAGATGAATATATGCCTTCAATAAAATAATAATGTAATACACAAATAAGGTTTTAATTTGCATTTAGAATCACGTTGAGCAGCTTAAGGTCTTGCAGATTTTTCTGTGCATTTTATATTCAATCAAGTCAAAGTATAGTCCAGGTGGACAAGGAAATATGCAAGTGGACATACACTCTGATTTTCATCTCATTTTTTTATGTCTCATGAGACTTGGTGGATTTTTCAAATGTAAGTGTTAATAAAAAAATTAGTTTTTTAAAAATAAAAACCTTTTTAAAGAAATCAAGTCACGGCATATGAGCTTGCCTGTTGCAGTGCTGTAGGAAGCCAAAATGCCAAGTAAAAAACACATCTCCAAAGCATTAATCTAGTGGAAAAGGGGAGTTTTTACTGATCCTTTCTAACTTCATTTTTACATCTAAATGAAAAGATTTAGACCCTCAGTTTTTCTTTAAGATAATGGAAGACAGATGGGCTCTTGTTTTGTCTGTGAATTAGACAATATAGTAGACCTATTCACTAACATGAATTAGTGGATTGTATAGTCCTGATATATTTATGCTGATATATATTAATGCACAGTTTTAGATTCTTGGCTTTGCTTTCAGAATACCAACATTAAATTTTTCCAGGAACTTTTACTTTTCTTATTCTATTCCCAGACTCCTATCCATAGATCTTTTCTCTACATCCACAGAGACACAGAGAAACTTGGAGTAAAAATAGTTAGAGGCCAGAAAAATAAAGTTAGGGAGGGATGGGAAAGCTGATTTTGCCAAATTTAGACCCCATCAAAACCCCTTGGGTTCTGTATTGCAAAACAGATCTGGAAACTTCTGAGTACTGGTCTGTTTTGCTGTTTGCTACTTTTTTTCCTTTTTTTCTTTTTTCTTTTTTTTTTTTTTTCATTCCTCTGGTAACCCTAGAAACCAAGAAAGGATTGCTTTCAGGCAAGAAGCACTGCTTGCTAGAACAAGTCAACATTAAGAAGGAATACATACTCGAAGCTGGAAAAAGAAGGCAAGCAAAAATGGTATTTTTGCTTGGCAAGCTCAAGAGTTCTAACTGGTCTTTTCTGTGCTCTGACAAATTTCAGTTCTTAGAAGCCTTTTACTCAAGAAGTGGCCAATGCTCTTCAGTCCAAATCAGGATAGAGAATGTATATGTTCATGTTCAGGAGTGGACATTACAAACAGTCCTTTCTCAAACACCTTCATCTACTTCATAGAGGAAAGACTGATCAATGTTTTACAAGACTAAACCTTTTTTCTTTTTCTACATGGCCCTTGGAGGAGCAACATGTCCAAGAACAATGATATAAAATTATATTTCTTTCTTTAAAATTACCACAGCATAGCAAACTGTATTCTATCCTACCATGACCACCTTCCTTTCCTGAGATCCTAAATTCAGGGGGGAAAAAAAAAAAAAAAAAAAAAAAAAAAAAAAAAAAAAAAAAAAAAAAAAAAAAAAAAAGAGGATTTAAAGCAGAGAGATTAGCCTGGACATCCCAGGAAGAAGAACATATGTGTGGATCAAATTTTTAAACTCGGGAATCCAGGATAATGTGTAGTCACAGTGCTCCAGGTAAATCTTGATCAGAGTTATAGAAACAAACCTGTTCACTTTCCCTTCTGTGCTCCACCTGGAAATAATCTTTCTAATGTCCATCTGGAAACCCTGTGTTGGCACACACCTCTCTTCTAGCCCAGTTTGGGTTCTTTGCAAGGATTTATGCATGAACCCACGGTTGTAAAGGATTTCACCTAATTTTTTGTAGAAATTTTGACATCATAGATTTTCTGTTGGTAATCAATTTATTTTAGCAAACTTAGTTGATCACTTAGAGATTATGAAAAAATAATTCAATTAAATCAGCTTTGGTTACAGAAATCCTGCTGAGATCTGTCCTTTCGTTTTTGCTGAAATACACTAGGCTGGAATTTTACTGCATCAGCTCCAGCCTGTGCTGTACATCTTCTTTTTCATGAGGTAGCAGACATATTTATATTATTATTCTGTGAAGAGCATTCACCTATGACCTCAAATACAACTGCTCATCAGAATTCTGCTTCTGAGAGGAAACTGTGCTAACCCTACTTCTGCATTGCATAGAATTGCAGTAATTTAAGACTTAACTTTCAGAAGATCTACCACCATGGTAGAAATAGAATAGAATTTGCCAAAAAAGCACAAGTTTTCCATATGTGATGGATGAGGACTGTTAGATATCTGGGCAGATGAATATGTTAGTACAGATAGAAAAAAAACCAGCCTCCTGTCACTCTGAGGAGGGATAACATACCAGCTGCAGCCCTCATTTCTGCCTTTCTGATTGTTCCACATCTTGTGCTAGAGCTAGAAAATGTCTGATCAAATTGGGATATGAGAAAGGACCTGTACACCAAAGCTGGTGTACCTCATCAGCCATGGAGATTTGCCCAAAAATGTGATTCACAGAAGTAGATTTAAAAACCAATAATCATCTTAGATTAATAATTTTTAAAAGGGTAATATTTTGAAAAGAATTATAATTGGCCGCAGTTGAAAGGATTTTGACTTCACCTAGATTCACCAAGTTAATATGTCTGGTCAGTGTTCCTCATAAAAGCTGAGAATGTGAATTCTTTTATTTCTCTAGCTTAGTGGTCAGCACACTTGCTCGCGCTGTGCCACTGAGGTTATCTTCAATTTTACATAAGAGAATCTGAACCAGAAACTAGGGTAAAAGCTCTAACAATTAGACAAGAGAGTATTTTTTCTCAAAACTGTGGATATAAAAAGAGATATCTCCTACAGGAACTGCAGGAATAAGCCTGTGTGTTAATTTCATATCAAAAGACCATATTTTTTGCAAGTTTTCTCCCATTTCATTAAAGAGTGAGAAGTTCTAGCTTATTAGGGAATTCAAGACAAAAAAACCCCACAGTATATGGTAAATGCAAGGAGATTTCTAGGGCCAGGGAGGATCATTATGCCAAGACTGATGTATAACATTACCCTGTCCTAGACCTAGTTCTCTCTTTGATTAAAGGCAATGTGGGAGCAGGATCTAGCCTTTTTTTTTTTTTTTTTTACCATTTCTACCACGAAATTATGGAGGATCCAACATTTCCTTTGCTAGTTTGTAAAAAATAGTTAACTTCCTCTCCTGTAAAGAAAGCAAGAGAAATGAAGAATTCTTCTGTCTTTTTCATGTTAATATTATTGTAATATAATCCACCATGTCTGGCTATAAAAGTAGCTTGACCATTGTTAACTATCATTTCTTCACTAGAAGAATAATCATTTTCCTGTTTCAAGGTTTTTTTCCTAGTTATTAATCATGCATTTCCATCTGTTCATACTAATACCTCTTCAGTGGTTAAATGTGATTGATTTGAAACAAACTTTGCAGAAAAAAGAGATATTGTTAGAGTTCAGTTGTACCCGGTTTCAAGTGTAGTCATGAGCTGACATACACATAAATTGTTTTGATTATTTCCACTGTGCTTATCTAAATTTGTCAAACCATTTAAGCAGTTGTGTTTGACTAACTCTGTATTTCCTTATTCTGGCTTCTATAGCTACACATAGAAATCTATATCTCTGTCCTTACACATGACATTGCATTATATTTAACATTATATACAACATTTCTGAATGTGTTCACCACTAAATGTAATGCTCTTGGACACTGGGCACCTGCCAAACCTTGTGCCAGACTCATACCAACTGGGCTTGCTGAGGATGAGGTGTTAAGTGCATTTTCCCAATCAGCAATGTAAAATGCTTCCCTCCTCCCCAGATTCCCCTACCCAATATCTCAGCAATTAGAGAACAGGCTCTTGAGGTAGGCAACAGGAGCCTCAAATATCCATTGCTGATTAGTGTGTGGAAGTTTAACCATGAGGCAATACTGCTTTTAGTGATGAGGTGCTCTCAGGCTTCCTCTATGATGAAACTATTTTGCACAGGACGTGTTCTGCTCATCCTTCCTATTACATGGGACCCACACACATCCCTGATCCCATTGTCACCAGTATGTCACATCCTCCAACAACAAAAGGATTTGTCATTCCTTGGCAGGCAAGGCAGGTATTTACTCCTGTAGTAGCAGCTATGAATTTCATTTCATATTTCCTTCATTCTAGCATAAAATAGCTCACTGCTGTGGTTTACTGCCTGTGTCTTAAGTCCTCCTTGCTATAGCATTCAATATTTCCAATCTAGTGCCTTTAACTGCCTGGTAAGGCAACAGGGCCTTCAGCTGCAGTGGAGGGAATCTAAGGCAGAAGGAGTCAAGTTTGCTTTTTCAAAGTCTGCAGTAGGAGAAAGAAATGAATCTTTGGATTAAGTGAGACATAATGATACTATAGAAAATCTGTCCAAGAGTTCTTGTGTCCCATTTTAGCTTTTCCCAAGGCCTATCAGTGATTCAGATCACAAAAGGAATATTGAAAAACAAAATATTAACAGCACAAAATGCAGTTAATTGAGGATGCCAGAAAAGATTTATCTGGATACTTTGGCCTATGTGTGAAAAACAATTGCCTTTTTCACTCTGATTTAACTTAACTCCTACAGCAGCTTTGTATTGACACAAAATCCTTGATAACTCACAGTCTTTTCTTGGCTCACCATAGGTTCCATAATTTGTTCCTGTGAAGTTTAAAAGTGCATGTTGTGTTTAGTGTAGATCTATCTACACCAATTGTTATGTCTTGCTTCTTAACTTGAAGAAATGTGTTGCTCTTCAGAATTGCAATCAGAGAAG
Source organism: Phylloscopus collybita (assembly GCA_027886175.1). Lineage (NCBI taxonomy): Eukaryota > Metazoa > Chordata > Aves > Passeriformes > Phylloscopidae > Phylloscopus > Phylloscopus collybita. Next base: position 11,389,514 of record JAJNNQ010000002.1, read on the forward strand.
CAAGGTTGATATTTCATAAAGGTTGCAAAAGGGCTGGTTCACCCTGTTTGTTCTTTGCTAGTTAAATTATGTTCTATATACCAGAGTCATTGAACCTGGTAAAGCCAGACTACTTACCTCTTCACAGTAAACACAATAATATTTTTTTTTCTGATCTCTCCAGTGGCTTCTTCCCGTATTTGGACTGATTTTAACATTTTCTACTGGTTTGAGAGCTTTTGACTTCTATACAATAATTACTATCTTTTCCCCAATAGAAAAATAAGAAAAACTAACTTTCTTTTATTGTTTTCTAGTTAATTTTGATTTTTTTTTTCTCTGTCTTTTGGCTACAGGAAAGCTTGGGTATACAGAAGCAACACTTAGTGTTGTCATATCCTGACATGCAATCAGATAAACCATTGACTGCCCCTTAACTCAGCACACATGATTTACACTCTCTATTTCATTCCTGTTAATTAGCATTAATGTACTAATGAGATGTTCCTTAGCCTGAAACAGAGTCTGTAATAAAGCACTGCCCCATTTCAGTGGTTTGATTCCATATTATGACTACAAACATAATCGTGGTGTTGTCACCAAATAGTTGACCAAGTCAACTGGAGTTGTGGTAATTAATGGCATGTGTGCAATAATGGATCATCATCAACATCTAAGCACAGTGATGCAAAGGTGCTGCAAAAGCTGTGAAGGAGGCATTAGAAAGAAATCTAAAGGGCATCTATTTTTTATGGAAACCAAAACTGTCCCTAGTACAGGCCTTGTACAAACACCCACAAAGGGGTGGTCCCCAAATAACACTGCTCATCTTCTACTTAAAGACATAAATCTTATTGCTTCAGTCTTTGGGGATGATCTGAAAATAAAATGCTTTCTTAATCAAGATATATGATGGGAGGAGTGCATTTCAACCTACAGGTGTTGCAATTTTGAAGCACAAGTCTCTGTGAAGGTGACAGTGTTCTGCTAGACAGTTTTACAGAAATACTTTTCAATCAGTTTAGAAAATTGATGTTAAATTAAGGCTTAAAATATAAACTGTCTCAGGACTGGAAAAAATGTGAAGCAGAAATTAAAACATATGAGTCTTAGTATTTAGATACAAGATCAGTCTTTGGATAATATTCTGCAGTGTTTATGAAAATATCGTGTTCATCATCACCAAAAAAATCTGAACCTTAAATAAGTGCAACTTATCTGAAAGTTTTGTTTTCAACTGTTTTGAAGGTAATCATAGTAAACATAGGCCCATGGGGTTTTTCCCCCCTGTTTCATCAGCCAGATAATTTCCAATTGTTTATCATCATCCATTAAAACACAAATGATCAGCAACTGCTGTTCTCTCATTTCAGTTAATATAAACTCTCTCAAATGCAGCTTTCTTTTTTTAGACTACCCCAAGTTTTGCCCAATTGATTAACTGCACCCAGCTGATAAGAAAAAAAGTAATTTTATTTAGCAGGCCACAAAACTTCCCCACAGCTTTGTGTAATAATTAACCAAATCTGCTATATTAAATATTTCCATAGTAGGAATTCACAGTATGTTTGTAGTAAGGCATAGCTTTAGAAGTTTAGTGGGATGTTGAATTGTTTACCAACACTGGAGGTCCATTACCAAGTCAGTGCTTGGGGAGAGCATTTTCCAGACCATTCAGATGGAGATTATGTAGGAGAAAAGAAGATCTGGACATGCACATGATATTCAGTATCCTAGTCTTTATCATAAACATTATCTGCTGGACAGTTGCAAAGTTTGGTATAATTATAAATTAATAGACACACTAATTGTAGCAGAAGAAAGCTAAGATTATTTGTCAAAGATCAAAATTAAGGTAGTGGTTTCCAATAGATCATAAATTTTGAATGCTTTTCTTTTTAGTTACTGAAGATTTCCCAACTTTTACTGGTTAACCAACACCAACAGAAGTTTGGAATGGAGAGTGAAGTGTCAAGAAAGCTTCCATTTTTTCGGTACATTTGTTCTGTATTTTGTTTGCATAGTCTCCACTTGGAGTGGGGTTACTCCACTCTGGGTAACTGACTTAATCCTTTTGGTTTTGTTCTAGTGCCTCCTCTGACTCTCCCTGGACATCCCTGGAAGGCCAGTTGCCAGAAGGCAACCTGTTCCCCCCCAGAATGCTGATCTCCCTTCCACCTGGAGCATAAAAGTAACTACATAAAAACTGCAAATAGCTGATTGTTAAGAGGATGAGATGCTAATTGCTGCCTGTCAGAAGAAATGGGTGTCTGGTTGGGTAAGTTATCTTTAAACCCTTGTTTGAAATATATCTGCTAAATATCACTCTTCTCTACTGTGCAGTGGTCGCACAGGTCCCCCACAAAGATTCAGTGCCAGCAAAATGACAGCAAGTTAAAAGCAGTGTCCTCATGCAAACGAGGTGGGCCACAAGACTCATTAGGATGTAAAATCAGGGTCAGGCACACAATAATTATTTAATATGAACACACACTGTGTTGCCACATAGACAACATACATAGATATTATACACATATTATATGTGTATATATTGCTGTATTGTATTATATACACTTCTTTATAGGTGTGTCCAATAATTTTATTAGTTCAGATGAATAGAGTGGCTCTGAAGCAACCAGCTGAAAAGTATCAAATTGGTTCATTTCAATGAGAAATCTGTGAGAGCAATCTGAATTCCTTGAAGATACTAAAGGAGAAGGTATATTCCAAAAATCAAACCTAATCTCACCTAAAGGAAATTCAGTGCATGAGTTCCGGTTAAAACTGGTTTGAAATCAAAATTCATTAAATCCATGGCCAGAACATGGATCCTTTGCACCCTCTGGTTCACTTTAGAGATCTTTTTTTTAATAAGGCCACATTAGAGGCAAAAGTAAACATGCAGTGACTCAGTCAGAAATACCTTTTTGATCTGGAATCATAGAATGGTTTGGGTTGGAAGGGTCTTTTAAAGACTATTTCTCCAAGCCCCCTGCAATGAGCAGAGGCATCTTCAACTATGTCATGTTGCTCAGAGTCCCACCCAACCTGACCTTGAATGTTTCAAGGAGGGAGCATCTACCAGCATATGTTCCAATGTTTCACTACCCTAATTAATAAAAAAAATCCTCTTTTTATCCAGTCTGAATCTACCCTCTTTTATTTGTAAACCATTACAACTTGTCCTATCACTACAATCTGTCTTAAAAGGTCTGTCCTCATTTCTTAAAAATCCCCTTTAGGTACTGGGTGAATGTTATAAGGTCTCCCCAGAACACACCCTTCTCAAGGCTGGATAGCCCCAACTGTCTCAGTCTTTCCTCACAGGAGAGGTGCTCCCACTCTCTGACTATCTCATGGCACTCCTCCAGACCTGCTCCAACAGTCTTTCTCGGACTGAGGACTCCAGAACTGGATGCAGTTCTCCTGGAACAAACCAGAGAGAAGAAGGAGGCAAACATCACCACCCTCAACCTGATGGCCACACTTCTTTTGGTGCAATCCGTAACACAGTTGGTTTTCTGAGTTACAAATGTACATTGCCAGCCCAAGTCCAGTTTTTCACCTACAAGTCCTTCTCTGCAGGTCTTCTCTCAATCTCAGAGCCTATATTACCCCACAGCCTATATTCATACTGGAGGTTGCTTGACCTGTGTTCAGGGCCTTGCACCTGGCCTAGCTGAACCTCAGTCACATGTGTGCCCACTTCTTTGTCTTGCCCAGGTCCCTCTAGATGGCATTGTCTCCCTCAGGTGAGTCAGCCACACCACTCAGGTTGGTTTCTTCAAATTTGCTTTCTTTCTGCAGAAGAATTTGTTGAGGGCGCAATTGATCTCGCTGGCTGTGTCACTGATGAACATATTAAACAGTAATGGTCCCAATACAACCCCACAAAGGACACCACTCATTATTTTTGTTCACCTGAACACTGAGCCATTGACCACCAATCCCTGGATGTGACCAGGTACAATATCTTTGGCCTCTCTTTTTTTTTTTTTTTTTTTTTTTTCTCAAAGCCCCTTTCTATTCTTACAAGAAAAGCTAAAGTATGGTTGTTTGTGTCTGTAGACAGACAACCCAGTACATACAATAAAAAGAATAAATATGCATCTCTGTACATAGTGTGTGTGAATAACTCAAAGCATATTCCTTTCCTAATCAGTCTTTATCAATAATAATATAAAACAAAAATGCTGATGATCCAATTACTTCAGTATATGCTTCAATTTATACTGTTCTGCTGAGCCTGTCATTAACAGCTCATTAGAGCAAGTTTCATGTCAGATTCCTGGTAGATCTGGAAGGGGAGTTCACATCAGCAAATATTACTCATGCAAGTGAGAGCTGCAGAGTAAACCAGGGAGGAAATTCAGCAGTTGCACCTTTCAGTTTTCATACCACCAATAACCAGCTATACACAGTTGGGTTATTTTGACACACTGCATTTAATGATACAGTATTTCACAGGAGGTTCACATGCCCCTTACAACCACTATGAAATATCAACTCCACATGTTTCAATCAGGCCATATGCTGTTGAAACAGGCATAGAAAAAAGGTATATTACAATGTATTCCTGGGAGGCTGACAAGCATTTCTGGACTTAAAGGGATGTGTCTTCAAGACAACAGGCAAGTATTTATGCCTTCAAAGTTATAGCACATTTAAAGCAAAAACCAATCTGTTAAGAGGAACAGTCTTTAGACAGCAAGCATACCAGCAACAAGATCTCTAAGACTTCCATAACTTTAAATTATTCAGAAAGCACAGACTTTAATTAAAAAAAAATTATCAAGAAAAAAAGAAAAAAAACAGCTTCCTTTTTTGTTTACATTAGCTGCCTAGATTTACTGATTAACACAGCAGGCAAAGCAGAGAAGAGATGATGTACGGAGTACAGCCGTAGCTTGTCTCTGTCTGAAAGTACTAAGTTCTTCCTGAAAATCTGTGTCCTTCAGGATCACTCTGTCATCCAGAAAGCATTATGTGTGCCTTTATGTGCACAAGCAACAGATTAGAAATGGCAAAAAAAGATTAGAGGCAGGCAACCTCCCTATATATTTAAGCCCATCATTGGCTTTAGGAGGAAACAAACCCAAGCTATTTTGGACAATGCTCTTGTGTTTTACAAAAGTGAATGAGGGAGGGAGGACAACTTGGACTCTACCTGTCTGAACTGTAGGATAGGCCAGAGAAGGGGGATAGAGAGGTCAGAGGGACACTGGGGACCCTGAACTCATTACTCTTGACTTCTAATTTGTGTATGTCTTGTGGCGTATGTCAAGAGGATGTGATTGGCCTTTGTTTCTTTTATCAGCAGGGTTGCCCTGTGGCTGCCCTTAAAATGAAGAGGTATAATCTCCATGGGGCAAAATGAAAGCCAGCAAACTTCCTGCCAAGAACCAGACAAGGAGAAATGGTTTCTGGGCCTTCCTCTTTGGGACATATGCCAGGTGAAACATTTTAGGATTTCTCCACCATTTACATAAACACATCTCTCTTGTTTTCTTAATCATAGGAGGCTGGGAGTGTGGTTTTCTCCTTTACTTTTGTGTTTTTCTGCTGGTTAGGAAAATAAATTGCCATTGCTTTACATACCTTGGTTGTTCAGCTTTAGGATTTGTCTTCTGAGAGCATGGTAATAATCATAGAGTTTTCTCACCAGTATTGTATTGCACAAGTGCAGCCAAATTTTACGGTTTCAGAAAGCATTAACAGGCCAGGCCAAGAGGCACTTTTGACTTTGATTTAATATGAAATTTTTACATTGCATCCCCAGCTCTTTGCATCATTACTATAATTATTTGACATGTTTTATTTTTCACACTGTCCTCAGAAAGGTACTCTCCATGGCCCCCAACTCTGATCCAGGGAGGCCAGTCAATCAACAACATGTTTGTGCAAGATGCAGTATTATTAACTGCATTTTATAAATCTTAGCTGTGCAGACCTAGTCGAAACTCCTCTTTGTTTCTTGCTGGTATTTTCCTATCTTTTTTTTCCCCCTAGTAGTTTGCAAAGTATTTCCTGTTTAATACTCAGTCAATTATTTATAGAAGAATACAGAGGGCACAACATTTAACATACCGAACAAGGACAGATTCCCTTCTTAGAGCAACTTTGAACATCAGGGCTCAGTCATGCTGTGTAGGCACAACTGAGATTGTCACGCTTTGACAAGATAAAATTGCTCTGGAGCTTCAAGGCATAGAAAAGGGCAACACCCAACTCTACCTTCCTTTTGGAAATTCCAGACTCTTTCTTCACTGCAGCTGACCTATTCTTTGAAAGATAAGGAAAACAGTTTATTCTTCCATTCTTCCTATCCCACACAAATCCTTCACTAATCCTATTGGAACAGTTTTTTCCTAGATAGAAACCATGAGATGAAAATTTTTAAATGGCAACCATATAGTATGGGGACCTGTAAAGAGCAGTCACCACCCAGCTTAAACACACGTGATGGCCACAGCTCTTCTTCCTGCACAACTCCTAGGAAAGTACAAGGAGCTGAATGTTAAGGAACATTAAGGAAAACCTATTAAACCATCATAAATACAGCAACATCATCTTTTTTTTTTTTTTTTTTTTTTTTTTTTAAGCAGTAAAATGAGGGTACCTCCTAATTTAACTTTTGTGCCATTTGGAAAAGTGAGTTACAAAGACATACCAACAAGAACAAAGAAAAGGCAAATCTGGAACTGAGGAAGGAAGACTGGCAGAAGGTGAGATCTACTCCTGTGGCTCTGACACATGTAAAGCTGTGGCTTGGAAGAAAGCTAGAATTCTCACGCAGTGAAGAGAAATGTCACGGTAAGAGGAGATTGGGGAGAGGGTTCCAGGCATACCAGCAATGAGCCTTTAACAAGGAGACCTTTGCAAGTTAGGCCTCATCACAAACTAATCTGAGAATGTGTTTGAGGAAAATATATTAATGACACACATAGGTATGTAGAAAAGAGCTTAATTTCTAAAGAAAACATACCAGCTTCTTTCTGACTACAACATGATGCAAATGCCACAATGCGTCTCTAGAGGATATGTTCAGTCAATGCCCAACATGGCACTAAGAGAATATAATTTATTATTGTTGCTATTTCTATTACAGTAATTCCACTGGGAATTAAAAAAAAAAATCTGCAATTTAGAGGGGTTTTTCTGCTTTTTGCTTGTTAAAGTTTAGTGCAAGTCATAGCTCCAGAGAAACCTTTTGGGATTTCAGAGATAACAACTTGTCAGTCCCTCTGTACGAGAAACTGAAGTTCTGGTACAAATAGGGGCTTGTCTCAATTTCCTATCTGGATAACTTTATCATTATGCATGAATTCTGAGCATTATTTTTTTTATTTGTTTATTATGATACCAGGTATCTCACATGAGGCAAAGGACTATTTTACAGAACATTGGAGAGCAGTGCAAAATTTAGAGGTTTTAAAATCATAATAAGTTGCTATCTTTCCTTTGGTGGTTAAGTTGTTAAATAAAAACAAAACATCTCTCTTTAAGTCAACACAAATTTTAATTTACTAAGTTTTCTTGTAAAAAATCAATATTTCCCTTCACAGTGGGGCAGAGAATCTAGTCAGCTTAAAATGTTCAGTGATTTGTGAGAAGCTGCAGAAGAAAAGACACTCAAACTGTTTTTTTCATAATTTTTTGCAGACATTACATTACTCTAATTCAGCCTGAATTTTCAAAAAATTTAATCTTGTCAAAATGTATTTTTGACTCACTATAGCTCCTAAAAACACAGGTAGTTCCATTCTGTACACCCTTTATCAGACTGAATAGTAATCTGGTCAAAGTGTAATTATTTTTTACAATGCTAGTGGAATTGAGCATATCACATCAGAGAACTCCTCTCCATAGACTACTAGGTCTGCAAATTATTCTAAAAGTGCTGAAGTCTAAACAAAAAGGATTCAACAGGGTTTTCTGCCTCTAATATGAAATTCCTCAGTCATTATGCAGCATGGATAAATATTAAGCACTAGAAAAAAAAATTGGGACCCATGATCCTCATAAACATTAAAACAGGCAGTTGAGCGCTGAATCCCTGGCTCTGTTGGTGTAACTCAGGAAAATTTAAATTTCTTTCAAAATGACAAATAATGGGTGCACATGTTGTACAGCAGCACAGTTTTTTGGTTGTTTTGTGTTTTTTATATGGCCCTTGTAAAGTTTTCAGTTGACAGTATCTAAACCTAGAGCAATTCCTCAATGATTTTGTCTTATCTGTGCTTCAGCCATGGCTGAGATTCTTGGAGAGTCATCCAAATTTTTTTCCCTTTGTCTGCTGCAAGGTACATTTTTATGCAAACCTATTCAGCTGGCATAGACATTTTTTAATTCCTTCCATAATCATCAGCTTTTGATGCAAAACAAACACACAGAATAAAGGATTACAGTTTCATTAGGGCTTCATTGACAATAATTGTGTAAGGCTCAGGCTGCAAGAAGGGAACGAAGCCCACTTTTGTAATGTTATCAAGAGAAGCAATATAAACTTCATTCTTTGTTTGCTTGAGAATAAACAATTTAAGAATAGTTAAGCATGTGGTGCCAAGCTTACTAATGTGAGTAATTTCCTCAATTTGTTATTTCTGTGATATACTAAGCACCTGAAAAATACTTCCTGTTTTTTGCCACCACTGTCCCTTTCTTTCTCTCTACTTCTCTTATTCTTCTCACACAGAAGAATAAGAATAATCTGCTTTTTTCCATAAGTGTCCTTTTTTTTCTTTCTTTCTTTCTTACTTTTCACCGGTGCATGAAGAAATGCATTCTGTGATTGACCTGTCTCGGCAAATTTCCATAGTTAATAATTTCCTATAAAATTATTTATTAAAATGCCCATTTATATTCATACCAGAAGAATGATCATTTGAGCAGTTCTGCTGTCCATAACTGTGGGTTTATCTCAGCAGGAGAGATGTGGTCCCTGAAGTAGGCTTCAAAATACTAAGGACTGCATGACTTCAAGTCAACTCCACTAAGTACAGTTTGTTTTGCTGCCATCAGCATAAGTTACATGTATCACCATTCTGCTGTGCTTCCATTTTCCAGGTAGTCTAACATACAATCATTAAACTAGACTAATCCTGAAGAGATAAATTTGTGCCTGATAATACAACAGGGGTGAAAATCAAACGTCAGATTGTGCTGACAAAGAACTAAACCAGAACATTTCACTCAAAGCTCCTTTTGTAGCAGTCAGAAACTACAAAACAAATAAAATGATCCCCATATTCTGAATCCATCTTGAATTTTGACAAATGGAAGAGGTTATCAAACCTTTCTTATAGCTCTTTCCTAGTATCTACTAACCCCTCTGATCCAGACACACACTCATCATCCAAATAACCTGGACTTACTTCTTCATTGAAACTGCTCTGGCAGAGCCTGGCATTGTCAGGTGCCTTTGAACCATCAGCCTCTGGCCTTGAATGGGGACAGAACAACTGAGAGAATGGTGAATATCTCTGATACCTACCTTATATTTGTTTGACCTCCTCAAGGCTTTGTTTATACCCCTTCCTTTCCTAGTGAGAAAATTAAAACTCTAAACCATCAAGATGTCATTAATTCATAGCTATGACTATACACTAGAGAAGACTCCTAGGTCTTTATTCTCACTGCTGTATGAAGAACCATTTCTGTTGAAAGCTGACATGTTCACATACTGTTCCACTTTATGGAATCAACTTTTGAGCAAATTGAAAAAGAAATGAGTGAGTTCAATGCAGGTGGCTGGCTCACTCATAAGGCAAGAGAGAATACAGTGAGATATATATAACTGTATAAACATTTGGCATTTGAGGTATAATAAAATTAACAGTATTCAGCAGTAGATTTCTCAGTCCATCTTCACTCTCTCAAAGAATTCTTGAGCAGACATGTTTTCAGAGGAAGAACTTGAGAAAGATTTAAAGGGGAAGATGATGAAAGCCAGCCTTTTTTTATATGTTTTGGAAATGTATTCCATCACAATTCATAAGCTTTGCATAACCAAAATCTCTGATTTACCATAGCATGCATTAAGAGTGTGGCTGTATCTTATGAAGATAAGAATCTATGATAGGAAAAATTGTCAATGGAGAGAGTAATTCATACAGCAGAGAAGTAGGAAAAGACACTGCTGGAGGAAGAGACTTGATGACGAGGAAAATAAGAACAAATGACTACCTAACAAGTAAGTAAATTTGTAAAAATGTGTAAGTCAATCTATGGTGAAGTTGCAGGAAATTCAAAGAGTGTTTTGAACAAAACAGTCTCTTTCTGTTTGGCCTGAGAGCTTTCCTGTTAGAGCCAGGTCAGTGAATACACTTTATCTTGGGAATCCATTAAGTGAAAGAGTAGAGGGCTTTCTGCCTGCCAAGGAAAACCTAAACTATTTATACTTGACAAGAGGGAGTAAGAAAATCTTATGGAACAAGGCATTTTTCAGGGATTTAAATGACTCTGTATGGGATTCTATGATTTACAGTTCTGCCACTGATCTATCACATGACCTTAGGCAAGTCACTTCACCTTTATGCCCCAGTTAACCTGTTATACTGACTTAATAACACTGAGCCTTACTGGGCTTCAGGATGATGAAATATTTCTTTCATACAGCTAAATCCCCTCTGTGATGTGAAAAAGACCCCTCACCAGTGATTAATCCAATCTATTGTTCAAACTGAGCAAATGTACTTACATATTTGGAAAAAAAATTCAAACTTTAACGATCTGATTTTTTATTTGCAATCTGAAATAACAACTGGTGCGGAAAGGTTTGATTAAAAAGAAGTGTGAGGGTTTCCTAATGTGAGTCAAGGAGTGGATGTGTGGGGATCTCAGTGGTAGGGAACGTGCATATAACAATTTGGAGTCCCTTTGCATTCCCTGCAGCATGCCTCTGGCTGTAGGAGCCAGAATCTAGCCCTAAATTAATAATTAGCACTTTCAGTTTAAGCTCTCCAGGAAATGTCATGAGGACAGACAGAAGCAGTAGAAAATGTTAGTGGGCAGTGTAGAGAGATAAGTGCCAAGAGATTTATACCCTGCATTCTTGACAAGCCAGAACAGAATATCAGGATTTAAATAACCCACTGGCAAGACCTTTCACATCAAATTGACTGTGGTGGGAGGATAAACTCTACAGGGATGGCCTGTGAGTGTCTTCACAGGTAATAAGAAAGAGGTCCTGGCATCAGCATGCATGTGAGTACAGAATGGGCTAAAATCCCTGTATTTGCAAGTGGCTAAATCACGTATATCAGGTTTTGCTTTCTCTTAGCTCTGTATGCATTTTGAATCTAGCTGAAGAAAGCAAGGCCCCAAAACTTTCTGATCAACATGAAGAAAATAGGTGAAATTCAGCAATAGAAATATCACAAATTCTCTTTTAAGGCTGCTTGTAAAAATCTCATTTTCTAGTACAATTTGGCAATACATTTTTCTTTTAAGATAATACTGCCAATGTTCACTATGACACACTATGGACACATATTTGATGAAGGCTCAAACACATTTATACACATAATTAGTCCCAAGAATGAAATTTTTATTGCAATTACATAAAACTAACCACTTCCTCCTACAGGTTTATAATAAAATTAAGTTTTAAAACACCAACCACAAATGAAAAAAAAAAATGTTTTGAGTAATATATTTTGCAAATATCCTGCAAGTTATCCTAAATAAGTAGGCACTAATTTTTGCTTGCTATTTCACTCCTAAGTGTTGCCACTGAGTCAGTTGTAGAGTATTTGATTTATTACTAACACATCTATTAAACTAAAAATACAGCTTTTATAATTTATGTGTGAATAACACTATTAAAATGTAACCTCTAGCTTACTCCTTGATTTCTCAGGTTCTATAAGGTAAGGGAAAAATTTTTGAGATGAATTTGTGACCTAGGTTTTTTTTGAATATTGCATCAGAATAGGCAGTAGTTGACAAAGAAATTATAAAGCTGTACATGAAAAGCTGGAGTAGAATAAAAAAAGGTATTCCACACATGCCTGGAAAGGGTTTAAATCTGATAGACCAGAATTTTATACAATTGTGTGTGTGTGTTTGTATCTGTCAGTGTACACATAATTAAATTAAAAATATACAATGTATGCACATGTACAAATATATGTATACTGTGTACATGGTAGGTATACACATTTTTCATATATATAAAATAAAATAACTGTTCATGACATCAAATTTTCAAACACAATGCTCAGATAAAACACACCCTTGGATTCTACAGGGACAAAACTGAGCCTCTTTATAAAACCTGCCTATTTCATATATGAAAGAGCCCATCACAAGTGGTTGCAGCCCTATTAGATGAGTCCATCTGTAGAGGGTCAGAGATTTTAGGTGGGGTTTAGTTGTTCAAACATCCTTCTGGGTTAGCAGAGGTTTGCAGCCAGGCCTAGGGATGTGTTACCAACCTCAGCAGCACTTCTACTGCAATGCAGGTGTGCTCTCAGGGTGGGATGCAAGTCCGGACAGGGTTCAGCCCTGAGCTGACTACTGAGACATCCTGGCCAAATTAAGCAAATCAGAGCTGCCTTCTTGGCTGCAGAGTGCACCAGCTTCTGGGCTTTGGGATTACCCAAATTTCTGTGCACATGCATGCAGCATTTATGTGTAAATGAGTAAATGATCTGTGCAACTCTGGGTGCCAGTGTCTTGGGTACAGTGCTGTGGAATACTGTCATCATCCCTCAGGTCATGCCTGCCAGGAGATCTACCAAAGATGCACTGAAGACTATGTAGGGCTTGAATCCTTCTGAGGCTGGAGCATGAAGAAAGGCTGAAAGCTATCTCAGGCATCAGGATTTACTTCTATTGTGGCCCCCAGCAGCATCTTAAGTGACTTGCTGGCAGCAACAGAGGCACCTTAAGGGTTAGACAGCAGCTGAGCTGCAGTTTTGAGAATATGAGTGATGCCATGATAAGCATTTCGCTATTGGTCCTCAATTAAGTACTGAAATAACTTCAGTTAGCTGGCAAATTTGAAACTGCTCCTCAGAAAAAAATCTGGCTTTAATTGTGGCTGATGAGCAGTTTCAAAAATCTGTACAAACACACTGTAAATGTAAGCAAGTACTGATCTCTTGCTGAGTTCTCAGTTCTATTGCAAACAATCTAAGCTTTCATAAAAGTACACAATTTTTCACTTATCCTATATTTTGTCTCACATTAGGTCACTTGCCAAAAAGCCTCTTGCCTGCAGTCAGTTTAATATGAAGAAGGAAACAGTCTTATTAGTTTAGTTTATTTATGATGACAAAAGGAAAAGCATGAAAACCCCAAGTTGTGAGTGATAATTTATTCCTGATAAGTAGTAAATCAGCAGGATTTCACTGCCCACATGGGGACCTGCAGTTAAATAATTAATGATAAATAATGAGCTTTATAAATGTTCACAGTGTTTTTGAGCAACTATTTACACATGAGCTCATTCTACAAACTCTCCTGCTGCTATAATCATGATAACCTGATGTCCTTTCTGCATTACAAAAACATAAGATGATAACACCAACCATCTCTGTGGTTCAGTTTATACTGTTCATTGCCAGGTTACACTAATTATTCACTGCCTCCAAGGCAGTGCTGGGTTAATACATCAAACTAATGTATCTTTTGTCATGATAAACTTAGCTCACACTATATCATCATACATTCCACTGATGTGGCCTTTGTCTAAAAAAAAATGCAGAATTATTGAAAGAAACCAGCGAAGGAAGAAAAGTGTAAATGTTTATATTCTGGGTCACAAACAGATAAAAATACTGGTATTAAAATAATAAAATACATTTTAAAAGTACAATAAAAAATAATTTCCAAAGTACCAAAGGGTCTGAACCCCTGTAGATTTGTGTGCATCCTTTTTCATCATCACTTTTAAACATCAGGCTTTAGAAGAGAAAAAGTCAGTTCTAACATGGTAATTTTCACATGCCTAAATATGGGAAACCCTCAAGTTCTTGAGAAAATAAATCATCTGAGAATACACTCAGTCCTCATTGCCTCATGTGCTGATAAAGCAGCCAGGATAATGTCAATGCACTTTTTATTTTTATTTCCTTTCCCTAGGATGTAATCTTTCTGTATTATCTAGCCACTACATCATGAATTTATTGGGAAGCAAGATCGGGAACTTCATTAGTTCAAATCTGTTGTGCTGCTCACATTTTGGTTTGCTTTTGAAGCATCCAGCATGACTCCACAATGACCTGACCTACAGGGGCTGAGGGTGGTCATCACAACTGTCCCTGCTTTTGGTCTTCCATCATCCCCAGCACATGGTCCTTCTCTGTGTACAAAATATTAAATTCAGCACTGAGTTGAACTTCAGGGCATCATGAAAATCTAGCTTCTTAGCTGGACTGTCCATGTACAGACAGACTTTTGGAAAGCTTTTGAAATAACCCCTGGTCATTAAAAATCAGGCTGTAGGGTGATCTTGCAGGAGGTAATTCTGTGGGGTGTCTGACGCAGAGCACTGCCCACATGTCTAAATTCAAGCTAGCAAGCCACATGGCTACACAGTTATTCTCTTCAAACCGATAAAATAAAAATCACAGGGGAGAAGACAACTTAGCCCAATTTTTGTTTGTTTGTTTGTTTTTGGTTTTGTTTTTTGTTTTGTTTTGGTTTTGGTGTTTTTGTTTTTGTTTTGTTTTGGGGGTTTTGTTTTTGTTGTTTTTATTTCTGTTTCTGTTTCTCTTTCTGGTTTTTTGTTTTTGTTTGTTTTTGTTTCTGTTTGTTTCTGTTTCTGTTTCTGTTTCTGTTTCTGTTTCTGTTTCTGTTTCTGTTTGTTTCTGTTTCTGTTTTTTTTTGTTTGAGAGGAAATGGAGGGATGCAGGTTCAGAGAAAAATAGAGAATGATAAGTTTTAAAAAGTTAATGCATACTGATTCATTGTCAAAGTCATATTTCATACTAAAGGGAAAGGGAACAGGATGAATGGAGCAGTTGTCTGGATTTGTCTAAAACTCAAAGGCCAACAGCCCAGACCATATCTGATGCAGGAGCTCGGCCCAAGCAGGGGAGAATGGCTGTGTGAGATGAGCCAAAGCCACCTTCTCCTGCTGGGGGGTGAGCAGGGCACAGGGACAGCCCTGACATCTGCCAGCTCCGGGTACCAGGGCTCAGCTCCTGCAGCTCACATCCTGCAGCTGCAGCTGTGGTCTCCTGGAGGATGCACAGGGCAGGGGCCACCCAGCCCAGCCCCCACAGGAACATCCTCAAGCACCTGGGCAGGAGATGGGGGATCGGTCCCCACAACCTGCACCAGGCACCACCCTGGCACCAACAAGGCACAATGTGTTTGGTTATGTGGAGTGGAAAGACAACAATCTGTGCCCCAGCAGCCTGCTCCCAGACTCACTGGCCTTCTGCTGGAACATGGGGACATCATCCTCATCTGGTGTAACCAGCCCATCAGCCTCCTCAGGCACCCTGGTCCTCAGAAACCCTGCCCTTCACCTTCTTTTGCTCCTCAGAAACCCTGCCCTTTACCCCCTCCTGCTCCTCAGAAACCCTGCCCCTCAGCCTCTCCTGCCCCTCAGAAACCCTGCCCCTCAGCCTCTCCTGCCCCTCAGAAACCCTGCCCCTCAGCTTCCCCTGCTCCTCAGAAACCCTGCCCTTTACCCCCTCCTGCTCCTCAGAAACCCTGCCCCTCAGCCTCTCCTGCCCCTCAGAAACCCTGCCCCTCAGCTTCCCCTGCTCCTCAGAAACCCTGCCCCTCAGCTTCCCCTGCTCCTCAGCTCCCCCTGCTCCTCTACACTCCTGCCCCTCAGCATCCCTGCTCCTCTCCCTCCTGGCTCTTTGGCCTCCAAGCTGCCCACTAGTCCTACAGCCCTGCCAGGGCTCACTTCTCCTTCTCCACAAACATTACCCTGAGACTGCTGTGTTCCACCACACACGGTGTCATCTCCCTGGGTTCCAGAAAGAGGTTTGATACTGTACTTGGCCAAATCTGTAGGCTTTACTGATCCCATTTTCCTTCCCACCTAACCAAATTGTCATTATCACAGTGGGTCATAGTCTCTCTGAGCAGAGAGAAAGCATAACATCTTTTCTTGCTCTCTAGTCCTGGGAATAATAAACATCTTTCAAAACATCCTTGTATTGTTAGAATGGCATAGGAAATCTGGGCATGCTTTTTGATATCGAAAGAGAGATTTAATGTTAAACTGTTTTGCTTCTCGAGACTTGTTTGTTTTAAGAGCAACCTTCTTCTTTTTTTCTTTTGGGTCTCATTGAATTTCATCCACCTTGGAAATAAAGGCTTGAACCTAAAATGAACTCAAAGCAAGGACTCTCCTTCCATGTATTTATGACTCCAAAAGTGTGTATTTTTTCCTGAGTCTTACTGGTTGTACAAGTTCTGTAGGTAATTGTGTGAAAATAATGGGGAAAAAAAAGAGGTTTATTTTTAGACTGTTACTCCAAAAAGCCCAGTTCTTCCATTTCAGCTAGCATGTAGTGACTTGCCTTAGAGAAATAGAAAAATTAAAAGACAGGCATTCAAAATAAACCACATAACAAATAAGCTGTGTAACTGTCACCTCACAACATTTGTTTCTTGACACTGCTGATTTTGCAAGAGAAATAATTTCTTCCTCTGGGACAGAGTTATTTTTTTTTTTTTTTAATATTACTGAATTCAAGTTGCACACCATATCTCTGTAAAACAACACTTGGCATCTGCAGTCTTGTGTTCAGAGGAGTTGCTTACATAGTCAATGTGTCATAAGGTGATTTTTTACATTGATGAAGTTAAAATATAATATAAATGCATTGTGTTTATTAATGGCATGCAAGAAATTAGAGGGAAGGTAAAGTTTTTGGTGTATATATATTCCCATGCACATGTAATATGCATATATATGAATGAATATACATTTGTATATACACAGCTATGTGTATATCTGTAAGAATATACATTATATACATATAGTACTATATAATTATATATATATTATTAACAAGTCTGCATTTTATTAACTTGGGATTATTCAGAGTTTGGATTTTGTACTTTTTAACTTATAAACCACTGGGGAAATAAAAGTGTTTCTGAAAGGGGAAAAAAGTGGGTCAAACAGCTTTCCAGTCTCAGTCAGAGTGGAAAAGTTGTTGACACTCATTTGAGTGAAGTAACTTGCAAGGAAGAGTAGCACTGTCTCTAGGTTTGCTGAAATACAACATGAAAACTCTTTCTTTTAAGCCACGTTTTGTGCTGGACTAGAAGCAAACAAAGTTTAGTTACTGAGTAACCGAGTAACCTGAAGGTCAGTATCTCCCATCTGGGAGGTAACAACTTCACAAGCCACACTGTCCTAATCACTGAGTGAACAGCTAACTCCATCACAAATTTGTTCCACAAAAACAGAAGTACTGCCCCATGTCAGACCATGAAGTGAAAATTTCTTCCAATGTCTTTATTAAATTCGTTAGGAGTGGAAGTGTTACTTTCCTTAAAAAATAAGCCTTCCCAGCTAGCATTATGGCATATGTTCCATATGAAATCTACTTCTCCTTGGAATCCTGCTAAGCCCATGGCCTCAGTAACATTTTGTTACAATGGTGTTTACAAGGTAATAAAGAAAAGGTATTTATAAAGTGTTGGATCTGGTGCCTTTCATTAAATGCCCCTTGATCTTTTATGTCAGATGACTTTATTGTAAAGACTAAACAAGAGCTCCCAATTAATTTCCTCAATATGATTCATTACATAACTCACCTTTTCACCTTTTTCTGGTCACCTTTCTAATAAGTTCAAATATTTTCAATACTTCCATCTACTGAAAGCTTCTGAACCTCTTATGTTTTTTGATGTTCATTTCTGAACTCTGTTTTGCTATCCATTTCTGCATGCAGAAACATTGGCAGCACTGCAGTTATGTAGTTGAAAGCAGACCATTGACAATTTTCCATTGTTCTCATTGTTCTGTGAGCTCTCTCTCTGACATTCAAGTAATTTTGTCCAGCTTTTGTCTATTGTTTTAAACTAATGGACATGACATCACAGATTTGTTGACTCTCACAGATTTGCTGTGCTCTGCAACCTGTAAGCAGGTCCTTACATTATATTCTCCATTAGAATAGGTAAGCCAGCCTTCAAAGGGGTTTTGGCCAGCTCCATCTGTTTAGACTGAAATCATAGTGGGACTAAATCCAGGCACAGTCAAAAGAGGGCATAGTGAAGATGAGGCAGCAATACAACTGCTTTCAGGAAATCAAGAGTCATGTCATCACATCACACTGCACAGTGACATTTCTAGAGGGAAAAGCAAGAGAGGGGACAGCCTTTAATTACTGCTCTGTTTGTGGTGCCAGCATGGATAAGCACTGAGACATATACTGACAAAAACTTTATTATTTTTCACTGAAAGCCATTTTTCCTCCCCATTTTCCTGAAGAAAGAGTCCTCACGGAGATTACTTTCTGAAAAAGCATTCAAACCAGAGTCTGAATACCTGGAGTGCAAGGGCCAGGGACTTGATTTTTACTCTTACTTTGACCAGCAGTACCAGAGCATGCTCAGGCATCTGCTCCACAGCACAGGGGCAAGGACACCTAGGACTGCCTGGGAGACAACTGTGTCAGCTGAGATATTGGGAGCACAGGGCACACTGCTTGCTGGGATCTGTCCCTTCTAAGACAGTCCTGCCCTCTGAAGCCTTCAGAGCACAGTGCTGTTTCCTACAAAATCCTTCTTCACAACACTTATGATTATGAGGGATTTTCTGAAAACTCTGTGTGCATTAAGTGCAAGATAAAAGTGGTGTAAAAGCTCTCTGCTGTATCTGCTGTTACTTTAGGACTATATGCTGCATTAAGGCTTTCCTATGAAACAAAATCTTTCCTCTTTACCTTCTGAATAATGAAAAACAAAAAGATATCTGCTTTTAAGATAAACCACCTAGTGGAGGTTTCTTATGTTCGGTGAGCTGAAAAATACAAACTATGGCCCAAGCCACCAGCTATGGATTATCTCACTGAAAAATCATAGAATAGCAACAAGCTATTAATTATCTTTCCTTTCTCTAAACTACTGAAATCGCTCTGTAAATGTTTTTCTTTTATAATGATAAACATTTCTGTCACATAGTTTGTATAATTAATCACTTTTCAATTTAAGGGACCATCTCATTTTCACTGGGAAACAGTTTATAAAAATACTTGAGAGTGAAAGATTGTTAATAAATTTTTCAAAGGACACTCCACATTTTTTTAGTTAAACAGTCACTCAGTATTTGTGGTATGTTTGCACTGCCATTCAGACTATGTCAAATTATGCAGCTAAACTCTTTCCACAGAGAAACTGGCATTAAATAACATGGACTTGGAAGCTGTTCAATGATTCTCAATTTAGCCTATGTAAAAGAAATTTAAACTTGTAATGAAAGGTTATTGGAGGCAGCTTAATGGGATGAAAACTGGGAAAGAGACAATTAAGATTCTCTGGTTTTGTTTGTTCCCCAAACTAATAATACTATTCTTAAACAACATGAGAAACATGTATTCTCATGTTTTTTTAAGAATAAAAGTATTCTCTCATCATAATTCTTGCGTTCACATCAAAGAAGGCAACAATATATGGTAAATGAATTTATCATATACACTCAGCTTCCTTAGCAGTCCTGCAACTGCTCTCCCATGAGCGTCTTCTGAGATTGTTGAGAAACAGCACACCCAAAGACTTTTCAGCTATGAACCTGCAATAAAACTATCCCTTCTTTCAATGCAATAGTAGGATGTTTTTCTAAGGTCTGTGACTGAACAGGGCTCCTTCCATCTCAAAAAGCATCTTTCACATTGCTATCAATAAAAAACTATCAACTATGTCAACAATCTTGCGACACTGAAGCAAGAAATTGAGTTGAAAATACAATTCTGCATTTGTATTTCCAAGATTCCTAGGCTATGTTTTCAAATTACCCAGGATGTCACTTTTGTAAAGGACAGGTTGTGTTTGACTTTTAATGGACATTCTTTGTGCACTGACATGCTAATTCAAGCAACCTAAACTTTTGAACTCAATCCTTCAAAATAGTTCACATATTTCTTACCAAAGATGATATTTTTTTGGACTGAATTTTTAAATATGTAAAATTAGGATGTAGTTTTTTCCTTCAAAAGATGTTTAAAAGTAAGCAAAGTTAAGCTAGGTTGGCTCTCAGCTGTTCAAAGACATCTTCCCTATAGGTTTCCTGTTACTCTTCTTTTCCCATAATGGTTTCACATTTCCTACATGTGACATTCACAGAATTTCCAGAAATTTATCTATCATGGGAAGCTGACAGTACTTGTGGAGATAAAAAAAACCATGAAGCAATGAAACTGTATTTCCATGTTTCAACAGCTGTGAAGGACACAGACTAATCGAGACAAAACAAAGCTTTTGCTTGCAGAATATCAGTATATAATAATTTAATATTTTATGCTGAAGTCAAAGAGAGTGTCATGGCACTCAAATTCCCAATTTGTTACATTCCAGTTCCTGAATTGTTCTGTTTATTTTCAAACAAGTATTTTGATACTTGATTTCGCATCTCAGTGTGAAAGAAAAAGATTTCTAAATATCTGTAGGCATTTGAATAGAAATGCATATACCTACTTGATATACAACACAATATTGATTCTTGAGTTCAGAGTGGAATTCTTTCTACTGTATTTGCACAATATACCCAATCTCTTTTTCTGAGTTGCATCTCACTCATGGCCTCATATTGGCTCAGTTCCAGGTTATATAAACACAAAGACCATTTTTCCTGGAGATTTGCCCAGAACAATTTAACAATGCACATGTAAAAATTGAACTAGCACCTGTGCCACTACAAACTTCATCAGTAGAATTAGATACACACCTCAAAACCATAGCCAAAATGTAATTGATTGAATCACATTTAAGCTGGTGGGTGCTGTGAAAATGTATAACGTCATGGGGTTTTTTTCTCCTGTGACACTGAGAACAAGAAGAAAGCACATAGAGGCAAGAGAGTTGTTTCCAACATGTGTGACAGTGTAATGCACAATTTTAACTGTAACAACAATTATAACGCCTTCATTCCTTGATGACTGTTGTTTTGCTATGCCTGTTCTTGTATAACTTTCTGCACACCTTAGAGAGACTGCCAGGAACAAAAGAAAAAGAAGGGGAAAAATGAAATGGGAAAAAAAGAGAAAAAAAAAATAAATAATATCAATTCTTGTGTCATGTTTCATGTGAGATATAGTCACAATCTAAATTTCCAGACAGACAGTCAAGACATGTTCAGACAACAATGTGTTCAAGAATGTGACAGTGGAATTGTTTAAAAATTTGGTTCAATCCTTTTTTTGTTGTTGTTGTGTGATGTTTACTCCAGAGATTTTTGCATCAAAACTTTACAATTACTTGATTTATAACCAGCTCACAAATTCTCAAGCATTTTGCAAAGCTCTAGTGAAGAAACACTTAAGAGTAATGATCTATTCATTCTAAGTATACATGGATAAGGCATAATAGTAGTGAGGTTATGCTTGTTCTCAGCTCACAATGAACAAGTTCAAGGATTGCCAGGTGAAGGATTCTTAATCATTTCCCCCATGTTGCCCCTATATAAATGAGAATACTGAAAAGCTACAGAATTAGAGGCCATGCTGGAAACTGTCAGTTCTACCTTCTCAAAGCATTCATTACCCATGTCACGTGTGATGACATAACAAAAAATTCTTTGATCTTGTGAGAAGACAAAAACACAAAATTGAATGTGAATTGTAGTATGAGAGACCTCACGCAGCTTTTTTAAAAGGCAGAGAGTTCCTGAGATCACCCACTTTATCCATTGTCAAGAAAGGCCCACCTCTGTCTTGGAAGCCACCTTTTCTGGCATAATTGGTGAGATATCACCTCAGACAAACTGGGTAGGTTTTCAAAGGGATGTGCAGGAGGTTCACTAACAATTGCCTCTATTTGTCAATGGATAGTTAATAAACATACTGCCTTTAAATTTACCTCTGCATGTCCCTTCTTCTTTCAGCTGTACAATGGCAGCAGCCAGTTTTCTAAAGCTCCACCCAGTCAGCCTTTCCAGCTGGGAGGGCAGGAGGACATCTGTCTCCAGAGCCAGTGTCAATCATATTCTAGCAATGAGTGCTTCTTCTTGGCTGAATTTATTATTTGCACCAAGTGAAATATTTCTCTCAGCCAGTCTTCTAAATTCCCTCTTCTGAGGTTACTGATTATGAGATATAAAAGTCTGTCTCTTGCACGGTTTTTTTACCTAAAATGTTTTTTGTCTTTGAGACACTGAGCCCCATTCTTTATATATGAGATCCTAGATTCTTTCCTGATGTATCTGCAGTGCTTTTACCCCATAATATCTCTGCCTGATTTGTCCCTTGCTCTAATGCTATTTCACTCTAATTGTGTTTTCTCTCCTTTTGCTGTAAGACTCTTGTTCAAGAGAAGGGTCTAATGTGTATTGCACACTCTCCTAAGTAGAGAACTTTTCATCCTGCAATTTGTGAAATGCCACATATACCTAACAGCAAAATAAGACATTATTACATATAAAATAGCATGCTAAATAAATATGATAAAGTGAAATACTCCTCAAATAGAAATATGACTCAAAGCTTTCAGAATAAGCTAAAAACAAATCCAGTTGTCATGTGCTTGTGTGTATTAATGAGTCATTATACTTATTTAATTTACCCACCGATATTTTATGGATATTTTACTCTGTGATGTTTATACTATTGTGCAGCCAAAACCCTATCTTACTTTTGTATTTCAGATATAATTTGCCGTATTATGTCTCTCTCCATTCTAACATGAAATCATCAGAAACACTTAAAAACAGAAGGTATGAATTCTTCAGGGGCCCTTCAAACAGAAATAGAACTTTTTCCTGTGCAGAGAGGCTAACTGGGAATTTGACATGCAAATTAGCAAAGAGGCTGATGTCAGCTTCCATATTAACTTCTTTGCAAAGGTAAGACACTAATTTCCATTTTAGATGCTCCCAAACTTATCCCCATATGTTGAATTTGCAAGACCCACAGCTGGTTTCGCTTTGCTCCGTCTCACAAGAGCTTCTGACAAGCAAGATATTGAGTGTAAGAAGGAAAAACTACATGAAACATATGCCTTCATGACTAGCAGCAGCTCATTATGTGGCGCTCATGTTTGTGTTTACTGATGTTTGAAGAGTGATTTGTGAATGCATTCACACCATCCTAGAGCCTTTTCTCATCACACTTATTATTACATTGTAGTAATGTGCAGTCTTAATCTTTAAACTGCTTTCAAAACAATATTCCCTCTCATGTCTGTGTGCAGATATGTCTAAATTTCCAGCCATCTATGTAGGAGAAAGCTGATAATGAATATCTGAATAATCTGCATAGCTGGACAAGCAGCCAGCATGAGAATGTTTGCAGGACATTATTCTGAATAACGTCTTGCAAATAGTGGTTTAGATTCCTGGTGGAAATAGATATGTACACTCATATTTGATTTGAAATTTTCCACAAGCACAGTGGATTATGCTTCCTCTCTTCTGTACCTCTGTGTGGGAATCACTGCAAAACTCTGGATGGCAAATACAGCAGCTAAACCCAAATACATTGTATTTTCTTGGCCTTAATGAGATATCCATTGAAAAAACAGCAAAAGCAAATACTTACATGGGTATGGTGAGAAACAAGTTCTTACTGATATTTTGTTCCATATATGCTTTTCTTAATTTTTTTCCAATTCTATCCAATTATGACATCTCTTACCATGTTAAATATATCCTCTCCGCTTTCAATGTTTAGAAAGGATTTTGTGAAGCTACTGTGTCTTTCACTGCTGGTCATTTAGCCCAGCAGTAGATATTTCAGCTCAGCCTATGCATTATTCCAACTCTGTGTGAGCATTTTCTTTTTTTTTATTTTCTGATTTTCCAATACAACAAAGGTTGCTTTTGACACAGATAAAAATCAACAAAAGCTCTCAAATTTATATCTTGGTATTCTTGTTTTAAAGGAATCTATTTTAATGCTGCTATGTTAATTTCAAAAGTGCCATGTTACTTTATCATCTGGTGAGTGAGTGGATTCAAGCTCAGGATATGCTCAGGAAATCACATACATCCTCAGCAGCCCTAGATAAGGGCATGTTTATGCTAGCACTGCTCTGCTTTTAGTATTTGAAAAATATGGTCACGGATATTTCAAGATGGTTTGAAAACAGGCTCTTCTAGAAAAGATTTAGGGTAAAATGAGGCCATGCTGAAAATCAAGGGAGTTGTAATTATTATTTGGATGATCTGGAAAGCAGCTTTTTACCCCTGAGCTTTTTTCTCTGAACAAGGCTGGATGATTATGCCAAATAAATGCTGTGGATGCATGCAGCAGGTGAAGTGTTGTCAGTAAAAGCCTTAATGTTTAGCAGATATTAACTAGATATCTGTTAGACTGGTTTTAAGGTATAAATTAAAATAGGACAGAAATAGTTAACTATTTATTTAAAATAGGCCAAATTCAGAGATATCCCATATAACTATCTCAGGAGATGGATCTAGGAGTGTTGTGTGTAAAGCAGTAACCTAACAGAAAAAATAATGGCAAGAGACTACCCTTGCAACTATTGCCCCTTTAGCTGTTCACTTCAAGAATCCTTGCAAACATTTCTTTGACAACAACATAAAACCTTAATGTCATCCTTGTAAGACATTCATTATAGGTACTATCAATTTGAGCAAATACATATTACAGCATAACACATGGAGTTTTTTGTACAAGCAGCTGCAAAACTGTGGACTGTGTGTAAGAAGCCAGTACAAAGCTGCTCTGTTCTGCCTTTCCTCCCGCACTGTACTTCTCCCACCTTCTGAAGCAGTATCTATCCACCTCCACAGATACATACTGAATTCCTGAAAAAGACTCACATTTGCTTTTGTTTTGAATGAAAATGTGTTCAGAAAAAAAACTTTTATAGCTTTTTCAAGTGGGATTTCACTGAGTTTTAACAGTTTCCTGTTTATTTTCTCATCTCTCGCACAATAGATTACTCATTTAAATCATCATCAACATTAATGCTTAGCAGCATAAGCCTTAAAGCAAGAGAATTTTTAATACCATTTTCACCTGGACCCATTGCACAAACCATATACTGATCACATAACTTCATATTAAGCCATTTTTTTTTTCCAAGACAGCCACGAGGTCAGGCTTTCAGAAACTCACTCTTACGTGAGAGTGCCAACACCATTCTGATGTAAGTGACCCTGTCATCAGTCATCCCATGCAATTGTGTGTGAATGTTGATCCTCTTTTCCACAAGAGTCCTTCCCACTGAGATCACAGTCTAGGACAGGAGTGTCAGCTTTATGTAAGTTCATCCTTAAATACATCAGCCATTTTCCCTGTTTCTGAGCTAGCTGAAGCCAATGGGGAGGAGGGACTTTATTTAACTGTAGTTGTGCTGAGAGTACAGACTGCACCTCTGGGAATATGGATACAACACAGAAGGACTGGTGTTCTCATGTAAATATTAATACACTGGATCCTGTTCCAGCTGGCTTATTTTAATAATGGAATTCGAGCTTAGGGAATAGGCCTAATTTGTAGAGTTTTATATTCAAATGGGAACAAATTCACATAACTGTATTTCTTGCACAACTGCCCACATCCCCAGAAAGGAGCTGGATTCTCCTGATTTCACTACTTAAGGGTAGAAGCAAGCTACAGAGAGGGGTTTCAGGGGTACTATAGAACTCCTCTGGAACTGAGCAGTTCAGGTTTGCATTCCACCTCTCAGACACAAGGTTACAGAAACGGGACACAGATTTGGCCTCTGAGTAAGGAAACTGTATATGAGCACAGACTCCTGAACAGAGAGTATTTCTGGTCACAGCTCTTAGTTTAAGGATTTATGGGTGGATATATTATGTCTCCGCATCTGTTCTGCATCACAACTCCTGACATGGAGAAAGAATCTCCCACAGTGATTTCAGGAAAGACAACACTGCATTCATAGACAGCACAGCAGACAAAATTTTGGCCCCGAAAACAAAGTATTTGGTTCATTGGTTGGTTGATTGGATTTTCTGTATATAGTCAGGCTTCCTGCTTTAAAATTCTGCACATGTATTAGACATCAATAGCTAAATTTGGGTCACTGCATGATTTTATCATCTGTACATTATCAAAATAAAACAATTTGAATTTCAAAAAAAAAAGCGCAATATTACTTTATCTCTTATCATTTCTCATTTATCTCTTTATCTCAAGTTTAGCATTATTCTTTGTCAAAAGCGTGGTAAGTAGTCATGTAAGCAGGGTATGATGTCTAACAAACACAAAAACTTATTTCAGACTGAAGAATTTTCTTTTGAAGAAGTTTAATGGAAAGATGTCACTCAAAAATTGGCTTTGTTCCTTACTTTATATGACATTCTCCTTGTTCTTTCAAAACAAATGTAATCCCTTTAATTGATTGAGCAAGTCTTCAAAGGTTTTGAATCAAATGTGCAATGTTTGGGTTCTCAGTTACGTCATGTCAACACTCACAAACTTGCACCAATGACATATTTAGTTTTATATCTGTCTTTTAAAATGAAAAGATATTTTTCTGGTGTTATTATTGCTTGATACTGTCATTCTCTCTGACTTCTTTCATGATCTTTATCAATGTCATATTTGAGCACCTAATTAATGAGATTAATTTAGGCAATCTGATAAGTCAAACATTCTGTGGAAATGGTAATAGAAAGGAGGTTTCTTTACTTAATTTCATTCTGCCGAGGAAACAAGAAATTAAATACTAAAACAGAAAAATTATAAGCATCTCTTTTATGGGACCAGAGAGAAACAACTTGAAGAAGATATGATCTCTAGAAAGAGACTATAAGAAAAATGTAATGAAGCAAGAACCAAAGTTTAAACTTTTATAAACAGACTAAAACTCTGAGGAGTAGCATCAATGACACCTCACCAAAGGACATGCTGGCACACAGAAGTCTAACCAACACCTCTTTCACAAAGTGCAATCCAATCCACTACAACATGGGATATTAAAGTCAGAATTCAATCAGAACACTACATATTCTTCAAATGTTGAGTCAATTTGGCTCTTGCTTGAAGGCATAATCTGGAACTGACATACTGTATTGTTTGTGGTAATTTGGGAGGAATGAGTATCAAGCAGAATTCACAGGAATACAGAATAATTCACTCTCAAATGATTGGACCATATATTGCATGTTGTAAGGCAATGAGATCAGAGGTGCTGTATACAAAAATAAATTTAATTTCTCAGAGGAAAAAAATACAACATGAGAAAATAGCTGACTGTCAGACAGTAGCCTTGAAATTGCATATTTGAAAGGTGCTAAAGATGTTAACGAATGCACAGAAGGGTTTGAGTTTAAGGGAAGCAAACACCATTTCTGGGGTAATTAATGAGATATCTATTTCTTCTGAAGCACTATCCCTCACTTACTTCATACTCTTCCAAATTTTACAAAAATGAGAATAGTGGAAAAATATCTCAAGAATGGCTGAGCACTTTCAGCCCCCTCCTGCAGTCAGAATGAGCAAGAGTATAAAGAAGGAGCATTCTGAGAAAAGTCATGTAATTATTCCACTGTAGAGTTTAACACAGACTACTTCTGAGTTGAGATGGGTCATGTGCCCAGGTTAAATTTTTGGAATACATTTAGCAATAAATAGACATTAATGCACCATCTAGCAACGTGTGTCCAATTCCTATTTATCACATAATTAAACTTCTTTCTTTTCTGATTGCTTTTACCTTGAGAAATTGTCCTGTATGTAGCAGTAAAACTGCTGAAAAGATCAAATATTTCAGAACTTGTACGGTTTCCTGAAGACAGTCTTTGTTTTGCAGAGGCCTAGGTGCCAGACACTGACTGCCTGTGTCTCTGCAAGCTGATTTCTTCACACGTGGGGTATTTGAATGTTAGCATAAAGTGTCTGTTATGCAATCTCTCCTTTAATAAGGAAATAGTAAAAAATAAGGCACCTTTGGTCTTCTTAGTCTAAGTTTAAGCAGTTTGAAATTCTGAATGCACTTGGTGTGAAGTTTGCTGCTACTGAACTCATTTAAAGTGAGGAAGGTGTCGTGTATGTGGGTAATAACCTATACAGGAAGAGAACAGTATAGAAATGGAGAGGGATGTGCTGCACCGAGCTGCCAGCACTTCTGATCTCACCAGTGCTATTCTATTAGCAGCAAATACAGATCCACAAGTCTGCCTGCATTTGGGGCTGTGTCATTAAGTTCATTAAGGGTTTTCAGTACCGCAATTTGAATGTGAACACTAACAACTAAAAGACGTTCAAGATACACCCTTCAGTCCTCCGTGCAGTGTCTTTTCCAGCCCCTTGGAAAACTGTAAATTGGAACTAACTATTGGAAGTGTCCAATGTAAATAGTTAAGTTGATTATTCTTATCTTATTTGTGCATTAGTTGAAAAGCCCAAGAGTCTGCCAGGCAAAAAATCCTGAGGAGTTCTTACAGAACAAGACATTCCAGCTAAAGCAGTGAAAATATGAACAGGGTTTCTCCTAACAGTTAATGTAAGAATAGAAACAATGTGAGCATTCCACTAGATACAAAACAGTGCAAGTGCTTTTTTCTTGTCTGTTGAAAAGCAATTTTTTTTTTTATGAAAAACTATTGATTACATTTAAACATTTGTTAAAACAACTAGTCAAAAGTCTAATTTTCCTTTACTAGTCATAGATATTATTTTTACTCCCCCAAAATGATTTTTAATAGAGCTTTTACTTTTGTATTGCAACACTTAGAAAAAAAAAAAAAAAAAAAAAAAAAAAAAAAAAAGTTGAGGTTTTTTTTTCTTTTTTGGGGTTTCTTTTCTTTTGATTGTATACAATAGGAGGCTGTTCTGTGGTTCACTCATTCACTCATTCACTCATTCATGCAGGGGGAGCCTTATCAAAGTGGATAGTTTCATTTGTGGCAGTGCCTTGAAGGATAACTTTCCCATATCATTGTGGGCACCATTACATAGCATGCTGTGGCAGAAGAAGACTGGTTGTGCCCCTCTCAGCATTCATGTGACAAGAATGTACAGAAGTTCCACAGCAGGACATTCCCTGCCATGTGTGGTGTTCTGCAGAGAGCTCCACCAAGGGAACGTGGCTATGGAGCAAGTCCCTCTGCATCTAGTGGCGTCATGACTCCAAGTAACACCACAGAGAAATTTGCAGCTTAGCTAAATCCACTGCATCACATAAAGTGTGGGATTTGATTCATCCAGTCTTCCACCTCTGCCCACCAGCAAACACTATAGAGTTCCCAAATCCAGCTTTGTCTCAGTGTGATAGATAATAACAGTAGTGTGCTTTTTTTCAAAAGTCCTTTCTAACAGCCTCCATATGCCCACTGCCAGCACAGTTCATACCCTTCACCAAGTGAAGCTGGCTTAAGAACAGACTCTGGGTTGGCTAAACAAAATCTAGAGAATATTATTTTTAAAATTTATTTTATTGTTTTAATTGTGATTACTGAGAAATATCTTCTTCAGCATAAAAATCCCTATCTTAAATTGAAGCAAACTATTTCAAAAACCAGCAACAGGAAAATAACTCCTGAGAGTATTCTTTCACCAAAGGTGAAAGTAAAGTGGAGTGACATATTCAGGTATTCCTGCACATCAAGAATTCCACTTACTTTGACAATTGAACCTTCTGAGTCAGTTAATTATTGTTGCTGAAATACATACTTGAAATGTGAAAATTGTACAGAAGTAAGTAGAGATAAACCAAATGGGGACTAGAACGAATGTCATTGACCTTCTGAGAAGAAATGAACCAAAAAATCTGAACTAAATGTTTCTGTGCAGATTTCAAAAATCAAAAATGATGATATGTGTTTAGGAGATAGAATATATATAGATGAAAATTCTTCTAAATTATTAAAAAAACACAAACAAAACAAAACAAAAACAAAAACAAACAAACAAAACCAAACAAACAAACAACCTTCCAGAGAGAAAGGATATTATGTTTACGTGGTTTTTGCATACATATATATATATCCACATGTATGTGTACCTCTGTGTGTACATATACATTCTTGGGTGTGTACACACATATATGTTGTGTAAATATATGAGGATGAAATGTGTGTGCTACTTTGCAGTTTGAAATAACAGCAAAAATATCACTGCAGCTGAGTACACAAAGACACATTTGTCACTGAAGTCTATTCACATCTTGTGTGTCCTCCCAGAAATGAACGTAATGTCTGCAGCACAAGACAGATCATTTCCCTTCTTCCTTCCCTCTGAATCTGCCATCTGACCTAAGGGCTCCTCGAAACAACCCAACACATGTTGCTGTAGTTTCCTGGTTATAAAGTCTGAGCACATTTCCCTCTATTTTCATCACAAAGTCCAGCAATAATCTGGTTCTTTTTCACGTATCCGAAACCCTCCATGATAGTTTCCATTCCATTCTCCACTGATATTACAGATTCATTGACTATTTTTCTTTTTTGAACTATGAAAAAAATAATCTTCCTGCAGAAACACAGTGCCTTTGAATACTCTCCACACTCCAGCTTTGTCCTTAATATAATTTTCTTCTTCTTTCTCCTCCAGCTGTAACATGTCCTAATTTTAGGTTATTGAACTTATTCCATCAAATCTACTTCTACAAAGAAAGAGTCCGCTCCCACATAATTATCTTTCCATCATCTCTTTTAACTAGAGTGGTCCAGAGCTATGTTTTCCTTTGGGCCCTGTGTATTTTGATTTCTGCATGTAGTTACTGAGGGTTTTTTCCTTTACAAAAGGGTATTTATTTTATGACGATTACCTGATGATGGGATAAATGGTTTTTCCCACTTAGCTAGCACCAGAAATTAGACATTTAGCTTCTTATGCTCCCAATGTACAAAGATCTGTGGAAATTAGAGGAAGTTCATTCAAGAGCTGGAATGAAAGTTAGAGGAGGAATATTTGAGCCAAATGTGTGAGAAAAATGTCTCTTAAACTTCCTGCCAGAAAATTGGTGCCAGAGAATGAGAGTATGACCATGAAAGAGAAAGAATATTCATCTATTTTTAATTTGCGTGTCCTAGTTTGTGACTTTGGCATAAGGCATTTGCCATTACCTCTGAGGTATCTGTCTTGTTGCATGACATTGAGATTCACTTCCTCTGTGCCTTCCCTTCAGTCTGAAAGGCTGGAATTTATCCTGAAATTGAACATAGTACCTTTGCTATTTCAGGCACCTAAACAGATTAGGTGGGTTTTTTAATAAGTGTCCTGAATCTACCTGTTTAAATCGTCCTTTAGGCACCTGAGTACTAGGTTAATGCCGGAGTAAACCTATTTAGCAAATTTCACACACCCAAAATTACATCATTTCCGAAATGCCATGTAGGCAAGACCTTCCACCCACCTTACCACTCCCTGTCAAGCTGTACCTGCCCCCTTGTATGCATCCAAATCCATGCTCCAGGGAGGCATGGATAGTGGGTAATAAAGCTCACAGTCAGAGTTAATGATGGCCAAATATGCCCCAACAAGTCCTCAGAGAATTCTTAAAAGTGTGAGCGAATTTACAGGGAAAGGTAAATATCTCTCAGTGAGTCTTCATTAATGTTGTCAAACTATTTTTTTGAAAACTAATATATTGCAGGCAATTTACAGACTACAGTCTTAGTCAGTAAGATAAAATCCAGACTCAAACAGCTAAGAAAACCTTTATTTTCTAACCTTTCTCATGTAACCTATAAAATGTACACCCCTTCAAAAGCAAATTTGGAAGTAGAGTGGTATGTATGAGTAAAAGTAACATCAGGTTAACAGATATTAGTTTATATTCCAATGTCACTTCCCAGCTGTGAAACTCCTTAAAAGTTGTGAAAATTTTAAGTTAACACAGTAACAGTAAATTAGATTGTCCTAGATGATATTTCCTGTGTTCTTATTAGTGTATGTGTGTGGGCCTAAAGATAATTTGCATAGTACAGTCTGTATTACAGCAAGATGGGGCAAGCACAATCTGTTTACTTTGGCTCAACAATTGCTCATTCTGTAGCCAAAGAATAAGGTGGGGCTGGTTCCTTCAGGTTTTCTCTGCTTAGCCTTTTTCTTTGAATCATTGTTGCATCTCACATTTAAGGTCTGGAATATAGCATTATAAAGCCTAAGGTTTATTTAAGGTTTTTTAAGGCTCTTTATTTGAGGCCTCTCTGTTTCAATCTTACTGCTTCTCAACAGGACCTCTTGGCTAAAGAATCCCACTAACAGAAAACCTCTGGTTCCAGATTTAACAATTTGCTGTAAGAGCCCTGCCAGATCAGGTCTTCATGTGAGGGCGCCAGTGGTTGATTAAATAAAACAGATGAAGGGCATTCTCTCATCTGATTATTCTCTCATTCAAAAGAGGATGGTATTGTTCACATCTGTGCACTCTTCGCTCACCTTCACCTACATTGTGTGCTGCAAACAGTATTTGGCCTGCACTATGCCCTGAACTGCACTCCAATACATCTGAGAAAGTCTTAGCCAAGTTTTGTGCCAGGCAGAACACTAACAATTAATGAGTCAACAAAGTGGGAAACTGCTTGAAAGTGTACTCCAGCCCTCAGTTTCATATTTTAGATATACCTCTGACAATAGGAGAGGGAGTGTCTGCAGGAGTGGGGTGTTTTCTATGTTCTTTTTTCCATCATGGGTTGAAATCAATTAAACCTGAGTAAGACTAGGGGTTCCAAGCAAACTTTGCAATTGTTAATATGAACACCTTCAAAATCAGAAGTTGACTTGGAATATCACAATCTTTCCATGCCTTTATTGAGGTCTGTCATTCTTTATTTGCACAAATGAGGTGAATATGCATTCCTGAAACATTTTTTGGGTGTTTAAAGTGACTCTCAAAGTTGGAAAGTGTTCCACATTAAAAGTGTTAGAATTTTACTGCATACCAAATACATATCCCCTCAAGAACCTTATACATTTGTTTTAAATGGCCTGCTGTTTGATTAACTTAGTTGAGTTTGCCTGTGTAGGTTTATGGCTTTCTAATTAAACCCTTATTTGGGTTCCTTTTCAGTGGAGAAGTGTCCTGTGGCCTACCCCATGTGTAATGTGGTTACAGCTATTTTAAAAGGTAATTCTCAGTGGACCTCAAAACAGCTTAGTCTACCCAAATGGTGTCATTACTTCATGACCTTAATAAATGACTGTTTAACCTTCTTTAGTGGTCACAAAAGGGAGAAAGTCAGAGTCCAACAGTGTTGGATGTCCTGAGTTGAGAAATTAATGAGAATTTCTGCCTTTGGATCTACATACTTATCTATCCTCTTGCTGTGGAGCAGAGCCAAGCAGCATGAAAAGCCATTATTTTAAGTGTCTCTAATATTTTAGAGCTGAAAGCATAAAATGCTCCCAATGTATAATATGCTGTCATCTCTTCTTAGGCTTACATAATCAGAATTATTTCAGATGTACACAGGACACAACTTTTTTTTTTTTTTTTTTCCACTGCTTGGTGTGGCAAATACCAATCTGATGCTGCCACTTTCAGTAGCTTTACATTCTAAGAGTGTTTTTGATTAAAGCAGCACTTTCAGGTTTATTTAGACAGCCCTCACTCCTTTTTAAAAACATTTGATGTCCAGAAATCCTGGCACTGGTTCTGTTAAATGAACTTTGAATGCCCAAACACCATCTCTCATGTCTTTTATGTACTGGACTGGGTTAAGACATTTTAGAGTAACTGAGAAAGGGGCACTTAGCAGCAAAGTTGAGCAGCTCTTTGTCATGCCATGTTTGCTTCAAGACTGTATGGTCACAGACACAAGAGTCCTATGAAATCTATTGACATTTAATAATAATTTACATTGTAACAGCAACTATCCTAGTTTCAAAATAACATCATCTATTTATTTAATAGAAAGAAAGATCTAGAGATACAACTATACTTTTGGTTCCTTTGACATAGATTTCAAAGAGAAGGGTAGACACTGAATATCTCAGAGGTGAGATGATGAATTTAAGGTTATTTCAAGAGGACTAAAATTGGCCCCATCCATGAAGACTGTGCTTTTTGCCCACACATGCTAAGGATGGGAATATTAGCCTTCCTCTGGGCTACTAAAGCCAAAAGACAGCAGACACTCAGACGCATTTCAAAACAAGCTTGAGGCTGTCAAGAAAATATGGTCTGAGATCACTTGAGAGGACAAGGCCCCTCCAACATACAAAGAGATGTTTTCTTACACTACAATAGTGGAATTTAAATATAACCAGTGCCTGGGTGGCATTGCAGAGACCTCTGTCCAGGTTGTCCTGCATATCCACTTTCTGAGACCCAAGTCCATTTGCAATATCTGACATTGTAAATCCAAAAGTTAAGGCACCTGGGGCTATTATTATTATATGTCAAAAGTCATTAAAAATGAAGACAACTGTATTCTGTTTCAGCTAAAACAAGCCAGAGTTCAAATACTGTATCTGTTAATTCAAGAAATATCTGTTGAACTTGAGATACTCTCTCTTGGAAGCAGTTTTACTGTCTTTTGTGTAAGGAAATTTTCATTGGCACCTGAGTCAGAAAAAATTTGGTCAGAAAGATATAAAATATCTAAAAGAAAATTGTTACCAATTAAAAATGTGTTTCATTCTTCTGTACAGGACAAAGAATAAGCAGATGGCATAATAAGATGAGAACAAGGGGAAATTTACAGATCAAAATATCTAATTTTCTTTGTTAAATGGAGCAAATTACTTCAGGAGGTAATAAACAGAAAATTAAAAAGATGAGAGAGAACAGTTACTTGGCTTTTCCTTATCAGCATGCACGGTAGTGGAGATAAATGCTTACATTACCCATTGTTCTGGTCTGGCTTCCTTTTTGACTGTCCTGGAAAACTCTTACTAAAACATTGACAATTGATGGAAGTTCAAAGAACAAGCAACTTGATTTTTTGTTTGAGAAATAAAAATCAGAAACCATTTAAAAATGTTATTAATTTAACTTCTTCCTTGAATCTTTAGGTCAGGTTGTGCACGTCTTTGCAAAGCAAACACTGAAGAAGGCAGCAGCCAGACACTCCTTGTAAAAGTCCTAAATTATCCTTACTTTCAGATACAAATATGCTCACTTAGTTTAAAACTCAGGGGTTTGCAGACACAAGTACATGTGTCACATCACCACCCATCACCACCCCCAGGAACGTGTTTTATAAATCCGATGAGGTCCCTGTTCAAAATTCAGTTGACAAAATATTACACTAAAGAGTGAGAGTCATATTGGTAATGCAGAGTGTTGGGCTGCCTCTGATCCCAGTTGTGCTAGAACTGTTCATTAATTTTATCTGTACAGACAAGCAGAGTATATGAAAGCCTTGACCAGAGATTAGTTTAGAAGTCTTCCAGCTATGTCGAATTTATGTTGTGTGAGTTGATCACATTTCTGAAGTTCTGTCTCAATTCCATACCTAGTTGAGTTTTAAAAAGCTGCTTAGATTACCAAAACGAAAAAGAGTTAAAAATTGACATGTTATAAATTCTTTAAATCATTGTGTGAAAAAGTTCTTTAATATCTTGGGAGGGGAAAAAACAGATTCAAAACTGTCACATACCCCAGAAAAAACAACAATATGTGCAGTCATTTTCCAGTTTGCTTAAAAATAGGGAATTAAATGCTGTTATTTTTTTTTTACATTATTTACATGAAGAACTTGGGAACACTTGTGATCATTTTATAGGAAATTACTTGTGTTCAAGTGTTAATGGGAAACCAAAAAATTGGTTAAATCACATTCTTGACTCTACCTGAGAACTGGATTAATAAAATAAGTAAAGCAACCTAGATTTCATGGTCTGACTAATAATCACTCTTACTTGCAAATTCTTTTCTAGCTACAGCTTCCTCCTGCACTCTGACTGGTAATGCTGATGCTATCTTTAGAGTAATACTTCACCTTTACCTTTGTACCATCATGCTTAACAACAGCAATAGGTGAGCAGCCTGAGGAATTAAAAGTGGAAATGAAACACACTTTTCCAACAGAAAAATTGCTTCATTAACTTATTTGGAGAAGTTATGAGATAACAAACTTTGGTTGAATTCCTATCAGAATGCACGTTTTAATTTAGCAGAGATGTAGAGGGAATTTGAAATCATGCATTGTGTAAGAATAACCAGTTCATTCTTAAAGTTAACTGTATCTAAAAATCTATATGTGAGAGAGATTCTGAACCATTACACAGACTGTTAATATTTCTATAATTTCAATATATGCATGAAGGTTGCCTAGTGGAGTTGTACACCCATGCAGGACATCCATCTCAACATTAAGTACACTTTCTACCACTGTGCCCCACATAGCAGTGGGTATGCAGATGATGATTCAATGACTCATTGGCAAAGCAAAGTGCAATATGTCTGCTGCTGCTGGCAAAAAGAAAGAATAAAGAATATTGTATATTCTGAAATGATAACATATTCATGCTGATTGCACTGGTTTTGTCTCAAATAATGCTCTGTTAATCTAGAGGGGAGGGTTCTAAAAGAACACTCATAACTTAAAAAAATCACTTTGCCTTATGTATTTTTCTTATGTCCAAGACTCTATGGAGTATTCTGAATATCTCCTCTGTGATTTATACTTTCATACTGTTTCTCACCAGGAGTGAAAGATAAAAGATGCTTTCATCCAGGGTCTGTATTAGAGCTCAGCAAGTGCTAATGCTGGCCCATGGTGGTATCAGCTTTTATCATCCCTATGTCTACCAATAATTAGGAATGAAATCTTGGATCCACTCTCTGTAGTTAATCCTTTTTTGGCATCCTAACCATAGGAAAGAAGAATTGGATTACACAGAGCTAATTGAAAATCATACCTCCCCTACATACATATGATCTTTAGTTAAAATTATACGCTTTTTTATTAATAGATGTATTTAAATGACTCAAGATGCTAGAATGGGTTGTGTTCTTCTAACATTGCCAATATTTCTTTACCCAATGACTTGGCTACAGTTGTACACTATTTCTGCCCAGTGCTGACAAATTTAGATTCGGTGTCCTTGGGATAATGGAAGATGCAGCTACTAGTGTGAATCATATGGCTGGTCATACTGAATTGCATTTAAAATATATTGCCCTCGTTTAGTTATTTGTTTATTTGTTTGTTGTTTGTTTGTGGTGGGGTTTGTTTGTTTGTTTTCTCTTGGAGCTCTCTGTGTTAATGAAAATTATTAGAAGTTTATCCAAACCAGAATGCTTTTGCAAAAACATAACCAAAATTTGGATATTTCAGATCTATTCAGAGACAAGAACCACAAACCCATTGTTTTCTTCTCCTGTGGCCTGCCTTAAGCCCAGATAGTCTGGGTGATGGTAGACATGCACAGCTTTAGTGCTGCCTTACTTTGATTACTTCTAAGTACAAGGATGAGTCCTGGGCAGTCCTGATAGCCAAAACATTGAGAAGGTCAGGGCACAGAGGGGCAGATTGTGTACAGCATAATCTCCTCAGTTACTCTCTGCAGGTGTGTGAGTGTGTTTCTCCTTACTCTGGAACGCCAAGAAAGGATGCGTGAAGCCGGCACGTGCAGCATCTGAGTGCATGTAGGATCTCTGTGCAGGGAAAGAACAAATTACTTTGTTTTGCTGAGCTCCAGACTAGAGACTAAAATTTTTAGCTGTCAGGAAAAGAAGAAGCAAAAAATTCACTCAAACTTCCCTAGTTGTTACAATTTTATGCAATAAGAAGTGCCATCAGTCTGTGCTAGAAGTTACTGGGAGATTTCAGAATCTAGTTACAAACCACAGTGCCATGCAATATATGCTGCATTATATCTTTCAGTTCTCATAATATAAAGAGGCAATGTCACATTTTGAAACAGCAATTTTTTTTTCTCCACTCCTCAAAATCTTCCCTCACAAAATATCCTCTGTTGGATCAGGTGTGGAAAAATTTATTCTCACAGCAGAGTAAGCCAGATTCTTTCTGATTATTAAATCTGTAAAGTAGATGATTACCTTGGTTGCTCCATCTGATTCAGCTGAGATGGAGCTAAAATGTAAATGAAAAACAAAGTTTCTGCTATAATCTTTGCCTTGGGCTTAACCTTGAATTCCTCAAGTTCCTACTTGTCTTGTTCATTCTGGAACAATTTCTGGTGCATTATTTGGGACAACTATTCAAAGGTGGTGAAAAATGAGAGAAATTTAACAAAAGGCAAAAATTGGTTTAGGAGATCCCCCATTGTGCTTACCTATTCCTGTTAAATAATTCAGGGAGTGATTTGGATGTTTATCTCTCTCTGCTCTGGTACTGTCAGTACTGCTATTATGGGTGCTTGATTAATGGACTGCATTCCACACCCCAAATACAGCCTGGCAAGAGTGGTATTCCAGTAAAAGACTCTATCATCAGACTCGTCATAGATGTTGAAAAGGATATGTAAGGCTTATTAAATGCCAGGTATCTGTTTAAGTGAATACCCAAAATGTTCATGCCCAAATAACCCACTAATAAAAGAATGTGTAAGTCGTGTTGTGAAATGGGGATTAGTAAATGAGTAAGATAAATTATGTGTTAAGGGATTAAAATGTGAACTTATTTGTTGTGTAATTATTCCTGTAAGTGTTCTGTATTAACAATTACTAGTT
The DNA here is from genome assembly GCA_027886175.1 of Phylloscopus collybita. Lineage (NCBI taxonomy): Eukaryota > Metazoa > Chordata > Aves > Passeriformes > Phylloscopidae > Phylloscopus > Phylloscopus collybita. The sequence goes on from JAJNNQ010000002.1 coordinate 11,428,160, forward strand.
CTGTTGTTAATAAGATGGGAGGTTATGGCTCTATGATCCCCTGATGAGTAGAATAATAGCAGTGTGTGGATGACTGAAAGGAAAAAAAAGGGAATAAAACTAAATTTAGCTAAAATCTTTATGAAAATATAGTCAACAAACTTGTCTAAGGGAGGCACAGTGGAAAGAAGGTACTAGAAGCCCAGGAGCATCAGCCTGACAGCAGACAGAATTTACAGTGGGTATTACAGATGGGGCTATTATTTATTCCATACCATGCAGTACTTTTGCAAAAAGCAGTCCCTGTTTCTAGCTGCTTAAGAAGAGTTTTATCTTCCCTGGGCTGAGAAAGAGTCTCACTGAACTTCTTATTACCTTTTAATTTCAAAACTTTTACATCTGGTCCTAAAGACATTCCAGGTTCAATGAAGGAAATGATGGAGAAGGGATTCCAGCAAAGAAAATCCTTCCGCCAGTGCAGAAGTCAAGCACTGACACCTCTTTCAGAAAAACTGTTTTCTAAATGAAAAAAAATCATAGAAACTGTCTATTAGAGCTGCAGGAAACACTTCTGTGCTCAGAGTTTGAACAGTCTCTATGGAAGAAATGTGACACGAAGCATCCAGATATTTCCACAGCCAGAATAATGAAGACCTAAGAGATGGTTAGGAGACAGAGGTCTTTGGAAGAGAGGAGAAATGGATCTGCTCAGTCTTCAGAGAGGAAGGGTAAGGGGGCTAAGGGGAGATCTTATTGCTGTCTGCAAAATACCTAATACAAGGATGTAGGTAACATAGATCACACTCATCTTTGCAGTGCACAGTGATCTATTAAGAGGCAACAAAACCAAAACTTCCAAAACGAAAAATTCCAATTAGATCTCAGGAAATAATCTCCCTAAGACATTTGTTAAAAAAAAAAAAGAAAAAGAGAAAAAAATCCCACAAACAAACAAACAAACAAACAACTGTGGATGACCTTACTTTATAAAGGGTACACAGGTATTTTAACATGATTTTCTATTTAATTGTTGAAATGTCATACTTTTCATTAAAAAAACCCAACAAAATATAAAAATATTTTTAAAGGGACAGAATGTGTCTGAAAATCCAACCAAGAGCCTGAAATCCATTCTTACATAAGTCAAGATGTACATTGATTTACAAAAAGAATATACAAATAGTGGATGATTAAAAACGTAGTATCTGAGAAAACTGATATGATTTGGAAAAATGGTGACAAGAATAAAGGGAAATACAACAGCATAAAGGAGAAAATGAAGGCCTCAGTTGGTGATTACATTTTTGAGTTTCCCTTGGATTTAACACATTTCTACAGGAAATGGTCCACACTTCTTGGTATTTCAGTGAACCAGCAAGTAAGCATTTCAGCAGTTCTAAACTGTATAATAATTTTAAATTGTGGGTATTTGTATTTCATCATCTGTGAGACTTTCTTCATGTGTTTCTTTGCCAAAGAATTCAACAGGAATTTGGATGGAAAAGATCTTCCACTGCAGAAATTCCAGGGACATTTTTCCGAAGTAAAAATGGGTAGCCTGGTCGTTTTCTTGAAAGATAGATTCTGGCCCACTCAAATAGAATTGGCAGCATATGGTAGCACTTTCTTGCACCATGGGATGGATTACTTAAACTCCATGAGGGGAGAAGCCATGCAAGCTCTTTTCAACAGTTTTGTTGCCTGCACCCAGGCAGTACCTGGCTTGGGTTCCTGATTGGTTTGGATTGTGAATCCCCCTAAGGCTTCCCATATACTGCATTGAGAAGGATTTCAGGAAAAAGATGATCTTAGCATTGCTCCAGACTGAAACAGTTGTGCCAACATTCCTACATCAATGTCTT